>OX387239.1:195537506-198037506 GCA_947561735.1 Cenchrus americanus | reverse complement strand
GGCCGTCCCCATAAATCCTCGGGTCGGGATCGAATCTTACAGCCTTTGGTGCAGGCTATCCGGCATACCCCGCGAGATACCTAGAGTCACCATACACCACCGGTGGCGAGCCGTGAGAGCGAATCCCAGGAGTAGTAACGGTAGGATCCCTCACCGCCTCATTAAGGTACTAGGCTTACCGGCCCCATAACCGGCATGTGCTTAGTACGTTCAAAAACTTAACCCACATAACCACTGGACCGGAGCCCAGATCCCATGCTCTTACCACGTGAGCAATCCATTTAAGGATACATTGTGATTCCTATCTAGGAACCTATTCTCGCGAGTGAGGTCATCACTCGACTTGTAACGGTCCTATAGCTTAGCAGCTATCGACCTATCATACTAGTAGGGACCAAAGGTACCTAGGGATCATGCATCTAGGGTTTCATTCAACTCCTGAACGTAAATGCACAATCATTCATAGATAATTGAATAAAGAACTTTTAAAACTAGGTTAGATGCACCGGAGCTTGCCTTCGTCAGCTAGGTTAGCTTGGGCACCCTCGGTGTCGAGTACTTCCACGTACTGCAGCGAACCTTCCGCTCCTCCTTCCTCGGTTTCCGGGACAAGGGAGTAATCTCCATCCAGAAGATCTACACGGAATGCAATGCAAGATTTAGGTGATGTGATAGTTTGTTGTCTTATCCAACTCTGGGTTGGTCATATTCACCTTAACAAGCATTCATCTAATGTTTCTCTTTTAGGAAGGTTAAGGGGTGTACATGGTTTACTCTTTTATTTGCACA
Source organism: Cenchrus americanus (assembly GCA_947561735.1). Classification (NCBI taxonomy): domain Eukaryota; kingdom Viridiplantae; phylum Streptophyta; class Magnoliopsida; order Poales; family Poaceae; genus Cenchrus; species Cenchrus americanus. The sequence goes on along the minus strand of OX387239.1, from coordinate 198,036,717 downwards.
TTGAATAAAAAATTTTATTAAACTTGTCATTTCATGTGAAAGCTTCAATTTTCTTTTATCTTCACCAACAAAGGTGTAATTAACATTTTTATTTATGAATTAATTCCTTATCAGTGATGATAATTAATTGTCTTTTAATTATATTAAATAATACTTTCAAAAGGAAAAGATTTAATTAATGGTTTTTCTTTATTCAATTTCCCTTTAATATTAAAAGGGCATTTAAACTTTTTATTAATCAATTAAATTACCAAAAATTAAATGAGTGTTTCTTAAGCCTACTAGCACCTATCCTGGTCCATTGGACCCACATGTAAGTGTTGGATGCTAGGAAATTAAATATTATGGAAAATAACAAAGGCTAGCTAGTGATTCAAAGTAAATGCATACAAAAATAAATAAGCATCAATTTGATCCAAACTTTCTTGTGCAAGCTCTCTGGTCCTAAACAAGTCTAAAGAACCAGCATGTTCACATGGAACCTCTACTGAACTTGGTTTATTAATTTACAAAGGAACACATGCATAAATCAAGAATAATTATTTCTGTTAATCCAAAATTCATGATTAATTCACAAGATGTGTATTTTGGCATTACAAGACAGTGTGCACAAGTTGAGCTCAAGAAGACAAATATATTTAACAGGACAAATCATCTAAGCGATTCTTGCGGGGAAAGGAAAAGAATTTATCTAGCCAGATCTACTGCATAACTTTGTGCCATTTTTGGCACAGCATCTAGTCATATCCTAACACACAACATATCCAAAATTGGGCTACAGAGGAGTTATGGATTCCAAGTTATGACAGATCTAGGTTTAACACATTTGTATTTTTCCTGCTAAAACTATTTAAAATCTAGCCATGAGTATATAACAAAAGAGGTGGGATTTACCATCCTGAACCCTACAAAATTGGTTTGGGATTTTTCTGATTTTATGTGAATTTCTAGGAATTTTCTAAGGCTCTGGACCTAACTGCAAGAAAAACTAGATAAGGATCCTTACAACTAAGCCCTGCACTTTTACTCTAGGCACCCTACAAAGATTAGAAGTGTTGCAATCGGGCCCTTGGCCGGGATGACGGCGCAGGCATGGCCAATTCCGGTGAGCCGGCGGCGATCCCGGCCGGGCAAGCGGCCGTGGATGACCACATGCTCACCTAGGGGTGGCAGGGCACCGGAGGGGAGGTGGGGAGTTGGCCGGCGGCGAGCTTTGGCGGCGGACGGCGGCGGTGACCGGGGCGGCTCGGTGAACGGCGGCGCGGGGGTGGGATGCTGGCAAATAAGCGAGTGCTGGAGCTTCACTAGGACCTAAGGAGGCTACCAGAGCGGTTGGTCGGCGGTGAGCACGGCGGCGAGCTCCGGCCGGCGTGCGGCGGCGGCAATGGAGCGGGGCGGCTCGGGGGGTGGCGCGCGGGGAGGGGGCAAGGGCTTTTATACGCGGCTCGGCACGCCCGTGGGTGACGAGGGGGTGACGGCGGAGATGCGGCCGGTGCTACGGCGGCTCGAGGCGCGCGCGTACGGCGGCGGCACGGCCGACGGAACGCCGGTCCGCGGCGTGCGCGCGCGTGCGGCGGCGCGGACGCCGGGCGCCTCGGGACGGGGTGAGCCGGGGGCGTGGGACCTCGGGATGGAGCGCCTTGGGCCGGACACCGCCTCGGGAGGCGTGGGCGCGGACGCCGCGAGTCCGGTGGCGCGCGGCCGGCGACGGGCGGCGCACGGGCGCGCGCGACGTCGCGGCGCGACGCGCTCTGCCCAATTTGTTTTACTGGTGCGACCTTTGAAATTCATTTGCTCCAAAATTTTGTATAAAAGTCGACCAAATGATGAATACCAAAGTTGTAGATCTAGCTCCCAGCAACAGTTCCTACAAAGGCTATATAGGGTTTTTCTGCCTAGATTTGAAAATATTTGAATGCCAACTTTGAATGTCAACCTGTTTTGGCAAACAGTGTTTTCTGCCTTGCAATGGATTTTTCAAGTTTTTCCCCTCAAAATTTGAAAGGACAATCTACATGAAAGTTGTGTCCCTCAACAAGATCTACAACTTTCATAAAAGTAGAATTTTAAGTGTTTAGGTGAATTTTGGAGAACGCGGCAAAAGTTCCGGCAGACACCTGTGGACACTGGGGTGGCAAGGGGTTTGACCCAACCTTTGACCATGGGTTGGCCCCAAAAGTGTGTTTACTATTCATTTAGGGTCACTAGGGTGGGTTAGTGAGTTTTTCGAGGTGAGGGCCCAGGTTGACCTAGGTTTGACCACGGTTGACCATTTGACCAGCTATTAACGTTAATTAAAAACCTGGGGCGTCATACAAGGATTCGTTGATATCTTCTCTAGGCTTGAGGAATTCATGAAGGAATAGCCTTGGGGGTACTTGGCCGCATCCTAATTGTTTGGCCATCATATTTGGTTGATAGTACTCAAAGGTGCTCTGATTTTGCCTTCCTCCACTGAATTCTGCTGGCAGGATGCATGGATGAATGAAGATATTGAAAATTGCTATGAATGAAGATATTGAAAATTGCTATAGATTTTACATCATTGCATCCAGCCTCAAAACTAAACTCACAAGGGAGGGTCAAGTTATCATTATTCAGATATGGAAGTCAAAGGGGATTGGCAAAACCTTTGAAGAAAAGCTCAAAAAGTTGGCTAATGTTTTGACTGATGGACACGGTTGAGGCAGCTTCTCCATAGGTCTGGCAACCTTTGGTGATCTGGATTTCCTTCCTTGTAGTTGGCTGAAGGGAAGTGCCGGTTGTTGAGGTCAATACCAACAATCTGGTGCATATGTAGCTGCAGCCACATTTGAACAAATCACCAAGGGCCATTAACACATGAGATCTTTTGGCTCGTGTGCATCAAGTAGGTGATCCGGTGAAGCATATGGTATAGACTTCCTAGGAGGTACTTTCCAAGAGGAATAAGATTACCAATAGCCAAGTCCTCAGCCATTACAATGTGGTTCAGGGTTGGCTCATTGGCTTTGCCACAGAAGATGAATCTGCATAGCCACATGTTCAGAAAGGCCCTGTACTCGACTTCAGACAAAGGGCCATCAGACATATATTTTTCGATATATCTTTTATATCAAACCCCTGTTTTCACTCCTGTTTGCCTAGAGGAGCCTTTGTACTTGTGTGGGTACACGGATCCTGTGACATCAAGGCCGGTTATCATGCATCAGCCAAAGTGGGAGACATTGGCCCATGACCAAAAAGAAAGGCATTGGCACCATTCGACCAAAAATGACAGGCTGCAATCAGAAGATTCTCATTTTTTGGTGTTTCAGCCAAGGATAATTCCAAACAATGGGCGATGCGAAGGCTGTCCCAATTGCTTGTTTTAGCGTTGTCATCATCAAGCATCCTTTTGTACCAGTTTCTCCAACCTGCAATTGGGGGCAGGGGCCAATTTCTGAAAGCATATTGCCATTCATGGGGTTTCGACAAAGCTGCTTTGAAAGGGATCCTCTGAGATTCGGCTTCAATGAACTCAGAAGGGTCAGAGATTCCCACGGGCCCGAGAAAATAAGATTGTGATTGGTCTTCAACGGGTATCAAGATTTTGGCGGCTAGATCCTATCAAGAACAAGAAAAGGCAAAAGGAAAAATCTAAGATGAAATTCAAAAAAAGTAATACTGAATGGGCCTTAGGAGGATGAGATTTACCTGAAGAGCCTGGTCTTGGTCTGCCATTTGAAGATTTGAGCTCGAAGGATTGATGAACAAGAGTTTGGATCTGAGCGAAGACTCCAACGGTTTGAAGGAGGAAAGAACGGGTGTTGAACGGATTCGGCCTAGAGATGTTGAGCATTTATGGTCAATTCCGGAATAAAATTACTTTTATCCTGTAATTGAATGGCCATATGTTAACACTATAAATTGGTACAGAAAAGGGACTGACTTGTGGGCCGAGTTTGGTAAGAAAACGCCGTTCGGCAGGAAATTTTCCTCTACGTATTCGGTAAAGATGCCTACGGTCGGGAGCACGCCATCATTCGGCAGAAGGGCTGTTTTGTGCTTGGAGGAGAAAGCATTCGGGAGTACATGATGACGTGGCCCGAATATAAGGATGGAACGAATTGATGACGGGTGCAAGACGGATATTGACGCCAGGGCATTAATTTAGGCAATAAATGTTGTACTCGTGGTCGACTAGGAGTCGTGTTAGGACAAGGGTATAAATATAAACCCTTCGTGTTTGTAATAGGGATCGAACAATTTCACAACAAACCGGCCCCGTGCCAACCTTTCGAGTCCTTTAGTCGAGTCGTCGAGTTCTTCGAGAGGAATCATCGATCCGTCGACCTCCGTAAGTACCGGCAACCTTGTATCATGTCTAGTATCATGCGGTGGATTTAGACCGTGATGCAAGTAGTCTTGTTACCATGCTTAGTATCATGCGGTGGATTTAAGCTTGGTTCAAGAGGGTTTCTTGTTAGATCATGAGCCATGCGGTAGGCTAAGATCTAGCTTGGAGCTAGTTATCGGCTCTATTGGATTTGGCAAGATCTAATAGATTCATTAAGTTACCACGTGTTGCTTTGGATTTTGCTTCATGTTTAATTCATGTAATACTCTTTTGCCCAATTTAGATTGATCAGATTCGGTTCTATCTTGTTCACGATCCATATGATGAGTGTTCAAATCTCCAACTCCATGTGGTGCATGGATCACGTGCTCTTTAATAGCCGAACTCGAATCAATCTAGATTGCCACGTGTTGCGGGTTCAAGCGTGTTGATCTAGCATAGTTTGTTCCTTCTCCACAGGACCCGAATCGGCTGTACAGCTGTATTCGGCAGTCCTGCCACGAGTGAAACGTGCTCATAAGTTTGTTTTAAATAATGTATGCTTTTAGCCTTCCATCTTTAGATTGTATCATGTGGTGGATTGATCTACGCTTGGTTGGTGGCATGATTTCAAACAAGTCGTATCATGCGGTGGATTAACTTGTTTGGTGTCACGCTCGACGGGTTTGAAAGTACCTAGACATGCGGTAGACTAGTGCTTTTGGCCTATGTATGCATGTTCATCACAAATTTATAATCATGCTTTCACTTTATTTATTTTATTGTGATTTATCCTTGAAAACCGGTCATGATCACATGCTGCAACGTTGTTTAGACAAAGACCGATCTTTCGTCATGCTTACGTCATACATTCGGCTATATCCTGTTTACATGTTTTAGAGCTCCCGAATGGTTTTCAAATTGCTGACAGATAGCTTGTTGTAGCTATATGTCATGTTATTTGGCTTTGAGGCCGTAAATACGGAACTGTCTGGTACCACCCGGCAAGTTCCATGTTTTATCTAACTGTTTCATCCTTTGTCAGTTTCCGGGAAAATTGACTGGCACGCTTCGGATTCGGCACGTGTGTTAAGCCAGCTTTGTTCGGCTTGTTGTGTGCTTGGCGTGAGGTGCTGATTTTACGTCAACAAACAACCAAGCCAACTATGTACAAAACATATATATGCAAAGAAACATCACGTTGATAACAAAATGCAATGCATGCAAATAAATAAATATGATCATCAACATGATGGTGGTTCTAAAAAGGAAAACTAAACTTAGATTAATAACCACAAGTTGATTATCATAAGATGGTGCCATTCTTTATTTTCTATAAGAAAGTAGTAAAAATATAAAGAAACGGGTTGCCTCCCGAAAAGCGCTTCATTTAAAGTCATAGAGCTCGACTTTCTCACATACCTTCTTTTCGTCGCATAGCCATGGCCCTTCATGCAAGAAGAAAAGGTACCAATGCAGATTTAACTTACTTCCCATGTTGTGCTTGATCACTTATAGAAGACTTGCCCAAAGCATCCTTTTGTTTCATCGTTATCTCCTTCTTTATCATCCTTCGGTGCTGCCTTCACTCCATGAATTTTTTGTAATGTCTATAAATGAAATTATACCCAAGCTCTACTCCATTGCACAGTGCACAAAATTTCCTTTCCATCGAGTCTTTATTTGCCCAAATCGGACTCCGGACAAGAGAGTTACGCCCGTTTAACTTCGGCGATGAAATCTGTCCTGAAATTTCAGAACGCGCAATGCTCAATGTTTTCTCCATAACTCCTTGCACGGGTCTTCAGACTTGTTGGTTCTTGATGCGTTGGAATGGTAACTTGATGGAGCTTCTGGATATCTCATGTTCTCCATTTTTACACCTCTGAACAAGCTCTCAAATTGATGAAGACAGCAGCATCCATTGCGTGATTTGGAGAGGTTGATGATTTATCTTGCAACTCTTTAAGCATGACTTCTCTTTTCATTATTCAAGCCTTGTCTACATGGTTAGTGAAAATCGGGCCTTCTCCCGACATGTACTTTTTTAAGGTCATTAGCTTGACCAAGCGCAAAGCATGATCGAGACTTACAAAACTTATTGTAAACATACGCGTCCATAATTAACACCATATGTGAATTGTAGCAACAAGTCAAGGTGTAAATAAAAGAAGCATATGTTTCATGCATAGCACTTAGCTCATCATTAGGCAAAGGTTCTTTAGGTGTGAGATTAATTGGATCAAACATTAATGTTTCCTCTTTTTCATTCTCAAGAAAATCTAGCCTATCAACATGATCATTATTGGAACAAGGCATAGAATGAACATGAGTATTTGAATTTATCAACATCAATACCAATAATATCCTGAGATTTCAGCATGTACCTTGGCCTTAGAGCTTTTTCAACAAGAGTGATGTTTGGTTCATCTAGCGGTGTTGAAGGCGAATCAATCTCAACGAGTGAATGTGTCTCTTTGTTACCTTTTTGCACCCCCTCCATCTCATCATGCGGAATGTGTAATCCATCAATTATGTTTGCATTCATCTCTTCTTTGAAGTCTTCATTATCAATCAAATCTTCATCTTCAAAGCCTTGTATGTTGCTTTCTTTATCTCCCGTGTACCACATGTCGTCAAGATCGCTCATCGTTGATTCACTCTTTTCTTCATCTTTGAGTACTTCCATGTCTTGCCTTGCTATTGTGTGGGCTTCAATAGAACATAAGCTATAACCTTCTAACTTGAGTCCTTTCTCCTCCCATTTATTCTTTGAGTCACTAGGCTCGTCATGGTTGTACTCTTCTCTTTCTTCATCATAAATCCTTGAGTTGTCAAACCCGTCGATCCATCCTTCATCTCCTTCTTCTCTTTCTTCTTCAAATATCTTTTGGATCGACTCTCCACTCATCTCTTGATCAAATATATCTTCAACTAATTTGGCAATGTGTCGGCGCTCCTCCTTCCTTCGGTAGTTGATTAGTGGGGCAAAATCAACTTGAATCCAACCGGATTGATTGAACTCCACCAATGGTCTATCATTCCACATACTTCGGCCTACATTCAAGTTAGTTACAACATTTTTAACATCCGAAATGACTTCTATTACCTTGGGAAGTGGATCTTCAATTTCTTGTATGGTCGGTTCATCTTCCTTGACCTCCGGTTCATCTTTTTCAGAAATTTCAGCAAGCACCTTGGGCTTGCTTTTGTCATTTTGCTCCTCTCGACAACGTCTTTGCCAATCTCGTTGCGTTCTTTGTCCATTGCTTATCCTTTGTAAGATTTGTGCGGCTTCACTAATTGTTTTATCCATTATATCACCGCCTGCACACATGCTTACAAAACGAGACGAGTTAGGGGTTAATGAAAAATAAAAGGTATGCAACATCAAGTCACTGGAAAATCCCAAGTTCGGGCCTCGCTCAAGTAGTTCATTAAAACGGTCCCATGCTTCATCAATTCCTTCATCCTCTCCTTGCTTGAAAGTGAGCACTTGCCTCCTTAAGTTTTGGACCTTGCTTATGGGAAAGAACTTCAAAAGAAACTTCTTCACTAGCTCATCCCAATTTCCTTTTGCTTCAACGGACGCAAGCGTGTACCATCTTCACGCTTCATCTTCGAGAGAGAATGGAAAAAGATTCCACTTGAACCAAGTGGCTGGAACTCCTTCTTGTTGCACCGTGTTGCATATCATCGTGAATTCCTTAATGTGTTTATATGGGTTGTCATCCTCCAATCCTCTAAATGGTTTTGTCGCCACTAACTTGATGATACTAGGCTTCACTTCATAGTGGGTTGTAGCAAGCGTCAAATCTGATTTTTGCATCTCAATGTCTTCCATTGACGGCATTGCTAGCTCCCTTAGTGACATCTCTTCGTCTTCCAATGGTGAGGTGAACAAATCCATCTAGGCACAAGAAAAGTAGAAAGAAAAACAAAAAAGATTTTTTTCTAGAAAATAAACGTTAGATCTTAGTAATCAACAAAATCAATACTAGATTAAACGTAGCAAACTGGCTTGCTCCCCGGCAACGGCGCCGGAAAAAGGGGCTTGTTGACGGATAAAACTCGTATCCACCTACGATCCGCAAGCGTACGGACCTACACCTTTTTCACCACGGGATTCCCAAGGTTCTTGTCAATCCGCGGAGCAAGGGGATTGCTAGCGCTTAACCAAGTACTAATCTAGTTGAATGGAAAACCTTTGAAAGAGTATTAATCTAAAGGTAAAGACAATCTAACCTAAGTTAATATAAGTTGATCAAACAAATCTAGGGTTAAACTAGATGGTAAAGGGTGGACACAAGAGAGTGATTAAGAAAGATAAGCATTCCCTCCCTAGGATCTAGGATATCATTGATATGCATCTACTACATGAGAGTGGTAAACCAATCTACCAGGGGTTGTGACCACGATTTCGCCCTTTCCCTCCCCTCGTACTGTCACTACGCGAAGGTAATCGTGACTAGACCTATGATGGACACGGTATGTTGATGGAATCTATGGGAGTAGCGGATATCATACGCCCGAAAAACACGGTAGCTAACCTTAATCATCAAAGTATCATCAACATGAAAGCAATAGATTGAAACCACGAATCAAGTAGCGATCACATAGCATGCATCCATCTAACCCTAGGGATGAACGGAGACATTACCCCATCATCTTACACGGATTGAAGCATATAGGGGTGAAGGAGACTCCAGAGAATGTCGTCGATGAAGATGGCGGCGACGAAGCTTGGGAACACCCCTAGGCTAGCGGCTTGGAGTCCTCCTCTTGCTTCCTCTCTCCGCTGGGGTTGATCCTTGCGACGAGCTCATCTAACTCTCTCCCTCATCTTGCGGCGGCGGTTTTCTAGTGAATGACATCGGTAGAATGATTGGATGTCAATGGGTAACCATCTTGGGGAGCCTAGGGGGCTGTATTTATGTCCTTGGGGTGCCTTTGGCCGTGCTCCACCTTGCCTTGCACGAGATCCTCCTTGGGAGAGAAGCAAACTTGGTTTCCATAAAATCAGCCAGATTTTCCTGATTCGCAGCCTTCCTTGCCAGTGCCATATCTCCCATTTCCGGACACCAAATAATGCAAATTCGGTGTCCAAGTTGTGTGCCACGAAATTATCTTCAACTGTGGTGTTCATTTCTTTCCTTAAAAACGAAGATAAGATCTCCAAATCGGCCTTGGAAGATAATCTGTTCTGATTTCGGACTGACTACACAGCGGGGATTTCGGGGGCTATATCTCCTAGCTCCCTTATCCGAATTGGGCCTTCCACATGTCCAAATCGAAGGTATCATCGAGGCCCACAACTTTGGTAGTCAAACGTTTGCCATTAAAGACCGTTTAAGTCTCCGAATCTATACCAAAAGATCATGATGTCCTGAGCTGCGAGAATATCTCTCGGGCTGAGTTGATCTCGTTGGTAAACATCCAGGTCCCCGGAGTTTTGCGTGTTGATGCTTTGGTCCTTGGATTGTTTGGAGTCTTGTTCACTTTGTGTCTTGACTTTTGACGGGCTTCATGATCTTCTCTTGAAGTGCTTGATGAACTTATCCCGAAAGTCTCCTCTTGAGTGTAGATTTCCTGCGTAAACAATGAACTCCAAAATCGACATCATTAGTATGCCTAGTGGCGGGTTAGTTGCAAATCATAATCGAAACCAATGTATAACAAGTACTCTAGGTTGACGGAAATTCACCGTCAACATTCTCCTATGTCCTCGAATTTTTCTTCCTCCACGCTTCCATCTCGTGGTTCTAATCCTTTCATTGCTTCCTCTAGTTCTTCATCTTGTTGATCATTAGCTTGACTCTCCATCGCTCTTTACAGCGGGTCCCTAAGGGTTTCAACAAAACAAAGACTATCTACCTCCTCTACTTCTTCGTCTTCGGGGGAAAGGTGAAGGGTTTTTAGAAACGCGAAGAAAAATATATGTGTACTTCTTTCCATTAAGATTCATTGTTACTTTGCCTTTTTCGGCATCCAACACGGCATCAACCAACTTAAGAAAGGGCCTACCTAGGATTATGTGATCATAATTACTATGGCAAGCATCTATAACAAAGAAGTCGGTTGGTATACATTTTCCAGAGATGATCACATTAATGTTGCAAGCAATACCTAGAGGTCTAATAGTTTTACCATCTCCCATAATTAACTTTGTTGATGTTGGAGCTATGTCTAGGTTGTGGTCTTGAACTTTATCGTAAATTTTAGAAGATAGGACACTTACTTGGGCTCCGATATCACACAAAACTTTGTATTAAACTCCATTGATCTCGCAACTCAAGTGTGGTGCCATCTTCTCCTCTTCTTCGGATCCTATCGCGTAAACTTCGGCGAGGTGAGCGTATGGCGATGCTTCGGAATTGATCCCCATTATTCTTTTCACCTCGGCTATGTGTTCCGGATCCACTTCATCGTCTCCGAAGAGCTTTTGAAAGATCTCACCGGTGGTTTTAAGGTCGTATGAATCTTTCGCTTTTTTCCGGTGGAAAATCCGCTTCCAATGCTCTTGCCATCCCCTTGTGGTTAGGGAACGGTCTCCTCTTGTTGAACACTTCCCCGTAATCGATTGGAACCCAATCCATATGTTCGAACTCCATTATTGGCTTTGCGTTTGACATAATTCTCTTATTTGTTTCATTTGATTCGGTGAAGTCAACGCACGGGGTAGTTCTTGACTTGATGTGCTTATCTTCGAGCTTTTCCGGGATTGGCTCCTCTTTTGTGACTTCCGGGGTTGCCTCTTTAGAAATTTCAGCACACTTCTTCAACCTTGAATTCTGTTCCAGCTCTCCCGCAAGTCTTGTTTCCCAATCTCTTCGCATAGCTGCCGCTTTGCTAATCTTTTGCAAAAGTCGAGTGGCTTCCGTGAGTTTTTTCTCCATGAGATCCCCACCTGCACACATGTGGACGTGTTGCATGCAACTAGGGGTTAGGGAAAAGAAAAATGTATGCAAGAGTACGTCACCAGAGAAGCCGAGTCTTGGTCCTTGTTCACTCAACTCATTAAATCTATTCCAAGCTTGGTCTACCCCTTCCTCTTCTCCTTGCATGAAAGTGATCACTTGCCTCCTTAAATGTTGAACCTTGCTAATTGGAAAAAACTTCTCACAAAATTTCTTTGTCAACTTGTTCCAATTGCCTACAACTTGAAAGGACGCAAACGAATACCATGTCTTTGCTTCACCGGCAAGTGAGTAGGGAAAGAGATTTCATTTGGACCATTCATTGGGAACTCCTTCTTGACGTACCGTGTTACATAGTGTCGTGAAATGCCTTATGTGTCTATATGGGTTCTCCGTAGCCATCCCTTCAAATGGGGTTGCCGCTGCCATCTCGATGATCTTGGATTTGATTTCATACTTGGTCGCATCAAGCTTCGAATCTGACTCTTGTACTATTATGTCTTCACATCGAGGACTAGCGTAATCCCATAGTGATTTCTCTGGTTCTTCCACGGGGTGGTTGACGAACGCCATCTAGACAACAAAGTAAAGACAAAGACAAAGACAAAGACAAAGACAAAACAAAGTGGTTTTCTAGGTAATATATATCAGATATTAGCAAATAAATGATAAACTAAATATAAAGTAAAGTTAGATGCAAAACCAAATGACGTAAACTGGCTTGCTCCCCGACAATGACACCAGAAAAGGGGGCTTGTTGACGGCTAAAACTCATATCCACCTACGATCCGCAAGCGTACGGACCTACACCTTTTTCACCATGGTATTCCCTAGGTTCTTGTCAATCCACGGAGCAAGGGGATTACAAGCGTTTGATCTACCTCTACTTACTAACTTACCCAAACCCTGATCTATGGTTAAACTAGATAACAACTACACTACAGTACAGAGAGTGATTAAACCAGCAAGATATGCAAAAGACACTTGCCCAAGGGTCTACGATGCTTTAACATGCAAACGCTTATGATATGAAAACCAATCTAATCTATCAGGGGTTGTGACCACGGTTTCGCCCTTTCCCTCCCCCCGTACTATCACTACGCGGAGTTATTCATGACTAGACCTATGATGGACACTGCGTATTGAATGGATCCAAGGGAGCATTGAGGCCTTACTCCCTCTACGGCATGGTAGCTAACCTTAAACATCAAAGCTTCTTCAACACTAGATGATAGATAGATATCCGAACAAAGTAGCGATTACATCTCAAGATCGATTACAATCCATGGACAAATTAAAAGATTACCCCATCAAGGTGCTAGACATGGAACTGTTGATCATGGTGATGCTTCCGACGGTGTCTTCTTTCTTCTCCACTTGTGTGTGCTTCCTTCGAGTTGGGAGATCCTTCTCCCCAAGATCTCCCTCCTCTCTCTCTAGCTTGTGGATGGCCTCTTGGTGCGAATGGCTCTCTATCTTGCGAAGGGCAGCGCCTCCATGAACTTAGGGTTGAATGTCCTTCGGATGCAAGAAAAGGGGGGCCGAACCAACCCTCAGAGTGGGCCAGGCCGGCCGGCTTGGGCCGACCGACCCAGGCCCATCCCGGCCCGGTTCGGTCGCCCCTTTGCTCCCGTGGGTCCTCATGTATTTATGCACTTTTCCCCCTCCACTTGCACTACTTTGACGATGTCATCCTCGCATCCAAGATGGAGGTTCTTCTTGCATGAAGTCTGGTCTTTTACGCTTCAATCCTCGAGGATGTTTTTTGTAACACTTCGGTCCTTGCCACCATTGGAAGTGATTTCATCAAGCTCATAAACATGAACAAGACTCCTTAATTTCTCCTTTGAATTTGTTGTGAATCCGTCCTTTATGTCCATGTTTTCCTACATAAACATAACACTTCCAAATGCACACACGAAGATGAACTTGTTATATGATTAGTGTGCCTAGTGGCGGGTTAGTTCCACAATCAAATCCAAACCGAAGTGTAATGAATATGTTTGGTGTACCAAAATACACCATCAACACCTGTCGCCACCCTTGTTGCTTCCAAATGCGTCGTTGCCGCCACCTGACCTTGTCATCTGACGACGCATGCGCTAGCCACCTCTGGTCGCCCATCTGTCAATCCTAGGTGAGGAATGGTTTCCCCTCACCTTGAGAATGCTCAACGTCCTCTTCTCCCTCATTGTAACCTCACCGCCGACGAGGAATCGACCGGTCAAAGTGACGACTGGCTGTAAAGGCTGTTGGTGGGTCCACTTGTTAGTGGCATTTTGGTGCTGATATGGATCTCATTTCAATTATGAACATCATGATTTGAATAGGCTGTTGGATTTCGCAGCATTTTAGGAAATTTTCTATATTTATAAAGGAGGAAATACTATATATTTAGTTAACATTTTACATAAGTTGTTGGAGTTGCTCTTAGGCATGTTTGGGAGAGGGCATTGTTGTGTTACATGAGGTTGGTGTTTATGCTACGATACTCGGTCTAAGTCGGCCAGTGTTCTAGTGGCTTCACCCTGGGTCACAATAGCCTGGGCCGGGTGGAGTTCAGTAGCAATGTAGGCTGCCTGGGTTGTGTAGCTGTGTTATTAGTTATGAGATTGCCCACCGTAACGATTGTAGTAGGTCGCGGTAGTGACAGCCGTTGGACCCTTTGTAACCCTCCACGCTAGGTACAAATTCCGCTCTACTACATCGATTTCGAGCATCATGCATGTTTGGGAGAGCACCATTCCAGAAATCCCAGAGGCCCACTTCCCTTTGCCCCTGGCATAGTGTGCAAGTAGCGGCCTAGCTCGTCCCATATAAATTCTCCCCACTTACACGTAAGTCTCGTTTGTCAGGTTGTCTTCAACCTCACACTAGTAGGCAACAATAGGGTGGCGGATTCCCAACGAGCGAGAGCGGCAGGAATGGAGGCGACGGGGGCCTCAGCAACCAGGACCGGTAGGGGCAGTGGGATCATGGTGAGCATGAGCGGGATGGGTGGAGACGGCGAGCCCCAGTGGGCTGAGGAGAAGGCGGGTGGCGACAAGCCCCAGTGGCATGCAACGGAGGCCCGACGACCAGGACCAGCAGGGGCAGCGAGATCCCCGCGTGCGGGAGTGGCAGGGGTTGGAGGTTGGGAGCCCCAACGGGCTGAGGCGGGCGACGACGAGCCCCTGTGGCGGGCGTTTGCGAGCCCTGGTGATGGGCGACAGTGAGCCCGATGACGGACTGACGGCAGCCTCATGAGCACACGCGGTGGCGAGCCCTTGTTGACTTTTTCTATTTTTCTGTGTGAAGCGCCTGAGGGAAAGTATATTGGTGTGGTCTGATAGGCTATCACATGCATTTACAGGTAATCTTGGGTCGACTCAACAGAAACCTATACAATGAGTTTTCTAGTAAGTCGTCTGGTAGATCTGTATAATTCCTTAATTTGTGCACATAAAAAGGAATATTATGAGTTGTATGGCAAAACAACTCATACAATGGTTGTGGAGTTGTCTCATGAGGTAGTTGTTTCATTCACGAGGTGGTTGTTTCACGAGGCAACGACCTCTTTCTCTCTCCTTGCTCTCTCTCATCCACATCATCAAAAATCCTATGTGGCACTGCATGGGATGACCTATGAGACTGCTGACGTGTACCAATATACTTGCTCTGAGAAATGTGTGTAACCAGTGTGGGTTATTATCTCCAACTCTACCCACTCTCAAAATTGATGGAGCACCTATTGAGGAGCTAAAAAAGATCCGAAGTGGAGTAAACATTTCTAAAATGGAGTGGATCTGGTTGACCTATTTGATTTTTTGTCGTAGAATAGAGCATCTCCATCGCTAACTGACGCGTCAAAGGACCACAAAAGCATGAAACAATTTCTGTAAATAAACTTCACGCGGTTGCGGCCAGTACATTACTCTGTACTAGTAGTATATATGTATTTCACTATTCACATGCTAAAAGCATCTTCAATAATTTGCTAAATCAACTTGCCATCTATATAATTTTATCAAAACAAGAAAAATATCCTCCAACAGTTTGGCAAAATAACTTGCATCAGTAGTAACTTGGCATTTTCCTCTGCACATGCAAATATACATGCGCAGAAGATCTCCAAGAGTTCTATTTTTTTTCAAGGAATAGGCATTCAATTAACTTAAAGACTCAGCAGCATCGCTGGTCACAAGGCCCTCAGCCTCTGCCGGAATGCATTCGCATGCCCAGTCAGAATTTGGAGGACGTTTACATCCCATCGCTAACAGAGCATGGGCAACCTTATTACAAGATCTAGGTGCATAATTAAAAGACCACACACTAAAGTTGTCAATAATCAAGCAAATCTTATGATTTGCCATCTCCAAGAGTTTGTTACTTTTGCTTAGCAAATCTTGTGATTTGCCAACTCCTAAAAGGTTTGTCAAGCTAGAAAAAGAATGGGATGTAAACAAACAAGCAAACTATGAACAATGCACCACTCAAAAGAAAAGCTTTAAAAGAACATACTAAAAGGATAGACATCGATTCTGCGGATCACCTAAAGCACACAAAACGTACTTAGAAGGGAAAGGTTTGATTAGCTGCACATGGTTTGAGCTTGAGCTAATACTAGAAACATTTAGAGCTTCATATTGGCTTGATCAAAAGGGACATTGAGATTGAGCTGATAGAGAACGTCTATCGAACTATTTGCATATATGAGAGAACAAGACTATGAGCTTGGTTTATTTTAATTAGCAAAACAAATGTGAAGGATATTTTATAAAATATTCAATGTTGACATTAATGCAATATTATATTTTATTTGTAAAAGATCGAAGTAAAGAACCTAATCAAAATTTATTTATAAAGATTCATGTATAAATTATACCGATTATACATTTAGCTTAGAAAAGGTAAACTATATGAATAATCTAAACGTAACTTTATGATTAGAGTAGATCATATTGTTATTAAAAACATCATTACATTGGTATTAATCAAATTAACATTTATTTATAAAGCCGGAGTAAAAGCCTAATCAAATTTTAATTAGAAAAGGTTAATTAACTATTAATAAAATTAACATTTAGTTTATGAAAAACCAAGATAAAGATCTAATTAGATTTTATTTACAAAAGCATGTGAAGTAATCTTTAATCAAATTAATATTTATTATAAAAACGGTGTAGCACTATATAGCTTTTAATTAGAAAAGACATGTTTAATAAACATTAACAAAATTAATATTAAATTTATTTTTGGAAAACAAGCATGATGAAAACACACTACTAATGTGCACTTTATTTTATTATGAATGTACTGCAACTTGAACCGATTAAAACGGAGCTAAAACATAGATTATATGGACTAAACAAGATGATAAGGACTTAAAACGAGATTAACTCTAGACAACAGGACTAGCTGATAAGATTGGCAAGACACATCCAACAGTGATTGCGAAAAGGATAAAGGAAAGGGTTAGATCTCAAAAAGACTCACGTTGGATTTATGTGTGAAAGGTGGGATTTCTGTAGGGGTTTTTCCACAAAAGGTACAAGACATAGGAAAAGATCAAACATTACAAGAAACTCTAGGGGTCTAAACGAAAAACAGAGGGTCATCTTCTTCGTGGATACCATGGCGGACAGGAGCTCTACAGCTAGGGGCTTGGGTGGGATGCAAAACGGAGAGAGGAGATCGAGGGGATCATGATTGTATCTCACCAGCGCGGGAGACGGACAGGAGGCGGCCGGATAAGGAGGAACAATAACGGCAGCCTGCAGCTTCAGGTTTCCACGCGCGGAGCTCCGGCGAACCTCCGGCCATGGGGAGGGGGTCCTTCAACTCGTATCGTCGTTGCGCAGCTCCAGGTGGCCTCGGACTGCTCCGACTCTGGGCCTGGACGACGAATCGGCGACGGAGGCAGCCTTGGCGCACTACTCCAACGACGGCACTGTGCTGCGCAAGGAGGCGATGTGCGAGGCGACGGGGGATGAGCAGGGGCGCGCGGGCGCGGTGCCTCGCCTTAAATAGGGCACGGAAAGGCGGTGCAGCTTGGCGTGCATGCCTAGGACTGCCTGGCAGCGGTGCCTGCCAACCGTGCTCGCCACGACCTCTAGTGGTCGCATGGGCCTCGCCGGGCCTAGCGGGCTAGAGCGGGTCGGGCTCACAGGCGCGGGCTCGGCCCAAAAGAAAAGATTAGATGTTGATTTTTTAATTTCCCAAAAGTAATTATTTCAGTGCGAAACAATTACCAGAAAACCTATAGAAAATGTTTCAAAGCTCGAAAAATATCGAGAAAATTCTCAAAATTCTAGGAAAATTCCCAGAGATAGATTGGAGCATGAACAATCCAAATAAAGTATTTGGAGCTCATAAAAATATTTTTGAGCCTTCTAATAAATAGAATAAGTTCGGGAAAAGTGAGAAAAAAATCCAGAAAATTCCGGAAAATTCTCGGAAGGGTTTGGACTTTGGACAGCACCTAAACGCATTTTAAATTCTTTTGCACTCATGAACACCCAGATGCATCGACATGAATGCAACATACACATAACCATTTATTGAATTCAGAAAAACAAACAAAGGTTGTTTCTATACTACATTTCCTGTAAAGAAAATAAATGTTGGAAAAAAATTTAAAATTATGAGAAAATCGTTATTTAATTAATCTTCCTATTCACATCCTGAAATTGGAATTTTAGGGTGTAGCTAGGATGTTGGATTACAGTTTTTGAGTTTTTTCCAAAATTTTAGCTAGGCGGATACTTTTAAAGAGTCTATTGGAGTTGCTATAAGAATTTGCTATTTTTAACTTGCCAAACTATTCTATCTCTCTTATACATTTGTGTTAGGAACCTTTATGTATTATTTATTTATTTTTCCATCCTCCCACCTCTGCTTCGCGCACAGAGAACGCCGATGGCAAGCGGATTCACGTGTGTATATTTAGGCGTTGAGGACCTCTTTTTTTCCAAGTTACCAAAAATGTACCAAGTACTATGCAAAACTGTTGGAGGCATATTTTTTGCGTTTTAAAAAAAATCAAAGATGCAACTTCATTTGGAAAATTGTTGGAGATGCCAAAAGATTTGTCAAGCTAAAAAGAATGCATCTTCAAGAGTTTGCTATTTTTAACTTAGGCTATTCTTTCCTTTTTTACATTTGCATCAGGAACTCTTCTCAATCTTTTATTTCGTTTTCCACCCTCAGGCATGTCTCCACCCACGGGTGAAACACTGATGCCAAGTCGAGTATACACAGTATATTTACGCACCTGAGGTTGTTTTTTTCAAATTGCCAAAAATTGCTAAATCCTTTGCCAAACCGTTGATTTCAACATTTTTGCCAAAAATCAAAGATGCTAATCTGATTTGGCAAACTGTTAGAGATGCTCTATGTTCCGTGAAGTAGAGGTAACCATTTACCGATTTCATCCAGAGGAATCAAATAAAAGTGAGTATGATTTTAGAGGTAGGGAAATCTCAATCATTTCACGTATAGACAGATTCAATAAAAACTGAAATCTACGATACAACTACAGTAGTTGTTTTTTAAACCGTTTCTCGGTTTCATGAAGGAACAAGAAAAAAACCAAAGCAAGCATTTTTTCCATCCATAAAGACAACAAATTAAAAATAACAGACCAAGCAAGCACTCTGATCCCTATTGCAAGCATTTCATCCAACTGCTTGTTCAGTGCTTGACCAAAATCATCCGTACGCAGGGTGCAGCCCGTTCCCCTGAGCCGGCCACTGCGGCAGGCGGACCGCGACCCGGCTTCTGGTGGATTTTGGCCGGCGTCGGCTGCCTTGGCCGCATCGGCACCTTCTAGCGCCTCAGGCGTAGCAGCTGGAGCACGGAGCAGGAAGCAGGACGTGAGCGCGAGCAAGGTGGCGACGAGGCTCTGTTGAGTTATGATCCAAATTCTATCTCCCAAGAGAAAGGCCGACTTCTGACAGAGCGACGCGGAGGCCCATCGCCGATAGGCTTGACCGTCTCGGATGTTTATGAGGCACTCCAATCCAGGGAGAAGATGAAAGGCATGGTGCACTCTGATGGGTCGTCCTCCAAGGGCGATGCTTTGCAAGTTAGAGGCAGAACCGAGCAGAGATCCTCTAATGAAAGCAATGATCGTTTCAAGAGCCAAGAAAGCAGGGAATACTTCTGATTCAGGAGAATGTCTGGTTGTCCTTGCCGGTTGTGTTTCTGGTCATGATGAATGGATACTTGATTCCACATGTTCATTTCATATCTGCACTAACAGAGATTGGTTCAGTTCTTATAAACCTGTGCAGAATGGAGATGTAGTGCGTATGGGAGATGATAACACATGTGAGATTGTGGGTATAGGCATCCGTTCAGATCAAGGTGCAGCAACATGTGCATGATGATACAGACGAGCAGGTGGAGCCGCCTGTAGATGACCAGGAAAATGGAGTTCTTGATGATGAGGCTCATGATGATGTTCAGCACTTACCCCCTGTTTTGCACCTTCATGAAGATTTGCCTATTGCTACTCGCAAGTCTAAAAGGGTTTGTGGACGGCCACGTCGTCTTATTGAGGAGTGTAATATGATTTATTATGCTTTGAGTTGTGCTGAACAGGTTGATAGCAGTTATGAGCCAGCCACAAATTCTGAAGCTATCTCTTGTGGTGATCGTGAGAAGTGGATTGCAGCTATGCAGGATGAGATGCAATCTCTTGAGAAGAAGCTCGCACATGGGAGGTTGTTCCTTTGCCTAAGGGAAAGAAGCATGTTCGCTGCAAATGGATCTTCAAGAGAAAGGAGGGTTTATCTCCTAGCGAACCTCCAAAGTTTAAGGGAAGGTTAGTGGCTAAAGGTTACAGTCAAATTCCTGGTGTTGATTATAATGATGTGTTCTCTCCAGTTGTAAAGCATAGCTCAATTCGTACATTCTTGAGTATTGTTGCTGCACATAATCTTGAGCTTGAGCAGTTAGATGTGAAGACTGCATTTTTACATGGAGAGCTTGAGGAGGAGATTTACATGGACCAGCCTGAGGGGTTCATAGTGCCTGGCAAGGAGAATTATGTTTGCAAGTTGAAGAAATCCTTGTATGGTTTGAAACAGTCTCCCCGTCAGTGGTATAAAAGGTTTGATTCATTTATGTTGTCACATGGCTTTAAGAGATCAAAATATGATAGGTGTGTTTACATCAAGTATGCCAATGGATCACCTATATACTTGCTGTTATATGTTGATGATATGCTGATTGCTGCCAAGAGCAGGAAAGAGATCACTACATTGAAGAAATTGTTGAGTAGTGAGTTTGACATGAAGGATCTTGGTGCTGCTAAGAAGATTCTAGGTATGAAAATCACTAGAGATAGAAAAGCCGGTTTATTATTTCTTAGTTAGCATGGTTATATTGAGAAGGTTCTTCAGCGTTTCAATATGCATGATGCAAAGCCTGTTAGTACTCCTATTGCACCGCATTTTAAATTGTCGACCGAGCGAGTGTGCTAGTACAGTTGAGGATGTTGAGTATATGTCAAAGGTTTCGTATTCGTGGTTTGCTCTCGCCGGATTTGTCTTATGCTATGAGTTTGGTTAGCAGATACATGTCTAATCCTGGTAAAGAACACTGGAGGGCAGTTCAGTGGATTTTCAGGTATCTTCGAGGCACAACAGATCATTGCTTGAAGTTTGGCAGGACAGATAAGGGACTTATTGGCTATGTGGATTCAGATTATGCCGGTGATTTGGACAAGCGAAGGTCACTCACAGGTTATGTGTTTACTATTGGCAGTTGTGTTGTGAGCTGGAAGGTCGTCTTGCGGCTTCGTTGTTGCTTTGTCTACTACCGAGGCCGAGTACATGGCTATTCTTTGAAGCATGCAGAGAGTTGTGTTGGCTGAATGGATTGTTTGCTGAGCTTTGTGGTGTTGATCCTTGCATTAACCTGTTTTCAGATAGTCAGAGTGTTATATATCTCACCAAAGACCAGATGTTCCATGAGAGGACAAAGCACATTGAGATCAAGTATCATTATGTGCGTGATGAGGTTGAAAAGGGTAAGTTAAAGGTATGCAAGATACACACTCTTGATAATCCTGCTGATATGTTGACAAAGCCAGTTCCTGTTGCTAAGTTTGAGCTTTGCTCAAGCTTAGTTGTCTTAATTGTGTAGCCTAAGAGGCTATTTGGCGCCAGAAGTATTTTGTTTCTTTGATGTGTTCAGGATGAAGGTTCTTTTTTTGTTTATGCTGCAAGAAGGAATTTGTCTCAAGGTGGAGTTTGTTGAGTTATGATCCAAATTCTATCTCCCAAGAGAAAGGCCTGGGCCACACCCTTTTCCCAGGTCGCGGCTGGGTGGGTGCGCCCCCCCCCCCCGGTACGGTACGGGTCATAAATACCCGTTAGGGTTTTCCATTAGAGATTGATTCATTCTCTTGTAAGCCGCCGCCGTTGGCGTTGTAACCTGACTCCCGATATAGTGAAGTTCTTGTCGGGCCGGCGCCCGTGGTTTTCCCGCAAGGGTTTTCCACATTAAATCTCGTGTCTCCCGCGGTTTGATTCCTTTACTTGTTGTCGTTTATTCGCCATCGTTTATAACAAGTGGTTTCGTAGCCGGTTTCGCATTTGTTTTCTTCGATGTTGTCGACGATGAAGTTTGATCTACCGCTGTTGGTTTACAAGACGAGGTTCTCGCTGTGGCAAGTCAAGATGCGAGCTATTCTGGCGAACACTCATGATCTCGATGTGGAGCTGGATAAGTTCGGTGGCAAGTCGTCCAAAGATTGGACCGATGAGGAGAGGCGCAAGGATCGTAAGGCTCTGTCTTTAATTCAACTTCATCTATCCAATGATATTTTGCAAGAATGTACAGGAAGAGATCTAGCTGCAAAGACTCTGGTTGAAACTGGAATCGATATGTATGTCCAAGGATCTAACCAGTAAGATGCATATGAAGATGAAGTTGTTCACACTCAAGATGGTGGAGGGTGGTTCGGTGTTTAGCCACATATCTGCTTTCAAGGAGATCGTTGCCGACCTAGTGTCGATGGAGGTGAAGTATGAGGATGAGGATTTAGGCCTCTTCGTTATGCTCTCTCGCCCCAGTTCGTTTGCATCTTTTCGTGACACCATACTTTTGAGCCGTGATGAACTAACCGTCTCAGATGTTTATGAGGCACTCCAATCCAGGGAGAAGATGAAAGGCATGGTGCACTCTGATGGGTCGTCCTCCAAGGGCGATGCTTTGCAAGTTAGAGGCAGAACCGAGCAGAGATCCTCTAATGAAAGCAATGATCATTTCAAGAGCCAAGAAAGCAGAGGTCGTTCTAAGTCTAGACCGCCCAAGAAGTTCTATAAGTATTGCAATAAAAAGACTCATTTTATTGAGGAATGTTGGAAGCTTAAGAATAAGGAGAACAGGAAAAATAATTCGGATGGTAAGGCCTCTGTTGTTTCTGGTGCTGGGAATACTTCTGATTCAGGAGAATGTCCGGTTGTCCTTGCCGGTTGTGTTTCTGGTCATGATGAATGGATACTTGATTCCGCATGTTCATTTCATATCTGCACTAACAGAGATTGGTTCAGTTCTTATAAACCTGTGCAGAATGGAGATGTAGTGCGTATCGGAGATGATAACCCATGTGAGATTGTGGGTATAGGCATCCGTTCAGATCAAGGTGCAGCAACATGTGCATGATGATACAGACGAGCAGGTGGAGCCGCCTGTAGATGACCAGGAAAATGGAGCTGTTGATGATGAGGCTCATGATGATGTTCAGCACTTACCCCCTGTTTTGCACCTTGATGAAGATTTGCCTATTGCTACTCGCAAGTCTAAAAGGGTTTGTGGACGGCCACGTCGTCTTATTGAGGAGTGTAATATGATTTATTATGCTTTGAGTTGTCTTGAACAAAGTTGATAGCGAGTTATGAGCCGACCACATATTTTGAAGCTATCTCTTGTGGTGATCGTGAGAAGTGGATTGCAGCTATGCAGGATGAGATGCAATCTCTTGAGAAGAACTGCACATGGGAGGTTGTTCCTTTGCCTAAGGGAAAGAAGCCTGTTCGCTGCGAATGGATCTTCAAGAGAAAGGAGGGTTTATCTCCTAGCGAACCTCCAAAGTTTAAGGGAAGGTTAGTGGCTAAAAGTTATAGTCAAATTCCTGGTGTTGATTATAATGATGTGTTCTCTCCAGTTGTAAAGCATAGCTCAATTCGTACATTCTTGAGTATTGTTGCTGCACATAATCTTGAGCTTGAGCAGTTAGATGTGAAGACTGCATTTTTACATGGAGAGCTTGAGGAGGAGATTTACATGGACCAAATTTCGAGGGGTTCATAGTGCCTGGCAAGGAGAATTATGTTTGCAAGTTGAAGAAATCCTTATATGGTTTGAAACAGTCTCCCCGTCAGTGGTATAAAAGGTTTGATTCATTTATGTTGTCACATGGCTTTAAGAGATCAAAATATGATAGCTGTGTTTACATCAAGTATGCTAATGGATCACCTATATACTTGTTGTTATATGTTGATGATATGCTGATTGCTGCCAAGAGCAGGAAAGAGTTCACTACATTGAAGAAATTGTTGAGTAGTGAGTTTGACATTAAGGATCTTGGTGCTGCTAAGAAGATTCTAGGTATGGAAATCACTAGAGATAGAAAAGCTGGTTTATTATTTCTTAGTCAGCATGGTTATATTGAGAAGGTTCTTCAGCGTTTCAATATGCATGATGCAAAGCCTGTTAGTACTCCTATTGCACCGCATTTTAAATTGTCACCGAGCAAGTGTGCTAGTACGGTTGAGGATGTTGAGTATATGTCAAAGGTTTCGTATTCTAGTGCTTGTTGGTTCTTTGATGTATGCTATGGTTTGCTCTCGCCGGATTTGTCTTATGCTATGAGTTTGGTTAGCGGATACATGTCTAATCCTGGTAAAGAACAACGGAGGGCGGTTCGGTGGATTTTCGAGTATCTTCGAGGCACGAGCAGATCATTGCTTGAAGTTTGGCAGGACAGATAAGGGACTTATTGGCTATGTGGATTCAGATTATGCCGGTGATTTGGACAAGCGAAGGTCACTCACAGGTTATGTGTTTACTATTGGCAGTTGTGTTGTGAGTCGGAAGGTTGTCTTGCGGCCGTTGTTGCTTTGTCTACTACTGAGGCTGAGTACATGGCTATTGCTGAAGCATGCAGAGAGTTGTGTTGGCTGAAAGGATTGTTTGCTGAGCTTTGTGGTGTTGATTCTTGCATTAACCTGTTTTCAGATAGTCAGAGTGCTATATATCTTACCAAAGACCAGATGTTCCATGAGAGGACAAAGCACATTGAGATCAAGTATCATTATGTGCGTGATGATGTTGAAAAGGGTAATTTAAAGGTATGCAAGATACACACTCTTGATAATCCTGCTGATATGTTGACAAAGCCAGTTCCTGTTGCTAAGTTTGAGCTTTACTCAAGCTTAGTTGGCTTAACTGTGTAGCCCAAGAGGCTATTTGGCGCCAGAAGTATTTTGTTTCTTTGATGTGTTTGATTTATTCTCTTGTAAGCCGCCGTCGTTGGCGTTGTAACCTGACTCCCGATATAGTGAAGTTCTTGCTGGCTGGCGCCCGTAGTTTTTCCCGCAAGGGTTTTCCACATTAAATCTCGTGTCTCCTGCGGTTTGATTCTTTTACTTGTCGTCGTTTATTCGCCATCGTTTATAACAGGTTCAGCACCGCCCCCCTGGTGAACACACCGTCCTTGACTCCTTGAGGTATAAGCACTCGTATCTGATGCCGGCGAAGGCGGCGCCGCGCGTCCTCGACGCGTTCCGCGTGACACCTTGCCAATAAAAGAACAACACGGCGATCATGGCCATTATCCTGCACACATACACAGACCACCCGTCTGAACATCGGCTTGGGAAGATCCGAAGATGGAGTTGAGAACGACGACGCTGGCGGGCCGGTGCATGCATATGCGGACTACTGAACTAGCTAGTACTTACCATGAGAGGATAGAGACGATGGCGCCCACGGCTCGCCTGGTGGATTTGGATGCGCCGCGACCTGCTGGCTTGCAGCAGCCGCCGGCAGCCGACGCGGCGATCTGGGCCATCACCAGCAGGACGATGGCCCATACCCCCAGCGCGTGAGCGGGACTGACCGAGTACACGCACTCGCTGCCAGACACGCGGATGTCACTCGGCTGCAAGAACACTAATAATCAATACATGACGCGTTGCAGATCATACCATTCATCTGCAAATTATTAGCAGTTTGATCATATCATTACGGTGAGCTTTAGGGCCTCGGCTCTGAACCCCAGCGCGCCGCTCGTCAGCCCAAACAGCCCCACCACGACGGTTAGGAGGTCAGTCACGCCAGCAGCCTCCATTGATAGTGCCATCCTGTGGACTGTGCGCTTCTGTCATCTCTGGATCGGTCGTTGTGGAGTAGTACTGAACTGTACTGGCTGACCTGTACGGGCTGTGATCAATAATGAATTATGCTTGTGTTTATATAACTCGAATGTACTTGAAAATGCCGCCTGCAGGTTATGTTGGCGCATGGTACGGTGCTCCCTCCTGGATTGCTCATCAATCACTATATCAGACGCAGATGGTGAGCGCAGCACTGCAGGACTTTGGCTTTGATGTCAACTTTGCATAGGCCTGGAGTAAGGATGGCCCATCCTATCGGACGATTAATTCCGTATGTCGGCGGCGGTGGACGCCTTGAGCCAATCGCCATGAACTCAGTCTTTTAGTGCTTATTAACCTCGAAATTGCTTGCAGAGGCAGCGCGCAGCTGGACCTCTTTTGGATCCTCCGTGTGAATCTTTTCTTCCAAATCGCACCGTCCACAAGGGCCACTCGGTGTCGGATCCTGTTATAATGGATTGATTCTCAACAACACATAGATTTAAAAATAACAGAGTTGGAATCATATTTTGATAGCAAAGCCATTTCAAGTTTAAAAATTTAATGTGAACAACCCCATGCCATAAACCGGGAAGTTGTAAAAATTACTCCCTCCCATTTGATAAAAGAATTGATTTTGGATAAGGTTTGGATCGAATGTTGGGAATATAAATTGGATAAGGTTTGGATCGAATATTGTGAATTATCGACTTCATATAGATTTTTGCATACATTATGTGACTACAGTATAGATTATATCATGTATTCTTAAACTTGTCAGTTTCATTGTGCATCCATCACCTTCTATTAAAGATTTACAGTGGGTAAACTAAGAGATTTGTGAACACCATGAAATTCATTGCAGGTTGGAGTTCTGCAGAAATTTGGAGGTAACCATGGTCACAGTAATTCAATCTGGTTGATCTTCACACACTAGATGCAGCCATCAAGATATTATTTCTGAAATGCAGTTTTTATGGGTCGGAGAATGGTTCATTACATTTTGAATTTTCTTGCTGACACTTTCATGATTGTTCTGTCACAAATCATTGTAGCATAAATAAGGTTACCTTTTGAACTATATATATATGTAAAAGAGATGGAAGTTACTAACTCTAGATGGAAAGATATAATAATTAAAGTTGGAAGTGTTGTGTACACCTATGCCAGAAGAAGCCGTGGCTAGGCCTGAGTGCAAGCAACTGCAGAATGGGCGCCTATTCCAGTGTTTTCAATTTCTTTTGAATTCTGTTCTAGTGGTGTAAACAACCATAGAGGTTGGTTATGTGGATGTGTAGTATAAGTAGAGGAGTGGAGTATTGTAGAAGTTACCTAGAGATTGATCAAATCTCTCTGGTTCGTCAGTTGCTAATAGAAGCAGTCAGTTCCCTGTTTTCCCCTTCCTCTGTTCTGAAGTCTTCCACATCGTGGGTCTGGACGCCGGCCGTCAGGACGGCGTCCGAGCGCTGCCGCCGTCGGGATCCCTCGCCTCGCCACCCTGTCAGCCACTTGTATCTCCTCCGCAAATCCACAAGCCCTACCAATCTGGTATCAGGAGCCTTGACCGATCCCATGGCCGCCACCACCGCCGCGTCGTCAACCTCGGCCCCGCCCGATCCGCCGCCACAATCCTCAGCCGCCGCCTCTTCGACGCCAATCACCACTTCGTTCGCCACGGGCACCTCGTCAGGACCCCAAGCCGACACCCTCACCGTCGCAATCGCGGGATTGCAGAGGCGGTTGGGGAGTATGGCGGCCCGCCTCTCCTCCATGGAGAACCGCCTCCCACTGCCGCCGCCGTCGGGCCCCCCGCCGTCCCAGCCCTTTACGGTATGCCGGGCTACGGCGGCTTGCCCTCCGCCCCCCTCGCCACCTCCACCATCATCCACACAGTGGCATCCACTCGCCCCCTACCGATTCAATCCATCCCCTTTCCACACTCGCCTTCGCCTCTGCCATTCCAAACATCGTCGCTGTTCCACAATGCTCCCAAGACGATGACGACGAAGGTACCACCGTGCCAAGATACTACAAGCTGTCTTTCCCCATGTTCGAAGGCAGAGATGACCCGCTCGGATGGCTGAACTGGTGCGAGCAGTTCTTCAGGGCACAGCGCACACGTGAAGCCGACAAGGTGTGGCTTGCTTCCTTCCACATGACCGGGTCCTGCACAACAGTGGTTCTTCATGCTCGAGTGTGACCATGGCGACATCTCCTGGCCCTTGTTCAAATCACTGTGCCAGCAGCGTTTTGGTCCAGCCATTGGCATCAATCATCTCGCCGACCTAGCGCGGCTACCGTTCCGCAGGACAGTCAGTGACTACCAAGAGGCATTCCTGACCAAGATGGCGCACGCCAGCTACCTGTCGCCCGAACAACAAGTTCGTCTCTTCACGGGCGGACTCCCCAACGCAATTCGCATCGATGTCAAGCTGCAAGCCATGCAGGATCTCCAACGCGCCATGGTGCTCGCCAGAGCCTATGAATAGCTTTCCTCAGCGTTGGCCAATTCTGGTCATCCACCGCGACTGCCAACACGCTTCCAACAGCATGCGGGATCATCCTCCGCTCCAGCATCAGCGCCAGCGCCAACTTTTGCTACTTCTGTGCCAAAGTCGTTCAAGAAACTATCACCAACAGAGATGATGGAACGCAGACGCCAAGGCCTTTGTTACAACTATGATGAGCAGTACACCCATGGCCACAAGTGCCGAAAGATATTCTATCTGGAAGTTGTAGACAACAAAGAAGATGTTTTCCCTGATACACAGCAGGACCAAGAGGAGCTGTTGATCTCATTGCAAGTAGTGTCCGGGGGTACGCACAACTGATACACTGCAAGTTTGTATGCAGGTTGGCGCTCAGGAATTCACAGCACTGATTGACAGTGGCTCGACCCACAACTTCTTCAGTCACAAGGCAGCACAGGCAGCAAACATCCAGTTTCAAGCAGACACTGGCGCCAGAGTAGTGGTGGCTAATGGTGATAGTGTTCCTTGCGGTGGCATTGCTCGTGACATTGACATCAAGATCGGTCAGGAGATTTTTAACATCAATGCTTACTCTCTTCCATTGGATTGCTTTGATATGGTGTTAGGAGTTGACTTGCTCACACCTTTACATTCCATCCTGATTGATTTCGATGATTTGGTCATGGCTTTCACCTATAATGGGAAGCGGGTGTTTTGGAAGGGTTTAGGATCCTCTCGCAGTGATATTCCATCAACGGGCAGGCTTCACTCTATCAGACAGTAGGAAACTTCTATTTTGGATCAGTTACTACATTCATTTGAGGATGTCTTCCAGGAACCAAGTGGATTACCACCATCACGCAGCTATGACCACAGGATCCACCTTAAACCTAACACCGATCCTGTAGCGGTGCATCCGTACCACTACCCACAGTTGCAAAAGAATGAGCTGGAGGCCCAATGCAACAAAATGCTTGAGCAAGGTACTATCAGACCGAGTACGTCACCTTTTTCAGCTCCTGTTTTGCTAGTGAAGAAGCCTGATAACACTTGACGCTTTTGTGTTGATTACCGGGCTCTCAATGATGCTACAGTCAAGGATAAGTTTCCAAACCCTGTGGTTGAAGAGTTACTGGATGAGCTTCATGGTGCAAAATTCTTCACCTAGCTCGATCTCAGCTCCGGCTATCACCAAGTGCGGGTGCACCCTAAGGATATTGACAAAACAACATTTCGTACACACCACGGGCATTTTGAGTTTTTGGTGATGCCTTTTGGACTGTCCAACGCCCCAACAACATTTCAAGCTCTCATGAATTCGGTCCTTGGTCCATTCCTTCGCAAGTTCGTGCTCGTTTTCTTTGACAACATCCTCATTTACAGCAATTCTTGGACTGAACATCTGCACCATATCAAAACTGTGTTGAATGTTCTGAGGGCAAACAACTTAGTTATCAAGCATTCCAAGTGCTCCTTTGCTACACAATCAGTGGCATATCTTGGACATATCATTTCGTCCGAGGGTGTTGCTATGGATGGGATCAAGGTAGAATCAGTATCGTCTTGGACAACTCTAAAATCTGCTAGGGGACTGCGAGGATTTCTAGGCCTAGCTGGATATTACCGGAAATTCATCCAAAATTTCGGTGCTATCGTAGCTCCATTGGCACACTTGCTCAAAAAACAAGTCTTCCGTTGGACCAAGGAGGCTGCAGTGGCCTTTCAAGCTCTGAAACAGGCATTAACAGCTGCTCCTGTCCTACAGTTAACAGATTTTCAGAAAAAATTCTTAATGGATTGTGATGCCTCTGGTTCAGGTTTTGGGGTTGTACTCCATGAAGGATCAGGTCCAATTGCATTTTTTAGCAAACAGTTTGCCCCCAGACACTTGAAAGTGGCAGCCTATGAGAGAGAGGTAATTGGTCTCGTACAAGCAGTACGCCACTGGAGATCGTACTTGTGGGGTCGACAGTTCACAGTAAGGACCGACCATTATGCTCTCAAATTTATGTTGGACTAGCGGCTGTCAACAATTCCCCAGCATCAATGGATCACAAAATTATTTGGCTATAATTTCAGTGTTGAGTACAAGCGCGGTCGACTGAACACTGTTGCTGACGCCCTCTCTAGGTGTGCCAGTGAAGAGATTCATCTCAATGCAATTTCAGTACCCACTTTTCAACTCTATGATCAGATCAGAGGTGAGATCTCTTCCTCCTCAAAGTTGTCAGGTCTACGGAACCATATTATAGCTGGCCTCAAAGAGGCAACATGGAGTGTTAAGGATGATCTCATTTTCAAGGCTGGCAAAATATACATTCCAAAAAATTCAGAAATGCTGCAGCAAGTCTTATAATTAGCTCACACGGGAGGCCATGAAGGTGCACAGAAGACTCTACACCGTCTTCGTGCAAACTTTTACATAGATGACGACCGGAACCTGGTGAAAGAATTTGTTAGAGCTTGCACCATTTGCCAAAGAAACAAAACTGGATCCTTACACCCGGCTGGATTACTTCAACCTCTACCTGTGCCGTCTCGTGTGTGGGCTGATATCTCAATGGATTTCATTGAAGCACTTCCGAAGGTTCACGGCAAGAGCGTCATATTGACTATGGTGGACCGATTCTCCAAGTTTGCCCACTTTATTCCTTTGAGCCACCCATACACAGCAACCTCAGTAGCTCGAGCGTTTTTCAACGACATTGTTCGCCTCCATGGTCTGCCAGAATCAATTGTGTCTGACCGAGATCCCGTGTTCACCGGCAATGTGTGGCAGGATTTATTCAAACTCTCTGGTGTAGCACTGAAGATGAGCACTGCATTTCACCCACAAACCGATGGTCAGTCCGAGGCTATCAACAAGTCGATCTGTATGTACTTGAGGTGTATCACATGTGACAGACCAAGATCTTGGCTGGATTGGCTCCCATGGGCTGAATATTGCTATAACACATCATATCACTCAGCTCTAAAGGCCACACCATTTCAAGTAGTATATGGGCGGCCACCTCCTTCCATCCCTCCATATCAGATTGGCAGTGCTCAAACCGAAACAGTGGACACCCTGCTTGCTGACAGAGATGAGTTTCTGGCTGAAGTTCAGACACGGTTATCTTAAGCTCAAGCATATGCACGCAGGTACTATAATGCCCATCACCGCGACCTTGAATTTCAGGAGGGTGACTGGGTTTGGCTTCGTTTGCTCCACCGTCCAACACACTCATTGGTACCAGGCAGGCACACCAAACTCTCACCAAGGTATGCCGGTCCGTACCAGACCTTGGAACGCATTGGTTCAGTTGCTTATCACCTTAAGCTACCAGAACAAGCCCACATTCATGATGTTTTCCATGTCGGGCTGCTCAAACCATTCCATGGAACTCCACCAGCAACCACAACACTTCTACCACCTCTGCGCAATGGGCGTGAACTCCTTCAGCCAGCAAAAGTTCTTGGGAACCAGTGGCATATCTTCGTTCAGTGGAATATCTTCGTTCAGTGGAATGGCATGCCCCAGTCAGCTGCTACCTGGGAACCAGTGGATGCATTCCGAGCGAATTTTCCTACGTTCCAGCTCGAGGACGAGCTGTTTGCCGAGGGAGGGAGAAATGTTGTGTACACCTATGCCAGAAGAAGTCGTGGCTAGGCCTGAGTGCAAGCAACTGCAGAATGGGCGCCTATTCCAGTGTTTTCAATTTCTTTTGAATTTTGTTCTAGTGGTGTAAACAACCATAGAGGTTGGTTGTGTGGATGTGTAGTATAAGTAGAGGAGTGGAGTATTGTAGAAGTTAACTAGAGATTGATCAAATCTCTCTAGTTCGTCAGTTGCTAATAGAAGCAGTCAGTTCCCTGTTTTTCCCTTCCTCTGTTCTGAAGTCTTCCACATCGCGGGTCCGAGCGCCGCCGCCGTCGGGATCCCTCACCTCGCCCCCTTGTCAGCCACTCGTATCTCCTCCGCAAATCCACAAGCCCTACCAGGAAGCAACGCAAGATAAGAAAAAATAGTGATGCCTTGTTCGAGAACATATATGATCTTACAGAGTACCTCATTGTAAGCTTTTAATTTCACTTTTGCCTTCTGGTACAAGATTTGCAATTTATTGAAATAAGTTTAATTAAATTTCTGTCCTTTTGCAACCAACACACTCATCTTTGCTTCAAAAATTGTTCACAGTTATTGAAAACTTACAAAGCCTATCAGTTCATGTCTAATTTTTTTCCCCTAACACATTAAGGAGAACCACTGAGTTTCAGGCCAATGTGATGGTCAGGTATCTGAATGTAGTTCCAAATTTTCAAAAAAAAAGCTGCAAGATACAAATACTTTTGTTGTGGGTTCTGGTGCTGTGGGTTCAGAAGAAGTCGGCTAAGTATTCAACATGACAGGTGTGAGCTGCTGCTTGAATCGATGGAGGACCAGGAGTTGGCCTGTCTCTACTGCTGATTTGCATCCTCGAGTGAGAGCTGCTTGCTTGCATGGGCCAAGAAGGTAAACACTAGAGACAACATGTCTTGTTTGCATCTCCCAACTATACTTTGTTATAAAATACATGAACTTGCATCTTATATTAAATGTGGTAGTGATTTTATCTCTCTAGACAAGTTCTGGCGTAGCTAGAAAAAGAATGTTGAGTTAATTGTGTTTCCTTCAGCAGTCCTGTGGGGGCTTTAGAAACTGAGTACTCTATTTGTTTTCAAAATTATCTCTAGAAGGATATAGCAGATCTTTTACAGAGTATGGTGGGAGGGCTGAGATCTTTAGTAATTCGATGTGGAGGATTGAGGATGTAGTCGGTGGTATGTGAGAAAATCCGTATAAGAGCTCCTAAAAGTATAGGCTGG
The DNA here is from genome assembly GCA_947561735.1 of Cenchrus americanus. Lineage (NCBI taxonomy): Eukaryota > Viridiplantae > Streptophyta > Magnoliopsida > Poales > Poaceae > Cenchrus > Cenchrus americanus. Next base: position 198,003,818 of record OX387239.1, on the reverse strand, counting down.
GAACTGGGATAAAGTGGTGTCACCCAGTCTGGTAATGTTCATCTGGGAGGAAGCTGACTGAGCCAACATGATGATCGACCTCAGGAGTTAGAGGCGGCCATGGTGAGGAAGTGAGGTGGCAGTGGCAAGGAGCTGAGAGGGAAACAAATTATGGTTTATGCCCATGTCATAGATTGAGAGGCATTGCAAGTATATATTTTAGAAACTTATATTATAGATGTGTATATATCAACTTTTCATTCCTCTGTATCCATTTTTTTATTTTACAGATATTTGCGTCAGATCTTTTGCAGTTGACAAAGTATTGTGGTGAAGAAATATTGACCAGGAACTACAGGTATACGATGAACTTTCAACTATTTATAAACTACATATAAGAAAGGATATAGGCATGTATACTACCTCTTTTAACCTTGTGATCTTCATGAGCTGTTTAATCATAGTTAGGCATAGTGGCAAAATCATGAAACTGAACTTATTTTTCTTGTGTGATGTGGTGTCTAATGAATCACTCGACCTTTACTTCTCTTTCAGGTTTTTAAGGACGTGAAACAGACTGTGGGATAGAAAGAAAATAAGATATTTGTAGGCTGCATGTAAGATTACAATGCAATTTTTGTTCATTATTTATGCCCCAAATTATGCAGCAGGGGAATAGATATAATTTAAAAGAATTTCATTTTGTATTATGTTCTCATGACCATTTGTTGATCCAAGATACTGAAAGAGATTTCTCTAAGTGAAAAATCTTAACTTCAAACATTCATTTCTATATGAAAACATTGATTTAGAAATTTTATGTTGCAAATTTACAGTTTAGAAAAAGTTCTATGTAACACATTTTTGTCATTATATGTGCACATTAACACCACAAAAAGTTTGATCTACTTTTCATTACACACCACTCTTGTGTGTCTGATTGCATACCTTTTCACTTACTAGATACAGGTGGTTGATGAGAAGAGATGATTACTAGCTGAGGTTGTAGCGAACATGGCCCCATTTGCCATTTGTTCGAGTTGATTTTGGTGATTCATGCTAACACAAGTAATGGGACTAACCACATTGTCTAGCATGTCTTTGTGGGCATACCTAGGTCCCATGGATGTTACCACATGTTAACATACCATTCACAAGTTAACATACCATGCCCAAGCTAACATGTCATACCACAAGTTAACATACCATGGACATGTTAGGTTACTTACAGCAAATTTGAGGACTTAGTATATATTTGGAGGCTATAAGTAATGGCATGTTAAGTATGTTAAGTTGAAGCAAATATCCAAGTTGAAGACGCAAAGAAAAAGAAGGAAAAGGACATCGTCGACTACAAGGGCAAGTGGAAGGCTCCTTTGATTGATAACCCAAGTATAACCTTCTTAATTCTGAAAATTGTCAATATAACCTTGAGGGTAAACCAACTGTCCATTTAACCTTTTCTGCTTAAAGGTCATGCTAAGTTGTTTTCTTGGTGTACAGATTACAAGGATGACCATTACATCGACGCTTTTGACAGTTTGAAGCACATCGGCATTGAGCTGTGGCAGGTTATCACTGTACTTCATGAATATAATGAGTTCCTTTTCTGGAGGGCCACTAATTTTCAAGCTCTCACCAGGTTAAATCAGGAACGTTGTTCGACAACATTCTGATCACCGATGACAGAGGACGCCAAGAAGTTTGCGGAGAAGACCTGGGGCAAGCACAAAGATGTATGTCAGTTTGGCTATCTAGGGTTAATGTTTTTTACTTTTCATTTATAATTGCGTAAAACTAAAATAGTATTTCGTTTCACGCTGAGAAAGCTGCCTTTGACGAGGCTGAGAAAAAGAGGCTTGAGGAGGTACGTTGAATTACACGCTCCTTTTCTGTGCAATGACATCCTCCCATGAAAATCTGCCAACGTTCCTCTTTGCCAGGAATCTGCAAGCGCTAGGGACGAAAACGATTCAGATGTAAGTTATGGATTTATTTGTTTGTTTCCTAAAGTTTCTACCTATCTGCCAATCTTTTGTCCAATTCGTCAAATGGCATATTGTCCTGCATATGGCAGGAGGGCGAGGATGACGCGGACGATGACGGAGCTGATATCGCTGCTGAGGAGGCCAAGGACTCTACTGATGCGAAACCAGAGGATGGCAAGGTCCCTGCTGATGAGAAGCTGACAGAGGACATCAAGGATGCTTCTGCTGAGGAGAAGAAACATGTGTGTTAACTTTGCTACCAACTTTGCATATATTCTATTACGATTAACTTTTTTGTTTCACATTTAAGTGTTAACGTTCGTTCCTGTGTTATGGTCGTGCAGGACGAGCTCTAGAGAGTGCGGTTGAAGAGCAGAAGTGGCAAATAAAGGCTCTAAATTCCCTGTTCCGATTTGAGCCTGAGTGCCTTACTGGTAGTGATAACTAGTAAGGTTACCATCCGAATAGAAAGTCATGCGTCTCGACATGGCGAGGTATAGTCGGTCCTGTACACAACGCTGGGCTTGGTGTTTTTTCCCTTCAATGGGAGGAGTAGGCAGACATCGAGCAACAAAGTTTCAGTCAGTATCAGATGTCCTTTGCTCGTCCCCTTTAATTATTCGCATTTTACGGTCGAAATCGTCAGTGTTTTCCCCTGTTGGGTATGGACTGATTCAGCAGGGGAGCTGTGCATGCTAGCCAGATACAACGTCGACATGCTAGCCAGAAGAACACGCAACGATTTGTTTGGTCTCACATATAATCCTTGCTGTGACGAGACGAAACATGTCCGCCGGCGTCGGTGAGCCCGGTCGTCCCCAGATCCCGGCTCTGGCGAGCCTGCCCCCGCCTCCGGCGCGGATCCCCTCCCTCCGGCTATAATAAATCAAAATTTTGTTATTGAATATGTTCATGTATCTTCGTTTTAAAAATATAATAATTTTTGTTTATTATGTCCTTTTAGACATGTGCCCGCACATGCATTTTACTAGTGATGAATAACTTTTAAGTTGTTGAGTTTAGAAATGTGAAAATTATATCAATAGATTTGTCTTAAAAATAATTTTCATAAAAATATACATATATAACTTTCTAATAAATATTTTTATAGAAAACTGAAGTCAAGTTGTGTTTTGCAGACCGTGTTGCTATCCTAAACGATTTCTATTACCAAACCGAGGGAGTAATTAAATCCTAATTAGTCTTGCAATTAATATTTGGTATATACTCCTCTTTACAACTTAAATATATGCATTTCTGATTTATTCTAATACGACATTTGAAAGTTTGACTACAAGTGGTGAAAAATTGTAAAGATTGATATTACAAAAATGATGTTGCTAGACTCATCATGAAACCAATAATTATATTATGTAATATTTCTATTTTAAATAACTTATTTTCATAGATAGTATTCTTAACCAAGTAAGATATTGGGGATCCTCCTATTGATGCCCTAAGCTGAATATATTTGTAGACAAAATGAGTATATAGGGCGTCAAATTTGCTATACATATATTAGGCATGCATGTAATTAAGGATTGATCACTTGCCATGCAGAATACTAAAGTGGTATAGCATCTAAGCTTTCATTTTTCATGAGATGTTTTTAAATACCAAAATTGTAAGACCAGTCGAATCTCAGCCACATACGAAAACTGAGGGCAGTCCCAATAGCCAGTTTCTTGGAGTAGTATCTAAGAAAAATTAATGTTAATGGAAACCATCCTCTCCAACCCAAAGTTTCTACATCAATCATTGTACAGTAAATATACTTAAATGCACTGTGGAAAGGAGAGAGATCCACTGTGCCAAAACTTTCACAGTCTCCATCCTTGTCTCCGAAAGTCTAGCACCGGCTACAAGCCCCTTCCCAATCTTCCCAAGCCAACCGCTGCTCAAAAAAAAAATTCTGCAAGCCAATGGCCTAGATGCAGTACGGACGGCCATTGCTCGCGAGCGAGCTGGTTCAGGCTACTGGCCTACGGCCACCGCCTCGCCTCTGGTGCGTCCCGATGCCCGCTCCCCTCCGTCTCCTTCCGGGCACACCGGTGAGCAGATCGCAGCCCGCCCAGCCAGACCACGGAGCTCGACTGAGGTCAGCCTCGCCGAGTTCGCCGACAACGGAGGTCGCGGTCTGCCTCGACCGCGCTACGCCTCCCCGCGCCCGCGCCGCCCTCGCTCGCCCCACGCCGGCGGCCGGCGAGTCGGCATCGCGCGGGATGGAGATGCGCCCGCGTCGTCGCCGGGAGAAGCAGGGACCCCTGGCGGAGGAGCCCGCACGCCCAGACACCTGACCTCATGTTCCTGCTCCGACGGTCCATGTCACACCCTGAAATTTCCAATTTCAGGATGTGAATAGAGAGAATAATTAAATAACGATTTTCTCATAATTTTAAAATTTTTCCTACATTTATTTTCTTTACAGGGAATATAGTATAGGAAAAATCCTTTGTTTGATTTTCTAAATAAAATAAAAGTTATGTGTGTTGCATTCATGCCGATGCATCTAGTGGTTCTTGAGTACAAAAAGGTTTGAAAATGCGTTTAGGAGCTATCCAAAACCTTCCGAGAATTTTCCAGAATTTTCTGGAATTTATTCTCATTTTCTCCGAGCATTTTCTATTTATTAGAAGGCTCTAAAATATTTTTCATGAGCTCCAAATGTTTTATTTGGATTGTTCATCTAGGAATTTTCCTGAAATTTTTGGAATTTTCTGGGCATTTTTCGTAACTCTAAACATTTTCTGGGCACTTCCTGGATTTGTTTTTGCACTGAAGATTATTTCGAAAAAAGAGAAAATCTACCCTACCGGATTGGGCCGAGCCAGAGGCCCGACCCAACCCGCTCCGCTCGCACCGCCCAACCGCCCCGGGCCCGCCGTGGCCCATCGGCCGGGGAGGCCGGCCGGCCGGCGCCGCCGCGGGGGCGTGTGCGGCTCCCCGCCCGCGCCCCTATAAAGGCGCGCGTGCCCTAGCGCGCCGCCGCCCGCGCGCCGTCCCCCCGCCGTGCCGCCCCGAGCCGCCTGCGCCGCCGGAGTCGAGCAGCGCCGCCGCCACTCCTGGAACCAGAAATCTGCCGGAGGTTGACCTCCTATTTGCGGCCGTTCCTCCGTCTTCCGCGCCGGTGAGCACCCCACCGAGTTCCCCTCCTTCTCCTCTCTCGATTCCACATCTCAATCGAACCCTTAACGCCCCTAGCGCCGGCGAGCAGCGCCACCAGAGCCGCCGCCGCCCCTGTTGCGCCTGTGCGACCTGTCCTGAGGAAGGAGATGAGGTTATGAACGTTTTGCACTTAGACCCCTGGAGAACCCTGTAATGATTAGCTTATCTTTTGTGTCTTGCAATCTTTGCTCCTAGTCCCCTAGATCTATTAGATGCTTTCAACCAGATCCACCCAAAGCTCTTTTACAGATCTAACCCTGAGTTTTGCCAGTTTCGCGAGCACTTTTCACCGTGTCTCGGGAATCTTTTCAGCTACTCCCTGAAATCTATAGTTAATCGCGACTAGGTCCCTGTAATCTTGTTTTGCTCATCAAATCTTCGTTTTAGCTCCGATTACATCCATTAAAGTTGCGTTAGGTCCATAATAATGTAAAGCACGCGTTAGTGGTGTGTTTTCACCATGTTTTGTTTTCTGAAAATAAAATGAATATTAATTTTGATTAATGACTAGCTGTGCATGCCTTTTATAAATAAAAGCAATATAGATCTATATATCGTTTTTTCATAAGCAAATTTAATTTGATTAATGTTTCTATCACATGATTTTGTACATAAAAGTTAATTATATCTTTATCTCGGTTTTCGTAAACCAAACGTTAATTTGTTTAATAGTTAATTAATCTTTTCTAATTAAAATTTGATTAGTCTTTTACATCGGCTTTTTAAATAAATATTAATTTGATTAATGCCAATACCTTAATGCTTTTAATAATAATATGATCTACTCGATTACAAAGTTTCGTTTAGATTGTTCATCTAGTTTAGTTTTTCTAAATTAAATGTTCAATCGGTTAAATTCATATATGAATTTTTATTAATAAAACTTGACTAGTTCTTTACACCGGTTTCGTAACTAAAATTTAATATTGCATTAATGTCAACACAGGGTATTTTATTTCTAAAATATCCTTTATATTTGTTTTGTTAATTAAAATGAACCTAGCTCATAGCCTTGTTCTCTCATTTATGCAAAACGTTCGTTAGACGTTCTTTTCTCAGCTCAACCTCAGCGTGATCTTTCTGGTCCTTGCTCAACCTTCCGCAACTATCTCTTTAAAGCTAACCAAGCCTTTCTTCCTCTAAGCACGGTTTGTGTGCTTTAGCGATCCATCTAATCAAGCCTTTCCTTTAGTGCGTTCTTTTAAAGCTTTCTTTTGATTGGTGCTTTGTTCTTAGTATATGCTTGTTTGTTTGCTTTGTGTATGTTTGTGCCCGATGATTGATGCGCTTCGAGTGAACGCCGTTCGAGAAGCTTTGAAGAGCAAGAAGTTGAAGATATTCTGAGCAACGACATTACTTTGGTTAAAGGCAAGTGTGTCCTTGATCTTTTGTCCTAAGAACTATATTTAATCACTCATTGCATATGCTTGCATTAATATGATGGGACCCATGTTTAAGGTTTGACTAGTGTTATTTATCCTGTGCCTTGATCAAACAGGTTTATCTTTATGTTGGGTAGCTATGCTTAGTTGCTATACCTGGGTTATGGTGGTTTTAATGAACATTAATGATAAATCATGCTATACCTTTATGTTATATCTTTGGATGTTAATACAAGACCATATGATTAATCGTAACATGGAGCAACCACCCAGGACAACAGTGCAACCACAAGGACTATATGGCTCTGGTCTTGGCCGAGTAATTAGGGAAGTCTTTGTGTGGTTATTACTCGCATAGTAGGTTGGGGACGGAGGAATGCTTTTATGGCTCTTCTATTCCGGAGCGGTGTTGGAATGGAAGACTCTATGGCTGACCGTCCGTAATAGAAGTGTGGTACGAAAGATAGCCTCTATGACATACTACTATGGACTAATACGCACGGAGGACTCTTTGTAAAGGCCTCGTAGCGTCCCTATGCAGCCACACCTCGGTAGTGTGGTATTGTGCCTACTTTTGCACAGCGTGGTTGGGTGCAAAACTCTTCGGAGTTTTTACGCGACTTGTGGGTAACGATGTACAACCTCTGCAGAGTGTAAAACTAATCGATTAGCCGTGCTCATGGTCAAGAGCGGCCTGGACCCTCACATGATAATTAAACTTGAAGATGGACTTAAATCGCTCTCTCTCTCTTTGGTTATGCTTGCCATATGCTTATGGCGTATTTCTTACCTTATGCTTAATGTGGGTTGGTATAAACTTATACTTTATTAGTAATCAGGTGCTAATAAAACTTGACCAACTAAAATTGCTTAAATGCTTATAGCCCAGTCCACTATAAAGCCTTTGCATTCATGTCTTTCCCCACACTTGCTGAGTACGACAAGTGCTCACCCTTGCTATAAACAATGTTGCTCAGAAAGAGGAAGCTGCTATGAAGATGTGCTGGTGCTAGGCGTACGCAACCCCCAGTCGACTGCCTGTGATGTATGGAGCTTTCGTTCCCAGGATTTAAGCGTAAATCTCTGATAATCTTTCTCTTTCATACGTGATACTGTTTCTGTATACACTTTTATGTCACTATATGCATGAAACTTGATCCTGGCATGCATATAGGTATGCACTTGGTTTTCTTCGGAAAGTCGGGTGTGACAGTCCAGCCTCCCCTGGACGCAGTTGCTCTCCGATTCGAAGGCATCGCTAACTCCCTTCCTCAGATCTCAATGTGGCGCAAGCTACCGGCGACACGCCGCCGTCGGCGGCCGGTGCGGCGCACAATTCAAGGCGGACCGCGGACCTCGCGCAGCTCTACGCCGCCATAGCGGCACGGGAGGACCTGGCCCCTTCCGGCGAGCCCTTCTCCTCCCTCTTCTTCTCTTGGAGGCACCGTGAGCCCTTCTCTCGCCTCCTCCTCTGCTCGGCAGCGGCATGCAGGTGCACGCGACAGCCAAGCGCGAGCGCGGACGACGTGTGGGTGCAGCGCACCGGATCCGGAGGAAGACCTTGGGAAGAGGTCGTTTCTTCCCAACGCGAATTCACCTGTTTCTTGCCGTGTCGGGGCTTGCGTAGATGTCGTTTCTCACAGGAGAAACGATTTCTTGGTTTTACCCTCTCTCTCTTCATTAATTGTTGCGCCACGTCAGAAAAAAGTGGTACTGTTCATCATAGTTAATGTAAATAGAAACCGCAGTGAATGCCCCATTGGGACTGCCCTGAGTTGATGATGATGTTGGTTGGCAGCCAACTTTGCTAATTTTTTGATTGACAGGTAGGTGAAGTCTTAACTTATTTTAAATTTGTTTAATTCACTCACATAGCAAGTCGAAGACATAGATGTTAAATGTTATTAATGTGCTCTAATTACTAGGATAAATTTGCAAATTGTTGGAGTGAGGCGTGACACATGAGAATGGAAGCATTTATGGACCCTCAAAGTACGGACAACTAGCTCGGGGTAAGTTTCATTACACATTTATCTAGATTGAAAACTGGATAACCGTGCCAAGTGAAGTTTTATGAGGATGAGACTCTCTTCATATCCCATGAACCTCTCTCATTCTCTCTATTCGCCACATCAACAAATTTAATGCTATAAAACTCCATTGTAATTGACCTTAAACTAGCTATCCACACTCGTCCTACTTCATATCCCCTGTAAAACGGAATATTCCTGACTGGTCATCAAGATTCTTTCATTTATACAACTTTCTTCAGCACTCGTCATCCTTTATATCTACTATTCTATATCAACTACCAGCAGTGGACCCACCTGTCAATATCACCCATCTTTATCCACCCACACCCCCTTCTCTCCCTCCATGCTCCACCCGCGCCTCTCTCCCCAGCGCCCCGTCCGGAGCTCTCCCTCTTCTCCGCCGAGCCTACCGCCCCCATCCGGAGCTCACTAGCGTCGCTGCAGGCCGGATTCGTCTCCCTCTCCTCTTAGCCCCTCCTTCCCCTCTCCTCTATCCCGCCTAGGATTGGAAACAAGAATTCAAAAAATAGTGTGTTCGGTTGTTCAAGAATTAAAACATGAGGAATAACCAGACATGAAACAGTAGTAATTACAAACTATTGTGATCTCATGACTTGCAAACATCGGCACATACAAACTGAGGTTCGAGAATTCTGAAAGTTGAAAGTGCGACATTGCATGTCCAACACATACAAACATAATTTTCCTTAGTACAGATTACCATACAAACACACTCCATCAGACAACAATGAAATCACTTTAATGCCTAAACAAGATGCAATACAGGTTGCATTGCACATAAATAACTACAGCCAAGTCTCATACGCAATAGGAGCAGAGTCATTACATTATACATCTGTTTGTTTGTGTTTTTTTGTCTTTCTCAGCAAGCACACCAAGGTTTAGATAAACCTACGATGAAATTCCTGCTGCTTCAAGCCTTTACAACCCACACAACCCTGAAAAAGATCAGATAAACAAAAAGGTGAGAAGAAAGATGTCATTGCAACTTGTAGTATTTGAAAGGGGAAAAATAAACTCACACATGTCTTCAGTAGTTATCAGTAACACAAAATCATACAACACTATTATAACATTAAAATGACTATAAATCATTGTCAAAAATAGAACTTACCAAAAAAGATACAATTAACAAAGTACTAGTATAACATTAAGTATATGATACAATTAACAAAGTTAACTAACATGTTGTCACTTGTCTGGTAACAAAACAGAAACAAGTAGGTAACAAACTAATGTTAAATTTACAATTGCTAGTACTGCCGTTACCAAGTATTGTTGATAATCAACTAGACATAAATCTAAGAAGAGCTAATTTATGATTAGTGTCATGACAGTTGTAAAATAGCTCGCTATAGCTCCGCTATCTCCCGCTGTAGCTGATTTTAGAAAGGTGCTGCTATTTGCTTCTATGTGCAATTTAGCCGATATTTGGCGCTATAGCTCCATTTAGCCTGCTATTAACTGTTTTTCGATACCTCATGCTAAACATCTTAGCCCGCTATTTTGTACCATACCACTAAATAGAACTATGCAAACAAGAATTATAATTCAAAAAAAAAAGAATTAAGCATGACCATGTAGCAAACAACTTCCCTCTCCTTTAATGTGCAACAATACACATCCTTAAATTATCATAAGAATGCAGCAAAACATCCAGAAAGTTATGGAAGACCTGGAACACATAGTAGTGCTGCCATATCAAAGTCCGGCGATTGCGCTCCTACCGTCAATGATTGGCAGCGCAAGAATATGCCAAACCCTCATCAGGATCTGGCAGACGCTAAGATGATATCATTGACTTGAGCAAATAAATCTAGCCGATTTCCTAAGGCAAACAGATCTAGCTAGTGAGCAAGTAGTAGCACATGAATAATAAGGTCCTCTCTCTTCCTGCCAGTCCTTGCAACACATGTAGTGTGCCCCAACCCGGCGACAAGAGCGGTGGACAACACATAGCAAAATCAAGAACAAGAATCATGAGGATCTAAACTCCAAATCTAGACTAGATAGTCCACTACAACATTGTGAAAAATCGAATCAAGACCCTGTCGAGACATGCTGTGGATCTCAACTCCCGACCTTTGATAACCTCAAGAAAATTAGGGAAGAAGAGACGCAGATGGTGTTCGCTGGACAGAAGCTGGTTGTCAACGAGGATGCACCGCCACGATGTAACTTCGTGGTGCCTCGTGTCACCGCCTTGTCACCTCCTGCGCCGCTAGAGCCCTGTGTGTGCCTCCTCCTCACGTCCATAGGTTAGATCCAAAGGGTAAGAGATGGAGACGAAGTTGATCGTGGGTGTAAGGTTTAGGAAGGAAGTCAACTCCATTTCGTTTCCGGGCCGACCCAAATTGAACAACACTTTTGTTGTGGGCTTGGTTTGGAATCAGCCTGCTATGTTCCACCTGGATTTGATCCAATCCGAGGTAACCGAATCAGCCCTTATTGGAACATGGATATATTCATGGTAAAATGGTGATATATTCACAGAGGTGGCACACTATATATCGGGACCTCAGAGCGACTAATGTTGTGGTATTGGGACAAAGTGCACGTAATCGTGCCCTGAGTCGACTGAACCTTATCAACAAAGATCGTATCTCTGTTGTTGCTTATTGATCGTACAAGTTGGTTTTGGTAGATTCAATCTATGCTTTTGCCGGTGGAGATTAGCAAGCGCTTATCGCTGCGAAGGGCTAATTTTTAATATGTTTGCAATTTGACATCATACACATATATTTGTTCATGAAATGTATGTTGCACTTAATACTCCACGCGAAAGATCGATAGATCATATACATGATACATATACAACAAAAAGAAATCACACACTACACACTCACACGCACATCTTGATGTTACTTCAAGCCTGCGGGGATTAAGTTGGATTTAACACAGAAGAAGACCAATTTAATTTGTGGTGGACCAGCATAATAAGGAAGACGAAAGCATCAAATTAATTAGACAGCTGAATCGCCACAATCTGTAGTTCCAACACCAGCACCGGTAGGATCAGTCACCATGCAATCGCCGAAGAGGGCATGCTCGCCGCTGCCTTCCCAACCAATCTAATCGTTACCCTAGAAAATTCATTACGGATAACTGTTGATAGCCCGCTCCCTTGTGGAGGCGCAGCAGGAGGCGCTGTCGGTAGCACGTTCCCTAACGGAGAATCAGTAGGAAGAACACGAGGGACGACGGGAATGTCCACGCCTACCTGAGGTTCCTCAACTGGTGGGTACTGCAGCGTGTCATTCAGCACCTGCGATTGCACGTATGCTTGTGCTGGCGGGAACTGCAGTTGGCCCATCGGACCATCACTGGGATCCCGTGGACCGACTGCAGGATAGCCGGCTTGGTGTTGGGTACGCCTGGGCCCGGCGCCGCGTCTGCGCAGCATGACAAAGGAGGTGATGCCGAGCGCCATGGCGGCGAGGGCAAGCACGCCCGCGCCAGCGTAGATGCCACCCTTGACGTAGTATCCACTGGCGTTCACCGCCGCGGCGTCTAGGAACAGCACGAACGCGATCACCGCCGCTATCCTGTATGCAACAAACGCAAATGTTTGGCCATCAACTACTTGATATATACACAATGAGAGTATAGATGTGTAGTTCGTGGCGATCAGCGCGCGGCCGAGCGTGGTCAGTTGGATACTCACCATGACCCTACAGCGCAGACTGTAACATCCCTAGAATTGGTGTGATTGCAAAATGTGGAATTTCAAAAACTTGAATTGTATTTGAGTGCTCATGAAACATTTAAGGATGTCTTCCTGTTTCCTCCCCCGATTCCTAGGTTTAATTTGGCACCATCGATAATTTTAGGGCTTATAATTTGCTAGTGTGAAAAGCTGGATCTTTATTTCGATTTTATTTGAATTTTCTTTGGTGGATTCAAATTTGAATTGGGATTCAAATTTGAATCAATCTAGTGTTTATGGAAAAACCCTTTCCACTCCCTGGCGGGCCGCCAACCTCGTTTCCAGCCCAGCTTCCCTTACGGCCCAGCCGCGGCCCAACACCACACCGCCAGACGCCACCTACCGCCGCGCGGAGCACCGTCGCTGGCAAGTGGGACCCGCGCTGCGTCACGATGGGGTCGCGCTGACATCGCCTTCGTCATCCCTGTCTTTGCCACTTTGGCTGACAGCCAAAGCTAAAGCGCGGCGCGCCGGCCGTGGCCTCGCCGTCGCGCCGCGCCCCCGCGTCCCCCAAAGGCATCCCGGGCCCGTCCACGTGCCCCCGCGCCGCCCGCTGCTATAAGAGCCGCCACCGAGACCCCCGGGGATCTCCCAACCCTAGCCGCCTCGGGGGAGTCCACTCCCCTGTCCGCCCGCCTACTCGCTGGAGGAGGAGAAGTGAAGGGGGGAGAAGGAGGGATTGGAGGCGCCCGTGGGAGCGCCGTCCGCCGCGAAGACCGGAGCCGCCCGTGGGAGGAGCCGGACCCGCCGTTGTCAAGCGCACCTGCCTCCACTGCTTCCACTACTTCCACTCCGTCGCACCGCCATCGTCTTCGTCTTCCTCCCCGCCGATGAGCCGCGCCACCTCTCTTCACTAACGCCTGCACTACGGCCCGTGGCCACCAAGGTGAGGACGAGCATTCCCCTGCCCTATGTGGACGCCCCGGCCTTCGAGCCGAGGGGGAACGTGTCGCCCGCACCGCGCCGCCGCGCCGCCACCGCTGGTGATGCTGGTTATCGAGCCAGGCTAGGTTGAATCTCTTGCAGGTGCCGCCGCCTTCATCAACGCGCGCACGCCGTTTGCCTAGCCTAGCTCTTCTCGCCGTCGTGTGCACACCGTACTGCCCGCGTTCACGATCACGCGTCGGCGCGTTCGCGTTCACGCGCGCGTCCGCGCAGGCACGACGCCCTCGCGCCAGCGTGCACCCCAGCACGCGCGCACGCCAACCCGGAAGGCAAGGCTGGACCTTTGGTTCCTTTTCTTGCGCCGGGCCTCGAGGATGCGCTCCTGTCGGCCGCGCCGCCATAGCCTCGCCGTTGCCGAATGCTTCGCACACGCGGTCGCAGGGGAGGGAGCGCCGTCCTCTTGGTCGCCGAGTGCATGCCTCGCCACCAGCTGCAGCTTCCTCACACGCGTTTGTGCCGACTGCGGTCGCCTTGCCCGCCGCCACCCATGGCGTCGGCCTGAGCTGCGCCGCGGCTACCGCCGTGCCGCCCCCTTTTCGGCCAACACCGAGCCTAAGCCATGTTGTTCCCCATACGTGCGTGCGCACCCAAGCGCACGCCCTCGCACGCGTGTTCACGCGCCTCCTCACTGGAAAGGGCACCTGCACCACATGCCGAGTACTACCTCCGCGCCGACGTCGCTATGCCCACACCGGCGTTGACCTCACCGCGACGGCCACCACCCTCTAGTTTGCGTTCCTTCGAGCCCAGTGACCCAAGGGGATCCCTTGAGGTTATCTCGTAGGGGCCGGTTGCCTAGGCGTCGTGAGGTTTCGCTGCCGGCGAGGTCATCCCGCGCCGTCGCTTCCCTTCTGAGCATTTTGTCAAACACCTTGAGTCACCGGTGAAACCGCGAGGTTGTTTTGTGCACGGAGGACCACATGCTGGCGTGGCTGTAGTTAATCCGCCATGAACCGTTGCGGCTCACCACTCCCGTCTCGGACCACAGGCTTGCCTGCACCGGCCGTGTGGCCACACGGGAGCATTGCACAGTTCCGGTGCCGTCCCTTCTGCGTGGGGGGGGACCGTTTTGAGGGCTAGATGCAGGATGGGACCGTAACTACCGAGAGTTCACCCAGTAGGATGGGATCGGTCGGCCGTACAACGGTCGAGCGCCATTCCGGGATGGGTACAGGTGTACACACTCTGCAGAGTTGTTCGATCTATAGCTATAGTCGCGTCCTCGGTCATGGACACAGCCTAGATGACATGTTCGTTCCTCATGTTTTGGGATTTCTACCTCCCCCCATAGGAGAGTGTGTGGTGAGTCGTGGTTGCAGCTGGCTAGAGGAGAGAGGCTCCATCTACCTCGTCGATCTAATTGCAATCATTGAGGTGCGAGGAGAGGAAGTTCTCGCACCGACCCTAGACAGGAGTAGGTTGTGGAGACGGGTCCCCTGGGTGACCAGGTGGTTCCGAGCTGTGTTGAGAGACTTGGGATTTGGGAACTTGTTGGAGATACCTTGTTTATACTCTACTGCTGCCGCACAGGAAAACATACCCGCTTCCTTGTCTCTTTTCCTCCCTTTAGATGTTTGGCCACTTAAAGCTGCATACAGTTGGTGACATGGACTTATCCCACTCCTTGGGGATATACTTTGGGTGTGCAGGGTACGAGACCGAGTTCGACATCAACGCCTATGGATGGTACGACTGAGGGATGCGTCTCTTCGCTCAAGGATGCCTGTGGCGAGAAGAATAAAAGATGGAGAGCCTTTTGAGATGATAGCTGCCGTTGCGTAGAATTTTCACTCTGATTCAGCCAAGAGGCTTGTAATGATGTACTCCATAATGGACATGTAATAAATTATGTACTTTTATCTTTATGTGATGCGATGTATGACTTTGCGCATTTATCCGTGAGATGTTCTGTACGCGATAGCCACTGATCCAGGGACTATCGTGATGGTACAAGGATTCGGATTTTCTATGAAAATTCGGGGTTTTACAGGTGGTACCAGAGCCATGCTTGACCGTAGCACGTATCCCTAGAAATGGTCGATAGAGTTAGGACTCTATATGCTCTACTTCTATAGTTATACCCTTGAGCTATGTTATAATAACTCGATCCCTTTTTGAAAACTTCTTACTCACCTGCACAAACAGAAATTTCTTGCGTTTCACAGGAGATGGAGCACCAGGTCACTGAGATCACCCCCGAGACGTGCGGGGCGATTTGCCACTGGATGGAGAGGGCCCGTCTCAGGCTTGGGGTCCCTCCGACCTACGTCACGTACCGCGCCGAGTACGTACCCGCCGTGACAGGACGGATGGTGCTTTGCACGGTCACCGTGCTCCCACACCCGAGCGTTCTGGGGTTCAAGGGAGAGGTCTGCTACAGCACTGCGCTCACCGTCGTGACCGCGCTGGATGTCGCCTGCCGTCAGGCGCTGGGCTGCGTTCTCGCGTAGTACCGCGCCTCCTTCGAGTCCGAGACGCTTCGGCTGCTACCCCGGGACTACTGGCGCCTCGCACCACTCGTGGACGGAGTTCCTTCGTACGAGGGGATCCAGGACGACGTCGACGCTGCCCCCTTCCGCGAGTCCGACGAGACCTTGGTGGAGACGGCCAGCTACTTGGTCGACCTTGACAAGTACGCACGCCGCCTGGAGGACGAGTCACGTACCCTCTTCGGCCAGATCAGAGACGCCACCGTCGACGCTTGCCAGTACCAGCCACACTGTGTCTAGCTGGAGAGAGAGAACAACGCCCTATGCTACCGCGTTCGACAGCTCGAGCAGAGCCTCGACCGTGCGACCGCAGTCCTGCTGCAGTCCGAGAGGGAGAGGGTGGACACCCGTGAGGAGATGCTGCACATCAAGGAGGACCTCCGCAGGCTGACAGCGACTCAGAACAGGCTGAAGGACAAGCTCGATCGCAAGGACGACCTGCTCACGGTACGCGCTCACCTACTCGGTTGTGAGCGGCTCAAGGTGGAGAAGCTGGAGAAGAGCCGGGCGGACAACGTCGCCAACCTTGCGTGGCTCACACGCATGGCCGTCTACCTGAGGGACAAGGCCGAGAGACTGAGGAGGACTTGGGAGGACGCTAACTCACTTTGCGTGGACGAGCTCTTCGAGCTCAATGGAGAGCTACTCCCCGAGTCGCAGCATGAGATCCGCACCGAGACCTTCGAGCTGCACCATTCTCGCCTCAAGCTTCACCTGTGCCCGATGGCCCAGCTGCCGACCCCCGTCGAGACCGAGGAGGTTCGAGAGGCTCACGCCTTGGCGTCCCGGATCTTTCCACCGGACTACCCCACTGAGGACCGCTACCCCGTCTCGTACAAGAAGGCTCGCACCGAGTAGAGAGCTGAGCGAGGGCATGACCTAGAGGAGTGTAGTGTGCTAGTAGTTTCCATGAGTTGTTCCATGCAACCGCGAGCATGTTCCGGTGCATGAAGAGAGTCATGTCACACTTTGTAGGCACTACCCTTTTGAGCTTGTACCGATGTATTAGAGCGTTGACTTGTTGTTGCTACCCCTAAGGTCTGAGTCAGCCTCAGGGAAGCAAGTGTACTATTCATGCTTGATGTATGCTTTCATTTTAATGGAGTTATTCATGTCTTAATGCCTTTTCTCCTTGTGTGTAGGTTATAAATAGATTTATTTTCATGTTTGCTTTAGACTCATATGTGTGTTGGTGAGTGACGTTGTGTAAACCCTATCCTCTCCTCTTATGTTTTCAAAAGGATGTCGATCCGCCGATCCAACCGGCTGATGGCTCGCCTCGAGGAGGCTGCTGCAGAGGAAGAAGCCCCGTAGGACTGTGGGCACGGACGTGGCCGTGGATGCCCACCCCTGCGTGGAGGAGCTTTGGGAGCTAGGGCCCGGGGTGCCGGAGCGCCGCCACCACCGCCCGAGAGCCCCGAGGCTGAAGATGGACAAGGAGAAGCCGAGCGAGGCCAGCCTGAGTCGGACCATCCCCCACCACCCCCACCTAACTTGGTGGAAGTGATGGTGGTCAAGACTCAGCTGATGCAGAGGATGGCGGAAGCCATGGAGCATCATGGCAACGGTGGAAACCGTGTCACTTCGCAGGACGAGGACCTCACGAGGAAGATCGAGAGGTTCATTCATCTGAAGGACCCCACCTTCAGCTACTCAGATGACCCGCTCGAGGCCGACGACTGGCTGAGGGTGATCGAGACCAAGCTCGACCTCACCGTCTGCTCCGACGAGGGGTGTGTCGCCATCACCGCGCACCAGCTGGAGGGTCCTGCCAAGGCATGGTGGGACAACTACACTGCCACCCACCCGAACCCAGCATTCATCACTTGGCTGGAGTTCTATGAGGCGTTCCGCAAGTAGTACCTCCTCGGTAAGCTGCTGGTCCAGAAGGCGCAGGAATTCCGCACAATGACCCAGGGTGCGATGAGGGTCGAGGAGTACGAGCGTCACTTCATGAAGATGATGTGGTACGCCCCCGACGACACCAACACCGACCAGAAAAAGCAGTTTTGGTTCCTGCGAGGCCTTCACCATGGCCTTCACCAGGCACTGAAGGCGAGCGAGCACAAGTCCCTTCGCCATCTCATCAATCGCGCCATCGTGGTCGAGGATGAGAGGAGGGGCCACGAGGAGCGCATGAGGGGCAAGAAGAGGATGGGAGATCGGGACCAGCCCGACCGATCCTTCCAGAAGCCGAGGAGCGGACAGAGCAACATGCTGAGGGGGGCTACCGCCCGGGGCACAACCAGCCTGGGCGTGGCTTCGGAGGTGGAGGACGTAGCCCGTTCCCCGGAGGGAGCAACCCTGGCTATCCCTAGCAGACTAGAGGCTACACTCGTGCTCCACCGAGCACCGCGAGACCCGCCGCGGGAGGCTTCGCCGTCACCTGCTTCGCGTGTGGCAAGCCCGGCCACAAGTCCTACGACTGCCCCGACAAGAAGACCGCTGCCACCCCTGCGAGGGCATCTGCTCTAGGAGGCCGACCTCCTCAGGCTGCACCACCGCCGGCTGCCGGCCGTGGGAGGCTGAACCACCTTACCGAGGAGGAGGCTGCCGACTCCCCTGACGTCGTGATCGGTGAGTTTTTAGTTTGTGGTACTACTGCTTTGGTTCTCTTCGACAACGGTGAGACCGGGTCGTATGTTACCTCTCGGTTCGTGAACAAACTCTCCCTCCCTACAACCACCCGATCAATTCCCATTATCACGAGCTCTCCGCTCGGGGATGTCCGATGCACCTTGCTATGCAAGGGAGTGGATGTAGACATCCAAGGCCACAAGTTCTTTGGGGATCTGACCGTATTGCCTTCCCATGGCATTGATGTGATACTGGGGATGGATTGGATCACTGCCCAGAAAGGTGTCATCTCCACTTCACCGAGACTTGTGACTTTAGTGCACCTCGACGGGATGAGAGTCACCTTCGAGCCGATGAAGTCTCGAGACATACCGGCTGTGTACAGCCTTCACATGAAGGCCATTTCGGATGTACCGGTGGTCTGCGAGTATGAGGATGTGTTTCTAGTGGAGCTGCCTGGGCTACCCCCCGATCGCGATGTGGAGTTTGTGATTAATTTGGTGCCGGGAACGGCGCCGATAGCCCAAAGCCCGTACCGCATGGCAGAGGTTGAGCTGAAATTGTTGAAGGCAGAGTTAGACTCGCTGCTTGAGAAGGGGTTCATCCGATCAAGTGCTTCACCTTGGGGCTCACCGGCACTGTTCGTTCCGAAGAAGGATGGGACTCAATGTCTGTGCTTCGATTACCGTGCCCTAAATGCGGTAACCATCAAGAACAAGTACCCGCTACCCCGGATCGATGACCTAATGGATCAGCTAAGGCAAGCCAAATACTTCAGCAAGATTGATCTCCGGTCGGGTTATCACCAGATGAAGATTCGCTCGGAGGACATCCACAAGACTGCGTTTGTAACCCGGTATGGGCAATACGAGTACACAGTCGTGTCGTTTGGCCTAACAAATGCCCCGGCGTACTTCATGAACATGATGAACAAGGTCTTCATGGATGAGTTGGACAAGTGTGTTGTAGTATTCATTGACGATATACTGGTCTTCTCCCAGACCGCAGAAGAGCACGAGGAGCACCTGAGGATCATGTTGGGAAAGCTCCGACAGCATCAGTTGTACACCAAGTTCAGCAAGTGTGAGTTCTGGGTGGAGGAAGTCGCCTTTCTCGATCACGTGTTGTCAGCTAAAGGAGTGGCCGTAGATCCGAGCAAGATAGAAGCAGTGTCCAAGTGGCAGTCACCAAAGTCTGTGACAGAGATCCACAGTTTTCTCGGTTTAGCCGGATACTACCGCCGGTTTATCGAGAACTTTTCCAAGATCGCAAAGCCCATGACAGAGCTGTTGAAGAGCAATATGCTGTATGTGTGGTCGGACAAGTGTGAAGCCAGCTTTCAGGAGCTCAAGACTCGCCTCACCACTACGCCGGTCCTGACCTTGCCCGATGCGAGTAAGGACTTCGTGGTGTACTGTGACACGTCAAGGTAGGGACTCGGCTACGTGTTGATGCAGGGAGGCAAGGTGGTAGCCTATGCCTCGCGGCAGCTTAGAAAGCATGAGGAGAACTACCCTACACATGACCTTGAGCTAGCAGTTGTCATTTACGCCTTGAAGATTTGGAGACACTATCTGGGTAACAAGTGCGACATTTATACTGATCACAAGAGCCTGAAGTATATCTTCACCCAGTCTGAATTGAACCTGAGGCAAAGGAGATGGCTGGAGCTGATCAAGGACTACGACCTGAGCATTCACTACCACCCCGGCAAGGCAAACGTCGTAGCCGACGCACTGAGCCGTAAGCATTACTGCAACAACCTGATGGTGCATGAAGGACAGCAGGCATTGTATGAGGAACTGGAGAGGCTGAGTTTGGAGATAGTAGAGGAGGGGCAGTTGAATGAATTGAGGGTGAAATACACACTCGAAGACCAGATCCGACAGGATCGGAAAGGGTGTCTAGAGATTCAGGAAGTAAAATGCCGGATGGAGAGAGGCAAAGCAGCCGATTACCGCCTCGATGATCAGGGCACGCTATGGTTGAAGGACCGCATATGCGTACCCCATAACAGGGAGATTCGGGACTCGATTCTTAGAGAGGCCCACGACTCTCGATACTTGATCCACCCTGGTTGCACAAAGATGTACAAGGATCTGAAGGTATGGTTCTGGTGGGAGAAGATGAGGGAAGACATTGCTGAGTACGTCACTCGATGCGACACATGTCAGAGGGTGAAGGCAGAACACCAGAGGCCTGCCGGTCTGCTTCAACCGCTTGAGATACCCACGTGGAAGTGGGATGATATCAGTATGGAGTTCATTGTGGATTTGCCGCGCACGCAGAAAGGAAACGACTCCATTTGGGTGATTGTCGATCGGTTGACCAAGGTAGCACACTTCTTGCCCGTAAAAGCAAACTACAACGTGAACCGGCTTGCGGAACTTTATGAGGACAATATTCTAAAGCTTCATGGAGCTCTGAGGAGTATTGTGCCGGACAGAGGGCCTCAGTTCACCGCCCAGTTCTGGAAAAGTCTACATGCTTCCATGGGCACCGAGCTGAACTATAGCACAGCTTTCCACCCTTAGACGGATGGCCAGACAGAGAGAGTGAATCAAGTCCTAGAAGACCTACTGAGGGATTGTGTGTTGTCCTACGGGTCCGATTGGGAAAAGAGTCTGTCCTATGCCGAGTTCTCGTACAACAACAGCTACCAGGCCAGTTTGAAGATGGCTCCCTTCGAAGCCCTTTACGGCAGAAAGTGTCGGACACCGTTGATGTGGTCTGAGGTGGGGGAGCGAACCTTTTTCAGTCCCGCCGCCATTGTTGAGGCCGAGGAAAATGTCGCCAAGGTCAGACAGAATCTGAAGATAGCTCAGAGCAAACAGAAGAGCTACACGGATCCAAAGCGGAGAGACGTCTCGTTTGAAGTGGGAGAACACGTCTACTTGAAGGTGTCACCCCTCCGGGGTGAGGTTCCACGTCAAGGGGAAGCTGTCCCCTAAGTATGTTGGCCCATATCCGATTGTAAAAAGGATCGGGAAGGTGGCTTACAAGCTCGAACTATGTCCGGAGCTTACCGGAGTGCATCCAGTATTCCACTTGTCTCAGCTTCGGAAGTGTGTGGTCGTCAAGAAGAGAGTGCCTGCTCAGGCACTCGACGTTCAGGAGACCCTGGAGTAACTGGAGTACTGAGGACCATGTGTGGTTCGAGGACCGGTGGATGGTCGCTTCCTTGTGTGATGAGTGATTGACAACGTTGTGTGGACTAATTCTTGGCTAAGTATTGCAGGTGCAGGTTGCGGCTTGACTGGTGTTGGTGCAGGTGAAGAACAAGCGCGAAAGGTCGTCGCCGGTGAGGCCTCCAGGTGTGGAGAAGACAAGTAGGCTTCGTTCGAGGGACCCGGTGGCCAGCGGGGTCAAGTGCGGGCCGCTTGGTGGCATGAACAACAAGATGAAGTCGTGGATGGTTTCTTGGTTGAGCCTCAAAACCAAGGTCGAGCCGGGACTACGTGGGAGCCAAGTCATGAGTGGAGATTGGCGGAGGCTACACCGAGTTCGCGGGGTTTCCGGTGGTTCACCAGAAAACCACTGGGTTTCTTGATTGATCCACAAAGCCAAGACCGAAGAACCGAAGACGGAGCTGCATCAGCGCCAGACCGGTCTGACCAGTGGGGACCAGTCTGACCGGTAAGGAGCACCGGTCTAACCGTTGTGCGACGATGCAGTCCGAATCTTCGAAGTAGAGGACACGCGTCGGGATCGCAAGGCTTGCATCGAGGCTAAGCGAGGTTGCGGTCGCCGGGCATCCGTCCGATGGAGAAAGCATCAAGTCTTCCAAAACCGCCCTTGAGGGGCTTGTATCCCTAGTTGTTAGAGAAGGGTATTTTAGACTTTCGGTTGCCTCCATATAACCCAAGAGGTGAGAGGATGGCAGCCAACTCTTGGAACCCTAGCTCATTTGTTTTCCCATTTTCCTTCATATTTTCCTTAGGTTTTCCATAGGACTAGCAAGAGAGCTTCATGGAGAGAGCTTGTTGAGAGGGATGGATGATCGGTCGGCTTGCTATACCTTGTACGAACCTTTGTTTCATGTATAGATGATTCGGCGTGGTTCCTCAAGGTTTGGATGTGTTTTCCCCGGTTGTTCTTGGTGGTGATTTTCGGAGCCCTCTCTTGGTGATTTCTTTGGGTTGTTTTTGGGACCTTTCTCTTGGGGATTTGATGGGGGAAATTTGTGGGAACCCTTCGTGGTTCTTTGGGCTGTGATTCCCCTCCCAAATCCGTGAGTAAAGGTGCTCGATTTTGGTGTTCCTTGAGTTCTTGGGTTGGAAGTGCTCTTGGCGGGATTTCCTTGATTCCTCCTTTTTGGACGAGTTTTGGTGGGATTAAACTTGGCTATGGACTCCTTATGAGGTGTTCCTAACATCCCCAAAGTCTTGTTCAAGTCCGTGGAGCGATTCGGGAGATTGAGATTTGGATTTGGGGGAGTTGACCCGCGGTGTCTTTGTTCATCCCGAGTCGCCCAGCTACACGGTCGACCGGTGCTCCCCGACCGGTCGACCGGTGCAACCCTCGGTGGGATTTTGCTCGGGTGAACATCTTGGTGTGTTCGCTGTTGTCTCGTGGTGCTACTTGTTTCGAGTTTGGGTCGGTTTGGTGGTCGGTTGGCCTGTTTGGTGCCTTGGGGGCTTTCAGGTTGTGATCGGTCTAACCGGTGTGTCTCACCGGTCTGACCGGTGTAGAGCCACTTAGTGAAAGTTGCTCAGTTTCACCGGCGAGGGACCGGTCTGACCGGTGGTGCTCACCGGTCTGACCGGTGTGGGTCTGTAGACTCGAGGTTTGGTGTTCCGCTGCGTTCTCGGGTCGGAAGGTTGTGTGTTGGTTCCTAGGTCCAGTGGCACTCCAGTGCCTGCGTGGGCTTGGCCAACTTGGGTAGTGAGTCGGAGACGTGTGTTGGAAGCCTTGTTCATCTTGTTGGAGTTTCTATCTCCTTCGAGAAGAGTTTTTATTAGCTCCCATTCACTCCCCCCCTCTCTGGTTCGCCGTATCGGTCCTTCAAGTGGTATCAGAGCCGGTTCGGGTCTTTGTTGACTCTAACCAGTATAAGATCCAAGGATGGCGTACCAGGAACGGGGTTCGGGTCCTCCACACTTCGATGGCAAGAACTACCAGATGTGGAGCAAGCGGATGGGTGCTTTTTTCCACGGAAAGGGTCAGATCCTTTGGGATGTCACGGTGGACACAGGATATGTCCAGCCGATGGACTTCCTCGCTCCAGGATCGAGGGACAGATTCGACGCCAACAATAAGGCGGTCGACTACTTGTTTCGTGCTTTGTGTCAGCCTGAGTTCGATCGGGTGCACACCGAGCACTTGGCTTGTAGGATTTGGGCAGTGTTGAAGGAGGCTAATATTGGGAATGCCCAGGTTCAGGCACGGATGTATGTGACCTACCGGAGAGAGTACGAGAACTTCACTCATCTCCCCGGTGAGCCCATCGATGCCTTGTTTCAGAGGTTCACAGTGGTTGTGAACAACATGAGGGCCAATGTGGACGTGCTCCCGTATGATGATCATGATAGAGCAGTCAAGCTCTTACACTCTTTAGATTGTACGATTTGGGGCGGAAAGTTCGAGGCTATTGTGAAGTCGGAGAAGTATGACACTCTGACGGTGAACGAGCTGTTCTCGAAGCTCAAGTCAGCTGAGGTGGATATGGGCATGACTGCCAAGCTTGAGGGTCCGACTGACTCCCATAGTCTCGCCCTCGTTGGTGGTTCCAAAGGAAAGGCTAACTCTAACCCATCCACCAGGATGTTCCCTTTCTCCTCTTTGATGTCTATGCCAGATGAGGAGTTTGACAAGCTTGGAGAGGACGAGCTGGCACTCCTGACGAGGCGGATCGAGAGGCTGCACGAGAACCGCGTGAACATGAGGAGGAACACGAGAACATGCTTCCAGTGCGGCAAGCCGGGACACTTCGTCACCGACTGCCTGGAGAAGGCCGAGAACAAGGACGGCTACAAGAACAAGCCGAGGATGGACGGCAAGCACCGTTCGAGGCGTGACCATAAGAGCAAGCACAAGAACAAGTACAAGGACGAGCGATGATCGAGGAAGAAGGAGAGCCGAGGCAAGGCTCGAGCGATGGTTGGAGCGAGCGACGTTGACTCCAGTTCCGCGTACTCCACCTCGAGCTCGAGCAGCAGTGAAGACGAAGGTGATCGTTGCAAGAACAAGAAGTCGTCCAAGAACCTGAGCGGGGCCGAGCCCGCTCGCGAGAGACGGCTTCGCACCATGGCGGCGAGCTCCGGCGGCAAGAAGAGCACACGGAGCGACTCGGACTACGAGTCCGATGACGAGGTGCGTGATGAACTTCCCTTCTTGCGCCGGGAGAATGAGAGGCTTGGCTCTTTGCTTGATAACCGTGATGACATGCTTAGAGAGGCCAAGAAAATGAGAAAAGAGCTTAGGGCTTCACTCGAGGATGCTAGGACTAGAGTGGGCGAGCTAGAGACACGGGTGCTTGATAGCAAGCTTGAGATTGATTCCCTTAAGGCTAGCCCCGTTGTTTCGGATGAGGTTGATTGTCTTGATTTCTCGATATTTCTTGCCGATCTTTCTTTGTTTAAGGAGAAGCATGCCTCCAAGTGTGAGGAACTAGATGTGCTTAGGGTTGAAGTGGGCGAGCTTAAGTCTAGACCTGCTTTGCTAGGTGCTTGCACTTCTTGCCCTGTTTTGCATGCTAAGATGGATGAGATGCATGCTTACACTAGTTCACTTGAGGCTAAATTGAAGGAACCCATGCCTACATCATGCTCTACCTGTGAAATGCATGCCTTGAAAAATTTGGAACTTGCACATTATGTTGATCGTTTGCAGGATGATAATGATGACTTGAGGAAGTTGATGGGTTGGTTGTCTGGTCATGAGCCTCAGTTGAGGCTGATGATCGAGGCGTTTAAGAGGCAGGATGGTGAGGGACTTGGGGCAAACAAGGTTGGTGAGGGAAGTGGAGAGAATATCCCGGAGCCACCAAAAACCCACCACAAAAATGATTTCCCCCTAAAACCTAACCATCTTAGGAACCGACTAGACACAACCCCAGCTCCACCCGTGTTTCCTACACCCACAAATGATTTACAAAAGCCTATCAAATTTGTGAGCACTTCGGGGAAAGTGTTCTTTGGGAAAGGAAGTGAGAAGGCTAGTGAGGGGAAACCGGTGGAAGAGTTGAGTGGAGAGAAACCTAGTGAGCAGCCACATCCCAAGCCTAAGCCTAAGCTTGTGAGGTTCCATTGTGGCTATTGTAGGAGAGATGGCCATAAGGAGGAGTTTTGCTTCAAGAGCAAGCGTGAGGAGAGAATGGCAAAGGAGTGGGATAACAAGGACAAGTACCACCCTTCCGATGGTGTACTTGAGCCTCGTGTGCAGATGCCCAGGGCCAAGGCGTGTGTGAGGACAGTTCGGGCTTGGGGAGAGCGGAAGGCTGTTGGAGGTGCTTGCTTGCCAAGTCACACCGGTCGGGCCGGAGTCGGGCATCGGTCGGACCGGTGCGGGCCCGGACAGGGCGGCGGTTTGGGTTTCAGGCTTGTACAGGTGCGAGGGTTGTTTCTGGAGGTCGTGGTTCTGGTGGTTGGGCTGGAGAGTTTGCAGGTGGTCAGGTTGCTAGGCGTTCCCCCCTTGAGTTCAGTACGGGGATGGGAGGAGTCGTAGCTTTGAGAAGGAGAGGAGGGACGGTCCACGAGTTCTCTTTCGTGGTTTCGGTCCTCCTCCAGGCAGAGAGGGGTGGTTCCCTCAGGGTGGTTACTGTAACAACCCAAGAATTTAGGTGTGCAAATTTTGCGAAAATTTAAAACTTTTTGACTGAAATTGAGTGCTATCAATTTTCAAGCCAAATTGTTAGCCCTCTTCTAAATTCTCCACCTGTTTGACCCTTATATAAAAACATATATTCAAACTATGGTGAAATAAGTGAGTTGGACTTTTCTGGTTTATTTTGGATCTTATTTGTGTGTGGTTTGAATTTGGAATTTATCCAAATTCAAACTTAAACTATAGCTTTTAAACCAACCTTTATTCTCTAAATCAAACGCATCCTTTGTTTCGGCTAATCTGGCAAAGGCAGGCAAGGAAGGAGGCGTCCCGAGCCGGCGCTGGAGGCCACTGAAAACGGCAACGCAAAGGCAGAAAAGGCTAGCAAAACCAGAGCGGCTGGCGAGTCCGCGAGTGCGCATCGCATCGCATCGCATCGCCACAGCCCACCAGAGGCCAGGCCACCACCACCACGGCACCACTCTACTGAAGGAAGAGTCTGAGGCCTCTACCGCCCCCGGGGGCAGGGCGGGCGCTGAGGCGAGGCGGAGGCCGCCGCGACGACGCGATGGGCTCGGCCATGTCGTCGAGCATGGCGCTCGCGCTCGCGGGCTTCTGCTACAGCGTCATCTTCATCGTCTTCGTCTGCTACCGCCTCGCCTGCGCGCTCGTCCGCCGCCGCCGCCGCTGCTCCTCCCGCCGCGCTGCAGCCGCCGCCGCCGGGCCGGACCTCCTGCAGTACGCCGTCTCGGCCCACTACACCACCTACCCCGTCCACGTCGCCCGCCACTCCGTCGGGAGCAGCAGCAGCGCCGCCGCCGGCGGCCTCGATCCCGCCGCCGTCGCCGCCTTCCCCACCCGCGCCTTCGCCGCCGCCGCCGCCACCCCACCGCGCGGCTCCGGCGGCGCCTCCTCCTCCTCCGACTCCGACTCCTCCTCCGCCGCCGCCGATCCGCAGTAAGTAGTACCACCCACCACTACTACCAGCGCCTTTTCCGATTCCGGGTCCCGTCCGGTGTCCGTTCCCTTCCCTTCCCCTGCCTGCGCCGATCGCGATCCGTCGTCGCCCGCCTCCCTCCGGTGCGCTCTGGGTTTGGCAATCGGCAGGGCGATTCCAATCTGTGCCTGCACTGCACGCCACCTCTCCGTAGTCCGTACTGTAGCGTCCCGTGCAATGTACGCTTCGAATCTACTACTACTACCCCGTGCGTTTGGTGCTTTAAACCACCCCGGGCTGCCCGCGGCCTCGCTTCAAAAGAGCGCCAGGCAGGAGAATCACGGACGCCAAGCCACCAACCCCTTTGGGGTTTTCCACTCTCCACCGTCTCTGCTTGCGCCGGGTTGGAAGAAGGAAGGAGTGCGCCGCCGCCGCGCCGCGCCGGGCAAGGAAGGAGCCGAGAACGAGGAGCCGGGAGCGAGGAGCCGGGAGCAAGGGACGAAGCTGAGGGAGAGGATCACCGGCGTGGACAACTACACCACCGGGAACGCCTACATCGCCCTGAACATCATCGCCACGCCACCGACGACATCAAGCCGGCCACGACTACACCGCCGCCCCACCGTGAGCACCGCCCGGCCAATCTAATCTCTCCTCCCCCTTGGTCTCTTTTCTGTGATGAATCGGCGACGTTGAGACGCGTCGCCCGTTTGTTCATGCCTGGTTGCTGGCCATCGCGCCGCAGGACTGCCGTACCGCGACAGAGGGGGCTCCTGAGCCATTCGTGCTCTTGGGCGCCACTGTCGCCGTGCGAGGAAGGTGTTTGGGACCGGCCGTCGTGCCGTGTTTTCTTGTTCAGGGAATGTTATGTGTGTCGCCGCCTCGCTTCGAGCTGCACCTCTAGTTACCAGAGTGCTGCACCGAGCGGGCACGGCGAGGCCACGCGTGCGCAAGCATGGCTGTGGCCGTGCACCATGGCACGCTCTGGACTAGGTCGCGAGATAGCCTTGTGTGCTTGAGGACGCCCGTGGCGGCTCGTAGCACCTGGACCTTCCATGTCCTTGTGCTCGCCGTCGCCGTGCGTTTCCCCTGCGAACTGGTCGGCATGCCTTGTTTGGGTGCAGGTGTCGTTGACGCCGCCGCGACGCCGCGGGCCGCGCCTCTGGTTACCAGAGTGCTGCTCCGTGTGGGCGTCCGGGGGAAACCGCGCGCTAGCGTGCTGGTAAACCACGCACCCCGCCGTGGAGCCACGGTCGAGCCCGAGGTCGGCCCGCACCCCGCGCGCCGCCGCGCGTGCGCCGGCGCCCATGCCTAGCGCGTCGGTCTTGGCCTCGAGGAACTGTTCTGGGCGCCTAGGCGACCCGCGGGTCGAAGGCTTGCCGCCTGGTGAACCCCAACCACCGCCGGTAAGGACCTGGGAGCGGTGTTGCACGGCGCCGTCGCAAGGAGTGCCTAGGAATTTTGTCGAACACCTGGTATGCGTGCGAACCTGATGCGATGAATCGAAATGAGGAGTGAGCCGCCGGCCGGATCTGGGCCCTAAGCCCAACTAATCTCTAAAAGGTCGACGGTTCTGCGCAGGGGAAGAGTTTGGGGGTGATTTTTGAACCTTTGTTGGTTTTCCTGCTGGGCTGTGATGCCCGGTTCATCTGGGCCGTGACCCACCAACTTTCTGGACCAAGTCCACTGGGCCACCTACGGCCCAGTGACACTTCTGGCCCATCTTCGGCCTGTTAACCGCGGGTCGCTGACGTCATGCTGTCGTCAGCGACATCTTTTCTAAAATTCCTTTTTTTTCTAGGATAATTTCCAGAAATGCTTAATAAATGGTTTTAACCTTTAAAAATTCATAACTATTTATAGGAAGCTCAGAAATATATAAAACTAATTTCTATAAATTCGTATCTTCGAAACCTTGCTGTTTGTAGGTAGTTTGAGATCTTTTGGTTCTTCTAAAAATTGGTTCTTATTTGGAGTTATTGCTTAGATGTGCACCGTATTCTTATTTTCGCGTCGAATCTCATGCCACAAACCCGAGCTTCGACCAGGAGGACGCGGAGGACCCCGAGTACACTGCTCCGGACAGCGACTGCTTCAACAGCAACGAAGGTGTCATGTCACTCCCAACCATGTAGATCCCATGTTGTTAACTAGAGGCTAGTGCTTTACTTTATATGCATTGCTCTGTTGATTGCATAACCAGTTTAATAGCTATGCCTTGATATTTTGTTATACCCTGATTCCTTGTTTTACTACCCGCGGGACTAGCTACAGACCCCTAGCTAGTCCCTTACCTCAACTATCCATACTTTTGTTGCTTGATTATGGATGGTACTCCGGGCTTGGTCTGAGATGTGGATATCTCGGTGTGTTTCTAGCGTGCGTTCTGGGTGTGTATCTCCTTGCTGTGTTTTGGCGGGAGCGAGCCGCTTGGTTACTCGTGAACGTCTGCCGAGGGAAGATGCGATCTGGCCTCTAACCCGAGGGACGTGTCGTATGGGATGGAGATGGTGAGTGCTCGCTCTCGGCCCTTAAGGACCGATCGTCAGTTTAACCATGCTTCTATGGACTCTTACCGTACAAACCGCCCGCCTTGTTATGGGCGGGGGTGCGGGGTGAGACTTGTAGTGGATAGCACCCCTCCTGTAGGCGGGTCGGTGTGACCGTGTCGGGAGTGGTCTTTCCCTCCTTAGAAGACTTTGCCCCGGCGAGGCCGGGGAAGGGTTCCACAGCTTCGAGGGACCTCTCGCGGGTAGTATGAGCTCTGCCGCGGAGGCTGAGACAGGCTCGGAGACGCAGGAGGGTACTATCCACTTACTTGGCCTTCAGCCGTAAGGTAGGACTTGGAATCGGTGACGGCCGGTTCCAGTCCTATTCGGGAGGGTACAGTTGTACAACCTCTACAGAGTGTTTAAACCTATAGCTATAGTCCGTGTCCACTGGTTATGGACAGTCCTAAGATCTGTTATACTGGCTAGCTACTCTTCTCTTGTGCTTCTTCTCTCCCCCGAGTGTGTGAGCCCGGCTTCGGCCGTTGAGATGTGGGGATAGGAGCAGTTGGGCCCCACATCGCAGATGAGAGATGGGATCTGGATAGTGGTTGAGATCTGGTGTTTTGGTGTGGTTTACCTTGAGCGGGGTGTGGGCCCCAAAGGTGTGGACCTCGGAAGCGTGAGCTTCTCCGAGGTGTGGACCTCACAGCTGAATTCTGCTTACCTTAAACGTTGCTTTGCTTAAGCCTTCTACAGCTAGTGTAGGGATAACTCATGCATAGTAGAATATACTCCGCTTTTGCCTCTTTGTTGGGAAGCTGACATGACCTACCCGCTTATCGGGTAGACCCTGGTGTCTCTGACACAGAGCCGGACTACGACTTCGACAACGACGGATGGGTGGACTAGAGCGCTTCCTACACTCGAGCCGCTGCGGATCTGGAGTTCCTCGCGCTTTCATGGAGTCGCTGCTAGACGTTTTATTTATTTTTGATTCAGTCCCGATGGACTTGTACCCGGCATGTGCTGAAGAGATGTACTCTGACTAATGTAATAAAATAAATGTTGTACTCTTTCCATTCTGTTTTATCTTTTTGTATGGATTATGGCATCTCTGAGACAGGGATTGCACGTGGTGGCCCTCCTGGGACTACCACCGAGGTGCTAAGAGTTGGGTTTCCGCCCTCGGAAATCTGATTCGTTTCAGTTGGTACCAGAGCCATGCTTGACTGTAGGACGAGCCCCAACAATGGTCGATAGCTTAGGAAGCTTTTTTGAACCTTGAAACTTTATATAAACCCCCTTCGCTTCCGTATATATATATCTATACTATATATATGCATTATCTTGATTAACTTTCACTAACTACCTTACTAACTACGCTCTAACAATGTTGTGCAGATGGCGGAGGAAGCATGGATCCCTCTGGAGTCGGACGGCAGGTGGGCCGGAGGCTTCTGCCACCTGCTGAGGGAGTGCCTGGAGGCAGCGGGAGTGGGGACCGACCGGGTCAGCTACGAGGGGACGACCATGGGGCCCTTGGACCAGTCTGCCACGTTCCTGACCGTCACGGTACCGGTGGACCCACGAGTGCTAGAGTTCAAGGGAGTTAAGGTGCACTTCTTTGAGAGTTCTACCATGGAGGCACACTAGACTTGCGCATGCCGAGCTCTCAAGGAGGTCTGTGTCCAGCTTGGGGAGAAGCTTAAGGACACCCCGCTCAGCGTTCTTCCGACGGGAGTCTACGACCCGAGTCGCTAGGACACGTGCGACCGAGCGCAGTACCTTGAGGTGACTTCAGAGGAGGAGGACAAGAAGATGCACGCGGCCAACCAGTGCATCCTGGCTCAGGACCAGGCGCTCTTTTGGGCGGACAATGAGATCGCTTACCTGTGGTGGAAGTGGGACGAGTGTCTGCAGTTTGCCCAGGAGCTAGAGATGGAGAGGCTAGACTTAGCCGACCGGCTGGAGGAGTCTCACCAGAGGAACGGTGAGCTGGTGCAGCTCGGGCTAGCAGCACCCAGAGCCAGCACCGAGAGGGACGCCAGGAGGATCGCCACACTGGAGGCACGGCGGGGTCGGCACGGGGAGTTGCACCGGGCTACAGTGGAGGCCACGCGCGAGGACAGAGAAAGGCTTGCAGAGGCGAGGGACCAGTTGGAGTCGGTTGGAGCTGCAGCAGCTGACTATCAAGTGAGGACGTGGGACCTACAGGAGGCAAGTCGACACAACTACAACCACTTGTGCTACCTCGGTGGGCTGGTCTACGAGGAGAGAGACCGAGCTGCCAGGACCCGCACGGCCTGGGAGCGTTCCAACCAGCAGAGGCTGAGAGAGTTGGAGGAGCTCTCTGTGCAGCTACCGCCCAAGAAGAGACCACGACTGCGGACAGAGACCTTTGAGCTACCCCTGACACTCCTACCACGTCTACGCCCGTACCCGAGAGGCTCCCAGGACACAGCAGAGATGGACCGTGCTCTCCAGGATACCCGAGACTACTATGGAGGACCGGCGATCAGGATGCCGGGTTACCCAGGGGCTTACTCACCACCGTTCTACTCAGTTCCACCAGACTCCATCCCAGAGGCACCCCAGAGTACCCCGTGACGGGAGTAGAGATCTAGCAGTAGATTCTGAGATGTCTTAATGAGTTAGTTGTAATGCTACCGCTCATGTTGTCATGCCTGTAGTAGCTACCCCATGATGTACCATGCGTTAGCGTGATGTGTTGCCGTGTACCCTCGAAGGTTGCTGGAGTAAACCTCGAGGTGCACCCCTTTTGTATGGTGGCATTGATTGAGTGACATGAATCTTCATGGTTTTTCTCGGATTTCATGCTTCTTTATGTCTGAATGAAATTCTCTGATTGTTAGCAGGATTACTCCTTTATAGTTAAATAACCTTAATAATATTCTCCCTACCACTACGACTCTTGCAAATGGAACGGATGTCGGGGGCAAGGAGGTCGGGCGACTCCTCGGCCCATTTCGAGGAGGTCGGCGGGGACAACGGGGGGGAGGATGCCCCTAACCCGGCGGGGGTGAGAGGCCGCGGACGCCGTGGAGGTCACGCACCACGAGGACTCCGTGGAGGCCGAGCAAGCCGCGGAGGCCGAGGAGGCCGAGTCTGCGGTCGAGGACCCGTGTACGACGACGAGGGAGCTCAGGAGCAGGAGCTCGAGCACGAGCGGTACCCGGCCCCAAGGGAGAAGCGAGGCCGGAGCTCGGGGGACACGAGGTGCCACCACCGCCACCTCCCCCAAACTTGGCCGACGTGATGGAAGTACAGACCCAGCTGATGCAGACGATCACCTAGATGCTAGCTCAGAACAACAACAACAACAACCACAGGGGTCAGCACCACAACGTGCCAGAGGGTTTCCAAAAGAAGGTTGAGAACTTCAACAAGCTGTGACCGCCAACTTTCGACCACTCAGCAGATCCGATGGATGCGGACAACTGGCTGCGAGAGATTGAGAAGAAGCTGGAGTTGACTGAGCTCACTGAGGAGGAGTGTGTTACCGTGGCAGCGCACCAGCTGATCGGCACAGCCAGTGCGTGGTGGGACCGGCTACGTGACTCGCACACGGGACCCGTTGCACATCGGGTGGGACGAGTTCGTCGAGGCCTTCGGGGAGCCACCACATTCTAGAGGCGGTGTGGACGGGAAGGCCGACGAGTTCAGGCACCTCAAGATGGGAAGTATGTCAGTGCAGGAGTACGCCAACCGCTACCAAGAGCTGATGAGGTACATGCCAGACGACACCGACACAAAGAAGAAGAAGCTTTACTGGTTCAGGAAGGGACTGCACAAGGGGATGGCACACCACTTGTCCGCACACGACTGCCCGACACTACGCTCCATTATCGACAAGGCACTGATCATTGAGAGGTCGAGGCTCGAGTACATGGAGGTTCGTGGAAGCAAGTCCAAGCGCACAGACCAGGCAGGACGCTTAGGTCCACCTCAGAGGCAGAGGACAGGTTACGCTCAGGGCCACCAGACACAGCAGAGACACCACGTCACTCAGTCACAACCGCAGAGCAGAGCCAACCTAGGCGGGAGTGGAGGACAGAACAACTAGAGACCGAGACCACCACCGCAGTCAGTAGATAGAGCTAAGCTGACTTGCTTCAACTGCTGTCAGGTTGGGCACAAGTCGTTCGAGTGTCCACAGCAGGTGCAACCAGGAAGTCAGAACCGCAGCTCTCAGTTCTAGACTCTAGCCAA
The DNA here is from genome assembly GCA_947561735.1 of Cenchrus americanus. Taxonomy (NCBI): domain Eukaryota; kingdom Viridiplantae; phylum Streptophyta; class Magnoliopsida; order Poales; family Poaceae; genus Cenchrus; species Cenchrus americanus. The sequence goes on along the minus strand of OX387239.1, from coordinate 197,970,110 downwards.
GCCACCAGCACCAGGAGGACAGCCACCCAGTACACAGTAGAGGACCGCTCAGCCGCCAGCTACACGAGGCCACTTGAACAACCTCACCACCGAGGATGCAGCAGCCACACCCGACGTCAAACTTGGTGAGTTCCTTGTTGACTCAGTTTTGGCAACTGTTTTGTTCGATACTGGAGCTCAGTTTTCGTATATTTCTACCAAGTTTGTTAAAGAAAGATCTTTACCAACTAAGCCTCGACCAAGGCCTATCCTGACTAGCTCTCCGCTAGGAGAGAAGAGGAGTACATTAGAGTGTAGGGGAGTGAAGATGGTGTTTGAGGGGCAACTGTTCACGGCAGACTTGACAGTCTTGGAGTCTACCAGGATAGACGTGATCTTAGGGATGGATTGGTTGGCAAAGCACAACGGGATAGTCTCTTGCAACCCCAGGGTTATACAGCTAGAACACCCCAGTGGGACTAAAGTGCAGATCGAACCACAAAGTCCGAAGGCTGCTACGATGATGTGCAACATGAGTGGAAAAGAAATTGAAGAAATTCCAGTGGTTTGTGAGTTTCCGGACGTGTTTCCAGAGGAGCTTACAGAGTTACCCCCAGACCGAGACGTGGAGTTTGTGATTGAGCTGATGCCCATTGCGGGGCCTGTTGCAAAGAGTCCGTACCGGATGTCGTCCAATGAGCTTGACAAGTTGAAGAAACAGCTCAAGAAGCTGCTCGAGCAAGGGTTTGTTCGGCCGAGTGCCTCACCGTGGGGTTCGCTTGTGCTCTTCATGGAGAAGAAAGATGGTACCAAGAGGATGTGCATAGACTACCACACGCTCAACTCGATGATGATCAAGAATAAGTACCCGCTACCCAGAATCGAGGACCTACTGGATAGGCTTAAGAAGGCAAAGTTTTTCTCCAAGATTGACCTGAGGTCAGGTTACCACCAGATGAAGATCCGAGAGCAGGATATTCCCAAGACAGCTTTCACCACACGGTACGGCTTGTACGAGTTCGTGGTGGTTTCTTTCGGGCTAACTAACACCCCTGCTTACTTCATGAACTTGATGAACAAAGTCTTCATGGAAGAGTTGGACAGGTTTGTGGTGGTGTTTATCGACGATATCTTGATTTACTCTGAGACCACGGAGGAGCACGAAGAGCACCTGAGGGTCGTGCTAGAGAGGCTGAGGCAGCAGAAATTGTACGCCAAGTTCAGCAAGTGCGAGTTCTGGATGGAGAAGGTCGCGTTTTTGGGACACGTGTTGTCGGCAGAGGGGATAGTCGTGGATCCGTCCAAGGTGGAGTCAGTTACCAAGTGGGAGCAGCCGTTGAACGTGACAAATGTCAGAAGCTTCCTTGGGTTGGCAGGTTACTACCGAAGGTTCATTGAGAACTTCTCCAAGATCGCTAAACCGATGACAAAGTTGCTCAAGAACAACACAAAGTTCAAGTGGTCAGAAGCGTGTGAGAAGAGTTTCCAGGAGTTGAAAAAGAGACTCACCACAGCCCCAGTGCTTACCTTGCCGGATATCAAGAAAGACTTCGTGGTCTACTGTGACGCTTCGAAGCAAGGACTTGGTTGTGTGCTGATGCAGGAAGGGAAAGTTGTGGCTTATGCTTCCAGGCAGCTAAAGAAACACGAGGAAAACTACCCGACACACGACTTGGAGTTGGCAGCTGTTGTGCATGCACTCAAGATCTGGAGACACTACCTGATAGGGAACAAGTGTGAGCTATTTTCCGACCACAAGAGCCTGATGTACTTCTTCACCCAAACAGAGTTGAACATGAGGTAGAGGAGGTGGTTGGAGCTGATCAAGGACTACGACGTCGAGATCAACTACCACCCAGGCAAGGCTGACATCGTGGCTGATGCACTGAGCCGGAAAACATATTGCAACAACCTCATGGTGAGAGAGGAGCAACCTGCACTTCACGAAGAGTTAGAGAAGCAGAGGATTGAAATTGTGGACCAAGGCCAAGTCAACGAACTGCGAGTGACCTACGACCTGGAGGAACGAATCCGAATAGCCCCGAAGTCATGTGCAGAGATCAAAGCTTTGCGAGAACTGATGAAACAGGGTAAAGCAGAGGATTGCCGGATAGATGAGCCGGGCATAGTGTGGTTGAAAGAACGGATCTGTGTACTGCAAGATAAGGCACTCCTAGAGCAGATCATGAGAGAAGCTCACGATTCGAGGTACTCGATCCACCCAGGAAGCACCAAGATGTACAAGGATCTGAAGATCAGATACTGGTGGAAGAACATGAAGAGGGATATAGCTCACTACGTGGCCTGTTGCGACACCTGTAGCAGAGTGAAGATCGAACACCAGAAACCTGCAGAATTGCTTAAGCCGTTGGCTATTCCAGTTTGGAAGTGGGAGGACATTTCCATAGACTTTGTGGTGGGACTTCCCCGAACACCAAAGGGGAATGACTCGGTTTGGGTCATAGTGGACCGACTGACCAAGGTGGCGCACTTCGTACCAGTGAAGGTGACCTTTGGGACAGAACGTTTGGCAAACTTGTACGTTGAGCAAATTTTGAGGTTACATGGGCCACCCAAGAGTATTGTGTCCGATCGCGGACCACAGTTTGTCACCAAGTTCTGGCAGAGCTTCCACAAGCTTATGGGCACCACCCTCAACTACAGCACGGCTTTCCACCCACAGACGGATGGGCAGACAGAGAGAGTTAACCAGGTTTTGGAGGATACGCTACGGGCGTGTGCAGTCACCTATGGCACCGATTGGGAGAGCAGTTTGCCGTTTGCAGAGTTCTTGTACAACAACAGCTTTCAAGCAAGTCTTCGGATGGCTCCCTTTGAGGCCCTTTACGGGCAAAAGTGCAGAACCCCGCTAGCTTGGTCGGAGGTGGGAGAACAGGCACTGTTTGGGCCAGCAATCATTGAGGAAGCAGAGGAGAAAGTTGAGAAAGTTCGTGAGAACTTGAAGGTCGCTCAAAGCCGTCAGAAGAGCTATGCCGACAAAAGAAGAAGAGAGTTGACCTTTGCAGTGGGAGACTGAGTGTACTTGAAAGTCTCACTGCTCCGAGGAACTAAAAGGTTCTTGGTGAAAGGAAAGCTCGCCCCGAGGTACGTAGGACCGTACCCTATCACCCGAAGGATTGGAAGTCTAGCCTACTAGCTTGCTCTACCGGAGACAATGGCAGGAGTACACCCAGTGTTTCACGTGTCACAACTGAAAAAGAGTGAGAAGGCAGTGGAAGCTAAGCAAGTGCCCATGGAGTTGCTTGACCTACAAGACAACCTTGAGTATGCAGAATATCCTAAGAAGATCTTGGATCGAGCCGTCAAGGAGACAAGGAGAACAACCATTCCCTTCTGTAAAGTGTTGTGGAGCAACCACACAGAGCGAGAAGCAACTTGGGAGAAGGAAGCTGATCTCAGGAAGGAGTACCCTCACTTGTTCAGGGAGGAGGTCGAGGACTAAATCTCGAGGATGAGATTCTCGGTGGTGGGGGAGAATGTAACATCCCAGGAATTTAGGTGTGCAAATTTTGCGAAAATTTAAAACTTTTTGACTGAAATTGAGTGCTATCAATTTTCAAGCCAAATTGCTAGCTCTCTTCTAAATTCTCCACCTGTTTGACCCTTATATAAAAACATATATTCATACTATGGTAAAATAAGTGAGTTGGACTTTTCTGGTTTATTTTGGATCTTATTTGTGTGTGGTTTGAATTTGGAATTTATCCAAATTCAAACTTAAACTATAGCTTTTAAACCAGCCTTTATTCTCAAAGCTTCAGTTTTCTTCCTGGGCCGGCCTATCCTAAAGCCCAGCCGGCCCAGCAACCTAACCAGCCGCTCAGCCCATCATCCTCACCTTCTATTCTTTTCTGCTTCACCCACTGACGAAGGGGGCCCAGCTGTCAGTTCCCCCCTTCATCCCCTTTCTTCTTCACCTTTTCCAGCAGCCGGTCAACCGAGCCGGTGCGCCAGGGCGGGCGACGAAACGTCGTGCCAGCCAAGCGGCCTGCACGTCGAGGACCGGTGCACGCGTGTTGGGGGCTGGATCCGACCGAGGGGTGGGCAATGACCCTATTGTCCCACCCCGCGCGCATCCGAGGCGAGAACAAGCGGCGGCCACGGGATCCACCTACCCAGCCCGGCGAACAGCCAGGGGCACTGGGGGCAATCCACCCCGGGCTGCCCGCGGCCTCGCTTCAAAAGAGCGCCAGGCAGGCGAATCACGGACGCCAAGCCACCAACCCCTTTGGGGTTTTCCACTCTCCACCGTCTCTGCTTGCACCGGGTTGGAAGAAGGAAGGAGCGCGCCGCCGCCGTGCCGCGCCGGGCAAGGAAGGAGCCGGGAACGAGGAGCGGGGAGAGAGGAGCCGGGAGCAAGGGCCGAAGCTGAGGGAGAGGATCACCGGCGTGGACAACTACACCACCGGAAATGCCTACATCGCCCTGAACATCATCGCCACGCCACCGACGACCCCAAGCCGGCCACGACTACACCGCCGCCCCACCGTGAGCACCGCCCGGCCAATCTAATCTCTCCTCCCCCTTGGTCTCTTTCCTGTGATGAATCGGCGACGTTGAGACGCGTCGCCTGTTTGTTCATGCCTGGTTGCTGGCCATCGCGCCGCAGGACTGCCGTACCGCGACGGAGGGGGCTCCTGAGCCGTTCGTGCTCTTGGGCGCTGCCGTCGCCGTGCGAGGAAGGTGTTTGGGACCGGCCGTCGTGCCGTGTTTTCTTGTGAAGGGAATGTTGTGTGCGTCGCCGCCTCGCTTCGAGCTGCGCCTCTGGTTACCAGAGTGCTGCACCGAGCGGGCACGGCGAGGCCGCGCGTGAGCAAGCACGGCTGTGGCCACGCACCATGGCACGCTCTGGACTAGTTCGCGGGATAGCCTTGTGTGCTTGAGGACGCCCGCGGCGGCTCGTAGCACCTGGACCTTCCATGTCCTTGTGCTCGCCGTCGCCGTGCATTTCCCCGCGAACGGGTCGGCATGCCTTGTTTGGGTGCGAGGTGTCGTTGACGCGCGCCGCGGCGCGCGCGGCCGCGCCTGCGGTTACCCGGAGCGCCGCTCCGTGTGGGCGTCGGGGAAACCGCGCGCCGGCGTCGGTAAACCACGCACCCCGGCGTGGAGCCACGGGCGGCGGAGGTCGGCCACACCCCCGCCGCCGCCGCGCGTGCGCCGGCGCCCATGCCTAGCGCGCCGGTCTTGGCCTCGAGGAATTGTTCTGGGCGCCGTGGGCGACCCGCGGGTCGAAGGCTTGCCGCCTGGTGAACCCCAACCACCGCCGGTAAGGACCTGGGAGCGGTGTTTCACGGCGCCGCCGCAAGGAGTGTCGGGGCATTTTGTTGAACACCTGGTATGCGTGCGAAACTGATGTGATGAATTGAAATGAGGAGTGGGCCGCCAGCCGGATCTGGGCCCTAAGCCCAACTAATCTCTAACAGGCCGACGGTTCTGCGCAGGGGAAGAGTTCGGGGGTGATTTTTGAACCTTTGTTGGTTTGCCTGCTGGGATGTGATGCCCGGTTCATCTGGGCCGTGACCCACCAACTTTCTGGACCAAGTCCACTGGGCCACCTACGGCCTAGTGACACTTCTGGCCCATCTTCGGCCTGTTAACCGTCTTTTCTAAAATTCCTTTTCTTTTTCTAGGATAATTTCCAGAAATGCTTAATAAATGGTTTTAACCTTTAAAAATTCATAACTATTTATAGGAAGCTCAGAAAAATAGAAAACTAATTTCTATAAATTCGTATCTTCGAAACCTTGCTGTTTGTAGGTAGTTTAAGCTCTTTTGGTTCTTCTAAAAATTGGTTCTTATTTGGAGTTATTGCTTAGATGTGCACGGTATTCTTATTTTCGCGTCGAATCTCGTGCCACAGACTCGAGCTTCGACCAGGAGGACGCGGAGGACCCCGAGTACACTGCTCCGGACAGCGACTCCTTCAACGGCAACGAAGGTGTCATGTCACTCCCAACCATGTAGATCCCATGTTGTTAACTAGAGGCTAGTGCTTTACTTTATATGCATTGATCTGTTGATTGCATAACCAGTTTAATAGCCATGCCTTGATATTTTGTTATACCCTGATTCCTTGTTTTACTACCTGCGGGACTAGCTACAGACCCCTAGCTAGTCCCTTACCTCAACTATCCATACTTTTGTTGCTGGATTATGGATGGTACTCTGGGCTTGGTCTGAGATGTGGATATCTCGGTGTGTTTCTAGCGTGCGTTCTGGGTGCGTATCTCCTTGCTGTGTTTTGGCGGGAGCGAGCCGCTTGGTTACTCGTGAACGTCTGCCGAGGGAAGAAGCGATCTGGCCTCTAACCCGAGGGACGTGTCGTATGGGATGGAGATGGTGAGTGCTCGCTCTCGGCCCTTAAGGACCGATTGTCAGTTTAACCATGCTTCTATGGACTCTTACCGTACAAACCGCCCGCCTTGTTATGGGCGGGGGTACGGGGTGAGACTTGTAGTGGATAGCACCCCTCCTGTAGGCGGGTCGGTGTGACCGTGTCGGGAGTGGTCTTTCCCTCCTTAGAAGACTTTGCCCCGCGAGGCCGGGGAAGGGTTCCACAGCTTCGAGGGACCTCTCGCGGGTAGTATGAGCTCGCCGCGGAGGCCGAGCCGGAGCTCGGAGACGCAGGAGGGTACTATCCACTTACTTGGCCTTCAGCCGTAAGGTAGGACTTGGAATCGGTGACGGCCGGTTCCAGTCCTATTCGGGAGGGTACAGTTGTACAACCTCTGCAGAGTGTTTAAACCTATAGTTATAGTCCGTGTGCACTGGTTATGTACAGTCCTAAGATATGTTATACTGGCTAGCTACTCTTCTCTTGTGCTTCTTCTCTCCCCCGAGTGTGTGAGCCCGGCTTCGGCCGTTGAGATGTGGGGATAGGAGCAGGTGGGCCCCACATCGCAGATGAGAGATGGGATCTGGATCGTGGTTGAGATCCGGTGTTTTGGAGTGGTTTACCTTGAGCGGGGTGTGGGCCCCAGAGGTGTGGACCTCGGAAGCGTGAGCTTCTCCGAGGTGTGGACCTCACAGTTGAATTCTGCTTACCTTGAGCGTTGCTTTGCTGCTTTGCTTAAGCCTTCTACAGCCAGAGTTGGGATAACTCATGCATAGTAGAATATACACTGCTTTTGCCTCTTTGTTGGGAAGCTGACATGACCTACCCGCTTATCGGGTAGACCCTGGTGTCTCTGACACAGAGCCGGACTACGACTTCGACAACGACAGATGGGTGGACTAGAGCGCTTCCTACACTCGAGCTGCCTGCGGATCTGGAGTTCCTCGCGCTTTCATGGAGTCGCTGCTAGACGTTTTATTTATGTTTTATTCAGTCCCGATGGACTTGTACCCGGCATGTGCCGAAGAGATGTACTCTGATTAATGTAATAAAATAAATGTTGTACTCTTTCCATTCTGTTTTATCTTTTTGTATGGATTATGGCATCGCTGAGACAGGGATTGCACGTGGTGGCCCTCCTGGGACTACCACCGAGGTGCTAAGAGTCGGGTTTCCGCCCTCGGAAATCCGGTTCGTTTCAGTTACCGTGGTGGTGTTCGTGGAGGTAGCTTTGGTAGGAGAAATGCTTTGGTTGGTGCTAACCCCACTTTCGAGCAAATGGCTCGGCACTGGTTTTACTCTTTTGGTACTAACCCTAGTGCTGAGTCGTTTGTTCACTCACGTGCTCGTTTTTGAATTTCAGGTGGGAGTCTTGAAGAACATTTGGTTGATTGACTCCGGTTTCTCGAGGCATATGACTGGAGACAGGGGGTGGTTCTCAAGTCTCGTCCGGTGGTGACAAGGAGGTACATCACTTTTGGGGACAATGGGCGTGGGTGTGTGCTTTCGAAGGTGAGATCAAAGTGAGTGACAAGATCACTCGAGGCGTGTTGCTCTTGTTCAATCGGCCGGGGTACAATTTGCTTTCCGTGTCCCGGTACTTTGTTGGATGAGGGTTTTGAGGTGTTGTTTCGGCCGGTGGTTCTCGGATTTTGGACTCTCGAGGAGACCTTGTCCGTATGGTCGTTCCCGAGGGTCGGGTGTTTCGTCTTGATTTTTCTCGGTCTTTGGGTGTGGAGCGTTGTTTCTTGGCCGGTTCTTCGAGTGAGTTGTGGAAGTGGCATAGGAAGTTGGGTCACTTGAGCTTTGACCTTTTGTCTCGCTTGAGTAAACTCAATTTGGTCCGGGGATTGCCACGGTTGAGGCTTGAGAAAGAGTTGGTTTGTGCGCCGTGTAGGCATGCCAAGATGGTGGCCTCTTCTCACCCGCCTCTCACCGATGTGATGACTGAGCGTCCATGCGAGCTGCTCCATATGGACCTTGTTGGCCCAGCTCGTGTGCGATCTGCGGGTGGGAAGTGGTATGTCCTTGTTGTGGTGGACGACTATTCTCAGTATGCTTGGGTGTTCTTTCTCGAGGATAAAGGGGAGACGTTTGGTTTTGTTCGAGATCTAGTCTTGAGGTTGAGGAACGAGAGGCACGGAGATGCCATACGAGCTATCCGCAGTGATAATGGCTCGGAATTCAGAAACTCTCGTTTTGAAACCTTTTGCCATGACTTGGGTCTTGAGCACCGCGTTTTCGAGTCCGTATACGCCTCCCCGGAATGGTGTTGTGGAAAGGAAGAACGGGACCTTGTGCGAGATGGCTCGGACGATGCTTGATGAGCAAAGGACTCCGAGAAGGTATTGGGGCGAGGCGGTGAATACCGCGTGCAATGTGTCTAACGGGATCTACCTCGAGTGCACAAGAAGAAGACATGCTATGAGTTGATGCATGGTCGCACACCCAAGGTGAGTCACTTCCATGTCTTTGGTTGCAAGTGTTTCATTCGAAGAAAGGCGAGGAAGTTGGATAAGTTTGAGGCTAGGTCTGTCGATGTCATTTTCTTTGGTTATGCATCTCATTCTAGAGCATATCGTGTGCTCAATCTTGAAACTAACCAAATCGTGGAGACTTGCGAGGTAACCTTCGACGAGACAGAGCCATGTAGTCAGCTTGTCTTTGAGTGTGCAGGTGATGATGAGCTTGGTGAGGAGATCTTTCAGGAGGAGGAGCACGAACATGGAGACGATGAGGATGGCGGTGCGGTTCCCCCGGCTGAACATGTACCCACTACTTCGACAACGATGATGGATGGACCCTCTACTACACCTACGACGACAAATCAAGAACGAGGAGAAGCTGATGTTGAGGGGAAGGTAGCATCGAGGTGAGAACCTCCCCGGCGAGTACAAGTGGATCACCCAGCTTCGAGGATCATCGGCGACATGGATGAACGCACTACACGGTCGAGGGTTCGGAACAATTCTCATTTCGCTCATGCTACATTTGTTGCTACTTTTGAGCCCAAAGACATTGGACACGCACTATCTGATCACAATTGGGTTAATTCGATGCATGAGGAGTTGGAGAACTTTGAGAGGAATCAGGTGTGGGAGTTGGTTGACCCTCCCCCCGGGGTGTAAGCCGATTGGTACAAAGTGGGTGTGGAAAAACAAAGAGGGAGAGAAACGTGAGGTTGTGAGGAACAAGTCGAGGCTTGTTGCTCAAGGGTTCGGTCGAGAAGGAGGGGATCGACTACGAGGAGACCTTTGCTTTGCCGTAGCCCGTTTTGAGGAGATTAGGATCCTTCTAGCCTTCTTTATGGCTAAAGGGTTTAAATTGTACCTAATGGATGTGAAGAGTACCTTCCTGAATGGTGTGTTGGAGGAAGAAGTGTATGTGAGGCAACCTCCGGGTTTGAGAGCGAGAAGTACCCCCACCGGGTGTACAAGTTGAGGAAGGCATTGTATGGGGTAAGCGGCGCCTAGAGCTTGGTATGGCAGGTTGAGGGGGTTTTTGTTTGAGAGAGGTTTTGAGATGGGGAAGGTCGATCAGACCTTATTTTTACTCAGGCAGGGCAGAGATATCCTGATTGTGCAGGTGTACGTGGATGATATTATCTTTGGTGGCTCGTCTAACTCTCTTGTTGCAAGGTTTGCAGATGATATGAGCAGGGAATTTGAGATGAGCATGATGGGCGAGTTGCAGTTCTTCCTCGGGCTACAAATCAAGCAATCAAAGGAAGGAACATTTGTGCACCAAGCTAAGTACACCAAGGACATTGTGCGGAAGTTCAAGATGGAGGATTCCAAGGCTATGATGACGCCGATGAGTACGACTACAGCTCTTGATGCGGACGAGGAAGGTGAACACGTGGACCAGAAGGAGTACCGGAGCATGATCGGGTCACTCCTCTACTTGACGGCGACGATGCCGGACATACAGTTCTCGGTGTGTCTGTGCGCTCGTTTTCAAGCGTCTCCGAGGACTTCGCTTCGGCAAGCAGTGAAGCGAATTTTCAGGTACTTGCATCACACTCCCGACTTCGGCCTTTGGTACTCCGCGTCCTCTTTTTTGGCGCTTCATGGTTTTTTAGATGCGGATTTTACCGGGTGTCGGTTGGATAGGAAGTCCACTTCTGGGACTTGCCAGTTTTTGGGTTCCTCTTTGGTGTCTTGGTCCTCCCGCAAACAATCGAGTGTTGCTCAATCCACTACCGAGGCCGAGTATGTTGCCGCTGCTAGTTGTTGCTCTCAGCTCCTTTGGATTTCATACACCATGAGTGACTTTGGTGAGGAGTATACCCATGTCCCACTTCAATGTGATAGCACCAGTGCCATAAGCGTTGCAAAGAACCCAATGCTTCATTCCAAAACCAAGCACATAGAAGCGAGGTATCATTTTCTGAGAGACAACGTAGAGAAAGGAAAGATAGCTTTGGTCCATGTACCCACACATGACCAACTAGCCGATATTTTCACCAAACCCCTAGATCAAGCAACTTTCACTCGTTTGCGGGGGAACTTGGTGTGTGTTTGATTTCTTGAGTTGGGTGTGTGGGAGCTCCTTTGTAGCATATGTATACCTTTCATTTGTGCATTTCTTGCATTTGGCATGGCATATGTAACATGATGTATAGGCATCCTTGTATCTTAGATTGCATGCAATTTGTATCATATGCATTGGTTAGGAAAAGCTTCTCTCATATACATTGTTCACCATGGAATGAGATATATGTCTTTGTGAGCTTGTTTGGTATGCTATGGTTAGTTTGTCTTAGCTCTTGATGATCTTGATGAATAATCCATGGTTGATGGCTATGTTTTTGAAAAATGTCACATGTATGCGCTCTCATGTGTAAATGCCTTTATATGATCTTGACATGTTTTAGTGGCTTTGTTATGCTTACTTTGTGGTTGGATAGCTAGTTTATTGATCATATGGGGCCAAAGGCTCTTTTGCCATCATGAATGTTTAGCCCTCTTGCTTTATCTTGTGGAGAAGCATAAGTTCCTTTTTGTCGCAAAGACATTTCATGTACCATTTATCAATCTGAAAATGAAATGAAAAATGCTTGGAAAATATGCTCCCATGTCATATGTGCTGAATTTAATTTGTTTTGGGTGCTAAACCGTTGCATGATGCCTACCAATGAGAAGTCTCATACATAGAAGTAGGCACATGGCTCGGTGGCTTTGACATGACATGAGGTGCTTGTGGGTGTTTGTGATGGTCTTATGATTAGAATGGTTGTCCTAGTTTGTGTGGCTTTGCCATTTTGATATGTTTTGATCATATTTAGGACCTTGCTCATGAGAGGCAAGTTTTTCGCAAAATTGCACAAATCCATCTTAGCTTCGTCCAATGGTTGTGAAACTTGGTGATCATGTAGTTGAGATCGATACGAAGCCGTAGAGTATCTAACTTGCTCATTTGGACATGTGTAGCATTCATTGATGAATTTTGTCTATTTGAGAAGCTCTAGGTTGAAATTTTTGCATTTTTGGCTTGATTTAAGCATTGCCAACAAGGGGGAGAAGTTTGAGCTTGAAATGGCTTGCTGGACGCATTTAGAAGGTTTTCAGGAGGTTTTGAGCCATTTCTGGGCTCTGTTGTACACCGGTCTAACCGGTGAAGAGCACCGGTCTGACCGGTGTGAGTGTTGGTCCTGTGCACATCTTAGGCACCGGTCGACCGGTGGTGATGACAGTCCGACCGAAGGTGAGCCGAAGTTGTTCTTTGCCCCCTGTTTTCGAGCTGGTTTGCATGCATTCGTCCAGGGGGAGGTGCATTGGTTCAGGGGGAGCTTGCATGTGTGCAGGGGGAGCTCTTTGTGGTTGTTCGAGCTTTGCTTTGGTGGTTTGCGCTCTTTGCTTGAGCTTTGTTTTGTCCCGGATGTGTCGAGCCGTTGCCCTTGCCTAAGGGGTCCGAGACTTGTCTTCTTCAAGTGATTTTGCTCTTTGCCTTTGTTTGGCTTTTGATCGCTTGTTGGAGTTTCTTTTTGTTCGTTTCTTTTCTTTTTCTTTTCTCTCTTGTTACTTTTGTGTGGGTGTTGTCAATGCACTCATCAAGGGGGGAGATTGAGGACCATGTGTGGTTCGAGGACCGGTGGATGGTCGCTTCCTTGTGTGATGAGTGATTGACAACGTTGTGTGGACTGATTCTTGGCTAAGTATTGCAGGTGCGGGTTGCGGCTTGACCGGTGTTGGTGCAGGTGAAGAACAAGCGCGAAAGGTCGTCACCGATGAGGCCTCCAGGTGTGGAGAAGACAAGTAGGCTTCGTTCGAGGGACCCGGTGGCCAGCGGGGTCAAGTGCGGGCCGCATGGTGGCATGAACAAGCAAGATGAAGTCGTGGATGGTTTCTTGGTTGAGCCTCAAAACCAAGGTCGAGCCGAGACTACGTGGGAGCCAAGTCATGAGTGGAGATTGGCGGAGGCTACACCGAGTTCACGGGGTTTCCGGTGGTTCACCGTAAAACCACCGGGTTCCTTGGTTGATCCACAAAGCCAAGACCGAAGAATCGAAGACGGAGGCCGCAAGAGCCGCCGGACCGGTCGACCGGTGGGTCCGACCGGCCCGGCCGGTGGGGACCGGTCCGATCGATGAGGAGCACCGGTCTGACCAGTGTGCGACGACGCAGTCCGGAATCTTCGAAGCGGAGGACACGCGTCGGGATCACAAGGCTTGCGTCGAGGCTAAGTAGGTTGCGGTCGTCGGGCATCTGTCCGATGGAGAAAGCATCAAGTCTTCCAAAACCGCCCTTGAGGGGCTTGTATCCCTAGTTGTTAGAGAAGGGTATTTTAGACTTTCGGTTGCCTCCATATAACCCAAGAGGTGAGAGGATGGCAGCCAACTCTTGGAACCCTAGCTCATTTGTTTTCCCATTTTCCTTCCTATTTTCCTTAGGTTTTCCATAGGACTAGCAAGAGAGCTTCATGGAGAGATCTTGTTGAGAGGGTTGAATGATCAGGCGGCTTGCTAGACCTTGTATGAACCTTTGTTTCATGTATATATGATTCGGCGTGGTTCCTCAAGGTTTGGATGTGTTTTCCCCGGTTGTTCTTGGTGGTGATTTTCGGAGCCCTCTCTTGGTGATTTCTTTGGGTTGTTTTCGGGACCTTTCTCTTGGGGATTTGATGGGGGAAATTTGTGGGAACCCTTCATGGTTCTTTGGGCTGTGATTCCCCTCCCAAATCCGTGAGTAAAGGTGCTCGATTTTGGGGTTTCTTGAGTTCTTGGGTTGGAATTGCTCTTGGCGGGATTTCCTTGATTCCTCCTTTTTGGACGAGTTTTGGTGGGATTAAACTTGGCTATGGACTCCTTATGTGGTGTTCCTAATACCCCCAAAGTTTTGTTCAAGTCCGTGGAGCGATTCGGGAGATTGAGATTTGGATTTGGGGGAGTTGACCCGCGAGTGTTGTTCATCCTGAGCTGCCCAGGCTATACCGTTCTCACCGGTGCTCCTGACCGGTCTGACCAGTGCAACCCTCGGTGGGATTTTTCTCGGGTGAACATCTTGGTGTGTTCGCTGTTGTCCTGTGGTGCTGCTGTTTCGAGTTTGGGCCAGTTTGGTGGTCGGTTGGCCTGTTTGGTGCCTTGGGGGCTTTCAGGCTATGATCGGTCTGGCAGGTGTGTCTCACTGGTCTGACCGGTGTAGAGCCACTTAGTGAAAGTTGCTTAGTTTCACCAGCAGGGACCGGTCTGACCGGTGGTGCTCACCGGTCTGACCGGTGTGGGTCTGTAGACTCGAGGTTTGGTGTTCCGCTGCGTTCTCGGGTCGGAAGGTTGTGTGTTGGTTCCTAGGTCCAGTGGCACTCCAGTGCCTGCGTGGGCTTGGCCAACTTGGGTAGTGAGTTGGAGACGTGTGTTGGAAGCCTTGTTGATCTTGTTGGAGTTTCTATCTCCTTCGAGAAGAATTTTTATTGGCTCCCATTCACCCCCCTCTCTGGTTCGCCGTATCGGTCCTTCAAGTACCCAGTTCGAATCCTGGACTAGGCGGAGAAGTCAACCAGGAACACCACCATGCGCTTCTGCAAGGTGCTCTAGAGTAATCACTCCAAGCGCGAAGCAACGTGGGAGAAGGAGTTCGCCTTGAGGGAAAAATACCCTCATCTCTTCGATCCAAAGGTAACTTCTTAATCTCGGGGATGAGATTCTTCTGAGGGTGGAGTTCTGTAACATCCCTAGAATTGGTGTGATTGCAAAATGTGGAATTTCAAAAACTTGAATTGTATTTGAGTGCTCATGAAACATTTAAGGATGTCTTCCTGTTTCCTCCCCCGATTCCTAGGTTTAATTTGGCACCATCGATAATTTTAGGGATTATAATTTTCTAGTGTGAAAAGCTGGATCTTTATTTGGATTTTATTTGGATTTTCTTTGGTGGATTCAAATTTGAATTGGGATTCAAATTTGAATCCATCTAGTGTTTATGGGAAAACCCTTTCCACTCTCTGGCGGGCCGCCAACCTCGTTTCTAGCCCAGCTTCCCTTACGGCCCAGCCGCGGCTCAACACCACACCGCCAGACGCCACCTACCGCCGCGCGGAGCGCCGTCGCTGGCAAGTGGGACCCGCTCTGCGTCACGATGGGGTCGCGCTGACGTCGCCTTCGTCATCCCCGTCTTTGCCACCTTGGGCGACGGCCAAAGCTAAAGCGCGGCGCGCGCCGCCGTGGCCTCGCCGTCGCGGCGCGCCCCGCGTCCCCCAGCGCATCCCGGCCGTCCACGTGCCCCCGTGCCGCCCGCTTCTATAAGAGCCACCGTCGAGACCCCCGGGGTTCTCCCATCCCTAGCCGCCTCGGGGGAGTCCACTCCCCTCTCCGCCCGCCTACTCGCCGGAGGAGAAGGAGAAGTTAAGGGGGGAGAAGGAGGGATTGGAGCCGCCCGTGGGAGCGCCGTCCGCCGCGAAGACCGGAGCCACCCGTGGGAGGAGCCGGACCCGCCGTCGTCAAGCGCACCTGCCACCACTGCTTCCACTACTTCCACGCCGTCGCGCCGCCGTCGTCTTCGTCTTCCTCCCCGCCGACGAGCCACGCCACCTCTCTTCACCAACGCCTGCACTACGGCCCGTGGCCACCAAGGTGAGGACGAGCATTCCCCTGCCCTTTGTGGACGCCCCGACCTTCGAGCCGAGGGGGAACGTGTCGCCCGCACTGTGCTCCCGTGCCGCCGCCACTGGTGATGCCGGCCATCGAGCCAGGCTGGGTTGAATCTCTTGCAGGTGCCGCCGCCTTCATCAACACGCGCACGCCGTTTGCCCAGCCTAGCCCTTTTCACCGTCGTGTGCACACCGTACTGCCCGCGTTTACGTTCACGCGCCGACGCGTTCGCGTTCACGCGCGCGTCCGCGCGGGCACGACGCCCTCGCGCCAGCATGCACCCCAGCACGCGCGCACGCCAACCCGGAAGACGAGGCTGGACCTTTGGTCCCTTTTCTTGCGCCGAGCCTCGAGGATGCGCTCCTGTCGGCCGCGCCGCCATGACCTCGCCGTGGCCGGATGCTTCGCGCACGCGGTCGCAGGGGAGGGAGCGCCGTCCTCTTGGTCACCGAGTGCACGCCTCGCCACCGGCCTCAGCTTCCTCGCACGCGTTTGTGCCGACTGCGGTCTCCTTGCCCACCGCCACCCATGGCGCCGGCTTGAGCTCCGCCGCGGCTCCCGCCGCGTCGACCCTTTTCGGCCAACACCGAGCCTAAGACGTGTTGTTCTCCCTACGCGTGCACGCACCCAAGCGCACGCCCTCACACGCGCGTTCACGTGCCTCCTCACCGAAAAGGGCACCCGCACCACCTGCGGAGTACCGCCGCCGCGCCGACGTCGCCGTGCCCACACCGGCGTCGACCTCGCCGCGACGACCACCACCCTCTAGTTTGCGTTCCTTCGAGCCCAGCGACCCAAGGGGATCCCTTGAGGTTATCTCGTAGGGGCCGGTTGCCCAGGCGCCGTGAGGTTTCGCCGCCGGCGAGGTCATCCCGCGCCGTCGCTTCCCTTCTGAGCATTTCGTCGAACACCTTGAGTCACCGGTGAAACCGCGGGGTTGTTTTGTGCACGGATGACCACATGCTGGCGTGGCCGTAGCCAATCCTCCAAGAACCGGTGCGGCTCACCACTCCCGTCTCGGGCCACAGGCTTGCCTGCACCGCGCCGTGCCACACGGCATCCCGCCGGATCCCCTGCACCAGATCTGGGGATCTCGTGTGGCTGGATCGTTTTATGGGGTATAAAAGTATTTTGGGATTTCTAGAAAACCTATTTTACCTTTGAAAAATTGTTATAAATCCATCTTTTGCCCGAAAAATACAAAACCTTTTGCAGAAAATTTCTAAAGTCTTAAACTCCGAGCTAGGCTAGTGTTTGCTCTCTTTTGGCTCTTATTTGTGTTCCTTTGGAGTTAATTGCTATAGGACCGCTATTTATTTTCCTTTTTCGCGCTATTAGGAGCAGCTGGAGCCGGGGAGCTGATCCCAGAGTACGACTACGCCGACGACTTCACCGCGGAGGACTACCCGACCCCAGGTTCATGCCCGACTGATTTTGAAATTCATATTAGGCATTGCTAAGTAGGATTGCGAGCGCTTTACTTTAAATGCATGATGATGAACCTTGCACTGCCTCTTTAAATATCCTGTCCTTGATTGCCCTACTACTATATATGTTTATATAAGCGTGTATATACGCTGAGCATCGCGATGCATGTGTTGGGTTGGGAACAGTGGTTCCTGGCGTGTGTGGGGTAAAACCGGCAGGAGAAGGCGTTTTGGGTACCTTGGCGGGGGTGAGCTCGAGACAACCGATCTGGGATCGGGGATAGGGGTGCACTCCTCAGTGTACCCCTACTTCTATGGTTTTCGGAGCCTAGGTGTTGGGGTTTTACTTGCGCGTGGAGGATATGAGCTCGCCCGTGCGAAACCGACCGGATCAACTTGTCTATAGGACTTTCGTACACACCACCCCGCCGAGCGTGGGGTTAGGGCCGAGTTGAGCTCGGCAAGTGCGGAACCATTCTGCTAGGAGGATAGCGGGGTATCGGTGGGGGGAGAGGTGGAGGTGAGACCACCCTCTCGGAGCGACTCTCCGTGTGGCCACACGGGAGCATTTCACGGTTTCGGTGCGGGTCCCTTCGCGGGGGGGGGGGGGGGGGGGGGGGGGGGGGAGGGGCCGGATGCGGGATGGGACCGTAACTACCGAGAGTTCGCCGTAGGATGGGCTCGGTCGGCCGTACACCGGTCGAGCGCCATTCGGGATGGGTACGGGTGTACACACTCTGCAGAGTTGTTCGATCTATAGCTATAGCCGCGTCCTCGGTCATGGACACAACCTAGATGACATGTTCGTTCCTCATGTTTTGGGATTTCTACCTCCCCTTATAGGAGAGTGTGTGGTGAGTCATGGTTGCAGCTAGCTAGAAGAGAGAGGCTCCATCTACCTCGTCGATCCGATTGCAATCATTGAGGTGCGAGGAGAGGAAATTCTCGCACCGACCCTAGACAAGAGTAGGTTGTGGAGACGGGTCCCTGGGTGACCAGGTGGTTCCGAGCTGTGTTGAGAGACTTGGGATTTGGGAACTTGTTGGAGATACCTTGTTTATACTCTGCTGCTGCCGCACAGGAAAACATACCCGCTTCCTTGTCTCTTTTCCTCCCTTTAGATGTTAGGCCACTTAAAGCTGCATACAGTTGGTGACGTGGACCTATTGTTAACACCAAAATTTGGTACAGGAAGGAGTCTGGTTTGTGGGCCCAGCTTGGTGAAAAAAATCCTTCCGGAAGAAGGAAGGTTTCTTCAGAAAGATTCGGCAAAGGAGCTCGTGGTCGGCAGTTTGCTTTCGTTCGGCAAGGGGACTGTTTGCGCTGATTTTGTGGGATTGTGTGATGACGTGGCCCGAGCGAAAGGGACGAATGGATGGATAAGCATTCACACTTAGAGATAAATTAGGTATCAAATATTGTGCTCGTGGTCCATCCGGAGTCATGCCATGACAGGGTATAAATATGGACCCTGGATGTATGTAATTGTAATCGAAACATTCTCAATACAAACCGTCTTTACGCCAAACTCTTGAGTCCTCTAGTCGTGTCGTCGAGTTCTTCGAGAGGGTGCATCGATCCGTCGACCTCCGTAAGTACCGGCAACCTTGTATCATGTCTTGTATCAGGCGGTGGATTTAGATCGTGATGCAAGTAGTCTTGTTACCATGCTTAGTATCATGCGGTAGATTTAAGCTTGGTTCAAGGGGGTTTCTT
Source organism: Cenchrus americanus (assembly GCA_947561735.1). Classification (NCBI taxonomy): domain Eukaryota; kingdom Viridiplantae; phylum Streptophyta; class Magnoliopsida; order Poales; family Poaceae; genus Cenchrus; species Cenchrus americanus. The sequence continues at coordinate 197,951,548 of OX387239.1, read as the reverse complement.
GTTAGATGATGAGCCATGCGGTGGGCTAAGATCTAGCTTGGAGCTAGTTATCGGCTCTATTGGATGTTGGCAAAATTCAATAGATTCATTAAGTTACCCTGTGTTGCTTTGAGTTTTACTTTATGTTTAAATTCATGTAACGCTCTTTTGCCCAATTTAGATTGATTTGGATCGACTTTATCTTGCTTCGTGGTCTTTGCATCGCACTTTCACATCTTGCTTCAAAAGGCACGTGGATCATGCGTTTCTCAAATAGCCGAAACCGAACCAATCTAGGTTGTTACGTGTTCCGGGTTCAATCTTGTCAATTTTTGTGTAAATCTTGACAGAACCAAGTATCATGCGGTAGATGCAGGTTTTTGGGTTGTCTTAGAGCTAATCATCTGGTGGATTAGATTCTTAATTCAATCTGATAGATTTATCATCTTTGGCGATATTTGTTCCTTCTTCATGGACCCCGATTCGGCTGTTCAGCCGTATTCGGTTATGCTTTCACGAGTAAAACGTGTTTATAAGTTGTGTTTTAAACAACGCGTGCTTTTAGCTTTCCATATTTAGATTGTATCATGCGGTAGATAGATCTATTTGTGGTTGGTGGTGTGATTTTCAAACAAGTCGTGTCATGCGGTGGATAAACTTGTTTGGCTTCATGCTTGACGGGTTTTGAAGTACCTAGACATGCGGTAGACTAGTGCTTTGGGCCTATGCATGCTTGCTTATTACATGTTTGTGATCATGCTTTACTTTATTTATTGTTTATTGTTATTTATCTTCGAGGATCGGTCATGGCTTTGTGCACGTGCAATTTTGTTCAAATAAAGATCGATCTATCATCATGCTTGCGTTATCCGTTCGGCTATGTTCTGTTTTACGCTTTGAAGCTCCCGAATGGTTTCTAGTTTGTTGGCAGATAGCTTCCTGTAGCTATATGTCATCTCACATGGCTTTCTAGCCGTAAATATGGAACTGTCTGGTACCACCCGGCAAGTTCCAAGCTTTGGAATTTAACTGCTTTGTCTTTTGTTAATTTTCAGGGAAAATTGACTGGCACGTCTTGGAATCTGTTCGCGTGTGAAGCTAGCTTATTCGGCTTGCTGTGTGCTTGACGTAGGGTGCAGATTTTGCGTCAACACACTTTTTGGCACGCTCGGTGGGACTCTTCAGTCGAAGATCAAGATGCCTGAAATCGGTGACATCCTGGACGTCACCATTGAGGACCTTTCTCCGGAGCAACTACAACAGCTGAAAGATGCTACAGATCGATTCCAGCAAAAGTGCTTGTTGTTGTTCAAGAAGAACAGAAGCGGCGTTCCGTATCTCAAAAACGAAATGCCCAGGGTTCTACTGTCAGGAGAAACTGACGCCACAACTCTTCAAGAGAAGGAAGAGTGTATACAAGCGTTTCGGGATGCTGCGGAAGTTTTGCTGGGTAGGCATCATAAGGCTTTCCTGGGCATGTTCAAGCAAATGATGGTGGGCGTGTTTGGCCCGGGCATGGAACAAGTATTCAGTCGAGTATCCCCTCAGGGATATTTGTGCGGAGATTGGGGAGTCCAGCTCTGCTCAACCAGCAGGAATTCAACCACCATTACGAAGCCAGCTAGTCCAGCCTCCTCCGCAAAGCGTCAGGAGCCAGCCAGTCCAGCCTCCTCCACAAAGTGCTGGAAGTCAGCCGATGCAACCTCCTCTACGGGCTGCAGGGGGACAGCTAGTCCAGCCACCTCCACAAGGCAATGCAGGTCAACCGGTTCAGTAGCCAAATCCATATCAGCCTACATATGACGAGTTAGCATTCGGCTCTTCTGGGGTACCGCCCAATTCCACTTACAAGATAGCCCCAGCTAGCAACAGGTTGCAGAAGAACTTGTACGGTGGAGGTTACCACGAGATCATGGATTATGGCACCATTGACGCTCTCCCGAATCCGGGGTACGACGCAGCTGCAGGAGTGCAGGAGGATGATATTCTGGTTCAGAAGATGGCCGATCTGGTGCAAAATCAATTCGGCCTCAAGCCTAAAATGCAAGGACCAGCCTACACACCTCCCTTCCCGGAGTGGTACTACAGAGTGATCCTGCCGCCAAGGGTGAAGCCTCCCACGAAGTTTACGAAGTGTTCTGGGCAGGATGACACGAGCACAGTGGAGCACATTGCTCGTTATCTGATGCAGCTTGTAGAGGCCTCATCTGATGAGGCATTCAGGGTTAGGTATTTTCCCATGTCATTGACGGGCCCGGCGTTCCAGTGGTTTACTTCTTTGCCTCCCCAGTCAGTTGGCACATTGAGGGAGCTGGAGCGAAAGTTCCACGCCCATTACTTCAGTGGTAGCACAGAAAAGAAGCTCATTGACCTGACCACTTTAAAACAGAGGCACAATGAGACGCCTTTGGAGTTCCTCAGGAGATTCAGGGAGGTCAAAGGCATGTGCTTCTCGTTGACTCTACTAGATGATCAGTTGGCTGATATGGCCGTTGCAGGAATGCTGCCGACCGTACGAGAGAAATTGTTTGGTATGGAGTTTGATAATTTAGGCCAATTGTCTCAAAAGCTGTCACTGATGAGCAACCAGGCCCATGGGTTTAAGAAGGACACCAGATTCAGCAAGCAACACGACATAGCTGACATTTACAATCAGTTCCTTGAAAGGGCCAACCAGATGGAAGATTCTAATGACGACCAGGAAGTGGCTGCCGCTAAGATCATGTGGGGTAAGGAACCGTTGACTATGAACCAGCGTTGGATCAAGCAGACCAAGGGCACATATGACTTCGACGTCACCAAAGCCGATAAACTTTTTGAGTTCTTGGTAAAGGAAGGATGAATCAAGTTGCCTGAGGGGCATTCTATGCTTCGGCCCGATGGGGTTAGAGAGAAATGTTATTATGGCTTCCATGATAGAAACTCTCACTCCATCAATGACTGCAGGGTCTTCAGGATGAGGATCCAAAAGGCTATCCAGGAGGGACACCTAAAGTTTGACAATAAAATGAAACTGGGTGGCCATCCTTTCCCCCAGAATATGATAAGCTTTTCTGTTAACATGGTGACTACTGAGGAGAAAGGAAAGGTCAAAGTCCTGACGTCAGCTAGGGCAAAGCAAGGTGGAACAATGGATCCAGCACGACAAGTGACGTTGGAGCAGGTCCATGGAGAAGCTTCTCGTGTCCTCAGAAGCCATATTGAAGTTGGGGAATCATCTAGGGCCAAACCCAGGGTCACTACGCGCATCCTCCTCAACAAATGGCAACGTCAGCTAGAGAAAGAGCGCTACCAGAAGCAAAGACACGAGGAGGAGAAGCGTAGGTTTGAGGAAGAAGTGCGCAGGAAAGAACTGGAGCAGTACACGCGGGAACAAGAGCGTGCACATTGGGGGTGCGCATTCTTCAGACATTGCTGGAATGAGGGCTTAAAACTTCCTACATTGAGAAACTGCCCTGAGTGTAGTGACAAGTACTTTGAATATAGGTAGGAGACTGTCAATCGCCGATCCTTCCATGAGAGAATTGTGTTAGGATCCATGTCCCAGTGAGCCATTACTAGGCTTGTGTCCGTCAATGGGCTGTAATACTTGGGCTTGCGGCCTCTTCCGGTTTGGCCTGCGTTCCACTTTGCTATATAGGATTGGGAGACAGGGAGGCAAGGGGTATCGATTGAACTGTAATCAGAACATACTGTTCGTCTTCCTTGTGCAACCGGCCATGGAGCCGTATCTATCTCTCTCTTTCTCAATTCCTACAGCCCTTCCCTGATTCTCGTGCTTCTCTTCTACCCCCGCTACCCTACTGTTAACATTTGGTATCAAAGACACCGATTCTCGGGGTTTCTCCATTGAATTTCTCCTCTCCTCGATCTGTACCTCCACTCGCCGCCGCCATGGATCCTGAGGTCGCCCAGCTCCTGCTCGATGAGATTCGCAAGCTGTCCCAGCGCATCAATGAGTGCGGGATGAGGATGGGGAAGCAGCTCGCCTCGACCACCACGGCGTCCCTTGCAGTCGCCGCCTCCACCTCCTCCGATTCGCCTACCTCGACTACCACAGCGTCTCCGGCAGCAGCTGCCTGCGCCGCGGCGCCCCGCGATGCAGTCTTCACCAGCACCGGCAGCGAGGACACTACGACGCCCAGCTCCCATCACCAGGACGCCTCTACAACCGCCGCCCACAAGGTGTTTGACATTGGGTCTCACTCATGGCGGGAGCACTCTTGTTCCTGTGAGCACAGCACTGGCTCCACCGTCGACCTCGCCTGCGCCACCGTCGGCGTCGGTTCCTCCACACGTGCATCAACTTCGGCGACCGCGGCGAGCCCGACCGCGTCCGATTCGGCTTCGCCGCCCGTGGCGTCGTCCGCCGAGTATACCTCGGCGAGCTCCACCGCGCCCGCCCCGGCCTGGACATGACCGTCGAGCTCCTCTACATGCGCCTCGGCTTCGTCGACTGCGGCGAGTTCCTCCACGCCCACCTCGTTCCCGACGTTCGCGCCGAGCGCATCTGCGTGTGCCTTGGATTCGTCGACCGCGGCAAGTTCCACTGCACCCACCATGGCATCGACATCCGCGGCGCGCTCCATTTTGCCTGATCTGGCTTCGTCGTTTGCGTCGTCATCCTCCACGTCCACCGTGGCTTGCTCCATCGCGCGCGCCTCGGCCTCGACATTTGGTCAGCTGCACCACCGCAAGGACGCCTCTGCATCTTCTGCCTGTTGTGCCTGCGACACCAGCACCAACAACTTTTACCTTTGCTTTGAGTACCTGGCTGAACAAGCAGCCTGAGGAGGTCAATCTCGTGCAAGTCATCAGGATGGCCGTTTAAGCCAAGCTTCTGTCAACTTCCGTAGATGCTCTGACGCTGTTCGAGGAAAGGCAGCAAAGGTATATCACTAACCTAGCACAAGCATTGATGGGATCTACTGCTACTTGTTTTGCATGCCTGCCTCTAGTGAGTACTGCCATTGAGGGGTCAGAGGTTATGATAAACCAGGGCACAATAATGTTATTAGCCCAATTACCTGCTCATGACTTTGGCAAACAACAATGGCCCCCTCCTCTATTTCACTGCAACACTTTGTTAATTGGAACTAGTCAGGGAGGTATCGTCTTATGTTCACTGGTGGGTTTTTATTCGGCTACAGCACAGCGAAAACCACCATGGCCAACACCACTAATACGGTTTGAGGTCACTGATGGTGTAGTCCAACTAAGAACAATTCCATGGCCATCTTTCTGGGAGTTTGCTATTCAGTTGCATTGTGATAACCTATTGCCAATGGTCTTTGTGGATTCTGCAACAACAGTTCAGGTTTTGGGATTCTATGAAAAGATTTGGCCTCTGAATCAGGAATTCATTTTCAAGTGTTCACATCAATGCCCTCAGTTCTTTCTACACGGCATAAATTTTAGTAATTCAAGTGACTGCATCCCAAGCCATTCGACAATCTCCACTTACACTGATGTGTATTGGTTGTTAAACAATTGTCAGTATAAACCCCCATGGTATGTATCAACTCAACAAAGTGTCATGGAGAGAGCTAACATCAACTCCAATTCTCATGTTTTATCAGTTAGTATTTCTCAGTTTGGGGCTGCTATCTACAAAGTACTTGAGAAAATGTCTGATCAGAATTCAGTGCTAGAGCCAGTGCATATTACTGTGGGCGACATAGACCCCTGGCCACTACCTTTGAAGAGCAAGAATACTTTGTTCAGTGTCTCTGCTAGATCATATGGCACTTTAGGTCTGTCATTTTGCTATGATCAGGATGTTGTTAAGCAAAGACCACCCTGGCCTCCACCTATACCAATCCAGTTCATGGGAAGAAATGGTCTAAACCTTGCTTTTGGAAAGAATGTGCTTCAGATATTTCAGTGGGAAGCCTGTCCACCACGTTCTGCAGTTTTCTTTTCCAGCTTAGTTGCTCTGTAGTTCAAAATGCAAGTGATGGTCAAGTTCTATGCAATACTGATTGCTGAATTTATGTTCAGACTCCAAGGGCCTCTTCAGCCATCTGCTTCCTTTGTGGTGACCAAGACCCGGAATATGACTTTCACCAAGTCCCTACAAGCTTCAGATCCAGATCATAGTGAAGTTCTGCAATGTTTGGCCCTTTGGGTTCAACAACAGATGCTCAGTGTTGTATCCTTCGCAAGCATCATAATGCATCAGCAATTACTAACTCTTTGGGATTCAGGGACACTGGAGTACTGGCAAGATGCAAGTTCAAGATACAAGACCTGTTGGAGCTGTTGGCAAACCACTTTTCATGCTTCTCTGCTACAATCTTGTGCTAGCAGATCCTTAAAGAACATGATGATGAACCGGTGATTAGATTCGGTCTCACCTTCAACCAGATGATGATCAACAGGCTCATACAGAAGTTAATTAGGCAACTTGAGGGCAAGTTGCTCTTTAAGAAGGGGGGAATGTTAGGATCCATGTCCCAGTGAGCCATTAATAGGCTTGTGTCCGTCAATAGGCCGTAATACTTGGGCTTGCGGCCTCTTCCGGTTTGGCCTGCGTGCCACTTTGCTATATAGGATTGGGAGACAGGGAGGCAAGGAACTGTAATCAGAACATACTGTTCGTCTTCCTTGTGCAACCGGCCATGGAGCCGTATCTATCTCTCCCTTCCTCAATTCCTGCTGCCCTTCCCTGATTCTCGTGCTTTTCTTCTACCCCCGCTACCCTGCTGTTAACAAATTGGAAGGATACATCCTAGTGACGATCGGCGTCAAAAAATAATTGAGGTCATTGATCACCACAGGAAGAGGCAAGCTGATCAAAGATGGGCTGATCAAGAAGAAGAGGAACACGAATACATCTGGCAAGAAGGACAGTGGTGCCCGCCTGGCTTGAGTAAGAGCCAAAAAAGAAGGGTTCAGCGCTTGAGGAACCGTGAATTGAGGCAGGCGGGAATCCAGAAGAAACAAGTTTGGTGCCCAAAAGACAGGCCTGAAGGATCGGGTCGTTCGGCTCCAGCGTGTATGGTATACTTTTTGCCGAATGAGTTTATGGCTCCCGCTAATCAAGTTGTGCAGGAGGAAACATCCCTGGATGCCAATGATGATGAACAACTTGGGGGATTGATGGCGCAACTGGTATTAGCCAAATAGGCCACTTTCGTCAAACCGGCCAAGAATCGACACATGAGGCCGTTATACTTAAAGGGATACGTCAATGGCAAGCCATTGACTAAAATGTTTGTTGATGGCGGGGCTGCGGTCAACGTGATGCCGTACACTACCTTCAAGAAGCTTGGCATGGGCCCTAGAGATTTGATGCCGACGAGCATAATTCTAAACGATTGCGCTGGGAATCCTTTAGATACCAAAGGGTGCGTGCACGTGGACTTGATGATTGGGTCCAAGACATTGCTCACGACCTTCTTTGTCATCGAAGGCAATGGAGCCTATAGCCTGCTGCTTGGGCGGGACTGGATCCATGCCAATTGTTGCATCCCATCTACCATGCATCAACAGCTCATTCAGTGGGTAGATGACGACATCGAAGTAGTCCAAGCGGATGATTCAGTGAGCGTTGCAAACGTCGAACCAGCTTTCTGGGAATATCAAGGCATCGATTGTTTATCAGGAAAAGACTGGGGTGAAGGTCCTGTTGAGCCTGTCAGCAGTGATCAACAGCCGATTCAAGCAGTCGGCTCTTATAGTAATTTTTAATGGACAATCCGGTTGACGGAACTGATGGCAAGTTGGGGCGAGGATTCATGTCGGCTGACAAATTGGATGAAGGACCGATACGGCGAACCAGAGAGGGGGGGAGTGAATGAGAGCCAATAAAAATTCTTCTCGAAGGAGATGGAAACTCCAACAAGATGAACACGGCTTCCAACACACGTCTCCGACTCACTACCAAGGTTGGTCAAGCCCACGTAGCCACTGGAGTGCCACTGGACCTAGGAACCAACACACCACCTTCCGACCCGAGAAACGCAGCGGAAAACCAAAACTCGAGTCTACAGACCCACACGGTCGGACCGGTGAGCACCACCGGCGCGGACCGGTCCCCGCCGATGAAACTGAGCAACTTTCACTAAGTGGCTCTACACCGGTCGACCGAAGGAGACACACCGGTCGGACCGATGGCGACTGAAAGCCCCCAAGGCACCAAACAGAGCCTACCGACCACCAAACGGACCCAAACTCGAAACAAGAAGGCAACACGGGACAACAATGAACACACCAAGACGTTCACCCGAGCAAAAACCCACAAGGGCTCGCACCGGCCAGACCGGTCAAGAGCACCGGTCAGACCGGTGTAGCCTGGGCAGCTCGGGATGAACAACACCCGCGGGTCAACTCCCCCAAATCCAAATCTCGATCTCCCGAATCGCTCCACGGACTTGAACAAGACTTTGGGGATATCAAGAACACCTCATGAGGAGTCCATAGCCAAGTTTAATCCCACACAAACTCGTCCAAAAAGGAGGAATCGAAGAAATCCCGCCGAGAGCACTTCCAACCCAAGAACTCAAGAAACCCCAAAATCGAGCACCTTTACTCACGGATTTGGGAGGGGAATCACAGCCCAAAGAACCACGAAGGGTTCCCACAAATTTCCCCCATCAAATCCCCAGGAGAAAGGCCCCGAAAACAACCCAAAGAAATCACCGAGAGAGGGCTCCGAAAATCACCACCAAGAACAACCGGGGAAAACACATCCAAACCTTGAGGAACCACGCTGAATCATCTATACATGAAACAAAGGTTCGGACAAGGTCTAGCAAGCCGCCCGATCATCCATCCCTCTCTACAAGATCTCTCCGTGAAACTCTCTTGCTAGTCCTAGAGAAAACCTAAGGAAAATATGTGGAAAATAGGAAAACTAATGAGCTAGGGTTCCAAGAGTTGGCTGCCATCCTCTCACCTCTTGGGTTATATAGGTGGCAACCGAAAGTCTAAAATGCCCTTCTCTACTAACTAGGGATACAAGCCCCTCAAGGGCGGATTTGGAATTCTTGATGTCTTCACCATCGGACGGATGCCCGGCGACCGCACCCTGCGTAGCCTCGACACAAGCCATGCGATCCCGACGCGTGTCCTCCGCATTGAAGATTCCGGACTGCGTCGTCACACACCGGTCGGGACCGGGTGCTCCTCACCGGTCGAGCCGGTCCCCGGCGGTCGACCGCCGGACCCACCGGTCGAGCCGCATGCGGCCCCGGCGGCGCTTGCGGCTCCGTCTTCGGTTCTCCGGTCTTGGCTTTGTGGATCAACCAAGGAACCCGGTGGCTTTCGGTGAACCACCGTAAACCCCGCGAACTCGGTGTAGCCTCCGCCAATCTCCACTCATGACTCGGCTCCCACGTAGTCCCGGCTCGACCTTGGTTTTGAGGCTCAACCAAGAAACCGTCCGCGACTTCATCTTGTTGTTCATGCCACCATGCGGCCCGCACTTGACCCCGCCGGCCACCGGTCCCTCGAACGAAGCCTACTTGTCTTCTCCACACCCGGAGGGCTCACCGGCAACGACCTTTCGCGCTTGTTCTTCACCCGCACCAACACCCGTCAAGCCGCAACCTCGCACCCGCAATACTTAGCCAAGAATCAGTCCACACAACGTTGTCAATCACTCATCACACAAGGAAGCGACCATCCACCGGTCCTCGAACCACACATGGTCCTCAATCTCCCCCTTGATGAGTGCATTGACAACACCCACACGAAAGTAACAAGAGAGAAAAGAGAAATAAAAAGAAACGAACAAAAAGAAACTCCAACAAGCGATCGAAAGCCAAACAAAGGCAAAGAGCAAGATCACTTGAAGGAAACAAGTCTCGGATCCCTTAGGCAAGGGCAACGGCTCGACACATCCGAGACAAAAGCAAAGCTCAAGCAAAGAGCGCAAACCACCAAAACAAAGCTCGAACACCACAAAGAGCTCCCCCCCGCACACATGCAAGCTCCCCCGAACCAATGCACCTCCCCCCCGGACAAATGCATGCAAACCCACCGAAAATAGGGCAGGCTGACGGCAATTTCGGCTCACACACGGTCGACCGGTCATCACCACAGTGCGACCGGTGCCTAACATGTGTACGGGACCAGCACTCACACCGGTCGGACCGGTGCTCCTCACCGGTCGACCGGTGTACAACGAAACCCGTAAATGGCTCGAAACTACTCGAAAACCTTCTAAATGCGTCCATTAAGCCATTTCAAGCTCAAACTTCTCCCCCTTGTTGGCAATGCATGAATCAAGCCAAAAATGCAAAACTTTCAACCTAGAGCTTCTCAAATAGACAAAATTCAACAAAGAATGCTACACATGTCCAAATGAGCAAGTTAGATACTCTACGGCTTCGTATCGATCTCAACTACATGATCACCAAATTTCACAACCATTGGGCGAACCTAAGATGGATTTTGGCAATTTTGCGAAAAAACTTGCCTCTCATGAGCAAAGTCCTAAACATGATCAAAGCATATCAAAATGGCAAAGCCACACAAACTTCATGCTAGGACAACCATTCTAATCATAAGACCATCACAAACACCCACAAGCACCTCATGTCATGTCAAAGCCACCGAGCCATGTGCCTACTTCTATGCATGAGACTTCTCATTGGTAGGCATCATGCAACGGTTTAGCACCCAAAGCAAATTAAATTCAGCACATATGACATGGGAGCATATTTTCCAAGCATTTTTCATTTCATTTTCAGATTTGTAAATGGTACATGAAATGTCTTTGCGACAAAAAGGAACTTATGCTCCTCCACAAGATAAATCAAGATGACTAAACATTCATGATGGCAAATGAGCCTTTGGCCCCATATGATCAATAAACTAGCTATCCAACCACAAGTTAAGCATAGCAAGGCCACACAAACATGTCAAGAGCATGTAAAGGCACTTACACATGAGAGAGCATACATGTAACATTTTTCAAAAGCATAGCTATCAACCATGGATTATTCATCAAGATCATCAAGGGCTAAGCCAAAACTAACCGTAGCATACCAAACAAGCTCACAAAGACATATATCTCATTCCATGGTGAACAATGTATATGAGAGAAGCTTTTCCTAACCAATGCATATGATACAAAATGCATGCAATCTAAGATACAAGGATGCCTATACATCATGTTACATATGCCATGCCAAATGCAAGAAATGCACAAAGGAAAGCTATACATATGCTACAAAGGAGCTCCCACACACAAAGATCACAAACCACCGGCTCCTCGAGGGGAGGCAAAAAGGGCTCGACACCACCGGCAAAAGAGCAAAGGAGCACCAAACTTCACAAGCTCCCCCTAAACTCATGCATTAAGGCCAAAGAGCGTACAAAGCTCACCTTACACACATGAGATAAGGCAAAGAGCAAAAGAAACCAAGTGGCTTGACCAAGGCCACACACTCGAAGGTCACAAATACACTTACCTTTATCATTTCTTCACAATTCACTCATCCTTGTCCACCATCCCCGAAAGTGATGCACCTACATGTCACCACCGGATATGAAGCCGAAGAACCACCCCCAATATCAACCAAATGTTCTCCGGGCTATCCACCCCGCAACTCAAAACAAAGAGCGAGAGCGAGCAAATGACTCAACACCGGGGTTAGTTCCAAATGTGTAAAACCGGTGCCTAGCCATTTGCTCGAAAGTGGGGTTAGCACAAACCAAATCATCTTTCCTACCAAAGCTACCTCCACGAACACCACTACGGTAACCACCATGAGGGAACCAACCCTCTCTCGCCCGGAGGAGGACCAAAACCACGAAAGAAAGCCCGTGGACCGTCCCTCCTCTCCTTCTCAAAGCTAAGACTCCTCCCATCCCCATAGTGAGCTCGAGGGGGGGGGAATGCCTAGCAACCGACCTCCCCGCAAACTCTCCGGCCCTACCACCGGAACCACGAACTCCCGAACCAAACCTCGCACCCGTACGAGCACGAAACCCAAACTGCTGGCTGTCCGGAGCTCGCATCGGTCCGACCGGTGCCCCTCACCGGTCGACCGGTAACTCGGGCGAAGAGCACCTCCAACACCTTCCTCTCTCCCCAAGCCCGAACCGACTTCACACTCTCCTTGGCCCCGGGCAGCGCACACGAGGCTCAAGTACACCATCGAAAGGGTGGTACTTGTCCTTGTTAGCCCACTCCTTCGCCATTCTCTCCTCACGCTTCCTCTTGAAGCAAAACGCTCTCTTGTGACCATCCTTTCCACAAAACTCACAATGGAAACGGATCGATCTAGACTTAGGCTTGGGATGAGCCTCTTCACAAGGCTTCTCACTTGGTTTCTCACTAGGCGTTTCACTCGCCTTCTCACTCGCTTTTTCTCTTGGTTGGTTTGGCTTGGATGCAAACTTGTCTTTGGGTGTGGGTTGTGGTGGAACCGAAACATTCCCAAATTTCCTTTCTCTCTCACCACCGCCCTCACCAACCTTATCCAATCCCAAAGCCCAACCGTCAAAGCGCTTACGGCTAGCAATCATCATACCAAGCCGAGGTTCTTGACTCGACAACCAACTCGGTGCTTCACGCAACTTATCATTCTCATCTTGCAAGCGACCAACACATTTTGCAAGATCCAAATTCTTCATAGCATGCAACTCACATGTAGAGCAAGAAGTAGGAATGGGCACTTTCAAATCGGCCTCAAGTGAAACAATGCGAGAACGGAGCTCGAGCAATTTTCTCATGCAAACTAGGGCAAGAAGTGCAAGCACCAAGCAAAGTGGGTCTAGATTGTAGCTCAGCCAACTCAACCCTAAGCACATCTAGTTCCTCACACTTGGAGGCATACTTCTCCCTAAGATCGATCAAGTCGGCTAGGAAAGCGAGCAATCAGCACAATCATTTTCATCAGAAACAATAGGGCTAGCCTTAAGCGAATCAATTTCAAGCTTGCTATCAAGAACCTGTGTTTCTAGCTCAGCCACTCTAGTCCTAGCATCCTCGAGCAAAGATCTAAGCTCCTTCCCAAGCTTCTTAGCCTCTCTAAGCATGTGATCGCGATTATCAAGCAAGTCAACCAACTCCTCATTCTCCTTACGCAAAGAAGAGAGCTCATCACATACCTCATCCTCGGAATCCAAGTCCAAGGCGTCCTTCTGGCTTCTCTTGCTGCTCGAACTGCAAGCCATGCCGCAGAAGTCGTCCTTAAGGCTTAAGCCCGTCACACAAAGGCCGTTGAGGTACTTGCCGAGGTTCTTCTTCTTCTTCTTGTCATCCTATTCGTCTTCATCACTCGAGCTTGAAGACGTGTCCTCGGAATCGGACTCGATGTCGCTCGATCTCTTCATCTTCTCTCGAGAACAAGCCTTCTTCCCATGTTCATGATCCTTCTTCTTGGACTTCTTCCTCTTGTCCATGAACTTGTGCTTGTCGTGGTTGTTCACCTTCAGACACTCGGCGAAATAGTGTCCAGCCTTGCCACACTTGAAGCATGTCCTCGTGTTCCTCCTCTTGTTCACCCGGTTCTCGTGCAGCCTCTCGAACCGCCTCGTCAGGAGCGCCAGTTCGTCCTCTCCAAGCACGTCGAACTCCTCATCTGGCATAGACATCAAAGAGGACAAAGAGAACATCCTGGTGGATGGGTTAGTGTTAGCCTTTCTTTTCGAACCACCAATGAGCACAAGACTATGAGAGTCAGTCGGGCCCTCGATCTTGGCTGTCATGCCCCTATCCACCTCAGCCGACTTGAGCTTCGAGAACAGCTCGTTAACCGTCAAAGTGTCATACTTCTCCGACTCCACAATGGCCTCGAACTTTCCGCCCCAAATCGTACGATCCAAAGAGTGTAAGAGCTTGACCGCTCTATCATGATCATCGTACGGGAGCACGTCCACATTGGCCCTCATGTTCTTCACAACCACCGTGAACCTCGAAACAAGGCATCGATGGACTCACCGGGAGATGAGTGAAGTTCTCGTACTCTCTCCCCGTAGGTCGCATACATCCGTGCCCGAACACGGGTGTTCCCAACATGAGCCTCCTTCAACACCACCCAAATCCTACAAGCCAAGTGCTCGGTGTGCACCCGATCGAACTCGGTCGACACAAAGCACGAAACAAGTAGTCGACCGCCTTATTGTTGGCGTCGAAGGCGTCCCCTCGATCTGGAGCGAGGAAATCAACCGTGCCGGGACATAGCCCTGTGTCCACCGTGACATCCCAAAGGATCGACCCTTTCCGCGGAGAAAAGCACCCATCCGCTTGCTCCACGTCTGGTAGTTCTTGCCATCGAAGTGTGGAGGACCCGAACCCCGTTCCTGGTACGCCATCCTTGGATCTTAGACTAGTTAGAGTCAACAAAGACCCGAACCAGCTCTGATACCACTTGAAGGACCGATACGGCGAACCAGAGAGGGGGGGAGTGGATGGGAGCCAATAAAAATTCTTCTCGAAGGAGATGGAAACTCCAACAAAATGAACACGGCTTCCAACACACGTCTCCGACTCACTACCAAGGTTGGTCAAGCCCACGTAGCCACTGGAGTGCCACTGGACCTAGGAACCAACACACCACCTTCCGACCCGAGAAACGCAGCGGAAAACCAAAACTCGAGTCTACAGACCCACACCGGTCGAGCCGGTGAGCACCACCGGTCGCAGCCCGGTCCCTCGCCCGTGAAACCGAGCAACTTTCACTAAGTGGCTCTACACCGGTCGGACCGGTGAGACACACCGGTCGGACCGATGGCGACCGAAAGCCCCCAAGGCACCAAACGCAGCCTACCGACCACCAAATGGACCCAAACTCAAAACGGCGAAAGCAACACGGGACAACAACGAACACACCAAGACGTTCACCTTAGCAAAAACCCACAAGGGCTCGCACCGGTCGGACCGGTCAAGAGCACCCGTCGGACCGGTGTAGCTCGGGCGACTCGGGATGAACAAGACCCGCGGGTCAACTCCCCCAAATCCAAATCTCGATCTCCCGAATCGCTCCACGGACTTGAAGAAGACTTTGGGGATATCAAGAACACCTCATGAGGAGTCCATAGCCAAGTTTAATCCCACACAAACTCGTCCAAAAAGGAGGAATCGAAGAAATCCCGCCGAGAGCACTTCCAACCCAAGAACTCAAGAAACCCCAAAATCGAGCACCTTTACTCACAGATTTGGGAGGGGAATCATAGCCCAAAGAACCACGAAGGGTTCCCACAAATTTCCCCCATCAAATCCCTAGGAGAAAGGCCCTGAAAACAACCCAAACAAATCACCGAGAGAGGGCTCCGAAAATCACCACCAAGAACAACCGGGGAAAACACATCCAAACCTTGAGGAACCACGCCGAATCATCTATACATGAAACAAAGGTTCCTACAAGGTCTAGCAAGCCGCCCGATCATCCATCCATCTCTACAAGATTTCTCCGTGAAACTCTCTTGCTAGTCCTAGAGAAAACCTAAGGAAAATAGGTGGAAAATAGGAAAACTAATGAGCTAGGGTTCCAAGAGTTGGCTGCCATCCTCTCACCTCTTGGGTTATATAGGTGGCAACCGAAAGTCTAAAATTCCCTTCTCTACTAACTAGGGATACAAGCCCCTCAAGGGCGGATTTGGAATTCTTGATGTCTTCACCATCGGACGGATGCCGGCGACCGCACCCCTGCGTAGCCTCGACGCAAGCCATGCGATCCCGACGCGTGTCCTCCGCATTGAAGATTCCGGACTGCGTCGTCGCACACCGGTCGGACCGGTGCTCCTCACCGGTCGAGCCGGTCCCCCACCCGGCGGACCGGTCGGACGGACCCACCGGTCGGGCCCTGTGCGCGGCTCTCTCGCTGCCTCCGTCTTCGGTTCTCCGGTCTTGGCTTTGTGGATCAACCAAGGAACCCGGTGGTTTTCGGTGAACCACCGAAACCCCCGCGAACTCGGTGTAGCCTCCGCCAATCTCCACTCATGACTCGGCTCCCACGTAGTCCCCGGCTCGACCTTGGTTTTGAGGCTCAACCAAGAAACCGTCCACGACTTCATCTTGTTGTTCATGCCACCATGCGGCCCACACTTGACCCCGCTGGCCACCGGGTCCCTCGAACGAAGCCTACTTGTCTTCTCCACACCTGGAGGCCTCACCAGCAACGACCTTTCGCGCTTGTTCTTCACCTGCACCAACACCAGTCAAGCCGCAACCTGCACCTGCAATACTTAGCCAAGAATCAGTCCACACAACGTTGTCAATCACTCATCACACAAGGAAGCGACCATCCACCGGTCCTCGAACCACACATGGTCCTCATTGGAGGAGGTTGATATTGGAAATGGTGACAAGCCAAGGCTAACATTTATCAGTGCTAACTTGGAATCAGATTTCAGAAAGGAGTTAATCAAGCTGGTAAAGGAATATAAGGATTGCTTCGCTTGGGATTATTCGGAGATGCCTGGTTTGGATCGTTCCATTGTTGAGGATCGGTTGCCAATCAAGCCTGGTTTTAGACCATATAAGGAACCTCCCCGGAAAATCTACAAGGATGAAGTATTGTCTGATGTGAAGAAGGAAGCTGAAAGATTACTTGATGCAAACTTTATTCGGCCATGCAGGTATGCGGAGTGGATCTCTAACATCGTTCCTGTCTACAAGAAAAATGGGAAGATGAGGGTCTGTATAGATTTCAGAGATTTAAACAGAGCTACTCCTATGGATGGATACCCAATGCCCGTTGCTGATCTGTTGGTTGATGCTACTGCTGGGCATAAAGTTATCAGCTCATGGATGGTAATGCAGGGTACAACCAAATTTTCATGGCAATAGAGGATATATCAAAGACAGTCTTCAGATGTCCTGGCCACATAGGCCTGTTGGAGTGGATAGTCTTGACATTTGGGTTGAAAAATGCCGGTGCAACTTATCAACGAGCAATGAATTATATCTTTCATGAGTTGATCGGCAAAATTGTTGAGATCTACATTGATGACGTCGTGATCAAATCCTTGAATCATGACTCACATTTGGAGGACGTGAAGAGAACCTTGGAATGCACCCGAAAGCATGGGTTGAAGATGAATCCAAACAAATGTGCTTTTGGAGTATCAGCTGGAGAATTCTTGGGATTCCTGGTACACGAAGGAGGGATTGAAGTTGGCAAGAAAAGTATGAAAGCTATCGATGAAGTTGTCCCTCCAACTAATCTCAAGGAGTTGCAATCATTGCTTGGCAAGATCAATTTTGTGAGGAGGTTCATTTCAAATCTGTCGCAAAAGGTTTTGCCCTTCTCTCCGTTGCTGAAACTCAAGAAAGACCAGAAGTTCATATGGGGTGACGAACAACAAAAGGCTTTTGATGAGATCAAGTAATATATGAAGGAACCACCGGTGCTGGTCCCTCCGTAATTGAACAAGCCTTTCAAGTTGTACGTGGCGGCCAATACCCAAACCATTGGATCGGCCCTTATTCAAGAATTTGAAGGAAAGGAATGGGTAGTAGCGTACCTTAGCTGAAAATTACTTGATCCTGAAACCAGGTATTCGGCTGCAGAGAAACTGTGTATATGTGTGTACTACTCGTGTACAAAATTTCGGCACTATTTGTTGAATGCCGAATGCGTTGTATACTCCAAGTTTGATGTAATAAAACATATGCTATCGATGCCAATTTTGAATGGAAGGATTGGCAAATGGATCTTGGCCTTGTCTGAGTTTGAGTTGAAGTTCGAATCGGCAAAAGCTATAAAAGGTCAGATTATTGCCGATTTTATAACTGAGCATCGTGATCCATCGATTAATTTGCTTGAAATTACTCCTTGGGCTTTGTTTTTTGATGGATCATCATGTGGCAAAGGTGGGGGAGTAGGGATTCTATTAATTTCACCCAGGGGCGAGATGTTTGAGTTTGCTATCCCTATCCAGCCCACTGTTACAAATAATCAAGATGAGTACGAGGCATTGCTTCGAGGGCTTCAATATTTGAGAGAAGCCGGGGCCGTTTCAGTTGAGGTTTATGGAGATTCGAGTTGGTTATAAAACAATTGAACGACCAATATGAGTGCAAAAGTGATGCCCTGAGGAATTACTACGAGGAATGCAGAGAGATCTTAAAGAGTTTTCAGTTGGTAATTCTACAGCATATTCCTAGAGAACACAATGAAGAGGCAAACAGGTTGGCTCAAAGTGCTTCAGGCTATAGAGAAAATCAAGAAGTGTTTGCCATGGAGGTAGGTGCTCTGGGAATGGATCTTGCAGGGGATGATTGGAGAAAGGAAATCGTTGATTATTTGGAAGATCCATTCCTGAAGGTCTCTAGGAAGCTCAAGTACAAAGCCATAAAATTTGTTCTTCTGGATGGAAGTCTATTTTATAAATCATTGGATGGGGTATTGCTGCGATGCCTGGGTCCAGAAGAAGTAAAGAAGATGATGAGTGAAGTGCATGATGGGATTTGTGGAGCACATCAATCGGCCTATCGTATGAAGTGGGTTATTAGGCAAGCTGGATGCTTTTGGCCGACGATGTTGGAGGATTGCTTTGAGTATTACAAGGGATGTCAAGACTGTCAGAAATTTGGAAATATTCAAAGAGTTCCTGCATCAGCACTAAATCCCATTATCAAGCAATGGTCATTCAGGGGCTGGGGTATAGACTTGATTGGCCAGATTAACCCACCATCTAGCAAGGGGCATAAATTTGTGCTTTTAGCAACAGATTACTTCACCAACTGGGTTGAGGCAATTCCACTGAAGAAGGTAACATCAGAGAACATGGTTGAGTTCGCTAAGGAACACATCATCTATAGGTTTGGAATTCCTCAAACAATCACAACTGATCAAGGAGCCCAGTTTGTGTCCTTGGAGTTCAGGGAGTTTGCCGAAAGCATGGGGATCAAATTGTTTAATTCTTCTCCCTATTATGCCCAAGCTAATGGTCAGGCAGAGGCTTCTAATAAGGTCATGATCAAGCTTATACAAAAGAAGATCAACCAGAAGCCGAAGAGGTGGCATTCGGTACTCAATGAAGCTTTATGGGCTTACCGAATGGCTCCTCATGGAGCTACAAAGACTTCTCTTTATGAATTGGTTTATGGGCACCATGCTGTTTTACCCTGGGAAATATAGTCAGATTCTAGGAGAGTGGTTTTGCAAAAAGACTTAAGCTCCAGAGATTATAGTGGCTTAATGATGGATGAGTTAGAAGACTTGCATATGATCCATCTTAGAGCCCTGGAAAATATTGAAAAGAACAAGCTGCGAGTTGCTAAATATTACAATAAGAAAGTAAAGGTCAGGCAATTTGCAGAAGGGGATTTGGTGTGGAAAGCATTACTGCTGATTGGAACCAAATACAGTGCATTCGGCAAATTGTCCCAAACTGGGAAGGACCCTTTCGGGTAGTCAAGTGTGTGCCTGGTAACGCTTATATGTTAAAGACTTTACCAGGAGAAGAATTTTCTGCTGCAATAAACGGAAGATATTTGAAGAAATATTATCCTAGTATTGAAATTGATCGTTGGTCACAAGCATTGGGATTACAGGCATTTGACACAGAAATAGCCGGCGTTCAAGAAAGAAGCCGCCTTTAGAACAGAAAATCCTAAACGGGGGAAATGGCCAATACTCAGATGTATTGCCCTTAGCACGAAACTACATTACAAATGCTTGTTGCAGGTTTATATCTAACAACCCAGTTGCTCAGGATTACGAAGAGGTGGGAAGCAAAAGGCCTAGCGTAAGAAGCAAAAGTATGCTTCAATCCTTTTTTCTTTGCTTCTTCAGCTCCTCCCTCTTCTGTTGTTCCAGGACCACCGTGACGGCAACTTTGAAGCTGTGGGGATGACCATGGCTTGCTGCCTCCATCAAGCTGTCCCAAGCCGCTTTCAGGTTACTGTACCTGTCGGAAACATCTGAGACAGAAGAACAGTTGTTAGAGACAGAGATCGGGGCGCAAGCATGGAGTCTAGATGAAGATGGAAATGTTTACCTCCTACCAACGCCTCCAAAGCCATGCAACGTTCGCATTCGGCCTGGCAGCGAGCGGTGATGTCCCGGAGGTCATGCTCCAGATGCCGAACGCGGTGGCGTAACTGGTGGTTGGTCCTCTGCTCTGGCGTGGCGTCCTCTGCTTCGAGGGAGGAGTCAGAGGAGATGTATTCAGGCGTTTCTTCAGTCCCAAAGATTTCTTCAGGAAGCAGATCAAGGCTGAAGAAAACAAAGAGGGAGTAAAGCACGAGATCACACACGAAGGCAAGGAGCAAGTTAAAGGAAAACTCACTCTCGAATGGTGCGCTTCTTTGGGGTGCTGTCCTCCTTGATGGGTTGCTTGCCTTTGTCCATGGTCTTGGGGTTTTCTCTTCTGGAGCAGGGGAGAAGATGTGAAGTGATGGATGAGTGTGCGAGTGGATTTGTAGGCATCCCAGCGGGCTATTTTATTGACTAAGAGAGTGCATTAGGAGTGATGACTGGTTGGCGTGCGTTATTGGAATACCAAGCGACAGGGTTTTCTTCCCGAATGCGAAGGGCTTTCATTGAACAGTGCTTATGGATTCCCGAATTGAGGATTTTCTGCGGGTTTTGCACCAAGAGGCATCCAATTTCGCGTATTCGGCTCAAGCAAAGTTCCCGAATGCGTTTAAGAAAAAATAAGGCTCATAGTTGCAAACATGGAGGAATCATCACAATACAAGCATGGAAGTTGAAAATTCTTTATTTTATTGCCAAAGATCAAACATCCCTAGTACAAACTAATCGAAAAGCCTGTTTAGCATAGACTGGGGATGAGTGAGTTCGGCAATGGCGTCGTCGTGGCCATCGAGGCGTTCCAGGACGACCTCGATCTCGTCGATGTCTTCTGGCGCGCCGCCCTGGAAGCCGCGCGGCTGGACGGAGTAGTCGACGCCGGTGTGTGTCGCCATGGCGGCCAAGCCCAAAGTGGTGCCCAGGCGGATGCCGTGAGTAGCCACCTCGTCCACGCAGTTTCCACCGCGGCAAGGCGCTCCGCCGGCGTGTCTCCACGAGCGTTCACCTTGTCAGCCAATTGCTCCACCAGCATTTCAGCTGGCTGAGCTCGGCTCGCGGGCTGAAAAATTACAAAGCAGTGGTGATCAGTATCAAAGGCCGAATTGGATTGAGGGGGAATCTAACGACATACCATCGATGGTTGCCAACAATTGTTTGCTCTGGTCCTCCCACTCCAGTTCGGTGATGCCAGCCTTCTTGGAGAGATCTTCCAGCTCGCGCTGGGCCACCTCAAGCTCCGCCTTGAGGCGGAGGGCGTCAAGTTCCCCGTAGGGCACAGGGGAGTAGTGGTCCGACTCCGAGGAGTCGTCCGGCAGAGGTTGATTGGCCGGTGCAGAGGACGGGTTCCATTGAATGAGCCCGAAACAGAGAGGATCGTCAGAAACAGAGGAAAATCTAAGACAAGTCATGGAGAAAGTTGGCGATCATTGCCTCCGACGCGCGCTGGCGCGGCTCCCTTAGTCCTCGTCGGCGGCGCGGCGCCTGTTGTTGTTGCCCGCCATGGTTCTTGGAGCTGCGCTGGTGATTTGGAAAAGAAAGCTTGAGGTTGGCAAAGATTTGAAGGCTAAAGGCTTGGTAAAGAGCTGGGGGCACCTATGGTTTTATTTATAGGACTGGTGAGAAAGATCGTGGCCTCAGATCGTGGCGCGTATCCCGAAAAACTTGGAAGGTGGAGAGGTTTCCTTGACCGATTCACCGTCGGGTCGTTTGGGATTCAAAACTGAGTCGTATTCGGTTGACTGACTCGACTGAGTTGCAGTTGGGGTGCCGTTCGGGTATGACACTATTTGACTACTAGTTACCGAATGGATCGTTCAGAGTTGCAATTGAAGTCATGCAAAGAAAAGGAAAGCGAACTTATAGAAGGCAGATGTTACAAGAACGGTTAATTCGATTACAAATTGCTCAGTACAGCTAAATGTTTAAATATTTTGCGATTACATTGGAGGCATTTGATATTGTTTGATGGATATTCTCCATCCGTTCCTGATAATCTTTCTGAGTGTTGGACAGAACGGTGAGTTCTGCCTCGCACTGATTCACTTCAGTTATGGCCGATGATGCTTCCTCTTGGGTTCTCTTTATCAGTCCAGGAAGTTCGGCTATTTTCTTGTCATCGGCTTCTATCTCAACAGATAAATTCTTCGGCTACGCCTCCAATGCGGCTTTTCTGGCAATTTTCAACTCGCGAGCAGCTTGCAGATTGGTCAACATTCCCTTATGGCTCTCAGTTTGGGATTGTGCTTCCTTCGCAGCTTGTTCAGCTTTGGCCTTCTTTTGCTCAACAGCTGGTCGAGTAGACTGACTCTTCAAGGCTCGCCTTATTGCCACATAATGAATATCCAGACCAGAGATGGGCTCCAACGAGGTCTTGATGTCTTCAGGGAGCTTTTGACTGATGGGCTCAAGCATTCCTTCGAAATAATCAACATCTCTAATCTGGTCTCGAGCGTCCTTTTGCAGCCAGGCGAAAATTTCTTTGAGCTTTGCCTGGAGTTCCTTTGATAAGGCCTGATTTTGATTTTCTCCCTCTCCTGTTTCGGCAACTGGATCATTCACCACTGATGGCTTGATGATGATGGATTTTGATCCTGAAAAAGTAAGGTTGCCGAGTTGGGAGTAGTTCATTGAAAAAGAAGAGGATAACAGAATTGAGCGCGTGTGCTTACCTCATGCTGGATTCCCTGAACTGGGGCAGGGTTTTGTTCAGGTTCAGGGGGGATTTCTTGGGCAATTGGAGGAGTAGGAGTTTGAGGAGCCCTTGGCAAAGCTGAAGCTTCTACTTGGCAGAAAATTGGTGCATTCCCTGGCAAATTTAAGGCCTCTGGCTGAGGTGAAGAAGGATTTACCTCTGTTAAGGCTGGGGTTTCTTCTTGGTCGAGAGGAGATGGAGTCCTCAGAGAGCTTGAAGCTTCTGGTTGAATTGATGGATTCATCTCTGGTGAAGCTGGTACTTCTGTTTGAGAAGGAGGTGATTGGGTCCCTGATGAAGATAAAATCTCCACT
This sequence comes from Cenchrus americanus, assembly GCA_947561735.1. Taxonomy (NCBI): domain Eukaryota; kingdom Viridiplantae; phylum Streptophyta; class Magnoliopsida; order Poales; family Poaceae; genus Cenchrus; species Cenchrus americanus. Next base: position 197,928,623 of record OX387239.1, on the reverse strand, counting down.
TGAGCAGAAGATGGTTCAGCCTTTGGTGGACTTGCATGCTGAGGGGAAGAGGTTTCCACAGGGTGATTCACCAATATTTCTTCAGCAAGTGCCAGATTAAGGGTAAATGCCAGTACGGGTATTGGTCCTTAAGGAAAAAGCAAGGTAATAAAGGTCATACCAATGGACGAAGCATTGGCAGGTTTTGAAGCTGAAGGCTGCTGGGTTCTAGTCTGAAGTTGCACAAGATGAAATTTGTCAGAATAAGAGTAATTTTGTGATCAAGAAAGGGGAAATCTTACCTCAACCGAAACTTTCTTGGTGGTTCTTTTCCTCTTGGCAGCTGGAGGTGCAATCAGAGATAGGCCTTTTCTCTTATCAGCAGTAGCACTGAAGAGAATTGGATCCATTGTAGCATACTTGGCCATCAGCTGAGCCAAAGTTGGGGATTTGAACCCCAGAGCTGAAATTGGGTATACTACATTATAAACAATTGTCCTGGCTCGAGGGGCAGGCACTGTGTTCTGCGGGGAAAGATCAAGATCATGGTTAGTGGTGAAAGATGTCTGATCAGAAGAAGTCAAGTGTGTTACCTCTGAGGTTGGTTGAAAGTCAGGCATCAGCTCCAAGCAGAATGAGTGCACTGGCTCGCTGAAGATATGGTCATGAAATTCTTGCCACCAAGGGATGAAGGTAGGATGAGCTATTGTTAAGGGTGTGAAAGGCCATGTGTAAAGAGTTGGACTGCATTCGTACTCGAAGACCCTTCTGGCTTGTATGCTGTCCTTGATTTCCTCTCTGGGTTTGAGGAATTCGTGAAGGAATAATCGTGGGGGCATTTGGCCACATCCAAGCTGTGGGACCATCATATTTGGCTGATAGTATTCATAAGTGCTGTGATTTAACCTCCCTCCACAAAATTCAGCTGGCAAAGGACATGGATGGATGAAGATATTGAAGATTTCTACAAACCTTCCATCTTGGCGTCCAGCTTCAAAGGAGAATTCACAGGGGAGAGTTAAATTATCATTGTCCAAGTAGCGAAGCCAAAGAGGGTCAGGGAAGCCTCTGAAAAAGAGCTCGAAAAGGCCGACCGACATTTTGATCAATGGAAACGAGTTGAGGCGGCTTCCCCATAGGTTTGGCATCCTCTGGTGACTTGAACTTCCCCTTCATTATAGGCTGGATGAAGGGAAAAGCTGGTTGTTGAGGTCAATGTTGACAATCTGGTGCATATGCAGTTGCAGCCACATCTGTACAAACCACCAAGGGCCGTTGACACATAGTATCTTCTGGCCAGTGTGCATTTGAGAGATAGTCTGATGAAGCATATGATACACACTCCCTAGGAGGTATTTTCCAAGAGGAATACGTTTACCACCAGCCAAATGTGTAGCCATTACAATATGATTCAGAGTGGGTTCATTGGCTTTACCACAGAAAATAAACCTGCACAACCACATGTTCAGGAATGCCCTGTATTCGACTTCACCCAGGGGCCATCTTTCATGTGATTCTGGATATATGATTTATATCCACTTCCTGACTTCACTCCCGTTTGTCTTGTGGAGCCTTTGAAGTCCCAGGGGTACACGGATCCTGAAACATCAAGGCCGGTGATCATGTATACATCAGCCAGAGTTGGGGACATTGGGCCGTGACCAAAGAGGAAGGCATTGACGCCGTTTGACCAAAAATGACAAGCTGCTATCAAAAGATCTTCGTTCTTTGGGGTCTCGGCCAAAGAAAGCTCCAAACATTGAGCAATACAGAGGTTGTCCCAAGTTTGGGTCTTGGCACTATTATCTGCAAGCACCCTTTTATACCAATTTCTCCAACCTGCAATTGGGGGCAAAGGCCAGTTCTTGAAGGCGTCTTGCCACAGGGAAGGCTTAGATAGAGCCGCTTTGAAAGGGATTCTTTAGGATTCGGCTGCAATAAACTCGCGGGGATCGGAAATTCCCACGGGACCAAGGAAGTAAGATGTCGAGTTGGCTTCAGTGCGGATCAGAAGCTCGGTGGAAAGCTCCTGTCGAGAAAAGGCGGGGGAGAAATATGAGGTAAAAATCGAAAAGATAATGCTGAATGAAGCTTACGGGGATGAAATTTACCGGAGCAGCTTGATTTTGGCCCGCCATTGAGGATTCGAGCTTTGGGGAAAGATGAACTAGGGTTTGGATCTGGACGGAGGCTCCGATGGATTGCAAGGAGAGAGAATAGGTGTTGAACAGATTCAACTTGAAGACGTTAGCGATTGGAGTCAATTTCGGAATAAAATCACTTTTATCCCGTAATTGAAGGGGCATATGTTAACACCAAAATTTGGTACAGGAAGGAGTCTGGTTTGTGGGCCCAGCTTGGTGAAAAAAATCCTTCCGAAAGAAGGAAGGTTTCTTCAGAAAGATTCGGCAAAGGAGCTCGTGGTCGGCAGTTTGCTTTCGTTCGGCAAGGGGACTGTTTGCACTGATTTTGCGGGATTGCGTGATGACGTGGCCCGAGCGGAAGGGACGAATGGATGGATAAGCATTCACACTTAGAGATAAGTTAGGTATCAAATATTGTGCTCGTGGTCCATCCGGAGTCATGCCATGACAGGGTATAAATATGGACCCTGGATGTATGTAATTGTAATCGAAACATTCTCAATACAAACCGGCTTTACGCCAAACTCTTGAGTCCTCTAGTCGTGTCGTCGAGTTCTTCGAGAGGGTGCATGATCCGTCGACCTCCGTAAGTACCGGCAACCTTGTATCATGTCTAGTATCATGCGGTGGATTTAGATCGTGATGCAAGTAGTCTTGTTACCATGCTTAGTATCATGCGGTAGATTTAAGCTTGGTTCAAGAGGGTTTCTTGTTAGATGATGAGCCATGCGGTGGGCTAAGATCTAGCTTGGAGCTAGTTATCGGCTCTATTGGATGTTGGCAAAATTCAATAGATTCATTAAGTTACCCTGTGTTGCTTTGAGTTTTACTTTATGTTTAAATTCATGTAACACTCTTTTGCCCAATTTAGATTGATTTGGATCGGCTTTATCTTGCTTCGTGGTCTTTGCATCGCACTTTCACATCTTGCTTCAAAAGGCACGTGGATCATGCGTTTCTCAAATAGCCGAAACCGAACCAATCTAGGTTGTTACGTGTTGCGGGTTCAATCTTGTCATTTTCTGTGTAAATCTTGACAGAACCAAGTATCATGCGGTAGATGCAGGCTTTTGGGTTGTCTTAGAGCTAATCATCCGGTGGATTAGATTCTTAATTCAATCTGATAGATTTATCATCTTTGGCGATGTTTGTTCCTTCTGCATGGACCCCGATTCGGCTGTTCAGCCGTATTCGGTTATGCTTTCACGAGTAAAACGTGTTTATAAGTTGTGTTTTAAAAAACGTGTGCTTTTAGCTTTCCATATTTAGATTGTATCATGCGGTAGATAGATCTATTTGTGGTTGGTGGTGTGATTTTCAAATAAGTCGTATCATGCGGTGGATAAACTTGTTTGGCTTCATGCTTGATTGGTTTTGAAGTACCTAGACATGCGGTAGACTAGTGCTTTGGGCCTATGCATGCTTGCTTATTACATGTTTGTGATCATGCTTTTATTTATTTATTTATTGTTTATTGTTATTTATCCTTGAGGATCGGTCATGGCTTTGTGCACGTGCAATTTTGTTCAAATAAAGATCGATCTATCGTCATGGTTGCGTTATCCGTTCGGCTATGTTCTGTTTTACGCTTTGAAGCTCCCGAATGGTTTCTAGTTTGTTGGCAGATAGCTTCTTGTAGCTATATGTCATCTCACATGGCTTTCTAGCAGTAAATATGGAACTGTCTGGTACCACCCGGCAAGTTCCAAGCTTTGAAATTTAACTACTTTGTCTTTTGTTAATTTTCAGGAAAAATTGACTGGCGCGTCTTGGAATCTGTTCGCATGTGAAGCTAGCTTGTTCGACTTGCTGTGTGCTTGACGTAGGGTGTAGATTTTGCGTCAACACCTATCCCACTCCTTGGGGATAGACTTTGGGTGTGCAGGGTACGAGACCGAGTTCGACATCAACGCCGATGGATGGTACGACTGAGGGATGCGTCGCTTCGCTCAAGGATGCCTGTGGTGAGAAGAATAAAAGATGGAGACCCTTCTGAGATGATAGCTGCCGTTGCGTAGAATTTTCACTCTGATTGAGCCAAGAGGCTTGTAATGATGTACTCCATAATGGACATGTAATAAATTATGTACTTTTATCCTTATGTGATGCGATGTATGACTTTGCGTATTTATCTGTGAGACGTTCTGTACGCGATAGCCACTGATCTAGGGACTATCGCGATGGTACAGGGATTCAGATTTTCTATGAAAATCCGGGGTTTTACACAGACGATGCTAACGACCCGCTTGGTCTTAGAAGGAATGGAGCGGGACTTGCAGCAACCACGCACAGCCGCTGACCGCTGAGATGGTGACCTGGGCTGGCAGTAGGAAGATGCCAGCGCAGATCCCTAGCCCGGGCGATGGGTTCTGTTATTAAGTTTAATTAATATATCACTCAGTTATATCAGTTGGATACTCACAAGAAGAATCTACTTGACTTGCCACAAAGGCTAGCCACTTAGGCACTTGCCAAGCTCCCTTTGTCACCTTGATGCCGCCTCCACTAAGGAGCTTCTCCACCAAGGAAGGGGGTCTCCACGTCTCCCGCACAAAGTGTCCTCGCCGTTGCACACCAAGCCGGAGGGTCGATGACGATTGCCGGTGAGCCACTTAGGTTCCAAGGCTTCCGGCGAACCTTGTACAACTTGATTCACTCAAGAATCACCTCACAAGGTTGGCACAATCTTGCACTCACTCAACTCTAAGCTAAGCCTAGCACTAAGCACATACACAAAGCATATGCAAGTCTAAGGATGAGCAATTAAGCACTTGGATGGATTGGATATGATCTTCAATGTTTCTTGAACTCCTCTGCACTTCCACACAAACCAGCCCACTCAAATGGGCGGGTGGAGGAGGTATAAATAGCCCATGGCATCAAACTAGCTGTTGGCTAAAAGCTGCTGAAAGTAGTACCGTCGGATGATCTGACGCTATCTTTTTCCGGGCGTCGGTTCATCCGGTGCTACTAGCCGTTGCCTCCACCGCACATGACTTCTCTGACACAACTGCTCCGACGCTATGCACCGACGGTTCATCGGATCATCCGGTGCTGAAGACCCCGTGTCCAAGTCGCCTCTGTTAGCTTCCACGCGACCGTCGGATAGACCGACGCTTCACCTTGACCAAGGCGTCGGATCATCTGGTGCTGAAGGCTTCTTCTTAGCACGTCTCTGTCTTGATTCAAACTGAGCGTCGGATAGACCGATGATGTCCCCACTCAGGCCGTCGGATCATCTGGTGCTACTGTCTTCGCTGCTCTTCCTCTACAACTCGTCCGACGCTACTAAAAAGTGGACCGTCGGTTTATCCGACGGTACCTAGGGTTTCACCCTGTGTACCAACTCGTCCGACGATTGCACTGACGCTTGCTAAATTGATACCGTCGGTTCATCCGACGGTGTCTTTTCTTTTCCTTTCTTGCTCGTTTTGACCCTTTATTTTCTCATTTTGGCATGTGGTTTTCTTGCATCCTTGGGACCTAGAAGTGTCTACAAAGACATGCTAAAACAATAAGGTTAGTCCCAATGATCATGTTGTCATGAATCACCAAAATCAAACTCGAACTAATGACATATGAGGTCATGTTCGCTACAACAGATTCTTCCGACCTGCAAAACTTGAAGAGACCTCAGCTCAGCAGCAGTATTTGCTAACCTTAGGTCCATCGACCCAATAATGTTAGGTCGCTACAAATGGAAGTAAGACCAAGTAGGAGTATGAAACAACAAACCATGATGTTCTGGCCATGTTGCTAGTTCTCTTTCAATAATTGGTTCTTGTGGGGGAGTTGACATGATAAAAATAATCGTGCGTCGTCTTTAATTATTTTACCCGGAAAATCAATTTCTTCTATGTCCTGCCAGCCGGCGCGTCAACGGCAACCATGAACCTCTCGTCCTCTCTAGCTATCTAGGTAGCACTGTTTCTTGTTCTTCTCCCAGATGACAATTGATAAGATTTTACACAGAGACCGCCAGCCGCTCAATTAGTCTCGAGCACATTTCTGTTCTCAACCGTTCGTACCTATAAAGTTGTCAGCTATTAAAATACTCCGTATATGGACTATATAGATATCATTGAGTTAGAACTTTCCTACTAAGCCGATGTTTTTTCGTATTACTAACAGGTGTGCGTAATTTATAGTGTTGATGATCAAAAATGGCTAAGCCGGTTTACCAGTATGCTAAGCCAATTTCTCCACATTATTAGTTGTATACTCTTTTCGTCCCATAAAGAGTGCAATTCTAGTTTTCTAAAACATATTAGTGGTGGTGTGAAAAGACTAATATCCTATTGATCACATACAATAAGTTTTAGTATGCAACTCAGATCTAACTACCTAATTAGGCAGATATTTAGATATATTTTTCTAGGATTGCATCTTTTTTGGGATTTTTTTTTTAAAAAGATGGGATTGCACTTTTCATGGGACGGAGGGAGTAAGAAAGTTTTCCAAATAGGCTCAGCCAGGTTTCACATAAATCAAGTAGGAATTGGGGATTCGTAGGAATTTTATTTGTGAACGACCTCCAAAAATTCCTCCTCACCGTGTAAATATAAAAAATGCCTTGATCAACTGACGACACCCAATCTCCCTACTTTTCCAATCGCATATGCTGCTCTTCTCTTATCTCCATGGTACGAGGAGGTGCCCGAATAACTAGGTCGTCGAGTTTAGGGGAACTGTCCCGACGGAGTCCCTCTCATGCGAGTGTTTCATAGATTTTTGTCAGGGCGCCCTGGCGAGCAGGTTTCCCAAACCAGTTGGTTATCATAGGGCTCTTCAAAAGAGCCCCATTAATTAATATACTCTGCACAGTTTGTTGAGGAACGTCCGCAGGTTAAAAAAGAAATAACTTACTCATTAATGATTTGTTCGAAAGGGGTAGTATCAGTCTTAACTCTCTTCAATGAATCAAGATAGTAGACCTTCTGCTGATTTGGAATGATCGTGACTGCAATCCAGTGGTTTGTACTGAGATAATCGGTAAGGATGAGTTTCTTTTTAGCATATAGTCTGAAGACACTGTGCATATAGGATACAGAGAAAGCAATAGTGTTATCCGTGCTGGTCAATGTTGTCAAGCAAAGGCATTCAGGATCAAGGAAGCCAACTGCAGCGCCCGTCTTCTCAACTTCTACAGTCATATTCCTATTAGTAAGAAAAAACAAAGTGTAAGGAGGCACAATACATGGTAAAGATTATGTGAGGCAAAAAGCACATTTCAATAGAGAATGATTAGTGAGAAGCAGATTAAATTTTCAAGCAACTTACAGGATGAAGCAGTGCAGAAGTGTCAGATCCAAAGCATCCAAGTTGAAGAGATCATACAAATCATAGAGTTGCACAAGTATCTGCTCAATTCCGTTTGACGATTCGTCTCCTCTCTTAGGCCATGCATTATTCTCGGGCCGAAGTGAGACCATAATCGAAGAATTATCATCTGACTTACCATGTTGCATGTAGAATGTGTGGAGCTCTCTGGTACAACGAGCAACCTTTTTGAGATCATCATCACTGAGAAGGCTCTTTCCGAATTTGTAATTTGGGTTAACCATAGTCCAAGGATTCTTCTGGGTGTTTCTCTCATATCGCTTTGGGTTAGTCATAGACCAAGGATTCTTCTTGGTGTTTCTCTCAGATCGCTTTCTAGTAGGCATATTAGAGGTTTTATTTACAACAATCTTCTTTTCCCGCTGCTTTGAGATGGCTGAATAAGGTTTCTTAAGGGCTTGCTTGCCTGCTGTAGGTGGTGTAGAGCTTTTATTTTTGGCAAGTTTCTCTTCTTGCAGCTTTGAAATGGCTGAAAGTTTCTCAAGGGATTTCTTTCCTGTTGTACGTGGTGTATAGATTTTATTTTCGGCAAGTTTCTTTCCTTGCTGATTTGAAATGACTGAAGGTTTCTCAAGGGCTTTCTTGCCTAGTGGTGTCTCACCAGGAGCTATTACAGATGTATTGGGCCCAGATGTACCTACAACTTTCTTCGAAATGTCGTCGACAGATTTATCAGCACCACCCAACACATCACTCTGGTTGCCTGGTAACAGTGGTGTCTCACCAAGAGCTATTACTGAGGTATTAGGCCCAGATGTACCTGTATGATTGTTTTGAGTATTTTCGTTTGGGGGTGTAGGTTTTGTTGTTTCATGAGGAGGAGGAGGAGGAGGTAGTGGTGGTGGTGGGGATGAATATTTGGTGTCTCTTGTGGATGTGGGGATGCAAGTTTTTCTATTTTTTCTGGACTAGTAGTAGGTGGGGATGGAATATTTGGTGTATCTTGTATATGTGAGGATACAAGTTTTTCTGTGTTTTCAGGATGACGAGGAGGTGGGGATGCAACTTTTTCAGGATGAGGAGGAGAAGGTCCGAATCGTCTTGCGGATGTGGGGATTGAGGAGGAGGAGGAGGATGTAGGGAACCATGTGAGCAAGGAACCTGCCCCGTACTCTATGAACTACAAGGAATCTGTACTATAGCTTGTGAACGAAGGAGATTTATATGTTGGTGGTCCCTTGATGTGAATCTAGCACCTTCTCCACTGTAACCTCTGTCCTTTAGCTTGTCAGAGTGTCATCACCTCGTCATTAGGAGGGTATTCCACCAGTTCATCTGCACAGATATCATATACAAAGCACACTTCAACCACAACACAAACTTCATGAATCGGGACTGTATGTAGCGTGCTCTGCTCTGGATGAACAAGACCAATTGCAGCCTCACATTGAAGACCATTCCACGTGATCCATAGGCCACAGTATGTGGGTTCAGTCTAAATGCCTATAAGGTCATGTTGTGTACGATCGTCACAGCACACCTCCATCCCACTAGTACAAATGCTATCATCTATGACCATTACCTAGTGACGATTTCCTGTTTTGTCATAGAAGTTCTCTTTGCAGTGACGAAAAAAATATTTGGTCATAGAAGATTGTTCTTTGTATGACGATATACAAATTTGGTCATAGTAGTTAATTCAACGGTGACGAATTGTTGAATTTGGTCACAGTTGACGAGTGAGGGGTGAGACGAATCTGCTGCATGCGGCCGGGCCCCGATGGGCTTGGCAGGCGGGCCGAGGGGGCCGGAGCGGGTCAGGCCTTCTGGCTCGGCCCGTTCCAGTAGGATAGTTTTTTTTCGAATTTATTTTTCAATGCAAAAACAATTCCAGTAAACACCAAAAAATGTTTTTAAGCATGAAAATTACTCGAAAAATCACAAAAAATCCAGGAAAATTCTAGAAAAATTCCTAGAGATAGACTAAGACATGAACAATCCAAATAAAACATTTGGAGCTCATGAAAAAGATTTAGAGCCTTCTAATAAATAAAAATGGTTAAAAGAAAATGAAAATAAGTTCCAGAAAAATCCGGAAAATTCTCGGGAAAATTAGGACAGCTCCTAAATGCATTTTTTAAATCTTTTGCACTCATCTCGGGAAAATTCTCAGGAAAATATTTTTGCCTAGGGCGGGCGGCCCGAGGCCCCCGGGACGAGTAGATTTTTCTTCCTACGTGAACGTGTACCCACCGGTCCGCCACTCCGCCCGCGTCGCGCGACCTGTGTTGTGCTGCGCGGGGCTGCCGACACGTGCGTGGGGAGGCCGGCCCGCCGCCCCCGCTCGCTTGCTCACCGTTTGTTTTGTGGCAGCCGCCGGGCCAGGTCGCGGGGTTGGCTTGCTTGTTCCACGTGACGCGGCCCACGGATTTTTGGTGTGATCAACGAACGCGTCCAAGACCCGGCGCCACCAATCGCTTCTTCTTTTATTTTTTTTTTTGCTGGGACCCGGCCGGCACGCGTGCAGCTGCACCACCACGAGTCCACGATGTATACCGCGGTCCGATCGATGAGTAGTAGCCTGCTCAAATAGTCCGTCTCGTCGAAAATGTACTCGCAAATAAATTACATTAAATTAGTGTGCTGGCTGCCGCCTCCCAAAGGCACCCAACTTTTAATTCGTACACAAACGCCTGCGTGAAGGAAGGCGCGGCCCGCTTGATGGCAATGGCATTTTTTTCCTTCTAAAAAACTATCTTCTATTGTCTGCTTATTTAGAGAGAAGGAGGAGGAGGACTTTATGTCTTTATATATTATTAATCAAAGTAGACATGCCTGTATTTTTTTAGAGGGAATGATTTTTTTTGAGAAAAGTGGTGTTTTAGGCAGGGACAGATGAGTTTCGTTCGGTGGTGGAGGGATTAAAAGAATGTTGAGTGTTATGTAAACATTTTTTTAAACATTTTTCAAAAAAGTTGAGTGTTACGTAGTCCAAATATAATAAGTATGTGAGTGGCTTGTTATATTTGAACTACATAATATCACCACTTCCTCAAATGGAAATTTGACCTACACAAAGTTTGTTAGTCTCGACAAGTTATGAAATTTTTGTGTTCAAAAGATTTTCATCCGAGTTCATTTCGTGTTTCGTTTGACTGAGTTTTGACCGAGTCAAACTTGGACTTTAAAATTTGAATTGCTCATGTTTTGTTGCACGAAGAAATGATTGAATCCAACACCATAACTTGATAAATCATGATTTTAAAAATTTTTGGGAAGAAGAATCACCTTATTTCGAGTTCGTATGAGGGAGAACGACTAGTTACAAGTTTTAATCCGAGGAACAAAATAAAAAACGATCAGTTCATTCCAGTTCGTCACGTGTTCATGAAGAAGGACCGATTTCTCTTTTTTTCCTCGGATTAAAACTTGTAAACTGTTTTTTTCCTCATACGAACTTCAAATCGGTTGATTTTTTCCTAATTTTTTTCTAAAATTGAGATGTTTTACTCAGTGCCATTTGGTTGTATCTTAATTACTATTTCTTGATTGCTTTTCATACAACATATCTTTTCCAACTAAAAAGAGAATATAAAAAACATGTTTTTTCATAATAATTGCTAATATAACTTAATATTCTCTAATGTTATGGTCAACACAAGGTTGCATCCAAATTTGAGGTGCCCATGAGTAAGAAAGTATTTGAGTGTGTACAAACTTTGAAGTTTAAGTTGAGTTGTATGAAACAATGTGATGATCTAGCTAGTTTATGAACAATGTATACTCTAATTTTCACAAAATCTTATGAAACATTTTTGTCAAGCTTGTACATTGATAAAATGATCATATGCCAATTTACATAATTTTTTGATAATTTTCATTTATTATTATCATTATTTTATAACAAGGTGACTAGTAGAAGTTTGAAATTTCCTACAAGACAATTGAATTTTTCGTCAATCTCCTAGATGTGGCCTAGAATGGATCATAGGCGCCTAAATATAATTTTTTTGATTTTTTAAACTTAATAGATGCACATATAGGTCAATTTTGAATTACTTTCGGTAAACACGTAGAAATTCATTTAAATGATACAAAATAGCAAATCCACTCGAAAAATCTTGAAACTCCTAGATGAAAACTTGTATCCATACTGTTATATATAAAAAATATATTTGTACATATAACATAATTATTTTTTAGTGTTACTTCACAATGGTGCAATAAAAAGGAAAAAAGAAAAAGAAAAACAATAAACAGAGAAGCCCATGTCGGCCCAAATAGCCCAACGATTTGCAGCCATCGATCGTCGATCCAATGTTTCTCACCGTACAAACAGGCCCGGTGGAAAACATCTTCGATCTCCATTGGCCTCATCAACCTATCGCGTACACCGCCTGACGCCCCAGGTAAGCCGTAATTAACCACTGCTCGTTTTTGCTAGTGCCTGCAGTGAAAGTTGAATCTGGATTGTATGGATGGCCAGTGAGACAAGGCAGTAATCACCATCCTCCGAAACCAAAAGCCTTCTATAAATTTGTGTATAAAAGATAATTATTGTTATGTGTTACTTCACAATAGTGAAATTAAAAAGAAAAGAAAACGAAAAACGATTAATCAAACGGCCCGTTTCGACCCACACGGCCCAACAATTCCTATCCGTCCATCTCCGATTTGATGGCTCTCATCACGTTTCCATAGTATAAAAGAAGCCCAAACCCTAACCCCTCCTTGTATAGTCAATCTCCCCAGTCCCGGCGCGCCCTCAGATCCGCCCGTCCACCGCCGCCACCTCCACCACCATCGCCACCACCACCGCCCCACGCGCGGGACCCCAACCCTTCCTCCCGCATCGAGCCTCCCCGCTGCCCTCTCCTCCCCCAAAATCCGCGAGCGGCAAAGAATCCACCGAGCGAGCACGCGAGGGGGGGATCCATCCACATCCGGAGACCGGTGCCCGTGTCCCGGTCGCTCATCCCCCTCCATGGCCACGGCGGCCGTGGCGAGGCACAACCACCACACCCACCACCACCCGCCCTCGCGCGCCGGGGGGGCGGCGTCGGCGTCGTCATGCGGTGCTCGTCGCCGGCGCGGAGTTCGCGTTGTCGGACGCGGTGTTCCGACGTCGGCCGGGTGGTCGGGGCCGCGACGGCGGCGGCCGCGGCAGCCGGGGCCAACTTCAGCGGCGTCACCAGCTTCCTCCTCGGCCTGTCGCCGCGACTCGGCAGGTCGCTCTGCCTCGACGTGCTCTACCCCGTCGCCGGCTTCACGCGCTGCCTCGACTCCGACAACGGCTTCGATAAGCCATGAGCGCGCGCACGCGCCCGCATGTCTCTCTCGCGTCTCGCCCCGCTCCTCCCTCTCTCTCTCTTCCCTTCCTCCCTCATCCTCCCCCCACCATCTTGGCAACGGCGGCTCCGCGCACTGGCACATTCGCTTGCGCTTCTAACACGATTTCATTTTTGGAAGAGTGAGTGCCTTGAATTTGGAGGGTGATTTGATTTCGTCTCTCTCCTTCCTTCCCACCCGGCGGCCATCTCCGCAGCCACAAACCCGCAGCCCGGCAGCGGCAGGTCGACACCCCTCCGCTTTCGATCCGACCCCATCGCCTCCGCCGCCTCGTCGCCGTCGAGGTCGCTCCACCATGGCGGGACTCCTAGCCCGTCGGGGCGCGGCGCTCCGCGCGAGCCGGATGGTACGAACCCCTAGCCCTCTCCGCGCCAGGCGCGGGCGCTTCCAGACCCCCTGCTATCTGCTCGTGGATTCTCAGATCGAGCCTTGTCATTCCTGGTTGCTGGCGTCCTGATGATGTATGTGCGATTCGGTGGTGCTGGTATTGATTGTTGCAGGCGCAGATTGGCTGTAGTGTTAGAATTACCCAAATCAGAAACCTCGATTCGTGTTGGATTGGTTCTAGGATCATTGCTAGGCAATTAGAATTAGGCTTCCGAGTGTAAGTAGTCGGTTCGCTCATTTTGTTGAATTGGTTGGTTGTGGTGCTTTTTAAAACTGCTTGGGATAGTCCTAGGGTTATCAACAAGCTGTGACTCCCAATCAGTAAGAAATGCTCAAATATGAAGTGCTGTTTTTGCTGCCTTAGTTTACGAGTCAAAAGCTGATAATGGAATTTTTGTGCAAAGTTACATGTGTGCATTGCTTATGCAGGATGCTGCTGATGTCCGAAACCTCTCCCTTGTCTACGCGCTTGCTGGAGATACGCATGCTGATTTAACTGAAAACATTCTTTTTGATTGGCACCACGACAATAGCTTTTGATTACAGGAATCTTGCAATTGGAACTCCACTTTCTTATCTTATAGAGAAAGTGGAGTTCCTTGCCCATTAGCCACTTGTCTGGTGTTTAATTGGTACTGTTAGTTGACTTTTTTAGCAGTTTAATGATAGACACCGACATCTGTGTTTAGGTTTAGAATAGAAGTTGCAGACTGTTCTCATTACCGTGATAAAGAACATGGCCATAGCAAGTGCTACATAAAGCCGGGCATGTTGCTTATTTTAGTACAATATTTCTCAAATGAGGTGTATAGCTGATATGAATGTGCAACTATTATTAATTGACTGATGGCTCAATGTTTCCCTCCCTACCTTTGGTTAAATTGCAGAATTTTACTGGTGTCCCGGCAGTTGTTGATCTTGCGTGCATGAGAGATGCCGTGAGCAAACTTGGCAGCGACCCAAACAAAATTAATCCTCTGGTGAGTTCGGTGTAATGCAATTAATTATCTCTCGATGTTTTTATGTATCTTGGTGCCATTTGTGAATTTCTTCCAACCATAATTAAGTACGCCATCAACTTGCACAATTTCCATTTATTCATTGTGTTATTTAAAAAACATTGCCATGGCAACCAACAACGCTTGGTGTCAATCGCTCTAATAGAAAATTGTATGCATTATGGTTGCAATACATACAATACCTAATGCATGTACATCATAGGTCGAAGGTCGACTTTATTTTTTTTAATTGTTTGTCCAAATGTAACTTTGTAATCTTGAAGTTTGATGTTAGGGCAAGCATATTATTGCTTTATATGGCACACCCGAGTTTGGCATAAACTTTGTTAGTTACATTTTTCTTTTGAATTGAATGGATTCATCTTTTGAATCTGGAATCTTGAAAGTAATCATGTGGAGCCGTTTTCCCTTCCCCGTTAACTTATTTCCGTAGCTTTTAACTTAGCTCAATCTTTTTTACCCTCCAGTTAACTTTTGGTCGCTAATGCTGCCTTTTTTCATTCATCTCTATATTGTGCAGTATATATATACTACAAGCTGATGTTTTGTGCCATTTTTATGCTGATGTGTATATGTAATTCTTTGCAGGTTCCTAGTGGATGCAAGATGAAAGCATAATGTAATCAACTATATGGTGATGTGATTCTAAATGTAACATGAGATGTCGAATCTCTATTTTTTGATATTTATCAGATATTATATTGTACTGTTGTGAGCATGTATGTGATCTGGGCTATGTAATTTGTTGAAATAAGTGGGTTTAAATTTTGCGATTTTGAATTTTTATTATTTCTGGATGAGCTCGAATAAAAAAGTGAATCAGTGAAATAATTGGCCATTTAGGAACATCTATGAATTGTGTATGTGGTGGTGATGTCATCATTGCCACATCAACCACCATGACATCGTCTATGTAGGCAGCCACATCATTGTCCATGTAGACCAAAACGTGGACAAACCGCAGCGCGACACGTGGACAAACCAGAGTGCGACACGTGGACAAACCAGAGTGCGACACGTGGACCATTCAGAGCTCAACACGTGGACAAACTGCAGCGCGACACGTGGCGTGTCAAAGAGCCACGTCATTATATCCATGTCAGCATGCGCCTTGCCACGTCAGCAGCCAGCATGGGCCGTGCCACGTGGCATCCCCTTCCGTGAGCAATTTCGTGACCATTTGGCTTGGTCATAGAAGAAATACACTTCTATGACGAAAAACGTGTTGGTCATGGAAAAGTTCCACTTCTATGACCAAAATGACCGATTGGTCATGGTAGACCAAATGTGACGGAGCTTCTGTGACCAATTCAATTTGGTCATAAGTTGGTCATAAAAAAGTATTCCGTGACCAAATTTGCATGTACCGTGACCAAATCGTTTGGTCATTGATGTTGAGTACTGTACTAGTGATCGTCAACTCTGCAGTGCCATCGATCAAACCTATATTATCTGCGGACGCACAGCTGCTCTTCAGTGTGGCGGGTGAAGGGCTTGTGTGATTGGACACTGGTGACAACACCACATGGTGACAACACAACCTCTTTAGTAAATTGTTCTGCATTTGCATCTCAACCACCGGTTCTTGCTTGATTTGTTCCTTTAACTTTTTCATATTAATTGATGCATCGGTCTTCGTCCTATTACTCTTCCTGTACATGGAAGCGTGCTGAGGCCATCCATACTTCCAGCCCTGGTAGCTGGAGACACCACGCACGTGACATATTTGTTTAGGGCGGCCCAAGCACTCACTTAGCACATCATACTCCCTAGCCCTGCCATTCCTGAAGATTATGCACATGCATTCTTCTCCTTGATGTTTGCAACTACTTTTTCAGTTTATTTGTTGTTGAACACTATCACGGCAACATGGTCTTTAATCACTAGCTTACTCCTTGCTCGCAGCCAATTCTTGGAACGATCATCAGGGTAGGCGTCATATGGGTTGGGGATCCCTGCTGCAGCTAATTGTCTGTCCTCTTCCTCCCATTATTCTAGTTTCACAGTATAACCAGCTGGACCCATGCTGTGCTCGCTTGTGTTCTGACTTCGGAGTTCTTTGAACTTGATACTAGCAGATGAGGCTTGCTCAGTTTCCTCTTGTTTAATGAACTCCTTCCACTGTTCCGAGATAATAAACAGGTGCCTTGTAAATGGCTCAATTCCTTTTCTGATAAAATCTCGTTTAAGCTGAAATTTGAATTGTCTCCATGCCTTGGCTGTCGTCTTCTAGAAAAGCTTGAATGCTTGCGGTTTCACACCTTCCTGAAACATCAAGTGTTCTGCACATGTTTATCAAACAAGTCCCACTTTTCATCATTGCTTAGTTCTTTGAATTCTGGCAAGTGCAAAGGTATCTTTTGTCTAGCAACGAGCCCCGCATGCACACTGAACCTGCACTTTTGACTCAATGGTACTGGCATCCCCTCTATGTCGATGTCAGTGATTATCATTGTGTCACTTTGCCACTTTGTGGATGTCCTTGGCGCTCTGCCTCGGTGCTGATCCCCACCCATCTGGTCTTGTTGTGCACTAGCAGCGCCATAACTCTCTTCTTCATCTTGTGGCCCAGGTCTATAGCCCTCGTAAGATTTATCTTGTGAACTAATAGTCAAGGGATTTTGAGAAAGGTCAACTCAGTGTCCAAGAATAGCACAAAAAGCAAACCATACTGCTACCTCTCCCAAGTGACATGCTACAATAGGAGACAAGTAGAGCACATTTTTAGTTAACCATGCTTAGCAGCTAAGCATGAGAAAACACATAAGAAACCAGTTACAGTAACTACTTTATCCCACTATAATATCATTGGTTCTATGGTAAACCATTAACATAAATGCAAAATTCAGTAATGCAAAAAATTATTTCAGGCAATGTGACCCTACCATTTTAAAGAGGAAGATGCAGGCTGCCTCTGTTGCTGATGAGGTACTTATTCAACTTGGAGAAAATGTGCACAAGTACATAGGAACAAGAGCAAAACCAAATATAAGAGTCAATTTAAAGGGAAATGCTAAGTATGTATACCATCAACAGCTAAGTATGTCCACATGTACTTATACAAAGGAGCCACGACATATCCTGCAATTCCCACTGAAGTGTTGCTAATTTTACAATTATTATCGAGTTGGTAGAATGGATTTACCGAATTGTATAAGACATTTTTAGAGTGGCATACCATACACTCAAATCCTAGATTCGCCACTGACCTTGTCACTGTCGGAGCGGAGGGATCTCTACTTCTCGTCACTGCCTGCTCACCACCACGTCCTCGTCCTTGCATCGACCTCGTGGCTGGATCCCTCCTCCTCCTCCTAGTATTTGTCACCGTCATCGCTGGATCCCTCCTCTAGTCGTCGTCGTCACCACTGTCGGGTCCCTCCTCCTCCAGAGATCTCACTGTCAAAGGTGTGGCGCGTGTCGCGTCGAGCGTGGTGTGGCGCGCGTCTCAACGAAGGGGTGTGGCGTGCATCATGGTGTGGGGGAGGTGAGGGGGACGAATGTAATACCCCGGGTTTTCGATGAGGAAAACCCGAGTCCCTGTACCTTAGCTATAGTCTCGGGATCAGTGGTTATCGCGTACAGATCTCATCACAAAAGGTAAACCACAACCATACATCGTATAACACAAATATTAGTACATAATTTATTACATGTCCATAATGGAGTACAACATTACAAGCCTCTAGGCTGAATCAGAGTGAAATTCTACGCATCGGTAGCTAGCATCTCAGAAGGGTCTCCATCTTCCATTCTTCACGCCCATGGGCATCCTTGAGTGAAGCAATGCATCCCTCAGTTGTACCATCCGTCGGCATTGTTGTTGAAGTCTGACTCGTACCCTACACACCCAAAGTCTATCCCCAAGGAGTGGGATAGGTCCACGTCACCAACTGTATGCAGCTTTAAGTGGCCTAACTTCTACAGGGTAAGAAATGAGCTCATGTTTCCTATGCAGCAGCAACAAAGCATAAACAGAAATCATCTCCATATATGTCCCAAACCAATCTCTCAAACACAACTCAGAAATGCCTGGTACACCAGGGTCCCGTCTCCACATCCTATATCCATCTAGGGTCGATGCGAGAACTTCATTTAGGGTCGATGCGAGAACTTCCTCTCCTTGCACCTCAATGATTGCAATCAGATCAACGAGGTAGAGGGAGCCACTCTCCTCTAGCTGACTGCAACCACGACTCACCACACTCTCAACTACAGGGTAGGTAGAAATCCCAAAACATGAGAACCAACAATCCACTGGTTCGTCCATGTCCGAGGACGTGGCTATATGTACAGATCTAAACTCTGGAGAGCATGTACACCTGTACCCAACTCAGGATGACACTTGGCAGTGATCAGCCAACCGAGCCCACCCTACCGTGCGAACTCTCGGTAGTTACGGTCCCATCCTACATCCGGCCCTCAAAGCGACACCCCTCGCAAAGGGAATTGCACCGAAACTGTGAAATGCCCCCGTGTGGCCACACGGGAGACGCACTGAGAGGGTGGTATCACTTCCACCTCTCCCCCACTAATACCCTCTATCCTGCTGGCAGGTATGGTTCTGCACTTGCCGAGCTCAACTCGGGCCTAACCCCACTCTCGGCGAGGTGGTGTGTACAAAAAGTCCCGCGAAGCGGTTGGCTCACTTGATTTCAGACTGGGGCAAGCTCATGTTCTCCAAACGTTGGTAAAACCCCAACACCTGTGCTCCGAAAACCGTACAAGCAGGAATGCACTGAGGAGTGCACCCTCATCCCAGATTTCAGATCGGTTGTTTCGAGCTCACCCCCACCAAAGTACCCAAAATGCCTTCTCTTGCCGGTTTTACCCCACTCACACCAAGAACCACTATTCCCATCCCAACACATGCATTATGAAGCTCAACGTATATACACGCTTATATACACATATAGTAGTTGGGCAATCAAGGAAAGGATATTTAAAGAAGGCAGTGCAAGGTTCATCAACATGCATTTAAAGTAAAGCGCTAGCATACTAGATAGCAATGCCTAATAGGTATTTAAGAATCAGTCGGGCGTGGACACCCACGTGCGAGTAGTCGTCGGCGACGTAGTCGTTGGTGTAGTCAATCTTCGAGCTCAGCTCCCCGGCTCCAGCTGCTCCTATTATCACGCAAATAAAATAAATGTGTGTCCTATTGCAATTAACTCCAAATGAACAACAATTAAGAGCCAAAAGAGAGCGAACACTAACCTAACACAGAGTTTATAATTTTAGAAGAGCTTTGGAAAAGGTTTCATAATTTTCAGAGTTGAAATGAGTTTTCTAGGATTTTCCAAACGTAAAATACATTTCTGAAGTTAAAATACACATTCACAGTAACACTAACTATAAGCTATCTATAGGCTAACTCTAACTGACTCTTGGCTAACTATAGGCTGGCTGCAGGCTAGCTCTAGGTGTTGAGATGGCTGCTTTGCAAGCTGGTAAAAGCCTGAGGTTGCACACATGACAGCTGGCGGTCACAAATGATATTGCCGGGATCTGCTGCGGCAGGGAGGTGTGAGGGTGATGGAGTGCCTAGCGTGCAGTTGGATAGCCACACGAGATCCAAAGGATCCGCTGCGGCTTGGTGCAGTGCGGGTAAAGGTGTGGCTGAGGTGTGGTTGGCTCGGTGCACAGAATCTAGCGGGATCCGCTGTGGTTGAGATGGCGTGTGCGTCGGCGTGTGAAGGAAAGCCCCAGGCGGGTTTTGGCATAGTCGGTAGGTACTCGACGATATGCTCCTAAGGAGCGGCGGACCGGTAAAAGCTCACCGACAACGAGATGGTTTGATGACTGGTCAACACGCTCCAAGGCGAGGACGATCAAACCCTAGGGCTCGGTTTGGGCAAGGAAAAGGGAGAGCTTTTATTCGGGACTCCGACCGGGCGGTGACGAGTTGTGGTCCGGTGTGGCAGACCGAGCTCCGCAATGGCGACAGGCACTGGTCGACGCGCACGACGGATAGCCAAGGAATGGCGGCCGGGAAAGGGATCTTGGGCAACGAGGGCCACTCGGTGGCGCTGGCCTAAGTGCTGTCACTAGCATCCCTCGCGAGCGTGTGTGCGGGTACGTGTGTGTGCAAGACGTCAGCGGCGAAAGAGAGCGGCTTGACGCGGCCACGAAAAGCCGATGGCTTCGGCGTCACGGCCTGGGGGTACTAACGCCGGTGCGCTCGCCTTTGTGCGCATGACAAAGGCGTGCACCAGCTTGGCATGGCGCTCGTGTGCCCAGGCAGAAAGGTCGCCCTCGGGGACGAGGTCTCAATCACGGCAGAGGGACAGAGTCCCACAGCGGCGAGGCTAGGATGGCCTGTGCCGGAAGGGGTGAACGCGAGTGTGAACGCGTGACCGACCGCATGGTCAAGATCGATCTGGTGCTCGCTCACGGTGGCCAAAGATTCGGCCTTGGCTTTAATTTTGCCTAGAGGTGCAGACAAGGTCGGGCGGCGAGGTTCGACAAGGGCGGCGCGAATGCCGCAACGCATGCTGGGTCGTGGCTCAGGTTTACGTGCGCGAGCAGGGAAAAGCGTGCACGGCGGTGGGTGTTGGGTCGGCCAAAGGCGGCGTTCATGCCCTCCCATGTGTGAGCAGGTGGGCGTGCCAATGGCTTGTCCACGGCGGCGGCTTGCATGGAATGCGCCCTACGACGACGGGTCAGACAAGGCAGCAAAGGTCAAGGTGTAGGGCGGTGAGGTTCGAGATGGGCGACATTGATGTGACCATGCCAAGGCAATCAACATTCACCATGTGGTCAAGACAACTATTCAAGGTGAAAGCTAAACCTAGTTCTCAATTGTTTAGATTCCCACCTACAAGACTACTCCTTGGTTTGTATGATTATAGATTCAAACATATTGCTGTGATGTAAGAAGAATATCATGATATTATCACAACACTACAAGTCATTCGCCTTTTACAATTATTTGGACAACAAGAGCTAGAGTCGAGGACGACTCCTTTTAAAGGGAGGGAGGATGATATGACCATGCCAGCACCAACAGCCTCTCCAACCACATTTCCAATTTCTACCGGACCTATCACTCGTAGCCGAACTAAAAAGATCCAACAAGAGGTGCACGCGCTACTTTATGAGTTTCAATTCAATACTAATGATAACTTTATGCTACCTAAGTCTTGTATGTTGATACTACTTAGGTACGTTCAAGAGAATCATCAAGACGAAGGTCACGAAGCTAGAATCGGCAAAGTTCTCGTCATTCGTCAATTTCCAGCAAACAGCAAGTCATTCGGCAAGCCATTCGGCAAAGTCCTGAGTCTGAAGTTCGGGCATTAAACTGTACCAATCTACGAAGTTTCACATAGCATGCTATACACCGTTGGAAGGATTATCGAGTTAGATTTCCAACGCATCGAGTCCCACGTCATTTGAAGATTCATAGAAGAAGTTATGATCGAAACATTGAAGACTCGCTCGGCGGTCAAACGATCCTCGCGGTGTGGATTAGCTCTGGTTGTGGTTCTGCGGTCGTTTGGAGATCGAGTCGAAGTCCTCGCAGTTTCGGTGTCTCTCCCCCCGTCGTTTGGTTGCATCCAACCTTGGCTAGGTATAAAGCTAGTTATCCGCTGATCTTCAGCAAGTTATCGTCTAATTCCAGTAAGTTATCATCCTCTTTCCGCTACCCCATCGTCGTTCTGACCTACTGTCGTGAAGATCGGGCCATCCTCGTTCTAACGCCGGGTTAGAACCTATCATCTGGTATCAGAGCTTTCGTTGACACGGTAGGTCTCATCACCATCCATATATTTATCCTTATTTGATTTGCTACATATATTTGTTCATATCCTATAGTCCAAAGCCAAAAAAATACCTATAGCCCTTTGTCGGTACTGCTACTTTGTGTTCTTGTGTTCTTCAAGTTGCTAGTCTCCACCGTTTATTATATATCTTTTGTTATCAGCACCCTTGTTAGTATTTTTTTAAAAAAAAGAGGTCAAAAAAAGAGAGAGAAAAGATTCAAAAAAAGTTATAGAAGAGCAACGAAATAAAAATAATTGAAGGAAGAAGTGTGTTGCTGAAATTTTTAGTTGCATCTTGAAGTTGGTGGTGACTTGTTTGCTGCAACTTTATATCTTTTGAACACATCAATTTACTTGGTTGACAGTACCGCAGCCCCTCCTTGTTTAGCCACCTATAGCGCCACTTCAAATCTGAAACCAGGGCATTCAAATCGTAATCCTTACGACCTCACTACCACCTCCGTTGAAGCTGCCAACACTAGCACAATCACAGTCCTTGAGGACAGGCAGAACTTGGGTAAGTAAGAGGTGAGATCGAGTGTCTCCACAATTTTTGTTTTCTATTCCACTTTCTTGCTGCCCCTCACATGGCAGGACCATATTCAAGTGTTCGTCATGGTGGACATAGAGAAACAGAGGCACCAATCTCCCGGGCTGAGTTACATCATTTTGAAAACTCATTTTTGGAGGCCATGGAGAGAATGTTCGATAAGCGTTTCCCTGCACCACTTGGTCACCATGCGCCACAACAACATAGCCCAACCACAACTTATGGTGGTATGTTGGGCCGTAGTGGACAGCATGGGGGAGGTGCTCGTGGGCATAGTCCTCGCCCATGTGTGCTCAATGGTGCTGAAGATGCTTCCACCAAAAGAAAAAATCAGCGAGAGAGTGCGAAACAATTAAGAGTGATCCAAAAAATAGTGAGGGAGAGTTTCCACAGCCACATAACACCCCACAGCCTCAAAGAACCCAAAAAGGGGAAAAGAGGGATTAGTCACGATGGCTAGAAAAGGGGACTCAAAAGAATTGAGTGTACCCAATGCCAAAATGAGTGAAAAAGAGGACAAATCTTGTGAGGAATTATTCACTTCTAACATCTTAATCTCTTCTTCTAGTTGTGTTTCTTGTGTGATGCAGGCTTGTGAAGAAAAAGGTGTGGTGAATTATGACCAACCCCCAATATTCGATGAAGAAGATCAAGTGATGGTTATGGATAGAGCTGCTGCACTTTCATTGTTTAACATGCAACATCAGGTTCAGATTGAAGACAATACCAATGCATATCCTTCCACATCAAGTGGTGCATCTTCAACAACATTTGTGGAGGTTTGCAATGGGAATGAGGAAGAGGTGGATCCTCATGATGCTACCATACATGTTGATAGAAGTGAGAAGGTATCCATTCATCCGATCCAATTGTATGCTACCCAAAACATGAGCCATAATGAGGAAAGTGGTAAGATTTCAGAAGTGTCATACATGATACTTGCACTTCAAAAAAGTATGAAAGATATTGAAATTGGTTTAGATCTGAATTTGCAAAATATTATGGTGAGAAATTATGATGAGCCACATGTTTCAAATGAAATTGACTATGATAGTTGTACTGATTTGGTAATGTCACATGATGACATCTTTGCTGAAATTTTGCAACTTCATAATCAAAGTTCAGTTCTGAATGATCTTTTCTATTATTTAATATGGTTCATATACATGATACTATACACTTATATATCTGATACTTTGCATGTAAATAAATTTGGTAATTTAGAATTGGATACTCATGACATTACATCAATACAACATAGTCAAAATCTTTGTGCCGATTTGACTGAATCTCATGTTGATACAAGGAACGAGTTTTATTTTGATAAGAAACTTGTGCTAACAAGTTCCATTAATTCACCCAAAAATTTTCCATCCTGTTTCGAAATCTTTGAGTTTGACATGGTCTGCAATATGAATGGCAAGAATGTTTCTGTTTTATCTTTTGATATGTATGACCTTGTAAAGATGAAATATGATAATATGAATCGAATGATTGGTTTGAAAGAAATTTTTGTGTTTCCATCTTCGAAGCTATTTGCTAGCTGGCCAACATTGAGAGAATGTTTCAAACGTGGAAAAGGTAATAATTGGACGATTAATTATAATGGAACAAGTGGACAAAACAAAATACAAGATTATTGTAATTATCGTGTACATCCACCCTCTGTTTTGTCTAGGCCGTTTCCAGGTAAACAAAAGTCGGGGACGACTTTTCTTCAAGGGAGGGAGGATGATGTGACCATGCCAAGGCAATCAACATTCACCATGTGGTCAAGACAACTATTCAAGGTGAAAGCTAAACTTAGTTCTCAATTGTTTAGATTCCCACCTACAAGACTACTCCTTGGTTTGTATCATTATAGATTTAAACATATTGCTGTGATGGAAGAAGAATATCATGATATTATCACAACACTACAAGTCATTCGCCTTTTACAATTATTTGGACAACAAGAGCTAGAGTCAAGGACGACTCCTTTTAAAGGGAGGGAGGATGATATGACCATGCCAGCACCAACAGCCTCTCCAACCACATTTCCAATTTCTACCGGACCTATCACTCGTAGCCTAACTAAAAAGATCCAACAAGAGGTGCACGCGCTACTTTATGAGTTTCAATTCAATACTAATGATAACTTTATGCTACCTAAGTCTTGTATGTTGATACTACTTGGGTACGTTGACGAGAATCATCAAGACGAAGGTCACGAAGCTAGAATCGGCAAAGTTCTCGTCATTCGGCAATTTCCAGCAAACAGCAAGTCATTCGGCAAGCCATTCGGCAAAGTCCTGAGTCTGAAGTTCGGGCATTAAACTGTACCAATCTATGAAGTTTCACATAGCATGCTATACACCGTTGGAAAGATTATCGAGTTAGCTTTCTAATGCATCCAGTCCCACGTCATTTGAAGATTCATAGAAGAAGTTATGATCGAAACATTGAAGACTGCTCAGCAGTCAAATAGTCACGCGAAAACAACTCAGAAGGTCATCTCGGGAGATCCTTTCACATTGCGACGTATTCAGTTTGTTTTCGTGTTTCCACCCACCTAGGAGGGTTGTTCCTAGTATAAATACCCCCCCATATGTAAGCTAAAAACAACTTTGATGATTTGAGATTAATCTAGTGATATTGCAGCCGAGCTGCCCGAGTGCTTACTCATCCCTTGTTCTTCCTCGTTCTACTTGGACTTGTGAAGAGATCTTTCTGAGGTCCATTAGTTCGTGCTTTGTGAGTTCCAGTACGTCTGCCTCGCCTTGTGTGGATTATCTCCGGTTGTGGTTCTGCGGTCGTTTGGAGATCGAGTCGAAGTCCTCGCGATTTCGGTGTCTCTCTCCCCGTCGTTTGTGTCGCATCCAACCCTGGCTAGGTATAAAGCTAGTTATCCGTTGATCTTCAGCAAGTTATCGTCTAATTCCAGTAAGTTATCATCCTCTTTCCGCTACCCCAACGTCGTTCTTCAAGTTCAAGACCTACTGCCGTGAAGATCGGGCCATCCTCGTTCTAACGCCGAGTTAGAACCTATCAGACATGGCGGCGAGTACTGGGTGTCTGCGTTGGTGTGCTCGCCCACTCGCGCGTGTGCGTGCGTGCACAGGTTAGACAGAAAGACCTATGGGCTCAGCCCTCAGGTGCGTGAGTCCGGCCAGGAAAAATAGGGCTTTGGCCCGGCGGTGGTGTGCATGGGCATGGTCAAGGAAGACTGGGCCTTGGCCCCTCGGTTGAGTGTGCGTGAGGGCGCGTGTGTGTGCCGGCAGCGAAACACGGCGGTGAGTTAGAGCTCAGCGGCACACGGCACCAGAACGAAACGGAAACGACTCGGGCATCAAGCAAGGGAGCACGCGCGTCATCGATGGCAGCGGCACTTGCAAAGCGGCCGGCTCGGCTCGATGGCCGGCTCTCAGGCGATGGCGGATCTGCGCGGCGGCGCGAGAAAGCAACGACATCCAGACATCACGCGAGAGCACAAGGCTCGCTCAGCCACGGCTCGAAGGCCAAGTCCACAGCAAGGTGATGGGGGGTCGTGGTGCTCACCAGTGCTTCGGACGCGACGACGAGGTGGCGGTGAAGGGCTCGACGAAGGGGGATGCAGAGCAGAGCAGGTAGAAGAACAGGGACGGAGTTGAGGTCCTTGGCTTGTGCGGCACCGGCTCCTGGGCAACGCAGTCCCTGGGCTTCACGACGAACATCAACTCCTTCTTCCCCTTCCTTGCTTCTTCTTCACAAATGGTGTCAGCGTGCATGTGGGATGTGCTTCACTCCACCGGCTACCAAGGGGGCTCGGCGCCGGGGGCGGCGGTCCTAATCTGCCCCCTTCCTCCTTCTCCTTCCACTCCTCCTCCCTCTCAGATTTTTTGTGCGACGGCGGATGGATTGGATAAAATTCCCCAAGGGCGGCGACAGGTAGGGAGAAGGCCGGCAGGTGGCTTCTTATGGGCGGCTAGCTAGGGTTTCTGGGTGTAGGCAGACGGTACAGATGCGGCACGGGGGCGACACGGCAGCCATCCGGCACTGCCAGCGCTGCAGGGGGTGCCCATGGCTGGCGTCGGCGCCCTCCCGGCCCCACACTCGCGTCATGGTGGGGAAGAAGGAAGGCAATGGAGGATTGTGGCTGATGCGTGGGACCCGCGTGGCAAAGAGATAAGGTGGCAGGGTGGGTGGGAAGTAGACCGTGGGCTGAAAGAGGAGTAGGGCCGGTGGGTTGGAAAGGCTAGATGGGCTCGAGACTGGGCCGACCGACGGTGAAAGCAGAAGGGGTTTCGGTGGACTTAGCTGGCGAGATTAAGGCCCAAAACTAGTGTATGGTTTTCCTATTTTCCTATGGCCTTATACCCTATAAGAGCTATGATTCGAATTTGAATTAGAATTCAAATTTGAATCCCAGACTATTAAGATCCAAAATAAATCCAATAAACTCCAAAGTTCGCACACTAGCATTTTATAATTCCTAAATTTTATAATTTTGCTCAAATTAAATCTAGGAAATCAGGGAAGGATCAAAGAAGTCAACCTTATATTTTAATTATGCACTAAATCACAAATCAAAATTTTGAAATCCACATTTTTGCATTGCTAACATTCTGGAGAAAATTCCAGGATGTCACAATGAAGGTGAGGGGGAGAAAGCGGCGGCGGCGCGAGGGGAGAGTGGGAGGAGACTGCGTGGAGGGGCGTTCTTCTCTACTAACCTAGCGTGAATGGGCTTGTGTGGGCCTTAAAACGAGCAATGTAGTCAAGTACTATTCTACTACTAGTATAGTATATCATAAACATGAGATAAAAAAATCTAATTTTAAGAAATTTGATTAAACAAGTGTGGCTGTTGATATTTTATTCAATTACTAAATTACCAACTATGAATTTTTCGTATTCTTTAGGAATTTTTAGGTGTTGTTTATGGGCTCTAATATGACATGCATCACAAGTTCATATCACCAAGCAAACAAGTGTGACTGTTGATATAGAATCACATGTTCACATATGGCATGCATCACAAGTTCACATCACCAAGCAAACTAACTCATAACAAACATATTCACATCTGACATGCATCAGCACGGCACATCACCAAAATAAGACTACATTAGTTGGGCGTATCACCAAACTAGATTGTAGCTGCAAGAGAACTAGTTTGCTAGATGGCTTCTTTTGCGAGCTGCCTCAAGTTCAACTAGCCTTGTCTCTAGTTTTGCAACTCTTTCTGCCAGCTCAGCATTCTTCTTTAGAAGTTCAACTCCTGCCTCTTTTGTGCGGCTTTAAGCTGCTCATCCTGCTTGTCGATTCCTTTTCAGATGTAGTCAATGTCGTCCTGAGTAACATCACGTTCCTAAAACAAAGGAAAATTATATTGATGCAAGCTTCATAACAGTTGTAATTTACAAGAAAGCTGCTTAGCTCTAACTGGTTTCAAAATTGGCTTGCTTCTCTTCAGCAGATTCCTTGAGCTTGTTGATTTCAGTCCAAATACTGTCAATGTCATGTGCAGCAACTTCTACAACAAATGGAAATTGATGCATTAGAACAATTGATCAGTGAAGATGTGAAGTTACAAGGACAAATTGTGCGTGATGGTTTAAGAACTTGCCTCATGGTCTTCAGAATCATCATCGGAGTTGTTGCCAGAGTCGTCACCGGAGTTGTTGCTAGAGTCGTTGCCGAAGGAGATGAGGTCCACCACCACTCTTCTACCCGGGTCATCACCAGAGGAGTCTGCGCTCACCTCAATGTGTGTGGACCGTTTCTTCCTTCATGTTGAGGAAAAAACCCTGCTTCCCAGCATCACTGGAGTCCGCCAACTTGGCCCTTGCAGGAGTGTACGGCTTCCTCCCCCTGTCCGACGAAGAACCGTCCTCTTCCATGGAGCGCTGAGAAAGATGCACGGGGGTGGCGCGCTGGGACGACTCCTCTTTGTCTCCACGGAACCTCACTCTCTTGGCGAGGGCGGGGGACAGCACCGAGGAAGACGGATGGGGATGTGGCCATAGGGCCATCCCTGCTACGGAGACAAGGAAGGCAGAAGCCAGAGAAGGGGATAGAAGGCAGAAGGTGGGGCGGAGTGTTTATTAAAAAGGTTCGGATGCGCAAGTGATACAATAATTAACAACCACCCATCGCCAATGAAGGGGCGGGGCCAAGTCTATTCGAATGAAGAATAGTTTGCTTTTCCCCTTTTAATCTGCAATCAATATTTGTATCACGTATTTCTCCGTCATCTGTAATCCAAATTTGATTATATTTGTATCTGAATTTTTCTAAAATCAACATTTATTCATTTATGACATTTTTTCGTATGTAATTCCATTTCTTGGATGTTGTTTATATGCCTTATATTGTTCTGTATAAATACAACATAGAAATAATATTCGTTTTACACAATCATTGCTAATGAAACTTTGCATTTTGTAATCTTATGGTGAACATAAGGTTATGTTAAAATTTCAAATGCATATGAGTTCGAACATGTTTTAAAGTGTGGAAAAGTTCAATGTTGAAGTAGCATTCTAAGAAATTATGTGAGAGATGTAGACATTTGCACATAAGTATAATTTTCCATTTTTGAAACCATTTGAATTTTTGTAGACAAGCTTAGGGACTTAAATTATGTTGCCAAGTCAATTTCTAGAATTTTTAGAACACACTAAGATGTTATTATAATTATTATATCATAAACAAGAGATAAAAATTCTAATTTTAAGAAATTCAGTTAAACAAGTGTGGTTGTTGATATTTTATTCAAATACTAAATTACCAACTATGAATTGTTCGTATTTTCTACGAATTTTTTAGTGCTGCTTCTGGGCTCTAATATTTGAGGGAAGCAAGTTTCAATTCAAAAAAATAGTGTCGGGCCCACACATCAGGGTCAGAAGCCTATATAGAAAAGATAATTGTTGCCTGCCCGACCGACAAAGGCGATGCGGGTAGACTAATCCTCGTCGCCAACAAGTGCTTCATTGTCTGAAATGCCCTTGGCCGAATGAATATGCATCCACCCCGGTGATGCTGGTAGACTAACCCTCGTCCCCAACAAGTGTTCCATTGTCCGAAATTCCCCTGGCCGAATGAATATGCATCCGCCCAGGCGACGCTGGTACACTAACCCTCATCACCAACAAGTGCTCCATTGTTGGAAATGCCCCTGGCCAAATGTATATGCATCCACCCTAACCCGACCCCTTCTTCTATACCGATTTGAGCTCCACCACCACCACCCGCTCGTCCTTCCCTGCCGCCGCGCACAAGTCGCACTACGCCGATTCGTTTGTAGGTGCACGTGCGAGGAGCAGGGTTCAAGGTTGCCGGAGCAGCCGCAATCACTCCATCGGCTTGGATCCAGTCGGTGAGCTAAGCGGTTTTCCACTGGTCCCTTGCCCGGACTGTGGTATGGCTCGGGTGGTGGAGGGGCAGACGCAGAAGGAAGGTGAAAATTACGGTCGTCTTTATTTCAAGTGTGCAAGGAACTCGATGAGTAGTCTGTTGTGTCTCCCAAATCTGAGTTAGGGTTCTTATGTGCTTTTGATTCTGCAGTACACCAAGAATTGCGGATTTGATCGTTTCAACAAGGAGTAACTCCAGATGCTGAAGGAAGCTGGCGTCATTGTTTCTCGACCGTCGAACTGGGTGTTGACGCAAAATCCGCACCCCACGCCAAGCACACAGCAAGCCGAACAAAGCTGGCTTAACACACGAGCAGATTCCAAAGCGTGCCAGTCAATTTTTCTAAAATTAACAAAGGATAAAGCAGTTAAATACCAAAGCTTGGAACTTACCGGGTGGTACCAGACAGTTCCATATTTGCAGCTAAAAAGCCATGTAAGATGACATATAGCTATGAGAAGCTATCTATCAACAGGTTGAAAATCATTCGGTAGCTTTAGAACATAAAACAGAACATAGCCGAATGGATGATGTAAGCATGACGAAAGATCGGTCTTTGTCTAAATAACGTTGCTCATACATGATCATGACCGATTTTGATGATAAACAACAAATAAAATACATAAAATAAAGCATACTCATAAATATGAAGTAAACAAGCATGTATAGGCTAAAAGCGCTAGTCTACCGCATGTCTAGGTACTTTAAACCCGTCAAGCATGAAACCAAACAAGTTAATCCACTGCATGATACAACTTGTTTGAAATCACGCAACCAACCACAAAGAGATCAAACCACCGCATGATACAATCTAAATATGGAAGGCTAAAAGCACACATTATTTAAAACAAAAACTTATAAGTACGTTTTACTCATGGAAGCATAACCGAATACAGTTGTACAGCCGAATCGGGATCCGTGGAGAAGGAACAAACATTGCCAAAGATGATAAAACTATCAGATTGAATCGAAATCTACTCCACCGGATGATTAGCTTTAAAACAACCCAAAAACTTGCATCTACCGCATGATACCCGGTTCTGTCAAGATTTACACAAGATTAACAAGCTTGAACCCGCAACACGTGACAACTTAGATTGATTCGGTTTCGGCTATTAGAGAACACATGATCCACGTGCCGTATTGAGCCAAAGATATGAGCATTTTGCATAAGGATCACCGAACAAGATAATGCCGATTCAAACAAATCTAAATTGGGCAAAAGAGTGTTACATGAATTTAAACATAAAGTAAAAACTCAAGGCAACACATGGTAACTTCATGAATCTATTAGATCTTGCCAAATCTAATAGAGCCGATAACTAGCTCCAAGCTAGATCTTAGCCCACTGCATGGCTCATGATCTAACAAGAAACCTTCTTGAACCAAGCTTAAATCCACCGCATGATACTAAGCATGATAACAAGACTACTTGCATCACGATCTAAATCCACCGCATGATACTAGACATGATACAAGGTTGCCGGTACTTACGAAGGTCGACGGATCGATGTACCCTCTCGAAGAACTCGACGACACGACTAGAGGACTCGAAAGTTTGGCGTAAAGCCTGGTTGTTATGAGAATGTTCGATTACCATTACATGCATCCAAGGTTCATATTTACACCCTGTCCTAACACGACTCCTGGTGGACTACGAGCACAATATTTGATACCTAATTTAATGCCTAAGTGCGAATGCCTATCCATCCATTCGTCCCTTCCTTCCGTTCGGGCCACGTCACCACGCGATCCCGCGAATCCAGCGCAAACAGTCTTTTTGCCGAACGAAAACATACTGCCGACCACATGCACTTCTGCCGAATCCTCTGAAGAAATCTTTCCCTGCCGAACGGAATTTGTTACCAAGTTCGGTCCACAAATCAGCCTCTTTCCTATACTAATTTTTGGTGTTAACACTGGGCAGACGCGGTCGATGAAGTAGTTGATTCAGTGGAATGTCAAATTGGTAGCGGCGAGCAAAGGCAAGCACTAGAGGACAAGCAGAGGAAGAAAGCACTGGAGGAGAAGATGAACAATGTAATCTGGAAGATGAACTTGATTATTGTTGCTATTGTTTGTGTAGTATTTGGATGTTTACTAGGGATGTATGCTACAAAGAAGTAATTCTGATGTTAAAAGTGGTGTTTTTGCTTTATCCGTGTGGATGAAGAATGAAACATTTGTCACATATGACAAACATAAATGTATGAATGAAAAATGGATGGAATGACAATTGAGTCACAAATCTTAATGTGCCACACATCACAAAATTCATCAATTCATCTGTGCTGACATTTCATTGCAACACGAGGCAAAGGAAACGCGGATTAACACAAATAGAGTAACAAACTTCTGGCATAACTCTGGCATACACATTGCAATTCATTGTGAACTACCATCATATATAGACACAAACAGAGTAACAAACTCCTGGCATACACATTGCAATTCATTGTAAGCTGCTGTCATAGACATTGCAATGCATCATAGGAGAGGAACATATAGTTCAACAAACACATAGGAGGAACATATTAACGGAGGGACAAACACACATGAGGAACACATTACCAGAGGAACAAATTAATTAAGCAGAGGTAGTCGCCACCGGAGGAGCCCCACCGTCAGAGTCGGAGCCGAGTCGTCGAGGCTGCCATGGTCACTGTCGCCGTCGTCGCCGGGGGCGAGCACTCCTCTCTCAAGGTTCCAAGATATTGATCTTGAAGGCGTAATCCTTCATGGTCCTCTACAGTGGATCATTGGGTACTGGGACCCTGAGATGAACGGCCACCTTTCGAAGCTTCATGAAAGCATCATGGAACAAATTCACTAACCAAGTGGCTTCATCAGCATTTAGTGGAGGAGTATGCACGACCACCACGGGCTACGGCGCCAGCGCCTCCTCGGGCTCGTCGGACGGGGGCGGGGGGGGGGGGGGGGGGCACCTCCTCAGGCTCATCGGGCGGGAGTGGCGGCACCTCCTCGGGCACCTCGGGCGCCATCATCGTCCCCTCCTTAACGAGCCGACAGCGGCGACTTTCATTGTCATCCTCCTCCTCCCTCCCCCACTTCCTAGATGGCTCACTTGACGATGCCATGTGTGCGCTTGAGGAAGAAGAAGCTCTTGGATTCACTTCTTTGTGACCAGAGATGGTGGTGCTGGGGTTTTCTTGGTGCCACGGTTGATGAAGTTCTTGGCTGGTCGGGGATTTATATTGACAAGACGGCGAACCATCAGGTGGCAGGTCACACACCACGGAACCCATGTACGCTCAGGAAAGCTCTTGGCCACAAAAGTGACATGTGGTCACAAGGAGATGTGTTACTGTTTATATTTTATTCAAAATACCAAATGCCCAACTATGAGTTGTTTGATTCTTAAAAAAACTTTGAATTCTTCGTATTTTTATTAATTTTAGGTGCTGCTTTACGGGCCTTAATTTTTTAGGGAAGCAAGTGTCATTTAAAAAAAGTGTCGGGCCCACGCTTCAGCGCCACCAGCATAGTATAAAGAAGGTAACCATTGCCCGCCCGCGCACCAACCAACAAAGCGACGCGGGTTTGCTAACCCACGTTGGCAATGACTATCCATTTTGCAAAATGAATAATCAACTACCCCAGCCCATTCCATCTCCCCTTCTTCTTTCTGAATGGATAAGCGCATCACTTTCCTTTAAAAAAAGCCAAGAGGAGGTGTGAGAGGAGGCGTAGAGACAGAGATGACGATGAGTGCCGGCGAGGGGCCAAGCAGCAAACGACCCCACACACCCGGGATCGAGGAGAACCAGAATGTGAAGTGGTGCCGCAACTGGATCCGCGCGCGTGCCAACGAGATGTTGGTGAAGAGGGAGATGACAATGAGCGCCGAAGAGGGGCCAAGCGGTGGTGGAGTGAACCAAATACCCGAGACGAGGGTCCACGACTGGATCCTCTCGGGTTCCGACGAGGCGGCAAGCAGCGGCAAGCAGGAGCATGTTGGCGAGGGGCAGAAGTTGGTGAGGGTCCTTCCTCACATTTGCAAGCACAGGTGTATAGCAACGACGAAGAGGGGTTGAGGGAGCGGCGAATGTGTAGAGGACCCCATCTCTGACTCTTTTTGGCAACAACCACGATGATGGCGAGGCAAGTTTCTCTGAATCTCACTGCCTTTTTACTTGTTCTATAGATGGAGCTTAAGCTAGCTTGAGCTTGAGCTTGATAAAGTTAATTAGTG
Source organism: Cenchrus americanus (assembly GCA_947561735.1). NCBI lineage: Eukaryota > Viridiplantae > Streptophyta > Magnoliopsida > Poales > Poaceae > Cenchrus > Cenchrus americanus. The sequence continues at coordinate 197,894,556 of OX387239.1, read as the reverse complement.
CCTATGATGATGTCTTCCATGCTTTTCATGATCTTATACCAAGTTCTGAGGCAAATCAGTTCTGAACTAAGTTCTGCTTTTACTTGTCACACCCTACTACGAAGCCTAGGATAATTTTCAAGTTCTTATATAATTTTCCTATGGTGATTACTGCTGCTATACTGCTCCAAGTTCTGAGGCAAATTGGTTCTTAATAAACTATGTTATTCTTATGCCATGTTTAACCTTGTTTCAGGCAAAACTTTTTGAGTCGCGAGCAGAGCTTGAGTTACTACTAAACCTTAATGTCTGAGATTATGTGAAACCTGAGTTTGAAAAAATCACAAAAGAAGTGAGCATCCTTATCAAAAAGGCTAAGCACATAAGGAGGTACAAGTATACTACTGAACAAAATCTCGAGCCCATTGAAGATGCGCTCGAAGGGTTTCAAGAATCTTTGGTTGCTTACGAAGAGTCTACGAAAAGAGCCAATCTTGATGGGGCATGATCTAGTTCAAGCTTGTTGATGTGCAGGGTCAGTAGTCATACTTTTGTGGATGTTCAAGGGGCATCCCTTTGTTGATGCGTATGGTCAGATAGCACGACCATAGTATATAATGTGATGGACAAGTTAAGTCCTAGCCTGATGAACAAGTTAACCTTTTGTAATAATTATCTTTATTCCCGTGGACAAGTTAGCTTCATCTTTGTGGACAAGTTATCTCTCTTATGATGTCTATTTTGTCTCAAAAGATATGTGTGTTGATTGTGCTTGTATGTCGAAATGGAAGCAATGAGAAATCGAGCTGACCTGTTAATGAAGATAGACTCAAAGGAGATGAGGATTCACAAACCTCCGTCTCCTTCCTTCACAAAGGAGACACTGATTAATAAACCTTTGTCTCATTTGTTCACTGCCGTCGCGCTCCCGCTTCACGGCAGTGAAGAGTGCTATTAGACTTTAATTATTGAGCTCTCAGTCTAGTAATGGGCGTCATGCTCATCGATAACGGACTTTATAGCCCGCTACCAATACGGTAGTGATCAGTAACAGACTTAAACAACCCGTTACCGATAAGGCATTTATCAGTAACAGACTTTACGAGCCCGTTACAGATAGGTTTAACTTGTGTAACGGACTCGATTTAACGTCTGTTACAAAGAATTCATGTAACGGGCATTTAAGAAGACCGTTACCAGAAGTCCACATTGGTAACGGGTGTTGCGGAGGCCAGCCTCGGGGTCAGCCTGCCACTCTTATGGGTAACGGGCACCAAACAACAACCGTTACAGTTGTGGGTGCATGTAACGGGTGTTAAGGGCCTGTTACAAATGCTGCATGACCTATTTGAGATTTTCACATAGTGCAACTCGATGTAAAAACCTTGAATTTCATAAATTCTTCATTACGAAAAGTAGTTTGCAAACATACTATTATTTTAAGTGAAGATGAGGAATTGTCGTCAGGGGTGGATTTAATGGTGGGTTGTGTGAGGCTCAAGACCCCTTACCACCTCTCGGACAGTGGAGCCTCTCTATGATTTTTGAGGAAGAATGAGGGAAGAGAAGTAGAAGAAAGAGCCCCTTCTAGGTTTATGAGTTGCATCCACAAGTGATTGCCTTTAAAAAAATCATTTTTTCCAAACTTAATTTAAATAAAACGATACGAAATATTGTTTTTGGAAATGAAATCACTTCAATGGCAGCTCATATCCAAAACAATTGAAAATATTTATCAGCACTTCAGCAGCATATATAGAACTCCATGTATCCTCTCGAATTGAACCCACTTGATAGGTCAAAGGTAGTGGGGAAGTGTTTAAAATGGGTGAAGATCGTAAGAAGGAAAATGACTGCCGAAATCCGGAGTTTTTTCTCACCGTATATACCCCTCTATCAGCTGCATGTACCCACGCCATCAATGGCAGGTTTCAGTTGCCATTTTGGAGCAACATTGGATAGATGCAGTCATTATTGGATCTTTTGTTGTGAAGACCGACTGTGCAGGCATGATATGCTCCATGCTCTGCCCTCTCCTTGACCAAGTCAAATAACAGTGATTCCATTTGAAAATTTTATTTGTACTTACTCGTTTCTCCAAATTGGACTGATCTATGTTTCATGTGTAGATGCTTTTTGCGGCTCCATACTTGATTTGAACTGGGACCAAATTTCTGATTCGATTTTTTCCTTTAACTTTGAATTTGTGACAGGTTTGTGTGTTCTTGATGAGGGGCTCACTGATCACTACTTGCTCCTTCCCGTCGCTAGGTTAAAATGTTCTGGTTTTATAACTAAAACATTGGTAAAAATATCATAACATAGTCAATCATGATCCCTTTTTTTAAGATCTTACCTTAAGAAGCTTAATGGTGTAATCAGAATTTAAGATTGTTAATTCATTTGAAATTTGTTGCTTTTTTCATCGAACATTCTCACATGCATGTGACGTCTATATTATTCTCCTTCACTTATTCAAATGCACATCAGACACTACTATTTTGATATCTTGTATTTATGGTCATGGTGCTCTTCCTACTTCCATTCTTCAAGCGACAAGTGGTGGATTTTTCGCCTTCAGTGATGGCTAGTTGCATGTGTTCCGTCTTCCTCCCTCCTGATGGGAATATTTCTCCTGCATGGCCGTTGTTGCCACCTCTTTTTGTTCCATCGACCCCTCACCCATGTCGCGGCACTGAGTTGCTCCCCTCTCTAATCCAAATCACGTTTTCCATTGCTCACGCTTGGAATCCAATTCTTTCATCTCTTGTTTGTGTTTTCTCTGGTAATTTTAATTGTCTTTGCATGCAACTTACCTCCAGTAATCAAAGAGATGGTTCCTGTGTGGCTGCTTCGGTCGTTTGTATGATACGATTAAGCTTTCCCTGCATGTTTTTTGATTGAGCTCGGGCCATCGAATGGTTAAAATTTCCTATGGAATTTCCAATGGTTGTGTTTGGTAGTGTTGATTCCTTTAGTATTAGGTGGTGGCAAGTGGAATGGGTTGTGGATACATTGGCAATTTAAAATTTGATTAATGTTATTTTAGGATTTTTTATTTGCACTAGCTCGTAGATTCAATCTTGAAGGATGGTGAATGTACTTATTTTTAGAAAACTATGAAAATAAGTGAGTATAATTTTTAAAACGCCTAAAATTTTGTGATGGAGGAGTAAATAGGTGGAATTTTTATGTTGTACATTCCTTGTGTCTTGCTTTGGTTTGCTTGTCCAATTAGTTGTGATCAACTGTTTTGTATCCATGAGCATACATGATTAGATACCTCATGATATTATTTTGAAACAACAATACTTTAATGTCACACTTTCCTACCAAATTATCTTATGAGCACAGTTGCATCTTGCAGGTGGTTATGGGCGGTGGCTAGTTAAAATTGCATTTTTATAAAATATATTGATGGCATTTGAATAGTTGGGTGTATGGCACTATGTTTTAGAAGTTGCTTTTCCTTTGTTGCCTCAAAATCTCTTTTGTTCAGCTCAATAGATGCCGCCACTTGTTCACTATATCATTTGTCGTATTGCCGTTGTAATCATCTCACAGATGCACATGACAAATGTGAACTGATCACACATTTCATTTAGCAATGCTAGTTGAGGGCATTATTTCCTATTGATTGTATTGGTATTCATCTAAAGAAAACAACTTACTCTGAAGGTTGAGGATATAATGTCATTGATATCTATGTTGAAGAATTATTTTAGCATGGTCACATTATAAGATCTTTATATATTTTAATATATTGTTCTATGTTTTCCTTGCACACATCAATTTTAATAGATGAACTTTATTTGCTACTAGTTTGATTGAGTACTATTTTTTCTTCATCAAAATATTTCATGGTCAACATTTCAGGTATCCCACCATGGATGTGCCAAATAACTCATGTCCTTCACCAAAACTCCACACAAGACTCAGGCTGTGGGAGTTTGGAGATCAATATGTATTTGAACCAGTAGATGGTCTTTCTGACTTGTTTTTGTCAGTTAGCCGGGTCAATGGATCAATGAGTCTAGTGGAAGAGTTGCCACAACGTGGACCTTCTACAAACCCAAAAGTTCAAATTGTGTTTGGTGTCATAGGAGTGCTTAAACTTGCAGTTGGGACATATTTTTTGGTGATCACTGAACGTGATTGTGTTGGATCTTACTTGGGACATGCAGTTTTTAAAGTGATGGGCCTAAGTGTTCTGCCCTGCAATAATTCCATTAATGCTTCTGTTGAGCAGGTATAATTTTATAATATTATTTATTTATTTATTTATTTATTTACAATATTTTCTCCTCTATTGCATTACTCATTCAAAAGTAAACTATCAACAGAAAAATGTGGACACAGAATTTTTGGAACTTCTCGATGCTGTAGAGAGGACCATAGGCCTGTATTTCTCTTATGAGTCCAACTTAACAGTAACGTAAGTATTAAACATTAATTTTGAAGGTTAATTACTTTTTAAATTCATTTTGATAAGTCTTTTGTCTTCAGAATATTTCAATAATATATGCATGGTCTAGCAAATTTGGTAATGACTATATTTGTTGATTTATATAATGTGCAAATGTTGGTCATTTGTATTGTTTTCTCTTGTCACTAAATTGCATTATCATCATCTTTGGTTACTTATTTTATAGTTCACAAAGACTACATGAACTAGGTGATGAATTCAAGGCACTTCCACTTTGGAGACAGGTTTCCTATCTTCTTTCTAAGCAATCTTGGAGTCTTCTTAATTCTTATGCATTACAATTACATTCTTTTTCACTATCTATTCTAACAAACTCTCACTTCTAGTTTGAAAAGTTCCTCTTAGAATCATCTACCTCTCCATTTGATTCCTAGCTGCAATTTATGTTTTATCTTAACCTTACTGCAGTTCTGTATTTCACTTAAAATTACAAGCAAAACTTGTTTTGATCGAAAGATTTTGATTTATCAAGATAAGAATGTGAACATATTGTTAGTTGCTAGGAGGCTGCTGAAGTATTTTATTTTGGCCACTTCCTATGTTAAATATCTGGTCATGCACCTCTTCAATAAATCTGAACAAAAAAAAAGAACCAACTACATGAAACCTATATTTGAGCATGTGACACAAAATATATATCTTTTGCTGATTTTTGTTCTAAAGAATTGTCATATTGCATAGCTATAGCTAAATAATGATTGAAGGTTATCTCATCAACAAAAAGTACCTAAAAATGAATTCTTTAAGTGGCTGTTTTTGAATGAACCAATTCTATAGTCTATAATGTATATAGTAGGTGAAAACCAAGTGGTAGCTCGATTGGTAGAGCCTCAAGTAGAATGGTCACATACCTAGGCAACAAGGGTGCTCGAAGGTTGGGTGAATACTTTTCTGGGAACTATATTGGGGAAATATTATGTGCAAACTACCATCTCATTGGAAACGTGAAAACCACTCCAAACAACACACTTAGTCTCTAAAAAATTGAAATGATGTACATTTATAACTTATCCATATATGTACCTTGTTACAGAAGTTGAGATACAAACTAGTGATATAAAAATCATATGAAAATGTTAAAATTCATGTTTATATGCATTGGAATACACATGTCCAGAAATTTTGTCAAATTTGACAAAAGTGAGTACCTTTTTGGGAACTATGTTGGGGAAATATTAGGTGCAAACCACCACGTCGGTGGAAACATGAAAACCACTCCTAACAACACACTTAGAACTCTCTAAAAATTTTGAAATGATGCACGCTTATAATTTATCCATATATGTACTTTGCAGCAAAAGTTGAGATGCAAATTTGTTATATAAAAATCATAAGAAAATGACAAAATTCATATGCATATGCATATGCATGCCCAAAAATGTTGTCCTGCAGTGCACTTGTTCAAATTTGTCATTTTAGTATGAATTTTCTACATTGAGTTTGTATCTCAACTTTTGCAACAAAGTAAATTTATATATACACAACTGATGTGCAACATTTCAATATTTTTTAAAACTTCAAAGTATGAATTTAAGGTGGTTATCACATTTCCACCAAATATTCCCCAACTATATTTAGCAAATTTTGATGCCTATCAGGGTTTGTACTCCCCACTGTTGAGTTTTTAAATTTTATCATAGCATAAAGATAAATATTTGTTTTTATTAGTATTGTCCTGAAGATTTACGTCCACCATCCCAAAAAATAAGTCATTCAATGATTCAGTCCTAAAACAACCATTCTTTTTCATGTGGGCATGCGGTAGTCAAATAGCACTAAATGTGCCTAATACATAGGGACATGGCAACCGAGGCATTTTACCTCTCCTTGTTGATACTTCCTCCATTCCAAATTGTAGGCCATTCCAACTATCTTGGAGAGTCAAACAATTTTATGTTGACCAAAATTATTGAGAGAATGACAAACATTTATAGATTTGAATAGATATACTATGGAAATATATTTAATAAAGAATATAGTAGTACTTATTTGGTATCATAAATGGTGGTACTTTAATGTATAAATTTGAGATATTTTGACCTTCCAAGAAATATGGAATGACTTACAATTTGGAATGGAGGGTGTATGTCCTAAAATTCCTCAGGTGATTATTTTTTTGGAATAGACAGATTAAGTATAAATACATTCACATTTAGGTTTTCACATGTTGAGAATTTTCTCTTAAGTCCTTAGTATACCATGCTACTAATGTTCTTTGAATATTTGTCCAAAGTATTCAAGGATAGATAGTAAATATTCTTAGGTCAAGTTAAAATTGTTATCATATTGCATCGATCAGTGGTCATCTGAGGTAGAAGCCATAATTTTAAGAATCAATGCAATGCTTTTCACATGTAATTATTTCCTGATTGCTCATACAAAAAGATGTACAAGATTAATATGTAACATTTCTTTTCCAGGCAGAACCAAGATTCCTATGGAATGGATACTTGTTGGAACATCTTATTGAGAACAAAGTGAGATTAGGTTTCTATTTACTTTATTTGTAGTTTCAATAGATGTAAGTACCAGTAGTTATGATTTGTTTTCTCCCTTAACAGATGCACCAGTACTTGTTACCAGTTATACAAGGAAGTATCCTTGGTTCATTATAACAAGCTTTAATATCTTACTAATCTAAAATTTAGTTGTTCTGAACTTCTATGTGGTTCATATGTCAATTTGGGTTACAACAACTTAACTAAACAATAGGTTTTCAGAGCATGCATGCAGAAGTTCGGTCAGAAAAGGTAAATGTGACCCTTATTGCACGAAGGTGCACACGAAGGATAGGTAAGAATTAAAGCATCAAAACAAGTACTATCGTCTGCTTCCTTCCATCTCATTTTTTAAAATATTAGATTGATTCACACTTGTTTTCTAGCTCCTTAGACTATCTTCTTTGCTAAAGGTACTCGAATGTGGAGGCGAGGAGCAGATCCAGAGGGTTATGCTGCAAATTTTGTAGAATCAGAGCAGATTGTGCAATCAAAAGGATTCACGGCGTCTTATGTGCAGGTATATCTCGTTGCAAAACTTAAAATCAATATTTTGTAGTATTTTGTTAATAAATTTAATGACTTTAAGAGCCTTCTCATAATCTCATATGATTTGTCTTCTTATATATTAGTTTTGTTATGCTAAATTTTTTTATGATACATTAGTCCTCATATATAATATAATAAATTATGATCTGAATTTTCTCTAGAAAAAATTAGTAAAATAGTTTGTTTTTTCAAGGTTCGTGGTTCGATGCCTTTTCTTTGGGAGCAGATTGTTGACCTGAAATACAAACCCAGTTTTGATGTTGTAAGAGTAGACGAGGCGGTAAGATCTCTAACTTAATCCTTCTATCATTTTTAGTAACCATGTACTCCAATACACTTTCCCTAATTAACTAATATTCACCTTCTGTGCAATAGAATGCAAGGAAATAAAACATTTTTTGATTTTTTTCTATTATACATGTTTTGCAGGCTCGTGTACTTGAGCGACATTTTCATGATTTACAAAAGAAATATGGGGCTGTTGTAGCTGTTGATCTTGTCAATACAGTAATTACTTGAACCTTAGAGCTTCAAAGTAACTTATGTTTGCAAAAGGAAAACATTCATCAATTATTGATTGCATACTACCGCACAACGCACCCGTTGCATATTTTGTTTTGCATTTTCTTCACTCAAATCGAACTAGGTTATCCCCTCCACCTTACACTACTTATTCCAGGAGTCATCAATATTCACTTATTTATTGTTTTCTCATCTTAATAAGTGTGCTCATGTATGCTTCTTTCTCAGCTGAACAAAAGAAGTGAATGGCATGATTCTTACCTTGTAACATTAATTTCTTTTACCTTTCTAAATCATATTCAACATGGTGGTGAAGGTTGACTATATGAACGATATGAAATCTATTGAACCTATACTAAGTGAAGATACAAGATTAATGGCATGATTCTTTCCTTGTAACATTAATTTATTTTACCTTTTTAAATCACATTCAGCATGGTGGTGAAGGTCGACTATATGAAAGATATGAAAAATCTATTGAACCTATACTCAGTGAAGATATAAGGTTCTTTCTCTCACATTCATTTCCTCTCTTTTTTGTGCTTACTATTGCTAACTGCACTATATCCATTCATTGCAGATTCGTGCATTTTGACTTCCATAAAATATGCGGTCATATTCACTTTGAGCGTCTATCCCAGCTCTACGATCAAATTGAGGATTACCTGAAGAAGCACAAGTGTGTACTTTACATGTTTTTACTATTTTTCACTTTTAGCGTAGACTTTTGGTGCTATTTTTCAATTGCACTTCCCGCTAGTGTTTATTTCTGTATTTGTATATGTATCATGCCTTTTGAATTGTTTGTTAGTTGATGATACTCTATATTTATCCTATTGAAAAAATAATTAGTTCATCATGCTTGTGGTAGAATGAGGGTGTTTGACATATGGTATTGTCTTTTCGATTTGGACATCTCCCTTTAACAGTTCTTAGGTTTTGATATTCAGCTAAGGTAGTGGAGTATATATGTCTCTTATAGGTATACATGAATGATTTTCTTTACCTTATTAGATTAGTGATAGTCAATTGTGGTATGAAATACATCATATATTTGATGATTATCGTTCTTTTGTTATAAAATTATCATATTGTTCTATTTTCATGGCCTATCAAAATTTCTGGATAGGTACTTTCTATTGAGTGCTAATAAAGGCGAGAAAATTGAGCAACAAACTGGCACTGTCAGAACAAATTGTGTTGATTGCTTAGACCGTACTAATGTAACTCAGGTTTGTCATATTTCTTATGTTATTTCAAAAAAAAGTTTGGATTATAAACCATGTTAGTGAGAAACTTTGGTTGATAAAAATTTCTAGGTGGCATCATGATTGATTTCACCTTTTTGGACAAATCAATAATACTTACATTATCTGATGTGAATGTCTCTTCATGTTGTAGTATAACACGAATGGTTAGATGCATTGATAAAAAAATAGTTTACAAGTTAAAACAACACCAAATGATAGGTTATTTATGAATTCTTTTACCTTGAAAGCTACCATGATATATGATGCTATACTTGTTTTGGTTTAGCTACAGATCAGTTTGTCCTATGGTTGCCTGCTTGAGCAAAACATGTTATATATATGCCTCAACATTGATAAGGTTGTCTCAAATATGTATATGCACACAATATCAACCAGATCAAATCATGTTGACTTATCCCCTCCTGTTGGTCGGTAATTACCTAAGTAAATATCCAATGCTTTTTTTTTTAAATTATGATTTTTTGCTATAATGAATAACAGAGCATGGTTGGGAGAAAACTTCTGGAAAGTCAGCTCCAACAAATAGGTGTTTTTGGTGCTAATGATACAGTTAGTAACTTTCTAGATTTTGATGCAAATTATAAAGTTTGTAAGTATCGCGTCTAATAGTTAATGATCAGTCCCTATTAATATTCGAGCTGCACATGTCCATGAATAATTGTGCTTCATTTCAGTGTGGGCCAATCATGGAGATGCAATAAGCACTCAATATTCCGGGACTCCTGCTTTGAAAGGAGACTTTGTTCGGTAATTTCTAGAGAACTAATTCTACATATGCCCATTTCCTAAGTGCAATTGATGCCATTATTAATTCCTCCCTTTGTCATTCCCACAAATTGAAGCAATTACTTATTTATACCTCTTGTCTTCTAGCAGCTTAGCTCCAAATTCTATGAAACTGTATGGATGTGACCACTTGGGGATCCTGTATTGAACCAACTCTTTTCGAGTTTCACTTGACACTAACCATGTCTTAAGTATTTTACTATTTCCACTTCTTCACATCTTTGTCAGTGATCTAGGATGAATTTTGTATTAAATATTCCTATCATGTGAAAATAACCATGAAAAATTGTTTGTATAATTGTTTGACATAAAGCATCATGCTTTGTTCACAAAATTGAACTAAAAATTCAACTAATTATGGGTAGACTGGACCATGTAAAATAGTCATAGGAGTAAAGTGAACCAAATTTTGTTAACGGGGTTAAGCATACAAAGTGGATATTGGAGTGGACTAAAATAGACTTTTTTTGATAAACAATATATTTACTACGCGTGAAATTATGGGTGTTGTATAGTGGGGAGAGTTTTCCAGCTAATCACAAATGCTACTTTTCTGGAGATTTATGTTGATGCATCTTAACACACTTTTTTTTAAATATGTAAATTTATACGTTTTCATGTGATATTGAGCTAGAATGTTTTCATATCTACCTCACATGAGCTACTTGCCTAAGTTTGTATTATGTGATCAAAAAATGATTTCGTCCTTATGTTATCTTTATTTTGTATATTTAATTTATCTTATCTAGGTATGGGAAACGAACAACTCAGGGAATTTTAAATGATCTATGGAATGCACTTGCTAGATACTACCTAAACAACTTTGTAGATGGTACTAAGCAGGTAATTTGATGCTTTTTGTATATTCATATGATTGGTTTAGGAACCAAATGCTACCCAATGTGATGGGTCGGATTGGTATAGATTTTAGTCATTGTAGCGTTTTATATATTTTCTTCTCTCTAGTATATATAAAGATATGCTATGCACACAACCATTTACCCATTGGGTAGATATGGATAGCTATTTTAGGGGTATTGGAGGGAAATTATGGGAATGTGCAAATTTTGATTTGGAACTATTGGGTCCTGTATATATCACTGGCCTGTTATGCCTTTCCCTACCTGTATATTTTGCAAAAATAAAAGAAAATGTCTTCTTCTCACATTTCTTGACCAGCAATCTCTCACATCAGCATTGACACCCCCAAGTTCCTTCATCTCCCTCCAGTTCATTCAAAAATTGACATCCTTCTCGTTCATCTCTTACGTGCAATGAGTGATTCTATGATCTGAACTTTAATTATTCCTAGATACATCCTCTTAAATGGTAGGGAGTGTCCCTACCTAGTGATTGAATCATATTTTCAGCTAGGTCTTAGAGCTTAAGGATGAAGATCCCATGGTTCACGGGAAATTCAGTGAAGTATAATAATGCATGGTTCAAGGGGACATTTGTACATGTTTGTGTAAAACAATTGGATGGCTCAAAAAATGTAACATTTGTAGAAGTTTGACTATTCCCATGGGATACACTCCTAGTCGTCATACCCTTTTGTTTCACCATATACAGGACATGGCAAACCCCATGCAATGTTGGATATCTTTATGAGGATACATATGCGTTAATTTTATGATATAGCTTTCCTCATGTTTATTATGATAAATATGGATCAAAAGTGTAGCCATTCCTTATTCCATACTTCTCAAGATATATAGGATGCCATGGATCTCCTTCAAGGACATTACATCTCATCAATTAGTCGGGACATGGCACCCACAAGTAAAGCAGGACTTCTGGAGAATTATGCGGTGGGTACATTGACATTGCTTAAGCTTAATATTTTACGAGATGAGACCACCACAATAGGACTTCCTAATTGTGAATTCTTTTAGTCATCTACGTTCTTATTATGAAATATCAAATAATTCTTTATTTGGCATTATGTTGGTAAAAAAGATTTATATTACAAGGAACTAGCATGTGAAGTTCTTGCCATTAAAAAGAAATAAGTAATAAACTTTTCTTAGATGAATTAAGCAATTTTAGGCAACTTACATCATATTCTAATTGTGTATGCTACTCCCTCTATTCCAAAATGCAAGAGATTTAGGTTTCTGATCACTCAAACTTATCTTGCTAACTTTGACCAAGTTTATAGGAAGATGGTCAGATATATGTAACATCAAATTAGTTTCATTATATCCATAGTTGAATATGTCTTGCCATTGTATTCACTTGGTACCGTAGATGTTCATATATTCTTAGGTAACATTTTTCACATTTAAAGAAGTTTGACTTGTGAAAAGACCAAATCCTCTTACATTTTGAATGGAAGTTTTATACTTAGTAATAAAATATTCCTTGTAGGATGCTTCTTACGAAGCTAATAAGGTACATCCTTATGGGTCATCCATGTACAGTAGTTTCCAGCATTCTCCATGAGGACGTTTTTTTAATTTTAACCCTTTTTTAAATTTTATTTTAAAAATAACACTACCGAAATTTTATTTGCAGATCTAACCAGTTTGCCTGCGCCGGTCCACGTGGCGCGGCAGGTCCACTTTGCCGCGCCACATGTAGTGGCGCGGCAGGCCCGCCACGCTAGCACGGTGGGCTGACGAGCCTTCCTCCTGCCGCGCCACATGCATTGGCGCGGCAACGTGATCGTGTCGCGCCGTGTTGGCTGGCGTGGCAGGAGGTTCCCAATTAAATTTTATCAACTTTGAACAATCGAAATAAAATAACATTTGAACTTTAAATGTTATAAAATTTGACATGCTCGTTATATAAGATACGGACATTCCATTTTATTATCACATACAACACTAAGTGTTACATATTTTAAATTTTTTAATTTCAAAGTAGGCTATGTATTATCCTTGTATCCCACTTAGGGTTCTCGTTAAATAGTTATCTATCTAGGATGATATCAATTAAATATCATTTAAATATTGATTGTCACGAAACTTGTCACGCACATTGTATAAGGTGTAAAGTTCTCATTTTGATAACATGTAAAGAGTAAAGTGCTACATATTTTGAATTACATAATTTCAAAGTAAGCCGTGTATTATCTTATTAACTGACTTAGGTTCTTTGTTAAATGATTATCTACTTAGGAGGACCTTAATTAAATATCTTTTAAACTTTAAATGTCACAAAACTTGTCATGCACATTGTATAAGATGTAAAGATCTCAATTTATTTACATGTAAAAAGTCAAATTCTACATATTTTGAATTACATAATTTCAAATTAAGCTATATATTATCCTTATATCCCACTTAAGGCTCTCGTTGAATGGTTATCTATCTAGGTTGATATCAATTAAATATCATTGAAATATTTATTATCTCAAAAAATTTTAAATATGTAATACTTGGCCTTGTACATGTTGCTAAAATAGAATGTTCATATCTTATATATCGTGCATGTCAAGTTTCGTAACATTTAAATTTCAAATACTATTTTATTTAAAACGTTCAAAATTGATAAGTATAACTGAAGTACTCCTGTAACGCAACCAAGTTGGTGCGACACCATCAAATAATACATATTTGAAATTATGTAGTTCAAAATACGTAGCACTTGACTTTTTACATGTAAGTAAAATGAGATCTTTACATCTTATACAATGTGCATGACAAATTTTGTGACATTTAAAGTTTAATAGATATTTAATTAAGGTTCTCCTAAGTAGATAACCATTTAACAAATAACCTAAGTCGGATAATAGAATAATACACAGCTTACTTTGAAATTATGTAATTCAAAATATGTAGCACTTTACACTTTACATGTTATCAAAATGAGAACTTTACACCCTATACAATGTGCATGATAAGTTTCGTGGCAATCAATATTTAAATGATATTTAATTGGTATCATCCTAGATAGATAACTATTTAACAAGAACCCTAAGTGGGATATAAGGATAATACGTTGCCTACTTTGAAATTGAAAATTTTAAAATATGTAATACTTAGTCTTGTAAATTTCACTAAAATGGAATGTTTAGACCTTATATAACATGCATATCAATTTTTGCAACATTTGGAATTCAAATATTATTTTATTTAGATGATTCAAAGTTGGTAGATTAAATTGGAGAACCTCCTGCCGCGCCAGCCTACATGGCGCGGCAACGTCACGTTGCCGCGCCGATGCATGTGGCGCGGCAAGAGGAGGCCTCGTAAGCCCACAGTGCCAGCGTGGCGGGCCCGCCACGCCGTTGCATGGGGCGCGGCAACGTTATCCTGCCGCGCCACGTGGCCCGGCGCGGCCAAAAGGGTTAGATCTGCAAATAATGTTTTTGAGGTGTTATTTTTAAAAATAATTTTGGAAAAAGGTTAAAATTAAAAAATCGTCCTCTCCATGACACAGTTTGAGAGACAAAAGATTAGAACTTTGCATATTCTTAATTTCTTTGCGGTAATAATCTTATATATTTGCTTTATTTGCAGTCATTCCGTCTTGCTTTTGCATTGGTTTTGCTAGCTGTTTCATTCATGATTATATCACTAAGACAAGGTATGATTTTTTACTAAAGATAGGTATTTCTTTTATTCTTTTTGAAAAAAGTAATGATCAACCAACCATAGTTTCATGTTGTATATTAATATGCCCTGATGAACCTTCTCGCTGAGGTTTACTTTTTTCTCTATACCACACAATTTCTTCAAAAATAAAATAAATAAAATGCAGTTTTGTCAAAATCTCACAGAAAGTTGATGAGAATGTGGAATTGATATTCAGTGGATGCTAGTAAAGAGAACTGCATAAAAAGTTCATATATAAGTCACAGACAAAATTGAACTTTGGATTACGTTAGAGCATACTTTAGACCTTTCACTGCTTCTAGGAATTAATGGGAAGATTGTGTGTTTATCAACTATTACATGTGTACATAACTGTAGTTACACATCTACATATTGGGAAGTTTGGATAACTAACTACTTTTATGACATTTCAGCACGGAATGATGCTCGCCACTTGATGTTGTCACTTATGTGGGCCGGTCTTTGCATTGGCATATCACGATATGTCAGAACCAATGGTCGTATGTTCTGCAATCGACCCCGTTTCTACCAGTCACGCCATTGATCGGTGCTCAAGGGATAGCTCAATTGAGCTCGCCAAGTTGTCACGACACAAAGTTTCTAAAGATTTCATTCATTTCATTCTTTTTTAAAGAACTTGGCCTCTCCAATTTCGTTTCGATTCTTGACATTCTTTTACACATTGCTGCAAAATTTGCCTTCATACACGTAGTACTACCTAGTGTTATATCTAGGTCAACCTCTCATGATGGCTATTCTTACCACACTTTCCTCACGGAAAGGAGAAGACTTTTCATAACTTTGTTGTAATGGATAAGTAACATGCTTTATTTCTTTACCATACTTTCCTCACGTAGTGTTGATTCACAAAAAGTATCACTGACATTTTCTTACCATAGAAAAAATATATATAGTGACTTGACTCAAACTAGATAATGTTTTATGGCCTTTATTTTATCGTGTTGAACCAGTTACAACTAATTACCTCTGGAAGGAACAACTCACCATGGTGTTGTAATGCTTGCAGTGAAAACTGTTTCGTGGGGTTGCTTTGTAGAAGAGAATAATGTGTGGAAATTCTGATTCTATGCATTGCCACGTTGATGCACAAAACTGAAGACCATACGTGAATTGTGTAAAGGCACTATCTGATGAAGTAGGAGACTAGCAAAACACTATTTAACATTCACGTATTGGCTTTGAGAGCACCAAGACTCTTGGGGCGGCATATTTGGTCAGATGCCCATTTATTTTAAATCCATTATTAGTGTAGAAACACCGAGGAATGTAAAAAACTTATATGGTCAGATGCTCATTTATTTTAAATCTGCTCTTATAGACAACACCTGGAAAATCACATGGGATGAACTTTCCCCTGATGTATAGAAGTTTATTTGTCTATGTAGTTTTTCGACATCATATCTATGGATCGAAACTTTGTTGTAATGGATAAGTAATATGTTTTCTTCACCATGAAAATAAACATTCCGTTCTTTAACAGTTGTGGAATGCAATAGACAATAAGTACAAAACATTTGAATGTCATAAGTTTGTATAAATACTAAGATAAATTATTGATTCTGAATCATGTGACAGATTTTTGAGGAATTTAATGTGGGTCTAGATGGTAAGTATATTTTGTATACGTAAACAACACACATACTAAATCTTATATGCCCTACAAAAGAATCATTAAAAAATACGTACAAAGCATATTACAATCCACAAACTAAGGACTGGACTATAGGTGGTAAAAGCAGTGAGGCCAGGTGACAAGTTCCACACAGTAAATCCTAGATGCAAAATAATATAACTATTTGGAAATAAGAGTGAGTATTCAGAATTCAAATTCATTTTTGTAAAGTTGCGGAGAATGGGGTAGAGATCAAACCAGATAAACTCTCCACATAGTACATAGATTCTTTCGGAAAACAAAATATAGAATAGACACGACCATACATGCGCTGATAAATAATATATTGTACAAAAACAACCAAACAAATGCAGGATCTGACATGTTGGTTTCACGCGGGTTATCACTACGTTTTCAACACCAAAGCATGAATATGCATGTCACACCGTCTCTCACTAAACGATGTCGGGTTCTACACCTGCCCTGGTGGGAACTGTGGATGGCCCATTGCGATCCCGGCAAGCGTCAGCAGCTGCTCCCCTGGCATTTTGGCGGCAGCCGCCGGTCCAGCCTCCAGCGTCTACCGCCGGCTGACCCTGCAGTAAGATATAGGAGGTGATGCCGAGCGCCATGGCGGCGAGGGCAAGCACACCCCGCCAGTGTACACTGGTGGAGAGTGAGGCTTTGGTTCGGGCCTTTAGTCCCGGTTCAACTTTGGAGCCGGGACTAAAGGCCTTTCGTCGACGTGGCCCGAAATGCTCGCTGGAGACACCCCCGTTAGTCCCGGTTGCTATAACCAACCGTGACACAAGGGCTGCCTCCCAACGTCATTTTCCCACAATGATTGATGCGGGCTTTCAGCATCGGGTGGAACCTTTAGTCTCGGTTGGTAATTCCACCCAGTGCTAATTCTTTAGTCCCGGGTGGAGTTACCAACAGGGACTAAAGTGTGCCCTTTAGTCTCGGTTGGTAACTCCAACCGGGACTAATAGCCGGCTGTCACACAGTGAGATCTGGACAGCCCACGGGGGGTGTTAATCCCTGTGGTTTAGTTGTTCGGCGGGGAGGAGTCTAAGGCTAAGAACTCGAAGGTCGCACACGAGTACGCGGAACAGAGAGAACACAACGAGTTTATACTGGTTCGGGCCTCCGGAGAGTAATAACCTACATCCAGTTGTCGGTGTAGATTGCTTGAGGATTGGATTTGATGTTACAAGGGTCGCCTCGTGCGCTTTATATTGGCTAGCGGATGAGGTCGGTTCCCAGACTCCTGGTCGGTTACGACCAGGAGACCTAAGTCTACGTTACACATCTTGCCATATCCCGTTGATCTGCTTTAGGCGAAGTCCACCGAGGTCTTTGTCATGTACACCAAGTCTTGAGGTCGTGATGGATTAGGTCATCTGGGGAATCTTCTGGAAGGTCTTCAGGAGGTCGTGTGGGCGGCCAACTAGGTCAGTTAGGCCCACTGACAGGTTGGCAGGTCTTCTAGTAGGCCGGACCTACTTGTCGGGGACGGCCGTGAGCCTAGTTGGTGGGGATCCAGGGGTACCCATGTCTCACAAGCCCCTGAGTGAGGTGTAGGCGCAGCAACCTTAGAAAGGTCATGACGAAGTTGTAGAACTATCGACAGGTCGAATAGCGTGCACGTCGGTCCAAAAGAAAAAAGAACAAGTCAGCTTTGCAGCTGACCTGTTTGTAGTCTTGCCGAATGAAGTGAGGTCGAGTGATGACCTATAGGAAGCAGACTTCCAATAGATCGAAACGACGATGAAAAAATTCAGAGGGCATCGAAGATGCACTCATGAGTAGTATCCGAGCATCATGGCGGGCAGGATGGCCGGTATGATGGTCCAAAAAATAAGAAGAAGAAAAGTAGGTCAAGTAGAAACGTGTTGAGAAACGGGTTTCCCAACAGGTCGGTACGACGAACAAAACAAGAGGGCGTCGAAGACGCACTCGTAGAGTAGGCCCCGAGCATTGAAGCAGACAGCATGGCTGGTTTGATGCTCCAAGAAAGAGAAGAAAACTGAGTCATGGTCTTGATCGAACAAAATGTAGAGACACCAGACCTCCTAGCATAGCTGCAAGGAGTCTGGCTGGGCCGACCTCAAGGAGGCCTTTGTAGGCGTGCCGACCTCAAAGAGGCATCAAGCTGATGATGTCCGGTATCCGAGGGTATCCAATAAGATCTTGAAAGGCGCATCACATGAAGAGGTTTTTAACGATGAAGGTCGTAGCTGAAATTGCGATGTCCGTAGCCGGTCGACGATGAAGCTGGCGAAATAATGTCGATCTTGAACATATGGAGTGTAGAGACATCCAGATATCTTCCATAGCTGCAAAGAGTCTGGCAGGGTGACTCGAGGTGTGCCGACCTCAGGAAGGTCTCAAATCTATAGCACCTAGGCACCCAGAGATGCCTGATAGGGCCATCAGGCGCGCACCCCCAGGGAGGCCTTCATTCCTGACGTAAAATCCTTGGTGTCCAGAGCAGGCTGGCAGGGCTACGAGAGCACACCGACCTCTGAAGCTCATGCATCCGGGGCGCCCAACTAGGTTGGCAGGGCCATAGGCATAACAAGGTATTGTAAGACCTAGGTATTAAGGCACGCCGACCTCAAGGAGGTCGTTTTGGTGTCCAGACGACCAACATAGCTACTAGCCATCTAGTGGAGCCATTGTACTATGGTATTGACGACCTCGACAATAGGCACACCGACCGCGGGGGCCCAACAAAAATTGTAGATCTCCAATTCTCCATAATGCTTCTAATCTCCATGGTGCTGTTGATCTCCAGGCGCCCAGAAGGATCTGGCAGAGCAGCGAGGCACACCAACCTCGGAAGGTCTTCAATCAAACCTACGACCATTCTGCTCAGGAAACAAAAATATAGGCTGATTGGAATAGGTCTGTTTACGTGCAGAGCCATAGCGGGTGCACCAAGACACAGAGCCTAGCGGGTGTGAATAAAGACATCAGGTCGTCGAAGGAGGTCGTGAAGTCATCGTCGAAAAAGAAGGTGCTAAGTTAGGCGCGGAGCCATCTGACGCAGGGTCATGTTTTGTCGTGTAGCGTAGACTGTAGAGTCACGGGTCAACAGTGGTCGGAGATTCTCTTGCCACCTAGAAAATGACAAAGTGCCCACTGATGGGGGGGTTATTGTAGCCATGTGACCTCTATGGAGGGAGCTCAGGCATCATTGATGCACAAACGACAAAAACGTCGTGATTCAGAAGGAGTAATGTCGACGCCTTTAATGATGCACAGGCTACAGGTCCCGATATCACGTGGTGACAGTGTCATTACCTCTCCAGCTGCCTAAGGCACAATGTTGGCTATAAATAGCACGCTTGAGACTGAGGGAAGCAAGCTCCGAGCACCGTTGAGCTATGAGGCCGCAGTGTAGTACTGCCACCATGCCGTCGACATGTGTTCGTCCACCAGATTGTAGAGCTTTGTTCTTGTAGATGCTTGGAGCTAGGAGAATTCTCGCGAAGTGTAGGCAACATCAACATCCTCTGAGCCCAGCCTCTGTGTGGTACCAAGCAGAGTTTGGAGGTGCTGCTGTCCGAGCTGGAGCTATAGCAGGATGTCTTTAGTGAGCACCGAGAGCTCACTAGGGCTTGGTTTTCAACGCTGAAGAGCAAGCTTGTGTCTCCATTCTAGTAGTTGGAGCCGAGCATGCCTTAGATTACATGTTGTCCTGTAGTTGTCTCCCGCAGGGCCGCCATCAAGGTCCTGGTGCTAGGAGAAGTTTCGCGATGTACTCTACTCCGGCAAAGTAGGTCGTGGTGACTTCTCTGGGTGGCCCAGGCCTTGTAGTATTTTTATTTTGTGTGTCAAGTTCTGGATCCGATGAGATCGCAGGCGACTTGTGTACCTTCGGACTCTAGATCCAGTGAGGTCGTAGGCGGCTATGTACCCTGGGGTAATCCATGTAATGTTCGCTCTCTTTTGTCATGTACTTGGTCGATTTGGCAAAATGATTTGCCAAAGACCTATATTAATGTGACGTGGGAGCTTGCAAAATTGAATTGCCATCAGGACGACCTGATGTTGTCTTTTTGGCTAACGACCTAAACACAAATTTAGGTCGTAGCTGTGACTTGTTTCGCGAAAAATCCTCCTTAATCTTCTCGCGAACTTCTCGGGATAGAGCCTTTGAGGCGTTTTGTACGGTGGAAGGAACCACAACGTATAGATTCGGTGGACCCCCCTATATATAGGACGGTCCGAGGCGGGGTTGACCACATTCCCCTTCGTCTTCCTCCGTCGCTTTCTCTCTCTCGCGTGCGCTGCAGCGATCTTGCGACCGCCTTGCTCCCGCGCCCATCCGTCCAACCGCCCACTCCGGCCAAGCACGTGCTAGCGCCGCCGCTCCGCGTCGTCATCCTCCTACGCATGAGCGTAAAAACCTTGTGCCACATTAGATCCAACATCAACCCTAGTAGTGAAATGGCGGTGGAGGGAGCTTCCATCCTGGACCCGCAGGCGCGCGTGGGTCCGGTCAACGATGAGCGAGGCCAAGATCCAGGCGCTGGTGGATCGTGGGCTGCTCCGGCCGAAGGCGGAGGTGGAGTGGATGGCTGCCGCCGGGGAGCAGTTCCCAAGTGAAGATGTCAAGGAGCAGGTCGTCTTCGCCTCCTTCTTCGAGCGCGGCTTCAACCTCCCGGCGGGGGACTTCTTCCGTGGCCTGCTGTACTACTACCAGCTGGAGCTGGTGCACCTTGTTCCCAACTCCATAACCGTAGTTTCCACTTTCATTCACTTTTGTGAGGCGTATCTGGGGATATCGCCGCACTTTTTGTTATGGAGGTACTTTTTCTGTGTAAAGAGCACTAGCAAGAGATCGGGGCCAGTGGGGGCTGTAATGTTTAATTTGAGGTTAGGCCTCAAGGCGGAGTGGATAGACACCGACCTCCCCGGCAACACCGCTGGGTGGAGGTCGGAGTGGTTTTATATTGCAGATCGAATTCCTGGTCTTCCTCGTCGGACTGGCCACAAGCCAGTGAAGATAAACGAGTGGGATGTAGGTCTGTCATCCCAGGATCTCAAGGAGCTCGAGCTGGTGCTGGGGCTCCACAGTGAGCTAAAGAAGCAGGGGGGACAGGAGCCGCGGTGGCTAGGTCGTTCTGTCGGCGGATGATCCAACCGATCAAGGATCGGGTTCACCTGGCGTATGAGTACATGGGGCAATCGGACCCCACTCGCGAGGTCAACCGCAAGGTCTCCAAGGAGGAGATGGCGGCCCGAGTTTCCCAGATGTATGTTGGGAGAGTGAAGGTTAAGAAGTGCCCCAAGGCATACTCGTTGAAGAGGCCGGCTGATCCAGTAAGATCCTGAGATCTATCTTTAGGTCCTTGCACTTCAATTGTTAGTTGTGTATAACATCCTTGTCGTCCATTTGCTGGAGCGTGAGCTTCAGATGTGGTGCCCGGCACCTCTCCCGGAGAGAGAGCAGCACCGGAGAAAGCTTAGGTTAGATAAGTACAAGCCTCCAGCAAGTCGTCTATTGGAGTTTTACGAATCAGACTCGTCGGTGGAGGCCGACGAGGATACCGGCGAGGAGGCCGGGGATGGCAATGCTGGGGCGGCCCCGAATGCTGGTGGCGCTGTGAAGACGCGATGCAGGACCAGGTCGGCGGTGGGGAAGCAGTCAGCTTCGGTTGTTGTTGCTGTTGTTTCTGCGATCAAGGCCGCAGAAAAGAAGAGGAAGAAGAAGAGGAGGGCGGCCTCCCCTCCGACGGTTTTCACTCCATTGTTTCCGACACCTCGCTCGCGAAAGGTCGAGTCAGAAGAGGAGGAGGAGTCGGAGAAGGAGAAGGATGAGGCGATCGAAGAGCTGCCGGTCCTTGAGGAGCGTCCGGCAAGGAGGTCGGAGAGTCCTGCTGCCAAGAGGCAGCGAGAATTAATGCAGAAGACGTCGGAGGATGCCCTCCGACGTGGATTGGAGGCATAGCATACTGTTGCAGCGGCGCAGGCGAGGATGCCTGCAACGATTAAGCCTCGAGTATTCTGGACGAAAACTCGGCTCCAGGCTGTGACGAGGTAAAGTCTTGCTAGTTGTGTCTTTCACGTAGTATCTTGCTGATTTGTGTCTTTACGAGGTGTTTGCCATGTAGGCCGGTGACGAGGCCGCAAGGGGGGCAAGGTACCCCATCTTCCCCCTCCTGCACGAGGTCATCTGAGCCACAGGTGGTGGGGGAGGCGCATGCTAACGACGCGCGCACTGCTACTATGCCACGGGGAGCAACTGAGGGCAGGGCGACCTCACCACTCGTGGGCGACGTAAGGGTGGACACTCCCCCGCGTGCTGCTGATGCTGGAGGAGCTTCTGCTGGGGACGTCGGGGCGACAGCCTCCCCGGCGGTTATTGATGTCGACCCCATCCGTGTTGTGCTTGGTGATGCTGACGACCTGGTCAGGGACCAGCCTTAGATCGACTTGGCGCCAAGAGGTCCAGAAACGTTAGGCGCCTAGGTACCTCCATCTTCGTCTTCGAGCCCAAGGTTGCCATGGCGCATGATTAATTGGAACCATACCCCTTGGTAGGAGGATTGGTTTGAAGACAACAAAGACATGCAGGCCTTGCGAACCAGCATCATCACCATCAACACCGCGCTGATGGTGAGTGTTCCACGACATGTTGTTGTTGCTTGATCGTACGTGATCGAAGTGTTGCTAATGATCTTGTTATGCTGTGGCAGTCGCTAGCAGAGATGGCCAAAGGCCGGGCCAACCTGTTGAAGAATGCGACGGAGAAGGAGCAGCGGATTGTCGACCTTGAGCGAGAGCTCAAGGAGGTCCGCGAGGCAGCAACCGCCGAGAAGAAGAGGCTCGAGGATGAGCTTGCTGAAGAGAAGCGCAAGGCCGTGGAGGCTACTGCGCAATTTAACACTGCAGCTACAGATAGGTCGAATTCTTATCCCTTTTGATAAGAAGGTTGTTAGCTGTGTGCTAACTATTGTATCCTGCAGATTTCCATAACCGTGAGGAGGAGTTGAAGAACGCTCTGGCGACCTCCCGGAGCAAGGTCCGGGACCTGAAGATAAAGGTCCGGGAGATCGAGGCTGGAGGCCTGGAACTCAAACGGGCGATGATAGAAGCTACTGACAGTGAGTACTCTGTATCTCAAAAGCTGTCTTACAAGACAACATCTCGTCGGGGCCTTGAAGCCGAGTTCGAAGTTGTTTTGAAGTCATTGCAGAGTGACCAAATCACCATTGCAGGGTATGAGGTGGAGCTGAATGACCTCAAGGGTGCTGCCAACTATGCAATGTCTTGCATAGCTGTTCCAGAAGAAGGGGAGCAGCAGCAGTCCATTGTTGATCACCTGGTAGATACGCATAACAGGCTTTTGACTTTGCCGAGGGTGATGAGCTTGGCGGCTGTGACCGATGCGTTGGTGAGAGTTAAGTCTCACTATCCTGACGTCGACATGGCCAAGATCAAGGGAGGTGCAGACACCACGAAGGATCTCCAAGCCTTGGAACTTGAAGTTGAAGAAGCCGCCAATTAAGTGATGGAGAACATCGACTTTGAAGGCGATGGTGGCGACGGTGGCGACCAGTAGTCTTGAGTTAGGAGCTGTACCTCCCCCTCCTCTCATAACTTGTAAATAATGCTTCAGAGATATGTTGAAGAAAACTTTAATGAAGTACTTGCCTTTTGCCTACACGAGCTTGGTTGATCTTGTAGATGATGATGTCTTATATTTTTGACTCTCTAACCACTACTCATGAAGAGGCTGGCTTACCGACCCCCACAGCTCAGCGTGGAGGCTTACGAGAGGTTGTCGCGCGAGGGAGGAGCCTGGGCTTGAGTCTGGCAACCTTTCCGACCAAGCATGCTCGTAGCCGCAAGAGGCTTCATACTCGTTTAGGGATGGTGTGCTTAGGTCGGGATGACCCTTAGGTTGGCTTTGTGCCAAGCCCCCGAGCATGTCGAGAGGGAGGAATAAGCAAGACTTAGAACCCCAGGTTTTGCAACCCATAAGTAGCCTTTAGCCAAGCCCCCGAGCATGTCGAGGAGGGAGCATGAGGAAGGAGGAGGTAGTGCTCGACTCATAGCAGATGACTGCTTGAAATATTAATTTATTTAATCTGAAAAGGATACAAGAAAAAGAAATACATAGCTTAAATTTGAAACTATTCTACGAATAGAATCGATGTAGATGCTCCAAGTTCGAAGGGTTTGGTACTCCTTGCCCGTCGCCCCACTGGAGTCGATATGTAGAAAGGCTGATAACTTCCGTGATGATGAAGGGTCCCTCCCAAGGGGCAGAGAGCTTGTGCATGTCGTCGGTCTTCTGGATGCATCTAAGGACGAGGTCACCAACGTTGAAGGAAGTTTCCTTGACATTGCGATCATGATAGCGGCGTAGCTGTTGGTCATGACGAGCTTGCCTCATGACGGCAGTGAGTCTTTGTTCTTCGAGGCTGTCGAGGTCGATGCAACGTGTTTGCTCAGCCTCTCCTTCCTTGTAGAACTGAATCCGTGGAGCTCCGAAAGCGACGTCGGTAGGAAGTACAGCTTCTGATCCATAGACTAGAAAGAAGGGCGAAAAGCGCGTAGCAGAGATGACTTGAGTCCTGAGACCTCAAATTACATGTGGCAGCTCGGCTAACCACTAGGTGGCGTAGTTGGAGGCGTCGTCGTAGATACGGTCCTTGAGAGCTGGGAGCACCATGCTATTGGCTCTTTCGACCTGGCCGTTGCACCGTGGGTGGGCGACCGAGGAGTAGTAGATGTCGATAAGGTTATCTTGGCAAAAGTCCCAGAAGACCTAGCCAGTGAAGGCTGCACCCAGGTCAGTGATGATCCTATTGGGCACATCGAAGCGATGTTTGATGTCTCTGATGAATTTAACTGCTTCTTCCGACGTTACATTCACAACAGGTCGGACTTCAAACCACTCGGTGAATTTTTCTATGGCAACCAGGATATGTTTGTAGCCGCCGGGGGGGGGGGGGTACGAAACGGTCCTACAGCGTCAAAACCCAACATAGCGAAGGGCCATGACGGAGGGATAGTGCATAGGACCTGAGCTGGCAGGTGCTGCTGTTTAGCAAAGAATTGGCATCCTTTGCACCTTTTTACTAGGTCTTTAGCATCATTTACGGCCATGGGCCAATAAAATCCAGATCGGTAAGCTTTGCCGCCAAGTTGGTGGATGTCGCGTGGCAGCCACACTCGCCGCTGTGAATCTCAACTATGAGCTGTAGACCCTCCGTGTAACACCCTAAAATTCCATCACTAAATTAATATAAGCAACAAGGTGTTTTAGATTTAATTTTCTAAGGATTAATTAAATTATCAAATAAAATTGGCCTTTAAAATATTTAAATATCATTTTAATAATTTAGAAGCAATAAGTGCTTGTGCATCATGATTTGAATGCATGAGTTTTGGTTGTGGTGTGATTTTAAAAGTCTTAAAATACTTGTGAAAATTCTTGAAAATAATTGTGAAATATAATTGTGAAAATTTGTGTAAAAGATTTGAATTTAAAAGGGTTTGAAATTGGTTTGAAATGGATTTGAAAAAAAAAATAAAACAAACTCAAACTCACCGCCGGCCCAGCCCAACCCCGCGGCCCACCTCCCTTTCCCCCTCCTTTCTTTTTCTTTTTTTTTTCCGCCGGCCCACCTTCTTTTCTTTCTTCCCGCCCGGCCCGTCTCCCTTCTTTCGGCCCGCGCGGCCCGCGCGCCGCCCCCCCGCCTCTCTCCTTCTCTCTCACTCGCTGACGTGTGGGGCCCACACGTCAGGCTTCTTCTTCCTCCGGCCGCCCCCCCTCCTCTGTTACTCAACAGCGCCGCCGCCAGCCATTGGCCGCGCCTCCCGCGCCTCTCCCATCAAAACCTCTCCATCAAGAAGCACTAAAGCCCGCCTTCACTCTCCCCCCATCAATTTCCCCCATTTCCCCTCCATTCAAGTTTCCCCCCCTCTTGAATGCTTTGAAGCCGCCGGCCCCCATGGCCATTGATGGCCATTACTTCCGGCCGAAGCCCCCCCCTCTCCCCTCCTCGCCTATAAAAGCACACCCACAGGCTCAGAGTTGCCCCTTCATCCTCTCCTGTGCTCCTGCATCTTCCCCCACGCCTCCCCACCGAGCTTCCGTCGCCGCCATTAATGGCCGTCGCAGGATTGCACCCCCACCGCCTCGATCACCTTCTCCCCTCCTCCCTCCGACCTACATAAGGCGCCTTGAGACCTCCTCCACCCACACCCCTCCTTCGCTTGCTCCCTCCGCGTGCACAGCACGGTCCCCGCCGGAGCCGCAGTGCCGCCGCCGGAGCCGCCGCCCGATCTACACCGCCGGCGCTCTTCCCTCCTCTCCGAGCCCCCGGTGAGGTTCCTCATCTTCCCCTCTTCCTCCCCGGAGATATTTCCACGCGATTTGGCGCTCGGATGGCCGATGCGGCCATCGCCGGCGAGCCTCGCCGGCGCGCGCGCCGGCGCGCCGCCGCGGGCCGGCCGCTTCCCCGCCGGCCCCGCCCGTATGGCACCTAGGCCGTCCGATCAAGGCGGGCGGTCCCGGTTAAAAGAAGGGGTGTACCCCTTCGGTGGTCCACCATGGACCGGTGGGACCGGTCCACGGGCGCGGTCCACCGTCGACGTCGGCCACCGCGTCATCGCTTGCGTCGGCACCGCGTCATGCTCGCATCAGCACAACCAATCATAGCCCGCCACGTGGCGCCTCCACACTCACCCGCCGGCCCGCCCCGGTAATTTTACAAAGAGAACCCCGAGTTTCGGAAATTACAAATATACCCTTCCACCTATCAAAACCCTCACAATTCAGTCCTGATTCTTTATGTCTAGGCCCCTGATCTCTTTAGTTATTCTGTTAAATAGCCTACCCTTGACCTTTTACATGCTAGACCTCCTAGTTTCACACATAATTATGTTTAGGTCCCTGGAATCTTGCAGAAAACTCCATAAACTTTCAGATATTCACAAATTAGTCCCTGAATCTTGTTTTAGCCATATCTTTTCCGTCCTAGCTCCGTTTTAAGCGTTCTTGGTGTCCGCGCGACCGTCTTTTTAAGCCCGACAGTTCTAGAATCTTGTTTTCTCCATATCTTTTGTGTTGTAGCTCCGATTCCACCGTTTCAAGTTGCGTTAGGCTCATATCAACTAAAACTACGTGATAGGACCAATGTTGTACATGTTCATTGTTTTATATTTAAATATTAAATATGATTAAATCCTATTGCACATGCTTTTCTAATTAAAATCTAATTAGAAGTTTAACACGTGTTTTCATAAGAAAGTTAATATGATTAATATTAAATGAACATTTCTTTTAATTAAAAGTTAATTAGATGTATACCTCGGTTTTATAATCAAACTTAATTTGATTAATGATTATGCAATTTGCTTTCTACTAAAATGTAACATAGGCTATATCCCGGTTTTCTTAATTAAATGTTAATTTGATTAAAATGAATATAAATGTGTTTTTAAATTATAATTTGGTTAGACTAACTCGAAATATAAAGACAAACGCCTAGATACTTTTAAATGCTTCTTTTAAAATTAAATGTTTAATTTGCTTAAATCATACTTGAATATTTATAAGTAAAATTGGAATAGGCTTACATCGTCTTTTAAATATAAATATAACTTGCTTAATTATAAATAGGGTATTTCTCCCGAAATAACCTATACACATGATTTTACTTAATTAAAAGATATCAAACGCATAGCTAGCTCTTGTTTGTGATCATCCAAATCTCCCGATAGTTCCGAGTGTTCCTTGTGTTCGCTTTCCTAGACCCAAACCCTGTTTTCCCTTTAAGCTTTTCATGCTTGGTGTATTGTTTTGTTTATTGTATGTATTCTTGTGTGCTCGTAGACATCGTGCCAGTTTCAAGCGAGCAACCAGTTGATGTAGATCAAGAGCAAGTGTTTGAAGAAGAAGAACCTTAGTGATTAAGCAAGGAAGGCAAGTGGTCTTCTCCCCCTGCATGATTCTATTTTATCCTATGTAATTGCATGACAACTAAGTTTATATTTATTGATATTGCATTAAATTGATGGGAACACCCTTTTTAAGGACTTACCTAGACTTTTACCCACAATCCTTGGATCAACCCGGTTTAACAAATGTTTTTGGGTAGAATATGCTAGTTGCTCAACTTGGGTTGGATAAAAGTGGTTTTCCAAGATAAATGCTTATATGTTTTATGTCGATGATGCTTTTGGTAATACAAGATCATATGGTTTAATCGGAACATGGAGAACCACCCAAGAAAACATGCGCAACCACAGTGTTACATGGCTCTGACCTTAGCCAATTAATTAGGTGTGCGGCCGATCCGATGGCCCTTTTCCGAAAGGAGCGGAGGGGGATCCGGGTTGCGGGGGTATAGCCGGTCCTTTTGGGGTAGCGACCTTTGCTAAGGTGCGACCACTAGGGAGGGTTATGGTCCGCCCCGATCCGTAACTATGCGGGTCGTTAGTCTTTTGTATACCTTTGTAAAGGCTTCGTAGCGTCCCTATGCAATCACACCTCGGAAGTGTGGTATGATGCCTGATCAGCATCGCATGGTTGGGTTCAAAGTTCTTCGGAACTTTTACGCGAGCCGTGGGTAAAGTGTGCAAACCTCTGCGAGTGTAAAGGCGATCGATCGGCCGTGCTCACGGTCATGAGCGGCTTGGACCCTCACATGATTAATAAACTTGAAGATGAGAATAAATCGTGGTTTGGTGAAGCTCGATGAGCTTTGGGTTGTTTTGCTTAAAAGTTTCTTAAGTGGGTTGGTATATACTTACATCTAGTAATTAGGCGTTCTTTAATTAAAAGTTTGACCAACATTAAAATGCTAACCGCCGCAAAACCATAGCCTATCCTTGATAGCCTTGCATCTTCCCCCACTTGTTGAGTACCAACCATAAGTGTACTCGGCCTTGCTTACCGCCGTTCGGTAGAGAACAATGGTGAAGAGTTCTACATCGACTTTGAAGAGTTCCGAGGCATGCGTCTCCCCCCCGATCAAGTGCTGTGGAAGCGGAAGACGGAGACTCGTCGTGTAGTTATCGTTTTCCGATGTTAAAGACCTTCGTGTCTTCCGAATGAGTGTAGTAAGTTGTTAAACCCCTTGTTACGTTTTTACTGTCTATGATATTACACTCATTTCATCTATCATATGTGTGGAACTAGATCCTGGCACACATATGAGATGCATCTGGTTTCCCTCCGAAATTGGGTGTGACAGAGTGGTATCAGAGCAGTGTTGACTGTAGGAACGCAGCCTTAAGTTAGAAATGGTCGAAAAGTAAGGATTCATGTTCTAGAAAGTCTGTCATCCTTCAAAATTGACTTATTTTACATATAAAAACTAATTTAGTCTTGTCTTTTTGTTAAAACACATCGTTTTGTTTTGATCTATTCTGAGCTCGTTTCTTGTGCTATCGGCTAGATCTTCACCACCGAGATCGTCTAATATAAGTTCTTAGATTGCCTACCCCTTATCAACTTCGATAGAAACGTTTCTGTGAGGACGATCGTTGTGCTAATGTTTGTTGTTTGAACACATGATTGATTTGGATCTTTGATTGTGTGAGTTGTATTGTGGAGTGATGGCCACAAATGCAACAAGAAATAAATGGTTAGGTTAATAGAGATAGTTTGGGTTCAAATCTGGGTTATCCTTATCTGCCATTCAAGTTGGTTGATGTCGAAAGATCAAAGTCTAGAAGCAACAACATCAACAACCAGAAATCTACAAGCATATACAGACATCAACATATGAGAGAAGTTAAAGAAAAAGATGGTCAATTTCTTTCACCTCGTTGTTCTTCTCTCTACCACATTGTGATTACAATCACAACAAGAAAAGATGAATAGGATGGCGAGTCCCAATGGAAATCACGAAGATAAAGACAACAAACGAAACATCGACATTCCATCTACAACCTCAGCATTTGAATGCAAGATGCTAGAGCATATGGCAACACAAACTCGGACTACGCAAGCAATGACTCAAACCATGGTTAACATCCATCGGTATATTATAGAGCCGCATCAAATCCTTTCTTTGGGTGATAACCGTCAGATTCCATTTGTTCCACCATCATTGGACAAAGAAAATCTATCAGTTATGCAAGCTAAAGTCTTACAAGGACAAAAGGAGATCAACACATCATCCCCTCATAACACAGAGATAACCAAAGTTGGAGTTCCCGCCGAACCAGTAAAGAAGCAAGTTGTAGAAGCATGGAACCATCAAAACAATAAGAGAAGTCATGGAGCACAAGAATTGCGGATGAATGAACAACATGCCCATATGAAGATTACAGGAACATGTCAATGTCGTAAGCATTATGGTCGTTCACGTCTCCAAAAAGAAGCCGACCTAATGACGGATGAGGCTAGACAATGTTACCATTTGGATATCAATAAGAAGAGGAAGTTATGTATCCAAAAATCTAGTCCTAGAAAAAAAAAAATCTGCTCAAGGCGTAGACGTATTCGGATTAACAACCTTGAGGATTGGAGTACAAATTTCAATGAATTTCACCGACGGAATCAAACAACTCAAGAAGCATGCAAGTGAAGAAAGCCAAGACAAAGGTATTAAGAGACTTTGTTTCAAATGTGGTGAAGAAGGCCACTATGTTAATAATTGCCCAACAAAGCGTAAGAGGATTTTGCCTAGTCACGATAGATTATATTGCCTCAAGCGTGGAGAAAATGGACATCTTGCTAGTTGGTGTGCAAAAGAGGATGGTAATCAACCCGGATCGAAGTCTCTATACCCTTACATCTAGTCAAACATGCAATCGCCGGATACTAAAGCAAGAACAGCATGTTTCTATTGTAACAAAGAGGGACATTTCATAAGTTAGTGCCCCAAGAAGCTTTTGGAACAAAAGAAGAAAATGAAAGGAGTTGAAGAGTGATTCCAAATAGCCGAAAAGACGGAGTTAATCCGGCTCTATTCAAATCACTTTATCAAGACGACAAGAAAATTCTACCGGGGCAAGTCAATGGAGTTGAGGAAAGGAATGGACAATCACGGGCGAGTTAGATGTTTATAAAGTGAGTTGTGAAGAATAAAGAATTATGTTTATGGAGCTTGTGTAAGACAAATTATAAGGAAGCAAGATAAGCGATGTTGGATGCTAAACACCCGAACTCTTGTCTCATGCTAGCCTTTGTGAATCTCGGGATGAGAATTTGTCATAAATTGGAAGTTCATGTTGCTTTATCCTTTTGAGATCATCTCACCATACATTAGTCCTATACGAAATATCTTTCTCCAACAATCGGATGATAAGCACCGAGGTCGGGGAGAAGGTCAAGACAATCCATCCGTTGTCCGTGCTCATATTGCTAATCGGCGGAATTAAGCACCACCCCCACCCATCAACCCAACAATGGATCCCGATGAACGCAACGGTTCCTTGTCACTCGGATGCGGTGCCACTATTCAAAACATTAAAGCTCAGCACAATCAGTCACCACCAGCAGCACCACCAACACCGGTGGACAAGCATAAGGAATTCATGAGTCACCGTCCTCCCACATACTCCTACTCAACCGATACATTGGATGTTGATGATTGGTTAAAGACTGTCACCAAGAAGTTGGAGATGACACAGTGCACTAATCGAGAGATGGTCTTGTATACAACAGGCTGTTTGTAAGGATTAACAGCTGAATGGTGGAATGAGTACACTTTCGCACATGTTGTACGTAGCACCATCACCTGGCAGGAGTTCAGGTATAGTTTTCGCGCGCACCACATTCTCTCTGGTGTGATCAAGCTTAAGCAAAGGGAGTTCCTCGCTCTAAAGCAAGCCAATATGTCAGTTAACGAGTATCTGGACAAGTTCACTCAGTTGTCTCACTATGCATCAGATGAAGTTAATACTGACCCAAAGAGGCAAGAACGCTTCCTGGATGGTCTGATAGGGCCACTCAACTATCAACTACAGAGTCACAGCTTCCCGAACTTCGCTACATTACTGAACAAAGCTATAGGCCTTGAGAACAAATCTCTTGGTGAACAGAATCGCAAGTTCCAATCTCGTGGACAATCAGCAACATACGTCCCCGCTTCAACTCATCACAGAGTTTTCAGTTTGGTTCTGGTGGATCAAGTGGAAATTATCTGCAAAATTCTCAGTCGCAGCGTTCAACCCAGCAGTTCCAGCATTCCAGCCAACAGACACCACATATTCCAAATCATCATCGAGATCGCTTAGGTGCACTAATGAGAAACAACTCTCAAGTTCACTCTAATGGTTGTTTCAATTATGGAGAATTGGAACGGTATGCTAGCATCTGCTCAAATCGTAACATCTAGACTCCCAAAAAAAGATAATGGCCAAAGGTTCGGACAACCAACATCTCAGATACACCATGGAAGTGCAAATTCTCATATCAATAAGGGTCAATGGAATTACGTGCGTGGCAGAGTGAACCACGTGACAGCTGAACAAGTTCAAGATGCTCCTGATTTTGTGCTGGATACGTTTCCTGTCAAACTCTGTGCCTGCAACGATTTTATTTGAATCCGGAGCATCACATTCATTCAGTACCGAACAATTTGTGGCAAAGCATAATATACCTATGAGTTCTATGAAGACACATTTGCTGATTAGTTTCCCGAATGATGAAATGAAGTCCACTCATGTATGCCCACGAGTCAATCTTAAGATCAAGGGAATAAATTTTCAAGTTGATCTAGTAGTACTTACATCTAGTGGAATAGATGTGATACCTGGAATGGATTGGTTAGGCAAATGTGACGGAATAATTCTGTGTGCCAAGAAGTTAGTACTCATAACCAGCCCACAAGGGGATATATTTGAGGTTGTCGCTACTGCCCCATCCAAAGGACAAGGCAAAGTGAATCAAGATTAAGGAAAGTAGGTGAAGGAGCTATGCCTGTTGGAAGAACTCAGTGTACAAGATGGACTCAGAATAATACCCTTAGTTCTTTTCAATCTCTCCGAATCTCGGGACGAGATTCTTTTTAAGGGGGGTAGATTTGTAACACCCTAAAATTCCATCACTAAATTAATATAAGCAACAAGGTGTTTTAGATTTAATTTTCTAAGGATTAATTAAATTATCAAATAAAATTGGCCTTTAAAATATTTAAATATCATTTTAATAATTTAGAAGCAATAAGTGCTTGTGCATCATGATTTGAATGCATGAGTTTTGGTTGTGGTGTGATTTTAAAAGTCTTAAAATACTTGTGAAAATTCTTGAAAATAATTGTGAAATATAATTGTGAAAATTTGTGTAAAAGATTTGAATTTAAAAGGGTTTGAAATTGGTTTGAAATGGATTTGAAAAAAAAAAATAAAACAAACTCAAACTCACCGCCGGCCCAGCCCAACCCCGCGGCCCACCTCCCTTTCCCCCTCCTTTCTTTTTCTTTTTTTTTCCGCCGGCCCACCTTCTTTTCTTTCTTCCCGCCCGGCCCGTCTCCCTTCTTTCGGCCCGCGCGGCCCAGTGCCAGCGCCCCGCCTCTCTCCTTCTCTCTCACTCGCTGACGTGTGGGGCCCACACGTCAGGCTTCTTCTTCCTCCGGCCGCCCCCCCCCCCTGCGTTACTCACCGCGCGCCGCCGACCATTGGCCGCGCCTCCCGCGCCTCTCCCATCAAAACCTCTCCATCAAGAAGCACTAAAGCCCGCCTTCACTCTCCCCCCATCAATTTCCCCCATTTCCTCTCCATTCAAGTTCCCCCCCTCTTGAATGCTTTGAAGCCGCCGGCCCCCATGGCCATTGATGGCCATTACTTCCGGCCGAAGCCCCCTCTCCCCTCCTCGCCTATAAAAGCACACCCACAGGCTCAGAGTTGCCCCTTCATCCTCTCCTGTGCTCCCGCATCCTCCCCCGCGCCTCCCCACCGAGCTTCCGTCGCCGCCATTAATGGCCGTTGCAGGATTGCACCCCCACCGCCTCGATCACCTTCTCCCCTCCTCCCTCCGACCTACATAAGGCGCCCTTGAGACCTCCTCCACCCACACTCCTCCTTCGCTTGCTCCCTCCGCGTGCACAGCACGGTCCCCGCCGGAGCCGCAGTGCCGCCGCCGGGAGCCGCCGCCCGATCTACACCGCCGCGCTCTTCCCTCCTCTCCGAGCCCCCGGTGAGGTTCCTCATCTTCCCCTCTTCCTCCCGGAGATATTTCCACGCGATTTGGCGCTCGGATGGCCGATCGGCCATCGCCGGCGAGCCTCGCCGCGCGCGCGCCGCCGGCGCCGCCGCGGGCCGGCCGCTTCCCCGCCGGCCCCGCCCCGTATGGCACCTAGGCCGTCCGATCAAGGCGGGCGGTCCGGTTAAAAGAAGGGGTGTACCCCTTCGGTGGTCCACCATGGACCGGTGGGCCGGGTCCACGGCGCGGTCCACCGCCGACGTCGGCACCGCGTCATCGCTTGCGTCAGCACCGCGTCATGCTCGCGTCAGCACAACCAATCATAGCCCGCCACGTGGCGCCTCCACAGCTCACCCGCCAGCCGCCCTGGTATTTTTGCAAAAAGAACCCCGAGTTTCTGGAAATTACAAATATACCCTTCCACCTATCAAAACCCTCACAATTCAGTCCTGATTTTTTATGTCTAGGCCCCTGATCTCTTTAGTTATTCTGTTAAATAGCCTACCCTTGACCTTTTACATGCTAGACCTCCTAGTTTCACACATAATTATGTTTAGGTCCCTGAAATCTTGCAGAAAACTCCATAAACTTCCAGACATTCACAAATTAGTCCCTGAATCTTGTTTTAGCCATATCTTTTCTGTCCTAGCTCTGTTTTAAGCGTTCTTGGTGTCCGCGCGACCGTCTTTTTAAGCCCGACAGGTTCTAGAATCTTGTTTTCTCCATATCTTTTGCGTTGTAGCTCCGATTCCACCGTTTCAAGTTGCGTTAGGCTCATGTCAACAAAAACTACGTGATAGGACCAATGTTGTACATGTTCATTGTTTTATATTTAAATATTAAATATGATTAAATCCTATTGCACATGCTTTTCTAATTAAAATCTAATTAGAAGTTTAACACGTGTTTTCATAAGAAAGTTAATATGATTAATATTAAATGAACATTTCTTTTAATTAAAAGTTAATTAGATGTATACCTCGGTTTTATAATCAAACTTAATTTGATTAATGATTATGCAATTTGCTTTCTATTAAAATGTAACATAGGCTATATCCCGGGTTTTCTTAATTAAATGTTAATTTGATTAAAATGAATATAAATGTGTTTTTAAATTATAATTTGGTTAGACTAACTCGAAATATAAAGACAAACGCCTAGATACTTTTAAATGCTTCTTTTAAAATTAAATGTTTAATTTGCTTAAATCATACTTGAATATTTATAAGTAAAATTGGAATAGGCTTACATCGTCTTTTAAATATAAATATAACTTGCTTAATTATAAATAGGGTATTTCTCTGAAATAACCTATACACATGATTTTACTTAATTAAAAGATATCAAACGCATAGCTAGCTCTTGTTTGTGATCATCCAAATCTCCCGATAGTTCCGAGTGTTCCTTGTGTTCGCTTTCCTAGACCCAAACCCTGTTTTCCCTTTAAGCTTTTCATGCTTGGTGTATTGTTTTGTTTATTGTATGTATTCTTGTGTGCTCGTAGACATCGTGCCAGTTTCAAGCGAGCAGCCAGTGAAGTAGATCAAGAGCAAGTGTTTGAAGAAGAAGAACCTTAGTGATTAAGCAAGGAAGGCAAGTGGTCTTCTCCCCCTGCATGATTCTATTTTATCCTATGTAATTGCATGACAACTAAGTTTATATTTATTGATATTGCATTAAATTGATGGGAACACCCTTTTTAAGGACTTACCTAGACTTTTACCCACAATCCTTGGATCAACCCGGTTTAACAAATGTTTTTGGGTAGAATATGCTAGTTGCTCAACTTGGGTTGGATAAAAGTGGTTTTCCAAGATAAATGCTTATATGTTTTATGTCGATGATGCTTTTGGTAATACAAGATCATATGGTTTAATCGGAACATGGAGAACCACCCAAGAAAACATGCGCAACCACAGTGTTACATGGCTCTGACCTTAGCCAATTAATTAGGTGTGCGACTGATCTGATGGCCCTTTTCCGAAAGGAGCAGAGGGGGATCCGGGTTGCAGGGGTATAGCCCGGTCCTTTTGGGGTAGCAACCTTTGCTAAGGTGCGACCACTAGGGAGGGTTATGGTCCGCCCCGATCCGTAACTATGCGGGTCGTTAGTCTTTTGTATACCTTTGTAAAGGCTTCGTAGCGTCCCTATGCAATCACACCTCGGAAGTGTGGTATGATGCCCGATCGCATCGCATGGTTGGGTTCAAAGTTCTTCGGAACTTTTACGCGAGCCGTGGGTAAAGTGTGCAAACCTCTGCGCAGTGTAAAAGCGATCGATCGGCCGTGCTCACGGTCATGAGCGGCTTGGACCCTCACATGATTAATAAACTTGAAGATGAGAATAAATCGTGGTTTGGTGAAGCTCGATGAGCTTTGGGTTGTTTTGCTTAAAAGTTTCTTAAGTGGGTTGGTATATACTTACATCTAGTAATTAGGCGTTCTTTAATTAAAAGTTTGACCAACATTAAAATGCTAACCGCTGCAAAACCATAGCCTATCCTTGATAGCCTTGCATCTTCCCCCACTTGTTGAGTACCAACCATAAGTGTACTCAGCCTTGCTTACCGCCTGTTCGAAGAGAGAACAATGGTGAAGAGTTCTACATCGACTTTGAAGAGTTCGAGGCATGCGTCTCCCCCGATCAAGTGCCCGTGGAAGCGGAAGACGGAGACTCGTCGTGTAGTTATCGTTTTCCGATGTTAAAGACCTTCGTGTCTTCCGAATGAGTGTAGTAAGTTGTTAAACCCCTTGTTACGTTTTACCGTCTATGATATTACACTCATTTCGTCTATCATATGTGTGGAACTAGATCCCGGCACACATATGAGATGCATCCGGTTTCCCTCCGGAAATCGGGTGTGACACTACGATCGTAGGATACACTTCATCAAGATGCCAGTGGAGGCAGCTTTCCTGTATAGGTCAGAACCAATTATGACGTAGTTAGCACTTCGTCACGTGATACGTTCTCGCTCTGCTTTGTCATCGGGGACAAGTTGGTTGAGTATGAAGTCTATGAAGGGCCTGCGCCAATCATCCTCTTTTTTAGACATGAGCACGTCACGGAGAGGTGCTGAGTTTTTATTGTTTGAAGGTGGTTCTGGATTATCAGGATCCAGGAGCTTGATTCAAAGCTTGCGTAGGTCTTGGACAAACACGCCTGCTGGGACTAGAGCCTAGTTGGAGAGTACATAGGCGGTGATGTTGTTGCTCCATGGGACATGCTGGAACTCGATCCCCTCGAAGTGGCCTTCAACTTTACGAATCTCAGCGCAGTAAGCATCCATCGTGTCCTTGACGCAATCTCACTCCTTGTTGACTTGCTCGATGACGACCTTGGAATCGCCAAAAGCCAGTGGTCGCTTGATGCCAAGGGACACTGCTATTCGGAGCCCGTGGATCAGGGCTTCGTACTCGCTATCCCTGAGGAGAGATAAGTAACACACCTGCGCTCGCTCCTTCGAGGTTGAGGGCACCGTCGAAGTACATTATCCAGTGTTCAGGCCGCTCCTTGGGAGGGGGCATCTGGATCTCTGCCCACTCAAACACAAAGTCTGCAAGGATCTGTGACTTGATCGCTTTTCTGGGGCAAAACTCGATTTGAACTCTCCAAGATCGACTGACCACTTGACGATGTGGCCATTGGCATCGCGGTTACGGATGATCTCTTCTAGGGGGAACGAAGATGAAACCACAATCTTGTGAGCTTGGAAGTAATGTCGAAGCTTTCTTGACATGATCGGGAGTGCATAGAGCAACTTCTGAGGTTGTGTGTAACGTGTCTTAGCATCGGCCAGGACCTCGCTCACGTAATATACAGGTCGCTGAACAGGATAGGCCTGCCCTTCTTCTTCTCGCTCGGTGACGAGAACTGTGCTGACCAGATTAGTGGTGGCAGAGATGTAGAGTAGGAGTGTTTCCTTCGGGATTGGAGGTGTCGTAATTGGTGGTGTCGTTAAGGATTCTTTGGGAGCCTCAAACGCTTTTTGGGCTTCGTTGTCCCACACGAACTTGTCGGCCTTGTTCAATAGCTTGAAGAAGGGTAGGCCTTTTCACCGAGCTTGCTGATGAAACGACCTAGGGCCGCCATCATGCCGGTGAGCTTCATGACGTCTTTCTTGTTGGATGGCTTGGCCATCTTGTGTATGGCATCGACCTTCGCAGGGTTAGCTTCAATGCCTTGGTGGCCAACCATGAAGCCCAGGAGCAATTCGGAGGGCACACCGAAGACACACTTTGTTGGATTGAGCTTCCACTAGAACTCTCGCAGATTGGCGAAGGTTTCGGTGAGGTCGGCGATGAGCTTATCTTCCACTGTGGTCTTGACGACCACATCGTCTACATAAGCCTCAATGTTCTTCCCGATTTGGGACTTCAAGCACTTCTGGATTGCCTTCTGGTATGTTGCTTCAGTGTTTTTCAAACCAAAGGTCATGACCTTGTAGCAATAGATGTCGTGAGGCGTTATGAATGTTGTTTTGTCTTCGTTGTTAGGATGCAGGGCTATCTGGTGATACCCTGAGTAGCAGTCGAGGAAGCAAAGTAGGACGCTACCAGCCGTGGAGTCCACGGCATGGTCAATACGAGGAAGAGGAAAAGGGTCCTTCCAGCAGTGCTTGTTAAGGTCGGTGTAATCGATACACATCCTTAATGCACCAGTTTTCTTTGGTACAAGAACCGGGTTTGCGAGACAAACCGGGTGTTGACATTCTCTAATAAAACCTGCAGCTAAGAGCTTACAGACTTATATTTCTATAGCTTGTTTTCTATCTTTTGCAAATCGTCGGAGCTTTTGCTTGATAGGTCGTGCGCTCTTGTTAACTTCAAGTCTGTGCTCAGCCACCTCCCTGGGGACACCAGGCATATCGGATGGACTCCATGCGAAGATGTCAGCATTGTCCCTGAGGAAGCTGGTGCGCGCGGGTTCCTATTTGGGGTCGAGGTCGGCCCCGATGACGACTTCCTTGGACGCGTCGGGCAGGCCGAGGCAGACCTTCTTGACAGCTAGACTTGGGTCCAAAGCCGTACTTGTACGCTTCTGCTCTGGTACCTGCAGGGTAGTTTGGTCGATCTTGGCTGCCTGGGCGACCATGACCGTTGCTGTGGCTTTGATCGCTGAATCTTTGGAGAGCTGAACAGTGGCACTTTCACAATTGTAGGAGACCATGATGTCCCCGAGGACGGAAAGGATTCTGTTTGGCGCCGGCATCTTCATGATGAGGTAGGTTTGATGCGGTATAGCCATGAACTTGGCGAGCATAGGTCGTCCGAAGATGGCGTGGTATGATGAGCGGAAGTCCGCGACCTCAAACGTCAGGTACTCTGTACGGAAGTTGTCCTCTGTGCCAAAGGTGACCGGAAGGCATACACGACCTATGGGGTAAGTAGCCTTTCCGGGCACGACCCCGTAGAAGGGTTCATCACAAGCGGTCATCTTGCTGAAGTTGAACTCCATCTTGCGCAGCGTCTCTGTGATGTTTAGGCTGCTACCTTCGTCGATGAGGGTCTTAGGCAGCCAGGACCCGTTGACTATGGGGTTAATGACCAGCGAATAGGTTCCGGGGTCAGGGAT
Source organism: Cenchrus americanus (assembly GCA_947561735.1). NCBI lineage: Eukaryota > Viridiplantae > Streptophyta > Magnoliopsida > Poales > Poaceae > Cenchrus > Cenchrus americanus. Next base: position 197,854,569 of record OX387239.1, on the reverse strand, counting down.
GTGAACCCAATGATCTTTCCTGGAGAAAGTGAATGGGAATTCAGACCATCGCAGAGGTCGCGGGTTTTTGGTGTTGACGTGCCCGATCTCCCTGGCATTTGATCGGTTGCTTTTGATCGCTTGGCGACCTCCGACGATGAAGTTGATCTCATGGTTAGCCTTCTGGAATGCACCATTGGGGTTGCCCCCTTTGGGCGGTGGCGGAGGGGTCCGCTCCTTCTGATTGTTGTGCTGGCGATTGTGGTCGTCCTGGCGACGTCGATCATCGCGTCGGTCGTCGTGACAATTATCATGGCGATTGTCACGACGATCGCTCCTGTGGTCGTCACGTCTATCGTTGCGGTCATCGCGACGGTAGTCATCACGTCTGTCATCGCGGCGGTAGTCGCGGTGATAATCACGTCGATCCCTATAGTCATTGCGAGGATAGGACCTACGGTCACGGTAATCTCGTCAATCGGGTCGACGGTTACGACTGTCGAAGCGTTGACCACCATGGCGGTCGTTGTTTCTATTGCTCCTGGTCTTCTTGGAGGTAGATGGTACTCCAAGGGCACGCTTTAGCTGCTCGCAATCCCTCATGGTGTGCTTGGCGTCACGGTGGAACTGGCACTGGTCGTCCATGACCATATTGAAGTCGCCTTGGAGGAAAGTGGAAGGTCTTGGTGGATCTGCTACATAGGATTCGCCAGATCGCTTGCACGACCTGATGCCCCTATCATCGTGGTCTTCTCCGTTGAAGTCATGCATTACAGCATCTTGCGTGTCGACCAGTTTGTTGACGTAGGCCATGAGGTCACCAATGGTTTTTGCGTCAGCTTCGTGGATCTTCTCAAACAGCTTGATGTTGGTTATTCCCTTTTAGTAGTAGGCGATGACGTCGTCGTCTTTGACACCTGCAAGGGTGATGCGGTTCTCGAAGTAGCGGTTAGTGTACTCATGGAGAGTTTCATCACTTCTCATCCGTACTCTGGCGAGGTGGTGAGTATTGCCAGGACGATTGTAAGTCGCCTGGTAGTTGGTCGTGAAGAGGCGAGACAGAGTTGCCCAGGGGGTGATGCACTCTGCTCGGAGATTGTCGAGCCACAGCAGTGGTGCCTTGCCCATCACGAGGGGGAAGTATCACGCCATGTGGTCTTCATTGCCTCCAGAGGCACGCGCCGCTTTGCTGTACATCTTGAGCTGTATACTCAGGTCGGAGCGGCTGTCGTACTTCTCAATAGTTGGCTTGAAGTCTTTTGGGTATCTGATCGTCCGGAGAAGTTGTGAGAAAGCTAGGAAATTATTGACCGCTCTCGGGCTTGCAGATGGGGCATGAGCCGTGGGGATGACGTAAAGATCGTCGGGAGGGCCATTGTCTTGGTTGTACTAAGCATGTCGCAAAAATTCTTGGTCATGCATGATCCGGAGATCTGTAGCTTGAATGGGGTTGTTGGTGTCAAGAGTGTCAGGGACCCCATGCTCGCGGTCGTAGTTAGCATGTCGAGCTATCTCGACTTCATCTCTTATGCAGTGAAGCTGGCTTCCTTCCGCACGATTTGCCTGGACAAGGGGGGCTGAGCTCCTGTGTTGTGTCTTGGGTTTGGAGCAATGTTTGCCTGAACATTGGCAACATGGGCTGCATTGTTGACGACGTTACCAGCGGCATTGACCGGAGCGTCTGCTGCATCATTAGCCGCAGGGTTGGCTGGAGCGTTGGCTGCAGCATTGGCAGCGGGGTTGACCGGCTGCGCTACTTTGTGTTCGCCTCGACCTTCTTCGGCCACCGGATCGAGGGGACCCTGGCTACGACGTCGCTGGTGAGGGCGCTCTGATCTTCTTCTGGAGTAGGAACTTGCTACGGATCTGCTGTATCCAGGACCTCTTTCTTCGATCTGAGCAACTGCGACGCGAACATTGGCTTGGAGGCGTCGAACCATTAGGGAATCTTCGAGGTGATTCTGAGCGGCAAGAGCGGCTCCCAAGTTCGTTTGTGGTGAATTGTAAACTTCGAGTCCATCGCACTCGAAGTCCCTGAGGAGGTCTCGCGCACGCAGTCTGTTAGCACGAGGTGGATCATCTTGGCATCGCTACCGTGGGGCAGCTGGTGCTGCAGGTGCTTGTTGCCTGACGTTGGCATTGACTTGTTCGGCGTTAGCCGGTTGTTGGCCTACACCTAGGGCTGCAGCAGCGAGCTCTTGTTGTCGTCGGACGGCTCTGGTAGCATTAGCGTCCTCACATTCTTGGCGTTGCTCGTATGTTTCTCCATCTTGTGGCGGTACATCCGTAGAGACGGCCAAGATATGGCGATCTAGGGTTTCGAACTCTTCTCCCAGATAGTTCGGGGAGATCATTGCGTGGGCGACCTGGAACGCAAGGCAGTCCAGAGACGACTCTTGGTTCAACCGGCGGCAGTGGGCCGCAGTAAGGGGTCGGCGAAACTTCTTGAGGACACGACACTGGCGTGCAGTGTGCTTGGACTTCTCATGGATAGGGCAGAGTTCGTCGAGGTGATTCCCGCGGCTCCCACGATCTTGAGGGTTGAGTCCAGATTCGATCTGGATTTTGCATTTCACGTAGCATGATGCTACGTGATCAGCGTTGCACAAGACAAATGGCTTGCTAGAAGTCGAAGGAGTCGTGCGAGGGCGTTTGACGCGCTCACAGACTTTGATTGTGTCAGAGAGCATGCCCTTAACATGACCGAACCCGGGGATCAAGTCGCTAAGAGTGGGTGGGTGGGTTTCCGCCGATAGATCTGTTTCAATCTGTTGGTTGGTGGTGACCGTGTTGCCTTCGATGACGAGGTAGGCAGCTGGAACGGTGGATGTCGTCGGCATCGAGCCAAAGCATATGTCGACGGGGTTGGCGAGGATGTCCGCGATGCTCTCCGGGAAGATGACGTCGTTGGTCGAAGCCATCGAGTTGCACGAAGAACCTTGACTCAGCCCCTATGTGGCGTGCCAACTGTCAGATGGTGAGATCTGGACAACCCACGGGGGTGTTAATCCCTGTGGTTTAGTTGTTCGGCGGGGAGGAGTCTAAGGCTAAGAACTCGAAGGTCGCACACGAGTACGCGGAACACAGAGAACACGACGAGTTTATACTGGTTCGGGCCTCCAAAGAGTAATACCCTACGTCCAGTTATCGGTGTAGATTGCTTGAGGATTTGATTCAATGTTACAAGGGTCGCCTCATCTGCCTTATATTGGCCAGCGGATGAGGTCGGTTCCCAGACTCCTTGTCGGTTACGACCAGGAGACCTAAGTCTACGTTACACATCTTGCCATATCATGTCGATCTGCTTTAGGCGAAGTCCACCGAGGTCTTTGTCATGTACGCCAAGTCTTCAGGTCGTGATGGATTAGGTCGTCTGGGAATCTTCTGGAAGGTCTTTAGGAGGTCGTGTGGGCCTCCAACTAGGTCGGTTAGGCCCACTGACAGATCGGCAGGTCTTCTAGTAGGCCGGACCCACTTGTCGGGGACGGTCGTGAGCCTGGTCGGTGGGGATCCAGGGGTACCCATGTCTCACACCGGCGCCCTATAAATCCAGCCTCTTCTTCCCCTTTCACTTGCCCGAGCCATTCTTCACCAAGAGCTCAAGCTGCTCCTCCATGGCGTCTTAACCTTAGAGAGGTGATGCTGAATTGTTTCTTCATGTATTTTTGAAGATTTTTCTCCTCTAAAGTGTTTCCGAGGTTTGATTCTTCTTCCTCCAATCATTTGTTGTGATTAATTATTTTTATATATTTTAAAGATGGAGAAAATAGAAATCTTAAATCCTAGGTGGGAGGTGGTAATGAGAGATGAGGTTATTTATATGCTTTAGATTGAGAAAAAAAGTGGATGGCTAAACACTAGCATTGTCTTGTTATCTTTTATATTGATGTGGAAAAATTGAATTTACCTTTTGATATAATGAAACGTAGAACTAATTATGATTTTACATTTAGCTAATTTTATATAAGTTAGTTTATAAAAGTATGGTCGTTAAAGATGGAGATCAAAATGGCCATCAGGTGACCTCTGTATGTCATTGTATCACAAGTCCCCAAGCTAAAACTAGTCAACTTCTAGCTTTTGAACCTCTGCTTCAAACACATTTATGAATTCACATATTGTGTTGAGATGATCAACATGTTAAGGAAGAATGTAGGTAGGCCTCCAGTTCTCATCATCTAGTTCATAACGGAATACATCATCGAATTCACCCTTCTTCATCTTTGTCTTTGTTTACTTTTTAATATAATGAAACATAGAACTAATCTTGATTTTACATTTAGCTAATTTTATAGAAGTATGTTTATAAAAAGTATGGTCATTAATAAAAAGTATGGACATTAGTAATAGAGATCAAAATGGCCATCAGGTGACCTCTGTATGTCATTGTATCACAAGTCCCCAAGCTAAAACTAGTCAGCTTCTAGCTTTTGAACCTCTGTTTCAAACACATTTATGAATTCACGTATTGTGTTGATATGATCAACATGTTAAGGAAGAATGTAGGTAGGCCTCCAGTTCTCATCATCTAGTTCATAACGGAATACATCATCGAATTCACCCTTCTTCATCTTTCTCTTTGTTTACTTTTTAATATAATGAAACATAGAACTAATCTTAATTTTGCATTTAGCTAATTTTATAGAAGTTAGTTTATAAAAAGTATGGTCATTAATAATGGAGATCAAAATGGCCATCAGGTGACCTCTGTATGTCATTGTATCACAAGTCCCCAAGCTAAAACTAGTCAACTTCTAGCTTTTGAACCTCTGCTTCAAACACATTTATGAATTCACGTATTGTGTTGAGATGATCAACATGTTAAGGAAGAATATAGGTAGGCCTCCAGTTCTCATCATCTAGTTCATTACGGAATACATCATCGAATTCACCCTTCTTCATCTTTCTCTTTGTTTACTTTTTAATATAATGAAACATTGAACTAATCTTAATTTTGCATTTAGCTATTTTTATAGAAGTTAGTTTATAAAAAGTATATTCACTAATAATGGAGATCAAAATGGCCGTCAGGTGGCCTCTGTATGTCATTGTATCACAAGTCCCCGAGCTAAAACTAGTCAGCTTCTATGTTTTGAACCTCTGCTTCAAACACATTTTTGAACTCATGTATTGTGTTGAGATGATCAACATGTTAGGGAAGAATGTAGGTAGGCCTCCAGTTCTCATCATCTAGATTATAACGGAATACATCATCAAACTGACCCTTTTTCATTCTGATTTAAAGGAAATAATTTGTGTACTTAATATGATTCAGATGAATTGGTAATGGATGAACGCCGACACACGATCCCCGGAGTACAATGCTGGCATGCAAGCTTTTCTCGAAGTGGCCAAAGCCATCAAGAACCCAAAGGGATTCATCATCTATGTGCTTTGGACCAGGCACGGTGAAAGAGGGGTTGTGATGGAAGAGAACAAAGATGAGGAGGATGATAATAACATTCCTGACTGGGCCGCGGGGCAAGATTTTGCGGATACTTTAATGGAAGATGCTGACGAAGAAGAGATACCGGAAGACGGCCATGTTGATGGTATTGGTCAAGTTCTAAAAGATGCACAAAGGGACTGTGAAAATGATAATTAAAAGACAAAGTTGCGTCGTATGATAGAAGATTATAGAAAACTATTGTACCCATATTGCAAACAGGGTCACAAAAGCCTGGTACTACACTTGAAATGTTGCAAAATATGGTGTGTCTGATAAAGCATTTGAGGGGATGCTAAAAATTGTGAAGGACAAGCTTCCCGAGAACAATGAATTATCGTCGACAACATATGAAGCGAAACAGACTGTGTGCCCTATGGGGTTCGAAGTTCAAAAGATCCATGCCTACCCTAATGATTGCATCCTATATTGAGGCACGGAACACGAGAACACTACGTGAAAAAAATGCCTTTGGTAATGGCGTAGATCGCCTTTGGTAACGGGCAATGCGCCCATTACCGATCAAGTGTTACAAATAAGCCAAGAAAGGTAACGGGCAGATGCCCGTTATTGATAAAACATATTCGTAACGGCCACTAAACAACGACCGTTACCAAAACTAGCCACCAGTCACGTGAAATGGCTTTTTTTGTGGGCCCACAGGGAACTTACGTAACGGGCACCAAAGAAAAACCCGTTACATAAGCTCAATATCAGATATGCCTGATGTGCACCTGCGTCTACACTATCTTGACGAAATGAGACGCGTCTATTTCACGCGCGTCTCAGCACAACTAGTATTCGTAACGGGCATCAAACAACGACCGTTACCACAACTAGTCACTGGTCACGTGAAATGGCTGTTTCTCTGGGCCCACAAGGAACTTTGGTAACGGGCATGAAACAGAGCCCGTTACTATTAAATTAACATCAGAGACGCACTCTGTGAACCGGCGTCTCTACTGTCTCGACGAAATGAGACGCATCTGTTTCTACGTGTGTCTGCTTTCTCTCTATTAAAGGAGACGCTTTCTGTCAACCTGCGTCTCCTATATCTCGATGAACGGCCAGGTCCTGGGGCCCACCGGTCAGGACTGGTAACGGGATTTTATACTGCCCGTTACATAGTGGGCATTTTTGTAACGGGCTTTCCGAATGAAGCCCGTTACTTACTGATCAGTGTTTGTAACGAGCTTTAATTAACACCCATTACAGATACGGCAGCCATCCCTACGAGAACTCGCCCGGGTTGCCGGCGGCATCCCGGAACCACCAGATTTGGCGACCACCGTGGGCCGCATCCGGAACCGGCTAGGATATGGCAGCCACCACAAAGAAGGAGACATCACAAACACATTCTCACATCACGGATATTGGCAAAGCAAGATCACATTTATAGACAAGCTAGGTAGGATCACATCAAGTTTCAAGTTACTCTCAACGGGGCTTGTTTGGATGGAGTCATGAGAAAACGGACCGAACCGGCGAGATCGACCCCAACCAAGCAAGCCAAGCGAGTTTCTCGAGCAACAACACCTGACTAAAGAAGACTGAATGAGTTTCAAGTTTCTGGTCACAATAAACTCACGGTGCACCACTGTAGAACTTGCCCTTTAGATCGATGGTCACCTTAAGAATGTACTCGCACAACATCTCCCGGACACGCTTTACATCTTCTGTGGAAACATCTACAGGAGGTTTGAAATCCTGCAATATACAATCATTTATGAGAATACAAGTAGAAATCATTTTCTTAAATCAGATGGATAATAAGAGGAGAGACAAGGTTGAGCATTATTATCTACTTACAGCAGCCTTCTTGATGTCAGGTATGTCATAGAGTAGTCTTAACATATGGAATGCCACATGGAATCCACACAAAGAGGACCCCCGGGGTTGCTGAGCACACTGCATCGAGGTAACAAAATGACAAGTTAATGCAGTACCAAATAGGTAACAAGGGACCATAAAAAAACCTCGGTCTTACAATGAGATTTGTTTTGTGCTTGAGTGTGGCTTTTGGCTTTTTTCTTTCCTTTCGTCACTCTGTCATGTGCATCACGAAAGCTCGCTGCAAGATCAGCAATACCAATTAGAAACACTAAGAGATTGATTTTTTGTGAACAAAAAATATTGTACCAAAGGGCCTGCATGGTCAGCAATACCAATTAGAAACACTAAGAGATTGAATTTTTGTGAACAAAACGTACAATAAACTGACCAGTTCAAAACATTTTGGAGGTCTGAGAACTTTAGCGGGGGATGTTGTTTAGCAGAATCTAGATACCAAACCTCTTTGAACTTCATACAGATGATCACTGTTACCTAGTGGCTAGTGCAGTAGGCACCCACCACGTAGTAGTTGTTCATCATTGCATTTGAGATTGCTTTGCCAACTTGCTGAGAACGCTGAGAAATATTTGTTGAAGTAAACAAATCTGGATCTAAAAACCCAACACTAATCTGCTTCTCCACTGCCTTTTCCATCATTTTCCTACAAAAAATCAAATTGTTAGCATGCATGAACTTTGCGGTCAAAATTAAAGAAATATCTTTTTAGGTTTTAAAGGACTTACAATGTCCACAACCTCATGAAGGTAACATCCAGAGAAGTCAGGGTTATAAGGTTAAACACACTACTGAATTCAATGTTTAACATTAAAGCACCGCAACCACCTTTAAAGTAGTCTTGATCCACCTTTGCTGGTAAGGAAAGTTTATCATTACTGTGTTCCATGACATAAGCATGCAACTTGGCACAATTTGGTCCAGCAGCCTTTACATTTGCTTCTGACAACATTGGTGCACCAGGCTTGTATTTTGGTCGGTCCTGTTCTGTCCCATTAACACAGTTAAGAATCTCATCTTTAGACAGATGTTTCCTGACCTGGTTCCCCTTCTGCAGTGGAGATTGCCTAGGCTCCTCTTGTTGCAGAGGCTGCTATACTTGTTGCATCTGCTGCTGAGGGGGAGATTGCCTGCGCTCCTCCTCCTGCTGGCGGGGCTGCTGTTTCGTTTGTTGCTTATCCTCATGTTGCAGCTGCTGCTTAGGCATAGTTTGCCTGGGCTCCTGCTGTTGTCGATGCTCCTGCTGCTGGAGAGGCTGCTATTTCGTCTGTTGATTATCCTCAAGTTGCAGCTGCTGCTAGAGTTTGCCTGGGCTCCTCCACCGGTTGTTGTCGACGCTCCTGCTGCGTAGTTTTGCTGATCTGCTGCTGTTGTTGAGCCTTCTCTTGCTGACACTGAGCTGCAGCACCTCCATTTGATGTTGTACCCTTGCTACCTGTTGTGGCTTCATGTTTGGGATGTCTCGTCATGGGTGGTATAATGATCCTGTCCTTTGTCCATTGGATCCTTTGAACGAGAGCCGCGGCTAGGGTTGCTACGTCACCCCCATCAATTGGTACAAGCAGAGGGTATTGACTCGTATTGGCCCACACATAAGTAGGTTGCACCACAACATACCCATCCTGCACCGGTACTGAATGGCAAGCCTTTTGAGATAGAAAGACTTTCGCTAGTGCGAGCTCCACGGTGCAATCCAAAAGGCTGCATACGGTTGGCTCTGTCAGCTTATCTATTGTGTCCAGCATAGGTGATCGACTATCATTGTACACTTCATTCGCTTCGTCACCGTTGGCATTCCAATGATCTTGCTCTCTGCCATCTTCCTCCCGGACATGCGCATGTTCTTCCTCGCTGTCATGCCCATCTTCTTCCTCAATGCCATCCATATCTTCTTCCTCGCTGCTACTGACAGGCGCTGGTAATTGGGAAGGAAGAAGTGCATTTTTGGGTATGTTGATGCCTGATAGTCTTAGAGCATGGACAATTGATTTAAATGTTTTGTCCGCCATCACATCATGAGCATCAGACCTCTTGTTCCTCTTCTTCCTGTACATTCCAGCGAACTCTTCACCAAACCCTTTACCCCAGCCAAGTGAACTAGACACGCCTCGGACCCGACCTTGATGCTCTGGAGTCTCATGTGCTGCGGTGAGAATATCATCCTCCCTAACCCCAGAGGAAGAACCATCGCTACCCTGAGCTGCAAGTGTTTTCACCCTTTCTGCTACCCCCACCACCGCAGGGTTACTGAATGTTATGCCCCCACTTCCTTCACTAGTATTCTTCTTCTTCTTCCCTACCCTTGCCTGCAGATAAGGTCTCGAACGTCCAGGAAATTGGTCCCAAGGGTTCTGTTTTCCTTCGGCAGCGAGCTTTGCATCCTCCTCCTCCCACTCTTTCCTTTTACCACGATAACCTTTTCTGCCCGTCTTGTGTGGCTTATTATGCAATGATCTCTTTTGTTTCATTTCCTTGCTCAATAGCTGAAATGAAGGAGAATTGGTTTCCTGCACAAACATGTCCCAGTCTTGTTGCTGCAAAAAGGCATGCTTCGCAAAGGGAGTCTTCTCTTCACTCACATATTTTTTTTCTTAAATGGGCCTTGAACCGCTGTTGCAAGGTTCCAATCTGTGATATAGCTGCCTTAACTGCATTCTTGCGAACAGATTCTTCCAGATTGGCTGGGTAATCTAGCTTTTCCTCTAAAAATGTAAACAGATGGTCCTTTTCAATTGGTGAGAGATCATCAACCACCTTGTTGATTGACACCCTCTCCCGAGCAATGAGACCACAAACCAATACAAATCTATCCCTCGCAGCATCTGGGGTAGGCAAAAATTGGCATCAAGTCCAGTTGCAGTCAACTTGTCTTCTGGCCATTTGGTTTGTGTCCTTGACCCGTGGGATCGAGTACTATTCGCAGCAGTCTGTGCGGAGTGACCCCGTGAAGAAGGTTCACCGACGATGGGCTGTGATGATGCACTGGAGGTAGAGGAGTTTGTTGTTGTGGCAGACTGCATAAATGATATGTCAGGTTTGTCAGTAGAGCAACAAAAGCAAGACTGAAAATCTAAACTTAATTCTTATTAGATAAATTCATTTTCTCTGACAGACAAATAGCTGATATAGTCGTAAATAAAATCAGCATAGACATACACAATTCATATTTTACTTAATTAGCATACAGGGATAGGTGCTAACCATTTTGACAGGGATACAACAATATGCTTATATATCAAAGCAGAGAATAAATTCCTTCAACTGGTTCCTTGTCCAACTTGAGCAGCGATAGATTGTGTGTTCCATATGTACATGCAACAGGAGGATAAAGCAATGGTCATGACATTATATATGACAGTAGTGAAACAACACTCACAACACATCATGACACCAACAATAACAATATATATGACAGTAGTGAAACAATTAACACTCACAACAAAGCATAAGACAGTCTAGTTATAACTACATTCAAAGCATAGCAGAATTAAAGTATGCTAACATCCTTTATGATTTTCACGAATTTACAGTGCAAAAATTATATCAGCAGGAATATGAAAATGAATTTTAACAGTTCATATAACTACATCTGTTAGCAACAATTTATTCGCACAGACTTGGGGCAACAAAATCCATCAATCAAAACCCACAGTCAATCAATAAAAGATGAACTATCTAGGCATTTCTCCCTAATTAATCCACATTGACATGAATATATAGCAGATCGCTTTTGGTGGCCGATGAGAGAGAGGGCATTGGGGGTTCAAGCAGGACTAACCTCTATCGTGAATGAAGTAGTTGTTCTCGCGATGGTCGTAGGGGCCGGATCCACGGCAGCTCGTGGCTTCAGGCGGCCGGCCGGCTCGTCGTCGTGGCCAGGGACGACGTCGACGGATCCGCGTCAACTTTGTTTAGGTTGGCCGGACGTACGTCCGCACGACAGTAACCGCGTCCTCGGCACCGTCGTCACGCAGAGAGCGGTGGGGCTGGAGAAGAGCAGGGCTGCGGCGGGGAGAGAGCGGCGAAGGCGAGCGGGGCGACTAGCGGTGGCGGTGGAGAGAATGCGGGAGTTGTGGATCTGTCTAGCGAGGAGCCGAATATGAACGGAGCGCGTAATTTTGTTTAATGAAACTACTGGCGTGCCCTTGACGGCTATGTGGAGCATTTGGAATTTCATGGGCACTATAGTAAATATAGGTGGGAAATTTTGAGCAGCCCGCGCACAGTTTGCCTGCTAACACTGTCGAGTGGGACAGTGTCATGGGCAACGATGGTTAGTGAACCCAGATCGCCTTTGTTGGGAGTTGGGTCAGCGGTTATCTTTTTTATATAGGCTGCTGACACTGACCCGTGGGCCTGTCACAATTTTTTTGGAATGAAACTTGCTTCCCTGATTTATTAGAGCCCATAAAACAGCACCTAAAAAATCATAAAAATACGAACAATTCGTATTTGGACATTTAGTATTTGAATAAAATATCAACAGTCACACTTGTGCGCCCAAGATTCTTAGAATCCGTGTTTACATCCCATGCTAATGATTTAATAATTCTACTAACATCTAGTGTGCTCTAAAAAATCTACAAATTGACATGCCAACATAATTTGGGTACCTAGACTTGTCTTTAATATTTCAAATGGTTTAGATGAAGGAATTATATACTTGTGTACAAATGTCTACATCTCTCACATAGTTTCCTAGAATGTTTGCTTGAACATTGAAGTTTTCCACACTTTGCAACATGTTCGAACTCATATGCATTTGAAAACGTAAGAAAACCTTGTGTTCACCTTAAGCTTACAAAATGTAAAGTTCCATCACTAATGGTTGTGTAAAACAAATATTGTTTGTATGTTGTACTTACAAAGAACAAAATAAGGCATATAAACATTACTCAACAAACGGAATGTACACTAGACAATGAAATTAACGAATAGATAGTGATTTTAGAAAAATTTAGAAAAAAGTATCAAATTTGTACTAAAAACGACGAATAAATACTTGTTACAACATTTGGTTGCAGATTAAAATGAGAAATGGGAACTATTCTTCATTTGAATAGAACTGACCCCCACAGTCATTTGAATAGAATAAAGGAGGAAGCAGAGGGCACCGCCGACATCTCGACTTCCCGATAAAATCAAATCCGCGTTTAGTAATATCTAATAATTTACATTCAAGAAAGATAATGTTCATATTGATGCTTGCGCCTACATCTCGATGTTGATCCTGCTGACGGCGTACTCCACGGCAGGGCGGAATTTACGCGTCCAGAGGTCGAACTCATGACGGATGCGACACTCGGCGCTGCAGTAGTGGATGATCTCTTTGGTATCTGGCCCGTAGCGCATACATCCCGCTTCCCAAATGCAGATGTGGGGATTCTGGACGGGCAGCAACGGAATGTCGTCGTCATAGTCGCCGTCATCAAGCCAGTACAACCACGCAATGTTGTCGAGATCCTGCTTGACGAGGTAGCGTAGCCACCGCAGGTTGTGGTTGTTCCATCGGCCGTCAGGGGGCGACGGGCCACCGCTGATTTCCTGGAGTAGTGCCATGGCTTCGGGGTCCACCGAGTTGCAACGGTACTTCAGCATCGCTAAAAAGTTCTTGGCACCGGAGTCTTCAGCAGCGGCAGCATCTCCGATGAGCTTCAGACCCTTATCAGGGTTCCGCCGCCTCATCAACCTCACCATCCCCTCGAAGCATAATGCTTCTAGATGATTGGCCTTGCGGAAGCGCCACTCAAAGCATGACCTGACGTAGCGATTCTTGCACGCCGAACGAATATCACGCAGCGACACGTGCAGTAGTACCTCATCGGAGTTGCAGATGCACCGGAAGGTGCCACAAATTTTATTGCGAAGGTTGAGAAAATGGAAAACGACCACATCCTTGATGGAGTGGATGATGATCTTGGTGAGAAGTTCATCTGGCAGCAGCAGCATCAAGCGCATCGCGGCGGCCATCAAGGAGAATGGACGGAATAGTACAATGACGGGGTTTGGAATTTGAATGGTGACAAGGGTTGAAGTTGGTGGCGATGAGGGATGAAGTTGGCAAGGAGGATTGAAGTTGAAGAGGGATGAAGTTGGCGACTATGATTGAAGTTGAAGGAGGCGATGAGCTCGAGGGTTGCAGGTTGAAGATGGCGCCTCAGCCATGTCGTAATAAAACAATAAATGGAAATTGAAAAGGCGACGCAGTTTGGCTGCTACCGTTGACAAGTAGGCCCGACATCATTGCCCCACCCCTTCTCCTTCCAGCGTAAGTGAAAGGCGACGTGTGGCTTCGCGCCCGAGATGGAGCCCGATGCACAATCGAGTGGCACGTACTGGCAGTAATGGAGTAGTGGGTGGGGCAGAGGCGCCTGACGGTTCCGCATCTTGTCAATATAACTCCCTCGCCCAGTCGCCCTCCCCTGCTTTCTCCCCTGCTTCGTCCATATGCTTATCATCTTTTTGTTCACTTCTTCATCCTCCTCGCGATTCACCAATACAAATCTTCGGTCACTGAGCGAAGGAGGAGATGGTGTCGAGGAGCCCATCGCCGTCGAAGCGGGGACAAAGGGAGGACGATGACGACGAAAGCCGCTGTCGGAAGAAGTTGGAGAAGGGGAAGGAGCCGACGACCAAGGACGCCGACTAGGAACCGCTCTTCGACGACAATAAGTTCGCCGCCGAGCTGCTCAGGAGCGCCTTCAGAAAGCTTGAAAGTGTTGGCGACGCCTTCGACATCAAGGCGCATCATGATGAGCACAAGGACCCGACCTTGAAGGGTCTCGCCTTCAGGATCCAAGGGTTGGCTGAGAAGCTCGGGAACCTCCCCGTGGTCTAGCGGACTGCCCACCGCCACTTCTTCTTCGACGACGGCGGCTCCGACGGTGACGACGGCAGCCACGGCGACGGCGGCGGCGGCAACGGCAGCCAAGGCGGCGATGGCGGGACTCCGACTAATTGATAGACTCCTCTACCAATTAGTAACAATAATGTCTGTGTGCTTTTGTGTCTTCGACCGGTTCTTAGACATGAACTGCTTAGTTTGTCTGCCGATCATGAACTTCTTAGTTAACTAGCTTGGTTGTTAGATTTTGTATGTCATGAACTCGATCTAATATACGCGAGATTAACTGGAGATCTATTGTGATGAATTAGATCTGCTGACGCTGATGCTGACGCTGACGCATGGGCCAGTGTCATTGGCGACGATGGTTAGTGAACCCGGATCGCATTTGTTGTCAGTTGGGTCCGGGCGGGCAGGCAACAGTTATCTTTTTTATTTTGGCTGCTGACGCTGACGCGTGGGCCTGTCACAATTTTTTTGGAATGAAACTTGCTTCCCTAAATTATTAGAGATCATAAAACGACACCTAAAAATCATAAAAATACGAACAATTCCATCAGTAATGGCTGTGTAAAACAAATATTATTTGTATGTTGTACTTACAAAGAACAAAACAAGGCATATAAATGTCACTCAACAAACAGAATTTACACTAAACAATGAAATTAATGAATAGATGGTGATTTAGAAAAATTTAGAAAAAAAAGTATCAAATTTGGACTAATAACGACGAAAAAATACTTGTTACAACATTTGATTGCAGATTAAAAGGAGAAATGGGAATTGTTCTTCATTCGAATAGAACTGGGCCCCACAGTCATTAGCGACGCGGGGCTGATAACCCACGTCGGATTTGCTGCTCCCCCAAAATTTTACACAGATAATTCGAGCATCATACAAAAGCTAATCTACTACTACTGATTTCCTATTCTCTGTGCGAACTTCACCATTTCGCAGTGCAACCTACAGTCTTCGCTGCAAAATAGAGAAATTTGAAGCCATCCTTTTTCCATGCCGCAGCCGCCGCCGGTGCCTGCGCACAGATCGCTGCGCACCTGTGCTGGAGGCGGCAGCGGTTCACCCCAAATGCACCAAGTCGAGTAGTGGAGCGCACGTGCGGCCTTCTCGCGCAAAGGCAGACATCCCTCGTTGCTCAGCCATCTTGACGACGTCGTACTGCCGCCGCCCGCGACCCACCTCATGTACCCCTTCGCGGTGTCGTCGGCGGTGGCACCGCAATTGTCTCTGTAGAGCAAGATGGCGTATAGATAGGCCACCGTATCATGCCCACCCTTGGCGGCGCGCTGGAGATCATTGTATCCCCTGTGTTCGATGAAGAAGGCTTTGATTCCGGAGAGGAAACAAGCCTCTGGATTCCCGAGACCAGTCAGCATAGCAAGGAATGCTTTGTAAGAGGTGGGTGTTGACGGTTAATAGTTGTATCAAAGTTCGTTTAGACTTGCAAGCGGACAAGTCTCCCATCGTAGTCAAGGGACCCTTCTTCCCTCGAGTGGTGAACCCAAGGTATTGAATCCGTGGAACAAATGTGTGACGCAAAAGATGATCTAGTAAAGCCAAGTAACTTCAATCTTCGATAAAGAGAAACCCTAATGCATCTAGATAAAGAACACAAAACTAATCTAATCTACTAAAGACCGGAGGTAATAAAGATAGATTGGGTAGATAAACCGATCTAGAGAGATCGGGTTAAGCCTTTTGTTGAAGTTCTAAGCAAGAGAAGAAGTAGCAAATCAAATCTTATTAGAAGCCTCTTTAAATCGTGGTTTCCCGTCCGACTCCGAAAACGCCCGCCTTTCGGAACCCCCGTTCTGTCACAACGTATTCCTATTCATGCAGGTACTCTAGGGCGAGTCCAAGGACAAGTCGAGTTCTTTCGGAAGATCCGGCGTGTACCTCTAGCTACCGGGGCTACAAGAACACCCTATGTGATCTATCTCGAGAATAGATCTAGAATAAGCAAAGCCGATCGAAAAACGAAATCATCGAAGAAACGCTTGATCGCTAGAAATAGATTCAACATGATAATTCAACTAATACAATGATACATAAACAAGATCACCACCGGGATCCTACCTTGATCTTGCTTCTAGCTCCGGGAACTCCGATGTGGTCTTCCTCAAGGTTCCCACGTCGGCTAGGGAGACCCTAGTCAACTAGCTCGACCCTCTCCTCTCCAGGATCATGTCCCTCTCTTCTCTGCTCCTCGGCGACCGATGAAGAATTGATTCATGCGTGGCTCTCAACCCCGGGTCTATAAATAGCCCGAATGGCGGCTAGGTCAAAGGAGGGGGAAATTGGGCCCTGGACTGGGCTGGGTCGGCCGGCTTGGGCTGGCCGGCCTGGGCCCATCCAAGCTCAGTTCCCGGCCTCCTTTGCGTGGTGTCAGTTCCCGAGTCTTCTAGATCCTTCCCCCTTCTGCATGTAGGCCCTTGTCGTCATTTTCTCTCCAAGTTGGACGTAGCTCCTTGTCTCACAAGATTCGACACTTTTCCGGTTAGGTCCTCGGAGTTTGTCATCTTCTCGGGTTGAGTCCCTGGCTTCTTGGAGTTAAGTTTGCTTCATTGCATGACTTGTACGGGGCTTCAAGGTCTAGTCACAAGGTGCTTGATGAACTTATCCCGGAAGTCTTTCTTTCAACGCTAAAACCCTGCATAAACACTAAACTCCAAAACCAACATGCACAAGTGAACTTGTTATACCACGGGGGTTAGTACCAATGGATAAGGTATAAAACTTATGCCAACACCGAAGGTAAACTCATGGCTAGGTTGACGGATTTTCAACGTCAACAGTGGGGTTCCACACCCAAGAAATCTCATCTCGTATCCCATCTATCAACAAACGCCGGTCGACGTCGTCGTGGCCGCACACACGGCGCATGGTTGAGCAAGTACCGCGTAGGCTGCGGAGGTCAGCCAAGGGCCGCTCCGAGGTCGCACCGACGCGCGCCGCAATCTCAATGCGGAGGTCTTGAGGGTGGCCCAGCAGCAGCGATGACGGCTAGTGCCGCGTGCTTCTTCCCGGCATGCTATCCATCTCCGGCCGGGAATGGTGATGTTGAGGAGTAGGCAGTTGCTGTTTTTCGTGGGTAGAGATGAAGGGGCAGGGGATCTAATTGTTTTGGAAGGAGAAAATACTGGAGATTTTTTCCAATCACGGTTTAAGTATGCAATGGAGATGACGTTTGGCTAATCCATGTTATCATTTATTTCTCCATTAGAAACGATGTTTGGCTAATCCGCAATGAGATGATGTTTCATTACCCAGCGTGTCATTTAATTCTACATTGGAATCACTATCTCTGCAGCTCTGCAATCAGCCATTGACTAGCAACAGTTTCGCCATTGACCGTCTTGGGAACCTCTTCCCATTTCCTGTGCTCTTGATCTTATCCCTTCCTCTCTTTTTTTTGGAGATGATGACTACATTGGATGTTTGGATGGATGTGTTAGTGTTAGTTTGTAGCAAACTAACACCAAAACTAACACTTTGGAGCAAAACACATGTGTTAATTTGGAGGTGTTAAAAACTACCACTAACAGTAACACTAACATCTACCATCCAAACACGGCCATTGGACACGATGTTTTCTTACTCCTCGTATCATTTAATTCTACATTGGAATCACTATGTCAGGCCCACTTCTCAACGGCAGCAGCCAAACTGCGGCGCCTTTTCAATTTCCATTTATTGTTTTATTACGACATGGCCGAGGTGCCATCTTCAACCTTCAACCCTCGAGCTGCTCGTCGCCTTCTTCAACTTCAATCCTAGTCGCCAACTTCACCCCTCTTCAACTTCAATCCTCCTTGCCAACTTCATTGCTCGTCGCCGCCAACTTCAACCCTCGTCACCATTCAAATTCCATACCCCGTCGTGGTGCTATTTCCTCCATTCACCTTGATGGCCGCTGCGGTGTGCTTGATACTGCTGCTACCAGATGAACTTCTCACCAAGATCATCATCCACTCCATCAAGGATGTGGCCGTTTTCCATTTTCTAAACCTTTGCAATAAAATCTGCGGCACCTTCCGGCGCATATGCAACTCCGATGAGGTACTACTGCACGTGTCGCTGCATGATCTTCGTTCAGCGTGCAAGAATCGCTACGTCAGGTCGTGCTTTGAGCAGCTCTTCCGCGAGGCTGATCATCCGGAGGCCTTGTGCTTCGAGGGGATGGTGAGGTTGACGAGGCAGCAGAACCCCGATAAGGGTCTAAAGCTCATCGGAGATGCCGCCACTGCTGAAGACTCCGGTGTCAAGTACTTTTTAGCGATGCCGAAGTACCGTTGCAACTCGACAGACCTCGAAGCCATGGCACTACTCTAGGAAATCAGCAGCGGCCCATCGACCCCTGACGGCCGGTGGAAGAACCACAACCTGCGGCGGCTGCGCTACCTCGTCTAGCAGGATCTCGACAACATTGCGTGGTTGTACTGGCTTCATGACGGCGATGACGACGACGACATTCCGTTGCTGCCCGTCCAGAATCCCCACATTTGCATTTCTGAAGCGGGATGTAGGCACTACAGGCCGGATACCAAAGAGATCATCCACTACTGCAGCGCCGATTGTCGCATTCGTCATGAGTTCGACCTCTGGATGCGTAAATTCCGCCCCGCCGTGGAGTACGCCATCAGCAGGATGAACATCGGGATGTAGGCGCAAGCATAAATATGAACATTATCTATCTTGAATGTAAATTATTAGATATTACTAAATGCGGATTTGATTTTATCAGGAAGTCGGGATGTTGGCGGGGCCCTTTACTTCCTCCTTTTTTCTATTCAAATGACTATGGGGGCCAGTTCTATTCAAATGAAGAACAGTTCCCATTTCTCCTTTTAATCTGCAACCAAAAGTTGTAACAAGTATTTAGAGCACACTAGATGTTAGTAGAATTATTACATCATTAACATGGGATGTAAAAACGGATTCTAAGAATCTTGGTCACACAAGTGTGACTGTATTTTATTCAAATACTAAATGTCCAAATACGAATTGTTCATATTTTTATGATTTTTGAGGTGTTGTTTTATGGGCTCTAATAAATCAGGGAAGCAAGTTTCATTCCAGAAAAAATTGTGATAGGACCACGCGTCAGCGTCAGTAGCCAATATAAAAAAGATAACCGCTGACCCAACTCCCAACAATGGCGATCTGGGTTCACTAACCATCGTCGCCCATGACACTGGCCCACTAGTCAGCGCTAGTAGGCAAACCGTGAGCTGGCTGCTCAAAATTTCCCACCTATATTTACCATAGTGCCCATGAAATTCCAATTGATGCACAGAGCCGTCAAGGGCACGCCAGTAGTTTCATTAAACACAGTTACACACACCGTTCATATTTGGCTCCTCACTAGACTGATCCACAATAGCCGCATTCTCCCCACCGTCGCCGCTAGTCGCCCCACTCGCCTTTGCTGCTCTCTCCCCGCCGCAGCCCTGCTCTTCTCCAGCCCCACCGCTCCCTGCGTGACGACGGTGACGACGACGCAGTTACTGGTGTGCGGACGTACGTCCGACCAACCTAAAGATGGTTGACGCGGATCCGTTGACGTCGTCCCCAGCCACGACGACGAGCCAGCCGGCCGCCTCAAGCCACGAGCCACCGTGGATCCGACCCCTCCGACCATCACGAGAACAACTACTTCATTCGCGACAGAGGTTAGTCCTGCTTGAACCCCAACGCCCTCTCTCTCATCGTCCACAAAAAATCGATCTGCTATATATTCATGTCAATGTGGATTAATTAGGAGACATGCTTAGATAGTTCATCTTTAATTGATTGACTGTGGTTTTGATTCATGGATTTTGTTGCCCCAAGTCTGTGTGAATAAATTGTTGCTAACAGATGTAGTTATATGAACTATTGAAATTTATTTTCATGTTCCTGCTGCTATAATTTTTGCACTGTAAATTCATGAAAAGCATAAATGATGTTAGCATACTTTAATTCTGCTATGCTTTGAATGTAGTGATAACTATACTATCTTATGCTTTGTTGTGAGTGTTAATTGTTTCACTATTGTCATATATATTGTTATTATTGGTGTCATGATGTGTTGTGAGTGTTGTTTCACTACTGTCATATATAATGTCATGACCATTGCTTTATCCTCCTGTTGCATGTACATATGGAACACATAATCTATCGCTGCTCAAGTTGGACAAGGAACCAGTTGAAGGAATTTATTCTCTGCTTTGATATATAAGCATATTGTTGTGTCCCTGTCGAAGTGGTTAGCACCTATCCCTGTATGCTAATTAAGTAAAATATGAATTGTGTATGTCTATGCTGATTTTATTTACGATCGTATCAGCTATTTTCCCCGTCGAGAAAATGAATTTATCTAATAAGAATCAAGTTTAGATTTTCGGTCTTGCTTATGTTGCTCTACCGACAAACCCGACATATCATCTATACGAGCCTCCCACAACAACAAACTCCTCTACCTCTAGTGCATCATCACAACCCATCGTCGGTGAACCTTCTTCACAGGGTCACTCCGCATAGACTGCTGCGAGTAGTACTCGATCCCGCGGGTCAAGGACACAAACCAAATGGCCAGAAGACAAGTTGACTGTAACTGGACTTGATGCCAATTTTTGTCCTACCCCAGATGCTGCAAGGGATAGATTTGTATTGGTCAGTGGTCTCATTGCTCGGGAGAGGGTGTCAATCAACAAGGCGGTTGATGATCTCTCACAAATTGAAAAGGACCATCTGTTTACAGTTTTAGAGGAAAAGCTAGATTACCCAGCAAATCTGGAAGAATCTGTTTGCAAGAAGGCAGTTAAGGCAGCTATATCACAAATTGGAACCTTGCAACGGCGGTTCAAGGCCCATTTAAGAAAAAATATGAGTGAAGAGGAGACTCCCTTTGCGAAACATGCCTTTTTGCAGCAATAAGACTGGGACATGTTTGTGCAGGAAACCAATTCTCCTTCATTTCAGCAATTTAGCCAAAAGATGAAACAAAAGAGAGCATTGAATAATGAGACACACAAGATGGGCAGAAAAGGTTATCGTGGTAAAAGCAACGAGTGGGAGGAGGAGGATGCAAAGCTCACTGCCGAAGGAAAACAAAACCCTTGGGACCAATTTCCTGGACGTTCGAGACCTTATCTGCGGGCAAGGGTAGGGAAGAAGAAGAATACTAGTGAAGGAAGCGGGGGCATAACATTCAGTAACCCTGCGGTGGTGGGGGTAACAGAAAGGGTGAAAACACTTGCAGCTCAGGGTAGCGATGGTTCTTTCTCTGGGGTTAGGGAGGATTATATGCTCACCGCAGCACTTGAGACTCCAGAGCATCGAGGTGGGGTCCGAGGTGTGTCTAGTTCACTTGGCTGGGGTAAAGGGTTTGGTGGAGAGTTCGATGGAATGTATAGGAAGAAGAGGAACAAGAGGTCTAATTCTCATGATGTGATGGCGGACAAAACATTTAAATCAATTGTCCATGCTCTAACACTATCAGGCATCAACATACCCAAAAATGCACTTCTTCCTTCCCAATTCTCAGCTCTTGTCACTAGCAGCTACGAAGAAGATATGGATGGCATTGAGGAAGAAGATGGGCATGACAACGAGGAAGAACATGCGCATGTCAGGGAGGAAGATGGCAGAGAGCAAGATCATTGGAATGCCAACGGTGATGAAGCGAATGAAGTGTACAGTGATAGTCGATCACCTATGCTGGACACAATAGATAAGCTGACAGAGCCAACCGTATGCAGCCTTTTAGATGGCACCGTAGAGCTCACACTAGCAAAAGTCTTTCCATCTCAAAAGGCTTGCCATTCAGTACCGGTGCAAGACGGGTATGTTGTGGTGCAACCTACTTATGTGTGGGCCAATACGAGCCAATACCCTCTGCCTGTACCAATTGATGGGGGTGACGTAGCAACCCTAGCTGCGGCTCTCGTTCAAAGGATCCAATGGCCAAAGGACAGGATCATTTTACCACCCATGACGAGACATCCCAACCCTGAAGCCGCAACAAGTAGTAGGGGTACAACATCAAATGGCGGTGCTGCAGCTCAGTGTCAGCAAGAGAAGGCTCAACAACAGTAGCAGCAGCAGCAGCAGATCATCAAAACTATGCAGCAGGAGCGTCGACAACAACCGGAAGAGGAGCCCAGGCAAACTCCGCCTAAGCAGCAGCTGCAACTTGAGGATAATCAACAGACGAAACAAGAGGCCTCTCCCAGCAGCAGGAGCGTCGACAACAGCAGGAGGAGCCCAGGCAAATACGCCTAAGAAGCAGCTGCAACATGAGGATAAGCAACAGACGAAACAACAACCTCTCTAGCAGGAGGAGGAGCGCAGGCAATCTCCCCCTAAGCAGCAAATGCAACAAGTACAGCAGCCTCTGCAACAGGAGGAGCCTAGGAAATCTCCACTGCAGAAGGGGAACCAGGCCAGGAAACGTCTGTCTAAAGATGTGATTCTTAACTGTGTTAATGGGATAGAACAGGACCGACCAAAATACAAGCCTGGTGCTCCTATGTTGTCAGAAGCAAATGTAAAGGCTGTTGGACCAAATTGTGCCAAGTTGCATGCTTATGTCATGGAACACAGTAAGGATAAACTTGCCTTTCCGACAAAGGTGGATCAAGACTACTTTAAAGGTGGTTGTGGTGCTTTAATGGTAAACATTGAATTCAGTAGCGTGTTTAACCTTATAACCCTGGCTTCTCTGGATGTTACCTTCATGAGGTTGTGGACATTGTAAGTCCTTTAAAACCTAAAATGATATTTCTTTAATTTTGACCGCAAAGTTCATGTATGCTAACAATTTGATTTTTTGTAGGAAAATGATGGACAAGGCAGTGGAGAAGCAGACCAGTGTTGGGTTTTTAGATCCATATTTGTTTACTTCAACAAATATTTCTCAGCGTTCTCAGCAAGTTGGCAAAGCAATCTCAAATGCAATGATGAACAACTACTATGTGGTGGGTGCCTACTGCAGTAGCCACTGGGTAACAGTGCTCATTTGTATGAAGTTCAAAGAGGTTTGGTATCTAGATTCTGCTAAACAACATCCCCTGCTAAAGTTCTCAGACCTCCAAAATATTTTGAACTGGTCAGTTTCTTGTAGGTTTTGTTTACAAAAATTCAATCTCTTAGTGTTTCTAATTGGTATTGCTGACCATGCAGGGCCTTTGGTACAGTATTTTTTGTTCACAAAAAATCAATCTCTTAGTGTTTCTAATTGGTATTTTTGATCATGCAGAGCCTTTGGTTGTGCACAGGATAGAGTGACGAAAGGAAAGAAAAAAAGCCAAAAGCCACACTCAAGCACAAAACAAATCTCACTGTAAGACCGAGGTTTTTTTATGGTCTCTTGTTACCTATTTGGTACTGCATTAACTTGTCATTTTGTTACCTCGATGCAGTGTGCTCAGCAGCCACGGGGGTCCTATTTGTGTGGATTCCATGTGGCATTCCATATGTTAAGACTACTCGATGACATACCTGACATCAAGAAGGCTGTTGTAAGTAAATAATAATCCATCTGATTTTAGAAAATGATTTCTACTTGTATTCTCATAAATGATTGTATATTGAAGGATTTCAAACCTCCTGTAGATGTTTCCACAGAAGATGTAAAGTGTGTCCGGGAGATGTTGTGCGAGTACATTCTTTAGGAGACCATCGACTGAAAGGGCAAGTTCTACAGTGGTACACCGTGAGTTTATTGTGACCGGAACTTGAAACTCATTCAATCTTCTTTAGTCAGGTGTTGTTGCCTGAGAAACCTGCTTGGCTGGCTTGGTTGGGGTCGACATCGCTCGGTTCGGTCCGTTTTCTCATGACTCCATCCAAACAAGCCCCGATGAGAGTAACTTGAAACTTGATGTGATCCTAGCTAGCTTGTCTATAAATGTGATCTTGCTTTGTCAATATCCGTGATGTGAGAATGTGTTTGTGATGTCTCCTTGCCGTGGTGGTCGCCATATCCCGGCCGGTTCCGGGATGCGGCCCCGGTGGCCGCCAAATCTGGGGCGGTTCCAGGATGCCGCCGGCAACGGGGCAAGTTACTGTAGGGATGGCCGCCGTATTTGTAACAGGCGTTAATTAAAGCTCGTTACAAACACTGATCAGTAAGTTACGGGCTTCATTCGGAAAGCCCGTTACAAAAATGCCCACAATGTAACGACCAGTATAAAATCCCGTTACCTGTCTTGACCGGTGGGCCCCAGGACCTGGCCGTTCATCGAGATATAGGAGATGCAGGTTGACAGAAAGTGTCTCCTTTAATAGAGAGAAAGCAGACGTGCGTAGAAACAGATGCGTCTCATTTCGTCGAGACAGTAGAGACGTCGGTTCACAGAATGCATCTCTGATATTAATTTAACAGTAACGGGCTCTGTTTCATGCCTGTTACCAAAGTTCCATGTGGACCCAGAGAAACAACCATTTCACGTGACCAGTGACTAGTTGTGGTAACGGTCGTGGTTTGATGCCCGTTACGAATACTAGTTGTGCTGAGAAGCGCGTGAAATAGACGCGTCTCATTTCGTCAAGATAGTGGAGACGCAGGTGCACATCAGGCATCTCTGATATTGAGCTTATGTAAAGGGCTTTTCTTTGGTGCCCGTTACGAAAGTTCCCTGTGGGCCCAGAAAAACAGCCATTTCACGTAACCGGTGGCTAGTTTTGGTAATGGTCGTTGTTTAATGCCCGTTATGAATATGTCTTATCAGTAACGGGCATCTGCCCGTTACCTTTCTTGGCTTATTTGTAACACTTGATCAGTAACGGGCGCATTGCCTGTTACCAAAGACGATCTACGCCCGCTACCAAAGCCAGTTTTTCACGTAGTGTTGATTGGTAACGGACTTTACAAGCCCGTTACTGATAGGTTTAACATTTGTAAGGGCTCTTTTAACATCTGTTACAAAGAATTTATGTAGCAAGCGTTTAAGAAGCCTGTTACCAGAAGTCCATTGGTAACCGGCGTTGTGGAGGCCAACCCAGGGGTCGTCCTGGCACGCTTATAGGTAACGGCGCCAAACAACAACCGTTACAAATGTGGGTGGATGTAATGGGTGTTAAGGGCCCATTACAAATGCTATGTGACCTATTTGAGGTTTTCACGTAGTGGAATTTGGAAGCTTGTGATGTGTGCAAAGCACTACGTTATAAGATCCGGAGAGATGATGATCCTGGTGCTCTTGAGGGGACACCTCCCAAGATGACGAAAGTACCAATGAAGGTTATGTGGCATTTTCCTATAATACCACATTTGAAGCGTTTGTTCAGGAACAAAGAAAATGCTAAGTTGATGACATGGCACAAAAGCGATCGTAAGCAAGACCACATGCTGAGACATCCGGCAGATGGGTCTCAATGGAGAAAGATTGATAGAAAATACAAAGATTTTGCTAGGGAACCAAGAAACATAAGATTTGGTTTAAGCACATATGGTTTCAATCCATTTGGTGAGTTTAGTAGTGGTCATAGCACTTGGCTTGTGACACTATGCATGTTCAACCTTCCTGGTTGGATGTGCATGAAGCGAAAGTTCATTATGATGCTGGTGCTAATCCAAGGTCCAAAACAACCTGGCAACAACATTGATGTGTATCTAAGACCATTGGTTGATGAACTATTACTGCTATGGAAGAAAGAAGGTGTACGTGTGTGGGATGAGAATAAAATAAGCAAGAGAACTTCAACCTACAAGCATTTTTATTCATTACCATCAACGATTGGCCTGCTTTAAGTAACCTATCTGGGCACTCAAACAAGGGATATTGGGGCTGCACTCACTGTTTACATAAAACAGATGGTATTCATCTGAAAAATTGTAAGATGGTTTTGTATATGGCCATATGGGTCACTGTCGCTTTCTTCCTAAGAAGCATCCCTTAAGGAAGAAAGG
Source organism: Cenchrus americanus (assembly GCA_947561735.1). Lineage (NCBI taxonomy): Eukaryota > Viridiplantae > Streptophyta > Magnoliopsida > Poales > Poaceae > Cenchrus > Cenchrus americanus. The sequence goes on along the minus strand of OX387239.1, from coordinate 197,828,538 downwards.
TTTGCATTGGAAAGGAAAGGCTGATCATCATACAAAGCCCCCCCATTTTAAAGGAGATGAGATATTTGAGATGGTAAAGGATCTAAGGGTTGTCTTTGGAAAGGGTGACGGTAATGAACCTGTTCCACATGATGCTAATGAGCGTGCACCAATGTGGAAGAAGAAATATATGTTTTGGGAGTTACCTTATTTGGAAATTCTTGAGGTCCGAAATGCTATTGACGTGATGCACTTGACGAAGAATCTTTGTCTAAATGTCCTAGGCTTCTTGGGTTGTTACAATAACTCTAAGGATACATTGGAAGCACGACGGGATCTAAAAAATATCCATTGGAATGAAGCACCTCCGATAGAGGTTGATGAGGAAGAAGCAGATCCTGAAGAGGTTGAGGAGGAAGAACAAGATTACTTAGGTCCGGCTAGTTACACCCTGAGCAAGGAAGAGAAGGACAACATGTTTGATTGCCTAAACAGTATGAAGGTTCCATTTGGCTACTCATCGAATATAAAAGGGATAATAAATATGAAAGATAAAAGGTTCACAAATCTAAAGGCCCACGACTGCCACATGTTGATGACACAGTTACTTCTAGTTGCGTTGAGGGGTGTTCTACCAGAGAAAGTACAATTAGCGCTCGTAAAGCTTTGTGCATTTCTCAATGCAATTTCACAGAAGGCAATCGATCCAAGGAACCTAGTGAAGCTTCAGAATGATGTTGTGCAATGTCTTGTCAGCTTTGAGATGGCATTTCCACCTTCATTCTTCGATATTATGACTCACCTCCTGGTGCACCTTGTGAAAGAGATTACTATTCTTGGACGAGTATTCTTGCACAACATGTGGCCTTTTGAGAGGTTCATGTTAGTCCTCAAGAAATATGTTCTTAACCGCGCACGTCCGGAAGGAAGCATCGCCAAAGGATATGTAACTGAGGAGGTCATTGAGTTTTGTGCGGACTTTGTCGACTCAATTGACTCGATTGGGGTTCCAGTATCACGATACGAGGGGAGGCTACTAGGAAAGGTCACCATTGGAAGGAAAGCATGTTTCAGCAATGATATTGACTTGTTCAATAAAACACACCTAGCTGTTCTGCAACAATCAACCTTGGTGACTTCGTACATTGAGGAACACAAGCAAATTATTTCTTCACAAAATCCAACCAAAACCAAAGCATGGGTTACACGCCATCACTTGGAAAATTTCCCCTCATGGTTGAGTGAACAAGTTATTGTTGATTCCACAGTTCACCCACAACTCACTTTGTTAGCCAGGGGACCTTCTAGCATAATTATCAAATTCCAAGCTTACGATATAAATGGTTATACTTTTTACACAAGAGACCAAGATCGGAAAACCACACAACAAAATAGTGGTGTCCGTATATACGCCATGGACAGCAACAATAACAAGAACTCGTATTACAGTGTCATAGAAGAGATATGGGAGCTTGAGTACGGGCCACTTAACATCCCTCTGTTTCTTTGCCAATGGGTAAAACTAACTGGAGGTGGCATAAGGAAAGATCAATATGGAATGACACTAGTGGACCTGACCAAGATTGGTTTCAAAGATGAACCATTTGTCCTTGCCAAAAATGTGCATCAAGTTTTCAATGTCAAGGATATGACTAGCAAACCGAAGAATAAAAATCCCGAAGGACCACAAGATCCAAAGCGACACATTGTTCTTCGAGGTAAAAGAGTAATCGTGGGAGTCGAGGACAGAAAAGACAAATCAGATGACTATGATCAGTTCGATGGCATGCCTCCATTTGCTGTCGAAGTTGACCCGAGCATACCGCTTGGAAATGAAGAGACACCGTACTTACATCACGACCATGACCAAGGGACTCTCGTCAAGAAAAAAAAACTTCAATACTGTACTGTAATGATTAATGTTCAAATCATTTTTGTAATGTTCTATGAGTGTATTCCTTTAGTTATTTGAACTAAAACTTGTTAATGCCTTTCAGATGCCCTGTGAGAAGTAACCACAAAGTTTGAGATTTTTCTGAATTTGTGGAGCATTTTTCTTATGTCTTAGGAGACAAATATTGTCGAGTCTGATAATAAAGTAATTATTTTAACTATTAAATTATTTTTATATTGGAAAGTTAAGGCTGTTAACACTTAACGAAATATAATTTTGCATGGTTCAAATATTAAACTTACCATTTTTAAAAATGTTGCAAAGAGAAAGAATGAGAAAATGAGGTGGAAAAAGAATTAAAGTCCCGCATAAAATAGAACTTTAGTCCCGGGTGGTGTTACGACCCGAGACGAAAGGACGGCCTTTTGTCTCGGGTAGTAAAACTACCCGAGACTAAAGAGGGAAATTTTCCCTTTTGAGGCTCCCGCGTGAAATCACCCTTTAGTCCCGGGTGGTATCACCAACCCACGACCCAAGACTAAAGGTGTGTCTATATATAATAGCAGCGACCCTCCCCCTCCAGCACTTGCCAATTGTTCATCCCCGATCTGCCGCCATCGTCATCGTCGTGTCCTCCGCCGCCGCTGCCGTCATCCTCCCTGATCGCCGCCTTCCATGGCTCCCCTCGTCTTCTGCCCCACGGGATTCTCCGCCGCCGCCGGCCTCCCGAAATCCACCGTCCACCGACCCGCTGACGCCCTCGCCCCCCGCCACGCCGCCGGTCCGCCGCCGTCGGCCCCCGAACGCGGGCGGCTTCCTCCTCGACTCTGCCCCGGCCTCCGGGCACCCGATCCCCATACTCCTCGCGTCGGCCTCCTCCCCCATCCTCCTCCTCCGCGCCATCCACCCCCGCCCTCCGGGCCTCCGCCGCTGCCGCCGCGTGCCTTGCCGCCCGGCCGTCCTAAGCGTCATCGCCCCTGCCCGCCTATCGACATCGTCGCCTCATCCTGCTGGTAGAGGCGCCTTACGGTTGTCCTCCCCAACGCCGGTAGGGGCACACCCGCCCCGCCTCCCCGGACGTCGGCGTACACCGACCCTGCCCGACTGCCCCCAAATTGGGTCTTGCTGACGCAATCAAATTAATTGTTTGCATAAGCATTTTTTTAATTTCGTTTGAAGAATAAATTTATTTACAAAATTGTACTAAATATGTCTATAATAATTCTAATAATATGTTTCTCCCCAGCATCGCCGACAGCCATCTCGCCCCGGCTCCCCACTACCTCCCTCGACGCACCCAAGATCCCGCCACCGTCTCGCCCCGCCTCCCCACTGCCTCCCTTGACGCACCCCAGGATCCCAGCTCCCATTCTCCTCGTCGACTGCGGTAGACGACACTACTGATTCTAGAAATACATAGAAATTATTGTATAATCTCATAAATTCGGGTCGATTCATAGAAAATTAGTGTTTGTTCTAGATGGATACTAGAAATACATAGAAACTATTATACATTCTCATAAATTCGTGTCGATTCATAGAAAATTACTATTTATTCTAGATGGATACTAGAAAAACATAGAAATTATTGTATATTCTCATAAATTCGCGTCGACTCATAGAAAATTATTGTTTATTCTAGATGGATACTAGAAATACATAGAAATTATTGTATATTCTCATAAATTTGTATCGATTCATAGTATTTTAGTGTTTATTCTAGATGGATACTAGAAATAAATAGAAATTATTGTATATTCTCTTAAATTCGTGTCGATTCATAGAAATTACTGTTAATTCTATATGGATAACAATGACAACGATGAAAGGATTATGGAGGAGATTATTGCTGGCAGTGCAAATGCCTTGGCATCCTACACAGACGAGGAAATTATTCTAAATATGATTGGTCAAGGAGGCACCGCCGCCAATGACTTAGCAAATAACGAGGAAGACATAGCCGCCGACTCAGAAAATAATGACGACCTTGAGGATGCTAATGCAGAAGGTTCCAATGAGGTATACATATCATGCTTTAAGTTCATTAATATTAATTCGATAACCCCATTTCTTGTATATTCTCATAAATTTATGTCGATTCAATTCTTGTAGGCTTCTGGATCGACGACGAAAAAGTCCAATAGAGGTCGTACGCAACTAATCGTCGGCGATGTGATGTATCGTATCACTGAGGTGCTAGAGCTTGGCCAGCCTTGTGCTCCAAAAAAAGTCAAGGACAAGTTCGTGTCTCAATGCGGGGGCAATTGTAAGGGACAATGTGCCCATCAAGTATAGAGAATGGAAAGGAAAACCAAGTAATCCATACGTGGTTCCAGACTCAGTAAAAGACCAGCCGTGGAATGATGTGATAAAACACTTCGCACTTCCTGAAGGCGTCGACACAAACCTTATTAAAGGTTGGACTCTAGTGAAGATGGCAACTCAATTTCAGAATTTCAAGAAAAAGTTGACTAGACATTTTATGAAGAACCACCGAACTCCAAATTGGGATAAATATCCGAAGATAAAAGATCACTGTGTTGACGTTGAATTTCCGTCAACCTAGAGAACTTGTTATACATTGGTTTCGATTATGATTTGCAACTAACCCGCCACTAGGCATACTAATGATGTAACAAGTTCACACTTGCATGTCGATTCTAGAGTTTGTTGTTTACGCAGAAAATCTACGCTAAAGAGGAGACTTTCGGGATAAGTTCACCAAGAACTTTGGAAGAAGATCATGAAGCCCGACAAGAGTCAAGACACGCGATGAACATGACTCCAAATGACCCGAGGACCGAAGCGTCAACGTGCAAGTCTTCAGGGACTCAACCAGAAAACAGCGAAGCTTGCATAGCAAGGATTCAAGCCTTAACCGCGAAGGAAACGACGTCAAAGGCCCACATGCAAGTGCACACAAATAAGGGATCACGCGAGAAGCAACTGGGGAGAAAACCGGGGCCGAACCGGGCCGAAATGGGCCTGGGCCGGCCGGCCTGGGCCGACCGACCCAGCCCACTCCGGGGTTGGTTCGGTGTCCCCCTTTGCCCTTGGTGTTTGTCTATTTATTGCCTCCGCCGCCGTCGGCTGCCACATCGAACAAATCATCCTACCGACGCCATTGACCAGAACACCACCTCCGCAAGATGAGGGGGAGAGTTAGATGAGCTTGTCGCAAGGATCAACACCGGCGGAGAGAAGGAAGCAAGAGGAGGACTCCAAGCCGCTGGCCTAGGGGTGTTCCCAAGCTCCATCGCCGCCATCTTCATCGACGACGTTCTCCGGAGTCTCCATCACCCCTATGTGCTTCAATCTGTGTAAGATGATGGGGTAATGTCTCCATTCATCCCTAGGGTTAGATGGATGCATGCTATGTGATCGCTACTTGATTCGTGGTTTCCATCTATTGTTTTCATGTTGATGATGCTTTGATGATTAAGGTTAGCTACCGTGTTTTCCGGGCGTATGATATCCGCTACTCCCATAGATTCCATCAACATACCGTGTCCATCATAGGTCTAGTCACGATTACCTTCGCGTAGTGACAGTACGAGAGGAGGGAAAGGGCAAAACCGTGGTCACAACCCCCGGTAGATTGGCTTACCACTCTCGTGTAGTAGTTGCATATCCATGTTATCCTAGATCCTAGGGAGGGAACGCTTATCTTTCTTAATCACTCTATTGTGTCCACCCTTTACCATCTAGTTTAACCCTAGATTTGTTGGATAAACTTAAGTTAGATTAACTTAGGTTAGATTGTTTTACCTTTAGATTAATACTCTTTCAAAGGTTTTCCATTCAACTAGATTAGTACTTGGTTAAGCGCTAGTAATCCCCTTGCTCTGCGGATTGACAAGAACCTTGGGAATCCCGTGGTGAAAAAGGTGTAGGTCCATACGCTTGCGGATCGTAGGTGGATACGAGTTTTATCCGTCAACAAGCCCCTTTTTCTGGCGCCGTTGCCGGGGAGCTAGCCAGTTTGCTACGTTTAATCTAGTATTAATTTTGTTGATTACTAACACCTTACCCTTATTTTCTAGAAAAAAAAAATCTTTTTTCTTGTTTTCTTTCAACTTTTCTTGTGCCTAGATGGATTTGTTCACCTCACCATTGGAAGACGAAGAGATGTCGCTAAGGGAGCTAGCAATGCCGTCAATGGAAGACATTGAGATACAAAAATCAGATTTGATGCTTGCTACAACCCACTACGAAGTGAAGCCTGGAATCATCAAGTTAGTGGCGACAAAACTATTTAGAGGATTGGAGGATGACAACCCATATAGACACATTAAGGAATTCACGATGATATGCAACACGGTGCAACATAAAGGAGTTCTGGTCGCTTGGTTCAAGTGGAATCTTTTTCCATTCTCCGTCGAAGATGAAGCGCGAAGATGGTACACACTTGCGTCCATTGAAGCAAAAGGAAATTGGGATGATCTAGTGAAGAAGTTTCTTTTGAAGTTCTTTCCCATAAACAAGGTCCAAGACTTAAGGAGGCAAGTGCTCACTTTCAAGCAAGGAGAGGATGAAGGAATTGATGAAGCATGGGACCGTTTTAATGAACTACTTGAGTGAGGCCCAAACTTGGGATTTTCCGGTGACTTGATGTTGCATACCTTTTAATTTTCACTAACCCCTAACTCGTCTCGTTTTGTAAGCATGTGTGCAGGAGGTGATATAATGGATAAAACAATTAGTGAAGCTGCACAAATCTTACAAAGGATAAGCAATGGACAAAGAACGCAACGAGATTGGCAAAGATGTTGTCGAGAGGAGCAAAACGACAAAAGCAAGCCCAAGGTGCTTGCTGAAAATTCTGAAAAAGATGAACCGGAGGTCAAGGAAGATGAACCGACCATACAAGAAATTGAAGATCCACTTCCCAAGGTAAGAGAAGTCATTTCGGATGTTAAAAATGTTGAAACTAACATGAATGTAGGCCGAAGTATGTGGAATGCTAGACCATTGGCGGAGTTCAATCAATCCGGTTGGGTTCAAGTTGATTTCGCCCCACTAATCAACTACCGAAGGAAGGAGGAACGCTGACACGTTTCCAAACTAGTTGAAGATATATTTGATCAAGAGATGAGTGGAGAGTTGATCCAAAAGATGTTTGAAGAAGAAAGAGAAGAAGGAGATGAAGGATGGATCGACCGGTTTGACAACTCAAAGATTTGCAATAAAGGAACAGAAGAGTACAACCGTGATGAGCCTAGTGACTTAAAGGATAAATGGGAGGAGATAGGACTCAAGCTAGAAGATGAATGGGAAGGGGTTGACATAGATCAAGTACTCCAAGAAGGCCCCTCCCCACAAGGTGATAGCTTGTGTGCTATTGAAGCCTACACACTAGCAAATCAAGACATGGAAGTACTCAAGGATGACGGAAAGAGTGAATCAACAATGAGCGATCTTGACGACATGTGGTACATGGAAGATAAAGAAAGCAACATACAAGACTTTGAAGACGAAGATTGGGATGACAATGAAGACTTCAAAGAAGAGACAAATGCAAATGTAGTTGACGGATTACACGTTCCACATGATGAGTTGGAGGGGATGCAAAAAGGTAACAAAGAGACACCTTCACTCGTTGTGATTGATTCGCCTTCAACACCGCTAGATGAACCAAATATCACTCTTGTTGAAAAGGCTCTAAGGCCAAGGTACGCGCTGAAATCTCAAGATATTATCGGTATTGATGTTGATAAATTTAAATACTCATGCTCAACCAATAGTATGAATGATAGTTTAATGTCTATGCCTTGTTCCAATAGTGATCATGTTGATAGGCAAGATTTTCTTGAGAATGAAAAAGAGGAAACATTTATGTTTGATCCAATTAATATCACACCTAAAGAACCTTTGCCTAATGATGAGTTAAGTGCTATGCATGAAACATATGCTTCTTTTATTTACACCTTGACTTGTTGCTACAATTCACATATGGTGTTAATTATGGACGCGTATGTTTACAATAAGTTTTGTAAATCTCGATCATGCTTTGCGCTTGGTCAAGCTAATGACCTTAAAGAAGAACATGTCGGGAGAAGGCCCGATTTTCACTAACCATGTAGACAAGGCTTGGATAATGAAAAGAGAAGTCATGCTTAAAGAGTTGCAAGATAAATCATCAACCTCTCCAAATCCCGCAATGGATGCTGCTGTCTTTATAAATTTGAGAGCTTGTTCAGAGGTGTACAAATGGAGAAAATGAGATATCCAGAAGCTCCATCAAGTTACCATTCCAACGCATCAAGAACCAACAAGTTTTAAGACCCGTGCAAGGAGTTATGGAGAAAACATTGAGCGTTACGTGTTCTGAAATTTCAGGACAGATTTCATCGCCAAAGTAAAACGGACGTAACTCTCTTGTCCGGAGTCCGATTTGGGCAAATGAAGACTCGTTGGAAAGGAAATTTTATGCACTGTGCATTGGAGTAGAGCTTGAGTATACTTTCTGCTCTGGACATTAAAAAAAATTCATGGAGTGAAGGCAGCACCGAAGGATGATAAAGAAGGAGATAACGATGAAACAAAAGGATGCTTTGGGCAAGTCTTCTATAAGTGATCAAGCACAACATGGGAAGTAAATTAAAGCTGCATTTGTACCTTTTCTTTTTGCATGAAGGGCCATGGCGATGCGACGAAAAGAAGGTATGTGAGAAAGTCGAGCTTTATGACTTTAAATGAAGCGCTATTCGGGAGGCAACCCGTTTCTTTATATTTTTACTACTTTCTTAGAGAAAATAAAAGAAGGGCACTATCTTATGATGATCAACTTGTGGTTATTAATCTAAGTTCAGTTTTCCTTTTTAGAACCACCATCATGTTCATGATCATATTTATTTGCATGCATTGCATTTTGTTATCAATGTGATGTTTCTTTGTGTATACATGTTTTGCACATAGTTGGCTAGGTTGTTTTATATACTTAATGATGTATGCTTCTTTTCCATGTTAATACTTCATAAGGCATTATTAGTATTTTCCTTTTGTGATCTTGTGTAAACGTGGTGTTTAAACAAGATTGCGGACCATCATCGTTAAGTTCGATAAACCTAGCTAGCTTTTCATATGTTTTCATGTTGCTTTGGTTAGTTTATAAGCTTTGCAATGCGCTTAATTTGTCTTGTGCTATAAGAGTTATTGATTTAGGGATAGACATGGTGTTTAACCCTAGATTTATTAACCTTTGTGGCTATGGAGAAATTCGGCAACCTAGTTGTAAACATGGTGTTTAGAACTAGGTGAAAACATTGCCGTTGTTTATATTCTTTCCTATCATGTGCATACACACCTTGCACCACGTACACTCATTAGGTTTTTATTCCTCATTAGACTAATTATGCCACAAGTTAAGAATCTTAGGAGACATTGTTGGATTATTGGCAATTCTATCTACTCCCAACCGTCACCTTGGGGGTAGAATGTGCGTTTAAAACGTCTTACAGGCAAGATAAAGACTCTCACTACAAGAAAATTGAAGGATGGCTAAGAAGTGCTTTGTCTTATGATTCCATGAATAGCAAAATGCTAAGCATGGGGGAGACCCTGAATCTTCAACACGGTAGTGCAACATGATGCTCTAGAAGATAGAATGATCAAGATCATTAACATCTCCGGATCAATGTGCAAGAAGCCACCGATCTCATCAAAATTCTGCGTGGTATAAAAGGGAAAAACACTAGATATTTTTGGATATTTAGAAGCCCCATGAAGTTACGATTCCAACAAATCAAGAATCAAGACAATCGGAGGTTCCTACAAGCGGTTATGCCCGAATCACCGAGTGCAATACGTCCTGAAATCAGTTTTGGACAGCACACATCGCTGAAGTAAAACGGACATAGCTCCCTTGTTTGAACTCCGTTTTCGATGAATGACCACACGTTGGAAAGGTAATTTCATAAACTTTTCAATAGAGCTATATTTCGATATACATTCTGTTCTGGACAGAGGGGGAAATCCATGAAAAAGAGACAGCAAGGAGATGATGAGAACAAGAAAGAGGAGATGGTGATGACAACATTGAAGAGAAGGGCGACCAATGACTCCATTAGGCATACAATATTAAATTCAGAAGTCTAGGAGTGTTGATAAATCAAGACAAAATCAAAAGCCACATCGATACATGGAGATGTCGGAAGAAGGCAACGAAGAATTACAAAGGATGGTAACATCTCCATGGACCTTCTCTTTTCCAAACACAAATGCTTGTAAGTATGCCTTCAACCTCAACTAGGTGCAACCTTTTGTTTTTCTCTTCAAACAATAACATGGCTACTAGGAGGACAACCTAGGTTTTTTTTACTTTCAATAGATAAGCATGACCATGTGTTCACCTCGATGTTCTATATTGCCTATGCATACGGAAAGATGATGAAAGTTGCCACTTTGTTTTACCTACATGAAGTTATACATGTCTTGGCTAATTGCTCTATATAATATGATCTGAAATTAATTTAAATACCAGCTCTTTTATTTGTGGAGGTGAAATGACTATGCTCTAGACCCACATACATATCTTTGCTCTTTGATTTAAGTTTATGGATAGCCGGATAACTTGTTGTTTTTATGAAAACTTAACTTTTATGCTATCTACATATTTGTGATGCTCTTGCAAAATTCTACCTACCAAAGCCATATACATATATGTTTTATGATAACAAAACCCGTAGATTGCAAACATATGTTTTGATGAGTTGGATTAGGATTGATTTCTATGGTTCGAGACTAAGAAGCTGGTCATTCCTTTGTGTAACTTTTTCATGCTAGCCTTTTTGTCCATGCATTGTGGGTTTTCACATCGAAAATTTCACAAACTTCGCTGGGCATCCACCCTAAACCAAAAACATCTTTTTGTGATTACCTCCTTGTCCACAACCCAATTTGAGTATTGAGTAAAATTCTCGATGGAGATTCAAATATTCCGCAAGATTATGGAATTTATACTTACTTTAGCAGTCATTTCCCCTCTCTTTTATGCTCAAGGACGAGCATCGTTCAAGCATGGGGGAGGAGTCATTCTCTGACACAAATGCTATGTAAGTATTATGTTGCAAAAAGTTTTGAGGAGCAAAAGAAAAAAAGAAAAAAAGAAGAAAAAAAATGAAATAAGAAAAACATTATTATGATGAGAAGAAAAGAAAACTAAGGAAAAAAGGAAGAATAAAGAAAAAAGAGAAAGAAAGAAAGATAGAAAATGAGAAGGAAATAAAATAAAAGTAAAAAATAATAAAGATGCTCCTCGGATCTTTTTGCTTCATAAGTTCTCAAGTGCCTTGATGACAAATGCACAATCAAATCTTCCAACCATGTGCAATCCGATAACGAGGACTTCACTCGTGCCTCGGGATCATCCATTTGCCACTTGCACATGTCCACCTATCTAAATGTGTGTTTTCATCCATCTCTCTTTCCAACATTTATTTTCTATGGCCTTTTTGACGAGTCTCGGTAATTCCAATAGATCTCTCTCTTAATTTAACAATATTGCGGATGTATGTTTTGCTAGAATTGTTTTTAACCTTCCAAGCCTCACATAAGCCTTCCACTATCACATATGAGTAGAGTAGGTTGAAAATAATCTAGTATAGGCTTGAGTGACTTGATGAGATGAGTGTTTCCATGAGCTTTTGCAAGAGATTTTCACTTATGTTGGATATGCATCTTTTTGAAAATCTTCCATGTGACAAGGTAATGGTTTGAAGTTCACTCAAGTTTGAGAGCATCGTGTTACATGTGGCTTGCTCTTTATAGTTAGTCTATCTTCCATAATGAAAAATAAGCCGGTCACAACTTGAACTTTAAAAATAAATTCTTAAGAGAGAGCAATTTGTCTCGTCATGAATGACTAAGTGCAGGGATAGCATTGGAAGGCAACGCTGATTTCCCTTTTAAGCAAGGATTACTTACTCGAGAACGAGCAAGGTTTAAGGATGGGGGAGATGTTGACGGTGAATTTCCGTCAACCTAGAGTACTTGTTATACATTGGTTTCGATTATGATTTGCAACTAACCCGCCACTAGGCATACTAATGATGTAACAAGTTCACACTTGCATGTCGATTTCGGAGTTTGTTGTTTACACAGAAAATCTACGCTAAAGAGGAGACTTTCGGGATAAGTTCACCAAGCACTTGGAAGAAGATCATGAAGCCCGACAAGAGTCAAGACACGCGATGAACATGACTCCAAATGACCCAAGGACCGAAGCGTCAACGTGCAAGTCTTGAGGGACTCAACCAGAAAACAGCGAAGCTTGCATAGCAAGAATTCAAGCCTTAACCGCGAAGGAAACGACGTCAAAGGCCCACATGCAAGTGCACACAAATAAGGGATCACACGAGAAGCAACCGGGTAGGAAACCGGGGCCGAACCAGGCCGAAATGGGCCTGGGCCGGCCGTCCTGGGCCGACCGGCCCAACCCACTCCGGGGTCGGTTCGGTGTCCCCCTTTGCCCTAGGTGTTCGTCTATTTATTGCCTCTGCCGCTGTCGGCTACCGCATCGAACAAATCATCCTACCGACGCCATTGACCAGAACACCGCCGCCGCAAGATGAGGGAGAGAGTTAGATGAGCTCGTCGCAAGGATCAACGCCGACAGAGAGAAGGAAGTAAGAGGAGGGCTCCAAGCCGCTGTCCTAGGGGTGTTCCCAAGCTCCATCGCCGCCATCTTCATCGACGACGTTCTCCGGAGTCTCCATCACCCCTATGTGCTTCAATCCGTGTAAGATGATGGGGTAATGTCTCCGTTCATCTCTAGGGTTAGATAGATGCATGCTATGTGATCGCTACTTGATTCGTGGTTTCAATCTATTGTTTTCATGTTGATGATGCTTTGATGATTAAGGTTAGCTACCTTTTTTTTCGGGCGTATGATATCTGCTACTCCCATAGATTCCATCAACATACCGTGTCCATCATAGGTCTAGTCACTATTACCTTCGCGTAGTGACAGTACGAGAGGAGGGAAAGGGCAAAACCGTGGTCACAACCCCCGGTAGATTGGTTTACCACTATCGTGTAGTAGATGCATATCCATGTTATTCTAGATCCTAGGGAGGGAATGCTTATCTTTCTTAATCACTCTCTTGTGTCCACCCTTTACCATCTAGTTTAACCCTAGATTTGTTTGATAAACTTAAGTTAGATTAACTTAGGTTAGATTGTTTTACCTTTAGATTAATACTCTTTCAAAGGTTTTCCATTCAACTAGATTAGTACTTGGTTAAGCGCTAGTAATCCCCTTGCTCCGCGGATTGACAAGAACCTTGGGAATCCCGTGGTGAGAAAGGTGTAGGTCCGTACGCTTCTGGATTATAGGTGGATACGAGTTTTATCCATCAACACACTGGAAGTCCTTTGTTGAATACAAGAAAAGTGAAATTTTTGCCCAAAAAATGCCCAAGTGAAGAATAGTGCCAGTAAGAAAGGGGAGTACAACCATCACCTTGGTCGAGGTGGTTATGTGGTAGCAATTCCCAAGTGGTGGAAGATGGAACAAGACCTTATCGCAAAAGGTATCATATCAGCAGTCTTTCACTGACCCGAAAGATCGAAGAATTGGTATTATGCACATGGAGGCAGATTGAACCCGGATGATGGTGCCCTTGAATTCCCACCCACGTTTCGAGAGAAGGCACTTGAGTTAATGAACAAAATAGAAGATGTTAAAGCTGGTAGATTGAAGGATGACAGAGAAATGGATGAGCTCACTATGGCACTCGGGAATCCAGAACACCTAGGAGGTTGCAGGGGCTATGGGGTGGTGTCGTGGAAGTATGCCTTCAAGGGAAACCACGATAGCTATAAAAGCCGCAAAAGAAGAAAAGAGTGCGAAGAGGAGCATTGGCACCAAATGGTGGAGCAAATACTTAAAGAACAAGAAGAAAAGATGCAGGTAGAGATTGAACGGCGACTAGCCGTAACGATATCTCAAATAGCCCAAACTAGAGCGCTGCTCAAAGTACCTCTAGATACCGTCATTAGCCCTTCTGCTCGGAAAAGCAGTTGTGCTTTTACCGAGGTTGCACCAGGTGCTTGCATAGAGGTCGCACCGGGTGCTTGCATAGAAGGCCCTGAAGAGCCAAGGGCAATCGAAGGAGTTCCAGTGGATGACAACCAACAATACCCGGTGGATTTTCTCTGTCGGTGCACCCCATGTGAGCTGCACAAGCCATTCAGCAACATCACAATGCAGGTGCGTACGGAAGTGCTTTTGCGCATTTTCCTGGACAAACTAACCACGTCATGTTGATTCCACCCGGCTATGCCTCGGTTTCTATGGAGGAGATTTGTCAGCCACAATTTGAAGATTTAGAGCTAGACATCCTAGGAGGTGATGGGGAAAGGACACTCAAGGATGCGGTTCACAGTATCATATTGTGGCCTAAACGTTAAATTATAATCCCCCAGACGGAGGGACCAATCCCTCCTATAGATCCCCCGCAGTCGCGACCATCATCATCTCCTAGGTCGTCCTCACGACCTTCAATATCACCTCGCTCACCATCTACATAGGAACCATTATTCAATTCCGGAGCTGCGAGCTCCAGCCATGATATTGACATCAATCCCGAATCACCTCCAAAAAAGCAGAAAAACCAATGGCGGCAAAGCAAGCGCCATCAAAAGCAGAAAAAACACCGCAGCACCACAGAAAAAACCGCCCAGCCACGAAAGCACATCAGAAAAACTGCCCAGCCACCAAAGTATATCAGAAAAACTGAGAAACCACCGCAGAAGAAACTACCGCAGAAGAAACCACCTAGCCAGCACAACCGAAAAATCCGTCGAAGCACAATATTCCAACCTAGTGCAACCACCAAAACCACCAACGATAAAGAAAATGGTTGAGCCCATCAGCAAAAGGAAGCTAGCATGGGAGATGACAGAAAAAGAAGGAAAAACAATGATCGGTTCCCAACATGTGCATGAATTTTTCAACAATATTAATACAAAACAGCAATGGAGGGAGCTAGAGAAGACCAAACAAGTAGATCCATCAAAACTTAGGTTTTCCAACTAATGAGTGAAAACAGCAAGAAGTTGATGCCCATACTGGCTTCGACGTCGTCTTAAGAAGATGCATCGATGAGGAAACAGACCTACGTTCCCTCCGGCCTCAATGCACAGGAACGAGTTGTAGCAGAAATTCCTACACAAGAAGTAGTGAAGCTCCTTGGTTTCATGGAAGAAACAAGGATGCCTTTAGGTGTTGCACTCGGCTATGAAGAACCACCCCGGGATCCAAGTTTCGAGTATAGATGGCCCTTTCAGCTAGGAAAACCTCTTATTAGGCCAGAACTAGCACTTAAGCTCTCACCTAAGATGTACAAATTTCATGAGTGGTACATGCGGCAATCACTCAAAGGCGTACATAGCATAGCTATGCTTGCTGCACCCGAAGATTTTGCCAGTGAAGGCAACAAGGTGGTCTGGCTGGAATTCAAAGATATTTATGAAATTTACCATCAAGACGCCCTGAATACCAATCTTATCATCACTTGGTGTCGGTAAGTGGCGTCTTTTTTATGTTTATTAATTAAATTATTACATATGTGGATTTACTAATTAACTTTGTATTTCATTTTTGGTAGCCTGCAAAAACATGAGATGCACAAAAAGAATATTGCCAGTATTGGTTTGATGGACCCATCAAAAGTCAATGAGTTTTAGGTCAAGCATTAAACCAGACACAACAATCGCGACAATCTATATGACCTTGTCTAAGTTTCATGACAAGGATCTCATACTACTACCTTAGCTGCGAGTATGTGCAATTGCCATCTAATTGTCTTTGCTAATTCTATTTTGTTCTAATTTGTATTACTATTATGACCATGTATGTATAGTTTCCACTGGATTCTTATGATCATTGAAGTCGACAATAGCAGCGTCATAGTGTGGGATTCCTTCAGAAAAAACCTCGCAAGTTACCAAAACCTTCAAGATATGTTTGGAGCGTAATAATTCTACCTAAGACATTCTTTTAAATGCAATGTTTATTTATTTATATATTGCTTTTACTAACATATTATCTCTCATGAATTTTCTTCAAAGCTTGACAAAAATTCATTGCAGAGAAAGAAGGTGAATTTAACCCAACAATTACATTTTATACTGATTATCCAGTACGTAATCCAAATAACAACTTCAGATTTGAGAAAATTTAAATTTATCACACTTATATTTCATAACATTTTCTCCTATCCACTTTAGTGTTTGAGACAGGAACAAGGAAATAATTTATGTGGATACTAGTCTGTGAGCACATAGGATGTTTGGCAAGTGCAAAGTTCGGAATTTATGATGTAAGTTAATTAAATAAACCTATTAATAATACATCATTTCCTAACCGCTTATATATTTAATTGTTGGGTGTAATATATTAACATATTTGCACATTATACAGATGAATATGGTTAAGGACGAGGTCATTCAGAAGGATCGTCTTTCGGTGATTCAAGAAAGTCTATTGGGATTCATCCATGAGGAGGTGGTTATGCCAACAGGAAAACATCATTATGATACATCCAAAAAATCTAATAGAGACTAGAAATTTGAAGTTAACAATATTTTGATGGATAAATACTATCTATTTTTATGTGTGTATTTCTAAGTTTATGTAAGTTTATATATAAGTCTAACTTCAAAAACTTTATATATAAGTCTAACTGCGTATATGGTATATATAGATAGGTATATACCTATATACAAGTTCAAATACGCATACATACATATACGGGTTAGACAACAATTAGAATATACGCTCAAATCGAAAAAAAAGAGAAATGAGACTTGGTCTCGGATGGAATTGCATGGGACTTGCAGCAGCCACGGCAGCCACAGACCGCTGAGATGGTGATCTGGGCCATTAGCAGGAAGACGGGGCACAAATCCCCAGCGCGGGCATGGGGTTCTGCTGGTTGTTGAACTCATAAGCAAGTTAATGGCAAGTACATGTGGTCAAATAATATATAAGCCGTCTCATGCATATGTACACAGAGCCATGCCACCACTGCCACCACGAACAACTCAACCAGATCATGCCATAAACGGTATAAGTAGTGATGCTTACAGTAATGTTTGCCCCCCTCTGCCACGAATCCCAAGATGGCACTCAACAATCCCAGAGACCTGACAATCGCGGACAGGATGATCGCCGCCTTGTCCATTCTGATTTTTATCTCCGCCATCTTCTCCCCTTGCTCGCTCTCTTCTCTCTTCAGGAAGAAATGTTACCACACTATAATGTTGGGGATCGGAGGCGTACGTGGCTGTTTCTTCTCAATACCCATCAGGGTCGTTCTGCTTATATAGGCATTGCACACTTGCCTCCATGCATCTTTACCTAATAATAAAGCAAGGAAGCAATCCTTCATGAATTCTGCCTCTGTTCTGTTGTAAGTTTTCGTCCGTCCGCTTCATGGTTACTTGATGATTATTAGTACCAGCAAACTCAGACTCTCGACCGACCCGGATTCAAACTTCTGTTGCAGAGCGTAGCTCTTGCGATGCACACGCGGCAATTATTTAAAGCAGTCGAGACCAGGTATCAATACAGATCAAAATAAAGACGATTGCAAAATCTATGAGTAGGCACCGCCGTGGTTAATTCGACGACATCATCACCCCCGCAGACCCGGTGAGGTCCTGTAACCCTGGTGAGTGGAAGGCGACGGCCTCCTTTTATTTCTTGCTCCCTTATTTCTCCTTCATCTCTCATCGTGGGCAGTAGGGACTGTGGCTGCGTCGGTCAGAATGCTGATCGCTGGGGGTACACGGACCTGGCTTGGGCGACACAAACGTCACCATGCCATGATCGGCACACGGACCACCTCGCGGATTGATGTCAATCGATCGCGTACAAGTAAATGAAGGCGTTGGGGTTCAAGCCATGACATGGGGTGTGGTTGGCTGGAGGTTTTTGTTCTGGAACGTGCCTCTCTCATGGCTCCAGCATTCAGCACCTCATGTAGTATATGTCGTATATGTGCTAGATTGGTCAGGCATGTGTATGCCTAGGTAGGTAGTCGAGGAATAATGTGGAAGGGCAAAAAAGTTTGGTCAGCAACAACCACCACCGCTGTATGGTTTGGGACTAGAGAATTAATTAGTTTGGCTATTTGCTTATTTTTGCTTTACTCGTGCTCCAAAAACACGTACCTTTTCATGGTACTGCTCGCACCTTGCGATCCATCCTCGTTGCGGACGAGCGTGCTCATTTGGAGATTGGACAAGCAGATGCATGGAATATTTGGATTCCGGCTCAGCGAGCATGTCCGATGTAGCCGAGAAGAACACTACTGCAAGCCAATATAAAATGTTTGGATTTTCGTGCTTGCTTAGGTTCAAACTATTGAATCCGCTTGGGACCAAATTGCTTGAACTGTACTATTATATATTGATATTATATATATTCCAAATAATGTTTTTAGGATACACAATTTAAGTATAGTACTGCTTTGTTACTAATATTATTAACCACTATGTTTTGTTTTTGCAGATGGCTTATTCAAAACAATACGAGGGCTGCACTCCATTGAAAGACACAGGCACCGTCACCACCACAAGTATGTTGATCAACAATAGTATCTATGTAAGTGTTTAATGCATATGATTCTACATAACTAATGCCTATAGTACTTATTTAGATGGTGACAACATTAGCAATGACAATGGCTCCAAGGCGTCAGGCAACCAGCCACCACTCATGGATCCTAGAGAACCTAAGTGACGGAGGGAAAGGAACCGATATGCACAACTATCTTCCAATGATAAAGATGAATTACTAAAAAATGGTCGTGAAGCTCGTCAACAAAAGAAATATATAACTGACCTTGTTATATTAACACCAGAGCAAATTGAAGCAAGACGTGCTGACGCTAGAGCACGTTATGCAAATTTAACACCCAAGCAGAGGCAGGCAATACGTGATCGTCAGAGGTTGCTTTATGCAAACATGACATCTGACAAAAAACAAGCAAAGAGGAATCGTGAAAATGTACATCATGAGATAATATGCAACACTATCAGTAAGAATTCCATTGCCATGGAGAACCCTTTGTATAACTCATCAGATTGATTGTTTTGAGATCATTCTCAACAGTCTTCAATTGTTTTCTTCTAAGTCTGTCCACACAAGGTCCATAGAAGCATGATGTTCCTGGAATGTTTATCCTAACAAAGTTGAGCTAAATTTATATATTACACATGTATGGACTATTATTTGACATGTTCCGCTCCCTGGTGATGTATAATATTCATGAAACCGCTTGTTGAAGTATCTAACCATTGTGGACCGTTGCAACGCACGGGCATATCGCTAGTGTATATATATATAGCTCGGCTCGGGAAAACATGCTGACATAGGAGGTGTCGGGGAATTGGCAAAAACCTTACACCCTCGAAACGTCAGATCTGCTGAATTCGTGAGGATATTCGTGAATTAACCTCGGGATGGAAAACTCTGTTTCGTGGACGGGAAAAGCTCTTGAAGAAGTCCTATCGTGCATTCATCTAACCTCCTGATGATACATGAAACTAATAGCCGAAATAGGCTTCTGTTCGCGACAGTTTGTTGTCCGTTTCAGGGTAATTGGAGTCTGGTGAAATTGAGGAAACTAGAAACCTGCGAAGTTCAGGAATCTAGGAGAACCTCAATTCGGGAATCTTTCTGGATGATGATTTTCGGGAACCTGTGAGAAGCCAACTCAAAGACGTCGCTTCAAAAGTCCGTGTTTGAAGTGTGAACTTGTGGCAGGCATGTAAATGTATGAAATTAGCCCCGCAAATCACGGGATGTAAAAGACATTCATGTACATGTTCACACCAGGAAAATTCTCTAGATTCGAGGGTATTCTCGGAATGTAAAAGTCCCTTCGTCTTCCTATAAAAGGGGGCGCGAGGGCATGTGTAAAGGGATTCTCAACTTTTGAGGTCAGGATAGGCTTTCGGAGATTCTTTGTCTCCTCCTTCTTCGTGACTTGTGTGCTTCTATTCGTGATTCTTGTGTTCGGGGACCCCATCCGATTTTCGGACCCCCCAACATTGGCACCCACTGTGGTTTCAGCCGAAAAATAGCTCACGATGCCACCGCAAAAGAAGTCCAACAAGAACATTCCCACTGAGACCGGCCAAGAGGAGCACTACAATGATGAAGACGACGGAATCTCTCTCACTGCAGAACCTTCACACACCACAGATCAAGAATGAAGAGCAAAACTTGAGGCTCTCCAAGAGGCAAGAGCTGAGAAGACAGCACATACTCTAGAACCATTCACAGAAGAAGATGCTCATGAAGATGATGACCAAACTGTTGACAGAGAACTGGAGATAGTACAACAGAAAGTACAGCAGCTTTATAAAGAGAAAGAAAGATTCGCGAACAAGCTGGAAGCAAAGAGAAAAGTTTCAGAAAAACTAGAGAAACTTAATCAAGCAAAAGAACAAATTGAAAGAATGCAAAGAGAAATTGAAGAAATGAAAGAACAAGGAAACAACTCATTGTGGCAAGACCACCACACCAGGGTTCTGGCCAAAACAGAAGAACCCCGAAAGAAAATTTCTTCGTGGGTAATGGAATCTCACAATTCGTGGATCCAGAATCACCACTCTCAGTAGGTTTGCAAACTGCACCATGGCCACCAAAGTTCAAGCCAGTCTCTCTCCTGAAATACAACGGCTTCGGAAACTCCGGATAGTACCTCATGAGATACAAATCGTTTGTGAATTCAGCAGGAGGAGATGATGTCGTGCTGGCCAAATCCTTCATCATTACATGCGAAGGCCCAGTTCTAAATTGGTACTCTCTGCTACAACCACACTCAGTCTGCAGCTGGGTTAATCTCAAAACAAAGTTTATTCAAGCATTCCAGATGTTTCACAAAACAACAACTTAGTCATCAGATTTGTACAAATGCAAGCAGAAAGACAGGGAGCCATTGTGGAACTTTGTAAGAAGGTTTATACAACAAAGATCCCAGATCCCCGAAGCAGTTGATAAAACAACAATTCAGGCGCTGATCAAGGGTCTGACTCCAGGACCAACAGCCTCACATCTCACCCGAAGAAAACCAAAAAGCATTGATGAGCTTTTTCACGAATTAGAAAAGTACATCATGTTTGATGAAGATCACCACAGAAGAGTTGCCGAACGAAACGAGGCAAGGCAAGGCAACACAAGAACAATGTGGAGACCTCACTTTCAAAACCCACGAAACATCAATAACGTGGAAAATCTAGAACTCACATAGGACAACAGACCAAACACAAGAGGAGGTCATCCACCTAGGCGAAGAGGAAGGGGAAGAGGACCCCCGAAACTCACAAACCATAACCCAAGAGATCCATACTTCTACTACCAATATCACGGAAGAGGACATAATACCGAAGGGTGCCCAGAAACAAAGAATAACATCGTTAGGATTCAAGAAGAGAAAGCCATGATGAGCATTGCCTCCACAATGCCGAACCAACTTCGCCCGAGCTCTGGCAACACAGTTCGTGAACTTTCAGTCAAATCCAGCTACAGTACAACAGTTCCAGCAGCTACAGCCATCCTGGCAACCTTCTCAACAGTTCTATCCTCAGTCTTAAGAAATTCAATCAATTCAACAACCGCAGCCAATTCAAGAAATATTGCCACCTCTGCCTGACAATTCATCAAGGCCAGAATCGAGTTCAAGAACTCAAAACTCAAAAGCTTTGCCCTCTTTTGGAACTATCATGCACATCACAGAAGGATCAGCTATGGAGTTCGAAACCAAAAGGCAAAGAAACAAATACTTCAGATCTGTGAACACTATTATCAATGATGGCCCAGCCGCACAGCCAGATTGGGCCAAAGTGCCCATTACATTCACTGAAGAAGATTTCAGATTGAAATCCATGAACCACAATGATGCCATGGTTGTCGAGGTAAACATAGCCAGATGGATTATAGGAAAAGTTCTAGTGGATAATGGAAGTTCAACAAACATTCTGTTCTTGAAAACTTTCGAGAAGATGATTTTTAGTCAACACATGTTGCATCCACCAGAATACCCACTGCTGGGCTTTGGAGGGAAGCCTATCAAACCAGTGGGAAAAATACCTCTGCCTGTATCGTTCGGAGATCTTGACAACGCCAGAACCTAAACACTCACATTCGACGTGGTCGACATGTACCACCCGTATCTCGCGATTTTTGGCAGAGGATTCATGAATAAATTTGATGCAGTGATAAGGTAGCAATTCTTACGCATGAAGATACCAGCTCCCAAGGGAGTCATCACTGTGTTCGGTGATAAACAAGAAGCAAGAAACAATGAAAAGGGTCATACCCTAGGACAAACCAACATGCATCAGCTGAATTCTGCTGAAGAGAAGAGAGAACCATATATTGAGGCCAAGCGAGATAAAGAAAAAATTGAGATAGCTATCGATGGCGAAACCAAAAAAGTTTACCTAGATGATATGCTCGACAGAGTAGTCACAATAGGGGCTCATCTTAGCCCTGAAGAAGAAAACGAGCTCGTGCGATTTTTAAACAAGAACAAAGACATCTTTGCCTGGTTAGCCAAAGACCTGCAAGGTGTTGACAAAGACATCGTCGAACATACTCTGGAGACAGATGAGAAAATACCACCAAAAAAGTAGAAACTCAGGAAAATGTCCGAAGAAAAAGTAAAGGCAGTAGAAGTTGAGGTACAAAGGCTTCAAGACGTGAAAGTGATCAGAGAAGTCTTGTATCCTCTCTGGCTGGCCAACACTGTACCAGTAAAGAAGAAAAACGGGAAGTGGAGAATGTGTGTAGACTTCACAGATCTGAACAAGGCATGCAAGAAGTACGATTTTCCTTTGTAAAGAGTAGACAAGATCGTGGATGATGCTGCCAACAGTGAGATGCTCTCACTCCTGTATGTGTTTTCAGAATATCATCAAATAAGAGTGCGAAAAGAAGACGAGGAAAAAACAAGTTTAATCACTTCTTTCGGAACATCTTGTTTTGTCAGGATGACAGAAGGGCTGAAAAATGCAGGGTGCACTTTCTCAAGAATGATAGCAATAGCCCTCCATCCACAGCTTTAGAGAAACATTCTAGCATATGTCGACGATATAGTCCTGAAGAGCATTCAACGGAAAGACCACATCAGCGATTTGGCAAAAACTTTCGCGAACCTCAGAGCAGCAAATCTCAAACTGAATCTTGAGAAATGCGTCTTCGACATTCACAAAGGAAAAGTTCTTGGATGTCTGGTTTTGACAAAAGGCATAGATGCAAATCTTGACAAAATCAAGGTGCTAATTGAAATGCAAGACCCCGTTTCAGTGAAAGACGTGCAAAAGTTGACAGGAAGAGTTGCCGCTCTCAACGGGTTCATTCCTAGAACTGCAGAGAGAAGCTTGCCTTTCTTCCAAGTTCTCCGAAGTTCCAAGATCTTTCAGTGGTCCGAAGCTCAGAAACAGGCTTTCATAGAACTCAAAGATTATCTGTCAAACATGACCAAGCTGTGTCCTCTAGAACAAAAATCGCCACTTCTGTTATATTTTCTGCTTCAAATTCGGCTATAAGTGCCGTGGTAGAACAAGAGAAAGAAGATGAAGGAAAACTCAAGCAGATCCCGGTATACTTCGCTTCAGAAGCTCTCTCAGGATCCAAACTCTTCTATTCCGAATTGGAGAAGATAGCATATGCAGTTGTAATGGCTGCGAGAAAACTAAGGCATTACTTCGAGGGTCACAGGATAAGGGTTATCACGAATCAACCGCTGAATGACTTGTTCACGAATAAAGAAGCATCTACCTGAATCATCAAGTGGGGTGCTGAATTATCAGAATACAGTGTTGACTTCGAGAGGAGAAGTGCAATCAAGTCGCAAGTCTTGGCAAATTTTGTTGTAGACTATACTTTGCCAACTCATAATCCTGGTGAAAACATGCCCATACCATGGGTGATGCAGTGTGATGGAGCTTGGTGTCACAAAGGGGTCGGAATATCAGTACTCGTAACATCTCCGACAAGAATCGTGATAAGATATGCTGCTCGACTTATCTTCGTGAATGGTGAGCATTCTACGAACAACACAACCGAATACGAAGCTCTATTTCTAGCCTTAAGGAAGATGAAAGCACTGGGTCATCAAACCTTTATCATTAAGACAGATTCCAAAGTTATTCAGGAACACGTTGAGAAAGAAAGCGAAGAAAGAAATCTTGTTTTGATGAAGTACCTTGAGAAAGTCAGAGAGATGGAAAGGCATTTCAAGGGTTATTCAGTTCAACACATACCAAGAGATAACAACAACGAGGCAGAAAAGTTGGCCAAAGCAGCAGCCAGAAATCAAGTAATACCTCCTGACGTGTTCTTCGAAATCATCAAAGAACCGTCTATCAAAGAATCAAAGCCAAAAATCGTGAATGTTGTGGAGATTCGTGATTCGAGAGCTGAAATCATAGCATACTTGAGGGGTCACTATGAACCACAAGATGAATTGGAGGAGAAAAGATTGAAGCAAAGGGCAAGGGGCTATGCGGTGGTCAACAGAGAGCTGTACAAATCAGGAGTTACCGAACCATGGTTAAGGTGCATTAACTCTGAAAAAGGTATTGAACTTCTCAAGGAGATTCATAGAAGATTCTGTGGTGCGCATATAGGCACAAGGGCTCTAGCAGGCAAAGCAATAAAACAAGGATTCTACTGGCCTACCATAAACATTGAAGCGAAGAAGTTAGTTTGGGAATGTGAAGCATGTCAAAAAACAACGAATCAGCAAAACTTGCCATCCATGCTAGTTCATCTAATTCCTTCATCAGGGCCTTTGCAAAGGTGGGGAATGGATCTAGTTGGACCACTGCCAACAGCTCAAGGAAATTGCAAATTCGCAGCTGTGGTCGTGGATTACTTCACCAAATGGGTGGAAGCGAAAGCATTGGCGAATATTACAGCACCAACAATCTAGAAATTCTTCTGGCAAAACATAATCTGCAGATTGGGGTACCAAAAGAGCTGACTGTTGATAATGTGAAGCAATTCGACTGTTATTCCTTCAAAAAATACTGCAAACCTTTGGGAACTCATGCGAAGTTTTCGTCAGTATATCACCCGCAGTCTAATGGAGCTGTTGAAGAGCAAATGAGCAGATATTTTCAGGAATCAAGAAGTGCTTGTTTGATCAAAAGAAGGGCAAGTGGAACAATGAATTGCCGAAAGTAATCTGGTTTCATAACACCATAGTATCAAGAGCAACGGGTTTCACACCTTTTCGCTTACTCTTTGGCACTAAAGCAATGACACCAAATGAAATTAAGAATGAAAGCATGAGAGTGCAGAAGGCAAAAGAAATCGAAGAAGTTGACATAAAAGCAGAGAAAGATATGATTGAGTTAACGATCCTTGAAGCTACTGAAAACATCAAGAAGTATCATAAAGAAACTAGGGCATGGAAGGATAGAAAAGTAGTCAGAAAAGACATCAAGACTGGTGATTTAGTGCTGAAAAGAAAGAAAAATTGGGAAAACCCCGGGAAACTTCAAGAACCATGGGAAGGGCCATACTTATCTAAGGAAACAAACATGCCAGGGGCTTTCGGCTTATTAGACCAAACTGGCGAAGAGCTACCACATTCATGGAATGCTGACAACTTAAAGAGGTACTATCCTTGAGAATCTCGGAAGTAGTTATATTTATGTTCAACATTTCCTTTTGTAAGTTTTAATTTCGGGAAAATGTAACAAACCGAACCACAGATCTATAAGTGGTTTCGGGACAAAAACATCTACTTTTTCGCACTTAATTTAGAATTAGGAGGACCGTACTCTTTTCCTTGCAAAGGGGGCCCTATATCAAGGGGCAAGGTTTTTAACGAGGCGGATCCTATGTAAATACTCTTTGTGAGATATATATGAAAAGAGTCTTCCCCCAAATTCTGTGTTTTGCGAAGTTCCACCATGAGAAGGCTCCGTGATAGCCGAAATACCAGCGTGTGAAAGAAAAGTTCGTGAAAGGCTCGTGATAGCCGAAATACCATCGTGTGAAAGAAAAGTTTGTGACAAGCTCCGTTATAGCCGAAATTCCATCGTGTGAAGGAAAAGTTCGTGAAAGGCTCCGCGATAGCCGAAATTCCATTGTGTCAAAGAAAAGTTCATGAAAGGGGATCCTTGATAGCTGAAGGCTGCATGAAAGGTTAAATCCCACCGTCAATGGGATTCCCACCGAAAGGCCTGAGACAACAACAAGTTGTGTCCTAAATCCCACCATCAAAGGGATTCCCACCGAAAGGCCCGAGACAATAACAAGTGAGAAAATTCCCTATATGCCACAACAAAATATAGCTCGTGTGCTCTATGCCATAAGAAATGCAAATTTGAGCTCTATGCCAAAGCTTGTAATTTTTCATGTGCTCTATGCCATTTCCGTTAGATCCAGATGCATGCCGTCAGTGGACCGTTAGTGGGCCCCACATGTCAGTGGGAGAGGAGAAAAATCCCTTCTTCCTCCACCGCCGCCTCCCCGCCGCCTCCCCGCCGCCGACGCCGGCAGGCACGCGGTCCCTCGCTTCTCCCCCCGACGCCGGCAGCGGCGGGCTCGCGGTCCGAGCTCTCCCTCGCTCGCATCCGACGGACGCCTCCATTGACGCTTCCCGCCGCCGCCAAGTTTGATCCGCCGAGGCGCCGCACGAGGGCCGCGCGGATCGATCCGTCCGCCGCGGCGCGCCCGTGTCGCGGTTCAAGCGACTCTTCGAAGAATCCATCTCTCCGGCTTTGGCTTTGGGGGCTTTGCTTTTGCGGTACCTAGCTAGTGCGCCGCGATCGATGCATGGATTTCTTTCTCGACCATATATGGATTTCATTTCGATTGACCCATCGCCATGCGCGCGCGGTGTGCTTTCTTCTCGTTCTCACACTTGCTGCAGGAATTCCATCCTCCAACTAGAAAGAAAATAAATAAATAAAAGCCATCGGCCTCGGCCTCCAATTGATCGATCCCGACCAAGCCTCTGCAGGAGTAGCGATGCCGATGAAAGAAAGCTAAGCGCATTCGATCGTACACCAAGACCGCCTCCACTAACGCTTCCCGCCGGCCGCCAATTTGATCCGCCGAGGCGCCGACATTAGGGCCGCGCGGATCGATCCGTCCGCCGTGGCGCCGCGCGGCGTGTGTCGATGCGAAGCGAGCAAGAGCCCGGACCGCGAGCCCGCTGCTACCGGCGTCGGGGGAGAGGCGAAGGACCACGAGCCCGCCATCGCGCGGCGTCGGGGAGAAGCAAGGGACCGCGTGCTGCCGGCGTCGGGGGAGGCGGCGGTAGGGGGAGGACGAAGGGGATTTCCCCCTCTCCCCAGTGACATGTGGGGCTCACTAACGGTTCACTAACGGCATCCCTACATCTCAGAAATGGCATAGAGCACATGAAAAATTACAAGTTTTGGCATAGAGCTCAAATTTACATTTATTATGGCATAGAGCACACAAGCTATATTTTGTTGTGGCATACAGGGAATTTTCTCATAACAAGCTGTGGCCTAAATCCCATCGTCAAAGGGATTCCCACCGAAAGGCCTCAGACAACAACAAATTGTGGCATAAAATCCCACCGTTAAAGGGATTCCCACCGAAAATATTTGAGGCAGTTGCAAGTTGTGGCTTAGATCCTATCCTGATCGGAAAAAATATATATTCATTTTCTTTCAAATTCTATATGTGAAAAGGCGTAAAGGTCCAAGGGGCTTAGAAATTTCCGAATGGCAGAATTCATAAAAGAAGGGTTGAAGCAACTGAAGGTTGCGATATCAACCTTGGCAAGTATGCCAAGCGGGCGCAAGTTTCGTAAATTCAAAACCCACGAAGCATACCACAAAAAAGTTCGTTAAAACAAAAACACCACGAGAGAACACTCAATTCTTAGACTGTCATGAAATTTTGCATGCAAAACGGCAAGGTGGGGGAGGGTGATAAGAAAAACGTCTTTATGTCCTTAGTTACATAAAAACTTTCATAGAAAGATTCATTACATATCATCAAGGAGCCCAAAATTCAATACGAAAGTTCGACAATATGGCCTGGGTTGCGACCATTATTTTTAGCAATATCACTAGCATAAGTGAAATCATAGTCACTAGTCTTGGGGCTAGGGGGCTCCATCTTCACAAAAGTTCGAGAGCTCGAAGCTTCAGTAGCAGGAGCGTAGCCGTCACATTGAAGAAAGAACCAGGACAAATCAAAGCTACGTATCGAGAAATCCAGACAAGCTTGAAGCCAAAAATTGGGAAAATCACGCTCAGGATAAGCTTCTTTGAATAAGCGCCAAGCTTCACCACTAACTACTTGATTTTGACGATGCATGCGCAAAGGTATCACGTCCTGCGCAGGTCCACCTTGCAGGACCTATGCAGGTTAAAATTTACAACACAACTGTTCAGAGAGGGGATCACAACCCATGAAATTACAAGTTTTTTACAATCAGAAACAAATGTTCGAGAATTTCAGCTGGTGATGTCAACCTTCGGGGAAGCATCATCACGTTCAGAACTAGCTTCAGTCCCATCATTGTCACCACCATTTCTACTACTGCCACCATCACCGCCTTCTTCATCAGAACCTTCCTCTTCATTGTCAGCATCTTCGTTCTCCTCAACTTCGGAAGAAGACTCTAGAACTTCAATTCCCTTACCATGCATTTCTTCTTGAATCAACTAAAGAAGTGCCAAAGGGAAAAAATGACTTAAGAAAACCAAAGAAGAAAAATTTGTGAAATTTCAAAAAATCAATAACGTCTTCTAGAAACTAACCTGGTCCAGTTTAGCGTGGGTGATCTTCTTTGCAACCTCTTTCCCACTAGCAAACCAGAATTCCCTTGCGAACTTGATCTTAATAGCCAAGACATCTTCGTTGGCACGGATGATTGAAGTGCTTGAGGCGTAGGGAAAGTGTGTGAGTTTCTCACGAAACTTCGCAAGGTCGACAAAGTCAAAGTCATGAAGAAACTATAGAATACTTTCCACTGAGAAAGCAGCAGCAAAGTCGCTTGCACCTGATATAACCCCAAGAAGTGCCTTAAATTCAGTATCGATCCAGTTCATGAAATCAGAGATTTCTTCACTGGAAGGAAAAGGGGCAGGGCGAACGCCAAAGTCTTTTAGAGCCTTTCCATATTCCTCGAATAAAAGCTTTAATTTCGTCTTAATTTTGTCAATCTCTTGTACAGAGGTTTCATCTCACTCAGCTAAAGCCTTCTCAAGATCTTGAATTCTTTGCTCTTTACTACTCAGAGTCTTTGCAAGATCGGCATTGTTAACATGAAGATCTTCAGCAGCTTTAGAAGCCTTGTCGCAATCTTTGCGAAGATTTTCAATCAACTTTAAGTCCTCTTCATGAGTTTTCTGTAGCTTCTCAAGATCTTTCTTCGAACTTTCAAGGGCATTTTCAGCAACCTTTTTCTCGTCTTCGGCGATCTTTTTCTCATCCTGGCATTTCTTCAAAGCTTCGGCAAGATCGGCAACATTTTTCTCCAAATCTATACTTGCAGCTTGAGCCAAGTCAAACTCGCGCTTTAACTTTTTTGATGCACTGGACATTTTTTGGATGGCTTCTTCTTTCTCTTGTAAGCGCTCAACAGTGACCCTCCTGAGGATCGAAGTTTTCAAAGCGTATGTCTTGCCAAAACCATCAAGCTCGAATGCCGGAAGTTTACGTAGGGCTTCTTCAAAGTCTGGGAAATTCGCAACAGTAAAACATACTAAAGAAGTTAGGAAAATATAAAGTAACAAGAAAGGTTAAGACACGAGCAAAGTGAGAAGAGTAGTGCGCAAACCTTTTCTGTTAAGAGTTTCGAGAGGAGGTCGGGCAGCACGTTCGGAAATTGCAAAAGTTCTCTTCGAAGAAGAAGGCTGCTTCTCCGAATCGTGAATGGTCTTGCTGAGTAGTTGGAGCGTTTGTGTTGGAGCTTCTTCTCCTGTTTCATCCACAAATTTAGATGAATTCCACAACAGAAAAGCTTAGAAACACCACCTCCCGGAATAGTCGTTTCACATCTAACACTTAGCAACTCTCCCCTATAGGACGTATCGAAACTTTCGTTGAAGGAAGCGATAGAGGGAGAAGGGTCCTGGCCTTCGAGAAGCTCTTCACGCGTTTCGACCATAGGAAGATTTTCAATAGGATTTTCTTCCCTCTTAAAAGTCCTCTCCAAATCCTTGGTAAATTCGGGAGAAGCTTCGTCTTGAGGAGAAGAAGGATGAGGAACAACATCTTCAGCAGAAGCAATAACAACTGAATCGGTGGTAGTTTTTCTAGCCCTGGTGACATCATCTAAAAAGGATTCAATAACGACATGTTCATTTTCAGAACCTGGAGAGTAATTACTATGAATATTGAATCACAAGTCACACCACAAGCAAGAAGAGAAACCTTTGGGACGAGGTTCAACAATCATGTCATCGTCAAAAGCAGAAGAAACACACTGAACTTCAGTAGCAACAATCTTCTTAACAGATGTCTTGATTTTCTTCTGGCCTAGCTAAGCGAGGCTTGAAGTTGCTTGAATTTCGGCATCTAAAACAGTTTCAGATGTCTTGCGCTTCCATTTGCTTGATTCCAAAGACTTCATCTTGTCAGGACGAACCCCAAAAGAAGAAGTGTCATCTGTGTTGTTCTTCCCTTTTTTCGAAGATCTTCTTCGAAGAGATTTAGGGGGTGTAGCTGAACAGCTAGCCACACAACGGCTGGAGCCTTCTTATCGATGCCTAGACGGCGAGAGCGAAAAGAATTTTCGGCACAAATTTCTGAGAACACACGATTAATTCTCTTCTTGTGCTTCACCAAATTCTTGTAGGCCTTATATTCATTCATAATGGACTCACCAATCATAGTGTCCACCTTCCTCTCTATCTCAATGAATTCTTCAGCAGTCTAGACCTTCTTTAGTTGAAGACCAAATCTAGGAAAGGGCACTTGTTGTGTCGCCCAGTTCACATTGAAATTAACATTCTAAGTAGGAGCCCAGCCATGTGAAATCAGCCAAACACCCACGACGACGAATTCTTCAATAACATCACAACCACCAAGAATCGTACTGGTCAGGAAGAATGCATTTTCGCAAGTCTTGAAACCAATCGCTAGGTGGTTGTACTCAGCAGTGCTAATGGCAGACACCACTTCAATGGGCGAGTACAGAGGATAGACAGGCCCAGTATAGCCAAGAATCTTCGACATCTCAACTTTCACGTTAAACCAATATGATTTCTAGTCTTCGGGGAAGTTAGTTCTGCAACAGGGAGCAAGCTGAATTTGAGTTAGACCCTTTCGTGAATTCTGCCTACGCGTGTTGAAGGTATAACACGCATAGTGCGCTTCCTAGTACTGACCAACGTCGAGCTTGAGAATGTCTTTTTCGATAACGAGTTCAAACAAGCAGGCGAATATGTCAGCATCGAAAGTGCATCTGAAGGTCCTCATGATCCAAAAGAGCTTCGATAGTTCTAGGAATGAGTTCGGCGATAACTGGTGAATCTTCACAGAGAATCTGTCTAGAATTGTAGACAGCACAGGGTCATAGGGGAACCTAAGCCCGCAGGTGAAGAAATCCCGAAATACAACAACTTTGTTAGCTTCGGGAGTTGGGACTAGATCATCAAGAAGGGCGCATGCATCACCAACAGGAAAATATCCAGTTGCCTCATATTCCTTAATCAAATCTGTAGTAACATTCGATTCACCAAGCACGAAAGCTGCTAGAGGATAAGATTTTGCACCTCTCGCATCAACAAGTTCCTTTGGATCAGCATCCACATCTGCAAGATCCTCTTCGCCACCAGACTTGGCTTCGGATCTAATTTCTCCATCTTCATGACTGCCAGACTCGAGAATCTGTTCTCCGATCGGAGAAAGTCCACCAGCAGCTAGCTCTTCTGAAGT
Source organism: Cenchrus americanus (assembly GCA_947561735.1). NCBI lineage: Eukaryota > Viridiplantae > Streptophyta > Magnoliopsida > Poales > Poaceae > Cenchrus > Cenchrus americanus. The sequence continues at coordinate 197,796,760 of OX387239.1, read as the reverse complement.
AATTGGTCTGGCAGTGCTTTTCGTTCGAGCCACCTATTTAACAATTTCGAAAGTAAGAATGTAAAACAACTTAAAAAAGGAAAACTTATGAAATCGTTAACATGAACTTCAGCACACAAGAAGATAAGAAGAAAAGAAAGAATACATATACCTTTGAAAACAAAAGAAGTAGCAGAACTTCAGATTACTTCAAAGCAAAGCACTCTTTCACGAAAATGCTTGAAAGATTTCGAGGAAAGCGACGGTACGGTGAAAAAAATTTACGGCGCAAACACTCTATTTATAGGGGTAAGGGGGGCAGTTTCAAGAAAATGCCTCGATATTACCGTTGCGATTTTTCCGGGGGACGCGTGTCTATTCCGACGTTCCGAGGGTAACGTTTTTTACCGGAATTCGAGATTTTCTTCGTGGACTCGGATCGTAGGTCAACTCGCTTCCCTGAGGGGCTAGTGTTGGGGAATTGGGCAAAAATCTTACACCCTCGAAATGTCGGATCTGCCGAACTCGTGAGAATATTCATGAATTAACCTCAGGATGGAAAACTCTATTATGTGGACGGGAAAAGCTCTTGAAGAAGTCCTAACGGGTTTCGTGTATTCATCTAACCTCTTGATAATACGCAGAACTAATAGCCGAAATAGGCTTTTGTTCACAAAAGTTTGATGTCCGTTTCAGGGTAACTGGATTCTGGCGAAATTCAGGAAACTGGAAACCTGCGAAGTTCGGGAATCTAGAAGAATCTCAATCCAGTAATCTTTTTGGATGATGATTTTCGGGAACCTAGGAGAATCCAAGTCAAAGACATCGCTTCAAAAGTCCGGGTTTGAAGTGTGAACTAGTGGTAGGCTTGTAAATGTATGAAATTAGCCCCGCAAATCACGGGATGTAAAAGACATTCATGTACGTGTTCACACCAGGAATATTCTCTGGATTCGAGGGTATTCTCAGAATGTAAAAGTCCCTTTTTCTTCCTATAAAAGGGGGCGTGAGGGCACGTGTAAAGGGATTCTCAACTTTTGAGGCGAGGACAGGCTTTTGGAGATTCTTTGCCTCCTCCTTCGTGACTTGTGTGCTTCTGTTTGTTATTCTTGTGTCCGGGGACCCCATCCGATTTTCGGACCCCCCAATAGGAGGCTAAGCTTATGGTTCGGTCGCGACGGATGGGAAGACTAAGTAAACAATTAACACTACGTTTTGGTCATGCATGTTCTTGAGTTCTTCCTTGGTAGGAATCCATAATGGGGGTCACTACTAGGGAGAGGGGCTTTAGTCCTGGTTGGTAAAGGGTATATGTCTCTCAAGTCCAACCAGGACTAATTCTCAGAGACAAAAGCCCCCCCCCCCTTAGTCCCGGTTGAACCAACCGGGACTAAAGTTCCTTCCAACTGAGACTAAAGGGTCTCGTTTCTCTTTTTTTTGTTTTCAATTCGAGCGTACATTCTAATTGTTATCTAACCCATATATGCATGTATACGTATCTGAACTTGTATATATGTATATACCTTTCTATATATACCATATACGCAAGTTAGACTTATATATAAAGTTTTTAAAGTTAGACTTATATATAAACTTACATAAACTTAGAAATATACACATTAAAATAGATAGTATTTATACATCAAAATATTGTTCACTTCAAATTTCTAGTCTCTATTGGATTTTTTGGATGCATCAAAATGATGTTTTCCTGTTGGCATGACCACCTCCTCATGGATGAATCCCAAGAGACTTTCTTGAATCGCCGAAAGACGATCCTTCTGAATGACCTCGTCCTTAACCATATCCATCTGTATAATGTGCAAATATGTTAATATATTACACCCAACAATTAAATATAGAAGCGGTTCGGAAATGATGTATTATTAATAGGTTTATTGAATCAACTTACATCATAATTTCAGGACTTTGCACTTGCCAAACATCGTATATGCTCACATACATAGTATCCACATAAATTATTTCCTTGATCCTATCTCAAACACTAAAGTGGATAGGAGAAAATGTTATAAAATATAAGTGTGATAAATTTCATTTTTCTCAAATCTGAGGTTGTTATTTGGATTACGTACCAAATAATCTGTATAGAATGTAAGTTAAATTCACCTTCTTTCTTTGCAATGAATTTTTGCCAAGCTCTGAGGAAAATTAATGAGAGGTAATGTGTTAGTAAAAGCAATCTATATATATATACATACATAAATAAATATTGCATTTAAAAGAATGTCTTTGGTAGAATTATTACGCTTGAAACATATCTTGAAGGTTTTGGTAACTTGCGGGGTTTTTTCTCAATGAATCCCACACCATGACGCTGCTATTGTCGACTTGAATGATCATAAGAATCTAGTGGAAACTGTACATACATGGTAATAATAGTCATACAAATTAGAACTAAATAGAATTAGCAAAGACAATTAGATGGCAATCGCACATACTCGCAGCTGTAAGGTAGTAGTATGAGATCCTTGTCATGAAACTTAGACAAGGTCCTATAGATTGTTGCGATTGTTGTGTTTGGTTGATGCTTGACCTCAAACTCGTTGACTTTTGATGGGTCCATGAAACCAATACTGGCAATATTCTTTTTTTGCATCTCATGTTTTTGCAGGCAACCAAAATGAAATACAAAGTAAATTAGTAAATCCACATACGTATCAATTTTATTAATAAACATAAAAAAGACATTACTTACAGACACCAAGTGACGATAAGATCGGTATTCAGGGCATCTTGATGGTAAACTTCATAAATATCTTCGAATTCCAGCCAGACCACCTTGTTGCCTTCAGTGGCAAAATCTTCAGGTGCAGCAAGCATAGCTATGCTATGTACGCCTTTCAGTGATTGCCGCATGTACCACTCATGAAATTTGTACATCTTAGGTGAGAGCTTAAGTACTAGTTCTGGCCTAATAAGAGGTTTTCCTAGCTGAAAGGGCCATATATACTCGAAACTTGGATCCCGGGGTGGATCTTTATGGCCGAGTGCAACACCTAAAGGCATCCTTGTTTCTTCCATGAAACCAAGGAGCTTCACTACTTCTTGTGTAGGCATTTCTGCTACAGCTCGTTCCTGTGCATTGAGACTGGAGGGAACGTAGGTCTGTTTCCTCATCAATGCATCTTCTTTAGATGGCGTCGACGCAAGTATGGGCATCAATTTCTTGATGTTTTCACTCATTAGTTTGAAAAACCCAAGTTTTCATGGATCTACTTGTTTGGTCTTCTCTAGCTCTCTCTCTTGTTGTTTTGTATTCAGATTGTTGAAAAATTCATGCACATGTTGGGCACTGATCGTTGTTTTTCCTTCTTCTTCTGTCGTCTCCCATGCTAGCTTCCTTTTGCTGATGGGCTCAACCATTTTCTTTATCGTTGGTGGTTTTGGTGGTTGCACTAGGTTGGAAGATTGTGCTCCAACGGTTTTTTCGGTTGTGCTTTCGTGGCTAGGTGGTTTTTTCTGCGGTGGATTCTTCAGCGGTGGTTTCGCAGTTTTTTCTGATGTGCTTTGGTGTCTGGGCGGTGTTTCTGATGTGCTTTCGTGGTTGGGCGGTTTTTTCTGCGTGCTTTGGTGTTTTTTTTCTACTTTTGATGGCGCTTGCTTTGCCGCCATTGGTTTTTTCTGCTTTTTTGGAGGTGATTCGGGATTGATGTCAAAATCATGGCTGGAGCTCGCACATCTGGAATTGAATAATGGTTCTTGTGTAATTGTGAGCGAGGTGATATTGAAGGTCGTGAGAATGACCTAGGAGATGATGATGGTCGCGACTACAGGGGATCTGTAGGAGGATTGATCGCTCCGTCTGGGGGATTATAATGTAATGTTTGGGCCACAATATGATATCCTGAACCGCATCCTTGAGTGCTCCCCATCACCTCCTGGGATGTCTAGCTCTAAATCTTCAAATTGTGGCTGACAAATCTCTTCCACATAAACCGAGGCATTGCCGGGTGGTATCAACATGTCGTGGCTAGTTTGTCAAAGAAATTGCGCAAAAGCACTTCCGTACACCACCTGCATTGTGATGTTGCCGAATGGCTTGTGCAGCTCACATGGGGTGCACCGACAGAGAAAATCCACCAGGTATTGTTGGTTGTCATCCACTGGAACTCCTTCGATTGCCCTCAGCTCTTCAAGGCCTTCTGTGCAAGCACCTGGTGCGACTTCTATGCAAGATCCTGGTGCAACCTTGGTAGAAGCACAACTACTTTTCTGAGTGGAAGGGCTAATGACGGGATCCAGAGTTACTTCGGGTAGTGCTCCAGTTTGGGCTATTTGAGATATCATTACTGCTAGTCGCCGTTCAATCTCTACCTGCATCTTTTCTTCTTGTTCTTTAAGACTTTGCTCCATCATTTGACGCCAATGCTCCTCTTCGCACTCTTTTCTTCTTTTGCAGCTTTTATAGCTATCGAGGTTTCCGTTGAAGGCATATTTCCACGGCACCACCCCGTAGCCCCTGCAACGTCCTGGGTGTTCTGGATTCCCGAGTGCCAGAGTGAGCTCATCCATTTCTCTGTCAACCTTCAATCTACTAGCTTTGACATCTTCTATTTTGTTCATTAACTCAAGTGCCTTCTCTCGTAACGTGGACAGGAATTCAAGGGTACCATCATCCGGGTTCAACCGATTCTTCGATCTTTCGAGCTAGTGAAAGACTGCTGATATGATACCTTTAGCGATAAGGTCTTGTTCCATCTTCTTCCACTTGGGAATTGCTACTGCGTAACCATCTCGACCAAGACGATGGTTGTACTCCCCTTTCTTACTAGCACTGTTCTTCGCTTGGGCACCTTTTTGGGAAAATTTTTCACTTTTCTTGTATTCAACAAAGGACTTCCAGTGATCTTTTATCTTCGGATATTCATCTCAATTTGGAGTTCGGTTGTTCTTGATAAAATCTCTAGTCAACTTCTCCTTGAAATTCTAAAATGGAGTTGCCATCTTCACTAGAGTCCAACCTTTAACAATGTTTGCGTCGACGCCTTCTGGAAGTGTGAAGTGTTTTAGCACATCATTCCACAGCTGGTCTTTTACTAGGTCTAGAACCACGTATGGATTACTTGGTTTTCCCTTCCATTCTCTATACTTGCTTGGCACGTTGTCCCTTACAATGGCCCCGCATTGAGACATGAAGTTGTCCATGACTTTGTTTTGGAGCACAAGGCTGGCCAAGCTTTGACACCTCCGTGATACGATACATCACATCACCGACAATTAGTTGTGTACGACCTCTCTTGGACTTTTTCGTCATCGATCCAGAAGCCTACAAGAATTAACAGCAATTTTCCATGAATCGACATAAATTTATGAGAATATACAAGAAATGGGTTATCAAATTAATACTAATGAACTTAATGAATGATATGTATAACTTGTTGGAACTTTCTGCATTAGCATCCTCAAGGTTGTCATTATTTTCTGACTCGGCGGCTATGTCTTCCTCGTTACCACTAGCATCGCCAACAATAATCTCCTCCATAATCCTTTCATCATTGTCATTGTTATCCATCTAGAATTAACAGTAATTTTCTATGAATCAACATGAATTTATGAGAATATACAATAACTTCTATTTTTCTAGTATCCATCTACAATAAACACTACTTTTCTATGAATCGACGCGAATTTATGAGAATATACAATGATTTCTATGTATTTCTAGTAACCATCTAGAATAAATAGTAATTTTCTAGTTTAGGCTATGTCTTCCTCGCTATCATTAGCAAGGCGCGCGGTGCGCGTCGGCGATGGAGCCCCAGAGGCCGGGGAGGATGGCGCAGAGGAGGAGGATCGGGAGGAGGCGACACGAGGAGTATGGGGATGAGGAGCCCAGAGGACGGGGCAGGTCGGGGAGGAAGCCGCCCACGTTCCGGGGGCCGACGGTGGCAGAGAATCCCGTGCGGCAGAGGACGGGGGGCACCACGGAAGGCGGTGGTCTGGGAGGATGACAGCTGCGGCAGAGGAGGAGGACTCGACGACGATGATGGCGGCGGATCGAGGACGAAAAAGTGGCCAAGTGCTGGAGGGGGAGGGTCGCTGCTTTTAGATATAGACACACCTTTAGTCTCGGGTCATGTAAAGAGTAACAAAGGGGGGCCTTTTGTCACGGTTGGTGATACCACCAGGGACCAAAGGGTGATTTTGCACGGGAGCCTCAAAAGGGAAAATTTCCCTCTTTAGTCCCAAGTAGTTTTACGACCTGAGACAAATGGCCCCCCTTTTATCTCAGGTCGTAACACCACCCTTGACTAAAGGTCTATTTTGCGCGGGACTTTAATTCTTTTCCCATTTTCCCTCCTCATTTTCTCATTCTTTCTCTTTGCAACATTTTTAAAAAATGGTAAGTTTAATATTTGAACCATTCAAAATTATATTTCGTTAAGTGTTAACAGCCTTAACTTTCCCATATAAATAATAATTTAATAGTTGAAATAATTACTTTATTTTCGGACTCGATAATATTTGTCTCCTAAGACATAAGAAAAATGCTCAACTAATTCAAAAAAAATCTCAAACTTTGTGGTTACTTATCACAGGTCATCTAAAAGGCTTTAACAAGTTTTAGTTCAAATAAATAAAGGAATACACTCATAGAACATTACACAAATGATTTGAACATTAATCATTACAGTACAGTATTGAAGTTTCTTTTCTTGACGAAAGTTCCTTGGTCATGGTCGTGACCTAAGACGGTGTCTCTTCATTTCTAAGCGGTATGCTTGGGTTAACTTCGACAGCGAATGGAGGCATGCCATCGAACTGATCATAGTCATCTGATTTGTCTGTTCTGTCCTCAACTCCCACGATTACTCTTTTACCTAGAAGAACAATGTGTCGCTTTGGCTCTTGTGGTCCTTCTAGATTTTTATTCTTCGGTTTGCTAGTCATATCCTTGACATAGAAAACTTGATGCACATCTTTGAAACCAATCTTGGTCAGGTCCACTATTGTCATTCCATATTGATCTTTCCTTATGCCACCTCTAGTAAGTTTTACCCATTGGCAAAGAAACGGAGGGATGTTAAGTGGCCCGTACTCAAGCTCCCATATCTCTTCTATAACACCATAATACGAGTTCTTGTTATTGTTGTTGTCCATGGTGTCTATACGGACACCACTATTTTGGTGTGTGGTTTTCCAATCCTGGTCTCTTGTGTAAAGTATAACCAGTTATATCGTAAGCTTGGAATTTGACAATTGTGCTAGAAGGTCCCCTGGCTAACAAAGCGAGTTGTGGGTGAATTGTGGAATCACCAATAACTTGTTCACTCAACCATGAGGGGAAATTTTCCAAGTGATGGCATGTAACCCATGCTTCGGTTTTGGTTGGATTTTGTGAAGAAATAATCTACTTGTGTTCCTCAATATACAGAGTCACCAAGGTTGATTGTTGCAGAACAGCTTGGTGTGCTTTATTGAACAAATCAACATCATTGCTGAAACATCCTTTCCTTCCAATGGTGCCCTTTCCTAGTACTCTCTCCTCGTGTCGTGATACTGGAACCCCAATCGAGTCAATTGAGTCGACAAAGTCCACACAAAACTCAATGACCTCCTCAGTAACATATCCTTTGCGATGCTTCCTTCCGGACGTGTGCGGTTAAGAACATATTTCTTGAGGACTGACATGAACCTCTCAAAAGGCCACATGTTATGCAGGAATACTGGTCCAAGAATAGTAATCTCTTTCACAAGGTGCACCAGGAGGTGAGTCATAATATTGAAGAATGAAGGTGGAAATGGCAACTCAAAGCTGACAAGACAATGCACAACATCATTTTGTAGCTTCACTAGGTTCCTTAGATTGATTGCCTTGAAATGCACAAAGCTTTACAAGCGCTAATCATACTTTCTCTGGTAGAACACCCCTCAACACATCTGGAAGTAACTGTGTCATCAACATGTTGTGATCGTGGGCCTTTAGATTTGTGAACTTCTTATCTTTCATATTTATTATCCCTTTTATATTCGATGAGTAGCCAGATGGAACCTTCATACTATTTAGGCAATCAAACATGATGTCCTTCTCTTCCTTGCTCAGGGTGTAACTAGCAGGACCTAAGTAATCTTGTTCTTCGTCCTCAACCTCTTCAGGATCTGCTTCTTCCTCATCAACCTCTATCGGAGGTGCTTCATTCCTATGGATATTTTTCAGGTCCCGTCGTACTTCCAATGTATCCTTAGAGTTATTGTAACAACCGAAGAAGCCTAGGACATTCAAACAAAGATTCTTCGTCAAGTGCATCACGTCAATAGCATTCTGGACCTCAAGAATTTCCCAATAAGGTAACTCCCAAAATATAGATTTATTCTTCCACATTGGTGCACTCCCATTAGCATCATGTGGAACAGGTTCACTACTGTCACCCTTTAGAAACACAACCCTTACATCCTTTACCATCTCAAATATCTCCTCTCCTTTAAAATGGGGGGCTTTGTACGGATCAGCCTTTCCTTTCCAATGCAAACCTTTCTTCCTCAAGGGATACTTCTCAAGAAGAAAGCGACGGTGACCCATATACACAACCTTCTTATAATTTTTGAGATGAATACCGTCAGTTTTATGTAAACAGTGTGTGCAGGCCTGATATCCCTTTTTTGAGTGCCCAGATAGGTTGCTTAAAGCAGGCCAATCGTTGATGGTAATGAATAACAATGCTCGAGGTTGAAGTTCTCTTGTTTATTCTCATCCCACACACGTACACCTTCTTTCTTCCATAGCAGTAATAGTTCATCAACCAATGGTCTTAGATACACATCAATGTCGTTGCCAGGTTGTTTTGGACCTTGGATTAGCATCGACATCATAATGAGCTTTCACTTCATGCACATCCAACCAGGAAGGTTGAACATGCATAGTGTCACAGGCCAAGTGCTATGACCACTGCTAAACTCACCAAATGAATTGAAACCATCTATGCTTAAACCAAATCTTATGTTCCTTGCTCCCCTAGCAAAATCTTTGTATTTTCTATCAATCTTTCTCCATTGAGACCCATCTGTCGGATGTCTCAGCATATGGTCTTTCTTACAATCGCTTTTGTGCCATGTCATCAACTTAGCATTTTCTTTGTTCCCGAACAAACGCTTCAAACATGGTATTATAGGAAAATACCACATAACCTTCGTCGGTACTTTCGTCAACTTGGGAGGTGTCCCCTCTGGAGCAACAGGATCATCATCTCTCTGGATCTTATAACGTAGCGCTTTGCACACAGGACAAGCTTCCAAATTCTCTTGTTCCGCGCCTCGATATAGGATGCAATCATTAGAGCAGACATGGATCTTCTGAACCTCCAACCTAGAGGGCACACAGTTTTTTCACTTCATATGTTGTTGATGGTAATTCATTGTTCTCGGGAAGCTTGTCCGTCACAATTTTTAGCATCCCCTCAAATGCTTTATCAGACACACCATATTTTTCTTTCCATTGCAACATTTTAAGTGTAGTACCAAGCTTTTTGTGACCCTATTTGCAATCTGGGTACAATAGTTTTCTATGATCTTCTATCATACGACGCAAATTTGCCTTTTCATTATCATTTTCACAGTCCCTTTATGCATCTTTTAGAACTTGACCGAGATCATCAACACGACCGTCTTCTGGTATCTCTTCTTCGTCAGCATCTTCCATTAAAGTATCCGCAAAACCTTGCCCCTCGGCCCAGTCAGGAATGTTATTATCATCCTCCTCACCTTCGTTCTCTTCCATCACAACCCCTCTTTCACCGTGCATGGTCCAAAGCACATAGTTCGCCATGAATCCGTTTTTAATCAAGTGGAGGTGAAGAGTCCCCCAGTCAGAGTAGTCTATGTTGTTTCTGCACAAAGAGCATGGACAACACATGAATCCCTTTGGGTTCTTGTTGGCGTTCATCCATTGCTGATTCATCTGCATCATATTAAGTCCACAAATTATTTCCTTTAAATCAAAATGAAAAAGGGTGAGTTTGATGATGTATTCCGTTATGAACTCGATGATGAGAACTGGAGGCCTACCTACATTCTTCCTTAACATGTTGATCATCTCAACACAATACATGAATTCATAAATGTGTTTGAAGCAGAGGTTCACAAGTTAGAAGCTAACTAGTTTTAGCTTGGGACTTGTGATACAATGACATACAAAGGTCACCTGATGGCCATTTTGATCTCCATTATTAATGACCATACTTTTTATAAACTAACTTCTAAAAAATAGCTAAATGCAAAATCAAGATTAGTTCTATGTTTCATTATATTAAAAAGTAAACAAAGACAAAGATGAAGAAGGGTGAATTCGATGATGTATTCCGTTATGAACTAGATGATGAGAACTGGAGGCCTACCTACATTCTTCCTTAACATGTTGATCATCTCAACACAATATGTGAATTCATAAATGTGTTTGAAGCAGAGGTTCAAAAGCTAGAAGTTGACTAGTTTTAGCTTGGGGACTTGTGATACAATGACATATAGAGGTCACCTGATGGCCATTTTGATCTTCATTATTAATGACCATACTTTTATAAACTAACTTCAATAAAATTAGCTAAATGTAAAATCATAATTAGTTCTATGTTTCATTATATCAAAATGTAAAATTCAATTTTTGCACATCAATATAAAAGATAACAAGACAGTGTTAGTGTTCAGCCAACCACTTTTTTTATCAATCAAAAGCATATAAACAACCTCATCCCTCATTACCTCCTCCCACCTAGGATTTAAGATTTCTATTTTCTCCATCTCTAAAATATATAAAAACAATTAACCACAACAATGATGGGAGGAAGAAGAATGAAACCTCGGAAACACTTTAGAGGAGAGAAATCTTCAGAAATACATGAAGAAAAAATTCAGTAGCACCTCTCTAAGGTTGAGGCGCCATGGAGGAGGAGCTTGAGCTCTTGGTGAAGTATGGCTCAGGCAAGAGAAAGGGGAAGAAGAAGCTGGATTTATAGGGCGCCGGCTATTAGTCCGGGTGGAGTTACCAACCGAGACTAAAGGGCACACTTTAGTCCCAGCTGGTAACTCCACCCGGGACTAAAGAATTAGCACCGGGTGGAATTACCAACCGAGACTAAAGGTGTACCTTTAGTATCGGTTGGTAATTCCACCCGGTGCTAAACACCTTTAGTATCGATTGGTAATTCCACCCGGTGCTAAAAGCCCACGTCAATCATTGCGGGAAAATGACGTTGGGAGGAAACCCTTTTGTCACGGTTGGTATACCAACCGGGACTGAAGGGGGGTGTCTCCAACGAACATTTCGGGCCACGTCGACGAAAGGCCTTTAGTCTCGGCTCCAAAGTTGAACCGGGACTAAAGGCCCGAACCAAAGCCTCCCTCTCCACCAGTGGGTGTTGGCATGAATATAAGACAAAGAATGCATCTTTATTTACAAACGTAACCAACTGTTGGACACTAACAAAACAAAGGTTGTCATTGGTTGTTTGACCGTTCAATAAGGTGGTCACTCCATTCATGATTATAAGATGCGCACGCATATCAAAATTCAAATTTTGCAATCTTTGACCAATAATTTAACTATTAAATTTTTACTTTTCTAATATAAACTTTATATGGTGGATTCATAATCAAATAAATTTTACTATGATTGTAAGTTTATAGCCATAAGTGTGTGATATAATATGATATATCAATGGTCAAAGTGCTATTTGGAAGACCATGACAAAAGTTCTGGTGTGTCTTATAAAAATTAAAGGAGGGAGTAATTAATAACCAATGGCGCATATATACCTGTGGCTATTTGTTGTGATCCATGGTACGTGCAGCCCAACACATCAAAAAGCAGTATGTGCTTCTCGACGTTGGTTACAAAACGTCAAAACCTCAGTTGCTTAGTATATGATTGTTCAGACTGAGTTGGCATTGGACATTCACGATAGACGTTACACTAGGCCATAAACGATTTGTACTGGTGACTAAAACCGGTTTTTGCTGGCGGGCGAGGCACCCGCCAGCAACTTTGAGCCAGTAGAAATGGCCCTTTGTCTTTGGCGGGTGGCCGGCCCCCACCGGCACGAGCCATTTGTCTTTGGCGGGTCACTTAAATGACCACCAGCACAAATGTCATCGGCGCTAGCGGTTACCTAAGCGACCCGCAAAGACAAATGCCATCACCGCCGGCGGTTTCTTAGGACGCCCGCCGACACAAAATTCCTCTTTGCTGGCGGTTGCTTAGACCGCCCGCCACAGAAAGCATTTTTCCCATTTCCTATATAATTCCACATAATTGTTTATTATTTGTATATAATTTGTCATTTTCGTCTATTATTTTTTTCACATTGGCATTTGAATGCTAAATTCACTTTAATTTACAGTAATTTAATTTGTATTTAGCCGCCAAATCCAAATATATGTCTCACAAACACAGAATCCAAACTAAAATAAAAAATGTATACATAAGTCACATTACAAAACATTGTGCATAATAGATAACCCTAAGACACCCATCTACGTAACCTTTCTGCATCATCTAATGTCAAAACTCCTTCTTTATTGAAGAATTCTCCATCCTCGTGGCAAATCTCATGTAGGATGAATCTCACCATGTCCGCACAAATGTTAGTGATTTGATTGTCACCAAGTTGCCCCCATGATTTGTCAATGGTAGGCATCTGCACGTAAACACAATAAATGAAGATTTGAGGACCATGTGTGGTTCGAGGACCGGTGGATGGTCGCTTCCTTGTGTGATGAGTGATTGACAACGTTGTGTGGACTGATTCTTGGCTAAGTATTGCAGGTGCAGGTTGCGGCTTGACTCGTGTTGGTGCAAGTGAAGAACAAGCGTGAAAGGTCATTGCTGGTGAGGCCTCCAGGTGTGGAGAAGACAAGTAGGCTTCGTTCGAGGGACCCGGTAGCCAGTGGGGTCAAGTGCGGGCCGCATGGTGGCATGAACAGCAAGATGAAGTCGTGGACGATTTCTTGGTAGAGCCTCAAAACCAAGGTAGAGTCGGGACTACGTGGGAGCCGAGTCATGAGTGGAGATTGGCGGAGGCTACACCGAGTTCGCGGGGTTTGCGGTGGTTCACCGAGAAAACCACCGGGTTACTCGGTTGAGCCACAAAACCGAGGCCGAAGACTCGACGAGGGGGTGCGGCCGCCCGGGCCGGTTCAACCGTCCGAAAGGGGCGGTCGGACCGCCCGGGGCCGGTCGGATCTCCGGGCCGGTGTAACCGCCCGGGGAGGGTGGTCCGACCGCCACGGCCGCTGGCGCCGAGACGCTTCGAAGCGGAGGACACGCGTCGGGATCGCAAGGCTTGCGTCGAGGCTAAGCAGGTTGCGATCGCCGGGCATCCGTCCGATGAAGATATTCCGAAGATTTCCAAATCCACCTTTGAGGGGCATGTATCCCTAGTTATTAGTGAAGGGTAGTTTAGTCTTTTGGGTGCCTCCGTCTATACTCATTGAGTGGGTGGATGGCAGCTAACTCTTGGAACCCTAGCTCATTTGTTTTTCCATTTTCGTTCTCCATTTTCCCTAGTTTTTCCTAGGACTAGCTTGAGAGCTTCATGTGAGATCTAGAGAGAGGGATGGATGTTTGGGTGGCAAGCTAGACCTTGTACGAACCTTTCATGGTATGTATAGATGGTTCGGCGTTGTTCCTCAAGGTGATTTTCCCGTCTCTTTTGTGGTGATTTTCGGAGCTCTTTGTTGGCGGTGTTTTGAGAACGATTTCTTGGGGTTTTTGGTGGGTGTCACGTATGAGGTTCTTGTGCCTCTTTGGCTGGTGACTTTGCCCCCAAATCTCTCTTGAATCGGACTCGATTTGGTGGTTTTTCGAGTTGGGCAAGTTCTTGACCTAGAGAAGTGATTTCTTCGATTCCTCTTGATTGTGAGCATTTCGGATCGATTCCTTTGAGGTAGAGGTTGCCCAAGAGGTATTCCAGCTAATCCTGAAGTTTCGCTGCAATCCGTGGAGTGATTCGGGAGATCGGGCGCGAGGAAGTTAGGGTTTGACCCGCGGGCTCGTTTTCTGGAGGAGGCAGTCTAACCGCCTGGAGGGGGCGGTCTAACTGCCCTGGGTGTTTCCAGGTCGAAGTTTTGTTTCGCCGGATTTTCCTCTGTGAGTTTGTTCGCCATGATCAGAGGAGCGTCTGGGTGAAATTTCGGGTCGTTCTCGTGCCGTTTGCTAGGTGTTCTTGGTTGGTGTTCGTTCTTTGGGTACGGGAGGTTAGACCGCCTCACGGTAGCCGGTCTAACTGCCCCTAGGCCCCTGGGTGGAGTTTTGGTTTTCACCAAGATTTTCTGGTAGCTAGCATGCCCTTGACCAGAGATCTTTGTTGGTGAAACCGTGGTGCGTTTTGGTGCTCGGAAGATGTGTTTCGGAGGATTTCTTGGTTACCAGGTGGAGGCGGTCTAACCGCCCCCTATACCCGGTCTAACCTCCCCCCTCTAGTTAGCCGGCTTTCAAGTTGCTTCCGCTGTCGTTGGTGCGTGTGTGTTGTGGTTGCTGGTAGAGTTTGTTCTTAGGACCAGTAGCACTCCAGTGGCTACGTGGTTTTGGCGAATGGAAGGTAGAAGTGCGGAGCGTGTGATTTTGGGGGTCCGACTGAGCTAGTTCGTCTTGTTGGAGTTTCAATCTCCCTCGAGAAGAATTTTTATCGGCTCCCATTCACTCCCCCCTCTCTGGTCGCCTAATCGGTCCTTCAAGTGGTATCAGAGCCGGTTCGGGTCTTTGTTGACTCTAACCAGTCTAAGATCCAAGGATGGCGTACCAGGAACGGGGTTCAGGTCCTCCACACTTCGATGGCAAGAACTACTAGATGTGGAGTAAGCGGATGGGTGCGTTCCTCCGCGGAAAGGGTCAGATCCTTTGGGATGTCACGGCGGACACAGGCTATGTCCAGCCCATGGACTTCCTCGCTCCAGGATCGAGGGACAGATTCGACGCCAACAATAAGGTGGTCGACTACTTGTTTCATGCTTTGTGTCAGCCTGAGTTCGATCAGGTGCACACCGAGCACTTGGCTTGTAGGATTTGGACGGTCTTTGAAGGAGGCTCATGTTGGGAATGCCCGGGGTTCGGGCACGGATGTATGCGACCTACGGAGAGAGTACGAGAACTTCACTCATCTCCCCGGTGAGTCCATCGATGCCTTGTTTCAGAGGTTCACGGTGGTTGTGAACAACATGAGGGCCAATGTGGACGTGCTCCCATACGATGATCATGATAGAGCGGTTAAGCTCTTACACTCTTTGGATCGTACGATTTGGGGCGGAAAGTTCGAGGCCATTGTGGAGTCAGAGAAGTATGACACTCTGACGGTGAACGAGTTGTTCTCGAAGCTCAAGTCGGCTGAGGTGGATAGGGGCATGACATCCAAGATCGAGGGCCCCACTGACTCTCATAGTCTCGCCCTCATCGGTGGTTCAAATGGAAAGTCTAACACTAACCCATCCACCAGGATGTTCTCTTTGTCCTCTTTGATGTCTATGCCAGATGAGGAGTTCGACATGCTTGAAGAGGACGAGCTGGCGCTCCTGACGAGGCGGTTCGAGAGGCTGCACGAGAACCGGGTGAACATGAGGAGGAACACGAGGACATGCTTCAAGTGCGGCAAGACTGGACACTATTTCGCCGAGTGTCCGAAGGTGAACAACCACGACAAGCACAACTTCATGGACAAGAGGAAGAAGTCCAAGAAGAAGGATCATGAACATGAGAAGAAGGCTCGGTCTCGAGAAAAGATGAAGAGATCAAGCGACATCGAGTCCGACTCCGAGGACACGTCTTCAAGCTCGAGTGATGAAGAAGAAGAAGAAGAAGAAGAAGAAGAAGAAGAAGAAGAAGAAGAAGAAGAAGAAGAAGAAGAAGAAGAAGAAGAAGAAGAAGAAGAAGAAGAAGAAGAAGAAGAAGAAGAAGAAGAACCTCGGCAAGTATCTCAACGGCCTCTGTGTGACGGGCCTAAGCCTCAAGGATGACTTCTGTGGCATGGCTCGTAGTTCGAGCAGCAAGAGAAGCCAGAAGGACGCCTCGGACTTGGATTCTGAGGACGAGGTATGTGATGAGCTCTCTTCTTTATGCAAGGAGAATGAGGAGTTGTTTGACTTGCTTGATAATCGCGATCACATGCTTACAAAGGCTAAGAAGTTTAGGAAGGAGCTTAGATCTTTGCTCGAGAATGCTAGGACTAGAGTGGCTGAGCTAGAAATACAGGTTCTTGATAGCAAGCTTGAAATTGATTCGCTTAAGGCTAGCCCTGTTGTTTCTAATGAAAATGATTGTGCTAATTGCTCTGCTTTCCTAGCTGACTTGACTGATCTTAGGGAGAAGTATGCCTCCAAGTGTGAGGAACTAGATGTGATTAGGGTTGAGTTGGCTGAGCTACAATCTAGACCCACTTTGCTTGGTGCTTGCACTTCTTGCCCTGGTTTGCATGAGAAAATTGTTGAGCTTCATTCTCGCATTGGTTCGCTAGAGGCTGATTTGAAAGTGCCTATTCCTACTTCTTGTTCTACATGTGAGTTGCATGCTATGAAGAATTTGGATCTTGCAAAATGTGTTGGTCGCTTGCAAGATGAGAATGATAAGTTGCGTGAAGCGCTGAGTTGGTTGTCGAGTCAAGAACCTTAGCTTGGTATGATGATTGCTAGCTGTAAGTGCTTTGATGGTTGGGCTTTGGGATTGGATAAGGTTGGTGAGGGCAGTGGTGAGAGAGAAAGGAAATTTGGGAATGTTTCAGTTCCACCACAACCCACACCCAAAGACAAGTTTGCATCCAAGCCAAACCAACCTAGAGAAAAACCGAGTGAGAAGGCAAGTGAAAAGCCTATTGAGAAACCAAATGAAGAGCCTCACCCCAAGCCTAAGCCCAAACCAATCCTTTTCCATTGTGAGTTTTGTGGAAAGGATGGTCACAAGAGAGAGTTTTGCTATAAGAGAAAGGGAGAGGCGAGAATGGCTAAGGAGTGGGCGAACAAGGACAGGTACCACCCTTCTCATGGTGTGCCTGAGCCTTGTATGCCACTACCTAAGGGAAAGGGATTTGTGCGTAAGGATCCAACATGGGGAGATGAGAAATCCCGTAGCCGCGGTGGTGGTCTGGAGAGGGCGGTCAGACCATCCTGGCTAGGCGGTCAAACCGGCCCTCCCCAGATTTTTGGGCAGTTCTGTTTCCGAAGTCGTGATGGTGGTGGTTTCAATTCCCTTGGTCATGGTGCAGATGGTAGACACTTTGAGTCTGGTGGTGTTGAGTTTGCTGGACGTTCTCTACCTCGTGATCGATACGAGTTTGGGAGAGGTCGCAGCTTTGAGTCTCAGAGGGGCCACGGACCATGCCTTCCTTTTCGTGGTACTCATACTCCTCCAGTGAGACGAGAGTGGTTTTCCCATGGTGGTTCTAGGTTTGATAGGTTTGACAGGATGGATCACAGTTTTGATAGGTGCGGTAGGATGGATGTTGCTAACCCTACTTTTGAGGAAATGGCCCGACACTGGTTTCACACCTTTGGGACTAACCCCAGTGTTGAGTCATTTGCTCGTTCTCGCTCTTGGTTTTGAGTTGCAGGTGGGATGCCCGAAGAACATTTGGTTGATATCGGGGGTGGTTCTTCGGCTTCATATCCCGGTGGTGACATGTAGGTGCATCACTTTCGGGGATGGTGGACAAGGATGAGTTAATTGTGAAGAAATGATAAAGGTAAGTGTATTTGTGACCTTCGAGTATGTGGCCTTGGTCAAGCCACTTGGTTTCTTTTGCTCTTTGCCCTATCTCGTGTGTGTAAGGTGAGCTTTGTATGCTCTTTGGCCTTAATGCATATGTTTAGGGGGAGCTTGTGAGTTTTGTGCTCCTTTGCTCTTTTGCCGGTGGTGTCGAGCCCTTTTTGCCTCTCCTCGAGGAGCCGGTTTTTTGTGAGCTTTGTGTGTGTGGTTGGTTTCCTAAGTTGGTGGTGAAGCTCCTTGTGTAGCATATGTATAGCTTTCCTTTGTGCATTCCCTGCATTTGGCATAGCATATGTAATATGATGTATAGGCATCTTTGAATCTTAGGTTGCATGCATTTTGTATCATATGCATTTGTTAGGTAAAGCTTCTCCTATATACTTTGTTCACCATGATGGGCTATATATGATGGTGTGAGCTAGTTTGGTATGCTATGGTTAGTTTGGCTTAGCTCTTGATGATCTTGATTTATATCCATGGTTGATGGCTATGTTTTTTGAAAAATGTCACATATATGCTCTCTCATGTGTAAATGCCTTTATATGATCTTGACATGTTTTAGTGGTTTAGATATGCTTAATTTGTGGTTGGATAGCTAGTTTATTGATCATATGCGGCCAAAGGCTCATTTGCCATCATGAATGTTTAGCCCTCTTGCTTTATCTTATGGAGGGGCATAAGTTCCTTTTTGTCGCAAAGACATTTCATGTACCAATTATAAATCTGAAAATGAAATGAATATGCTTGGAAAATATGCTCCCATATCATATGTGCTAAATTTAATTTCCTTTGGGTGCTAAACCGTTGCATGATGCCTACCAATGAGAAGTCTCATATAAAGAAGTAGGCACATGGCTCGGTGGCTTTGACATGACATGAGGTGCTTCTGGGTGTTTGTGATGGTCTTATGATTAGAATGGCTGTCCTAGCATGAATTTTGTATGGCTTTGCTATTTCAACATGTTTTGCTCATGTTTAGGTTTTTGCTTATGAGAGAGTAACTTTTCGTTAAATTACTCAAATCCTTTTTAGCCTTGTCCAATGGTCGTGAAACTTGGTGATCATGTAGTTGAGGTCATTACGAACCTGTAGAGTATCTAACTTGCTCATTTGGACTTGTGTAGCTCCTTGTGATGAATTTTGTATATTTGAGAAGCTATATGTTGAAACTTTTCGCATTTTGCCTTGATTCATGCATTGTCAACAAGGGGGAGAAGTTTGTGCATGATTTGGGCACCTGGGAGCTAATGGAAGGTGTCCAAAGTGGTTCGGCAATTTTCAGAGAAGTTTTTGCAGGGCGGTCACATGGGGCGGTCTAACCTCCCTGGGGGCGGTCACATGACCAGGGGCGGTTTAACCGGCCTGTGCAGGCGGTTTAACCGCCCTATGCAGTGTGAGCTTGGTTTGCTCTTTGTCATGCATTTCCAAGTGACCTTCTTGCATGCATTGGTTCAGGGGGAGTTTGCATATGTGCAGGGGGAGCTTTTGTGTGAGTTTTTGGCTCGTGGCCTTGTGTGCTTTTGGTGGGTTTTGCTCTTTGCTTGAGCATGTTTTGTCTCGGATGTGTCGAGCCGTTGCCCTTGCCTAAGGGGTCGGAGACTTGTTCTTCTTCAAGTGATCTTGCTCTTTGCCTTTCTTTGGCTTTCAATCACTTGTTGGAGTTTTTCTCTAGTAGTATCTTTTCTTTTCTTTTTCTCTTTGGTTACAAATCATGTGTGTTGTCAATGCACTCATCAAGGGGGAGATTGAGGACCATGTGTGGTTCGAGGACCGGTGGATGGTCACTTCCTTGTGTGATGAGTGATTGACAACGTTGTGTGGACTGATTCTTGGCTAAGTATTGCAGGTGCAGGTTGCGGCTTGACTCGTGTTGGTGCAGGTGAAGAACAAGCGCGAAAGGTCATTGCCGGTGAGGCCTCCAGGTGTGGAGAAGACAAGTAGGCTTCGTTCGAGGGACCCGGTGGCCAGTGGGGTCAAGTGCGGGCCGCATGGTGGCATGAACAGCAAGATGAAGTCATGGACGGTTTCTTGGTAGAGCCTCAAAACCAAGGTCGAGCCGGGACTACGTGGGAGCCGAGTCATGAGTGGAGATTGGCGGAGGCTACACCGAGTTCGCGGGGTTTGCAGTGGTTCACCAGAAAACCACTGGGTTACTCGGTTGAGCCACAAAACCAAGGCCGAAGACTCGACGAGGGGGTGCGGCCGCCCAGGCCGGTTCAACCGCCCAGGAGGGGCGGTCAGACCGCCTGGGGCCGGTCAGATCTCCCGGGCCGGTCTAACCGCCCAGGGAGGGCGGTCGACCGCCACGGCCGCGGCGGCCGAGAAGCTTCGAAGCGGAGGACACGCGTCGGGATCGCAAGGCTTGCGTCGAGGCTAAGCAGGTTGCGGTCGCCGGGCATCCGTCCGATGAAGATATTCCGAAGATTTCCAAATCCGCCCTAGAGGGGCATGTATCCCTAGTTATTAGTGAAGGGTAGTTTAGTCTTTTGGCTGCCTCCATATATACTCATTGAGTGGGTGGATGGCAGCTAACTCTTGGAACCCTAGCTCATTTGTTTTTCCATTTTCGTTCTCCATTTTCCCTAGCTTTTCCTAGGACTAGCTTGAGAGCTTCATGTGAGATCTAGAGAGAGGGATGGATGTTTGGGTGGCAAGCTAGACCTTGTACGAACCTTTCATGGTATGTATAGATGGTTCGGCGTTGTTCCTCAAGGTGATTTTCCCGTCTCTTTTGTGGTGATTTTCGGAGCTCTTTGTTGGCGGTGTTTTGAGAACGATTTCTTGGGGTTTTTGGTGGGTGTCACGTATGAGGTTCTTGTGCCTCTTTGGCTGGTGACTTTGCCCCCAAATCTCTCTTGAATCGGTCTCGATTTGGTGGTTTTTCGAGTTGGGCAAGTTCTTGACCTAGAGAAGCGATTTCTTCGATTCCTCTTGATTGTGAGCGTTTCGGATTGATTCCTTTGAGGTAGAGGTTGCCCAAGAGGTAACCCAGCTAATCCCGAAGTTTCGCTGCAATCCGTGGAGTGATTCGGGAGATCGGGCGCGAGGAAGTTAGGGTTTGACCCGCGGGCTCGTTTTCTGGAGGAGGCAGTCTAACCGCTTGGAGGGGGCGGTCTAACTGCCCTGGCTGTTTCCAGGTCGAAGTTTTGTTTCGCCGGATTTTCCTCTGTGAGTTTGTTCGCCTTGATCAGAGGAGCGTCTGGGTGAAATTTCGGGTTGTTCTCGTGCCATTTGCTAGGTGTTCTTGGTTGGTGTTCGTTGCTGGGTACAGGAGGTTAGACCGCCTCTGGTAGCTGGTCTAACCGCCCCTAGGCCCCTGGGTGGAGTTTTGGTTTTCACCAAGATTTTCTGATAGCTAGCATGCCCTTGACCAGAGATCTTTGTTGGTGAAACCGTGGTGTGTTTTGGTGCTCGGAAGATGTGTTTCGGAGGATTTCTTGGTTACCAGGTGGAGGTGGTCTAACCGCCCCCTATACCCGGTCTAACCGCCCCCTCTAGTTAGCTAGCTTTCGAGTTGCTTCCGCTGTCGTTGGTGCGTGTGTGTTGTGGTTGCTGGTAGAGTTTGTTCCTAGGACTAGTAGCACTCCAGTGGCTACGTGGTTTTGGCAAACGGAAGGTAGAAGTGCGGAGCGTGTGATTTCGGGGGTCCGACCGAGCTAGTTCGTCTTGTTGGAGTTTCAATCTCCCCCGAGAAGAATTTTTATCGGCTCCCGTTCACTCCCCCCCTCTCTGGTCGCCTAATCGGTCCTTCAAGATTGTTATGCATTACCATCAGGACCATAATTAGAACATACATAGTTGTGTACAAACTAGATGCTTACGTCTTCAGGATTCGTCCGGTACCTCCCATTATTTCTCAAAACCTCACACACATAATATCCACATAGTACACTGCCAGGAGGTTGTTTGTAGCACTGCAACCAAATAAAAAATGATCGGTGCTAATTAATAGAAGTGTACCAACTCTGATAAAAATGATTGATACTTATTACCCATTTGGCATTGCGTATCACCAATTTTTCCTTCTTGTTCTCCACGCCATTAAGTATGTATAGCCTATACACACTTTAAGGATATAAAAACATAAGTTAGTAATACAATTTGAAATATAGTTGATACACGCATTAGTGATTATATATTGCACTTAGTTGTCTTGCTTTTTTATAATATCAATGATTGTCATGTAAGAAGACGATGAATAGTGTAATGAGTCGAAGACCCCCACAGTTCCCAACTTCGGACACATGTGAAAGCAAATGAAATGATCACTACATAAAATTTAAATAATTAATATAAATAGACTAAAAAATGAAGGCAAATGATGAAATAGTTATTTTAAGGATTCTACTCAAAATTGTAAGCAAACTTGATAGAATCCTTATGTTGGTTTTTCCTCATGACCGTTGAAATGTATACAGACACCTCGTGAAGTTTAGCTTTCTCGTAACCCTTTATTAATTTTTCTTTCTCTTCTGGTGTCTTTGCTTCTTCCTCTATTTTCTTTCTTAATTCATCCCTCATTATGAACGTGTGTTGTGATTTGGTTACTTGTTGCAGGTCAATAAATGCTACCTTCCACCTCCCATTTGTTTTCTTTTCATCAGACGCTTGCATCCTGCAAAAAAGTTTATTAAGGATGGTAATAACAATACATATGGAATAGATTTGGATGTCGTATAGGGATGTTGACTTACATGGACCAAATGGTGACGAGATTGATGTCGAGTTTTTCACGACGGAATATCGCATGCAAATCGGTGAAATCGATTGCAACCTTCCAGTCATAAGAGCTACTGAACACCCATTTCGGGAGATTGGCGGTGATAGTGTGAATGCCTTGCTTCATGGCGTGCATGATCCAAGTATGCAGCCTCATTAATTCTGACGGCCCTTCGTTCAGTTGCCACCTAAACAACAATGGTTTGCCATGCTCATACTTGTCGGGCACCTCATCCGACGAAAACATACTTATGTGCTCCTCCTTTTGTTTTTGTAAAGAGGTGCTGGATAAAGACTTTTCATCTGGTGCCTTCTTGAGTACTTGAACATTAGGTGATTCTTTACCGGATGTTGGAGCCCGTTTAGGTTTATTCTTCGGTACTTTCAAGAACAAGTCAACATCAGATGATTTCGTCTTTGGTTCATATGAGTTTATCATCCGGTGTATTGTTGTTGGTGTCTTGGTTGCTGGAGGAGGAGATGGTGATCTTGGACATGGCAGAGGAGATGGTGGTGCCCCTGCCCCTGCCCCTGATGTCAGAGGAGTTTGTGGTCTTTGATCGGATTTCGGAGATGATGTCCCTGCCCCTGCCCCTAATGTCGGAGGAGTTTGTGGTCTTGGATCGGATTTGCGAGATGATGATGCTCCTGCCCCTGCCCCTGATGCTGGAGGAGTTTGTGGCATGTTGTTGTCATTATTGTTAACTCCCTGCTCCACAACCATCATGTTGTTGTCATTGTTACCGCCTCCATGTTCCCCACCCATTGTGTACTCGACCATTGCAGCATCTGGATCCTGGGGGGGTACTCGTTCTTGGCTAGGTTGCAAGCAGGGACTTGGTGATGTATTAATTATGATATCTCGACGATGCCACGGTATGTATTGGTTCCTCGCATCACCAAGAAGCGCGATCCCATCCTCAGTAAGGATGTCAATCTCGCAGGACTCATCAATAACCGAAACAACTTGAACCCATGCGTACTTTGGCGGTGGTGGATTCAAAAACACACGACCCGTTAGCGCCATGGCTGTCCCAACTCCTTGAAACTTATCTAGTTTTCTTCCATATGGAATAACCAACTTGCATGGTGTATCCTCTACAATGTCATCCACAGAATGCTTGGCGATAGCAATAGAACCAACACTACTTGGAGTCGGGATGGCTCCGATCTGGTCAAGCATCAAGTTTGGAGGAACCTGTCCGGAACCACCAGATACTAGATTCTCTGCACTTGGCCCAACAGAAGCTTGTTGTTGTTGTTGTATGAAGAAGCCTATCAATTCTTGCTTGGCAATTTCTCTCATCTTGTGTTCAAGCTTCTTCTTATAACGGTCTCGCTTTTTATAACTTGATCGGTGTTCACGAAATGCTTTACCCCAGGGCAAGGTAGAAGAAATCCCTCGAACATGGCCAGGGTGCTCAGGCGTTCCGATCGCGGCAGATAACATATCTTTCTCCCTGTCGGGCACGAAAAGACCTTTCTTTTGCATTTCTGCAAGTTCTTCTAGCTTCTGATAAATTTGTTCTGTGGAGGGCTTCTGGAATGAAACATTACCGTCAGGTGCTATAGCCGGAACTCGAGCAAGGATCCAATTCCTGCTACGCTCATCCATGCCTTCAAAAATAGTTGGTAAACCAGCTACCCGCCTTTTTTCTTCCTCCTTCCTCCATTTTGCCATTTTGGCAGCATATCCTCCGGAACCCAAGCGATGGGGGTTCTCGGCGGCTTTCATAGCCTTCTCCTTTTGTTGGACGCTCAGAGCTACTGCTTCTGTCGTCTTCTTCTGATCTACGAATTCTTCCCAGACTGCTAGCGGAATGTTACCATACACATCCCTAGCATCTTTTCCTTTCTGGACAAATTCAGTATTAAGTGTAGACCTCCAATTCCTAAGAGCTCTTCCACAAAGGCCCTCAGCAAAAGTTCTACCTGCATTTTCTGTACCTTCCGGATAAACAAATTTTTCTTTCACTTTGGCCCATAATACATCCTTCGTAGCCTTAGGGACTGTCTTCCAATTAGTAGTTGTGATCCAAGACGCCAATTGGTCTCTGACAATTGCACCGACGATGTTTCGAAACCTAGCAGATGTCCCCTTAGGTTCGACGGGCTCACCTTTGTCACCCAACCATTCTATCACAAGTTGTCGTCTTTCAGGGATCTGGTTTCTTCTTCTATGACCACATTTCCTTTTCAGGTTACTACAACTAGTAGTACCCGAAGGTTGTGGTTCTGAAATGACTTCTGCCTCTTGGGCACGAATGTTAGATGCTCTACGACGTCGTCGCGGGGATCGGTCATTGTTCTACACATAAAAGACTATTTAAAGTATATCTTAATTGAATAAACAAACATTAAGTTGAGTGAATGTGCATGCAGACCTCATTATCGCTTGGTTCGTAATCAACATCATCGTCTTCGGGACGCCTATGAGGGAGTTTCATAGTCTCCAATTATACCACTATCACTAGATTCCTCCTCACCGAATTGTTCACTGTTAACATTTGATCATATATAATCCATAGTCCATAGTCCATATTTATACAATAATCCATAGTCCATATTTATACAACAATCCATTTTTATAAAAAAAAATCTATTTATCAACAATCCATATTCCATATTTCATTATTTATACACCAAAACTAATAAAATTAAATCCACAGTCCATTTTATATAATAAATCTATTAAAAAATTAGACACAATCCATAGTGCATACTTATAATAAATTTATTTATACAAAAAGCATGATCCATTTATTTATACAAAATGCATCATCCATTTATTTATACAACAAAATTAATAAAATAAAATACATAGTCCATTTGTAACATTTTTAAATCTATTTATCCACAATCCATGTAATTGCATTTATCCACAATCTATTTATCCACATTTTTAACACATGTAATTGCATTTTGAAAAAAAAGAAAAAAACACCAACCAAGCAGGGGCTGTCGTTGCTGCGCCGCCGGCCCTATCCCCGGCCTCCATGCGTCCCGAGCGGTGAGGAGATGAGGTGTCGGTGGCGAGCGGGGGCGGCGCTGTCGGCGGAGGCGGCGGCGGTCTTGTTGGCGGCGGCGGAGCGATCGCCGACGGGTCCCGGCCGGCGGTTGGGGGAAGCGGCCGGCGGGGAGGAGGACGCCATCCCGGTAGGGAAGAGGTGTAGTGGCGCTCGGTCGGCGGGGGTGGCGGGGGCGACCGCGGATGACGGCGCGGCGGCGGTCCACGGGAGAAGGGGCGGCGCCCTAGCGAAAGACGGCGGCGGTCCACGGGGAGAAGGGGCGGGGCCCTCGCGGATGACGGTGGGACGCTCGTGGATGTGGGCGGGCACTCACGGAGGACGGCGGGGGTGGTCGGAGGGGCGGCGGCGGTCGGGGACGACGGCGGCGCTCCGCGGGAAAATTTGGCAGCCTGACGGCGTCGTTTCGTATTCGTGCCAGACTTAGAAAATTTTCGAGACCGTGTCTCCTGTATATATAGATGGAGTCACCATTGGTGGGCAACATAAGGCAACCGCCAGCGGTAGACCACCGCTGGCGGGTCACATAAAACAACCGCCAGCGGTGAACCTTACCACAGGTAAGCAACCGCCAGTGGTGAGAATTCCCGCTGGCGGTTTTCATAAGCGCCCGCCAGCGCTATGATATGAAAGAATTTAAACTTATCTTTTCAAGTGCAAAGATTTTCAAATGCAAATGACAAAACACCTCCTATAAATAAATTCAAATATTTTATGATAATTTTTGGAAGTTTCAAAGAATTTTGAACATTTTCATGACAGGATTTCAAATTTTCAAATTTTGGCAAACCACTATGCTGGAGGTTGACTTATGATAACCGCCAGCATAGTGTTTTTCCATAATTTGCAAAATTTGAAACAAGGGCTTAAATTATTCAAATTTCATTGAAACTTCCCAATGTATCATAAAATATTTCAATTTAAGTGTAGGGGGTGTGTTTTTTGTAAAATAAGTCCTAGTTAGAAAAGATTAGCTCAAATAGGTTCATACACCTAATGAGTTATAGGTTGTTTGACGCTAGGGTCTCATTTGAACTAACCTTTTCAAATTCAAACCTATTCTTATAACAAAACACCTCCTATAAATAAATTCAAATATTTTATGATAATTTTTGGAAGTTTCAAAGAATTTTGAACATTTTCATGCCAGGATTTCAAATTTTCAAATTTTGGCAAAACCACTATCTTTGGCGGTTGACTTATGATAACCGCCGATAGTGTTTTTCCATAATTTGCAAAATTTGAAACGAGGGCTTAAATTATTCAAATTTCATTGAAACTTCCCAATGTATCATAAAATATTTCAATTTAAGTATAGGGGGTGTGTTTTTTGTAAAATAAGTCCTAGTTAGAAAAGGTTAGTTCAAATAGGTTCATACACCTAATGAGTTATAGGTTGTTTGACCCTAGGGTCTCATTTGAATTTAAGTACAGGAGGAGAGTCTCATTTCATCAAAACTTCCAAAACTCTCCTAAATTGATTGAAAGTCTTACAACAACAATCCAGAAACTCTCCTAAATTATATAAAGTCGTATAATTGATACATCAATCCCGACTAATAAGAAGTGCAAGTTTATCCTTTAACAATTCTCCAATCACAGTCTATACGTAACCATGGCTTCTCCGATTTAGGAATGGTGGCTTCAATTTTTTTATTCTCTTCTCATGATCTTTGAACAAGACTAGTTCCTCGAACTGATTGTAATCCTCAACATCAATTACACCTTCTACTCCTAGAATTCTTTGTTTTCCGGAGACGGCAATGTGCTTCTTCACATTCATAGGATCAGCTATGTAGAAAATTTGTGCAACACGCTCGGCGAGTACCCATGGATCATCTTTGTAACCTACATTGGCAAGGTCTACAAGTGTCAATCCATAATTGTCATCTGTGATGCCATTCGGGTGTTTGACCCATTGACACCGAAACACGGGGGACTTGATATTCTGTCCATAGTCAAGTTCCCATATTTCCTCTATGAACCCGTAGTAAGTGATGTTGTTTCCGGATTTATCAATCGCATCTATGCGAACACCACTATTTTGATATGCAACACTCTTGTTGTCTTTCGCCTTCGTATAGTAGGTGTACCCATTAATTTCGTATGCTTGCCATGAGGTAACATTGCTTGATGGACCAGCCGCCATCCTAGTCAACGTTGTGTCATCTATGGAATTTCCTTGAAATAGATGCTCATGTTCCTTTAACCATGATGGGAAACAATGCTTTTGCTCTTTGATGACCCAATCCTTGGTCTGACTATCATTTTCCTCACGAATCTCATTTTCGTGTTGCACAATAAATGGCTCCACTATTGCAAGTTTTTGCAGAACACTACCATGTGCTTTCTCCAGTTGTTGGTTGTCATCGTCCATGAATCTTTTCCTTCCAATGGTCCCTTTCCCTGACAATCTGCCTTCGTGTCGAGATTCCAGTAAACCGATCGCTCTCTTATCTTTTATGTAGTCTATGCAACAATCAACACTCTCTTCTGTATGGTAGCTCTCGATCATGCTTCCCTCTAGAAATGCCTTGTTTCTCATGTATCCATTGAGAATCGACATGAACCGTTCGTACGTCCACATCCGATGAAAGTACATAGGTCCTAGTTCGATAATTTGCTCGACCATGTGGATCATTAGATGTTCCATGATATCAAAAAATGACGGAGGGAAGCACATCTCGAGCCGGGGCTTGAGTTTCTGACATAAACAGCTGAAGCCTTGCCAACTCTACACAATCTACCACTTTCTGTGAAATGACATTGAAAAAGTAGCACATCCTTGTGATGACCATCTTAAGGAATACTGGTTTGACAGCTCGGATCGCAATCGTGAGAAAAACAGTAATCATCACATGACAGTCATGAGAGTTACATCCAGTAAGCGTCATGTCCTTCAACGAGACCAATGATCGGATGTTGGATGAGAATCCGGTTGGCACTTTCAGCCCGCGCAAGCATTTGCAGATAGCCAACCTCTCATGTTGTGTTAAGTTGAAGCTAGTAGGTGGAAGGTACTGCTTACCATTAGGACGTGGTTGTGGGTGAAGTTCTTGCCTAATTTTTAGGTCAACAAGATCCTTACGCGACTTCAGTCCATCCTTTACCTCTCTTCGTTAAGCCTCGGAATCCCATTGTTCTTTCAAACACATTCTTTTGAAGATGCATCCCATCGATGGCATGGCGCACTGTCAAATCTTCCCAGTATGGCAAGTACTTAAAAAATATAGACATCTTCTTGAAAGGCACATCAATATTTTCTGTAGTTTCAGCCTCCTTCCTTCCCCCTTTTAAATTATCACCTTTTGATTTCTTACCAAGTTTAAACTTGACCTTCTGACACATTTCAAATACGGTTCTACCGGTGGCCGGTTGTGGGGCAAAAGAGTACTTCTCAATCTTTCCATCGAAATAGTCTGCCATCTTACGGTACTTGTGAGTCCTTAGTAGTCGGCGTACGTGCCCCATATACACTATCTTCCGAGATCCTTTCGGTACACGGATATTGTACCATTCAAACAAACTACACAACTTTGTTTTTCCTTTTTTCGACCGGACAAAGAAAGTAGGGCGGGGTAATCATTAATGGTAACAAAGATAATTGCCTTAAGTGTGAATGTCTCCCTTCGTACTCATCCCACATCTCAACCCCATGTTTCCAAAACTTCTCCATTTCTTCCATCAATGGCTCCGGAAGACATCTATATCAATACCGGGTTGCTTCGGTCCTTGGATTAGAATGGTAAGCAAAAGGAACTTTCTCTTGTGACATAGCCGGGGGGAGGTTGTATATGGTCATCAACACCGGCCATGTCTTTGTGCGTCTTCGCTTCTTTCACCAAAAGGATTCATGCCATCTGTACTTAACACGAACCTTATATTTCTTTTTTCTTCACTAAACTCTTTGTGCTTGGAATCAAAGGTCCTCCACTGCCGAGCATCAGAAGGATGTCGAAGCTTCCCATCAGACTTCTCTGGGCGATCCGTGTGCCAAGTTATTAGTTCAGCGGTCTATGGGTTCGAGAACAATCGCTTTAGACGATCCTCCACCGGCAAGTACTACATCATCAATGCAGGGACTTTACGTTGAGTAGCAGTGTCAGTACCAATACTATACTCCTCCTCAACTTGAGAAATTACACTTTTCTTTCCACCAACCTTCCTCTTCGTGCCTTTAGATGCAATGAGCCGTTCCACAGCAAAATATTACTTTTGTAACGATTAGCATCACAATTTGGACACTTTTCTAGTTCTGCATAGTCACCGCGGTACAATATGCAATGGTTCCTACATGTGTGTATTCTTTGCACTCGCATCTTCAATGGGTTGATAATCTTCTTTGCTTCATATGTGTTTCTTGGGACCAAGTTAGGCTTCGGGAGTAGATTGGCCAACAAAGTAAGGAGTTCGTTAAAATTATTGTCCGACCATCCAAATTTTGCCTTCACAATCAGAAGGTGGAGCATGAAACGCAACACGGTCCACTCCTTCCCACAACCCTCATACATACGGTCCTTTGCTGCCTTCTTTAGTGTCTCAAAATTTTCTAACCCTTTAGCACTCCCTAGCAACACCTCCGGTTCAATGTGGCGCAACATTTCTTCCATATCAACATCACATTTCTCGTACACTCCGTGGTGCATCCGTTTGATCATCATTTTGATCTTCACGAAACCAAAAGCATCACCCGTCATGACATGATCATTTTCATCTGCATCTTCATCACCCACTTCATCATACCTAATGCCGATGTCTGCATTGTTGAAAGTACTTTCTGCTTCACCATGGTGGGACCAAGTTTTGTATCCTTTCACAAAACCATGCTTTATCAAATGCATCTTAATGGCATTAATATCTTCCCGGACAATTTTGTTGCAACAATCACAACATGGACAATGTATTTGCTTTGTCCTAGAAATTTGGGCATGCTTTTGCGCAACCTCAAGAAAGTTTGTTAACTCTGTCAAGAATGTAGACGAATTTCTCCGTATGCCATACATCCACGCTCTATGTTCCATCTTAAATAACCTATAAAAGTAATTCTATTAATTAATAACTCTGTATGCTCTATGCTTCATTTAATATGTAAAAAACGGAAACAAAACTAAATTCGATAAATTTAATTATTGAAGATAATAATTTTAATTACAAACTAATAATTTAATATGTAAACTTGCTTCTATAATTGCAATAATAATTAAATATAATTACTTCTATAATGTAAACTTGCTATTAATGACAAACTAATAACTTATATATAATTTAATATAACTTGCTTCTATATTATGAACATTTAAATATTTTGCATTGACAAACTAATAATTTAAATCTAAAGCTATTTAAAAAATAAATCTCTAAATCAATATCTCTCTTCACTCCCCTTTCTCTCCTAGCTAACCCTAGGTCTAGATCTAGATCCCTAACTACATAGAAATCATTAATAAAAGGAGAAAACTAAGGTTAAAATAGCACAAACTCACCTGATATAGCCACCTCCTCCAAGAAAATCAAGAGCAAAACCTTCCCCCCTAAATTTGGTGCTTTTGGAGCTTTTCCCGAGCTCCTGTCGGGCACAACGCCATTGGAAGGTTGCTGGGAAGAAGGGGCTGGTCTATATTTATAGAAGACACAGTGCTGGCGGTTGGCATAAGGAAACCGCCGGCGGTAATCTCCCTGTCTTTGGACGTGCCTTATATTGACCGCCAAAGACTTGTGTACATTTATCTTTGGCGGTCCACTTAAGCCACCCGCCGCACTAATATCTCTCCTAGCGGGCTCTTAAGCCAACCACCAGCACACTTGTCGGAATATCTCCGGTCGGAACGTGGTTTGACTCAACCACTCACTCACTCACTCACTCACTCACTCACTCACACACTCGCTTCGCTCGAGGGTCTGACGCCCCCTCGGGCGCATCTCCGCCTCGCTCGAGGGCCTGACGCCCCCTTGGGTGTTTCTCTGCGCAACCACCAGTAGTAATCTCTGCGCTGGCAGTGCCTTATGTTGACCGCCAGCGCTGTGTCCATTTATGCTGGCGGGTGGCATAAGCTGACCGCCGCCGATACCTCTCTCCGGCGGGCTATTAAGCCACCCACCGACGCGATGCCTCTCTCGGAGGGCTATTAAGACAACCGCCAGCACACTTGTCTGAATATCTTCGGTCCTAACGCGGTTTGACTCAACTACTCACTCACTCACTCACTCACTCACTCACTCACTCACACTCTCGCTCCCAAACCTAGCCGCCACCGCAAGCAGCCGCAACCGACCCTGCCCCCTGCCACCGCGGCTCGTGCGTGAGCTTTGCCCGTGTGCCGCCGCGCCTCAGCCGCCGTAGTCGGCAAATTGTCGACCCACTCTTCAACCTCCAGTTCCTCGGCCGACGTCGAGCAGGTTCACCGCCGTCGCATGGCGAGCAGCTCGGTCGCGCCGAACCTTAGCCAATTCGTGCCTCTCCCCCTGCTGATCTGCTCGTCGTGTCAGATCCGGTTAATTTGGTACAAGACCAATTCAAATACCATCATCTACAAGTGCCCGAACAACCACGTGGTTTGTTTTTCATCTCATACCCTAATTCATTTGATTAGTACTGATTCGGTTGATCTAATAGTAGTGATTATTAGTTGATATAATATTAGTAGGATTTGTTGATTATTATTGATTTGGTTGATATAATATTAGTAGATTTGTCTATTATTATTGATTCGGTAGATATAGAATTATCCACAATAGTTGATTATTAATGATTTGGTTGATATAATTTTGTGTCTATAGAATTATCCAATTTATTGATGGAAGTCACATTTGTTGTTTATTCTGTTAGGGGGACCCTAATTCATGTCAGGAAGTTTATTTTGAAAATCAATACATCAACCATTTGAAAAAATTTCACCCTCATTTGCTGCCGCCAAACTATCGGTCGTTCGGCGGCTTTAGTTGGTGCAACGCCGGCACCAAGAGTGGCACAACCGTCTAGTGTTGTGTATCCGCCGGGCGGTGCGAGAGCCACCACTAGCAAATTCGGAATTTACGGAACAATGGAATCGGATGAAGTGTGTCATTTCGATGCGAAGGTGGGGATGAGTGATTTGAAGATAGCGAGTAATGAAACGAGGCTTGAACTTGCGGACCATAGATGGCAACTTATTGACATTATGGCGGAAATTGGCTATCGGAAGAAGCGCAACAAAAATCAAGGATTCGCATGCGAGGCACCATCATCGCCGTTGTGGTCTTGATAATAGGTTTAGTGCTTGGTAGCTATATCACGGTGGACTGTCAAAGACATTTGAGTGAGGCAATGTTGTGTTGATTTGTGAGAGGCCCCTAATGTAGTGTACTTTAATTTGTGTTGGTTTTAAGTGTGCTTTGAAACATTTGTCATCACGCATGTTGTTTCTATGAAATAAATCTTTCTAAGGTGTTGTTTGTGTTGATATTTCAGTTTGAATTTTACTTGTTGTTGTTGTCCATGCATGTTGAAATATTGGTGACTTGTATCAATTTCAAGCTATTTTCAGCTTCACTGTGTTGGCGGGTGCATATAAAACCCGCCAGTAGTAAAGATCCCTGTTGGCGGTCGATATAAGCCACCCGCCAGCAAAAATTGGACCATTTGTGCTGGCGGTTGGCTTATGTAGGCCGCCCCCACTAAACCTTCTATGCTGGCGGTCGACATAACTCGTTCGCCCGCATAAATAGTACCATTTGTGCTGGCGGGTGGATTATATCGCCCGCCAGCAGTGATGCTTCAATGCTGGTGGTTGTTGTTCCGGCACCCCTGCGCCCCACTTTGCTAGCGGTTCATAGTTGCACCCGCCAGCACGCCAATTTGCTAGTGCCAGGACAAATCGTTTCTGGCCTAGTGTGAATGACCAGATCAATGCAACTGAAAACTCTGCTCATAGGACCACATTATTCTTTTTCCAAACAATAATGCATGTGGGCAAGTAACTTGTACTTCTATAGGCAAGGGCCAGCTGTGGCTTGCATATTAGAACAACGTGCACCACACACTAATTGCAAAACAAAATACTCTTAACCATAAATTAGTATAAGCAACTATATCAAATTAAAGTGTCTAGCTTCATCAAAAACATAACTTACAACACTTATGCTCTAGCTGCATTTTTGTTTACTATTATTTGACCT
Organism: Cenchrus americanus; assembly: GCA_947561735.1. Lineage (NCBI taxonomy): Eukaryota > Viridiplantae > Streptophyta > Magnoliopsida > Poales > Poaceae > Cenchrus > Cenchrus americanus. The sequence continues at coordinate 197,763,184 of OX387239.1, read as the reverse complement.
TAATTACTTAATTTTGGTTTCCTATATTGCGCCGATTCGTCTGCTGGCGTGGTTCCTCAATATTATTGTGTAGCGAACATGGCCGCCATAGCCATTTGTTCAAGTATGATTTTGGTGATTCATACACAACACAATCATTGGACTAACCAAAATGATTGAGCATGTCCTTGTAGGCATTCTAGGTTCCATGGATGCAACCGTACACAATGCAAAGCATGACAAAAGAAAAAATATGAAGCCGGGACAAAGAGAGGAATGAATTGGACTTGTCCTATGAATAAATATTCTTAGATCAATCAAATGGTTTGAAATGCTACAGAATCATGAAGATTATTCCACAAGCTTTCCATAGAGTCCAAGATCATCAAAATCGGAATCTGAAGTGAAAAGTTATGCCCAAATTAAGATGTACTGAAAATAGGGCATAGGATGATCCGACGGTCCCATTTTTGTGAGTACCGGATGAACTCCTGAGAAGAAGAAAACAAGTGTATAAGCACTGGATGATCTGGTGGTACCATCGGACGATTGCATCGGTTCATCCTATGCATTTTCGGGAAACATACAGAGAGGTATTTGCGCAAAAATGTCTAGCACCGGATGAATCAGTTCATCCGATGCTCAAAAAGTGCTCAAATACTCAGGATTTTTTCAGAATCTTGTCAAGAATTTTATAAGCTTTCCAACAAGTACAAGATTGCCCAAAACAAAATTCGGAGCAGAGAGTTATGGCCCAAATACCGAAGGGCAGCGACGTGGGTGACAGGATGAACCTCGGGTACCGTCGGTGCAACTTTAATACTCCGACGCTCAAAAATTGGTCAAATGCTCAAGATTTTTCCAGAATCTTGTCTAGAATTTCATAAGATTTCCAACGAGTATACGCTCGTCAAAAACAGAGTTCGGAGCAATGAGATACGGGCAAAATATGGAAGGGCATATGGCAGCACAAGATGATCCGACGCTACATAAAATGACACCGTCGGTTCATTTGACGGTATATCTTAACTAGCCGTTAGAGCAACGGCTATATTGATGTGTTGGCCTATTTATACCCCTTCTACTCTCCCATTTGAGGTGGCTGGATTGTGTGGAAGTGCAGAGGAGTTCAAGACACCTAGAAGATCATATCCAATCCATCCAAGTGCTTAATTGCTCATCCATAGACTTGCATATGCTTAGTGTATGTATGTGCTTAGTGCTTGGCTTAGCTTAGAGCTGGGTGAATGCAAGGTTATGCCAACCTTGTGAGGTGATTCTTGAGTGAATCAAGGTGTACAAGGTTCGCCGGAAGCCTTGGGGCCTAAGTGGCTCACCGGCAATCATCATCGACCCTCCGGCTTGGTGTGGAGCGGTGAGGACACTTTGTGCGGGGGACGTGGAGACCCCCTTCCTAAGTGGAGAAGCTCCTTCGTGGAGGCGGCATCAAGGTGACCAAGAGAGCTTGGCAAGTGCTTAAGTGGATAGCCTTTGTGGCGAGTCAAGTGGTGCTCTTGGGAGAGACTTGGTGACCGGGAAGCAATACTGTTGTGTGAGTGCTTCAACAACGTGGACTAGGGGTGGCTTAGTGCCTACCGATACCACAGATAAATCACGTGTCAAGAGTTTGCTACTTCTCATCCCCTTTACGTTTCCGCATTTACTTTATTTCAATCTTTGTTTGCCTTTACTTTCCTAGAGTAGTATCATGCTAGGATTGGCTCTAGGTTGCAAACCTTGTTTTGGGATGGGAGTTTTACACTAGAACAACCCTAGTTGCATATCTAGATAGTATGTTCTAGTTTACTTTTGTGTAAAATTAGTGAAGCCATAGGTTAAGGTTTTATGTTTCCTCATTCACCCCCTCCCCCTCTTAGGCTAACGAGCATCCGATTCCTTACAAGTGGTATCAAAGCCGGGACTCACTTCCTTCACAAGGAAACGCCAATTCGATTGGTAAATTGTGAAAATTGACTCATTGGAACGGTTAGGCTTCACCGCCTAGTGAGTTGCTCTATAGAGGTATGAAAGGGGTGCATACCTTAGGTTTGGCTCCACATTTCGATGGCACGGGCTATCCTCGGTGGAAGGTTCTCATGGAGGCCTATCTCCAAGCAAAGGACCTTGATGTTTGGAGAGTCACCGACGAGGGCATAAAAAATGGTACTAAGAAGGAAAAGCAATTTGATGTGATTGCTAAGAGTATCATTTTGTCCTCACTAGATGTAGGAGTTTTCAATAGAGTTTTTAATTGTGAAAATGCTCATGAGCTATGGAAAACCATCAAGGAGCAAAATGAGGGTTCAAAAGAAGTTGCTAATGAATGCTATGGTTGTCTCCTTGAGGAATTCAATAGCTTTAAGCCACTTGCAAATGAAAATGCCGAATCTATGTACTCACGCCTAAATGTGCTTGTCAATGAGATTAATGCTTTAGGTGTGAAGAACATCACGGATGTGAACATCAACCGCAAGATCCTTCAAAGTCTCCGGAAGCCCGATTATGACTTTGTGAAAGCTATCATCTATGAGAAGAAGCTCGAAGAATTGAAGTCATCTCATATATTGAGCAAGATCATGGCACATGAGTTTCAAATCATGCCCAAGTCTAAGAAGGCACCCTAAGAAAAGACCCAAGAACCATCTTCTCCAACCACGAGTCACGCCCTCTCAAGCCAACAAGAGAAGGTGATGAGGAGGATGGCTACTCATGGAAGCTCAAGCGAAGATGATGGTGATGATGATGACGATGAAGATTCCTCAAGTGATGAAGAGGTTGAATCCATGGTAGCTGAGTACGTGAAGGAGATCTTCAAGTATGTGAAGAAAGTCAACATGTACGGCTACAACGTCCACTTGAGAGAAGGGCATAATCATCCACACATCAAGTTCACCAAGATCGAGCACAAGCCCAAGAAGGAGGTGGTCAAGGAGAGGAGACCAAGGCAATAAGCAACTATCTCCGTCCGACAGTGGACAAGTGGTGGAGAATCAAGTTCTTCTAGCTCATGTGATGAATCAAGAAAGAACTTCACCACCCGCTTCATGCAAGGTCCATCTTCATCACTACACATGTGCATTATGGCCTAAGGTATGGAGAGCAATGTAAGTGACGATGAATCCGATACCACCTCTCTCGATGAACTTGTTGAGCTAGTCCATGAGCAAAAAGGAATGCTTAAGAAACAAGCTATTGAAATTAAAGAACTCAATGCTCTCAATGATCTTAATGCAACCCTTGCTACAAATTATGAACATTTGTTGTGCAAATTCAAATTGCTTAGCAAGGAGTGTGATGAGCTAAAATCTAAGCTTGAGAGCAATGAGACTAGAACAAGTAATTTCTTTGAGCTTGATGAATCATTTATCCCTTGTGCAATTCCTATCTCAAAGGTAGATGCTTCAACTTCTTGCATTGATTTAATTGATGAATCTTGCTCACCATCTTGCAATGAGAATGTTGTTGTAGAATCATGTGATTGTCTCATAGGCTAGAAAAATGATGAGCTCAAGCAAGAAGTGAAATGGCTCCGAGAGAGGTTGACAAACTTGATGGGCAAGGGCAAGAACAATGAGGAACAAGTGGACATCTCTCAAGACATGAGGAGCAAAGTCCGACCTTCTCAAGATAACCGTGATCCCATGGTGAAGAAGCTTGAGAATGGTGCAACCATGACTTGCTACAAGTGTCATGGAGAAAGGCACAAGTTCTACAAATGCCCTCAATTTGTCAAGAAGATGGACAAGGGTGCAAAGAAGAAGTTGAACCCCACCATCATGAGCTCCCTCATATACACCAAGCCCAACCACAAGAACAAGACCAAGAACAACACCTACGTCATCAAGAAGAAGGCTAATGGCAAAGTGGTTGCACACAAGGTCGAGAAGATAAAGGAGGAGCGGGGTTGGAACCAACCCATTTGGGTGCCCAAGGAAGTCATCACAAACATGAAAGGGCCTCAATGGTTTGGGTTCCAAAGGCCACTTGAAGGCCATATGGGCGGGGACTTGGGAGGCTTGGCACAATGAAGATGAAAAGATTCAAGCCTAGAATCCAAGCTTGCAAGTTGGACATGTGTTGCCCAAGTTCCCCGGTTGCGGTAATGGAAACTAGAACCCATCTCATGTATCTTTGTAGCTCCATTGCCTTGTTTAAGTTGCATTTGTTGCAATATTTTCATATGGTAGGTTGCTTATGTCATGTGCTAACCCATGAGCAACTTACATGGTTTGATTAGTGTGTAGGAAAGCTACACTTGTTCTTTCATGGTGCATGTTTTCATATATATTTCTTTGCATCATGAGCAAGCTATAGGGTTGGCTTCCCTTTTGTTGTCATAAACAATGTGCATACATTTGGTTGGTGATTCAAACACTAAATGCACACATTTAGGGGGAGCTCATCCTTTGGTTTGGTTATGGGACTAACATTGTTTCAAGCTTATCTTATGTAGTCCCTTGGTAACGCGTTCCGGTGCGGTACTTCATTCTAAAAGAATGCTATTTCACTCTCAATGTGATCTAATATATCTAAAAGAGTGAATATAGCAATATGAGCTTCATGCTATTGAGTCATGTCCTTGCGAGCTTATGTCTCTATATAAGTTCAAAAGCAATGTACTCATACATTCCTAATCCTTGTGGTACCCTGAGTGTCTTCTTTGCAAGCTTATTTCAAGTGGTGTCACCTCAAGTGATATCATTTCCAAGTGGCTCATCTCAATGTGGTGCCAACAAGGTAAAGAGGATCATCCCCCAGAGGTATGCGATGATCACAAGATTACAAGTGATATCTACAAGTGGTAATGTAACAAGAACCCATTTGTCTTATCTCTTGTCCTTTAAGCTACTTCCCTGCATGATATGCTCTAAGCTTGCATGCCTTACAAGTTTATAGTTGTGCACTTGATTTCCACACTATCATATTGTGCACACTTAGGGGAAGCTTAGGCTGTATCATGCTAGTCTCATGAGCTTGTGATCCACCTTAGTTATTCTCACATGTGGTATCTTCATTGATATCATACATATGGATCATGGTTCATGCGGATTTCTCCCTTGTATTTAACATTTCTGTTTGAGCTATGTTTGGTAGGACTTGCTAGTTTTCTTGGAGACATTTTATTTTGGGATCTTTTTTGGAGATTTTATTCCAAAGGGGGAGAATGTGGAACCAAAGCAAGCTAGTGTTTCCAAAGTGGAAGAGGCAAGCTATGTGTGAACATACGACGAGAAGATCAAAAAAGGGGGGAAGTTTGATCTAGGGGAGTTTGGATGATGGTAAGCAGCCAAGCAAGTGCAAGTGGTTCAATTTTGTCAATTTTTGCAAATTTATGCTTGCTTTGATTGTGTTGTCATAAATCACCAAAAAGGGGAGATTGTAGCGAACATGGCCGCCATAGCCATTTGTTCAAGTATGATTTTGGTGATTCATACACAACACAATCATGGGACTAACCAAAATGATTGAGCATGTCCTTGTAGGCATTCTAGGTTCCATGGATGCAACCGTACACAATGCAAAACATGACAAAAGAAAAAATATGAAGCCGGGACAAAGAGAGGAATGAATTGGACTTGTCCTATGAATAAATATTCTTAGATCAATCAAATGGTGTGAATGCTACAGAATCATGAAGATTATTCCACAAGCTTTCCATAGAGTCCAAGATCATCAAAATCGGAATCCGGAGTGAAAAGTTATGCCCGAATTAAGATGTGCTGAAAATAGGGCATAGGATGATCCGACGGTCCCATTTTTGTGAGAACCGGATGAACTCCTGAGAAGAAGAAAACAAGTGTATAAGCACCGGAAGATCTGGTGGTACCATCGGATGATTGCATCGGTTCATCCTATGCTTTTTCGGGAAACATACAAAAAGGTATTCGCGCAGAAATGTCTAGCACTGGATGAACCGACGCTATCATCGGTTCATCCGACACTCAAAAAATGCTCAAATGCTCAGGATTTTTTCATAATCTTGTATAGAATTTAATAATCTATCCAACAAGTACAAGATCGCCCAAAACGGAGTTCGGAGCAGAGAGTTATGGCCAAAATACCGAAGGGCAGCGACGTGGGTGACAAGATGAACTTCTGGTACCGTCGGTGCAACTTTACTCCGACGCTCAGAAATTGGTCAAACACTCAGGATTTTTCCAGAATCTCGTGTAGAATTTCATAAGCTTTCCAACGAGTATAAGCTCGTCGAAAACGGAGTTCGGAGCATAGAGATACGGGCAAAATACGGAAGGGCATATGGCAGCACAGGATGATCCGACGCTACATAAAATGACACCGTCGGTTCATCCGACAATATATCTTAACTAGCCGTTAGAGCAACGGCTATATTGATGTGTTGGCCTATTTATACCCCTTCTACTCTCCCATTTGAGGTTGCTGGATTGTGTGGAAGTGCAGAGGAGTCAAGACACTTAAAAGATCATATCCAATCCATCCAAGTGCTTAATTGCTCATCCATAGACTTGCATATCCTTAGTGTATGTGCTTAGTTCTAGGCTTAGCTTAGAGCTGAGTGAGTGCAAGGTTGTGCCATCCTTGTGAGGTGACTCTTGAGTGAATCAAGGTGTACAAGGTTCGCCGGAAGCCTTGGGGCCTAAGTGGCTCACCGGCAATCATCATCGACCCTCCGGCTTGGTGTGGAGCGGTGAGGACACTTTGTGCGGGGGACGTGGAGACCCCCTTCCTAAGTGGAGAAGCTCCTTCGTGGAGGCGGCATCAAGGTGACCAAGAGAGCTTGGCAAGTGCCTAAGTGGATAGCCTTTGTGGCGAGTCAAGTAGTGCTCTTGGGAGAGAATTGGTGACTGGGAAGCAATACTCTTGTGTGAGTGCTTCAACAACGTGGACTAGGGGTGGCTTAGTGCCTACCGATACCACGGGATAAATCGCGTGTCAAGAGTTTGCTTCCTCTCATCCCCTTTATGTTTCCGTATTTACTCTATTTGAATCTTTGTTTGCCTTTACTTTCCTAGAGTAGTATCATGCTAGGATTGGCTATAGGTTGCAAACCTTGTTTTGGGATGGGAGTTTTACACTAGAACAACCCTAGGTGCACATCTAGATAGTATGTTGTAGTTTACTTTTGTGTAAAATTAGTGAAGCCATAGGTTAAGGTTTTAAGTTGCCTAATTCACTCCCTCCCCCTCTTAGCCTAACGAGCATCCGATTCCTTACATATTGCACCACCATGACAATGAATCGCTGGTTCACCGAGACCTTCCCATGCATCCTGCTTGATGTCAAATATAATGGAGCATCCACTAATTAATAAGATTGTGGGAGTTAATTAGAAGAAGACATATTTCATATCATTGAAGAATTGGAAGAATTTTGTTGTAGAGACAAAACTAGGTTAAAATAGTCCATATAATCCAATAGTTTTCTTGGATGCACTATATAATTTCTTGTTTTTGTTTTGCATAATCAAAGGGTATCATATGAAATATAATCAAACTTTCACATATAAAAGGATGTAAATATTTCTTAATTACTCTCTCCGTCTCAAAATGAATAGTAATTCAGGATGGAGTAGTACTAGTAGAGTATATGAAGAAGCTGTCATCCTTTGAGGGGAGGGAAAATCTTGGCTAATTGTGACTTTCAGTTAGCTCACAGCTAGCTAGTCATCTTCAAAATATACAAAACGGTCTCCAGACATTTCCAATGACTTAAAATTTATAGATACCACCCCATATCCCTCCCCACAAAATTACTCTTTCCTACGAAAGGTAAGAAATTAATTGAGTTGTCTTATATACGACCAAAATGCCCTCAAGGACAATGTCATGCAATTATAAAAAGAGTAAAAATGCATAGGGGTACATGAATTTGGCAACGAGTGACATGTAGGTCCCCAACTCTCAAAATGCACATCTGGATCCCCGAATTTGCTAATTGGTTCGTGTGACATTCAAATTACCATTACCAGTGTTAAACTGCCTAAATGGCATGATGATTGGACAATAACGTGGACCTAACAGGTGGAACCCACATGTCAACCCAATCTCTCTTCGCTGGTACACTCATCCACCCATGTCATCCCACAATCCTATCTGCCATCTACCACGTCGCGCCTCCATCCTTGGCCCGTTAGCGCCATATGCTTCGCCATCGCTACTTGACTTGGGGGCACACTTGCAGACAAGGTGATCAAGGCAACAACACCAGCCAGTTAGCCACCGCCAACCCTTGTGAAGTAGTTGTTCCAGCCAAGCTAGCCGCCATCCACCAGTTAGGGCATGTCGATCAAGTCGACAGTCATCTGCCCCATGCTAGCTGCTCCTGTCAAATCTCGGTTGCCATCAACTGCAGTCAATAGGCTATGTTGAGAGAGGAGGAGGGTGGAAAATCTAAGGGGTGAGCTCGGGCAGTCTCCATGATGACCCATGGAGCTCGAGGGGGCGAATGGAGAACTCGGGCTGCGGCAATCAAGCAGAGGGACTGACATCATCCTTACCATCGCCGCTACCAAAGTTGAGCGGTGGTGTGGCCTCTTAACCGATATAGTACCTTGGGGCGATCCCCCTCGGTGGTGACATAGCTGTGCAGAGTGGCAAGGGATGGGTCCCGAGTGGAGGTGGTGGCCTTAGGGTTAGCCTAGTCACTATGTCCCTGCCGCTTGGGGCTGCCACCACTGCCGCATCTCGAATCTCCATTGTCTAGAAGTGCAATTTGGGGTCAATACCGTTGTGGTACTTGAGGCCACCTCCACTATACAACTCGAGCCCACAATGCTGCTTGAAGATCCACTACTAGTGAAATGGCCGGTTGCAATAAAAGGAGGGGGGTGGGGCTTTCAGTACCGGATCAAATACCTGGTACTAAAACCTATCCTATCTTCGTCTGTCCACCTCCCGTCGCCCTCCATCCATCCCCTGACGATTTCGTCTTCTTTTCTTTTTTTTTTCTTTCCTTTTATCTTTTCCACTCTTTCTTCAATCAAGACTCACGTGCTTCTATATTTCTTTTAAAATTAAACTCGCAATCATATGAGTCACAAGAATACATTTCCACAAGAATCAACATCACAATTCGTCCTTCACACAAATATCCTTCTCACATACATTTCACAAAATATTTTAGATTGAAACTAGAAAAGAACAAATCAAACAACAATCAAACACCCAAACACATCGAGAATCAGGAACTCACCGCGGTGCCGTCGGTGGCAGCCTACCCTACCACCTCCGCTCGCACACTACCTGGAAGGCCTTGGCGGGCCGCCGGGCCCCCAGTTTGGCAACCAATGCGCGCCACGCCTGCATGCACTTAGCTCACACTGTAGCCTATGTGCCCCCACCGTTGGGGCCCCTGTCCTTGCCACGTACAACCCTGGGAACAAAATAGAGATTAAGTGAGATGGGAGACACTAGATGAAAGAAGAAAGAGATAAGGTATGGAAGAGTAAGAGAAGACATCATGAAAGATAGGAATGAGAAAGGGAGAGAAAAGGCTAGCAGGCCGTGAAAGAAGGGAGAGTGGAAAGTTTAAGTACTCTTTAGCAAATAGTATTAAATGACTTCCTTTAGTATCAGGTGGAAATATCTACCCAGTACCAAAGGGTGCCTGACCTTTTAGGACTAGGTGTCGTGCCCCGCCGCACTAGGGGGGGGGGGGGTTAATACTGTCTCACTCTCAGCCGGTACTAAAGTTCTACCTTTCTACCAAGTACTAATTCACCTTTTTAGTACCGGGTGCAAAAATACTTGGTATTAAACTCCCGGACCAAAGGTTGATTTTCTAGTAGTGCTCGCTGAGTAGAGAGGGCGGAGAGAGGGGTGAAGAAGAGGGCAAGAATGCAAAGGGAAAGAAGGATGGGCTGACGTGTGGGTAGTCGTACATGTTAGGTGTAAGAGTGGCGCAGCGGAATCCGGCTCGGCCCTCTATACCCACGAGCCGGCACCTCACCAGGCCTAGGTCCACCGAAGCCCACAACAGCAAGGCCCTGGACCTAACTCAACCCAAAAGACTAGCCTCATGGGTGAGGACTGCCCCACCTATATGTTGTGACACCCTAAAAATTCCATCACTAAAATCAACTAGCAACTTAAATTAGTCTTAAGGATTAAAGAATTTAAATTGCTATTTAAATTGAGCTCTAAAATATTAAACATAATTTAATAAATTTAGAGACAACAAGTGATTGTGCATCATCAGTTGGCTTGCATTGTTTTTGGTTGCTTGTGTGGTTTCTAAAAAGTTTATAAATTTTTGAGAAAAGGTTTGAAAAAGTTTGATTTGAATTTGAAAAGAAAAGTGGTTTAAAAAGAAGTTTGAAAAAGAAAAAAAAAACAAAACCTTACCTCCTTACCTTTCGGCCCAGCCAGGCCTGCCGGCCCATCTAACCTCCCCGCGCCGGCCCACCTCTCCCTCTCTCTTTTCTTTTTATTTTGCTGTCGCTAACGCCCGGGCCCCACGTGTCAGCCTCTCCCTCCCCCCTTCCTTTTCTTCTTCCCCGTGCTCGCCGGCCCGCCGCCGCAGCCGCGCGGATTCCGCCGCGCCCCCTCCTTCTCCCCTTCCTTTTTCTCCCCAGCGAGCACGCCAATTAAGGCAATTAATCGCCCACTCCAATCCCCGGCCGTTTCCCCTTTTCCCCTTGCCTTCTTTACGCCCGGACGGTCCGCCGGCCATCAATGGCAAGCCCGCCGGCCGCCCCGTCCCCTTCCGCTTCACCTACCTCCCTGCGCCCCTATTTAAGCTCGCGCTCGAACTCCTGCGCCTCCCTTTTGCACCCGCAGCACACCACTCCACGCACGTGAGCCCAATTCCACCGGCACCGCCACCTCAGCTTCTTCCCGCCGCCGGACGCCGCCGGTGAAGTGCATCGCCGCCTTGTCGTTTTCTTCCCCGAACACGATCATGACCCTCATGTGATGCTTCTTGACCAGGGGAAGCCGCCACCGGGATCGCGCAGCGCCTGGAGCTTGGGTCCCCGCCCGCCGAGCGCCGCCCGAGCCGCCGTCGCCGTCGAACTCCATCTCTGCTGCCTCCCCGTCGCTCGTGAGCTCGCCCAACGTTTCCTCGAGTGGTGAGCATCATTTTCCCGGCTGCTTTTCCCTTGAGCTCGCACCGCAAGACCGGCACCCGCACGCCGGCGAACCCCGTGCCGCCCCCTTCGGTGCCGGCCGCTGTGGTAGCTCGATCCACCTCCCTGAACCCTTGGAGGCGTGCGCGTGTCGCTTAGCTACGTGTAGATCCCGCTCGCGCGCGAAACGGTGGCCCACAGCCTGATCTAGGGTCGCGCCGGTGAAGTCGCCGCCGCGCGCCGCCGCACTCCGGCGACGCCGCCGCCTCCCTCGCTTGCACGTGTTCTCGGCCGTCAGATCTCGCGCGGATGGCCAGGATCGCGTACCCCTTCTTTTTAAACGGCCGGTCCACCGTGGACCCGTGCACCGGGCGCACGATGCGGTCCACAGCGCACGCGCGAGTCCGTGGCCGTTGGATCTGAGATCCACGGTGCCGGGCTGGCCATTTTGATTAAGAGTCCCTGGAAGTTTTTAAATTCACATGCCGGTCCTTCCACCTTTGAGAACTTTTACGGTTAGGTCCTGATTTTTATGTTTTAGCCCCTGGCCAGCCTAGATTTCTTTAACCGAGGTTCTTTTCATTCCTTTTAGCATTTAGACCCCTATGTTTTATTTTATAATTATGTTTTAGCCCTGTTTTTATTTATAAAAAGCCCTGTAAACTTAGTTTTCTTGCAGATAGGTCCCTGTAACTTGTTTTAATCATATCTTTCTCATTTTAACTCCGTTTTTAGCGTTCTATATACCGAAATGATCGTCTCGACGAGTAGAATCTTTTAAGCAGCAAATTTACCAGTTTTATTACTGTTTGGTGTACTGTTTATTTATTGTTTGTTGTTCATGTTTGACTCGTAGATATCGTGCCTATTTCGTCTGAACTCCCTGTCGGAGGTGATCAGGAAGAGCCTGTTTTCGAGGAAGATTTCACTCAGCTTGTAGACGAAGGCAAGTGGCTTTCCCCCTCTACATTATCTTTTTGAACCTATGTCACTGCATGCTAAACAATATTTACTATTCCTGTTGCTATGCATAAACCTGATGGGCAAACACCTAGTTAAGGACTTGACTAGACATTTTTTTACCTCATTACCTTGATCAACCCTGTTTAACAAATGCTTGGGGTAGATAAATGCTTAGTTTGCTTTACATGAGTTTGGTTATGCTTTGTTTATGTTATACACCTCAGTTTTGTTTATATAATGTGTTTGTGCTTAAGACAAGATAACTTGAAATATAATCGGAACATGGAGAACCACCCAAGACAACAGTACAACCACAGTCCACATGGCTCTGGCTTAGCCAAGTAATTAGGAGAGTGGGTTAGCTGATAGCTCTTTTCCGAGAGGGGCACAGGGGGCTCGGGGTTGCAGGGGTATAGCCCGGTTCTTTTGGGGTAGCAGCCTTGGCTAAGGTGCTGACCACTAGGGAGGGTTATGGTCCGCCCTAGGTCAGAATCGTTGCGAGTCTGTTGGTTTCTCTTCTTTCCTTTGTAAAGGCTTCGTAGTGGACCCCTAGCCACTCACCTTGGATGTGTTTAAGGGTCTAGCTAACCCGGGCAAGATGGGGAACACGAACTGTGGGTAAAGTGTACAACCTCTGCAGAGTGAAAACTGATCGATCAGTCGTGCTCACGGTCATGAGCGGCTTGGACCCTCACATGACTAATAAACTTGAAGATAACTGTAAATCCTGGGTTTGTGGTTTGGTTTGAGGTTTCTTTTGTTGATAAGTGGGTTGGTATACACTTACACCTAGTAATTAGGTGCTTGCTAATAAAACTTGACCAACTTATAAAATGCTTACCGTTGTGAACCATAGCCTATCCTTGATAGCCTTGCATTGTTTCCCCCACTTGCTGAGCACCAACCATAAGTTTGCTCACCCTTGCTTACCGCTGTTCAGAGGAGAACGTCGGAGGCGAGGACGAGTACTGGAGTGACTACGAGGAGTTCTAGAGCATGCGGATCCCTCAGTCATCATGCCTGTGGAAGTCAAAGATGGAGCTGCTCGTCGTTTAGTAATTGTTGTGTTTGGACCTTCGAGTCCACCTCTCTGGATGTAATAATGGATATCGTACTAGTTTAACTCTTGAACGTTTTGTTACTGCAATGGTATTACACTCGTTTTGTCTATCATGTGTGTGTAAAATGATCCTGGCGCACACGTGAGATGCATTCGGTTTTCCTTGTAAAATCGGGTGTGACATATGTTGCGCTCCCCCACCAATTTCCAATGTGGGACTAAACCCAACAATCTCCCCCGTCACACATTGGGCCTAACTCTTCCATCACAACCATTCGTGTGATCTCCCGAAGACGTTACCCGGGCCCCGAGTCCAACTCTCTAGTCACAACCATCTGTGTGACCCTCTGGAGACGTTCATGGGCTCCCCATCACCATGTGACCCCGAAGATGTTTTCCCAGGTTTTTCCAACCTTCGGTACCACTTGTTAGAGTTCGCAGTGGATTCCGGCCTGTACAAATATTCGACTTGCGCAAGAGTTCAAAACGAACAGTGGGTGGCGCTCGAAGGTAGGTCGACAACATTGTCTGCGACGACGTGGAGGTCGACGAGGCTTGCGAGTGACGTGGATGTGTAAGATTACACGGCGGTGAGAGCACGAGGAATTCAGCACAAGCACATGTAGGAGGTGGGTGTTGCAGCTTCGTGCGGCGTCCGTGGCGGGACGTGAGGAAGGAGACCACTCGACGTGTAAGAGGTACATGGTCTGTACAGTACACATGTGATTGATTTTCGGTGATCTGTGGCAATAGGTGTTGACGATCCTTACAACAAAGATCTGACCGTCAAAACCTGGGTTTGAGAGGAGTATACAACAAGTTTCACGCACATTTTTTATACTAATAAAGTTCCACGAGTTGTGTTGCAATTTTTATGGGTAGGTACACATTTAGGGGAGAAATGGAGCCAACGTGCCACACGAGCCAGGCACGGCCGGCCCTGCAGGTGCGGCCGGCCCTGCCTCATGCCACATCCTCGGTCCCGAACACTTCCTTCCCCACGTGCACAACTTGGATGAACGAGATTTATGAAGGAAACGTCGGTTGGATCGAATGGATGAAGTTTTGATCACTTGCATCAATAGGACCACCTCTCCGGCCGATCAACCGCTACAACCGTCATTCCAAGAGCATCCTCAGCGTCACCAAGCAAAGGCGGTTCATCCCATGGCTTAGAGGTGGGTCGGCCGCACCTAGAGGGCCGACCGCACCACCCAACAGCCATACCGGCCGAAACCAACGCAAGGAACCGAGCCTCAACCGCCTCAGGAGCAAGGATCAGGGGCGTCCAAGTCAAGATGCGGTGGATCATAGGGATGGCCGCACCCCTTGATCCGGCCGCACCTATGAAAATGGGTCCACGCCCTCAACCGACCTCACTTACCAATAAAAGGAGCCTCACACCCGCTGGATCACACACACCACGCAGGAGCGTCTCATTTCTACTCTTTTGTTCACTTAGAGTAGGATTAGTGTAGCTTGGGAGTTAGAGTCGAGTCAAGCAAGTCTCGGGGTTCTGGAGGAGTCTTCTTCAGAGTTTCAGTATTGCTCTTGTATCCTTTCTTTGCTTAGACTTAAGTACAATTCAAGTTATCTTTCTATCTTACTTTTCGAGTCAATTACATTCAGCTTTGACTTTGCTCTAGAAGCTTTATTCTTGGTTTAGACTAAAGTTAGTTTAGTCTTGGTTAGTATAGCTCTCTTGAACCCTATAGTGTTGTGGTCGTTCTTCGCTTGATCTTCGGTGTTTCACCGGAGAGAGAGACCTTCCTTCGTGGTACCCGGGGAAAGGTTCTTTGGTTCGTTGTGAGCACGGTGCTCAGAGCTTACCTTAGTCTTAGATTGGTGTCTTGCACAACGGAATAGTTGTGGTATCCTAAGGAGGTGACAACTCCGGACGGGAGTTGACAGATAAAAGACGTATCCACCTACAATCCGCAAGCGTACGGACCTACATCTTTTTCACCACGGGATTACCTAGGTTCTTGTCAATCCGCGGAGCTAGGGGATTACAAGCGTTTGATCTACTTCTACTCACTAACTTACCTAAACCCTATCTATGATTAAACTAGAAAACAACTGCACTACACCAGAGAGAACGATTAAGCCAGCGAGATATGAAAGAGACACTTGCCCATGGGTCTACGATACTTGAACATGCAACCGCTTAAGGCATGAACACCGATCTAATCTATCAGGGGTTGTGACCATGGTTTCGCCCTTTCCCTCCCCCCGAACTATCACTATGCGGAGGTATTTGTGATTAGACCTATGATGGACACGACGTATTGAATAGATTCAAAGGAGCATTGGGGCCTTACTCCCTTTATGGCATGGTATCTAACCTTAAACATCAAAGCATATTCAACACAATATGATAGATAGATATTCCAACAACGTAGCGATTACATCTCAAGATCGATTACAACCCATGGACAAATGAGAAGATTACCCCATCAAGGTGCTAGACATGGCACTATTGATCATGGTGACGCTTCTGACGGTGTCTTCCTTCTTCTCCACTTGTGGGTGCTTCCTTCGAGTTGGGCGATCCTCCTCCGAAGATCTCCCTCCCCTCTCTCTCTCTCTAGCTTGTGAATGGCCTCTCGGTGCGAATGGCTCTCTGTATCACGAATGGCGGCGCCTCCACGAACTTAGGGTTGAAGCTCCTTCGGGTGCAAGAAAAGGGGGGCCGAACCGACTTTGGAACTGGGCCAGGCCGGCCGGCTTGGGACGACCGGCCCAGGCCCATCCCGGCTCGGCTCTGTCGCCCCTTCGCTCCCGTGGGTCCTCATGCATTTATGCACTTTGCCCCCTCCACTAGCACTATTTTGACGATGTCATCCTGGCGTCCAAGATGGAGCTTCTCCTTGCATGAAGTCCGGTCTTTTACGCTTCAATCCTCGGAGATGTTCCTTTGTAACACTTCGGTCCTTGCCACCATTGGAAGTGATTTCATCAAGCTCATGAACACGAACAAGACTCCATAATTGCTCCTTTGAACTTGTTGTGAATTCGTCCTTTATGTCCATGTTTTCCTACATAAACATGACACTTCCAAATGCATGCACGAAGATGAACTTGTTATATGATTAGCGTGCCTAGTGGCGGGTTAGTTCCATAATCAAATCCAAACCAAAGTGTAATGAACATGTTTGGTGTACCAAAATACACCGTCAACATCTCCCCCATGGTTAGATCTTGCTCGTCCTCGAGCAAGTACTCGTAAAAGAACTTTGTCCAATGTGTTGAAATCATGCTCCGCTATTCCTTTCTTCACAAGTTAGTCAATCTTTCATCTTTAATGCATAAACATAAAGCAATGATCATTATACATAAACATGGGTGTTTAGAATTTTTACCATGTCAAGATTTACCCCACGACTCAAACTCCTCACTCGAGGTCTTCAATTTCAGCCATGCTTAATTCTTTGCTTCCATTGGAGGGTTTTTACGATTTTTCAAAAATAAAATTTCTGCAACAAGTATTAGACAAAAACCTTCCTCCAAGTTCTCACATGTCGCTCATATGAGGTCGCTACCCTAATCAATTTTTATAAAACTCTCACCTCCCATAAGTCTCTCATATAACATGTAAAGTGGAGCTATAGGTATGGCTAGCACAATTAGCACAAGTATCGTCAAGCTAAGAACTTCCTCTAATGGTTGTTTACCTTTCAAAGCCAATGATCATGAGAATTAAACCATATGTTGGGATATTAAGGATGAGAAGATATAGAATGGTGGACATGTGCAAGGGCAAAAGAAAATATGACTACGAGGCACCAACGACGTCCTTGTTGTCAGATTGCACATGGTTGAAAAAAGAGTGGAAGTTTCGTCTCTCAACAACGTGACATCCTTCCTTACACTTTATTTTTCTTTCACTTGATTCATCCCTCTCATGTCTTTCTTGATGTTCCTCTTTCTCTCTTTTTCTTCTCTCTTTTTTTCTCTCTTTCATTCTCTCATACACATATTTTTCTCTTTACTTTTCTATTTTTCTTTTCTTTTTTTCCATACACATATTTTTTCTCTTTACTTTTCCCTCTCTTGACATCTTTATCTCTCTTTTCAAAGCTCTCAACTCATCTCTTTCTTGCATAAACACAATCTCAATTTTAAAATAAAACCATGCTAGAGACGAGACGAAACTTCGAGAGTAGGTTGTGTTCAAGGAATACGATGTACAAAAGAGATATAAAGTTTCGGTATGGAATTCGGCGATGTACAGGACTTCTGATGTGAAAGTCACGTTACCGAACGCATGACGAGGCTAGCAATAAAAGATAAGCACAAGGACATGATCATTGCTCGAAATTAAATCTTCCAAGAGAGAAGGATCCTAGCCCAACTCATTATGCTAATTGCACTTATGGTGGAGCTAAAAATAAGTTTGGCTTTGTATAGGATTTTCTTAAACTCTCAATTTGGAAAAAGAGAATTAGCTAACCTTTATTACAAGGGTTTTTCCATAATTTTCAGAATTGAATTCCTCCAATTTTTAGCATCGAACATAGCACAACCAAAATATAAAGCTCTAGATCGAAGCATGATTCGGGTACTTTTAGAGGTAGAAACTCCACTAAGCACCACGGTAAATGTTTTAAACAAAATACTTATGTTCATATATCAAAGATTAAAGACGAACAAACGAGTAAAGTAAGAAAAGCATCACAAGAGACAAAAATTTAAATGACTCTTTTTATTTGATTTTCTTGACGCAAACACTAATTTTAAGACACTTCAAACTTGCAAAAATTTAAAAGCACACTCCTAAAACTTAAGACTCTTAGACTCTCACACTCTCGTGAAAACTAATCCGAACCAAAACTTAAAGCAAAACGCTAGCTAGCTAGCTCTCCCCCACGCTAAAATCATACGACGTCCTCGTCGTATCTTGCAAAAAACCTAAGGGGGAAAATTCTATCTAATAGTACTTCCCACAACTATTGCACCACTTGCCCTTCATGTACCCCACCACGTCGAATAACTTCTGCACGTTGCGATTCAGAAACTTGTATTCGTCTTCGACCATGTGTTCCAAATCCTCCATGCGCTGCCTCATCGCCTCCATGGCCTGGAAACACTCGTCGACCAATGCATAGAGCTCCGAGATGGAGTGACGGCTAGCCGCACAACACATCGGATGCATCCTGAAAGGGTCGTCATCGCCAAGGTCTCCGCCGTTGTTGTTGCTGCCGTCATCGCCACTGTCACCGCCGTCGTCGTTGCCGCCGCCGTTGGGGCCTTCGAGAGTTTTCTCCTTGGGCACCTCTTCCCAATAATACAAATCATTATTATCTCTTTCGGCAGCCGCCCACGAGCTCGGGCTATGATCATCGGAATAGTCGCTCCCCCATAGTCTTTAGGTTCGGGCGACACCTCCTTGTAATCCTTCCTCTTCATGCCTCAGATGCGCGCCGACCTTCGATCAAGAGTAGGGACCTTCTCCTCCTTGACGGGGTAGCGAGATGCGATTGCTCCGGTCAGGACACGCCCTCCACAATGGATGCGAGCGGTCCTCTTGATCTCCACGGGTAGCTTGAGCTCGCATCGCTTCGCCTCCTCCATCGATGGCTCCTCGGCGCCTTGCTTCAACTCTGCGCTCTTCGGGGACATCATGGCTGCTGTGTGGGTGCAAGAGAATGCGAGATGGGATGGATTCCCGAGCTCCCATCTTGGCCAATTAAATAGTCTGAAAAGGAATACTCTAGAAACTGCATTTTCCTTTTTCAAACTTCCCTTAAAATTTCTGACTAATGAAGGAAGTCGAAAAGTCGCGTCCCAGAGGAAACCGAGGCAAACCGCCGCCCGGGCCCCGGGGCGCTCGGACCGGCCGGTCGGCCCGCCCCCGGTTCGCGGGCCGGTTTGGTCCAGTTTTCCGTGTACCCCTCTTATTTTGCATTTTCAGCCCATGAGAAAAAGATGGCCTGGTGAAACTTCGCAAGAAACTCCAGAAAAATAAAAGAAAAACTATTTACAAAAATCCACACCTTGTTTTACGTCCTAGGCTAGACGTTCGGGCTCTTCTTCCATGGTGAAGACATCAATATGGTGAAGAGACACAACGTCGGGTTCGCAGTAAACCTTAAGCCGTTGACCATTCACCATGAATTGATTACCTTTCACATCCATAATGGTTACCGCTCCGTTGGAGAGCACCGAATGAACAATGTAAGGTCAATCCCACTTGCTTTGAATTTCCCCTTTCTGAAGGTTTTAAACCTCGAATTGTAGAGGAGGACGTTATCTCCTTCTTTAAATTCTTTCTTCTTCAACCTTTTGTCATAACACCTTTTAATCCTCTCTTTGTATATGCTCGCATTTTCATATGCTTTCAACCTCATTTCCTCTAGCTCGCTTATTTGAATTCTTCGCTTTACCACCGCAGCATCAAGATCGAGGTTCATCTCTTTAATCGCCCAATAGGCTTTATGTTCCAACTCAACCGGAAGGTGGCAAGCTTTGCCATAGACGAATTGATAAGGGGTCATACCTGTCGGTTTCTTGAATGCCGTTCGATACTCCCACAAAGCTTCATCTAATTTCTTTGACCAATCTTTGCCTCCCTTCTCTATGGTTTTGTTGAGGATGCTATTTAATTGCCTATTTGATGTTTCCGCTTGTCCGTTGTGTCAGGGACAGCCATAAGGGTCCCCTAAACAACTGGGCGAAACCCACTTTCTTTCGCAAAAACAAAACACAAACGAACCTAAAACACGCTTAAGATAAACCCACGGCCCAACAGCTGGGCCCACGGCTCTGGTGACACCGGCGGCCCACCAGGCTGACGGCTCAGCCACCCTCAAGCGGAACTCCGCTTCGTTCGAGGGGCACGGTGCTCCGCTGGTAGACTTCCGTCCCGCTCGAGGGTTGGACGCCTCCTCGAGCGAGGTTCCGCCTCACTCAAGGGTCGGACGCCCCCTCGGGTCAGATCTTGCCTCGCTCGAGGACCGGTCGCCCCCCTCGGGTAAGGCTCCGCCTCGCTCAGGGGCTGGACACCCCCTCAAGCGGGGTTCCGCCTCGCTCGAAGGCCTCACGAGCTCGCTGCTCCAATACCTACTCCCCCGACAGAGGCATTCAATGCACTGAGATTTGCAGGCACCAGGGTCAAAGACGAATCCACGCCACTCCCCTAACACGCCTAGAAATCACGCCCCGACGCTGTTCCGCCAACCCTCCTGGTGAGGCCATCCCTGCCGTTGTACGGTACTGTGCGGTAAGGCCAGTGTCAGCTCTGCGACACTGTGCCATCCACTCTTGTACGGCCGGTGCGCCGCACCCTCGAAAGAGGATGGCGGAACCCTCGAAGGGGGATGGACGCTTGTTTCGCGCTCGCACGGGGCCATGCCGTGACGTCAGGCGCATCTCCGCTGTCACCATCAGCCCTGTGTGACCATCTCGGGTACTGCATCGCCATCCCCGATGCTGTGGGAGCGTGCAGCGACGGGACACCGCCACGCCCACTGCTGTGCCTCGTACGGCCTCCCGTCAGCGGCACCCTCGATTCAGCGCGCGAACGACCACCGAACAAGCGACCCTACACCGCCACCCTCGAAGCTGCTCCTGGACAGACACAGGGCATGCCATGACATCCCGCCGGAAGCAAAATTCGCCTGGACGGCCGTCTACTCCATGGCACTATATGCCATGCCTCCGCACGTAGATAAAACAGTGCGGCACGCCTGTAAACTGCCCTCTCCTTGGTCTATAAAAGGAGGTGCAGTCCCCTAGCCGCAAGGGGACGACGGATAGCATGCACTCGCACGCTTTCCGCCTTCACCATGATATTGGCACTCGCCTCAATCCGAAAAACCTGTGGGACCTAGAGGCTCGACCTTCTCTCCCGCCTCGCTTGTAGCCCCCCTCTGCAAGCACTATGGTGCATCGTAATACAGTGCCTCGAGCACACCACTGTTGGACGTACGGCCCCGGCCGGAACCAGGATAAACCCAGTGTCACCTAGTTGCTTAGCACCGGCCATCGAGATATAGATCTCAGCGCTCTTACTAGTTAGTGTCGGGACTACTTTCCGCACCGACAGTTGGCGTGCTAGGTAGGGGCTGCGCGCTGAAGATCAGCTTCCACAAGCCATCTCGATGGCGATCCGCACCGAGTACAGGGGCCAGAGGTACTCCATGGGCAGCTTGGACCCCCTCCCAGCTGGATTCGAAATCCGGTTCGGGAGCCTGAACTTTCAGGCCACGGGGAATGGCTACCTCATGCGCATCACCAACCGCGACGAGCTTCACCCGTGGCGGTCTACCGACCCGGGACCGGTTCCTGCCACGCCTGCTGCTGACGCCTCGGCGCCCGCCCAAGCGGACGCTGCGGGCCCCTCGGCACCACGACACCGACGACGCTCCAGCCAGCGCTCTCGTCAGGCGCGGATGGAATGACTTCGGGCTGCACGCGCCAACTCGCAACGCGACGCATCCGCTAGCGAGGTGGCGACCGCACCCACGGGGGAGCGCGCTGTTCCTGAGTTGCAGTTCCCCCACAGGATGCGCAACGCTGCGACAGCGTACGCCTCGTCCGCGAGCACCGATGTGGCAACGTACGAGGACCTTCCCGGCCACCACCTCTTGGCAGTCCGGAACCTCATTGCCTCTACCAACGACGAGTCCTACCACGGCTCCTCCAGCGAGCTGCCACCCGCCACCTCGCATGGGTACACGGAGTGGGACTTCTCCGGCGTGCCGGACCTAGTGATGTTCCAGTGGTTCCTTGACGCCGTGGGTGCTTTGTGGTCACCGTCGGTGACGAGGTCGACGGCGCAAGCTCGGCGGAAGTAGGTGACGGAGAATGCCCCTGGGACCCAGGGCCGAGCACGCCCCAGATCCCGGGGCCAAGCGCGCCCCCATCTCGCCAACGGGGGGCGCCTGCGAGCTCGAGGCAAAGATCGCGGAGGAGTACCGCGCGGTATGTCTCCTGCGTGCCTCCATCGCTGGGGAAGCCTCTGCTCGCGGCGAGCGCGTGCGCGAGTGGGGCAAGCAGGCCCGCGAGTGCATCAACGTTGACAACCCGCCCACGCCCCGAGCAGGGCCACGAGATTCACCCCGTTCTTCCTAGTCTATGGTGCGAAGGCTATCCTCCCCACGGACCTGGAATATGGGTTGCCCAGGGTCTGGGGCTACGACGAGGGCACCAACCAGCGAGCTCACAAGGACTCGCTGGACCAACTGGACAAGGCTCGCACCGTGGCTCTGAGGCATTCGGCAAGGTACCAGCAGGCTCTGAGGCGCTACCAGGCTCGGAAGATACGGTGCCGAGACTTCAACGAAGGGGCCTAGTCCTAAGGCTGCGCCAAGACAATCGAGGCCGCCACAAGCTATCGCCCCCATGGGAGGGACCCTACGTCGTGGTCAAGGTGCTCAAGCCCGGCACTTACAAGCTGGCCAACGAGGATGGTGAAGAACTCACCAACGCTTGGAACATCCAACAACAACGTTGCTTCTTCCCTTAGAAAGGATTTCCAAGTTCTTTTTGTTATTTACATACCCAACACCCCAGTTGGCGACACGAATGTAAATTTTCACCAAGATTAATAAAGTCAAAGGGCGACTCGGCTTTCCTCCGAAAACCAAGTCACCCTCGGGGGCTACTGCGGGGGGCATCCCCCCCCCCAAATAGTCCCATTTTTTCGCAAAAACCCATCGCAAATGTACTAAGTACGCCTCGACCCAATTTCTGGGTAAACTTACGCGGGACGAGAGCGGACAAAGGGTGAAGAAGCGCGAGTCGGGGATAGCCTATGCCTCCGACAGGATAAAGCCCTTCCCCCTCGCCACTTCGCCTACAAGCTACTCGTGCGAACGAAACTCTCCCAGCCAAGGTTCACCTAAGAAAATCAGGAGGCAGAGTAGTACAATTGCTGGAGTGAACAAACTACTGCTTCGATTCACAAACATTCAAATGTTTTGAACTATAAACGTTTATTACAGCAAGCCACACGGCTAGAATGCTAACACTAAAAATATAAAGGGCACAAACGCCCAATGGTCTTCAGGCTTGGAGGCAGCCTGCGGCAGGAGCATCCGGGAAGAGGAAGTCTGTGAAGTCCTCGGTGAGCATGTCAGCAGCAGAGCGGCGAGCGCGTCCGCACGGTTCATCGCCGTCTCGTCGTCAACACCGTCGGGAACGACGTAGCCCGTGGAGACAGCCTCAAAGTCGACTTGGTAGTGGGACGCCACCACGTCGAGAGCCTTCTGGACGCCCAGGTGAAGGGCGCGACACATGCGCTGGGTGACATGCCCACCGAGGGCACGGAGGTGACTCGCTATCGAGCTCCCAGCCCGATCCTCGCCTTCCTCGACCTCCTGGCAGGCCTCGAGGGCGGCGGCCCGCAACTCCTCCAACTCCTATTGCGAGGAGTTGTAGGCCCGATCCTCGCCTTCCTCGACCTCCTGGCAGGCCTCGAGGGCGGCGGCCCGCAACTCCTCCAACTCCTATTGCGAGGAGTTGTAGGCCGTCTGCACAGCCTGAGCCTGGGTCGTTGAGTTCCCCAGGGCGGTCCGTAGGCCTGAAAACCATAAACAAAAAACAAAAATTGGGAGCGGATCCCAAAAAATCGAATCGACAAGCAAAAGACAAGCGAAAGGTGACTCACCTTCAACTTGCTTCCTCTCCGTCTCGAGGGAGGAACGCGCGGTCTCAGCCGTCCGCCACAGCTCAAGGATCATGGCGTTCTTCTCCTCGCCGGCCTGCCGCAGCTCCTCGTAGGAGATGCCCTCCTGGACCAACTCCCCGCTGAGACGCGTGATCTCCGCGTCCTGAAGCTTGAGAGTGTCCTGCACCTCCTCCAGCACCTCGCGTTCCCGCTGGAGATGGCCCTCTGCCTCCTCCCGAGCTAGACGCTCGCGCTCGAGGGCAGCCCGAGCCTCGACAAGGGCGGTCCGCTCCTACTGGAGCTAAGCCTCCGCTTGCTGGCATGTGACCAGTTCCTGCCGAAGTTGCTCTTCCATCGAGGCGAGGGAGGCAGCCTTGTCTGCCAGATTGGCCCTCCACTCCTCGGCCTGGCTCCGCCAAGCCCGTGCTCCCTCGAGGGTCACACGATCCTGTTGAAGCTGGGCATGAGGCGTGGCCACCTCGGTCTCCCACTCCGCCGCCAAGGCTCGCGCCCCTGCCAGATCCTCCCACGCCTTCTGCAGCACCTTGTCCTGATTCATGAGTGTTGTCTTCACCTTCTCGACTGCGGAGGTACTCCACAGCCCGGGCGTCTAGCTCCAGGAGTTGGTCTCGCAAGGTTTCCGCCCGGTACACCAGCCACCCGTTGTCGATCCTCAGGGCTTCGACAAGGGCGTCGAGGGCGTCGTACTGCTCCCAGTACCAGCTAAGCTCGGTGTTCAGCCGGTCGAGGACAACGTACCTCTCCCGGGCCCGACCCTCCAACTCCTGCCGCCGGCGGACGAGGCAAGAAAGAACGTGGGTCAGGGGGAGCGCAAATGCAGAAGAAATGGGAGAAAAGACACCACAAAACCCGACGAGAAGCCACGAACCTGGAAGATGCGCCACACGGGACCCCCGTGAATCCGCAGCGCCTCGTTCAGCACCCGGTTGAGCGAGGAGCCATGGTCACGGAACTCCTGCCATAGCGCCTGCTCGGCTTGGGCCTCGCTGAAATGGGCCGGTGGCACGCTGACACGCTCCCGCACCCGCCCCTACCCCGGACGCGCCGTGGTGCCGCCCGGCGGGGAGGGCGGCGCGAGACGATGAGGCCTCGGCGCCGTGCGTCGGGCGCCCGACATCATGCAGCCGTCATCCCTCATCACAAGCACCCCCACGGGGGGTTCGGGGGCTGGTGCGGGTAGATTCTCCCACTGGCCCCATCCGGGCGGCGGGACATCGTTGTCCGAGACCTCCACCACTACCACCTGGTTGCCGCCGGCAGGGGCAAATGCCGACAAAACCGATGGCGTGGTGGTCGCTGTGGTCATAACCGCTGTTATGGCTGTTGCCACCCGCTGCGGCTCCGTGGCTGCGGCCGCACCGCGTGAGGGCTTGCTTGTTGTCACCGCCGTGCTCCCTGTCACCCTCGGTGTCCTCGATGAACGCTGCCTCGTGGGGACGGACGCATCCGACCTAAGCGCCTTGGCGGGTGCGAGAGGGGGGACGGCTGGCCCCACCTTGCAAACACAAAAACAAAAAGATTAGGCTCCAGCCTCTCGAAACCAGAGCGTCCGGAGGGGCGACTGCTTAACTCAAGGTGGAGAAGCCGCGCTTCCTCTTCCTCATGGGTTCGACAGACACTGCTGTGGTGCCTGTCGCCGCCGCCGCGGCACCCCCTGACGCCACCGAAGCATGCACCGACACTCCCGCGGTGCACGCCGCTCCTTCCACGGACCGCCCAGTGGCGGGTTCTTCCGCACCAGCCACGAGCGCCTGCTCCTCTGCCGCCTTCGCAGCTCTTGGCGACGGGGGTGGAGGTGTCCACCTCTCGGGGGGAGCCCGCCCCCCATCGTATTCTTTTTCTTCTCCCTCTGCCGATGACGAGTACTCCGAGGTCACTAGGGGAAAAGTCCCTACTGCTCGCGCAGCCGGTACTCCTCGTCCCACTGTTCCCAGCGCTCCCACCGCCGGATCCTCCGCTCCTTCTTGTGCGTCGCCTGCTCTTGCTCCCGCCACTGAGCTGCTCACGTGCGCTCGGGCTCGGGGCGTGGGCGGGTCGGACCGCGCGGTGTCCACGGCTACCCTCTTCTAGAAAGAGCGAAATGTCAGAATTGCATCGGCGCGCCGTGAGGGAATTAAGGAAGGGGGAGCCTCCTCACCGCCGACGCGTCGGGAAGCATAACAAACGACCAGAGGTTGTCGTTGCCGTGCCTGACGGCCTTGAGGCTAATGGCGCGCCTCGCCCTCATGGCCATATACTCCGGAGGAAGCGGTCGTGCAACAACTGCGAACGTGCCAGCGACACAGGGTTGGCCATCTCACTCATCTCATAGATATGGATTTCCCTCTCCATGAGGGGGACGATCCTCCTGTGGTGGAGGTTGGCGAGGACCGAAGCCGCGCCCAACCCGATGTCCGCCAGGCCCTTCAACGCGAGCAGGATTGACTCTAGACGATCCTAGTGTGAAGATGGGGACAGGCTGTGATGCCAGGAGTCGGCCTTCTCCTTCAGCACATTGCCGGTGTAGGGGGGAGGCCGGGCCCGTCGTTGCGGAGGTAGAACCATCCCCTCTCCCACTCTGCATTATTGGAAGTCATCGTGCAGGGGATGTAGAACTCCCTGCGCGAGTCCTGCAGCGAGATCGACAGGCCGCCGGCGTGCACCGCGCGACGCAGTCGTGATTCGTGCGTGGTGAGCATGTGCAGCTCCGCGCGGAAGAGGTGGACCCAGGGATCCCCTAGGAATCCCTCGCAGATGCCGACAAAGGTGGCCGCCTGTGAAATCGCATTCGGGGCGAAGTTGTGCAACTCCACCCCATAGTGGTGGCATAATCTGCGCATGAAGCAGCTCGCCGGCACGGTGAAGCCGCGTTCATGGTGCCGGATGAAGCTGACCACGTAGCCGAACGACGGGTTGGGCTCCCGATCCGCCGAAGGTGGAACGATCCATGCCGGAGGTTGCCCGTCCACATTCGGCGCCAGCTGGCTGCCGTTCACGAGCTCGTTCAGCGTGATGTCCGCCACCGTTGAGCAATGCCACGACAGCAGGTCCAGCACCTGGATTGGCTGGGTGGCAGCCATTGCAGTTAGCGGTGGCGAGAGAAGGCGAGGTGGGCGGTGAACGAAAGCAAAGAGGCGCACAACCGGCGAAGGAGAGTGGAAGGCAAGGGTGTGACAACGCTAAGTGGCCAGGTAAGGGACTCTCCTGTCCCCCTCCTTCGATTTATAGATCTAAGGGAGTGGCATGCTCCCCGGACCGCGCGCGCCGTGCGCTTTAACTGCAGGCAACGACATCCATCACTGACGAGCGGGCCCTACCACGCCAAAACGGCCAGGCGTGCACGCACGCGCGATCATTACGGCGCGGCAACCGAAGGGCCGCGGCGGCCCGTCACATCTGTCCCCCACGTCGCCCACTACGAGCACGGTTGTGTCGCCTAAAAAGGCACGCCCGTGGTGCGCGACCGCAGCCGCGACTGTGGGCATTTAATGGCCCGGTCCCTTACCAAGTAAGTGTGACCTTCGCGCGGCCTGAGCCCAAGGCTCGAAAAATCAGACCCTCGAAGGGTGCGATTTTTGATCTGTGGTCTCGAGACCCACTCGGCGAGAGCGGGCGCCACAGATGCCCTTGATTCCAGAGGATTACTAATCAGCAACTCGAGGGCCGGCTTGGCGGTGAGCCCATGAGTCCTGCAGACGTAAAAAAGATGGGGACACCTAGCTGTCACCCCACAATGGCCCTACTGATCAGGGGTTCGAAGCCTAACCCTCGAAGGGTTCGAACAGGCGCCCCAGATCAACAGAGTCAGGGACGACGAGGGCGCGCGCAATCGAGCCTATCCTCTGGCTCACCAGCTCGAGGGCGCCCCACATGTCGTGTTCAAGAGCCAACGAGGGCAGCTGGTCGAGGGATCCCATCGAGGGAGAGCTTCCGCGCCCTCGGTCCCCAGTGAACGGGACCGAGCCCTACCTAGCACACCCACGTAAGCGCTTTCATGGACGAGTCTCCGGACCACGAGCCAACCCTTATCGAACAGGGCATGGGCGTTCACTTGAATCACCAGATAGCAGCTCAAAGAGGAACCCGCAATTCGCGACCCGCTCGATGGGAGTTGGACACCTCGCCTCCGTCCCGCGGAGGGACGGCGAGGGAGCGCACAAATAATTCGGAGAGCCCGCCCCGATCGCCTCGAACGGGCCCAGGATCGGGGGCTCTACCCGAGGCTACACTTCCTAGATGTGCACCGAACGCATGCGAATGTCAAACACATGCGTATGGCGCCGCCGAGGCCAGCTGAAACACCGCCGAGGCCGGCTGAAACAAACACCTCGCACGGTGACAACGCTGCAGAACAATCTATGCAGGAGTACCCACGCTCCTGCAAGGCTTCGGGGGCTAGATCCTCGGGTCCGCTAGCGCGGTCCCACGGAATAGCACAAGCAACCAGGAGGGAAGAAAGTCCCATCAACAAGCGTCAGCATCTGCGGGATCCTGATGGATACACCCGTAGATGCTCGGGGGCTACTGTCGGGGACAGCCATAAGGGTCCCCTAAACAACCGGGGGAAACCCATTTTCTTTCGCAAAAACAAAACGGAAACGAACCTAAACCATGCTTAAGATAAACCCATGGCCCAACGGCCTGGCCCACGGCTCTGGTGACACCGGCGGCCCACCAGGCTGACGGCTCAGCCACCCTCAAGCGGAACTCCGCTTCGCTCGAGGGGATAGCGGACTTCCGTCCCGTTCGAGGGCTGGACGCCTCATCGAGCGAGGTTTCGCCTCGTTCGAGGGTCGGACGCCCCCTTGGGTGAGATCCCGCCTCGCTCGAGGACCGGTCGCCCCCTCGGGTAAGGCTCCGCCTCGCTCGGGGGCTGGACACCCCCTCGAGCGGGGTTCCGCCTCGCTCGAAGGCCTCACGGGCTCGCCACCCCCATACCTGCTCCCCCGATAGGGGCATTCAATGCACTGACATTTGCAGGCTCTAGGGTCAAAGACGAATCCACGCCACGTCCCTGACACGCCTGGGAATCACGCCCCGACGCTGTTCTGCCAACCCTCCTGGTGAGGCCATCCCTGCCGCTATACAGTACTGAGCGGTAAGGCTAGTGTCAGCTCCACGACACTGTGCCACCCACTATTGTACGGCTGGCGCGCCGCACCCTCGAAAGAGGACAACGGAACCCTCGAATGGGGACGGACGCCTGTTCCGCGCTCGCATGGGGCCGTGCCGTGACGTCAGGCGCGTCCCCGCCGTCACCATCAGCCCTGTGCGACCATCCTGGGCACTGCGTCGCCATCCCCAACGCTGTGGGAGCGTGCGGCGACGGGACACCACCACGCCCACTGCTGTGCCTCGTACGGCCTCCCGTCAGCGGCACCCTCGAATCAGCACGCGGGTGACCACCGAACAAGCGACCCCTACACCGCCACCCTTGAAGCCGCTCTTGGATAGACACAGGGCACGCCATGACGTCCCTCCAGAAGCAAGATTCGCCAGGACGGCCGTCTACTCCACGGCATAGTATGACATGCCTCCGCATGTAGATAAAATAGTGTGGCACGCCTGTAAAATGCCCTCTTCTTGGTTTATAAAAGGAGGGGCAGTCCCCTAGCCGCAGGGGGACGACGGATAGCATTCACTCGCACGCTTTCCGCCTTCACCACGATATTGGCACTCGCCTCAATCCGAAAAACCTCTGGGACCTGGAGGCTCGACCTTCTCTCCCGCCTTGCTTGTAGCCCGCCTCTGCAAGCACTACGGTGCAACGCAATACAGTGCCTCGAGCACACCACTATTGGATGTACGGCCCCGACTGGAACCAGGATAAACCCAGTGTCACCTAGTTGCTTAGCACCGGCCATTGAGAGTTAGATCTCAGCGCTCTTACTAGTTAGTGTCAGGACTACTTTCCGCACTGACACGTTGGTTTGTGGGTGATAGGCCATATAAATCATATGTTCAATTCATGAAATTCTTACCGGTGAAGTGAGTTCCTCCATCACTTATCAAGATTCTCGGAGTACCGAAACGAGGGAAAATCACGCTCTTGATCATTGCAAGGGACTCCTCCATGGAAGCTTTACGACATGGAATGGCCTCTACCCACTTGGTTACATAATCAACCATGACTAGGATATGCTCAAATCCATGTGAGTTTTTGAAAGGCCCCATGAAGTCTATTCCCCACACATCGAATAAGTTGATTTGTAGATTATATCTCAAGGGCATAGAATTTCTTTGAGAGATATTCCCGGTTCTTTGGCATTCGGGGCATGACGCAGCATATCTTTTAGTATCTTCGTGTATCTCCGGCCAATAGAATCCGCTAGACCACACTTTCGCTTGGGTCCGAAAGTGGTTGTAGTGTCCACCATACTCTGCCGAGTGGCATTTTCTCAAAATTTCTAGCCTCTCTTCTCTTGGGACACATCTTCTCATGACTCCATCATTGCCAAGTTTGAAGAGGTAAGGTGCACCCCCAAAGTATTTTCGACTTTCGGAGATTATCCTCCTTTGAGAGTTTTTATCTAAATGATCAAGAGGCATCTTCCGAATTGCTCGAATGATATCAATCATCCAAGTGTCTTTATCGAGCACTCGATAGAGGTGGTCATCCCTCATCTTGTATTCTATGCGCTCTTTATCATCTTGCCCATGGTTCATCCTAGACAAATGATCGGCCACAACATTCTCCACCCCCTTCTTATCACGAATTTCAAAATCGAACTCTTGGAGAAGAAGGGTCCAACGGATCAGCCTTGGTTTAGCATCCTTCTTAGCCAAGAGATACTTGATGGCCGCGTGATCGGTGTAAACAATGACCTTCGAGTTCACGATGTAAGATCTGAATTTTTCAAAGGCGAATACAACCACTAGCGACTCTTTCTCTGTAGTGGCATAATTTAATTGTGCCTCATTAAGAGTTTTACTAGCGTAGTAAACGGTGTGACCTCGGCCTTCCTTTCTTTGACCCAAAACCGCTCCTACGGCGTAGTCACTTGCATCACACATGATCTCGAAAGGTTGGCTCCAATCCGGAGGTTGAATAGTGGGAGCACTCACCAAAGCACTTTTTAAGGTCCGGAATGCCGCTAAGCACTTCTCATCGAAGTCAAAGGCCACATCCTTTTGAAGGAGATGCGTTAAAGGCTTAGTGATCTTCGAGAAGTCCTTAATAAATCTTCTATAGAATCCAGCATGGCCAAGAAAGCTCCTCAAGGACTTAACATCCATCGGAGGTGGGAGTTGCTCAACCGATTTCACATTAGCTTTGTCCACTTCGATGCCTCTCTCGGATATAACATGTCCGAGCACTATGCCTTTCTTAACCACGCAGTGACACTTTTCCCAATTTAGCACGAAGTCTACCTCCACACACCTTGTGAGGACCTTATCCAAGTTTGCCAAGCAATCCATGAACGTCTTCCCATAAACGGAAAAATCATCCATGAACACCTCGACAATTTCTTTGATGAATTCCGAGAATACGGCCATCATGCAACGTTGAAAAGAGGTCAGAGCATTGCATAGACCGAAGGGCATCCTTCTATATGCAAAAGTTCCATAAGGGCATTTCATCCAGGTGAATGGGAATTTGCATGAACCCTGAGTACCCATCGAGAAAGCAAAAATAAGCGTGGTTTGCTAACCTCTCGAGCATCTTTTCAATGAACGGTAAGGGGAAGTGATCTTTCTTCGTTACTTTGTTTAGCTTTCGATAATCGATACACCTCTGCCACTCGGTCATGGTTCTTTGCGGTATCAATTCATTCTTTTCATTCTTCACTACGGTTAAACCTCCTTTCTTCGGCACACAATGTACCGGGCTCAACCATTCGCTATGCGGAACCGGGTAGTGATTCCTGCATCAAGTATCTTGATGACCTCTTTCTTTACTACCTCTCGCATGGCATGAGTTAGCCTCCTTTGGTGGTCCACTACGGGCTTACATTGGTCTTCCATAGGTATACGATGAGTGCAAAAGGCTGGGCTAAGACCTTTGAGATCATTGATCGAATATCCAATCACCTTCCTATGCTTTTTCAATAAATTCAGCAACTTCTCATTTTCTTCGGGACTCAACTCGTCACTCACGATGACTGGATGAGTCTTGTCTGGGCCTAAAATTCGTACTTTAATCCTTTGGGCAAAGGTTTAAGATCTACCTCGGGCACTTGTGGCTCCTCGGGTTTAATTTCTCCTATGTCCTCGAATTTTTCTTTCTCCACGCTTCCATCTTGTGGTTCTAATCCTTTCGTTGCTTCTTCTAGTTCTTCGTCTTGTTGATCATTTGCAGCTGGTCTCTAAGGGTTTCAACAAAACAAAGACTATCTACCTCCTCTACTTCTTCATCTTCAGGAGGAAAAGGTGAAGGGTGTTTAGAAATGCGAAGAAAATTATATGTGTACTTCTTTCCATTAAGATTCATTGTTACTTTGCCTTTTCCGGCATCCAACACGGCATCAACCAACTTAAGAAAGGGCCTACCTAGGATTATGTGATCATGATTACTATGGTAAGTATCAATAACAAAGAAATCTGTTGGTATACATTTTCCAGAGATGATTACATTCATGTTGCAAGCAATGCCTAGAGGTCTGATAGTTCTACCATCTCCCATGATTAATTTCGTTGATGTTGGAGCTAAGTCTAGGTTGTGGTCTTGAACTTTATCGTAAATTTTAGAAGATAGGACACTTACTTGGGCTCCGATGTCGCACAAAGCTTTGCATTGAACTCCATTGTTCTCGCAACTCAAGTGTGGTGCCGTCTTCTCCTCTTCTTCGGATCCTATCGTGTAAACTTCGGCGAGGCGAGCGTATGGCGATGCTTCGGGCTTGATTCCCATGATTCTTTTTACCTTGGCTAGGTGTTCCGGGTCCACTTCGTCATCACCAAAGAGATTTTGAAAGATCTCACCAGTGGTTTCAAGGTTGTATGAATTTTCTGCTTTCTTTTCCGGTGGGAAATCCACTTCTAATGCTCTTGCCATCCCCTTTTGGTTAGCGAACAGTCTTCTCTTGTCGAATACTTATCCATAATCGATTGAAACCCAATCCATATGTTTGAACTCCCTTAATGGCTTCACGCTTGACATACTCCTCTTGTTTGTTTCATTTGATTTGGCGAAGTCAACGCTCGGGGTAGTTCTTGACTTGATGTGCTCTTCTTCAAGCTTTTCCGGGATTGGCTCCTCTTTTGTGACTTCAAGGGTCGCCTCTTTAGAAATTTCAGCACACATCTTCATCCTTGAATTGTGTTCCGACTCTCCCACAAGTCTTGTTCCCCAATCTCTTCGCATGGCCGCCACTTTGCTAATTTTTTGTAAAAGTTGAGCGGCTCCGTGAGTGTTTTCTCCATGAGATCCCCACCTGCACACATTTGGATATATTGCATGCAACTAGGGGTTAGGTAAAAGAAAAATGTATGCAAGAGTACGTCATCGAAGAAGCTGAGTCTTGGTCCTTGTTCGATCAACTCATTAAACTTATTCCAAGCTTTGTCTATCCCTTCCTCTTCTCCTTGCGTGAAAGTGATCACTTGCCTGCTTAGATGTTGAACCTTTCTAATTGGAAAAAACTTCTCGCAAAACTTCTTTGTAAACTTGTTCCAATTGCCTTCAACTTCATAGGACGCAAATGAGTACCACGTCTTTGCTTCACCGGCAAGTGAGTAGGGAAAGAGATTCCATTTGAACCATTCATCGGGAACTCCTTCTTGACGCACCGTGCTGCATAGCGTCGTGAAATGCGTTATGTGTCTATATGGGTTCTTCGTAGCCATCCCTTCAAACGGGGTTGCCGCCACCATCTTGATGATCTTGGATTTGATTTCATACTTGGTCGCTTCGAGCTTCTAATCCGACTCTTGTACTTTTATGTCTTCACATCGAGGACTAGCGTAATCCCTTAGCGATTTCTCCGGTTCTTCCACGGGGTGGATGACGAATGCCATCTAAACAACAAGATAAAAACAAAAACAAAAACAAAACAAAGTGATTTTCTAGGTAATATGGGTTAGATATTAGCAAAGAAACGATAAACTAAATATAAAACAAAGTTAGATGCAAACCAAACGATGTAAACTAGCTTGCTCCCGGCAACGGCGCCAGAAAACGGGGCTTGTTAACGGATAAAAGACGTATCCACCTACGATCCGCAAGCATACGGACCTACACCTTTTTCACCACGGGATTCCCAAGGTTCTTGTCAATCTGCGGAGGAAGGGGATTACAAGCGTTTGATCTACTTCTACTCACTAACTTACCTAAACCCTATCTATTATTAAACTAGAAAACAGCTACACTACACTAGAGAGAACGATTAAGTCGACGAGATATGAAAGAGACACTTTCTCATGGGTCTACGATACTTGAACATGCAACCGCTTAAGGCATGAAAACCGATATAATCTATCGGGGGTTGTGACCATGGTTTCGCCCTTTCCCTCCCCCCGTACTGTCACTACGTGGAGGTATTCGTGACTAGACCTATGATGGACACGGCGTATTGAATGGATCCAATGGAGCATTGGGGCCTTACTCCCTTTACGGCATGGTATCTAACCTTAAACATCAAAGCATATTCAACAAAAGATGATAGATAGATATCCCAACAACGTAGCGATTACATCTCAAGATCAATTACAACCCATGGACAAATGAGAAGATTACCCCATCAAGGTGCTAGACATGGCACCGTTGATCATGGTGACGCTTCCAACGGTTTCTTCCTTCTCCACTTGTGGGTGCTTCCTTCGAGTTGGGCGATCCTCCTCCGAAGATCTCCCTCCTCTCTCTAGCTTGTGAATGGCCTCACGGTGCGAATGGCTCTCTGTATCGTGAATGGTGGTGCCTCCACGAATTTAGGCTTGAAGCTCCTTCGGGTGCAAGAAAAGGGGGGCCGAACCAACCCTGGAACTGGGCCAGGCCGGCCGGCTTGGGCCGACCGGCCCAGGACCATCCCGGCCCGGCTTGGTCGCCCCTTCGCTCCCGTGGGTCCTCATGCATTTATGCACTTTGCCCCCTCCACTTGCACTATTTTGACGATGTCATCCTCACGTCCAAGATGGAGGTTCTCCTTGTATGAAGTCTGGTCTTTTATCCTTCACAGGGATGTAACTTTGTAACACTTCAGTCCTTGCCACCATTGGAAGTGATTTCATCAAGTTCATGAACACGAACAAGACTCCGTAATTGCTCCTTTGAACTTGTTGCGAATTGGTCCTTTATGTCCATGTTTTCCTACATAAACATAACACTTCCAAATGCATGCACAAAGATGAACTTGTTATATGATTAGTGTGCCTAGTGGCGGATTAGTTCCATAATCAAATCCAAACCAAAGTGTAATGAACATGTTTGGTGTACCAAAATACACTGTCAACAACGGGCTCTGTAGTCCTCCACGTTAGTTTAGACCGGTAGGATTTAGCGCGTCGTCATCCTCCCTTCTCATCCCAGTTTGAGGGTCCGACTTTGCATGCCCCTACAACACTAGAAGAGCTTGTTGAGTTAGCTCACCTTGGTTATCCATTGCTTGAGCCCTTTGCCTAGAGTTGACAAGAATAGATAGATTGTGTTAGGATCCTTTCTCGTCTCATTGTCCTCCTAGCTCGCTATCCTCTCTTGTCTTTTATCTAGAGCTTCTAGCGTGTCTCAAGTTATCCCCGAATATCTTTATTCGTTATCCCCTGCTATAGCTCTTTACCAAGCCTTGGTCTTTCTCCACCATTTACTCGATCATCTTTTCTGTCGTGCCTCCCATGGGAAAATATAAATCGACAACCCGAATATCACCGAGTGAAGTGCTACAACGATAATCCTTGCGCTTGCGGACCTTTCTGTGATCATGTGTTTTACCCCGGCGTCCCCTGGTCCCATTACTAGAGGTGTGAACCCGACGGTGACGCTTGTAGGCGCCAACAAGCATTAATGTCACCGTTGCCGTTTGTACCATCTTAGTGGTGAGGCTCAAGAACATCAACAAGCATTTCTGGCGTTGTTGCCGTGGAGGAAATAGGCATAAGATATCGTTTAGACATCGTGGTAGAATAATCAAGGTTCGGTGAACCGCTATTTTAAGCGGGTTTACCATTGCTCTACTCTCATGTACGCAGAGTAGTGCATGACGGTTTCGACCTACCGTCCAACTTTAACGACAATCTAGAGTCACTTGTGAGGAGAGTGTGACCCCGTGTCATCATCCCTCAGAAGTTTCTCTCGACTCAAGAGACAAATACCGTCGATCCCGTAGTCAGCATCTCGTCAGCACCAATGGCCGAGAGGACGATCTGCGAGTTTTCCGCCCCCTCCAACACCAATGTCCCTACTGGACCAACCACAGCGGTGGCAGACAGAAACTTTTAACTCAATCCGGCATTGATCAATATGGGGCAAGCAAATCCGTTCTCTGGCAAGCCAAATGAAGATGCCAATGCACATCTCCAACACTTTTTGGAGGTGTCTAGGACTTTCACTATCTGTGGAGTTACGGATGATTCCATCCTTCTTCGCCTATTCCCGTTCTCATTGCTCGGGAAGGCGAAGCAATGGTTTTATGTGGAGCGAGATGCCATAAACACATGGGATAAGTGCTGAAAGGCATTTCTCGCAAAGTTCTTCTCGGTGGGAAAAACCAATGCCCTCCGCACAAGAATTTCGGGTTTCCAGCAGCAGAGTGATGAGAGTATCCCGGAAGCATGGGAACGCTTTCAGGAGTACATCACCGTGTGCCCACACCATGGCATGCAAGGGTGGTTCTTAATTCAGACCTTCTATCACGGGCTCAAGCGTACATCCTGTGAGCACCTAGATGTAGCTGCTGGAGGAGCCTTCTTCTCGCTACAAGTACCAACCGCTAAGGAATTAATCGAGAAGACGGTGGCAAATCAAGGTTGGGATGGAGATCGTCTCCAACCCCATACCCGCGGTGTACACCAAGTCGATGGAATCGACATGATCGCTGCTAAGATGGACCTCCTCATGAAGAAATTGGAGGCACCAACCAACATGGAACCCGCCAAGATCATGGACACACACATGACGTGTGAGGTGTGTGGTAATGTGGGTCATTCGGGTAATGATTGCCTCGAAACAAGGGAAGAAGCCAGCTTCATCAACAATGGCAACAACAACGGGTTCCTCAACAACAACTATAGCAATCAACGGTGGAACTCAAGGCCCAACTTCCCGTTCAACAATCAAAATGGAGGTAACTATTCTAACTCTTTCAATAATCAGCTTTCCATTAAAGACCTTGTCTTTGGCCAAGCTAGAATTAATGAAAGTTTAAACAAGAAGCTAGCCGCCAATGAGAAAGTTCTTGAAAATCTTAACTCCATCATAGAATCCTTTACCTCTGCCATGAAGAATTAGCTTAGCTTTAATAAAATGATCAAAACTCAAGTAGCTCACCTTGCTGCTCCTTTACCTTTTTTTGAGGTGGGTGGAATCCCGGGGCAACCCAAGCCTACTTGAGAGCATGTTAGCACCATATCCACCGGATGGGGTAAGCCATCTAGGAGGACATATGAACCTAACCATGTAGGGAAGTTTATACATCAAATCCAAGACCCATGGGAGGAATCAGCAGTCTTGCACAATCTACTATCAAGAGATCAAGAATACTCTTTGTGGCCTCGGAGCAAGTGTCAACCTCATGCCCAAAGCCATGTTTGAGGCGTTAGGATACCCAGCTATCTCTCCAACAACGATTACAATTCAACTTGCCGATTCATCGATCAAACTTCTAGAAGGCATAGTAGAAAGTCTCTTGGTGAATGTTAGAGGCTCGTATGTTGTTGACGGTATATATTCGTCAAAGTTCATATGGATTTGCAAGCGGACAAATCCCCCGTCGTAGTCAAGGGACCCTTCTTCCCTTAAGTGTGAGAACCCAAGGTATCAAATCTGTGGAATAATGTGCAACGCAAGGATTCAATCTAGTAAAGCAAGGAAAGCTATCTTTTCAAGAACCAAGTTGCATCTAATCTAAGAGATCATCAAGAGAACACATCTAATCTAATCTAATCTACTAACTCAAGAGGTAGCAAGAGAAAGCACAGAGATAATCGATCTAGAAAGTCTAGATCATGCTTATGTTGTAGCTCCAAACAAGATAGATGAAGATAGAAAAGCAAATCTCATTAAAAGCATCTTTAAACCGTGGCCTCTGGTACGATTCCGAAGATGCCCGCCTTTTGGAGCCACCGTTCTATCAAACGCACTTCTATTCGTGCGGGTTAGCCTAGGGCGAGTTCGATAAGAACAAGTTGCAAACACTTGGTCGGTCCGGTATGCACCTCTAGCCACCATGGCTACAAGAGCACCCTATGCAATCTATCTTAAGTATAGAATGGGGAAGAAGAGAAACCAAGGGAGAACAAAGTCATCGAGAAGGCACTTGATCGCTAGAAATCAGATTCACTATGAAACTTCACCATGAATGATTACATGAACAAGATCACCACTAGGATCCTACCTCGATCTTGATCCTTGCTCCGGAGCTCTGACATGGTCTTCCATGCAAGGTTCCCACGTCGCCTAGGGAGACCCTAGACAACTAGCACGACCCTCCTTTCCGAGATGGTGTCCCTCAAGCATCTCTGCTCCTTGGCAGTGGATGACAAATTAATTCTTGAGTGGATCTTGGCCTCGGGGCTATAAATAGTCCGATTGGCGGCTAGGTCAAAAGAAGGGCCGACTGGGTGGGCTAGGCCGGCCGGCCTGGGCCGACCAATCGGCCCAGCCTGCGGCCTCGTTTGCCCGGTGTTGCTTCCCGAGTCTTCTAGAGTCTGCCCCTAGCTGCATGTGGGCCCTTGTCGTCAGTTTCTCTTCAGATTAGATGAATCTCCTTGTCCCGCAAGATTCGGCAGTTTTCTGACTAGGTCCTCAGAGTTTTTCATCTTCACGGGTTCGGTCCTTGTTCTTCTTGGAGTCATGTTTACTTCTTTGCTTGACTTGTACCGAGCTTCAAGGTCTTGTCATGAGGTGCCTAATGAACTTATCCCGGAAGTCTTGCTTTCAACACTAAAATCCTGCATAAACACTAAACTCCAAAACCGACATGCACAAACGAACATTTTATACCAAGTGGGTTAGTACCAATGGATAAGATATAAAACTCATGCCAACCCCGAAGGTAAACTCATGGCTAGGTTGACGGAATTTCACCGTCAACATCTCCCCCATGCTTAAACCTTGCTCGTCCTCGAGTAAGCCTTCGATGGATATCATCGTTGCCCCTCATTGTTTAAACCTTGCACTTGATCATACATGAGAAAACATAATGCTCTCAAAAGTTTAATTCGTTAAAGTTTCATAATGTACTAGCCTTCATCCCTATGGAGGGTAATTATTAATCAAGCTTATCCCACAAGTATTAACATGCTCCTAGAATTCAAAAATATCTCATAAATTTTGAAATAAAGAACGAGATGAAAAAGAGCTAAACCAAGTTCACAAATTTAAACCACCTTGCATCTTGCTCATGAACTCTCATCTCATCTTGTCTCTCAAGCCTACTTATTCTACTCCTTTCCCTCTCATAACATATATATATGTGGTAGGCTTTTATATGGAACTTTTTGGGAATGTTTAGTCCTACCAAGATATTATAAATGAGATGTTGTCAAAACAAGACAAGCTTCTCATGGTCTTACCGAGACTCGTCAAAAAGGTCATTGGAAAATAATGTTATATAAAGGAGGGGAAGAGAAAAATACACACAGTTGAGATAGGTGGACATGTGCAAAGGGCAAAGGGTGATCCCGAGGCACAAAGGAAGTCCTCGTTATCGGATTGCACATGGTTGGAAAGATGAGTTTGGATCTTTTAAATCCTGAAACCTTGAAATTCCTCATGCATTTTAGAGAACTGGGGAGTTCACTTTATTTTTATATCATACTCATATTTTCTTTTCTTATACATATATTTGTTTCTTTATACTCACTTTTTTTTCTTCTTCTTTCTTTCTTTCTTTCTTTCTTTCTTTCTTTCTTTCTTTCTTTCTTTCTTTCTTTCTCTCTCTTTTTTTATTTGCTCCCCTCGAACTCTAAAATTGCATTGTACCTACCTCCTCCCCCATGCTTAGACGTTTGCTTGTCCTTGGGCAAAGAGGTGATAGAGATAAGGTAGGTACTAGAAATATTTTTCCTTTGGAGAGATACTTGAAATCTTCAATCTTGACACCATCTTGCGATCTTCCTTGAATTGATGATCCATACTCAATGATAGGTTGTGGTCAAGGAGGTAAACACAAAAGATGATTTTTGGTTTTAAGGGTGGATATCCAACGAGGTTTGTAAGATTTCCGATGTGGGGATACACAATGCACGGATAAAAGGCTAGCAATAAGATAGATACGCAAAAACGGAATGACCAACTTCTTAGTCTCAGGCCAGAGAAATCATGGACTGAAATAACTCACCCAAAAATAAACCTTGTATACCAAGTTTTTGCACTCAAATATATATAAGGCTCTGGATAGGTTGAGCAACATGCAAGTGGTATTTATGACAAGGTTAGAATTACTTTTAAGAACAAAAATAAATCATCTTTAATCCATCTAAAACTTGAGAGCACATAAAACACTATGGGTCTTTATTTTTTATCATAACCTCCGCTAAAGATTAAGCTAGCATTTAGATAATTTCAGATTTGTATTTTAAGAGAGTATTAGCTTAATCATGCATAAAACAAGTACAAAGATAAAAATAGCGGCGACTATCATCATATATCATCATGGCACAAACTTTGTATCTTTGCCAAAGGTAAAAACAAGGTGGTGACTATATTCATGATGAAAATAAACACTAACACACAAGCTGAAATTTAAAATAAAAACTAAAAACACTACGCATACATAGGCGCATGCAAGCTGAAAATTAAAGAAAAAGGGGAAAGGAAAGATTAACTAAAGTTCCTCCTCTCTCTAATCTTCTGCCGGTGCTTGATATTGATAATCTGGATTGTTGTACCCATGCTCATAATAGGATTGCACCGCTCCTCCTATGAATTGTCTTGGTGGTGCTAGGTGAAGGCGTCCAAGCTCATAAGCGATGTTTGCATTTCCTTCACCCATTTGGTTTGCATTGGTTTGGATGGCTGCGATATTTTGCATGTTTCTCGCAGCGTATCCTCCAATGGTGGACACATTTTGTTGTGGTTGAGGAAGGTGTGCATATGGCTCCACAAAGGCTACATTGGATACCACAAAATTTGGTGGGGGTATGGCTGCACCACTTCCCCATGCTTGCATTGGTACATCACCATAGTGACTCGGCGGCACCGGGATTCCTCCAAATGGTGGCACATAATTTTGTTGCGCACCTCCTTCTTTGGCCGTGGAAGAACCTTCTCCTATAGTCCATCCTCTTTTCTTCGCCGACCAATCTTCCATCCGGAAGGGGCAAATTTACCTTGGCCATTTTGAAGCCTCCTCTCTCATCTCCACTAATGTATTTGTCTTGCTTCATATAATCAAATCATAGGGAAGTCCCAGCTAGGAGATGCTCAAGGTTCCTTGTGATACCCGATCTTAAAGAGATAGCCAACATGGAGAGGTAACACCCCGAACCAATATCTCCCGAACCCGATGTTGCCACAACACCACCGGTTGATCATAAGGTCAGTGGGGTCGATTGGCTGCCTGGCAATTAAAGCCGCATAAAGCCAATTCACCTCCATCTCAGTTATCTTGGTCTCTCTCATTCTTCCCAAAATCCACTTGCACATCCATGAGTGAAACACTTGGA
This sequence comes from Cenchrus americanus, assembly GCA_947561735.1. NCBI lineage: Eukaryota > Viridiplantae > Streptophyta > Magnoliopsida > Poales > Poaceae > Cenchrus > Cenchrus americanus. The sequence continues at coordinate 197,721,769 of OX387239.1, read as the reverse complement.
TGATGGGGTTCCAGATAGAATTTCTTTGCCAGTGGCTTCTCTCGCAATCATACTCCAAAAACCTTCCCATGTGCCTCCATGCACATCCACTTGTTCCGGGTTCCCTTTTGAAAACCGAGTAAATCCCAAATACACCCATAGGGAACCACTTGTTCAACTCCCTCCAAACGGAATGAGAGACTCGACACTCCTTCATCAAGGATAGGCGCCATGGTCATGAGAATTTCCAAGGCGAATTCCTTGTGGGTTTTTGCCGACACTCCATTGGAGAATTGCACCCATCCTAGGTGTCCCAACATGTAATAAATATCCATGCCGAAACCCAATAGGTTGAGAGCTTGGTCGTCGAAGTCGACATTCGCTACAAGCCTCTTCTCAAGGCGAGCGAGCTTCTCCTCCTCCTCTTCCATCATGATGATAAATCCATATTCGGAGTACCACAGAGCATATGCAGGTGGAGCGGATGATCATATCGAACAACGAGATGGGACAGACGGCTCCTTCGTACGTCCTTGGGGTTCGGTGAACCTCATAGGTGAGCTTCTTGTGGCCCTCATGCCACCGAGGAGAAAAGTGTCGTTCCTCCTCGGTGATGCCGTGTCCTCCTTCATACTCCGAGGAGAGTCGGAGACCGAGTGCCTCCTCGAAGAAGTTGTTCATGGCTTGGATGATGATGATCCCTTCTCCTTGGTGAAAAGACTTGTAGTTTTCTTTCACATGGTTGCTGCACTCTCTCACACAAATATATATCTGGGGTTTTCAACCGATAACAAGGTACACAAATATTATTTGGAGTATGGACTTTGAGTGGAATTAGTAAGGATTTTGTTAGACGAAACAAACTCGGAGTGGAAGGCTAAGTCTAAGGTGATTTTGAACTACAAGCTCAAGCACATGAACAAGAAACTGGGCAAGTGACTTACCTAAGGAAGATGGGCATCGGGGGGCTTTCGAAGGGGGTAGGCCGGCCGGCCAGGTCCGACCGGCCTAGGGGCCTCTCTACTCCTCCTGGCTTGGTTCTTCTCCAGCGCGCTCATGCTTTCTTTGTTGCTTCGTGACCACGTGCTCCACGGGGTTGCACCTTCCAAACGTTCTCGTCCACTCCTTCGCTTGCATTATTGATCCTTCCACTTGATGATTTTGCTTTGAGTCACCTCCATGCTCCCTTGCCTCACATACCTCCATGATATTTCGACAAAACGAGGCCTTGGCTGCCCCCCCATGCTTGTCCTTTGCATGTGTTTTAATAAAAGATGTTGGAGGGGCATCCCGTGATGCATCATGCTGCATGCATGGTTAGGTTAACTAGATTTCCTCCCTCTAAGCATGTTTTAAAGCTAATCACTCCTCTAATTTTGAAAATTTAAAATAAACTCAGAGCTATGGATGAGCTCAAGCATAAATTTAGAGAAGTTTTAAAGCATTAAAAACAAGATGTAAGTTGAAAATATTTTCCGACTACTTTTATGTTGGTCTCACCGGTATTATTTGCCTTCATTAGTTGAGCGCAAGCTTTTCCCGGCTTGATCATGGGGGCATAGGTTTAGGTTCTAATTTTGGTTAAATGAGAGAGATTTTGAATGAAATAAAATTAAATGAGGCTTAGAAAAATTCTAATCTTAAAGAAACCAAGGATATAGATTTTTAAACTAAACAAAAGTCAGGTTTCTAGGTTCACGTGAGTCCTACCGTGCGCTGAAAGTTAAATATCATCTAGGTACAAAGCGTGGCTCTACTCGTGTGTTTTTAGCATGTAAAACAAGTCAACCATAACATCATGAAGAGGATGAAAGGTTGAGATAGTTTCTGAATTTTTTTTTGTTTTGGTTTCTCTAAAAGAAGCAAATAACATAGGATGGCTCATGTAAAGGGTTTATGATCCAAATGAAATATCCAACCAAGAATTATGTCTCTAACATCATTCAACCATTCTAAGTATAATTTCTTGTGTAGCAAAATTTCAAAACTAACTTACTTGAAAAGACTCGAAAAATCATGAATCGGGTTGTCCTCCTGGTAGCTTATTCTTGACTCGACGAAACGGGTTTCCTCCCGCCTAGCGCTTCGTTTATAGTGGCTAGGCTTCTTCACTTGATTACTTCGGATCAACACTCGTTACGGGCGTTGCAATCTTGGGTACCCACTTCCGCATGGGCACGGGCTTATTCTTTGGCTTATTCATATTTTCGGTCTTCACAGGCTGGCTTTGTCCTTTGGTCTTGACGGATGCAACAACTTCCTTCATGTAGTGGCTCAACATCTCAAACTCCAGTCCTTCAGTCGTGATCTTCGTGGTCTCCTTAGTTTGATCCTCCATCTCTCTCAAATGAGTTTGAGTAGCCTTCGCCTTCTTGGGACCTTGGGATTGTCCCGACAATCTTCCTTTGCTAGCCATCGAGCACCTGACAAGTTGTCCCACTTGCGTCTCTAGCATCTTCATCATGATGAACACTTCATGGATAGAGCTTCCAATCTCCATCACATTTCCATCTAAATTCTCCAATACTTTCTCCATAGCCTCGAACTTAGTGACGACGTCCTTGTTGATCTTAGCTTGCTCATCCATGAAGTAATTTTGTACAAAGAGGGACCAAATCCTGAATGGACGAATCTGCATTAAATCGGGGTTTACTTTGGACATGGTCGTACTCCTCACACTCCTCGCATGTGGATCTTGCCTCGGCAGCCTTTATGTCTTGACCTTCTTTCTCTATCTCCATCTACTCCATCCTCCTCTTAAGGAAATCGATATGCCGCTCAAGGAATTCGGCTCGCATGTATTCATTGAAACGCTCCAAAGCTTTCACAATCATCTCCATGAGTAATTGAACAAACACATCAATCTTGTTGTGCAAACTTTGAGTCTTGGTCGGTGAATAAAATTCCTTCATAAAGTTCCTCATCAACGCTTCCCAATCTTGCTTCGACTCCACCGGTAGAGTGTGGAACCAATGCAAAGGTTTTCCAAGTAGTGAGAACGAAAAATGCCTTGCCCTCATTTGATCTTGAGTCACCCCATCCTCATTGAAAATTTGACATAATTGAACAAATGCTTGGAGGTGAAGGTTTGAATCCTCTTTACAGGTGAAAGGCGAGTGTTGCACCATGCGGATAGTTGAGACCTTGATCTTGAACGGCCTTCCAATGTCTTGAAGGTTTATGATAGGTAGATCAACAATGTTCGGGGTGCATAGCTCGATCTTGCACTCCGGTTGCGGTTGTTCTTCCATGGGTGGCGGTTGAGGTTGATCTTCCTTTGGACTTGGAGGTGGTGATTCCCATGGAGATTTCGACGGTCCTTCGACTTCGGCTTTTGGATCTAGGGTTTCCAACCTTTTAGCTTGTGTTGCATGTGTCCTTTGCCTGTAAAGTTTTCCTGAATCGTCTACAAAAATATTTGGGTTACTTGGAGAGGTAGCCAACCATCTCCGATTAGGGTTAGTAATAAATCTAAAAACAAAAATTAGGGTTGGTCAAAAACTAGATTAGATTGTTTTTTTTCTTTTTGACGATGATCAAAATTAAGAGATGCAAAAGAAAATCAAAAGAAAAACTAAAAAATATTTACACAAAAAAGTGATACTAGATTGGATCTTGATTGCTTGTTCCCCGACAACGGCGCCAGAAAAATGGGCTTGTTGATGGTGTATATTCGTATCAAAGTTCATATGGATTTGCAAGCGGACAAATCCCCCGTCATAGTCAAGTGACCCTTCTTCCCTTAAGTGTGAGAACCCAAGGTATCGAATCTGTGGAACAATGTGCAACGCAAGGATTCAATCTAGTAAAGAAAGGAAAGCTATCTTTTGAAGAATCAAGTTGCATCTAATCTAAGAGAACATCAAGAGAACACATCTAATCTAATCTAATCTACTAACTCAAGAGGTAGCAAGAGAAAGCAAGAGATAACTGATCTAGAGAGTCTAGATCATGCTTGTGTTGTAGCTCCAAACAAGATATATGAATATAGAAAAGCTAATCTCATTAATAGCATCTTTAAACTGTGGCCTCCAGTCTGATTCCAAAGACACCCGCCTTTTGGAGCCACCATTCTGTCACAACGCACTCCTATTCGTGCGGGTAGCCTAGGGTGAGTTCGCTAAGAACAAGTTGCAAACACTTGGTCGGTCCGGTATGCACCTCTAGCCACCGCGGCTACAAGAACACCCTATGAAATCTATCTTAAGTATAGATTGGGGAAGAAGCAAAACCAAGGGAGAACAAAATCATCGAGAAGGCACTTGATCGCTAGAAATCGGATTCACTATAAAACTTCACCATGAATGATTACATGAATAAGATCACCACCGGGATCCTACCTCGATCTTGATCCTTGCTCCGAAGCTCCGACGTGGTCTTCCATGCAAGGTTCCCACGTCGGCTAGGGAGACCCTAGACAACTAGCACGACCCTCCTCTCTGAGATGGTGTCCCTTAAGCTTCTCTGCTCCTTGGCGGTGGATGACGAATTAATTCTTGCGTGGCTCTTGGCCTCGGGGCTATAAATAGTACGATTGGCGGCTAGGTCAAAGGAGGGGTGACTGGGCCTCGAAGTGGGCTGGGCCGGCCGGCCTGGGCCCACTTCGGCCCAGCCCGCGTCCTCCTTTGCCTGGTTTTGCTTCCCGAGTCTTCTAGAGTCTTCCCCTAGCTGCATGTGGGCCCTTGTCAGTTTCTCTTCGGATTAGATGAATCTCCTTGCCCCGCAAGATTCGACAGTTTTCTAACTGGGTCCTTAGAGTTTTTCATCATCTCGAGTTTGGTCCTTGGGCTTCTTGGTGTCATGTTTACTTCAAGGTCTTATCATGAGGTTCCTAATGAACTTATCCGGGAAGTCTTGCTTTCAACACTAAAATCCTGATTAAACACTATACTCCAAAACCGACATGTAACGAACTTGTTATACCAAGGGGGTTAGTACCAATGGATAAGATATAAAACTCATGCCAACACCAAAGGTAAACTCATGGCTAGGTTGACGGAATTTCACCATCAACATATGTCTTTGCGGATTTCGTGGTCCTCGACACACAAGAAGAAATTCCGCTCATTCTCAGGCAACCATTCCTAAGAGATGTCAATGCAAGGATTGATGTCGAAGCCGAGAAGATCCAATTTCGCATAGGGTGAAGGAACATGACATTCAAATTCCAAGCAAATGAAGAGCAATGTTACCTAGTGCAAGATGAGGAAGCTAGAAGGTGGAAGGGGCCACGACCCCAACATAAGAAAAATGAGGTGGCCTCGACCAAACCCAAGGTGAAATCATTCAATGGGTGCCACCAACCCAAAAACTCAAGGCCAATCAACAAATCTAAGGGGGTAAGAAGACGGAAATCAAGAATACCCCGCTAAAGACTCACCGACTTCATCGCCACCGAAGAAAATGTCACACCTGATTTCCGGAGAGAAACCAGATGCATCTCATATGTGTGCCAGGATCTAGTTCCACACATATGATAGACAAAATGAGTGTAATATCATAGACAGTAAAAACGTATCAAGGGGTTTAACAACTTACTACACTCATTCGGAAGACACGAAGGTCTTTAACATCGGAAAACGATAACTACACGACGAGTCTTCATCTTCCGCTTCCACAGGCACTTGACTGGGGGAGACGCAAGCCTCAGAACTCCTCAAAGTCGCTGTAGAACTCCTCACCATTGTTCTCTCCTGAACAGTGGTAAGCAGGGATGGCAGACTTATGGTTGGTACTCAACAAGTGGGGGAGGATGCAAGGCTACCAAGGATAGGCTATGGTTTTGCAGTGGTTAGCATTTTAATGTTGGTCAAACTTTTAATTGAAGAATGCCTAGTTACTAGATGTAAGTATATACCAACCCACTTAAGAAACTTTAAGCAAAATAACCCAAAGTTCATCGAACCACGATTTATTATCATCTTTAAGTTTATTAATCATGTGAGGGTCCAAGCCACTCATAACCGTGAGCACGGTTGATCGATTAGTTTTACACTCTGCAGAGGTTTGCACACTTTACCCACAGCTCGTGTAAAAGTTCCGAAGAACTTTGGACGCAACCATGCAATGCTAGCTAGGCATCATACCACACTTCCGAGGTGTGATTGCATAGGGACGCTACAAAGCCTTTACAAGGGCATGCAAAAGACTGACGAACCGCATAGTTACGGATCAGGGTGGACCATAACCCTCCCTAGTGGTTAGCACCTTAGCAAAGGCTGCTACCCCAAAAGTATCGGGCTATACCCCTGCAACCCGGATTCCCCTCTGCTCTTTTCGGAAAAGGGCCATCAGATCAATCGCACACCTAATTAATTGGCTAAGGTCAGAGCCATATGACACTGTGGTTGCACATGTTTTCTTGGGTGGTTCTCCATGTTCTGATTAAATCATATGATCTTGTATTACCAAAAGCATTATCATTAAACATACAAGCCTTTGTCATGGAAAACCATTTTATCCAACCCAAGTTGAGCAACTAGCATATTCTACCCAAAATATTTATTAAACCGGGTTGATCAAGGATTGAGGATAAAAGTCTAGGTAAGTCCTTAAAAAGGGTGTTCTAGTTAATTCAATGCAATAACATGATAAATATAAACTTAGTTGTCATGCAATTATATAGGATAAAATGGAATCATGCAGGGGGAGAAGATCACTTGCCTTCCTTGCTTAAACACTGAGGTCCTTCTTTTTCAAACACTTGCTCTTGATTTGCTTCAACTGGCTGCTCGCTTGAAACTGGCACGATGTCTACAAGCACAAAAAATACATTCAATAAACAAAACAATACACCAAGCATGAAAAGCTTAAAGGGGAAACAAGGTTTGGGTCTAGGATCGCGAACACAAAAACACTCGGAACTATTGAGAGATTTGGATGATAACATACCAGAGCTAGCTATGTGCTTGGTATCTTTTAATTAAGTAAAATCACGTGTATAGGTTATTTCAGAGAAATACCCTATTTATAAATAAGAAAGTTATATTTGTATTTAGAAGACGATGTAAGCTTAGTCCAATTTTATTTATAAATATTCAAGTATGATTTATGCAAATTGAACGTTTAATTTAAAAGAAGCATGTAAAAGCATCTAGGCGTTTTATCTTTATATTTGAGTTATTCTAATCAAATTATAATTTAAAAACACATTTATATTTATTTTAATCAAATTAACATTTAATTTAGAAAACTCGGGATATCGCCTATGTTACATTTTAGTAGAAAGAAAATTGCATAGTCATTAATCTAATTAAGTTTGATTATAAAAACTGAGGTATACATCTAATTAACTTTTAATTAAAATAAATATTTAATTAGTATTAATCATATTAACTTTCTTATGAAAACACGTGTTGAACTCTAATTAGATTTTAATTAGAAAAGCATGTGCAATAGGATTTAATCATATTTAATATTTAAATAAATTAGAAAACAAAGAACATGTTCAACATGGGTCCTATCACGTAGTTTGAGTTGATATGAACCTACCGCAACTTGAAACAGTGGAAACGAAGCTAAAACGCAAAAGATACAGCCAAAACAAGGTTCTAAAACTGACGGGCTTGAAGAGACTCGCGTGGACACCAAGAACGCTTAAAACGGACAAAAGACGGAAAAGATATGGCTAAAACAAGGTTCAGGGGCTTTTCCGTGAAAAAAAAGGGCTTCCAGGGGCTTAACTGCAAGAAACCAAGGACCTAAACATGATTATGTGTAAGAACTCAAGGGTTTTGGTGTAAAAGAACAAGGCTTGGACCTCGGGTGGGAAAACTAGGAAAGACAGGGGCTTGAACAAGACAAATAGGGGCCTGTTTAAAAGAGTTCATATAGGTGGAAGGGCATTTCTGTGACATTAAAAAGGACAGGGGCCTTTTTGCAAAAGGTCCACAGCACGCGTGGGTGTTGACCGGTATGTTGTGTGGATAGGAGTGGATCTCATCTGTAGATCAAGCAACAGACGATTGGTAGGATAACTAAAAGCTCAGGGGTCTATTTGGAAGAAAAAGGACATAACCGCAAAGGTTTTCACAGGTGGAAGTGCCGGCTTGTGAAAATGAAATTTCTGAGGGACTCTTTAGCAAAATTGCCTCTGCTGTGGTATAAGGCCGGTCTGACCTGAGAGCCGGGCGGATCTAGGCCGCCTGCGCCAGATCTGACGGCGGGCGCGGCCGCGGACCGGCGGTGGACTTGGTCCACGGGTGCACGGTGCACCAGCCAAAAGGGTGCACCCCGATCTAATCTGTGTTGTCCATCGCGGATCGGGTGGCTTGGGATGCATGTGAGCGATGCACGGCGGTGGGATGGTGAAGCTGCGGCGGCGCCGGGCGGCAGGCGGACGGAAGCTCATCGACGCAACTCGAAAACGGGCTAGGAGGCTCAGATTTGGACGCGGTTTGATCCTACGTGAAGCTAAGAAGATGGGGAAACTAACTAAGAGCATGTGGAGGTGAAACGGCCGACGACCGGTGCATTACGCCCATGGGGGCGCACGACGATCGGCCGGCGCACGGCGGTGGGTGTTGCGGCTCGGGAAAGAAAAAAAGAAAGGGGTGGGGAGGGTTCGCTCACCACACGGCAACCCTTAGACGAAGGAACGGGCGGCGGAGATGAAGCGGCAGAGGAGATCGAGGCAGCGGCTGAGCTTCGAGCAGCGAAAGATCTCCGGTGTGGTGACTGGTGTAGGAGTGAGGAGGACGGTGTGGGAGCACGGGGAGAGTGCAAAGGGGGAAACTCAGAGACTTTGGGTGTTCTTTTATAGAGCGAAAAGGGGGAGAGGGGGCGACGACTGGGGTAATGGCCATCAATGGCCGAAGGGGGCGCCGGCGGCTTTACTGCCTTCAAGTGGGGGTGCTTGACTTGGGGTAATGGGCGGATTTGAAGGCGAGGGAGTGAATGGGGGCTTCACCACGCCTTTATGGCGAGGTTTGAAGGAGGCGGAGGCGCGGGAGACGCGGGAAACAGCCAGCAGAGGTGGGTTGACGCGGGGCAGTGGAGATGCTTGAGGTAGGGGGCGGAGCTGACGTGCAGGACCCAGCTGTTAGCTAGCGAAAGAAAAAGAAAAAGGGAAGAGGAAGAGCTGGGCCGCAGGCTTAGCTCGGTGGGCCGAGCGGGCTGCAAAAAATGAAAAGGAGAAGATGGCCGGGGAGGAGAGAAGGTCGGCCGGGCTGGAAAAGGAGAAAGGGATAGAGAGGGAAGAGGATTTGGGTTTTCTCTTTTTTTCAAACTCCTTTTCAAACTTTTAAAATTTTAACTCTTTTTCAAACTTTTTGCAAACTTCACTCAAACAATAAAACCATGCATTCAAATCATGATGCACAAGCACTTATTGCTTCTAAATTATTAAAATGATATTTAAATATTTTAAAGGCCAAATTTATTTGATAATTTATTTGTGTCCTTAGAAAAATTAAATCTAATTACTTGTTGCTTATATTAATCTAGTGATGGAATTTTAGGGTGTTACAAAAAAAAAAGAAGGTGTGGCAAGTAAAGAAAGCATTGTCCGAGTCTTCCACTCCGTGATCGGACGAGCCCAAGATTAATTGAGCAACCGGAGGAGTCCTGCTCACGGACTCTAAATGACAAGCCCTCACCGAGAGGTAAACCGGTAATTATTTCATATTTCCCATTCAATTCTTTTATTCCGTGCATCAATCATGTTTAGATTCCAAAATTGCTTTCATCATTGCATTTAGCAAATAAACAAGACATAGAAAAGCAGTTTTGGATATGTTTGATGATACGACCGAACCTAGAGGTACGACCGTACCTCCCCTCGACAAAATTTTTGTGCAAGATGTTTATAGGAGGGGACACGGGTGACTGGGAAACATTTAGTAGGACCGGCCATACCAAGTGATACGGCAGTACCTATGATTTTTCACAAATCCATCAAGACAACCACTACAAGCGTCCAGGTGCTCGTCCCATCACCAAGATGAAGAAAGACCAACCAGAGAGCCAAAATTTAGCTTGGGGGAGACCCCGTTTTCAATCAAGGAAGGTATGTCCATCCAAACTACTCTTTCACATCTTGTTTATCTCTTTAGAATAAAAGAAATGTTTGCTTCAACCATGTGCTTGAAATCTTGTCTATACCCTCACTTTGGAAATGATGAATGGTTGCTAAGTTAAAACTTTGCAAGAATCTAGTGCATATCTTTGTGCTCTATGCCTTTTCGAATTTGTTGGTATATTTTGAGAACAAAAGCCTAAAATAAAGCTTTGTGGGAAGCAAATGCTTATGACCAAATCTAGGTTGTTGAATAGTATGATATGGTGTGATAATGCTAATCTGCTCTATCTCAAAGTATGGTGACATCTCGAATGATTTCTTTTTGAAAATAAAACGAAGCAAGTTCCTCGATGGTCATATTACCTACCAAAGCCATATGTCGATATCAATGCTCAAAACCTTCTACATATGCTTGCTTGTGACCCATTGAGTTTTGCCAAATTGTTGTGACCCTTTGTGACGCCCCAGGTTTTTAATTAGCGTCATTAGCACTAATGGCCGAATCAGCCGAGTCAAACCGGCCAATAGTGGTCAAACCTCGGTCAACCTGGGACATCACCTCGAAAACCGAGCCGACAACCCCTATTGACCCCCTTGACCAAGTCAACACACCCTTGTGGTCAACCCTTGGTCAAAGACACGATCAAACCCCGATAAAACCCTGGCGTCGGTGAGTGTGTTCCGGAACTTTTGCCGCGTTCTCCAAATTTCACCTAAACACTTTAAAATCTACCAACATGAAAGTTGTCCAGCTTGTCGAGGGACACAACTTTCTTGTAGATTGGCATTTCGAAGTTTGAGTGAAAATTGGTGAAAAACGTGGTCAACCGACAGCAGCTCCTGTTCACCAAGACATGGCGACATTCAAAGTTTGGCAGCATTTTATGCGAAATCTGTTGAGAAAAACACCCTAGAGCCTTTGCAAAAGTCGTAGAGGGTAGTGAGATCTACAACTTTCCTATTCGTCTCTTGGTGCACTTTAGTTGCAAAAATTCGAGTTAATATCAGTCAAATGTTGCCAGTCTGACATTTTCAGGCAGGCCGCGACGCCGCCCGCGCTCAAGCGTGCCGGCGCGCCCGCGCGCGTGCCGTACCGCTGCCTTGGCGTCCGGGCCAACCCTCACCTTCCCGAGGTCGCTTCTTCCCAAGGCTGGGAGCACTCCGGGGCGCCTTGAAGTTTCCCTATGCCACGTGCCGCTTCGTCCCTCATCGGTCGGCCACGCCGCCATGGACCGCCGGTCTGTCACCGCCCTCTCCCTGTGCGAGCGCGCCGACAGAGATGGCTCGCCGTATAGTGGCGTAATGGCAAGAGCACGCTTCACGACGAAGGCTTGGAGGCGCGCCCATCTCTCCACTGCCTATTTAAGGGACCTCCGCCCCTCCTCGCGGGTAGCGCACCGCCACCGCGCCGCCATGGCCGCCCACGGCCAAGCTTCCTCCTCTGCACCTCCCCGCAGCCGGTTAGGCCCCCTTCACCTCTACACGTGCCTACCGACAATGCCCGGGCCGCAGGCCAGCACGCATTGGCCACCGTTTCGCCGGAGCACAGGCCCCTAGCAGCCACCGCCGCAGGTCTGCGCCGTGCGGGCTCGTCGGCAACCCTTCCGCCCCGACCCAGCCCGGGAATCGAGCAGGGATGACCCACAGGACACCCTCAGCCAGTCCCCGGCCGGTCACGGCCACCGGACCGCCGGAATCCGGCAACCCCCTGCGCGGCGACCCCCCTGGAGAACCCAATTGCAAGATCCTCTTTCTTTCTAAGGATTTATCTACAAACCGAGGTTACATCTGTGAGAATCTAATTCTTTCCAGGGGCCTAGGCTGAAAAGTGTAACTTCAATAGTAAACAGATTTTGCAAAAACTTGTAAAATCCCTAGAAAATCGTAGAAAATTAGAAAAATTTCAAACTCAATTTTCCTAGATTCCTAGTGAGGAGAATTACGACTTTTGTTATAATCACCTAGTCTGTTTCTTGATATTTTTAGCATGAAAATACAAATGTGAAAAACTAGATCTGTGATATCTCAAAATCCATATGTCCTCTGTATCCAATTTTTGGATATGTTGTGTGTGATGTTATTTCTAGCTCCTGTGCCAAAAATTGCACAAAGTTATGTTGTAAATCGTTTTATATGAACTATTTTCCATTTATACAGAATATGTCTAGATGATTTTTGTAGCTAAAAATAATTTTGTTTTTGTGTCCAGCTTCAGCATGCTGTCTTGTTATGCCATGTTACAACTTTGGTAAATTAATCACAATTTTTGAATGATCAGAAGTATTTATTCTTAATATATGCATGTTTTCCTTTGTAATTTAATAATGCAAGATCAGTAGTAGTTCTAGGTGTACTTGTTGCTTTTCGAGGATGGTTCAGGACCAGTGAACTTGTGGGAGAAAGTTTAGAGCATTTGGATGCTTATTTATTTTTTGAATGCATTTAACTGGTTTTGCTAAGCTAGCTTTTGTTACTTTCAAAATAAATATTTTTTCTAGCTTTCCTAGCATTGCAAGTGTGCTCTGTGGCTTAGTATAGATGTTTTGATGCTTAAAAAACCCTCCACTGAATTTTTAGTGATTTATTGTTAAATAGAAGCTTTGAAGGCCTTTTATAGATTAATGTTTTGATTAAATTAGGAAAATGCCTTTTTAAGTCTTTTCCCTTTTGTGAAGTGTTATCAAACTTAATTAAGAGCTAAGAATACACCCTTGCTGTCGAAGAATTAAATTGTAAATAATTGTCTTTGTACACACCTTTACTAGTGAGAGGTGAAGTATTAAACCTTCACATAAAATAACAATTATAAAAAGAGAGACTTTACTTAAAGTGTTAAATTAAAAGGATAAAACACATATCAATAATAACCTTCATGAAAAGAAATTAATAATTAATTCTTTAATAAGGCGAATATGACCAACAAGAGTTGGATAAGATAAATAATCTATCACATCACCTGAACCCTGCATTGCATTCCGTGTAGATCTTCCTAATGGTGACTACTCGCTCGTCCCGGAAGCCGAGGAAGGAGAAGCGGAAGCCGCACTGCAGTGCGTGGAAGTACTCGACGACGCTGAGGGTGCTCAGGCTAACCTTACTGACGAAGGCAAGCCCCAGTGAATTTAACCCAGTGTTTCAAAGTATAATATACAATTATCTATGGATGTTTGTGCATTTAAGTTCAGGAGTTGTATGGAACCTTAGATGCATGATCCCTAGGTACTTGTGTCCTTACTAGAATGATAGGTCGATAGCTGCTAAGCTATAGGACCATTACAAGTCGAGTGATGATGTCACTCGCGAGAATAGGGTCCTAGGTAGGAATCTTAAGATCTCCATAAATGGATTGCTCATGTGGTAAGAGCATGGGATGTGGACTCCGGTCCAATGGCTATCGTGGGTTAAGTGTTTGAACGAACTAAGCACGGTAAGAGCATGGGATGTGGACTCCGGTCCAATGGCTATCGTGGGTTAAGTGTTTGAACGAACTAAGCACTTATCGGGAATGGGACCGGTAAGCCTAGTACCTTAATGAGACGGCAAGCGATTTAACTGTCACCACTCTTGGGATGCGTCTCACGGCTAGCTACCGGTGGTGTATGGTGAGTCCGGGTGCCTCACAGGGTATGCCAGATAGCCTGCACCAAAAACTGTGGCCTTTTATCCCGACCCGATGATTTTTGGGAACCGTTTGGTGGTTGTCCTCGCGGGGGCATCCCACCGTGTGTTTAGGTCTACCTTGCAAGGTTTTGAATCAATCGATTGTTGGCCTCTCACCGTTATCTGAGACTACTTACTCCACTAGCCATGAGATCCCTAATGATGGACGTTGACGAATTTTATGCTTGATTAATTGTGTGGTACAACCTTGTATGTATTAGATGGCTAATTTAAAGAAGAATAAACCCACTAGAACTTGTGCTAAAATCTTGAAAGTAAAGACTTACTCTTTGTTACTTTTCAGCAAAGGAAACCTAGTAGCCAAAAGCCTTTCATGTCTAGAGTTGGGGAAGTAGTTATCCCAACGGGTAAGTCTTGCTGAGTATTAGTATTCTCAACCTTGCTATAATCTGTTGCTCCAGGTAATGCCTTTGGTGATGTGTGGCCCGAAGAGATCCCGCCAGGCTGGGAGCTGGAGTGGGTGGAGGATGACAACTGAAGCCATCATGGCTGGTCTCCTGTGGTGTTCTCGTTTTCCTCTTAGTTAATTCCGTTGTTTCGAAAACTCTGAACTACGTTGTGATGACAAAAACTCCAATTTGTAATAATTAAACCCTTCGGGGTAAATTTCGGATGTTATTTATGTTGTATCTCTGGACTCGCCTTCGCGTGAATTTTAATGCATATATGTCGATCCTTGTTGCTATATAAGTGATTTACCGGGCGTTAACCCGGTGACTAACGACAGGATGATACTTTAAAACTGCTTAATGACCAAACTGGATTGGTTTAGGCGGTAGTACGGTATTTTCCTGGGTGGGTTGTCACACCCTTGGTAGAATCTTTTTATGCTTCCATGATCGAGATCACGTACACCCACATATACATGCTAACTCCTACACCGGGAGTTACGCAAAAAATGCCATCCATCCACCAAAAATAAATACTCCAAAGTTCAAAGAGATTTCTCTTCTTGTAATTTTGCAAAAGGAGAGAGGGGTCATAGAAAAAAAAGTATATGCTCAAGAAGCATAGAAAAAAATGTGCTCCAATCAAAGAGCATAGAAGAAAAAGAGAAAGAGAGCATGACCCCCTCCAAAATAAAAGCAAGAGGAGAATCTCAAAGCAAGGAGTGTTTAGAAAAACAAAAAAATATTCCACACACTTGCACATCTCGATCAAGTTGCATGACTAGTTTCTTCTTGGATCCGGTCTTTGGCTCAACAATATCATGTGGCACAAGTGAGCCTCATACTTATCCTACCCAAAGCCCCACATACAAGCCATAGAAGTAGTAAGTTGAGGCTCGCTTAAAGCCTTTGGTGAGGTAACAAATACCACTTGAGCGATCCGAGGAACCTTGTCTTTCTTTGTAAAATTTTCAAAAACTCCGAGATAGGATCTATAAAAGAAAGAGAGTAAGAGATGCAAAGTCAAAAGCCGTTCTACTTTTCAACCTCCGAAGGCAAGGTGGAAAGCAAAAAACCCCACAGGTAAAGTAAGGCTAAGTTTCTCTCGTACCAACCTTTTCAAATTTGCAAGAAGAGCATGGAGTTTGTGCGCAGGTACTTGCCGAGTGATAACAACTTGCAACCCTTGATCCACTGAGGCTAAGTCTAGGCTTTGCTCGAGGACGAGCAAACGTTTAGCTTAAGGGAGTTTGTGACGGTCCTTACAACAAAGATCCGACCGTCAAAACCTCAGGTTCGAGAGGAGTATACAACATGTTTCATGCACATTTTTGATACTAATAAAGTTCCATGAGTTGTGTTGCAATTTTTATGGGTAGCTACACATTTAGGGGAGAAATGGAGCCGACGTGCCACACAAGTCAGGCACGGCAGCACCTCCAGGCACGGCCGGCCCTGCAGGTGCGGCCGGCCTGGCAGGTGCGGTGGACCCTGCCCCGTGCCACGTCCTCAGTCCCGAACACTTCCTTCCCCGCGTGCACAACTTGGATGAACGAGATTTATTAGGGAAATGTCAGTTTGATCAAATGGATGAAGTTGTGATCACTTGGATCAATGGGTCCACCTCTCCGTTCAATCAACCGCAACAACCATCATTCCAAGAGCATCCTGAGCGTCACCAAGCAAAGGCTATTCATCCCACGGCTTAGAGGTGGGTCGGCCGCACCTAGACGGCCGGTCGAACCTCCCAACTGCCAAACCGGCCAAAACCGATGCAAGGAACCGACCCTCAACCGCCTCAGGAGAAAGGATCAGGGGCGTCCAAGTCAAGAGGCGGTGGATCATAGGGCCAACTGCACCCCTTGATCCGGTCGCACCTATGAAAATGGGTCCACACCCTCAACCGACCTCACTTACCTATAAAAGGAGCCTCACACCCGCTGGGTCACACACACCACACAGGAGCATCTCATTTCCACTCTTTTGTTCACTTAGAGTAGGATTAGTGTAGCTTTGGAGTTAGAGTCGGGTCGAGCAAGTCTCGGGGTTCTGGAGGAGTCTTCTTCAGAGTTCCGGTATTGCTCTTGTATCCTTTCTTTGTTTAGACTCAAGTACAATTCAAGTTATTTTTCTATCTTACTTTTTGAGTCAATTACATTCAGCTTTTACTTTGCTCTAGAAGTTTTGTTCTTGGTTTAGACTAACGTTAGTTTAGTCTTGGTTAGTATAACTCTTTTGAACCCTATAGTGTTGTGGTCATTCTTCGCTTGATCTCCGGTGTTTCACCGGAGAGAGAGACCTTCCTTCATGGTACCCGGGGAAAGGTTCTTTGGTTCGTTGTGAGCACGATGCTCAGAACTTACCTTAGTCTTAGATTGGTGTCCCGCGCAACGGCATAGTTGTGGTACCCTAAGGAGGTGACAGCTTCGGACGGGCTCTGTAGTCCACCACGTTAGTTCGGGCCGGTAGGATTCAGCGCGTCGTCATCCTCCCTTTTCATCCCAGTCTGAGGGTGCGGCTTTGCATGCCCCTGCAACACTAGAAGA
This sequence comes from Cenchrus americanus, assembly GCA_947561735.1. Lineage (NCBI taxonomy): Eukaryota > Viridiplantae > Streptophyta > Magnoliopsida > Poales > Poaceae > Cenchrus > Cenchrus americanus. Next base: position 197,705,156 of record OX387239.1, on the reverse strand, counting down.
GCTTGTTGAGTTAGCTCACCTTGGTTATCCTTTGCTTTGGCCCTTTGCCTAGAGTTGACAAGAATAGATAGATTGTGTTAGGATCCTTTCTCGTCTCATTGTCCTCCCAGCTCGCTATCCTCTCTAGTCTTTTATCTAGATCTCCTAGCGTGTGTCAAGTTATCCCCGAATATCTTTATTCGTTATCCCCCGCTATAGCTCTTTACCAAGCCTTGGTCTTTCTCCACCGTTTACTTGATCATCTTTGTCGTCGTGCCTCCCACGGGAAAATATAAATCGACAACCCGAATATCACCGGGTGAAGTGCTACAACGATAATTCGTGCGCTTGCGGACCTTTCTGTGATCATGTGTTTTACCCCCGACGTCCCCTGGTCCCATTACTAGAGGTGTGAACCCGGCGGTGACGCTTGTAGGTGCCAACAAGCATTATTGTCACTGTTGTCGTTTGTACCATCTTAGTGGTGAGGCTAAGGAACGTCAGCAATAGGCAGAGGGTGTCAATGGCTTCCAAGTTTAAAGTGGCGAGGTTCGATGGCACTGGGAACTTCGGGTTGTGGCAGACGAGAGTGAAGGACCTGTTGGCTCAACAGGGCATCTCGAGAGCACTCGACGAGAAGAAGTCGACGAAGGTAGATGATGATAAGTGGGAGGAGATGCAGGCGCAAGCATGTGCAACTATGAGGTTGTCTCGCTGATCAGATCATGTACCATGTCATGGATGAAAGCATGCCTAAGAAAATTTGGGACAAGTTGTCCGAGAAGTTTATGTCGAAGACTTTGACTCGGAAGTTGTATCTGAAGCAGAAGTTGTATGGGCTGAACGTGCAGGAGGGGTCAGATCTTGCAGATCATGTGAATGTCTTCAATCAACTAGTTGCTAATCATGGGAAGGTTGACGTGAAGATTGAGGATGAAGACATGGCGATTGTTTTTCTGTGTTCGTTGCCAAATTCTTATGATCACTTTGTTACTACGCTGACATATGGCAAGAAGAATGTGCAAGTGGATGATGTTGTTGCGGCTTTGCTTTCTCATGAGCAGAGAAGGAAGAACAACTCACCTGAAGAGCCTTCTGGGAGTGCTTTTATGATCAGGAGTGATCGAAGTGGTGAAGATAAGAAGGGAAACAAGAAGAAGGGACCGCAATGCTATAAGTGCAAGGAGAGGGGGCATAAAAGGGCTGAGTGTCCGGAACTGAAAAAGGATAATGGAACCGCAAGTGTGATGATTGCCAAACAAGATGACTCGGATAGCGATGGTGATGTTCTCACAATGTCAAGTGAAAAGTCTTGTGAAGAAGCGTGGTTGTTGGATTCAACTAGCTCGTTTCATGTAACACCAAGGAAGGAGTGGTTCTTGTCGTACATTGAGAAGGAGGGTGATCTTGCTCACTTGGGAGATGGTTTAGGTTATCATATCATTGGAGTGGGTGATATCAAGTTCAAGATGTGTGATGGACAGGAAATACTACTCAAAGGTGTGAAGCATGTGTCGGGGCTACAGTCAAATCTGATTTCGCTTGGGATCTTGCATGAAGAAGGATGGTTGTATCAGGCGGCGCCTTATAAGAAGACCTTGAAAGTAATGCATGGCGGCAAGACGGTGTTGACGTAAAATCAGCACCTCACGCCAAGCACACAGCAAGCCAAACAAGCTGGCTTAATACACGTGGCCGAATCCGAAGCGTGCCAGTCAAGTTTCCCTGAAACCTGACAAAAGGATGAAAACAGTTAGATAAAACCTGGAACTTGCCGGGTGGTACCAGACAGTTCCGTATTTATGGCTACAAAGCCATTCAAAACGACATATAGCTACAACAAGCTATCTTTCAGCAATCTAAATATCATTCGGGAACTTTAAAACATGTAAATAGGGTATAGCCGAATGCATGATGTAAGCGTGATGATAGATCGGTCTTTATCTAAACAACATTGCAGTACGTGACCATGACTGATTATCAAGGATAAATCTCAATAAAATAAATAAAGGGCAAAGCATGATTATAAATTTGCAGTAAACATGCATGCATAGGCCAAAAGCACTAGTCTACCGCATGTCTAGGTACTTTCAAACTCGTCGAGCGTGACACCAAACAAGTTAATCCACCGCATGATATGACTTGTATGAAATCACACCACCAACCAAGAATAGATCAATCCACCGCATGATACAATCTAAACATGGAAGGCTAAAAGCATACATTATTTAAAACAAACTCACGAACATGTTTCACTCGTGGCAGAGTTACCGAATATAGCTGTACAGCCGATTCGGGTTCCGTGGAGAAGGAACAAACTATGCTAGATTAACACGCTTGAACCCACAACACGTGGCAACCTAGATTGATTCGAATTCGGCTATTAAAGAGCACGTGATCCATGCACCACATTGAATTGAGGATTTGAACATACATCATGTGGATCGTAAACAAGATAGAGCCGAATCTAATCAATTTAAATTGGGCCATAAGAGTGTTACATGAATTAAACATAAGAGCAAAATTCAATGCAACACATGGTAACTTAATGAATCTATTAGATCTTGTCAAATCTAATAGAGCTGATAACTAGCTCCAAGCTAGATCTTAGCCTACCACATGGCTCATGATCTAATAAGAAAGGCCGCTTGAACCAAGCTTAAATCCACCGCATGACACTAAGCATGGTAACAAGACTACTTGCATCATGGTCTAAATCCACCGCATGATACTAGACATGATACAAGGTTGCTGGTACTTACGGAGGTCGGCCGATCGATGGCTCCTCTCGAAGAACTCGACGTCGACTAAAGGACTCGAAAGGTGGCACGGGGCCGGTTTGTTGTGAAATTGTTTGATTCCATATTACAAACACTAAGGGTTCATATTTATACCCTTGTCCTAACACGACTCCTAGTCGACCACGATTACAACATTTATTGCCTAAATTAATGCCCCGACGTCAATGTCCGTCTTGCACCCGTCATCAATTCGTCCCTTCATTATATTCAGGCCACGTCACCAAGTATTCCCGAATGCTTCCTCTTCCAAGTGCAAAACAGCCCTTCTGCCGAATGATGGCGTGCTCCCGACCGCAGGCATCTTTACCGAATGCTTTGAGGAAAATTTCCTGCCGAATGGTGTTTTCTTACCAAACTCAGCCCACTGGTTAGTCTCTTTCCTGTACCAATTTTTGGTGTTAACATATGCCCCTTCAATTACGGGATAAAATGTGATTTTATTCCGGAATTGACCATAAATGCTCAACGTCTCCAGGTCGAATCCGTTCAACACCCGTTCTTTCCTCCTTCAAACCGTTGGAGTTTTCGCCCAGATCCAAACCCTAGTTAATCAATCTTTCAGGCTAAAATCTTCAAATGGCGAACCAAGACTAGGCTCTTCAGGTAAATCTCATCCTCCTCAGGCCCATTCGGTATTACTTTTCTCGAATTTCATCTCAGATTTTTCCTCTTTCCCTCTCTTGTTCTTGATAGGCTCTAGCCACCGAAATCTTGATTCCTGTCGAGGACCAATCACCATCTTATTTCCCTGGACCCGTGGGAATCTCCGACCCTTCTGAGTTCATTGCAGCCGAATCTCAGAGGATCCCTTTCAAGGTAGCACTTTCGAAACCCTGTTGACGGTGTATTTTGGTGCACCTAGCATGTTCATTACACTTTGGTTTGGATTTGATTATGGAACTAACCCGCCACTAGGCACACTAATCATATAACAAGTTCATCTTTGTGCATGCATTTGGAAGTGTTGTGTTTATGTAGGAAAACATGGACATAAAGGACGGATTCGCAACAAGTTCAAAGGAGCATTTACGGAGTCTTGTTCGTGTTCATGAGCTTGATGAAATCACTTCCAAAGGTGGCAAGGACCGAAGTGCTACGAGGAACACCCCCGGGGATTGAAGCGTAAAAGATCGAACTTCATGCGAAGAGAACCTCCATCTTGAACGCGAGGATAACATCATCAAAATCATGCAAGTGGAGGGGGCAAAGTACATAAGTGCATGAGGACCCACGGAGCAAAAGGGGCGACCGAACCGGGCTGAAAAGGGCCCAGGCCGGTCGGCCCAGGCCGGCCGGCCCAGCCCTGTTCTGGCACCGGTTTGGTCCCGTTTTCCTTGCCCTCGAAGGATCTTCAACCCTAAAAGCCCTGAGGCGCCACCAACACCGAAAAAGGAGTCATTCGCACTAGAAGGCCATCCACAAGCTAGACAGAGAGGAGGAGGATCTCCGGCGGGAGATCAACCACCTCGAAGGAAGCACCCTCTTGTGGAGAAGGAAGACACCGTCGGAAGGGAAACCATGATCAACGGTGCCATAATCAGCACCTTGATGGGGTAATCTTCTCATTCGTCCATGGGATGTAATCGATCTTGAGATGTAATCGCACTTTGTCGGATTATCTATCTATCATCTTGTGTTGAATATACTTTAATGCTTAAGGTTAGCTACCATGCCGTAAAGGGAGTAGAGCTCCAATGCTTCCTTGGATCCATTCAATACGCCGTGTCCATCAAAGGTCTAGTCATGAATACCTTCGCGTAGTGACAGTACAAGAGGAGGGAAAGGGCGAAACCGTGGTCACAACCCCGATAGATTAGATTGGTTTTCATGTCTTTAAGCGATTGCATGCTCTAGTATCGTAGACCCGTGGGCGAGTGTCTTTTACCTTGATATCCTAATCATTCTCTCTAGTGTAGTTTAGTTGTTTTCTAGTTTAATAGTAAGTTAGGGTTTTAATAGCTAAGTGTGTCATAGTAGATCAAACTCTTGTAATCCCCTTGCTCCGCGGATTGACAAGAACCTTGGGAATCCCGTGGTGAAAAAGGTGTGGGGTCCGTACGCTTGCGGATCGTAGAGGGATATGTCCTTTATCTGTCAACAAGCCCCTTTTTCTGGCGCCGTTGCCGGGGAGCAAGCTAGTTTACATCGTTTGATTTGCATTTAACTTAGTTTTATATTTAGTTTATCTTTTGTTTGCTTTATCTAACATATATTATCTAGAAAAACACTTGTTTCGTTTTTGTTTTTGTTTTTATCTTATTGTCTAGATGGCGTTCGTTAATCAACCCGTGGAAGAACCGGAGAAATCATTAAGGGATTACGCTAGCCCTCGATGTGAAGACATAAAAGTACAAGAGTCGGATTCGAAGCTCGAAGCGACCAAGTATGAGATTAAATCCAAGATCATCAAGATGGTGGCGGCGAACCCATTTGAAGGGATGGTTATGGAGAATCCATATAGACACATAAGGGATTTCACGACAATATGCAACACGGTGCGTCAAGAAGGAGTTCCTGCTGAATGGTTCAAATGGAATCTCTTTCCCTACTCACTTGCCGGCAATGCAAAGACATGGTATTCGGTTGCGTCCTTTGAAGTTGAAGGCAATTGGAACAAGTTGACAAAGAAGTTTTGCGAGAAGTTCTTTCCAATTACCAAGGTTCAACATCTAAGGAGGCAAGTGATCACTTTCATGCAAGGAGAAGAGGAAGGGATAGACCAAGCCTGGGATAGGTTTCATGGATTGATCGAACAAGGACCAAAACTCGGCTTCACTGGTGACGTACTCTTGCATACATTTTTCTTTTCCCTACCCCCTAGTTGCATGCAACACGTCGAAATGTGTGCAGGTGGGGATCTCATGGAGAAAACACTCACGGAAGCCGCCCAACTTCTACAAAAAGTTAGTAAAGCGGCTGCCATGCGAAGAGATTGGGAAACGATGAGGACCAGGAGCGTCCCGGTGGTCGATGGATGACCGCTCCTCAGTGATGAGTGATTGACAACGGGTGTTGGACTGACTCTTGGCTTAGTGCGCGGTGTGTAGGCTGCGGCCTAGTTCGTGTTGTTGCAGGTGAAGAACGGGCGCGAAAGGTCTTCAGCCTTGAGGGGCCTCCGGGAGATGGAGAGACAAGTAGGCTCGGTTCGAGGGACCCGGTGGACAGCGGGACTGGGTGCGGCCACATGGTGGCGATACGAGCAAGACGAAGTCATGGACAATCGAGCCGGTGCACGGTGGCAGTCGAGTCAAGTGGTTTGGCGGGAGGCCGGACCAAGCACGCGGGGTTCGGTGGTTTGCCCACAAAACCATCGGAGGACGGTTTCTTGGTTTGGGCCTCAAAACCAAGTCCGAGGGCGCAACACGACGGAGACGGGATCTGGGCATGTCGGGAAGCTTCGAGGCGGAGGACACGCGGCGCGATCGCATGGCTTGCGTCGGGAGGACGCGGGGTGTGGCAAAGGTGTGGCCGTCCGATGGCAAGACCCACAAACATTACCTAAATGCCCCTACGTGGGTTGTATCGCTAGTAGTTAAGTTAGGGGTAGTCGAGTCATTTACCACTTCGGCGGGACCTGATATATAAGCCATGAGTGTGTGTGGATGGCTCTCTCTCTCCGCGACTTAGGGTTTCATTGCCCCCTCCCATTTCTCATTTTCGTAGCTATTTTCTTCTCCATTTTTCTAGGCTAGCATGAGAGCTTCATGAGAGATTTGTTGAGAGGGATGGATGCTAGGGCGGCATGCTAGACCTTGTGAATCTTTCCTGGTTTGTATAGAAGATTCAGAGTTGTGTTTTTCGTGGTCTTTTTGTGCTTGTTTTTGTGCCTTTGTTCTTGGCGTGATTTCGCGGATTTGAGTGGGTTTCTCCCTGGATTTCTTTGAGGGAAACATGGATGGATGTCTCGTGCGTCTTTGTGATTGATCTTGTTCCCTCAAACGTCGGGAAACCACTTCGATTCGAGGATTTTCGTTCGCTGCTCTAGCTTTTGGTGGTGCTCAAAGGATTCGCGATTCCCGGTGATTTAGGGAGTTAGGAGGCAAGATTTTTGGGCTATAGCATGCTTGTGTGACACTTTTCAAGTCCCCAAACCCTTGTCTTCACAGCTTCAACCGTTTGGGAAATCCGATGATGATTTAGGGGAGTTGACCTTCGAGATCGAGCTGTTTTTCTGCTATGTCCGTGCCTCGCGGACGGTCCGCGTCGTCTTGGCGGACGGTCCGCGCCGCGCGTGTTCGTCGGGTGTTCTTCGTGTTCTTGCTCGCCTTTCGTTTCGATCCGTCGTGGTTTTGAGTTTTGGTTGGATGAAGTTTCGGAAGGTCCGCGTGTGCTGGGCGGACGGTCCGCGGGTGCCTGACGGACAATCCGCGTGCTCCCCGCGGACGGTCCGTTATTCGCGGTGCATCTCCCGGTGGTTCCGTGTGTTTTATCGGACGGTCCACGGCGTAGGGCCGGACGGTCCGTGGTGTTGGTGCGGACGGTCCGCGGCGGAGGCCGGACGGTCCGCGTGGCCGGTGCGGACGGTCCGCCACTCATGACCGGACGGTCCGCCGAGCTTTGTGTGCTTTGCTTCTTGGTTCGATTCCTTCCTTCCTTTCTTGTGCTTCGCGTGTGCTTCAAGGAATCGTTCCTAGGACTAGAGGTTGATCCATAACCTCGTTGTCTTGGCGATTGGTGTGTGATTTGATCCATCTCTTGTGTGTGACCGGGTTTTGACTAGGGTATAGGCCGGGTTCTTTGAGAAGAATTTTTACCGGCTCCTATTCACTCCCCCCCTCTCTAGTCGCCATCTGATCCTTCAATTGGTATCAGAGCTTGGTGCCGGATTCTTTATGACTTTGACAAGTCGTGAATCCTAAAGATTACGTACGTTGATCGGGGTGGTCCGCTACACTTCGATGGAAAGGGTTACCACAAGTGGGCGGCCCGAATGATGATCTTTCTTCGTGGGAAGTTGTTGGATTTCATTGTGATTGACAAGACCTATGCTATTCCGGTCAACATCCATACGCTTATGGTGACCGATGCCAGTGCTAAGGCCAAGTATGAGGCTAATGCAAAAGTCGTTGATCACTTGGTCAGGAGCTTGTGTGATCCTGAGTTTGAGCGTGTTCGCCATTTGAATCTTGCTTGGCAAATTTAGGAGAAGTTGTTGGTTGCTCACGGCGTGGTGATAACCATGTGAAGGCTCGCCTCTTTGTCTCTTACCGGATGCAATATGAGAACTTCACTCAACTTCCCGGTGAGGACATTGATGCGATGTTTCGAGGGTTCACCGCCATCGTGAACAACATGAAGGCTAATGTTGAGGATTTTCCTTACACCGAGCATGATCAGGCTTTGAAGCTCTTGCATGTCTTGGATCCAAATGTTTGGGGTGCTAAGGTTGAGGCCATCAAGGAGTCTCGGCAATATTTGACTATTGAGTTGGATGACCTCTTCTCTAAGCTCAAGTCGGTTGAGGTTGACAGGAAGTTGCAATCCAAGCATGAGGGCTCGACTGACCATAGTCTTGCTCTTGTGGGCAGATCAAAGGGCAAATCTAACCCTTCCCGTCGACGCTTTTTCCTTGTCTTCTCTTATGTCTATTCCGGATGAGGAGTTTGATGTGCTTGGGCAAGGAGGAGCCGGCCTTGCTCTCAAGAAGGTTTGATCGACTACACGAGAGTCGGAGGAATGCAAGGCGGAGCTCGGGGACGTGCTACAAGTGTGGCAAGCGTGGTCACTTTATCGCCGAGTTCCGGAAGCGGAGGAGAACAAGTACAAGATGAGCGAGTACAAGGCGCACCCGAGGCGTGAAGACACGTACTCCTCCAAGGGCAAGCACTTCGGCAAGTCCAAGAGCAAGGACAAGGACAAGCGTCGGCCGAGCAAGGGCGGCTACAAGAAGAACAAGGCAAGAACCATGGTGGCCGGTGCAAGTGACGTCGACTCAAGCTCAAGCGACACGCGATCAAGCTCAAGCGAGTGAAGATGAAGACGCCGGGAGGCGCAAGGGCAAGAAGAGTGCAAGACGGAACCTCGGTGGGTTGAGCCGTGTGGCGCTTGATGGCTTTTGTGGGATGGCCCATAGCTCGAGCGGCAAAAAGTGTGAGAAGGAAGACGGCGACTCCGACTCGGAGGATGAGGTAAATCGTGACCCCGACTCTTTGCTTGCCGAGATCACTAGGCCGAATGGCTTGATTGACAACCGTGATAGTGTGTTGAGAGATGCTAAGAAGATGAGGAAAGATCTTAGGGCTCAACTTGAGAATGCTAGTGAGAAAGTAGGAGAGTTAGAGTCCAAATTGCTTGAATTTAAACTTGAGAATGACTCTTTGAAACTTGCTCCTACTACTCCTGATGATGTTGAGTGTACTGAGTGTGATGCATGGTTGAATGAGATCAAGTTGCTTAATGAGAAGAATGCTTCCACTTTGGCTAAACTAGATGCTCTTAGGACTGAATATGATGAGCTTAAGGCTAGACCCACTTTGCTTGGTGCTTGTAAATCATGTCCTACTATGCATGCTAAGCTTGTTGATGCTCGTTCTACTATTAGCACTTTGGAAGCTTCTTTGAAATCTCCTCGTTGTCAATGCATGCACTAGCCGTGATGAAGTTACTTTGCGCAATCTTGAACTTACTTCCCGTTTGGATGTCATCTATGAGGAGAATGACTATTTGAGGAAGGTCTTCGGGTTGGTTGTCTAGGCAGGAACCTCAATTGAAAATCATGATTGAGGAGTTCAAGAGAGCTGATGGTCGTGGTTTGGGTTTTGAGAAGTTGGGTGAGAAAGTGGGAGAGAACAGTGGGGAGAGTGTGTATGAGAAGTGTGTTGAGTCTAACCCCGAGTTTGAGGTGATCGGAGACATCCAAGTCCTACATCCAAAAGCACCCAAGAACTCTTTCACACCAAAGCCCAACCACCTTTGCAACAAGCTTGACACAACCCAAGATCCACCCAAATTCCCACCTAAGACAAATGACTTCCGAAACCGGTGAAGTTTGTGAGTGAGAAGGGTGAGAAGCCTAGAGAGAAGCCGAGCCAAAACCAAAACTCATCCCCTTCGGTGTGAGTATTGTGGCAAGGAGAGACACCTAGCGAGTTTTGCTACAAGAGGAAGAGGGATGAGAGGCTTGCTAGGGAGCAAGCAAACCAGGACAGGTATCGCCAGTCTCATGGTATTCCTGAGCCTAGAGTGCCACTTCCACGGGGTGTGGGAAGTGTGAAGAGTGTTGGTAGAGTTGGAGCTCAGGGTGGTAGGTTTGTTAGGAGAGATGATGGTGTGCGTGCGAGTGAGAGGTTTGGTCGGGCTCGTGGTGGTTTTGCTGGACGTCCCCCTACTCGTCCTCAATACGGGTTTAGGGGAGATGATCGCAGCTTTGGGTTCCAGAGGAATTACGGACCACGTTTTCCCCCTCGTGGTGCTCGTACTCCTTCCATGGACATGGGAAGTTTGGTGGCAAGGGAATGATGTTTGCTAACCCCTCTTTTGAGCGGATGGCTCGACACCGGTTTAACTTTCTTTGTGCTAACCCCAGTGTCGAGTCGCTAGCTCACTCTCGTTCTTGTTTCGACTACGGGCGGGGAGGCTTGGAGAACATTTGGTTGATCGACTCCAAATGTTCTCAACACATGACCGGAGATAAGAAGTGGTTCTCCAGCCTCACCCCAGTGAAGGAAAAGATGTACATCACATTTGGGGACAATGGACGAGGAAGGGTGATGTCTGAGGGTGTTGTGCGTGTGAGTGACAAGGTAACGTTGAAGAGAGTTGATCTTGTGAAGTCTTTGGGTTTCAATTTGCTTTTGGTTTCTCGGTTGCTTGATGAGAGTGTTAAGGTGCATTTCAAGTCCGGCGAGTCTTGTTTGCTTTGGATTCTCGAGGTGATCTTGTCTGTATGATCATCCCCGAGGGTCAGATTTTCAGGGCTGATTTCTCTCGTTCTTTGGGTCCTGCTTGCTGTTTGATGGCTGGTCCTTCTTCTGATTTGTGAAAATGGCATTGGCGGTTGGGACACTTGAGCTTTGATTTGGTTTCCCGCTTGAGTGGTCTTGACCTTGTCCGAGGATTGCCAAGGTTGAAGCTTGAGAAGGATTTGGTTTGTGCTCCGTGTAGGCATGGCAAGATGGTAGCCACTCCCCATCCACCTCTGACCGATGTCATGACCGAGCGTCCGACAGAGCTGTTGCATATGGACCTTGTTGGGCCAGCTCGAGTTCGCTCGGTGGGTGGCAAGTGGTATGTCCTTGTTGTGGTGGACGATTACTCTCGCTATGCCCGGGTGTTTTTCTTGGAAGACAAGAGTGAGACATTTGGTTTTGTTCGAGATCCGATCGTGAGGTTGAAAAACGAGAGGCATGGGAATGCTATTCGAGCTATCCGCGGTGATAATGGCTCGCAGTTCAAGAACTCTCGTTTTGATGCCTTTTGTCGTGATCTAGGTCTTGAACATCGGTATTCGACCCCTTATGTGCCCCCTCAAAATGGAGTTGTGGAAAGGAAAAATCGGACTCTTTGTGAGATGGCTAGGACGATGCTCGATGAGCACGGGACTCCTAGGAGGTATTGGGCCGAGGCGGTCAATACGGCTTGTCATGTTTCCAACGAGATTTTATTGCGAACTTTCAAGAAGAAGACCTGTTATGAGCTTATGCATGGTCGGGCACCCAAGGTGAGTCATTTCCGAGTCTTTGGTCGAAAGTGCTTTATTCTTAAGAAGGGAAAACTCGACAAGTTTGAGGCTAGGTCTAGTGATGGTATTTTCTTTGGATATGCTAACCACTCTATAGCCTATAGGGTGCTTAACCTTGAGACTAACAAAATCATGGAGACTTGCGAGATAACCTTCAACGAGACAATGCCATGTACCTCTCTTGGCTTTGAATGTGCGGGTGATGAGGAGATGGCCGAGGACCTCTTTGAAGAGGAGAAGGATGAAGGCGGAGATGATGATGGGGAGAACCATGCGCCCGAAGCCGAGTGTGTACCCACTACTTCCCCCTACGACCACTACGGAGCGTGGACCGTCTACTTCATGGACAACGACGGTGCGACAAGAGGACCAGGCGAGAGAAGCTGAAGTTGAGGGGGAGGTAGTCTCGAGGCGTGAGGCTCCCCGACGGATTCAAGAAGTGCATCCCCTGCCAAAGATCATTGGGGACATCGACGAACGTACTACACGGTCAAGGTCCAGGAATTCCTCTCATTTTGCTCATGCTGCTTTTGTTGCCACTTTTGAGCCCAAGGACATTGGACACGCTTTATCTGATGCAAACTGGGTCAATTCTATGCATGAGGAGTTGGAAAACTTTGAGAGGAACCGGGTGGGAGTTAGTTGAACCACCTCCAAATTGCCATCCTATAGGAACCAAGTGGGTTTGGAAGAACAAAGAGGGTGAGAATGGGATGCTTGTGAGGAACAAGTCCGGACTTGTTGCTCGGGGGTTTAGTCGAAGGAGGGGATCGACTATGAGGAGACCTTTGCTTCGTGGCCCGTCTTGAGGCAATTCGGATCCTTCTAGCCTTTGCCGTGGCTAAAGATTTCAAGTTGTTTCGGATGGATGTGAAGAGTGCCTTTCGAATGGGGTCATAGAGGAGGAGGTGTATGTGAAGCGACCACACCGGGTTTGAGAGTGAGTTGTACCCCCACGGGGTGTATAGGTTGAAAAGGGCTCGTATGGGTTGAAACGGGCGCCCGTGCTTGGTATGGGAGATTGAGAGGTTTTCTCGTTGAGCGAGAGGGTTTGTGATGGGTACCGTGGATAGGACCATGTTTCTCCTCAAGCATGGAAATGACTTGTTGATTGTTCGGATATACGTGGATGATATTGTCTTTGGTGGCTCGTCACATAACCTTGTTGCCAAGTTTGCGGATGAGATGAGCGGGGAGTTCGAGATGAGCATGATGGGCGAGTTGCGGTATTTTCTTGGGCTGCATAACAAGCAAGTGATGGACGGAACTTTCGTGCACCAGACCAAGTACACGAAATACATGCTGAGGAAGTTCCAGATGCAAGATGTGAAGCCGATGTCGACTCCCATGGGGAGTACGGCAACTTTTAATGCGGACGAGGACGGAGAACCCGTGGACCAGCGGGAGTACAGGAGCATGATCGGCTCCCTTCTCTACTTGACGGCGACAAGGCCAGACATATAGTTCAGTGTGTGTCTGTGTGCTCATTTTCAGGCCTCGCCGAGGACATCACATCGACAGGCTGTCAAGAGGGTTTTCAGGTACCTACAGTCTGCCCCTGGTCCTGGCCTTTGGTATTCGTCCTCCTCGACTCTTTCTCTTCATGGTTTTTCTGATGCGGATTTTGCTGGTTGTCGAGTCGAGAGGAAGTCTACTTCTGGTACTTGTTAGTTTCTTGGGTCTTCGTTGGTTTCATGGTCTTCCCGCAAGCAGTCTAGTGTAGCTCAGTCTACCACCGAGGCGGAGTATGTTGCAGCCGCGAGTTGTTGTTCCCAGCTGTTGTGGATTTCATACACTTTGAGAGACTTTGGTGAGGAGTTCACCCAGATCCCAATTCTTTGTGATAGCACTAGTGCCATAAGCGTAGCCAAAAACCCAGTGCTTCACTCCAGAACCAAACACATAGAAGTGAGGTATCATTTCTTGAGGGACAATGTGGAAAAAGGAACCATTGTGTTGAGTCATGTCCCTACCCAAGACAAGCTAGCCGACATCTTTACAAAGCCTCTCGACCAAGCTACATTTGTGCGCTTGCGGGGGAACTTGGGGTTTGTTGCCCTTTCTAGTTGATTTTTGGGGGATTTTCTTTTGTATCATATGTATCATACCATGTTTACTTTGATGTATATACATGCTTTGCTTGATGTATAAACCATGGTAGGGTAGCCATTTTGTCATATATCATATTGCATTTGTATCATATTGCATTTTAGAATGATGAGCTTCTTTTATATGCCTTATTTGAGTTTCTTTGGCTATTTGTGAGATATTGGTCATATGTGTAGAGAAATGGTGATGTGAGGCTATGCTCTTGGAATATTTGAGATATATGTGTGATGAGATAGCCCCGTTTGAAATAAATGCTAATCTTGACTAATTTTTGGTGAAATGTGCTCCACTCGTGTGTAGTAGTGTATCCATGTCACAGTTTGGTCTAAATGTGCTTCTCATGCTTAGATTGTGCTTGGATGTCTTTTTCTTGCATTTGGGCCAAAGGCCGAATATCATTGTGAATGTTTAGCCTATGTTGCATTCATGGAGGAGCATAAGCTTATTTTTGCCGCAAAGGCACTTCATGTACCATGAAATGATTTAATCTTGAAAAGAAGTGTGTAATTCTTCCAAAATTCTCCATCCATCATGTCTATGCTTAAAATGTCTTATCTTTCACATATGGGTGCAAAACATGTAGCATGATGTTCACTAGTGGAGAAGTTTCCCCGAAGTGGACACATGGCTCATGAGCTTTGACATGACATGCTTTGCTTTATGGGTGTTTGCCATGATCTTTTGCTGAGAATTTGATATCCTTGTATGATCTTTGAATGGTATGCATGTTTGTGGCTCAAGTGTGACATGGATAGGCTTTTACATGTGAAGTGAGCCTTCTTTTGGTAAAACTGCTTAAAATCTGAAAATTTTGCTTTGTCACATGCTTGTATTTTTATATATTACTTGTGGCAATGCTTTGACTATGCTATGATTCATATGTGTGATCTTTGTCTCATTTTTAGCCTTTGACACTAGATTTGGCCTATTTGAGAAGCTCATGTAGATGTTTATATGCTTTGTTTTGCATTTCGCATTTTCACCTTGATTCATACATTGTCAACAAGGGGGAGAAGAGGTGAGCTTAATGAAAATTCAGAAGAGGTGAGCTAAAATTTGGAAGTTTGCATCCACATGTTCAGGGGGAGCTTGCATTTGTTCAGGGGGAGCTTTCTTGCTGATTTCAGTGTGGAGTTTGTGCTTTCCTTGGCTTGTGACCTTTCTTTGCCTTTCCTTGGTTTTGGTCATGAGTTGAGCTTCTTTGTTTTTCTTTCTTCTTCCTTTCTTTCTTTCTCCGAATTTCATTTCGCGTTGTGTGTTGTCAATGCACTCATCAAGGGGGAGATTGAGGACCAGGAGCGTCCCGGTGGTCGATGGATGACCGCTCCTCAGTGATGAGTGGTTGACAACGGGTGTTGGACTGACTCTTGGCTTAGTGCGTAGGTGTAGGCTGCGGCCTAGTTCGTGTTGTCGCGGGTGAAGAACAGGCGCGAAAGGTCTTCGACCTTGAGGGGCCTCCGGGAGATGGAGAGACAAGTAGGCTCGGTTCGAGGGACCCGGTGGACGACGGGGCCCGGGTGCGGGCCACATGGTGGCGATACGAGCAAGACGAAGTCATGGACAATCGAGCCGATGCACGGTGGCGGTCGAGTCAAGTGGTTTGGCGGGAGGCCGGACCGAGCACGCGGGGTTTGGTGGTTTTCCCACAAAACCATCGGAGGACGGTTTCTTGGTTTGGGCCTCAAAACCAAGTCCGAGGGCCCAACACGACGGAGACGGGATCCGGGCGTGTCGGGAAGCTTCGAGGCGGAGGACACGCGGCGGGATCGCACGGCTTGCGTCGGGAGGACGCGGGGGTGCGGCAAAGGCGTGGCCTTCCGATGGCAAGACCCACAAACATTACCTAAATGCCCCTACGTGGGTTGTATCGCCGGTATTTAAGTTAGGGGTAGTCGAGTCATTTACCACTCCGGCGGGACTCGATATATAAGCCATGAGTGTGTGTGGATGGCTCTCTCTCTCTCCCGCGACTTAGGGTTTCATTTCCCCCCTCCCATTTCTCATTTTCGTACCTATTTTCTTCTCCATTTTTCTAGGCTAGCATGAGAGCTTCATGAGAGATTTGTTGAGAGGGATGGATGCTAGGGTGGCATGCTAGACCTTGTGAATCTTTCCTGGTTTGTATAGAAGATTCGGAGTTGTGTTTTTCGTGGTCTTTTTGTGCTTGTTTTCGTGCCTTTGTTCTTGGCGTGATTCCGCGGATTTGAGTGGGTTTCTCCCTGTATTTCTTTGAGGGAAACATGGATAGATGTCTCGTGCATCTTTGTGATTGATCTTGTGCCCTCAAACGCCGGGAAACCACTTCGATTCGAGGATTTTCGTTCGGTGCTCTAACTTTTGGTGGTGCTCAAAAGATTCGCGATTCCCGGTGATTTAGGGAGTTAAGAGGCAAGATTTTTGGGCTATAGCATCCTTGTGTGACGCTTTTCAAGTCCCCAAACCCTTGTCTTCACAGCTTCAACCGTTTGGGAAATCCGATGATGATTTGGGGGAGTTGACCTTCGAGGTCGAGCTGTTTTTCGGCTCGTCCGTGCCTCGCGGACGGTCCGCGTCGTCTTGGCGGACGGTTCGCGCCGCGCGTGTTCGTCGGGTGTTCTTCGTGTTCTTGCTCGCCTTTCGTTTCGATCCGTCGTGGTTTTGAGTTTTGGTTGGATGAAGTTTCGGAAGGTCCGCGTGTGCTGGGCGGACGGTCCGCGGGTGCCTGACGGACAATCCGCGTGCTCCCCGCGGACGGTCCGTTATTCGCGGTGCATCTCTGGTGGTTCTGTGTGTTTTATCGGACGGTCCGCGGCGTAGGGCTGGACAGTCCGCGGTGTTGGTGCGGACGGTCCGCGGCAGCAGGCCGGACGGTCCGCGTGGCCAGTGCGGATGGTCCGCCACTCATGACCGGACGGTCCGCCAGAGCCTGTGTGCTTTGCTTCTTGGTTCGATTCCTTCCTTCCTTTCTTGTGCTTCGCGTGTGCTTCAAGGAATCGTTCCTAGGACTAGAGGTTGATCCATAACCTCGTTGTCTTGGCGATTGGTGTGTGATTTGATCCATCTCTTGTGTGTGACCGGGTTTTGACTAGGGTATAGGCCGGGATCTTTGAGAAGATTTTTTACCGGCTCCTATTCACTCCCCCCCTCTCTGGTCGCCATCTGATCCTTCAAACGAGACTTGCGGAAGAGCCGGAATACAATTCAAGGAAGAAGAAGTGTGCTGAATTTTTCTAAAGAGGCAACCCCGAAAGTCACAAAAGAGGAACCAATCGCGGAAAAGCTCGAAGGAGAACACATCAAGTCAAGAACTACACCAAGCGTCGACTTCGCCACACCAAGTGAGACGAACAAGAGAAGCATGTCAAGCGCGAAGCCACTAAGGGAGTTCGAACCAATGGATTGGGTTCCTATCGATTATGGAGAAGTATTCGACAAGAGAAGACCGTTCCCTAATCAAAAGGGAATGGCAAGAGCATTGGAAGCTGATTTCCCACCGAAGAAGAAAGCGGAAAATTCATACGTCCTTGAAACCACCAGTGAGATTTTTCAAAAGCTCTTTGGAGATGATATAGTGGATCCGGAACAAATTGCCGAGGTGAAGAGAATCATGAGGATCAAGCCCGAAGCATCACCATACGCTCGCCTCGCTGAAATCTATTCGATAGGATCCGAAGAAGAAGAGAAGATGAAGCCACACTTGAGTTGCGAGATCAACGGAGTTCAATGCAAAGCTTTATGCGACATCAGAGCCAAAGTAAGTTTTCTATCTTCTAAAATTTACGATAAAGTTCAAGACCACAACCTAGACTTAGCTCCAACATCAACGAAATTAATTATGGGAGATGGTAGAACTATCAAACCTCTAGGTATCGCTTGCAACATGAAAGTAAAAATCTCTAGAAACTATATACCAACCGATTTCTTTGTTATTGATGCTTACCATAGTAATCATGATCATAAAATCTTAGGTAGGCCTTTTCTTAAGTTGGTTGATGCTGTGCTAGATGCCGGTGAAGGCAAAGTAACAATGAACCTTAATGGAACAAAGTACACATATAATTTTCTTCGTGCTTCTAAACACCTTACACCCTTTCCTCCCGAAGACGAAGAAGTAGAGGAGATAGATAGCCTTTGTTTTGTTGAAACCCTTAGAGACCCGCTGCAAAGAGCAATAGAAAATCAAATTAGTAATCAACAAGATGAAGAACTAGAGGAAGCAACAAAAGGCTTAGAGTCGCATGATGGTAGTGTGGAGGAAGAGAAATTCGAAGACATAGGAGAAATCAAACCCGAGGAGCCACAAGTGCCCGAGGTAGACCTTAAACCTTTGCCCAAGGGATTAAAGCATGAATTTTTGGGCCCAGACAAAACTTATCCAGTCATTGTGAGCGACGAGTTGAGTCCCAAAGAAAATGAAGCGTTGCTGATTTTATTAAAAACATAGGAAGGTGATTGGATATTCGATTAATGATCTCAAAGGTATTAGCCCAGCCTTTTGCACTCATCGTATACCAATGGAAGACCAATGTAAGCCCGTAGTGGACCACCAAAGGAGGCTAACTCATGCCATGCGAGAGGTAGTAAAGAAAGAGGTTATCAAGTTACTTGATGCCGGAATCATCTACCCGGTTCCGCATAGCGAGTGGGTGAGCCCGGTACATTGTGTACCAAAGAAAGGAGGTTTGACCGTGGTGAAGAATGAGAAGAACGAATTGATACCGCAAAGAACCGTGACCGGGTGGCGGATGTGTATCGATTATCGTAAGCTTAACAAAGCGACGAAGAAAGATCACTTCCCCCTACCGTTCATTGACGAGATGCTCAAGAGGTTAGCGAACCACTCTTATTTTTGCTTTCTCGATGGATACTCGGGGTTCATGCAAATTCCCATTCACCCGGAAGATCAACATAAGACAATGTTTACGTGCCCTTACGGAACATTTGCATATAGGAGGATGCCCTTCGGCCTATGCAACGCTCCAGCCTCTTTTCAACGTTGCATGATGGCCGTGTTTTCAGAATTCATCGAAGAAATTGTTGAAGTGTTTATGGATGATTTTTCTGTTTACGGGAAGACGTTCATGGTGTGCGGAGGTAGATTTGTTGTTAAATTGGGAAAAGTTCCACTTCATGGTTAAACAAGGCATAGTGCTCGGACATGTTATATCTGAGAGAGGAATTGAAGTGGACAAGGCTAAGGTAGAGACGGTTGAGAAACTCCCACCTCCTACGGATGTCAAGCCCTTAAGGAGCTTTCTAGGCCATGCCGGATTCTATAGAAGATTTATTAAGGACTTCTCGAAGATCACTAAGCCTTTAACACATCTCCTTCAAAAGGATGTGGCTTTCGACTTTGATGAGAAGTGCCTAGCGGCATTCCGGACCTTGAAAAATGCGTTGGTGAGTGCTCCCATCATCCAACCTCCGGATTGGAGCCAACCTTTCGAGATCATGTGTGACACAAGTGACTACGCCGCGGCGCGGTCTTGGGTCAAAGAAAGGAAGGTCGAGTTCACGCCGTTTACTATGCTAGCAAAACTCTTAGTGGGGCACAATTAAATTATGCCACTACGGAAAAGGAGTTGCTAGCGGTGGTATTCGCTTTCGAAAAATTCAGATCTTACATCGTGAACTCGAATGTCATTGTTTACACCGATCACGCAGCCATCAAGTATCTCTTGGCTAAGAAGGAAGCTAAACCACGTTTGATTCGTTGGATCCTTCTTCTCCAAGAGTTTGATGTTAAAATTCATGATAAAAAGGGGGTGGAAAATGTTGTGGCCGATCATTTGTCTAGGATGAATCGTGGACAAGATGATAAAGAGCCCATAGAAGATAAGATGAGAGATGACCACCTCTATCGAGTGCTTGATAAGGATACATGGATGATCGATATCATTCGAGCGATTCGAAAGATGCCCCTCGATCATCTAGATAAAAACACTCAAAAGAAGATAATCTCCGAAAGTAGGAAATATTTTTGGGATGCACCATACCTCTTCAAACTTGGCAATGATGGAGTAATGAGAAGATGTGTGCCAAGAGAAGAAAGGGTATAGATTTTGAGAAAGTGTCACTCGGCGGAGTACGGTGGACACTATAGCCATTTTCGAACCCAAGCAAAGGTATGGTCGAACGGATTCTATTGGCCGGAGATGCATGAAGATACTAAAAGATATGTTGCATCATGCCCCGAATGCCAAAGAACCGGAAACATCTCTCAAAGAAATTCTATGTCTTTCAAATACAACTTACAAATCGACATCTTCGATGTATGGGTTATAGACTTCATGGGGCCTTTTAAAAACTCATTTGAATTTGAGTATATCCTAGTCATGGTTGATTATGTATCCAAGTGGGTAGAGGTAATACCATGTCGTAAAGCTTCCACGGAGGAGTCCATTACTATGATCAAGAACGTGATTTTTCCCCGTTTCGGTACACCGAGAATCTTGATAAGTGATGGAGGAACTCACTTCACCGGGAAGAATTTCAAAAGGTGCTTGTCCAAGTTGGGAATTGAACATAGGGTCTCTACGGCCTATCACCCACAAACCAACGGACAAGCGGAGACGTCAAATAGGCAATTAAAAGGCATACTCAACAAGACCATAGAGAAGGGAGGCAAGGATTGGTCAAAGAAATTAGACGGAGCTTTATGGGCTTATCGAACGGCGTTTAAAACACCGATAGGTATGACCCCTTATCAATTTGTCTATGGAAAAGCTTGCCACCTTCCGGTTGAGTTGGAACATAAAGCCTATTGGGCAATTGAAGAGATGAACCTCGATCTCGATGCCGCGGTGGTGAAACGAAGAATCCAAATAAGGGAGCTAGAGGAGTTGAGGTTGAAAGCATATGAAAATGCAAGCATATACAAGGAGAGAATCAAAAGGTGGTATGAAAAAAGATTGAAGAAAAAAGAATTCAAAGAAGGAGATAAGGTCCTCCTCTACAATTCAAGGTTTAAAACCTTCCGAAAGGGGAAATTGCAAAGCAAGTGGGACGGACCTTATGTTGTGCATTCGGTGTTCTCCAACGGAGCGGTAACCATTATGGATATAAACGGTGATCAATTTGTGGTGAATGGTCAGCGGCTTAAGGTTTACTACGAACCCGACGTCGTGCCCCTTCACCATGTTGATGTCTTCACCATGGAGGAAGAGCCCGAACGTCCCGCCTAGGACGAAAAACAAGGCATGAATTTACGTAAATAGTTTTTCTTTTAGTTTTACGGAGTTTTTCGCGAAGATTTACGGGCCAACTTTTTCCCATGGGCTAAGGAAGAAAAAAATAGGGCGGGGTGCAAAAAACCGGACCGGCCCGGCCCTCGAGGCGGGGTGGGCCGGCCGGCCCGGCCGACCGGCCCCGAGGGTTCCGGCGGCCGATGACGCCGCATTCGCCCGAATTGCTCCTTTTTGACTTCCTTGTTTGGTCGACAATTTTAAGAGAAGTGTAAAAAAGGAAAATAAGGTTCCCAAGGCTTTTCTCTCGGGACTATTTATTTGGCCGAATTGGGAGCTCGAGGATCAAACCTTTCAAGCAATATTTTGCACCCTTGTAGCGACATTGTGCCCCCAAGGAGCTTAGAGTTGAAGCTAGAAGCCAAGAAGCCATCGATGGAGGAGGCGATGCGATGCGAGCTCAAGCTACCCGTCAAGAGGACCGCACGCATCCGTTGCGGAGGGCGTGTCCCGACCGGAGCTCTTGCATCTCGCAACGCCGTCGAAGGAGAAAAGGTCCCTACGCCCGTTCGAAGGTCGGCACGTATCCAAGGCATGAAGCGCAAAGACTACAAGGAGGCGTCGCTAGAGCCTAAGGATTATGTTGGTAGCGACTACTCCGACGATCGTAGCCCGAGCTCGTGGGCGGCCGCCGGAAGAGATGATGACGATTGGGATGAGCAGCCCAAAGAGAGGACTCCCGAAGGCCCCAATGGCAACGGTAACGATGGCAACGAGAGCGGCAACGACAATGGAGGTGGCGACGACGGTGGAGACTATGGCAATGAAGACCCCTTCGGATTACATCCGATGTGTTGTCGAACTTGCCGTCAATCGATCGGGGATCTCTACACATCGGCCGATGAATGTCTCCAAGCCATGGAAGCGATGAAGCAGTGTTTGGAGGATTTGGAGCACGTAGTTGGAGACAATTTCAAGTTCCTTAACCGTAACGTGCGCAAACTTTTCGGCATGGTTGGAAACATGAGAGGCAAGTGGTGCAATACTTGCTTGAAGTATCACTAGATCTAGTTTTCCCCTTAGGAATTTGTAAGATACGACGAGGACGTCATATGTTTTAAGCGTGGGGGAGAGCTAGTTCGCTAGCCTTAGCTTTTGAACTTCATGTTTAGGTTCGGTTTAATCTTCGTGTGTGAGTCTTAGTGTTTTAATGAGTCTTAGTTTTTGAGTGTGTTTTAAAATTTTTGCAAGTGTCTTAAATTAGTGTTGAGTCAAAGAAAATCGAATAAAAAGAGTATTTATATATCTTTGTGTTTTATGTATTGCTTATCTTTATTCACTTGTTTGTTTAATCTTCGATTCTTGATATATGAACCCAAGTATGTGGTTTGAAAAACGTCTACCGTGGTGCTTAGTGGAATTGCTACTACTTAAAGTACCCATACCGCACTTCGATCTTGAGCTTCACATGTTAGTTGTGCTATGTTCAATGCTAAAAGTTGGAGGATTTCAGTTCTGAAAATTATCTTAAAACCCTTGTAATAAAGGTTAGCAAAACCTCTTTTTCCAAGTTGAGAGTAAGAAAAAATTCCTATACAAAGCCAAGTTTATTTTTTTTCGCTCCACCATAAGCGTGATTAGCACGATGAGTTAGGCTAGGACCCTTCTCTCTTGGTAAGTTTTAATTTCGAGCAATGATCATGTTCTTGTGCTTATCTTTTGTTGCTAGCCTCGTCATATATTCGGTAATGAGACTTTCACAACGGAAGTCACGTACATCGCCGAATTCCATACCCAACCCTATACATCTCTTTTGTACATCGTATTCCTTGAACACAACCTATTTTCAAAGTTTCGTCTCGTCTCTAGCATGATTTATTTAAAATTTCAGATTGTATGCATGCGAGGAAAGAGAGAATTGAAAGCTTTGAAAAAGTTGTCAAGAGAGAGAAAAATAAAGAGAAAAAGTATGAGTATGGAAAAGAAAGAAAGAAAGAAAGATGAAAAAAATTATATGTGAATGAAAGAAGAAAAAGAATAGAGAAAGATGAGGTAGCAATAAAGATATGAGAGGGATGAATCAATTGAAAGAAAAGAGAAAAATAAAGTGTAAGGAAGGATGTCACGTTGTTGAGAGACGAAACTTTCATTCTTTTTCCAACCATGTGCAATCCGACAACGAGGACATCATTGGTGCCTTGTAGTCACAATTTTCTTTTGCCCTTGCACATGTCCACCATTCTAAATCTTCTCATCCTTGATATCCCTACATATGGTTAATTCTCATGATCATTGGCTTTGAAAGGTAGACAACCATTAGAGGAAGTTCTTAGTTTGACAATACTTGTGTTGATTGCGCTAGCCCTACCTATAGCTCCACTTTACATGATATATGAGAGATTAATGGGAGGTGAGAGTTTTATAAAATTTGGTTAGGATAGCCACCTCATATGAGTGACTTGAGAGAGCTTGGAGAAAGGTTTTTGTCTAATACTTGTTGCAGGAATTTTTGTTTTAAAAATCATAAAAACCCTCCGATGGAAGCAAAGAAGTAAGCATGGTTGAGATTGAAAGCTTCGAGTGAAGAGTTTGAGTTGTGGGGTAAAACTTGACGTGGTAAAAATTCTAAACGCCCATGTTTATGTTTGAATATCATTACTTTGTGTTTATGTATTAAAGATGAAGGGATTGACTAACTTGTGAAGAAGGATAAGTGGTATATGATTACAACACCTTGGACGAAGTTCTTTCACGAGTACTTGCTCGAGGACGAGCAAGAGCTAAGCGTGGGGGAGATGTTGACGGTGTATTTTGGTGCACCTAGCATGTTCATTACACTTTGGTTTGGATTTGATTATGGAACTAACCCGCCACTAGGCACACTAATCATATAACAAGTTCATCTTTGTGCATGCATTTGGAAGTGTTGTGTTTATGTAGGAAAACATGGACATAAAGGACGGATTCGCAACAAGTTCAAAGGAGCATTTACGGAGTCTTGTTCGTGCTCATGAGCTTGATGAAATCACTTCCAAAGGTGGCAAGGACCGAAGTGCTACGAGGAACACCCCCGGGGATTGAAGCGTAAAAGATCGAACTTCATGCGAAGAGAACCTCCATCTTGAACGCGAGGATAACATCATCAAAATCATGCAAGTGGAGGGGGCAAAGTACATAAGTGCATGAGGACCCACGGGGCAAAAGGGGCGACCGAACCGGGCCGAAAGGGCCCGGGCCGGTCGGCCTAGGTCGGCCGGCCCGGCCACGTTCGGCACCGGTTCGGTCCCGTTTTCCTTGCCCTTGAAGGATCTTCAACCCTAAAAGCCCCGAGGCACCGCCAACACCGAAAGAGGAGTCATTCGCACCGAGAAGGCCATCCACAAGCTAGAGAGAGAGGAGGAGGATCTCCGGCGGGAGATCAACCACCTCGAAGGAAGCACCCTCTCGTGGAGAAGAAGGAAGGCACCGTCGGAAGGGAAACCATGATCAACGGTGCCATCATCGGCACCTTGATGGGGTAATCTTCTCATTCGTCCATGGGTTGTAATCGATCTTGAGATGTAATCGCACTTTGTCGGATTATCTATCTATCATCTTGTGTTGAATATACTTTAATGCTTAAGGTTAGCTACCATGTCGTAAAGGGAGTAGAGCTCCAATGCTTCCTTGGATCCATTCAATACGCCGTGTCCATCAAAGGTCTAGTCATGAATACCTTCGCGTAGTGACGATGTACGAGAGGAGGGAAAGGGCGAAACCATGGTCACAACCCCGATAGATTAGATTGGTTTTCATGTCTTTAAGCGATTGCATGCTCTAGTATCGTAGACCCATGGGCGAGTGTCTTTTACCTTGATATCCTAATCATTCTCTCTAGTGTAGTTTAGTTGTTTTCTAGTTTAATAGTAAGTTAGGGTTTTAATAGCTAAGTGTGTCATAGTAGATCAAACTCTTGTAATCCCCTTGCTCCGCGGATTGACAAGAACCTTGGGAATCCCGTGGTGAAAAAGGTGTGGGGTCCGTACGCTTGCGGATCGTAGAGGGATATGTCCTTTATCCGTCAACAAACCCCATGAATGGCAAGATGCTTTCAAGAACTGGCCCCTGTCCCCAATTGCAGGCTGGAGAAACTGGTACAAGAGGATGCTTGATGATGACAGCGTCAAGACAAGCAATTGGGACAGCCTTTGCATTGCTCATTGTTTGGAATTATCTTTGGCTGAAACACCTAAAAATGAGAATCTTCTTATTGCAGCCTGCCATTTTTGGTCAAATGGTGCTAATGCCTTTCTTTTTGGTCACGGGCCAATGTGCCCTACTTTGGCCGATGTATACATGATAACCGGCCTTGGAGTCACAGGAGCTATATACCCACACAAGTACAAAGGCTCCTCCAGGCAAACAAGAGTGAGAACAGGGGTTGGATATAAGAAATATATCCAAAACTACATGTCTGATGGCCCTTTGTCTGATGTTGAATACAGATCTTTTCTGAACATGTGGCTATGCAGATTCATCTTTTGTGACAAAGCCAATGAGCCAACCCTGAACCACATTGTAATGGCTAAGGACCTAGCTACTGGTACTACTATTCCCCTTGGGAAGTACCTCCTAGGAAGTGTCTACCACATGCTCCATCAGACCACTTATCTGATGCACACCAGCCAAAAGATTTCCTGTGTTAATGGTCCTTGGTGGTTTGTCCAGATGTGGCTGCAGCTATATATGCACCAGATTGTTGGTATTGACCTCAACACTCAGCTCTTTCCTTCAGCCAACTATAAGGAAGGGGAAACCTAGAGCACCAAAGGTTGACAAACTTATGGAGAAGCTGCCTCAACCGTGTCTATCAATCAAAGCATTGGCCAACTTTTTGAGCTCTTCTTCAGAGGTTTTGCCAACCCTCTTTGGCTTCCATATCTGGACAATGATAACTTGACTCTTCCTTGTGAGTTTAGCTTTGAAGCTGGATGTAATGATGTACAATCTATAGCAATTTTCAATACCTTCATTCATCCATGCATCCTGCCAGCAGAATTTTGTGGAGGAAGGCAAATTCAGAGTACTTTTGAGTACTATCAGCCAAACATGATGGACAGACAACTAGGATGCATCCAAGTGCCTCCAAGGCTATTCCTTCATGAATTCCTCAAGCCCAGAGAGGATATCAAGGAATCCCTGCAAGCAAAAAGGGTCTTCGAGTACAAGTGCAGCTCAACTGTTTATGCACCCAGGCCTTTTGTGCCAATAACAGTAACTCATCCCTCTTTTACTTCTTGGTGGCAAGAACTTCATGATCACATTCTTAATGTGTCAGTACATCCTCTTTGTCTTGAACTAATGCCTGACTTTCATCCAACTTCAGAGGTAATAAACTTATTTTCCCTCTTTTTCAATCATGCCCCTCTTTACTGATCAGGATTTTTGCCATTTTCTGCATGATATAGTACCCGCCCCACTTGTCATGACAATCTCCTATAATATTGAGGGCCCAATCTCCTATAATATTGAGGGCCCAATCTCCTCCTTCGGATATCAATCTCCCACCTTGGCTCAACTGATGTCTAGATATGCCACACTGGATCCAACTCTCATCAGTTCAACCTCTGACAAAAGGAAAGCTCCATCTTTGGTTGCTCCTTCGGCTGCCAAGAAGAAAAGAACAACAAAAAAATTTCTCATTCAGGTTAGAATCCTTTCCTTCCTGAGCATAAAGCCACTCTTCATCCTGATAATGTTTATCTTGTGTAATTTCAGACCAGAACTCAGCGACCACTGGTCATTATAGAATCTGCCAATGCCTTATCTACTAGTAAAATTTTTTACCATCTTATTTTCTGGTCATTTTCTCTTCATTGGCACTTTATCCTCTACATATTAGTTGCAGAGGAAACTTTGGTGAGCCAAACTGTGGAGTTCTTCTCCTCAGCATGACTCAAATCCAACCTCACCAAGGATCCAGCCATCCTCCTTTCAAGCAGAAGCTTCAGCCTCACCAAGGATGGATCCAGCTTCTCCTCAGCCAGAAGCTTCAGCCTTACCAAGGACTCCACCAGCTTCTCTTCAGCTAGAAGCTTCAGCTTTACCAAGGACTCCTCAAGCTTCTCTTCAACCAGACATCCAAGAGCCCCTCCTTGAGCCTGAAAAACTTCCTTCTCCAACTCGAGAAGCCAGAAACGATGTAAGCATGAACACCAACCCTTCTATTTTCATTTCATAAATCACCACTAATTCGGCAAGAACATCTTTTCAGGAGGAAACTGTATCATCACCAATTTACTCCTTTGCTGTGGATGATTTGATTGCTGAAAAAAGGGATGAAGCATCTTCCAGTCAGGCTCTATCAGAGGAAAATCAGGCAAAGTTGAAGGAAATCTTCTCTCTATTGCAAAGGGATGTCCAAGACCAAATCAAGGATGCTGATCTTTTAAGAGAAGCACTTGAAGTCATCGATCAAGATCTCCCGGCTGACATTAAGGCTTCCCTAGAACCTGTTTCCAAGCTGGATGATCACTTTGTAGCAGCAAAGCGGGCTTTGAAGAATCTATCCTCCCAACCAGCTCTGGAACAAGAGCAAGCTGCAAACAAGCAATCCATGAAAGATCTGCACATCCAAATGCAGAATCACAAGGAACTGCTAACCAAATTGCAGCCTGAACTTAAACTAAAGAAAGCCAGAAAAGCTGAATTGGAGGCTGAACTGAGAACCCTGACAGCTGAAATCGAGGCTGATGAAAAGAAGATGGCCAAACTTCCTGAGTCAATGGAGAAAATACGAAAAGAAGCCACAACAGCCATGACCGCAGGAAAGCAGCTCAAGACAAAGCTCTCGACTTTGTTTAAAACCCAAGAAGCTGATCAAAGATTGTTGAAGAACATTAATAAGATGATATCAGATGCCTCCAATGTAATCTCAAAATACTTGGGTATATGATTGTAACAAACAATTTGTAGCCGAATGCTTCATCATCCCTGTAATTTTGCTCACCATCAATCTTTACTTTCCAATATTTGTCTTGGCTTATTTTGATGAGCAATTTCTGGACGATTCATTTGGCAACTCTGACCAAATAGTGTCAGACCCAGAAAGCAACCCGACCGCAACACAGCCAGATTTCAACCAGTCAAACCGAATATGACTCAGCTTGAATCCCAAACGACCCGGCGACGGTTCGGTTGAGGGAGTCTCTCCACTTCCCAAATTTCTTGGGATATGCGCCATGATCTCTGGCCATGATCTCTTCGCCAGCTCCATAAATAAGAACTTCGGGTGACCCTAGCCTTTCACCAAGTCCTCTTCTCTCCAAGCCTTTGCCAATCCAGGCCTTACCCTTCAGCACTAGTACTCCCAAAAGCTCCATGGCAGGCAGCAGCAACAGGCATCGGGCCGACGACGAAGCCGAAGGGAGTCGCGCTGGCGCTCGCCGGAGGTGGTGATCGTCAGCTCCTTTCACAGCTCCTCTAGATCCCTTTTATCCCTGACGACCTTTTTTGTGTTTTCAGGCTCATCCAGTGGAATTCTGCCCCTACTCTAGCCACAACCCCGACCATGGTGGGCGATTCTTCGGGATCATCTGGCCGCTCCCACTCTTCCAGCTCACGCTACAATGATCGCGACGCCCGCAGGTTCAAGGCGGAACGCGATGAAACCCAGCACGAGTTGGAGATCATCTCCAAAGAGGCCGGGATCGCCGAGCTCGAGTGGGATCACCAGCGCAAGCAGCTGCTGGTGGCCATTGACGGTGAATCTTGTAACCTGTTTAATCCCAACTTAATCTTGAACTAACCGTCATTGCTTTGTGATTTCTGCAGATCGCAACGCCGAGCTCAATCGGTTGAAGGCTCTAGTTGAGAAGCTGGCGGACAAGGTGAACGCTCCCGGAGATACACCAGAAGCTCGCCTTGGCACCACCTTGGGTCTGACCGCCATGGCGACGCACACCGGTGTTGAAGTGGCCCTCCACGGTGTCCGTCTAGGCACCACCTTGGGTCCAGCCGCCATGGCGACACACACCAGCGTTGACTACTCCACGCGGCCACGCGGCTTCTACGGTGGCATGCCAGAGGACGTCGACGACATCGAGGCCACTCTAGAGCGCCTTGACGGCCACGGCGATGCCATTGCCGATTCCATTCACCCCTAGTCTATGCTGAACAGGCTGTTTGATTAGTTTGTACTAGGGGTTATGGAATTACAGCAATAAAGATGAAATTTTATCTTTCGTATCTGTCTTGTGATGATTTCTTTAACTTGTGCACACGAATTTCCACTGTCTTGGACGCATTCATGAACTTTTACTCTAGCCGAATACGCATAAATCCTTGCCCCTTGGCGTAGAATCCGCAGAAAATCCTTATTCGGGAGCCATAAACACTGTTCAATGGAAAAAACCCTTCGCATTCAGGGAAAAACTCCCCGCCGTTTGGTATTCCCATCAATGCACGTCAGCCAGTCATCACTCCCGACGCACTCCACTGCCAATAAAATAGCCCCTCTGGCGCCCTGCAAATCCATTCACATACACTTCCATCATTTCACGTCTTCTCGTCCTCCTCTTCCAGAAAAACCCCCAAGGCCATGGCGGACAAGGGGAAACAGCCACTCGAGGAGAACAGCTTCCCACCAAAGAAGCGAACCATTCGAGAGTAATCTTTCATCTCGTCCCTTTCTCTTGATCCTGATTGCAATCCTGTGATTCATCTTTCTTTGATTTCAGCCTCGACTTGCTACCAGAGGAAATCTTTGGTACCGAAGAAGTTCCTGAGTACATCCTTTCCGACTCCTCTGTTGAAGAAGAAGACGACACGCCGGAACAGAGGACCAATCACCAACTGCGCCGTCGCATCCGGCATCTAGAACATGACCTGCGGGACATCATTGCCTGTTGTAGTGCCGAACGTGAAGGCCGCATGAGCTTGGAGGCGTTGGTAGGGGTAAGATCTTCATCCTTATTTGATTCTTATGCTCAAGTTCAGATTCCATGTCCAACGAGAATCCGTTCCCCCTCTTCAGATGTGTCTGACAGGTACAACAACCTGAAGGCCTCCTGGGACAGCTTCATGGAAGCTGTAGAACACGGCAATCCCCGAAGCTTCTTCATTGCCGTCACGGTGGTCCTGGAGCGGCTGAAGAAGCAAGAACTGAAGAGGAAAAACGTGGAACCAAAGAAATGAAGCATACTTTCGTTCTTCCTCCAGGCACCCTGCTTCCTGTAGGCCTTCTCTTGTAATCTTAGGCAATTGTGTTGCCTGCAAGAACACCTGTAATGTAGAATATTTTAGTGCTAAGGGCAATACACTTTAGTATTGGCCATTTCCTTTTGTCAGGATTTGTGTTCTGAAGGCGGCTTCTTTCCCGAATGCCGGCTATTTCCGTGTTCCTGATGCTTGTAATCCTGATGCTTGTAATCAATGATCAATTTCAATACTAGGATAATATTTCTTCAAGTATGTCCCATTTATAGCAGCAGTGAACTCTTCTCCTAGTAAAGTTTTCAAAATGTATGCGTTTCCAGGTGTGCATCTAACTACCCGAAAGGGACCTTCCCAATTCGGGAACCATTTGCCGAATGTACTGTACTTAGTTCCAATCGGCAATAACGCTTTCCAAACCAAATCTTCTTCTGCAAATTCCTTGACTTTTACCTTCTTGTTATAGTACTTAGAAACTCGCATCTTGTTTTTCTCAATATTTTCCAAGGCCCTAAGACGAATCATATGCAAATCTTCTAATTTGTCCATCATCAAATCATTGTAATCCTTGGAACTTAAATCCTTTTGCAACACTACTCTCCTTGACTCTGATTGCATTCCCATGGCAAGATAGCACGATGCCCGTAAACCAATTCATAAGGAGATGTTTTTGTAGCTCCATGAGGAGCCATTCGGTAAGCCCACAAGGCTTCATTGAGTACAGAATGCCACCTTTTTTGGCTTTTGATCAATCTTCTTTTGTACAATCTTGATCATGATCTTGTTAGAAGCATGTACCTAACCATTAGCTTGGGCATAATAAGGAGAAAAATTTAATAATTTTATCCCCATGCTTTCAGCAAATTCTCTGAAATCTGAGAATGTAAACTGAGTTCCTTGATCAGTTGTAATTGTTTGAGGAATTCCAAATCTGTAGATGATGTGCTCCTTGACAAACTCAACCATATTTTCTGATGTCACCTTCTTCAATGGAATTGCCTCAACCCATTTAGTGGAATAATCTGTTGCCAAAAGCACAAACTTATATCCTTTGCTAGATGGAGGATTTATTTAGCCAATCAAATCTATACCCCATCCTCTGAATGGCCATGGCTTGATAATTGGATTCAAAGCTGATGCTGGAACTCTCTGAATATTTCCAAACTTTTGACAATCTTGGCACCCCTTGTAATATTCAAAGCAATCTTCCAGTATCGTCGGCCAATAACATCCAGTTTGCCTGATAACCCACTTCATTCGGTAAGCCGATTGATGTGCTCCACACAGCCCATCATGCACTTCACTCATCATCCTCTTTGCTTCTTCTTGACCCAGGCATTGTAGCAACACCCCATCCAATGATTTGTAATACAAACGTCCATCAAGAAGAACAAACTTCATAGCTTTATACCTGAGCTTCCTAGAGACTTTTCGGGACGGATTTTCCAAATAATCAACGATTTCTTTTCTCCAATCATCCTCCGCTAAATCACTCCCAAAAAAATATACATCATTGGTAAACACTTCTTGATTTTCTCTATAACCCGAAGTACTTTGAGCTAACTTGTTCGCCTCTTCATTGTGTTCCCTAGGAATATGTTGTCGAATCACTAACTGAAAACTTTTCAAGATTTCCTTGCACTCCTCGTAGTAATTCCTCAGGATATCATTTCTACATTCATATTGGCCATTCAACTAGCTCTAAATCTCCATAAATCTCAACTGAAATAGCCTTTGCTTCTTTCAAGTATTGAAGCCCTCTGAGCAATGCTTCATATTCAGCTTGATTATTTGTGACAGTAGGTTGAATAGGGATAGAAAATTCAAACATTTCTCCCCTGGGTGAAATCAATAAAATTCCTACTCCACCACCTTTGCCACATGAAGATCCATCAAAGAACAAAGCCCAAGGAGTAATCTCAAGTAAATTAATTGATGGATCACGATGTTCGGTAATGAAATCGGCAATAATCTGTCCTTTGACAGCTTTTGCCGACTCAAACTTTAATTCAAATTTAGACAAAGCTAAAATACATTTGCCAATCCTTCCATTTAAAATTGGCATAGACAACATGTGTTTAATTACATCAAATTTTGAATATACAATGCATTCGACATTCAAAAAATAGTGCCGAAACTTTGTACATGAGTAATAAACACACAAGCAAAGCTTCTCTGTAGCTGAATATCTTGTTTCGGGATCAAGCAATTTTCGGCTAAGGGATGCAACTACTCTTTCCTTTACCTCAAATTCTTGTATGAGGGTCGATCCAATGGTTTGGGTATCGGCCGCCACGTACAACTTAAAAGGCTTTTTCAATTGTGGAGGTACCAACACTGGTGGTTCCTTCATGTACTCCTTGATCTCATCGAAAGCCTTTTGTTGTTCGTCACCCCATACAAACTTCTGATCCTTCTTGAGTCTTAACAGTGGAGAGAAAGGCAACACCTTTTGTGATAAATTGGATATGAATCTTCTCACAAAGTTGATCTTGCCAAGCAATGATTGCAACTCCCTGAGATTGGTTAGAGGAACAACTTCATCAATAGCTTTCATGCTTTTCTTGCCAACTTCTATTCATCCTTCGTGTACCAAAAATCCCAGGAACTCCCCAGCCGAAACTCCAAAAGCACACTTGTTGGGATTCATCTTAAGCCCATGTTTTCTAGTGCACTCTAGAGTTTTTCTCACATCATCCAAATATGATCCATGATCCAGTGACTTGATCACGACATCATCCATGTATATCTCCACAATTTTGCCGATCAACTCGTAAAAAATATAATTCATGGCTCTCTGATAAGTTGAACCAACTATGACAACCCCACCCGAGATAATTCCGTTCTATCGCCTAAACCACTCTATTTGGTCATTAAGCGATAATAAAGAATTATCTTGTTGAGTGTTGCCGGGTTAACGCCCCGTAAATCACTTGACATCACAGAGAGGATCGAACGTATTCATTAAAATTCCCACGAAGGAGAGTCCGGAGTGCCTTACAAATTAACCATCACACTCCCGTAGGGTCCATTATTACAAACTTAGTTCTTTGACATGAAAGTAAATGGTTAAGAGTTTATTGAAAACAGTGGAAGATAACTAAACGGTACGATCACATAATAGGAGGTCTGTCCATGATGCAATCACTCTTCGTCATCCACCCATTCCAGCTCCCAGCCGGGTGGAAGTACTCCAGGCCACACATCACATGCATTACCTAGAAACAACATTTATAAAGCAAGACTGAGTATACTAATACTCAGCAAGACTTACCCGTCTAAAAGAAAGACTTTACCTCTAGTCATGCAAGGCTTTTGACTTGTGGGTTTGTTTGCCCAAAAGCTACTAAGTAGTGAATCCTTACTTTCACATTTTAGCTCAAGTTCTAGTAGAAGTAATCATTACTAGGTAAGCAACTGTTGCAATCAAAGTTGTACAAATAACTAATCAAAGTAATAACCTTCACAAAGTTCCATCATAAAGGGATATCATGGCCAGTCGGGTAAGTAGTCTCAGATGACGGTGAGAGGCCGACAATCAATTGATTCATCGCCAGGAACACTCCCTTGGACAGCAAGGAACTAGTTTTTGCACCACTTAAATAAATACACAAAATAAAGGCATTTCTAGCTATCATATAAGGGGTTAATGCATATAAAAATAAATACAGCAGAAATGAATCCAAACTTTCTCCTACACATGCTTTGGTCCAAAACAAGCCTAAAGAACCATTAAACACACCTATAGCCCTTATGGATCTTTCTATACATATTTATGATTAAAAACAATCATAAATGAGAAAATAATATTTCTAACAGAGATAAAATCATGTTAAATTCACCAAGGACGCATTTTGATAGAACATGACAATATCTAGAAGTTGGGCTCAAGAATAATTATATTTTAAGCTACAAAAATCACCTAGGCAGATTTATCAATATCATAAGATAATTTATATAAAATGGTCCCTTCAGTAACTTTGTGCAAATTTTGGTGTGGTGACCAGTCCTGGCATGGAGAACAACATATCCAAAACCCAGCTCAAGATCTTGGGTGGATTTTGCGGAATCACATATCAAGTTATTTTACTTTTCAATTCTTCAAGCAAAAACTATAGCTCAAAAGTATATACATATCTGGAGAAAGTTGTAGTTCTTATTACACTGAGCACAGCAAAATTGAGTTTTCTATTTTTGGATTTTTCTACGATTTTAAATCGATTTTACAAGTTTCAGCCAGTACACAGCAAAGGGGAAGAATCTTTTTGCGCGTAGGACCCTAGAAGTTTTAAATCTTTCACAGATATGCCCTTGGTTCCCCCCTGGACCCGACGGCGATGGCGAGCTCGCCGGCGGCGAGGTGGGGCACGGGGTGGTAAACAAGTGGCAGGGAAATGAAATTGGGCTCACCCGCGATCGATTGGCGGTGGAGGATCGCCCGGGGAGGTCGCCGTCGAGCGACGGCGGTGGCGCGAAGGGGGCGGCCAACAAGCGCACGGGCCCAGCGGGGGGGTGGGGGGCCCCGGCCGCGGGGACCGCGAGGGAGCTTGGATGGCGGTGGAGGGGCGGCGCCCCCACAAACCGCCCCACGCCAACCTCCATGCCGCCCAGGGAGGGTAGGCGGGGGGCTCCGGGGCGGGGGGGCGCCGGGGGGGGGGGGCCCGCGAAAGCGGGGCCGGCGGCGGCCGCGGGAGCTCGGGCTCCGGCGATCATGCAGCTCGGCTTGATCAACAAGCATCTCGGGGAGCTTTAGTGGTGCACAAGGAAGAGCTCAGGGGCTTGTGGGGGTGAGGGCATCAACGGGAGGGAGGTTTGCACCGGGCGGCGCCAATGGCGGAACGGCGGAGCTCAGGTGGCGGTGCGCACGCACGAAGGAGCGACCGGGGACGGGTATTTATAGATGCTGGAGGTCGGTTAGGAGGTCCTGGGGTCAACCACATTGCCGGTGCACGTGCGGCGTGGGCGGCAAGGCGCGGCGACGTGCGGTGGAGCGGCGGCCCAATGGCGAGCGGCGGTTGGCACGCCGGCGAAACAACCACTTGGCACCGTCCAAGCGCCCACGGACGTCACGCACGGTAGCACTCGGCGCGACGCATGGACCGATTGGTCCTCCGGTGCCTCGGCGTGTGTGCGCGGCGCGCGTACGGCGGGCTGGCGTGGCGCGCGCGCGACGTCACGCGAGAGCGCGCTCTGGCGTCGTGGGGTGGAAACATTTTGCTGATGCCGTGTTCAAAATTGATTTTCTCTGGATTTCCAAACTAAAGTGCACCTTACAATCTATAGCAAAGTTGAAGATCAAGGATCCCTCGTCAACAATTGCAAAGGCTGGTAGGGGTTTTACCCAAGGAATCGAGCAAGAACATCATGCCAACTTTGGGATTTTCTCGGTGCGGTGAATAGTAACAACCGACGTTCAAATGCAAAATTCATCAAGTTTTACTCCGAATTTCAAATGCCACTCAATAGCAAAGTTGGGTGCCTTGACATTCTACACATTTTTCCCATTGGGCGGTTTTGAAGTGCTTAAGCAAAATTTTTAGGAACGTGGCAAAGTTCTCTCTGCTCATATAGACAAGGTGGTGACTTAGGGTTCTAGGGTTAGGGTTTTTGATCAATTGTTGGTCCAAGGTGCTTAAGTTTGTAATTTGGTTCCAAAACACTCATTGTCACTTAAGTAAAAACACAAGGTGATCGTCTAAGTTTTCGGGTGATGGCCTAGGTTGACCATTGTTTGACCAAGGTCAACTCATGGATCGCACTAATAGGGTCAAGGAACCCAGAGGAAAAAAACCGGGGGCGTCACACATACCATCTGCGAAGAACCGAAGAGGATGGCGATTGCAAGTGGCACAATGCAACATCGCATGAAACCAATGATTGCAAGATTCTTCGTACAAATGTGTCCAATCAACTATTGGAGCAAGGGAGGCTTAATCGGAAACTCCTACCAAAGCCGAAAAGCCGATGAAGATTGATCAAGACCCTTCCCAACTAACACAGTTGAGGTGTCTAGCAAAGACACATCACGAGTCCAGCTGCTGACATCTGATTCGACTCAAAATAAAGGAGTTGTTGATCCCAAAGTGCAAGTAACTGCTGGCGATGTCAAAGGAAAATGGTTACTGCTTGAAGAAAGATATTTGAAGCCACACCGACCTGTCACGTCCTAGATGTTGATCAAAAAATTCCAGCGCCGACAAGAGAAGGCAAAGGAAAGAGAAGAGTCGGCACGACGTAATGAAGGACATTGAAGATGTCCGTTTTTCAAGTATTGGCTGGAAGAAGGGGATCTATTTCGCCAACGGCGTAAAACCGTCTAGAGTGCAACGAGGCTGGCCGAATGGCAACTCAACTAAGAGGGCTTGCTTTGATGACAAGACCCGCAACCAAGGATCACAAAGTGGGATTCGACAATCAATGTCTCGGCTCACGATCGACTGGGGGGCAAAGCCTGCGTCCACGATCGGCTAGGGGGCAAGGCCAGCGTGCATGATCGGCTGGGAGACCGAGTCAATGAAGAGTCAAATGATCGACTGGAAGAAATGGCCGATTCTCTGGTCCCTGATGAGGATATCATGTTCCAAGCTCTTGAACGTCGATGCACATTACAACTGGATGATGAAGGATCACAAACACGTGTAAGAAGACCAATCCACAATGGTGTCCA
Organism: Cenchrus americanus; assembly: GCA_947561735.1. Taxonomy (NCBI): domain Eukaryota; kingdom Viridiplantae; phylum Streptophyta; class Magnoliopsida; order Poales; family Poaceae; genus Cenchrus; species Cenchrus americanus. The sequence continues at coordinate 197,668,565 of OX387239.1, read as the reverse complement.
GATGGCTTCACCGTATCCCAGAAGAGAAGAACTAAAGGCTCATGTCAACAGGGAATAACATGAAGAAGCAGAAAGACTTGTGCTGGACAAGAATAAAGTTCTGTCTAAAGTTTGGCTCCCAAAGCCTAAGGCTCATGGTAAAGAAGATGAAAAACCACAAGCTGATGTAAACATGGTTGTCTTCCTACCAAAAGAGTTCATGGCTCCAGTTGCTTCGGATGTGTCCGATGAGGAGCTTGGCATGGCTCAATTAACATTGGAACCTAAACAAGCTATCTTTGGGAAGCCAGAAGACGGGAAGAGACAACACTTGAAGGCTCAAGCCAAAGGATATGTTAATGGGAAACCAAATCCCCTCACCAAGATGTCGTACACCATGCTATGCAAGATTGGGAAGTCCGATGAAGACTTGACCCAAACCGACAAGATGTTAGTGGACTTCGAAGGCAACGTCTCTCCAGCTCAAGGAGCAATTTATGGAGCTCACTAATGCGTAAGACCCTTCCAACCACTTTCTTTGTGATTAAAGGGAGGGGATCTTATAATCTAATGCTGGGTCAAGATTGGATACATGCCAATTGTTGCATACCATCTACAATGCATCAATGGATCATCCAATGGATTGGAGATTCAGTGGAAGTAGTGCAAGGAGAAACTTCCTTGATGGTAGCACCTATGGAAGCACAAGGATGGACCTATGATCGGGTGAGTTGCATATCTGGAAAAGCATGGGATACCAAATATCTCAAAGTGTTCCATTTTGGACTAAAGCTCTGCTCAAGCAAGCCGGCTCGATGACGAGGCTTCATGAATCAATTCAATGAAAACAAAGGGAAGCTTGGGCATGGGTTTACGTCGGCCGACAAACTAGAAAAGATAGATCTTGGAGATGGAAGTAATCCGAGGCCGACATACATCAATGCCAAACTAGAAGAAGAATACCAGAAAAAGTTGATCACATTATTGAAAGAATTCAAGGATTGCTTTCGTTTGGGAATATTGGCAGATGCCCGGGTTTAGACCGATCCATTGTTGAGCATCGATTACTCATTAAACCACGGTATCGACCATTTCAACAACATACAATGCAGTGTAATCCAAAGATTTATCCTGACATAAAAGCCGAGATAACAAAGTTACTCGAAGCTAGTTTTATTCGAGAATGCTCAAGATGTCGAATGGACTCTAATATAGTCCCCGTCTACAAGAAATGCAAGCTACGCATGTGCATTGATTTCGGTGGATTAAACAAAGCTACGTCGATGGATGGATATCCAATGCTAGTGGATGATGCATTGGTCAACGTTCGTTATGGCACAAAGTCATCACCATGGATGGTAATGTCAGATAATCAAATATTCATGGCCATAGAAGACATTGCAAAAACTGCTTTCAGGTGCCCTAGCCATGTTGAATTGTATGAGTGCATTGTCATGACCTTTGGGCTAAAGAATGCTGGCGCCATGTATCAAAGAGCCATGAATTACATATTCCATGAACTCATCAGCAAAATAGTAGAAATCTACATTGATGATGTAGTTGTCAAGTCAAAGAGTTACGAGGAACACTTGGCAGACATACGAAGAACACTAGTATGCACAAGGAAGCATGGCTTAAAGATGAATCCCAATAAATGTGCTTTCGGAGTTTCAAATGGGTCGGTTTTGGGTTTCCTAATACATGAAAGGGGAATCATAGGCCAAAGTCAATTAGCGCAATTGACAATATAAAGCGCCAACAAATAAGAAAAAGCATTCTACTATTGACTGGCAAGATCAATTTCATCGAAGGTTTATATCTAACCTATCGTAAAGGATTCAAATCCTATTTACACCTTTTACCGAAGCTCAAGGTCGATCAAATTCATATGGGGAGAAGTTAACAAAAGGCTTTAGATAATGTCAAGCATTACCTAAAATCTCCCTCCTCGTCTTAATGCCTCCTCAAGACAAGAAGTTGTTCAAGTTATACTTATCCCGCTTAATGAGCATGCTATTGGATCGGCCCTCGTGCAAGAGTTTGGAAAGAAAAGAACGAGTTCGTATTTCGTGGAGCGTATGCCCTTGGATGCGTAAACAAGATATTCAACGGTGGAAATACTATGCTTCGTGCTTATGTTTCTCATGCACAAAGTTGAGACCTTATTTGTTAACTGCTGAATGCACCATGGTGTGCAAAGATGATGTGGTCAAATATATTCTATCATTACCAATCTTGAAGGGTAGGACGAAAAATGGATCTAGTTTGTCGTAATTTGACTTGACTTATCAATCAGCCAAAATGATCAAATCACAAATAATGGCCAATCTGGTAATTAAGCATTGTGGACCTGAAGTTGCAGTCATAGAACCTATTCCATGGACTATGTTCTTTGATGGGTCATCATGTGGAGTAGGAGCTAGGATTCGAATTGTCCTTATCTCACCTCAAGGAACAAGTTTTGTAGCGAACATGGCCTCATATGCCATTTGTCTGGAGTTTGATTTTGGTGATTCATGACAACATGGTCATTGGGACTAACTATATTGGTTTGAAATTTCTTTGTAGACATTTCTAGGTCCCAAGGATGCAAGAAAACCCCATGCAAAAATGCCAAAACAAAGGGTCAAAACCGAGCAAGACAAGGAAACGAGAAGACACCGCTGATGAACCGACGTCCCTCAAATACAAGCGGTCGGCGGCAATCGGGGTTTGACGAGTTGGTACACACAAATGGTGAAACTCAGTACCGCTTCGATGAACCGATCCCGTCCAATTTCTACATGCGTCGACGAGTTGCGCAGGAAGAGCAAGGAAAACAAAGGCACCCGATGATCCGACGCGTCCGAGTGGGGACCCCGTCGGCCTATCCGACGCCGCTTGAACTCATACAGAGACGCGCCAAGACGAAGCCAAAGACCGGGATGATCCGACGCCTTGGTCAAGGCATAGCGTCGGCCTATCCGACGGTCTCAGTTGAAGCTACCGCACCGACTTGGACGCGAGGCCTTCGAAGACGGGGATGATCCGTCGGGAGACGGAAAGAGCAGCGTCGTGAGCAGCTTGTGTCAGAGAACCAACGGCTATGTGATGTGGGAGGGGCACCCCATGAACCGACGCATCGGAAAAGCATACGCTTCTGATCATCCGATGGTACTCTTTTCAAAGGACGTTAGGCCAACCCGCCAGTTTGATGCCTGGCTATTTATACCCCCTCCACTCACTCATTTGAGTAGGTCGGATTGTGTGGAAGTGCAGAGGAGTTAAAGACACATTCAAGATCATATCCAATCCATCCAAGTGCTTAATTGCTCACCCTTAGTCTAGTGCATGCTTTGTGTATGTGCTTAGTGCTAGGCTTAGCTTAGAGCCGAGTGAGTGCAAGGTTGTGCCAACCTTGTGAGGTGATTCTTGAGCGAATCCATTTGTACAAGGTTCGCCGAAGCCTTGGAGCCCAAGTGGCTCACCCAAGAATCGTCATCGACCCTCCGCTTGGTGTGGAGCGGCGAGGATACTTTGTGCGGGGACGTGGAGACCCCTTCCTTGGTGGAGAAGCTCCTTAGTGGAGGCGGCATCAAGGTGACCAAGGGAGCTTGACAAGTGCCTAAGTGCATAGCCTTTGTGGCAAGTCAAGTTGGTGCTCTTGGGAGAGACTTGGTGACCGACAATACTCTTGTGTGAGTGCTTCAACAACGTGGACTAGGGGTGGCTTGCCTACCGATACCACGGGATAAATCGCGTGTCAAGAGTTTGCTTCCTCTCATCCCCTTTACGTTTTCGCATTTACTCTCTTGCAATCTTTGCTTGCCTCTACATTCCTAGAGTAGTATCATGCTAGGATTGGCTATAGGTTGCAAACCTTCTTCTTTTGGGATGGGAGTTTCACACTAGAACAACCGTAGTTGCACATATAGATGGTATGTTCTAGTTTACCTTTGCGCAAAATTAGTGAAGCCATAGGTTAGTTTTAGTTGCCTAATTCACCCCCCTCCCCCTCTTAGGCTAACTAGCATCCAATTCCTTACAAGTGGTATCGTAGCCTCTGACTCACTTCCTTCACAAGGATACGCCAATTCGATTGGTAATTTCCAGAAACCGGCTCATTGGAATCCAAGTAGGGGGGCCACCGCCTAGTGAGTTGCTCTATATAGGAATGAAAGGGGTGGATACCTTAGGTTTGGCTCCACATTCGATGGCACGGCTATCCTCGTGGAAGGTTCTCATGGAGGCCTATCTCCAAGCAAGGGACCTCGATGTTTGGAGAGTTACCGATGAGGGCATGAAAAATGGTACTAGAAAGGAAAAAGCAATTTGATGTGATTGCTAAGACATCATTTTGTCCTCACTAGATGTAGGCGTTTAATAGAGTTTTTACTTGTGAAAATGCTCATGAGCTATGGAAAACCATCAAGGAGCAAAATGAGGGTTCAAAAGAAGTTGCTAATGAATGCTATGGTTGTCTCCGTGAGGAACTCACACTCTTCAAGCAACTTGCTAATGAAAAATGCCGAATCTATGTACTCACGCCTAAATGTGCTTGCTTGTCAATGAGATTAATGCCTTAGGTGTGAAGGAACATCACGACTTGAACATCAACCGCAAGATCCTTCAAAGTCTCCGAAAGCCCGACTATGACTTCCAGAAAGCAATCATCTACGAGAAGAAGCTCGAAGATTTGAAGCCATCGCATATCTTGAGCAAGATCATGGCACATGAGCTTCAACTAATGCCCAAGTCAAAGAAGGCGCCCCAAGAAAAGCCCCAAGAACCATCTTCTCCAACCACAAGCCATGCTCTCTCAAGCCGACAAGAGAAAATATTGAGTAGGATGGCTACTCGTGGAAGCTCAAGCGAAGATGATGGTGATGATGGTGATAATGAAGATTCCTCAAGTGATGAAGAGGTTGAATCTATGGTGGCCGAGTACATGAAGAAGATCTTCCGCATGTGAAGAAAAGTCAACATGTACGGCTACAACATCCACTTGAGAGAAGGGCGCCATCATCAACACATCAAGTGCACCAAAATTGAGCACAAGCCCAAAAAGAAGGTGGTCAAGGAGAGAAGACCAAGGCAAGAAGCAACTTTCGCCGTTCGTTGCGAGTGGACAAGTGGTGGATCATGTTCTTCTAGCTCAAGCGATGAATCAAGAAAAGAACTTCACTACCCGCTTCATGCAAGGTCCTTCATCATCACACATTTGCCTTATGGCCAAAGGTATGGAAAGCAATGTGCGATGACGAATCCTACACCACCTCTCTCAATGATCTTGTTACTAATTCATGAGCAAAAAGGAATGCTTGAACAACAAGCCAATGAAATCAAAGAACTCAATGCCTCAACATCTTAGTGGCACCCTTGCTACAAATTATGAACATTTTTTGTGCAAATTCAAATTGCTTAGCAAGGAGTGTGATAAGCTAAAATCTAAGCTTGAGAGCAATGAGACGAAACAAGTAATTCCTTTGATCTTGATGAAACATCTATCCCTTGTGCAATTCCTATCTCCAAGGTAGATGCTTCAACTTCTTGCATTGATTTAATTGATGAATCTTGCTCACCATCTTGCCATGAGAATGTTAAGTTGTAGAATCATGTGATTATCTCATAGGCAAGGAAATGATGAGCTCAAGCAAGAAGTGAAATGGCTCCGAGAGGCTGGCAAACTTGATGGGCAAGGGCAAGAACGATAAAGAACAAGTGGACATCTCTCAAGACATGAAGAGCCAAGTCCAACCTTCTCAAGATAACCGTGATCACATGGTGTGAAGAAGCTCGAGAAGGGTGCAACCGTGACTTGCTACAAGTGTCATGAGGAAGGGCACAAGTTCTACAAATGCCCCCAATTTGTCAAGAAGATGGACAAGGGCACAAAGAAGAAATTAAAGCCCACCATCAAGAGCTCCCTCATCTACACCAAGCCCAACCGCAAGAACAAGACCAAGAGCAAGACCTACGTCATCAAGAAGAAGACAAATGGCAAGGTGGTTGCACACAAGGTCGGGAAGATGAAGGAAGAGCTGCTGGAACCAACCTATTTGGGTGCCCAAGGAAGTCATCACCAACATGAAGGGGCCTCAAATGGTTTGGGTTACAAAGGCCACTTGAAGGCCTTAAAAATGGGGACTTGGGAGGCTTGGCACAATCAAGATGAGAAGATTCAAGCCTATAAGCCAAGCTTGCAAATTGGACATGTGTTGCCCAAGCTCCCCGATTGAGGTAATGGAAACTAGTACCTATCTCTTTCATCATTGTAGCTCCATTGCCTCACAGTTGCATTTGTTGCAATATTCACATATGTTAGGTTGCTTGTGTCATGCGCTAACCCATGACCAATCTACATGATTTGATTAGTGTGTAGGAAAGCTACACTTGTTCTTTCATGGTGCATGTTTCCATATATACCTTTTTGGTATCATGAGCAAGCTATAGGGTTAGCTTCCCTTTTTTGTTGTCATAAACAATGTTCATACATTTGGTTGGTGATTCAAACACTAAATGCACACATTTAGGGAGCTCATCCTATGGTTTGGTTATGGGACTAACATTGTTCCAAGCTTATCTTATGTAGTCCCTTAGCGACGCGTTCCTAGTGTGATGTTTCATTCTAGAGAATGCTATTTCACTCAATGTGATCTAACATCTCTAAAAGAGTGAATATAGCAACATGAGCTTCATTCTATTGAGTCATGTCCTTGCGAGCTTATGTCTCTATATAAGTTCAAAGGCAATGTACTCATACATTCCTAATCCTTGTGGTGCCCCAAGTGTCTTCTATGCAAGCTTCTTTCAAGTGGTGTCACCTAGTGATATCATTTCCAAGTGGCTCATCTCAATGTGGTGCCAACAAGGTAGAGAGGATTAAACCCCCGGAGGTATGCAATAATCAAAAACTACAAGTGATATCTACAAGTGGTAATGTAACAAGAACCCATTTGTTTTATCTCTTGTCCTTTAAGCTATCTCTTTGCATGATATGCTCTAAGCTTCCTTGTTTTACAAGTTTGTAGTTGTGCACTTGTTTCTCACTACCCTAGTCTTGCAAGTGGTATTCTTTTTATGCACACACTTAGGGAGTTTAGTTTGTATCATGTTAGTCTCATGAGCATGCGATCCACCTTAGTTATTCTCACATGTGGTATCTTCATCGATATCATACATATGGATCATGGTTCATGCGGTTTTCCCTGCATTTAATACTCCCCGTGAGCTATGGTTGCTAGATCTGCTAGTTTCCTTGGACCCGTTTGCTTTGGACTTTTTGGAGATTTTATTCCAAAGGGGAGAATGTGAGACCAAAGCAAGCGGCCGTGTGGCTTAAGCTAGGCGGGCTCAAGGATGCTTACAAGCGATTTCAAGGATATGAGACCAAAGGGGGAGAATGTGAACATAAGATCAAAAAGGGGGGAGATTGATCTAGGGGGAGTTTGGATGATGGTAAGCATCCAAGCAAGTGTAAGTGGTCTAATTCTGTCAATTCTAGCGAATTTATGCTTGTTTTGGTTGTGTTGTCATAAATCACCAAAAAGGGGGAGATTGTAGCGAACATGGCCTCATATGCCATTTGTTCGGAGTTTGATTTTGGTGATTCATGACATCATGGTCATTGGGACTAACTATATTGTTTGAGCATGTCTTTGTAGACATTTCTAGGTCCCAAGGATGCAAGAAAACCCCATGCAAAAATGCCAAAACAAAGGGTCAAAACCGAGCAAGAAAAGGAAACGAGAAGACATCACGGATGAACCGACGGCCCCTCAAATACAAGCGTCGATGCAATTGTCTTTTAGACGTAGCCGGTACACAAAGTGGTGAAACTTAGAACCGGGCTTGATGAACCGACGGTCCAATTTTACATGCGTCGACGAGTTGCGTAGGAAGAGCAAGGGAAGACAAGGCACCGGGATGATCCGACGTCCGAGTGGGGACCCCGTCGGTCTATCCGACGCCCGCCTTGAATTCATACAGAGACGTGCCAAGACGAAGCCTTCAAGACCGATGATCCGACACCTTGGTCAAGGCATAGCGTCTAGCTCATCCAACCCGTCCTGCTGGAAGCTACCGCACCGACTTGGACGCGAGGGCCTTCGTGCGCACCGAATGATCGGGCCGAGCGTCGAAGCATAGCGTCGGAGCGCTGGGGCCGAGAGAACCTCAACCCGCTACGTGACGTGGGAGGGGCATCGGATGAACCGACGCCCGGAAAGCATAGCGTCGAATCATCCGACTCGTACCTTTTTCTGCGGGACGTTAGCCAACGGCTTGATGCCTTGGGCTACGACACTCCCTCCACTCACTCATTTGAGTAGGCCGGATTGTGGAAGTGCAGAGGAGTTCACACATTCAAGATCATATCCAATCCATCCAAGTGCTTAATTTTGCTCACCCTTAGACTAGTGCATGCTTGTGTATGTGCTTAGTGCTAGGCTTAGCTAGAACAGTGAGTGCAAGGTTGTGCCAACCTTGTGAGGTGATTCTTGAGTGAATCCAACTTGAAGGTTCGCCGTAAGCCTTGATGCCTAAGTGGCTCACCGGCAATCGTCATCGACCCTCCGCTTGGTGTGGAGCGCACATTTTGTGCGGGGACGGAGTAAGACCTCCATCCTCGTGGAGAAGCTCCTTAGTGGAGGCGATCAAGGCACCAAGGGAGCTTGACATGTGCCTAAGTGGCTAGCCTTTGTGGCAAGTCAAGTTGGTGCTCGGGGAGAGACTTGGCATCTAGCACACTCTTGTGGGAGTGCTTCAACAACGTGGACTAGGGGTGGCTTAGTGCCTACCGATACCACCGGATAAATCGCGTGTCAAGAGTTTGCTTCCTCTCATCCCCTTTACGTTTCCGCATTTAGTCTCTTGCAATCTTTGCTTGCCTCTACATTCCTAGAGTAGTATCATGCTAGGATTGACTATAGGTTGCAAACCTTCTTTTGGGATTGGAGTTTCACACTAGAACAACCGTAGTTGCACATATAGATAGTATGTTCTAGTTTACCTTTGCGCAAAATTAGTGAAGCCATAGGTTGCGTTTTTAGTTGCCTAATTCACCCCCTCCCCCTCTTAGCTAACGGCATCCGAGTCCATTACAAAGTTACGAGTTTTTCCATCCCAATTGAAAAAATTTCAACAAACAATCAGCCGAGTACCATTGCCAGCATCGTTAAAGGGGATAAAGCTACTACGAGAAGTCAACGTCAAGTCATTGAGATAGTTGGATATTCTCACCTGCGATAAATCCATCGGCAAGAGAATATGAATGCAAAGACGATATATTAAGGGTTTCGTGAAGAATGCTCTTCTGCCATCTGAGTTCAAGATAGTGAAACTTGAACATATCCCTAAAATTCACAACAAGCGTTGAAGCTAATCGGCCGATCCAAGGGGCACCGCTATCACCGATTCTAACTCTAAGACTACCGAATATTGGAGGAAAGAACAATAGATTATCTCAAACCCCATCAAAGAAGGTTGATAAAATGGATCGTGGTACAAGGCCATTAAGTATGTTCTGCTTGAAGATGAGCCGTATTATCGCACCATTGATGGAGTTTTGCTCAATGTCTCAGCGGAAGTGGAAGCTAAAATTTTGATGGGAGAGATCAAGTGAGGGAGTATGTGGAGTCATCACCAATATCTAAGATGAAATGGATGATTAGGAACAATAGTTATTATTGGCCAACAATACTGCAAGATTGGTTCAAGTATTACAAAGGATGCCAAGAGTGTCAGAAGTTTGGGAGCATTCAAAGAGCTCCGGCATCAGCGATGAACCCGATAATCAAACCATGGTCGTTCAAAGGTTGGGAAATTGATTTGATCGGACAGATATACCCACCATCAAGCAAAGGTCATAAATTCGCGCTGGTGGCTACAAATTATTTCACAAAGTGGGTTGAAGCCGTCCCAATCAAGACTGTGACAACATGCAATATGATTGATTTTGTCAATGAGCATATTGTCTATCGGTTTGGTATACCTCAAACCATCACAACCGATCAAGGAAGTCAATTCACATCAGGGGAGATTGAAGAGTGTTCTAATTCTGTAGGAATCAAGCTATTAAACTCATCTCCCTATTATGCTCACAAATGGACAAAGTAGGCGGCAACAAAGGCAGGTATCATCAAATTGATCAAACGTAAGATTGATGAGAGTCCTGGGAAATGGCATACGTCCTTAACGAGCACTATGGGCATATAGATGGCATGCCACGGAAGGACTAAGGTATCACCGTATCAACTAGTGTATGGTCATGATACCGTACTACCTTGGGAACCGAGAACCGGATCCAAGAAAACTTTCTTTACAAGATCATCTACTCCGCCGATGATTATTCAACTATGATGAAGGAAGAATTCGAATATCTTGGTCGGTAATCGTATGAGAGCTTTAGAGAATATCTAAAAGAATAAGAGAAGGTTAGCCAGATGTAGTATGTCAGAAGAAAGTCAAGGGTAAAAATTGTCAAGGAGATCCGGTCCGGGCGTTCATACCGCCAATCGCCCAAGGGATCCTAATTATGGGAAATGGTCACCTAACTCGGGAAGGACCATATCGAATCACCAATGCGTACTGTGCAATGCATATATATAAGAGACATTGGAAGGAGAAAAGTTTTCTAGAGCATTGAATGGAAAATATTTAAAGAAATATTATCCGTGGGTAGATGTTTAGCCCGATCTAATGACCGCCGTTTGAGACTCAAGTTACCGCCGAAGTTTGAAAGAAATCGTCTTTAGTGACTCACTAACAACACTAATAAGTTGCTGAATAGCAATATCACTGTCTGGCAACCTTGATGGTAAATATAATCTGCGTCAGAAACCAAATGCTGCTGTAGGGCCTTTGAAGCACTGTCCTGGAGCAAAATGGCTCAAGGCGGAGTTGATCGGCTTGGAAGTTCGAACCTGAGTCGGCGCCAGGCGCCATTCCTGCACGCTAGCTTTGGCGCCTCTGGGTGCTTTAGCGGTTGGCCTGGTAGTACAAGGTTGTCGAGAGCTCGAGCATGCCGATGCGGGCTGGAGCTCGTCTTGTCCTAGGTAGCTCACCCGCTCGCAGGCGCAGCGATGAACCTTGTTGCCTCTCCGTCAGTGCTCGCGTTGGTCGTCAGTCGCCGTTCACTAACAAGCAGTGCCTCAGTAGCTGCAGCGGCCGCGACGGCCACTATACGCCACGGCCCACGGGCGTGCAAAGGTGGTGGGGAGGGTTGGCCAGGCGTGCTGTTAAAACGGCGAGTCAGCGACGGCCTCGATCTGCACCGTGAGAGAGTGAGATGCCTTGCACCGGTCGTACGCCTCGTTCGACAGAGAATCAGAGCAAACCGGGTGGGCTGCTACCCGGCAGGTGAGACCGAGGAAACCCGGCAACTAATGTTGCTGGTGGTTAACGAACGCTGCTTTAAGCACTGCCATAATCGAACGGCAGACAGTCCGTGCACCATCGTGGTCCAGGGGAATTCACTGAGAAAAATACAGTGATCAGAGCTGTATGGCTGCACGTTCCGTCGTACTCCCTCCGTCTCATAGAGAAATGATGTTTTGAGATTTTTCAGATAGATCAAGAGTGAATGTAAAAGACGTATGTACACTTAGCTATTTTAAGTTATGTATATAAAGTAAAGAAAAGGGGGAGATACACCAAATGAGAGAGCTCCTGACTCCAGAGATCGCGCGGCGATGAGTTGAGCGCCTCATCTCCTGGATGCCGGTGACGATCGCTCCTTCTACTCGAGCCAAGTCGATGCGCATCACGGCGAGGGACCTTCATCCGCCTTTGCATGATCCACTCAAGACGTTGGCGGAGATGCTCACCGACCGCCGCCTTCCCGCCGGCCGTCGTCCGGCGGTTCTCGGGACTCGGATTCCGACGGAGTGTGAAGACCTCGCGACGCAGGCGCACCACATCCAACGGCGCCGCCCTCTCTGCCGCACCGCCACTGCAAAGGGCTCCTGCCGGGGTTGCACCATCTACGGTGCTGTCGTCGGCGCGGATCCCGGCTACGCCGCCACACCGTGCGAAGCCACCCTGGAAATCAATGTGGAAAGGCCCTTTGCCACCCGCAACATTTCCCCCGCCGACAACCCTATGGGATTTCTTACCGCCGGCGCTCCGGGCTGCAGGGGAGCGAGGCGCCGCCACGGCGACGGACGCGCCTCGCGATCCCGTTTCGACGCTGATTTGAAATTTAGAAAACCGTGATTACCGTGATCCAAAGACGGCCCACCAGACCGTACCGACGCCCCAACCAACATGGGGGTCCGGGGGACGCTTTCCCGTGTTGCGTGATCCGCACGGGCCCACTAGGACCCCACTGGGCCGCCCTAACCGACCGGGGGTTTAGGATCGTCTCCGTTTTGCGTTCCCTTACTTCCTGCCCTTCGAGTACTCCACCGCTAGGAAGCCTTTCGTCTCCCCGCGGCCACCAACGCCCGTCAACGTTGCCGTCCCGCCGCATCTCCTCTCCACCACGCCCCTACCGCGACGCTCTCCGATGGCGGAGAGGGGACGCTTCCGCCGCGGGGACTCGGAAGGCCGGGCACTCGCCGCCCAACCTCGGTGCCTGGCGACCGGGCCGACTGTGCATGGTCGCGGGTGCCGTGAGGCCGTGGTGCGTTGCCCAACCTTCGGGTGACGGCCGACGGCGACCGCCCAAGGAAAGCGGTGCGTCAAGGCGGGCAGCCAGAAGCCCAGACCGTGTTCGCAGCCGTGTGTCGTGACGGCACCTGGCCGGTGGAGGGGCACAGGGTTCTAGTGCCGAAGAGTTACCATGTTGTGTCTTCGACGACGACATCAACATTCCCAACGCCCAAGATGTCGTGGCAAAGACTCGAACCGTACGCGCAAATGAGGAAAAGGGAAGCGGAACGCATCAGGAGCGGGGTGTGATCCGCACAGATAACCATTACACCCCAATCCTGCCCTTCTCCTCGTGGGCCGAAACCGCTTTGTTGCATATTGTGCCCATCGGACGTCAATGGAGGATTTTTCCATATTCATGCAGCAAATGAGCATGACATTGTCTCACCATTTCCGTCGCCTCATCAAGGTGGAGTCTGGTGATGTCTCCAAACAGCTGCTACTGTCTACGCTAGCACAGATCGTTCCGGTCCCTTGGCATTGGGAAGCACAAGACGAGGGGCACAAGTGCTTTATTGTGCCCTTTCCTAGCAAGGAGGAGTTGACCCCTATGGTGGCTGTTGGAACAATCACGACAAAGAATAAGGAAGGTACCTTTTCGATTGAAGAATTTGTTGATGATGTTCAGCCGATAAAGTCTTGGATCAGGTCTGGGTGACTGTCACCAAGGTACCACGAGCACATCGCTCTTTCCTTCGTCATGGGTCACAGTACTATGATCAGTTAATTTTGCGGTGGATGTTCACCACTTACGCGTACCGGGGAGGTGTACAAATCCTTGTAGAAGTTTTGGACATCAAAATCCCAAAAATTCGCCTTGATAACAGTGAAGGGTCACATGTATCGCCTTTTTTTCAAGCCCGATGAGAGGTAAGGAAAGTTGCCGATCGTGATGATGATGAGGACCCGCTCGCCGTATGATGACAAGGGTAATGATGTGGATGGGGATTACCGATGAGGATGCCAACCCCTTCAACTCCACAGGTGGTGACAAGGAGTCTTCTTTGCAAACCCCAAACAGCCCGCACCCCGCAGGTGGCCTCATTACGTGTGCTACTATGATCCAAGAGGCTCGGGATATGGCATGTGAGCACCGTTGGATGAGATTAGCATCAAGGTCATGTTAGAGAAGGATTCTCATGGGGTGGAAATCCTACAACCCGTTGACCGATGAAGAGCGGTTGTACGATGCCGTGGTGACATCTCCTATTAACCCTCACCATTTTTTTCTCTTATGAGTTTGAGAATCGCCGTGGGAAATCTTGGTGCCCTTGCTTAGTAGGTGGAACTTCGTTGTCTGGCCATCTTGAGGCTCACCACGCCTCGTGGCCGAGGGGGTATTGCGCCTACGCCCTCTATCTTTAGTACAGATGCAGACTCGGGGAGGTGTCTCGCCCCCGCTATTCACCGCGTGGAACCCCGCGGTGGTTTCGCTCCCCTCCACGCCGGAGAGGGGAGACAAACGCGACGGAGAGGTGACCGCGGCAGGGGCTCGTCTTCGGGGGAGGTGTTGTCCCCCGATGTTGCCGCTGGAGGGGATGATTCCCTCTCCAATGCACGCACAGAGGAGGTGGTCGCGGATGATGCCACTGCTACCTTTGAGGGGGCCGCCCCACTTACTGTGGGGGAGCCACTGAGTGAGGTGGACAACCTCACCGTGGCCCGTGTCACGGGACTGACGATGGGGGCGCCTACTCCTACTCCTCCTAAGGTGGGCACACCTAAGACACTTCTACGGGCTAAACAGGAATGCGGGACAGGCGAATGAACATATCCTATGCAAGACGGAACGACTGGCAAAGAAAAAAGAACCTCGAAGGTACCCTTTTCTAGCTTTTCTATTCCCATATTATTTCAAACCTTGGTAGGATAGGCATCAAACTTAGCCACCTCGTATGTTGCTTTTATTAAAAACTTAGAGGTGGATAGAGTAGTTCTTAGCGCAAATAAAAATATCAAAGTAAAAGCTACGAATCTATTAAGTGATGACAAAAGGGAAGAAAGGCTGGAGGAAGTTCTCAACCACGCTTGTGGAAATTTTAATGAGATCTTGCTTGATGCAGAGAATGATCATATACTAGATCTCTCTCCCATCAGTCGTAAAAAAAATATAATAATGCCAAAAATCCTAGAAAGGGCAAACTTCCCAAAAAGCCAAAAACTCCTTCAAAGATTACTATAAAATGAAAGGGGTATTCTGGAATAAAGCGCAGGTCTTGCGTACTCTGGCTAAACACGCATTTTTGGTTGAACTAGTAAAAGAGGAGCAGACACCCTTATCGCTCTCTCGAAACTGGTCGCGAGTCCTTTCCCGATCACGTCCTCAAAAATCTTTGTGCTGGACATGATTTTCTCTGGCATGCTATGGCACCCCATGGTAGATCAGGTGGCATCTTGCTAGGGGTAGATCTTGGTGCATTTGATATTTGTGCCATTGATGAGGGCGACTTCTTTGTGAAATTCACCCTTAGATACAAGCCAATCGACTTTAAATTTGTCCTTTATTCTATTTATGGACCGGCACAACTACAAAACAAAGGTGCTTTTCTAGCTGAAATCGCTAATACATGCTCTACGGAGAACCTTCCTTTTCCCATCGTGAGGATTTTAATATTATGAAGGCCCGAGGACAAAAGCAAGGGAGTCCTGATCACAAATGCCCATCTCTTTTTAATGCCGTTATTGAGTCCCTTGATCTTAGGGAAATTGTCAGCACAAGCCGACAATACACTTGGGCTAGGTTCCGGGATAATCCGACCTACAAAAATTGATCGAGTTTTAGCCAAGACGGAATGAGAAGCTCATTTCCTCTCGACTCGTGGTTGAAGTCAGAGATCGAAAATATTTCGCATCATACTCCCCTAGTCGTTTCCACAGGTGCTTCCCACTCACCAGCTTTGTTACCGTAATCTCTTTAGATTTGAAAGGGGATGGATCCTACGGGATGGTTTCTACGATATGGTTGCAAATATTTGGCGACGAGGACTCGGGATCTTGTCCACTAGAGCGGTGGCAATCTAAGATCCGTAGGCCTTGGCGTATCTTAGAGGGTGGGCGTTCTTGTCATGCTTGGCTCTTATAAAAAAGAGAAGAAAACTCTCCTAGCTATTCTGCACAATATTGATAAAAAGGTAGAAAACGATATGCTCACTGATCGTGAGATCAATTTAAAGCACTATCTAAAGAGCGTTTAGCTCCCTCTTGAGGGAGGAGGAGCTTAAGTGGTACGAGAGGGCTAAAGTCAAAAACGCTCTTGGAAGGTGATGCTTCGATACAAGGTTTTTTTCACCTTGTACAATGGCAAGCACCGAAAACAACATATTTATAGACTTGAAGATGACCAAGGCATTATTGTTAGCGTTGACAACCTCAAAAGACACATTACTAATTATTACAAAACTGCTCGGGGACCCCCGAATCGTACCTGAGATCGTTTCTTTGATGGAGGATCGATTAGTGATATCTCACAAGTATCTCCCGAGGAAAATGAAAGCCTCATTGCCGACTTCAATCGAAGATGAGGTGAGAGGCATCTTCCAACAGAGCATAATAAGGTTCTCGACCTCGCATGGTTTCAAAATGGAATTCTACCAAGTCTTTTGGGGGTGATCAAAGAGGACCTTATGGCTCTATTTCATGAGTTCCACTAGGAGACTCTAGATCTCTTTAGCCTCAATTTTTGGATCATTACTTTAATTCTAAAAATTGAGAATGCCACTAAGATTCAAGAATATAGACCCATTGTGTCCTCATCGTTAGTTTCAAGATCTTTACAAAAGTTGGAACTAACAAAGTCAATAAAGTGGCAACATCGTGGTGATCCAAAATCAAACTGCCTTCATGCCTGGTAGGAATATTATGGAAGGTGTTGTTATTCTACACGAGACTATCCATGAACTTCATACCAAAAAATCTAATGGAGTTATTTTTAAGATTGACTTTGAAAAGGCCTATGATAAGGTTAAATTGTCATTTCTCCAGCAGACTCTACGCATGAAAGGCTTCTCACCTAAATGGTGTAGATGGATTCAGAACACGGTAACGGGAGGGAGTGTGGGAATCAAAGTTAATTATGACATTGGCCCATACTTCCAAACGAAAAGGGGGCTAAGACAAGGGGATCCTATGTCACCTATCTTGTTTAATATTATCGCGGGCATGCTAGCTCTACTTATTAATCGAGCGAAGGTGGCTGGAGAAGTTAGAGGTGTGATACCCCATCTAGTCGATGATGGCCTATCGATTTTGCAATATGCAGACGGCACCATTATTTTTCTAGACCATGACCTTGAGCAAGCTAAAAATCTTAAGCTCCTTTTGTGTGCTTTTGAGTAGCTTTCGGGCCTGAAGATTAATTTCCACAAGAGTGAAATCTTCTGCTATGGTGCGGCCAAAGAGATGGAGCCATTCTATACTTCTCTCTTTAGATGTAATACTTGGCCACTCCATTCAGTATTTAGGTATCCCGATGCACCATAGACAACTCCTCAATTTCGAATGGAGTAAAGTTGAAGAGCGCTTTCAAGAAAAATCTCATGTTGGAAAGCAAAATACCTATCCTATGGGGGAGGTTAGTTCTCGCTTTAACGCTGTTAAGTAGCCTTCCTATGTTCATGATGTGCTTCTTTGAGATCCCTATGTGAGTTCTTAAAAAACTTAATCATTTCGTATCAAGATTTTTCCGGCAAGGCTCTAATCAAAAATACAAGTACCAAAGCCAAGCGATGGGACATCTTGTGCAGCTCATGACCGTGGTGGCCTCGGGATCTTGGATTTACAGCTGCAAAACAAATGCCTTTTGGCCAAATGGTTAGTTAACCTCTTGAACACCGAAGGGACTTGACAATCTTTGCTAAGTAATAAATATTTGAGAACCAAGACCCTGACTCAAGTATCTGCCAAACCAAATGACTCTCACTTTTGGAGAGGCCTCATGCATATTAAAGATGAGGTTCTTTCTAAAGGTTGTTTCAATATTAATGATGGACCAACACTAGATTTTGGGAGGATACCTGGTTAGGCGATAAGCCGCTCAAGGATACTTATCCTTCTTATACCATATTGCGCGGGATAGGAAGGTAACGATTTCTAAGGTCATGTTCGCTATACCTCTGAATATATCCTTCAGGCGGTCTCTCGTGGACAATAACCTAAGTCAATGACTTCACCTAGTAGCCCGGGTCTCTAATGTTGTTCTGGTGGATGGTAAAGATTATTTTGAATGGCCCACGATGAAAACTAAGCATCGTCCGATCGATGTATCTTGATGCTTTAGATACTCATCCACCGTTTCAAAGATAGGAAGATCCGGAAGTGGAAAATAGCTCTTAAAATCAAGATTTTTCTCTCGGGTTTCTTCAAAAGGGTATCGTTTTGACAAAAGACAACCTGTTAAGAAAATTGGAAAGGGAATCGTATGTGTCGGCCGTAATTTGAATGAAACTATACAAAGACCTCTTTATAGATTGCCCCTTTGCTAAGATGATTTGGAGGATTTATTTTCTATGCGTAATTTGAGCCAACCTAGATCTGTACAATCCATATGTTTGGTAAATCGGCTTAATAATCAACATAAAGATTTTAAGCAACCGATTTGGGCCTAAGTGGTCGCAAATTCTTACCGGGCTATTTGGAAATGCATGAATGATATAGTTTTCAAAAAGACGGAGTTTAATTCGATTTTGCAAGTTATTTTCGTGAGCCATCGGTTACGCTTCCGGGGCCCAGTTGCTGTGTAAGGAGCAGGCCAAGGACATCCTCATCACTATGAGTAGGAGATTGGAAGTCATTGCTCTGCAATTTGCCAATGAAGGATAAAATAATTTTTATCGTTTACCTTAGGTGGGGGCATGTTGCCCGTAGCTGCCTGTCTGCTCTGATTGACTTTTGTTTGAACTCTGTAATTTTTAGTTGTGTACATCTTCGGATGTAGAGGCCGGATTTAATTATCCGTTATCTAAAAAATATAAAGTAAAGAAAAATATATTCCATTTTTTTTAGAATTACACAGTACAACGCAGACGCTCACAACACGCACGCACACTCCCCCTGTGAATACACGTATGCAAACTCTACCCCTATGAGCACCTTCGAAGGACTGAGCACTGACAGATATGAAGATTCTCGAAGTCACCACTGACGACTCGTCGTCAACAGGTACATCGGTTACCACCTAACGCATAACACCATTTAATCATGCATATATAGCATGTATAATAATATTTAAATACTAGAACATCATTCTTTCGGGGGAAATTTTAAAACGGGAGAGTACAAGGCGTAGTGATGCAACCCTTGCACCCCCCCCCCCCCCCAAAAAAAAAAAATCCAGTACTGCTGTATGTACCAGGAGTGCCTTAAGTTGGAAATCTCTGCCCTGCGCTACGAGCCCGCAGTCCAGCTTATCTTTGAGATGTTCTTGCAACTGCGATAATACGAAAATGGTAGCAGACCAATACTCATTGAGCGAGACCCAACATTTGACCGGCTCATTTTGCAAACGTGGCGATCGCTCACCTTTTCTTTTAATAAAATGGTACCGATAAAACGAGATCACCTGAAGTATTTTTTCGAGGAATGGATGCGAAGTGACGGCCAGTAATGTTACATTCATACAAGTTACATCCAAGAGTGATAAATACAAATGTCCTTGTCACGACAAGTGTTTCAGTAACTAAACACATACGTGTCCAAAAAGATCAATCTATGATCGAATCCACCAGAATTACATGATGGTCAGCAGCGATTCTGTAACTAGACAGGCTTCCCCGTTCAGCTTAGGGAAGGGATCTTGTTTGCTGAGGACGAGGACCTTGCTCTTGTGAGCAAAGTAAATCTTTATGAGATTCTTGTATATAAGGCATGCCATGATGCACTCCACCTGACAGCAAGGTTAGAAAATTGGCTAAAATACATCACAGATAAATTGTATGCAAGATATAAATCAATGCTCTGTCAAAATCACCTCATCCACATCCATGTCGATCTCAAGCCATTTCAGAGCTTTTACTACGACGTTTAGCTTGATTTGATGCGCCTGGCTGGTTCCTTCTGCTCCTGAATGATAGTGGCTAAATAATAGCAAAGCCAAAAAGGATTAGAATAAAAAGTGTTAAGCAAGATTGCAATGACCATGATTTTGCACTCACATTTTCTTAACTAATCTCTGATAGACCTGAAGTTCAAGTTTCTCCAATACAAGGTAGACACCAGATTTCAAAAATCTTGCAAAACATATATCAGAGGCAGTCAAAGGTTGAAGCTGATTCAGCATAGGAACAGGTGAATTAATAAATCTTGAAAACAAAATAGCATATCAAAGACAGTGCAGACTGAAGCTGATTTACAGAGAAACAGGGGAATTTAAAAAATCTTACAAAACAAATAAGATTATCATAAGCAGCAAGGGATTTAAGCTAATTCAGCAGAAAACACTGAATCAAGTAACATTGCCAAAAATAAAAACATCGCAGACAGTGAAATAATTGAAAATAATCTAAGTAACAGTGAATGGTAAACTTACTGGTCTTCATGCCTGTCTAGGGCTTGCCTGAGGAGCCTGAGATCGCCACTCCTAAGTGAACTCACAACATCTGCGTACTGAGAGGTCATATTACCACTTTTGCAAATCTCAATAAGAAGCATAAAAGATATCCCTAGATAAGTACCATAAAATACAAGGCAAACATGTTTATCAACTGACTAAAGAATACACTGGAGAAGCATATTTAGCAAAAGCAGTAAGCACAGCCATCAAAACAAAAGCTTACAAGTATCAGCCTAAACAATAGCAACTGTTCATGGGAAGAACACAAAGATCAGCAATGGAATTCAAAATAACAGTCACTAAGCAAAACAATCATCTCGAGGTCATACCAAAACATACTTCCCTTTCATAACTTGGCATGTGTTTACCTCTAATGAAGTTGGTTTAACGGTCATGTTTTAAACGCAGTAAAATATCATTATTTGGCCTAACTGCAGATTACGTGGTAGCAGATAGGGACACATATTCCTTGTGTATGACTGGATATGGCCAGTGACACCCGTATTTAGAACATGGAAAAGGGCATGTCCCAAAAATGTGTGCTCGCCCTATTGGACTTACAGGACTTAGGTGCCCCGTAGGACTGTCTCTTTGACAACTCTTGTTTTGAACACTCCAGATAGAACTCAGGGTAAATTTAATAAGACAATCTATACCCTTCAGATTAAGAATCAACAACTGTAAATTTCTTTAAATGTAACCAATATGTGGCGAACTATTCTGTCCTATGTCAAAAAGGAATTTGCAGTCCCCATTGAATCCTCCTATCCACGCCTTCCAAAACCAGCTTTATACATCGAGAATGGCACAAGGTTTCCCTTTCACGCAAACAAAACATGTCACATGTAAATTTCTTCATGAAACGAAGCTTGTCTTTACACAGTTACTGAAGTAACATGAAAAAATAGCCTCACATCATTTTGTACGGTGAAAAAGGTGGATGGCCTGATTCTCTACTGCATATATAACATGCTACAGTTGCCTTCAACTTAAGCAATAACCCAAGAGTAGAAGTAAACATACCTCAAGAAGATTGTACCTCTCCAGGAGGGTTCTTTTTGGCAGTACACCTATTGAAAGCTTCACAGGGATAAGAAACTTCAAAATTCTCCTAAAAATAGAACACAGATTAGAGTCACAACACGCAGGTCTAAATCACATGCTACAAAAACCCCATGCAATATAAGTACCTCAAATTTGACTCGCTACGAGGATTGCAATGCATCAAAGCATAAGTTAACTTCTGATCTGCCTGATTAATGAAACAAAATCTTGTGTAAGAAGTTCACTATTTGTCGGTAACATCATTTTTGCAACCATGAATATTTTTGCGTGTCTGAGAGAAATGGAGAGCTTACAACAAGAAAATTCTCATTGAACACCTCCAAGCGCCCAGTGTAATACATGTAGGTGACCTTGTATCATGACAAGCAACAAAACAAAATTCATGGTTACAAATTAAGTCTCCAGTAGGGAGCAGTGGACATTAACTATGTTTATCTCACCTTGTCTTTCACAGGGAAATCTTCAAAATCGAAATTCCTGGCAGTTTCTATACTTCTTATGACACTACGACAGAGGTTTACTGTTCCAAGCTGCACAATTTAAAACATCATTAGCTACCAAGACCTTGCCAACTTAAAAACAGAACTGGAGCACTAGTGCACACACTACATTTACTACTCATCAAACATAATGTGATCTCTGCATATTCTATGTATTGCCTTATGCTCAATTGTGAATCCCGTGACAGAAGTTATAGATAGACAGACAAAAATTTACAAGGAAAACAACCTTACCCTGAAGTAAATTTTGAATAGCTGGCAGGTGACATAGAGTGCTCCAATACGCTTAGGTCCTTTCACCTGAAATGTTAGATAGAAAACATCTATCAAGACACAAAAGATGATAATATTAAATATGATGCATCACAGAACAGGCTCAACGGGTAGCCAACAAAAAACATCCGAAAGATTTCAATGCAAAAATACCCACTTAATGGTGTTCCTCATAACTTAAGTGAGCTAGAAAACAAAAAAGATGCTGCATCCAATTCCAACATCAACTATTCAAGCCTAGCTAATTACCGTAGTAACTACCAAATCCCTCGCAACAGTCCTAGTATCATTTAATGCATAATAGTCCAAATTAACATTCAAGATGGAATACTGAATAAATCTTTTGGATTGGAGCTACCGCTAATGCGCCGAAAACCTTCATCAGGAAGGACCCAGCTGCCTGGAGCTTGTCAGGGTTCTTCCCAGTCCTTGCAAGCTCCCTATCTGCCTACACCAAGACAATGGACCAGAATACATGAGCCCAATACACAAAATTTCACACACCCAGATCAGTTACCCCGCTCACCTTCTCGGCTAGCAGCCTGATTTCGAGCGTCACCGTGTGCATCGCCTCCAGAGCCCACGGCGTCTCCCAGTTCCTGAACTCCTGCAGGAATGCACTGCAACAAAAACAACGTCAAATCTTCGAAGAATCCAATAGAATGAACCGGATTGAGAGGAGGCGGAACGAACCTGGCAGCCTTCTCGAACGAGGAGTAGGCGTCGGCGAAGCGCTGCAGGGAGTGGGAGTGGATGGCGCGGAGCAGGGGAACGAGGAGATCGGCGAGGTGCGGGTAGCGGTCGCCGGCGAGGCGCGGGAAGTCCGGGAGGGCGGCGAGGGCGTCGGAGAGCGGGGTGGAACCGGGAGATGAGGAGACGGCGACGAGGGAGGCGAGCGCGGCGCCGTCCGACGAGGAGATTGCGTTGACCACCCGGGAGAGATAGTCGCCGATGCGGCGGTGCGCCTCGCCCATGCTCAGATACGCTGCCATCTCCGGCGGCGGCGCTGGGGTTTGCGGTTTCAGCGGCAGCTGGAAGAAGCCGGAACGGGTTCGATCCGGTGGCGACTGGGTGGTGGGATCAGCGATCCTTGACGTCGAGGGAAAATCGACGGTTGATGTTCGAGGTTTGTTCCGTCACATTAAATTAGTTTAATTTAATTAATAAATTCGATAAAGGTGTTCAGGTTGCCGGCGGTGAAACCGGATGATGCATATGGTACAGGAGTTGGTCGATGTGCATGCGAGGTTGTGTACTCGGAAGCCCTCCTGTGGAGCTTCCACCTTGAGAACATTGACTTTGGTGCCCGGTAACGATTGAGAAGCGGCTCGGCGGTGACGAACAGATCTCCGAAGGCTTCAAGGAAGATGAACAAGAGTTTTGAACTTCTTTATAATTTCCCTTTTCTTAAAAAAGTCGGTGTAATGCGGTAAGATCAATGCATTTTCTTTTATAAAAAAATATGATAAAGCTACGGTAACATGATACAAAACTATATAAGAGCTCTCCACTAAGGAGTTCTCTCAACCTCCAGCGTGTCACGTCACCATCTACTATGTCTTCTTTCAACACGCAAATAAGATTCACATCGCTTATCCACTAAAATCATCAATTTATTTCTTCATACTTTGCCTAATAACATCCATGTATGTAATGTGTTGTTTGCGTAGAATGTTACGACGCAATCACTTTAACTTTTACTTAAAATTTTATTTTTAAAATCATGAAATTCCCGCAAAGAACACACTGCGGTATCACCTGGGCCTCATTGAATTGAAGCATGTCCGCCTTTCCAACGTACAGTACAGACTATACTCCTTTTTCCTATATTAAAAATTTTCCATATTCATTTAATTAAAAATTATTAAAAATGTAATGTCAACGGCAATACCAAAGGAACCCGCTATGACATATTATTAGTTAACAAATTTACTACTCACATGCATGAATATTAGATGTCCCTCAAACTCCCAAAATTATTATTACATTTATTCACTAAGTGATACCCACGTGTTGCTGCGTTAATTTTTAAATAAAATTGTAAGATGAAATGTGAAAGTAGAAACACCAAAGCGATTATCTGACGATATTCATCTGTAAACGATATTATAGACGAAAGCATGTTAATTTTATTTGGAGAGAACCATACTTAAATGATTCATCCTACATGTATTTCAACTATGAGAATTTTATGGCGTGCTACTCGCAAATAGAACGTGTTATTAGTCACAGAAAATCGACGATGACATAAATATATGGTTTGGTGGATGTTGACATGTCTTGGTGGATGTTGGCATGGCATATAGTGGTTTATGATGTGGCGCGTTGAGAGGCGGGAGAAATCGTTAGTGGATACCAATTATATAGTTGCATATGATATGATGATATGATTTGTGCATAATCCATATATTTATGAACTCCTTTAAAAACAAGTTGTCCCGGTGCTTTTTTTGAATGGCGAGACCATCAGCTTGTTCGTGGCTGGTGGCTGGTGCTGATTTGTTCTGAGAGAAAAGTATTGTCGGCTGGTTATTGGTAACTGATTTGTTATGAGAGAAAAGTACCGCTGGCTGATGGCTTATAAGCCAAACGAACAGGGTGCAAATGTTCCAACTCATTAGAGGCACCAATGTGGACAAAAGAGTAAATTACGCCCATCATACAACAACTTGTCGTGTGGGTGCGATTGGTCCAACAAATTGTAAAATGCTCAATTTACTACAATAACTTGTCATGTGGGTGTGGATTAGCCCTCGCTTGTAAAATGCTCAATTTAGTAGAATAACTTATCGGGTTGGTGCATATTGGTCCAAACCATGTAAAATAATCAAATTAGTATAACAATTTTATAAATATGTGCATATTGATCCAAGAACTTATGTAAAATACTTGGTTCAATGTAATATCTGGCAAATTGGTGCACCTATAGTCCAAATTTACAAATGATAATGTATTAGACAATAAGGTAGCATTCAAATTTTCTTCCAACTAATAGTATTATTTGTCAATTAAAGTCACAATTTTGAATCAAATGTATATACATTACTTATTTTCTATTAGTTAAATTGAATCAAGTTTCAAAGTAATAATCAGGCAGGAACTCAAAGTAATAATCAGGCAGGAACTGAAAGGTAGGAACTCAAACAATAATCAGGCAAGAAACTAAAGCACAATTAACTCTAGATCCAAGAAACTGAAAGACTGGTTCAGTTATAATCAGGCAGGAACTCAAAGTAATCTTAGATTATTACAGTTCTCAATGCATATAGCAAGTATGCAGTAGTACTACAGTTAGTTTCGCTGTCGCCATGGCTGCTACATGATTAGTTCATCAGACTGCGATAGGAAATATAGCAGCAATCAAAACGTATTCAACCGGAAGTTATGCTAAATAAATCAGACTACATTAACCACTAACAGATGTATAATTGAGTTCAGGAACTAGCTAAAGTATACAAACGACAGTGTTGCCTCACAGGCTCACAGTACTAAAATCGTTATAGGACGACAAAGAGTGTTAATGTTTCAATTCAGAGGACAGATACAGAGGAACGCTAAGTGAATTGAACATCAGTGTTTTCATAAGTGCAACCTTGTATGAAAGCACTAGAGTACAGTCATGTGCAATATTCAGTACATACAAAATTGCATTGAAATACTATTAATATGCAAAGTGGCTAGAGGCTATCCATGCTATAAAATATGATAGAGATACCAGCGACAATCAAGCCAAAAGACAGTTCAATGCAGAGAACACCATGCTAAAAAAAGGTTTTCAGGCACAAGCATGCTACAATTCAGAAGCATCCTTTCTGAAGTTCACTGAACAACAATCATGAATTAATATACACAGGGACAACAAACTTGGATTGGGACACTACATACAGACATAGCAAAACTAACGAAGTGAACATGTATGTATACATGGTGAACAGAATGAAAGAATCAATTAGCAAATGAGAGATGGATAAAAGTTCATAAATCAGCAAATGGAGTCTTCTACATACCTGCTATGCCATCTCATTCCTAAGCCAAATCAGTGCACACTCTTGATCTACTTCAAAGGTGCATAGGAAAGCCTCTCTACTATCTTTGCTCTTGGCGATGACTGCAATTGCTTTGGCCTTTTCTCCTATGGTCAGCTCCATTGTGTTGATAACTGACACACACCTTCTAATGGAGTACTTATCACCTTCAGCAGCCTCCTTTTCTCTGGACTCCCTTTCCCTTGCCATTTCTGCAGCTTCATTTTCTGCTTGTTTCTCCCTCATTTCCAAGAATTTCCCCATCATTGTTTCTATCTTCTTCCTTGGCCTTTCTTCTTGTATTGGCTTCTTTCTTGTTGCAGCGGTCTTTTGTGGACAACGCCTTTCAGCAGATGCAGCTGCAATTTCCTGTAAAGGTTCTTGCTCAGCACTCCTTTCCTCCCCTTCATAGCCATGGGTTTCAGCCTCCACATCATGTAACTCCTCAATATGCGCATCATCTTCTACATCATGGATTGGCTGCAGCGGTTCTACATCCCATTGTGGCTGAAGAGAAATGACATTGTAATTCCCTTTAGGCAAATGACCCGCACAATCGAGTATAAGGTTACAAAGTTGGTCTCTAACAGCAAGGACACAAATTTAACTTTAAACAGCAACTCTAACCATCATATAGCTCTCCCAGATCATCAAACAGTGGAAAGGTTGCCTTGTTATTTCTGAACTTCTTGATTTTGGGGAATGTCTGCACATTTCAAGAAAACATTGATCAAATTACTTCTCATTTATGGTGGTTATCTGCACAATTACTTCAGGTAATCAACTTACCACTATGAGGTTAGCCCACATTGCTGGTGGTCCTTCAACCATGTTCCTTTGCTCATTCCATTTTGATCCGCTTTGCATCCGAGCGGCTTTCAGCATCTTGTAATCTCTTTTCGGCTTGCCCTTCCTTCTCTTGAATTTGAGCCTTTGTGAATGAGACCGACTTGTCCCTCACGTGGAACTCCTCAACCATCCTATTCCATCCTTCCGAATTCCAAGCAGCCATTGTCACCTCGGTGCCCACTCTCTTTGTAGTCATGCATAATTTCTACCGATGATCGCTCCGGAATTGATTCCAATCAGCCGTTTGTTTCACTACAAAAACAATGGACAGGTCATCAGCAATATAAATCTCAAAGCATAAATAATACAAAATTGACAACAAAGCATGAATAAACATTTAAAAACATACCCCTTGACATACTGGATTTAGGGGAAGGCTTCTTCTTTTGTAGCACCTGTAGGCAAGAACCTACATAGCTTTGAAGACCCCCTCACCATCATGTTTGGTTTTGGGGAGCTTCTTCCAACCATTGCTTTTATAATGAAAACAAGTTATTCATCAGCTTATTCATGATACAATATTATTACAACCATTACATCATATTCTTGGGCTAACTAACTTATTACAACTTATTATTGTGCTAACATATTACAACTAATGCTGGTACTGAGCCCACATTTCTTCGTGAAGCGTCCCCTCATCAGAGGTGACTAAATGTGACACAAATACCAGTCCCAGGAGGCTGGTCACACATTTATTACAACAGGTGGAATCAGTCTTTTACATCACGGCGACACAGAGGGCACGGTAGTGCCAACGCTACAAGGAACAACACAAATGCTAACGACCACACTACAATGGCAAAGGCTTCCATAGCCTCCTCAGAGTACCACACCATGGAAGCTTTCGGTAGGGGCCCTGGGTACACAGGCACGGTTGGGTGTAGGGCACGACCTACTTAACATCTTCGGGAATGTAATCGGGATCCTCCTCTCGTAAAATAGTTAGTAAAACAAGGGTGAGCACATACGTACTCAAGAAATCCAACCCCACCCACGGAGGGGCTTATAAGCGTAACCATGCATAAGGTATAACAAGGATCAGAGTTAAGGTTCATTTTGCAAACTTACACATGCGGGGGTTCATTTCAAAAAGGTTTTCGCAAATCATTTTCATAACCCAAGTAACTCAAATGTTTTAGGAAGAACCACCGTGGAACTACGGACTTCCCGTCCGTCGTAGCCCAGGCACACAGCCACACACTTCACCCAGAAAACAACTCACGCCAGAAAACATCCCATCCCAAACACTAGTTTTTGTGACCACACCGTGACTCGTCCAATACCGTGGACACAAACTTATTCGAATAGGTTTGACACTCGAGAGGTTGTACATCTTTACCCACAAGTAGGGTACCGTCACACGGACACCTCAGTGCCGGTACGGATCCTATCATAGCCATTACCCACCTTAGCTAACGCTACGAGCCACCACGAAAGCAACCAAGGGGTTATCCCACATAACCAGGGCGTACCTCACACGAGCGTACCCCTACTCCTTGGTCTCCCCGCCGCTCACCCGCACACCAGATGGCAAGTAGATTAACTAGTGGGGTTTATGCTAAGCCGTTGCCACATACAACGGTCGAGTGGTTGTACGATGATTTGGGTCGTGTGAGATGTCACGCAACCCGGTCCTTAACCGACAAGATGGACAACTCCCAACACGCTCAACCACACAGGTACGAGCTCACCCATACTCCTGACACACACGTCCATCCCGTCTACCCAGTTCTTTACTCATTTTCCAAACATATCCCATTTCCATTTTTAAAGCACTCACACATTTTGAAAGCACTCACACATTTTGAAAGCACTCACACATTTTTAAAGCACTCATTTAGGCCAAAACATGGTTCAATCATAGCAATCAAGGGTGGCTATCCTACCATGTTTTTGCAGTAAAACAATATGCAATTTATAAAAACGGGTTTAGGGTTCTATTTATAAAACTAGGATCAAAGCATGCATCAAAGGATGAGATTGAACTTGCCGTCTTCGAAGTCTTCGGGGAGTGCCGGCTCGGCGTTCGGGACCTCGGGCTCCGCTCGCGGAGTCGGCTCCAAACTCCGGCTCGGGGTACCTTCCTTCGTTTACTCCGTCGGCTATAGCGCACACACAGGCAAGCAAGCAATCAATAACAGCATACACATTTCCTCCGGCTGAGCTCGTGGAAGGTAATTAGATAAAATAGAGGAATAAATATTATGCAATGGTTCTGGGTGACGGATGGGTGATGGTATACCCGGCACGGGCGTGGGAAAGGTTGGGCGCGATTTGGATTAAAATTGCGCATGAAATGACGGGTTAATGGAGGTGTTTAGGGTTAATTAGGGGCCTGTTAGTATTTTATTATAAAAGAAAAGGACCTAATTATAATATTTAAACTTGGCGGGTGTGTTACTAAATAGTCCAGGGGCATGATTGTAAAGGGACAGGGTTGTTTTTGTGGTTTAATTTAAAGTATAGGGTCTGTTTTGGAAGAAAAGGGTGAGGGAAATAGAGGGGGGGGGTCGGTTTTGGATAAGTGGGAAAAGGGCAGGGGGTTTTGGGCAAAAAGCCCTTCTTCTTCCTCCCTCCCTCACGACACGAACGCGAGAGCGGGGAGGCCGACCGTGGAAGGGGGGGAGGGGCGCCGGCGACTCCGGTGCACGGCGACGGCCGGGAATTGGGGGCGAAACGAAGAGGAGGACGAGGGCAACCGATTCCGCTTCTTACCTCGGGCCGGGGTGCTCCGGAGGGGCGGATCGACGGCCGGCGGTGGGGGGCTGTTCACGGTGGTGACCGAAGCGGCACCGGTGGTGGTGATGGAGGGCTCGGGAAGGGAGGGGGGAATTGGTCGTGGAGGTGCGGGGCGAGGTGGGGAGCCGGTCGAGGCCCTTTTATAGGCGCGGGAAGGTCGTTTTGGCGAGGATATTTTGAGCTTCGCGGAGCTTCAATGGCCGTCAATGGAGGTTCGGGAAAAATCCCGGCGTGGACTCCGGCCGAGCGGGATTCTCGGTCGTTCTTCGTGCGAATTGACCCGTCGTGCGGTGCCGCCGTGGCCGTGGAGGGGAGACCGTCGGGGAAGTAATGGTGGCCGGTTTGGAGGTGACAACTCGCTGCCTGGTCTTCGTATGTCGAGCAATGGAGGGGAGGGGGGCGATGCGGCCTCGGCGAGCCGGCGGGCCGGCCTTGGCGTGCCGCGCCGCGAGGCCGGCCGGCCGTGCTCGGCGGAGAGGAGGAGGGGCGCGCGGAGGGGGGGGGGGAGTCGCGCGCTGTCGGTCGTGACCCTGGGGCGCGCGAGGAGAAAGGGGGGCCGCGCGGGGGGCCTTGGCCTGGAGGCCGAAGGAAGAAGATCGGTTGGGAAAAAAGAAGAAGGGAAAAAGAAAAAGGAGAAAAGGAAGAAAAGAAAAAGTAAAATAGAAAAAAGGAAAATAAGGGAAGAAAAAATAGAAAAGGGATTTAGAAAATTAGGAGAATTTCTAGAAAAATTAGGAGAAGGGGTTTTGCGGATTTTTCTGGGTTTCTCGGATACCGGCGTCAATTCCGGGACGGGGGGTGATGACGAGGCGGACCGGCCGGCGGGGACCGTGGCGTGCGCGGGATTCCCGCACGGTGGCCGACCGTGGCGCCGTGGAGGCACGCGTGGGTGCTGGTTCGGGTGCGGCGGTGCCGGCGGGATTCGCGGCACGCGCGCCGAGGGTGAGAGAGGGAGACGGTGACCAGGGTTCCGAAAGGGGGCAAATGAGCTCAGCTGGACAGTTTTGAAGACACGCGTGATTTATTTGGTGATTTATTAGGAGCTAAAAACGCGAGCGTTACAAACCTACCCCACTTAAAATGAATCTGGTCCTCGAGATTCGGCTAGGTTTCGAATAGGTGGGGAAACTCTTTCTTCAGTGCGTCCTCTCGTTCCCACGTAGCTTCTTCCACCCCGTGTCTGCTCCATTGGACTCTGCACACCCGTACTTCTGACGTTCTTGTCCGCTTGACCACAGTGTCTAAGATCTTGACGGGCACCTCCTGGTACCTAAGGTCTGGCTGAAGATCAATGGTCTCCACCGGTACTTGCTTCTCTTCCAAAACCTTCAAACATCGGCGTAGCTGGGAAATGTGGAACACGGGGTGTATATCTGACATTCCTTCGGGTAGCTCCAACCGATATGCTACTGCTCCGACTCTCTTTAGCACTTTATACGGTCCGATGTACCGAGGGGCCAACTTCCCGTGTACTTGAAATCTCCGAGTCCCGGATGGATGGGTGAAACCTTGAGGTAGACGAAGTCTCCCGGATTGAAGCTCGCTTCACGCCTTTTCTTGTCTGCGTAGCTCTTCTGTCGGGACTGGGCGGCTCTCAACTTTTCTCGGATATCGGCAACTCGCTCCTCGGCTTCCTTTATAAGTGCAAGCCCGACTAGGGCACGCTCTCCTACTTCGGACCACATCAGGGGTGTCCTACATTTTCTCCCGTACAGTGCCTCGAATGGCGACATTCCCAGGCTTGCTTGGTAGCCGTTATTGTAGGAAAATTTCGCATATGGCGGGTGCTCGCTCCCAATCTTTGCCATAGGTGAGGACGCATGCTCTCAACATATCTTCCGGAATTTCATTCACCCTTTCGGTCCGTCCGTCCGTCGGTGGGTGGTACGCCGAGGCGAAGTCTAGCTTGGTGCCCATGGCTTTGTGCGAGGCTTTTCCGGAACCTAGAGGTGAACTAGGTCCCTCTATCCGAGACTATTCGCTAGGCACTCCATGCGGCTTCACTATATTTTCTATGTAGAGTTTTGCCAACTTCTCTCCGCCATAAGTGGTCCGTACGGGTAGAAAGTGAGCGACTTTAGTGAGTCGGTCCACGATCACCCATATGGAGTCATGTCCCTTCTGAGTCCTTGGCAACCCTACTACAAAGTCCATACCTATCTCGTCCCACTTCCATACTGGGATTGGTAAAGGTTGCAACGATCCGCGGGCTTCTGATGTTCGGCTTTGATCCTCTGACAAGTGTCACAGTGGGCGACGAACCGTGCAATGTCTGCTTTCATCCCATTCCACCAATACTTCTGTTTTACGTCCATGTACATCTTGGTGGATCCCGGGTGAATGGAGTATGCTGAGTTGTGTGCCTCATCCATGATGGTCTGTCGAAAATCTCCACCTTCGGGCACGCATATCCTGTTCTTGTACCACAGGGTGCCTTGGTCATCTACCCTGAAGTCAGGGGCCTTGTTCTCTCCGGTATGCTTGCGGATCTTCATCAGATTTTCATCGGTCTCTTGGGCCTTCCGGATCTTTTCCTCTAGGGTAGGCTGAACACTCAGCTGGCGGACGTAGCCTTGGGGGACGATGTGTACTTTGAGCCGTGCCATCTTCTCTTGCAACTGGGCACTCTTGGGTGCTGCCTTCTCGTAGGTTTTCCGGCTTAGTGCATCTGCTACCACATTGGCCTTCCCCGGGTGGTAGTGAATATCCAGGTTATAGTCCTTGACTAGTTCTAGCCATCTTCTCTGCCTTAGGTTCAGGTCGGGCTGGGTGAAGATGTACTTTAGACTCTTGTGGTCTGTGTAGATTTCACACTTGTTCCCGATCGATAGTGTCTCCGGATCTTCGGGGCATGCACTACGGCTGCAAACTCCAGATCATGGGTGGGATAGTTCTGCTCATGGGGTTTGAGCTGTCGGGAGGCATATGCCACTACCTTCCCATCTTGCATGAGAACACATCCCAACCCTTGTCGGGAGGCGTCGCAATACACGACAAAGTCCCGTTGAATGTCCGGCAGGGTCAGCACTAGGGCTGTGGTCAACCTCTTCTTCAACTCTTGGAAACTTCTCTCGCAGGCCTCGGTCCAGTTAAACTTCTTCTCCTTCTTGAGCAGCTCTGTCATGGGTCGGGCGATCTTGGAGAATCCCTCGATAAATCTCCGGTAGTACCCTGCTAAACCTAGGAAACTCCTGATCTCGCCCACGTTGGTTGGTTGCTGCCGCGTTGGAGACCTGTCTCAACTTCCGGGGTCTACGGCTACTCCTTCGCGGTCAATATGTGCCCAAGGAAGGATATTTTCTCTAGCCAAAATTCACACTTGCTGAACTTGGCGTATAGCTTGTGTGCCCTCAATTTTCCCGAAGACTACTCGAAGATGTTGTCCATGCTCCTCCACGCTTTTGAAGTAAACAAGTATGTCGTCAATGAAGACCACGACAAACTTGTCCAGCCTCTTCCATGAACACCTTATTCATGAGGTTCATGAAGTATCTTGCCGGTGCATTGGTTAGTCCAAAGGACATCACCGTGAACTCATATTGCCCGTAGCGAGTGACAAAGGCGGTCTTGGGGATGTCACTCTCCCTAATCTTGAGTTGGTGATACCCCGATCTTAGATCCACCTTCGAGAAATACTTGGCTCCCTTCGGTTGGTCAAACAGTCATCTATTCCGGGAAGAGGGTACTTGTTTTTAATAGTGACCTCGTTCAGCGAGCGATAGTCCACGCACATCCTCATGCTCTTATCCTTCTTCTCCACGAAAAGCACTGGGGCTCCCCATGGTGATGAACTTGGTCTGATGAACCCACTTCGCTGGAGTTCTGCTAACTGCTTCTTCAATTCTGCCAATTCAGGGGCTGCCATCCTATAGGGCCTCTTGGCTATGGGAGAGGTTCCAGGGATAAGGTCAATTACGAACTCTATATCCCTGTCTGGTGGCATTCCAGGGAGTTCTTCGGGGAACACATCTGGGTATTCTCGTACTACTGGGACATCTTCTATGGACTTGGCTTCTATGTTGAAAACCATTATATCCGCCCGTGTCCCCGGGTGTGGCAGTCACTTGTATCCCGTCTGGGTTGGTCAGGTGCACTACTTTATCGGCGCAACTTATGAGGCCATGGTGCTGGCTTAACCAGTCCATCCCAAGGATCACATCTATCCCTTTGGATTTCAGTACCACTAGGTCTGCTAGGAATTCTACCCCACTTAAAATGATCCTTACCGGGGGGCATCCCGAGTTGACACTTAATGTCACCTCCGGCGTTCGAGTTATTAGGGGTGCTTTTAGTAGTACTGTGGGTATGCTATGCTTTTCCACAAAGCTTGAGGATATGAATGAGTGTGATGCTCCCGAATCGAACAGTATGGTAGCCAAAACTGAGCTGACCAGGAACTCACCGAGTACTACGCCTTGTGCTTCCTGTGCCTCTTGCGCATTGATGTGATTAACCCGGGCGCGTCCATACGACTGCTGGGGCTGCCTCATCTGCTGGTTGCTGTTGTTGTTGCCGAAGTTATTGTTGCTGCGCACTGGCATGCGGTTGGCTCCTGACACAAGCGGCCTTGGCCCGTTCACCGAGTTGGAGTAGGTGGTGGTGGTTGGCTTTTTAGCATAGGGGCAGTTGGCGATGAAGTGCCCGGTTTCTCGGCAGTTGAAACACACTCGGGAGTTGTTGTTGTTGCTGGCAGTGATCTGGCTGGTGTTGTTCTGTGGGGGCTTCATGGCACTCGGTTGTAGGAGGGCTTGAACGCGGGCTGCGGGGGCTTGCTAGCTCGTGGCTTGGGATTGGATTCGTATCGCATGGGAGCTTGGAACCTGGACATAGGGTGTCCAAAGTTTCTCGGCCTCTGGGACCGCTCTTGCTGCTTGGCCTTGTGTTCCATGAACTTGCGCTTGTTTTCCTTCTTTTCTTCGGCCCTTGCTCTCTCCGTGAGTATTGCCATGTTCATGAGGGTGTTAAAGTCCGGGTAGATCTGAGGAGTCAGCGGTGTCCTCGGTCCGAGTCGGCCCCTTCTTGAACATCTTTTGCTTTTTGGAGTCTTTATCCACTTCCTCGGGGGCATAGCGTGCCAGCTCTATGAACTGGTACGTGTATTCCTCC
The DNA here is from genome assembly GCA_947561735.1 of Cenchrus americanus. Classification (NCBI taxonomy): domain Eukaryota; kingdom Viridiplantae; phylum Streptophyta; class Magnoliopsida; order Poales; family Poaceae; genus Cenchrus; species Cenchrus americanus. The sequence goes on along the minus strand of OX387239.1, from coordinate 197,633,850 downwards.
ACAGACATGTTGCCTTGGCGGAGTTCGCGGAACTCGTCTGCCTTCCGCTTCAGGGTGGCCTCCGGGATGTGGTAGCGACGGAACTCCTCCACGAATTCATCCCACGTGATGGCGGAGGGATCCTTGGCGCGCGGCGCGGTAATTTTCCCACCGAGCTAGGGTCGTCCCGTGAGCCGGTGAGGCCGCCGAGAGAACCTTGTCGCGGTCCTCACAGTTGAAGGGCTCTAGCTCTCTCAGAATGGCTCTCAGCCAATCGTCAGCATCCAAAGGATTCACCGACCCGCCAAAGGTGGGCGGCTTAGTCCTGAGGAACTCGATCAACTTCTCGTTCATGCCCAAAACTCGGGGTCTTGGGCGGTTGACGGCGTTGAAGATAGCCTCCATCAGGACAGTCTGGTTGGCTAAGACTTGTGCCAAGTCAACAGGAGGGGGTGGCGGTGGCAGGACCACGTTCTCTCCTCCATCTTCATTTTGGTTAACCTCTTGGTCGTGGAGACGCTCCCTCCGATCGGCTTGCGATCCCTCAACGTCCGATCGGTGGGTCCTGACAGGGCGCCTGGAAACCATCTGTAAAGAAGCGGGTTTCTAAGAGATCTAGTTTTATGTGATGTTTAAGTAGATTATATCGGATTTCTTTTGGAAAGGCGGGGGCCTACCCCCGTCGGTAAGAACACAACAAGCACATAGCAAACAAGCAAGCACAACAAGTTTTTATTACAAACCAGCGAGGAGGATACATCCCGACTACGCAGACACACTACATGACTAAGGGCGCGACTTGGACCAGTACGGCTTCATTCCCTGGGTCTTGGGGCACACTACTCGCGAGGGGAGCTGTCTTCTGGGGTCGAGTGTTCTTCCAGCGGAATGAGCAACTCGTCATCGTTTCCGCCTTCGGGGTCTCCGTTTTCCTGAGGCTGTGCTGCGGCTTCGGCGGTAGGCCGTTGGGGGTTCGGTGATCGCCGGTGGTGCCGGGGGGGACTTCAATAGTTCCTCCCCATCCTACAAGGGGTGTTCCCGGCGGAGACTTGAGCTTCTCCAATGGCCGGAATGGGTGTTCCGCCGTGGGTCCATTCTTGCATGCGTTGGTCCCGGATCCTCCCGAGGCTTTCCCGGGCAACGGCTTCACCGCTTATGGCGCGCCGAGTCCTTGCTTCGGCCTTGAGCCACTCGGACTTGGTGCATCCTCATTGTGACTTCGGCTTGTTCGGCCCGACCGATTTGTTCCCTCAAGTGCCGGCCCGGTCATCAAAGAGCTTGTCCGGGGAGACAAGGTAGGCGACTACGTGGTACGGCGGGTCTTCTTGGTGGCGGCGTCGTTCCGGGTTTCTCATGCGGGCCCGCCAAACCGGGGTTCGATGGCGGGAGGGAAGTACCTCATTGGTGTGGGGACGAGGTGTTCTTCGTAGATTCGGCACGGAGTAGCGGAGGGCTTTTCGAGGGCCAAAAGATAGGTGTCCCGATGTCGAAACCCCGTGGCGGTCACGCGCCACGGCTCGATGTTGGTGTGGCGGTTGCTTCTAGCGACGGAGAGGACCACTCTACGGCGAAGAGTGCCGAGTTGCTCGTACTCTCGCCGTAGTACCTAGGGCGCTCGGTGATACCGAGGCACTCCCGAGGAGTTGATGAGCGGGCGAGCAAAACCGGGCTCCTCCCGGCACACGCCTTGGGTCCATCCATCTTCCGCCATCCGAAAACAAAGGTAGAGTTGAACGAGTTGTGGTGGGGTACAAGAGATGGATAACTTTATTTAGTAGCGAGTGGTTGGGGTACATCCTTCGGGGTACACTTATTATTGCTAGGACTCGGTTTCTAGCCTAAACACCCTAGTCTTATCCTCATGGTGATTCTTCCTCTAGCCGGATACGGCGCTTCTTCGGTGGAAGATCTTGCTCCAGCATCTCATCTTCGCTCCGGGTCCCTTTGTCCTAGTGAGTTTCTTCGGGTTCTTCTTCACCCAAGTCGGCTTCTCTTCTTCGCCTTCTACGTTCCCCGTGGAGCTCATCCCACGGTTGTTTGTGAAACATCTCCGAACGTTCTTTTTCCCCGAGGTAGTCTTGCTCCATGTTGTGTCGTTCAACTTCGCTATGGTTGTCTTTACCCTCTCCGGTTCTATCCTCTCGCTCTCGCTCTTTCCGCTCCGTCAATCCGTCGCTTCGCTTGCTTTGGGCTTGCTCCCGATAAAGGTGGTCTAGGCCTCCGAGGTATATGGATAGGTGGGAAAGCGCCTCTTCTAAGTCTTCTTCTTCTCGTTCTAGTCCTCTCATGCGATCAATCCACGAGCGTCCTCTTCCTCCGGAGGGTGGAAAGAATCCCATTGGAGTCCTTCGGAGGTGCCGTCTATAAACCACTCGTAGGCGCCGCAGGCCTTCCGAGCAGCCTTGGGGTAGGTGTCGGCGAAACGAAAACCAGTGGCGGAGACGAACCATGGTTCTATGTCGGGGTAAAGCGTGCTTCTTCCCACAAAGATCAGCAGCTTACACCGAAGGGTGCCGTAGCGTTCGTACTCCCGTAGACGAACTCTGGCGGATCCCTTACTCCGACGCGCTCTAGGCTGAGTAGCAACAGGTTAGGGAGGCCAGGCTGGACGGGGCAGATTCCTCCGTTCCATCCGGGGTTAGCCATCTGGAAACAGGCAAGAATCAAGGTAAGGATTTGGGAACAGGTGAGCTTAGCAAAGGAAAGGTTAGAGAAGGCCAGAGGAGGTCTCGTATCCTAGGGGTCATGTCCTACGGCCAACCTGGCTCTGATACCACCTGAAGCGTCCCCTCATCAGAGGTGACTAAATGTGACACAAATACCAGTCCCAGGAGGCTGGTCACACATTTATTACAACGGTGGAATCAGTCTTTTACATCACGGCGACACAGAGGGCACGGTAGTGCCAACGCTACAAGGAACAACACAAATGCTAACGACCACACTACAATGGCAAAGGCTTCCATAGCCTCCTCAGAGTACCACACCATGGAAGCTTTCGGTAGGGGCCCTGGGTACACAGGCACGGTTGGGTGTAGGGCACGACCTACTTAACGTCTTCGGGAATGTAATCGGGATCCTCCTCTGTAAAATAGTTAGTAAAACAAGGGTGAGCACATACGTACTCAGCAAATCCAACCCCACCCACGGAGGGGCTTATAAGCAGAACCATGCATAAGGTATAACAAGGATCAGGTTAAGGTTCACTTTGCAAACTTACACATGCAAGGGTTCATTTCAAAAAGGTTTTCGCAAATCATTTTCATAACCCAAGTAACTCAAATGTTTTAGGAAGAACCACCGTGGAACTACCGGACTTCCCGTCCGTCGTAGCCCGTGCACACACGGCCACACACTTCACCCGAGGAAACAACTCACGCCGAAAACATCCCATCCCAAACACTAGTTTTTGTGACCACACCGTGACTCGTCCAATACCGTGGACACGGCTATTCGAATAGGTTTGACACTCTGCAGAGGTTGTACATCTTTACCCACAAGTAGGGTACCGTCACACGGACACCTTAGTGCCGGTACGGATCCTATCATAGCCATTACCCACCTTAGCTAACGCTACGAGCCACCACGGAAGCAACCAAGGGGTTATCCCACATAACCAGGGCGTACCTCACACAGAGCGTACCCCTACTCCTTGGTCTCCCGCCGCTCACCCGCACACCAGATGGCAAGTAGATTAACTAGTGGGGTTTATGCTAAGCCGTTGCCACATACAACGGTCGAGTGGTTGTACGATGATTTGGGTCAGGTGAGATGTCACGCAACCCGGTCCTTAACCGACAAGATGGACAACTCCCAACACGCTCAACCACACAGGTACGAGCTCACCCATACTCCTGACACACACGTCCATCCCGTCTACCCAGTTCTTTACTCATTTTCCAAACATATCCCATTTCCATTTTTAAAGCACTCACACATTTTGAAAGCACTCACACATTTTGAAAGCACTCACACATTTTTAAAGCACTCATTTAGGCCAAAACATGGTTCAATCATAGCAATCAAGGGTGGCTATCCTACCATGTTTTTGCAGTAAAACAATATGCAATTTATAAAAACGGGTTTAGGGTTCTATTTATAAAACTAGGATCAAAGCATGCATCAAAGGATGAGATTGAACTTGCCGTCTTCGAAGTCTTCGGGGAGTGCCGGCTCGGCGTTCGGGACCTCGGGCTCCTGCTCGCAGTAGTCGGCTCCAAACTCCGGCTCGGGGTACCTTCCTTCGTTTACTCCGTCGGCTATAGCGCACACACAGGCAAGCAAGCAATCAATAACAGCATACACATTTCCTCCGCTGAGCTCGTGGAAGGTAATTAGATAAAATAGAGGAATAAATATTATGCAATGGTTCGGGGTGACGGATGGGTGATGGAATACCCGCACGGGCGTGGGAAAGGTTGGGCGCGATTTGGATTAAAATTGCGCATGAAATGACAAGTTAATGGAGGTGTTTAGGGTTAATTAGGGGCCCGTTAGTATTTTATTATAAAAGAAAAGGACCTAATTATAATATTTAAACTTGGCGGGGCTGTTACTAAATAGTCCGGGGGCATGATTGTAAAGGGACAGGGGTTGTTTTTGTGGTTTTATTTAAAGTATAGGGTCTGTTTTGGAAGAAAAGGGTGAGGGAAATAGAGGGGGGGGTCGGTTTTGGATAAGTGGGAAAAGGGAAGGGGGTTTTGGGCAAAAAGCCCTTCTTCTTCCTCCCTCCCTCACGACACGAACGCAGAGCGGGGAGGCCGACCGTGGAAGGGGGGAGGGGTGCCGGCGACCTGGTGCACGGCGACGGCCGGGAATTGGGGCGAAACGAAGAGGAGGACGAGGGCAACCGATTCCGCTTCTTACCTCGGGCCGGGGTGCTCGGAGAGGCGGATTGACGGCCGGCAGTGGGGCTGTTCGCGGTGGTGACCGAAGCGGCACTGGTGGTGGTGATGGAGGGCTCGGGAAGGAGGGGGAATTGGTCGTGGAGGTGCGGGGCGAGGTGGGGAGCCGGTCCGGCCCTTTTATAGGCGCGGGAAGGTCGGTTTGGCGAGGATATTTTGAGCTTCGCGGAGCTTCAATGGCCGTCAATGGAGGTTCGGGAAAAATCCCGGCGTGGACTCCGCCGGCGAGATTCTCGGTCGTTTGCTGTGCGAATTGACTCGTCGTGCGGTGCCGCCGTGGCCGTGGAGGGGAGACCGTCGGGGAAGTAATGGTGGCCGGTTTGGAGGTGACAACTCGCCGCCCGGTCTTCGTATGTCGAGCAATGGAGGGGAGGGGGCGATGCGGCCCGGCGAGCCGGCGGGGCCGGCCTTGGCGTGCCGCGCCCGCGAGGCCGCCGGCCGGGCTCGGCGGAGAGGAGGAGGGGCGCGCGGGGAGGGGGGGGAGTCGCGGCCGTCGGTCGTGACTGGGGCGCGCGAGGAGAAGGGGGGGCCGCGCGGGGGGCCTCGGCCTGGAGGCCGAAGGAAGAAGATCGGTGGGGAAAAAAGAAGAAGGGAAAAAGAAAAAGGAGAAAAGGAAAAAGAAAAGGAAGCAAAGAAAAAGGAAAATAGAAAAAAGGAAAATAAGGGAAGAAAAAATAGAAAAGGGATTTAGAAAATTAGGAGAATTTCTAGAAAAATTAGGAGAAGGGGTTTTGCGGATTTTTCTGGGTTTCTCGGATACCGGCGTCAATTCCGGGACGGGGGTGATGACGAGGCGGACCGGCCGGCGGGACCGCGGCGTGCGCGGGATTCCCGGCACGGTGGCCGACCGCGGCGCCGGGGAGGCACGCGTGGGTGCCGGCCGGGTGCGGGCGGTGCCGGCGGGATTCGCGGCACGCGCGCCGAGGGTGAGAGAGGGAGACGGTGACCAGGGTTCCGAAAGGGGGCAAATGAGCTCAGCTGGACAGTTTTGAAGACATGCGTGATTTATTTGGTGATTTATTAGGAGCTAAAAACGCGGGCGTTACACTTCGGCTATGGCATCTCTTAAAATGTTGCCTTCTACAGTGCCTGGATCATTGGTTTGCTCACCGGTTGGTAGAGGAACAAATAGTGTTGGATCGATAACATCCGGTTGATGATCTAACCATACTTCATCACCATGAAATTCTCGGATCAGATTGTGAAAGATGGCAGCAGCAACAGGTATTTGAACCTAATTTTCTAATGTATGGAATGTGGCAATTTTGAGAATGGGAAAGCGCTTCTTAAGTACCCCTAAAGCTCTTTCCACATGATTTCTCAATAGTGTGTGTCGGTGGTTAAAGAGCTCCTTTGAGTTCTGTGGCCTTTGATTCCCAGCTCCAAACTCTTTCAAATGGTATCTAACCCCTCTGTATGGAGCAAGGAAAGGTGCCTCATTTGCATACCCTCCGTCAACCAAGTAAAATTTGCCTAGAGGTACCTGAAATCCTTTGCTCATAGCTGGCCTTAACACTCTTGAATCAGTAGCTGATCCTTCCCACCCACTGGAAATAAATGTGATGTTGAGGTCGAAGTCACACGCGACCATCATATTTATGCTTAGTGTGACTTTCCTATTTCTAAAAGGGGAGTGTTTATCGGGAGATATGGAAACATGAATATGGGTTCCATCAATAGCACCAAGACAATTCTTGAAGAAAGGATAGAAACTAGGATTTTCTTGGATTTTTTGGTGCACTTCATTAGGATTGGGAGGTTGAAGGAAGCGTTGAGAGAGTGTGGGAACGACATTCTTGAAGAAATGATTGATATGATGATGAAGCGTGTCGTTGCTGTGCCCAAAAGTCACTGCAATGTCCTCATACGAGGCGTTGCGACTCAACATGTATAGGAAGAAACCCAACTTCTCCTCAACGGTAATCCTTGTATCAATCACAATCCTTTTCCTTCCGAGGTAAGTAGAAACCTCTCTGAAGATGTAGGGTTCCATCCTAAATGTCATTAGACAGTTTTTGACATGCCCCTCAAGGAGTCGACGGACCTTGATCTCTCATGTTTCTTCTGATGTGTGACGTTTCTGCCTTACCCCCCCTCCTCTAGTAGAACTCATCAGAAACAATGCAGGGAAAACAAACATCATCATGTTGTCATCGTAATAGAAGTAAATGAACTTTGGAACAAAAACTGTGTGTAGGTACCATCTGATTATCAAGCCAAACATATAATATGTGGGATATGGTATACTAAGTATACCCACTTATATATTAGTCAACAATCAAGACATGTAAATGTACATTTTTCACACATAGCATCACAAGAAGTGACAGGCATATATAATTCATAGAAGTTCATAATCAGTTTATAATATGCGTATAAACAATTCATAGAAGTAATAGAAGTGACACTAGTAATTTGGTACCTTTTGGTGGAGGCACCGGATCCCAAGATGGAGGTGGTTCACCTTCCCCAACTCTTATTGGGGCTGGAGGAATCTGTAAAGTTAAAGAAACTGATATCAGTATACAGCAAATTAACCTGCTGTAATAGTAAATGGACAGGAAAAGTGACAAAATATAAACCTGCTGCATGCATATATACTGACAGTATAGACCATGCACTGAAACTGAAACGTTTCGTGAGACTTAATTAGTTTGAACAAATAATTTTCACTCTGATTCGATCTACGCAAAAGTACTTGCTGGCAAATGGCATTTATCAATAAGAGAAAACCAACATGCAGAAAAGGGCACTTGCCTAACTGGCTTTCATATATGCTATACAGTAGCTCCTACTACATACGTGGATAATTATGCTACTATATTCGCCATGAACAGGAAGCTAGAGCTCTAGCTCTTTTGGCAGCCAGACAGTGGACCCACTTGCCATTGAAACAAATCTCTCAACAAATCTCTCTTGTCAACCAAACTTAAAGCCTGAGCACGAATCTAGAAAAAATTCCATGGGTCACAAAGATGCATGTTTGGCGCAAAGAACCATTCGACAGTCATACAATTTTTTTAATTTTTTTAATACAAGAGGCGCAATCATGCCTCCCGAAACAAATAAGCAAATAAACTGCACTAGTTATGGTAGAAAACTAAGGATAGACTACTGAGGAATATCACTGACAACTCATGTCTACCAGTGATAGTGTAACTGTATAGCAAAATGCGAAAAACCATATCAAATAGTAGAACATTGTTCAAATTCGTATAGATTTCACTATCTCACAGCATGACCTAGCTGTTGTTTCTCCTGCTGCCTCGAATATGCATTAGCTTGAACAAAGTAAAAGGATAGTCAAATAGTGCTTGAACAGAGTTAGTTACTTGCTCAGGGTTTGTCTGCGCAACAAAGTTCAGTACATCCACACTACTGCCTAAAGAACACCATGTTATAGCTCTTGTACTGGAAGTGATTATTTGCAATATCATGGTGCCATGATACACTTAAGCCAATCCAGGAAGCCATATCTGAGGCAGTTGCCGGCGCAAAGGCGGCAAAATAGATGCACAGAAACAAAAATACAAATTATGAAGCATGTGATGTTCAGGATAAGTGACTCCACAAAATAATTGAATCGAAGGGTGACATTTGGTGTCTACCGGGGCTAACTAACATCACTTACATCTAATGTGTCTCTAAAATAATTTATTAAACAACTCAAGATGTGTTCAGCAAACTGTCAATATCTTACGAATCACATGAATTCTGCACCAATTGCACAGATCACAAAATTCAGTGAGCTTAAATCTTTCATCTAGATGTCACAGCAGAGGACCATGAACAAACGAAGCCTATCAAGAAATTAAATATGATACACATTGATGTCATTTAGCTTAAAACCATGAGTACTTAGCTCTCAACCACACACTTATCCTCAATATTGTCATCATGTCACTATGCAGAACCAGAACCACACTGGCTACCTAGAAGTGCAAATGAAGGAAATGTCAGGTAACAGCCACCGGCCATCATTTGCCAATGCCAGGCAACAACAAGAAAGCGCAAGTGCCAGTAAAGCTCCATCAAACATGCATATTATCACAGTCTCTCACCAGGACAGTCATACAATACATGGAAATTTCTCTCTACATGAGATGCAATGCAGCTCTATGCTAACCAACAGATCCATCGATTTTATCCTAGGGAGTACATCAACAACCAAGAAGACTGAGATCTATCGGCAGGCCAAGCCATGGGTCGCCGGAAGGTGGATCTGAGCGGATCGAGAGGGCAACGACCGGAACCAAGAAGGACGCGCGTGGTCCATCACGCCGGCCACACGCGCTTGAGCTCCACTCACACACCGGCCGCCGGAGAGGGGAAAGAAGAAGAGGGCGGGAGAGCGGAAGGCGCTTACCGAGGAGAAAGCTGCGACGGAGTTCCTGGATGTGGTACGAGAAGAGCTCGCCGATGTGGATTCGCGCCTCCAGCCCTCCACCTCGCGGCGCCAGGCCTCCACCTCGGGCCGCCGCTTCGTCACCTCCCGCGCCGCCAGAGTCACCTCGTGCCTCCTCCTCGCGACCTCGCGTCCTTTTGCCCTCGAGTCGCCGCAGTAGCTGGTAGGGTTCGATCCGGAGGGGTGGACACGGGGATTGGATCTCACCGTGTGGGCTGGGCTGGGGAATGAAGACGCTATGTTTTTTTCCTGAGCCGGGCCAAAACGAATGCCAGTTTTGCTGTGTAGCTGGATTGGAAACAGAACGTTGGAACCCCTCTAGATTCAGCCCATTCCGAAAGAAACGAACGAGGCCTAAAGGGAAGGGGCACCGGGTGGGGCCGGAGTGCATGCATGCAGAAGAAAACAAAAAGTGGTGACATCAGTCACATGCAACATTGATTGAAACTAAAAAATCTATAAATCACAAACCAAACATCAAAATTAAATTCCGATCGCACCATTGGATTTCTGACAATAAAAACTTCGAAACAAGATCCTACTTGATTATATTTTGATAAACTTTTTTATTTCATATTTTTTATTACGGTCAATATTTTGTTATCGCTAGCGACAAAACGAATGAAGTGTCAGAACAAACGAGAACAGAATAAGTTTATATGTCATCCCGAACAATAAATATGGTGTCAGAACAAATCAGAACAAGGGTCAGACACATGTTAATATTATAAACAGAAAAAATATTACTATAGCCAGAACAAATTTGTATGTCATCTCAAACAAAAAAGTATTAGAACAAATGAGAACAACTCTAAGAATAAAATCTGATTATATTTGGAACAATTTTGTGTGTCATCTCGAACAAAAACAAATATAGTGTCAGAACAAGGGTCGTAACGAATTCTTATTATAACCCGAACAAGACACTTATAGCCACAACTTATTATTCTAACGAGAACAAATTTACATCTCATCTGGAACAATAAAAATATTAATGGGGAGAAAATATTAAAAAGGAAAGAATGGCAAAAATACAATAGAAAGTAAAATAAATAAATAAAAAAAAAGAGAAATAAAAGTGAAATAAGAAAAATAAAAGAAATAGAATAAAAATAAAGAAAAAATGAAAAAAATAAGGAAACATAAATAAAAATAAAAACAAGAAGAAAAATAAAAAAACAAAACAAAAAATAGAAAAAATAAAAATAGAAATAAAGAAAGAAAGGAAACAAGAAATAAAAAAGAAACAAGAAAAAAGAAATAAAGAAATAAAGAAAAAGAAGCAAAAAATAGAAAAGGAAAAAGAAGGAAAAATGCCCCAAACTCCCTCCCACCCGAGCGGCGCCCACCCGCGTCGCTTCAAATCTGTCGCTGAAGCGACGCATAACATTTGCCCTTCGCAAGCATCACGTCCGCCGGCTGCCTTCTCAGGATGATTAAGGCGGCGACCCTGAGCGCCGTAGCGGCAACAGTGAGCACGGCCACGCCAGCGTAGATACCGCCAGTATCCCTGCCATACAACACCTTGTTCGCGTTTGCTCATCTGTTTACTCGCAACATCAATTTAACATAGTGCTTGTGTAGAGATCGGAGGTGGCCACTCACCACCAGACGACGCCCCAAACGATGACGACGATATGCTTGGTCTCCGAGCATGGTTTTTTTACTGTTGAAAACCGCAATTTATACCGCGGTAACCACTCAAAACGCTGCGGTCTGGTATAAAAAACTACGGTAAAAAATATCTAACCGAGCCTATTTACAGCTCGGTTTTTGCAGTTTACCAGTCGGTTAACCACAGCTTAAAAAACCATGTCTCCGAGGGGACGGGGTGGAGCTTGCCGTAGCGGATGGCTTCCATGGGCAATGCAAATTTACGGGCGACCGGTAGAGGGCTTCGTCACGGTCGTTTTCCGACAACACCATATTAGGAAAGTAGGTCCCGATGGTAACTTCCCTTATATAATTTATTAAAAAATTATTTGAGTAAAACATTTTTAAATGTTTTTCTTAATAACCTTCTTGAAAAAATCAGCAAAAGTTTTGGAAGCACAACAGAAAAAGTTTTGAAAATTATTTTTCAAAAACATTTAAGAAAAATGTTTTCACAAAATGTTACAGATAAATTCTTAAAAAAGCTTATCAACAAACAATTTCAGAAAAACTTTGTGAATTTTTTTGGAACCCTATAGTTTGGGAAAATCTAGAAACTTAAGAACAAAAAATTTTGAAAAACATTATAAACCGAGCTTTAGAAAAATGCTCAATAAAGTTTGCGAAAATAAAAAACTGAAAACTCTACATGCTTCTCCGGCGGTCCCGTTGGGGAGGTCGCCGCAGAGGGCCCGCCGCTGTGGCCGTCATGGGTAGATCTCCGGCGGGGAAAGCTCGCTGGAGAGCCATCTTCCATAAGCCGCCGGCCCGTCGACCCGTGCCACCGCTTCGGCGGGGAGAGCTCGCCTGGGAAGCAGGGAGCTCGCCTCCCCACCGCCGGGCAGCTCGACCCCCATCGTTGCTATTGCGGGAGGCCGCCCTGCGTCTCTAAGGGCTTGTTTGGGAATTAGTGGAATGAAGGGAAATGAAGGGTATTGGGGTGGAGGAATTTCCATTATAACTCAAAATTTCCCAAAATCCCCTTCAATCCTCTTCCCTCCACTTCAATCCTCTATTTCCCAAACAAGCCCTAATCGCGCGGGTGAAACCCGCCGGCCGCTGGCCACCGCTCCGCTCCCTGGTGATGGTGGATGAGATAGGAAATGTGTTGTGAATTGATTCATTACCATAGGGCCTGCACACATGGGGGACACGAGAGTTGGAAATCGACCGTGAGGAGCAGAGTCACCGGTCAACAGTAAACTCAACATTGCGCGGCTGCCACAGCCATGGCGGTTGACTGCGCCACAAGCAGGAAGAGGACGGTGCAGATCCCCAGCTCGGGCGAGGGTTGCGGGTTCTGCAGGGGTATATAGATGCACCACTGAGCAAGCAGATGGGCGCCAATGCAAAGACCACATACACATCACCACCACCGTTGGCCAAGCTAGCCAACAAAATAATGAATGCACTTTTTGTAGAATAAAACATGATAGAAGGTGGATCAGGAATGTACATTAGCAGCGTTATCCCCCTCGGCAGCAAATCCCAAGATGGCACTCATGTTAGCAGTAGGGTAGTGGGGACTGTGAGGAGAGAACTGAGTAAGGATCGAAGAGCAAGAATGGGGAATCGAGATCGGGATAAGAACGGAACAAGGGTCGGTTGCTTGTTTCAGAGGAAGAACATTGTTCTGTTGATACAAAATCATTGATGTCTGTCTCTCCTCTCCTCTCCCGTAAATATCTAGCCTATCAACAACATGGGATTGGCTCGATACAAGTGCATGCAAGCACTAGAAAGTCCAATCTGGCCCAATGAGTCGCTGGTTGCTCTTCTGGGCCTTGACCTCGTCATGGGCTTCTCTTCATCTACTTGCCTGGGCACCGAGCTACTGACAACTCAAATCCCCTAGGGACCCAACCACGGCAGACACGATGATCACCGCCTAGTTGTCCATTTTCATTTCCATTATTCTTGCTCGCACTTCTGGCTAGTACACACTACAACTGTGATGCTAGGAGGCCTTCGCCCTTCTAACAGATGTATGGTTTATATAGGTGTTGCACACATGCCGTTCTTGAATATAGATCGGCTCGAGGACACAACAAATAATATAGGAGTATGTGTAGATCTACGAACACTAATGTGATCAGTCGATGAACTGCACAAGTGGAATGATCAAGTCAACTACTTCACCATGCATATGTATGTATATGAAAGTTACCAGGAGAAGACAGATGTTTCTGTTTGATTTGTTCTATACCATCTATATGGCATTTGACCTTAATGTCAAATATCAAATAATGACAACTTAGTCCCTGGATAACTATTTAATCATAGATGTGATCATATGTCAGTAGAGTATTTGCTCAACCAAATTTGACTTATGGCAACATGCATGTTTGTCTAAATGCTACCATGGTGTGGCGCTTGATTGGAATCGATCCACATCTTGAAGAATTCAGACTGGCGTGGCTGTTGGGGCGTGAGCTGCAACTTCCGTCAGCAGTCCACACTAACAATGTAGTCCTCTTGATCCTTTGGCATATCTGGAAGGCAAGAAATGCGCTGATCTTCGACCAAACCTCCCTTTCGGCTACCTCAACTCTCCGACGGGTTCTGCATGATATGGAGAGCTGGAGCTACCGCTACAAGAAGATGTTCCACCATTGGCGGGCTTGGATAGTGTATTTTAGCTCTCGTGTGTAACCTCTACTTGTATTATCCTTTCCTCGCCCCTCTGTTCCTGGTTGCCTCAGTCAGTTATTTTTGCACTCATGGTGCAACTTCATGCAATGAAATTATGTACGTGGGGATAACCCCCCCCCCCCCCCCCCCCCAATGTTGTTCGAAAGAACATGCATGTTTGTGCTACTGTGTACGCACCCTGATCTAGTTGAACATGCATGTTTATGCAGCTTGAAGCACGCTACGTCATTGTTACACTTCAATACTTCATCTGTCGTGATGTACCAATCAGGAACATATGCTAGCTCATTACTTCTAGTACAATATGATAGTCTTAACTAAGCTATCAAACTAATTGTGTGCTCCTGCACGGACTAATTAATGAATTTAAGAGAAATGTGTATTGGGAAATTAAGAAAAAAATGAACTAATGAAAAGTAATAAAAATATGTACCTTGTACTATCTCATTTGATACGATATAATGTTAATGCTGATATATACTTATCTTTATCCAGTTGTGATAGGCATTAGTTAAAAATTACGATATACTTTCTAATTCATATTTTTATGTTTTTTTCACATCGCATCACACCTTCATATGTGTTTAATTGAAATCAGTATTTCATCACTTACATATTACATGAATATAATACATGATCTATATAGTTACACACATCATGCACATACTAGTTTTAAGTAGTATTTTCTATATTACAAATTACATAAATAGGTAATCTAGAGTCAAATATATTTGCATACTTTGGGTTTTCTTTATAATAATTACATATGCAAGTTACTTCGATAAAAGTTTAGGAGTTACTTAAGGTTATTCTAATGGGCAGTCTAAATGCAAATTAGGTGTCCTTTAATTATTTTTCATAATGATATGATGGGTATCTAGATGAAAATTAGCAAGTTATTTTTATGCCATAGTTAGATAATTTAGAGATATTATGAGGTTACTTTGGATTATTTTTTCATAATAGTAGAAGTGTGTAATTGTTTAGAAATGTGTTGTAGATCCAATGGCTGTGATCTTAGGGGCTATTAGTGACGATCGGATTTTTTTTCTTTTAGAATTTCTAGACCCCTTTCTAGAAATAGATCCGGTGAATGACTAATAAGAAAGTGAGAGCACCCGGTTTTAATATTACGGTTTGATGGGAGATCTCGACCTGGGAGTCGGAACTTGGACCAGTATGGTAGCTGCATGGCGTTCGTTTTGTGTCATGTTTTTTTTTTGAAGCGTCAACAGGGGCAGAGCTCGCCCACCTGAACATTTCATTACAAGCCATAAGCCAAAGGCTGGCGACAAATTTACAAAGGTGTGTCAAAGTCACATATTAGAGAATAAGATTGCAAGCACAAAGCAACAAATATAAATCCACATACACTTATTTTGTGTCATGTTTCATAAAGATTAACATAAAAACTTCAAAAGAAGCATATCTACTTTGTAACAATAAGATTAGAAGATAGAGCACATAAAAGTTGCACCAAAGTATCATAGTACATAAGCCCGCACATCGGGGAGGGTATGGACAAATGCACTTTTGTTCATACCCAAATCCAAATAATTATTATCCACTTCTTACCCTCCCCATTGCCACCCATACCCAATGGATAACTAGTTTTGTACTAGATTCTATACATACCCAATCGATTATTTGCACTCTCCCCACACCCTACCCTCCCCATTTCTTCAATGGATAATTATTTTCTACTCATACCCTCCCCATTTGAGATGGGTGTGGATTTGAATATGGATAGTGGATAAAAACAACAGGTATAATAGTACATACAAAACGGAAACTGCAGAGCATTTTTCTCTCTACACTTAATCGAGTGAGTCAGTGAATGGCGTTATGGGCCCTATATCAATTCACAAGGTATGTTGCGGCGATTAGGCCAGTCAAGTCAGGAGCTGAGGAGCATGCGTCCGGAAACGCCGAGACTACGGTGGTCCCAGGAAAGACTTGGGTAGCCACAGCCAACGATTCCGGCCAACCCTGCAGGCGGGGGATCGGAGCGTTGCGAGTTGCGACGCGTGACAAGTAAGCATGCATGCATCGACGACCGCCAGAGCACGGCCATCCTACTCATGCCGACAGGCGACAGGGCCTTGCAGGCACCAGTTTTGGCAGTAGGCGCCCGCGACGCGGCTTCTTCCTGGCTAGGGATGACAATGGGCCCCGATCCCCGATGGGGAATTCATCTATTAGGGATGTAACTGCGTTTTTTTTAAGTTCCCGCGGGGACGTTAGCGGACTAAATGTCATCCCCGTCGGGTGAGGAGGGGCAGGGAACGTTCCCTGTCTCCCCGTCCCCGTTTCCCCATCCCCCGTCGGGGGTATCCCGCATGGGCCAAAAGAAGCCCATATAGCACTAGCCCAGTTACAAATTGATAAAAATCCTAACCCTAGCTCCCAGCCGGCCCTTCCTCGGTTTCACGTCCCGCCGCCTCCTCTCGCTCGGTCTCTCGTCCACCTCCGACTCCACCCGACCTCTCTGCAGTCTGCACGCAGGGGCTGCCGCTGCTCACTTGCTCGTCCCCAGCACCATGCGCCGCTCTGTGTCCCATCTCAGTGCTAACCAAGGCCCCACTCCCTGACCCTCACCACGCTGCACTCCCATGAAAGCTGCAAACTGCAGTCCCACGGGAGGAGACATGGTACGCATCTGATACATCCATATCGGGAGTCAACGACGCTTCCATGATTCTATTAAGGAATCATTTCAATTTTTTATTTTGCTTAGAGCAAGGATTGCAAATTGGACAAAATGGATTTGTTACTGATCTTGTCTTTGTTCTTCTCTGTTCCTGTATACTTGAGAAATTGAGTTGCTTGAAAGCTCTGTAACTGTGCTTAAGTTTATGAGACTGAACATAGCTTTCTGCTATGCAACACCCAACGCGAGGTCCTGCTAGCATCTCGCCGACGCCGATGCGGCTCCAATCGCGAGTGCTACTGATTCTACGGCGTAACAGCACTTGTCGGGTGTGCGTTACCCGTTGGAGCCCCGTTACTCCAATCGGGGGCGGGGGCGGGGACGGGAGAAAAACATCCCCGAGACGGGATCGGGGACGGGGAGCGGGGGAAATAAGGTGTGTCGGGGGCGGGGACGGGGTAGCACTCCCCGCCGGGGATGTCCTCGTTGCCATCCCTATTCCTGGCTGCCACTTCATCTCTGTTACCCGAAGACAAGGTTGTGAACTTGTGATTAGGTTTCTAAAAGAACGACTTGTGGATATCAGCTGATCAACTTGTGAACTTGAAATTTAATCTTGGTTTATTGTTTTTTTAGAATATCTTACTATATTGTTCTCCTTAACTATTGGACTGAATTTTAAACGAGCAAGCTTAAGCTTATCTAGCTACTACGATTTTTATGGGGAATTTGGTCGACCCGGAGTGCCTTGAACGAAGAATGTTGTTATGCTTTTTTCATGAAAAAAATCCACATTGCTCTCCTCAAATATATCTGAAGTCTGAATAACCTTCTAAAGTATTTTTTATTCAATTTACCCCATAAACTATACCGTTTGGTTCAATTTACCTCTTAATATATTTTTCTCGAAGTTTGAAGTTCAAAATTTGCAAGTTTGTAGCAGCAACACATAAGATATGTTTAAAAAAATATATAATGGAATTTCATCACTATTTTGATATAGTAAGATATTTAAAGTCATCTATGAGTGAGGTGGCAACTTAATCCATGACAGTCATTTTCGTCACAGATTATGGGCTTTGGAGTGTGTTGGGTGGGTTTTAAACAACTCTACGAAAGCTTGAGAACGTCATAGATCACGTTAATCTAAGATGAAAACGCTAGAACATCACAAAGGTTAGTCTGCAATGCTCAAGACCGCTTTATGATGAATATTTGATGGTAGACCACAAGATTTTTTTAGTGATAAGATACAAAATTTTATATGAAATCTAATGATGAAATTCGTCAAAAAAATTTTGATATATATTATGATGTCAAATATCACCCTGTAAAGTCTCAAATTAAATTTTTAACTTATATGAGAAACAAAAACGATAAATAGCAGTATGTGGTGAGGTAAGTTGAACCAAAACATATATATAGTAAACTACAAGTTATCTGGAGTTTTTTTTGAACTAGTTATCTAGACTTTCATTATACTTGAAGGGAGTATTTGGAATTTTTTTTCCTTTTTTGCGTTCTGTTGCTTTGTTGGACGTGCATAAGGCTTGAAAATAAAGTCATATCATGAATGAAGAAATATAAATAAATAGTCATGATTAATTACGTAGCTTATCATGACTAAATCGTCACCCATTTTTAAAAAGACTTTTCATTCATAGCCACTTATCTTCTCCTAGCACTACCGGATTCATCCTTGTTGCCGTGAGCCTCACGGCAATGGATGGTTCACTCACGGCAAAGGAGTTGTCGTGAGTTGCCGCCGGCATACCGCTCACGGCAAAATTCTGCTGGCAAAGAGCTCTTTGTCGTGAGTCGAAGCTCGAGCTCACAGCAAAGTTGTGCCATGAGTGCTTTTAGGCTCTCAGCAAAGTTTTGTGCAAAAGAAATAAAAAAAGCAAAATCCAGCACTATGGGCCCACCGGCCGGCCGTCGTTGCCCTCCACCGCCGGACCTCGGTGCTCATCGCCGCCGCCATGCCCAGACCTCTAGTCGCACGCCACCGGGCCACCATCGCCACCAGGCCGGCGCAGGCCACCACCACCAGGCTGCTGCACACCACCGGGCCTCAACCACCACCGCCGCCATGCCAGATCTGGATATGGCTAGAGCGAATAGGATGGTGGAGCGACCCACGCCGGATCTGGCATGTCCGCCGACGTGAAGGAGGACGCCGCATCGTAGCCCAGAGGGGAGGAAGGAGGACGCCGCACCGTAGCCCGGACGGGAGGGAGGCACCACCGTAGTCCTCGAGATGTGCCGCTCGCGTAGAGATGTGCCGCCGCCGTAGATCCTGTCGTCGTCGTACATGAGCTGCAACGCCGCCATCCTCGAGATGCACCTCCGACGTCCCTGTGCATCCCGCTGCCCGCTCCTCGAGATGCGCTGCCGCCGCACTTCACCCCACCGCTGCTCCTCATCGTCGGTAAGGGGTGAGTGGAGGGGGGAAGCGAGGGGAGGCAGAGGAGGGGAGCGGCGGCGGTGGCGTCAGAGGAGGAGAGGAGGAGGTGGCCCGCGGTGGCGACGGAGGGAGGAGCTCAGGGGATCTAGTGGGTGGAGGCAGGGGAGAGGAAGAGGTGGGGCGCCCGGCGGCGGCGGGTGTGACAACCCACCCAGGAAAATACCGTACTATCGCCTAAACCAATCCACTTTGGTCATTAAGCAATAATAAATTATCATCTTGTCGTTAGTTGTCGGGTTAACGCCTGGTAAATCACTTGAAAAACACATAGAGGATCGAACATATGCATTAAACTCACACGAAGGCGAGTCCAGAGTACAAACACAATTTAAATCCAAATTACCACTAAGGGTTTAATTATTACAAACCATTTTTCATGACATGATAAGTAAAGGTTCAAAATTTGAAAACAGCAGAAAAGTAAAGTAGCAAAACGATAAACATTACAGGAGGTCGTCCGTGATGCCATCACTCGTCATCATCCACCCATTCCAGCTCCCAGCCGGGTGGAATCTCACCAGGTCAACAACACTTGCAACACATTTTTAAAGCAAGGCTGAGTATACTAATACTCAGCAAGACTTAACCGTCGGGTGATAACTACGTCACCGAACTCTAGACATGAGAGGCTTTTTGGCCGGTGGAGTTCTTTTGCTGAAAAGCAACAAAGATTATGTCCTTGAAAGGATCAAGATGTCGACTAGAGGGGGGGGGGGGTGAATAGTCGAATCTAAAAATCACAAACTTTTTCGCAGCTATCAAATACAGGTCCGGAGTTTCCGGATATTTTTCCGGATACTCCGGGAAATCCGGAGAATCCGGGAAAATGTCCGGATATTCCGGCCTGTTAGGGAGGCATCAAATTCGACGGAAATTAAACTTTCTCAAATGTAAATCTATGAAAATAGGTTATGCACTGAGATGAGACAAGCCTGTTTATCCACTCCAATCTTGTAGGAACCTCACCACGAAGTAGATCGGCACCAAACCCTAGATATGTGCTCAATATAGAAACAAGTATACAACAAGATGAACAAGCACAAGAGACACAAGGATTTGTTATCGGAGTTCAACCTCACACCTTGAGGTCTACGTCTCTGTTGAGGTACCCACGAAGGGTGAACCTTTACACCTAGGTCACTTTCCTCCCTCTAGCGACCACAAAGATCAAGCTAGAGTTACTCAAAGTCGGGGTGATACAAACTTCCTTGGGCAACCACAATCTTTGGATGCTCCAAGGCTACACCTAGCCGGCTAGGAGCTCAAGGCTCCAAGAGTAACAAACACGAATTTTGCCAACCAAGCGAAGAACGAGGTGCTCTAGAGATGGGAAATCAGCTCACTAGCACTCTCCAAGCTCTTGCTCTCAAGCCCTCTTAAATCTCCACAACAAATTTCACCAAACTTGATCCAAAGGGAGTTAAGGAGGGAGTAAATGAGGTCTGAAGATGTTCAGGTCGAAATAGCAGGAGAGAGGAGTAAATGAAGGGGTGGAGGGGGCTTTTATACCCCCTCACCCAGAAAATAGCCGTTGAGGCTTTAAGACCCGGAGTATCCGGGGTAAACTCGGAAACTCTGGGAAGTCCGGAGACTCCGGGGTAAACCCGGATACTCCGGCCTTCCAAGGTCAGCACCCAAGAAAAGATCCCCGTGAACGTGTTGGTGCGAGGGTGTCTCATAGGATTTGTTTTAGCAACTAGAGCACATGTTCGACTCTTGGAAGACATAATTCCTGCCCCTCTTGATAGTACGACATTCCTAGGACTCAAATTCAAAAGTGTAAAATAAATAAGCCTTTTTTGGAATCCTTAAGAGCACCACTTTCTTTTTGCATAGTCAATGAACTGCACTTGATGCCACACATAATTTTAATACCTGCTCATGGACTAGATAAATCGTTAGCTACTTAGGTGTGTGTCATTAAATCACCAAAACCCACTTAGGGGGCCAAGATACTCTTCAATCTCCCCCTTTTTGGTGATTGATGACAACACACTTAAGTAATACAAGAGATAAACAATTGAAGCGTCCCCTCATCGGAGGTGACTAAATGTGCCACAATTACCGGTCCCGGGAGGGCGGTAACACATTTATTACAACGGGTGGAAATCGGTCTTTTACATCACGGCGACACAAAGGGCACGGTAGTGCCAACGCTACAAGGAACAACACAAACGCTAGTGACCACACTACAATAGCAAAGGCTTCCATAGCCTCCTCGAGTACCACACCATGGAAGCTTTCGGTAGGGCCACGGGTTCACGAGCACGGTTGGGTGTAGGGCACGACCTACTCAACGTCTTCGGGTATGTAATCGGGATCCTCCTCTCGTAAAATAGTTAGTAACACAAGGGTGAGCACATACGTACTCGGCAAATCCAACCCCACCCACGGAGGGGCTTATAAGCGAGGATCATGCATAAGGTATAACAAGGATCGGGTCAAGGTTCATTTAGCATTCTCACACATGCGGGGGTTCTTTTCAAAAAGGTTTCTCGCAAATCATTTTTATAACCCAAGTAACTCAGCGCCTTAGGAAAACCACTTTGTGGAACTACCGGACTTCCCGTCCGTCGTAGCCCGTGCACACGGCCACACTCTTCACCCAGAAAACAACTCACGCCAGAAATCATCCCATCCCCAAAACACTAGTTTTTGTGACCACACCGTGACTCGTCCAATACCGTGGACACGGCTATTCGAATAGGTTTGACACTGCGAGAGGTTGTACATCTTTACCCACAAGTAGGGTACGCGTCACGCGGACACCTCGGTGCCGGTACGGATCCTATCAAAGCCATTACCCACCTTAGCTAACACTACGAGCCACCACGGAAGCACCCAAGGGGTTATCCCACATAACCGGGGCGTACCTCACACGAGAGCGTACCCCTACTCCTTGGTCTTCCGCCGCTCACCCGCACACCCGGATGGCAAGTAGATTAACTAGTGGGGTTTATGCTAAGCCGTTGCCACATACAACGGTCGAGTGGTTGTACGATGATTTGGGTCAGGTGAGATGTCACGCAACCCGGTCCTTAACCGACAAGATGGACAACTCCCAACACGCTCAACCACACGGTACGAGCTCACTCATACTCCTGACACACACATCCATCCTGTCTACCCAGTTCTTTACTCATTTTCCAAACATATCCCCTTTTTGTTTTTAAAGCACTCACACATTTTGAAAGCACACACACATTTTTAAAGCACTCATTTAGGCCAAAAAAGGTTCAGTCATAGCAATCAAGGGTGGCTATCCTACCATGTTTGGCAGTAAAACAATATGCAATTTATAAAACGGGTATAGGGTATATTTATAAAACTAGGACGGAAGCATGCATCAAAGGGGGAAGGTTGAACTTGCCGTCTTCGAAGTCTTCGGGGAGTGCCGGCTCGGTGTTCGGGACTTCGGGCTCCTGCTCGCGGTAGTCGGCTTCGATCTCGGCTCGGGGTACCTTCCTCCGTCTACTCCGTCGGCTATAGCGCACACACGGCAAGCAAGCGGTATTAGCACACTTATTTCCGACCGAGCTCGAGGAGGGGAAAGTGAGCGGAGGGGGGGTATATATAAGCCCTAGGAAAGGGGGTTGGTTCGGCGGGGGCGCGGTATTATTTGGGCTTAAGGAATTAAAAGGGCGGGTACGAAAGGCTAGTTTAAGGAGGGGGGGTTATAGGTATTAAGGACCTATGGGTAATTCCTATTAATGCAAAAGGGTGTGTTTATGACAATAAAATTTGGGTTAGGGCCTGTAAACTACTTAGGGCTTAACGGCGGTTAATTACTAGTTTTAGGGGCCATTTGGGAAGAAAAGGAAAGGAACTAAAATAGGTTTAAGGGCTCGGTGGGGGAATGGGGAAAGGGGCGGGGGGGGGTTTTTGGCTAAGCGGCCCCCCCTTTCATCCCCTACCTCGCGACATACGGGAGGCGGGGGAGGGCGCCGCGGGGGCCTCGGGCGGCGGCGGCGGCCGGCCTCCCGGCCACGAATGCGGACGGCGAGAGGGGGAAAAGGAGGAGGGCGACGAGGGGGTTCTTTTCCCTCACTCACCTTGGGTCGAGGCGGCGCGAGGGGACAGCTCCAAGGGCGGCGGCGGACCGGTGGTGATGGTGCTAGTGGCGGCGGCGCTCTAGTGCTCAGGCAAGGGGAGGAGGTGGCCGTGGTGAAGTGCGGCGGCCGGGGGAGCGGCTGGCCCCTTTTATAGGCGGGGAAAGGCGGTTCGGCGGCCGAGCTCGAGGAGCTTCTAGGGGCGTCAATGGCGGTGGGGGAAAAATCTCACCGTTGACGATTTCCGGCAGGGCTGTGGACGACGACCGCGGTGGGGCTGCGTGCTGTGTGATTGGACTCGTCGTGCGGGGGCTCGGGGAAGGAGAGAGAGCGATACGGTGGCGTGTCCCGGCGAGCACGCCTTTAATGGCGGTCGCCGGTTGCCGGGCCGCGGCTCGGGGCGGGGCCCCGCGGGCGGTGCACCGGTGCGTCTTTGCCGGCCGGGGGCGCGGGCCGGGGGGGCGGGGGGGGGGGGGGGGCGCGGCTGGCCGGCCGGGGCCGGCGCGGCGCGGTCAAGCTGCGCCGGGGCGCGGGCGCGGCTCGCGCGGGAGGGAGAAGGAGAAGGGAGGAAGAGAGAAGAGAGAAGAAAGAAGGGAAGGGAAAAAAAGAAGAGAGGAAAAGGAAAAAGGGAAGGAAAAGGAAGAAAAGAAAGAAAAAGGAAGAAAAGAAAAAAAAATGGGGAAAAGATAGGGAGGAAATTGGGAAAAAGTTTAGGAAATTAGGAAAAATTGTTAGGGAAATTAAGGGAGGGTTTTGTGGGGTTTTCCGACTTTCGGCGTCGGCGTGATTTTCGGGACGGCGGTGACGGCGAGGCGGACCGGCCGGCGGGACCGCGGCGTGCGCGGGATTCCCGGCCGGTGGCCGGCCGCGGCGTTGGGAAGGCGCGCGGGGGCGCGGCCGGGGTGCGGTGCCGGCGGGAATCGCGGCACGCGCGTCGGGGGAGAGAGAGAGAGAGAGAGAACAACGGCTAGGGTTTGAATGGGAAGCGAGCTCGGCGGATCGGTTTTTTTTTGAAATTACGCATGATTTAGTAGGTGATTTATTTAGGGCTAAAAACGCGGGCGTTACAAACCGTTAGGAATCGGATGCCCGTTAGCCTAAGAGGGGGAGGGGGTGAATTAGGCAACTTAAAACCTTAACCTATGGCTTCACTAATTTTGCGCAAAGGTAAACTAGAACATACTATCTATATGTGCAACTATGGTTGTTCTAGTGTGAAACTCCCATCCCAAAAGAAGGTTTGCAACCTATAGCCAATCCTAGCATGATACTACTCTAGGAATGTAGAGACAAGCAAAGATTGCAATAGAGTAAATGCGGAAACGTAAAGGGGGATGAGAGGAAGCAAACTCTTGACACGCGATTTATCCCGTGGTATCGGTAGGCACTAAGCCACCCCTAGTCCACGTTGTTGAAGCACTCACACAAGAGTATTGCTTCCCGGTCACCAAGTCTCTCCCAAGAGCACCAACTTGACTTGCCACAAAGGCTAGCCACTTAGGCACTTGTCAAGCTCCCTTGGTCACCTTGATGCCGCCTCCACTAAGGAGCTTCTCCACCAAGGAAGGGGGTCTCCACGTCCCCCGCACAAAGTGTCCTCGCCGCTCCACACCAAGCCGGAGGGTCGATGACGATTGCCGGTGAGCCACTTAGGCCCCAAGGCTTCCGGCGAACCTTGTACAACCGGATTCACTTAAGAATCACCTCACAAGGTTGTAACAACCTTGCACTCACTCGGCTCTAAGCTAAGCCTAGCACTAAGCATACACACAAAGCATGCACTAGTCTAAGGATGAGCAATTAAGCACTTGGATGGATTGGATATGATCTTGAATGTGTCTTGAACTCCTCTGCACTTCCACACAATCCGGCAACCTCAAATGAGTGAGTGGAGGGGGTATAAATAGCCCAAGGCATCAAACTAGCCGTTGGCTAACGTCCACCGAAAAAGGTACGCGTCGGATGATCCGACGCTATGCTTTTCCGGGCGTCGGTTCATCCGGTGCCCCTCCCACGTCACGTAGCCGTTGAGGTTCTGCGACACAAGCCTGCTCCGACGCTATGCTCCGACGCTACGTCGGATCATCCCGTCGTGCGAAGGCCTCGCGTCCGGGTCGATGCGGTTAGCTTCCAACGGACCGTCGGATAGGCCGACGCTATGCCTTGACCAAGGCGTCGGATCATCCGGTGCTGAAGGCTTCGACTTGGCGCGTCTCTGTCTTGATTCAAGGCGAGCGTCGGATAGACCGACGGGGTCCTCACTCGGACCGTCGGATCATCGGTGCTACTGCCTTCCTTGCTCTTCCTCTGCAACTCGTCCGACGCATGTAGAAAATGGACCGTCGGTTCATCCGACGGTACCTAGGGTTTCACCACTGTGTACCAACTCGTCCGACGATTGCACCGACGCTTGTAAATGTGGGACCGTCGGTTCATCCGACGGTGTCTTCTCTTTTCCTTTTCTTGCTCGGTTTTGACCCTTTGTTTTGGCATTTTTGCATGGGGTTTCCTTGCATCCTTGGGACCTAGAAATGTCTACAAAGACATGCTCAAACAAAATGGTTAGTCCCAATGATCATGTTGTCATGAATCACCAAAATCAAACTCCGAACTAATGGCATGTGAGGCCATGTTCGCTACAATCTCCCCCTTTTTGGTGATTTATGACAACACAACCAAAGCAAGCATAAATTTGCTAGAATTGACAGAATTAGAACCACTTACACTTGCTTGGATGCTTACCATCATCCAAACTCCCCCTAGATCAAACTTTCCCCTTTTTGCTCTTATTTCACATTCTCCCCCTTTGGTCTCAAATCCTTGAAATCACTTGTAAGCATCCTTGAGCCCACTTGTAAGCTTACGCCACACGCTTGCTTTGGTCTCACATTCTCCCCCTTTGGAATAAAATCTCCAAAAAGTCCAAAGCAAACGGGTCCAAGGAAACTAGCAAGATCTAGCAACCATAGCTCAAAGGAGAGATGTTAAATGCAAGGGAGAAAGCCGCATGAACCATGATCCATATGTATGATATCGATGAAGATACCATATGTGAGAATAACTAAGGTGGATCACATGCTCATGAGACTTAGCATGATACAAACTAAGCTCCCCCTAAGTGTGTGCATAAAAAGAATACCACTTGCAAGACAAGGGTAGGAGAAACAAGTGCACAACTACAAACTTGTAAAACAAGGAAGCTTAGAGCATATCATGCAAAGAGGTAGCTTAAAGGACAAGAGATAAAACAAATGGGTTCTTGTTACATTACCACTTGTAGATATCACTTGTAGTCTTTTGATTATTGCATACCTCCGGGGGGGTGATCCTCTCTACCTTGTTGGCACCACATTGAGATGAGCCACTTGGAAATGATATCACTAGGTGACACCACTTGGAAGAAGCTTGTAGAGAAGACACTTGGGGTACCACAAGGATTAGGAATGTATGAGTACATTTCCTTTGAACTTATATAGAGACATAAGCTCGCAAGGACATGACTCAATAGCATGAAGCTCATATTGCTATATTCACTCTTTTAGAGATGTTAGATCACATTGAGAGTGAAATAGCATTCTCTTAGAATGAAACACCGCACGGAACGCGTCGCCAAGGGACTACATAAGATAAGCTTGAAAGAATGTCAGTCCCATAAACAAACCATAGGATGAGCTCCTCCTAAATGTGTGCATTTAGTGTTCGAATCACCAACCAAATGTATGCACATTCTTTATGAAAACAAAAGGGAAGCTAACCCTATAGCTTGCTCATGATGCAAAAGGATATATATGAAAACATGCATCATGAAAGAACAAGTGTAGCTTTCCTACACACTAATCAAACCATGTAGATTGCTCATGGGTTAGTACATGACACAATCAACCTACCATATGTAAATATTGCAACAAATGCAACCTAAATAAGGCAATGGAGCTACAATGATACATTAGATGGGTTCTAGTTTCCATTACCTCAACCGGGGAACTTGGGCAACACATGTCCAATTTGCAAGCTTGGCTTATAGGCTTGAATCTTCTCATCTTGATTGTGCCAAGCCTCCCAAGTCCCCGCACTTAAGGCCTTCAAGTGGCCTTTGGAACCCAAACCATTTGAGGCCCCTTCATGTTGGTGATGACTTCCTTGGGCACCCAAATAGGTTGGTTCCAACCCCGCTCTTCCTTCATCTTCCCAACCTTGTGTGCAACCACCTTGCCATTTGCCTTCTTCTTGATGACGTAGGTGTTGCTCTTGGTCTTGTTCTTGCGGTTGGGCTTGGTGTAGATGAGGGAGCTCTTGATGGTGGGCTTCAATTTCTTCTTTGCGCCCTTGTCCATCTTCTTGACAAATTGGGGGCATTTGTAGAACTTGTGCCCTTCTCCATGACACTTGTAGCAAGTCACGGTTGCACCCTTCTCAAGCTTCTTCACCATGGGATCACGGTTATCTTGAGAAGGTTGGACTTGGCTCTTCATGTCTTGAGAGATGTCCACTTGTTCTTCATCATTCTTGCCCTTGCCCATCAAGTTTGCCAATCTCTCTCGGAGCCTTTTCACTTCTTGCTTGAGCTCATCATTTTCCTTGCCTATGAGATAATCACATGATTCTACAACAACATTCTCATTGCAAGATGGTGAGCAAGATTCATCAATTAAATCAATGCAAGAAGTTGAAGCATCTACCTTGGAGATAGGAATTGCACAAGGGATAGATGTTTCATTAAGCTCAAAGGAATTACTTGTTTTAGTCTCATTGCCCTCAAGCTTAGATTTTAGCTCCTCACATTCCTTGCTAAGCAATTTGAATTTGCACAACAAATGTTCATAATTTGTAGCAAGGGTGTCACTAAGATCATTGAGAGCATTGAGTTCTTTAATTTCATTAGCTTGTTGTTCAAGCATTCCTTTTTGCTCATGGATTAGCTCAACAAGATCATTGAGAGAGGTGGTGTCGGATTCGTCATCACTTACATTGCTTTCCATACCTTTGGCCATAAGGCACATGTGTGATGATGAAGGACCTTGCATGAAGCGGGTGGTGAAGTTCTTTCTTGATTCATCGCTTGAGCTAGAAGAACTTGATCCACCACTTGTCCACTCGTGGGCGGCGAAGGTTGCTTCTTGCCTTGGTCTTCTCTCCTTGACCACCTTCCTTTTGGGCTTGTGCTCAATCTTGGTGAACTTGATGTGTTGATGATGGCGCCCTTCTCTCAAGTGGATGTTGTAGCCGTACATGTTGACTTTCTTCACATACTTGAAGATCTTCTTCACGTACTCGGCCACCATAGATTCAACCTCTTCATCACTTGAGGAATCTTCATTATCACAATCATCACCATCATCTTCGCTTGAGCTTCCACGAGTAGCCATCCTACTCAACATTTTCTCTTGTCGGCTTGAGAGAGCATGGCTTGTGGTTGGAAAAGATGGTTCTTGGGGCTTTTCTTGGGGCGCCTTCTTTGACTTGGGCATTAGTTGAAGCTCATGTGCCATGATCTTGCTCAAGATATGCGATGGCTTCAAATCTTCAAGCTTCTTCTCGTAGATGATTGCTTTCACCAAGTCATAGTCGGGCTTTCGGAGACTTTGTAGGATCTTGCGGTTGATGTTCAAGTCCGTGATGTCCTTCACACCTAAGGCATTAATCTCATTGACAAGCACATTTAGGCGTGAGTACATAGATTCGGCATTTTCATTAGCAAGTTGCTTAAAGCTATTGAATTCCTCAAGGAGACAACCGTAGCGTTCATTAGCAACTTCTTTTGAACCCTCATTTTGCTCCTTGATGGTTTTCCATAGCTCATGAGCATTTTCACAAGTAAAAACTCTATTGAAAACGCCTACATCTAGTGAGGACAAAATGATACTCTTAGCAATTACATCAAATTGCTTTTCCTTCCTAGTACCATTTTTCATACCCTCATCGGTGACTCTCCAAACATCAAGGTCCCTTGCTTGGAGATAGGCCTCCATGAGAACCTTCCACCGAGGATAGCCCGTGCCATCGAAATGTGGAGCCAAACCTAAGGTATCCACCCCTTTCATTCCTCTATAGGGCAACTCACTAGGCGGTGAAGCCTAACCGTTCCAATGAGCCGGTTTTCACAATTTACCAATTGAATTGGCGTATCCTTGTGAAGGAAGTGAGTCCGGCTCGATACCACTTGTTAGGAATCGGATGCCCGTTAGCCTAAGAGGGGGAGGGGGTGAATTAGGCAACTTAAAACCTTAACCTATGGCTTCACTAATTTTGCGCAAAGGTAAACTAGAACATACTATCTATATGTGCAACTATGGTTGTTCTAGTGTGAAACTCCCATCCCAAAAGAAGGTTTGCAACCTATAGCCAATCCTAGCATGATACTACTCTAGGAATGTAGAGACAAGCAAAGATTGCAATAGAGTAAATGCGGAAACGTAAAGGGGGATGAGAGGAAGCAAACTCTTGACACGCGATTTATCCCGTGGTATCGGTAGGCACTAAGCCACCCCTAGTCCACGTTGTTGAAGCACTCACACAAGAGTATTGCTTCCGGTCACCAAGTCTCTCCCAAGAGCACCAACTTGACTTGCCACAAAGGCTAGCCACTTAGGCACTTGTCAAGCTCCCTTGGTCACCTTGATGCCGCCTCCACTAAGGAGCTTCTCCACCAAGGAAGGGGGTCTCCACGTCCCCGCACAAAGTGTCCTCGCCGCTCCACACCAAGCCGGAGGGTCGATGACGATTGCCGGTGAGCCACTTAGGCCCCAAGGCTTCCGGCGAACCTTGTACAAGCTGGATTCACTCAAGAATCACCTCACAAGGTTGTAACAACCTTGCACTCACTCGGCTCTAAGCTAAGCCTAGCACTAAGCATACACACAAAGCATGCACTAGTCTAAGGATGAGCAATTAAGCACTTGGATGGATTGGATATGATCTTGAATGTGTCTTGAACTCCTCGCACTTCCACACAATCCGGCAACCTCAAATGAGTGAGTGGAGGGGGTATAAATAGCCCAAGGCATCAAACTAGCGTTGGCTAACGTCCACGAAAAAGGTACGTCGGATGATCCGACGCTATGCTTTTCCGGGCGTCGGTTCATCCGTGCCCCTCCCACGTCACGTAGCCGTTGAGGTTTCTCGACACAACCGCTCCGACGAGCGACTCCGACGCTACGTCGGATCATCCCGTCTTTGAAGGCCTCGCGTCCGGGTCGATCTTGTTAGCTTCCAACGGACGAGTCGGATAGACCGACGCTATGCCTTGACCAAGGCGTCGGATCATCCGGTGCTGAAGGCTTCGACTTGGCGCGTCTCTGTCTTGATTCAAACTGAGCGTCGGATAGACCGACGGGGTCCTCACTCAGACCGTCGGATCATCCGGTGCTACTGCCTTCCTTGCTCTTCCTCTGCAACTCGTCCGACGCATGTAGAAAATGGACCGTCGGTTCATCCGACGGTACCTAGGGTTTCACCCTGTGTACCAACTCGTCCGACGATTGCACCGACGCTTGTAAATGTGGGACCGTCGGTTCATCCGACGGTGTCTTCTCTTTTCCTTTTCTTGCTCGGTTTTGACCCTTTGTTTTGGCATTTTTGCATGGGGTTTCCTTGCATCCTTGGGACCTAGAAATGTCTACAAAGACATGCTCAAACAATATGGTTAGTCCCAATGATCATGTTGTCATGAATCACCAAAATCAAACTCCGAACTAATGGCATGTGAGGCCATGTTCGCTACACAAACCTACCGCACTTAAAATGAATCTCGTCCTCGAGATTCGGCTAAGTCTCGAATAGGTGGGGGAATTCTTTCCTCGGTGCATCCTCTCGTTCCCATGTAGCTTCTTCCACCCCGTGTCTACTCCATTGGACTCTCGCACACCCGTACTTCGGTCGTTCTTGTCCGCTTGACCACAGTGTCTAGGATCTTGACGGGCATCTCCGGTACCTAAGGTCCGGCTCGTAGATCGATGGTCTCCACCGGTACCCGCTTTTCTTCCGAACCTTCAAACACGCGTCGTAGGCCGGGAGATGTGGAATACCGGTGTATATCGACATTTCCTCGGTTAGCTCCGGCCGATATGCTCTTGCTCCGACCCTCTTGAGTACCTTATACGGGCCGATGTACCGAGGGGCCAACTTCCCATGTACTTGAAACCTTCGAGTCCCCGGATGGGTGAAACCTTGAGGTAGACGAAGTCCCCCGGGTTGAAGCTCGCTTCGCGTCTTTTCTTGTCCGCGTAGCTCTTCGTCGGGACCGAGCGGCTTTCAACTTTTCTCGGATGTCCGCTACTCGCTCCTCGGCTTCCTTTATCGGTGCGGGCCCAACCGGGGCACGCTCTTCTCTTCTCGACCACATCGGGGGGGTCCCGCATTTTCTCCCGTATAGTGCTTCGAATGGCGACATTCCCGGACTTGCTTGGTAGCCGTTGTTGTAGGAAAATTCCGCATATGGCAGGCTCTGCTCCCAATCTTTGCCGTAGGTGAGGACACATGCTCTCAACATATCTTCCAAAATTTGATTCACTCTTTCGGTCTGTCCGTCTGTCTGTGGGTGGTATGCTGAGCTGAAGTCTAGCTTGGTGCCCATGGCTTTATGCGAGCTTTTCCGGAACCTAGAGGTGAGCTCGGGTCCCCTCGTCCGAGACTATTACGCTAGGCACTCCATGCAGCTTCACTATATTTTCTATGTAGAGTTTCGCCAATTTCTCTCCACCATAAGTGGTCCGTACGGGTAGAAAGTGAGCGACTTTGGTGAGTCGGTCCACGATCACCCATATGGAGTCATGTCCCTTCTGAGTCCTTGGCAACCCTACTATGAAGTCCATACCTATCTCGTCCCACTTCCATACTGGGATTGGTAAAGGTTGCAACAGTCCTGCGAGCTTCGATGTTCGGCTTTGATCCTCTGACAAGTGTCGCAGTGGGCGACGAACCGTGCAATGTCCGCCTTCATCCCATTCCACCGGTACTTCGCTTTAAGTCCATGTACATCTTGGTGGATCCGGGTGAATGGAGTATGCTGAGTTGTGTGCCTCATCCATGATGGTCTGTCGGAAATCTCCACCTGCGGGCACGCATATCCTGTTCTTGTACCATAGGGTGCCTTGGTCATCTACCCTGAAGTCAGGGGCCTTGTTCTCTCCGGTATGCTTGCGGATCCTCATCAGATCCTCGTTGGCTTCTTGGGCCTTCCGAATCTTCTCTTCTAGGGTAGGCTGAACGCTCAGCTGGCGGACGTAGCCTTGGGGAACGATGTGTACGTTGAGCCGTGCCATCTCCTCCTGTAGCTGGGCACTCTTGGGTGCTACCTTCTCGTAGGTTTTCCGGCTTAGGGCATCTGCTACCACATTGGCCTTCCCCGGGTGGTAGTGAATCTCTAGGTTATAGTCCTTGACTAGCTCTAGCCATCTTCTCTGCCTTAGGTTTAGGTCGGGCTGGGTGAAGATGTACTTTAGACTCTTGTGGTCTGTGTAGATTTCACACTTGTTCCCGATCAGATAGTGTCTCCGGATCTTCGGGGCATGCACCACGGCCGCAAACTCCGGATCATGGGTGGGATAGTTCGCTCATGGGGTTTGAGGTGGCGGGAGGCATATGCCACTACCTTCCCATCTTGCATGAGAACACATCCCAACCCTTGACGGGAGGCGTCGCAATACACGACAAAGTCCCGTTGAATGTACGGCGGGGTCGACGCGGGGCCGTGGTCAACCTCTTCTTCAACTCTTGGAAACTTCTTTCACGGGCCTCGGTCCGGTTGAACTTCTTTTCTTTCTTAGCGGCTCTGTCATGGGCGGGCGATTTTGGAGAATCCCTCGATAAATCTCCGGTAGTACCCGGCTAAACCTAGGAAACTCCTGATCTCACTTACGTTGGTGGGTTGCTGCCAGTTGGAGACTGTCTCAACTTTCCCGGGGTCTACAGCTACTCCTTCTGCGGTCAATATGTGCCCAAGGAAGGATATCCTTTCTAGCCAAAATTCACACTTGCTGAACTTGGCGTATAGCTTGTGTGCCCTCAATTTTCCCAGCACCACTCGAAGGTGTTGTTCGTGCTCCTCCACGCTCTTGGAATAAACAAGTATGTCGTCAATGAAGACCACGACAAACTTGTCCAGCCTCTTCCATGAACACCTTATTCATGAGGTTCATGAAGTATCTTTGGTGCATTGGTTAGTCCAAATGACATCACCGTGAACTCATATTGCCGTAGCGAGTGACAAAGGCGGTCTTGGGGATGTCACTCTCCCTAATCTTGAGTTGGTGATACCACGATCTTAGATCCACCTTCGAGAAGTACTTGGCTCCCTTCGGTGGTCAAACGGGTCATCTATCCCGGGAAGAGGGTACTTGTTTTTAATGGTGACCTCATTCGGCGAGCGATAGTCCACACACATCCTCATGCTCTTATCCTTCTCCACGAAAAGCACCGGGGCTCCCCATGGTGATGAACTTGGTCGATGAACCCACTTCGCCGAAGCTCGCTAGCTGCTTCTTTAGTTACGCCAATTCGGGGCTGCCATCCTATAGGGCCTCTTGGCTATGGGAGAGGTTCCGGGGATAAGGTCGATTACGAACTCTATATCCCCGTGTCGGTGGCATTCCGGGGAGTTCTTCGGGGAACACATCCGGGTATTCTCGTACTACCGGGACATCTTCTATGGACTTGGCTTCTATGTTGAAAACCATTATATCCGCCTGTGTCCCGGGTGTGGCAGGTCACTTGTATCCCGTCTGGGTTGGTCAAGTGCACTACTTTATCGGCGCAACTTATGAGGCCATGGTGTTGGCTTAACCAGTCCATACCAAGGATCACATCTATCCCCTTGGATTTCAGTACTACCAGGTCTGCTAGGAATTCTACCCCACTTAAAATAATCCTTACCCGGGGGCATCCCAGTTGACACTTAATGTCACCTCCGGGCGTTCGAGTTATTAGGGGTGCTTTGAGTAGTACTGTGGGTATGCTATGCTTCTCCACAAAGCTTGAGGATATGAATGAGTGTGATGCTCCCGAATCGAACAGTATGGTAGCCAAAACTGAGCTGACCAGGAACTCACCGAGTACTACGCCTTGTGCTTCTTGTGCCTCCTGCGCATTGATGTGATTCACCCGGGCGCGTCCATAAGACTGTTGGGGCTGCCTCATCTGCTGGTTGCCGGTGTTGTTGCCGAAGTTGTTGTTGCTGCGCACTGGCATGCAGTTGGCTCCTGACGCAAGTGGCCTTGGCCCGTTCACCGAGTTGGAGTAGGTGGTGGTGGCTGGCTTTTTAGCATAGGGGCAGTTGGCGATGAAGTGCCCGGTTTCTCGGCAGTTGAAACACACTCGGGAGCTGTTGTTGTTGTTGTTGGTAGTGATCTGGCTGGTGTTGTTCTGTGGGGGCTTCATGGCACTCTGGTTGTAGGAGGGCTTGAACTGGGCTCTGGGGGCCTGTGAGCTCGTGGCTTGGGATTGGGTTCTGTACTGCATAGGAGCTTGGAACCTGGACATGGGGTGTCCAAAGTTTCTCGGCCTCTGGGACCGCTCTTGCTGCTTGGCTTTGTGCTCCATGAACTTGCGCTTGTTTTCCTTCTTTTCCTCGGCCCTGGCTCTCTCCGTGAGGATTGCCATGTTCATAAGGGTATTAAAGTCTGGGTAAATCTGAGGAGTCAGCAGGGTCCTCAGTTCCGGAGTCAACCCCTTCTTGAACATCTCTTGCTTTTTGGAGTCTTTATCCACCTCCTCGGGGGCATAGCGTGCCAGCTCTATGAACTGGTACGTGTACTCCTCCACAGACATGTTGCCTTGGCGGAGTTCGCGGAACTCATCTGCCTTCCGCTTCAGTGTAGCCTCTGGGATGTGGTAGCGGCGGAACTCCTCCACGAATTCATCCCATGTGATGGCGGAGGGATCCTTGGCTGCGGCGCAGTAATTCTCCCACCGAGGCTAGGGCCGTCCCGGTGAGTTGGTGAGCCGCCGGGAGAACCTTGTCATGGTCCTCGCGGTGGAGGGGCTCCGGTTCCCTCGAGGATGGCTCTCAGCCAATCGTCAGCGTCCAAAGGATTCACCGACCCGCTAAAGGTGGGCGGCTTAGTCCTGAGGAACTCGATCAGCTTCTCATTCATGCTCATGGCACGGGGTCTTGGGCGGTTGATGGCGTTGAAGATAGCCTCCATCAAGACAGTCTGGTTGGCTAAGACTTGAGCCAAGTCAATAGGAGGGGGTGGTGGTGGCAGGACCACGTTCTCTCCTCCTTCTTCATTTTGGTTAACCTCCTGTTCGTGGAGGCGCTCCCTCCGATCGGCTTGCGATCCCTCAGCGTCCGACCGGTGGGTCCTGACAGGGCGCCTGGAAACCATCTGTAAAGAAGCGGGTTTCTAAGAGATCTAGTTTTATGTGATGTTTAAGTGGATTATAATGGGTTTCTTTTTGAAAAGGCAGGGTTTATTCTGCCGGTAAGCACACAACAAGCACATAGCAACAAGCAAGCACAACAAGTTTTTATTACAAACCAGCGAGGAGGATACATCCCGACGACGCGGACACACTACACGACTAAAGGCTAAGGGCGCGACTTGGACCGGTACGGCTTCATTCCCTGGGTCTTGGGGGCACACTACTCGCGAGGGGAGCTGTCTTCTGGGGTCGAGTGTTCTTCCAGCGGAATGAGCAACTCGTCATCGTTTCCGCCTTCGGGGTCTCCGTTTTCCTGAGGCTGTGCTGCGGCTTCAGTGGTAGCCGTTGGGGGGTTCGGTGACCGCCGGTGGTCTTTGGTGGGACTTCTATGGCTCCTCCCCATCCTACCAGGGGTGTTCCCAGCAGGACTTGAGGTTCTCCAATGGCTGGAACGGGCGTTCCGCCGTGGGTCCATTCTTGCATACGTTGGTCCTGGATCCTTCTGAGGCTTTCCTGGGCAACGGCTTCACTGCTTATGGCTGCGGCGGTCCTCGCTTCAGCTTGAGCCACTCGGACTTGGTGCATCCGCACTGTGACTTCAGCTTGCTCGGCCCGGCTGATCTGTTCCCTCAAGTGTCTGGCCTGGTCATCAAAGAGCTTGTCCAGGGAGACAAGGTAGGCGACTACGTGGTATAGCAGGTCTTCTTGGTGGCGGCGTCGCTCCAAGTTCCTCATGCGGGCCTGCCAAACCGGGGTCCCCGATGGCGGGAGGGAAGTACCTCATCGGTGTGGGGACGAGGTGCTCTTCGTAGATTCGGCACGGGTAGCGGAGGGCTTTTACGAGGGCCAAAGGATAGGTATCCCGGTGTCGAAACCCTGTGGCGGTCACGCGCCACGGCTCGATGTTGGTGTGGCGGTTGCTTCTAGCGACGGAGAGGACCACTCTACAGCGAAGAGTGCCGAGTTGCTCGTACTCTCTGTTGTAGTACCTAGGGCGCTCAGTGATACCGAGGCGCTCCGGGGAGTTGATGAGCGGGCGAGCAAAACCGGGCTCCTCCCGGCACACGCCTTGGGTCCATCCATCTTCCGCCATCCGAAAACAAAGGTAGGGTTGAACGGGTTGTGGTGGGGTACAAAAGATGGATGACTTTATTTAGTAGGAAGGTTGGGGTACATCCTTCGGGGTACACTTATTACTAGGACTCAACTTCTAGCCTAACACCCTAGTCTTATCCTCATGGTGACTCTTCCTCTAGCTGGATGCGGCGCTTCTTTAGTGGAAGATCTTGCTCCAGTATCTCATCTTCAGTCTGGGTTCCTTTGTCCCAGTGGGTTTCTTCGGGTTCATTCTCTTCTGCTCTGGCTCCTTCATCTCTGCTTCTTCGCTCCTTTAGTTCATCCCATAGTTGTTTGTGGAACATCTCTGATCGTTCCTTTTCCCTGAAGTAGTCTTGCCTCATGTTGTGCAGCTCAACTTCTGCTATGGTTGTCTTTACCCTTTCTAGTTCTATCCTCTCGTTCGCTCTCTCCGCTCCGTCGATCCGTCGCGCTTCGATTCTTGGGCTTGCTCCGATAAAGGTGGTCTAGGCCTCGAGGTATATGGATAGGTGGGAGAGCGCCTCTTCTAAGTCTTCTTCCTCTCGTTCCAAACCTCTCATGCGATCAATCCACGAGCGTCCTCCTCCTCCGGTGGGTGGAAAGAATCCCATTGGAGTCCTTCGGAGGTGC
This sequence comes from Cenchrus americanus, assembly GCA_947561735.1. Classification (NCBI taxonomy): domain Eukaryota; kingdom Viridiplantae; phylum Streptophyta; class Magnoliopsida; order Poales; family Poaceae; genus Cenchrus; species Cenchrus americanus. Next base: position 197,597,006 of record OX387239.1, on the reverse strand, counting down.
CGTCTATAAACCACTCGTAGGCGATGCGGGGGCCTTCCGAGCGGCCTTGGGGTAGGTGTCGGCAAAGCGAAAACCGGTGGCGTTGACGAACCATGGCTCTATGTCGGGGTAAAGCGTGCTCCTTCCCACAAAGATCGGCGGCTTACACCGAAGGGTGCCGAAGCGTTCGTACTCCGTAGACGAACTCCGGCGGATCCCTTACTCCGACGCGCTCTAGGCCGAGTAGCAACGGGGTTAGGGAGGCCGAGCCGGACGGGGCAAATTCCTCCGTTCCACTCGGGGTTAGGCATCCGGAAACGAGGCAAGAATCAAGGTAAGGATTTGGAAAAAGGTGAGTTTAGCAAAGGAAAGGTTAGAGAGGGCCGAGAGGAGGTCTCGTATCCTAGGGGTCATGTCCTACGGCCAACCTACGGCTCCGATACCACCCGAAGCGTCCCCTCATCGAGAGGTGACTAAATGTGCCACAATTACCGGTCCCGGAGGTCGGTAACACATTTATTACAACGGGTGGAAATCGAGTCTTTTACATCACGGCGACACAAAGGGCACGGTAGTGCCAACGCTACAAGGAACAACACAAATGCTAGTGACCACACTACAATAGCAAAGGCTTCCATAGCCTCCTCGAGTACCACACCATGGAAGCTTTCGGTTGGGCCACGGGTTCACGAGCACGGTTGGGTGTAGGGCACGACCTACTCAACGTCTTCGGGTATGTAATCGGGATCCTCCTCTCGTAAAATAGTTAGTAACACAAGGGTGAGCACATACGTACTCGGCAAATCCAACCCTACCCACGGAGGGGCTTATAAGCAGGATCATGCATAAGGTATAACAAGGATCGGGTCAAGGTTCATTTAGCAATCTCACACATGCGGGGGTTCTTTTCAAAAAGGTTTCTCGCAAATCATTTTTATAACCCAAGTAACTCAACCGCCTTAGGAAAACCACTGTGGAACTACGGACTTCCCGTCCGTCGTAGCCCAGGCACACAGCCACACTCTTCACCCAGAAAACAACTCACGCCAGAAATCATCCCATCCCCAAAACACTAGTTTTTGTGACCACACCGTGACTCGTCCAATACCGTGGACACGGCTATTCGAATAGGTTTGACACTCTGCAGAGGTTGTACATCTTTACCCACAAGTAGGGTACCGTCACACGGACACCTCAGTGCCGGTACGGATCCTATCAAAGCCATTACCCACCTTAGCTAACACTACGAGCCACCACGGAAGCACCCAAGGGGTTATCCCACATAACCAGGGCGTACCTCACACAGAGCGTACCCCTACTCCTTGGTCTTCCGCCGCTCACCCGCACACCGGATGGCAAGTAGATTAACTAGTGGGGTTTATGCTAAGCCGTTGCCACATACAACGGTCGAGTGGTTGTACGATGATTTGGGTCAGGTGAGATGTCACGCAACCCGGTCCTTAACCGACAAGATGGACAACTCCCAACACGCTCAACCACACAGTACGAGCTCACTCATACTCCTGACACACACATCCATCCCGTCTACCCAGTTCTTTACTCATTTTCCAAACATATCCCCTTTTTGTTTTTAAAGCACTCACACATTTAAAAAGCACACACACATTTTTAAAGCACTCATTTAGGCCAAAACAAGGTTCAATCATAGCAATCAAGGGTGGCTATCCTACCATGTTTTGCGGTAAAACAATATGCAATTTATAAAACGGGTATAGGGTATATTTATAAAACTAGGACAGAAGCATGCATCAAAGGGGGGGTTGAACTTGCCGTCTTCGAAGTCTTCGGGGAGTGCGGCTCGGTGTTCGGGACTTCGGGCTCTGCTCGCGGTAGTCGGCTTCGATCTCCGGCTCGGGGTACCTTCCTCCGTCTACTCCGTCGGCTATAGCGCACACACGGCAAGCAAGCGTATTAGCACACTTATTTCCGACCGAGCTCGAGGGAGGGGAAAGTGAGCGGAGGGGGGTATATATAAGCCCTAGGAAAGGGGGGTTGGTTCGGCGGGGGCGCGGTATTATTTGGGCTTAACGGAATTAAAAGGGCGGGTACGAAAGGCTAGTTTAAGGAGGGGGGGGGGTTATAGGTATTAAGGACCTATGGGTAATTCCTATTAATGCAAAAGGGTGTGTTTATGACAATAAAATTTGGGTTAGGGCCTGTAAACTACTTAGGGCTTAACGGCCAGTTAATTACTAGTTTTAGGGGCCATTTGGGAAGAAAAGGAAAGGAACTAAAATAGGTTTAAGGGCTCGGTGGGGGAATGGGGAAAGGGGCGGGGGTTTTTGGCTAAACGGCCACGTTGACGGTGAAAATCCGTCAACCTAGCCATGAGTTTACCTTCGGTGTTGGCATAACTTTTGTATCTTATTCATTGGTACTAACCCCCGTGGTATAACAAGTTCACTTGTGCATGTCGGTTTTGGAGTTATGTGTTTACGCGGGGTTTTAACGTTGAAAGCAAGACTTCGGGATATGTTCATTAAGCACCTCATGACAAGATCTTGAAGCCCGATACAAGTCAAGCAATGAAGTGAACATGACTCCAAGAGCCCAAGGACCAAGCCCGAGAAGATGATAAACTCCGAGGAGCCGAACCGAGAAAAGTCTTGAATCTTGCAAGACAAGGAGTTGAGTCCAATTCGGAGAGAAACCGACGTCAAGGGCCCACATGCAAAAGGGGAGAACATCTAGAAGACGTGGCAAGCAACACCGGGCGAAGCAGGCCGCGGGATGGGCCGAGTGGGCCCGGGCCGGTCGGCCCCGGCCGGCCGGCCCGGCCCAATTCGGGGCCCAATCGGCCTCTCCTTTGACCTAATTGCTTCTTAGGCTATAAATAGCCCCACGACCGAGAGCCACGCGAACCGAAGTCGTATTCCGCCGCCGAGGAGCGAGAGAAGCTTGAGGGACACCAACTTGAAGATGAGGGTCGTGCTAGTTGTCTAGGGTTTCCCCGGCCGACGTGGGAACCTTGCATGGAAGACCACGTCGGAGCTCGGAGCGAGGATCAAGATCGAGGGAGGGCCCCGGTGGTGATCTTGTTCATGTAATCATTCATGGTGAAGTTTGTAAGTGAATTCGATTTCTAGCGATCAAGTGCCTTCTCGATGATTTTGTTTTCTTCTTGGTTTTGCTTCTTCTACGATCTATACTTAAGATAGATTACATAGGGTGCTCTTGTAGCCGCGGTGGCTAGAGGTGCATACCGGACCGGCCAAGTGATTTCAACTTGTTCTATCGAACTCGCCCTAAGCTCCCCGCATGAATAGGGATACGTTGTGACGAACGGGGGTCTCGAAAGGCGGATGTTTTCAGAGTCGGATGGGAAGGTCGCGATTTAAAGATGCTTTTAATGAGATTCGCTTTTCTATCTTCATCTATCTTGTTTGGAGCTACAACATAAGCATGATCTAGATTCTCTAGATTGGTTATCTCTTGCTTTCTCTTGTTACCTCTTTAGTAGATTAGATTAGATTCGTTTTCTTTATGAGTTAGTAGATTAGATGCAACTTACCTTCATAAGATAGCTTTACCTTGCTTTACTAGATTGAATCCTTGCGTTGCACATTGTTCCACGGATTCGATACCTTGGGTTCACCACTCGAGGGAAGAAGGGTCCCTTGACTACGACGGGAGACTTGTCCGCTTGCAAGTCATAAACGAACTTTGATACAACTATTAACCGTCAACAAGCCCCTTTTACGGCGCCGTTGCCGGGGAACAAGCAATCAAGATCCGATCTAGTATCGCTTATCTTTCAGTTTTTCTTTTGATTTTCTTTTGCATCTCTTATGTTTGATCATCCCCAAAAAGAAAAAAAAGAGTCAATCTAATCTAGTTTTGATTAACCCTAGTTTTTATGTTTAGATTTTTGTTTTATTACTAACCCTAACCGGAGATGGTTGGCTACCTCTCCAAGAAACCCAAACTTTTTTGTGGATGATCCAGGAAAACTTTACAGGCAAAGGTGACATGCAACACAAGCTAAAAGGGTGGAAACCCTAGATTCAAAAGTTGAAGTCGAAGGACCGTCGAAATCTCCAAGGGAATCACCACCTCCAAGTCAAGACGCCGGAAGGCCATTCAAGATCAAGAGGAGGATGGAGAAGATGGAGATGGAGAAAGAAGCTCAACACCTAAAGGCCGCCAACGCAAGATCCACATGCAAGGAGTGTGAAGAGTTCATCGTGATGAAGATGTTAGAGACGCAAGTGGGACAATTTGTCGGGCGCTCGATGGTGACAAAGAAGAATATCCGAGACAACTCCAAGGTCCCAAGACGGCGAAGGCTACTCAAGCTCATTCGGGAGAGATGAAGGATCACACTAGAGACCATGAAGATCACGACCGAAGGACCGGAGTTCGAGATGCCGAGCCACAAGGAAGATGTTGCATCCGTCAAGACCAAAGGACAAAGCCAGCCTATGAAGACAAAAAAAAAATTGACTAAGCCAAAGTGGGTACCCAAGATTGCAACGCCCGCAAAGAGCATTGATCCGGAGTAATCAAGTGAAGAAGTCTAGCCATGGACTATAAACGAAGCGCTAGGCGGGAGGCAACCCGTTTCGTCGAGTCAAGAATAAGCTACCGGGAGGACAACCCGATTCCAGGTTTTTCAAGTCTTTTTAAATATAATTCAGTTCTGAATTTTACTACGCAAAACCTTAGACTTAGAATGGTTGAATAATATTAGAGACATAATTCTTGGTTGAATATTTTGCTTGATCATAAACCCTTTACATGAACCATCCTATGTGCTTGTTTGATTCTTTTCTTTTCGAGAAACCCTCAACCAAATAAATTCAGAACCTAACTCAACCTTTCACCCTCATTATGGTGCTGAGGTTGACTTATTTTTCATGCTAAAACCACACGAGTAGAGCCACGATTTATGTTTAAGTGTTAATAAAATTCAGCACGTGGTAGGACTCGCGTGAACCTAGAAATCAAAGCTTTTGGTTGGTTCTAAAAATCTTTATCCTTGGTTTCTCTAGGATTAGAATTTTTCTAAGCCTATTCTAATTTTGTTTTATTCAAAATCTTTCTTATTTAGCCAAAATTAGAACCTAAACCTATGCCCCCATGATCAAGCCGGGAAATGTTTGCTCTCAACCAATGAAGGCAAACTATACCGGTGAGACCGAAATCGACGTAAAAATAAAATATTTTCGACTTGCATTTGTTTTTAATGGTTTAAAAACTTCTCTAAAATTGTGTTCGAGCTCTTGCATGGCTCTGAAAAATATTTTTTTAAATTTCGAAATTAGAGGAGTGCTTAGCCTTAAAGGGAGGCAATCTAGTTAACCTATCCATGCATGCACCATGATACATCACGGGATGCCCCTCCAACACATTTAAACCACATGCAAAGTACAAGCATGGGGGGGCAGCCAAGGCTTTGTTTTGTAGGAATATCATGGATGCATGTGAGGCAAGGGAGTATGGAAGTGAGTCAAAGCGAAAACATCAAGTGGAAGGAGCAATAGTGCAAGCGAAGGAGTGGACGGGAACGTTTGGAAGGTGTACGCGATCACGAAGCAACATGCATGCACTAGAGAAGAACCGAGCCAAGAGGAGGAGAGAGGTAAGTCTTTCATCCAACTCTTTGTTCGTGTGCTCTAGTTTGTAGGCCGGAATCACCTTAGACTTAGCCATCCACCGCGTTTGTTTCGTGCAACAAATCACATCCTTAATCCACTCAAAGTCCAGACTCCAAAATAATATTTGTGTACCTTGTTACCGGGTGAAAACCCCGGATATTTATTTGTGAGGGAGAGTGCTGCAATCATGGAAAAAAAACTACAAGCCTTTTCACCGAAGAAGAAGGGATCATCGTCGTCTAAGCCATCATCGACAACCTCTTCGAGGAGGCACTCGTTTCCGAGTTTCCTTGGAGTATGGAGGAGGACACGGCACCACCGAGGAAGAACCACACTCTTCTCCTTGGTGGCATGAGGGCCACACGAAACTCGTTTATTAGGTTTACCAAACTTCAATAACGTATGGAGGAGCCGCCCGTCCAACCTCGCCACTTGACACGATCATCCGCTCCACCTCCATATGCTCCGCGGTATTCCGAGGGGTATGTCATCATGACGGAGGAGGAGAAGAAGCTCGCTCGCCTTAAGTAGAGGCTTGTAGCGAACGTCGACATCGACGACCAAGCTCTCCACATATTGGGTTTCACACGGGACACCGGTGCAGTTCTCTAACGGAGTGTCGGCAAACACCCACAAGAAATTCGCCTAGGAAATTTTCATGACCATGGCGTATACCCTTGATGAAGGAGTGCGAGTCTCTCATTCCGTTGGAGGGAGCCCACAAGTGGAGAAGAAGGAAGACACCGTCGGAAGGGTAACCTTGATCGGTGATGCTATTTCTAGCACTTTGATGGGGTAATCTCCTTTCATCCATGGGGTGCGATCGATCTTGAGATGTAATCACACTTTGTTGGATTATCTATCTATCATCTTGTGCTGAAAATACTTTAATGCTTAAGGCTAGCAACCATGCCGTAAAGGGAGTAAGGGCTCCACTTGCTTCCTTGGATCCATTCAACACAATCCCCGATAGATTAGATTGGTTTTCATGTTCGAAACGATTGCATGTTCTAGTATCGTAGACCCATGGGCGAGTGTCCCCTATTTTCAAAAAGGGAGCTCGGAACAAGTATGTGCATAAAGGCACATGGGAAGGCTTTTGGAGTATGATCACGGGAAGAGACCATCAACGAAGAAATACTATCCGGAACCCCATCATCCAAGTGTGTCACTTTTGTGCAAGTGGATTTTTGGGGAGAATAAGAGAGACATAGATAACCAACACGGAGTTGAATTGGATTTACTCGCAGCCAATCAACCCTACTCACCTATGATCAACCGGTGGTGTTGTGGCAACATCGGATTCGGGAGATCGGGTTGTTACCTCTCCATGTTGACTATCTCTTTAAAACCGGGTATTACAAGGAACCCAAATCATCTCCTACCCGGGACTTCCCTAGGAATATATGAAGAAAGGAAAAGATAAGAGTAAAGATGAGAGAGGAGGCTTCCAAGTGGCCTAGGTGAATTTGCCTCTTTCGGATTGAGGATTCAAACTTTTTCTTGAGAGGAAGAAGATTGGTTAGAGAAAGGACTTCTTGTGCCGGCGAAGAAAAATAAAGGAGAAGAATTATAGGAGAAGGATCTTCCACGACCCAAGAAGGAGGTGCACAACAAAATTATGTTCCACCATTCGGAGAAATTCCGGCATCGCCAAATTACTACGGTGGTGTACCAATGCAAGTATGGGGGAGTGGTGCAGCCATACCCCCACCATTTTTTGCGGTGCCCAACGTAGCCTTTGTGGAGCCATATGCACACCTTCCTCAACCACAACAAAATGGAGCCACCATTGGAGGATACGCGGCAAGGAACATGCAAATTATTGCAGCCATCCTAACCAATGCAAACTAAATGGGTGAAGGAAATGCAAACGTCGCTTATGTGCTTGGACACCTTCACCTAGCACCGTCAGACAATTCATAGGAGGAGTGGTGCATTCCTATTACAAGTAAGGGTACAACAACCAAGACTTTCAATATCAACCACCGGCGGAAGATTAGAGAAAGGAGGAGCTTTAGTTATCTTTCCTTTACCCCCTTTTCTTTAATTTTCAGCTTGTATGCACCTATGTTTGCGTAGTATTTTCAGCTTTGCTTTAATTTTCAGTTTTTAGTCTAATTTTCAGTGTGTATCTTAGTTTTTATTTTCATCATGAATAACGTCACCACCAAGTTTTTACCTTTGGAAAAGTTACAAAGTTTGTGCCATGATGATATATGATTATAATTGCTGCTTTGTTTATCTTTGTAATTGATTTATGCATGTTTGAACTAGTGCTCTCTTAAAAATACAAATCTGAATTTATTTAAATGCTAGCTTAATCTTCAGCGGAGGTTATGATTAAAATAAAGACCCATAGTGTTTTATGTGCTCTCAAGTTATGAATAGATTAAAGATGTCTTTTATGCTCAAAAATATTGCTAACCTTGTCACAAATATCACTTGTGTGTTGCTCAACCTATCCAGAGCCTTATATATATTTGAGTGCATAAACTTTAGTGTACAAGATTTATTTTTGAGTGAGTTATTGCAGGCCATGATTTCTCTGGCCCGAGACTAAGAAGCTGGTCATTCCGTTTTTGCGTATCTATCTTTTTGCTAGCCTCTTATCCGTGCATTGTGTATCCCCGCATCGGTGATCTCACAAACTTCGCCGGATATCCACCCTTAAACCAAATATCATCTTTTGTGATTACCTCCTTGACCACAACCTATCGTTGAGAATGGATCATCAATTCAAGGAAGATCGCAAGACGGTGCCAACGTTGAAGATTTCAAGTATCTCTCCAAGGAAAAATATTCCGGTACCTACCTTATTTTTCGCCTCTTTGCTCGAGGACGAGCAACGTCTAAGCATGGGGGAGGAGGTAGGTACGGTGCAGTTTTAGAGTTCAAAAGGGAGTATTTTAAAAAATATATATATAATGATGAAAGAAAAAATTCGGCGATGTACGTGACTTCCAAGGTGAAGAAAGAAAAAATATATATATATATATAAGAAAGAAAGAAAGAAAGAAAGAAAAGAATGAGAAATATGAGAAACAGAAAAAATATATATGTGCGTAAAGTGAACTCCCTGGTTCTCTAAGAGTGCATTCAAGGCTTCAAGTTAAAAAGATCCATTCTCATTTTTCCAACCATGTGCAATCTGATAACGAGGACTTCCTTTGTGCCTCGGGATCACTCTTTGCCATTTGCACATGTCCACTCATCTAAAGTGTGTGTATTTTTCTCTTTCCCCTCCTTGATTTAACATTATTTTCCAATGACCTTTTTGACGAGTCTCGGTAAGACCATGAGAAGCTTGTCTTGTTTTGACAACACCTCATTTATAAAATCTTGTTAGGACTAAACTTTCCCAAAGCTCCATATAAAGCCTACCACATATATATGAGAGGGAAAGGAGTAGAATATATAGGCTTGAGAGACAAGTGAGATGAGAGTTCATGAGCAATATACAAGATGATTTAAATTTGTGAACTTGGTTTAGCTTTTCTTTATCTCGTTCTTTATTTCAAAAATTCGAGGTCTATTTAAACTTTGTGAGCATGTTAATACTTGTGGGATAAGCTTAAAAAGAATCTACCCTCCGTGGAGGTGAAGGCTAGTACATTATGGAACTTTAACGAATTAAACTTTTGAGAGCATTATGTTTTTTTTCATGTATGATCAAGTGCAAGGTTTAAACATTGTTTGGCAATGATGATATCCATCGAAGGCTTACTCGAGGACGAGCAAGGTTTAAGCATGGGGGAGATGTTGACGGTGAAAATCCGTCAACCTAGCCATGAGTTTACCTTCGGTGTTGGCATAACTTTTGTATCTTATTCATTGGTACTAACCCCCGTGGTATAACAAGTTCACTTGTGCATGTCGGTTTTGGAGTTATGTGTTTACGCGGGGTTTTAACGTTGAAAGCAAGACTTCCGGGATATGTTCATTAAGCACCTCATGACAAGATCTTGAAGCCCGATACAAGTCAAGCAATGAAGTGAACATGACTCCAAGAGCCCAAGGACCAAGCCCGAGAAGATGATAAACTCCGAGGACCGAACCGAAAGAAAAGTGCTCGAATCTTGCAAGACAAGGAGTTGAGTCCAATTCGGAGAGAAACCGACGTCAAGGGCCCACATGCAAAAGGGGAGAACATCTAGAAGACGTGGCAAGCAACACGGGCGAAGCGGGCGCGGGATGGGCCGAGGTGGGCCCGGGCCGGTCGGCCCGGGCCGGCCGGCCCGGCCCCAATTCGGGGCCCAATCGGCCTCTCCTTTGACCTAATTGCTTCTCGGCTATAAATAGCCCCCCGACCGAGAGCCACGCGGAACCGAAGTCGTATTCCGCCGCCGAGGAGCGAGAGAAGCTTGAGGGACACCAACTTGAAGATGAGGGTCGTGCTAGTTGTCTAGGGTTTCCCCGGCCGACGTGGGAACCTTGCATGGAAGACCACGTCGGAGCTCGGAGCGAGGATCAAGATCGAGGGAGGGCCCGGTGGTGATCTTGTTCATGTAATCATTCATGGTGAAGTTTGTAAGTGAATTCGATTTCTAGCGATCAAGTGCCTTCTCGATGATTTTGTTTTCTTCTTGGTTTTGCTTCTTCTACGATCTATACTTAAGATAGATTACATAGGGTGCTCTTGTAGCCGCGGTGGCTAGAGGTGCATACCGGACCGGCCAAGTGATTTCAACTTGTTCTATCGAACTCGCCCTAAGCTCCCCGCATGAATAGGGATACGTTGTGACAGAACGGGGGTCTCGAAAGGCGGATGTTTTCGGAGTCGGATGGGAAGGTCGCGATTTAAAGATGCTTTTAATGAGATTCGCTTTTCTATCTTCATCTATCTTGTTTGGAGCTACAACATAAGCATGATCTAGATTCTCTAGATTGGTTATCTCTTGCTTTCTCTTGTTACCTCTTTAGTAGATTAGATTAGATTCGTTTTCTTTATGAGTTAGTAGATTAGATGCAACTTACCTTCATAAGATAGCTTTACCTTGCTTTACTAGATTGAATCCTTGCGTTGCACATTGTTCCACGGATTCGATACCTTGGGTTCACCACTCGAGGGAAGAAGGGTCCCTTGACTACGACGGGAGACTTGTCCGCTTGCAAGTCATAAACGAACTTTGATACAACTATTAACCGTCAACAAGCCCCCCCCCTTTCATCCCCTACCTCGCGACATACGAGGGCGGGGGGAGGCGGCCGCGGGGGCCTCGGGCGGCGGCGGCCGGCCGGCCTCCCGGCCACGAACGCGGACGGCGAGAGGGGGGAAAAGGAGGAGGGCGACGAGGGGGTTCTTTTCCCTCACTCACCTTGGGTCGAGGCGGCGCGAGGGGACGGCTCCACGGGCGGCGGCGGACCGGTGGTGATGGTGCTAGTGGCGGCGGCGCTCTAGTGCTCAGGCAAGGGAAGGAGGTGGCCGTGGTGAAGTGCGGCGGCCGGGAGAGCGGCTGGCCCCTTTTATAGGCGGGGAAAGGCGGTTCGGCGGCCGAGCTCGAGGAGCTTCTAGGGGCGTCAATGGCGGTGGGGGAAAAATCTCACCGTTGACGATTTCCGGCGGGGGGCGCGTGGACGACGACCGCGGTGGGGGCCGCGTCTTTGTGTGATTGGACTCGTCGTGCGGGGGCTCGGGAAGGAGAGAGAGCGATACGGTGGCGTGTCCGGCGAGCACGCCTTTAATGGCGGTCGCCGGTTGCCGTGCCGCGGCTCGGGCGGGGCCCCCGCGGGCGGTGCACCCGGTGCCGTGCTTCGCCGGCCGGGGGCGCGGGCCGGGGGGGCGGGCGGGGGGGGACGGGGGCGCGCCGCCGGCCGGGGCCGGCGCCGGCGCGGTCAAGCGGCGCCAGGCGCAGGCGCGGCCTGCTGCGGGAGGGAGAAGGAGAAGGGAGGAAGAGAGAAGAGAGAGAAGAAAGAAGGGAAGGGAAAAAAGAAAAGAGGAAAAGGAAAAAGGGAAAGGAAAAGGAAGAAAAGAAAGAAAAAGGAAGAAAAGAAAAGAAAAATGGGAAAAGATAGGGAGGAAATTGGGAAAAAGTTTAGGAAATTAGGAAAAATTGTTAGGGAAATTAAGGGAGGGTTTTGTGGGGTTTTTCCGACTTTCCGGGCGTCGGCGTGATTTTCGGGACGGCGGTGATGGCGAGGCGGACCGGCTGGCGGGACCGCGGCGTGCGCGGGATTCCCGGCCGGTGGCCGACCGCGGCGTTGGGAAGGCGCGCGGGGGCGCGGCCGAGGTGCGGTGCCGGCGGGAATCGCGGCACGCGCGCGTCGGGGGAGAGAGAGAGAGAGAGAACAACGGCTAGGGTTTGAATGGGAACCGAGCTCGGCGGATCGGTTTTTTTGAAATTACGCATGATTTAGTAGGTGATTTATTTAGGGCTAAAAACGCGGGCGTTACAACAATGAATGTTAAAAGCTTTTGTAATACTCCCCCTTAATATGTGCATTTTGATCTTGAATATCAATGGTCCTATTAGGGCCAATTTTTGCACAAAGAGTGAAGCATGAGAGTATTACACCAGTGGGGTGCTTGTGACGTGCAACAGAGAAAAGTGAGATGCTCATGACATTTTATGCACTCAACAAGGAAGAAAAGGAATTCTGATGCTGAGAAATCCGGACTGTCCGGGGAGACTCCGGAATGTCCGGAAAATCTGGAAACTCCGGGAAAAACTCCGGACTCTCCGGGCTTTCAGCACTCCAGTGAAAAAACAGACTTCACACAATTTTTCAATCTATCATAAAGCATCCTTAGAAAGTAAAAATAGAGTAGATCATCACAAGCACACAACCAAATGTCTCAAGCTCACATAGTCTCACACACATACGAATTTAGAGTTATTACAAGCCAAATTTCTACATAAAGACCAAGTTCATTGTTCCAAACACATAAAAGATAAGTTCACTCCCCCTTTGGCATCAAGCGCAAAAAAGGAAGTGTGGAGCAGCTGGATCACTCGGAGTCGTCGCCTGCCTCCTCCTCTTCTTCATCATTTCCCTCCTCCGCTTCTTCCTCTTGAACATCTTGGGCGTCCCACTCCGCAAAAGGGTCATCAAACTCGGGAAGCTCACGGTAGGGGTCGGTGGGAAGGCCAAGACGTGACTTGATCTCAATGATATCCCGACGGTTCTCATTAGTCTCCGTGGCTATAGTCTTGCACATACTAAAGATGCTCTTAAGGACCCTCTTGATCACGGAGCCATGGTGCCGACGGGGAGGCCTAGGAGGAGAGCGTGCAGCGGGCAAGTCATCATGGTGAGGAGCTGCACTAGAGGAGCCAACATACTTGCGTCCTTTGGGAGGCCTCTTGGCTCGATCACGAAGATGATGGAGGGGCTCATGCACAACATCCTTGGGATACCGAACATTTGTGACTCTCTCAATCATGTACATGAGGTAGGGGGCATATGGGAGATGCTTCATGGGATCATTCATGGCCCTTCTCAACTCATTCCAAATGAAGTCAAATATGCAAAATCCTTCCTCATCTGGTGCCATCCTATTTAGGAGATTAGAAGCATAGTACCTCAAAGCGGTGGCATCTCCTACCTTGGGGTCAATAGTGGCATGAAAGAATTGATTGAGGTAATAATAGTAAGGATTGAGTTGATCCACCTTGCCCTCTATAGCCAAATAACGACTAGGAAACATGAAATTGAGCTCCCTAGGCTTGTACTTGTTTTCATTGTGCACGGGAGTACGTTGCTCATCCTTAGATCCAAGTCCCAAGAGCCTAGAGAAGGTCATGTAATCTATGGTGCACTTGTTCCCTTGAGTTGTCCAAGTGATGGTGTTGTCATGGGGATTGTAATAATAGGAGCAATGGAATTGAGCAATAATTTCTTTGTTCCAATTATACCTAAATCCCATGAGGTCATAGAGACCAACCTCCTTGCACTTCTCGATAACGGAGTTGAACACGGTGTTGTTGAGCTCTTCATAGTATTTCCAGTCAATATACCTCATTTGCACAATTGGAGCCATGTTCTTTGTAGCAAGCTTGGGATTTTGGATGACGGATTGATAAAAGTCCCTATGGAAATCACACCAAAACCTTGCTTCAAGTCCTTCTCGTTTGAGATACAAATACACATTGTCCTCTCTTTGCTCCCTCACCGCTAGAGAGTTCTTGGAATAATCCCTTATCATATGCTCTGCAAAACCAAGAACGGAACCGGGATCTCTAAGCTTGATAGGAGTGTCAACTACCCGGGCATTTGATGGAAGGGTAGGGATGAGTCTAGGAGGAGTCTTAGGGCAAATGTGGGCTGCTACTCCTTGCTTGTGTTTGGGAGGAACGCGAGTAGCGGCACGACTTTGATGGACATATGGGGCTTGATAGCTTTTTTTGGGATGAGGCTTGTAGCGAGGTTTCTCTTTTGCTGGCCCCTTTCCATGGCGACGAGGAGGTTCAGGGGACTGCTCATAGGTTTCGTCTTCCTCATCACCACCATCACTCTCGGTCCTCTCCTCCTCCTCCTCTATTTCTTCTTCACTCCCTTCGGCATAGGAGGGAGGAGGGTCACCTCTTCTCGGCCTTGAACTGCGTTGAGATCCCTCTTGTCCCAAGGCCTCTTGCACGGCCTGCAAGGCGGCGGGATCGTGCCTAGCCTTGGTCCTCCTTTGGGTAGAGGGCTCCTCGGTCTAGCGACGGACCTTCACTCTCACCATCTGGATAAGTAAAAGTATATGGAAATGAGAGGTGATCAAAAGAGGAGATGCACAACACTTGTGAATTAGGGTTTTCAGTGTGAACCCCGGATACTCCGGGAAAAAGTCCGGATACTCCGAAAAGTCCGGAGAGTCCGGGTTTTTCAACCCCGGAGTTTCCGGGTTTCGCAGCCGAAACCCTAACTCACAATGTAGGACAGATCAACCAACCAAACTGAGAGATATTGCAGATCTAGAGCCTATGGAGTATTTCCTACCTATTCCCTAAGAGGATACGGCAAGAACTGCCCTAGGGAAGTAGATCGGGAAAAGCTCCTTTAGATATACCTTGGGAGGAGAGGGGGAAAGACTTCAATCCTTCGAGCCTTGAGTGGATCCTTGATCTCCACGCCTTGGAGCCTTCAATCCTTCACTCTCACTAGATTTGGATGGTGGATGTTGAGAATCGCCCAAGGGTTTGGATGGGGAGAAAGGGAGGCGACGGGGAGGAAGAGGGGCTCGGTCAAACTGTAAAAAGGAGTGAATGGGACCTTTGACCGCGGTAAAAGGTATTTATACCTTTAAAACCCGGAGTCTCCGGACCAGGTCCGGAATATCCGGGAAACCCGGACATTCCGGGAAAGACCCGGAGTCTCCGCTCCCCCTGAGACCAGCGAGCATATTTTCATGGAATTTGATTTTGGATAGATTTGGAAGGTTATATATGTAATGTATGTGAGCCTGAGCAGTATCAACATTTTGGACTAGTCACAAACAAGCAATGGGAACAATAGTCCAAGAGTTGTACTCTAAAGATCCAAATTTTTCAAAACAAATTCAACACAAGTTTTTCACAAATCTTTTGCTTTCAAAATTCTATACTAAGTCATTCAAACATGTGCATGATCTCAAGACAAGTTACGAGAATCCAAGATATTTAGCTCACTCCTCAAAGCACAAAACCTTAGTTCATCAAGAGGCTTTGTGAAGATATCGGCTAGTTGCTTATCGGTGCTCACATGGCTTAAAGCGATATCTCCTTTGGCTTCGTGGTCTCTCAAGAAATGGTGTCTTATGTCTATGTGCTTTGTTCTTGAGTGGTTTACGGGGTTGTTAGCTAGCTTAATGGCACTCTCGTTGTCACACAAGAGTGGCACCTTGCTAAACTTGCAACCAAAGTCTCTCAAAGTGAGCCTCATCCAAAGTTGTTGAGCACAACAAGCGCCGACTGCACGTACTCGGCCTCGGCGGTGGAAAGGGCAACGGAGTTTTGTTTCTTGGAACTCCAAGACACTAAGGACCTCCCAAGAAATTGGCAAGTCCCGGATGTACTCTTTCTATCTACTTTGCAACCGGCATAGTTCGAATCAGAGTAGCCAAGTAGATTGAAAGTGGAGCCCTTAGGATACCATAAACCAAGGTTAGGAGTATGAACCAAGTATCTAAAAATTCTCTTAACGGCCATTAGATGGCACTTCTTAGGATTAGCTTGAAACCTTGCACACATGCACACACTAAGCATAATATCGGGCCTAGATGCACAAAGGTAAAGCAAAGAACTAATCATGGAGCGATATACCTTTTGGTCGATGCTTTTGCCTTCCTCATTTAGATCAAGATGTCCATTGGATGGCATAGGTGTTTTGATGGGCTTGGCATTGTTCATGTCAAACTTCTTGAGCATATCATTGGTGTACTTGGTTTGACTTATGAATGTGCCATCCTTGAGTTGCTTGATTTGAAAACCGAGAAAGAACTTCAACTCGCCCATCATAGACATCTCAAATATTTTGGTCATGATCCTACTAAACTCATCAAACCAAATTTTATTAGTCGATCCAAATATGATGTCATCAACATATATTTGACATACAAACAAATAATTGCCTTGTTTACGAGTAAAGAGAGTAGGATCGGCTTTCCCTATTTCAAAGCTTTTCTTTACGAGAAATTCCTTAAGGCATTTATACCATGCTCTAGGGGCTTGCTTGAGCCCATAGAGCGCCTTATGGAGCTTGTAGACGTGGTTGGGAAATTGAGGATCTTCAAAGCCCGGCGGTTGCTCAACATAGACTTCTTCAGAAGTTGGACCATTCAAGAAAGCACTCTTGACATCCATTTGATGTAGCTTGAAGTTGTGATGGGTGGCAAAGGCTAGGAGTATGTGAATTGCTTCAATCCTTGCCACGGGTGCATATGTTTCTCCAAAGTCCAATCCTTCTACTTGAGTATACCCCTTTGCCACCAATCTAGCTTTGTTCTTGGTCACCACGCCATCTTCATCTTGCTTGTTGCGAAACACCCACTTGGTTCCAATCACATTTTGTTTGGGGCGTTCCACCAAGGACCAGACTTCATTCCTAGTGAAGTTGTTGAGCTCTTCTTGCATAGCTATCACCCAATCAGCATCTCCAAGAGCATCTTCAACCCTAATGGGTTCCAACATGGAAACAAACGAGTAATGTTCACAAAAATTTGCTAATATTGAATGAGTTGTTACCCCTCTTCGAATGCTTCCAAGAATGTTGTCGACGGGATGATCCCGTTGAACACGTTGTCGAACTCTTGGATGTGGGTTAGAATCTTCTTGCTGGATCAAATCCTCAGTTTCTTGACTGTCTTGTGAAGCTTCAGCAGCAGGTCCAGAATGTCCGGATTTTTCTCCGGAGTTTCCGGAAAACCCGGAATTTCCGGATTTTTCTCTGGACTCTCCGGAGTTCGCAGCGGGAGGCAGAGCTGCTGCTTCTTCTATTTCGCAGTCCTCATCATCTTCTTCTTGAGGCTTGATTTCTCCAATAGCCATCTTCCTTATAGCCTTTTCAGCAGGTACATTCTTGCCTACACACAATTCATCAACTTGCTCCTCTTGAGAGCCATTAGATTCATCAAACATCAAGTCACACGTGACTTCAACACAACCGGTGGTTTTGTTGAGGACACGATAGCCATGAGCGTTTGAGGCGTAACCAAGAAAGATACCTTCATCAACTTTAGATGCAAACTTAGAGCTTTTGGGCTTCTTGTTGAGAATGAAGCACTTACAACCAAAAACTCTAAAGTAAGAAACGTTAGGCTTTTTACCGGTTAGGAGCTCATAGGCAGTTTTGTGGCCAAGCTTGTGAAGATACAAACGGTTGATAGCATGACAAGTCGTGTTGATTGCTTCCACCCAAAAACTATCCGAAGTCTTGTACTCATCAAGCATGGTTCTTGCAGCTTCAATGAGAGTTCTATTCTTTCTCTCTACTATCCCATTTTGTTGTGGAGTGTATGGGACGGAGAGCTCATGACCAATGCCTTCTTCATCAAGATACTCTTCAATGTTGGTGTTCTTGAACTCAGTGCCATTGTCACTTCTTACTCTCTTGATCTTCATATCAAATTCATTTTGGGCTCTTGTGGCAAACTTCTTGAATATTTCATGAACTTTGCTCTCGTCCTTCATGAAGAATACCCAAGTATACCGAGAATAATCATCAACAATGACAAATCCATACTTGTTCCCTCCAATGCTAACATAAGCCACCGGACCAAAAATATCCATGTGAAGTAGTTCCAATGGCCTTGTGGTGGTGACCACGTTCTTGGCGGGATGAGGGGCACCAACTTGCTTTCCGGCTTGACAAGCACTACAAATTCTATTTTTCTCAAAATGAACGTTTGTTAGTCCTAGGATGTGTTCCCCCTTTAGAAGCTTATTGAGATTATTCATCCCAACGTGAGCTAGCCGGCGATGCCAAAGCCAACTCAAGCTAGACTTTGCCAATAAGCATGTATCAAGTTGGGCTTTATCCGATGAAAAATCCACCAAGTAAAGCCTTCCCTTGAGTTCACCCTTAAAGGCAACGGAGTCATCGCCCCTTCTAAAGACGGTCACACCCTCATTGGTGAACAAACAATTGTAGCCCATCTCACAAAGTTGTGAAACGGACAACAAATTGTAGTCCAAAGATTCAACCAAATAAACATCGGAAATTGAATGATTGATTGAGATAGCAATTTTACCAAGGCCAACAACCGTTCCTCCACCATTGCCTCCAAAGGCAATTCTTTCCGTAGGATTTTCAATCATATCACAAGATGTAAACATTTTCTTCTCCCCGGTCATATGATTTGTGCATCCACTATCAATCACCCATTTTGTTCCACCGGAGGAGTATGCCTACAAAACAAATTATGCTTGTGTTTTAGGTACCCAAGTGGATTTGGGTCCTAGAGTGTTAGTCACAAGAATCTTGGGCACCCACACACTCCTTTTGATCATTGTCCCTTTTGTGCGGGGTCCCACATACTTGGCAACCACCTTACCCTTGTGGTTCCAAGTCAACACATAATCGGCATAAAAGCTATCTTGTGATGCATGTGGTTTGGGCTTCTTGTTCGACTTGTTTGGCTTTGATTGTGGTGCTTGTGTTGTAGCTTGGGTGGTCTTGAACTTAATAGGAGTGTTGTAGCTAACTTGGTTGTCGTAGTTCTTGATACCCATTTGCTTCATGCCGTGCACCACATTTCTTGTTCCCATACCTTTGGTGTGGTGGTTCTTGATGAATGGGATGGGGTCTTTTGTACCTTGTTCTTGCTTACCAAGACCCTTCCCATCCACAAAGCCAAACTTCTTCATGTAGCTTGACCCAAAGCCTTTGGTGTGGTTTTCAAACTCACCTCTTTTGGGTTCTTTCTTCTTTTCATCAATGAGAGAGTTTGACAACCTAGTAATTTCTTTCTTCATGGCATTCATCTTGGCAACATTAGTAGCACAAGCATTTATATCAATTTTATAACATCTAGAACGTTGCTTGTTCATGTTTGAGAGTTAGAGGAAGCATCATTAGATGAAGTTGTAGCATTGTTCTTGAGGTTGTCAAGTTGAACTTCTAATGCTATGTGACTAGTCTTTAAGCTATCAAAGCTCTTTTGAAGTTCAAGCTTTTCACCATCAAGTTTCTTGCAAGCATCCTTAGCTAGGAGAGATTCCCTAGTTAATTCATCCACTATCAACTCATCTTTAGCTAGGGATTTCTTGAGGCTAAGAATTTCTACCTCCTTTTCCTTGAGCGAGTCCTTTTGCACCTTGAAACCCTTCTTTTCAATTTCAAGGGCATCCTTAAGGGCAATGGTTTTCTCCCGCTCAAGTCTAAAGAGTTCTTCTTGCACCTCTTGTCGTATGGACCTCCCTGGCCCACTACCTCGGTGGGTACCAGGACCGACTACTCGGTGGGCCCCTGGGACTACTCGACTTGCGCTGCATGGCACCTGCTGGTGTGAAGCACAAGGACTACGGAGGAGAAGTACTCGGATAGGAAGCTGACATGTCCCGCACTGTATAGAGGACTCCTAGACGTACACGACTAGTACTCTCTCCCTAAACCGACTTGTAACCCTGCCTCCCGGACTATATAAGGCGAGGCAGGGACCCCTCCTCTCTCATACGCATTAGATTACACCATCTTGTAATCACACCCAATCAATCCAGAGCTACGCAGCATACAGGACGTAGGGTATTACGCACCTCGCGGTCCGAACCTGTCTAAATTGTGTGCCACGTGTCTCTTCCTTCGAGTTACCGATCTCGGTGAGGCCACATTCATCTAGTTCGGGTACTCCCCTTAGTAGGTTGCCAGTCTAAAACACCGACAGCTGGCGCACCAGGTAGGGGCTCTCGTCGAAGATCACATGGCGAACTCGACGGCTTCCATCTTCATCAAGCCAACCGTCGCCTTCAAGCGCGACGACACCTTCGTCTTCAAATACTGGGTCTGCACCGCTGACGGCGCTGGATCCTTCCAACGCCGCCTCACCATGTCGCCCAACCCGGAGACTAGGCTCGTGACGCTTCCCGAAGTAGTCACGGGCAATCTCGCCGGAAAATTCGGCGAAATTTCGCTCTACAACCAACACACCGACTTCGAGCTTGGATCCGACTCCAACTCGAACTTGACATCCCCGTGGGCTATCACATGCGAGCCGGCTACCCTACCATCGCGTGCGGCCTCCCCACTCTGTGAGCACTTCGCACGTGGCCCCCGCAACGTCAGCAGGGCCCACTAGAAGGCTCCCACCACGCGCCGGGCCGGCAAGGAGATCGTACCCGAGTACAACTCGGACTCCGACACTGTCTCTGGCTACAACTCGGACTGCAACCCTCTCTCCGGCTTCTACTCGGATTCCTCCTACGAGTTCGACTTCGGGTCGGACCCTGATGAGCCCGAGTCCGATAACAACACCACAAAGCAACCCCTGTCAGGACCAGCTTCCGGCCTGGTTAGAACATCTACACCCGTCGAGAGATTTGTCTACTGGCCAGACCGCAAGCCCGCAGACTTGACAGGAGGGAACTCACGCTGCGTCGCCTACCTCGACTCACTTCCCTTCCAGGAGGGAACACCGCTTGCTCTAGCTGGGGAGCACACTCCGACAGAGGTGGCAACCAGCGACTCCAACCTTGGCTCTCCCGACCGGCAAGTCTTCATGACTACCAACGAGACGCCAGGGCCGTCAGGGACGGTCCCTGACCAATACCTTGAGGACATCTCAGCGGACGAGTTGTCCGCCAACGCGCCCGCAGATGAGACCGCCGCCAACAGAGACGCCCGACGTGAACGCAACAGAAAGCAGAATGAACGACGCCGACGTCTCCGCGAGTCCCTCCCCATCCACAACCTCGTAGAAGCACTCGACCAAGTCGAGAGCCGGGTACACACTACCCCAGAGCAATGCCTCATGTCTATCACTACGATAGCACGTCAGGCCCAGGGGATGCACGCAGGACAAGTCATCGCCAAGCTCGCGGAAGACACCTACTTCATGCGAGTCAACACCAGGGTCGCTCAACCACCTCCCGTCAGGAACCGCGACAACGAAGCCACAAGTCGCAGCGCGGACATCGGTCGCAATCGTACTCGAGTGGAGCTACCTGCTAACCCCAACCGTACTCGCCCAACAGCTGGTGGACCCTCTCAGGGTGGCAACAACACTGGTGGTGACCGGGAGATCGTTCCTCGACGCGATCCTGGAGGTGGAGGCAGCGACGACGGGAGCTCCAACCATGGGGCCAACAGGAGAGCTGGGGGCGGTGGCGACTGCGGCAGCCGAGGCCACGCGGACAGCCACGTCTCCGGCGCCTCACGTGGCGGCTTCGACGCCCGCCAGAAAATCGAAGAACTATGGCCCAAGAAGGCCTCCATGGCAGGCGACAACAACGGCTTCCCTGCCTTCTCTGCGCGACTTCGCAACCTACTCCTCCCAGAGAAATTCAAGCCTCTGGGAATCACCAAGTACGACGCGAAGCAAGATCCAGTGCAGTGGCTCAGATGCTACGCCCTCTCTATCGAGAACGCTGGTGGCAACAACGACACCAAGTGCCTCTACTTCCCCTTCTGTCTGGACCAAGCCCCGCTCACATGGCTCGAGTCACTCGAGAAGTACTCGATCGACAAGTGGGACCAGCTGAAGGAGCAGTTCACCAGCAACTTCGCGGGTGCTATGGGCCGCTCGGGTACTCGCATGGACCTGGCTATGGTGAAGTAGGAACAAGGCAAGACCCTTCGCAAGTACATGTGTCGCTTCTTCGACAAGAGCACCACAGTAGTCGATGTCTCTGACAAAGAAGTCATCGACCTCTTCCAAGATGGTCTCTACCACCGTCGCACCTTTGAAGACTTCGGCCTTCACCGGCCAAGCTCCATCACCCACCTCAAGGACATGATCACCTCCTGGGCTGATGAAGAAGACAAGGCCAACGCCAAGTACGACGCCATTCGTGGCAAGAGCAAATAGAACACGGGCGGCGGCAGCAGCAACAACGGGAACCAAGGCGGTCGCAACAACAACTACTCGGGTCCCAACCGCAAGCGCAAGCCAGACAACACTGTCGCGGCTATCGAGCGCCCTACGAAGGAGAACTCGAAGAAGACCTCCAGCGGCTTCAAAGACTTGCTGAAAGAGAAGTGCCTGTGGCATCTGGACAGCAACCACACCACCGAGCAGTGCTACCAACTCCATCGAGTGCTCGAGGATACTCCAGAGCCACGACACCCTCACGACAAGAAAGACAAGAAGAAGACCGATGAAGGCAACGACGACTTCCAGGAACCCGACACAACGGTCAACGTCCTCTTCGGCAGACTACCCAACCGACGGGCTCAGAAAGCTACCCGTCGAAAAGTCATGAGCATTGAACCAGCGGTCCCGACCCCTCTCAGGTGGTCGGAGGTATCCATTACCTTCTCTCGCGCGGATCAATGGACAAGCTTCTCTGAACTAGGACGGTTCCCACTCGTCCTGAAGCCGGTGGTCGCGGGCTCCAAGCTCAACAAGGTCCTCATCGACGATGGAAGCGGGCTCAACGTCCTTTTCACCAACACCTTGAAGAAGATGAAGCTCGACATCACCCACATGCTCACCAAGAGCACCTCGCCCTTTTATGGCATCGTCCCCGGGAACACGGCTATCCCACTGGGCTCAGTGGTTCTGCCAGTTACCTTCGGGGAAACAAGGGACAACTACTGTACCGAGTACGTCAAGTTCGAAGTCGCGGACTTCGAGACGTCCTACCATGCCATCCTCGGCAGACCAGCTATCGCCAAGTTCATGGCGATACCTCACTACACCTACTTGGTACTCAATATGCCAAGTCCAACCGGTGTACTCTCGCTGCAAGGGGACTTGAAGATATCGCACGACTGCGACACAGAAGCTGTGGAGATCGCCTCCACGAATCAAGTACCCAACGCAATGATGGAGATCTACGCTGCGCCGAAGAAGCTTGCCCCCAGCGAACTCGACATCCCAGAGAAGTCGAACAAAGCCCACAAGCCTCAGCCAGCTGAGGAGGTTCTGGTCAAGACAATTGACCTCGGGACAGGCGACAGCAGCAAGACCACCACCATCAGGGCGGGTCTCGACCCCAAATAGGAAGACACGCTCATCAACTTCCTCCAGGTTAACCACGACATCTTCGCGTGGAAACCAGCAAACATGCCAGGGGTGCCCAGCGAGTTGATTGAGCATTCACTCAACGTCGATCCTAAAGCTACCCCGAAGCGACAACACCTCCTCCGCTTCGCCGACGACATACGGGACGCCATCAAGAAGGAACTCGCCAAACTACTTGCGGCTGGCTTCATCAGAGAAGTCTTCCATCCTGAGTGGCTCACCAACCCCGTCCTCGTCCGCAAGAAGAACTCGAACGAGTGGAGGATGTGCGTCGACTACACCGACCTCAACAAGCACTGCCCTAAGGACCCCTTCGGGTTGCCACGGATCGATCAAGTCATTAACTCCACGGTGGGCTGCGACCTGCTCTGCTTCCTCGACTGCTACTCGGGGTACCACCAGATCGCGATCAAGGAAGAAGACCAGGAGAAGACCGCGTTCATCACCCAGTTTGGCGCGTACTGATACACGACCATGTCCTTCGGGTTGAAGAACGCCGATGCTACCTACCAACGAGCTATCCAGGCCTGCTTCAAGAGGCAACTCAACAAGAACGTCGAAGCTTATGTGGATGACGTGGTCGTCAAGACCAGAAACTCCAACACGCTCATCGCCGATCTTGAAGAGACTTTCGCATCCCTGCGAGAGTACCGCTGGAAGCTCAACCCGAACAAGTGCGTCTTCGGCGTACCGTCGGGCAAACTACTCGGCTTCATCATCAGCCATCGCGGCATCGAAGCATATCCCGAGAAGATCTCCGCCATCACCAGCATGAAAGCTCCCACGTGCATCAAAGACGTGCAGAAGCTGACCGGGTGCATGGCGGCTCTGAACAGATTCATCTCGAAGCTTGGAGAACGGGGGCTCCCCTTCTTCAAACTACTCAAACACCAAGAGAAGTTCGTGTGGACTCCAGAGGCAGAACAAGCCCTTGCCCAGCTCAAGGACTTCCTATCAAAGCCACCAGTCCTCACGGCTCCTCGCAAAGGCGAGCAGCTACTGCTCTACCTCGCTGCGACTACTCACGTGGTCAGTACTGCCATCATCGTCGAGCGGCAGGAAGACGGCCACACCTATCCAGTCCAGCGCCCAGTCTACTTCATCAGCGAGATCCTGTCAGAATCCAAGGCACGCTACCAGCTAGTACAGAAGCTTCTGTATGCAGTGCTCATCACCTCGCGGAAACTACAACACTACTTCCAGGAGTACTCGATCTCCGTCGTCACCGACTACCCGCTCGGCGACATCCTGCGGAACCAAGATGCTACTGGAAGAATCTCCAAGTGGGCAGTCGAACTCGGCGCCCTCAACATCAACTTCAAGCCACGCACAGCCATCAAGTCGCAAGCACTAGTCGACTTCATGGCGGAGTGGTGGGAGAATCAGCTACCTACTCCAACCGAGCGCCCGAAGCACTGGGTGATGTACTTCGACGGCTCGCTCAAGCTCGAAGGCGCAGGTGTAGGAGTACTCTTGATCTCCCCAATGGGCGAACAACTCAAGTACGTCCTGCAGATCTTCTGGAAGGTCTCAAACAACGAAGCCGACTACGAAGCTCTGCTACACGGGCTCCGCCTCGCGGCTTCACTGGGCATCAAGCGGCTACTAGTCTACAACGACTCCGCAGTGGTCATCAACCAAGTCAACAAGTCCTGGGACCGCAATAAGGAGAACATGGACGCCTACTGCCTAGAAGTCCGCAATCTCGAGAACAAATTCTACGGTCTCGAGTTCCACCACGTCGTCCGCGACAACAACGTTGCAGCGGACGTCCTGTCGAACCTTGGATCCACTCGCGCTCAAGTACCAGCGGGTGTCTTCGTCCACGAGCTTCACGCGCCATCCATCCCGGAGCCAGCGCCACCGACCACTGACCCAGAACATCCCCCGGCTGGCCAGGAGGTCATGATGATCGACGTGGACTGGAGGCAACCCTTCATCGACTACCTACGCGAGCAGAAGGTTCCCTCGGACAAGAACTTGGCTGAGCAACTCATCCGCCGTGCCAAGTCCTACGTCCTCGTCGGAGACAAGCTCTACAGGCGGGGCGCATCTTCTGGAGTACTCATGAAGTGCGTTCCCCGAGAGGAAGGCAAGGACATCTTGGAGGAGATCCACAAGGGCGTCTGCGGCAACCACACGTCCTCACGCACGCTGGTCAGCAAGGCCTTCCGACGAGCTTTCTATTGGCCCACAGCTATGGGCGACGCCGGAGAACTCGTCAGAAGGTGCCAAGGGTGCCAATACTTCGCCAAGCAACAACACGTCCTGGCCTACAAGCTAGTCACCATACCGCCAACCTGGCCTTTCGCCTGCTGGGGGCTCGACATGATTGGGCCACTCCCAACTGCGCCAGGTGGATTCAATAGAGTACTGGTGGCCATCGACAAGTTCACCAAGTGGATCGAGGTCAAGCCGGTCACATGCCCCAAGGCTGACAGAGTACTCGACTTCCTGGATGAACTCGTACATCGCTACGGACTACCCCACCGCATCATCACAGACCTGGGCTCCAACTTCAACAATCACCAGTTCTGGGAGTACTGCGAGAACAGCGGGATCGACGTCCGATATGTCTCAGTTGCCCATCCTCGGGCCAATGGACAAGTCGAGCGCGCCAATGGGATGGTGCTCGACGCTCTCAAGAAGCGGCTACACGACGCTGCCAACACCAAAGGAGGCAAGTGGATCAAGGAACTATCCAATGCGCTCTGGGGGCTATGTACTCAACCCTCCAAGCCGACGGGACAATCGCCATACTTCCTAGTCTACGGCTCCGAAGCAATCCTCCCTGTCGACGTCATGTGGGATTCGCCGGCAGTGGAACAATACGACGAAGGCATATCTGAAGACAGCAGACGAGTTGACATCGATGGACTCGAAGAAGCTCGTTGTGCCGCCCTCATCCAATCAGCAAGGTACCTCAAGGGTATCCGACGCTACCACGATCGCAACGTCAAGGAACGCTCCTTCAACGTTGGTGATCTCGTCCTCCGCCGCATCCAGAACACGGAAGGACTACACAAGCTCAGCTCGCCCTGGGAAGGTCCCTTCACAGTTGCAAAGGTGACCGGACTGGGCTCCTATCGCCTCTAGACGCTCGAAGGCGAAGACGTCAACAACTCGTGGAATATCGACCAGCTCTGTCGATTCTACGCCTAGTCTACATGACTACCCCGGGGGCTCAAGTCTATACAACTACTCCAAGACCCCATCGCTGTAAGCAGCCTCCAGGTCCAGGCACCAGTCTCCGGACTACTCTACTCCAAGATCCAGCGTTAACGGCTACTAATGGATCTTGGGCTGCTCAGAGCGTCAAAGGACTCCAGCAGCGGTCTATCAAGAGACCATGTACTTCTAGATCCAGCCTATACGGCTACTAACGGATCTCTAGCTGTAAGCGGCCAAGAGCCCCAACACTACTTAGCCGTA
Organism: Cenchrus americanus; assembly: GCA_947561735.1. Lineage (NCBI taxonomy): Eukaryota > Viridiplantae > Streptophyta > Magnoliopsida > Poales > Poaceae > Cenchrus > Cenchrus americanus. The sequence continues at coordinate 197,570,396 of OX387239.1, read as the reverse complement.
GGCGGCCTCCGGGTCCCGGCAACTACTCTTGTAAAACGACCCTGGCCATTCAGGTGTACTTCCTCAGTAATAAAGTTTGATTTTCTATCAACTACTTTACTGTGCGTCCTTCAACGGGCTTCCTGACGAGTACCACTACTCGCGACAACTCCATGATGGGACTCCACACACACACATCGCGACAACGAGTACTCATTTATGGAAGTTTTTCTCATTCATATTTAAACAAGTTTATTACAACTTTGTTTATCTACAACTACTGCTATGATCTAACCCTACAGGACTACTGGAGGTTGAGCTTCTCGGCGACTTGTTCAGCAATCGGTGCCATCTTCTCCAGCAGCTCCGCGTACTGCTCGTCCGTGCAGTTGGCGGCTAGTCCGTCGGCGACCACGTCAACTGGAGCCTTCGGGAAGTACGACTTCATATATGCCAGGATCTGGTTGGGGATCGACTTCGCCAAGTGCTTCACGTACGTCGCTAGACGGCTGGGTGCTTCCCTCAGCCGGTCCACCAATGGAGCTATCTTCGGTCCGCCTGGGTGAGGCACCAGTAGCCTCGCGATGGGAAGTGCGGCCTCCTCGAGTTCCTTCATCTGAGCCCGCAGCTTCTCGCAATCCTCGTTCAGCTTCTGCAAAGATTTGTAGCAGTTGACGAGGTCACGATCCGAAGCAATGCGCAGCTCCATGTGCTTATCGCACTCGTAAGCCAACTGCTTGTAGTCATACTCAAGTACCTCACGGGCCTCCTTCTCCCGGTAGAAGAGGTTCTTCATGTCGACTTCTGAGGCCCTCAGCTGCCCGACACGAGGCTCAAGCTCTGCAATCAACAAAGCAAGGCAGGTCAGACTACTACAAGCTACTTCCAATGGGTACTCGACACGACAACACGTACCCTTATTCTTGTTGTGGAGCGACTTGTTCTTCCGCACAAGCTCGTCGCTCTTCGCCTGCATGTCCTGGACTTCATTGTGGTACTGGGCGAAGGCGTCGTCCAGCTTTGACTGAAGCGCGGCGGAGTGCTTCCGGGCCTTTACGAGTTGTTCTTCTAAGGCTTCTGCCCGGAGCAATGCGTCGTCGTACCCCTGGAGCATGCCAGACTTCTGGCGGGATCTCTCTACGACATCCTGCAGCAGACAACATATGTCAATTGGGTACTCAACACTCTACGGCAGATCGACTACTTCAGAGTATCGACAACTCACCTTCATCCATTGCTCGGCTTGGTGCATCACCTCCAAGTGGCGAGCTACCACCGCCGAGTCGATAAGGTCATCTACTAGCAGCTCAATCCCACCACGACTACTCATGGCGGCTCCAGACATTGGCGCCGAACGGATTGGTTCCGCATCCGGGATCTCCGGTGAACGGACGACTACTTGCAGAGTTGATTCTGGCAGCACGTCGTCACGTTCTCCTTCGGCCACCGCGGGGGATTCTCTGCCGGCTACCTCCATCGGCTCGGGGGCTCCTCCAGTAGCCCCTTGGGTCTCCGGTGCCAGGCCTTCAACGGGCACCGCTTCAGGAATAGCGCTTCCCATGGCTTCGGCACCTGTCAACAAGAAGACACGGGATTAGTCACCATCGGTGGCTACGACTACTCCTTGAGGTTACCTGCACTCGCGCAGCGTACTCACCCTCTACGATGCTGGCCTCTGGCAATGCAGCCCCCACGGCCGGCGCCTCGGATTTTGCCTGAGGAACGAGAGCGGACTCCTCAGCGGCCGTCGCGGATTCCTCTCCCTCCACCGCTGCGGTGGGTTCATCCCCATCCCAGGTCAAGTCCGTTCATTTCCTGTAGAGTACACAATTGGTTGTCAACCTAGTACAACTACCAAACCAAATGTACTACTCAGGGAAGATCTCCACTTACAGGCTCGACCGGACTACCTTCACGGTTGGGGCGCCGGGGATGCTGGCAATGTCGACCAGTCTAGCCTCGGCAGGTGCCTCCTCTTGCGCCTCAGTAGCCACTTGCTCTTCAGCAGCAGCAGTGGTTGGTTCAGTGCTCCCCACAACAACTGGGGGCTGGCGCGTCCGCTGCGCCATGAGCTCCTCCACAGTGGGGCCTGGGCTGCGGCTACCTCCAGCCGACTCTCCCACCGTATCCCAGTCGCCTTCGTCCCCCTGCTCTACAGGGTCGGAAGGCGGAATCTCCTGAAAGCAATGGAGTTTCATCGTCAGCATACACTACATCGAGACACAAGTACTCGATTACCCTACTCAAGGAAGCTTACCTCTTGAGATGTGATCTCTGTGACTTTAAGCTTCTTGGCCACACGTTTGCGGGCCACGTTGCATGGCTTCCTTGGCGGCGCAGGCAAACTAGCCTCCAAGCTAGTTGGCAGATCCTGAACGAGAGGGACATGCGGTAGTCTAGGGCGGCTGAATCTCGACCACAGCTGGAAGCGCTCCTGCAGCGTCTCCTCATCATCTTCCTCCGAAGTGTCTTCAACGACTACGGTGTCGTCCCTTCACCGACTTCGCGGCGCTCCTTGGCCTTCCCCTTCCCCTCATCCGGAATCTCGACAAGTCGAGGAGGCGACGTCAGCTCGGAGACGAACTTCACTACGTCGTCCTGCAAGAAGCACATTGGATGAGTACAACTACTACTACATAATCAGTACCCGACTTCAGTACGGCCACTGACCTCATTGGGTGGACGCACGGCGGAGTACTCGGGCACGGGGCATGGTGTGTACACCGGCATGTCCTTGAAGATCCTGCCCAGTCTATCAACGATGTCGTCGTCGACGACTTCACCCCCGGGCATCCGCGACGAGTCGCCGTCGCCGGTGTACTGGTAGCCCAAGGTGTCGCGGGCCATCAGCGGCTGCACCCTTGGCTTCATGAAGCTGAAGGCCACATGTTCGGCCCTAAGCCCGGCTTATCTCAAAGCCTTGATCTTCGCCAGCAGCTCGGGTAGCTGGATACCCTCCTGCATCGTTGGCTCAGAGTTCCACCAGGGCCGGTGCTTCGACTGCTTCCCGCTCGGCTTCGGCAGCTCCGGGTGGTGATTGGTGATGTAGAACCACTTTGACTTCCAATCTTGATTGGAGTCGATCAGCTTGTACGCAAGGTATTACTCCGCGACATCCTCGCGCATCTGGATGCTGGCTCCCCCACTACTCGGGGGTTGTTGGCGCTTGGCTGGGGCTTCACTCGGAAGAATTTCCGGAAAAGTACCCAGTGGGGCTTGATCACCAAGAAAGCTTCGCAGAAGTGAACGAAGACAGAAGTGTGGAAGATACCGTTGGGGTTGAGGTTGAGGTACTCGATGCCGTAGTACTCCAGAAGCCCCTTGAAGAAATCGCTGGCCGGGAGAGACAACGCTCGCTCCGCGAATCGCGTGAACATGGGGATCTCGTCTGGGTTCTTCTCCATGGCATACGGATCTCCCGTAGCAGCACGCCACATATCGACTTCCTTCTCCCGCAGAAATCCATTGTTGAGGAGCGCCAGCAGATCTTCAGTCTTCGCCTTGGACTTCTTCCACTCCTGGTTGGGATTTGGCCGCAGCGGAGACACCGGCAGCGATGTCGCTGTGGCGGATCCGGCGGCCTCCTCGCGGGACCTTTTCTTTCCACCGGCGGTCTTCAGGATCTTTGACGGTGAAGGCTTCATCCTCCAAGTGCACCGGGTCTTCACTCGCATTCGCTCGGGGGCTACGGCGGTGGTTTCCGGCGGCGGCGCGCTTGGATCTATACTCCCCTCTAAGGCGGTAGTGCGCACTGGCGGTGGTTTCTAGGCACGATCTTCTAGGAATGGCTGCAAGTGCGTAAGGTGAAAAACCCTGAGGGTTTCGGCTTCTATTTATATGTCAACGGCGGCTCCTCCAATGGCCGGATGGATAAGTCCCCAGACGGCTGACTCAGCGGCGGTGCCTGACCCTTCAACTTCTACTAGTCGACGCACCTCATCTCGGGGGCTCGGCTACTTCTACTCAATACCTTGGGTAGCGACAAGATTCAAGAGCAATTCAGGACACATTCTACAAGATGACCCTTCAATTCGAGAGGAAGTACTCGACTCAAGGCTTGGGGGCTCTGTGCCACGTGTCCTTCGGTTTTTTCTCCGGATTTTTCAGGATAATCTTGCAAGAACTTCAGATGGACCCTTAGTCAGAGTCTACAACTCGAACTAAGGCTCGGGGGCTACTCCATATGGAGTGCGAATTTGCAATCGCACTTCCATATCAGCTTCGGCTTCAAGAAAACACGGGTATTGTTGAAGACTTTCAAGAGCGGCACTCGGGGACGCTTGGGACTACTCGAGAAGACTTCAGGATTACTCAGATATCAGCTGGAGTACATTCCAGCCTCAGGATGCTTCAAATATTTTTGAGGACTTTTGGCTTGTAGTACTCGGAGACGCTTGAGGACTACTCGTCAAGGCCGTTAAGACTACTCGAAGCTATCCTGCTCGACTACAAAGTACTTGGGGGCTTGTCGTATGGACCTCCCTGGGCCCACTACCTCGGTGGGTACCAGGACCGACTACTCGGTGGGTCCCTGAGACTACTCGACTTGCGCTGCACGGCACCTGCAGGCGTGAAGCACAAGGACTACGAAGGAGAAGTACTCAGATAGGAAGCTGTGCATGTCCCGCACTGTATAGAGGAATCCTAGTCATACATGACTAGTACTCTCTCCCTAAACCGACTTGTAACCCTGCCTCCCGGACTATATAAGGCGAGGCAGGGACCCCTCCTCTCTCATACACATCAGATTACGCCATCTTGTAATCACACCCAATCAATCCAGAGCTACACAGCATACAGGACGTAGGGTATTACGCACCTTGCGGCCCGAACCTGTCTAAATTGTGTGCCACGTGTCTCTTCCTTCGAGTTACCGATCTCGACGAGGCCACATTCATCTACTTCGGGTACTCCCCTTAGTAGGTTGCCGGTCTAAAACATCGACACCTCTAGAGCCCCATCTCTATTCTCAATTTCTTTCATTAAAAACATGATTTTCTTTGTTGCCTTTTTACCAAAGCTAGTGATCATTTTTTCAAAATCAAAATCAGTTTCACTATCATCATCTAGGGGCAGGGTGGGAGTGTCTACCTTGGAGCCTCTAGCCATGAGGCAAGTGTGGGTGAAGTCATCTTCATCATCGGTGAGATCTTCAAAGAGTCATGACTTGTTGATTGGTTTCCCAATAGATATGGTAGCAAGACCGGCTTCAATGTCGAAATCGGAGCTATCATCATTTGAATCCCATTCTTCACCCAAATGAGCTTCACCAACTTCCTTCTTCTTGTTCTTGTCAAACTTGTTGGTGTCTCTTCTCCTTACTTTTATATTGGGGCATTCCGCAATGAAATGACCCTCCTTGCCACACCCAAAGCATGGTCTCTTGGAAGTCCACTTCGTCATGATCTTGTCCTTGTCCTTGTTCTTGTTGAAGAAGCCACTCTTCTTGAACATTTTGTTGAACTTCCTCACAAAGAGAGCCATTTGCTCGGGAGTCATGTTCATGTCACTATCTTCCTCGACCATGGTCTTTGAAGTTGATGAGCTTGACCTTTTCTCCTTGCTAGATGCCTTGAGGGCCACTCCCTTGTTCTTCTCAAGTTGTTCATGCATCTTTGACATTTCTTGTGAAAGCTTGGACTCCTTGACGGTGATGAGGTGTTCTTCCATTCTTCCAATCACATCCGCCGGAGTGAACTTGTTGAAGCCTCTCTTCTCCCTTATGAGAGTTGGGAGTTGAACGTCCCTTGCCATGTAAGCGGAGAGGATCTTGTCAACCACTTCTCTTCTTCCCCATCTTGTACTTCCAAGAGATTTGATTTTGTTGATGATCTTATTCAAACGATTATACATGTCTTGAGGGGACTCATCATCTTTGATGACAAATCGATTGAGCTCACTTTCCAAGGCTCAAATCCTTCCTTCTCTTACTTGCTTTGTTCCTTCATGGTTGATGAACAAGGTGTCCCACACTTCCTTGCTGGACTTCAATCCATCCACCTTGTCATATTCTTCGGACGTGAGTGAACTTTTGATGATGCGTATGGCTTGATAGTTTCTTTGTATCTCATTTGCTTGATCTTGAGTTAGCGTTGCATCACCACTAGGAAAGGTAATACCCCTGTTCACAATAGTCCAAAGTGCGGGATTCACCGCCATCAAATACTCCTCCATCGAGTTCTTCCACTTGGAATAGCCGGTTCCATCAAATTGGGGTATCTTCCCAATGTGGCTAGAACCCGATGGATGGTTAAAGGATAAGCGAGAATAATCGAAAGAGGTTTGAGTATAGTCCCTTGATGGTCGTCGAGCGGAGCGGTTGGACCTTTCATCATCGAACTCTTCATCCTCACTATCGAAGGACTCATCTCCATGTCCATGCACTTGATGACTTGTGCTTGCGCCATGGGTGTTGCCTCCTTGAGGTGGGATGGGAGGCATGCCAACAAAATTGTTGACGGGATCACCATCGGCGAGGGGTGGGGCTTGATCACTTGGATTCGACATCTTCTTAACTCCAAGCGGTTAAGCTTCAAATGTGGAGCACTTGGCTCTGATACCAATTGAAAGGATCAAGATGTCGACTAGAGGGGGGGGGGGTGAACGGTCGAACTCGAAAATCACAAACTTTTTCACGTTCGTCAAATACAAGTCCGGAGTTTCCGGATATTTTTCCGGATACTCCGGAAATCCGAGAATCCGGAAAATGTCCGGATATTCTGGCCTGTTAGGGAGGCATCAAATTCGACGGAAATTAAACTTTCTCAAATGTAAATCTATGAAAATAGGTTATGCACTGAGATGAGACAAGCCTGTTTATCCACTCCAATCTTGTAGGAACCTCACCACGAAGTAGATCGGCATCAAACCCTAGATATGTGCTCAATATAGAAACAAGCATAGAACAATATGAACAAGCACAAGATACACAAGGATTTGTTATCGGAGTTCAACCTCACACCTTGAGGCCTACTCTCCGTTGAGGTACCCACGAAGGGTGGACCTTTACACCTAGGCCACTTTCCTCCCTCTAGAGACCACAAAGATCAAGCTAGAGTTACTTACTCAAAGTCGGGGTGATACAAACTTCCTTGGGCAGCCACAATCTTTGGATGCTCGAAGGCTACGCCTAGCCGGCTAGGAGCTCAAGGCTCCAAGAGTAACAAACACGAATTTTGCCAACCAAGCGAAGAACGAGGTGCTCTAGAGATGGGAAATTAGCTCACTAGCACTCTCCAAGCTCTTGCTCTCAAGCCCTCTTAAATCTCCACAACAAATTTCACCAAACTTGAGCCAAAGGGAGTTAAGGAGGGAGTAAATGAGGTCTGAAGATGTTCAGGTCGAAATAGCAGGAGAGAGGAGTAAATGAAGGGGTGGAGGGGGCTTTTATACCCCTTCACCCAGAAAATAGTCGTTGAGGCTTTAAGACCCGGAGTATCCGGGGTAAACTCGGAAACTCCGGGAAGTTCGGAGACTCCGGGGTAAACCCGGATACTCCGGCCTTCCAAGGTCAGCTCCCAAGAAAAGATCCCCATGAACGTGTTGGTGCGAGGGTGTCTCTCATAGGATTTGTTTTAGCAACTAGAGCACCTGTTCGACTCTTGGAAGACATAATTTCTGTCCCTCTTGATAGTACGGCATTCCTAGGACTCAAATTCAAAAATGTAAAATAAATAAGCCTTTTTTGAAATCCTTAAAAGCACCACTTTCTTTTTGCATAGTCAATGAACTGCTCTTGATGCCACACATAATTTTAATACCTGCTCATGGACTAGATAAATCGTTAGCTACTTAGGTGTGTGTCATTAAATCACCAAAACCCACTTAGGGGGCCAAGATACTCTTCAGTCCTTACTTTCAATATTTTAGCACCAAGTTCTAGTTGATTGCCATTTCTAAGTGTGCCAACTAATTCAATCAAGAATTGTACAAACAATTAATTCAAGCAGTAAACTTCACCAAGTTCCATCATTAAGGGATATCATGGCCAGTTGATTAAGCAGTCTCAGGTAATGGTGAGAGGCAGACAATCGATTGATTTGTAACCTTGCAAGGTAAACCTAATCACACGGGGATTGCCCCCACATGGACAACCACCAGGCAGTTCCCAAAAGTCCTCGGCTTTGGATCAAAGCTTACAGTCCTAGGCACATGGCTATCTGGCGTACCACGCGAGGCACCCAGTTTCACACATGTACCCCCTCCCCCGGTAGCTAGCCGGGTAGGTGTCAAGATTAGTAAGGGTAAGTTCCTGCACCATCTCATTAAGGTACTAGGCTTATCGGTTCCATTCCCGACAAGTGCTTATTATGTTCAAAAGCTTAGCACATGAAAGCTAGTGGACCGGAGCCCAAATCCCATGCTCTTACCACATGAGCAATCCATTTATAAAGATCTTATGATTCCAACATAAGAACCTATTCTCGCGAGTGACGAGCATCACTCGACTTCTACCGGGTCCTATAGCATAGCAACTACCGACCTAGCATACTAGTGAAAGAACATAGGTACCTAGGGATCATGCATCTAGGGTTTTAATTCAACTCTTGAAATGTAAATGCACAATCATAGCAAATATAATAGCATAATTGTAAAAAGATGGGGTTAATGATCCGGGGCTTGCCTTCACTGGCAAGGTTGGCCTTGGGCCCTTTTGGACTTTAGTCCAGGTCTTGAGCTACGTCCACGTACTGTAGTTCACTGACAGCACCTTCGTCTCCTTCTTCCGGCATGAGCGTATATCTACCGTCAGGAAGATCTACACGAGGATGCAAATGCAAGATTTAATTGACGATTTTTAATTTAATTAATTACAAACAACAAATGGCAAGGGTGCATGGTAGACCACATTCACCAATATATGAATACATTCAACATACTCTTCCAACAGAGGAACAATATGCGGTTCTTTATTATTTATTCTTTTTGATAGTGACTGTGTACATATTTATGTAAATAAATTAATTAAATTTCACAAATAGCAAGGGGTTGGTCTTAAGCCTCTTAAAATGATTTACATCATACACATAGGGGCATTAGCGGTGTGGTTGGTGATTTTCCCAATTTAAGTTAATATTAGGCCTTAATTGATCTCTATTGCTTTTATTCATAAACTAAATTAATAAAATTCAGTGAGTGTTTTATGAAGTACTAAAATTTAAAACAAGGCCACTGCACACAATGCACACTTAGGAGAGCTATAAAGTTAAATATACCGAAAATACCAAAAGCTAGCTACCAAAACATGAGAAATGCATACAGAAATAAATAAGCATCAAATTGACTCCAACTTTCTCACATGGCCTCTGGTCCAAAACTAATCTAGGCATGCAACAAATATACCTAGAGCTACCATAGATCTTGGGTTATGCATTTACAAAGAAAATCAAGCCTATTTCAAGAATAAATATTTCTGACAAATATAAAATTGTGATTAATTCACCAGAGGTGCATTATGGCATAAAAAGATCACATGCAGAGGTTGAGCACAAAAACCTAATTTTTTTACTACAAAAATCATTTAGACAGATTTATCATAAATACAAAATACATATAAAAAGATTTGCACAGTAACTTTGTGCAATTTTTGGTACAGAAGCTAGGTAAGACATAACACACAACATATCCAAAACTCAGCTACAGAGGACTCGTAGATTTTGAGATACCACAGATCTAGGTTTAACATGTTTGTATTTTTCATGCAAAAACTATCAGGAAAAAGTATGGTCACGCTTCACCAAAGTTGTAGGGTTTTTCACAAGGAATCCAAAAAAATTGAGTTTGCATTTTTCTGAGTTTTCTATGATTTTCTACGGATTTTAAAAGTTTTAGCAAAACATCATTTACTATTTAAGAAACTACTTACACAGAGGTCCCTGGAAATTCTCAGCTATTCACAACCATACCCTCGCACCTAACAACCAAACCCATGTACTTTTCCAATTAGAGCACCGAGATCCCCGATGGCGCAGGGGAGCTCGCCGCCGGTGAGGGGCAGCCGGACCTAGCCAATAAATGAGCTAGGGCGGCGCGCGAGCTCACCTGGAGGAGATTTGAGGCAGCGGTGGCATCGGGGAGAGCGTCGACGAGGGTGAGCACTGGCACGCAGCGGCGACGGTCGCTGCAGGCTGCAATCCTGGCGAGGCCGTGGCAATACCGGGTAATGTGCGTCAGCTCGAGCTTCTATGGGTCCAGGGGAGATCCTGGGGTGGTTGGAAGGCCCGGTCGTAAGCGGACGATGGAGCTCGGCGGCGGCGTTTCAATGGCGGCGCGGCGGAGGGCTCGGGTACGGCGGGGTGGCCTGCACACGCGAGGAACTGGCAGTGGCCTTTTATAGGCGGCGTCCACGGCGTGTTGAAGCAATCAAGATGGACGGGGGTCCGGTCGGCGCATCGGGGCGCGGGCGGCGTGGCGGGCGCGTGGCGCGGGGGTGGGGGCCGGTTGCGGCGTGCGGGATGAAGACTGGTGGATGGTCGCTCCTGGCTGTGATGAGTGATTGACAACGTGGTGTGGACTGACTCTTGGTCGAGTATTGCAGGTGCAGGTTGTGGCTTGATTTGCGTTGGTGCATGTGAAGAGCGAGCGCGAAAGGTCTATGCCTTGCGGGGCCTCCGAGGAGTAGAGAGACAAGTAGGCTCATCTTGAGGGACCCGGTAGCCAGCGGGGTCAAGTGCAGGCCGCATGGTGGCAAGAAAAGCAAGACAAAGTCGTGGACAGAGTCGGTGCAGGGTAGCGGCTCACGACCAGTGTCTGCACGCGGAGTTTGCAGCGATTCACTACAAAACCGTCGGGTTACTTGGTTGAGCCACAAAACCAAGACCGGAGGCTCGGCGGGCGGAGACGGGATCCGGGCGCGCCGAGAAGCTTCGATGCGGGCGGACACGTGGCGGGATCATAGGGCTTGCATTGGGAGGACGCGGTCTACGGCGACAGCGTAGCCATGCGATGAAGATGAGTGCTACATGACCTATATGCCCCTGAGGGGTTTGTATCACAACTTAAGTGCTAGGGGTAGCGTGGTCTTTTGCCTGGCCCAGAGGGACTCATATATATTAACTCTAGGGTTTCCAGGCAAACCATCCTTCCAAACAGCTTCTCATTTGCTTGCTCCATAGGGTTAGATTTTTCCTCCATTTGTATAGAATTCGACCTCCGAGTGAATGGAAGTTTTCATGGTTGCGTCGATTTCCCTCTTGTAGCTTGTGTGATTTTTGTGTCTTTTTCGAGCTATTTTCGTTGGATTTTCGTGTGCGGCTTGTTCCTTCTTTTCGGAGGTGTTTGGTTCAGATTTGTTGGTGGGGATCATGGATACTTGCCCCATGCATCTTTGTGCTTGATCATGACCCCTCAAACTCCGATTTCGGCCTCCGATTGAAGGATTTCAGTTGGTAACCTAGCTTTGTTCTTGAGCTCGGTAGAATCTCGAGTCCTCTCGATTCAGTGGGTTTGAGGCTACAAATTCGTATGTATAGCATCTCCTAGAGGCGCTTCATCTTCACTTATGATTTGGTAGCAATCCCTTGGTTGATTCGGGAGATCGAGCAAAGGGAAGGTGGTGTTGACCTTCAAGAGGTCAGCCTCGAGCTGTTGTCTGTGCACCACGCGGACGGTCCGTGCGCCCCTGGCGGACGGTTCGGGAGGAGACTTTCAGCCAGCAATTCGTCGAGTTCTTCGTGTGTTCTTGTTCACCTTTCTTTTGATCCTTTGGCCGTGTGCTTTTGGTTGCACGAGGTTTGGTGGACAGTCCGCGAGGAGAGGTCGGACAGTCCACACGGCGCGGAGGGTCCGCGGGTTGAGGATGAATGGTCCATTTTTCGAGGTGTAGTACTGGAAGTTCGGGTGGCATTTTCAGACGGTCTGCCTTGTGCTTGCGGACGGTCCGCCTGGCCCCTGCGGACAGTCCGCCGCCCCCACGCGGACGGTCCGCCCCAGGCTGTGCAAATCGCCAAAGTCCTTTGCTTCTTGAGTTGCGCTTCCATGTTGCTTTGAGTTGGGGTTTGTTCCTAGGATTGGTATGTCTATTGTGACTACACGACCTTGGTGAACTTGTGTGGGTAACCTTGGTTGTGAATTTTTGACATAAGCCGAGTTCATCCTTCAGGAAGAATTTTTATCGGCTCCCATGCACTCCCCCTTCTGTATCAGAGCCGTTTAGGGATCTTCGTGATTCTAACTAGTCTAAGATCCAAAGATGGCGTACCAGGAACGGGGTTCGGGTCCTCCACACTTTGATGGTACTAACTACCAGATGTGGCAAAGACGGATGGCTGCTTTCCTCCGCGACAAGGGTCAGATCCTGTGGGATGTCACGGTGAACACAGCTTATGTTCATCCTGTGAACTTCCTTGCTCTAGGATTGAGGGACATGTTCGACGCCAACAATAAGGCGGTCGACTACCTGTACCGTGCTCTGTGTCAATCTGAATTCGATCGGGTTCAGGCAGAGGACTTGGTGTGCAGGATTTGGGAGCAGTTGAAGAATGCTCATGCTGGAAACGCTCAGGTTCACGCTCGGCTCTTTGCGACCTACCGGATAGAGTACAAGAATTTCACGCATCTCCCGGGTGAGTCAATTGATGCCATGTTTCAATGATTCACGGTGATCGTGAACAACATGAAGGCTAATGTGGTTGTGCTCCCGTACGATGACCATGACAGGGCGATCAAGCTCTTGCATTCCCTGGATCGTACCGTGTGGAGTGAGAAGGTGGAGGCCATTCTTGACACAACCCCAGCTCCACCCGTGTTTCCTCCACAAACCGACAACTTCCAGAAACCCATCAAGTTCAAGAGTGACTTGGGGAATGAGTTCTTTGCGAAGAAGGGGGAGAAACCGAGTGAGGAGAAGCCAGATCCCAAAGACAAAGCCAAAACCAAAACCCTTCCATTGTGAGCATTGTGGGAGGGATAGGAACCTTGCTGAGTTTTGCTTCAGGAGGAAGCGTGAGGAGAGGTTGGCTAGAGAGTTGGCCAACAAGGACAGGTACCGCCCTTCTCATGGTGTGTCTGAGCCTAGGTTGGTGCCAAGAGGTGAGGGTATGGTGCATACCATTTACCCTCGAGAGAGGCGTGAGTTTGTGCCTCGAGGTGAGCCACCACATAGAGAAGGTGGTAGTCGTGTTGGGTTTGGGTGTGGTGAGTTTACTGGATGTTCCTTCGCTCGTGGCCAATACGAGTATGGGGGGAACAACACAGCTTTAGGTCCCAGAGGAGTTATGGTCCACGGTCTCCCCTTCGTGGTACACGTAGTCCTCCAAGGGGACGTGTGGGTGTTCCACCTAGGAGAGATAGGATGGATATTGATAACCCCGCGTTTGAGCAAATAGCACAGTGCTATTTTGATTCGTTTTGTACTAACCCCAGTGTTGAGTCGTTTGCTCACTCTCGCTCTCGTTTTGATTTTCTAGGTGGGAGGCATGGAGGGCTTTTGGTCGATCGACTCCGGTTGCTCTCGACACATGACCGGAGATCGAAGGTGGTTCTCTAGCCTCACCCCATTGATGACCAAAGAGTACATCACTTTTGGGGATAATGGGAAAGGTAGAGTGCTTTCAGTGGGCACGGTGAAGGTGAGTGAGTCTGTGACTCTTTGTCGTGATTCTCTTGTCAAGTCTTTGGGGTACAATCTTCTCTTTGTTTCCTAGCTTCTTGATGAGGGTTTTGAAGTCCATTTCAAAACGGGCTATTCTCATGTTTTGGACTCTCGAGGCGATCTCGTGTGCACGATCGTCCCCGAGGGTCAGATTTTCAGAGCCAATTTTTCTCAGTGTGTTGGCTCATCTCGTTGCTTGGTTGCTGGTGCTTCGGTGGAGCTTTGGAAATGGCATAGGAGACTAGGTCACTTGAGTTTTGAGTTGTTGTCACGCTTGAGTGGGCTAGGCTTGGTCCGAGGATTGCCAAAGTTGAAATACCAAAAGGATTTAGTATGTGCTCCGTGTAGGCATGGCAAGGTGGTCGCTGCCTCTCACCCGCCTATGGCATCCGTTATGATAGAGAGGCCATGTGAGTTGTTCCATATGGACTTGGTTGGTCCAGCTCGTGTGTGCTCGGCGAGTGGGAAATGATATGTCCTTGTGATCGTGGACGACTATTCTCGCTATGCTTGGGTCTTCTTCTTGGTTGACAAGGGGGATACATTTGGTTTTGTTCGGGATCTGATCTTGAGGTTGAAGAATGAGAGGAATGGAGATGTTGTTCGAGCTATTCATAGTGACAATGGCAGTGAATTTAAAAACTCTTGTTTCGAAACCTTTTGTCGTGATTTGGGTTTCGAACGTCAGTTTTCTTCTCCCTATGTGGCTTGTCAGAATGGTGTAGTTGAGATGAAAAATCGTTCCCTTTGTGAGATGGCTCGGACGATGCTCGACGAGCATAGGACTCCGAGAAGATATTGGGCAGAGGCAGTGAATACTTCTTGCCATGTTGGGAACTGGATTTTTCTGAGGGCCTTCTTGAACAAGACGTGCTATGAGCTTATGCATGGGCGAGCACCTAGAGTGAGCCATTTTAGGGCTTTTGGTTGTCGGTGCTTTATTCTCAAGAAGGGTAGGCTTGATAAGTTTGAGTCGAGGTCTTCCGATGGGATTTTCTTGGGTTATGCTAGTCATTCTTGAGCATTTCGTGTGCTCAACCTTGATACTAACCTAGTCATGGAGACTTGCGAGGTGACCTTCGACGAGACACAACCATGCATTTTGTCTGTCTTTGAGTGTGTAGGTGATGATGAATTTGGCAAGAAGATCGTTGAGGACGAGGAGGATGATGCTGGAGAGGATGATGGTGAAGCTCCAGCCACGCATGTACCCTCTACTTCCACTATGACGACTACAGTGCAAGATGGTCCATCCCCTACACCGCCTACGATCCAACAAGATCAAGTGGAAGCATCAGCTGAGGGGGAGGTTGTCTCCAGGCGAGAGGCACCAAGGTGTGTTCAAGTTGATCATCCACCCTCAAGAATCATCAGCGACATCAATGAGTGTACGACACAGTCAAGGTCTACAAATGCTTCTCACTTTGCTCATTCAACTTTTGTTGCTACCTTTGAGCCGAAAGACATTGGACACGCTCTATCTGATCCTAATTGGGTGAATGCCATGCATGAGGAGTTAGAGAATTTTGAGAGAAACCAAGTGTGGGAGTTAGTGGAGCCATCACCAAACTGCAAACCTATTGGGACAAAATGGGTGTGGAAAAACAAAGAGGGAGAAAATGGTGAGGTGGTGAGGAACAAGTCAAGGTTGGTTGCTCAGGGCTTTAGCCAAAAGGAGGGGATAGACTATGAGGATACATTTGTTCATGTTGCCCGTTTGAAGGCAATCAGGATTCTTCTAGCCTTTTCTGTGGCTAAGGATTCAAGTTGTACCAAATGGATGTGAAGAGTGCCTTCTTGAATGGGTTCCTAGAGGAGGAAGTTTATGTGAGGCAACCTCCTGGGTTTGAGAGTTTTGAGTTTTCCCATCGAGTGTACAAGCTGAGGAAGGCCTTGTATGGGCTGAAACAAGCTCCCAGGGCATGGTATGGCAGGTTGAGAGGGTTCTTATTCAGCAAGGGGTTTGAGATGGGCAAGGTCGATAAGACTCTTTTTCTCCTTAGGCAGGGTGATGATATCCTAATTGTTCAGGTGTACGTGGATGATATTGTCTTTGGCGGCTCGTCTCACTCTTTGGTTGCGAGGTTTGCAAAGGATGTGAGAAAAGAGTTCGAAATGTCCATGATGGGGGAATTGTAGTTCTTTCTCGGGCTTCAGATCAAGCAGGCGAAGGAGGGAACCTTTGTGCATCAAGCCAAGTACACGAAGGACATCCTCAAGAAATTCAAGATGGATGACTCGAATCCCCTGTCGACATCGATGAGTACGACTACAACGCTCGACGCGGACGAGGACGGAGAGCCCGTGGACCAAAAAGAGTATCAGAGCATGATTGGCTCCCACTTGTACTTGACGGCGACGAGGCCGGACATCCAGTTTTTTGTGTGTCTGTGTGCTCATTTTCAGGCGTCACCAAGGACTTCACATCGGCAGGCCGTCAAGTGGATCTTTAGGTATCTTCGATACACTCATGAGCTCGGTCTTTAGTACTTGACATCCTCTTCCCTTTTGCTTCTTGGTTTTTCGGATGCCGACTGTTGACGCTCCTTAGCCTCACCACTAGGTTGGCACAAACGGCGACAGCGACAGAAATGCTTGCTGGCGCCTACAAGCATCGCCGCCAGGTTCACACCTCTAGTAACGGGGCTAGGGAACATCTGCGGTAAAACACACGATCACAGAAAGGTCCGCAAGCGCACGGATTACCGTTGTAGCACTTCACCCGGTGGTATTCGGGTTGTCGATTTATATTTTCCCAAGGGAGGCACGACGGTAAAGATGATCGAGTAAATGGTGGAGAATGACCAAGACTTGGTAAAGAGCTATAGTGGGGGATAACAAATAAAGATATTTGGGGATAACTTGACACACGCTAGGAGATCTAGATAAAGGACTAGATAGGATAGCGAGCTGGGAGGGCAACAAGATGAGAAAGGATCCTAACACAATCTATCTATTATTGTCAACTCTAGGCAAAGGGCTAAAGCAAAGGATAACCAAGGTAAGCTAACTCAACAAGCTCTTCTAGTGCTGCAGGGGCATGCAAAGCCGTGCCCTCAGACTGGGATGAGAAGGGAGGACTACGACGTGCTGAATCCTACCGGCCTGAACTAACGTGGTGGACTACAGAGCCCGTTCGGAGCTGTCACCTCCTTAGGGAACCACAACTATTCTGTTGCGTGGGACACCAATCTAAGACTAAGGTAAGCTCTGAGCACCACGCTCACAACGAACCAAAAAATCTTTCCCCGGATATCACGAAGGAAGGTCTCTCTCTCCGGTGAAACACCGGACATCAAGCGAAGAACGACCACAACACTATAGGGTTCAAAAGAGCTATGCTAACCAAGAGTAAACTAACTTTAGTCTAAACCAAGAATAAAGCTTCTAGAGCAAAGTAAAAGCTGAATGTAATTGACTCGAAAAGTAAGATAGAAAGATAACTTGAATTGTACTTGAGTCTAAAAAAAAGAATACAAGAGCAATATCGGAACTCTGAAGAAGACTCCTCCGGAACCACGAGACTTGCTCGACTCGACTCTAACTCCCAAGCTACACTAATCCTACTCTAAGTGAACAAATGAGTGAAAATGAGATGCTCCTACACTGTGTGTTCAATCCAGCGAGTGGGAGGTGCCTTTTATAGGCAAGGGAGGTCAGTTGAGCGCGTGGGACCAATATCATAGGTGCGGCCAGATCAAGGGGTGCGGCTGGCCCTGTGATCCACCGCCTCTCACCTTGGACGCTCCTGATCACTGCTCCTGAGGCGGTTGAGGGTCGGTTTTGCTCGGTATGACGGTTGGGAGGTGCGGCCGGCCCTACCCCGAGCCGTGTGATGAACCACCTTTGCTCAGGGACGTCGAGGATTGCCTTGGAATGACGGTTGTGGTGGTTGATCGGCCGGAGAGGTGGACCCATTGATCCAAGTGATCACAACTTCATCCATTCAATTAAACTGACATTTCCTTGATCAATCTTGTTCATCCAAGTTGTGCACGCGGGGGAGGAAGTGATTGGGACCGAGGACGTGGCACGGGGCAGGTGCGGCCGCACCTGGTAGGGCTGGCCACATCTGCAGGGCCGACCACACCTGCCAGGCCGGCCGTGCCTGGTGGTGCGGCCGTGCCTAGCTCATGTGGCACGTTGGTTCCTTTCCCCCCTAAATGTGTACCTGTCCATAAAAATTGCAACATAACTCATGGAACTTTATTGGTATCAAAAATGTGCATGAAACTTGTTGTATACTCCTCTCGAACCTGAGGTTTTGATGGTCGGATCTTTGTTGTAAGGACCGTCAACACTGACTTTGCGGGGTATCAAGTCGATCGAAAATCGACTTCGGGTACTTGCCAGTTTCTGGGGTCTTCGCTTGTTTCTTGCTCTTCTCGCAAACAATCTAGTGTAGCCCAGTCTACCACAGAAGCTGAGTATGTTGCTGCCGCTAGTTGTTGCTCACAGTTGCTTTGGATCACATACACGCTGAGTGATTTTGGTGAGGAGTGTTCCCATGTACCTCTCATGTGTGATAGCACGAGTGCCATTAGTGTTGCCAAAAACCTCGTGCTCCACTCCAGAACTAAACATATAGAGGTGAGGTACCACTTTCTAAGAGGCAATGTTGAGAAGGGAAACATAGACCTCATTCATGTACCAACAGAAAAGCAGCTTGCTTATATCCTAACCAAGCCTTTAGACCAAGCTACATTTGCTTGTTTGCGAGGAGAGCTTGGAGTTGTTTTTACCTTTTGAGCTTCGGTTGGGAGGGTTGATGTACATATGCATGTTGCGTTTTCATTTATGTATCATATCATGTTTTGCATCTTTGTATCATAGACTGCATTTGTATCATATGCCATAGATATGTGCTTCTCTCATATGCTTTGATCACCATAATATGCTAGATGTGAGGTTATGACTTTGCTTGAGATTCTCATAAGATGTATAGCTATGCTCTTGGTAGCTTTGGGACATATATGCTTGTGGATGGCTTCCTTTTGTAAAAATGTTATATGATCCTCTCTTGTTATATGATCCTCTCTTTTGTAAAAATGTTTTAAATTCCTTATCTTGGCTGCTAAACTGTTGTATGATGTTCACAATGAGAAGTCTCATATCTAGAAGTGGACACATGGCTCGGTGGCTTTGACATGACATGAGGTAGCTTGTAGGTGTTTGTGATGACCTTGTGATAAGAATGTGTGACCTTGCATGAAGTTTGTGGGTTATGTGTCGTTTGTGCTCATTTTGACCATGTGTAGGCTCTATACTCATGAGAGGGAAGTTTTGGTGAAAATTTTCTTTATTTTGATCATGGCTATGTTACTTGATTGTATGTCCCTTTCTATCTGGTTGGCAATGCTTGTGCTCAAATTGTGGCTATCTTGCTTGCCTATATCTCAATTTTAGCATGTTGTAGTTCTCTTTGTATATTTGAAAAGCACATGCTTGCTCTTGTAGACTTGATTCATGTATTACCAACAAGGGGGACGAAAGTACCCAATTCATGTTTCCAGGGGGTGTTTTGCATCAAGGGAAGAAAAATTGGGAGAAATGCATTTGTTCAGGGGGATCTTGCATTCATGCATTTGGGAGCTCTGTTTCGCATGAATTTTAGTTGTGCTCTTTTGCTGATGGTGTCGAGTCCTTTTGCCTCACCCTGAGGAGTCGGAAATTTTGGGGCATTTTATCTCGGTTGTGTCGAGCCGTTGCCCTTTCCTTAGGGGTCCGAGATTTTTCTCACCCAAGTGATCTTTTCTTGGCTTTTGTTTGGCTTTTGATCACTTGTTTGAGTTTTTTAGTTGTTTCTTTTCTCTTTCTCTTTTCTCTGAATTGGTTACTTGTATGTGTTGTCAATCCACTCATCAAGGGGGAGATTGAGGATCAGAGCGTCCGAGGACCGGTGGATGGTCGCTCCTTGCTGTGATGAGTGATTGACAACGTGGTGTGGACTGACTCTTGGCCGAGTATTGCAGGTGCAGGTTGCGACTTGATTTACGTTGGTGCAGGTGAAGAGCAAGCGCGAAAGGTTTATGCCTTGCGGGGCCTCCGAGGAGCGGAAAGACAAGTAGGCATGACTTGAGAGACCCGGTGGACGGCAGGGTTAAGTGCGGGCCGCATGGTGGCAAGAAAAGCAAGACGAAGTCATGGACAGGAGCCGGTGCAGGGTAGCGGCTCACGACCGGATTCTGCACGCGGGGTTTGCAGCGGTTCACCACAAAACCGTCGGGTTACTTGGTTGAGCCACAAAACTAAGACCGGAGGCTAGGCGGGCGGAGACAGGATCCGGGCACGATGAGAAGCTTCGATGCAGTCAAGCACGTGGTGGGATCACAGGGCTTGCGTTGGGAGGACGCGATCTGCGGCGCAGCATAGCCGTGCGATGAAGAAGAGTGCTACATGACCTATATGCCCCTGGGGGTTTTTTATCACAACTTAAGTGCTAGGGTAGCGTGGTCTTTTTCCTGGCCCAGAGGGACTCACATATATTAACTCTAGGGTTTCCAGGCAAACCATCCTTCCGGACCGCTTCTCATTTCCTTGCTCCATAGGGTTAGATTTTTCCTCCATTTGTAAAGAATCTGACCTCTTAGTGAATGGAAGTTTTCATGGTTACATCGATTTCCCTCTTGTAGCTCGTGTGATTTTTGTGTCTTTTTCGAGCTATTTTCGTTGTATTTTCGTGCACAGATTGTTCCTTCAATTCTAAGGTGTTTGGGTTCGGATTAGTTGGTGGGGATCATGGATAGTTGCCTCGTGCATCTTTGTACTTGATCATGACCCCTCAAACTTTGAATTTGGCCTCCGATTGAAGGATTTCGGTTGGTAACCAAGCTTTGTTTTTGAGCTCAATAGAATCTTGATTCCTCTCGATTTAGTGGGTTTGAGGCTACAAATTCATAGGTATAGCATCTCCTAGAGGCGTTTCATCTTCACCTATGATTTGGTAGCAATCCCTTGGTTGATTCGGGAGATCGGGCAAAGGGAAGGTGGTGTTGACCTTCAAGAGGTAGGGTTTGAGCTGCTATCTGCGCACCACGTGGACGGTCCGCATGCCCCTGGCGGACGGTCTGCGAGGAGGCTTTCAGCTAGCAGTTCGTCGAGTTCTTCGTGTGTTCTTGTTTGCCTTTCTTTCGATCCGTTTGGTCGTGTGCTTTTGGTTGCACAAGGTTTGGCGAACAGTCCGCGAGGAGAGGCCGGACAGTCCGCGCGGCGCGGACGGTCCGCGGGTTGAGGACAGACGGTCTGTTTTTGAGGTGTAGTACTGGAAGTTCCAGTGGCATTTTCGGATGGTCCGCCCTGTGCTTGCGGACGGTCCGCCTGGCCCCCGCGGACGGTCCTCCTGGCCCATGCGGACGGTCTGCCCCAGGCTGTGCAGATCGCCTAAGTCCTTTGCTTTTTGAGTTGCACTTCTTTGTTGCTTTGAGTTGGGGTTTGTTCCTAGGGTTGGTAGGTCCGTTGTGACTACGCGACCTTGAAAAACTCCTGTGGGTACCCTTGGTTGTGAATTTGGGACATAGGCCGAGTTCATCCTTCGGAAAGAATTTTTATCGGCTCCCATGCACTCCCCCCTCTCCGGTCACCTAATCGGTCTTTCACGGGAGCACGACACGCGCGAGGGCGTGTGTCCCTAGGTCCTCGGAGCTCGCGCGGCTTCAAGACCGCCGCCTTGAGAGGCATGGGCCGACGGGGAGGGCCCAAACGCCGAGGGGCGGTGGAGCAACATGCGGTGAGCATGCGCGTGTGGGCGCGGCGCGCTGGGGGCGCGACATCACGGTGCGGCGCCGATTCTATTCCACTTAGCACTGTTTGACTCCGAAATTCTCCAAAAACTTGAACTGAAGTGGACCAAGAGCTAATAAGAAAAGTTGTAGATAAAAGGTCCCTCTACAACATTTACAAAGGTTGTCATATGTTTTGCTCAAGGGTTTGAGCATAAACTGCAGGCAAAGTTCTTGTTTTTCATAGTGCCGATGAATAGTAAAAGCTGAGTTTGATTGAGAATTTTCACCAATTTCCACTCAAAATCTCAAATGCCGCCAATTATGAAAAGTGTGTCCCTCGAAAAGACGAACAACTTTTATATTGGCCGATTTTGAAGTGTTTAAGTGAAATTTGGAGAACGCTGCAAAAGTTCCCTAGAAGGTCCAAAGACATAGGTGTTTTGACTAGGTTTGACTATGCCTTTGACCAGGGTTTGACCAAAAGGGGTGTGTTGACTTGATCAAGAGAGGCATTAGGGATTGTTGACGTTGTTTTCGAGGTGATGACCCAGGTTGACCAAGATTTGACCAACGTCAACAGTGTTTGACTCGGTTGATTCGGTCATTAGCACTAATGATGCTAATTAAAAACCCGAGGCGCCACAACCTACCCCCCTTAGAAAGAATCTCGTCCCGAGATTCGACAACAAGATTAGAGCGATCCCTTCCAACATGACAAGGGTTACAAAGGGAGAAAGACATATCCACTCACACTTCTCGACATCTAGAATTCAGATATGAAGGATCAGATGGCGACTAGAGAGGGGGGAGTGAATAGGAGCCGGTAAAAATTCTTCTCAAAGAATCCGGCCTATACCTTAGATAAATCCTGGTCACACACAAGCGATGGATTGAATCACACACCAACCGCCAAGACAACAAGGTTATGGATCAACCTCAAGTCTTAGGAACGATTCCTTGAAGCACACGCGGAAGCACGAAAGAAGGAGGGAGGAATCGAACCAAGGAACAAATCGCCGACCCGCGGCGGACCGTCCGGCCAGGTGGGGCGGACTGTCCGCAAAGGCCACGCGGACAGTCCAGCCAGGTGCCGCGGACAGTCCGCAAGGGCCACGCGGACCGTCCGGCTAGAAGCCACGGACCGTTCGTTAAAGCCAACGAGAACCACCGGAACCGACCGGGCCGAGAAAAACGGACCGTCCGCGAAGACCGGGGCGGACGCGTCCGCGCGGTTCGGACCGTCCGCTACCGAAGCTCGGACCGTCCGCAAACCGTCCGCAATGAAAACCTAAAACAAAACCGATCAAACCAAAACAAAACAAGAACACGAAGAACACGCGACGAACCGCGCTCGCGCGGGCCGTCCGCCACCACCTCGCGGATCGTCCGCCCTACACGGACGGGACCCGAAACTGACCCGACCTCGAAGGTCAATACCTCCAATCCATCACCGGGTCTCCCAAACGGTAGAAGTTGTTGAGACAAGGGTTTGGGGACATGATAAGCGTCAAACAAGGATGCTATACCCCAAAAATTTTGCCTCCTAACTCCCTAAATCACCAGGAATCGTGGATCCTTTGAACACCACCAAAAGCTAGAGCTCCATCCGAAAATCCTCGAATCGAAGTGGTTTCCCGGCGTTTGAGGGCTCAAGATCAATCACAAAGATGCATTAGACATCCATCCATGTTTCCCTCAAAGAAATCTGGGGAGAAACCCACTCAAATCCGCGGAATCACACCAAGAACAAAGGCACCAAAAACAAGAACGAAAAAGACCACGAAATTCACAACGCCGAATCTTCTATACAAACCAGGAAAGATTCACAAGGTCTAGCATGCCGCCCTAGCATCCATCCCTCTCAACAAATCTCTCATGTTAGCCTAGACAAGAAATGAAGAATAAAATGTCTTGGGAAAATGAGAAAGAGGAGCGGAGAAATGAAACCCTAAGTCCCGCAGGCAGAGCACCATCCACACACACTCATGGCTTATATATCGGGTCCCGCCGGTGTGGGAAATGACTCGACTACCCCTAACTCAACTACTGGCGATACAACCCACATAGGGGCATTTATGTAATGTTTGTGGGTCTTGCCATCGGACGGCCACGCCTTCGCCGCACCCTGCGTCCTCCTGACGTAAGCCATGCGATCCCGCGACATGTCCTCCGCTTCGAAGCTTCCCGACACGCCCGGATCCCGTCTCCATCGTGTTGGGCCTTCGGACTTGGTTTTGAGGCCCAAACCAAGAAACCGTCCTCCGATGGTTTTGTGGGAAAACCACCAAACCCCGCGTGCTCGGCCTGGCCTCCCGCCAAGCCTCTTGACTCGACCGCCACCGTGCACCGGCTCGATCGTCCATGACTTCGTCTTGCTCGTCTCGCCACCATGTGGCCCGTACCTAGTGCCGCCGTCCACCGGGTCCCTCGAACCGAGCCTACTTGTCTCTCCATCTCCCGGAGGCCCCTCAAGGCCGAAGACCTTTTGCGCCGTTCTTCACCCTCGCAACAACACGAACTAGGCCGCGGCCTACACCGCGCACCGAGCCAAGAGTCGGTCCAACACCGCGTTGTCAATCACTCATCACCGAGGAGCGGTCATCCATCGACCACCGGGACGCTCCCGGTCCTCAATCTCCCCCTTGATGAGTGCATTGACAACACACAACGCGAAATGAAATTCGAGAGAAAGAGAGAAAGAAGAAAGGAAAACAAAGAAGCTCAACTCATGACCAAAACCAAAGAAAGGCAAAGAAAGGTCACAAGCCAAGCAAAGCACAAACTCCACACCGAAATCGGCAAGAAAGCTCCCCATGAACAAATGCAAGCTCCCCCGAACATGTGGATGCATTTTTCGAATTTTTCATTAAGCTCACCTCTTCACCTCTTCTCCCCCTTGTTGACAATGTATGAATCAAGGTGAAAATGCAGAAATGTAAGACAAAGCATATAAACATCTACATGAGCTTCTCAAATAGGCCAAATCTAGTGTCAAAAGATAGAAATGAGACAAAGAGCACATTTATGGATCATAACATTGTCAAAGCATTGCCACAAGTAACATATGGAAATATAGGCATGTGACAAAGCAAATTTTCAGATTTGAATAATTATAGCAAAAGATGGCTCACTTCAAATGTAAAGGCCTATCCATGTCATATTCTAGCCAAAACACGCATATCATCCAGAGATCATACAAGGATATCAGATTCTCAACAAAAGATCATTGCAAACACCCATAAAGCAAAGCATGTCATGTTAAAGCTCATGAGCCATGTGTCCACTTCAGGGAGACTTCTCCACTGGTGAACATCATGCAACATGTTTTGCACCCATGTGTGAAAGATAAGACATTTTAAGCATAAACATGGTGGATGGAGAATTTTTTTCAAGCATTCACACTTCTTTTCAAGATTAATTCATTCCATGGTACATGAAGTGCCTTTGCGGCAAGAAGAAGCTTATGCTCCTCCATGAATGCAACATAGGCTAAACTTTCACAATGATATCGGCCTTTGACCCAAATGCAAGAAAAAGACATCCAAGCACAATCCAAGCATAGAAAGCACATTTAGACCAAAACGTGACATGGATACACTACTACACATGAGTGGAGCACATTTCATCAAATTTAGTCCGGATTAGCATTTGATTCAAAAAGGGCTATCTCACAACACATATATCTCAAATATTCCAAGAGCATAGAATCACATAGCCATTTCTCCACACACATGACCAATATCTCACAAGTAGCGAGGAAACTCAAATAAGGCATATGAAAGAAGCTCATCATCCTAAAATGCAATATGATACAAATGCAACATGATATATAACAAGAAATCCTACCATGGTTTATACATCAAGCAAAGCATGTATATACATCAAAGTAAACAAGGTATGATACATATGGTACAAAAGTAAATCCCCCAAGAATCAACTAGAAAGGGCAACAAACCCCAAGTCCCCCGCAAGCGCACAAATGTAGCTTGGTCGAGAGGCTTTGTAAAGATGTACGCAAGCGATCTTGGGTAGGGACATGACTCAACACAATGGTCCCTTTCTCCACATTGTCTCTCAAGAAATGGTATCTCACTTCTATGTGTTTGGTTACGGAGTGAAGCACCGGGTTTTTCGCTACCCTTATGGCCTTGGTGCTATCACAAAGAAGTGGGATGCGGGTGCACTCCTCACCAAAGTCTCTCAAAGTGTATGAAATCCACAACGGTGGGAACAACAACTCGCGGGCCGCAACATACTCTGCCTCGGTGCTAGAGCGAGCTACACTAGGCGCTTGCGGGAAGACCACGAAACCAACAAGGACCCAAGAAAGCTGACAAGAACCGGAAGTAGACTTCCTCTCGACTCGGCAACCGGCAAAATCCGCATCGGGAAAACCATGAAGTGAAAGAGTCGAGGAGGAAGAATACCAAAGGCCAAGACCAAGGGCGGTCGTAGGTACACGAAGATCCTCTTGACGGCTGTCGATGTGATGTCCTCGCGAAGCACGAAAACGAGCGCACGGACACACACCGAACCGTATGTTTGGCCTCGTCACCGTCAAGTAGAGGAGGGAGCCGATCATGCTCCGTACTCCCGCTGGTCCCCGGTTCTCCGTCCTCGTCCGCATCCAAAGTAGCCGTACTCCCCATGGGTGTCGACATAGGCTTCACATCTTGCATCTTGAACTTCCTCGACATGTCTTTCGTGTACTTGTTACGATGTATAAAAGTACCGTCCTTCACTTGCTTGTTCCGCAACCCGAGAAAGTACTGCAACTCGCCCATCATGCTCATCTCGAATTCCCTGCTCATCTCATCTGCAAACTTGGCAACAAGGTTATGTGACGAGCCACCAAAGACAATATCATCCACGTATATCTGCACAACCAACAAGTCATTCCCATGCTTGAGGAGAAACAAGGTCCTATCCACGGTACCCATCACGAACCCTCTGCTCAACAGAAAACCTCTCAATCTCCCATACCAAGCCTGGGGCGCCTATTTCAACCCATACGAGCCCTTTTCAACCTGTACACACCTTTGTGTGGATACTTCTCACTTTCAAACCCGGTGGTCTGCTTCACATACACCTCCTCCTCTATGACCCCATTCAGAAAAGCACTCTTCACATCCATTTGAAACAACTTGAACCCTTTAGCCACGGCAAAGGCTAGAAGGATTCGAATTGCCTCAAGACGGGCCACAGGAGCAAAGGTCTCCTCATAGTCGATCCCCTCCTTCTGACTATATCCCTGAGCAACAAGTCTGGACTTGTTCCTCACAACCATCCCATTCTCTCCCTCTTTGTTCTTCCAAACCCACTTGGTTCCTATAGGATGGCAATTTGGAGGTGGTTCAACTAACTCCCACACCTGGTTCCTCTCAAAATTTTCCAACTCCTCATGCATAGAATTGACCCGGTTGCATCGGATAAAGCGTGTCCAATGTCCTTGGGTTCAAAGGTGGCAACAAATGCGGCATGAGCGAAATGAGAGGAATTTCTAGACCTTGACCGCGTAGTACGCTCTTCGATGTCCCCAATGATCCTCGATAGGGGATGCACTTCTTGAATCCGTGGGGGGAGCCTCACACCTCGAGACTACCTCCCCCTCAACTTCGGCTTCTCTCGCTTTGGTCCTCTTGTCGCACCGTCGTTGTCCATGAAGTAGACGGTCCACCCTCCGTAGTGGTCGTAGGGGCGGTAGTGAGTACACCTTCGGCTTCGGGCGCATGGTTCTCTCCATCATCATCTCCGGCTTTATCCTTCTCCTCTTCAAAGAGGTCCTCAACCATCTCTTCATCACCCGCACATTCAAAGCCAAGAGAGGTACATGGCATTGTCTCGTCGAAGGTTACTTCGCAAGTCTCCATGATTTTGTTAATCTCAAGGTTAAGCACTCTATAGGCTCTAGAATGGTTAGCATATTCAAAGAAAACCCCATCACTAGACCTAGTCTCAAACTTGTCGAGTTTTCCCTTCTTAAAAATAAAGCACTTGCATCCAAAGACTCGAAAATGACTCACCTTGGGTGCCCGACCATGCATAAGCTCATAACAGGTCTTCCTCTTGAAAGCTCGCAATAAAATCCTGTTGGAGACATGACAAGTTTGTATTGACCGCCTCGGCCCAATACCTCCTAGGAGTCCGTGCTCATCGAGCATCGTCCTAGCCATCTCACAAAGAGTCCGATTTTTCCTTTCCACAACTCCATTTTGAGGGGGCACATAAGGGGTCGAATACTAATGTTCAAGACCTAAATCACGACAAAAGGCATCAAAACGAAAGTTCTTGAACTGCGAGCCATTATCACTACGGATAGCTCGTATGGCATTCCCATGCCTCTCGTTTTCAACCTCACGATCGGATCTCAAACAAAACCAAATGTCTCACTCTTGTCTTCCAAGAAAAACACCCGGGCATAGCGAGAGTAATCGTCCACCACAAAAAGGACATACCACTTCCCACCCACCGAGCGAACTCGAGCTGGCCCAACAAGGTCCATATGCAACAGCTCTGTCGGACGCTCGGTCATGACATCGGTCATGGGTGGATGGGGAGTGGCTACCATCTTGCCATGCCTACACGGAGCACAAACCAAATCCTTCTCAAGTTTCAACCTCGGCAATCCTCGGACAAGGTCAAGACCACTCAAGCGGCAAACCAAATCAAAGCTCAAGTGTCCCAACCGCCTATGCCATTTCCACAAATCAGAAGAAGGACCGGCCATCAAACGGCGAGCGGGACCCAAAGAACGAGAGAAATCAGCCCTGAAAATCGACCCTCGGGGATGATCATACAAACAAGATCACCTCGAGAATCCAGCAAATGAGACTCACCAGACTTGAAACGCACCTCAAAGACCTCATTAAGCAACTGAGAAACCGAAAGCAAATTGAAACCAAATACTTCACAAGAGCAACCCTCTTCAACGTTACCTTGTCACTTACATGTACCACACCCTCGAAATTACCCTTCCTCGTCCGTTGTCCCCAAAAGTGATGTACATTTTTTCCTTCACGGGGTGAGGTGGAGAACCACTTCTTGTCTCCGGTCATGTGTCGGGAACATCCGGAGTCGATCAACCAAATGTTCTCCAAGCCTCCTACACCGTAGTCGAAACAAGAACGAGAATGAGCCAACGACTCGACACGCGGGGTTAGCACAAAGAAAGTTGAACCGGTGTCGAGCCATCTTCTCAAAAGAGGGGTTAGCAAACATCATTCCCTTGCTACCAAACTTCCCATGTCCAATAGAAGGAGTACGAGCACCACGAGGGGGAAAACGTGGTCCGTAGTTCCTGCGGAACCCAAAGGCGTGATCATCTCCCCTAAACCCCTATTGAGGATGAGTAGGGGGCGTCTAGCAAAACCACCATGAGCCGACCAAACCTCTCACCGGCACGCACACCATCATCTCTCCTATCAAACCTCTCACCACCACCTCTCTGTGGGAACCTAACACCACGAGCTCCAACTCTACCAACACTCCTCACACTTCCCACACCCCGTGGAAGTGGCACTCTAGGCTCATGAATACCATGAGGCCGGCGGTACCGGTCCTGGTTTGCTTGCTCCCTAGCAAGCCTCTCATCCCTTTTCCTCTTGTAGCAAAACTGCTAGATGCCTCTCCTTGCCACAATACTCACACTGAAGGGGATGAGTTTCGGTTTTGGCTGCGGCTTCTCTCTAGGTTTCTCACCCTTCTCACTCACAAACTTCACTGGGTTTACGGAAGTCATTTGTCTTAGGCGGGAATTTGGGTGGATCTTGGGTTGTGTCAAGCTTGTTGCAAAGGTGGTTGGGCTTTGGAGTGAAAGAGTTCTTGGGTGCTTTTGGAAGTGGGACTTGGATGTCTCCGATCTCCTCAAACTCGGGGTTAGACTCAACACACTTCTCATACACACTCTCCCCTTGTTCTCTCCCACTTTCTCACCCAACTTCTCAAAACCCAAACCACGACCATCGGCTCTCTTGAACTCCTCAATCATGATTTTCAACCGAGGTTCCCGGCCCGGACAACCAACCCAACACCTTCCTCAAATAATCATTCTCCTCATAGATGACATCCAAACGGGAAGTAAGTTCAAGATTGCACAAAGTAACTTCATCACGGCTAGTGCATGCATTGACAACGGGAGATTTCAAAGAAGCTTCCAAAGTGCTAATGGTAGAACGAGCATCAACAAGCTTAGCATGCATAGTAGGACATGATTTACAAGCACCAAGCAAAGTGGGTCTAGCCTTAAGCTCATCATACTCGGTCCTAAGAGCATCTAGTTTAGCCAAAGTGGAAGCATTCTTCTCATTAAGCAACTTGATCTCATTCAACCATGCATCACACTCGGTGCATTCAACATCATCGAAATAGTAGGAGCAAGTTTCAAAGAGTCATTATCAAGTTTCAATTCAAGCAACTTAGACTCTAACTCTCCTACTTTCTCACTAGCATTCTCAAGTTGAGCCCTAAGTTCTTTACTCATCTTTTTGGCATCTCTTAGCACACTATCACGGATTTCAATCAAGCCATTCAACCTAGTGATCTCGGCAAGCAAAGAGTCGGGGTCACGATTTACCTCATCCTCCGAGTCGAGTTGCTATTTTCCTTCTCGCTCTTCTTCTTGCTTGAGCTATGGGCCATGCCACAAAAGCCTTCAAGCACCACACGGCTCAATTTGCGAGGTTACGGCTTGCACTCTTCTTGCCCTTGCGCCTCCCGGCATCTTCATCTTCTTTGCTTGAGCTTGACCGCGCATCGCTTGAGCTTGAGTCGACGTCGTTTGCACCGGCCACCATGGCTCTTGCCTTGTCCTTCTTGTAACCGCCCTTGCTCGGTCGCCGCTTGTCCTTGTCCTTGTCCTTGCTCTTGGACTTGCTTTGAAGTGCTTGCCCTTGGAGGAGTACTTGTATTCACGCCTCGGGTGCGCCTTGTACTCGCTCATCTTGTACTTGTTTTCCTCCGCTTCCGGGCACTCGGCGATGAAGTGTCCATGCTTGCCACACTTGTAGCATGTCCCCGAGCTCCGCCTTGCATTCCTCGGCTCTCATGTAGTCGATCAAACCTCCTTGAGAGCAAGGCCGGCTCCTCCTCGCTCGGGACATCAAACTCCTCATCCGGAATAGACATAAGAGAAGACAAGGAAAAGCGTCGATAGGAAGGGTTAGCTTTGCCCTTTGATCCGCCCACAAGAGCAAGACTATGATCGGTCGAGCCCTCATGCTTGGATTGCAACTTCCTGTCAACCTCGGCCGACTTGAGCTTAGAAAAGAGGTCATCCAACTCAATAGTCAAGTATTGCCCGGACTCCTTGATGGCCTCAACCTTAGCACCCCAAACATTTGGGTCCAAGATACGCAAGAGTTTCAAAGCTTGATCATGCTCAGTGTAAGGAAAATCCTCAACATTGGCCTTCATGTTGTTCACGATGGCGGTGAACCTGCGAAACATCGCATCAATGTCCTCATACGGGAAGTTGAGTGAAGTTCTCATATGGCATCCGGTAAGAGACAAAGAGGCGAGCCCTCACATGGCTATCACCACCGTGACCAACCAACAACTTCTCCCAAATTTGCCAAGCAAGATTCAAATGGCGAACACGCTCAAACTCCGGATCACACAAGCTTCGGACCAAGTGATCAACGGCTTTTGCATTTGCCTCATACTTGGCCTTAGCACCGGCATCGGTCACAATAAGAGTATGGATGTTGGCCGGAATAGCATAGGTCTTGTCAAGCACAATGAAATCCAACAACTTGCCACGAAGAAAAATCATCATTCGGGCCGCCCACTTGTGGTAACCCTTCCCATCGAAGTGCGGCGAACTGCCCCGCTCAACGTACGCCATCTTAGGATTCAAGACTTGTCAAAGTCACAAAAAATCCGGCACCAAGCTACGATACCAATTGAAGGATTGGATGGCGACTAGAGAGGGGGGAGTGAATAGGAGGAATTGGTAAAAATTCTTCTCAAAGAATCCGGCCTATACCCTAGATAAATCCCGGTCACACACAAGCGATGGATTGAATCACACACTAACCGCCAAGCCAACAAGGTTATGGATCAACCTCAAGTCTTAGGAACGATTCCTTGAAGCACACGCGGAAGCACGAAAGAAGGAGGGAGGAATCGAACCAAGGAACAAAGCGCCAACCAGCGGCGGGTCGTCCGGCCGAGGTGGGGCGGAGGCGTCCGCAAAGGCCACGCGGACGGTCCCGGCCCGGGTGCGCGGACGATCGCAAGGGCCACGCGGACCGTCCGACCGAAGCCACGGACGCGTCGGTTAAAGCCAATAGAACCACCGAACCGGGCGAGAAAAACGGACCGTCCGCGAAGCCCGGCGGACCATCGCGCGGGTTCCGGACCGTCCGCTACTGAAGCTCGGACCGTCCGCAAACCGGCTGCAACGAAAACCTAAAACAAAACCGGATCAAACCAAAACAAAACAAGAACACGAAGAACACGCGACGAACCCTGCCCGCGCGGACTGTCCGCCACCACCTCGCGGACTGTCCGCCCTACACGGACAGACCCAGAAACAGCCCGACCCTGAAGGTCAAGACCTCCAATCCATCACCGGATCTCCCAAACGGTAGAAGCTGTTGAGACAAGAGTTTGGGGACATGATAAGCGTCAGACAAGGATGCTACACCCCAAAAATTTTGCCTCCTAACTCCCTAAATCACCGGGAATCGTGGATCCTTTGAACACCACCAAAAGCTAGAGCTCCGACTGAAAATCCTTGAATCGAAGTGGTTTCCCGGCGTTTGAGGGCTCAAGATCAATCACAAAGATGCATTAGACATCCATCCATGTTTCCCTCAAAGAAATCTGGGGAGAAACCCACTCAAATCCGCGGAATCACACCAAGAACAAAGGCACCAAAAACAAGAACGAAAAAGACCACGAAATTCACAACGCAGAATCTTCTATACAAATCGAGAAAAGATTCACAAGGTCTAGCATGCCGCCCTAGCATCCATCCCTCTCAACAAATCTCTCATGAAGCTCTCATGCTAGCCTAGACAAGAAATGAAGAAGAAATGTCTTGGGAAAATGAGAAAGAGGAGCGGAGAAATGAAACCCTAAGTCCCGCGAGCAGCGGAGCACCATCCACACACACTCATGGCTTATATATCGGGTCCCGCCGGTGTGGGAAATGACTCGACTACCCCTAACTCAACTACGGCAATACAACCCACGCGGGGGCATTTATGTAATGTTTGTGGGTCTTGCCATCGGACGGCCACGCCTTCGCCGCACCCCCGCATCCTCCGACGCAAGCCATGCGATCCCGCCGCATGTCCTCCGCTTCGAAGCTTCCCGACACGCCGGATCCCATCTCCGTCGTGTTGGGCCTTCGAACTTGGTTTTGAGGCCCAAACCAAGAAACCGTCCTCACGATGGTTTTGTGGGCAAACCACCAAACCCCGCGTGCTCGGCCGGCCTCCCGCCAAGCCTCTTGACTCGACCGCCACCGTGCCCGGCTCGATCGTCCATGACTTCGTCTTCCTCGTCTCGCCACCATGTGGCCCGCACCCTAGTCCCGCCGTCCACGGGTCCCTCGAACCTAGCCTACTTGTCTCTCCATCTCCCGGAGGCCCCTCAAGGCTGAAGACCTTTCACGCCCGTTCTTCACCTGCAACAACACGAACTAGGCCGCAGCCTACACCTGCGCACTGAGCCAAGAGTCAGTCCAACACCCGTTGTCAATCACTCATCACTGAGGAGCGGTCATCCATCGACCACCGGGACGCTCCTAGTCCTCAAGATATGACAACAGATACATGGTGCATCCCTCACTGCCTAAACGTCGTTCATTAGGAAGCGGGCGATGAATGTGTACATGAAAAACTAAGAGCAGACAGATTCCGCCTGCGATGCAGAGATACATCCCTACCAGGGTCCAGCGAAGCGACTCAAACACCTCCAAGAACTGAGTCATGGATGGCAGTGTGGCTTGAGTTCTTCTCCTAACCTACTTCCGAGCTTCTTCTTGACGTCGTCAGTGAAGACGGAGGGACAGCTTGCTCGGCGAGGACGGAGTAGACGAGAGAGATGGGCTAGTGGTAGGTTCGCCAGAAACTAGCCGGAGGGAGAACAAAGAGCTATGGTGATGTCGAGCTCGAAAGGATGCGAGGCTTGATACTGGTGGTATCGACGGAGGGCTTCCTTTTTATGGTCGCAAAGGAGCCGCAACGATCATCCAAACCACTCGAGGTAGGGGTCGGTGGAGCAATGGTGGTGGCAACACGAGGCTCGACAATGGTCAGCCCGTGAGGTCTCGATGACGTGATCGTGGCCACGGAAAAGAGATGGCAGAGCGATGTCACGGTGTAGTATGGTCGTGGCACTGATAAGGATGGGGTCCAACGGTCCGAAGACCCGACCGTGATGGTGATAAGAACGAGAAGAGCTCAGGGTATCCGCCCTCTAGGTTCAAGATCGCAACGAGTAGAATTTAGCAAAGAATTTTACTGATGCTTTGTTTGCTTGTTTCTCGACTCCTAGAATTTGGAGGGTATGATCACGGATCATGGACGGATAAGCGATGGAGGACTCTCATACCTTGACTTTTAGAGAACCTTGATTGCTCAAGAAAACTTTAGTTCTACTCCTCAACTTAGTTGGTTGATTTGATTTGATGCCAAGAGGACGTTGAGATCGGACGAAACGAGACCAAGTTGAAAAGTGATTACTAAAAAAGATTTATATGAACAAAAGGAAGGCTAGTAAAAGATGTTTGTAAGTTCCTTTGGAAGCAACATGGATGTGATTTATGGGTCAAACGTTCCCCGTACTCGGTTGAGTGGTTCATAGGAATAGTCTAGGAAGGTGAATTCGTAGAGGCCTTTGCAAGGAATGGCTTACGAATAATAGGTGGGAAATGTGTGGAAGACAAATTAGTATGGGAATTTCAGCACAATCTTGCTCACATGTTATTTAACTTGTGAATTTGGGTGGTACCGACTCATTACATTATGGAGCAGAGATCTTAAAAGTTGGTGTGATGCACATGCTCATGAGGTATGGTGCTCATGATGCATGTTAGCATGACTCGGTCACCCACAAAATGAGTTAGTGATTGAGGGGGCAATCACAGGGTTGAGAAGGAGCATATGTGTGGCGAGTCGCATTCTCACAACCAAGATACCTAGTGCGCTCCTAGTGGTAATCATATGGCTGCAGCGTACATGATGCCCTAGGCTCCATCGCGGCACCTTTAGTTATGGGATAACAACATCACCAATCATAAGAAGGATAGAGGAGGAATGTTGAAATCTCTCATGCGGATGCACGTTAGTTCCCTCAAGGTTCCCAAATGCACATGCTATGCAAAAGCCTACTCAAAAAGTGACATTTGTTTTAATTCAAAATTGTGTGAGCAAAACCAAGAAGATAAGTTCGGGATCGAGAGGTCGAATTAATTAGGATCGGCATAGAATTTTTGGACAAGTTTGATACTCATCGCAAGACTCTGATCCGACAACAAGGAGTGGAATTGACTCCTTTACAAGGACCACTGCAGGAAGATATTCAACCAAAGCATTACATTGATGAAGGGTTTCAGGGTTACCATAACAACAACTGGGGTTACAATGTAGCCTAGCCGCATAAGAGAAAGCTCCTAGTTCAACCTACCACAAAAACTAACCAAAATCGATTGCACACACTAGGGGTTCCTTCTTACTACTACTACACTTGTACGACTCAGAACTTTATTACAAGCATACCAACTTCCAACTAGATAACAAGCTAGACCTAGATTTACTTCCTAGGGTTGAGTCTTCGATGTCGAAGAACTATGGTGAAAGTGGGTCCAGACTCTACTCCATATTCTCCTTGAATTTCCTCAGCGTCTTCTTCTTCTTTTGGTCTGGGAATGATAGGTTCCGGAGGTGGAGCTGATATCGTTTCCAGTTGATTCTCTAGTTCAAACATATATTTGTCATTATGCTGCAACATGAAATTCTTCTCATGGATAACTTCACTTAATTCTCGAATCTTGGCCTTATCCTTGAATCTTCCCTTCTTCAGAGTAGCTATCATTGCTCGGGCATCCTTCAATGCTTGGGCGGTATTTTCCACTTCTTTAACTCGGTACCTATAGATTTGGTGTCTATAGAATACACTTTCTCCCACCATCAGTCGGTAGGTGTCATACATGGCTTCAGAAAAACGAACTGAGGTGACAAGATTAGGGCTATAGTGAGAGTGGCCCTGAGCTGAGAGAAAAGCTTCACGTTCGACCCGTGGTCCAACGTGTCGCTCAGGTACAGGAATCACTTTGGATGCAGTGCCAGCTACCACGTCAGGGTGCTTCCCACAAAAAGTTGTGAGCGCTTCAAGAGTGACCTTCTGCATAGTGTCAGCCAGGTTCAACCCTTGTGCCTTGCACTCCCACTCTTCCCAAGCAGGATTGGTCGGGCACACGAGAATCTTCCCCTTCACTTCACATTGAAGGAGCTGGCCTGTGGTCATGACCTCACATGTTGAGTACTCTGGGTAAGCGGTGTACCCAAAGTCCTTCAGGGTGTCCCACAAGAGTGCAGGAAATCCACCCTCCTCGAGACAGTTCACGAGAGTCCATGCTTCCACATCAGCCGATGCAGATCCAATGTTGTCCATCTGGACATAATGACAAAAGTGAGAACCAGACGGATGTGAGTGTACAAAGATAGAGTCAGACAACAATAAAGGAACTCGTGGTTAAAAAATGGGGTAACCATGTGTACAAAGGTACAATCGTATGTTAGAACTCGAAACGAGCATACATACATAATGACATAAAATTCTGGTAGTTGTGAACAAAAATTCATAACTTAAAAACCAGAGCCCCAAAAATTTCCAAATTTGTGTAGAAACTCAGCAAGATTATGGGACACATTTTTGGTACTCAAAGGTTGGGGTAGAAAGGTTAGGAAGGTACTTAACCTAAGCAGGTTTCACATTAGTTTCCTGGAAAAACAGCAGGACAGAGATTTATTAAACAGAGCATAACTTGAGATGTTAAAAGCTATGACCTTTGGCGAGCAGAAACTAGATTAGATATGGAGCAACTTTTGTAGAGATCACCTAGGCAAAAAGATTCTTGAACAGGGTGCAAAGATCAAGCAAACAGCCTTGTCAAATCTGGGACAGCAACACACCAGCACACGAGAGGCTAGGCAAGACAAAACACACTAGCAAAATTCACCTTAGAGAGCACACAAAACAAGCGTGGGTTCAATTTTAAGTTTTCACAATTTTTAGCATGATGCAGACGCCCTATTCGTCCTCACAAGGCAATCAAGCCAAAAATCGAAGTTAGCACCGGTGGCAAGGTCTATACACGTTTCTCCCTATAATAACTAGTCGAGAACTAGTCGATGCTCAATTAGCGACTTACGAAACGGGGTTAGTGTAGCTACAAAAGATCACAGAACACAATGAACCTTTCATGCCAGCACTCATGAAAGCGTCCACATACATTACCGTTCACTATAGAAACGGTACCCATGTGTCAAGCCACTGCATGGACAGCGTCCAACCTTAGATACGCTCCTTTTTTAATGAAGTGGATCCTTGCCTTGCACATTCACAATGCAGAACGTCCACGTATAGCGAAACGTGGTGAGACAAAGACGCGACGGTGGGTTCCCTTTGGATTAGGTCTCATCCATCCCTCACATGACTTCCATGTGATACCACCATGTATAGCAAAACGTGATGAACTAGTGTGGTTGTACAAAAAGTAAGTTCTGATAGGAATAAAATGTGCTGGAAGTTAGCAACATAAACCATAGATTTATAAGCCACCTGAAAGAACCCAAAAATTCCCTCTAGGGCCTCTCGGTCTAATTCATCCTTAACGGACCAACGTATTTTGCAAATCCAAACAATCTTGGCAAGTTTTATTCAAAAACATGTGATTAAGGTTGTTAATTAATCTTTGGTGCATATAATTGCTCTGATACTAGGTCTGACAACCCGCCCAGAAAAATACCCTAGTATCATCTAAACAAACCCACTTTGGTCATTAGGCAATAAGAAAGTATCATCCTGTCATTAGTTGCCGGGTTAACGCCCGGTAAATCACTTGGAGAACACACAGAGGATCGAACATATGCATTAAACTCACACGGAGGCGAGTCCAAAGTACAAACACAATTTAAATCCAAATTACCCCTAAGGGTTTAATTACTACAAACCATTGTTCATGACATGATAAGTAAAGGTTCTGAGTTCGAAAACAGCGGAAAAGTAAACTTGCGAAATGGTAAACATCACTGGAGGCCGTCCGTGATGCCATCACTCGTCGTCATCCACCCATTCCAGCTCCTCGCTGGGTGGAATCTCACCAGGTAAACAACACCTACAACACATATTTAAAGCAAGACTGAGTATACTAATACTCAGCAAGACTTAACCGTCAGGTGATAACTACATCACCGAACTCTAGACATGAGCGGCTTTTTGGTCGTTGGAGTTCTTTTGCTGAAAAACAACAAAGAGTATGTCCTTACTTTCAATATTTTAGCATAAAGTTCTAGTTGATTACCATTTCTAAGTGTGCTAACTAATTCAATCAAGAATTGTACAAACAATTACTTCAAGCAGTAAACTTCACCGAGTTCCATCATTAAGGGATATCATGGCCAGTTGATTAAGCAGTCTCAGATAACAGTAAGAGGCTGACAATCGATTGATTTATAACCTTGCAAGGTAAACCTAAACACACGGGGATTGCCCCCACATGGACAGCCACCAGGCGGTTCCTAAAAGTGCTCAGCTTGGGATCAAAGCTTACAGTCCTGGGTACACGGCTAGGTGTACCCCACGAGGCACCAAGCTTCACACATGTACCCCCTCCCCCGATAGCTAGCCGGGTAGGTGACTACTCAAGATTAGTAAGGGTAAGTTCCCTCACCGTCTCATTAAGGTACTAGGCTTATCGATCCCATTCCCGACAAGTGCTTAGTACATTCAAAAGCTTAGCCCATGAAAGCCACTGGATCGGAGCCCAAATCCCATGCTCTTACCACATGAGCAATCCATTTATAAAGATCTTATGATTCCAACATAAGAACCTATTCTCGCGAGCGACGAGCATCACTCGACTTCTACCGGGTCCTATAGCATAGTAGCTACCGACCTAGCATACTAGTGAAAGAACATAGGTACCTAGGGATCATGCATCTAGGGTTTCAATTCAACTCCTGAAACGTAAATGCACAATCATAGAAAATATAATTGCATAATTTTTAAAAAGATGGGGTTAATGATCCAGGGCTTGCTTTCGCTGGCAAGGTTGGCCTTGGGCCCTTCTGGACTTTGGTCCAGGTCTTGAGCTACGTCCATGTACTGCAGTTCACTGACGGCACCTTCGTCTCCTTCTTCCGGCACGAGCATATATCTACCGTCGGGAAGATCTACATGAGGATGCAAATGCAAGATTTAATTGATGGTTTTTAATTTAATTAATTACAAACAACAAATGGAAACCATGGGGTGCATGGTAGACCACATTCAAGCAAAAACTATCAGGAAAAGGTATGGTCACACTTTACAAAGTTGTAGGGTTCTTCACAGGGAATCCAACAAAATTGAGTTTGCATTTGTTTGATTTTTCTATGATTTTATATGGATTTACAACTTTTAGCAAAACATCATTTACTATTTAAGAAACAACTTACACAGAGGCCCCTGGAACTTCTCGGCTATTCACAACCATACCCTCGCACCTAACAACCAAACCCCTGTACTTTTCCAATCAGAGCACTAAGGTCCCGGACGGTGCAGGGGAGCTCGCCGTCGGTGAGGGGCTGTCGGACCTGGCCAACAAATGAGCTAGGGCGACGCGCGAGCTCCCCTGGAGGCGATTAGGGGCGGTGGTGACGTCGGGGAGAGCACCGGTGAGGGTGTGCGGCAGCGCGCGGCAGCAACGGCAGCTCCAGGCTAAAATCCTAGCGAGGCCGCGGCAATGCCGGGCAATGTGCGGCAGCTCGAGCTTCCATGGGGTCCAGGGGAGAGCCTAGGGTGGTTAGGAGGCTGGGGTCGCAAGCGGACGATGGAGCTCGGCGGCGGCGGTTCAATGGCGGCGTGGTGGAGGGCTCGGGGACGGCAGGGTGGCCTGCACGCTTGAGGAACCGACAGCGGTCTTGTACAGGCGGCGTCCATGACGCGTTGAAGCGATCAAGAGGGACGGGGGTTCGACCGGCGCATCGGGGCGCGGGTGGGGGCCGGTTGCGGCGTGCGGGAGCACGACACATGCGAGGGTGAGGGTCCCTAGGTCTCCTCGAAGAGCGCACGGCCTCGGAAGCTCCGCCTCGAGAGGCGTGGGCCAACGGGGAGAGCCCGGACGCCGAGGGGCGGTGGGGCGACATGCGGCGAGCACGCACGTGTGGGCGCGGTGCGGCGGGGCGCGACGTCACGGCGCGGTGCGCTGGGGGCGTGAGTTCACGGCGCGGCGCCGGTTCTATTCCACTTAGCACTGTTTGCCTCCGAAATTCTCCAAAAACTTGAACTGAAGTGGACCAAGAGCTAATAAGAAAAGTTGTAGATCAAAGGTCCCTCTACAACATTTACAAAGGTTGTCCTATGTTTTGCTCAAGTATTTGAGCATAACTGCAGGCAAAGTTCCTGTTTTTCATGGCGCCAATGAATAGTAAAAGCTGAGTTTGACTGAGAATTTCACCAACTTCCTCTCAAATCTCAAATGCCGCCAATTATGAAAAGTGTGTCCATCGTAATGACGAACAACTTTTATATTAGCCGATTTTGAAGTGTTTAAGCGAAATTTGGAGAACGCGGCAAATGTTCCCTAGGAGGTCCAAAGACATAGGTGTTTTGACTAGGTTTGACTATGCCTTTGACCGGGGTTTGACCAAAAGGGGTGTGTTGACTTGATCAAGAGGGGCATTAGGGATTGTTGACTCGGTTTTCGAGGTGATGACCCAAGTTGACCAAGGTTTGACCAACAGTGTTTGACTCGGTTGATTCAGTCATTAGCACTAATGATGCTAATTAAAAACCTGTGGCGTCACAGCGGGAGGGAGAGGGTGGGCGGGTTAGGCCCGGGGCGGCGACAGAGGGAGGAGCTCGGGGGGATCTGGTGGGTGGAGGCAGGGGAGAGGAAGAGGTGGGGCGCCCGACAGCGATAGGAGAGAGTGGGGCGGGTGGGTTAGGGTTTTGGCTGGGGGCGAATATATACAGGAGGTGGGTTAGGGTTTCGGCTATTGTGCCGAACTGGAATAGCCGAACTGGCTGGTTAATTGAGCCAGATTTGTCGTGAGCCCAAGCCATAGCAAAGGTTTTTTAAAATTGCAACAAATGCATTTATTTTTTAAACATAGCAAACAACTTCAAGTTAAATAGTTGTCAAATACAAAGTTTCATAACTTTTTGAGATAAACAACTTTCATATTACGAGTTTCTCCATTCGAGAACATTTACAATATTTGAATTTTCAAATTCACAAAAATTCACACGTACATTTCAACTTAGTTTTCAAAATTTTAATTTTCAAATTAGAAATGGTTGTACTACAAATTTATATAAGTTCTCAAGATCGACAACTGTTATTTTGATCATTTGATCATCTGGTGTTGTGGTACTAACAATCTTCACAAATCATATACATCTCTCATATAGTTTCATGAAACTATATAAAAGATATATGATTTGTGAACAAAATTATTTCAACTTTGTCGAATGAAGAAATGATCCTATTAAAAGTTGTTCTCTTGAGAAGTAATGAAACTTTCTAATTGAAAGTTTTTTTTATTTGAATTAGAGAGTGCTTGGATACTTTTTAGTCCCATGACTAAAACTAGTCAGACTAAAAGTTGCTAGTCTCACCTATGCTTGGATCCAAATCCTAAAAAGACTAAAATGTAGTAAATAAGCATTAATTATCTCTCTCATTCTCTCCCTTTTCTCCCTCTCCCGCCAATAGATGGGGAATGCTATAGATTTATGTGAGGTCAAATGAAGAGAGAGAGAGCTAAAACAAAGTTTAATAGGGTTCCCTTTACTAAAAAGTTTTAGTCTCGAAACTAATTTTAGCCCCTCTTTAGTCAGAGGTTCTTGGAACTTTAGCCTCTCAAATAGACTAATTTTAGTCCGACTAAATTTAGTCTCATGGATCCAAGCACCCCCTTAATTTACTAATTCAAAACTTGATTTAAATTTAAGACAAAGATAATTCTCCCGTCAGCAAGAAAAAGACTCACGGAAAAATACATCTTTGGCGTGAGCCGCTCTCAACAAAATAGCATGTTTAATAGCATGCTGTCATTGGCCACAAAAGGCTCACGGCAAAATACTAGTTGCCGTGAGCCACTCTATTTGCCTTAAGTTTTAATTTTGGCCGTTGGCAAAATACTATTTTCCGTGACAATGACAAGAAGCTCACGGTAAAATACTTGTTTGCCGAGAGACCGTGAGCCGCACTATTTGCCGTGAGATTTAATTTTGGCAGTCAGCAAAAAGCTATTTTGCCGTGAGATTGAGAAAACTCTCACGGCAAAACAATCAGTTCACGACAACCATAGATTTTCCGGTAGTGTAAAAGGGTTTAGGATTCACCCTATACAAAACAAGAGTGCGTGAGTGTGCTTTGATTTTGAGCTCTCATAATATAACATAGGGGATGACGATTCAAACAAGAACAATGAAGATTTTACAAGGATAAATGCTTTGATTTTGAATCCCCTAAAACATCTATGAAAAACAAACAAAACCGAGATTAAAACACCAGTCACGAGACAGCGTGAACAACCATACAAACTCGACTAAGCAGAAAGCCAGAAACACAAACACGTACTAGAGCAACTGACACCAACGATGTGAATACGATGCTCAGGTCAGGTAGCGCGACCCCATTATCTATCTCCTGCTTTGACCAGATCATCTCCGCAAGAACCCGTCGGTGGCTGTTCGAAGCCTTGTGGAGGGGGAGAGGGAGGAGGAAGGACCGGGACCTGCATCTAAGGCTGCGGTTTCGCGTATGCGTATGATTGAGGCGGCGAGAACTGCGGGTGGCCCGTCGGGACCCAAGTGGGCGGCGGCTGCTCGCCTATCATGTTTGGCGCGCCGGCTGTAGCCACAGCCACCGGCGGGAATTGCTGATAGCCCAAGCCCATAGTGTTCCCGTCGGCGGGCGGGGGTTGCGCTGCTGCTTGCCAGAACTGCGGTTGGCCCATCGCGACCATGGCGTGCGGCGTCTGCTCGCTTGGCTTGTTGTTGTTTGGTACCGCGGCCGGTGATGCTGACGGGAACTGCGGCTGGCCCCACTATACCACAACCCCACTTTAACGACGGATGTTCGTCGTTATAAGTATGAAATTACCGTCACTCGGTCCGTCGTTATAACTCTGCGTCGCATGAACCATCGCTATTTCACATTGTAACATCTGCGCATCCGTCGGTATAAAATTTTACAATTCTCGTCGGATCATCCGTCTTTATATCTCAGT
The DNA here is from genome assembly GCA_947561735.1 of Cenchrus americanus. Taxonomy (NCBI): domain Eukaryota; kingdom Viridiplantae; phylum Streptophyta; class Magnoliopsida; order Poales; family Poaceae; genus Cenchrus; species Cenchrus americanus. Next base: position 197,527,653 of record OX387239.1, on the reverse strand, counting down.
TGTTTAGTTGGACCATCCGTCGGTATATGAAGCGGGCCGTTTTCGCGCACTCTAGTAGGCCTTTTCGCGCTCAACTGGCCCAATTATGCGCACTGATGGTCCACCAGTCAGAGGCAAAACAACCCTAGGTCCCAGATCCCGCCGCCGCCCCTGCCTTACTCCATCGTGGCGCTCCCCACCACGGCACCACCGCGCGCGCCTCCCCAAAATCGCCGCGCCTACCACCGCCCCTTCTCCCCCTCCCCAAAATCGCCGGGCCTACCACCACCACACGTGCGCCTCCCCAAATCCGCGTCGGGCAGCACGCGCGCCTACCACTGCGCCTTCTCCCCCTCCCCAAAAATCACCCACCGCGCCTGCTCCCCCTCGAAATCATAGCGCACTGCACCTTCTCCCCCTCCAAACGCCGGCAAAGCGAGGTCCTACTACCACCGCCCTTGCGAAGTCCTCCAAACACACTGCACCTCGCCCCCTTGCTGAAGACCTAGTGCCACCGCCGGCGCTCCCTATTGGCCGCCATGAGGAGCACAAGACCTAGCCAGCGCCTTCCCTGTTGCTACCAATGCAAGGATTCGAAGTCCATGGTTGATTTCTCCGGCTTGGATTTCCTTCTCCATCTGGGTGAGTAACCCTACTGATTTACCCTATTACCAAATCGATGCTATGCATTCAGTTGCAATGCACCCTGCTCTTTGTAAGAAGGTCTCATGTAGTCATGTTTTGACTTCCTAGATGTGTCCAATATTTATGTATGTGATTACTTTCTAGGGAAATCTCTGATCTGCTACTACGTTCGTATATTATCTCATCCGATTCTTTGTATTGAAAGAAGATTCGGCACTTACAAAGTTGAGAGAAATACTATTTCTTTGTGTGACGGATGGTACTATATGTGGTCATTATTTTCTGAAGACTAGAATGTACTGCCAAATAAAATTAAATGATACCTTTCCATTTTATATCCCTATAGCTGAGTAGGATGCATCTAAATGTTAAATGATGCCTTTTCATTTCTATCCCTATTGCTAACTAGGATGCATCTAAATGTGAAGTGCCTTCATTCATGTAGTAAGCAGTGGATGTTTAATCTGTGTGTTGTTGAGCTGTTGAGATATTTTAGACCCTATAATGATATGGCTTGTAGATATAATCATTCATCTTATATAGTAAATGTTGGGTTACTTCATATTATAATCATAAATTTTATGTTATTTATATCTGAGCATAGGTAATAGTACAGGCAAATCTGAATGCATTTGTATATATCTTGAATTCACCTAATGCATATGCTCACTATAGGTAGCTATTCAATGCGCCTTTGTGGAAGCCATTGTACCTTTGCACGTGTACACCTTGGAGCCGATTGAAGAATATTGGTAGCAAGCTCGACCTTACGTATTGGTATGTACTCCTCTCCCTATTCAGCAGTAATTTATTTAATTTTGAGTAAATGTGTGTATGTGTGGACATTGACATGTGAATTGCCAAAGTATGCAGCTTTTTTTTGTTATTTTCGAAATAAGTTCGTTGGTCACCTATCAAGGTTGATGGAGAAAACGTGGATCGATTGTGATGCTAGGTACATAACACTTAATTTACAAATTCTAAAAGTGCTATTTGTGTTAAAATGGAATTTAACCTAAAACTTGCATGTAGGCACAGCAAGGTATATTTGCAAGGGGTAAACAGTTTCTTAGCTTTTGCATTTAGGAATTCAGCAGTAGGCAGCAAGATATTATGTCCTTGTACAAAGTGTGTTAACTCATTTTGGAAAGAAGCAAGTGAAGTACGTGAGGACTTGATATGCGATGGGTTTCTAAAAGGCTACAAAATATGGAACTTACATGGAGAAGCTAGCTCTTCTGTCAATTATGGGAATTATGATGGTGCGAGAGGTTGTGGAGGAGTCGACGAGGAAGATGACATATCGATTTGCTTAGAGACTTAGGCTGCTTTGGTTTAGATGATAGAGGAGATTTCGATGACAACACTTCGTTCTAGAACCTTGTCTTGAGCTAGTTGCCATTGAAAAGTTAGTAGGCGAAAATAGCAAGGAGTTGTACCCTAAGTGCAAGAAATATACACAGATGCGTTTCCTAGTTAGATTACTCCACATCAAACTCCTTGGAGGATGGACGGATAGATCTTTTAACCTGCTACTAGATCTACTTAATGATGCACTCCCCGAGGGTTCAAGATTATCTAGAAACTTTTATGAAGCTAAGAAATTGGTGAGATCTATAGGAATTGGCTACACTAGTATTCATGCTTGTGATAATGATTGCATCCTCTATTACGGGGACAATGCAAAATTGGATTCCTGTCCAAAATGTAAAGTTTCACGATGGAAATCAATAAGGAGGAGTTTAGATGGAAAGCATGTATATAAGGTCCCTATTAAGGTCCTCCATTATTTTCCAATCAAGAAAAGGCTGCAAAGGTTATTTTTGTCCTCTAAAATAGCGAGTTTAACTAGGTGGCATGATGAAGGTCGAAAAAAAGATGATCTGTTAAGGCATCCTGCTGATTCACCTCTATGGAAGGAATTTGACAAAATGCATCCAAAAATTTCTGGAGATACTCAGAATATTCGTCTAGCATTCGCCACTGATGGTTTTAATCCATTTAGGACCATGAATGTTAGCTATAGTGTTTGGCCTGGTATTTGTATTCCCTACAACTTTCCACCTTCAATGTGCATGAAGCAATCAAATTTCATCCTTTCTTTGTTGATTCCTGGTCGGAATGGTCCTGGTAGTGATATGGATGTCTATTTGGAGGCACTGATTAATGATCTGTTAGATATGTATGACAAAGGAGTTAGAACCTATGATGCTTCAAAGAGTGAATGGTTCGATTTGCGAATGTCTAGTTGTATTGTGGACTATTACCAATTTCCCGGTCTAGGCTATGTGTCCGGATCGTCACATACGGTGGAGCGGCTTGTCCGATTGCCACTCCGAAACATCTTCCTTTACACTTGGTAATGGTAGCAAGACCTGTTATATGGACCATCGTAGATTCTTGAATGAAAACCACCCATTTAGGTTTGATCTTGATAAATTTGGTGGTAAAAGCTGAGTTTAGGCCGGCACCTATTCCACTTACTGGAGAGCAAATTTTGGATTGCACTAAAGATCTTAATACAGTTTTTGGTAAGGATCCATCTGGAAAGAAACCAGCAAGGAAGAGACGCAAGGAAGGAGGGCCATTAGTCATTTTCAAAAGGAGATCTATGTGGTTCAAACTTCCATACTGGAAAGATTTAATGTTAAGGCATAATTTTGACTTCATGCACATAGGAAAAAATGTGAGTGAAAGCTTCTTAAATACATTCCTAGGCATTGTTAGTAAATCTAAGGATAATCTGAATTCTAGATTGGACATTCAATCTCTAGGGATTAGGAGTGACCTTCATCTAGTTGAAGTTGATGACCAACTTTATTTACCACCTGCACCATACACAATGAGTCCTGATGAGAGGAAACTATTTTGTCAAATACTTAAAGGGGTAAAGTTTCCTGATGGCTATGCATCTGACATACAACATAATGTAAATGTTAATGAGAGAAAGATATCTGTCCTAAAGAGCCATGAGAGCCACATTATTCTACAAGATTTGCTGCCACTTGCTGTGAGGAAAATATTGCCTGAAATGATTGCAGCAGCTGTGATTCGTGTAAGCAACTTTTTCAAGAAACTTAGCTCTCCTGTCATTCGAATAAGTGATATGGAAAGTCTAGAGGCAGATATAGCTGAAACCTTGAGCCTTCTTGAGACTATATTCCTTCCATCTTTTTTTGATAGTATGGTACACTTGATGGTACACCTTCCTGCACAAGCAAGAATAGCTGGTCCAGTCCATTTTCGCAGCATGTGGCCCATAGAGAGGTAATTTTGTACAGCCAGCAACTCCTATACGCACTGTTTTCAAACTATTGGAAGTCTTCTGGTTCAGAAGTAAGCAACATCTACTATGAATCTAATTAAATCAGATTACTTGTTCTTCAATATCAATGTAGAATGTAACAATCTCTATAACAGAGGCGCACGTTATCAGCAAAAGATAATCGTTTGAAGTTGGGGATAAACCATTCGTCAGGCAGTAAGAGCTTTGCCTGTTGTAGGCATGAATTGGTATAGAAGATAATATATGTCATTATTTTGTATAGAATTGTGTTCCATTTCACTACTGAAAATTAAACACTTGTAGGGTAAGAAGCTAGGGCGTCCTCCTCGAAGAGATGAAGTCTTTATTAAAACACACACAAGGAAGAATGGAGTTCCATTAAGGCAAGCAGCACCAATTATTGTAAGTTTTCCAATGCAAAAGATTGCAGATTCTAGTGTTACTTTTATGTGCATCACCATTCGCATCCCATTTGTTTAGGAAAAACTTGAAGCAATTGTTGTAGAACATCCAGAGTTGACTGAAAGAACAATTCAAGAAGGTGATGCAGAGTGGCGTGTCGTGGACAAAAGGAGCCAAGAGGACGTGTTCGTGGTTTGGGTGTAGGACCAACTCCTCAAGATATTGGTACCCCTGGACTGAAGTGCTTCAGACCCACAAGGCTTCAGATGGAAATTTTGGCTCATAAAAGGGCTGAACATGAGGTAGCAGCTCTACAACAACGCTTAGCAGAACGGGAGGAAAGGATGGAAGATGAGAGGGAAAATGTGGAAATACTCTCACATAATGGTTCTAATTCACGACACCATGTGGTAATATACTTCATCCTAATATAATTGCTTGCCAAATGACCTCATAGCCACCTCCTAGCATCTATTTCCATTGGGGCTCATTCCTGTACTTTTTTTGTAGAGCCCAAGGTCAGAAGAAGAAGTTGATGAAGATGAAGCTTCTGATCCGGATGGTGAGGATGAGCGCTTACTTATGGATAGGTTTGTCGGTGCGGAATATGGTCCCGACACTAACCAGTAATGAGCGCCAAGGTCTATCCCTCAATGGTCGATGCTAGGCAATCAGAGACACAAGGTTTATCCTGGTTCCGGCCAAGGGCCGTACGTCCCGGCGGTGGTGTGCTCGAGGCACTATATTGCTCGGCACGGGGGTGCTGTGGTGGGGCTGCTACAAGCAAGGCGGGGAGAGGAAGCGTGGCCTCCAAGTCCCTGGTGAAGTGGCTGAAGATATTGTGGGAGAATTGGAGAGCAAGTGCGTGATGTGTCGCGTGTTGTTCTGCCTTGTCTTGTTTTCTATCTTCTGCGTCCCCCTCGCGGCGGGGGAGTTCGTCCCCCTTTTATAGGCCAAGGAGAGAGCGAATTACATGTATGCCGCGCTACTTAGCTACATGGGGAAGTGTGCTGCGCGCGTAGAGTAGGCGGCCGCCTTGATGGTCCTTGCCGCGATCCGGCCATCATGGCGTATCTTGTACCCGAACGGTGGTAGCTTCGAGGGTAGGAGTGCGACGGACGGCCGTGATGTCCCCCGGGCGGGCTCGAGGGGGTTGCGACGTCAATCCGTACGGGGGTACGGTGGCAGGTAAGGCAGCGCCCCATTTCCGCATGCTTCACGGCGCCGGCCCCGTTGCCACGGTGCCGAGCGTGGGGTTGTACGCGCGGGGGCGGCCACCATGCTGTTAACAGTGACAGGGATGGCGCCCCGCCGGCCTAACGCACGACCTAACCCCGCAAAGTCACGGGGAAAGCAAATCGAGGGGTGCGGCGGCCGGCCCCCTTCGAGGGCTCGGCGCGTTGGCCGTGCGGGAGTAGGCGGCGCGGCGTCACGGGGGCGGCACCGGCCACGTCGCACGGTCCCCCACGGTGGCGGGGATGGGATCCCTTCTAGGGAGTTGGTGCAACGGAGCCGGGGCGCGAGTCCCAAGCGCATGATGGTGCCACCGGCCGTTGTCGAACATTAAATGCTCCGTACCCCCGTGTGCGGGAACGGGCGTGCGCGTGCGGAGCGCCCTCGAGCGAGGCGGAGCCCGCTCGAGGTAAGTGCACCCCCCTCGAGCGGGCGGAGCCCACCCGAGGGCGTGTGCCCTCGGCGGCGGAGCCCGCTCGGGGGATCTTTGAGTGGGTTGCTTTGGTGGGCCGTCAGGGCCACCGTGGCGTGGGCCACGCCCTGTCTGTTTAAGCGAGGCGCGTCTGGCTTAGGCTTGTTGCAGGTTTTAAGTGGGGATTCCCCAGTTGTTTAAGGGGACCCCCAGGGCTGTCCCCGACAGTAGCCCCCGAGAGCATCCGCGGGTTCGCCGTCCGGGGCTCCCGCGGTGCCGGAGCTCTGCGATAGGACGTCCTTCCCCCCACGGGTTGCAAATGCTCTCCGTGGGGCCGCGTCAGCGGACCCACGGGTCTAGCCCCCGAAGCCCTGTAGGAGCGTGGGCGCTCTGCGGAGGGGTTTTACCGCGAGACTTGGTCAGAGGGCGTGGTACATGTCTCAACCGGCGTCGGCGGTGTTTCGGCCGGCTTCGGTGGACGCACGCGGCTGCCGGCACTATCCGCGGCCGGTGCAATCCGGGAGGTGTAGCCGTGTGTCGAGCCCCCGAGCACGGGCCCGTTCGAGGCGATCGGGTAGAGCTCTACGACTTGTTTTTAACGCGCCCTCGCTGTCCCTCCGCGGGACGGAGGGTGAGGTTTCCGCAACCCCCATCGAACGGGTCGCGGATTGCGGATTCCTCATTGAGCTGCTAGTGGGTGGTTCGAGTGGACTCCCATTCCCCGTTCGATAAGGGTAGGCTGCGTGGTCCGGAGACACATCCATTAAAGCGCTTGCGTGGGTTTGCTAGGTGGGGCTCGGTCCCGTTCGCTAGGGACCGAGGGCGCGGAAGCTCTCCCTCGGTGGGATCCCCCGGCTAGCTGCCCTCGCTGGCTCTCGAACACGACATGTGGGGCACCCTCGAGCCGGCGGGCTCGAGGAACGGCTCGAATGCGCGTGCCCTCGTCGTCCCTGACTCTGGTGATCTGGGGCGCCTGTTCGAACCCGTCGAGGGTCAGGCTTCGAACCTCTGATCAGTAGGGCCGTGCGGGGTGGCGGCTAAGCGCTCCCGTCTTTGCATCTGCGAATCCTCGAGGGCCCCTGACCGTGTCAGCCCTCGGGGCACTGATCAGTAGAATGGTGCGGGGTGGCGGCTAAGCGCTCCCGTCTTGGCATCTGCGAATCCTCGAGGGCCCCTGACCGTGTCAGCCCTCGGGGCGCTGATCAGTAGAATGGTGCGGGGTGGCGGCTAAGCGCTCCCGTCTTGGCATCTGCGAATCCTTGAGGGCCCACGGCGCGTGTCAGCCCTCGGGGCACTGATCAGTAGAATGGTGCGGGGTGGCGGCTAAGCGCTCCCGTCTTGGCATCTGCGAATCCTCGAGGGCCCCTGACCGTGTCAGCCCTCGAGGCGCTGATCAGTAAGGCAACGCACCAAAGGTACCTGTGGCGTCCATTTCACCTCAGACGGGCCCCGAGGTGACCGTCTGATGCGTTGCACCCTTCGAGGGTTGAATTTTTCTGAGCCAGGGGCTCGCGCCGCTCGAGGGTCCTCCTTACTTGGTAAGGGGCCGGGCCATTTAATGCTCCGCGGTCGAGGGGGGGCCGCGGTTTCGCGCCGCGGGCGCGCCTTTTTAGGTGCCGCGGTCGCGCGCGTAGTGGGCGGCGTGGGTAGGCGGACGTGACCACCTGCCACGGCCCTCCCGGTTCTACGCGTGATGATGGCCCGTCATCGGTGGCGTGGCCGCCGTGGTCGTGGTGGGGCCCGCCCGTCAGTGAGAAAAGATTCCCCTGCAGTTAATGCGCGCGGGGCGTGCGCTCCGGAGAGCACGCCCGCGGCTTATAAATCTGAGGGGAGGGGAAAACGGCGGTTTTTACCTTAGCAATCGCCATCCTTGCTCCCCGCGCTCCTGCCTCTGTCTCGTTCTCGCCACCGCGCCCTTTAGCCGTCGGAGCTCTTCTTCTCCTTCCCGTCCTTCGTTCCCAGCCACCTTGCCTTTCCTCATGGCGCCTCTTCCGCCTCTTGTGATCGTCGACCCGTACGCGTGGGAGCGCTCGTCAGTGACGCGGCCGGCCCCGGGTGAGCCGGGTGTCCGCCGGCCGGCGGCGAACGAGGAGGGCCGGCCGGCCGACTAGATCGTGCCGCCGGCCGGGGACCACGTGCCCAACCCGCCGAGCGGCTACGTGGTCGGCTTCACCCCGATTCCACGAGCGCGGCTTCACGGCGCGGCGAGTCGCTTCATGCGGGCGCTCTGCCACCACTACGGTGTGGAGTTGCACAACTTCGCCCCAACGCAATTTCGCAGGCGGCCACGTTCGTGGGCGTTTGCGAGGGGTATCTAGGGATCCCGGTGAATTGGGATCTCTGGATACACCTCTTCCGCGCGGAGCTATTCACGCAGCCGACGACGGAGCAGAGGACCCGCCGCGCGGTGCGCGCCGATGGGATGTTGCTCGCCTTGCGGGGGCAGTACAAGGACAACTACATCCCCTGCACCATGACGAGCAACAATGCAGGCTGGGAGAGGGGGTGGTTTTACCTTCGCAACGACGAGCCCGGTGTCCCCCCTACACCGGCCTGGTGCTCCGGGAGAAGCCCGACTCCTGGAGCCACGGGGTGTCTCTGGTCCAGCATCGGAGGCGGCTGGACTCGCTGCTAACCGCGTTGAGGGACCTGGCGAGGCGCGGGCTGACCGCGGCGGCCGTCCTCGCCTTCCTCCACCACCGGTGGGTCGTCCTCCTGATGGAGATGCTCCCCACCAGCAAGCTGGTGAGTAGAATTCTTGGTTCTGTCTTTGATTTTGCTGATACTTCAGTTTTTTGACGCACTTCGATGTTTCGCTCGCAGCTGGTGAGCCTGAGCGCCGCAAAGTCCGATCCGCCCACCCCCCGCTCCCACGCGCTTGGTCGGGCGTCGCAGCAACGGGAGCGGGAGCGGGCGGCGCGCAAGAAGGAGCGCGCGAAGCGGCACCGCGAGCGCCGCGAGCGGCGAAACGAGGAGTACCGGCTGCGCGAGCAGCAGGGGCTCTCTTCTCTGGAGACCGATGAGTACTCGTCCTCGGAGGAGGAAGAGGAGGAAGAGAACGGGGGGTAGGGCCTCCCTGATAGGTGGGAGCCTGCGCCCCCGCCGCCGGAGCCCGCTCCGGCGAAGAAGAGCGACATCGCACGGGGCGGGTGCGGAGGCGCCGCGCCGGGGCAATCGACAACGGGAGCGGCGCGGGCCGCGGAGGGCGCCGCGCGCGCCCGGAGGGTGCGCGCAACAAGCACGCCCGCGCGCGGCGGGGGTCCGCGCGCGCGGTGGAGACGGCCGAGGTGCGGCGGCGGCCGCGGCGGCCACGCCGGCGTCATCTCTGCCGGGACCTCGAGGAAGAGGAAGCGCGCCTCCTCTTCTTCGAGGGTGAGGGGATCGCTCTCTTGCGAGGTTATATTTCGACAAGCGAAAACCCTAGCGTTCGTTTGTGTTCGCGCAGGTGGTGCCGACCGGTGCCTCCCCTCGCACCGGCCAAGGTGTTGAGGGCGGACGCATCTGTTCCCACCCCGGCGGCGCTCGTCGAGGGCGCCGCGGACGGAGCGAGCGCGGCGGCCGCGGCGGGCGAGAGCTCGCGAGGTTGCGGGCCGAGGGCGGCGAGGCCACAACCGGCGGATCGGCCCACCGCGCCGCGGCCGGCGGCCGTCGAGGAGCGGCGGGCGCCGGTCGTGGCAGAGGTGCAGCCGGCGGCGCCGGTCGAGGTGGGGGCGCAGCCGGCGGCGCCGGTCGTGGTGGGGGCGCGGCCGGTGCCCGCCGCGGTCGCGGAGACGCGGCCGGAGGGTGGCGGCCGCGGTGCCGCGGCAAGAGCTCGCGGCTGCGGGGGCGCGAGGCGGAGGCGTCGACGGAGGCGACGCATGGGCCGGCACCCGCCGGCGGCTCCCGGGCGGTGGTGGTGGAGATCCCGGACGACGACTCCCCGCCGCCGGGTGGGACCAATGGGTGAGCTACCCCACGCCGTCCCCCGAGTCCCGGGAGAGGGGCCCTTGTGAGGGCGGCGGGAGGGCCACATGGTGGCGGGAGGCCGAGGGCATGGTGCCGAGGCCTCGTCTTCCCGCGCCGGCCGCTCCGCCCCGGTAGAGGGGCTCGCTGGCGATCCGCCTGCGTTCGCCGATGCCCAAGGGGAGCAGGAGCTATGGGGAGAGCTCCGCAACCATGGCGCCGCGCTCGACCGAGCATTGAACGAGGCGCTATGGATCCATGGCGGCCCCGCGTGGCACGTCTTCCAGGTGGGGCAGCGTCGTGTGCTTTCCTTATTTTTCTCTTTTGCGTGCGATCCTCACAGCATGACACTTACGGGTCTCGGCTTGTTGGTGACAGGAGCTCGAGCACCGCGCTCGCGACAAGTACAGCGCCTTCGATCAGGTGAGCGCCGAGCTCCGCCAGCTCTGGGGGCAGTGTGACGCCTTCGACGCGCTCGTCGACGCCCTGAGGACTCCGGATGGTTGGCTGTCATACCGGGCCATGGCCCTGCGCGATCAGCTTCATGAGAGCGCAAGGCAGGACCCGGCGCGCCCCTCCACCCTCGAGCAGATCTGCACGGCCCTCATCGACCGGGATGAGGCGCTGCGGCAGGCGCGGGCGGATCTGGAGAAGATGCGCACCCTGGCGGCCAACTGGGAGGCGGAGGTGGCCGGCGTCCGCAACGACAACCTGGAGCTCCACTCGTTGCTCCGGGGGGCGCAGGCTCAGCAGAGCCAGGCTGAGGAGCGGGCGCGCGCGCTCGAGCAGAAGGCCAAGGAGGCCGACGATCTGAAGGCCGCCCTCGACGCCAAGGTCGCAACGATCGCCATCGCGGAGGGACCGGCCTCGCAGAGCGTACGCGCCCGCCGAGGGCCGAGGGGCGGCTCCAGCAGGAGCGGGCTGCCCTTGCCGACGCCTGGGTCGGCACCGGAGCAATGGAGGGCGTCGCTCGCGAGGGCGGTGCGGGTGTCGCCCGGAGGGGCGGAACACAGAGTTCTCGAAGCTCGAGGGCGAGCTGATGGTGCTCGGCATCACGAGCGCAAGCCAGGAGCTGGCCCTCCAGGAGCAAGGCGAGACCCTCAAGAGCCTTGAGCAGGCGGTCGAGGCCGGGCGCCGCGCCCTCGAGGTGGAGAGGAAGCAAGTCGAAGGTAAGCCGCTGTTTGACTCCTGTTTTGCTGGTTTTCTCTTAGAGGGTTCGCCCCCTTTTCTAATCCCTTTCTTGCCGGGCCACTTCAGGCTTGCGCACCGCGCTAGGGCACGCGGCCGAGCGGGCTGAGGCGCTGCAGACCTCCTACAACTCCTCTGAGCAAGAGCTGCTGGAGTTGCGCACTGCATCCCTCGAGACCTGTCAGGCCGTAGAGGAAGGCGGGGCGCAGGCCGGTAGCTCGGCCCCGGCCGGCCGCCGCGCGCCCTCGGCGGGCACGTCACCGGGGCGCATGCGCCGGCGCCGCATCTCGGCATCCGAAGGCCCTCGGGGTGGTGCGATCTCATTACGAGGTCAACTTCGAGGCGGCGGAGGGTTACGTCGTCCCCGAGGGTGTCGAGGACGAGGTGGCGATGGAGCGCGTGGACGCGTTAGCCGCCGACGCCTCGGGCGCTTGCCGAGGCCTTCGAGGAGTTCCTCTTCCCGGATGCCGCCGATGCCGCCGCTCCTCCCGGCCCGAAGAGCAGTCGGGCGCTAGGCCCTTTTTTGTTTATGTGTTAGTGTGCGGGCCATGTGGCCTTGTAAATAAACATATCACTTTTCCTTCAAACGTTTGTGAAAGTGGAATGATGTTCTTTACTTTATTGCGCTTTTTTGTTTCTCCTTCTTCCTGAGTAAATTCTAGTTAGGGGAGTTCGATTTTCGCGGGTGGCCTGCTGGGTTGGAGGCAAGAGAGAAGGGCCGTATCCTCGCGGAGGCGTAGGCTATCTCTGGCTCGCGCGTCCTTTCCGCTAGGCTACCTGCGCCCTGTTTGAATTTTGCTCGAGGCCGAAGTGAAAACATGCTTAGCGTGCATGAGTTGTTTCTTTTTGCGAAAAAAATGGGACCATTTTGGGGGGGATGCCCCCCGTAGTAGCCCCCGAGGGTAACTTGGGTTTCGGGGGAAAGCCGAGTTGCCCTTTTTATTAAACTGGTGATGTTTACATGGTTGTCACCAACTGGGGTGCTAGTTACGTGGCTTACAACAAAAGACTTGGAAATCCTAGCTAGGGATAGAAGCGACGTAGCTGTTGGATGTTCCAAGCGTTGGTGAGTTCTTCACCGTCCTCGTTGGCCAGCTTGTACGTGTCGGGCTTGAGGACTTTCACTACGACGTATGGCCCCTCCCACGGAGGTGATAGCTTGTGGCGTCCGCGGTTGTCTTGGCGTAGCCTTAGGACCAAATCCCCTTCGCTGAAGTCCCGCCGGCGTATCTTCCGTGCTTGGTAGCGCCTGAGGGACTGTTGATATCTTGCGGAGTGCATCAAGGCCATGAGGCATGCTTCGTCCAGCTGGTCTAGTGAGTCCTCGCGGGCTCGCTGGTTGGCATCCTCGTCGTAGCCTCGTACCCTGGGCGACCCGTATTCTAAGTCCGTGGGGAGGACGGCCTCCGCGCCATGGACTAGAAAAAACGGGGGTGAGCGGGGTGGCTCGCTTGGGGTGGTCCTTAGGCTCCACACGACCGGCGGCAACTCCCGGAGCCATTTCCGACCGGACTTATTCGATTGGTCGAAAATTCTCGGGCTTGAGGCCTTGTAGGATCATGCCATTGGCACGCTCTACTTGGCCGTTAGTACGTGGGTGTGCCACGGCTGCCCAATCCACACGGATGTGGAATTTGTCGCGAGAACTCCGGGAATTTCCTGCCCGTGAGTGGGACCCGTTGTCGGTGATGATGGAGTTTGGTACTCCAAAACGATGGACGATGTCGGTGAAGAACGCCACCGCTTGCTCTGCCCTGAGATTTGTAATGGGGCGCACTTCTACCCACTTGGAAAATTTGTCAATGGCGACCAACAAGTGGGTGAAGCCCCCGGGCGCCTTCCGCAGGGGCCCGGCGATATCCAGCCCCCACACGGCGAAAGGCCATGTTATGGGGATGGTCTGCAGGACATGAGCAGGGAGGTTGGATTTGCGGGCTTAGAACTGGCACCCTTCGTAGGTGCGCACAATCTCGCTGGCATCCGCGACCGCGGTAGGCCAGTAAAAGCCTTGACGGAACGCATTGCCCACGAGGGTGCGGGGTGCGGCGTGATGGCCGCAGATCCCCGCGTGAATGTCCCGTAGGAGCTCGCGCCCCTCGGGGATGGGCACGCATCGCTGCAGGATGCCAGAGGCGGCGCGCTTGTACAGCTCGGCGTCGACGAGGGCGAAGGACTTGGCCATCCTGGCGATGCGCCTGGCCTCGGCCCGATCCGAGGGGAGTTCCCCTCGAGCCATCCAGGCGACATACTTGTCGCGCCAATCCGCCTTGACGAGGGCTGGCTCGACATCCATCACGTCGGCCTCGTCGGCGCCATACCCCTCGAGGAGGGAGAGCACGTACGCCTCGTTCGAGGAGTCCTCATCCATGGGCTCCGCACCTGCTGGATTCGAGGGAGCCCCCGAGGGTTCCGCGTGGCTCGAGGGGTGAGGCTCGAAGACGACGGAGGGCTGGGTGATATCACGGGCAAAAACGTTCGGGGGAACGGTGATCCGCCCGGACGCGATCTTGGCCAGCTCGTCTGCCTCCTCGTTGTACCGGCGGGGCACGTGGTTGAGCTCGATGCCGTAGAACTTGTCCTCAGGGCTCGCACAGCTTTGCAGTACGCTTCCATCTTGTCGTTGTGGCAGCTCGCATTTTTCATGACTTGGTCAATCACGAGCTGCGAATCCCCCCGCACGTCGAGGCGCTTGACGCCTATTTCAATGGCGATCTTGAGGCCGCAAAGGAGGGCCTCGTACTCACCCATATTGTTTGACGCGGGGAAGTGGAGGCGTATTGCGTACCGCATGTGCTCCCCGAGGGGTGACACGAAGAGCCGGCCCGTTCCCGCCCTTGTTTTCATCACCGACCCATCGAAATACAGAGTCCAGCACTCTGCTTGGATCTGCGGTGGTGGCAATTGCGTGTCTGTCCATTCAGCAACAAAATCCGCCAGGATCTGGGATTTGATGGCCTTGCGCGGGGCGTAGGCGAGCGTCTCGCCCATCAACTCCACCGACCACTTGGCGATCCTGCCCGCCGCGTCTGGGTTGCGGATGATCTCCCCCAGCGGGAAGGAGGAGACCACCGTGACGGGGTGGGCCTCGAAGTAGTGGCGGAGCTTGCGCCGCGCGAGGAACACCGCGTACAACAGCTTTTGGACTTGAGGGTAGCGTGTCTTGGTGTCGAACAAGACTTCACTGATGTAGTAGACCGGCCGTTGGACCGGCAGGGCGTGCCCTTCCTCCGTGCGCTCTACTACGATTACGGCGACCACCACGGGTGGTCGCGGCCACGTAGAGCTGCGGGGGTTCGCGCGGCTCCGCGGTGGCGTGAGGATCGGGGCGTGGGTTAAGGATGCCTTCAGCTTGTCGAGCGCGTCTTGGGCCTCGGCGGTCCAGGAGAAGCGCTCGTGCTTTTTGAGGAGGCGATAGAGGGGCAAGCCCTTTTCCCTGAGCCATGAGATGAAGCGGCTCAAGGCAGCAAGGCACCGCAGCACCTTTTGCACCCCTTTGAGGTCCCGAATTGGACCGATTCGCTCGAGGGCCGCAACCTTTTCGGGGTTGGCCTCGATGCCTCGCTGGGAGACTATGTATCCTAAGAGCATGCCCCGCAGCACACCAAAGACACATTTTTCGGGGTTTAATTTCACCCCGTTGGCCCGTAGGCAGCTGAACGCGATGTTGAGGTCACCAACCAGGTCGTCCGCCTTCCTGGTCTTTACGACGATGCCGTCTACGTACGCCTCAACCGTTCGCCCGATGTGATCTCTGAAAACGTGTTGCATGCAGCGTTGATACGTTGCACCCGCGTTTCGGAGGCCGAACGACATCGTGACGTAGCAAAACATCCCGAATGGCGTGATGAATGAAGTCGCGAGCTGATCGGACTCCTTCATCTTTATTTGGTGATACCCGGAGTAGGCATCAAGGAAGCAAAGTAGCTCACACCCAGCTGTTGAATCAACAATTTGATCGATGCGTGGCAAAAGAAAGGGAACTTTAGGACATGCTTTATTAAGACTAGTGTAGTCTATACACATCCGCCATTTCCCGTTCTTTTTCTTTACAAGTATAGGATTCGCTAGCCACGTAGGGTGGAATACTTCCTTGATGAACCCGGCCTCGAGAAGCTTCCGCAGCTCCGCTCCGATCGCCCGCCGCCGCTCCTCGTCGAAGCGGCGGAGCCGTTCTCGCACGGCGCGGGAGTGAGCGGGGATGTCAAGGGAGTGCTCGGCGACCTCCCTCGGGATGCCTGGCATATCCAAGGGGCTCCACGCGAAGATGTCGGCATTGGCGCGGAGGAAGTCGACGAGCACCACTTCCTATTTTGGGTCGAGGGTGGAGCTGACCCTCAACGCCTTGCCCTCGGGGGCAGCTGATCGAGGGGCACCTCCTTGGTTTGTTCCGCGGCCTCGAAGTTGCCGGCGTGCTTGGTGGTGGAGTCGAGGTCCTCGTTGACCATCTTCTCCAAGGTGGTCACCAGCGCTTCATCCCGGCGCCGGCGCTTGCGTGCTTTACGCACTCGACGTCGCAGTCGAACGCGTGCTCGATGGACGAGCCCACGGTGATGACGCCGTTCGGTCCCGGCATCTTCATCTTGAGGTAAGTGTAGTTGGGCACGGCCATGAACTTGGCGTAGCAGGGCCGCCCAAGTATGGCGTGGTAGGCGCCCCAGAACCCCACCACCTCGAAGGTGAGCATTTCCTTGCGGAAATTGCTCGGAGTGCCGAACCAAACCGGCAGGGTCGATGCCCGAGGGGGCGGACGCGCTTGCCGGCGCGACGCCATGGAACGGCGTCGTCTGCGGGCCGCGCTCGGTCCAACCCGATCCCCGGCGCAGGCGCAGCGTGTGCGCGTAGAGGATGTTGAGGCTGCTGCCTCCGTCCATCAGGACCTTTGAGAACCGCGCGTTCCCAATGACCGGGTCGACCACCAGTGGGTACGGACCCGGGTTGGGGATGCGGTTCGGGTGGTCTTCACGGGCGAAGGTGATGGTGTCCTCCGACCGGTCGAGGAAGGAGGGAGCGCCCCCTCTGCGGCGAGGACCTCGTGCCGCTCCCGCTTGCGGCGGCGGCTCGACATGTCGATGGTTGGTCCCCCGAAGATGAGGAACACGTTCTCCACGGCGGGGAAGCCGCCGGCGCCGCCATCTCCCTCGTCCTTCTTGGCCTCCGCGTCCTTTGCAGCAGCGCGACTGTAGAACTTCTTGAGCATGTCGCATTGCTCAAGGGTGTGGTTCACTGGGGTCTTGTGGTATGGACATGGCTTTTTCAGCATGTCATCGAACACCCCCGGACCTCGAGGGGCCGGTCGAGGGCCTTGTCAAGCCGAGTGAACAGCAAGAGCCTCGGCGTCATCGCCGTCGCGCCCCTGCTCGCGCGCCTCGCGGCGCGGCTTCTTCCCTTTCTTGCCCCGCTTGTCCTTCCGATGGGGCTCCCTGGACTTGCTGCCCTCCGCGGGCGCTTCGTCCGAGCGCTTGCCCTTCTTGCCGTCGAAAATTGCCCCCACAGCCTCTTCTCTTGAGGCGAAGCTGGTGGCGATGTCGAACAGCTCGTTTGAGTCGCGGGCGGGCGGGCGCGTCCCGGCTCTCGCACGAGATCCGGCACGTGGTTCCCTCGAGGAAGGCGTGCACAATCTCGGATTGCGCCACGCTTGGGAGCTCCGTGCGGCGCTTGGAGAAGCGCCGTATGAAATCTCGGGAGCGATTCGCCGGGCTTCGGGTGCGGGGAGCGCGGGTCCCGAAAATTCCCCGGGGGCGCACGTACGTGCCCTGGAAGTTGCCCACGAACGTGCGGACTAGATCGTCCTAGTTATGGATCTGGCTGGCCGGCAGGTGCTCGAGCCACGTCCGGGCCGAATCGCCGAGGTGCAGGGGCAGATTGCGGATGATGACCTCGTCGCTGGTGGCCCCGCCCAGCTGGCATGCTAGGCGGTAATCGTTGAGCCACACGCGGGGATCCGTTTCCCCGTTGTACTTAACGATGGTCGTGGGCTGGCGGAAGCGCTGGGGGAAGGCCGCCGCGCGGATCTCTCGGCTGAACACACGGGTCCCCGGGGGCTCCGGCGTTGGGGAGCGGTCTTCATCACTGTCGTAGCGTCTGCCCCGCCGAGGGTGGTAGCCTGCCGCCGCTCGTGCGTCCGCCTTGCTCGTCCACCGAGCGTTTATGACGTTACGGGCGTCGCCGTCCCGGCGCCCGCGCGTGTCGAGGAGCCGCTCTTTGGCCGGCGTGCGTCCGGGTTGGCGGGTCGCTCCGCCGCTTCACCTGCATGGATCGAGGGTTCGCCCCCCTGCGCGGCCCCGTCACCTCGCGCGTCGCCCTGTTGGCGGATGCGAGACGCCGAGCTCTCGGCCTGTTGAACGGCCTCCTGCTCAATGAGTGACTGCACCTCCCGGTGCAAGTTTTGTGCCTCAGGCGTCGAGGGGGGCGGCATGGCCCGCAGCAGTGTTGCGGCGGCGATGAGCTTCTGGCTCGCCCGCGGAGGCGTGTCCGGGTTGTCGACGTTGAAGTCGGCGTTGATGCGGTCGCGGGCCTGTTTGCCCAACTCCCGCGCGCGTTCGCCGCGCGCGGAGGCTTCCCCAGCCATAGAGGCGCGGAGCAGTCGCACCGTCCGATACTCCTCCGCCAGCTTGGCTTCGAGCTCGCGAGCTTGGGCTAGCTGTGCGTCGATGTTGGCCCCAGCAGGGGTGCTGGGTCCCACTGCCTAGCGCGGAGCGATCCCTGGGGCGGGCGTGACCTCCCCGTCGCCGGCGCCCGCTGCACCGGTGGCGTTTGCTGGGTCGTTGGCGATAATGACGCAGCATTCGCGCGCGGGGTCGTAGCTCCCGGTGCTGGAGTCGTCGGAGCAGCCGAACCAGTAGTCCGTGGCGTCAAGAAAACGCCTGAACATCACTGGGTCCGGTACGCCAGAGAAGTCCCATTCCGCGTACCCATGCAGGTTGGCGGGCGGCAACGCGTCAAGGGAGCCCAGGGACGACTCGTCGCCAGCGTAAGCGCCAGGGTCCCGGGCGACGAAGACGTGACGACCAGGGGGAACCCTGCGCATCGTGGTGTTGACGCTGGCGTTGTAGGCCGTCGTGGCACCACGCAGACCGATGGGGAAGCGCGGTCCGGAGACCGTACATTGCCACACCGGGGCGGTGGTCGCAGCGCTGACGGGCGCACCGCGTTGAGAGGTGGCGCGTTCGGCTTGCCGGCGCTCTGACCGCGCTTGGCGCGCGCGCCGGCGGAACGGCGGCGACGTCGCGGCGCCGACGGACCCGCGGCATCCGTGCCGGCGGGCGTCCGCGTGGCGATGGCGTGCGTAGTTGCGGCCGGGACGGACCCGGCTTGGCGCCGCGCACGGAGCTCCTCACGGTTGGTGAGGCGCATTAGGTAGCCGTTCCCCGTAGCCTGAAAGTTCAGGCCTCCGAACCGGATTTCAAACCCGGTGGGGAGGGGGTCCGAGCTACCCATAGAGTAGCGCGTACCGCGGTACTCGGTGCGGATCACCATGGAGGGAGTTGACGATGGATTGACCTTAGGCGCTCGCTTGCCCCACGGTGGGCGCCAACTGTCGGTGCAGAATATGGTCCCGACACTAACCAGTAATGAGCGCCAAGGTCTATCCCTCAATGGTCGATGCTAGGCAATCAGAGACACAAGGTTTATCCTGGTTCCGGCCAAGGGCCGTACGTCCAGCAGTGGTGTGCTCGAGGCACTATATTGCTCAGCACCGGGGTGCCTGTAGTGGGGCTGCTACAAGCAAGGCGGGAGAGGAAGCGTGGCCTCCAAGTCCCTGGTGAAGTGGTTGAAGATATTGTGGGAGAATTGGAGAGCAAGTGCGTGATGTGTCGTGTGTTGTTCTGCCTTGTCTTGTTTTCTATCTTCTCTGTCCCCTGCGGCGGGGGGGTTCGTCCCCCTTTTATAGGCCAAGGAGAGAGCGAATTACATGTATGTCGTGCTACTTAGCTACATGGGGAAGCGTGGTGTGCTGCGCCGTAGAGTAGGCGGCCGCCTTGACGGTCCTTGCCGCGATCCGGCCATCATGGCGTATCTTGTACCCGAACAGTGG
This sequence comes from Cenchrus americanus, assembly GCA_947561735.1. Classification (NCBI taxonomy): domain Eukaryota; kingdom Viridiplantae; phylum Streptophyta; class Magnoliopsida; order Poales; family Poaceae; genus Cenchrus; species Cenchrus americanus. The sequence continues at coordinate 197,508,531 of OX387239.1, read as the reverse complement.
TAGCTTCGAGGGTAGAAGTGCAGCAGACGGTCGTGATGTCCCCAGGCGGGCTCGAGGGGGTTGTTGACGTCAATCCGTACGGGGTACAGTGGCAGGTAAGGCAGCGCCCCGTTTCCGCATGCTTCACAGCGCGGAGGCCGTGCCACAGTGCCGGCGTGGGGTTGTACGCGCGGGGGCGGCCACCATGCCGTTAACAGTGGCAGGGATGGCGCCCCGCCGGCCTAGCGCCTCGACCTAACCCTGCAAAGTCACGGGAAAGCAAATCGAGGGTGCGGCCGGCCCCCCTTCGAGGGCTCGGCGCGTTAGCCGTACCGGAGTAGGCGGCGCGGTCCCCCACTGTTGACGGTGAAAATCCGTCAACCTAGCCATGAGTTTACCTTCGGTGTTGGCATGAGTTTTATACCTTATCCATTGGTACTAACCCCCGTGGTATAACAAGTTCACGTGTGCATGTCGGTTTTGGAGTTTAATGTTTATGCAGGGTTTTAGTGTTGAATGCAAGACTTTCGGGATAAGTTCATCAAGCACTTCATGACAAGACCTTGAAGCCCCGTACAAGTCATGCAATGAAGCAAACTTAACTCCAAGAAGCCGGGGGACTTGATGCGAGAAGACGACGGACTCCGAGGACACGACCGAGAAAAGTCTTGAATCTTGCAAGACAAGGAGTTGAGTCCAATTCGGAGAGAAACCGACGATATGGACCTACATGCGAAGGGGGAAACATCCGGGAAGCAAGGGAACCGACGTGGAACGAAGGAGCCCTCGGGGCCGGGCCTAGATGGGCCCGGGCCGGCCGGCCCGGGCCCGGTCGGCCCGTGCCCATCCGGGGCCCAAATGCCCCCCTCCTTTGCCCTAGCCGCCAATCGGGCTATTTATAGCCCCCCGACCGAGAGCCTCGCGGAGAAGAATTCGTCATCGGCCGCCGAGGAGCGAGAGAAGAGAGGGACACCATCTCGGAGAGGAGAGGGTCGAGCTAGTTGACTAGGGTTCCCCTAGCCGACATGGGAACCTTGCACGGAAGACCACGTCGGAGTTCCGGAGCTAGAAGCAAGATCAAGGAAGGATCCCGGTGGTGATCTTGTGTATGTATCATTGTTATAGTTGAATTATCAAGTTGAATCTTTTCCTAGCGATCAAGTGTTTCCTCGAAGATTTCGTTTTTCGATCGGCTTTGCTTATTCCAATTCTATTCTCGAGATAGATTACATAGGGTGTTCTTGTAGCCGCGGTGGCTAGAGGTACACGTCGGATCTTCCGAAAGAATCTCGACTTGTCTTTTGACTCGCCCTAAACTCCCCGCATGAATAGGGATACGTTGTGACAGAACGGGGGTCTCGAAAGGCGGATGTTTTCGGATTTGGACGGGAAACCACGATTTAAAGAGGCTTCTATTAAGATTCGATTTGCTACTTCTTCTCTTGCTTGGAACTTCAACAAAAGGCTTACCCCGATCCCTCTAGATCGGTTTATCTACCCAATCTTACTTTGTTTTCTCCGGTCTTTAGTAGATTAGATTCGTTTTGTGTCTTTTACTTAGATGCATTAGGGTTTCTTTTATCGAAGATTGGAGTTACATGGCTTTATTAGATTAAGTTTTGCGTCACACATTTGTTCCACGGATTCGATACCTTGGGTTCACCACTCGAGGGAAGAAGGGTCCCTTGACTACGACGGGAGACTTGTACGCTTGCGAGTCACAAACGAACTTTGATACAATTATTAACCGTCAACAAGCCCCTTTCTCTGGCGCCGTTGCCGGGGAACAAGTGATCAAGATTTGATTTTTTATTGCCTTTTTGTAATTTTCAGTTTTCTTTTTGTTTTTATTTTTGCATCTACTAAATTTTGATCATCCTCAAAATACATCTAATCTAGTTTGTCTAACCCTAGTTTTTTTATATAGATTTGTTTTTACTTTCTAGTTTTTTTTGCATACTTTGTTTATTGCTAACCCTAACAGGAGATGGACGGCTACCTCTCCAACAAACCCAATAATTTTGTGGATGATCCAGAAAAACTTTACAGGCTAAGGAGACGCGAAGCACATCAAGCTAAAAAGCTGGATTTTGTAGATTCGGAGTCGGAAGACAAAGGATCGCGGGAATCTCCGAAGAATTCACCACCTCAAAGTCCGCGGGAGAATCGACTTCCACCGATGGGTGACCAACCACCGCAAGAACGCAAGATTGGGGAGCTATGCACCCGGACATCATCGACCTACCAATCTTGAACCTTGAGGAGATCGGAAGACCGTTCGAGATCAAGACCTCAACAATCCGCATGGTGCAACATTCACCCTTCACCGGTAAAGAGGATCCGAACCTTCACCTCCAAGCATTCATTCAACTATGTCAGACTTTCAACATGGATGGGGTGACTCAAGATCAAATGAGGGCAAGGCTTTTTCCGTTTTCACTACTCGGGAAAGCTTTGCAATGGTTCCACTCTCAACCGGCGGAGATGGTGAAAAATTGGAACTCGTTGATGAAGGCTTTCATGAAGGAATACTACTCACCGGGTAAAACTCAAGGCTTGCGTAATAAGATTTCCTTGTTCAATATCCTACGGAAACTATCTCGGAGGCATTCGAGCGCTTCAACGAGTACACCGGGCGGTTCCACATCACAAGTTCCCGAAAGAAGACCTCGTGCAAAAGTTCTATCAAGGACTAACCATGGCGTCAAGGACGATCATCGATGCATCGGCGGGAGGATCCATCATCGAACTTACACCGAGCGGAAGCTTTCACGCTATTCAAGAAGGTCGCGGATAATGACACGTGGGCGTCGTCCGGGCGCCTACATCCGGTTCAACCCACGGGGAACGTCAAAGGAGTCTTGCAAGTGGAGAAGGAGAACATACTTGAAGGCAAGATCGACTCGCTCATGAGGAGGTTGGAGAAGATGGAGATGGAAAAGAAAGAGGCTCAAGACTTGAAGGCCGCCGAAGCAAGGTCCACATGCGAAGAATGTGGAGAGTATGGCCATGTCCGCAAAGATTGTCCGGAAGAAGCCAAAGTGCTCGACTACATGAGGAAGGGAGAATTGCCGAACTTCCGCTACGGGCAAGGTAGTCCTCAATTTAATGCAAGCTCATCTATTCCTAACGCGGTTCCACTTCGTATACAATTGAAGGAGTTCATGGATGAGCAAGCTAAGATCAACAAGGACACCGTCACCAAGTTCAAGACCATAGACAAGGTGTTGGAGAACATCGATAGCAAAGTGACGGAGGTCGGAAGTTCCAATCATCAAGTGCTCAACATGATGAAGATGCTCGAGACGCAAGTTGGACAACTTGCGGGGCGCCTCACTAATGATGAAGGGAATCTTCCGGACAACCCAAATGTCCCGAATCGGCGAAGGCCGTTCAAACGCGTTCGGGGAAGGAGACCGAAGATCCGGAACGTTCCGCGGGAGCAAGGAAGCTTAAACCATCCACCGAGGTGGAAGGAGTTGCTAAAGAGAAGGTTACGGGGATCGTCACCGAGGAACCCGAATACGAGATGTCGGAGGAAGACACGAGGATACCGCAACTCAAGCCACGCTACTTCCGAGGTAAACTTGACAACCACTTTGAGAAGTTTGTGGAAGTTGTGCGTAGACTTAGCATCAACATGCCATTACTAGATGCCCTACAAGTACCTACATATTCTCGTTACTTTAAAGACATACTTGCAAATAAATATGAGATAGCAACACTCGGGGTAGATCATGTCAAGATGTCCGAGGAGTGTAGTGCCGCTATTGCTAATGGGCTAGAGAAGCAAAAAGACCCGGGTGCCCTACAATTCCATGTTCAGTTGGTTCTTTCAACTTCGAGAAGGCGTTATGCGACCTTGGAGCTAGCGTAAGCGTCATGCCGAGGGATGTGTTCGAGAAGCTACGCCTACCAATGGAGCCTACGGGAATATGTTTGGAGTTGGGAGACAACTCCATTCGCTATCCCTTGGGCATTGCTGAAGATGTACTCGTGAAGATTGGACACCACTTCATCCCCGTCGACTTCGTTGTGCTCGAGATGGGAGAGAGGGAGAAGCCGCCGCTCATCCTAGGGAGGCCATTCCTCAAGACCGTGGGAGCTACTATTGATGTTGGCAAGGGGGAGATCATGTTCAATATCAACGGAGAAAGGAGTTCCTTCAAGTTCCGTCCAAGGATTGAGGCATGCAACATGATTGGAGTGAAGGGAGAACCAAAACAAACGGAGGGGCTGAAAAAGAAGAAGGAGCCGAAAAAAATGAACGTAACGAAAATCAAAGAAGGTGTTGCATCCGTCAAGACAAAGGAAGAGAAGCCGCTGTGAAGACCAAAAAAATGACTAAGCCAACTAAGCCGGAAGACAAGCCCGCGCCCAAGATGGTGCGGAAGTGGGTACCCAAGATTGCAACGCCCGCAAAGAGCGTTGATCCGGAGTAATCAAGTGAAGAAGTCTAGCTATAGACTATAAACGAAGCGCTAGGCGGGAGGCAACCCGTTTCGTCGAGTCAAGAATAAGCTACGGGAGGACAACCCGATTCCGGGTTTTTCGAGTATTTTTAATAATTTAGTTTTTGAGTTTTACTACGCAAAGACATTAGACTTAGAAGTGGTTGAACAATATTAGAGACATAATTCTTGATTGAATGTTTGCTTTATCATAAACCCTTTGCATGAACCCTCCTATGTGCTTGTTTGATTCTTCTCTTTTCGAGAAACCCTCAACCAAATAATTTCAGAACCTTAACTCAACCTTTCACCCTCATTATGGTGCTGAGGTTGACTTATTTTTCATGCTAAAACCACACGAGAAGAGCCACGATTTATGTTTAAGTGTTAATAAAATTCAGCACGTGGTAGGACTCGCGTGAACCTAGAAATCAAAGCTTTTGGTTGGTTTTAAAAATCTTTATCCTTGGTTTCTCTAGGATTAGAATTTTTCTAAGCCTATTCTAATTTTGTTTTATTCAAAATCTTTCTTATTTAGCCAAAATTAGAACCTAAACCTATGCCCCCATGATCAAGCCGGGAAAACGTTCGCTCTCAACCGATGAAAGCAAACTATACCGGTGAGACCGAAATCGACGTAGTCGAAAAATATTTTCGACTTACATTTGTTTTTAATGGTTTAAAAACTTCTCTAAAATTATGCTTGAGCTCTTGCATGGCTCTGAAAAATATTTTAAATTTCGAATTAGAGGAGTGCTTAACCTTAAACACACCCAAATGGAGGCAATCTAGTTTGAATTAATCATGCATGCACCATTGGATTCCCTTTTATCAACTTTCACCAATTCCACATGCAAAGGACAAGCATGGTGGGCAGCAAGCATCAACTTTGCAGGATTTTCATGGTGGCATGTGAAGCAAGTGGAGCTAGGGAGCATGGACATGACCCAAAGCATGGAGCATCAAGTGGGAGGACCAATAATTCAAGAAAAGGAGTGGACGAGAGCGTTTGGGCGGTGCAACTCGTGGAGCACGTGGGCGGGGAAAGTTGCGGAGGCGAAATGATCGTGGCTTCGGGAGAAAGACGCGGCGGGGAGGAGCCGAGAGGACCCCCGGGCCGGCCGGCCCCGGGCCGGCCGGCCTGCCCTATTTAAGGAGCCCCCCGGCTCCCGTTTTTTGCGGGCAAGCTTCCCTCTCCTTCCCTTGTTTGTGTGTTCAAGTTTGTGTGCTCGGAACCTCCGTAGACATAGCCAACCATCCCAAGCTTGATAGCTCAAGAGAAATCCACATCCTTAATCCACTCAAAGTTCACATCCGAAGCAAAGAGTTTAAGTGCCTAGTTACCGGTTGCAACCCGGAGTTTTAGTTGAAGAAAAGAGTGCAGCAACCATGTGGAAGAAGACCACAAGTCTCTTCTCCAAGAAGAAGAGTTCGTCGTCATCCAAGCCGTCATCAACCACGTCTTCGAGGAGGCACTCGGTTTCCGAGTCTCCCGGAGCATGGAGACGGACTCGGCACCACCGAGGAGGAACGATGCTCTCCTCCTTGGTGGTATGAGGGCTGCGAGAAGCACTTCCATGAGGTTTACCGAACCTCGTGGGCACACGGAGGAGCAGCCCGCGCCACCACGACGATCGACTCGCTCAACCGCGCCACCTCCTTACACCCCGACATACTCTTCGTACGGCTTCATCATCTTGTCGGCGGCGGAGGAGGAGAGGCTCTCTAATCTTGAGAAGAGGCTTGTGCCCAACGTCGAGTTCGACGACCAAGCACTCTACACCTTGGGTTTTGGCACCGACATATACTATATGTTGGGGCACCTTGGATGGGTGCAGTTCTCCAACGGAGTATCGGTGGACACCCACTTGGGGTTCGCCTTGGAAATTTTGATGACTATTGCACCCATCGTTGATGATGATGGGGTGCAAAGCTTGTCATTCCGTTTGGAGGGAATCCAACAAGTGGTTCCCTACGAGCACGTTAGGGAGCTGCTTGGATTCCACAAGGGAGCTCGGAGAAAGTTGACGTGCCACCCGGCATGTTAGCGGGATTTTGGAATATGATCTCCGGAGAAGCCCATCAACAACGCAATTGCATCCGCAACCCCATTATCCGGATATTTCACTCTTGGATGTGCAAGAGGGTATTGGGGAGGATGAAGGAGACAAAGGTGACCGACACGGAGTTGAATTGGCTATACTCGGCTTTAATTGCCAGGCAGCCAATAGACCCCTCTTACCTCATGATCAACCGTTGGTGTTGTGAAGCAACATCGGGGGCGGGTAATATTGGTTCGGGGTGCTACCTCTCCATGTTGGCCTTCTCCTTGCGGCCGGGGATCGCAAGAAACCCCGACCACCTTTTGCGTGGAACCTCTCTCGGCATTGAGTATTTGCGGCAAGGCAAATACATTAGTGGAGATGAGAGAGGAGGTTATCGGTTGGCCATAGTGAACCTACCCCTTCCCAACGAGAGGCTTAGGCTTTTCAACGAAGGGAGAGAAGATTGGTTGGAAGAGGGACTACTTGTCCCCGCAAGGAAGAACAAAAGAGGAAGAATCGTAGAGGAGGGAACATCCTCCGCACAAGCGAGTGGAGCACAACCCAATGTGCAACCATTCGGCGGGATCCCTCCTCCGCCAAGTTATTATGGAGGGCCACAAGAGCAAGCATGGGGGGTGGTGCACCGGTACCCCCACCAAATTATGTTGTGCCCAACGCTAACTTCGCAGAGTCCTACGCTCATCATCCCCAACCACAACAAAGCATGGCCATAATTGGAGGGTATACTGCAGGAAATGCTCAAAACATCGCAGCCATCCAAGCTAACGCAGCTCAACTTGGTGAAGGCAACGCAAATATTGCCTTTGAACTTGGACGCCTTCACCTTGTGGAGCCAAATCAATTCGTCGGAGGAAGTGTCCAATCATATTATGAGCAAGGGTATTATTATCAAGATCATCAACATCAACCACCGGCGGAGGACTAGAAGATTTAGGAACTTTAGTTTTCTTTTCTTTTCTTTTTCTCTGTAATTTTCAGCTTTTGCTTATGTGTGTTTGCGTAGTATTTTCTGTTTTTATTTAAATTTCAGCAAGCATGTTTGTTTATTTTCAGTTTGTATTTCAACTTGATGTCATCATTAATAAAGACACCACCTTGATTATATCATTGGAAAAGTTACAAAATTCGTGCCATGATGATATATGATTATAATTGCAGCTTTGTTCATCTTTGTAATTGATTTATGCATGTTTAAGCTAGTGCTCTCTTAAAAATACAAATCTGAATTTATTTAAATGCTAGCTTAATTTTCAGCGGAGGTTATGATTAAAATAAAGACCCATAGTGTTTTATGTGCTCTCAAGTTATGAATAGATTAAAGATGTCTTTTATAATCAAAAATATTGCTAACCTTGTCACAAATATCGCCCGTGTGTTGCTCAACCTATCCAAAGCCTTATATATATTTGAGTGCATAAACCTTAGTGTACAAGATTTATTTTTGAGTGAGTTATTGCAGGCCATGATTTCTCCGGCCCGAGACTAAGAAAAGTTGGTCATTCCATTTTTGCGTATCTATCTTTTTGCTAGCCTTTTATCCGTGCATTGTGTATCCCCGCATCGGAGATCTCACAAACTTCGCCGGATATCCACCCTTAAACCAAATATCATCTTTTGTGATTACCTCCTTGACCACAACCTATCGTTGAGAATGGATCATCAATTCAAGGAAGATCGCAAGACGGTGCCAACATTGAAGATTTCAAGTATCTCTCCAAGGAAAAATACTCCGGTACCTACCTTATTTTTCGCCTCTTTGCTCGAGGACGAGCAACGTCTAAGCATGGGGGAGGAGGTAGGTACGGTGCAGTTTTAGAGTTAAAAGGGGAATATAAAAAAATGATGATGAGAAAAAAAATCCAGCGATAATCATGACTTTCAAGGTAAAGAAAAAAATATATATAATGAAAGAAAGAAAGAAAGAAAGAAAAGAATGAGAAATATGAGAAAGAGAAAAAAATATGTGCGTAAAGTAAACTCCCCGGTTCTCTAAGAGTGCATTCAAGGCTTCAAGTTAAAAAGATCCATTCTCATTTTCCAACCATGTGCAATCCGATAACGAGGACTTCCTTTGTGCCTCGGGATCACTTTTTGCCATTTGCACATGTCCACTCATCTAAAAGTGTGTGTATTTTTCTCTTTCCCCTCCTTGATTTAACATTATTTTCCAATGACCTTTTTGACGAGTCTCGGTAAGACCATGAGAAGCTTGTCTTGTTTTGACAACACCTCATTTATAAAATCTTGTTAGGACTAAACTTTCCCAAAGCTCCATATAAAGCCTACCACATATATATGAGAGGGAAAGGAGTAGAATATATAGGCTTGAGAGACAAGTGAGATGAGAGTTCATGAGCAATATACAAGATGATTTAAATTTGTGAACTTGGTTTAGCTTTTCTTTATCTCGTTCTTTATTTCAAAAATTCCGAGATCTATTTATAACTTTGTGAGCATGTTAATACTTGTGGGATAAGCTTAATAAGAATCTACCCTCCGTAGAGATGAAGGCTAGCACATTATGGAACTTTAATGAATTAAAATTTTGAGAGCATTATGTTTTCTCATGTGTGATCAAGTGCAAAGTTTAAACATTGTTTGGCAATGATGATATCCATCGAAGGCTTACTCGAGGACGAGCAAGGTTTAAGCATGGGGGAGATGTTGACGGTGAAAATCCGTCAACCTAGCCATGAGTTTACCTTCGGTGTTGGCATGAGTTTTATACCTTATCCATTGGTACTAACCCCCGTGGTATAATAAGTTCACGTGTGCATGTCGGTTTTGGAGTTTAATGTTTATGCAGGGTTTTAGTGTTGAATGCAAGACTTTCGGGATAAGTTCATCAAGCACCTCATGACAAGACCTTGAAGCCCCGTACAAGTCATGCAATGAAGCAAACTTAACTCCAAGAAGCCGGGGGACTTGATCCGAGAAGACGACGGACTCCGAGGACACGACCGAGAAAAGTGCTTCGAATCTTGCAAGACAAGGAGTTGAGTCCAATTCGGAGAGAAACCGAGAAGCAAGGGAACCGACGTGGAGCGAAGGAGCCCTCGGGCCGGGCCTAGATGGGCCCGGAGCCGGCCGGCCCGGTCCGGTCGGCCCGGAGCCCATCCGGGGCCCAAATGCCCCTCCTTTGCCCTAGCCGCCAATCGGGCTATTTATAGCCCCCACGACCGAGAGCCTCGCGCAGAAGAATTCGTCATCGGCCGCCGAGGAGCGAGAGAAGAGAGGGACACCATCTCGGAGAGGAGAGGGTCGAGCTAGTTGACTAGGGTTCCCCTAGCCGACGTGGGAACCTTGCACGGAAGACCACGTCGGAGTTCCGGAGCTAGAAGCAAGATCAAGGAAGGATCCCGGTGGTGATCTTGTGTATGTATCATTGTTATAGTTGAATTATCAAGTTGAATCTTTTCCTAGCGATCAAGTGTTTCCTCGAAGATTTCGTTTTTCGATCGGCTTTGCTTATTCCAATTCTATTCTCGAGATAGATTACATAGGGTGTTCTTGTAGCCGCGGTGGCTAGAGGTACACGTCGGATCTTCCGAAAGAATCTCGACTTGTCTTTTGACTCGCCCTAAACTCCCCGCATGAATAGGGATACGTTGTGACGAACGGGGGTCTCGAAAGGCGGATGTTTTCGGATTTGGACGGGAAACCACGATTTAAAGAGGCTTCTATTAAGATTCGATTTGCTACTTCTTCTCTTGCTTGGAACTTCAACAAAAGGCTTACCCCGATCCCTCTAGATCGGTTTATCTACCCAATCTTACTTTGTTTTCTCCGGTCTTTAGTAGATTAGATTCGTTTTGTGTCTTTTACTTAGATGCATTAGGGTTTCTTTTATCGAAGATTGGAGTTACATGGCTTTATTAGATTAAGTTTTGCGTCACACATTTGTTCCACGGATTCGATACCTTGGGTTCACCACTCAAGGGAAGAAGGGTCCCTTGACTACGACGGGAGACTTGTACGCTTGCGAGTCACAAACGAACTTTGATACAATTATTAACCGTCAACACCCACAGTGGCGGGGATGGGATCCCTCCTAGGGAGTTGGTGCAACAGAACCGGGGCGCGAGTCCCAGGCGCATGATGGTGCCGCCCGGCTGTTGTCAGAACATTAAATGCCCGTACCACGCGTACGGGAACGGGCGTGCGCGTGCGGAGCGCCCTCGAGCGAGGCGGAGCCCGTTCGAGGGCAGTGCGGACCCTCGAGCGAGGCGGAGCCCGCTCGAGGTAAGTGCACCCCCTCGAGCGGGGCGGAGCCCACCCGAGGGAGGCGTGTGCCCTCGAGCGAGGCGGAGCCCGCTCGAGGGGATCTTTGAGTGGGCTGCTTTGGTGGGCCGTCAGGGCCACCGTGGCGTGGGCCACGCCCTGTGTGTTTAAGAGAGGCGCGTCTGGCTTAGGCTTGTTGCAGGTTTTAAGTGGGGATTCCCCAGTTGTTTAAGGGGACCCCCAGGGCTGTCCCCGACAAGGTTTGTTGTAGACCCAGCGGTAGTGGAGCACAATCAAGAAAGCCCCAACAGTGCAATCCCAGCACTGCAATCTCGTCCTTGCAGACCTGCACCAGCCCCATTATCTATACCAAGGAATGACACCACTTGCTCTCCACATGATGAACTTGTAATCATCTCATCCAGCCTACAATGTTTTCTATTCAAATATTACTAGATACATGGGTTTAACTCTCATGAATGTGTCATTTGCTGCAGGTCGGAAAAGATGTGATATTATATGCTGTGTTGAGACCAGCGCAGGCTGTGGCTAAGGGGACTATTATTTCAACTAATCCATGCAGCATTCCTGCAGGTGATCCACTTGGAAAACAGTATTGTGAAGTTGTTGTGAATGTTGCGCTGAAAAGGGATACAATTTTGCCTCGACCCTATGCTGAGGTGGAAACAATGGCTGATGCTCATAAGATGCCAATTGCATGGCCATATCAGAGGGTAATAAACACATCTTTGGTTCCTTTTTTCATGGTTCATGATAGTTAGAGAATGACCACAGTTTCTAATTATTTATTTTTTTTGACAGTTGAAGGTTACCAAGGCATCACAATCTTCCCAGGGTATGTTTCTAAATTTTACTTTGAGCACATGAAACTATTGAAATGCACTATTTAACAAAACAGTTTACATAGTTATCAAAACTCCAATTTCCTTTGGTCCTGTTTGGATCTTTTGTGCGCATTTTTATTTGAGATTATGTGTACCTAACTTGCCATTATTTAACTAGGAGATTGAGCAAGAATCTCATATTCTCATGGTATTTGATGTGGATTATTCAATCTTGGCATGATTGATCCATATTGAGCAGCAACGAACTGTTGCTTTGTTCAAATTCTCCACCACTGTGATGAATCTTGTAATGTATAATGGGGCTTCACTATATTCAATCTAGAGTCCAGAGCTTTTGCAATAACCAGCTCCAGTAATAGTGTACAACATGCATAGATGAGGATTTTGCTGCTGGTGTTTTTGCATGTCTTTATGCAGTGCAGCTTTTCGAGACTGTAGAAGCCTTATGAACTGCACATATATTTCTCCTGTTTTATGGCTCATTTGTTCACAAATCTTTATTTTGTACAACTATTTTGAGATCTATCAACTGTGCTCCATACATGGAGAAGTTGCTGCTATAATGTTGTATTTATAACAAAACAGTGCTCCAATTGATAGTTCTGTATGATTGATCACAACTATAATGCTGCTAAAAATCTAAATGCATTTTTTAACAATTTACACTTTTCACTTTGTTCAGGTGGGAGGTCCCAAAGGTAGCATGAAGCTTGATTGTGTCTGTAGCATGAGGACCAAGCATGAGGACCAGTGCTTGTCGATGCTATTTTGTTTTGGACAGATTTGAGATCTTTTGTATATGTCATGTGAATTTGTGTAGCCACATCTCATGTGTGTGTTGTGACAAGCCTAACTTATGGCTGCGTAGCTAGAGACGGATTTTGTTTATACATGACTACCTCTATTTTCTATGTGGCTGACAGCCAAACATATGAAGTTATGAATTATTATCACTAAATTCAGTCACTAGATTATATATGTTCACTTGTGTGTGTTTGATACCCATCGGTTCAATTAAAATTTATGTGTTGTGTTCAGCTTGACAAGTACTGTTTGAAATATTGGGGTTAATATATATATATATATATGATTTTATTATTTAATTTTGATTTAATCATTATCGTTGGATTGTTAGTCGGTATACAAAACTATGGTCGTCGAACCATTCGTCGGTATAAACTGTAACTAACGGTCCGTCGTTATATATTGGTCCGTCGGTATATCTTTCTTACCATCGAACAGTTCGTCGCTATAGATTTATCTGTCGGCATAACTTTATAGCGACGCCAGTTATTGCGACTGGTGTGGTCCGTCGGTATAATGATATACCGACGGATGGTGCGTCGGTATTGAGACTTATACCGACCACAATGTAGTCGTTAAAAGCAGGATGTGGCATAGTGCCCGTGGCATGAACTGCCGGCACCGCCGCGTTCGCAGCCTGCATCCGCAACAGGATGAAGGAGGTGAGGCCGAGCGCCGTGGCGGCAAGGGTGAGCACTGCCCCGCCCGCGAAGATGCCGTCCTTGAGGTAGAAGCAGATCGGTGCGGTCATCCGAGCCACGTTCGCGTTCCACGCCCCTCCTTGGATGAGCAACCCCCACGCGATAAACGCCGCAATCCTGCACGCAGCGTGTGAGTCTCGATACTTCGATAGTGAGTGCGTGGTGTCAGTGTTCACAACTCCAAAATTAAAGAAAAGAAAACCATACTGCTACTCACCATGAGGCAACGGCGCAGAGGATGCCGATGATTCGCTTGGTTTCGGAGGGAATGGCTCGGGACTTGCAGCAGCCGCAGCAGTCGCCGACCGCCGTCACGGTGATCTGGGCGGCCAGAAGGAAGATGGTGGCGCAGACACCCAGCCCGAGTGCGGGGTTCTGCGGATAGATGCACTCGTCGTCGAGCACCAGGATGTCATTTGGCTGCATGCAATGCAATAGATTCAAGTTGAGTTAGGCACGGTAAAAACACACCTATCTAGAATAATGTGATCATGTGTGCAACAATATAAAGATAAAATGCCTATAAAAGGAAGGATTAAAAAACTCAATAATGTGATCACGCATAAACTAGCAATGCTGGGTAGATGGGTAGCGCTTACGGTGAGCTTTGTCCCCTCTGCAGAGAACCCTAAGATGGCACTTAACACCCCTACAGACCCGACCACTGAGCACACGATGATCATCGTCTTGTCCATTGCCATGTTTCACCAGAGAACGAGAGAGAGGTGGATCGAGGCGCAGCCACTAGCTATTCGGTCTACACCAGTCTATGTATGCTTATATATAGAGAGCTTAGCACAGCTAGTGGACACCTTTTATTTACAAAGAAGTCTCGTGGATGGGGAGACACATGATTGAACTGTTTGGTTCCAGGAACCACCTCATCGTAGACGATGAAATGATCCATCATGAGTTGATCCTATAAAATTTGGTGGGATGACTGTTAAAGATAGAGATAGAGTTTAACTTAGATTGTATATCGTATGCATGTATGCTACACAAGCCTGCGAGCTGTGTTTGAATTGTAGATAGATCTCTTGTATCCGGTTTGGACTTCTTGTAGATGCCAGAGATGTAAACGTTGTAAGCTGTTGGCCATTGGCCCTATATATTAACACGGAATCACGGCCAGCCAAGATAGGCAACCGTGTTTAAGCCTAGCGCGAGTTCTTTCATGGTAATCAGAGCTTTCTTCTTCTCCAGAAACATCTGCTGCCATGTCTCTCGCCTCTTCCTCCTCCTCTTCGTCCACCTTCACCAGCCTTCCATCCCTTGGTCACAAAGTCTCGGAGAAGCTCACCCGTGACAATTACCTTCTATGGAGGGCGCAAGTCATGCCCCCCATTAGAGCTGCTCAGCTGGAAGGGATCCTGGATGGATCTATCAAGGCACCGGCCAAGATGGTGGAGGTGATCAAGGACGACAAGACGAAGGAGATGATGCCCAACGTGGCATACACAACCTGGCTGGCGCAAGACCAGATGGTACTCGGTCATCTACTCAACTCGCTCACCAAAGACGTGCTGGGGCAGGTGGCCATGGCGACTACATCTGCTGAGGCATGGGAGACGCTTGAAAACATGTTTTCAGTGCAATCCCGTGCTCGGGTGACCAACCTTCGCATGCAGCTGGCAACCCTCAAGAAGGGAAATCAGACCACCGCCATCTACTTCAACAAGATGAAGACCATCGCTGATGAGCTCGCAGCTGCGGGCAAGAGGGTCGACGACGAAGAGATGGTATCTTTCATCCTCACTGGTTTGGACTACGATTACAATCCAATAGTGTCTTCAGTGCTTGGTCGTACAGATCCAATTTCCCTTAGTGATCTGTACGCCAAAATTACCTCCTATGAAACAAGGCTGCAGATGCTTCAAGACTAGCAGGGGGGCGGCCAGCAATACCAGTCGTCGGCCAACATGGCTAATAGGGGCCGTGGTGGCTTCAGTCGCGGCGGCCGTGGTCAAAACCGTGGTCGTGGAAGAGGTGGTAGGAACCCTAATGGGCGCAACAATGTCCCTACCGGGAATAACTCTGGAGGACAGGGTACTTCCAAGCCGTAGTGGCAAATCTGTGATAAACCTAACCACACCGCCCTTGAGTGTTGGTATAGGTTTGAAGAAGATTTCCAGCCCAGCAACAACAACAAGAATGCAGGATATACAACAGCCTACGGTGTTGACACAAATTGGTACGCTGATAGTGGAGCTTTCGACCACATTACAAGTGAGCTCGATAAGCTGACAATGCGGGAGAAGTATGGAGGACGTGATCAAGTTCATATTGCCAACGGGTCAGGTATGCATATTAGCAATATTGGTCATACTACTCTACACTCCCCTATGCGAGATTTGCATCTTAAAAATGTTTTACATGTTCCAAAAGAACATAAAATTCTTGCTTCTGTTCACCGTATTACCTCCGACAATAATGTCTTCCTTGAATTTCACCCAAATTTTTTCCTTATTAAGGATCAGGCAACGAAGACAACCCTTCATCGAGGAAGATGTGAAGGAGGTCTCTATCCCTTAGGGTTAAGTCAAGAGAAGCCATGTCGGAGCAAGCAAGTTCTTGGAGTCAATAAGCCATCAACCTCAAGGTGGCATAGTCGTTTAGGGCATCCAGCCTTCCCTATAGTAGATCGTGTGCTTAGAGATAATAAGCTTCCCTTTCTTAGTGATAATAGTCGTGAGTCTGTGTGCGATTCTTGCCAAAGAGCAAAGAGTCATCAGCTTCCCTATTTTGCTTCAAATAAAACCTCCACTGCTCCTCTTGAATTGATTCACTCCGATGTGTGGGGTCCAGCTCCAACCTCTGTTGGTAGATTCTGTTATTATGTGAGATTCATTGATGATCACACCAAGTACACATGGATCTATCTGTTACGACAAAAATCAGATGCTTTTGTTGTCTTTCGTGACTTCCAGGCACTAGTAGAAAGAAAATTTAATAAGAAAATCTTATCCATGCAAACTGATTGGGGAGGGGAATATGAGCGGTTAAACTCCTTCTTCCAACGAATTGGCATTGCGCATCGTGTCTCTTGCCCCCATGCTCATCAACAAAATGGTGCTGCCGAAAGGAAGCATAGGCACATTGTGGAAGTAGGGTTAGCTCTCCTAGCCAATGCATCTATACCCTTAAAGTTCTGGGATGAAGCCTTTCTTACAGCAGTTCGCTTGATTAATCTTCTTCCTAGTAAAGTGGTTGATTACAAAACTCCAACTGAAACGAACCGGATTTCCGCGAACGAAGCTCCGACTCTTAGCACCTCGGTGGTAGTCCCAGGAGGGCTACCACGTGCAAACCCTGTCTCAGCGATGCCAAAATCCATACAAAAAGATAAAACAGAATAGAAAGAGTACAACATTTATTTTATTACATTAATCAGAGTACATCTCTTCGGCACATGCCAGGTACAAGTCCATCGGGACTGAATCAAACATAAATAAAACGTCTAGCAACGTCTCCATGTAAGCGCGGGGAACTCCAGATCCGCAGGCAGCTCGAGTGTAGGAAGAGCACTAGTCCACCCATCGGTAGTTGTCGAAGTCGTAGTCCGGCTCTGTGTCAGAGACACCAGGGTCTACCCGATAAGCGAGTAGGTCATGTCAGCTTCCCAACAAAGAGGCAAAAGCGGTGTATATTCTACTATGCATGAGTTATCCCTACTCTGGCTGTAAAAGGCTTAAGCAAAGCAGCAAAGCAATGATCAAGGTAAGCAGAATTCAGCTGTGAGGTCCACACCTCGGAGAAGCTCACGCTTCCAAGGTCCACACCTCTGGGGTCCACACTCCGCTCAAGGAATACCACACCAAAACACCGGATCTCAACCACGATCCAGATCCCAACTCTCATCTGCGATGTGGGGCCCACCTGCTCCTATCCCCACATCTCAACGGCCGAAGCCAGGCTCACACACACTCGGGGGAGAGAAGAAGCACAATAGAAGAGTAGCTAGTCGGAAGTAGCGGTAGATAGCAGCACTGTCCATAACCAGTGGACACGGACTATAGCTATAGGTTTAAACACTCTGCATAGGTTGTACAACTGTACCCACCCGAATAGGACTAGAACCGGCCGTCACCGATTCCGGAGCCCTACCCTACGGCCGAAGGCCAAGTAAGTGGATAGTACCCTCCTGCGTCTCCGAGCACCGGCTCGGCCTCCGCGGCGAGCTCATACTACCCGCGAGAGGTCCCTCGAAGCTGTGGAACCCTTCACCGGCCTCGCCGGGGCAAAGTCTTCTAAGGAGGGAAGGACCACTCCCGACACGGTCACACCGACCCGTCTACAGGAGGGATGCTATCCACTACAAGTCTCACCCCGCACCCCCGCCCATAACAAGGCGGGCGGTATGTACGAAAGTAGATACTGCATCTGGTGGTAAGTCGACTCGATCCTTAAGGGGCCGAGAGCGAGCACTCCCTTCTCCAATCCGCACGACACGTCCCTCGGGTAGAGGCCAGATCGCATCTTCCCTCGGCAGACGTTCGCTAGTAACCAAGCGGCTCGCTCCCGCAAAAACATAGCAAGGAGATACGCACCCAGAACGCACGCTAGAAACACACTGAGATATCCACATCTCAGCCCAAGCCCAGAATACCATCCATAATCAAGCAACAAAAGTATGGATAGTTGAGGTAAGGGACTAGCTAGGGGTCTGTAGCTAGTCCCGCAGGAAGTAAAACAAGGAATAAGGGTATATCAAAATATCAAGGCATGGCTATGAAATTGGTTATGCAATTCATCAGAGCAATGCATATAAAGTAAAGCACTAGCATCTAATATAACAGCGTGGGATCTACATGGTTGGGAGTGACATGACACCTTCGTTGCCGTTGAAGCAGTCGCTGTCCGGTGCAGTGTACTCGGGGTCCTCCGCGTCCTCCTGGTCGAAGCTCGGGTCTGTGGCACGAGATTCGACGCGAAAATAAGAATACGGTGCACATCTAAGCATTAACTCCAAATAAGAACCAACTTTTAGAAGATCCAAAAGAGCTCAAACTACCTACAAACAGCAAGGTTTCAAAATTACGAATTTATAGAAATTAGTTTTATATTTTTCTGAGCTTCCTATAAATAGTTATGAATTTTTAATGGTTAAAACCATTTTTTAAGCATTTCTTGAAATCCATCCAGAAAAAGAAAAGGATTTTAGAAAAGATGTCGCTGACGTCATCGACCCTTGGTTAGCGGGCCGAAGATGGGCCGAAAGTGTCACTGGGCCGTAGGTGGCCTAGTGGACTCGGCCCAGCTAGATATTGGGTCACGGCCCAGATGGACCGGGAAACACAGGCCAGCAGGCAATCCAACAGAAGTTCGAAAAACACCCCCAAACACCCCCCTGCGCGGTGCCGATGGCCTGTTAGAGGTTAGCTGGGCTTAGGGCCCAGATCCGGCCAGCGGCCCACTTCCCAGTTCGCTTCACCGCCCAAGGTTCGCATGCATACCAGGTGTTCGACGAAACGTTTCGGAGCTCTCTGCGGCGGCGCCGTGCATCGCCGACCCCAGGTCCTTACCGGCGGTGGTTGGGGTTCACCAGGCGGCAAGGTTTCAACCCGCGGGTCGCCCACGGCGCCTAGAACAACTTCTCGAGGCCGAGACCAGCGCGCTAGGCTTGGGCGCCGGCGCACCGCGCGGCGGCACAAGGTGCGGGCGACCTCCGGCCCGGCCGTGGCTCCACGGCGGGGTGTGTGGTTTACCAACACGCTGGCGCGCGGATCCCCCGGACGCCCACATGGAGCAGCGCCCTGGTAACCAGAGGTGCGGTCCGCGGCATCGCGGTGGCGTCGCGGCGGCGTCAACGGTACCTGCACCCAAAACACTGCATGCCGACTAGTTCACAGGGGAATTGCACGGCGACGGCGAGCACAAGGACATGGAAGGTCCAGGTGCTACGAGCCACCGCGGGCGTCCTTAAGCACACAAGGCTATCTTGCGACCTAGTCCAGAGCGTGCCATGGTGCGTGGCCACAGTCGTGCTTGCGCACGCGCGGCCTCACCGTGCCCGCTCGGTGCAGCCATCTGGTAGCCAGAGGCGCAGCTTGAAGCGAGGCGGCGACGCACCCACCATTCCCTGCACAAGACAACACGGCGCGTCGGCCAGTTCCAAACACCTTCCTCGCACGGCAACGGTGGCGCCCAAGAGCATGAACGGCTCAGGAGCCCCCAACGTCGCGGTACGGCAGTCCTGCGGCTCGATGGCTAGCATCCAGGCATGTATAAACGGGCGACGCGTCTCGACGTCACCGATTCATCACAGGAAAGAGAACAAGGGGGAGGAGAGAATAGATTGGCCGGGCGGTGCTCACGGTGGGGCGGCGGTGTAGTCGTGTCCGGCTCGGGGTAGTCAGTGGCGTGGCGAAGATGTTCAGGGCGATGTAGGCGTTCCCGGTGGTGTAGATGTCCACGCCGGCGATCGTCTTCCTCAGCTCCAGTTCTTGCTCCCGGCTCCTCGCTCCCGGCTCCTCGTTCCCGGCTCCTTCCTTTCCCGGCGCGGCGCGGCGGCGGCGCGCTCCTTTCCCCTTCCTTCCCGGCGCAAGCAGAGACGGTGGAGAGTAGAAAACCCCAATGGGGTTGGTGGCTTGGCGTCCGTGACTCGCATGCCTGGGGCTTTTGAAGCGAGGCCGCGGGCAGCTCGGGTGATTTGTGCCCTGTGCCCCTGGCCGTTCGCCGGCATGGGCAGGTAGCTCCCGTGGCCGCCGCTCGTTCACGCCTCGGATGCGCGCGGTGTGGGGGCAATAGGGTCATTGCCTACCCCGCGGTCGAATCCGACCCCAACGCGCACGCACCGGTCCTTGGCGTGCGGGCCGCCGGGCCGGCGCGACCGCCCCGTCGCCCGCCCTGGCGTGGCCGGCTCGGTTGACCGGCTGCTGGAAAAGGTGAAGAAGAAAGGGGATGAAGGGGCTGACTGTTGGGTCCCCTTCGTCAGCGGGTAAGCATGAAGGAGTTGAGGGGGGTGAGAATGACGGGCTGCTACGGCTGATTTGGTTGCTGGGCCGGCGAGATAGATGGGCCCGCAGCGGGCTTTAGGAAAGGCCGGCCTAGGAAGAGATCTAAAAACTTTGGGAAAAAGAATTGGTTTAAAAGCTAAAGTTTAAGTTTGAATTTGGATAATTTCCAAATTCAAACCACACACAAATAAGATCCAAATAAAACCAGAAAAGTCCAACTCACATATTTTACCATAGTTTGAACATATGTTTTTATAAATGGGTCAAACAGGTGGAGAATATTAGGAGAGGGCTAGCAATTTGGCTTGAAAATTGATAGCACTTAATTTCAGTCAAAAAGTTTTAAATTTTCGTAAAATTTTCACACCTAAAATCCTGGGTTGTTACATTCTCCCCCACCACCGAGAATCTCGTCCTCGAGATTTAGTCCTCGACCTCCTCCGTGAACAAGTGAGGGTACTCCTTTCTGAGATCAGCTTCCTTCTCCCAAGTTGCTTCTCGCTCTGTGTGGTTGCTCCACAACACTTTACAGAAGGGAATGGTTGTTCTCCTTGTCTCCTTGACGGCTCGGTCCAAGATCTTCTCAGGATATTCTGCATACTCAAGGTTGTCTTGTAGGTCAAGCAACTCCATGGGAACTTGCTTAGCTTCCACTGCCTTCTCACTCTTTTTCAGCTGTGACACGTGAAACACTGGGTGTACTCATGCCATTGTCTCGGGTAGCGCAAGCTGGTAGGCTAGACTTCCAATCCTTCAGGTGATAGGGTACGGTCCTACGTACCTCGGGGCGAGCTTTCCTTTCACCAAGAACCTTTTAGTTCCTCGGAGCGGTGAGACTTTCAAGTACACTCGGTCTCCAACTGCAAAAGTCAATTCTCTTCTTCTTTTGTCAGCATAGCTCTTTTGTCGGCTTTGAGCGACCCTCAAGTTCTCACGAACTTTCTCAACTTTCTCCTCTGCTTCCTCAATGATTGCTGGCCCAAACAGTGCCTGTTCTCCCACCTCCGACCAAGCTAGCGGGGTTCTGCACTTCCGCCCGTAAAGGGCCTCAAAGGGAGCCATTCGAAGGCTTGCTTGAAAGCTGTTGTTGTACGAGAACTCTGCAAACGGCAAGCTGCTCTCCCAGTCGGTGCCATAGGTGAGTGCACACGCTCGTAGCATGTCCTCCAAAACCTGGTTAACTCTTTCTCTTTGCCCATCTGTCTGTGGGTGGAAAGCTGTGTTGTAGTTGAGGGTGGTGCCCATAAGCTTGAGAAAGCTCTGCCAGAACTTGGCGACAAACTGCGGTCCGCGATCGGACACTATACTTTTCGGTGCTCCGTGCAACCTCAAAATATGTTCAACATACAATTCTGCCAGTATTTCAGTTCGGTACTGGGTCTTGACAGGCACAAAGTGGGCTACCTTAGTCAAACGGTCCACAATGACCCAAACCGAGTCATTCCCCTTAGGTGTCCGGGGAAGCCCCACCACAAAGTCCATGGAGATGTCCTACACTTCCAAACTGGAATTGCCAACGGCTTGAGCAATCCTGTAGGCTTCTGGTGCTCGATCTTCACTCTGCTACAGGTGTCGCAACAGGCCATGTAGTGAGCTATATCTCTCCTCATGTCCTTCCACCAGTATCTGGTCTTCAAATCTTTGTACATCTTTGTGCTGCCTGGGTGGATCGAGTACCTCGAATCGTGAGCTTCTCTCATGATCTGCTCTAGGAGTGCCTTATCTTGTGGTACACAGATCCGTTCTTTCAACCACACTGTGCCTTGCTCATCTACCCGGTAATCCTCTGCTTTACCCTATTTCATCAGTTCTCGCAAAGCTTTGATTTCTGCACACGACTTCTGAGCTGTTCGGATTCGGTCCTCCAGGTCGTAGGTCACTCGCAGTTCGTTGACTTGGCCATGGTCCACAATTTCAATCCTCAGCTTCTCTAATTCTTCGTGAAGTGCAGGTTGCTCCTCTCTCACCATGAGGTTGTTGCAATATGTTTTCCGGCTCAGTGCATCTGCCACGACGTTAGCTTTGCCTGGGTGGTAGTTGATCTCGATGTCATAGTCCCTGATCAGCTCTAACCATCGCCTCTGCCTCATGTTCAGCTCTGTTTGGGTGAAGAAGTACTTCAGGCTCTTGTGGTCCGAAAACGGCTCACACTTGTTCCCTATCAGGTAGTGTCTCCAGATCTTGAGTGCATGCACAACAGCTGCCAACTCCAAGTCGTGTGTCGGGTAGTTTTCCTCGTGTTTCTTCGGTACACCGGAAGCATAAGCCACAACTTTCCCTTCCCCGCATCGGCACACAACTAAGTCCCCGCTTCGAAGCGTCGCGAGAGACCACGAAGTCTTTCTTGATATACGGCAAGGTAAGCACGGGGGCCGTGGTGAGTCTCTTTTTCAACTCCGGAAGCTCTTCTCACACGCTTCGACCACTCGAACTTTGTGTTGTTCTTGAGCAACTCGTCATCGGCTTAGCGATCTTGGAGAAGTTCTCAATGAACCTTCGGTAGTAACCTGCCAAACCAAGGAAGCTTCTGACGTCTGTCACGTTCAACGGCTGCTCCCACTTGGTAACTGACTCGACCTTGGACGGGTCCACGGCTATCCCCTCTGCTGACAACACGTGTCCCAAGAACGCGACCTTCTCCATCCAGAACTCGCACTTGCTGAACTTGGCATACAGTTTCTGCTGCCTCAGCCTCTCTAGCACGACCCTCAGGTGCTCCTCGTGCTCCTCCGTAGTCTCAGAGTAAATCAGGATATCGTCGATAAACACCACCACAAACCTATCCAACTCCTCCATAAAGACTTTGTTCATCAAGTTCATGAAGTAAGCAGGGGCGTTGGTCAGCCCGAAAGAAACCACCACGAACTCGTACAAGCCGTACCGTGTGGTGAAGGCTGTCTTGGGAATATCTGCTCTCGGATCTTCATGCGGTGGTAACCTGACCTCAGATCGATCTTGGAGAAGAACTTTGCCTTTTTGAGCCTATCCAGCAGGTCCTCGATTCTGGGTAGCGGGTACTTATTCTTGATCGTCATCGAGTTGAGCGTGCGGTAGTCTATGCACATCCTCTTGGTACCGTCTTTCTTCTCCACGAAGAGCACCGGTGAACCCCACGGTGAGGCACTCGGCCGAACAAACCCTTGCTCGAGCAACTTCTTGAGTTGTTTCTTCAACTCGTCCAGCTCATTGAACGACATCCGGTACGGACTCTTTGCAACAGGCCCCGCCCCGGGCATCAGCTCAATCACAAACTCCACGTCTCAGTCTGGGGGTAACTCCGTAAGCTCCTCTGGAAACACGTCCGGAAACTCACAAACCACTGGGATTTCTTCCATCTCCTTCCCACTCATGTTGCACATCATCGTAGCAGCCTTCGGACTGTGGTTCGATCCGCACTTTAGTCCCACTGGGGTGTTCTAGCTGTATAACTCTGGGGTTGCAAGAGACTATCCCGTTGTGCTTCGCCAACCAATCCATTCCTAGGATCACGACTATCCCGGTAGACTCCAAGACTATCAAATCTGTCGTGAACAGTTGCCCCTCAAACACCATCTTCACTCCCCTGCACTCTAACATACTTCTCTTCTCTCCTAGCGGAGAGCTAGTCAAGATAGGCCTTGGTCGAGGCTTAGTTGCTAAAGACCTTTCTTTAACAAACTTGGTAGAAATATACGAAAACTGAGCTCCGGTATAGAACAAAACAGTTGCCAAGACTGAGTCAACAAGGAACTCACCAAGTGTGACGTCGGGTGCGGTTGTTGCATCCTCGGCAGTGAGGTGGTTCAGGCGGCCTCGTGTAGCTGGCGGCTGAGCGGTCCTCTACTGTGTACGGGGTGGCTGTCCTCCTAGCGCTGGTGGCTTGGCTGGAGTCTGGAACTGAGAGCTGCGGTTCTGACTTCATGGTTGCACCTGCTGTGGACACTCGAACGACTTGTGCCCAACCTGACGACAGTTGAAGCAAGTCACCTTAGCTCTATCTGCTGACTGCGGTGGTGGTCTCGGTCTCCAGTTGTTCGGTCCTCCACTCGCCCCTGGGTTGGCTCTGCTCTGCGGCTGTGACTGAGTGACGTGGTGTCTCTGCTGTGTCTGGTGGCCCTGAGCGTAGCCTATCTTCTGCCTCTGAGGTGGATCTGAGCGTCTTGCCTGGTCTGTGCGCTTGGACTTGCTTCCACGAACCTCCATGTACTCGAGCCTCGACCTCTCAACGATCAGTGCCTTGTTGATAATGGAGCGAAGTGTCCGGCATTCGTGTGCGGACAAGTGGTGTGCCATCCCCTTATGCAGTCCCTTCCTGAACCAGTAAACCTTCTTCTTCTCGGTGTCAGTGTCGTCTGGCACGTACCTCATCAGCTCTTGGTAGCGGTTGGCGTACTCCTGCACTGACATACTTCCCATCTTGAGGTGCCTAAACTCGTCAGCCTTCCTGTCCATCACGGCCTCTGGAATGTGGTGGCTCCTGAAGGCCTCCACGAACTCGTCCCACCCGATGTGCAACGGGTCCGGGTGCGAGTCACAGTAGCTGTCCCACCACGCACAGGCTATGCTGATCAGCTTGTGCGTTGCCACGGTCACACACTCCTCCTCAGTGAGCTCAGTCAACTCCAGCTTCTTCTCAATCTCTCGCAACCAGTTGTCTGCGTCCATCGGATCTGCTGAGTGGTCGAAAGTTGGCAGTCGCAGCTTGTTGAAGTTCTCAACCTTCTTCTGGAAACCCTCTGGCGCGTTGCGGTGCTGACCCCTGTGGTTGTTGTTGTTGTTCTGAGCTAGCAACTGGGTGATCATCTGCATCAGTTGGGTCTGTACTGCCATCACGTCGGCCAAGTTCGGGGGAGGTGGCGGTGGTGGCACCTCGTGTCCCTGAGCCTGGCCTGCTCCTCCCTCGAGCTGGGGTACCTGCTCGTGCTCGAGCTCCTGCTCCTGAGCTCCCTCGTCGTCGTACACGGGTCCTCGCCCGCCGACTCGACCTCCTCGGCCTCCGCGGCCTGCTCGGCCTCCATGGAGCCCTCCTCATGGCACATGACCTCCATGGCGTCTGCGGCCTCTCGCTCCTGCTGGGTTAGGGGCATCCTCCCCCCCCCCCCCCCCCCGTTGTCCCCAGCGACCTCCTCGAAACGGGCCAGGAGTCGCCTGGACCTCCTTGCTCCCGACATCTGTTCCATTTGCAAGAGTCAGTAGTGGTAGGGAGAATATTATTAAGGTTATTAACTATAACGGAGTAATCCTGCTAACAATCAGAGAATTTCATTCAGACAAATAAGAAGCATGAAAACCGAGAAAACCATGAAGATCCATGTCACTCAATCAATGCCACCATACAAAAGGGGTGTACCTCGAGGTTTACTCCAACGACCTTCGAGGGTACATAGCAACACATCACGCTAACGCATGGTACATCATGGGGTAGCTACTACAGGCATGACAACATGAGTGGTAGCATTACAACTAACTCATTAAGACATCTCGGAATCTCTCGCTAGATCTCTACTCCCGTCACGGGGTACTGCGGGGTGCCTCGCGCCGGAGTACGGTGGAACTGAGTAGAACGGTGGTGAGTAAGCCCCTGGGTAACCCGGCATCCTGATCGTCGGTCCTCCGTAGTAGTCTCGGGTGTCCTGAAGAGCACAGTCCATCTCCGCTGTGTCCTAGGAGCCTCTCGGGTACGGGTGTAGACGTGGAAGGAGTGTCGGGGGTAGCTCAAAGGTCTCTGCCCGCAGTCGTGGTCTCTTCTTGGGCGGTAGCTGCGCGGAGAGCTCCTCCAACTCCCTCAGCCTCTGCTGGTCGGAACGCTCCCAGGCCGTGCGGGTCCTGGCAGCTCGGTCCCTCTCCTCGTAGACCAACCCACCGAGGTAGCACAAATGGTTGTAGTTGTGTCGACTCGCCTCCTGTAGGTCCCACGTCCTCACCTGGTAGTCAGCTGCTGCAGCTCCAACCGACTCCAACTGGTCCTTCACCTCTGCCAGCCTCTCTCTGTCCTCGCGCGTGGCCTCCACTGTAGCCCGGTGCTGCTCCTGTGCTGACCTCAGTCGTGCCTCCAGTGTAGCGATCCTCCTGGCGTCCCGCTCAGTGCTAGCTCTGGCTGCTACTAGCCCGAGCTGCACCAGCTCACCGTTCCTCTGGTGAGACTCCTCCAGCCGGTCGGCTAAGTCCAGCTTCTCCATTTCCAGCTCCTGGGCAAGCTGCAGACACTCGTCCCACTTCCACCTCAGGTAAGTGATCTCACTCGTCCGCCCAACGAGAGCGCCGATCCCGAGCCGGGGATGCCGGTTGGCCATGTGCATCTTCTTGTCCTCCTCCTGCGAAGTCACCTCAAGGTGCGAGCTCGGTCGCACGTGTCCCGGCGACTCGGGTCGTAGACCCCCGTCGGAAGAACGCCGAACGGGGGTGTCCTTAAGCTTCTCCCCAAGGCCGGATACGGACCTCCTTGAGAGCTCGGCGTGCGCAAGTACGGTGTGCCTCCATGGTAGAACTCTCAAAGCAAAGGCACCTTGACTCCCTTGAACTCTGGCACTCGTGGGTCCACCGGTACCGTGACGGTCAGGAACGTGGCAGACTGGTCCAAGGGCCCCACGGTCCTCCCCTCGTAGCTGACCCGGTCGGTCCCCACTCCCGCTGCCTCCAGGCACTCCCTCAGAAGGTGACAGAAGCCTCCGGCCCACTTGCCGTCCGACTCCAGAGGGATCCACGCCTCCTCCACCATCTGCACAACGTTGTTAGAGCATAGTTAGTATGGTAGTTAGTGAAAGTTAATCAAGATAATGCATATATATAAGTATAGATATATATACGGAAGCCAAGGGGTTTATATAAAGTTTCAAGGTTCAAAAACGGCTTCCTAAGCTATCGGCCATTCCTGGGGCTCGTCCTACAGTCAAGCATGGCTCTGGTACCAACTGAAACGAACCGGATTTCCGCGAACGGAGCTCCGACTCTTAGCACCTCGGTGGTAGTCCCAGGAGGGCTACCACGTGCAAACCCTGTCTCAGCGATGCCAAAATCCATACAAAAAGATAAAACAGAATAGAAAGAGTACAACATTTATTTTATTACATTAATCAGAGTACATCTCTTCAAGACATGTCGGGTACAAGTCCATCGGGACTGAATCAAACATAAATAAAACGTCTAGCAACGTCTCCATGTAAGCGCGGGGAACTCCAGATCCGCAGGCAGCTCGAGTGTAGGAAGAGCACTAGTCCACCCATCGGTAGTTGTCGAAGTCGTAGTCCGGCTCTGTGTCAGAGACACCAGGGTCTACCCGATAAGCGAGTAGGTCATGTCAGCTTCCCAACAAAGAGGCAAAAGCGGTGTATATTCTACTATGCATGAGTTATCCCTACTCTGGCTGTAGAAGGCTTAAGCAAAGCAGCAAAGCAACGATCAAGGTAAGCAGAATTTAGCTGTGAGGTCCACACCTCGGAGAAGCTCACGCTTCCGAGGTCCACACCTCTGGGGTCCACACCCCGCTCAAGGAATACCACACCAAAACACCGGATCTCAACCACGATTCAGATCCCAACTCTCATCTGCGATGTGGGGCCCACCTGCTCCTATCCCCACATCTCAACGGCCGAAGCCGGGCTCACACACACTCAGGGGAGAGAAGAAGCACAAGAGAAGAGTAGCTAGTCGGAAGTAGCGGTAGATAGCAGCACCGTCCATAACCAGTGGACACGGACTATAGCTATAGGTTTAAACACTCTGCAGAGGTTGTACAACTGTACCCGCCCGAATAGGACTGGAACCGACCGTCACCGATTCCAGGCCCTACCCTACGGCTGAAGGACAAGTAAGTGGATAGTACCCTCCTGTGTCTTCGAGCCTGGCTCAGCCTCCGCGGCAAAGCTCATACTACCCGCGAGAGGTCCCTCGAAGCTATGGAACCCTTCCCCGGCCTCGCCGGGGCAAAGTCTTCTAAGGAGGGAAAGACCACTCTCGACACGGTCACACCGACCCCCTACAGGCGGGACGCTATCCACTACAAGTCTCACCCCGCACCCCCGCCCATAACAAGGCGGGCGGTATGTACGAAAGTAGATACTGCATCTGGTGGTAAGTCGACTCGGTCCTTAAGGGGCCGAGAGCGAGCACTCCCTTCTCCAATCCGCACGACACGTCCCACGGGTAGAGGCCAGATTGCATCTTCCCTCAGCAGACGTTCGCTAGTAACCAAGCGGCTCGCTCCCGCAAAAATACAGCAAGGAGATACGCACCCAGAACGCACGCTAGAAACACACCGAGATATCCACATCTCAGCCCAAGCCCAGAATACCATCCATAATCAAGCAACAAAAGTATGGATAGTTGAGGTAAGGGACTAGCTAGGGGTCTGTAGCTAGTCCCGCAGGAAGTAAAACAAGGAATAATGGTATATCAAAATATCAAGGCATGGCTATTAAATTGGTTATGCAATTCATCAGAGCAATGCATATAAAGTAAAGCACTAGCATCTAATATAACAACATGGGATCTACATGGTTGGGATTGACATGACACCTTCGTTGCCGTTGAAGCAGTCGCTATCCGGTGCAGTGTACTCGGGGTCCTCCGCGTCCTCCTGGTCGAAGCTCGGGTCTGCGGCATGAGATTCGGCGCGAAAATAAGAATACGGTGCACATCAAAGCAATAACTCCAAATAAGAACCAATTTTTAGAAGATCCAAAAGAGCTCAAACTACCTACAAACAGCAAGGTTTCGAAATTACGAATTTATAGAAATTAGTTTTATATTTTTCTGAGCTTCCTATAAATAGTTATGAATTTTTAAAGATTAAAACCATTTATTAAGCATTTTTGGAAATCCATCCAGAAAAAGAAAAGGATTTTAGAAAAGATGTCGCTGACATCAGCATGACGTCAGCGACCCTCGGTTAGCGGGCCGAAGATGGGCCGAAAGTGTCACTGAGCCGTAGGTGGCCCAGTGGACTTGGCCCAGCTAGATATTGGGTCACGGCCCAGATGGACCGGGAAACACAGGCCAGCAGGCAATCCAACAGAAGTTCGAAAAACACCCCCAAACACCCCCCTGCGCGGTGCCGATGGCCTGTTAGAGGTTAGCTGGGCTTAGGGCCCAGATCCGGCCGGCGGCCCACTTCCCAGTTCGCTTCACCGCCCAAGGTTCGCATGCATACCAGGTGTTCGACGAAACGTTTTGGCGCTCTCTGCGGCGGCGCCGTGCATCGCCGACCCCAGGTCCTTACTGGCGGTGGTTGGGGTTCACCAGGCGGCAAGCTTTCAACCCGTGGGTCACCCACGACGCCCAGAACAACTTTTCGAGGCCGAGACCAGCGCGCTAAGCATGGGCGCCGGCGCGCGCGCGCGGCGGCGCGGGGGTGCGGCTGACCTCCGGCCCAGCCGTGGCTCCACGCTGGGGTGCATGGTTTACCAACACGCTGGCGCACGGATCCCCCGGACGCCCACATGGAGCAGCGCCCTAGTAACCAGAGGCGCGGTCCGCGGCATCGTGGCAGCGTCAACAGTACCTGCACCCAAAACACTGCATGCCGACCAGTTCGCAGGGGAATCGCACGGCGACAGCGAGCACAAGGACATGGAAGGTCCAGGTGCTACGAGCCGCCGCGGGCGTCCTCAAGCACACAAGGCTATCCTGCGACCTAGTCCAGAGCGTGCCATGGTGCGTGGCCACAGCCGTGCTTGCGCACGCGCGGCCTCGCCGTGCCCGCTCGGTGCAGCCATCTGGTAGCCAGAGGCGCAGCTCGAAGCGAGGCGGCGACACACCCACCATTCCCTGCACAAGACAACACGGCGCGTCGGCCGGTTCCAAACACCTTCCTCGCACGGCGACGGCGGCGCCCAAGAGCATGAACGGCTTAGGAGCCCCCTCCGTCACGGTACGGCAGTCCTGCGGCTCGATGGCCAGCATCCAGGCATGTACAAACGGGCGACGCGTCTCGACGTCACCGATTCATCATAGGAAAGAGATCAAGGGGGAGGAGAGAATAGATTGGTCGGGCGGTGCTCACGGTGGGGCAGCAGTGTAGTCGTGGCCGGCTCGGGGTAGTCAGTGGCGTGGTGAAGATGTTCAGGGTGATGTAGGCGTTCCCGGCGGTGTAGATGTTCACGCCGGCGATCGTCTTCCTCAGCTCCGGTCCTTGCTCCCGGCTCCTCGCTCCTGGCTCCTCGTTCCCGGCTCCTTCCTTTCCCGGCGCGGCGCGGCGGCGGCGCGCTCCTTTCCCCTTCCTTCCCGACGCAAGCAGAGACGGTGGAGAGTAGAAAACCCCAATGGGGTTGGTGGCTTGGCGTCCGTGACTCGCATGCCTGGGGCTTTTGAAGTGAGGCCGCGGGCTGCTCGGGTGATTTGCCCCCTGTGCCCCTGGCTGTTCGCCGGCATGGTCAGGTGGCTCCCGTGGCCGCCGCTCGTTCACGCCTCGGATGCGCGCGGTGTGGGGAAATAGGGTCATTGCCTACCCCGCGGTCGAATCCGACCCTAACGCGCACGCACCGGTCCTCGGCGTGTGGGCCGCCCGGGCCGGCGCGACCGCCCTATCGCCCGCCTCGGCGTGGCCGGCTCGATTGACCGGGCCGGAAAAGGTGAACAAGAAAGGGGATGAAGGGGGCTGACTGCTGGGTCCCCTTCGTCAGCGGGTAAGCAGGAAGGATTTGAGGGGGTGAGGATGACAGGCTGTTGCGGCTGATTTGGTTGCTGGGCCGGCGAGATAGATGATCCCACAGCGGGCTTTAGGAAAGGCCGGCCCAGGAAGAGATCTAAAAACTTTGGGAAAAAGAATTGGTTTAAAAGCTAAAGTTTAAGTTTGAATTTGGATAATTTCCAAATTCAAACCACACACAAATAAGATCCAAATAAAACCAGAAAAGTCCAACTCACATATTTTACCATAGTTTGAACATATGTTTTTATAAATGGGTCAAACAGGTGGAGAATATTAGGAGAGGTCTAGCAATTCGGCTTGAAAATTGATAGCACTCAATTTCAGTCAAAAAGTTTTAAATTTTCGCATAATTTTCACACCTAAAATCCTGGGTTGACACCAACCGAACTTCTTTTGCACGAAACACCAGACTACTCCTCCCTTCGAGTCTTTGGCTGCGCTTGCTGGCCTAATCTTTGGCCATTTAACTCTAGGAAGCTGGCTTTTCGTTCTATGAGATGTGCTTTCCTTGGGTATAGCTCCCTCCATAAAGGGTTGAAGTGCCTGGACATTAACACCGGATGGGTGTATATATCTCGAGATGTAGTATTTGATGGAGACATATTTCCTTTTGCTTCTCTCCATGAAAACGCTGGAGCAAGGCTGCGCCATGAAATATCTCTCCTTCCTGAACATCTTCTTAGCTCACATCATGGGGGAGTAGGTGGTACTGATCATTATTTTGCTAACACTAACCCTAATGACTTTGAAAGTGATGTGGCTAGTCACCAGGAAACATCAGGAGATGAACAAGAAGAAGTAGAAGAAAATTTGGCAGCAAACAGGGTCTCCAGCACTGCACAAATGTCCTCAGCATCTCCTGCAGAAAATAACAAGACGGGCGCTGAAACTGGAGTTGATCTGGCGGCGGGCACAGCAGTCCATGACGATCTGATCCTCCTTGGATCGGGTGCACATTCGCCAGTGCAGACAGCAGGCAGCGGCAGCACGCGTTCTCGGCTGTCTGGGACGCGTGGCAGCGTGACACAGGTGCCGGTGCACACAGCAGGCAGCATCGCCCCGCATGCTCCTGTACCTGCAACTACAGCTGCGCCAGGCGATGGATCCTCTGCGGCTTAGCAAGGATCAACTGCGTCAACTGAACCAGAAGTGCAGCGCGTCCGAACCAGGTTACAAAGTGGGATCTCCAAGCCTAAAATATATACTGATGGCACTATTCGATATGCAAATCTCAGTTCTACAGGTGAACCGGAAAATCTAGACGAAGCTCTTAATGATCCAAATTGGAGAAAGGCAATGCAAGAGGAAATTACAGCTCTTCACAAAAATGGAACATGGCATCTAGTTCCAGCTGTTAAACGCGCCAATGTTATTAACTGTAAATGGGTGTATAAAATCAAAAGAAGAGCAGATGGGAGTATATATAGATACAAGGGCAGATTGGTAGCAAAGGGCTTCAAGCAGCGTTATGGAATTGACTATGAAGACACCTTTAGTCCAGTTGTTAAGATAGCAACTATAAGATTAGTTCTATCTGTTGTTGTCTCAAGAGGTTGGTGTTTAAGGCAGCTAGATGTACAGAATGCGTTCTTACATGGTGTTCTTGAAGAAGAGGTATATATGCGACAACCTCCAGGATTCGAGGATGCAAACAAACCTCATTACATTTGCAAGCTAGACAAGGCTTTGTATGGTTTAAAACAGGCACCTCGAGCATGGTATGCAAGGTTGAGTACAAAATTGTGTGATCTTGGGTTTAAGCCGTCAAAGTCAGATACCTCTCTGTTTATATATTCTAAAGGAGGTGTTATCATATTTATGCTTATATATGTAGATGATATTATTGTGACAAGCTCGTCCTCTGAAGCTGTTGCTGCCCTTCTATAGGACTTAAGATCAGAATTTGCACTCAAGGATCTTGGTGATCTAAACTATTTTCTGGGAATTGAGGTGACATCAACACAGGGAGGCATCCTTCTTAAGCAATAAAAGTATGCAAATGATATCCTGACTAGAGTTGGAATGATCAAGTGTAAAGTATCTCCTACACCGATAGTTGCGACAGAAAAATTGTCAAAGACAGGTGGTGAATCGTTGTCAGCAGAAGATGCTACAAGATACAGGAGTATCGTAGGAGCATTGCAGTATCTAACATTAACCCGGCCAGACCTAGCATTTGCTGTGAACAAGGTGTGTCAGTACTTGCATGCGCCTACTACTGAACATTGGACAGCCATCAAGAGAATTCTATGTTATGTCCGAGGAACGAGTAGTGTTGGACTGAAAATAACAAAGTCTTCGTCAATGTTATTAAGTGGTTTTTCAGATGCGGATTGGGCTGGTGACATAGATGATAGAAGATCAACAGGAGGCTTTGTTGTCTTCTATGGTCCTAATCTTATATCTTGGAGTGCTAGAAAGCAAGCCACCGTCTCAAGATCAAGTACTGAAGCCGAATACAAATCACTTGCAAATGCTACAGCTGAATTAGCATGGGTAGAGGCCTTGTTAAAAGAATTGGGGATAAGACTAAAGTGTCCACCACGGTTGTGGTGCGACAATCTTGGAGCTACCTACTTATGCGCCAATCCAGTGTTTCATGCTAGAGAAAACATATCGAGATAGATTTTCACTTTGTAAGAGAAAGAGTTGCTATGAAGCAATTAGAAATCAGATTTGTTTCTACCAAAGATCAGATAGCTGACGGATTCACCAAGGCACTAGGAGTGCACCTGTTTGAGCAGTTTCGAAGCAATCTAAACCTAAAGAAGGATCCCAGTTGAGATTGAGGGAGGCTGTTAAAGATAGAGATAGAGTTTAACTTAGATTGTATATCGTATGCATGTATGCTACACAAGCCTGCGAGCTGTGTTTGAATTGTAGATAGATCTCCTGTATCCGGTTTGGACTTCTTGTAGATGCCAACCGAATTACCTCGGAGATAGAGATGTAAACGTTGTAAGCTGTTGGCCATTGGCCCTATATATTAACACGGAATCACGGCCAACCAAGATAGGCAACCGTGTTTAAGCCTAGCGCGAGTTCTTTCAATGACCTCATCCCATACTATATAATTGTTACTCCCTCCGTATTGGTATTAGAAGACGTTTAGGACGAGGTTTAAGTCAAACATTGGGATTATAAATCATGAATAGTTTTTAAGTTATTGAGTTTGGAAATGTGAAAATCATGCCAATAGATTTGTATTGAAAAATATTTTCATAAAAGTATAAATATATCATTTTTGAATAAATATCTTTTTATAAAAAACAAGTCAAAGTTGTGTTTTGAAGACCGTGTCACAGTCAAAACGTCTTCTAATACCAATATGGAGGGAGTAGCTTGTGAGGGATAAGGTGGTGAGAGATGAACCCATTTCACTCCTCAAACCAAACAAAAATAGTGAAAAGTGAGAAGATGATGTATCTACTCATTCCTCAAACCAAACACCCTTTATATTAAGAAGGCATCATGTTGATGAGGACATGTTCATTGCGATTAATCCCTCTAGATTATATAATAAGTTGGATTATTGATCACATCACTCTAACACCACCTAATTGGGACCACACGGTAATTCATTTCAGGTCATTAATGGGATCCTAGGTTGTTCTTTTGTCCTACTACATATACCCTTGTATCAAATCATAATCCAGCTTATATAATCAGCTTAGTTTTTAGTATCACGTTATAGCGGAACAACTTTATTATTGCTTGTTAAAACATACTCCTATAGTACATATAGGCTTATTAGAGTCGAGCATGAAGCTTATTAGAGATTAAACTCTAGGTTACATGTGCATCTACGTGTCTCACCAACATATACAGATATGTGTATTCAGTAGCAGGCATCCATTGATAATGTGATGTTTGTGGTGACTTTATCGATATCAAAACATGATATGTTAAAACATGCATGAGATTAAACTCTAGGATCACGATCACCCAAGCTGAGTTGACGTTTGACATTAGTGAGATATGCATGGCAATTGGCAAAGACCAAATCAAAGCTGAAATATCTGCTCAGCTGGCGAAGTTACATATATAGAATTGTAGATGCATGTCAACCTCTCAACGACATGCATGTGGCCACACGCAGTGTACTACGTACAGCGCAGGATGAACACTAAAGTCGTTCTTATCAAAGAACTACAGTATATAACTTGCAGAGAGCGCCGTATGTAGCACATCATTTCCGTTTGGTGGGTCAACCGCGCGCAGTGCAGTGAACGAAAGGCATTATATATGACAATGTAGAGTACAAACATGTTGAGTCAACCTTCCGGTACATCATGGGGCAATCCGAGTCCAATAAAATCAGGCGCATCATGTGCAGCTCCTTCTCCCTACATTAGACCAGTGGCGCTGCCTTGTTCTCAGTTATTAATAGCCTGTTCGACCGGCTAGTGACTGGTGTTGATTTATTTTGAGAAAAAAGTATTACTGACCGGTGGTTGATTTGTTTTGGGAGAAAGACACTAGGCCACAAATGATTTGTGCTGGCGGGTAAAAGGGGTCTTTGCTGGCGGGTGGAGCACCCGCCAGCGACCATGTGCCAGCACAAATCGTCTCAGTGCTGGCGGTTGTCTGCCCGCCAGCATAGAGATCTAGTGCTGGCGGGCGCTTAAGCCACCCGCCAGCACTGAGATTTTCCGGGTCAGCACTTAAAAACCGAAAATAAACAGAAAAAACTTTTTTTATAGGAGAGACCCCACCGGCCAGCCACCCACCCGTCCCAGCCGCAAGTCGCGCATTTTTCGCTTAAAGTCGCGACGCTCTGCGGTTGCCGTGGTTCGAACCTGTGACCTCTACCTCGCGCGAAGCCTCCTCTACCACTACACCACACACTCATATGCATTCATATGCAGTTTTGGTTCTACTCATACTATACAACATCGAGTGTAAGTCGGTTTTTAGAGGCACTAAACGGATTCAAATGAAAAACTTGTCAACTACAAAGTTTCTTAACTTCCTTAGATCTACAACTTTCATGTTGGGAGTTTTTCCATTTGAGGTCATTTACGAAATTTGAATTTCAAATTTGAGAGATTCAAATTTGATTTTCATTGACAATATGATTTCAAATAAAAAAGTGTAAACTACAAAGTTTCATAACTTATTAGAATCTACAACTTTCATGTTAATAGTTTCTTCATTTGAAACCGCTTGAAAATTTTGAATTTCTCAAGTGGCTGTGTCCATCTATGCTGGCGGGCGACATAAGCCACCCGCCAGCACAAATAGGACCATTTGTGCTGGCGGGTGGATTATGTCACCCGCCGGCATTGTGCCTTCACTGCTGGCGGGCGACATAAGTCACCCGCCAGCACAAATTGGACCATTTGTGCTGGCAGGTGACTTATGTTGCCCGCCCGCACTAGACCTTTACTGCTGGCGGGTGTAAAGCTGACGCCCCTTTCACCATAGTGCTGGCGGGTGCCAATTACACCCGCCAGCACGCTAATTTTTGTGTGTCAGTACAAATCGTTTTTGGCCTAGTGAGAGAAATGTAGAGTTGACTGATCACTGATGGCTGGTAAGGCAGACGAATAAGCTATAAGACGTGGTTCGTGCATCCGGGGCCTATAAACCTTGTTAACAAGTACAGCAGCATACTACTGGCGAGCTACTATAGGCTGCTAGAGCACAACGACCGCAACCCATAAACCATTTGTCCATTTGTTAACCGAATAATTCGTGTAGATAAAAGATACTAGTTTGATTGCTACAGGGTGTAATCTGCAGGACACTTCTATATACTCCATGCAGAGAGTATATGCAGGTTGACTTTGTCTTTGGATGCATCATGCATGCGCTTCCTGCGGGCTGCGGCGCGGCAGCGTCAACTCTATAGGCTGCATAGACCATGGATCAACGGCAATGTCCATCAGAGCGAGAGCCTTCCGGACGACAACAAGGTCGGACGAATCGGGTGCACGTGGAAACCCCCAGCCGGCAACGGCCACTTGGAACCAACCAGCGACGGCCAATGCAAACCGTGCATGGTTGAATTGGTCAAGACTGTGATGTGTCATGCACATGCACCTGGCCCCAATGCTTGTGTGAGCTGTACGTGGAATGCGGCCCAGCGCGTGCATGCATCTTGGCATTAGCTATGTGGTCGCCGTGTTATAGCATTTCTTTCAAATCAATTCACTATTCACTAATCACATCTTTTTTCACAGCACCCATCTTGAGGTATATTCTTTCACAATTTTTATCTTAATGCATTATGCCAAAGCTCCTCTAATCTACTTAGTTAGAGGAGTTAAGGTACGGTCGCAACCAGGAGAACCCGATTCAATTCCTCATTAGAAAGAATTGTAAATTTGGTTTTAAAAAATTCCCCTCGCCAGTAGAATTGGGATTCAAAGGTTTTTTTAGGTCGAGAAGATTCCTTCTTCTTAATGAAAACCCGTGGGGCGGTCTTACCCCCACTGGACCTATTTTTTTTATCTTGATGCATTATTCATTAGTGCAAATTTGACAATAAACACTATCGGAATGCAAAGGCATCGTACAATGTACCCCTTCCCATCGGCTTCCAGTGGGGGCCAGGCCATGGGTGTGAAAAGAGTGGCGGGCCTAGCCAATGAACGAGCCAAAGCCAACGATTGCATAGCAGCACATTTCTTTCTTCCTAGAACGAACTAGGAGCACGTGCACGTATAGCTCACACCTGATACGAATGGGCATAGGGCCGTCGAGTCCGCCGGATGGGTGGAATCGATTAGAATTTAGATTTTAGACATTGTGGTAGCAGAAAAAACAATCATCATGCCGGTCACAAACTGTTTTGTGCCTAGCGTGCTATGTTCTTGGGCCACGTGGGCTGATGTGGTGATAGTGTCACTAAGCTGGTGCAAGCATAAAAAAAAGATTAAAACGGCTGATATCATCTTACATGCAAAGTATGTGAAACTTAAAAAAGATAAATCTTACATCGAGTGTCGGGGTTCTTTACCGCCAGCAGTAAATTTCTATCGATCGTGCGTCGGGCTCGGATGGTTAGCGCAGGAGACAACGGGATTTATACCGGTCCGGGCCTCCGAGGAGTAATACCCTACATCCAGTGTGTAGCTGTCGTGTTCCTGAGTGAGGTGTGCTCGTAGTAGGGGTTACAAGCTAGTCGGGAGAGGGAGTTCGTTCCCAAGTCCCGGGTGGTGGTATTCGGTCTTATGAAAGTCTAAATTTGTGACCGTTGTCCTCCTCTCCCTTTTGTAGTCTCAAGGGGAGGGGCACAAGGGGGAGTAAAAAAGAGTTACAGTGTTTGGCAGATGGCACGTCCCGTCGTGCGTCGCCGTCCGTCGGGGTGCATTGAAGACGAGTCGCGATGCCTTGTCGGGGAAGCCGCCGCATGGCCGGGTTGGACTGTTCTCTCCGGGACGCTTGGCCTTCTCCCCGAGTAGTTTTGGGCTTGTCTTAGTCTATCCGAGTGCTTGCCTAGCTTGCCACGCCCAAGCCTAAGTCTAGGCTCGTGCGCGTCGTAGAGGGTGCTTGAGTGCATCGGGTTGAGTCTTGCGTGTGGTAGAGTAGAAGGTGATGGTGATGTGATGGTTGCGCGGCTAGTCAGACCTGCATTAAGGCTCTTGCCGGGGCAGGTTGCCTGCATGGCCGTCAGCTGTTGTTTCCGCGTGACGTGGAGATTCGCCCATTCGTGCGCGTCAGTGGCGACGCTCGAGTTGTGCATCTGGGCCCCATGTACTAGTCGGAGTCGGACTTGTCGTGCGAGGCGGAGACTTGTCGTGCGAGGCGGAGACTTGTCGTGGCCGAGACGGAGGCGGGTTCCTCTAGTGGGAAACTGGTCGGAGATGCAACCGTCCGGCCAAGGACTGGGCGTCTTGCTAGTGAGGGTCTTGACGAAGATCTGCTTGCCTTCCCTGAGACGCAACTCTAGGTGAAGAGTGCTCTCCTTCAGGATGTTGCAGTCAGCAAGGGTACGACCATCCTCAAGCTGCTCGCCAGCTGGCAGGAATCTCTACCTTGAGGGTGATGGTTTTGTTGTCTTTTAGGAGGGATAATCTTGCCGTCGAAGGGGGCCCTAATCCGGGCCCTCGTCAGTAGCCCCCGAGCCTGAGTGGGAGTTAAGAAGTCGCGCTTAGGCTCAGCTGATGGATCTTGGTGTTGGTGGTGTTGTTCGAGTTCTTGGTGGGTGCGCGCGAGCGCATCCGCCGGATGTAGCCCCCGAGCTCGGGGGTGAGTTGGAGACTCGCCCACGGGCTTTTATTTGTAATTGTAGCTGTTACAGCCTTGGAGGTTTTACCGGGGCGGTTGTGGCCGTAGCGGTGACGTAGGCACAATAAGGGTGCGGGCATCTCGGCCGACATGACCGACGTGACTGCTCCATCATGACCGCGCGCGGGCTCTGCAAGTCCGCATCCCGCGGGAACCGAGGCATCGCGGTTGTGGACGGTTGTTTCGCCGGGGCGTGCGTGTGCGTGGGCGGAAGTCTTGCTGACTTGGCGGGCCCGGCGCTGAAGGTGGAGAGTCAGGCATGTCCCCTTCAAAATTGCGCTTCGTGCGTTTGAGAACAAAATCAAGAAGGCACTTGATCGCTAGAAATCGAATTCACTTACAAACTTCACCATGAATGATTACATGAACAAGATCACCACCGGGGCCCTCCCTCGATCTTGATCCTCGCTCCGGAGCTCCGACGTGGTCTTCCATGCAAGGTTCCCACGTCAGCTAGGGAAACCCTAGACAACTAGCACGACCCTCATCTCCGAGATGGTGTCCCTCAAGCTTCTCTGCTCCTCGGCGGTAGAATACGACTTGGATTCTGCGTGGCTCTCGGTCAGGGGGCTATTTATAGCCTGAGAAGCAATTAGGTCAAAGGGGAGGCCGATTGGACCCCGAAAAGGGCTGGGCCGGCCGGCCTGGGCCGACCGGCCTGGGCCCTTTTCGGCCCACTTTGCTGCCTCCTTCGCCCGGTGTTGCTTCTCGCGTCTTCTAGATGTTCTCCCCTTTTGCATGTGGGCCCTTGACGTCGGTTTCTCTCCGAATTGGACTCAACTCCTTGTCTTGCAAGATTCAGGCACTTTTCCGGTTCTCGTCCTCGAGTTTATCATCTTCTCGGGCTTGGTCCTTGGGCTCTTAGGGTTATGTTCACTTCATTGCTTGACTTGTATCGGGCTTCAAGGTCTTGTCATGAGGTGCTTAATGAACTTATCCGGAAGTCTTGCTTTCAACGTTAAAACCCCGCGTAAACACTTAACTCCAAAACCGACATGCACAAGTGAACTTGTTATACCACGGGGGTTAGTACCAATGAATAAGATACAAAAGTCATGCCAACACCGAAGGTAAACTCATGGCTAGGTTGACGGATTTTCACCGTCAACATCTCCCCCATGCTTAAACCTTGCTCGTCCTCGAGTAAGCATTCGATGGATATCATCATTGCCAAACAATGTTTAAACCTTGCACTTGATCACACATGAGAAAACATAATGCTCTCAAAATTTTAATTCATTAAAGTTCCATAATGTACTAGCCTTCACCTCTACGGAGGGTAGATTCTTATTAAGCTTATCCCACAAGTATTAACATGCTCACAAAGTTTAAATAGATCTCAGAATTTTTGAAATAAAGAACGAGATAAAGAAAAGCTAAACCAAGTTCACAAAAGTAAATCATCTTGTATATTGCTCATGAACTCTCATCTCACTTGTCTCTCAAGCCTATCTATTCTACTCCTTTCCCTCTCATAACATATATGTGTGGTAGGCTTTATATGGAGCTTTGGGAAAGTTTAGTCCTAACAAGATTTTATGAATGAGGTGTTGTCAAAACAAGACAAGCTTCTCATGGTCTTACCGAGACTCGTCAAAAAGGTCATTGGAAAATAATGTTAAATCAAGGAGGGGAAAGAGAAAAATACACACACTTTTAGATGAGTGGACATGTGCAAATGGCAAAGAGTGATCCCGAGGCACAAAGGAAGTCCTCGTTATCGGATTGCACATGGTTGGAAAATGAGAATGGATCTTTTAAACTTGAAGCCTTGAATGCACTCTTAGAGAACCGGGGAGTTCACTTTACGCATACTCATATTTTTTCTCTTTCTCATATTTCTCATTCTTTTTGTTCTTTCTTTCTTTCTTTCATTATATATATTTTTTTTCTTGTGAGACCTTCACCTTGGAAGTCACGTACATCACCTTAAATTTTTTTTTTCATTCATCATTTTTTTAAAATACTCCCCTTTGAACTCTAAAACTACACCGTACCTACCTCCTCCCCCATGCTTAGACGTTGCTCGTCCTCGAGCAAAGAGGCGAAAAATAAGGTAGGTACCGGAAATATTTTTCCTTTGGAAAGATACTTGAAATCTTCAATGTCGGCACCGTTTTGCTATCTTCCTTGAATTGATGATCCATTCTCAACGATAGGTTGTGGTCAAGGAGGTAATCACAAAAGATGATATTTGGTTTAAGGGTGGATATCCGGCGAGGTTTGTGAGATCTCCAATGTGGGGATACACAATGCACAGATAAAAGGCTAGCAAAAAGATAGATACGCAAAAACGGAATGACCAGCTTCTTAGTCTCGGGCCAGAGAAATCATGGCCTGCAATAACTCACTCAAAAATAAATCTTGTACACTAAAGTTTATGCACTCAAATATATATAAGGCTCTGGATAGGTTGAGCAACACACAAGTGATATTTATGACAAGGTTAGCAATATTTTTGAGCATAAAAGACACCTTCAATCTATTCATAACTTGAGAGCACATAAAACACTATGGGTCTTTATTTTTATCATAACCTCCGCTAAAGATTAAGCTAGTATTTAAATAATTTCATATTCGTATTTTTAAGAGAGCACTAGGTTAAACATGCATAAATCAATTACAAAGATAAACAAAGCGGCAATTATAATCATATATCATCATGGCACAAACTTTGTAACTTTACCAAAGGTAAAAACTTAGTGGTGACTTTATTCATGATGAAAATAAACACTAACACACATGCTGAAAATAAACTAACACACATGCTGAAAATTAAAATAAAACTGAAAACACTACGCATACATAGGTGCAAACAAGCTGAAAATTAAAGAAAAGGGGATAAAGGAAAGATAACTAAAGCTCCTCCTCTCTCTAATCTTCCGCCGGTGGTTGATATGGATAGTCTTGGTTGTTGTACCCTTACTTGTAATAGGAATGCACCACTCCTCCTATGAATTGTCCGACGGTGCTAGGTGAAGGTGTCCAAGCACATAAGCGATGTTTGCATTTCCTTCACCCATTTGGTTTGCATTGGTTAGGATGGCTGCAATAATTTGCACGTTCCTTGCAGCGTATCCTCCAATGGTGGCCACATTTTGTTGTGGTTGAGGAAGGTGTGCATATGGCTCCGCAAAGGCTACGTTGGGCACCGCAAAAATGGTGGGGGTATGGCTGCACCACTCCCCCATGCTTGCATTGGTACACCACCGTAGTAACTCGGCGGCGCCGGGGTTCCTCCCAATGATGGGACATAATTTTGTTGTGCACGTTATTCTTGGGCCATAGAAGATCCTTCTCCTATAATCCTTCTCTTTTATTTTTCTTCGCCGGCACAAGAAGTCCTTCCTCTAACCAATCTTCTTCCCCTCAAAAAAAGTCTTAATCTTCAATCCGGAAGGGGCAAATTCACCTAGGCCACTTGGAAGCCTCCTCTCTCATCTTCACTTTTATATTTTCCTTTCTTCATATATTCCTAGGGAAGTCTCGGGTAGGAGATGATTCGGGTTCCTTGTAATACCCGGTTTTAAAGAGATAGCCAATATGGAGAGGCAACGCCCCGAACTAGTATCTCCCGAACTCGATGTTGCTAACAACACCACCGGTTGATCATAGGTGAGTGGGGTCTATTGGCCACTTGGCAATTAAAGCCGATTAAAGCCAATCCAACTCCGTGTCGGTTATCTTTGTCTCTCTTATTCTCCCAAAAATCCACTTGCACAAAAGTGACACACTTGGATGATGGGGTTCCGGATAGTATTTCTTTGTTGATGGTCTCCTCCCGTGATCATACTCCAAAAACCTTCCCATGTGCCTTCATGCACATCCACTTGTTTCGGAGCTCCCTTTTGAAAATAGGAGACACTCGCCCATGGGTCTACGATACTAGAACATGCAATCATTTTGAACATGAAAACCAATCTAATCTATCGGGGGTTGTGACCACAGTTTCGCCCTTTCCCTCCTCTCGTACTCACGCGAAGGTACTCATGACTAGACCAATGATGGACACGATGCGTTGAATGGATCCAAGGAAGCATCGGAGCTCTACTCCCTTTATGGCATGGTAGCTAACCTTAAGCAATAAAGTATATTCAACACAAGATGATAGATAGATAATCCAACAAAGTATGATTACATCTCAAGATCGATTGCAACCCATGGATGAAAGGAGATTACCCCATCAAGGTGCTAGAAATAGCATGCATCATTGATCAAGGTTATCCTTCCGATGGTGTCTTACTTCTTCTCCACTTGTGGGCTCCCTCCAAACGGAATGAGAGACTCAGTACTCCTTCATCAAGGGTATGCGCCATGGTCATGAAAATTTCCTAGGCGAATTCCTTGTGGGTGTTTGCCGACACTCCGTTAGAGAATTGCACCGGTGTCCCGTGTGAAACCCAATATGTGGAGAGCTTGGTCGTCGATGTCGACGTTCGCTACAAGCCTCTACTTAAGGCGAGCGAGCTTCTTCTCCTCCTCCTCCGTCATGATGACATACCCCCCGGAATACCGCGGAGCGTATGGAGGTGGAGCGGATGATCGTGTCAAGTGGCGAGGTTGGACGAGTGGCTCCTCCATATGTTATTGAAGTTTGGTAAACCTAATAAACGAGTTTCGTGTGGCCCTCATGCCACCAAGGAGAAGAGTGTGGTTCCTCCTCGGTGGTGTCGTGTCCTCCTCCATACTCCGAGGAAACTCGGAAACCGAGTGCCTCCTCGAAGGGGTTGATGGCTTAGACGACGATGATCCCTTTTTCTTCTGTGAAAAGGCTTGTAGTTTTCTTCCATGATTGCAACACTCTCCTTCACAAATATATATCCGGGGTTTTCACCCGGTAACAAGGTACACAAATATTATTTTGGAGTCTGGACTTTGAGTGGATTAAGAATGTGATTTGTTGCACGAAACAAACGCAGTGGATGGCTAAGTCTAAGGTGATTCCGGCCTACAAACTAGAGCACATGAACAAAGAGTTGGATGAAAGACTTACCTCTCTCCTCCTCTTGGCTCAGTTCTTCTCTAGTGCATGTTGCTTCGTGACCGCGTACACCTTCTAAACGTTCCCATCCACTCCTTCGCTTGCATTATTGCTCCTTCCACTTGATGTTTTCGCTTGATTCACTTCCATACTCCCTTGCCTCACATGTGTCCATGATATTCCTACAAAACAAGGCCTTGGCTGTCCCCCAT
This sequence comes from Cenchrus americanus, assembly GCA_947561735.1. NCBI lineage: Eukaryota > Viridiplantae > Streptophyta > Magnoliopsida > Poales > Poaceae > Cenchrus > Cenchrus americanus. Next base: position 197,464,432 of record OX387239.1, on the reverse strand, counting down.
GCTTGTACTTTGCATGTGGTTTGATAAAAGATGTTGGAGGCGCATCCCGTGATGTATCATGGTGCATGTATGGTTAAGTTAACTTGATTGCCTCCCTCTAAGCATGTTTTAAGGCTAAGCACCACTCTAATTTCGAAATTTAAAAATATTTTTCAGAGCCATGCAAGAGCTCAAGCATAAATTTAGAGAAGTTTTTAAACCATTAAAAACAAATGTAAGTCGAAAATATTTTCCGACTACGTTGATATCGGTCTCACCGGTATAGTTTGCCTTCATTGGTTGAGAGCGAACTTTTCCCGGCTTGATCATGGGGGCATAGGTCTAGGTTCTAATTTTGATTAGATGAGAGAGATTTTGAATGAAATAAAATTAAGTGAGGCTTAGAAAAATTCTAACTCTAGAGAAACCAAGGATATGAATTTTTAAACCAACCAAAAATCAAGTTTCTAGGTTCACGCGAGTCCTACCACGTGCTGAAATTTAAATAACATCTAGATACAAGTCGTGGATCTACTCGTGTGTTTTTAGCATGTAAAACAAGTCAATCACAACATCATAGAGAGGATGAAAGGTTGAGTTAGGTTCTGAATTTTTTTTTGGTTTTGGTTTCTCGAAAAAAAAGCAAACAAACACATACGATGGTTCATGTAAAGGGTTTATGATCAAGCAAAATATTCAACCAAGAATTATGTCTCTAATATTGTTCAACCATTCTAAGTCTAAGGTTTTGCGTAGTAAAATTCAAAACTGAATTATGAAAAAGACTTGAAAACCTGGAATCGGGTTGTCCTCCCGGTAGCTTATTCTTGACTCGACGAAACGGGTTGCCTCCCGCCTAGCGCTTCGTTTATAGTCCATGGCTAGACTTCTTCACTTGATTACTTCGGATCAACGCTCTTTGTGGGCGTTGCAATCTTGGGTACCCACTTTGGCTTAGTCTTTTTTTTTGTCTTCACAGGCTGGCTTTGTCCTTTGGTCTTGACGGATGCAACAATTTCCTTGTGGCTCGGCATCTCGAACTCCGATCCTTCAGTCGTGATCTTCATGGTCTCTAGTGTGATCCTTCATCTCTCCCGAATGAGTTTGAGTAGCCTTCGCCGTCTTGGGACCTTGGATTTGTCTCGGATATTCTTCTTTGTTACCCATCGGGCGCCCGGCAAGTTGTCCCACTTGCGTCTCTAGCATCTTCATCATGATGAACACTTCGCATGTGGATCTTGCCTTGGCAGCCTTTAGGTGTTGAGCTTCTTTCTCCATCTCCATCTTCTCCATCCTCCTCTTGATTTGAACATCCTTCCGGCGTCTTGACTTGGAGGTGGTGATTCCCTTGGAGATTTTGATGGTCCTTCGAGTTTGACTTTTGAATCTAGGGTTTCCAACCCCTTAGATTGTGTTGCATGTCACCTTTGCCTGTAAAGTTTTCCTGGATCATCCACAAAAAAAGTTTGGGTTTCTTGGAGAGGTAGCAAACCATCTCCGGTTATGGTTAGCAATAAAACAAAATTCTAACAAAAGAAAAATTAGGGTTAATCAAAACTAGATTAGATTGACTCTTTTTTTTCTTTTTGGGGATGATCAAACATAAGAGATGCAAAAGAAAATCAAAAGAAAAACTGAAAGATAAGCGATACTAGATCGGATCATGATTGCTTGTTCCCCGGCAACGGTGCTAGAAAAAGGGGCTTGTTGACGGTTAATAGTTGTATCAAAGTTCGTTTAGACTTGCAAGCGGACAAGTCTCCCGTCGTAGTCAAGGGACCCTTCTTCCCTCGAGTGGTGAACCCAAGGTATCGAATCCGTGGAACAATGTGCAACGCAAGGATTCAATCTAGTAAAGCAAGGTAAACTATCTTATGAAGACAAGTTGCATCTAATCTACTAACTCATAAAGAAAACTAATCTAATCTAATCTACTAAAGAGGTAGCAAGAGAAAACAAGAGATAACCGATCTACAGAATCTAGATCATGCTTATGTTGTAGCACCAAACAAGATAGATGAAGATAGAAAAGTGAATCTCATTAAAAGCATCTTTAAATCGTGGCCTTCCCATCCGACTCCGAAAACGCCCGCCTTTCGGAACCCCCGTTCTGTCACAACGTATCCCTACTCATGCGGATAGTCTAGGGCGAGTTCGATAGAACAAGTTGAAATCACTTGGCCGGTCCGGTATGCACCTCTAGCCACCGCGGCTACAAGAGCACCCTATGTAATCTATCTTAAGTATAGATCGTAGAAAAAGCAAAACCAAGAAGAAAACAAAATCATCGAGAAGGCACTTGATCGCTAGAAATCGAATTCACTTACAAACTTCACCATGAATGATTACATGAACAAGATCACCACCGGGGCCCTCCCTCGATCTTGATCCTCGCTCCGGAGCTCCGACGTGGTCTTCCATGCAAGGTTCCCGCGTCGGCTAGGGAAACCCTAGACAACTAGCACAACCCTCATCTCCGAGATGGTGTCCCTCAAGCTTCTCTGCTCCTCGGCGGCGGAATACGACTTGGATTCTGCGTGGCTCTCGGTCAGGGGGCTATTTATAGCCTGAGAAGCAATTAGGTCAAAGGGGAGGCCGATAGGGCCCCGAAAAGGGCTGGGCCGACCGGCCTGGGCCGACCGGCCCGGGCCGGCCGGCTCGGGCCGACCGGCCTGGGCCCTTTTCGGCCCACTTTGCTGCCTCCTTCGCCCGGTGTTGCTTCTCGCGTCTTCTAGATGTTCTCCCCTTTTCATGTGGGCCCTTGACGTCGGTTTCTCTCCGAATTGGACTCAACCCCTTGTCTTGCAAGATTCAGCACTTTTCTGGTTCGGTCCTCAGAGTTTATCATCTTCTCGGGCTTGGTCCTTGGGCTCTTGGGGTTATGTTCACTTCATTGCTTGACTTGTATCGGGCTTCAAGGTCTTGTCATGAGGTGCTTAATGAACTTATCCCGGAAGTCTTGCTTTCAACGTTAAAACCCTGCGTAAACACTTAACTCCAAAACCGGCATGCACAAGTGAACTTGTTATACCACGGGGGTTAGTACCAATGAATAAGATACAAAAGTCATGCCAACACCGAAGGTAAACTCATGGCTAGGTTGACGGATTTTCACCGTCAACACCTCCCCTCATTGTACTCGCCGACGAGTCTGTGCCACACCCTCCCAGCGGGTACGTGGTGTCGTTCGTGGTCTTCCACGAGCGTGGCTTCTCCATCCCCATAGGCCGGTTCATTCGGGGGTGCTGTTCGTGTACGGGTTGCAGCTCCAGCACCTCAACCCGAACAGCATCCAGTAGATGGCCGCTTTTGAAGCGATGTGAGAGGGGTTCCTCGGCATTGGCGCGCACTGGAATCTGTTCCAGTACTTCTTCAAGTTCACCTTCCTGAGGGATGGCACCCGCGCGGCGACGATCGGCTGCGCCAACCTCCAGACGAAGCAAGGGCGTGGCTATGACTACATCCCGGTGACGCTGACCAGCTCGAACAGCGGCTGGCACAAGGGGTGGTTCTACTTGCGGAAAGACCCCGAGCATGCGCTTCCGGCGTACACCGGGTGCTCCATCGCGAAGTCGCAGAGGAACTGGGCGGACAGCCCTGCCAAGAAGGAGCAGGAGAAGGTGCTCAAGTCTCACTGGGCCGTGCTGGGATGCCTGCGAAACGCCGGGATCACCTTGGCGGAAGTGGTTGGGCAGTACCATGCCTGAGGAGTCGTGCCGCTCCGGAGGCGACCACTCCGCCTCTGCGACATGACGGCTGACAGGGCCCCTTGGGTGGGGACTGTGACCGCACCGGAGCTCCCGTCGCTGCTCGAGGTTCAGCGTCGCGTGGCGCAAGCGATCGAGAGATCGACCTACTCGTGGCTGCCGTCGCGGATGCTTCCAATTCTCCCCAACGCAGGGACAGAAAATTGTAAGTTGCTCGTCTTCTCGGCAAGTTTCATTCGCCCTTTGTCGTGGAATGACCTTCTCGAGGTTGATCTTGGGGTGTTCTTGTCGTTGCAGTTGAAATGCGCCCACCTTGTCCCAGCCAAGGCGCCTCTCCCGGAGGAGGCGATCTTTAATCAGAAACAGGCCGCAGCGGAGAAAAGGCGCACTGCGCGAAAGGCGCAACACAAGAAGTGCCAGATCGCCAAACGCGATCACAACGACAACCGCACCAAGAGGCGGAAGGCGGATGAGCTGGGCGTCTCCTCCGATGAGGACCCGTCACCCGAGCCATCGTGGAGTGGTGATGTCGCCAGCGCGGCGGTTGACTGGAGCAACATGTTGGGGTCGTCCTCGTCATCACCACCTCACAGCAGTGAAGTGTCACCGTCGCACCGGTCGCAGGCAGTGGGGCGCAACAAGACTGTGGGCTCGAGTTCACATCAAGCAGCTCCCCCCACCCGAGTGGATCAGTGGTCGGTCCGCTCTCGTGCGGCGCCCAGCGGGACGGGCGCTTCCGAGCCGCAGAGGTCCGTGCCCCGTTCAGCCGATCCTCCGAGAAGGTCGGAGGAGCGGCCGGCGTCCGCACGTTAGCTCTTTGATGGCTCGGACCGCCCCGACTCTGACTCCCTGCAGAGGCGTCGATCTCGGGGAAGATCGTCGGAGCGCCGCCCCACGGCGCTTGCAGTCATTACTCATCCGGGGCGGCGGAGCCCCGGATGTTCACATGTCCCTCGCCGACGGCGGGGGCCATGGTCCAGCCCTGGCCGCTACGGAGGCCGGGGGATCAGCCCCCGAGCGCACGGGGGAGAGTGTCACCGTCATTGAGGCGGCGGGTCGTGGTGGAGTAACGCCTAAGATAATGATCTAGAGACGCGCAGTCCCCGAGCAAGGCTTGAAGCACACAGCCCCCGAGTAGGGCACGTTGGACCGCCCGGTGAAGAAAGCCCGGGTGCGCTCCAAGATGTAAGTCCCCGACATCTGGTCTTCATTGTTGTGTTCTTCTGACTTGTTTGCCGATATTATCTTCTGTCCTTATCGTAGACACGCTGACACTGGCGTGCTCAGCCTGGCACCCCTGAAGCGCCTAGCACTGAGCACGCGGGTGATTCCTTTCGGGTCTCATCCTCAGCCCCCGAGCACCGAGCCGGTAGCGCCGCAGGCCGAGGAGGTGTCGGTGTCAGCTGCCGCCGCGGAGGTGTCCATCACGCCGCCGCCACCAGTCCCTACCGCCACCGTCGAGGAGGGTGAGGCGACCACTAGGGTGTTCGCCTCTCGGGAGGCCCTGGTAACGACGACCGAGGCCGGCCCCAGCGACGAGAATGTGGTGGTGGTGTTGAGCGAAGACTCGGCAGCTTCCCCACCATCAGAGAAACGCGACGCCATGACTCCCCCGACATCGGAGCCGGCCCAGGCGGGGGCAACGGTGAGCCTTCTCCCTGCTGTGGAGGTGCCGGTGCCCTCCCCAGCGGTGGAAGTTCCGGGTCCTTCTCCGACCACAGAGGTGGCGGAGACCTCGTCGGCCCGAGTTGCCCTTACCGCCGAGGAGGTGATGGAACTGGTGACGTGCCGGTACATCGACTTCCCCAGTGTCGGGGTGATCGATCTTGAAGAGCCCCAACTCTCGGAGAAAGTATACGAGGTGGCGTCAGAGAGGATGTTTAACAAGCCGATGATCATGGAGACGATCGTGTCGGTCTCGAAGGCGCTGCAAGAGTACGAGCGCGCCGGCGGCTTCGCGCCAGCCGTTGCAGTAGATGCGACGGAGACGGCCCTTGCGCCACCTGAGGCCCACGTGGAGCCGACAACAGATGGGCCCACGCCGCCGCCGGTGAATGAAGGTCGAGAAGCGTCGTCTCCCCACTTGGTGGAAACTGCTGAAGCTCCAGCCCACGTCGCAGAGGCTGATGCGGCAGAAGCCGTTGTCGGAGAGGAGGGATCATCACTACCTCGCCCGGATGTTGTTGACGCCGAGGGTGCCGAAACTCACGTGCCTGGTGGGCCGACCACGGTCGTGCAAGAGTCAGCCGCTCCCGAGACGATGACAAGGGCCGTCTCCCTAGAGATCCGAGAGGCCGAGGAGACGGGGGTGTCTCTGACATAGGGCGCAGCAGGCGGTGAGGCTCGGACTCTTGACCTCACGTGCGCTTGACTTTCGGGCTTGATGCCGACTCTGAGGACGACGAGGAGGTCGCGGCGCGTCACACCTTGGAGCATGGGATGACCTGGGCACGCCGCGCCTTTGATGAGCTCATCCTCCCCACCACCTCGGTAAGTTTTCCGGTCAAGGATTATCTTCTCAATCCCGCAGTCTTCTCGGGTTATGCCTCTCATCTTGTTCTTGTTGGCTGCAGACCCTCGATTCTTCAGGTCGGAGACGTGCTCGCGAGGTGCGCAAACTCCGCGCCGAGTGGACTCAGCTAAAGATGCAACTCGTCGTGGCCCGGGTGGCAGCAGCTGGTGCCGTGGTGAGCGAGACTTCTGCGCAAGCATCCTTTGAAGTTGTCTGCCAGTCGGCGGAAGATCGAGCCGTCTCCACAGAGACCGCTGCCGCAACGGCCGCCACTGAGTGGGACTTGTTGGCGTCGAGGCTCGCGCTTGCCGAGGCTGAGATCAAGAGGCTCCGTGCGGCCGCAGCGTCAGCGGAGGAGGCGGCTGAAAGAGCCAAGACTGCCGCAGCCACGGCGGAGACCACTGCCCGAGATGCCACCCAGGCCGCCGCTCGCGAGAAGGCGGCCCTCGAGCAAAGGTGTCAGAGCTAGAGAGTGACTTGAGGACGACCACGATGAACTTGGCGATGACAAGCCACCAGTTTTCCCAGGTCACGAACCAGCTATAAGTGGCAACCAAGGAAGTGTCACGGCTTCAGGACTCCAACGCCCAGTTGTCGCATGATCTTGATGGTAAGCTGGAGGATCCCCCAGCCCTTGTCCGGCTCGGTGCTTCCTTCCTATCGAAGCTTGACTCGATGTCCTTGGTTGCAGGGTTACACTTGATTCGCACGAAGGATGGTGGTGCAGCTAGCGACGGTCAAGTAGGAGCGAAACGTTGCCATCCTCAAAGTTATCGAGAAGGACGGTGTCCTCAACCGCTCGTCAGAGCAGCTCCAGAGTGTGTATTGGATCTTGCTACTGTCCTCCCCTTCTTCTTTTTTTTGCCTTTCCTGACTTCTCGTTCCTGCTTGTTCTTCAGAGGTCCAGGCCGAACTGGAGCAGTCTCGAATATCTCGGGAGCAGGACGCAGCCGCCCTGAGCCAGGCCCACGACGCCCGGCGCAAGTCAGAGGCCATCAGTGAGAAGGCCACCGGGGACATCGCCAAGCTCGGCAGGGCGATGAGTTCGTCCATGGCCGCGCTTGGCGTGTCACTTGGCCCGTGAACACCCGAGACGCTGATCGAGGAGGTTGGTCGCATTCCTGGCGTGGTACGAGAACTTGAGTTGTCGACGGCTCATCATACGGTACACCGGGTCCTCGCCATGATCGAGTCGCACTACCAAGGGCTGGACCGCACGACGCTGAGCGGTGGTTGGGCCCCAGGTGTCTCCGATGATCAGTGTGACGAACTGGAGACGGACTACACCGCCTTCGCCCGCGAGATGGCCGATGCCACATTGAAGGATCTGGAGCTGCTGCCACAAAATGAGTTGGAGGCCCCAGGCGTTCTCGGGCCCCATAATTAAACATGCCACAAACTATTTTATTGTAATAATCTGAACAGGTCGCTAGGCCATTGAGTAGCTAGACTTTTTATCTGGCATTATCTCTCAACTTTTTCCGATCGCCCGAGGATGACTGCAGCAATGCGCAGTCGAACTTAGAGAAACGAAATAGTCAAGCCGTGCTCCGGAGTCGCGGGGGCGTAAGAGTCGTAAGGCTTGGCCCCTTCGAACCGCTAAGCACGACTGTTCGTTCGCAGTCCCCGGGACCTCGAGAGGTTCGGGAGATAACTTTAACTGAGGTTTTGGTCATGCAAACTCCTCTTTTGGACCGGAGTCCCGGAGGTCACTCGAATGTTCTCGGAAAGAGATCGGATGAAAGCCGGAGACTAATGAAGTACTCGCAAGTCTTCGTGTTGTAGCCGCGGGGGCGTTAGCACCAGGAGCTTTGAACGAATAGGAGACTCACCATCTCATGCAAACTGTGATCTTCGCTTTTCTCGAGTTTGAGTTTCCACCAAAAAACTTCTCGCTGGTGCGATCGGTCTCGACAAAGTTGTCAGAATTGTTTTTGAAAAAAATCGAAAAAAAACGTTGGGGACACGAGGGCATTGTGCCCTTGGTAGCCCCCGAGCGCGGAGCGTCTTTGCCTTGGTGCAAAGACGCTGCCTGCTCAAGCATAAGCATTGCCATAAAGAGAAAGGTACACGGCCGAATATAAGTTTTGAACTCGGAGACATGTGAAAAAAGGCAAGCTGCATGTATTTATTGACGTACGAGTTTTGAACATTTACTCAAGGATAAAACAGGCGCAGGTGTTCGATGTTCCATGCGTTGGTGATGACCCTCCCGTGCTCGTACTGGATCTTGTACGTCCCTAGTCGGAGCACTTCGTGGATGATGAAAGGCCCGTCCCAGGGTGGTGACAGCTTGTGTCGTTCCTTGTTGCCTTGAACCCATCGGAGAACGAGGTCGCCGACATGGAACTGGCGCGGGCGCACGACCCATGGACTGCCGTAGTCGATGTCGGTTGGCAGGACCGCCTCGGAGCCATGCACCGAAGAAAGGCGTGGACCCCATGGCCCGACTCGGCATAGTGCGTAGACTCCACAACACGGACGGCAGTTCAGCTACCCATCTCGCGCAAAACTTGTCGAGCCGCTTGAAGATTCTTGGCTTCAAGCCTTGCAGGATCATGTCGTTTTCCCTTTCGACTTGCCCCTTTGTCTTTGGGTGAGCAACAGCTGACCAGTCCACACGGATGTGGTTGTCGTCGCAGAAGTTGAGGAATTTCTTCCCCGTTAACTGGGTGTTGTTGTCGGTGATGATTGTGTTGGGGATGCCGAAACGATAGATGATGTCAGTGAAGAATGACACAGCCTCCTCGGAGCAGACGTTGACTATGGGTCGAGCCTCGATCCACTTTGAGAACTTGTCGACCGCTGCGAGGAGGTGAGTGAAGTCCCCAGGTGCTTGTTGGAGAGGCCCCACCATGTCGAGGTTCCAGACTGCGAAAGGCCACGTGATGGGGATCGTCTGTAACGCTTGTGTCGGGAGGTGAGTTTGCCTAGCATAGAATTGGCAACCCTCGCAGCGCCGTACAATGTCCTTCGAGTTGGCGACCGCTGTGGGCCAGTACAAACCTTGTCGGAAAGCTTTTCCGACAAGGGTTCTCGGCCCGGCATGGTGACTGCAGGTACCGGCATGTATCTCTTGCAGCAGCTTGTGACCTTGATCACCGGGAATACACCGCATGAGTATGCCGGCGGCCCCGCGCTTGGAGAGCTCGCCGTCGATGAAGACAAATGCTTTGGCTCGGCGGGCGATGCGTCGGGCTTCTGTCTGGTCGGAAGGGAGCTTCCCCTCAACTAACCACTCGAGGATGCGGAAACGCCAATCGGGATTCTCAAGGTTCACTTCCGGTGGCTCGTCGATTGCCATGACCTCAGGCCCCGGCTCCTCGGGTGGCTTCTCGCCTTCTTCTCGTACGGACGGCTGATGTTGATCGCTTGCGAAGACCCCATGGGGAACTGGGCTCCAACTGGATGCCGTTTTCACAAGCACGTCAGCCGCCTTGTTGTAGTCGCGCAGCATGTGGTGCAGCTCGAGGCCATGGAACTTGCCCTCCAGATCTCGCACGGCTTGGCAATATGCCGCCATCTTCGGGTCAACGCAGTTCTTGTCCTTCATGACTTGTCCCACGACTAGTTCCGAGTCGCCCCTGATCTCGAGACGCTTGATCCCGAGCTCGATAGTGATCCGGAGACCGTTGATCAGGTCTTCATACTCGGCGGCGTTGTTTGACGCCAGGAAATGTAGTCGAACCATGTACTCCATGCGCACGCCCAGAGGCGAGATGAAGACTAGGCCTACGCTGGCTCCTTCCTTCATGACCGAGCCATCGAAGTATATGATCCAGGTTTCATGCTCGATTTTCGCTGGAGGAGTTTGCATCTCCGTCCACTCGGCCACGAAATATGCATGTACTTGAGACTTGATCACACTGCGCGGAGCATACGTGATATTTTGTCCCATCAACTCGAGTGCCCATTTGGTGATTCTTCCTTCGGCCTCGGGGTTCTGGATGACCTCCTCGAGTGGATATTTGGACACCACGGTGATGGGATGTGCATCGAAGTAGTGCCGGAGCTTGCGCTTGGTCATCAAGATCGCGTACACGAGCTTTTGCATCTGCGAGTAGTGCGTCTTGGAGCGGAGAGTACCTCGCTGACAAAGTGCACTGGTCATTGTACCTTTTGGGACCTCTCGGGTTCTTCCCGCTCCACCACCAAAGTCGCGCTAACAACTTGGGTCGTCGCCGAGATGTACAGGCGCATGGGCTCTTCCGTGGTCGGAGCTGTCAATATCGGAGGACTTTTGAGGAGATTCTTGAGTGAGTCGAGTGCCTCTTGCGCCTCGGGGGTCCACGTGAAGTGGTTGGACTTCTTCATCAGCTTGTACAGTGGCAAGCTGTGCTCTCCGAGTCATGCTATGAAGCGACTCAGAGCTGCAAGAGAGCCCATGACGCGTTGCACGCCCTTTAGGCTCTTGATTGGCCCCATGTCCATGATGGCCGAGATCTTCTCGGGGTTAGCCTCGATGTCGCTTTTCGATACAACAAAGCCAAGGAGCATGCCCCTCGGAACCCCGAAAACGCACTTCTCGGGGTTCAGCTTCACCTCGTGCTGCCGTAGCTTCGCGAAGACCTCAGTGAGGTCGGGGACCAGATCCCCGGTTTTCTTCGACTTGACTACGATGTCATCGACGTACGCTTCTATGATGCGGCCTATCAACTTCCTGAAGACACGTTGCATGCATCGTTGGAAGGTTGCGCCCGCATTTTTGAGCCCGAAGGGCATCGTTTGATAACAGTATGCGCTGAATGGAGTTATGAAGGATGTTACGAGTTGGTCCGCTATGCACATCGCAATCTGGTGGTACCCGGAGTACGCATCGAGAAAATAGAGGGTCTCGCACCCTGCCATTGAATCGACTACCTGATCTATGAGAGGCAAAGGAAATGGATTCTTGGGACATGCCTTGTTAAGGCTCGTATAGTCAACACACATCCTCCATTTCTTATTCTTCTTCTTTAAAAGTACAAGGTTTGCTAACCACTCGGGGTGGTAGACATCACGGATGAACCCTTCACTAAGGAGATTCATGATCTCCTCGCCAATCGCCTTGCACTTGTCGTCGTTGAAGCGGCGCAGGCGTTGTTTCACCGGCTTCGATCCCGGCTTGATGTTCAATTTGTGCTCGGCAACCTCTCTCGGGACCCCTTTCATGTCGGAGGGTTTCCACGCGAACACGTCGAGGTTCGCTTTGAGGAAGTCGACGAGCGCGCTTTCCTATTTAGGATCGAGCGTCGTCCCGATACGGAGTTTGCGCCCATCGTCGGAGACGAAAGCATCCTTGACGTCCTTGGCGGGCTCGAAAGAGCAGACCGCACGCTTGGTTGACTCGGGGACATCCTGGTCCTCGGAACGAGGCTCAGCGTGGAGCCTCTCGGACCGGATGGTTGCTTCAACGAACTGAAAGCACTCAGCGTCGCACTCGTATGCGCGCCGGTACGTAGGCCCTACTTTGATGATACCCCTTGGTCCAGGGATTTTCAATTTCAGGTACATATAATTGGGCATGGCCATAAACTTCGCGTATGCCGGCCTCCCGAGGATCGCATGGTACATCCCCAAGAACCCCACCACTTCGAAGGTTAGGGTTTCTGTGCGGAAGTTTTGCACATCCCCGAATGTTATGGGCAGATCGATCTGCCCGATGGGAAGCGCCTCGATTCCAGGTACGACCCCATGGAATGACGTCGTCGACGGCTTCAGCACGGACCGCGGGATGCCCATCTCGTCAAGTGTAGACGCGTAGAGCACATTGATCCCGCTCCCCCCATACATCAGGACCTTGTGGACGTTTTGGATTTGAACAGGGGTGCTACCACTAGTGGGTAGGATCCAGGCTGAGGTACGGTGTCGGGATGGTCCTTGCGGTCGAAGGTTATCAGAACCTCCGACCACTTTAGGTAGGACGGTGTCGCGACGTCGGTGTTCATGACTTCACGCCAGATGAGCTTCTTGCGCCGCCTCGAGGGTCTCGCCGGTGATCCTCCAAAGATCATGTGCACCGCTCCATCTTCACCAGGAAACAACGCCCCCGCGCCATCATCGTTGTCATGGGAGGGGCCTTGCTTGTCGGGCTGGTCCGTCGTCCTCGGCTTGAGGGTGCTCTTGACGTAGTTCTTCATGAGCCGGCACTACCTAAGCGTATGCTTGACAGGGACCTCGTGGTGCGGGCACGGTGCATCCAGGAGCTTCTCGAAGTGGCCCCTGGTTGGAGCGGGCTTGCCCTGATTGCCCTTGGGGCGCAAAGCCTTGCGTTCCACCGTCGCGACAAAGTTCTCATCGCGACGGCGCTTGTCATTCTTCTTCTTCTTCTTCTTCTTCTTGAAGCGCGAGGACGTCCCCTCGTCGTGGTCCACGACTTGTTTCCCCTTGCCTTGAGGGGTGTTGAGCGTCGCGGCCACCGCCTCCTCTCTGTCCGCATGGTTGCTCGCGATGTCGAGGAGCTCACGAGTCATTCGCGACATGCGTCGCCCGAGCCGGTGGATGAGGGAAGTGCACGTCGTCCCATTTTGGAATGCCGAGATGGCGTCGTTGTCAGTCGCACTGGGAAGCTCGGTGCATCGCTTGGAGAAGCGTCGTATATACTCGCGAAGACTCTCCCCGAGGCTCGTCGCTTGCGTTGCGCGGCTCCCCCCGCTTGCCGGGGGCGCATGTACGTGCCCTGGAAGTTGCCGACGAAGACCCGACGCAGGTCCGTCCAGTCTTGGATCTAGTCACGTGGCAGATGCTCGAGCCACATGCGTGCGGAGTTGCCGAGGTATAGTCGCAAGTTCTTGATCACTAAGAGGTCGTCGGTCGCCCCGCCGAGCGTGGCACGCAAGCCGGTAATCCTCAATCCACACACTGGGGTTGGTGTCCCCGTCGTATCTTGGTATGTTGGTCGGAGCCGGAAGAGCGAGGGGAACTTCGCATCTTGGATGCTGCGGCCAAAAGCCCGTGGACCCCGCTAGTTCGGCGACCGAGTGCGCTCGCGGTCATCGTCGCTATCTTGGCGACGCCTGCGCCCACGATCGTCGTTGTGGTGCGAGTGGTTGTCGTTGTTGTCGACGCTCTCAGCTCGCCGGCAAGCTTCAATGGTGTGTCGGACATCGCGATGGGGCCCGAGTCGGCTTTTGACCGCCGAAGTCGCGGCTCCGAGTCCGTCCCCCTGTCCCTGTTGCGGGGGAGGTGGATTCGGGCCGCGGGCAGACAGCGCTCCATCCCGCCCGAGCTCCGAGCGCTGGCGCGAGGCGGAGCTTTCCGCTTGCTGTGCCGCCGCAACTTCGAGCAGCGCCTTCAACTGCTCCCGCACACGTCGCTCCTCGGAGTTTGCGGGCTCCGGGCAACTGCGCAGCAGCATGGCCGCAGTGGCTAAGTTCTGGGATGCCCGTCGGAAGAGCGGTGGTGCGTCGGCGTCGGCATTCTCGCCTCCGTTGGCACGTCGATTGTTGTCGGGCTCCGGCGCGCGCGGGCGGCGTAGGTGCACGACCACGCGGCTGGTCCACAGCCGGCCGGCGTTCATGCCGGTTGTCGTTCTTCTCGTGAGGCTTGTCATTTACAGGAATGTCCTGCACCGGGCGTCGCTCGCCATTCCCATCACGGGCCTGGCCTTGCACCGGCACGCCCTGTGCCGGTTGTTGCTTGCGGGGCTCGGCTTCCACGCCGAGCTCTCGATGTAGAAGGGTCAACTCCTCGTCAAGCTAGTGCTTCTTGCGCCGCCTCGAGGGTCTCGCCGGTGATCCTCCAAAGATCATGTGCACCGCTCCATCTTCACCAGGAAACAACGCCCCCGCGCCATCATCGTTGTCGTGGGAGGGGCCTTGCTTGTCGGGCTGGTCCGTCGTCCTCGGCTTGAGGGTGCTCTTGACGTAGTTCTTCATGAGCCGGCACTACCTAAGCGTATGCTTGACAGGGACCTCGTGGTGCGGGCACGGTGCATCCAGGAGCTTCTCGAAGTGGCCCCTGGTTGGAGCGGGCTTGCCCTGATTGCCCTTGGGGCGCAAAGCCTTGCGTTCCACCGTCGCGACAAAGTTCTCATCGTGACGGCGCTTGTCATTCTTCTTCTTCTTCTTCTTGAAGCGCGAGGACGTCCCCTCGTCGTGGTCCACGACTTGTTTCCCCTTGCCTTGAGGGGTGTTGAGCGTCGCGGCCACCGCCTCCTCTCTGTCCGCATGGTTGCTCGCGATGTCGAGGAGCTCACGAGTCATTCGCGACATGCGTCGCCCGGCCGGTGGATGAGGGAAGTGCACGTCGTCCCATTTTGGAATGCCGAGATGGCGTCGTTGTCGGGTCGTGTCGGGAAGCTCGGTACATCGCTTGGAGAAGCGTCGTATATACTCACGAAGACTCTCCCCCGAGCCGCTTGCAGTTGCGCAGCTCCCACTGCTTGCTGGGGCGTATGTACGTGCCCTGGAAGTTGCCGACGAAGACCCGACGCAGGTCCGTCCAGTCTTGGATCTAGTCACGCGGAAGATGCTCGAGCCACGTGCGTGCGGAGTTGCCGAGGTATAGTCGCAAGTTCTTGATCACTAAGAGGTCGTCGGTCGCCCCGCCGACGTGGCACGCAAGCCGGTAATCCTCAATCCACACACTGGGGTTGGTGTCCCCGTCGTATCTTGGTATGTTGGTCGGAGCCCGGAAGAGCGAGGGGAACTTCGCATCTTGGATGCTCTGGCCAAAAGCCCGTGGACCCCGCTAGTTCGGCGACCAGCTGCGCTCGCGGTCATCGTCGCTATCTTAGCGACGCCTGCGCCCACGATCGTCGTTGTGGTGCGAGTGGTTGTCGTTGTTGTCGACGCTCTCAGCTCGCCGGCAAGCTTCAATGGTGTGTCGGACATCACGATGGGGCCCGAGTCGGCTTTTGACCGCCGACGTCGCGGCTCCGAGTCCGTCCCCCTGTCCCTGTTGCGGGGGAGGTGGATTCGGGCCGCGGGTAGACGCCGCTCCATCCCGCCCGAGCTCCGAGCGCCGGCGCGCGGCGGAGCTTTCCGCTGGCCGTGCCACCGCAACTTCGAGCGGCGCCTTCACGCGCTCCCGCACACGTCGCTCCTCGAGTTTGCGGGCTCGCGGCAACCGCGCGCGCCGGCATGGCCGCGGTGGCTAAGTTCACGGGATGCCCGTCGGAAGAGCGGTGGTGCGTCGGCGTCGGCATTCGCGCCTCCGTTGGCACGTCGATTGTTGTCGGGCTCCGGGCGCGCGCGGGCGGCGTAGGTGCACGACCACACGCCGCCGGTCCACGGCCGGCCGGCGTTCATGCGGTTGTCGTTCTCCTCGCGAGGCTTGTCATTTACGAGGAATGTCCCGCACGGGCGTCGCTCTCCATTCCCATCACGGGCCCGGTCTTGCACGGCACGCCTGTGCCGGTTATTGCTTGCGAGGCTCGGCTTCCACGCCGAGCTCTCGATGTAGAAGGGTCAACTCCTCGTCAAACTAGTGCTTCTTGCGCCGCCTCGAGGGTCTCGCCGGTGATCCTCCAAAGATCATGTGCACCGCTCCATCTTCACCAGGAAACAACGCCCCCGCGCCATCATCGTTGTCGTGGGAGGGGCCTTGCTTGTCGGGCTGGTCCGTCGTCCTCGGCTTGAGGGTGCTCTTGACGTAGTTCTTCATGAGCCGGCACTACCTAAGCGTATGCTTGACGGGGGACCTCGTGGTGCGGGCACGGTGCATCCAGGAGCTTCTCGAAGTGGCCCCTGGTTGGAGCGGGCTTGCCCTGATTGCCCTTTAGGCGCAAAGCCTTGCGTTCCACCGTCGCGACAAAGTTCTCATCGCGACGGCGCTTGTCATTCTTCTTCTTCTTCTTCTTGAAGCGCGATGACGTCCCCTCGTCATGGTCCACGACTTGTTTCCCCTTGCCTTGAGGGGTGTTGAGCATCGCGGCCACCGCCTCCTCTCTGTCCGCATGGTTGCTCGCGATGTCGAGGAGCTCACGAGTCATTCGCGACATGCGTCGCCCGAGCCGGTGGATGAGGGAAGTGCACGTCGTCCCATTTTGGAATGCCGAGATGGCGTCGTTGTCAGTCGCGCTGGGAAGCTCGGTGCATCGCTTGGAGAAGCGTCGTATATACTCGCGAAGACTCTCCCTGAGCTTCTGCTTGCAGTTGCGCAGCTCCCACTGCTTGCTGGGGCGCATGTACGTGCCCTGGAAGTTGCCGACGAAGACCCGACGCAGGTCCGTCCAGTCTTGGATCTAGTCACACGGCAGATGCTCGAGCCACGTGCGTGCGGAGTTGCCGAGGTATAGTCGCAAGTTCTTGATCACTAAGAGGTCGTCGGTCGCCCCGCCGACGTGGCACGCAAGCCGGTAATCCTAAATCCACACACTGGGGTTGGTGTCCCTGTCGTATCTTGGTATGTTGGTCGGAGCCCGGAAAAGCGAGGGGAACTTCGCATCTTGGATGCTCTGGCCAAAAGCCCGTGGACCCCGCTGGTTCGGCGACCAGCTGCGCTCGCGGTCATCGTCACTATCTTGGCGACGCCTGCGCCCACGATCGTCGTTGTGGTGCGAGTGGTTGTCGTTGTTGTCGACGCTCTCAGCTCGCCGGCAAGCTTCAATGGTGTGTCGGACATCGCGATGGGGCCCGAGTCGGCTTTTGACCGCCGACGTCGCGGCTCCGAGTCCGTCCCCCTGTCCCTGTTGCGGGGGAGGTGGATTCGGGCCGCGGGCAGACAGCGCTCCATCCCGCCCGAGCTCCGAGCGGCCCGGCGCGAGGCGAGCTTTCCGCTTGCCGTGCCGCCGCAACTTCGAGCGGCGCCTTCAATCGCTCCCGCACACGTCGCTCCTCGCGGTTTGCGGGCTCCGGTGCTGCGCCGCGCGGCGATGGCCGCAGTGGCTAAGTTCTGGGATGCCCGTCGGAAGAGCGGTGGTGCGTCGGCGTCGGCATTCGCGCCTCCGTTGGCACGTCGATTGTTGTCGGGCTCCGGCGCGCGCGGGCGGCGTAGGTGCACGACCACGCGGCTGGTCCACAGCCGGCCGGCGTTCATGCCGGTTTTCGTTCTCCTCGCGAGGCTTGTCATTTACAGGAATGTCCTGCACCGGGCGTCGCTCGCCATTCCCATCACGAACCTGGCCTTGCACCGGCACGCCCTGTGCCGGTTGTTGCTTGCGAGGCTCGGCTTCCACGCCGAGCTCTCGATGTAGAAGGGTCAACTCCTCGTCAAGCTAGTGCCTTGCCTCAGCGAGTTCGTTGAGCCGCGCGCGCTGCTGATCGTCGGCACCGCGGTGGTGCAGAGCTGGCTCTGATTTGGAGATGCTCGATGCAGTGGCCACGCAGACGTTGCACTCCCGCGTGGGGTCGTGACATTGCGCGGTCCGTGCCCTCCGAGTCGTCGTAGACCCAGGGGCTGCGCCGGCTGCATAGAGGCCATTAACGTAGGCCGTCACTAGGTCGTTCGGGAGGCGGGGCTGTCCACGGGGGTACATTACGGTGTACCGCTCCATGAACTCCCCCCCAGCCCAATGATTCGTCTCCGCTGGCCTGGAAGGCGAGGTCGGTGAGGTAGTAGGCGGCGAGCCTAAAACGCTCCTGTGTTGGGTTTGGCCCCAACATGCCGACGATGACGTCGCCCGAGAAGCCTCAAACGAATGCCTCGCGTGTCGCAGCCCCCATGAGGACATTGGGGCGAGGCGTCCGGCCAAAGGTACGGCCGGCGACGGACTCCACCGGTCCGGTGCAGACGAAGCCGAGGGAGCCGAAGCGCAGGGTGGTCCCGGGAGTTAGTGTGACCCCACGACTGTCCATCCGATCCACTGAGTTCGTCGAGACACACGATGTGCCCCCTACCTGGTGCGCCAACTATTGGGGTCCTTTACCACCGGCAGTAAATTTCTATCGTTCGTGCGTCAGGCTCGGATGTTTAGCGCAGGAGACAACGAGATTTATATTGGTTCGGGCCTCCAAGGAGTAGCTGCCGTGTTCCTGAGCCAGGTTTGCTCGTAGTAGGGGTTACAAGCTAGTCGAGAGAGGGAGTTCGTTCCTAGGTCCCGGGTGGTGGTGTTCGGTCTTATGAAAGTCTAACCCTTGTGACCGTTGTCCTCCTCTCCCTTTTATAGTCTCAAGGGGAGGGGCACAAGGGGGGGTAAAAAAGAGTTACAGTGTTTTGCAGTTGGCACGTCCCGTCGTACGTCGCCGTCTGTCGGGGTGCAGAAGCCGAGTCGCGATGCCTTGTCGGGGAAGCCGCCGCGTGGCCGGGTTGGATTGTTCCCTCTGGGACGCTTGGCCTTCTTCCCGAGTAGTTTAGGGCTTGTCTTAGTCTACACGAGTGCTTGCCTAGCTTGCCACGCCCGAGCCTACTAGGCTTCTGCGCGTCGTAGAGGGTGCTTGAGTGCCTCGGGTTGAGTCTTGCGTGTGGCAGAGTAGAAGGTGACGGTGATGTGATGGTTGCGCGGCTAGTCAGACCTGCATTAAGGCTCTTGCTGGGGCAGGTTGCCTGCATGGCCGCCAGCTGTTGTTTCCGCGTGACGTGGAGATTCGCCCATTCGTGTGCGTCAGTGGCGACGCCCGAGTTGTGCGTCTGGCCCCATGTACTAGTTGGAGCCGGACTTGTCGTGCGAGGCGGAGACTTGTCGTGCGAGGCGGAGACTTGTCGTGGCCGAGACGGAGGCGGGTTCCTCTAGTGGGAAACTGGTCGGAGATGCAACCGTCCGGCCAAGGACCGGGCGTCTTGCCAGTGAGGGTCTTGACGAAGATCCGCATGCCTTCCCTGGGACGCAACTCCAGGTGAAGAGTGCTCTCCTTCTGGATGTTGCAATCAGCAAGGGTATGGCCATCCTCAAGCTGCTCGCCAGCTGACAGGAATCTCTACCTTGAGGGTGATGGTTTTGTTGTCTTTTAGGAGGGATAATCTTGCCGTCGAAGGGGGCCCTAATCCGGGCCCTCGTCATCGAGTATCTTAATTAAATTTCAAATGCACCGTGGAATGTTTGACAATAGAATTTCTACAACAAAATTATATTTAACTAGGTCTATGCCCGTGTGTTGCTACGGGCTAAATTTTTTGATAAAAGCAAATAATTTATTATCATTGTAAATTTATTTAAAATTTGGAATTGTTGGATCCATACCATTAAAAGATCCCAAATTTAAATATATACCATTACAAGTTAATGACATGTGGGGGTCACATGAGTCAATGACATGTGGGGTCAATAATATAAATCTAGAGGCAGGGCGGAGCCAGGATTGCAATTTTTCTCACATTGGGGGGCGGTAGTGGTATCAAATTCAAATTTTGATCAATTTTTGAAAAATTCAGTTGTAATCTGGCTTGGTTGGGGGGGAGTAGGCACCTGCCTGCCCTGTCTCCGCCCCTGTCTAGAGGAGCAGGCTCTTCAAATGCAAAACAGACATCAATATGAATTTGAGATATGAACCAACATTTACCTTCATAGTGAAAGTTACCAGGGTGTTCCAATGAAGGTCTAAGTTCTAGCGTGATGTTTTTAATCACCCATAATCTCTTTTTTTTCCTTAAAAAAAGCTCATAATAAATCACACTGCTGCAACGAGAGCTATTTATATCATGAACGGCAACACGATGCAAAGCGATTGATGCGGACGGACCGTAACAATCCGCATTCGCGCATCATGGAATGCAGAAGCGAAGGACACGAATGGACAACAGGGGAAGAAAATCCAAGATCCGGTTCCCGATCCTTATCACCTTGATGATGAAGCGCGACCCCACCAGGCAGGCAGCAGGTTGGCCACTCCCTACCCCTTTGGGCCCGTCTAAGGGTGCGTTTGGCACAGCTGTGGCTGTGGCTGTGTCAGCTCCGACTGTGGCTGTGCTGGTGAAGCAGATTCTTTGTTGAATCTGAAACTGTTTTAGAAAAACGTTTGGCAAAACAGCTTCTTCTGGCTGGATAAAGGGTGAAATGTCCAAAATATCCTGCCCTTTTATTTTTTCTTTTCTATTTTCTTATATTTCCCCTTTTTTCTTCTCATTTTTTATTTATCATCTCCCTTCTATTTTCTCCACCGCATCTACTCCCTTCCTTATCCATTCACACCCCGATCCCCTTCGGCCTCTGCCTCACACTGGTCGCCCCACGCCGCGCCTCCCCTCGTCGCAGCCTGCGCCCGCCGCCCGCGTCGCCGCCCGCCCTCGCCGCTTGCGCCCGCCGCCTCCCACCTCCCCCTAGCTTCCCTCACGCCCGCGCGAGAGATTCTCGACGGCCATGGAGGCAGCCCACGCAGCTCTCTCGGCGGCCATGGAGGCGGCTCGGTCGGAGCTCGCCGGTCGGCGCAACCCGCTCGGAGCTCGCGAGCCGCCATGGAGGCGGCCCTCCGGCATCGCCGACCCCGCGGCCGACGAGCTCCGAGCCTCGGCTTCGGCTCCTCCTCGCGCTCCCGCTCCGCCTCCATCGTCTCCACCGCCACCGCCTCCTGCTCCACCTCCTCCTCGGGCCCGCTCCACCTCCCCCTCCCGCCGCGCTGCGCGACCCCCTCCTCGTCCTCCTCTGCCTCCGCAACAGCAGCCTCAGGCTCCGCGCAAGCGATCCCACGCATCGGGTCCGTCTCCCTCTCCGACATCTGCTTCCTGCGGCGGCTCGGCGTGGGGGGCAATGGTAGCGTGTACCTCGCCGAGGTCAGGGCCAAGGAGAAGCCGAACAGCGGAACCGACGCGGGGGCCGTGCTGTTGGCCGCGAAGGTGATGGACCAGAAGGAGCTGGAGGGGCGGAACAAGGAGGGCCGCGCGCGCACGGAGCGGGAGATCCTGGAGGCCGTGGACCACCCGTTCCTGCCGCGGCTCTACGGCGTCGCCGAGGGGGAGAGAGAGGAAGGGGGGGGGGACCATCTGTCAGTGGGGGGGGGGGGCAATGGTTCTGCCGGCAGAACATGGAAGGGGCAGAACCACAGAGGAGGCGTTGCCCTTACGCGTTTTTTAGGGGTAGAGACTGTCGTCGGACCAACCTTTTCTATTCATATTTTTTAATCAAGGTTTCATAATTACTTATGATCTGATTCGAACAACTTATTCCGCATAATGAACAAACTAATTGTGGTGAAGAATAAATATGTGCAGAGGACTAACAAATATGTATAGATACAAATATAATATGTACAAATGGTGAACAAATATATACAGAGAACGAATAAATATGTGCAGAGGACAAACAAATATGTACATGGCGAAGAAATATGTAAGGGGACAAACAAAATTGTACAAGTAGAAAATGAAAATTGTCCAGTGTGATTTAAAAGTGAATTAAGAAAAGGTTTTTTAAAATTACTAAATGTAGTTGAGTGTGATCTTGTTTTAAAATCTTTATATAACTAATGTAATTCTGAAATCAAAATTTAATTTGATCCTCGACTTGAATTTATATATTTTTAATTTTGGAATAGATGAGGTTTTGTGCTTAAGGCCGCTGGTTTGCTACCCTTCGAGAGTTCGAGTCGGTTTCTTTGAAGATTTAAAAATGAAAAAAGGTTGGTGGGTAAGAAAAAACTGAAGACACGAAATAAGTGCATTGTCATAAATAGTCTAAAAACTCAGCTGTTTGGGAAAGACCGCCCCTACGTATCACATTAAGAAAACTGTGCAATTATGCTGAACATTATGTCGAACGAGTAGAAGCTGGATACAACCTTCAATCTTAAAGCCGGTGAAGAATAAATAACAAACTGGAGCAAAATCATATGAAAAGGGGTGCATAAGATTAGATTAGGCAGCAGCAACCCCATTGTCTGTAGTAGCTCCAACGTCAACCCCTCTAGCGGTCTGGTCATCAGTCACCATGGAGGACAGGGTATCCCCAGCATTGTCAGAAAAGACGGCATGCTCCACCGCCTTCCCGGCCAATCTGATTGTTGCTCTAGCTAATTCGTTGCGAATAGCTGTCGTTAGTCCATTGCCTTGCGAAGGGCCAGGAGCTGCGGGAGGAGAGACCGGAATCTGGGCGCATACGACCTGAGGCACGGCAACAGGCATAGCGTACTGGAGTGATGAGTCACCCGGCACCGGTACTTGAGGCAGCTGCTGGACCTGCGTTTGGCCGCCCGTCGCGACCCCGAGCGGCCGCGGCGGCTGCTCGCCTGGTCCCTGGGCTACCGCCAGTGCCGCGGCCGCGGGGAGCCCTTGAGGAAGGAACTGCTGATTCGTTGCTTGGGATCCATTGCCATTGCAATGAGCAGGAGCAGGAGGAAGTGGAGGAGCCTGTAGGTCTGCTTGCTGTCCGTTGACTCCGTTCCCTTGTGGACGAGAGACAGCAGTAGGAGGGGCCTGTTGGAGACTGAAAGTAGGAGGGACCTGTTGCACGTACGCCTGTGCCTTGCTCGGTGGAGGTAACAGCGGGCGGCCCATCACAACCTCGCTCAACGGCGACTGCTGCGGTGTGGCGCCTACAGACGCCGCTGCCGGTGTCGCCGCCTCCTGGACCGGTTGCGGCGGCCTCCGCAGCATGATGAAGGAGGTGATGCCGAGCGCCGTGGCGACGAGGGTGAGCACTCCCGCTCCGGCGAAGATGCCGTCCTTGAGGTAGGGGCAGTAGGGCGCGGCGTCTGTCTCCCGCACCACGTTGGCGTTCCACGCCGCTCCTTGTATGAGCAGCGCCCACGCGATCACCGCCGCTATCCTGCTCGCGCGGAAAGCGTATACTAGCCTCGATCAATTGCTTCTAGTATGCAGTGCGAGCGCGGTGAGACGAACGGTGCAGTGACTCACCATGAGACGACGGCGCAGACGATGCCGACGATCCGCTTGGTCTCCGAAGGTATGGAGCGGGACTTGCAGCAGCCGCAGCAGCCGCCAACGGCTGAGATGGTGATCTGCGCCATCAGCAGGAAGATGACGGCGCAGATCCCCAGACCAATCGCCGGGTTCTGCGGGTAGATGCAGTTGTCGCCATAAACCAGTATCGTATATGGCTGCATGCACGGATGAATCAATGATTCAAGTTCAGTTCACAGCTCAACAAGTATCATGTCAAAACAGAGAAGGTGCACAAGTAAAAACAGAGTAGTAGATCGGTAGTGCCGAAAGGTAGTATTGCCGAAAAGCAATAGATGATTTATAAACTAACTAGGCAGCCGGATCGGTCGTAGGGCTTACAGTGAGCTTTGTACCCTCAGCAGAGAACCCCAAGATGGCACTCAACACTCCTAGAGACCCGACCACTGCGCACACGATGATCGTCGTCTTGTCCATTTTTATCGCCATTATCTCAGTTCTCTGCTACCGGGCATAGACGAGAGATGTCTACCGGAGGAGTGGCTTAACTACTTTCCGTCTCTAGATCAGTCGAACTAACCTCGCTTATATAGGCGCTGCACGCACGCTTGCAGTTTTGCCGTGAGCTCATCTCGGGGGACGTACGTAGACCGGGACGAGCTTGTGTAAGTCAACTATCATACTTTCTCCGGTTTGGTAAACGAAGACGTTTAGCATAGCGACACGGTCTCCAAAGTGCAACTTTGACTTCCTATTTTTACAAAAATAATTATTAAAAATTAACATATGTATACTTTTATGAAAGTATTTTACAAGAAAAACCTACTCATGTAGTTTTCATATTTCCAAACTCAACAACTTAAAAGTTATTCATGATTTATATTCTCAATATTTGACTCAAATCTTGTCCAAAACGTCTTCTTTTACCAAATTGGAGGGAGTACAGGTTCTGGGCATGCCAGCTGCTAGTGGAGATTCTTCGAAGCCCGGTGTATTACAAGCGACCACATGGTTTGGGACGCCCTGTTCGTTTGGCTTATCAGCCACCGGTCAGCAGTACTTTTTCTCTCACAACAAATCAGCCACCAGCAATCAGCCAGCAGTACTTTCCTCTCATAACAAACCAGCACCAGCCAAACGAACCGGCTGGGTAACTTTCAGAACAGGACGCAACGGAGATAGAAATTTATAGAATTATTAAATAGCACGGATTTGAGGTGGTACATACTGTATTCACTATTAAGGATTTCAGGCGATTACAAATACAAACACGTACGGTACACGTAGCCATGCTTGTGCATTGTGCCATTAAAATCCATTGAGATCGAGGAAGCCAGTGACCCATTTGACAACTTAATTAAGGTCAGCCTCAGTGGAGTTTAATGGAGAGTTTCATTTTTTTTATTAAGTAGGTTGACGCGACGAAGAGGAAGAATGTGAGAGTTTCATGAGATGTGATGAGAGTTTCATCGCCATGAAACTTCATTGGCATAGTTACCTAGTTTTCAGTCTAGGTAGTTGTGCCCATAAAACTTGCATTGAGACCGGCCTAATTGACATGCAACACTGGTTTGTTAAACGCACAAAACGTTTTAAATAAGCCTTAGAATGAACTATGCGTATTGTTTGTTAATTGTTAAGAAAATAATTAGTGGTGATCATTAGCCTAATTATGTAATTAACATATTCACTAGTGTGTAATTATGGAAAAGGCACCTGCACACCGTACAGGGGTGTCTGTACGGGGTGTCTCTCCCATACAGGTGCCTATCCACCCCCGAAAGGGTGCCTGTGTGCCCCTTCCTTGTACATAAATAGTGGGGTCCACCCCCACTCCATTAATCAACCACAATCACTGTTTCAACACATTATCACGCACGCATGCTCTCCTGAGCAACTCACGCACGCCACACAGAGGCTCAAAGGCCTCACCGCCGGCAAGAACGCCGGCATCCCTCCTGGGTGAGAAACAAAAAATGGATCCCCCATTTCACCTAGTAGAAACTGCATTTTCTACCTATCTAGTCATGCCTATCAAGACAAACCAGGGGCGCTGCTTCTTCTGCACTAGAGGTGCACGCCATGGCCACCGTCGTGGTCGACGTGGAGGTCGAGGCCGCCGCTTCTGTGGCCGCCGTGGACGCTAGTCCCCTCCTCCACGCTGTGCTTCGTCGGCCGCAAGCAGCAACCGCTCCTCGACGTCGCCGTACACCGCCGGACTTGTTCCCCGCAGCCCATCCCCGGCGGCACACCGTCTTCCGACGCCGACACCTCCAGAGGAACCACCTCGTCGCCGCCTCGTCGTCCGCATCCACCGCCCCGCAACACAAGCAGAAGGTGTTGGTGTCTTCCCCGACTTAAAAATACCTGCACATGCGACGGAGACGGCGAACGGCAACGCCGGATTTGGCCCTCAGGCCGGACCGGCGGACATCTACTCCTTTACGGCCGCCACTTCATCTCCCGTCCTCGCCGGACCTACAACGGCGGCACACCCAAGCTTCACGGCCGGGACCATGGCGGCTCGCCGCGGTGCCCCGCTGTTCTTCTCCGACGATAGAGGCCCACCATCCGCTTCTTCGACGCCGGCGACCCAGGAGGCGGCCGCGGCCCGCACCGAGCCCATTCGGCCGCGTGGGGGCCGTCGACCGCCGCCGGGGGATCCGGCGCGGCACACGGAGCCCGGCCGCGGCGGGGCTCCCCTCCTTCGACCACTGACGGCCGGCCATCGGCCGGCAGCGCAAGCCGGCGCACAAGGGGGGCGGCGGGACACCGAACCAAGAGAAGAAAGAGGGGGAACGACGGAGGAGCAATGGAGGGACATGGATCTGCATCGGTGGCGCTCCAGCCGGCCGTCCTTCACCGGCAACAGCACCAGCCAACGGCGGCGTTGCAGCACCAGCCAGCGGCGGCGGCGGTTACCAGGGAGGCAGGGAGAAGGGATTAGGGTTGGGCACCCCCCCTTTCTTTCTTTTATATGCGGGCTGGCCGTGGTGGGTTGGACTGGGACGCGCCCAGGTTCCCCCACGGGCCATTCGCAGGCTGCAACGGCCCACAGGCCGACAATCACCCGCAGGCCTCCAGATTCCTCAAGTTCCAGAAGTCCTTCGGACCCCCCTGAACTTTCAAAAAGTCCAGAAAACCCCCCTGAACTTTCATTTAGCCCTCAGGCTTTTATCTTTTATATATTCAGACTTATTAGTGTTGTATATTTATGTTTTAGACCTTGAGTTGTTCTGTAATTTTTATGTTGTGACGAACAATATTATTTGTACCATCCGGTACACCGGTATATGTACATATGGAATTTAAATGTTATAATTACCGTAGTAATTATTCATGTTTATGATCCGCAGATCATTTCTAGGTGCTAGAACAATTCTTATGCAATTAATTTTATTTGCATGGTTTAAAAATCGATTCTCTACTTCAAGTAGAATATCAAGCAAAATTAAAATTAAGGTTTATAAATATAATTTGGAATAACACAAGGTGATGTGACTTAGGCATTGGCTGCGATAAGTTCTTCCTAAGAGTTTATTTTCCCTGAGATCCGCGCTTTTAGGCAGCTTTTGCTCATCATTGTGTGGTCTACATCTTTATGATGATTACCTTCAAAGTGTATATCCAAAATTTCGTATAAAATGACTATCAAGTCAAATTTATTCCTACAGGAATTAAAAAAATCATATACCTTAATTTTGTAAGAATCATCTTACATATATATTTTGTCTACTTTTACAGTACAAATTTACATCAGTAAATTAATCCTATACATGGTTCTTTCATGTAGGAAAATGGCTAAATTAATCAATAAAGACTTCACTGAACTTGCTGCCGATGGTAGTAATTACCTAACTTGGGCTATGGATGTCAAGATTGTGCTAACAGCCAAAGGTTACATTAATACAATTAATGAACCTAATCCACAAAATCCTATCCCAGAGGCACACAAGTTTGCAACCTTGCATTTTCTACGGCACCATCTCCACCATGACCTCAAAGCAGAATACATGATGGAAGATGATCCTAAGAAACTTTGGGACTCTCTCAAAGAACGCTATAATCAACAACAAGGCGTAATTCTGCCCGAAGCAAGACGGGAGTGGTCTCTACTCCGTCTCATGGATTTTAAATCGGTTGCAGAATACAATTCTGATGTCCACAAGATTTGTACCAAGCTTCGCTTTTGCAATCAACCTTTGGATGATGCAGAAATGATAGAAAAGACTCTATCTACATTTATCCCTGCTAACAGGATATTGCAACAGCAATACCGTCGCCACAAGTATACTAAATATTCTAACTTAATATATGATTTACTCCAAGCAGAAAAGCATGATGAGCTCTTAACAAAGAATCA
The DNA here is from genome assembly GCA_947561735.1 of Cenchrus americanus. Lineage (NCBI taxonomy): Eukaryota > Viridiplantae > Streptophyta > Magnoliopsida > Poales > Poaceae > Cenchrus > Cenchrus americanus. The sequence goes on along the minus strand of OX387239.1, from coordinate 197,437,221 downwards.
TCAAATGCGCCCTGTGGGTGCAGCACCTCTGCCGGAAGTACATTTCAATGCTCAGAATAATAATAAAAAATTCAGTGGCAAGAAATTCAAAAGGAATTTCAAGGGGAAATGGAAGAAGCAGAATTTTAAGAAAGGCAAGGGTTCTAGCAACAACAAGGACACTTTCAAGAAAAATAATGCTCACGACAACTCTCAAGATTGTCAGAAGTGTGGTTGTCACAATCACACAACTAGAAAGTGCCACACTGCTAAGCATTTGGTTGATCTCTACCAAAAGCATGCTGGAAAGCAAGTTCATGGGGACAAGTTTGAAGCACACTTCACTACTCACACTCCAGGTGCCGGTTGCTCCAAGGATGTCCCTGCGAAACACAACAAGGAGAAGGATCCAATGCAGTTGGACGAATTCTTCGGCACGGACGACATGATGATCGATAGCATCAACGATACCGACAACATGCTTGTGGATGGACCATCCAATGACGTGTTCGGAGGCATGTCTTAGTTTTATGCTCCCCTACAAGAACTTTGTTCTATAGCCATATTTATGTAATAATTGTGTAAATACTTGTTGTCACATAATATTGTAAGACATATGCTACTTATGATATTATTGAATAAAGTATGTATTGTATAATCTATGAGTTCAAAACTTATAATTTATTTTACTCATTCTAGATTATCGTATGGGAACAATCCAAATGGAGGAAGAACTTTGTTTGGTGGATAGTTGCACAACTAACACCATACTCAGAGAACTTAAATATTTCCAAACTCTCAAAAAGAGTAAAGGAAATGTCACAACCATCGCAGGAGACGATGCTATAATTGTTGGTTCAGGACTAGCCACAATAGTTCTCCCTATGGGTACTCAAATAGTAATTGAGGATGCACTATTGTATCCCAATTCAACTCGTACCTTATTGAGTTACAAAGACATCTGTCGCAATGGTTTCCATGTAGAAACAAATAGTGACAGCAAAGATGAATATCTATACATCACTAAACATGACGGATATAACAAGCGACTGCTTGAGAAAATTCCTTCACTATCATCAGGATTGTATTACACATACATCAAACCCGTACAACATAATGCAAACAAGGTAATTTTTCAAAATCTTGATGTCTTCAAGATTTGGCATGACCGCCTTGGTCATCCCGGCATGAGGATGATGAGAAATATTATCGGCAATTCAATTGGTCACAAGTTAAACACTTCAAAATTTCCCAAGCCATCAGACTTTGTGTGCACCGCATGTGCCATGGGAAAATTAATTTTAAGACCCTCTTATCTTAAAATAAAGGCTGAACCACTACAATTTCTTGAACACATTCAAGGAGATATTTGTGGTCCTATACATCCATCAAGTAGACCATTTAGGTACTTCATGGTACTTATTGATGCATCTACTAGATGGTCTCATATATGTTTATGATCTACAAGAAACCATGCTTTTGCAAGGTTCGTTGCTCAGATTATCAAATTAAGAGCACATCATCCTAAATATTCTATCAAAACCATCAGGATGGACAATGCTGCTGAATTTACTCCGCATGCCTTCAATGACTATTATATGGCTCTAGGCATAAATGTGGAACATTCTGTTCCACATGTACATACACAAAATGGATTAACCGAATCTCTTATCAAGAGAATAAAGTTAATTGCTAGACCATTACTACATAATTGCAATCTACCAACATCATGTTGGGGTCATGTGGTATTACACACCGCTGATTTGATTCAAATAAGACCTACTGCATACAACATGGTTTCCCCATTGCCAGTTAGTACGTGGAAATCAACCAAGTATTTCCCATCTGCGAAAATTCGGTTGCGTTGTATACGTACCGATATCACCACCGCAGCGTACATCAATGGGCCCCATAGGAAATCGGGGATATATGTAGGGTACAAATCACCGTCAATCATTAAGTACCTCGAACCCCTTACAGAAGATTTATTTACTACCCGGTATGCTAATTGCATCTTCGATGAGGACAATTTCCCGGCATTAGGGGGAGACAAGTACCAAACAAAATGCCAGGAAATAAATTGAATACCACTGGTATCCAGTCCTATGATCCACGTACTATAGAATCTGAACGTGAAGTTCAGAAAATTATCAATTTGCAAAACATTGTGAATAATCTGCTAGAAGCATTTACTGATTATAAGGATGTCACAAAATCACATAATCCTGCTGCAAATGTACCAGAAAGAGTAGAAATTCCTACTCAAGAACTCCCAAATCAAAATAAGAGGGGGAGAGGTACTGCAACAAAGGATAAGACTATACAAAAGCCTCCACGGAAAACTAGTAAGGTCACTTCCACAACAGTAAATGCAGATCAACATCAAGTTGACAGACACCAATTGGATATTACAAATCCAAATAATATGGATGTTCAACAGATACATCACATACCTAGCACAAGTGCACAAAATAATATAAGTGTTAGGACATCGGAAGACCCAGGCTCTATCGTTGTGGGAAATCATGATGAGTCACAAGGGGTACAAGAAATTTCCATTAATTATATTGATTCTAGAGAATCATACAATAGAAAGACTACAAATGTCGACATTTACTTTGCCACTAAGATTGCAAGTGAACTTCGCATTGATCCAGAACCTAAGTCCATGGCAGAGTGCATCAAGCGCTCCGACTGGGTCAAATGGAAGGAAGCAATCAAGGAAGAATTAGACTCGCTCAGGAAACGAGAGGTATTCTCCGCAGTGATGCCTACTCTTCGTCATATTTTTCCTGTGGGATCAAAATGGATTTTCATCCGTAAAAGGAATGAAAACAACGAGGTGGTGAGATACAAAGCGAAGCTTGTAGCACAAGGGTTCACACAGAAACCCGACATAGATTTCGATGAAACATATTCTCCAGTTATGAGTGGTATAACATTCCAATATCTAATATCATTGGCAGCACAAAAAGGTCTATCCATGCATCTCATGGATGTAGTGACAACATATATATATATGGGTCACTAGATATGAAAGTTCCGGAAGGAATTGATATCCCGAACAAGAATCATTCACGCAACATGTATTGTGTAAAACTTCAAAAGTCATTATACGGCTTAAAACAGTCGGGAAGAATGTAGTACAACCGACTAAAGGAATTCCTTCTTCAGAAGGGATTTTCCAACAATGATGATTGTCCATGTGTATTCATCAAGAAATCCTCAACTGGATTTTGTATTATATCTGTATATGTTGATGATTTGGGTAAAACCAAATTTTGCTTAGGTTTACAACTTGAGCATCTCCCAACAGGGATTTTAGTACACCAGACTTCTTATATCCAAAAGGTTCTACAGAAATTCAATATGGATAAATCATATCCATCCAAAACACCTATGGTCCTACGCTCTCTTGAAATTGATAAAGATCAATTCAGACCTAAAGGTGAAAATGAAGAGGTATTGGGACCAGAAGTTCCATATCTCAGTGCCATTGGGGCGTTGATGTATATCGCAAATTGCACCAGGCCTGATATTGCATTTGTGGTAAACTTGCTAGCTAGATACAGCGCTGCTCCAACACAATGCCATTGGGCGGGAGTTAAGAATATCTTCAGATATCTCATTGGCACAATAGCTCTTGGATTATTTTACAAAATTAACCAAGATAAAACATTAATTAGATACTCAGATGCTGGCTATTTATCTGATCCCCATGAAGCCAGATCTCAGACAGGTTTTGTATTCTTACATGGTGGAATGGCTATTTCATGGAAGTCATCAAAACAGACTCTAATAGCCACATCCACAAACCATTCTGAAATAATTGCATTATTTGAAGCATCACGTGAATGTGTTTGGATTCGCAGAATGATAAAGCACATACAACAATCATGTGGTATAAGTTCAATCATGAACCCTACCATAATGTATGAAGATAATGCTGCTTGTATTGCACAAATGAGAGCAGGTTATATAAAGAGTAATCTTACAAAACATATGGCTCCTAAATTATTCTATCCTCATCAACTACAGAAGGTAGGATCCATCTACAATATTTACAAAGGGGAGGTTACAATGGAAGACTCCTCTCCTCTCCTCTTCGATCTGCACCTTCGCCGGCGACAAGGATTCATGGCGGGTGGTGAGTTTTCCTCCTGTTGATTCAGCCTGCTCGCCCTGAGGCTCTGTGTTCTCTCTACTGTTTGGCTCCCCCTGGACTGGTTTCTCTTGTCCCTGAGGTTTCTTCTTTGCTTCATCCGGGTCTTCTTCGCCTCTCTGGTTGTTCTTCTTGGTCCTCTATGGCGTTTGCTCGTGATGTGCTGGACTTTGATGTCGGGAAACGCTTTGAAAATGATCTTTACAGTTTGACTAGTCTGAGAATTCATGGTCGCTCTCGTCGGGAAAATGGTTTCTTCCTACTTGCTATGTTCAGGAGATATCTTTTCCAACTTACTGAAGATTCAGTTGCATTAGCCCTCCACTCATGTCTTGGAGGATTTGTGTCTGACTTTCAAGTGGAATACCAAAGTCATAATCATTATCGGTTTTCTGTCTCCTGTAAAGATGTGGGTTTTGCTATTTACAAACTCAGAAGATTTGTGGGCAAAGCGTTTGATGTTTATTTTCATCTCTGGAGCAATGGTGCACCACACTAGGAGAGGGAAAAGCGTATTTGGGAGGCTGAACAAGCTAAGAAATGGTCGCTTGTTCTTTCTAAAAAGCAAAAGAGAGTTTCTAATCCGCTTGAGAAAAGAAAAAAGGTTCGTTTTGCTGAGAAGATTGTTCAGAGTTCACCAGTTCATAAATCTCACCCTATTGAGGTCCCTCAATCTGTCAAGATTGGTTCTTTCAATATTGATTTATCTGATTCTCTAAAGCAAGCAAAGGATGTGTCGACTGTTTCTGGCATTCTTAAAGCCACTCTTTCGACTGAAAGTTCTTGTTCTTCAAAATTAGATCATGTTTCTCAGAGTGCTGGAAATCTGGATTCAAAGTATTTGGAAGCAGAAATCTTCATCCAAAGGGTTTTCTCAGTGTGCTGTTGAACAGGACGCTACCCCTCGCGTCACCCGAAGGAATTCGTTTCCCCATGCGGCCTCTTCATCTTCACTTAATTGCTCTGCTAATTACTCCTGGGAGCTCAACCGTATTCGACGTTTGGGGGGATGTGTTCGTTGTCTCGATCTTTATCACTCTAAAAGTAATTGCTCCTTTTCCCTTCGGTGTGCTGCTTGTTTCAAACCGGGGCATAAATTTAAATTCTGTTTGACCAAGAGTAAACCAAAGGTCTTTTGGAGGCCCAAGAGTGTGGACGCGCAGCCCAGCCCAAATACTCAGCGGTCAAATGAATTCCAAGAGTCGGACGCCTACAATGTTCCTCCCCCAAATTCGGCTCCTGCTACAGAAAACCCCACCCTTCACTCGAAGCATCCCGCCTCGGAGGCTACACACCATTGTTGTCGATCCTCCTCGTCACCGCTTGAGGATGAGATGGCTAACTTTGCGGTGAACCCTGATCCTTTTGTGCCAGATGGTTTGGAGATTGAAGATTGGGCCAGGCCTGCGCGTGGAAGAATCATCATCAGCGACAACCCGCCTCGGCGTCACGATGAGTATGCAATCATCACGCTCAATCCTCCTCCTCCTCAGAATCAGCTTCATGATGCTATGGAGGAGATTGTGGTTTTTCTTGAGAATGTGCACCATGCCACCATTCATTCTTGTTGCTTGTCCCCACTTGGGCTATGCCTGGTGCAGTTCTCCTCCTCCCTGGAAAGACAAGTGATGATCAATCTCAGTCCTATGCAGTTGGATGATGTTCGTGAAATTGATATTGTTGAGCATGATAGAGGCCTTAACTTTCGTAGTTGTCCCTTTACCCGCACTTGCTGGATCATGTTTTTAGCTTTCCCGCTGGATTTTCAGACTCGTGACATTATTTCCCAAGCTGTTGGGCTGTTTGGTTCAGTTAAAAATTGGATTGACAACTCAAGATGTCGTTCTCGTATCCTTCTGCGATGCAATGTTACCCTGGTCAGCAGAATCCCTAGAAGCATCATCATCAGTGAAGGGAATCCGATGGGTGATCATGGCAATAGCTGGACTGTCCCAATTTTTGTTCTTTCCAGTCACCAAAATGATATGGTTGCTGGGGACGAGGATCCCATCCCAGCCTATGGCAACCCCCACCCTGAAGCTGGTCAGCCCCAGAACAATATGGACAACCATCCTTTTCAGGAGAATGATAATCAAATCCAAGGCCATTTTGAAGATGTTGGTGATCTGAATGAGGTTCAACAGGAGAATATCAATCAGGGTTGGGAGCAGCCTCCACCTCCCCCCCAGGATAATGCCATGTACTGGGCTCCTTGGCCTCAAGTGGACAATGTTGTGGTTGATGAAAATGAGGTTGAGCTGATCAACAATTTGGCAGATATTGCTATTGCAGATGCAGTTGGTAATGGCCTGATGCAACATCCTGAACAACCTCAAGACAGCTCCTCGGTTAGCAGTGGCACTCAGGCTTTCTTCAGAGCACAGGGAGCACCTATCACTTTAGAGCTGCCTCTCCCTGAGTCTATCTCGGCTTGTCGTACTGTTAATGTGCCAGGTTGTAATGAAGTGAGCATGCAAGGTGACTATCCTATCAGAAGATTGGCTGCTAAGTTTGGTCTGCATCAATGCTTTGGTCCCTCTCCATCTATTGAAATGATTGTTCAAGACCTTGCCCAGTATGCTCAGTTCCTTCAAGCTTCTCTTCCCATGAAGGAACCTTTGCCAACCAATTCCTGGAATTTTGTCCCTGCCTCCTCTGATACTTGGTTCCTCAATGTGGACAATCCAAGCTGGGGAAATAATGCTGAGGACTCCTCCTCCACTGGTGTTAGAAAGCCTAGGCTGGAATTTATCACGGACTCTGAGCAGGATAGTTCTGACTCATCTTATATGGAGTTCGATAGCCCTCCTCCAGAAAGCAGAGATTTGGTTCTTTATAACCAAGAATTTGCCAGAAAACAGATCCTCATCAGCATTCATGGTCTGGAGTCCTCCCCTGCTGAAAGTCTGGGGGATTTGGTTCAAGACATGGATATTCTACCTCAACAGCCTACTGATCATTGCACTGCTACTCCTCTAGTTCCTGACACTCCTTCACCTGCCCCTTCCAAAAGAAGGCGTGGAAGAGCTCAGACCCCTATTGTTGATGATGAAGTTCGCAGAAGTACCCGCTTAAGGACTGGCATTGTGCAGGAGCATATTCAGCTGAACAGTGAGCCTAGAAGGAAGAAGGGTGCATCAAAGAAATCAGTCTCTATCTCTTCTATTGCTGATCTCAAGAAAGCCATTGTGAGTAGAAGTCTCGAAGATAATCTTGTTGAGGATGAAGTGGCTCCTATCCCAGCGCCTATTCTTATTGAGCTTGGTCATTCCTTCTGTGGCATACCTCCTATGGAGTTGAACCTTGCCACTCTGACCCCCTGAAGACGAAGAGAACCAATGAATCTCAAGAATACAGTTTTAGTTTTCTGGTCTGGGGCTTTTGTCTTTTGTGGATAGAATTTTATCTTTTGTAATGGGTTACTTGGTACTTTGCTCATGGTACACTTATCTATTTTCAGCCTTGCTTTATTTGTGGTGGTTATCCCCCACATCCTGGTTCTTTCTTTTATTTGTTACAATGAATAGTTGTGCTTGGAATATCCTGTGTTGGAATGTCCATGGCCTAAATGATAAAGATAAATGGGACCCCATTAGAAACAAAATCGAAGAAAGTCATGCCAACATTTTCTATCTTCAAGAAACAAAAAAGAATCTTTTGATATGTGTTTTATTCGTAAGTTCGCTCCGAAAAGATTTGATCAGTTTGAATTCTGCCCATCTTTGGGTTCCTCTGGTGGTATTTTGGTCTGCTGGGCCTCAAAGCACTTCTCTGCCATTTTGATTGATAAACAGAGTTTTGCTATTCATCTTGCTTTAACCTCCACCCACAGCCTCACCCTCTGGAACCTTGTTGTGGTTTATGGTCCTTGCAGGCAGCCTGCTAGGGATCAATTTGTTAATTGGCTTTGCAATCTGCAGATTCAGGATGAAGACCTATGGTTATTAATGGGAGATTTTAACTTTTATAGATATGCTGAGAATAGAAACAAGGCAGGGGGCAATTTTCATGATACCTTGGTTTTCAATAACATAATCAGTCACCTTGGCCTGGTTGAACTGCCAATCAAAGGGAGAAGTTATACCTGGAGTAATATGCAGGAAGTCCCTCTCCTGCAACAGATTGATTGGTTCTTCACTTCTGTTGCATGGACTTCCATCTTCCCCCTCTCTCTTGCCCTGCCCCTTGCTAGGATCACTTCTGATCATTTGCCTTGCAGAGTGCAAATTGGTACTAATGTCCCTAAAGAAAATATCTTTTGATTTGAGAACTACTGGTTTAACCACCCTGGAAGTATTGAACAGATTGAAAGTGCCTGGATCTCTCATCCCAACTCCGGCAATAGTGCCCATATTCTTAGTGCAAAATTTAAGAACCTTCGTAGAATACTTAAGCATTGGTCTAAAGGCATCTCAAACCTTTCTAAGCTCATTGCCAACTGCAATATGACGATTGCTTTCTTGGATAAATTGGAAGAACTCAAACCTCTCTATCCTCAAGAGTTTAATTTCAAGAAAATTATCAAAGTTCATATCGGCAACCTGCTGAGAATGCAGAATCAATACTGGAGACAGAGATTTACCCAACGCATGACTCAATTTGGGAATGAAAACACCAAATTTTTTCATTCAATGGCTACTGAAAGATTCAGGAAGAATGTGATCAGTCAAATCATGGATGATACTGGCAGAATGGTTTCTAATCATGAGGAAAAAGGAGCTTTATTCTGGAATGAATTCAGAAGAAGATTGGGTTTCTCTGTTCGCATTGATATGCAGTTTGACCTTCAAACCATTGCCAAACGGCATGATAACCTTGAAGATCTGTGTAGCCCTTTCTCTATAGAAGAAATTTATAATGTCATTCTTGATCTCCCTAGTGATAAAGCTCCTGGCCCTGATGGCTTTAACAACTCATTTATCAAAAAATGTTGGCCCATTATTAGATATGACATGTATAAGTTGTGTTTTGATTTCTTTCATCATCGGGCTGACCTCAAAAGCATCAATCACTCTTACATAACCTTGGTCCCCAAGAAAGATAATCCTGAGAAAGTGAACGACTTTAGACCCATCTCCCTCCTCAACTCCTCTATTAAGCTGGTCACTAAGCTTCTCGCTAACAGACTTCAACCTCTGGCAATGGAGATTGTACATGAAAATCAGTATGGTTTTATTAAAGGGAGAACAATTCAAGACTGCCTTGGTTGGGCCTTCGAATTCTTACATCAGTGCCATCACTCAAGAAGGGAAATTATCATTCTCAAGCTAGACTTTGAGAAAGCTTTCGACCTGATTGAACACTCTGCTGTCCTTGCTATGCTGCAGGCAAAGGGTTTCCCTCAAAAATGGATCATGTGGATCAATGAGCTTCTTAGTTCTGGGACCTCTTCTGTGCTCTTGAATGGAACTGCTGGAAAAGACTTCAAATGTATCCATGGTGTCAAGCAGGGAGATCCTCTCTCCCCCCTCCTGTTTGCCATTGCTGCTGACCTTCTTCAATGTGCTATTAACAAAGAATATGAAATTGGAAATCTTCATCCTCCTTTCCCCCAGAGGTCTGAGAACCCTTTCCCTATTATCCAATATGCTGATGACACAATTATTATCATGCAAGGTTGTGACTCCCAGCTTGCTATTCTGAAAGACATCCTCAATAAGATCAGTGTTTCTTCTGGCCTGATAGTTAATTTTCATAAAAAGTGCCTTGTTCCCATCAATATTTCTTCTGAGCGTGCCAATTCTCTGTCGCAATCCTTCGGATGTACTGTTGGCTCTTTCCCCTTTACATACTTAGGCCTTCCTATGGGTCTCACCAAACCTCAAGTAAAGGACTATGCTCCCCTTATTTGCAGAATTGAAAGGAAAATGGCTGCTGCTTCTTTGCACCTATCATATGCTGGTCGTTTGCAACTTGTTAACTCTGTCCTCTCCTCCTTACCTACATACTATATGTGCACTCTTAAGTTGCCCATCACTGTCATTGATATCATTGATAAGCACGGGAAGAAGCGCCTTTGGAGAGGCGAGAGAATTCGAAGAGAAAGGGCTACAATATGGCAGCTTGGGACTTGGTCAGAAAACCAAAAGCTAAAGGTGGGCTTGGTGTTATTAATCTGAGTGTGCAAAATGATGCTTTACTACTAAAACAACTTGATAAATTCTACAAGCAGGAGAAAATTCAGTGGGTCAGCCTCATTTGGCAAAAATATTACAATGGCACTGTGCCTCATCTGGAAAGGGAAAAAGGTTCCTTTTGGTGGAAGGATATCCTGCGTCTTAATGTCCATTTCAGGGGTGTTGCGATGTGTATCCCCAATCATGGAAATACAATCAGTTTTTGGGAGGATCTTATTATGGAAGGGTTCACTCTGATATTTTTCCTCATCTTATGGGCTTTGCTAAAGATCCTCGTATCTCTCTTTGGGCCCTCAGGTAGACTGCTTCCCTACTTAATTGTTTTAGAATCCCTGTAGCGAACATGGCCTCATATGCCATTTGTTCGGAGTTTGATTTTGGTGATTCATGACAACATGATCATTGGGACTAACCATATTGTTTGAGCATGTCTTTGTAGACATTTCTAGGTCCCAAGGATGCAAGAAAACCCCATGCAAAAATGCCTAAACAAAGGGTCAAAACCGAGCAAGAAAAGGAAAAGAGAAGACACCGTCGGATGAACCGACGGTCCCTCAAATACAAGCGTCGGTGCAATCGTCGGACGAGTTGGTGCACAGGGTCAAACCCTAGGTACCGTCAGATGAACCGACGGTCCATTATTTAGTAGCGTCGGACGAGTTGCAGAGGAAGAGCAAGGAAAACAGTAGCACCGGATGATCCGACGGTCTAAGTGGGGACCACGTCGGTCTATCTGATGCTTAGTTTGAATTCATACAGAGATGCGCCAAGACGAAGCCTTCAGCACCGGATGATCCGATGCCTTGGTCAAGACATAGCGTCGGTCTATTCGACGGTCTGTTGGAAGCTAACAGTAACGACTTGGACGCGAGGCCTTCAGCACCGGATGATCTGACGTGGCGTCGGAGCATAGAGTCGGAGCAGTTGTGTCAGAGAACCTCAACGGCTACGTGACGTGGGAGGGGCACCGGATGAACCGTCGCCCTGGAAAAGCATAGCGTTGGATCATCCGACAGTACCTTTTTCGGCAGCTTTTAGCCAACGGCTAGTTTGATGCCTTGGGCTATTTATACCCCCTCCACTCACCCATGTGAGGTTGCTGGATTGTGTGGAAGTGCAGAGGAGTTCAAGACACATTCAAGATCATATCCAATCCATCCAAGTGCTTAATTGCTCACCCTTAGACTAGTGCATGCTTTGTGTAAGTGCTTAGTGCTAGGCTTAGCTTAGAGCTGAGTGAGTGCAAGGTTGTGCCAACCTTGTGAGGTGATTCTTGAGTGAATCCGGTTGTACAAGGTTCGTCGGAAGCCTTGGGGCCTAAGTGGCTCACCGGCAATCGTCATCGACCCTCGGCTTGGTGTGGAGCGGCGAGGACACTTTGTGCGGGGGGACGTGGAGACCCCCTTCCTTGGTGGAGAAGCTCCTTAGTGGAGGCGGCATCAAGATGACCAAGGGAGCTTGACAAATGCCTAAGTGGCTAGCCTTTGTGGCAAGTCAAGTTGGTGCTCTTGGGAGAGACTTGGTGGCCGGGAAGCAATACTCTTGTGTGAGTGCTTCAACAACGTGGACTAGGGGTGGCTTAGTGCCTACCGATACCACGGGATAAATCGCGTGTCAAGAGTTTGCTTCCTCTCATTCCCTTTACGTTTCCGCATTTACTCTATTGCAATCTTTGCTTGCCTCTACTTTCCTAGAGTAGTATCATGCTAGGATTGGCTATAGGTTGCAAACCTTCTTTTGGGATGGGAGTTTCACACTAGAACAACCATAGTTGCACATATAGATAGTATGTTCTAGTTTACTTTTGTGTAAAATTTAGTGAGCCATAGGTTAAGGTTTTAAGTTGCCTAATTCACCCCCTCCCCCTCTTAGGCTAACGGGCATCCGATTCCTTACAATCCCCATGTCCAGGGAAGCCTATAATGAGTTACTTCAATTGCAGAACTTTCTTGATGACCTACACCCTGTGGATCAGGATGGAAAAGACTCTTGGATTTACATTTGGGGACAACATAGATATTCCTCCAGCAAGTACTGTCATTACCATTTCAGAGACATTCAACCCAATTTGACTATCCTTTGGATTTGGAAATCAAAATGTATACCCAAAATTAAGTTTTTCGCTTGGCTTCTACTAAATGACAGGCTTAACACCAGAAATATTTTGAGAAGACGGAGGGAATTCTTAGAGGATGGGTATAGCTGTGTTCTCTGTCTTGATGATGTAGAAGAATCAGTTGAACACCTTTTCTTTGACTGTCATTCTGCAGCATGCAGATGGTTTGCGCTGGGTATCACTTGGAATGATCATCTAAATATCCACCAAAATATACAGGCGGCTAAACTGGATTTTGCTCAACCCTTCTTCATGGAAATTTTTATGATTGGTGCTTGGTGTATCTGGAATGAAAGAAATGACCTCATTTTTAATGGAAAACCTCCATGCCTGGCTGCATGGAAATCGACCTTTAAAGCTCAAGTCTCAGAACATCTCATTAGGATCAAAGCAAGTCTTCATCCTTCCATCTTGCTCTGGCTGCAAGCCCTGTAACTGTTTTAGCTCTGTTTGGTTGGCCTTTTTTGGCCCTTTTTTCGCTTTTCTCTTTCTTCTGTTCGCCTAACCTCTGGTTGGGCCTGTTGTAAGTACTTGTTTCTCTTCTCCTTTAATATATATGCGTATTGCCGGGGGGCTTTGCCCCACGGTTCTCGGTTCAAAAAACTACAGAAGGTAGGAGAGATAGAAATCTTGCAAACTAAATCTTATGATAATCTTGCAGATTTATTCACAAAATCATTATCAACATCATTATTCCAGAAATACGTTTTTGGGATTGGTATGAGACAACTCAAAGATTTGCAAGAATCAGAGGAGACTCTCTTTGATATAACCTATATAAATAATCATCTGATTAGTGTACTCTTTTTCCTATATGAGATTTTCCTCACAAGGTTTCTCATAAAAGGTTTCAATGAGGCAACAACAATACAAGACCATACCTTATATCACCTAATTTTTCCATTAAGGGTTTAAGGGTGATATACAAGACATATTATATGTCATATCTTCTGTTTTCTCTATAAGAGTTTGTAAGAAGATATAAATCCTTTCTCATATTTTCCTATTAGGTTTTGGAGAAGGATGTTCAAACATGATCCTCAGATCATTATTCTTATTGATGAGTTTTCCTTACCAAAGGTTTTCTCATACTAATATCAAACAAGACAATAATGCCATATCATTTTCTCCTAATATTTTCCCACTGGGTTTTAAAGGAGTTTTAGTGACATATCATACAGATTGGTTTCTCCTCAAGATTTTCCCATAGGGTTTTTGAAGGAGTTTTACAAGATAATATCAAGGAAGATTGAAGTCAAATTACGTCAAGATCTCATGAAGCTATTGATCAAGGGGAGTGTTAAGAAATAATTAGTGGTGATTATTAGCCTAATTATGTAATTAACATATTCTTTAGTGCGTAATTAGGGAAAAGGCACCTGCACACCGTACGGGGGTGTCTCCCGCATACAGGTGCCTATCCACCCCCGAAAGGGTGCCTGTGTGCCCCTTCCTTGTACATAAATAGTGGGGTCCACCCCCACTCCATCAATCAATCACAATCACTGTTTCAACATTAATCATTCTCTTTTTTTGCAAATAACATCAAATTCCAGCGCACTTGCTCTGTCCGTATGTTATCCAGTTGACTTGCTTCTGCCGCGTCAAGAGCAGAGTGAATGGCGCGCTCCCGAGTCCCGATAGCGCGTGTAGACTGCTATATGCAGTCGTTGGTCTTTCGGAGATCCCACGCATGAGAATTGAGATTAATTGGAACCACTTGAACAGGACGCGAACCGAGAATAATCGATCGAGCAGACGATACTTGGCCAGTGATCGAGTGCATGCCGGCCCCCCACCACTTCGTGTCGGAAGATAATCTCGAGACGTGGCTTCATGCATTTGGGATCTGCTCTAGAACTTAACATGTGCATTCACAGCGATTGCTGCTGCATGCGTGGCACAGGGATCGCATAATAATGTTTCCAATATATTTGTGTTAACCGTGAAGTGGGATATATAGTTGATATCGTGTGTGTCGTCGAACGCTGCGTGGTAGAGTGTTTCATTTTGCAACTGCATACGCTCAGCGCCCGCCGCTCCGTACTAGCATCCAGTTGGGTCTTGGCCATGCATCGTCAACCGTGGAGGAAAATTCGAATGGATTAGGTATGGCGAGCACACGCAGTCCATGCATATTGCGGCGATTGTGTTAGGCGAGTCGTCGAACCCGCCGCATAATAATACGAAGGAAACGACGGTGGTCCCCGCGAAGACTTTGGGTCGTAACGTCAACCATTGCGGCGAGCGACTTGCAAGTTGAGCCTCGCGACGCGTGAACAGCAGTGCCGACGGGTCTGGCTGAGAAGGGCGAGAGAAGGCCATTTTTTGAAATCTGAATGCATTTTCGGCAATTTTGCTGTGGGCCGAGAAACCTAAGCGCCTCAGACAAAGCCATAGGCCCATAGCAACTCTTTAGTTTGGCAGCCAGCCCAGAGCCCACATAGCAACTAGTTTGCCGGCCTGTGCCAGCCCGCCGTCTCTCGCCGGTTTCGTGGTCGTTACACGGTAACACGGCACGTTGCGCCACCAGTCCACCACGGCACCACCAGACCACCGGCCACCACCGGAGAATCCGCGTGCAAAAATCTGAGACTCGTCGACGGCGACGGATAACGACCACCTGACAACGCGAACAGTAGTACCCTGAATCCCTGATCGAGGTGGTCACCCGGCCAGCCAGCCACCCCGGGCCTCCGAAACGGAGACTCGTCGCGCAAGTTCGCACAACGACCCGACGGGAGCCGATGACAGCCTGTGAAACGACGTGCATGCAATCAATTGGACGCTGCCACCCACGCCGTGGTCGGTCTCGTCGTCTCGTGGGGGATCGTCCGACGACGGAGAGGCACGCAGCCGGACGGCCACTCCGGCGTCGCTGTCAGGGCGCGCGGCGGCGTCAGCGGGATCGATCAAGCATTCAAGCGATTCATTCCACGGATAAGTTTCTTCATCCTCTCTCTCTCGTCGTGCCAAATGATAAAATCCTGGGAGAAGTTAACGGATAACCTCCCCGGCCGACGCGCGGGTCTTTGGACTCTTGCGCGCGGTGGCCCGCGCGCGCGCGCGCGTTGCTGTCCGGCCGGCCGGCCGGCCGCCGAGCTACGAACATGTGTAAGCCAGTAGCCGCGACGAGCGGACACCCGGGCCGGGGTCGATCGGGTGCGTGCGATATCTTAGCAATTTAGCGCGCGCGGTGGATATCACCGGCCGTAACCAGAACGGCTTGGAAAGCCGAGACACCTGATCGACCGACCGGTGGTTTATTTATGTGGTGCTTCGCTTAAGCATTGCCTATAGCCGCGGCGTTGCTTTGCTTGGTTAATTAGTTGGTTGGTTGGTTGGTTGGCAATCTGAAAAATTGAGGCCCCGCGCGTCACATGGCCCCGACGACCCGGAGCGCGCGGCACCACCGCACCAGACGCTGCTACTGCACCCGCACGACAGGTTAACGGCATGATGTGATCTGAGTCAGTGTATGGGGCCGATGTGGGTAAACTAGATTCGCTAATCATGCGTGCTGAAAAGGATTGTGTTACACCGTACCGCGAGCGCAATCCAGCGTACGTGCAGTCCTTTAATTTGATGATTTGCTTGTTATTTCTCCTTAAGGAATGTGCAGCGCTCGCGCACGTAGCACGTTTAAAGGATTCGTGTAGTCAAATTTGTACATTTTTTATCAAATTTATAGAAAAATGTAATGGCATCTTGCTAAAACGCAAAAACAAATGCACTATATCGAGACATATTTCATGGTAGATTTAGATGATACTATGACTATCTGATCTTATATTGATGTTTGGTTAACACATAATTAGAGAACTTTGAATCTATTTATTATCTTTATACATTTTTTTTGAGAATTATTATTTTTATACTTGAGTGTTAAAAGAAGCCACCACATTTGTCGGGATGGTCTAGAAATTCCCACGTTAATCCAAAATAAGAGAAAAATATACATCATTAGATTTTATGAAGATCTGAAGGTCCACATTAATCCAAATACATAGATTCAGAATTAAAAAAGGAAATCCAAAAAGTCTATATTCAATATAATACAATTAATAAATACATAAATTCGGAATTAAAATATAAAAAATAGTAGTTAATGTTTATACAGATTGGGAAAGCAAAAAAATAACAAACTGAAGAGTAAATAACAAATACAATTATAATTTAAGAAAGTTTCACACGACGGGCATTAAATTTGTTCTCTATCCTGCTAAAGTACTAAGTAAGAAGCTCATGAAATATTTATCCAGTAGCCTTGCAAGGCTCTAAATGCCAACATTGACAAGACATGACCACACATGATGAAAATAAATTTCGGTTACGAATTAAAAATCAATCTCTTTGTTCAAAGGGTTGAAGTTAAGTCTTGATGGTTGGCCCGCACATTCTGGCAAGCGAGCCCGAGACGATGGGAGATTTGCCGTGCAAAAGTCAAGACTTAACTCTAATATTTTTTTAAAAAAAACACCATCCAAATAACAAAATTCGAATGTATCAATATCAATTCTGAATTTTAAGCTCCAATATTTACATTGGTATTAGTGATTTTAAAAGAATGAATAATGAATTAAGGTGAATAAAGAAAATACAATGTCAACATAGCATTTTAAAAAATATGGTTTATCAAATCTAGCCGCGCTATTAGCGCGGGCCAACTTGCTAGTTAGGATAAACTAAAGCGAACTATGATTTGGGGCGCGCGGAGAGAGCACTAGGACGCTGTAGCATCAAGAAGCAGTGCAAGACGTTGCAAACGCGCACAGCAAACCTCATATTGTACACATTATTTGTCGATCGGCCGTCACCCAGGTCAAAATTAAGATGATGACTATGCTGTTGTTTTTATCCATTATCCATACTCAAATCCACACCCACCTCAAATGGGGAGGGTATGGGTAGAAAATAATTATCCATTGAAGAAATGGGGAGGGTAGGGTGTGGGGAGGGTGCAAATAATCGATTGGGTATGTATAGAATCTAGTACAAAACTAGTTATCCATTGGGTATGGGTGGGAATGGGGAGGGTAAGAAGTGGATAATAATTGTTTGGATTTGGGTATGAACAAAAGTGGATTTGTCCATACCCTCCCATAAGTTGCAGCTTAATGATGACACTGTACGTGTACGTGCTACAGACACTTAGATCGTTCATCGAGCTAGCCATAGCTGGGTGTACGTTCGTAATCGTCAATATCCAGTCAAAAGTTTTTACGTTGAGACTTGAGATGATCATGAAACCAATCGAGAAAACAAAAGGTAAAAGAGGAGTGAGGAGAATCAAGGAACAGAAAAGCCGTAGCAAGGCCCTCGCCATCGAGGACGAAACATGTTACGCCTGCGCCGGGCAACTTGTTTGCTTGCAATGATGCGAGGAGGGCCGGGGGGCACCAAGCCACACAGACACAGGCACACAGAGCATACGGAATCACATGCCGTTGTTGCATCCTATTGATGAGCGCCACCACACCCACACCACACCCCACCAGCCAGCCCGCCCCCCACCTGCTGCGCCCCCCTGGTGGCATCCAAAGAGAGCTTGCTGTCGGTCCGGCATGCATGGGCCTCGTCGTCGCGCTCCTTGGGGCTCCGGGTGCCCGGCGGCCGTGCTCACGTCGAGATCTTCCATCCTTTTGACGCAGATTTCGCTGTTGGAGCGGAGGACCCGATCGACCTCATGCATGCATCCATCCCGTGTCTGCTCGGGCCAGAGCATTGCATCTGTGCTTGATGCTTCATGTTTCCCCCTTTTCTTTGTATAGTTTGGATCTTTTCTTTTGTTTTTTACTATGATCAAGTCCTTGATCACTGATTCAGTACTTAAAGTAGTAGCGCCCAGTGGAATAGTACTGGATCCTTGTGCTAGACAGTGCTGCAACCTGCACATCAAATTTGTCACCCTGGATTTTGGTCTCGCTCCGTACGTGCGCTCCCCTGGTCCTAGGCTCCTAGCCGCACTAGATCATCGATGCATGGATGCATGTTGGCATGTGGCTGTGGAATGTGTCGTGGGCTTCGTCCACGAAACAAAGACCGACAAGTCATCTCGGTGAGAGTGGACGGCGGTGTGGGTGTGTTGGCAGGTTGGGATCAGTTTCCTCTCTTTCCTGCCTTTTCTCCAGCGGCTACAACGTCAACTCCTTTAGAGCATCTCCAGCAGTTTGATAATTTTGACTTGACTAATTTTATGATTTGCCAAGTTGCTAAAGTATTTGCCAAGTCAACTTCTCCCGGACGGCCATCTCCTAGCTACTCCACGCCACCCCCTCTCGTCGGCTTTGCAACAAATCGCACGCCCTCACGCGAGGGAGCAGAGTGAGCGTGACGTGGGCAGGGGAGGTCGCGGCGCCGCGCGCCTATTCGGGAACTTGCGCCACCAGCCGGTCGAGCTCACGGGGACGTGCTGTCGCCCGAGCGAGCGCCTTCGCTACGCGTTGTTGGCCAAGCGAGCTAGAGGTGCTCCGCGTGGCCGCGCAATCGGCCGTGCTGATGGCGAGCTAGTCCTCCGCGGGGTTGCGAATCTCGCCGGCGGTAGAGTGCGTCGAGCTCGACCTCCTCCATGGGCCTCGCCACCAGTCGGGTGAGCTCAAGGTCCTCCAGGGGGCGCACCGTCGCCCGGGCGAGCTCCTCCGCTATGCATCGTTGGCCGAGCGAGCTGAAGATACTCCGCGTGGCCACACAGTCGGGCGAGCTGGTGGTCCGCCGCGGGCCGTGGAACTCGCCGGCGGCCGAGTGAGCCGAGCTCCGCCGCGGGCCTTGCGGCCGGTCGGGTGAGCTCCTCCCAGGATCTGCGCGGGGACGAGGACACGGAGAAAGCTACACAAACCACAATGGCAACCTGGATGCGCGTGCGTAAATCTACGCGCGCGAGGATGGTTATTCCAAGTTGCTATTGATGCAAAGCTGTTTTACCAAACTGTTGGAGGTTGATTTTTCTTGTTTCGCCAAAATCAGATAAATGCCAAGTTAAAATAGCAAAATGTTGGAGTTGCTTTATCAGTTGTGTTGTAAAAAAAACTCCTTTATCAGTCGGCGGGTCGCCCTCTGGCGGCGTCATTTTCGGGAGCTCTCCGCGGCGCGACCGGCCAACGATCCGGCGCAACCTGCCCCAAGTGCCCATGCGGCATTCGGCGCGGGCTCGGCACGTCACCACGCGTACATGTCGCGCTGCTGGCCGGTGACTAGTGCCGAAACTTGAACACTACTCTGCGGATGCCAGATCGAGTCGAACCAAGCTGAAACTCGCTTCGGCTATGCTTAACCACGAAGCACGCCGGTTACCATGGAATTGAGAAGACTACTAATAAATGCTTAAGTAGATAGTACAAACGCTCGTATACGTATACAAGTCAAACGATCTATAGATTTAGTAAGCTTATATGGAAGAATAACAAAACATTTGCAATATCATATTAGTGTTATTAAGGTATCACTATATTTAGACTAATTAGTATTTTAGTTACAGCCGATGCATCTAGCAAAAATGAAGAATATGTGATGAGTTCATCTATTATAAAGATATACATGCCTAATTTCTCTAATAATGTGCCCATCAATAATGACACACATGTCCTAATAAATTCATTGATCTTAAGATGCGTTAGGCCAGTCTCGGTGGGGGTTTCGTGAAATTAAATAGACTGCCACGTAAGCAATTTCGATGATGTGGCAGTGTATTAATGAAGAGAGAGATAAAATGAGTTTCATGAGGATGAAACCCTCTCTACACAGTTACCTAGACAACTTGTGTCATGAATGCAACCTAGAAAACAATAATAGATGAAACTATGCATTGAGAGGGATGTGTTTCATTATACTCCCTCCATCCATTTACAAGGCCCATTTGCACTTGACTCAAAGACCAAGGAAAAGAAATAAAGTCACTCGCATCATTAATCTCCGGAGAAGCATGTGAGAGGAATTTATTGCTCGCACAGATGCCAAAGTGATGATTTAGTGTTTTCCAATGAAAAACACAAATGGGCCTTGCATAAATGGAATTTTCAGATTTCAAAATAGGCCTTGGATAAATGGATGGAGGAAGTAGTTTCAAACATTTTTAGATGATGTGTCACTCTAGGTAATCGTGTTCATGACATCTCCACTGAGAATGGCCTTATACACTTATACTCCTTATGTTCCTAATTGTAAGTCGTTTATTTAACTTTTCCAAATGCATGGTTTTTGCTATCAATGTAGATACTCCCTCCGGTTCCACAAAAGAGGTCGTTTAGGACATGATTGCGCTTACCTAGTAGTTAATGAGGGGTTGATTTTACCTGTTTGCCCATATTAAATTGCCCGAGGGGTGCATTGGAAACTTTAAACATGCCCGTATGTCTATTGGTTTGGTCTGCTGGACCTGGGATTGGAGGTCACTGGTTCGGTACGTGGTGGCTTTTTTTTGTTCTTTTTTCTTTTTGTTTGTTGTTGAGCTCGCTTGCATCCGAGACCTTTCTTGATTGCATATACTCAACGCCACTTCTTTTCTTCTCTGATCCACGCCACTTCATCCAGCAATTTTTTTTGCATGGGGATCGCATAGACCTTGTTTCTTGCTTGCATCTTGCATGTGAGTTGCATGGATCTCGTTTCTTCTTGCATCTCCACGCCACACCAGGTTTCATCTCGTAGAGCCTTGATGACGATGGCAACGCTGTTTTTGATCTCAACGAGCCTGAGCATGGATGGCAACGGTAATGCAACTGTTAGAATTTATGTGGGTGGCTTGGCCCAACAATTAAATTCAGAAATTCCTAAATAAATCTAAAAACAACTTATATATGGAAGTTGGTCTCATCTTCTAAAGACTCCTTACTAGTGGCCCATACATATGAGTGCATGGCTTTGTTTGGTTGGGGAGGGGAAAAATTTCCCCCTCACTTTGACCACTAATGAAGGGTATTAAACAATGTCAATTTTCAAAACTACCTCCACAGCCCTGTGTAAAATCCCGAGACAAATCTAATGAGGTATTTGACCGCATGATTAGAGAATGGTTACTGTAGCATTACTGTAGCAAATCATCAATTAATTATGCTCATTAGATTCGTCACGCAGAGTTACACTCATCTGGGAAAAGGTTTTGCAAATAGACTTCATTTAGTACTTCATGCACGCAAGATTCCCTAAGCGAAGTTTTTTTCCTCCCCCAACCAAACATAGGAGGGAGTAGTGGAATCCTTTAGTGCCACCTTGCTAGTGGGAGGTCGAGGAACCAACTTATATATGGAAGTTGTTCTCATCTTCTAAAGACTAGTATGAGGAGGAGAAAGGAAGTCCACACGCGTGCGCTCGCTCGCTCACCTCGCCTCGCCGGGCGGGGCGGGGCGCACGACACCTATGTGAATGGTCCGCCGAAATCCGGCTGCTCGCCTTGCGTGAGCGCGGTCTCCTTTTGCAGTTTTAGTTTTTGGTTTCTTGGTTTGCTGTGTCCAAAACAGACTCAACTTAGAGTCCTACTCGTGATTGTGTTTCTTGAGGTCGGTTTCCCGGACTACATAAGCAGACCACCGGCCACGCTAAAACGTACCGAATCAACAACTAGAGTTTTGCCTCTGCTTATTGCTGCGCCGCCACCGCTGAGACTCCAGCCCGATCGTTCGCGTGCACCTGCGATCGGGCGAGCAGGTCTCCGGAACCGTCGTCTTTGTGATCCTGCATCGGGAGAAGGCGAATAAGGTTTTTGAGAAGCACTTTTCGCGCGACTGCTCCCAAAACTTCGTCACGGCTCGTCTTCCGACAAGATCCTGGGGCACTGCGTCCCGCGTCATCTTTGTGGGGCTAATCGAAGTCTTCCGTCGCCGTTGATCAACGACAGTGACAGCGACCAGGACGATCTCAGCTTCTCTTTCGGGAATCTCTCCATCACGTTGCCATCTACATCTACTAGTAGCAGGTATTATACTTATAATCTATTCTTTTTGTTCCGCTTAATCAGCATGTTTAATCTGTCTAGTGTACGAGTTGTGTTTACACTAGTTGCCATGATATATGATGTGCTTAATCTAGTTGTTCTTTAAATCATGAATTATATTATGATTTTAATCTGGAAATTACCTAATATTTCAACAACAACATTATATTTTATTGTTTCGTTGTTTCTCTTTGAGTATGAGGACGTTAGTTGTTTCGTTTTTCATATTCACATCTGCCGCATGCAAGTAGTTTCCATTCTTAGTGTCCGATGATAAGGAGGCCAAGGTGACCGGCGGCTCGCAGTCCATGGTGAGGACGAAGACAGGCACGAGCGACAGGGAGTGTTGACGGTCGATTTTGGTACACCTAGCTATGAGTTTACTGTCAACAGTTGCACGTATTTGATATTCTAACTAATGGTACTAACCCCCCGGAGGTATCAAGTTCACTCTCGCATGTCGATTTTGGAGTTTGTTGTTTACGCAGGAAATTAACATTAAAGAGGAGACTTTCGGGATAAGTTCATCAAGCACTTCAAGAAAAGATCATGAAGCCCGACACAAGTCAAGACACGTCATGAACATGACTCCAAAGGGCCCAGGGACCGAAGCATGAAGCCGGAAAACTCCAGGGACCTAGACAGAAGATGCTGAAGCTTGCGCGACAAGGAGCTTTGTCTAAACTGTGGAGAAGACGACGTCAAGGGCCCACATGCATAAGGGAGCAAGTCAACAATTGATCGAGAAGCATCAGGGAGCGAGACGGGGCCGAACCGGGACGAAATGGTCCTGGGCCGGTCGGCCCAGGCCGGCCGGCCCAGCCTGTTTCGAGCCCGGTTCGCGTTCCCCTTTGCCCTAGGTGCTTGTTTATTTAATGCCTTTGCCTCTGCCTGCCGCCACATCCATCCATTCATCAGAGAGCCGCCAACACGAAGGAGAAGCACCGGGAGGAAGTCGACGGCCACCGCAAGTCCTCGAGATGCCTAGGAGATGGCCTAGGCCATGCCCTAGCCGCCATGGTTGGCCCTGCGTGGTGAAGCCATGGTGGAGTTCCGGAGCCGTGACCTGAATTTGTCAAGTCATTTGTACCTTCAAAATTCGATGGTGATATAAATCAATTCTTATCTTTACTTTGATCTACTACGAGTTGTGCTTATTCATATGAGTAGCTATCATATGCCTTTAGTAGGATTAGATCGAATCATGGTGATTAGTCTTGTCTTGCGGATACACCGTAGTAGTGCACGGACCTAGGTTGTTGCTCGGTGATGAATATCCTTGCGTAGTGACAGTACGGTGGAGGAGAAAGCGGTGAGTGAACGTGTATCAGACCACTCCATATCGGGTTACTCCATATCGAGTGTAATCCTTATCATAGTATAGGTTTAGATTGGTTTTTCGCCTTGGCCGGAACGACAACGAGAAGATGATAGGCTAGGCTTACCTTTTTTATGCTTACCTTTATGGCTAGGTGGATGTGATCCATACATCCTCATGTATGTTTAATAACCTTTATGCAATCAACACTTCACAAAGGGTTAGACCGGTAGGTTAGATAGAGAACCTTAGTGGTTTGCTTCTGATCCTTGGATTGACAAATCTAGGGAGGACCCTCCTTGGTGAAAAAGGCACCAAGTCACCCGTAGACTTGCGGTGAACTTGAGCACGGTTTTGCACCGTCAACAGCGAGCTGGGGACGCGAATGGACGAGCGACGACGAGCCGCGTTGGGCGAGCGAGCTGAGGGACGCGAGCGGGCGAGTGATGATGAGCCGTGTTTGACGAGCAGAAGACGAAACGCACACGTGCGCACACCCGGGAGACGAGGCAGCGTATTTACTCTGGCGCGGAAGACGAAACGCACGCAGGGGCAACATCGTCCAAAATGGCGCAGGAAACACATAACGACTTCTTTTTCCGCACTCGGCTTACTCTCCAGAACGACCACTTTTGTGGAACCGGAGGGAGTATAGTGTATGTCTAGATGCATAATAATATCAATGAACTTAGAAAAGTCAAAACGACCTACAATTTGGAACGGATGTACTAACTTATAGGAAGAGAAGTCCATTTTTGTCCCTCAAACTATAGTCGAAGTTTGGTTTTGACCATCAAACTCGAAAACTATGAATCTTTGACCATCAAACTCGTAAAACAGTTCACAATTGGTCATTGGTGATTTTAGAGTGTAATTTTGCCGACGTGGCTGACACGTTGGTAGGGCCCTCATGTGAGCCCCATCTCTCTCCTCTCTTTTCTCTCTCTTTCTTCTCTCCTCTCCCTCTCTTCTATCCCCCGTCGGCCGCCACCCTCCCGCAATAGTAGCCACCACTTCAGCAAGAGAGGGGGAGGAGAGAAGAAAGAGAGAGGAGAGATATGGGGCTGACATGTGGTCCCCACCGCCACATGGCTGACACCTCAACAAAACCACCCTCTAAAAATCACACCTAACGCCCAACTGTGATCGGTTTTGAGAGTTCGATGGTGAAGATCCTTAGTTTTTGAGTTTGATGGCCAAAATCAAACTTTAGTTATAGTTCAATGGTACAAAAATGGACTTCTTCCTAACTTATAACCAATTTTCTAGGAGATACTTGTAGAGAGTGGTGTGTGTGTGTGTGAGAGAGAGAGAGAGCATTTTTCGGAGTATGTTATAATTAATATTGAAAGGTTTGATTTATTTAAATTGGAAATCAATGAATTTGAGTTGAAGGTTTATTCAATTTAGTAAAAAGTTTGTGAGATCAAATCGAAAATTTGATCATTAAGTTTTAAGAGTTGGAAAGTTTCCCTTGCAGGGTTGGTTCATTATTGAGTTTAAAGTTGGAGAATAATTCATGATAATTAATTTATTTGAGTTGAATTGAAAATTTTGACTAGAATCTTGGTTGCATCTAAGTTAGAGAAGGAAAAAGGAAGGCCAATATTGAAGCTCAACCGTTAAATATAATCTTATATCGTGTCCTTATATACTATAAAGATCGAAAACATTTGAAAACCTTTCTCACCTGAATCAGATCCATTGTGCCCTTCACACTGAACCCACACATCATTAATTCGAAGGAGTGGATACGGTGGAGATCCATAAAAACTAGAAGTTAGAAAATATTTCTGACAAATTCGTTATTTTTCTCATCGAGCGCCATCCTACTCGCTACTGATGTACCCAGCTGCCTTGCCTAATTGTCATAAAGAGACAAAAACAAATCATATAAGTTTCCACACTTGTGTCCACAAACCAGAGCTATATCTTTTTAAGATACACATATATAAAAAAAGTTTGTCATATGGAATATAGAGCTGAAAATATGCAACTGACAAAATACCAAGTTGAAAAGTACTATTCACCATCACATCATATGTTTGTACACTAATTAAGAGTATTGAACGTAGATTAATGATGAAACCTATTACATAACCCTGGGTTAAATCTTAAAACAAATCTATTTAAACCTAATTAGGCCATGATTAGACAATGGGTGCTATAGTAAACATGTGCTAAGGTCAGTCTCAGTGGTATTTCACGAACACTTTTACCTAGACTGCCATATCATCTTTTCATTGCAATGAAACTATCAGTCTCGATGCACAATTTCACTACACAATTTCATAGACATGGTGCAACATTTAATTGTAGAATCGTGTTGTGATCAAATGTGTTGGGGAATTGGGTAAAAACCTTTCACCCTCGAAACTCCGGAGGTGTCGAGACTCCAAAGAATTCGTGTAAACATGCAGGAAAGATGAATTGTGTAAACATACAGGAAAGATCCAAATGAAGGTTTCACTTTCGTGATTTCTAAAGAATTCGCTAACCCTTTGACCATGGGTGGAACAATCACCGAATGACCATGAATTCACAGGTTTGTCTGTTGTTTCAGGACGAGGGAAATTTCGGAGGTCGTTGCTGATTCGGGAAACTTTGGTGATGGAAACTTCAAAGATCTCTGTGGGAACGGGAAAATTCCATTGCGGCTGCAATGTTGAAGATCTATGCGAATTCGTTGAAGTTCGACTTCGGTGAAGGTCTCAGCGGTGAAGTGCGCGAAGCTGTCTACCTGCGGATCTTCGCTAGGACAAGGCGAAAATCGTGAATGAACCAAGTCAAAGGAGCGGTGCCAAAAAATCAGGTTCGAGGTGTGAATGAGTGGATGGCTTGTAAATATATGGAATTAGTTCTGCAAATCACAGGGTGTAAAAGACGTTCATGTACATGTTCACATTTCGAATATTCCCTAGATTTGAGGGTAATCTTGGAATGTAAAAGCCCCTTTGTCTCCCTATAAAAGGGGGCTCGAGGGCACGTGTAAAGGGATTCACAACTTTTGAGGCAAGCACTGTCTTTCGGAGATTCCTTGTCGTGTATTTGTTCGGGAATTTCTCTTCATCCGAGTTTGGGGGTCCATTTGAATTTTTGACCGCCAACATTGGCGCCCACCTTGGTCTCAGCCAATAAACAACTCACGATGCCTCCACGGAAAAAGTCCAAGAAGAACACACCCGCTGAGGCTAACCAGGAAGTCATCACATCGAATAAGACAATGGAAACTTTCTCACTGCATAGCCTTTGTAGATCTCAGACCAGGAAAGGAGAGCAAAACTTGAAGCCCTTCAGAAGGCACGAGCTGAGAAAACTGTGCATACTCTCGGAAGCATTCATTGAAGAAGAAGTTGAAGAGGAAGATGACGAGGTTGTGGACAAAGAACTAGAAATAGTAAACCAAAAAGTACTAATGCTTCAGAAGGAGAAAGAAAGATTCGCGAACCAGCTAGAAGCAAAAAGAAGAGCTTTGGAGAAATTAGAGAAACTCAACCAGACAAAAGAACAACTAGAAAAAATGCAAAGAGAAATTGATGAAATGAAAGAGCAAGAAAACAATTCACTATGGCGTGATTCGCCACACCAAAAATCTGGCCAGCACAAAAGAACACTAAGAGAAAACTTTTTCACAGGCAATGAAATCTCACCATTCGCAGACCCAGAATCGCCACTTTCACTAGGGTTGCAAACAACACCATGGCCACTGAAGTATAAACCAGTTTCTCTCCCAAAATACAATGGATATGGGCACTCTAGGCAATTCATTATGAGCTATGAAGCAGCTGTAAATCCAACAGGAGGAGATGATGTTGCATTAGCCAAATCTTTTATCATTGCTTGTGAAGCTCCAGTTCTCAACTGGTATTCCTTGTTTCCTCCACACTTAGTCTGCAGCTAGATTGATCTCAATACAAAGTTCATTCAGGCATTTCAAGTGCTTCATGAAATTCTACAAAACCATCGAACCACTTCAATTGCAAGCAAAGAGACCGGGAGCCACTGCAGAGATTCGTGAGAAGATTCATGCAACAAAAGTCCCAAATTCCGGGAAAAGATGACAAAACAACAATCCAAGCACTAATCAAAGGTATGACTCCAGAACCAATAGCTTTGTACTTAACCAGAAAATAACCATAGAGAATTGAAGAACTCTTTGACAAACTAGAACAACACATCAAGTCTGATGAAGATCATCGAAAAAGAGTTGCTAAGCGAAATCAAGCAAGACAAGGCAATAGAGGAACAACATGGAGGCCTCAGTTTCAAACTCCACGAAACATCAACAATGTGGAAAATCCTCAGTTCAACCAAGACAACAGGCCAAGCACAAGAGGAGGCTTCCCATCAAGAGGAAGGGGGAGAGGAAGAGGACCTCCGAAGATCCAAAATCATGACGCAAGAGATTCATACTTTTACTGCAGATATCATGGGAGAGGTCACAACACTGAAGCTTGCCTAGAAACTAGAAAAACATAGCAAGAATACAACAAGAGAAAACCATGATGAATATTGCCTCACAGTACCGAATCAGTTCCGTCAAAACTTCTGGCAACCGCAGCTCATATGGGTCCACAGCCAAGCCCAATCCCGATTCAGCAATTTCAACAGGCACAGTCGTCATGGCAACCTTTGCAACAGTTTTTCCCTCAATCTCAGGTGATTCAAACCATTCAGTAGCCGCAACCAATTCAAGAAATGTTGCCGCCACCACCAGTCAATTCAGTAAAGTCAGATTCAAGTTCAAGAGGCCATAATCCGAAAGCATTGCCTTCTTTTGGGACTATCATGCCCATCACGGGAGGCTCAACCATGGAGTTCGAAACAAAGAGGCAGAGAAACAACTACTTCAGATCTGTGAATACGATCATCAATGACGGTCCATCAGCGCGACCAGAATGGGCCAAGGTGCCGATAACAATCACCGAACAAGATTTCAGGTTGAAATCAACCGAGCACAATGATGGCATGGTCATCGAGGCAAATATCACCGGATGGGTGATCAGAAAAGTCCTAGTGGACAATGGAAGTTTGGCAGATATTCTATTCATGAAAACCTTCGAGAAAATGAGCTTGAGTCCACACATGCTACAGCCACCGGAGTACCCATCGCTAGATTTCGGTGGAAAGCCAATCAAGCCAGCAAGAAAGATACCTCTTCCAGTATCCTTCGGAGATCCGGACAATGCTAGAACCGAGACTCTAACTTTCGAAGTGGTCAATATGTATCATCCCTACTTCGCAATCTTTGGCAGAGGATTCATTAACAAGTTCAACGCCGTGATAAGGCAACAATTTCTGTGTATGAAAATCCTAACACCCAAGGGGGTCATCACAGTATTTGGTGACCAACAAGAAGCAAGAAACATTGAGAAGGGCTTCAAGCCGGGCCAAAGCAATGTGCATCAACTGAACTCCACCGAAGAAAAGAAAGAACCCTATGTTGAGGCCAGGAGGGATAAGCAAAAAGTTGAAATAGCTGCTGATGGCGAAACAAAGAAAGTATATCTAGATGACATGCCAGATAGAGCAGTAGTAATAGGGGCTCATCTTAGCCCCGAAGAAGAGAAAGAGCTCGTCGAGTTTCTGAACAAGAATAAAGATGTTTTCGCTTGGTCAGCGAGAGACTTGCAAGGTGTCGACAAGGATATTATCGAACATGCCCTGGACACAGATGAGAAAATGACTCTGAAGAAACAAAAACTCAGGAAAATGTCCGAAGAAAAGGCCAAAGCAGTGGAGGCCGAAGTGCAGAGGCTTCAGGACGCCAAAGTGATTAGGGAAGTCATGTACCCTGTTTGCCTAGCTAACATTGTCCCAGTAAAGAAGAAGAATAGGAAGTGGAGAATGTGTGTGGACTTCACAGATCTGAACAAGGCTTGCAAGAAAGATGATTTCCCACTCAAAAGGGTGGACAAGGTTGTTGATGACGCTGCGAACAATGAGATGCTTTCACTCCTAGACATGTTCTCAGGATACCACCAAATCAGGGTGCGAAGAGAAGATGAGGAAAAACAAGTTTCATTACACCTTTCGAAACTTATTGTTTCGTAAGAATGCCAGAAGGGCTAAAGAATGCAGGATGCACTTTTTCAAGAATGATAGCTATAGTGCTTCATCCTCAGCTTCAGAGAAATATTCTAGCATATGTCGATGACATAATCGTCAAGAGCGTTCAAAGAAATGATCACATCGGCGATTTGGCAGAAACCTTCACGAATCTCGGAGCAGCAAACCTCAAGCTGAATCGTGATAAGTGTGTTTTTGGAATTCACAAGGGATAGGTCTTGTGTTGTTTGGTTTCGACAAAGGGCATTGAAGTGAACCCTAACAAAATCAAGGCTCTAATTGAGATGCAAGAACCCGTTTTAGTGGCTACCCTTAACAGATTCATACCCAAAGCTGCAGAGAGAAGTTTGCCTTTCTTCCAAGTTCTCCGAAGTTCCAAGAATTTTCAGTGGTCTGAATCTCAGAAGCAAGCTTTCCAAGAACTCAGAGATTACTTGTCAAACATGACGAAGCTATGTCCTCCAGAGCCAAAATCACCACTTCTGTTGCACCTATCTGCTTCTAATTCAATTGTGAGTGCTGTATTAGTACAAGAGAAAGAGGAAGAGGGAAAATTGAAACAAATTTCAGTATACTTCACTTCGGAAGCCCTTTCAGGCTCTCCAAACTTTTCTATTCGGAACTAGAAAAGATAGCATATGCAGTCATTATGGCAGCAAGAAAACTGAGGCATTACTTCGAAGGTCACAGAATAAGAGTCATCACGAATCAGCCACTGAATGACCTATTCACAAACAAAGAAGCTTCAACTAGAATCATCAAATGGGCAGCCGAACTATCAGAATACACTGTAGACTTCGAAAGAAGAAGCACGATCAAATCACAAGTCCTGGCAGACTTTGTCGTAGACTGGACATCGCCATCCCAAACTCTGGCGAAAATATAACCATGCCATGGATGGTGCACTGTGATGGAGCTTGGTGTGATAGAGGGGTTGGAATAGCAGCAATTGTAACATCTCCGACAGGAGTTGTGATAAGATATGTCGGGTGGCTTGATTTCGCAGACGACGTCCATTCCACGAACAAATGTTCATCATCAAAACAAACTCGAAAGTAATTCAAGAACACATCGAGAAAGAGAGCGAAGCAAGAAATCCGATCCTAGTGAAGTATCTCGAGAAAATTAGAGAAATGGAAAAGCACTTTAAGGGCTACATAGTTCAACACATCTCAAGAAATGATAACAACGAGGCAGACAAGCTGGCAAAAGTGGCAGCACAAAAGTAAGCGATACCTCCTGTCGGTGCGGAATATGGTCCCGACACTAACCGGTAGATAGCGCCTAGGTCTATCCCTCAATGGTCGATGCCAAGCAACAAATGACACAAGGTTTTATCCCGGTTCCGGCCGAGGGGGGCCGTACGTCCCGGCGAGGGGCGTGCTCGTGGCGCTATATTGCTCGGCCGGGGTGCTTGTAGTGGGGCAAGTACAAGCAAGGCGGGAGAGGAAGCGTGACTTCCAAGTCCCCGGGAGAGTGGTGAAGAAGTTGTGGGAGAATAAGAGAGTGAGTGCACGGTGTGTTCGTTGAGCTCTTGTCCCCCGCGGCCGGGGGCTCGCCTCCCCTTTTATAGATCAAGGGGACGGCGGGTTACATGCGCGCCGCGCTACTTAGCTATGTGGAAAAGTGCGACGTGCTACGGTGTAGAGTGGGCGGCCGTCCGTGCGATCCCCGCCACGATCCGGTCATCATGGCTCGACTTGTACCCGAACGGTGGCGGTTCGAGGGTAGGAGAGAGCGGCGGATGGCGGTGATGTCCTCTCGATAGGCTCGAGGGAGGTGCGACGGCGGCCCGTACGGCGCACGGGGGAGGCGGCGAACGGCGTTCCTTCCCAACGCGCCTCACGGGGATGGAGTCGTTGCTACGGGGGTCCGGCGTGCGCCCGCGCGCGGGGGCGGGGCGGCCACGCCGTTACGGTGGCGGGGATGGCGGTCCACCGGCCTACCGCCTCCACCCTAACCCCCGTAGGGTCACAAGAAAGTACATCGAGGGTGCGCCGGCCCCTTTCGAGGGCACGACGCGTTAGCCGCAGCGGGGCGTGCGCGCGGTGTCACGGGAGCGACACCGGCCGCACTCCACCGTACCCTCCCACGGTGGCGGGGATGGGCTCCTCCCCGGGGAGTTGGTGCGGCGGCACCGGGGTGCGAGCCCGGGCGCATGATGGCGCCGGTCCTACGGCGTCGGGCGTTAAATGCCCGTGTACGGGGCCGGCGCACGCGTGCGGGACGCCCGCGAGCGTGGCGGGCCCCGGCCCGAGGGCAGGGCGTACCCTCGAGCGAGGCGAAACCCGCTCGAGGGAAGTGCTGCCCCTCGAGCGGGGCGATGCCCGCCCGAAGGGGGCGTGCGGCCTCGAACGAGGCGGAGTCCGTTTCGAGGGGATCCTTACGTGGGCCGCCTCGATGGGCCGTCGGAGTCCCCGTGGGCCGTGTCTGCATGGTTAGGCACACCGCATGGTTAGGCTTAATATTATCCGGTTTCGTTCGGGTTTTAAGTGGGTTTTCCCCCATTGTTTAAGGGGACCCCTAGGGCTGTCCCCGACGCAGCCCCCGAGCATCCGTGGGTTTGCCGTTGCGGCTCCCCGGATGCCGGAACCTACCGATAGGACGTTCTTCCCTCCTTGTTTGCGAACGCTTCCGTGGGGCCGCGTCGGCGGACCCGCGGGTCCGCCCCCCGAAGCCCTGCGGAGAGTGTGGGTTCTCCTGCGGGGGGTTAACCGCGAGAACTTTGGTTAGAAAGGCATGGCACATATGCCAACCGGCATCGGCGGTATTTCGGCGGCTTCGGGGGTGCACGCTCCCCCGTCACTTGTCTCCCGGCGGGTGCGGTTTCAAGGAGGTGTAGCCGTGCGTCAAGCCCCCGAGCCTTGGCCCGTTCGAGGCGATCGGGTCGAGCTCGACGACTTGCTTTTTAACGCGCCCTCGCCGTCCCTCCGCGGGACGGAGGGTGAGGTTTCGCAACTCCCATCGAGCGGGTCGCGAATTGTGGATTCCTCTCCGAGCCGGTAGCGGGTGGTTCAAGTGGACGCCCATGCCCCGTTCGATAAGGGTAGGCTGCGTGGTTCGGAGACACGTCCATGGAAGCGCTTGCGTGGGTTTGCTAGGTGGGGCTCGGTCCCGTTCGCTAGGGACCGAGGGGCGCGGAAGCTCTCCCTCGGTGGGATCCCCCGCTAGCCGCCCTCGCGCGGCTCTCGAACACGACATGTGGGGCACCCTCGAGCCGACGGGCTCGAGGAACGGCTCGAATGCGCGTGCCCTCGTCGTCCCTAACTCGCGATCCGTGGCGCCCGTTCGAACCCGTCGAGGGTCGGGCTTCGAACCTCGATCGGTAGGGCCGTGCGGGGGTGGCGCCCGGGCGGCCCCGTCTTTTCACGTTTGCGGCCGTCGAGGGGTCCGGGCGAGCCAATCCTCGAGGTGTGGTTGGTAGCACGGCGTATGCGCTTTCTTTTGGAGGGTTGACATTGTCTCTAGCCGGGGGCTCGCTCCGCTCGAGGGTTTTGCGTGGCATGGGTGCCCGCGGTTGCTGCTCTACATCGAGCGAGTCCCGGGGCGACCTTCTCACGTCGATATCCCATCGAGGGTTGACGTCATTTTGAGCCGAGGGCTCGTGCCGCTCGAGGGTCTTACGTGGCATGGGTGCCCGCGGTTGCTCGCTCTACATCGAGCAGTCCCGGCGACCTTCTCACGCTGTTATCCCATCGAGGGTCGCTTTTGTTTGGAGCCGAGGGTCGTGCCGCTCGAGGGTTTTACGTGGCATGGGTGCCCGCGGTTGCTCGCTCTACATCGAGCGGAGTCCCGGCGACCTTCTCACGCCGTTATCCCATCGAGGGTCGCTTTGGTTTGGAGCCGAGGGTCGTGCCGCTCGAGGGTCTTGCGTGGCATGGGTGCCCGCGGTTGCCTGCTCTACATCGAGCAGGTCCCGGGCGACCTTCTCATGCTGATATCCCATCGAGGGTCGCCTCTGTTTCGAGCCGGGGGTTCGCCCCGCTCGAGGGTTCTCCTTGCTTGGCAAGGGACCCGAGCATTTAAGTTCCTTGCGGTCGTGGCCGCGGTTTTGCAGCCGCGGGCGCGTCTTTTTAGGCGTTGCGGCGCGCGCGCGCGCGCGTAGTGGGCGGCGTGGCGGGCGGACGTGACGGCTTCGCCTCGGTCGGCCGCCGGTCTTTGCCGTAATGATGGCCCGCCCGCGGTGTTGCGGCCGCCGCGGTCGTGGTGGGGCCCACCCGTCGACGCGATGGAAAGATTCCCCGCAAGTTAATGCGGCGGGCGTCCGCTCCGGAGAGCTCGCCCGTCGGCCTATAAAGCTGCGGGGAGGAGGGGACGGCGGTTTTTACCTTAGTGTCTCACCATTTTCGGTCCTCCGCCCCTTCGTCTTCGTCTCGCTCTTGCCACCGCGCGGTTTCGCCGTTAGAGCTCTTTTTTTCCGCTTCCTTGTCCTCCGCCTTCGCATTCCTTCGTCCCCCCTCATGGCGCCGCCTCAGCTTCCCCTTAGGATCCCGGAGCCGTACGCCCGGGAGAGGTCGACGGTGACCCGGCTCGCCATTGGCGAGCCGGGTCGCCGCCGGCCACCGGCGGCTAACGAAGAAGGGCGCGCCGGCGGGAGTGGATCGTGCCGCCGGCGGCGCACCACGAGCCCAACCCGCCGGAGGGCTACGTGGTGAGCTTCGTCCGCTACCACGAGCGTGGCTTCAATGCGCCGGCGAGCACCTTCATGCGGGCGATGTGCTACTACTACGGGGTGGAGCCGCACAACTTTGCCCCCCAACGCGATCTCGCGGGCGGCCACGTTCGTGGGCGTCCGCGAAGGGTACCCCCGGGGATCCCGGTCAGCGGGGGAGCTGCGGGTTCACCTTTCCGCGGGGAGCTCATCACGCAGCCCCACGTCGGAGCCGAGGGACTCGCCGCGCGGTGCGCGCCGGCGGGATGTCGCTTGCCCCGCGGGGGCGGGGCTCAAGGATTTCTACATCCCCCGCACCATGACGACGAACAACGCCGGCCGGGAGCGGGGATGGTTCTACCCGCGCAATGCCGAGCCCGGCCTTCCTCCCTACACCGGCCGGGTATTCAAGAAGAGGGCCGGACTCCCGGGGGGCTATGGGGTGTCTACGGCCCGACATCGGGCGCGGCAAGAGTCCGTCCTCGCCGCCCGCGGCGGCCGGCGAAGCACGGGCCGAACGCGATGGGCGTCCTCGCCTTCCTCCATCACCGGCGGGTCGTGCCTCGATGGAGAGGCCGCTCCGCATCTTCGAGATGACAGAGGCGGCCAACCCCGTCGACCTGGCGAGGTCGCAGATGCTCCCGACGCCCCTTGAGCGGCCGTATGCGCTCACCCGGGCGCGGAACGCCGTCGACACCCGGGTGCCGCCACCTGCGGGTCGGACCCCATGGGACCTTGAGATGCTCCCCACGGGCCCGCGGGTGAGTTGGGTTCCTGATTTTGTTTTAGTTCTTGGTCTTGCTTTTGTTTCCTGATGCGCCATTGTCGCTCCTGTGCGCAGCTGGTGGAGTTCAACATCGCCAAGTCCGTTCCACCCACCCCCGATTCCCGTGCGCTCGGCCGGGCGGCGCAGCGGGAGCAGCAGGAGCGGGCGGCGCGCAAGAGGGAGCACGCGAGGCGACATCAAGCGCGCGCGCGACCGGCGGGCCGCGGAGTACGGCGACGCGAGGAGCCGGGGCTCTCCTCCCCGGATATCGAGGAGCCCTCATCCTCGGAGGAGGACGAGGGAGGAAGAGGCCGAGGGGGAGGGCCCCTCGGACGGTGGCGCCCGCGCCTCCCTCGCCGGAGCCGGCGCCGGCGGCGAGGGCGGCATTGCACCGGGGCGGGCGCAACGGCGCCCGCCGCCGGCCATCGACATCAAGGGCGGCGCGCGCGCGGGAGGCGCCGGCGCGTGCCGCGGAGGTGCGCGCGGCGAGCGCGCCCGTGCGCGCATCGAGCGTGCCCGCGCGCGGGGCGAGCGTGCCCGCACGCGCGGCACCATCGTCGAGGGGCGCGACGGCGGGCGTGCCCGCGCGCGGGCGAGCGTGCCCCCGCGCGCGGTGGCGCCTTCGGGAGGTGCGGCATCGGGCGCGCCGCGCATGGGGCGGGCGTGCTGTGCGCGCGGCGGCGCCGTCGGGAGGCGCCGCGGCGCACGCGGCCGCTGCGCCGGCCTCGTCCGCCGAGGCTTCGAGGAAAAGGAAACGGGCCTTTTCCTCTGCGAGGTAAGGAGCCTGTCCTTCTTCGTTTGGTTTGGCTCGTTGGTGATCAGGTGATTTAACCCTTCGTTCGTGCCTGCGCAGGGTGGTGCCAACCGTTCCTCCGCTTGCACCAGCCAAGGTGCTGAGGACGGACGCATCGATCCCCACCCGGCGGCGCTCGTCGAGGGGGTCGCGCCCGGGGACAAGCACGGCGGCGGCGGGCGCGAGCTCGCAAGACCCGGGCGGGGCCTCGAGGCCCCGGCCGGCGAGATCGGCCGGCCGCGGCGCGGCCGGGGAGGTCGCCGGGGGCGGCCGGCGCGGTTGCCGCGGAGACACGGGCGCGGCGGCGGCCACGGTGGAGGTGCGGCCGCGGTGGGCGCCACTGGCGGAGGAGGTGGAGCCGGCGCAACCTCGCGGGAGCGCCGTGGATGTGGCGGTACGGCCGGAGGTGGCGGCCATGGCGCCACGACGGGCGCCCGTGGTCGCGGAGGCGCGGGTGGAGGTGCGGCGGAGGCGGCGCAAGCGGCTGCGCCGCCGGCGATCTTCAGGCGGAGGTGGTGGAGCTCTCGGATGACTCCCCGCCGCCTGGGTGGAATCAGTGGGCCAGCTGGCCCACGAACTCCCCCGAACCCCAGGAGGGGGGCCCTCGTGAGGCGGCACGAGGGTCACATGGTGGCGGGGGGTCGAGGACATGGTGCCGAGGCCTCGTCCTCCCACGCCGGCCGTCCCGCCCAGGTGGAGGGGGCTGTCGAGGATCCCCCTGCGTTCGCCGACGCCGGGGGGAACGAGAGCTGCGGGGCGAGCTCCGGAGCCACGGCGCCACGCTCAAGCCGCGCGCCGAACGAGGCGCCGCGGGTCCATGGCGGCCCGGCCGGCTCGTCTTCCGGTGTGAGCCACGGTTGCTCGTTTTTTTTTTTTTCTTTTTTTTTTGTTTGTGTACATTGCGCCCAAGTCTTGGTGCTTATGGGATTTGGTGTGTGGATGCCGGGAGCTCGAGCGCCGCGCCCACGACAAGTACGACGCGTTCGACCGGGTGATCGCCGAGGCCCGCCGGCCCTCCGGGAGCGGTGCGGCGCTTTCGACGCGCTTGCGGACGCTCTTGGGACGCCGGACGGTGGCCGGGCGTACGGGCCCCGGCACGGCTCGACGAGCTCCCCGAGAGCTCGAGGCGAGACACGGCGCGTCGCTCGAGCCTCGAGCGGGTCCGCGCAGCCCTCTTCGATCGCGACGAGGCGCGCGTGGAACGCGCGCGCGGACACGGAGAAGACGCGGACGGCGGGCGCCAAGCGGGAGGCGGAGGTGGCCACCGCTCGCGCCGAAACCCGGGAGCTCCGCACGTCGCTTGAGGGGGCGCGGGCGCAACGCCGCGGGCCGAGGAGCGGGCGCGCGGGTTGGAGCGAGCGCGCCAAGGAGGCCGACGACCGAGGGCCGCCCTCGACGCCAAGGCCGCGGCCCTCGTCGCCGGCGAGGAGCGGCTCCGGCGAGAGCGCATCGCTCGCCGGGGGCCGAGGGGCGGCTCCGGCGGGAGCGAGGCGCCCTCGGCGACGCCCGAACGGCGCCGGAGCGGGAGCGCGTCACGCGCGAGGCGGCGGAGAAGTCGGCCCGGAGGAGCGGAACGCCGCATTCTCCAAGGTTGAGGACGAGGCGCTCGCGCTCGGCATCGCAACGCCAACCGGGGAGCCGCCCCTCCGCGAGCAAGGCGAAACCGTCCGGCGCCTCGAGTTGGCGATCGAGTCCGCGCGCCGCGACTTCGATTTGGAGAGGAAGCAAGTTGAGGGTGAGCCATTGTTCGACTCCGCTTGTTGGTTTTTTGCTTTAGAGGGTTCGCTTCCCCCTATCTCGATTTCTTTTCGTCTTGTCGATTCCGAGCTTGCGCACCGCCCCGGGGCACGCCGGCCGGGCGGGCCGAGGCCTGCCGGAGCTTCCTACAACTCCTCCGAGCAGAGGGCTGCGGGAGCCGCGCGATGCGGCCCTCGAGACCGCCGCGTCGTCGAGGAAGGCGAGGCCCAAGCCGGCGGCTCGGCCGGCCCGCCGCCCGCGCGCCCTCGGCGGCCACGTCACGGGCGGATGCGCCGGGCGTTGCACACGGGCGTCCGGAAGGCCCTCGGAGTGGTGCGATCCCACTACGAGGTCAATTTCGAGGCGCCGCGGAGGGCTACATCGTTCCCGAGGGCGTCGAGGACGAGGTGGCCATGGAGCGTGTGGACGCGCTTGCCGCCGACGCCGCCGGGTTGCTCGCCGAGGCCTTCGAGGAGTTCCTCTTCCGGGCGCCGCGGATGCCTTCTGCTCCTCCCCGCCCGAAAGCGGTTTGGGCGCTAGGCCCGTTTTTTGATGTGTATCGGTACTGCGGCCTCGTGGCCTTTGTAAATAAACAAGTTGTTTCACGAACATGGGCATTTGCTGTAAATGAAATAGTTTGTTTATCACGCTTTTTGTTTCTCCTTCTTCCTGAGTAGATTCTAGTTAGGGGAGTTCGATTTTCGCGGGGGCCCGCTGGGTTGGAGGCGAGAGAGAAGGGCCATGTCCACGCGGCGTAGGCTATCTCTGGCTCGCACGCTCCTTCCGCTGTGCCACCTGCGCCCTGTTCGAATCGTGGCTCGAGGTTGAAGTAGGAAACAAACTTAGCGCGTGTGAGTCGTTTTTTATTTTTGCGCAAAAAATGGGACCATTTTGGGGGGGGGGGGGAACGCCCCCGTAGTAGCCCCCGAGGGTAACTTGGGTTTTCGGGGGAAAGCCGAGTTGCCCTTTTATTAGACTTGGAGTATTTACATAGTTGACACCAAGCTCGGGGCGTTGGCCATGTGATTTTACAACGAGACGGTACTTGGAAATCCTAGCTAAGGGTAGAAGCGACGTAGCCGTTGGATGTTCCAAGCGTTGGTGAGTTCTTCGCCGTCCTCGTTGGCCGGCTTGTACGTGCCGGCTTGAGCACCTTCACCACGACGTAGGGTCCCTCCCATGGGGGCGATAGCTTGTGGCGCCCTCGGTTGTCTTGGCATAGCCTTAGGACCGGATCCCCTTCGCCGAAATCCCTCCGACGTACCTTGCGTGCTTGGTAACGTCGTAGGGACCGTTGATACCTTGCGGAGTGCATCAATGCCACGAGGCGTACTTCGTCTAGCCGGTCCCGGCGAGTCCTCGCGGGCTCGGCCGGTTAGCGTCCTCGTCGTAGCCTCGAACCCTGGGCGACCCGTATTCTAAGTCCGTGGGGAGGACGGCCTCCGCGCCATGGACTAGGAAAAACGGGGTGAATCCGGTGGCTCTGCTTGGGGTGGTCCTTAGGCTCCACACGACTTCTGGTAGTTCTTGGAGCCATTTTCGTCCAGATTTGTTGAGCTGGTCGAAAATTCTGGGCTTGAGGCCTTGTAGAATCATGCCGTTGGCGCGCTCCACTTGGCCGTTGGTCTGTGGGTGTGCCACAGCTTCCCAATCCACGCGGATGTGGAACTTATCACAGAACTCCAAGAACTTCCGGCCCGTGAATTGGGACCCATTGTCTGTGATGATGGAGTTTGGCACTCCGAAGCGGTATACGATGTCGGTGAAGAACGTGACCGCCTGCTCAGCCCTTAAATTCGTGATGGGGCGCACCTCCACCCACTTGGAGAATTTGTCGATCGCGACAAGCAGATGGGTGAAGCCCCCGGGCGCCTTCCGCAGGGGCCCGACGATGTCCAACCCCCACACGGCGAACGGCCATGTCATGGGGATCGTTTGCAGGGCATGAGCGGGCAAGTTGGACATGCGGGCGTAGAACTGGCACCCTTCGCAGGTGCGTACAATTTCGCTGGCATCCGCGACCGCGGTAGGCCAATAAAAGCCCTGGCGGAACGCGTTGCCGACGAGGGTGCGAGGTGCGGCGTGGTGGCCACAGATCCCCGCGTGGATGTCCCGTAGGAGCTCGCGCCCCTCGGGAATGGGTATACACCGCTGGAGGATGCCGAGGCGGCACGCTTGTACGGCTCGCCGTCGACGAGGGTGAAGGATTTGGCCATTCGGCGATGCGCACGGGCGCGGCCCGATCCGCGGGGAGTTCCCCTCGAGCGATCCGGGCGATGTATTTTTCCCGCCAATCCACTTGGACGGGAGCCGCCTCTATGTCCATTGTATCGACCTCGTGGGAGCCGTACCCCTCGAGAAGGGAGAGCACGTACGCCTCGTTCGAGGGGTCCTCATCCATGGGTTCCGCACCCGCTGGATTCGAGGGAGCCCCCGAGGGTCCGTCGTGGCTCGAGGGGTAGGGCTCGAAGGCGACCGAGGGCTGCGCGATGTCGCGCGCGAAAACGTTCGGGGGAACGGTGATCCGCCGGACGCGATCTTTGCCGGCTCGTCGCTTCCTCGTTGTAGCGGCGGGGTACATGATTAAGTTCGATGCCGTAGAACTTGTCTTCGAGGGCCCACACGGCTTTACGGTAGGCCTCCATCTTGTCGTCGTGGCGGCTCGCGTTCTTCATGACTTGATCGATCACGAGGCTGCGAGTCCCCTCGCACGTCGAGGCGCTTGACACCCAACTCAATGGCGATTTTGAGGCCGTAGAGAAGGGCCTCGTATTTCGCCATATTGTTGGATGCGGGGAAGTGGAGGCGCACTACGTAGCGCATGTGCTCCCCGAGGGGTGACACGAAGAGCGAGGCCCGCGCCCGCTCTGTCTTCATCACCGAGCCGTCGAAGAACGAGTCCGGCACTGCGCCTGAATGCGAGGGGGCGGCGGTCGCGTGTCCGTCCACTCGGCGACGAAATCGGCTAGGATTTGCGATTTGATGGCCTTGCGCGGGGCGTAGGCAAGCGTCTCGCCCATCAGCTCCACGGACCATTTGGCAATCCTGCCTGCCGCGTCAGGGTTGCGAATGATCTCTCCTAGCGGGAAGGAGGAGACCACCGTGACCGGGGTGGGCCTCGAAGTAGTGGCGGAGCTTGCGCCGCGCAAGCACTACCGCGTACGGCGGCTTCGGACACGGGGGTAGCGCGCCTTCGTGTCCGACAGGACTTCGCTGATGTAGTAGACCGGCCTTTGCACGGGCAAGGCGTGCCCTTCCTCCGTGCGCTCCACGACGATCACGGCGCTGACCACCTGGGTGGTTGCGTCCACGTAGAGCTGTAGGGGTTCGCCGTCTCGCGGCGGCGTGAGGATTGGAGCATGCGTCAGAGACGCCTTCAGCTTGTCAAGCGCGTCCTGGGCCTCGGCGGTCCAAGAGAAGCGCTCGTGCTTCTTGAGCAGCCGGTAGAGGGGCGGTGCCCTTCTCACCGAGCCTCGAG
Organism: Cenchrus americanus; assembly: GCA_947561735.1. Taxonomy (NCBI): domain Eukaryota; kingdom Viridiplantae; phylum Streptophyta; class Magnoliopsida; order Poales; family Poaceae; genus Cenchrus; species Cenchrus americanus. The sequence goes on along the minus strand of OX387239.1, from coordinate 197,396,090 downwards.
ACGAAGCGGCTTAAGGCGGCGAGGCACCCCAACACCTCCCGCACCCCTTTGAGGTCCCCGGATCGGACCCATTCGCTCGAGGGCCGCGACCTTTTCGGGGTTGGCCTCGATTCCCCGCCGGGAGACGATGTATCCTAGGAGCATGCCCCGCGGCACTCCGAAGACACATTTTTCGGGGTTTAGCTTGACCCCCGTTGGCCCGTGGAGGCGCCGAACGCGACGCCAAGGTCGCTAACCGGGTCGTCCGCCTTCCGGGTCTTGACGACGATGTCGTCCACGTAGGCTTCGACCGTCCGCCCGATGTGATCCCCAAAAACGTGCGCATGCGGCGCCGCTGATATGTCGCGCCCGCGTTTCTGAGGCCAAAAGGCATCGTGACGTAGCAGAACGTCCCGAACGGTGTGATGAACGAAGTCGCGAGCTGGTCGGACTCCTTCATTTTTATTTGGTGATATCCCGAATAAGCATCAAGGAAACAGAGTAGTTCGCACCCGGCTGTAGAATCAATGATTTGATCTATGCGTGGCAAAGGAAAAGGAACTTTTGGACATGCTTTATTGAGACTAGTATAGTCTATACACATCCGCCATTTCCCATTCTTCTTTTTTACAAGCACGGGATTAGCTAGCCACGTAGGGTGGAACACTTCCTTGATGAATCCGGCCTCGAGAAGCTTCCGCAGCTCCGCTCCGATCGCCCGTCGCCGCTCCTCGTCGAAGCGGCGCAGCCGCTGCTGCACAGCGCGGGCGTTTGGCAGGATATCAAGGGAGTGCTCGGCGACTTCCCTCGGGATGCCTGGCATGTCCGAGGGGCTCCACGCGAAGACGTCGGCGTTGGCGCGGAGGAAGTCGACGAGCACTGCTTCCTATTTAGGGTCGAGGGTCGAGCCGACCCTCAACGCCTTGCCCTCGGGGGCCGACGGGTCGAGGGGGACCCCTTTGGTCCGCTCGGCGGCCTCGAAGGTGCCGACGTGCTTGGCGGCGGAGGCCGAGGTCGTCGTTGACCATCTTCTCCGAGCGTGTTCACCGGCGCTTCATCCGGTGCCGGTGCCTCGCATGTTCCACGCACTCGACGTCGCGGTCGAATGCGTGCTCGATAGACGACCGACGGTGATGACGCCGTTGGGACCCGGCATCTTTATCTTCAGGTACGTGTAGTTGGGGACCGCCATGAATTTGGCATAGCAAGGTCGCCCAAGTATGGCATGGTAGGCCCCTTTGAACCCTACCACCTCGAAGGTGAGGGTTTCCTTGCGGAAGTTCTTGGGGGTACCAAACCGGACCGGCGGATCGATGCCCGAGGGGTTGAACCTGCTTGCCGGGCGCGATGCCGTGAAACGGCTTCGTGCTTCGGGCCGCACCGGTCCCGGCCGATCCCCATCAGGCGCAATGTATGCGCGAAGAGGATATTGAGGCTACTGCCTCCGTCCATAAGGACCTTCGAAAACCGGGCATTCCCAATGATTGGATCGACCACCAGCGGGTACTGGCCCGGGTTCGGGATACGGTTTGGGTGGTCATCCCGGCTAAAGGTGATGGCATCCTTCGACCAGTTGAGGAAGGCCGGAGGCGCCCTCTCTGCGGCGAGGACTTCGTGCCGCTCCTTCTTGCGCTGCCGGGTCGACATGTCGACAGTAGGTCCCCCAAAGATGAGGAACACATTCTCGACAGCAGGGAAGCCACCCGCGTCGCCGTCGCCTCCGTCTTTCTTGGCCTCTGCCTCCTTCGCGGCGGCGCGGCCATAGAATTTCTTGAGCATGTCGCACTGCTCAAGAGTGTGGTTCACGGGAGTCTTGTGGTAGGGGCATGGCTTCTTCAGCATGTCGTCAAACACCCCCGGGCCTCGAGGAGCCGGTCGAGGGCCCCGTCGGGCCGGGTCAACAGCGAGGGCCTCGGCGTTGCCGCCGTTGTGCCCCTGCTCGCGCGCCTCGCGGCGCGGCTTCTTCCCCTTCTTGCCCCGCTTGTCGTTGCGGTGCGGCTCCTTGGACCCGCTGCCCTCCGCGGGCGTGTCCTCGGAGCGCTTGCCCTTCTTGCCGTCGAAGATTGCCCCCACGGCCTCCTCTCCCGGAGGCGAAGGGCGGTGGCAATGTCGACCGGCTCGTTTGAGTCCGCGGGCGGGCTGCGTCCCAGCTCGCGCACGAGGTCCCGGCACGTGGTGCCCTCGAGGAACGCGTGCACGATCTCGGACCGTGCCACGCGGCGGGGGAGCTCCGTGCGGCGCTTGGAGAAGCGCCGTATGAAGTCCCGCAGCGATTCGCCAGGCTTCTGCGTGCAGGAGCGCAGATCCCATGAGTTCCCAGGGCGCACGTATGTGCCCCGGAAGTTGCCCACGAACGTGTGGACTAGATCGTCCCGGTTATGGATGCGGGCCGGCGGGCAAGTGCTCGAGCCATGTCGGGCCGCGTCGCCCAGATGCAGGGGCAAGTTGCGGATGATCACTTCGTCGCTAGTGGCCCCGCCCGGAGCGACGAGGCTAGGTGGTAGTCGTTGAGCCAGACGCGAGGGTCCGTCTCCCCGTTGTATTTGACGATTGTCGAGGGGCGGCGGAAGCGTTGGGGGAACGTCGCCGTGCGGATCTCCCGGCCGAACACGCGGGTGCCGGGGAGGCTCCGGTGTCGGGGAGCGATCCTCACCGCTGTCGTAGCGCCCACCCCTTCGAGGGTGGTAGCCCCTGGCCGCCCGTGCGTCCGCCTTGCTGGTGCGTCTGGCGTTGATGACGTTGCGGGCGTCGCCATCCAGCGCCCTGCGTGCGTCAAGGAGTCGTTCCTTGGCCGGCGTGCGTCCTTGGTCAGCGGGTTGACCCGCGTGCACCGAGGGTTTGCCTCCTGGTGCGGGTTCATCACCCCGCGCGTCCCCCTGTTGGCGGATGCGTGAGGCCGAGCTCTCGGCCTGCTGGACGGCCGCTTGCTCGATGAGAGTCCGCACCTCGCGGTACATGTCTCGAGCCCTCGGGGGTCGAGGGTGCGGCATGGCGCGCGGCAACGTCGCGGCGGCGACGAGCTTCGGCTTGCTCGCGGCGGAACGTCCGCGTTGTCCGCGTTGGGGACGGTGTTGATGTGGTCACGGACTGTCGGCCCGGCTCCGCGCGCGTTCGCCGCGCGCGGAGGCCTCCCCCGCCATCGAGGCGCGGAGCGGCCGCACCTGTCCGTATTCCTCCGCCGGTTTGGCCTCGAGCTCGCGGGCTTGGGCCGGCTATGCGTCGACGTCGGCCCCGGCGGGGAGCGCTTGGCCCCGCGGCCGGGCGCGTAGCGATCCCCACGGGGCCGGCGTGACCTCCCCGTCTCCGGCACCTGCCGCACCGGCGGCGTTTGCCGGGTCGTTGGTGATGACGGCACAACACTCCCCGCGCGGGGTCGTAGCTCCGTGCTTTGGAATCGTCGGAGCGACCAAACCCGGTAGTCCGCGGCGTCGAGGAAACGCCGGAACGCGGCCGGGTCCGGCACGCGGGAGAAGTCCCACTCCGCATATCCGTGGTGGTTGGCGGGTGGCATCGTGTCGACGGAGCCCGGGGACGACTCATCCGCGCGGAGGTGCGGGGTCCCCGGCGACGAAGACGTGGCGGCCGGGTGGAACCTCGCGCATCGTCGTGTTGACGTTGGCGTTGTAGGCCGTAGTGGCGCCACGCGGCCCGATGGGGATGCGTGGTCCGAGACCGCACGCGGCCCCGGCCGGGGCGGTGGCGGCCGTCGTGACGGTGGGCGCACCGCGTTGGGTGGCGGCGCGCTCGGCCCGCCGCCGCTCGGACCGCGCCCCCGGCGCGAGCGTAGCCCGAGCGACGGCGGCGTCGCGGCATCGACGGACCCGCGCATCCGTGCTTGCGGGTGTCCGCGCCGGTGTCGTGCGTGCGGCGGAGACCGGGGCGGACCCGGCCCGGCGCCGCACGCGGAGCTCCTCACGGTTGGTGAGGCGCATGAGATAGTCGTTCCCCGTAGCCCGAAAGTTCGGGTCCCCCGAAGCGGATTTCGAACCCGGCGGGGGAGGGGGTCCGAGCTACCCATGCGGTAGCGCGTAGCACGGTACTCAGTGCGGATCACCATGGAGGGAGTTGGCGAAATGACCTTAGGCGCTCGTTTGCCCCACGGTGGGCGCCAAGCGTCGGTGCGGAATATGGTCCCGACACTAACCGGTAGATAGCGCCTAGGTCTATCCCTCAATGGTCGATGCCAAGCAACAAATGACACAAGGTTTTATCCTGGTTCCGCCGAGGGGGCGGCGTACGTCCCGGCAGGGGCGTGCTCGTGGCACTATATTGCTCGGCACGGGGGTGCTTGTAGTGGGGCAAGTACAAGCAAGGCGGGAGAGGAAGCGTGACTTCCAAGTCCCCGGGAGAGTGGGCGAAGAAGTTGTGGGAGAATAAGAGAGTGAGTGCACGGTGTGTTACGGTTGAGCTCTTGTCCCCCGCGGCTGGGGGCTCGCCTCCCCTTTTATAGATCAAGGGGACGGCGGGTTACATGCGCGCCGCGCTACTTAGCTATGTGGAGAAGTGCGACGTGCTACGGTGTAGAGTGGGCGGCCGTCCGTGCGATCCCCGCCACGATCCGGTCATCATGGCTCGACTTGTACCCGAACGGTGGCGGTTCGAGGGTAGGAGAGCGGCGGATGGCGGTGATGTCCTCCGATAGGCTCGAGGGAGGTGCGCCGGCCCGTACGGCGCACGGGGAGGCGGCGAACGGCGTTCCTTCCCAACGCGCCTCATGGGGGCTGGAGTCGTTGCTACGGGGTCCGGCGTGCGCGCGCGCGCGGGTACGGCGGCCACGCCGTTACGGTGGCGGGGATGGCGGTCCACCGGCCTACCGCCTCCACCGAACCCCCGTAGGGTCACAAGAAAGTACATCGAGGGTGCGCCGGCCCCTTTCGAGGGCACGGCGCGTTAGCCGTACCGGGGCGTGCGCGCGGTGTCACGGGGGACTGACACCGGCCGCACTCCACCGTACCCTCCCACGGTGGCGGGGATGGGCTCCTCCCCGGGGAGTTGGTGCGGCGGCACCGGGGTGCGAGCCCCGGGCGCATGATGGCGCCGTCCTGTGGCGTCAGGGCGTTAAATGCCCGTGTACGGGGCCGGCGCACGCGTGCGGGACGCCCGCGAGCGTGGCGGGCCCCGGCCGAGGGCGGGGGCGTACCCTCGAGCGAGGCGAAACCCGCTCGAGGGAAGTGCCGCCCCTCGGCGGGGGCGATGCCCGCCCGAAGGGAGCGTGCAGCCTCGAACGAGGCGGAGTCCGTTTCGAGGGGATCCTTACGTGGGCCGCCTCGATGGGCCGTCGGAGTCCCTGTGGGCCGTGTCCTGCATGGTTAGGCACCTGCATGGTTAGGCTTAATATTATCGGGTTTCGTTCTGGGTTTTAAGTGGGTTTTCCCCCATTGTTTAAGGGGACCCCTAGGGCTGTCCCCGACACCTCCGGATATGTTCTTCAAAATCATCAGAGAACCAGCCAAGAACTGTGAACAACATACAAAGTCATGACTGGAGGGCCGAAATCATGGCCTACTTGAGGGGTCACTATGAACCACAAGATGAATTGGAGGAAAAAGGCTAAGGCAAAGGGAAAGGGGCTATGCTGTAGTCGATGGAGATCTATGCAAGTCTGGAGTGACCGAACCATGGCTAAGGTGTATAATATCCAGAAAAGGTGTAGAACTACTCAAAGAAAACCATAGTGGATGCACAAGAGCACTAGCAGAGGCTGGTTCAGGAATGCGAAGGCTGCCAGAAAACAGCAAATCAGCAGAACTTACCATTCATGCCAGTTCATCTAATTCCACCATCATGGCCTCTGCAAAGGTGGGGAATGGATTTGGTCGGCCCATTGCCAACAGCTCAAGGAAACTGCAAGTTCACGGTAGTGGCAGTTGCTTATTTCACCAAGTGGGTGGAAGCGAAGGCATTAGTGAATATCACAGTGCCAATGGTTCATAAATTCGTCTGGCAAAACATAATCTGCAGATTCAGAGTACCAAGAGAGTTAACTATTGACAACGGAAAACAGTTCGACTGCTACTCTTTCAAAGAATATTGTAAAACTCTGGGCACCCACGTGAAGTACTCCTCAGTCTATCATCCGCAGTCCAATGGGGCTGTTGAAAGGGCGAAAGGGCTGATCTTTTCGGGAATCAAGTAGTGTCTATATGATCAGAAGAAAGGCAAGTGGATAGATGAATTGCTGAAGGTAATCTGGTATCACAACACAACAGTGTCAAGGGCAACAGGTTTCACACCATTTTGCTTGCTATTTGGGAATGAAGCAATGACACCGGAAGAAATCAAGAATGAAAGTTTGAGAGTTCAGAAAGCAAAAGAAATCGAAGAAGTTGACATGAAGGTAGAGAAGGACAGGATTGAGACCACAATCCTCGAAGCTTCAAAGAACATTGAAAAATATCAAAGGGAAACCAAGGCATGGAAAGATAAGAAAATAGTCACGAAAGGCATCAAGAATGGTGATTTAGTGCTGAAAAGAAAGAAAAATTGGGAGAATCCTTGGAAACTTCAGGAATCTTGGGAAGGACCCAACATAGCAAAAGTAACTAGCATGTCAGATCTTTTTGCTTAACAGACTAAACCGACAAAGAACTGCTGCATTCATGGAATGCAGACAACTTGAAGAGGTACTACCCTTGAGAAACATAAAAGTAGGTAAATTAGTATTCAACATTTCTTTTCGCAAATTTAGATTCCATAAAATTGTAAAAACCTGAACCACAGAACAAAGTGGTTTCGGGAACAAAAATATTTACTTCTCACATTTACCTTATAATAAGAAGGACCATACTCTTTTCCTGCAACGGGGGGGGGGGCTAAATCAAGGGGCAAGGTTTTTAACGAGGCGGATCCTATGTAAATACTCTTTCTGTTACATATATGAAAAGAGCTTTCCCCCAAAAGTTTTTTTGTGTCTTGCGAAACTCCATCGTGTAAAAGAAAAGTTTGTGAAAGGCTCTGTGATACCTAAAATTCCATCGTGTGAAAGAAAAGTTTGTGAAAGGCTCTGTGATAGCCGAAATTCCATCGTGTGAAAGAAAAGTTCGTGAAAGGCTCTGTGATAGCCGAAATTCCATCGTGAGAAAGAAAAGTTCGTGAAAGGCTCCGTGATAGACGAAATTCCATCGTGAGAAAGAAAAGTTCGTGAAAGGCTGTCATAGCCGAAATCCCTTTATGTGAAAGAAAAAGTTCGCGAAAGGGCTTCCTGATAGCCGAGATTTCAAAAATGAAAGAGAAGGTTTTGAGAAGAAGCTCCTTGATAGCCGAAGGCTCCGTGAAAGCCTAGATCCCACCTTAAAGGGATATCTTACCGAAAGGCCTGAGAAAACAAGTTGTGGCCTAGATCTCACCTTAAAGGGACATCCTACCGAAAGGCCTGAGACAACAACAAGTTGTGGCCTAAATCCCAGAGTAAAGGGATATCCTACCAAATGGGCAGAAACAATAGAAGGTTGTGGCCCTGAAAGTCTCAACGTCTTGGCTCGAGATTTTTGTGAGAAAATTTATGAAGTAGCAATTAATTTTTTTCAATTGTAAGAATGAATTAGCATAGTGGTAAACATCCCAGAACAAATCTATGAAGTCATGACTATACAAAAAAAGTTTTTCAGCCAAAAATGCTTTTTAAGAGCCAAGGGGCTCAACTACCTTTGTGAGAATGGCAAGCGCACAATCCGGTGAGGCAACTGAAGGTTGCCATATCAACCTAGGCAAGTTTGTCGACTTACACTCTGATGAAATACAAATCATCACACGATGAGAGAAAACCAAAGTAAGCAACAGGAAACATGCATGAAGTTTTGCATGAAAACGGCAAGGTGGGAAGGGTGACGTTTTTTCTTAAAAAACGAGTTTATTGCCTTAGTTTCATACAAAACTTCACGGAATTACAGATACACAACTTTGAAGGATTGCAAAGTCAAAAAGGTAGTTCAGCAATACGGCCTAGACTTCAACCACGATTCTCTACCACATCGCTGGCATAAGCAAAACTACAATCGCCGCTTATGGGGCTAGGGGGCTCCGTCTTCACATAAGGGCAAGAACTTTAAGCTTTAGTAGCAAGAGCTTAACCATCACGTTGAAGAAAAAAACGGCTTAATTGAAAGCTACGCATCGAGAAGTACTGACAACAATAAGTCCAGAAATCAGAGAACTTGCAGCCAGGATGGGATTCTTTGTGCAAACGCCAAGCCTCGCCACTAACTATCTGGTTCTGGTGATGAATTCACAAAGGTATGATGTCCTGCACAGGCCCACCTTGTAGGACCCGCGCAAGTTAAAATTTACAAGACAAAGTTTAGAAGGGGTCGCAACCCGCATATATACAAGTTCACAGCTTTTTAACATCAAAAGCAAAAGTTTGGGTAAGTTTTGCCTCATCCAACAATGTCAACCTTCGGAGAACTGCAGCGTTGATCAGAGCTTTCTTCTTCACCACTACTGCTAGTGTTGTCCCCACTTCCTTCACTTCCTGAACCATCCTCCCAATCGTCGGTATCATCATCTCTGTCAGATTCAGAAGTCACTTCTCGGATCTCCTCAGCTTTAGCACACGCTTCTTTCTGAATCATCTGGAAAAGGAGCAAAAGAAATTGTTAGTATCAAGAAAAAAGACGTCTATAAGACACTAGAAGTTCACCAAAGTTTAGAGCAATAACCTCCTCAAGCTTATCACGGGCAACCTTCTTCGCAAATACCCTTCCGATTGCAATTCAGAATTCTTTCGCGAATTCAACTTTCAGAGCACGGACATCTTCATTAGCTCAGATGGCTGAGGTACCTGCAGCATCTGGGAATTGTGAGAGTGCTCCACGAAACTTCGGGAGGTCAGCACAGTCAAAATCAAAAAGAAGTTTGAGTAGGCTTTCCACAGAAAAAAGCCCAATGAAATCGCTAGCTCCTGAAATAATGCCTGGAAGAGCCTGGAACTCTTTCAGCATCCAGTCCATCAAATCAGAAGTATCATCACTCTCAGGAAGTGGGGTTGGACAGGCGCCAAATTGCTTCAGAGCCTCCTTGTATTACTCAAAAAAAAGTTTCAAGCTTCGCTTGACTTCTTCAATGTCCTTGCCCAAAGTCTCTTTTGTTCAGACAGAGCCTTTTCGAGATCTAGAATAGCTTGCTCTTTTGTGCTGAGAGTCTTCGCAAGCTCTGTGTTCTTTGTCAAAAGTCCGACATTTGTTCTACAAAGTTCGTCAATAGTCTTCATGCTTTTATCAGCATCCCTGCGTAGATTCTCAATCATCTTAAGATTATCCTCATGAGTTTTATTAAGCTTTTCGTGATCTTTCTTTGAATCACGAAGAGCAGCTTCAGCAAGTCTCTTCTCATCCTGTCATTTCTTTAGGGAATCTATTAGCTCAGTGACTCGCTTCTCTAGATCATGGTTTGAAGCTTGTGCCTTGTTTAAGTCACATTTCAAGCTCTGAGACTCATCAGTGAGCTTAGTGACAAGTTGCTCCTTTTTGTTGAGCCTTTCCGAGACAACCGTGCTGACAATCGTTGTTTTCTCATTGTAAATAAGGTTGAACCTAGAAAGATTTGAGGAGGAGTGTTTTCGCACATTTTCTTCCAAACCTGTGAAAACAAGAGGGAACCAGCAAACAAGATCGGTAAGGAAAGTAAGAAGATCAGCATAAAATAAAGATGAAATCAACCAACGAACCTTTTGCATTAAAAGTCCTCAAGGGTACTTGAATGGCAGGGTCAGAAATCGTCAAAGATTTCTAAGGTGAGGAAGAAGATTGCTTCTCAACAGTTTTAGTTGTTTTGGCAGTCAAACGAAGTTTTTTCTTCGGAGCATCTCCCCCTGTTTCACCCACAAGTTTAGGGGAGTTCCACAACACAGAAAACTCACGACTACCACCGTCTGCACTAGCTACCTGACCACCGACACTTAGCAGTTAACCTCTATAAGACGTACAGAAGCTTTCGTTATAAGCAGTGACGAAGGGAGTAGGGTCTTGTTTGTCGGGTATGTCTTCGCGAGTCCCGATCAAGAAGGATCCTGAAGCACACCACCACTTCAACTCACCGTACGCTCCAAATCTTCTATGAACTTTGGAGAGGCTTCCTCACCAGCAACAACAGTCTTTGAAGTTCCAGCATCGGTAGAAGCAACAACAGAAGAATCAATTGGAGCATCCCGAGCCTCAGGAACAATGTCTTGAAAAGTTTCAATGTCAACAAAATCATTCTAGAACTCGGAGTACAATCATGACAAACACCAAATCTCAATTCACAACACAAGCGAGAAAAGAAACCTATTCGGTGAGGCTCTTCAATCATCTCTTCATCAGAAATAGTAGAAGGAACACACTGAACAACAGTAGCAACAACATTCTTCACAGCCTTCTTAGATTTCTTCCTGCTTAACTTCACAGAACTGGAAGCTGCTTGTATCTCAACATCGGAAACATCTTCGGAAGCTTTTCTCTTTCTTTTGCTAGATTCCAAGGACTTAGTATTTGCTGGGCAAATGGTAGGATAAGAGGCGTCACCAGCGCTACTCTTAGCCTTCTCTTTCTTTGAAGCCCTCTTATTTCGGGCCTTAGGAGGAGCAGCCGAACAACCAGCCACGGCAACAACTGGAACCTTCTTGTCTATACATGGTGGGCAAGATCAAAGGGTGGTTTCAGCACCAAGTTCTGAAAACACGTGGTTCTCTCTCTGCTTGTGCTTCACAATGTGCTTGTAGGCTTTATACTCATTTAGAGTAGATTCGCCAACCATTTCATTAACCCTCTCTTCAACTTTGAGAATGAAATCATTAAGGCTCTGACCATCCTCAAGTCGTAAGTTAAATCACAGAAATGGCACTTGCTGAGAAGCCCAGTCCACGCCAAGTAAAACAATCTCTGAAGGTTTCCAGCCATGTGACGAAGGCCAAATACAAGCAGCTACAAATTCTGCAATGGCGTCGCGACCACCGAGAATGGTGCTGGCAAGATAGAAACTGTTTTCGCAACCCTTAAAGCCCCTAGCGCGGCTGTTGAAAGTAACAGTACTAACTGTGTAGACCGGGGCCATGGGCCAATAGAACAGGTAAGCCGGACCAGTGTAGCCAGGGATCTTCGATATATCAACCTTCAAATAAAACTAATAGGACCACCGATCTTCAAGAAAATTGGTCTTATGGCAAGGGGCAAGCTGAATGCGAGTAAGATGTTGAAACGAATTCTTTCTTTGAGTATTGAAGGTGCAACAACCATAGTCAACTTCGTAGAAGTTTCCGTCGTTGAGCTTGAGAATATCCTTGTTGGCGGTCGGTTTCCGTCAACCAAGAACACTTGTTATGTTATGGTTTGAACTTCATTTTGGAACTAACCTGCCACTAGGCATGCTAATGATATAACATGTTCACCGTTGGATGTGCATTTTGGAGTATAGTGTTTTTGCAGGAATTCACGTGTTAACTAAGGGACGATGCAACTAGTTCGGAGAATGTTTTGCAAGACAATCAAGGAGCTCCAACCATGTGCGAACTTGCCCCCAAAGGTGGCAAGGACTAATGTGCTTTAATGAAGAACTCCCGAAGATCGAGATGAAAAGACCGGAAGTTCATGCATAAAGATCCCTCAACTTGATCGTGGTGATGATGACCTCAAAATGACACAAATGAAGGGGGCCAAGTGCAAAATGTCAAGATGAGACGCGGGGAGAAGAACAGGCCCGAACCGGCCCAGAAAAGGGCCAGGCCGGTCGGCCCGTTCAGACCGACCCAACCCACTTTTGTGGTGGTTCGGGTCCCCTTTTGCTCGGTGTTAAGTAGATGCAACCCTAATCACGTGTGCAAGCCGCCATTCGCCAGAAACGTCGTCGAGTCCCTCAGAGCTGCAAAAAAGACAAGATCGACTACACAAGAGACCCTTGGGGGAGGATACTCGGGAAAAATCATTGCCAAGCCCAAGGGAGGTCACCACGAGGAAGGAGGACGCCGAGAGCTTGCCAGGGCATCACCGGAGTTGAAGGACAACGAAGATCCATCTTCATCGGAGGCATCCACCATCTCTTTTGTGCCATGCCTAGTGTCATGATGGGGTAAACCTTTCGTTTGTCCATGGAGTTGTAATGGAACTTGAAGTGTAGTCACCTATACATCTTGTTTGGATCATATGTCTATCATACTTCTTGTTGATGATGCTTGATGTTTAAGGCTAGCTACCGTGCTTTCGGGGTTGCTCCTGTAGATCGCGTCAACATACTGTGTTCATTAGGATTGGTATCAATTATCTTCGCATAGTGACATGTACGAGGGAAGGGAAAAGTCTTATCCTTGATCACACACCTAGATAGATTGGATCAGGGATTTACCATGTTTTGGGTGATTGCATCTTCAAGTGCCTAGACTCCATGGGCATAAGTTCTTCATACTTCTGCACCTTTAATCTCTCTTTAACGTAATTTAGGGTTACTTTGTATTTACTTTATAGATTAATCCTTCTATAATAAGTATTTAATCAACTAGATTAGTGTTAGGTCAAACGCTAGTAATCCCCTTGCTCCTTGGGTTGACAAGAACCTTGGGATCTCCCGTAGGTGAAGAAGGGCATAGGAGATCCGTATGCTTGCGAATCGAAACTACATACGAGTTTTACCTATCAATAAGCCCCTTTTTCTAGCGCCATTGCCGGGGAGCAAGCTAGTTTACTTCGTTTAATCTTTCATTGATTTTGTTGATTACTAACATCTAACCCCTTTGTTCTAGAAAAACACTCTTTTTGTTTTTGTTTACTTTTGATTGTCTAGATGGTGTTCGTTCGAAATCCCTTGGAGGAGCCGGAAAAATCACTAAGAGACTATGCCAGCCCTCGATGTGAGGACATCAAGGTACAAGAGTCGGACTTGGTTCTCCAAGCGACAAGGTACGAAATCAAGCCTCGAATCATTGAGATGGCAGCAACTAATCCGTTCTGAGGAGTGGAGATGGACAACCCATATAGACATATCCAACGCTTCACGATGCTATGCAATACGATACGTCAAGAGGGAGTGCCCGATGATTGATTTAAATGAAATCTCTTCCCCTACTCACTTGCCGATGAAGCAATTAAGTAGTATTCGTTCGCGTCCTTCGAAGTCGAGGGAAATTGGGATCAATTGATAAAGAAATTTTGTGCCAAGTTTTTTCCTATAAGCAAGATTCAGCATATAAGGATGCAAGTGATTAACTTTAAGCAAGGAGAAGAAGAGGGGATTGATCAAGTGTGGAATAGATTCAATGAGCTAGTTGAACAAGGACCAAGACTCAGATTTCCCGGTGATGTACTTTTGCATACATTTTTCTTTTCCCTAACCCCTAGTTGCATGCAATACGTTCAAATGTGTGCAGAGGGGATCTCATGGAGAAACCCTCACGGAAGCTGCTCAACTTCTATAAAAAAGACACACGGCCATGTAAAGAGATTGGGAAACACGACTTTCGGGGAAGCCAGAATGTGATACAAGTGTGAGACCACTTGCTGGAATTTTTAGAAATACGGTCCTGGAAGAGAAGAAAGAGGAGCCAATCACGAAAAAGGTTGAAGAAAATAAACACGCTGAAGCTAGAACTATCCCGGAGAGTGATCACACCGAGACAAGCAAAGCAAGTGAAAGGACTATGTCAAGCGCGAAGCCACTAAGGGAGTTCGAGCAAATGGATTGGGTCCCAATTGATTTTGGAGAAATTTTTGACAAGAGAAGATTGTTCCCAAATCAAAAGGGAATGGCGAAAGCTGTGGAGATAGACTTTCCACCGGAGAAACATGTGGAACAACCATACAACCTAGAGACAACCGGGGAGGTCCTTCAAAAACTCTTTAGCGAAGAAGAAGTTGATCCGGACCATGTGGCCGAAGCAAAGAGGATTATGGGAATCAAGCCCGAGGCATCACCATTCGCTCGCCTCGCTGAAATTTATGCCATTGGATCCGATGAAGAAGAGAAGACATCGCTGCGTATAGATTGAAAGGTCAACAACATTGATTGCAAGGCGTTATGCGACATTGGAGCACAAGTAAGTGTTTTGTCTTCTAAAATTTTCGATGAAATTCATAATCATACCATTGGCCTAGTTCAAACCACTACTAAGTTAATCATGGGAGATGGTAGAGTTGCCAAACCTATTGGAATTGCTCGAAATCTAGAAGTTTTAATTTCTGGAAAACATATACCAACCGATTTCTTTATTGTTGATGTCTACTATGATAAAAATGATCATGTAATTCCTGGTAGACCTTTTCTCAAGTTGGTTAATGCCGTTTTAGATGTCGGAAGGAAAAAGTAACTATTAATCTTGATAGGGATAATCACACATATAACTTTCTTCCCGCTTCTAGAATTGCCTCACCCCTACCTCTTGATGATGAAGAGGTAGAGAGCCTTCATTTTGTTGAAACCTTTAGGGATCCATTGCAAAGAGAAATGGAGAATGAAACTAATAATGAGCTAGATGAAAAATTAATAGAAGCAACAAAAGGACTAGAACCACAAGATGGAAGCTTAGAGGAAGATAAATTTGAAGACATCGGGGAAATTAAACATGAAGAACCACAAGTACCAGAGGTGGACCTTAAGCCATTGCCCACAGGATTAAAATACAAATTTTTGGGGCCAGACAAGACTTATCCCGTGATCATGAGCGACAAATTGAGTCCCGAGGAGAATGACTTGTTGCTGAATTTATTGAAAAAGCACAAGAAAGTGATAGGATATTCGATAAATGACCTCAAAGGACTTAGCCCAGCATTTTGCACTCACCACATACCTATGGAGGATCAATGCAAGCCCATGGTGGACCATCAAAGGAGGTTAACCCAGGCCATGCGAGAGGTGGTGAAGAAGAAGGTTATCAAGTTGTTAGATGCTGGAATCATCTACCCGGTGTCGCATAGCGAATGGGTGAGCCCCGTACATTGTGTGCCAAAGAAAGTAGGTTTGACTATGGTGAAGAATGAGAAGAATGAACTAATACCGCAAAGAACCGTGACTGGATGGAGGATGTATATTGATTATCGTAAGTTGAACAAAGCAACAAAGAAAGATCACTTCCCCCTACCATTCATCGATGAGATACTTGAGAGGTTAGCAAACCATGCCTATTTTTGCTTTCTTGATGGGTACTCGGGGTTCATGCAAATTCTCATTCACCCGGATGATCAACACAAGACAACATTCACTTGCCCTTATAGAACATTTGCATATAGAAGGATGCCCTTCAGTTTATGTAATGCTCCAGCCTCTTTTCAATGATGCATGATGGCGGTATTTTTGGAGTTCATCAAGGAAATTGTTGAAGTATTTATGGATGACTTCTCCGTCTATGGTAAAACTTTTGCAGATAGTTTAGCAAATTTGGATAAAGTTCTTACAAGGTGTGGGGAGGTTTGTCGGTGGTTTAGACCGGCAAACCTACCAAGGGGGTACCCGAGGTAGTAGATTGTGCAGTGAGGATCGTGATCGGGAGACCAAGAACTCGAAGGTACGCGCAAGACACGGGACACAAGATTTATACAGGTTCGGGTCGCCAAGGTAGAGAACCCTACGTCCTGATTGGGGGATCAAGTATGGCGCCCTGCGCTTGGTGTTGGTTGAGATCAGGTCAGGTGCCCGGCTAGGTACCCGGCCCTCCTTTATATAGTCCAGGGGGCGGGTTCCTAGTCAGTTATAAGGCAGGAGTCCTAGTAGGATTACATGGAACAAGTCCTAGTACGATTACAGGGGAATTCTTGTAGGAGTCCGTCTTCATCCTTCCTTGCATGGGTACCCGGGGAGTATGCCCGACAAGCCTCCGAGCACATTGTAGTCGAGCGTAGTAGTTCAAGTAGTCTTGAAGCCTCTTCGAGTAGTTCCTAAGCATCCTCAAGTACTGCTTGGAGAAGTCTTCAATAGTACTTGAACTGCCACGAGGCTGGAAGGTGGTCCAGCTCATCTGTCTTAAAGTCGTGATTATATGGAAGTGCGATTGCAAAATTGCACTCCATATGGAGTAGCCCCTGAGCCTTCGGTTGAGTTACGGACTCTAGCTGAGGGTCAATCTTGATTCTGAATCTTCCGTCTTGAAAAAATTTAATGATGGGTGTAGCATAGCAGCCCCCGAGCCTTGAAATGATTAGGTAATCAATCCAAGGGTCTTCAGTATCCACGAAAGCCATCATCTGAGTACTCTTGCAGCGTGTAGCCCTCGCGATAAGAGAGTCGTATGAGCCACGTCGAGTAGTTATTGGTGCGGAGCCCCCGAGCTTGAGAGCGAGTGAAGTCTACTAGAGTTGTTCTCGAGTAGTAATTTGAATGCAGCCCCCGAGCTAGAGAGATTCCAAGTAGTAATTTAGCATCGAGCCGTGGAGCTTGATAAGTAGTCGTGCCGTCAAAGCGGACTTTAGATGCAACCGAAGTCGACTTTAGATGCCGGCAGTGCGGACTTCAGATTGCGACTTGAAAACCGAAGTCGACTTTAGTTGCCGTGCGAAGCGGACTTTGAGATGCGACTTGAAAACCGAAGTCGACTTTAGTTGCCGCGCGAAGCGGACTTTGAGATGTGACTACAGTAGTCGACTTGGCGCCACACGGGGTGGACTTAAGACGCAAAAAACGAAAAGCACTTTCCGGAAAACCAAAGCGAAAAAATCAGAGAAACGAGTAGTTTTGCCGCCAGAGTGGGCTTAAGATTGCGACCGAAGTCGGCTTGTGCCACCGGAGTGGGCTTGGGTGCGGCCGTTAGCGTCGACTTGTGCCACCGAGTGGGCTTGAGTACCTGAGCCATGGATTTCAGACCCAAGGTACAATTGCCGCCAGAGCGGGCTTCAGGGTGCGACCGGAGTCGGCTTGTGTACCTAGGCCATGGATTTCAGACCCAAGGTACGGTGCGCGAGTACTTAGGGTACTTGGATCCATGGTACAGAGCGTGAAGACCACGTGCAGCTAGGTTCCATCGTCGCCAGGACCTGAGGGCCACTTACAACTAGGTTCCATCGAAGCTTACACACGTAGTACGCCACCGAAGCAAGCGAAGATGCGACCGGAGTCGACTTTAAGTTGCCGCACGGAGCGGACTTTAGAATGCGACTTTAGAAGTCGACTTTAGATTGCCGCGCATAGCGGACTTTAGAAGCTGCATCCTTGGGATAGCCCCCGAGTTGATGAAGTAGGCTCGTGGTGACTTGATTAATATACCCTAAGAGTAGTCAGCAGAGTGTAGCTCCTGTAAAACCCGCCGGGAAGCGTACACAAATGAGTAGTCGGCAAGTAGTCTTACATGATGAGGAGAACAAGACGAGAAAAGAAAACAGTAATCATTTAAATAAATGACTTAGCTGTTGCTGCCTGGGCAGACTGTTGATGAAGCCGTGGCGGTCAGCGATGGAGCCGCGATGGTTGTTGCTGAAGTTGACTAGTCAGAGTTGATTTTGACTAGTTGTTGGGGGCGTGACTGCCGTTCTCTACTAGTTTGGAAAACTAGTCGAGATGAATGGCCGACGCGATGCAACCAGAAGACGACATCACAGCAGCACGCGGCGTACTCGAAGCAGAGCCAGTGTTGCCGCGAGGCAAGTAGTCACGATGCACGGCGTGGCTGAAGTAGAGCCAGTGTGGCCGCAAGACGAAGTCGCGGCGCACGGAGTAGTCGACAACGAGCCGCGCGACGAGCCGCGCGACGTGCGGGGGCACCGGATGCGCGGCGTAGGCGAAGTAGTCGACGACGAGCGGCGAGACGAGCCGCGCGGCGTGACGAGGCACCCGGATGCGCGACATAGGCGAAGTAGTCGACGACGAGCCTGCGCGAGGCAAAGTACTCGATGACGAGCGGCGTGACGAGCTGCGTGACGAGCCGCGCGAGGTGCCGAGGCACCCGGACGCGCGGTGTAGGCGAAGTAATCGACAACGAGCCGCACAACGTGCCGCGCGACGAGCCGCGCGAGGGCGAGCGGGTCGACGACGAGCCGCGCGACATGTCGAGGCACCCGGACGCGCGGTGTACGCGAAGTAGTCGACGACGAGCCGAGGCATCCGGACGCGTGGCGTAGGTGAAGTAGTCGACGACGAGCCGGGTGACGAGTCGTGCGACACGCAGAGATACCCGGATGCACGACGTAGGCGAAGTAGTTGACGATGAGCGGCATAGGCGAGCCGCGTGATGAGCCGCGCGACGTGCTGAGGCACCCAGACGCGCGGCGTAGCCGAAGTAGTCGACGCGGAGCCGCGTGATGAGCCGCGCGACGTGCCGAGGCACCCGAACGCGCGGCGTAGGCGAAGTAGTCGACGATGAGTCACGCGACAAGCCACGCGACATGCCGAAGCAACCGGACGTGCGGCGTACGTGAAGTAGTCGACGACGAGCCGCGTGAGGAGCCGCGCGACGTGCCGAGGCACTCGGACGTGCGACATAGTTGAAGTAGTCAACGACGAGCCGCGCGACGTGCCGAGGCACCCGGACGCGCGGCGTAGGCGAAGTAGTCGACGACGAGCCGAGGCATCCGGACACACGGCGTAGGCGAAGTAGTCGATGACGATCGGCGTGGCGAGCCGCATGAGGAGCCGCGCGACGTGCTGAGACACACGGACGCGTGGCGTAGTCGAAGTAGTTGACGACAAGCCGCGTAACGAGTCGCGCGACGTGCCGAGGCACCCGGACGTGCAGCGTAGGTGAAGTAGTCGACGACGAGCGGCACAGGCGAGCCGCGTGACGAGCCGCGCGACATGCCGAGGCACCCCGGACGCGCGGCGTAGGCGAAGTAGTCGACGACGAGCGGCGCAACGAGCCGCGACACCCGGACGCGCGGTGTAGTTGAAGTAGTCGACGACGAGCCGCGCGACATGCCGAGGCACCCGGATACGCGGCGTAGACGAAGTAGTCGGTGACGAGCCTGCACGAGGCGGAGTAGTCGACGACGAGCCTGCGCGAGGCGGAGTATTCAACGATGAGTCACGCGACAAGCCGCGCGACGTGCCGAAGCAACCGGACGCGCGGCGTAGGAGAAGTAGTCGACGACGAGCCGGGTGACGAGCCGCGCGATGTGCCGAGGCACCTGGACGCGCGGCGTAGTCGAAGTAGTCGACGACGAGCCACGTGACGAGCCGCGCGACGTGCCGAGGCACCCGGACGCACGGCGGAGGCGAAGTAGTCGACGATGAGTGGCGAGATGAGCCACATGACGAGCCGCGCGACGCAGCCAAGTAGTCGACAACGAGCCGCGCGACGTGCCGAGGCACTCGGACGCGCGGCGTAGGTGAAGTAGTCGACGACGAGCGGCGCGACGAGTCGCGTGATGAGCCGCGCGACGTGCCGAGGCACCCGGACGCGCGACGTAGGCGAAGTAGTCGATGACGAGCCGCGTGATGAGCCGCGCGACATGCCGAGGCACCTGGACACACGGCGTAGTCGAAGTAGTTGACGACAAGCCACATGACGAGCCGCGCAACGTGCCGAGGTACCCGGACGCGCGGCGTAGGTGAAGTAGTCGACGATGAGTCACGCGACAAGCCGCATGACGAGCCGCGTGACGAGCTGCGTGACGAGCTGCGTGACGAGCCGCGCGACATGCCGAGGCACCTGGATGCGCGGCGTAGTCGAAGTAGTCGACGACGAGCCGCGCGACGTGCCGAGGCACCCGGACGCGCGGCGTAGGCGAATTAGTCGACGACGAGCCTGCGCGAGGCGAAGTAGTCGACGATGAGTCACGCGACAAGCCGCATGATGAGCCACGCGACATGCCGAGGCACCTGGACGCGCGGCGTAGTCGAAGCAAGCGGACGCGCGGTGTAGGAAAATTGATTCCGCTTTGACAGGAGCAAGGTGACTTGCTTCAATGGATCTCGGCGAGTCGACGAGTAGATTGATCTTTTTGACGAGGGTCCTTCGAATTCGCCTGGTGGTGATGATCACCCCTACCTGGCGCGCCAGCTGTCGGTGTTTTAGACCGGCAAAGCTACCAAGGGGGTACCCGAGGTAGTAGATTATGCGGTGAGGATCATGATCGGGAGACCGAGAACTCGAAGGTACGCGCAAGACACGGGACACAAGATTTATACAGGTTCGGGTCGCCAAGGTGGCGAACCCTACGTCCTGTTTGGGGATCAAGTATGGTGCCCTACGCTTGGTGTTGGTTGAGATCAGGTCAGGTGCCCGTCTAGGTACCCGGCCCTCCTTTATATAGTCCAGGGGGCGGGTTACTAGTCGGTTACAAGGCAGGAGTCCTAGTAGGATTACACAGAATGAGTCCTAGTAGGATTACAGGGGAATTCTAGTAGGAGTCCGTCTTCATCCTTCCTTGCATGGGTACCCAGGGAGTATGCCCGACAAGGTTGACTTGGTGCTAAATTGGGAGAAATGTCACTTCATGGTGAAACAAGGAATAATGTTGGGACACGTGATATTCGAGAGGGGATCGAGGTGGACAAGACCAAGGTTGAAGCGGTTGAGAAGCTTCCACCACCGACGGATATCAAATCTTTGAGAAGTTTCTTAGGCCATGCAGGATTCTATAGGAGATTCATCAAGGATTTGTCAAATATTACAAAGTCGTTGACTAATCTTCTCCAAAAAGATGTGCCATTCGATTTTAATGAGAAATGCTTGGCGGCATTCCGGACACTAAAGAGAGCTCTCATAACCGCACCTATCATTCAACCGCCTGATTAGAGTCAACCATTTGAGATCATGTGCGACACTAGTGACTATGTCGTTGGAGCCGTGTTGGGACAACGAAAAGAAGGCAAGGTACATGCTATATATTATGCTAGCAAAACCCTTAATGGAGCTCAATTGAATTATGCAACAACGGAGAAGGAATTGCTTGCGGTAGTATTTGCCTTTGAAAAATTCAAATCTTATATTGTGAATTCTAAAGTAATCATCTACACCGATCAAGTATCTCTTGTCTAAAAAGGATGCAAAGCCAAGGTTGATTAGGTGGATCCTTCTCTTGCAAGAGTTCGATGTGGAGATTCAGGATAAAAAGGGGTCGAAAAATGTTGTGGCTGACCATCTATCAAGAATGAATCGTGAGGATGATAAAGATCCCATCGAATACAAGACGAGAGACGATCATCGCGTCCTTGACAAAGACACTTGGATGATCGATATTATTCGAGCCATACGAAAGATGCCACTTGATCACTTCGATAAGAATGCTCAAAGCAGGGTGATGGCCGAGAGTCAAAAATATTATTGGGATGCACCTTACCTCTTTAGGCTTGGAGCGGATGGAGTCTTGAGAAGGTGTGTACCAAGGGAAGAAAGAGTCGAGATATTAAGGAAGCGTCACTCGGGAGAGTATGGAGGACACTATGGACACTTTAGGACTTAGCAAAGGTATGTGCTAGTGGGTTCTATTGGCCGGAAATGCATCAAGATGTGAAACGGTACGTTGTTTCTTGTCCGGAGTGTCAAAGAACGGGGAATATATCACAAAGGAATGCTATGACTTTGAATTATAACTTGCAAATTGATCTATTTGACGTATGGGGAATTGACTTCATGGGGCCTTTCACTAATTCAAATGGATATGAGCATATATTAGTAATGGTTGATTATGTATCCAAGTGGGCAAAGGCCATCCCTTATCGAAGAGCTTCAATGGAGGAATCTATATCAATGATCAAGAATGTTATATTCCCATGCTATGGAGTCCCGCGAATTTTGATAAGTGATGGAGGAACACACTTCACGGGAAATAGTTTTAGAAAGTGATTGTCCAAATTGGGAATTGAGCATAGAGTGGCCATGGCTTACCACCCACAAACCAATGGTCAAGCGGAAACTTTAAATCGGCAACTCAAGAGATTTCTTAACAAGGTTGAGAAGGGAGGTAAAGATTAGTCGAAAAAGTTGGACAAAGCATTATGGGCATGTCGGACGACACACAAGACACCAATAGGTATGACACCATATCAATTCGTCTATGGTAAATCTTTTCATTTGCCTTTGGAGTTAGAGCACAAAGCATATTGGGCAATCAAAGAGATGAATCTTGATGTGGATGCCGTGAGAATCAAACGGACAATTCAAATAAGTGAATTAGAAGAGATGAGACTTAAAGCTTATGATAGTGCAACCATCTACAAGGAAAGAATGAAGCGATGGTATGATAAAAGACTTCAACCGAAGGAATTCAAAGAAGGCGACAAGATCCTCCTCTTTAACTCAAAGTTCAAGATATTCAGGAAAGGCAAATTGAAAAGCAAATGGGATGGACCATATGTCGTCCACTCGGTCTCGCCAAGCGGAGCGGTAACGATTATGGATATAAAAGGAGACCAATATGTGGTTAATGGACAGCGATTGAAAATTTTTCTTGAGCCCGACGTCGTGCCAATTGACTACATTGACATATACACCATGGAGGACGGGCCCGAGCGTCAAGCCTAAGACGTAAAACTAGGTAACTTTTCTGTAAATAAATTGTCATTTTCATTTTCTTAAATTTATCGAGTGCTTTTCACGATTTTTAGCTGGATCTTTTCACCACATAGGCTAGTATGCACACAACGCAGAGGCCCGCAAAAGATGGCCACGAGGGCCCAAAACCAGGGGGTAGGCCGGCCGGCCCATACCGATCGGCCCAACATCCCTTTGCCTCGGTTTATGTCCATCTTTTCTAGGATATGACTCGGTTCATTTCCTATCTCTGCCGACCTTTTTAGCAACTTCAAAATTAGGAAGGGTAGAGTTTAGGCCGAGTTTTTTCCGAAGGAGTGGTGCTCTTCTTGTGGGGAGTTTCATTAGGTGTAGTAGCTAGCTTTTATCTCTCTTGTTCTTCTTGAAAGATTACGACGAGGACGTCGTAAGATCTAAGCGTGGGGGGAGCTAGCTCTTTTAAAATTTTTTGCTCAAGTGGTGGAAGGTCAAGTTTTAAAGTCAAGTTAAGTTTGAGTCGTGTTTTTAAAATTTTTAGCTCGTGGTGTGTCTTAAGTTAGCGTTGAGTCAAGAAAAAGAAATAAAGAGAGTTATATTTTGTGTCATGCAAGTCTTTTGTTTCTTTTACTTGTTATATCTTTCTTTTGTCCTTATTATTTGAGCATAAGCATTGTGAATAATTGTTTACCGTGGTGCTTAGTGGAAGTTTACCTTTGAAAGTATCCATTCTCAACTTTGATCTAGGACCTTACTTTGGCTATGTTTTGGTAATATTGGAGGTATTTATTTCTGAAAAATTATGAAAAACCCCTTGCAATGAAGGTTAGCGATTTCTTTCTCCAAGTTGAGAGGCAAGTCTATCCTATACAAGGCCTAAATTAGATATACATACTCCACCATAAGTGTTGTTTAGCATGATGAATTGGGTTAGAACTTTACTCTTTTGGGAGGTCTAATTTCAAGAAATGATCATGTCCTTGATGTTATATCTTTATTGCTAGCCTCGTCATATATTCGGTAATGGGAACTTCAAATTGAATGCCCCATTCATCGCCGGATTCCGTACCCGAAACCATAAACATCTTTTTATAATCTTATTCCTTGAACACAACCCATGTCCGAAGATTCATTCAATTTTTAGGTAAGGTTTATTTAAAATTCAGATTGGTATTCCTAGCAAAAAGATGGGCGAAAGGCTTCGGAAGAGAAGATAAAGATGTGAGGAAAGAAAAATATATATGTATGTATATGTGTGTGCACACATAAGAAAAAAAGAGAAAGAGAGAGAAGAAAGAAAAAGAAAGGAAAGAAAAAAGAAAAGAGAGAAAAGCAAAGAGAGAAAAAGAAAAAGAGAGAAAGATCCAAGGCAAGGCAAGAAGGATATAATGAGGGATGATAAGTCAAGTGAAGATCAAGAGAAGTGCGGGGAAGGATGTGATGATGTTGAGAACGAATCTTCAATATTCCATACCATGTGCCATCCGACATCGAGGACATCATTAGTGCCTTGAAGTCATTATTCTTTTTCCCTTTGCACATGTCGTATGGACCTCCCCGGGCCCACTACCTCGGTGGGTACCGGGACCGACTACTTGGTGGGCCCCCCGGGACTTCCCGGCTTGCGCTACACGGCACCTGAAGGCGTGGAGCACAAGGACTACACAGGAGTAGTACTCGGTTAGGGAGCTGTACATGTTCCGCACTGTATAGAGGACTCCTAGACGTACTCGACTAGTACTCTCTCCCTACTCCGACTTGTAACCCTGCCTCCCGGACTATATAAGGCGAGGCAGGGACCGATCTCAGGATCACCTCATCCAATCCCCTACAACTCACGGCGCACTATTGCATCATCTTGTAATCGTGCCCTACCAATCCGAGCTACGCAAAGCATACGTAACGTAGGGTATTACGCACCTTGCGGCCCGAACTCGTCTAAATTGTGTGCCATGTGTCTCTTCCTTCGAGTTACCGATCTCGGTGAGTCACAATCATCTACTTCGGGTACTCCCCGTAGTAGGTTGCCGGTCTAAAACACCGACAGCTGGCGCGCCAGGTAGGGGCTCTCGCTCGAGATCACATGGCGAACTCGACGGCTTCCGTCCACTTCAAGCCAACCGTCGCCTTCAACCGCGGCGACACCTTCGTCTTCGGCGCCCGGGTCCGCACCGCCGATGGCGCGGGCTCCTTCCGCCGCCGCCTAACCATGCGGCCCGACCCGAAGACGGACGCGCCTTGTGACGCTTCCCGAAGTTGTCACGGGCGAACTCGCCGCAAGTTCGGCGAAATTTCGCTCTTCAACCACCACGGCCGACTTCGAGCTCGAGTCCGTCTCCAACTCGAACCCGACGTCACCATGGGCCATCGCATGCTAGCCGGGCCGCTCGGCCCATCGCAGACGGCCTCCTCACCACGCAAGCACCGCGCGCGCGCCCCGCGCGCCCTCGGCCCCGGCCCGCGCGGGGGCTCCCACCCCGCGCCGGCCGGCAAGGAGCCCGTACCCGAGTGCAACTCGGACTCCGACGCCGTCCCCCGATCGCGTCTCGGACTCCAGCCCTCTCTCCGGGTTCTACTCGAACCCGGACTACGAGTTCGACTTCGGGTCGGACCCCGAGGAGCCCGAGTCCGAAGACGACCCCACCGAGCTTCCCTTGTCGGGGCCGGTCTCGGGGCCGGTTATAAAATCAACGCCGCCGGCAGATACGTCCATGCGGCCGGACCGCAAGCCCGCCGACCTCGGTAAAGGGAGACTCACGCTACGTCGCCTACATCGACTCGCTACCGTTCCGGAGGGAACACCACTAACCCGGGGCCGACTCAAACACACCAACTAAGGTGGCACCCTGCGAGTCCACTGGGTACCCCCGATCGCCAAGTCTTTATGGCTGCCGGCGACACCCCGAGACCTTCGGGCATGGCCGAGGACGGTACCGGAGGACATCTCCGCGACGAGCCGTCCGCCAATGCACCGCGGACGAGACCGTCGCCAACGAGGGACGCACGACGTGAACGCAACAGAAAGCGCGGCGAACGGCGCCGGCAGCTCGGAGACAACCTCCCCATCGGCAACCTTGCGAGAAGCTCGAGGCGGTCGAGAGCGAGTACACACCACCCCCGAGCAAGTGCCTCATGTCGATCACAACGATCGCACGCCGAGGCTCGGGGTATACGCGCCGGGAGAGGTCATCGCCAAGCTCGCTGAAGAAGCCTACTTCATGCGGGTCGACAACAGAGTCAACCAACCTCCTCCAGCTAAACCCCGCGACAACGAAGCTACTAGTCGCAGCGTCAACGCGGCCCCAACCGTACTCGAGCTGACCTTCCAGCTGAGCCAAACCACCGCCGCTCCAACGCCGGCGAACCTTCACAGCAAGACCAAGGCAACCGAGAAGTCGTTCCCCACCGCGCTCCGGCCGGTGGCGGCGGCAACGACCCTGACGGCGGCGGCGGCCGACGGCGGCAGCCTCCAACCATGGGGCCAACAGAGAGCCGGAGGCGGCGGCGGCCGCGGCGGCCGAGGCCACGCGAAGCGACCACGCCTCCGGCGCCTCGCACGGCGGGTACGACGCTCGCCGAAGATTGAGGAGGTCGCGGCGGAAGAAGTCGACCACCGCCGCCGAGGGCGACGGCTTCCCCCGCCTTCTCACCTCGACTTCGCAACCTCGCTCCTCCCCGACAAGTTCAAGCCTTTGGGGATCACCAAGTACGACGCGAAGCAGATCCTATCCGGTGGCTCCGATGCTACGCCCTCTCCATCGAGAACGGCGGCGGCAACAGCCGACACCAAATGCCTCTACTTCCCCTTCGTCCGGACCAAGCACCACTCACATGGCTCGAGTCGCTCGACAAGCACTCGATCGACAAGTGGGACCAGCCGAAGGAGCAGTTCACAAGCAACTTCGCGGGCGCCATGGGCCGTTCGGGTACTCGCATGGACCCGGCCATGATCAAGCGAGGAACGAGGGCGAGACCCTCCGCAAGTACATGCGCCGCTTTTTCGACAAGCGCGCTACCGTCGTCGACGTCACCGACAAGGAGGTCATCGACCTCTTCCAGACGGCCTCTACCATCGCCGCACCTTCGAGGACTTCGGTCGTCGCCGCCCCAGGTCCATCCCCCACCTCAAGGACATGATCACGTCCCGGGCGGATGAAGAGGACAAGGCCAACGCCAAATACGACGCCATCCGCGGCAAGTCCAAGCAGAACCGGGCGGCGGCGGCGGCAGCAAAGAATGCAAACCAAGGCGGCCGCAACAACAACAACAACAAGCAACTACTCGGGTCCCAACCGCAAGCGCAAGCCGACAACACCGTCGCGGCTATCCGGCGCCCCGCGAAAGGGAACTCGAAGAAGAACTCCGGCGGGTTCAAAGACCCGCCGAAGGAGAAGTTCCCGTGGCATCCAAACGGCAACCACACTACCGAGCAAGGTGCTACCGGCTCGGGCATGCACTCAAGGATACGCCGGAGCCACCGCACCCTCACGACCAAAAGGGCAAGAAGAAAGACGGTGACAACAACGACTTCCAAGAACCCGAGAAGACCGTCAACGTCCTCTTCGACGGACCGCCGAGCAGGCGGGGAGCGAGAAGGCTACCCGTCGTGAAGTGATGTCCATTGAGCCGCCGGTCCCGACCCCTCTCGGTGGTCGGAGGTACCCATCACCTTCTCCCGCGCGGACCAATGGACCGCCTTCTCCGAACCAGGACGGTTCCCCCTCGTCCCGAAGCCAACGGTGGCGGGCTCCAAGCTCAACAAGGTGCTCATCGACGGTGGAAGCGGGCTCAACGTCCTCTTCACCAAAACCTTGAAGAAAATGAAGCTCGACGTCACCCCCATGCTCACCAAGAGCAAGACGCCCTTCTACGGCATCGTCCCAGGCAACGCGGCTATCCCACTGGGCTCAGTGGTACTGCCAGTTACCTTCGAGGCGTCTCGGGACAACTACCGCACCGAGTACATCAAGTTCGAGGTCGCGGATTTCGAGACCTCTTACCACGCCATCCTCGGCAGACCAGCCATCGCCAAGTTCATGGCGGTGCCCCACTACACCTACTTGGTACTCAAGATGCCAAGTCCAGCCGATGTACTCTCCCTCCAAGGGGACTTGAAGATCTCCCACGACCGCGATACGAAGCCGTGGTGATCGCTTCCACAAACCAATTACCCAACGCGATGATGGAGGTCTACGCCGCGTCGAAGAAGCTTGCTACAAGCGAACTCGACATCCCGCAGAAGTCCGACAGCCGCCAACAAGCCTCGCCCACCCGAGGAGGTACTCGTCAAGACGGTCGACCTCGGAACGGGCGACCCCGAAGAAGACCACCACAATCGGGGCCGGCCTCGACCCCAAATAGGAAGACGCGCTCATCGCCTATCTTCGGGCTAACCGCGACATCTTCGCGTGGAAGCCACGGACATGCCAGGAGTGCCCGGGAGCCGATTGAGCACCGCCTTAACGTCAACCCAAAGGCCACCCCTAAGCGACAACACCTCCGACGTTTTGCCGACGACGGACGGGACGCCATCAAGAAGGAGCTCGCCAAGCTACTCGGCACCGGCTTCATCGGAGAAGTCTTCCATCCCGAGTGGCTCGCCAACCCCGTCCTCGTCCGCAAGAAGAACTCGAACGAGTGGAGGATGTGCGTCGACTACACCGACCTCAACAAGCACCGCCCCAAGGACCCCTTCGGGTTGCCGCGGATTGATCAAGTCATCGACTCCACGGCGGGCCGCGACCTCGCTCTGCTTCCTCGATCGCTACTCCGGTACCACCGGATCGCAATCAAGGAGGAAGATCGGGAAAAGACCGCGTTCATCACCCCGTTTGGCGCGCATCGCTACACGACCATGTCATTCGGGTTGAAGAACACCGGCGCTACCTATCAACGGGCCATCCGGGCTCGCTTCAAGCGGCAACTCAACAAGAACGTCGAGGCTTACGTGGATGACGTGGTTGTCAAAACCAGGGACTCCGGTACCCTCATCGACGACCTTGAAGAGACCTTCGCATCGCCGCGCGAGTACCGCCGGAAGCTCAACCCGAACAAGTGCGTCTTCGGCGTCCCTTCGGGCAAACTACTCGGCTTCATCATCGCCCGGCCGCGGCATTGAAGCCAACCCCGAGAAGATCTCCGCCATCACCAGCATGAAAGCTCCCACGAGCATCAAAGACGTCCAGAAGCTGACGGGGTGCATGGCGGCATTGAACAGATTCATCTCGAGGCTAGGAGAACGGGGCCTCCCCTTCTTCAAACTACTCAAGCATCACGAGAAGTTCGTGTGGACTCCAGAGGCGGATCAAGCCCTTGCCCAGCTCAAGGACTTCCTGTCAAAGCCACCAATCCTCATGGCTCCTCATAAGGGCGAGCGCCATCGCTCTACCTAGCCGCGACTACTTACGTGGTCGCATCGCCATCGTTGTCGAGCGGCGGGGAAGACGGCCACGCCTACCCGGTCCCGGCCGCCCCGCCTACTTCGTCGGCCGAGGTTCTATCGCAGTCCAAGGCTCGCTACCGGCCGTGCGAAGCTCCCCGTACGCTCTACTCATCACCTCGCGGAAGCTACGACACTACTTCCGGGAGTACTCGGTCTCCGTCGTCACCGACTACCCGCTCGGCGACATCCCGAGGAACCAAGACGCTACCGGAAGAATCTCCAAGTGGGCCGGTCGAGCTCGGCGCCCTCACCATCGACTTCAAGCCACGCACCGCCATCAAGTCGCAAGCACTAGTCGACTTCATGGCGCAGTGGCGGGAGAACCGCCTACCTACTCCCACCTAGCGACCGAGCATTGGGTGATGTACTTTGATGGCTCACTCAACCTCGAGGGCGCAGCGCGAGGGTACTCCCCGATCTCTCCAACGGGCGAACAACTCAAGTACGTCCCGGGATCTTCTCGGAAGGTCTCAAACAACGAAGCCGAGTACGAAGCCCTCCTACACGGGCTCCGCCTCGCGGCTTCACCGGGCATCAAGCGGCTACTAGTCTACGGCGACTCCGCGGTGGTCATCAACCAAGTCAACAAATCCCGGGAACGCAACAAGGAGAACATGGACGCCATCGCCTAGAAGTCCGCAAGCTCGAGAACAAATTCTATGGTCTCGAGTTCCATCACATCGTCCGCGACAACAACGTCGCGGCGGACGTCCTCTCGAAGCTTGGATCCACCCGCGCTCAAGTACCCGGCGGGCGTCTTCGTCCATGAGCTTCACGCGCCATCCATCCCGGAGCCGGCTCCACCGACCACCGTCCCAGCCCATCCACCACCGGGCGGGGAGGTCATGATGATCGACGTGGACCGGAGGCAACCCTTCATCGACTACCTCGGCGAGCGAAGGTCCCCTCCGACAAGAACGCAGCCGAACAACTCGTCCGCCGCGCCAAGTCGTACGTCCTTGTCGGGAGACAAGCTTTACAAGCGGGGTGCATCTTCTCGGAGTACTCATGAAGTGCGTCCCTCGTGAAGAAGGCAAGGACATCTTGGAGGAGATCCACAAGGGCATGCGGCAACCACGCGTCTTCACGCACGCCGGCGCAAGGCCTTCCGCGAGCATTCCTGCGGCCCACGGCCCCGGGCGACACCGAAGAACTCGTCGAAGGTGCCAAGGA
This sequence comes from Cenchrus americanus, assembly GCA_947561735.1. Lineage (NCBI taxonomy): Eukaryota > Viridiplantae > Streptophyta > Magnoliopsida > Poales > Poaceae > Cenchrus > Cenchrus americanus. The sequence goes on along the minus strand of OX387239.1, from coordinate 197,366,166 downwards.
TGTCGGCACTTCGCCAAGCGAAGAACACGTCCCGGCCTACAAGCTAGTCACCATACCGCCAACCCGGCCCTTTGCCCGCCGGGGGCTCGACATGATTGGGCCACCGCCAACCGCGCCAGGAGGATTCAACAGTGGTACCGGTGGCTATCGACAAGTTCACCAAGTGGATCGAGGTCAAGCCGGCCACATGCCCCAAGGCCGACAGAGTACTCGACTTCCGGATGAGCTCGTACACCGCTATGGGCTACCCCACCGCATCATCACGGACACCGGGGTCCAACTTCAACAACCACCGGCTCCGGGAGTACCGCGAGAATAGCGGGATCGACGTCCGATACGTCTCGGCCGCCCATCCACGGCCAACGGACAAGTCGAGCGCGCCAATGGGATGGTGCTCGACGCCCTCAAGAAGCGGCTACACGACGCCGCTAACTCCAAAGGGGGCAAGTGGATCAAGGAACTACCCAACGCACTCGGGGGCGCGGACTCAACCATCCAAGCCAACGGGGCAATCCCCCTACTTCTCGGTCTACGGCTCCGAAGCCATCCTCCCCGCCGACGTCATATGGAACTCGCCGGCGGTGGAGCACTACGACGAAGGCGTCTCAGAAGACAGCAGACGAGTTGACATCGATAGCCTCGAAGAAGCTCGGCCGCGCCGCCCTCGTCCAATCGGGAAGCAAGGTACCCGGAGGGTATCCGACGCTACCATGATCGCAATGTCAAAGAACGCTCCTTCAACGTTGGAGATCTTGTCCTCCGCCGTATCCGAACACGGAAGGACTTCACAAGCTCGCCTCCCCTCGGGAAGGCCCCTTCACCGTGGCTAAGGTGACCGGCCAGCTCCTACCGCCTCCAAACCCTTGAAGGCGAAGACGTAAAACAACTCGTGGAACGTCGACCAACTCGTCGATTCTACGCCTAGTCTACACGACTACTCCGGGTTCAAGTCTAATCGACTACACCAACGCCCCGGCCGTAAGTGACCCTCCGGCCCCGGCTCCGCCTCCGGACTTCTCCTCTCCGGGGTTCGGCCCCGCGCGGCTACCTACGGACCCCCGGGCCGCGACGAGCGTCAAGGACTCTAGCAGCGGTCTACCAAGAGACCACACTCCAAGATCCGGACCGCGCGGCTACTTACGGACTGCGATCCGGCCTACACGGCTACCTACGGATCACCCGCCGCAAGCGGCTACCCGCTCCGGCGCTACTTAGCCGTAAGCGCCCTCCGGTCCGAGCAACTACTTTGTAACTACGGCCCTGGCCACCCAGGTGTACTTCTTCAGTAATAAAGATTGATCGTTCATCAACTTATTTACTGACTACTCCCTACAACGGGACTACTAAAGCCGAGTACTACTACTCGCACCTACTCCACGATGGGCGCTCCGCACTCTGAGATCGCGACTACGAGTACTCATTGCCGGAAAATTTTCTTTCATTGATACTTGAACAATTCATTACAATTGTTTTCCCGTACAACTATGGCTACTAGCTACTTATTACGGGGCTACCGGAGGTTCGGGCTTCTCGGCTACCTCGCTCCGCGATGGGAGCCATCTCGCTCCGGCCGGCTCGCGCACTCGCTCATCGGAGCGGTTGGCGGCTACCCCGCCCGCGACCACCTCCACCGGGGCCTTCGGGAAGTACAACTTCATGAAGGCCAAGACTTGTCTTAGGATCGACTTGGCCATATGCTTGACGTAGGCGGCCGACCGGCTTGGAGCTTCACGAAGTCGATCCACCGGAGGAGCGATCTTGGGGCCGCCCGGTGCGGCACCGGGAGCCTCGCGATCGGGAGAGCGGCTTCCTCCAACTCCCTCAATCGGGCCCGCAATGCCTCGCGGTCCTCGTTCAATTTCTACAAAGATTTGTAGCGAGTTGACGAGATCCCCGTCGAAGCAATCCGCGCCTCCATATGCTTCTCGCACTCGAAGGCGAGTTCCTTGTAGTCGAGCTCGAGTACCGGCGGCTTCTTGCTCCCGGTAGAAGAGGTTCTTCATGCTCACCTCCGAGGCCTTCAAGTGCTCCACTCCGGCCTTCAAGCTGCGCAACACAAAGAATACAACGGCGGGTCGATGCTTCTCGATTTCCAACAAGTACTCGACAACTAAAAGGATATACCTTTATTCTTGTTGCGGAGGCCCTTGTTCTTCCGCACCAACTCGTCGCCCTTCGCCCGCAACTCCCGGACGTCGTTGTGGTACTTGGCGAAGGTGGCGTCAAGCCTTGATTGCATGGCAGCCGCGTGCTTCCGCGACTTCACGAGCTCGCTCCTCCGGCGCCTCTCGCTCGGAGCACGGTGTCACCATAACCCCCGCAGCGAGTTCGACTTGTCGCGGGATCGCTCCGCGACGTCCTACACAAGACAATTCAAGTCATGACGAGTACTCAACGGCAAAAGGATTGACTACTCGAAAGGCTACGGCTACTAACCTTCATCCACTGCTCGGCTCGACGGATCGCCTCCAGGTGCTTGGCTACCGTCGCCGGCTCAACGAGATCGTCCGCAAGAAGTTCTATCCCGCCGCGGCTACTCGAGGTGGCCTCCGTCATTGGCGCAGAGCGGATAGGCTCTACGTCTTGGATCTCAGGGGAGCGGATAGCCACCTCTAGAGCAACCTCCGGCGACGTGGTGACTGCCTCTCCCCCGGCGGTCTTCTCGACGACCACCGCCATGGGCTAGGGGGCTTCTCCTGCAGCCTCCGGGGCCTCTGGTGTCAACTCCTGCATTGGCACCCCCACAAGGATGTCACCACCTTCAGCGCCTGTCAACAAAACGACATGTGCATTAGTGCCTACGACTACTCCTCCTGGAGCTCCGCAGCTTCACGAAGGGTACTCACCTTCGACTACACTCGCCTCCGGCAGCGGCGCTTCGGTAGCCGGGGGCTCAGTCGCGGCTTGGGCATCGGGAGCGGTCTCCTCGACGGGCGGCGCGACTTCTTCCACCACCGCCGATGAGGGCTCATCCCCATCCCGGCTCGTATCCGTGGATTTTCCGCGGGAATATTCACGGAGTATCGTCAGACAAGATCGACTACCGCAGCAAGTACTACTCGTGAGGATATGGTACTTACAAGTTCGACCGTACAATAGTCACGGCCGGAGCACCGAGGATGCCGGCAATATCAACCCGGTCCACCCTCGGCGGGCGCCTCCTCCTCCGCCCCTCGCGGCCATCGCCTCCTCCACGGCGGCGGCGGCGCGCGGACGTCTCCTCGCGCTCCCCGAGGCCACCACCTCTCCAACGGCGGCGGCCACGGGCACCGTGCTCTCCTCCGGAACGAGGGGGCCGGCGCTCCGGTTGCGCCGAAGTTCTTCAACGGTGGGGGCGGGACTACGACTTCCGGTCGGTCCCCCCACCGTATCCCACACGCCCTCGTCGCCCTCTTCGACGGGCTCCGCCGGCGGCACCTCCCCGCATACAAAGGAAGACTACTCGTCGCAACGTACTCGAACAACGGGTACTCGACTACTCGCTCAAGACGACTTACCTCCCGAGGCGTGGTCTCCGAGACCTTTAGCTTCTTCGTCACCCGCTTCCCGGCGGGGGTTGCGCGGCTTCCGTGGCGGCGCAGGCAAGGCTAGCCTCCGTGCTAGCCGGAGGGTCTTGAACCGTGGAACATGAGGCAAGCCCGGGCGGCTAAACCTCGACCGCGGTTGGAAGCGGTCTGCCGCCGTCTCTTCGTCTTCGTCGTCGTCATCGGAGGTATCTTCCACGATGACGGTGTCGTCGCCTTCACCGACTTCGCGGCGCTCCTTCACCTGCCCCTCCACCGGGATCTCGATCCCGCTTGGTGGCGGCTGCGGCTCGGAGACGAACCGCTTCACATCATCCTGCGCAAAGACACAAGACGTCAGCAACTCTACTACAAGTAATCACTACTCGACGAGGGGAGTACAACTACTCACCTCCTTGGGCGGGCGGGCGGCGGAGAACTCCTCGATCGGGCACGCCGTGTACGGCGGCATGTCCTTTAAGATCCGCGACAACCTCTCGATGATGTCGTTGTCGTCCGGCCTCGCCTCCCGCATCCGCGACACGTCGTCGTCGCCGGTGTACTCGAAGCCCGTGGTCTCCCGAGCCATCGCCGGCCGGATCCCGCGCTTCATGAAACTGAAGGCCACGTGCTCGGCCCTCAGTCCCGCCTCCCTGAGCACTTTGATGCGTGCTAGCAGCTCGGGGAGCTGGATTCCTTCTTGCATGGTGGGCTCTGTGTTCCACCAATCACGGTGCCTGGGCTGCCGTCCGCTCGGCTTCGGCAGGCCAGGGTGGTGGTTCGTGATGTAGAACCACCTGGCTTTCCAATCCGCGTTGGAGTCGACAAGCTTGTACGCCAAGTACTGCTCCGCGGCGTCCTCCCTCAGCTGGATGCCGGCTCCTCCGACTACCCTGGGATTGGTAGCACTTGGTTGCGGCTTGACGCGGAAGAACTTCCGAAAAAGCACCCAAAGTGCGGCTTGATTCCGAGGAAGGCTTCACGAAGTGGACGAAGACCGACGTGTGGAAGATGCCGTTGGGGTTCAGGTTCAGGTACTCGACGCCGTAGTACCCGAGCAGCCCCTTGAAGAAGTCGCTGGCTGGGAGCGCAAGACCGCGCTTCACGAACCGCGAGAACATCGGGATCTCATCTTCGGCCTTCTCCATTGGATATGGATCTCCAGCGGCGGATCTCCACATGTCGACTTCCTTCTCCCTGATGAACCCACTGTTCGGCCAGGTCGGCGCAGTCCTCCGTCTTCACCTTGGATTTTTTCCACTCGCGGCTCGGATCAGCCCGCGGTGGAGACATGGGCGGCGCCGCTCCGGTGGCGGCCGCGGCGGCCTCTTCGCGGCCCCCTCTTCTTCCCGACGGCCTTGGACGTCTTGGACGGCGACGACTTCATCCTCCAAGTGCAAGGAGTCTTCACTCGCATCCGCTCGGGGGCTACCCTAAAGGTTTCGGGTGGCGACGCGCTTAGATCTACTACGGCGGCGGCGCAGCGCTGGGAGTGGATTCGCTTCAAGATTCAAATGGAATGGCTGCAGCTCGAATGGGTGAAAACCCCTAAGGGTTTTGGCTTCTATTTATAAGCCAAATCGGCTCTGCAACGGGCGGCTGGATAAGTCCACGCACGGCTGACTCAGCGGCTGCGCGTGACTCTTCGTATTCTACTAGTCGACGCGCCTCACCTCGGGGGCTCGGCTACTTCTACTCGACTACCTGGGAAGCGGCTAGTCTCAAGAGCATCTCAGGACACATTCTCCAAGAAGACCCTTCAATTCGAGAGGAAGTACTCGACTCAAGGCTCGGGGGCTCCGTGCCACGTGTCCTTCGGTTTTTCTCTCCGGATTTTTCGGGATTTTCTTGCCAAGACTTCAGATGGACCCTCAGCCAGAGCCCGCGGCTCAAGGCTCGGGGGCTACTCCATGTGGAGTGCGGTTTTGCAAGTCGCACATCCATACCGGCTTCGGCTTCAAGACAAGACGAGCGCTCTTTGAAGACCTTCGAAGGCGATTTTCAAGGACGCTTGGGACTACTCGAGAAGACTTCAAGATTGCTCAAACATCGACCGGAGTACATTCCCGGCCTCGGGATGCTTCGACTACTCTTGAGGGCTTTTGACTTGTAACACTCATGGACGCTTGAGGACTACTCGTTAAGGCCGTCAAGACTACTTGAAGCTATCCTTCTCGACTACAAAGTACTCGGGGGCTTGTCGTATGGACCTCCCCGGGCCCACTACCTCGGTGGGTACCGGGACCGACTACTCGGTGGGCCCCCGGGACTTCCCGCTTGCGCTACACGGCACCCGAAGGCGTGGAGCACAAGGACTACACGGGAGTAGTACTCGGTTAGGGAGCCGTACATGTTCCGCATCGTATAGAGGACTCCTAGACGTACTCGACTAGTACTCTCTCCCTACTCCGACTTGTAACCCCGCCTCCCGAACTATATAAGGCGAGGCGGGGACCGATCTCGGGATCACCTCATCCAATCCCCTACAACTCACGGCGCACTATTGCATCATCTTGTAATCGTGCCCTACCAATCCGAGCTACGCAAAGCATACGTAACGTAGGGTATTACGCACCTCGCGGCCCGAACCTCGTCTAAATTGTGTGCCACGTGTCTCTTCCTTCGAGTTACCGATCTCGGCGAGTCACGATCATCTACTTCGGGTACTCCCCGTAGTAGGTTGCCGGTCTAAAACACCGACAAAGACATGTCCACCATTCTAAATCTTCTCATCCTTGATACCCTTACATATGGTTTAACTCTCATGATCATTGGCTTGGAAGGTGAACAACCACTAGAGGATTTTCTTAGCTTGATAATACTTGTGCTAACTTCACTAGCCATACCCATAGCTCCACCTTACATTATAAATGAGAGACTTATGGGAGGTGAGAGTTTATGAAATTATCTAGTATATCCATTTTAAATGAGTGACATGTGAGAAATTGGAGGAGGACTTTGTCTAACACTTTATGCAGGAATTTTATTTCTAAAAGCTTGTGAAAACCCTCCGATGGAAGTAAGAAAAAAAGTGTGGTTGGAGATGAGGATCTCTAGTGAAAGGTATGAGTTGTGGGGTAAGTCTTGAGTTGGTAAATTTCTAAACGCCCATGTTTACATTATGATCTTTGTTTCATGTCTCTTATATTAAAGATGAATGACTGACTAACTTGTAAGGAAGGATTTGACGAAGCATGTTTCAACTCCTTGGATGAACAACTTGTGAGCAACTTGCTCGAGGATGAGCAAGATCTAAGCGTGGGGGGATGTTGGCGATCGATTTCCGTCAACCAAGAACACTTGTTATGTTATGGTTTGAACTTCATTTTGGAACTAACCCGCCACTAGGCATGCTAACGATATAACAAGTTCACTGTTGGATGTGCATTTTGGAGTATAGTGTTTTTGCAGGAATTCACGTGTTAACTAAGGGAAGATGCAACTAGTTCGGAGAACGTTTTGCAAGACAATCAAGTAGGACCGGCCATGTGCGAACTTGCCCCCAAAGGTGGCAAGGACCAATGTGCTTGAATGGAGAACTCCCGAGGACCGAGATGAAAAGACCAGAAGTTCATGCATAAAGATCCCTCAACTTGATCGTGGTGATGAAGACCTCAAAATGACACAAATGAAGGGGGCCAAGTGCAAAATGTCAAGATGAGCGCGGGGAGAAGTTCGGGCCCGAACCGGCCCAGAAAAGGTTCAGGCCGGTCGGCCCGTTCGGACTGGCCCAGCCCACTTTTGTGGCGGTTTGGGTCCCCCTTTGCTCGGTGTTAAGTAGATGCAACCCTAATCGCGTGTGCAAGCCACCATTCACCAGAAACACCGTCTAGTCCCTCAGAGCCGCCGAGAAAGATAAGATCGACTACGCGAGAGACCCTTGGGGGAGGATACTCGGGAGAAATCATTGCCAAGCCCAAGGGATACGCTTGCGGATCGAAACTTCATACGAGTTTTACCTATCAACAATCCTTCTCAATAACAAGCTCGAAAAGACGAGCGAAAACATCAGCGCCAGTAGTGGACTTAAAAGTCTTCATGATCCAAAAGAAGTTCAAGAGTTCTAGGAAAGAATTAGGTGTTAGCTGGTGTATTTTCACGGAGAATGTCTTGCAAGAAGAAGAGTATCGCACAGAAATATGAGACCACAGATGAAGAAATACATGTAAACAACAATCTCATCCGCCTCGGGGGAAGGGGTCTCCTCTTCAGAAGGTGGACGACCATCACCAGAAGGAAAGAAACCAACCTCTTCATATTCCTTGATAAGTTCGCTGCTAACTTTGTACTTCCTGAAGACAAGGACCGGAGGGTATGAACCTTTCGAGGAAATCAGCTCATTCAAATTGACTTCAACATTTGAAAGATCTTCACCACCTTCGGATCTGTTTTCGGATCTAATCTCTCCATCCTCACGACTGCTAGACTCTCGAACAACTTCGGTAGTTTGAGAAGTCATGCTTTGAGGAACATTCTCCACTGCCTGAGGAACGCCAGCCTCAACTAACTTTTCGGAAGTCATTGGTCTAGCAGTGCTCTTAGTGTGAGCCACCTTTTCGGAAGAAAAATAAATGTGAAACACATATTAATTTAAAGAAAACGAAAACCCTACGAAATAATTAGATACTGCTCGAAAAATATAAGACATAAGAGTAGAATACCTTTGAAGACTGAAGAAGTCACCGAACTTCTGACGCCTAAAGACAATAAGCCTTGCACTACGAATGCTTCAAAAGGGTGGAGAGGGTGTGGCGAAGTGGTGAAATAAAGTTACCGCACAGGGCCTCTATTTACAGGGGAAGAGTGGGGTAGTTTCAAGAAGGTGTCTCGAGATGACCGTTGCGCGTTTCACAGGGGACGTTTGTACACTCCGACGTTCCGAGGGTGACGTTTTTTACCGAAATTCTGAGAGTTGTTCGTGGAAACGGAGTCAACCCGCTTCCCCGAGGGGCTAATGTTGGGGAATTGGGTAAAAACCTTTCACCCTCGGAACTCCGGAGGTGTCGAGAATCTGAAGAATTCGTGTAAACATGCAGGAAAGATCCAAATAAAGGTTTCACTTTCGTGATTTCTAAAGAATTCACTAACCCTTTGACCATGAGCGAAACAATCGTCGAATGACCATGAATTTGCAGATCTGTCTCTTGTTTCAGGACGAGGGAAATTTCGGAGGTCATTGCTGATTTGGGAAACTTTGGTGATGGAAACTTCGAAGATCTCCGTGGGAACAGGAAAATTCCATTGCGGCTGTAATGTTGAAGATCTTTGTGAATTCGATGAAGTTCGACTTCGGTGAAGGTCTCAGCGGTGAAGTGCGGGAAGCTGTCTACCTGCTAATCTTCATTAGGACAAGGCGAAAATCATGAATGAACCAAGTCAAAGGAGTGATGCCAAACGTCCAGGTTCGAGGTGTAAACGAGTGGCTGGCTTGTAAATATATGGAATTAGTTCTGCAAATCACAGGGTGTAAAAGACATTCATGTACATGTTCACATTTGGAATATTCCCTAGATTCGAGGGTAATCTCTGAATGTAAAAGTCCCTTCTTCTCCGTATAAAAGGGGGCTCGAGGCACATGTAAAGGGATTCACAACTTTTGAGGCGAGCACCGTCTTTCGGAGATTCCTTATCTCCTGGTTTATGAGCGCTTTCGTGTATTTGTTCAGGAATCTTTCTTCATCTGTGTTCAGGGGTCCCATCCAAATTTCTGACCCCCAACAAAATGTGTCATGGAAACTATGTAGCCTTTTGTTTATCAATTAGTAGCATGTTACAATATGTTGACATTGAAAATAATCATGTGTTATTTGTCCATCTGTTGCCTTTCAAAATATGGACCCGTTTCACATTATAGTTAAAGAATTTGATGTTTTCATCTATTATAATGGAATTCCATATGAAATAAAATTAATTATTGAACATAACTAATCAATCAGGCACTCACAATGTAGACTCTACCATAGAGTCTAAGCCAATTTATTACCTTCATATTTATTGTACTTTGTTGATGTAGCGCTTACTTGAAAATATATATATGGAAGAGAAAGGGAGAGAACTCAAGACTCCAAGTATATGATACATTCAAGGCAATAAATAGCTTTAGACTCTACGTAGAGTTTGCATTGGAAGTGCCATAATTTTTTTTCATTTAATTTTGTTCCGATCATACTCCCATCCCATTTCCTCTTTCGCAGTAGCTACTCGAACCCAAGCTGCTCAGCCACCATGCATTCTCCTCCGTCATTCTTGCTATTGTCCGACTCTAGCTAAACATGTGTGGCTCCCGCTACTATACCTGCTAATCTGTCACCGCCATTATTGTTGCTCTACTGCTCTTGCTATGTAACTGCAGCTACCCAAGCGTGTTGGTATTTGCTAGGCCTACAGAGAAAATGAATGATCCGCAAGCACACGGATACCGGTGAGCAGTTCACCCGGGGTGATGGATTTTAAAATATCGTGTCCACGGGGAAGATGGGATGGATGTCTCAGTTGATCAAGGATGGCAGTAGACTACTTTATGAGACTTTGATAGTATGGCACATACTTTAACAGGGGTAAGCCAAATGATAAAATAATGATAATTAGACAGGTAGAGGCACACGTGGAGCATAGAACATACTACTTCCTAGTTAGATTAGAATTGGATTTACTTAAGAGGCACAAATTCTATGTAGCATACAACGACTTAGTTATTCATATATTCTATTGTAGTATATCATCACATATAGCATGGTCATGGATAAATGTGTGCACCCCGAAGATTACCCAAGAAGATCAAGAACGAAACATGATCCTCCCAAGAACCATTATCGACTAGTCTTATACTCGGGGGGTGGATTGCAAAGGACTCAATAGGCTTGTCACACCTACGATCTACCACACGACCCGGAGCATAAGGTGAATCCGCAAGTAAATCATATCTAAGCACCATGCTTACATACTTTCTACTACTTAGCATACACCCATAACATACTAGGAGCTCTACGAATAAGTGCGTGAATTTACCATTAATCTTGACTATGTCAAATACACTACTAGAACAAAGTAAGAACTTAGCAATTGCACACATAATATTGAAATAACACATAGTCATTGAGAAACAATTTAAGAACTGGATCTTGATGACTTACAGATCTGGAACTGGAGCAAAGCTCAACTCAACTCGAATCGAACTTTCTATCTAGAACTAGGTTCTAGATTTAAGAACTAGATCTAGAACTATGAAGTAGCTATCCTATCTCTTGTGTATCCTCTTCTTCTCCTACCCTGGCGTCTTGATAATGATCTTCTTGATCGCTCTGATCATCTCCCTCCTCCAGGGGGTCAGGGGGCTGCTTATATAGTCCGAACAAGGTAATCCGTCACGTAGGATCAAGTCGACCTGAACATGTGGTTTAGATTGACCCCCATAGGTGGTGGAGTGTGACAACCCACCCAGGGCCCAGGAAAATACCGTACTATCGCCTAAGACCGATCCACTTTGGTCACTAAGCAATAGTAAAGTATCATCCTGTCGTTAGTTGCCGGGTTAACGCCTGGTAAATCACTTGGAATTCAAACAGAGGATCGACATATGCATTAAAACTCACGAGAAGGCGAGTCCAGAGTACAACACGAGTTAACATAATTTATTACAAACCATTGTTCATGACATGGAGTAAAGGTTCAGAGTTTGAAAACAGCGGAAATAAAATAAACTAGCGCAACGGTAAACATCACAGGAGGCCATCCGTGATGTCATCACTTGTCGTCACCCTTCCGGTCAACAACACCTGCAACCACAGTTTTAAAGCAAGGCTGAGTATACTAATACTCAGCAAGACTTAACCGTCGGGTGATAACTACATCACCAAACTCTAGACATGAAAGGCTTTTGGCCGGTGGAGTTTCTTTTTTCGAAGCGACTACTAAAAGTAGATCCTTACTTTCAATCTTTTAGTACAAGTTCTAGTTGATTACCATTTCTAAATGTGCCATCTAGTTCAATCAAGAATTGGGCAAGCAATTAAGTCATACATCAATATTCCTCGAGTTCCATCATTATGGGATATCATGGCCAGTTGATTAAGCAGTCTCGGATAACGGTGAGAGGCTGACAATCGATTGATTTAAACCTTGCAAGGTAAACCCAAACACACGGTAGGCTGCCCCCGAAAGGACAACTTTCCCAAGCCATTTCCGTCGATCTTCGGCTCGGGAGCGGAACCTACATTCCTTGGTACAAGGATTACTGGATCGCTCCCACACGAACGTCCGGACTCACGCAGTACCACACTTTCGTTGCAAGCAGGGGGACACAAGTGCCCCAGGTTTAGTAAGGAAAGGTTCCCTTACCGCGTCAATCGGGTACTAGGCTTACCGGTCCCATTCCCGGCATATGTTTAGTACGTTCAAAAGCTTAGCCCACGAAAACCACTGGACCGGAGCCCAAATCCCATGCTCTTACCACATGAGCAATCCATTTATAAAGATCTTATGATTCCAACATAAGAACCTATTCTCGCGAGTGACGAACATCACTCGACTTCTAGCGGTCCTATAGCATAGCAGCTATCGACCTAGCATACTAGTGATAGAGCATAGGTACCTAGGGATCATGCATCTAGGGTTTCAAATCAACTCCTGGAACGTAAATGCACAATCGTAGCAAACATAATTGCATAATTTTAAAAGACGGGGTTAATGATCCGGGGCTTGCCTTCGATGGCAAGGTTGGCCTTGGGCCCTTCTAGACTTTGGTCCAGGTCTTGATCTACAACGACGTGGTGCACGTCTCCGTCGCCCTCCTCCGTCTCCTCCGTCCGCACACGCGTACAGCCTACCGCTCGGAAGATCTACACGAGGATGCAAATGCAAGATTTAATTGACGATTTTTAATTTAATTCACCACAAACCACAAGTGACAATCAAGGGGTGTATTAGTTGGACACATTCACCTAGATAAGAAATACATTTAGAATATTCTTCCAAAAGGAACAATATGCAATTCTTTATTAAAAAATCTTTTTGATAGTGACTGTGTACATATATATGCAAATAATTTAATTTAAATTCACAAACAGTAGTGGGTAGGTGCAATTATCTTTTTAAATCGATTTACAACCACACACAAGTTCGTAAGGGTGGTTTGGTGATTTTTCCCATTTAATGACTATTAAGCCCTTAATTACTTCCAATGCTTTAATTCATGAAATTAATTAATAAAATTCAGTGGAAGGGTGTACTAACCACTAAACACCTATAACAAGCTATTGAACACACATGCAAGCTTTGGATAGCTAGAAATTAATTCTTTTTGAAAAAAGACAAAAGCTAGTTAGAAGGACAAGGTAAATGCACACAAAAATAAATACTCAACAAAATGATCCAAACTTTCTCACAAATGTTATATGGTCAAAAACTAGCCTAAGGATGTAGCACATACACCTAGAACTATTATGGAACTTGAGTTATGTATTTTCAAAGAAAAACAAGAATAATTCAAGAATAAATATTTATGTTAACTATAAAATTGTGATTAATTCACCAGAGGTGTGTTTTAGAATAAAACGACAGTGTGCAAAAGTTGGTTACAAAAACTTAATTATTTTTAGCTACAAAAATCATTTATTCAGATCTGGCAGAAATAGAAAAACATTTTTATAATAAGATTTACATCATAACTTTGTTTAATCTTTGGCTTAGGAGCTATTCATGACCTAACACACAACATATCTAAAAATTAGCTACAGAGGATTTATAGATTTTGAGATATTGCAGATCTAGGTTTTTCACATTTGTATTTTTCATGCGAAAACTAACAGGAATTAGCTCAGTCAAGAATAACAAAAGTTGTAGTATAATTCAGAACGGATCCAACAAAATCGGTTTTGCATTTTTCCGATTTTTCTATGATTTTCTACGCAATTTACAAGAATCAGCAAACTCACTTTACTATTTTAGTTGCGCTTTTGCAGGGAGGCCCTCGGAAAGAAAGGTTTCTTTGCAATGTAGTCCATGGGGGCGGTGGCCGGCGCGGTCTGGGCAAATTCCGGCGATGTGTAGCCGGAGTCCGGCCGAGGAGGGTGGGGGAGTGACTAGGGGCTCGTCGGCAACCGGTTTGTGGGCTGGATGGGTGGAAAACGGCGGGCGGCGGTGGTCCGCGGCACGCCGGGCGGCGGCGCGGCTTGCTGGCCGCGGCGGCCCTCCGGCGGCGCCGGCGAGAGAGCAGGGCAGGAGCGACTCGGCGCGCCGGGCCGCGGGCAGCCGCCCCTTTTATAGGCGCAGCCCGCCACATCAGGAACCGCACAACGAGGGGGGTGGGCGCGTACGGCCTTAGCACGGTGTTGCAGGCGGAGCACGCGACCGGCGCGGCCTCCCAGGTGGCTCGGGGCGCACGAGCCCTCGGGGGCGCGCGGCCTCGGGCGCCGGGCCACGCACGGCGTGGCGGGCGGGCGCCGGCGCGGTGGCGCGTCGCGGCGGGCGCGCCGGAGCGCTGGTGTAACTTCCTGTGTCGGCCTAGCATTGTTTGACCACATTTTGCTCCAAACTTTTGAATAGAAGTGTACCAAGTGATGAATAGGAAAGTTGTAGATCTAACTACCCCCTACAACTTTCACAAAGGCCGTCTAGTGTTTTCTCAACGGATTTGGCAGGAACGTCGTGCCAACTTTGAATGCCGGCCTGTTCCGGAAAACAGGAGGTACTGTGAGTCGATCAAGTTTTTCACCAATTTCCACTCAAAATTTGAAATGCCAATCTACATGAAAGTTGTGTCCCTCAACAAGATGGACAACTTTCGTAAAGGTAGATTTTGAAGTGTTTAGGTGAAATTTGGAGAACGTGGCAAAAGTTCCGGACGACATTCGCCGACGTCAATGGTTAAGCCGGTTCTGACCGTGTCTTTGACCACGGGTTGACCACGGGTGTGTGTAGGCTTGGTCAAGGGGTTCAATAGGGTTCAATGGCGAGGTTTTTCGGGGTGATGATCCAGGTTGACCTAGGTTTGACCAGGGTCGGCAGGTTTGACTCGGCTGATCCGGTTGTTAGCACTAATGACGTTAATTAGAAACCTGGGGCGTCACAGCCTACCCTCCTTAAAAGGAATCTCGTCCCGAGATTTGGAAATTAAAGACAAAGGTAGGGGTAAGGTTCTTACTGTTTCGCGATTGAAGAAAACCCGGATACTTGGTGTTGAGGAAGTGCTCGGTCTCCCAAGTAGCTTCTTCTTCAGTATGGTGACTCCATTGTATCTTGTACATCTTCACGGTATGTCTCCTAGTTTGTCTTTCTTTTTGATCTAGCACTCTCAGCGGATGCTCGACCACCGAAAGATCCGGCTCGATTCAAGCGTTCTCTTCCGTGATCACTTCGTCTTGGGTACTTTCACACCTTTCTTCAATTGTGTCACATGAAACACATTGTGCATAGCCGAGAATCGATCCGAAGTCGGATACGATAAGCGAGCGGTCCACATATCTCAATGATCTCGTATGGGCCGATATAGTGTGGGGCTAACTTCCCTTTGACGCCAAATCTCTGTACACCTTTGGTCGGGGAAACCTTGAGGTACACGTAATCACCCACTTCATAGTGTCGGGGTGCTGTCCCTTTGTCATGGTAACTCTTTTGTCTCATTTGAGCCAACTTCAAGTTTTCCCTGATCACTTCCACCTTCTCTTCCGCATCTTTAACTAAATCCGGACCAAAGAGCGTTCGCTCTCCGGCTTCTGACCAATTCAAAGGAGTTCGGCATCTTCGTCCATAAAGAGCTTCAAATGGTGTCATCTTCAAACTAGCTTGATAACTATTGTTATAGGAGAACTCTGCCAAAGATAGACACTTGTCCCAACTCTTATCAAAATGCATGATGCTTGCACTCAGCATGTCTTCCACAATTTGATTGACTCGCTCGGTCTGACCATCGGTCTGAGGATGATAACTTAAACTACGAATCAATTTGGTTCCTAAAGATTCATGCAATTGTTCCAAAAAACGAGCCACAAATTGAGTACCTCGATCCGAAACAATGGTCTTGGGGATCCCGTGCAGGCGCACAATTTGATCGATATAGAGTTCTGCATAATCTTGGACGGAGTAGGTGGTGTGCACTGCGATGAAATGAGCAGTCTTGGTCAATCGGTCCACTATAACCCAGATGGAATCCTTCTTTCTGGCAGTCAGGGGTAAACCCACAATGAAATCCATATTGATGTCATCCCACTTCCACAAAGGTATAGTCAACGGTTGAAGTACACCGGCTGATTTCAAATGGCTTGCTTTGACTCGATGACAAGTATCACACTTTGCCACGTATTTGGCTATACCTTCGCGTGGTGTCTTCTCGTTCCTTCTAGATGCTTATTTTCTTTTAGCTCACGTTGGTTAAGTTCGAGAGTCTTCCGGAGCCTTCTAAATTTCATTCTTTTCGTATTTTCCTGAATGTGGTCCCTGAAATTATTCAATTCACCAAATATTGTGGATTTCATCGGTCCAAAGCCCTATACTATTGTTGAATTATCTTTTTATTTTTTTTCTTGTGTTGTTGATGCATAAAAATAAGAGTTAGTGAGCATCAACAGGGCGCATAATCCTCTTCCCTCACCACACCACACTGCTAAAATAAAGGTAAGGAGGGGAGCACACTGTGCCTCTCCGCCAGCTCCCCATCATCGACAATCAGATGCCAATGGAAGAGAGAGATCTTGGGGGGGGGGATCTTGGACTAGAGGGTAAAGGGCCGGCTGATTTGAAGTGAAAAGAGCTCGATTGCAAGGGGAGGGAGCGGGATTTGATGAGTATGTAGAGCTGGGGACAATGGAGGCGACGGTGGAAGAAGTGTGTGCTGCGGGGATGTAGTGGATCCGGTGATGAAACGAGGAAGTTCGGTCGGTGTCAGTGCAAAGTTTCATTGCATAGTTACCTATACTAGAAAATAGGTAACTATGTCATAGGAGTTTCACGGTGATGACACTCTTATCACATATGATGAAACTCTCCTTTCTCTCACCTCATAACTATCTTGTCACAAGTAAAATTGGTGATGTGTCACGATAATTAATGCCCATAAATTCCTCCATGAAACTATCCATTGAGACTAGCCTTAGTGCCTGTTTCATGGTATTTCATCGTGCTTGATAACAGAGGTAGTAGGGTGTCGTGGTGATGAAATGTTATTTTCTCTCACCTCTTTAATATAATGCCACATCAGCAATATTGCCTATGTGGCAAGGTTTTTAATGCCCATGACACTTTGATGAAACTGCACTGGCTTAATGATGAATAAATTCATCTTATGATCTCCAAGCAAGTTTTGAAATTAATTGTTTTATTAGTATCCAAACACACTTTTTGACATCCTATGAAACATCTGATGTGACACTGCAAATTTTTTCACCAATGAACTAAACAAGGCCAAGTAGAAGAAAAATCTTCATATCAAAATTAAACAAAATTTACAACACTCTATCAAGAAGAGGCTTTTACCTGTATGCCATTAAAAAAATGGTGTTGACCTCTGTGCCACTAAAAAGTTCGCTCGCACCTGTGTGCCATACACTTGAACTTCTTTGCCCTTAACGTCATTCCATTCAGTTTCCATCCATTTTCCACTGTTAACTGACCTGACATGTGGGCCCAACCATCTACAATGTCCACAATGCCCCTGCCATTGAGGAGGATGGGAGAGTCGATGTATAGCTCGGTGGGGAGGAGCCCGGTCGGGATGGCGAAGTAAGACGACGACGAGAGGGGCAGGTTGGGTGACTGCGCCACCGCCCCTGGCGCCACTATGGAATAGCCCCCTCAGCGACCACTACTGTTGGCTGACTGCGCAGGCGCCGAGCAAGTCACTGGAGCCCGAGAGAAGCTATGTGAAGGAGGCAATGAAGGGCGATTGTGGGAACATGAAGCCACCACTGTGCTCCAAGCTCCCGTCGAGGACGCCATGGCGAACGACCGCGGAGTAGCAAGGCAGCCGAGCAGAGGAGCTGACGTAGCACAGGTGTGACAACCCGCCCAGGAAAATATCGTACTATCACCTAAAACCAATCCACTTTGGTCATTAAGCAATAGTAAAGTATCATCTTGTCGTTAGTTGCTGGGTTAACACCCGGTAAATCACTTGGAGATCATACAGAGGATCGAACATATGCATTAAAACTCACGCGAAGGCGAGTCCAGAGTACAACATCAATTTAAGTCCGAATTACCCCTGGGGTCAAATTTTTACAACCTTTGCTCAAGACAATAAATAAAGGTTCAGAGTTCGAAAACATCGGAAATAAAATAAACTAGTGCAACGATAAACATCATAGGAGGCCATCTGTGATGTCATCACTTGTCGTCATCCACCCGGTCAAAACCACCTGCACAACAATTTTAAAGCAAGGCTGAGTATACTAATACTCAACAAGACTTAACTGTCGGGTGATATCTACATCACCAAACTCTAGACACGAGAGGCTTTTGGCCGGTGGAGTTCTTTTGCTGAAAAGCAACAAAGAGTATGTCCTTACTTTCAATATTTTAGCACAACTTCTAGTTGATTACCATTTCTAAGTGTGCCAACTGATTCAATCAAAAATTGGACAAGCAATTAATTTATACAACAATATTCACCAAGTTCCATCATTACGGGATGTCATGGCCAGTTGATTAAGCAGTCTCAAATAACGGTGAGAGGCCGACAATCGATTGATTTAAACCTTGCAAGGTAAACCTAAACACAGGGTAGGGTGCCCTCGCGAGGACAACCATCCAGGCAGTTCCCAAAAATCCTCGAGTTGGGATCAATGCTTATAGTCCTGGGTACAAGGCTAACTGGCATACCCCGCGAGGCACCCAGTCTCACACATGCACCCCCCTTCCCGGTAGCTAGCCGGGTAGATGAATACTCAAGATTAGTAAGGGAGAGTTCCCGCACCACCTCATTAAGGTACTAGGCTTACCGGTCCCATTCCCGACAAGTGCTTAGTACGTTCAAAGCTTAGCCCACGAAAGCCACTGGACTGGAGCCCAAATCCCATGCTCTTACCACATGAGCAATCCATTAAAAATATCTTATGATTCCAAACCTATTCTCGCGAGTGACGAACATCACTCAACTTGTACCAGTCCTATAGCATAGCAGCTATCGACCTAGCATACTAGTGATAGAGCATAGGTAGGGTCATGCATCTAGGGTTTCAATTCAACTCCTGAAACGTAAATGCACAATCATAGCAAGGTAATGGCATAATTTAAAAAGATGAGGTTAATGATCTGGGGCTTGCCTTCGCTGGCAAGGTTGGCCTTGGGCCCTTCTGGACTTTGGTCCAAGCCTTGAGCTACGAACACGCGCTGCAGCTCTTCGTCAACACCTTCGTCTCCTCCTTTCGGCACGAGCGTATATCTACAGTCATGAAGATCTACACGAAGATACACATGCAAGATTTATTTGACGATTCTTAATTTAATTAATTATAATCAACAAATGACAACCATGGGGTGCATGGTTGACCACATTCACTTAGATAAGAAATACATTCAGCATACTCTTCCGAAAAGGAACAATATGCGGTTCATTATTTATTACTCTATTTAATAGTGACTGTGTACATATTTATGTAAATAGATTAATTTAAATTACACAAACAGCAAGGGGTTGGTCATTATCTTTTAAAATTATTTTCAACACAACCTTTAAGCTAGGGGTGTAGGTGGTGATTTTCCCATTTAATTGACTATTAAGCTTTAAATTACCCCTAATGTTGTTATTCATAAAACAAATTAATAAAATTCAGTGGAAAGGTTTATCAAGCACCAAACACTTATGCAAAGCCAATGAACACACATGCATGCTTAGGTTAGCTATAAATTTAATTATTTTGAAAAAAAATAACCAAAAGCTAGCTAAAGAAGCAAGACTAATGCGTACAAAAATAAATACACATCAAAACGATTTCATCTCTCTCATTCATGATCTCTGGTCCAAAACTAGGCTAGGGATGCAACATATACACCTAGAACTATTATAGATCTTGAGCTATGCAATTACAAGGAAAAACAAGCATATTTCAAGAATAAATATTTTTGACAATTATAAAATTGTGATTAATTCACCAGAGGTGCATTTTGGCATAATAAGACAACATGCAGAAGTTGGGCACACAAATATAATTATATTTATCTACAAAAAGCATTTAGACAGATTCTGCATAAATAGAAAATAGTTCATATAAAACGATTTACATCATAACTTTCTGCAATTTTTGGTATAGAAGCTAGTCAAGACATAAAACACAACATATACAAAAATTAGCTACAGAGGACTTATATATTTTGAGATACAACAGATCTAGTTTTTTCACATTTCTATTTTTCATGCAAAAACTATCAGTAAAAAGCATAGACAAGCTTTACAAAAGTTGTAGGATTTATCACAAGGAATCCAACAAAATTGATTTTGCGTTTTTCTGATTTTTGTACGATTTTCTATGGATTTTACAGTTTCAGCATCTTCACCCTAGATCTTGGAGGAACGGATTTACGAACAGGTCCTCGGATTTCGCAGATAGGCCCTCAGGACGCAAACTTATATTGCAATTGGGTCCCTGGCACCATGGCCGGCGGAGGGAGCTCGATTCCGACGAGGGGAAGGCTTGGCTCGACCGGGAAAGGGCGGGGGAGTGGTGTAGGCTCACCTAGGGTTCCATTCCGGGGGTTGGACGGCGCGGAGGGCGTGCCGGCGATGGTGCTCCGTGGCATCGCCGGCGCCGCCCGCGGGAGCGGCTGTTCCGGCGAGGTGGAGGCACGGCCGAGGCTGAGGGCAGTCGGGTGAGCTTCGGTGGGGACCAAGAAAGGTGTGGGGCAGCTTGGACGGGCGTGGAAAGGTACACAGGGAGGAGCTCCGCGGTGGCGGCGGCTATGGCGGCCGGCGGTGAGCTCTGGGAGGCAGGGATGGTGGCGCACGCGTGGTTGGCGCAAGGGCCTTAAATAGGCGACTGACGCTTGCTTCGTGACGCAGGGAACGACGGAATCCCGGCCGTGGTACGGCAGCAGCCTCGGTAGGTACGCATGCACAGGAGGAGGCAGCGGGCGGACCGGCGGGTACACGGCGGCGCGGCCGACCGGCGAGGGGGAGCGTGACATTTGGCGGGGGAGGACATCCCGCGGTGCGGCGCACGGACCGACGGGCACGGGCCCGCCTCGACCCGTGTATACGGCGGCGAGCGGCGCGACGCGGCACTCGGGCTCGCCCCGACGTTCGGCCGGCGCGACGTCGCGGCACGACGTCAAATATATTTCAACTGGCCCTGTTAGAAAGCGAAAAACTCCAAAATTTGCAACTAAAGTGCCCCGAGGTGTAAATGCCAAAGTTGTAGACCTCAGGACCCCCAACAACTTTTACAGCTCTATGGTGTTTTTCTTAACTGTTTTTGCACAAATTGCTGCCAAACTTTGAATGCCGCCAGATCCCGGTGAACAAGAGCTGCTGGCAGTTGACCAAGCTTTCCACCTCCCCCCCCCCCCAATTTGAAATGCCATCCAACATGAAAGTTGTGTCCCTCAAAAAACTGGACAACTTTTATATTGGGAGATTTTGGAGTGTTTAGGTGAAATTTGGAGAACGCGGTAAAAGTTCCGGAGGACGTTCAAAGACATTAGGGTTTAGGTAGGGTTTGACTGTGCCTTTGACCAAGGGTTGACCACAAGTGTGTGTTGACTTGGTCAAGGGGGTCATTGGGGATTGTTGGCGAGGTTTTCGAGGTGATGACACAGGTTGACCATGGTTTGACCAATGTCAACAGGTTGAACTCAGCTGATTTGGTCATTAGCGTTAATGATGCTAAAAACCTGGGGCATCACAATAGGGCTCGCGGAAGCTCGGCACAGGTCGACCCGCCGACGCAACAGAGGCTCCACAAAGGGGAGCCCGCCGGAGTAGCAGAGGATGCCGACGCTGGGGCTCAGAGCATGTGTGTGAGTGATTAACTGGCGTCAATCTCTTATTAATTTAGATTGAACATTGGTGAAACAGGGTAGTAGTTTCCGTTGAGTCAGGGCACTGAAGCACACGTCGTCGGCTATGAAATCCTCAGGCAGCGTGTCATCTCGAGCTGTGATTCGTGTTATGGTGATGATCTCTTGTCGCGGTATGTTACGGTGTATGGACAATTAAACAAATCGAATTTTATGAGAGAACATAGCGTTGCAGAGCCAGAGCAGTATAGCGAACATAGCCTCATATGTCATTAGTTCGAGTATGATTTTGGTTATTCATGACAACATGATCAATGGGACTAACCATATTGTTTAGCATGTCTTTGTAGATATTTCTAGGTCCCAAAGATGCCAAAATACCACATGCCAAATTGAGAAGATAATCTATTCTTCAAGGGTAAAAAACGAGAAAGAAAAGGAAAAGAAAGGACACCGTCTAATGAACCGACGGTACCTAAATAGCAAGCGTCGGTGTAACGGTCGGATGAGTTGGTACACTGGGTGAAAACCAGGCACCGTCGGATGAACCGACGGTCCAGTTTCTAGATGCGCCGGATGAATTGCAGAGGAGGAACAGCGAAGACAGTAGCACCAGATGATCTGACGGTCTGAGAGAGGACGTTGCCGGTCTATCCGACACTCAATTTGAATCAAGACAGAGATGCGCCAAGACGAAGTCTTCAGCACCAGATTAATCGATGCCTTGGTAAAGGGGAAGCGTTGGTCTATCCGACGGTCGCGTGGAAGCTACCAGAGACGTTTTGGTCGCGGGGTCTTCAGCACCGGATGAACCGACGCACCGTCGGTGTATAACGTCGGAGTAGTTGTGTCAGCCGATCTTCAACGGCTAAGTGACGTGGAGGGCACCAGATGAACCAACACCTAGAAAAAGCATAGCATCAGTTCATCCGACGCTACCTTTTTCAGTGGTCGTTAGCCAACAGCTCTTTGGATGCCTTGGTCTATTTATACCCCCTCCACTCACCCATTTGAGGTGGCTGGATTGTGTGGAAGTGCAAGAGAGTGCAGGACACCTAGAAGATTATATCAAATCCATCTAAGTGCTTAATTGCTCATCGATAGACTTGCATATGCTTTGTGTATGTGCTTAGTGCTAGGCTTAGCTTAGAGCTGAGTGAGTGCAAGGTTGTGCCAACCTTGTGAGGTTATTCTTGAGTGAATCAAGGTGTACAAGGTTCACCGGAAGCCTTGGGGCCTAAGTGGCTCACCGGCAATCGTCTTCGACCCTCCGTCTTGGTGTGGAGTGGTGAGGACACTTTGTGCGGGGGACGTGGAGACCCCCTTCCTTGGTGGAGAAGCTCCTTAGTGGAAGCGGCATCAAGGTGACCAAGGGAGCTTGGCAAGTGCCTAAGTGGCGAGCCTTTGTGGCGAGTCAAGTGGTGCTCTTGGGAGAGACTTGGTGACCGGGAAGCAATACTCTTGTGTGAGTGCTTCAACAACGTGGACTTGGGGTGACTTAGTGCCTACCAATACCACAGGATAAATTGCATGTCAAGAGTTTGCTTCCTCTCATCCCCTTTACGTTTCCGCATTTAATCTATTGCAATCTTTACTTGCCTTTACTTTCCTAGAGTAGTATCATGCTAGGATTGGCTATAGGTTGCAAACCTTGTTTTAGGATGGGAGTTTCACACTAGAACAACCTTAGTTGCACATCTAGATAGTATGCTCTAGTTTACTTTGAGAAAAAGTAGTGAAGCCATAGGTTAAGGTTTTAGATTGCCTAATTCACCCCCTCCCCTTTTAGGCTACGAGCATCCGATTCCTTACAAGCAGCAGCAGGACTAGTTCCTTGCGCCCTTGGCTAAGAATAGGCGACCCTGCCAAAGCTTCCTCCGACGGCATCATGATCTTGAACTCATCGAAGGAAACGAGGTCGTCGCAGTTCTTGTCGACGCCCTGGATCATGCGGTGGCACTGCACGACGGTGGCGGGCTCCCCGATCCCCCTGAGAACGTGGGCAAGCTCGGCGGGCGTGATGAGCCATTGCCGTTGGTGTCGACCGGAGCGTACGAGGGCCGCGATCTCGGGCAGGCTGAAGCAGTCGTCGCCATGCGCGTCCGCCTCCTCCATCATGTGGGACACCTCGTCGTCAGTGGTCGCGTGGCCCACGCTCTCGAAAACCGCCGCCATGCGAGAGATCTGGTCGTCGCCGTCTGCGTCGAACTTGCGGAAGACGCGCTCCATAACCGCCGGGGCCATCCCAATCGATCATCATCATCACGGCACGCGCAGGCGCAGCGGAACAGCGCGACGCCGAACTTGTGGTCGGCCGGGAGCGCGAGGGATGCCACTGCTCTCATCTGCCCCTGCCGCCGCGGGTGCACCCACGAGCAGGAGAGCGGAGGTGCTGGAGGAGGCTGGCACAGGCACGCTTGAGCGCTGCTGGCCGCCGTGGAGCGTGCCGCGTCGGGCCAACTGCGTGTGGCGAAGGCCGAGCTGCAGCGCATGCTTTGCGCGTGGGCTCGAGGAGAAGGGGTATTTTTTGACTTCTTAACTGATTGGGCCCACATATCAGGTGACTTAACGGTGAATAATAGATGGAGTTGGGACGGAATGGCATAGAGGGTAAAAAAGTTTAGGTGGATGGCACATAGGTGCAAACGAACTTTGTAGTGGCACACAGGTCGGCACCATCTTTTTTAATGGCATATATGTAAAAGCCTCCATCAAGAACTTTAATTAGCAGAGAGATGAAAATTCAATAACTAGAAGTTTTAGAACTCCTATGACAAAAGTTGAAGCCCATATTTATTATTTCAACTCCCACCTAAAGATTTTGATGTTGTACATGAAGACCTTAAAAAAAATAAAAATATTCTCTAACTTTATTTGAATGTTCAAATCAAAATCTAGGTCTAAATCTTGTACACATTTTGGAATTCTTAAAAAAATAAAACTATTCCAATTTGGAAAGACAATGAAATATGGGAGTGGGATATTTCACAAGAATTGATTCTGCACCAGATTTTAGTAAGTGGAAAAAAACAAGTTTTGCATACTTAAAGACAACGGGTCTTGGCCAAGACCCAGAAGGATACTTATAATGAAGATCGAACCTGACACAGACACAATTGCTAAAGGCTAAAGAGCTTAATCCCACACAGATTACTCCAAAATTAAGCAAAGCGCACCAAATCTGTTGCTATACTACCGTAAATCAAATCGGCCCTTCCTTCCTGGACACGCCACAAGGCACTGACCGTGGGACCCGCTCAGCACCCACCGTGCATCTGCTATATATATACACCTCCAGCGAGGCCGCCACACCGGAAAGCGACACAACCGCGCCCGAGACCACACCGCCTCCTCCGCCCAGCCTCCTGCACCCGCCGATTCGTCGAGCTCGCCCCGCCCCGCCCCGCCCCACCTCGCCTCGCTCGCGGCTCGCCTACCTCCTTCCTTCTTTCTCTTCTCGTCCCCTGCCTCCGCCCGGCGGCCGCGTACCCCCTGCATGCGAGCGCACCGCCGCCGGCCGCAGGCGCCCGGGACGGCATCATGGACAAGTACGAGCCGGTGCGCGACATCGGGTCGGGCAACTTCGGGGTGGCGCGGCTGATGCGCAACCGGGAGACCCGAGGGCTCGTAGCCGTCAAGCTCATCGAGCGCGGCCACCGGGTCTGGTCTTGGCTCCTCTGCTCGTCTCGGCTAAAGGGTTTGGATTTGGGTTTGGTTCCGCGGGGGTGCGGAGGTATTCGTTGGAGTTGGTTCCTGCTTTGTGTTGATCAGGTCGATCGGGCCTTGTTTTTGTGCAGATCGACGAGAATGTGTACCGCGAGATCGTCAACCACCGCTCGCTGCGGCACCCGAACATCATCCAGTTCATAGAGGTGCGTGCACCGACAAGGATTGCAGCAGAGATTTATCCATTGTTTATTACTTCTATTTTGTCTTTGTTAGGTTCACTCGGTTGTATTATTAGTAGGGATAAAAAAGAACTTGTTTTTGTGGCTTCCGTGCAGTGTGAGTGCTTTTGTGTCAATTCGGAGGGATGGAGAAAGGGGAAATTTCGACGAAGGTGGCATTTTTAGCTTGATTTGTTGAGTGTATTAGCATCCGTTGATTGCGCGTTGAAGTTGAACACACCTTGTCCTTGTTTGCCTTTTAGGATTCGTGAGGCAGTATTGAGGTGCTGGTCGGTTGTGCTTTAATTGTTTTGGGGGAACAGGCTGGTTGGATAAACTAAGTGTTTTTCCGTTCTGTTTATCTGCTTGGCTCTTAGTTTCTCTTGTTATAACGCTATGTTCAATCACGCTGTAATTTATGGAAAGAGACTGAGCTAAATAAACAAGTACGAATTCAAAAGCTGATTTGCTGAAAAATCTACCCAGGTGATTCTTACTCCAACACATCTCGCAATTGTGATGGAGTATGCAGCTGGTGGGGAACTCTTTGATCGAATTGTCGATCGTGGGCGGTTTAGCGAGGATGAGGTACACTATATCATCATTATTGGTTCTTCTTTGAGTATTATTCTATATCCTTGATACTCTTCATACCCCCCACATAATGGAATTTTATTGTTCTTTCTGCTGCTCATTGTAGGCCAGATATTTCTTCCAGCAGTTGATCTGTGGAGTGAGCTATTGCCATCACATGGTATGTAGAAACAATACATTAGTGTCTACTAATTACAGTTCACATATAGATATGCTTTGTTGTGGAAAGTGTAGGTGTGGTTTTTCAAATATTTGCGAGTGGGGCCTGAACATATGCTTAAATGTTGCAATCTTGGCTGCTTTTCAGCAAATATGCCATAGAGATTTGAAGCTGGAGAATGTTCTCTTGGATGGCAGCCCAGCTCCACGACTCAAGATTTGTGATTTTGGGTACTCCAAGGTTCGCTGTTAATTTCTCAGTGCATTGGTAGTTTAAGTTCTTTGACATGACTAAGTGCTTAACAAAAACTGATGGTCAATTTGTAACAGTCATCAGTACTACATTCAAGGCCAAAATCAGCAGTGGGGACCCCAGCATATATTGCACCTGAGGTGCTTTCTCGGCGGGAGTATGATGGGAAGGTAAGTGGCAAGAATCTCTCTTTTTTTGTATGACATGTATGTTGATGTTCCGTTAAGCATAATTCAAGAGATGAAACATCATTAATATTTTTTGTTTTATCATAATTGTGTACACGCATATAATTTAATTACCTTCTTCTTTTGCTAGCATCGATATTGCCTTACAGTACTTGCTCTGCTTGACCAAGTTAGTTTAATTATTAGTTTAGGCTTATTCATTTTAAAAATGTTACTGAGATGTACAAGTGCCACTTTACCAATTGTTAGGTTATTATAATTAACTCATCTATTATGAGAATTACATGATTTATTTTCAAGATTTTGGCACCACATCCACATCCATGTTTGTTCTTGAATTTTTGATCCACAGTTGTCTATATTCTGGAGAATTCGCCCCCAATATTGATGTCACGTAGGAAAGAGACATGAGATACGAAAGATACCTGTATTGAACTTTGCGATTTCAATGTCTAACTTGGTCGGTTATACTCTTTGTGAACAACAGTTTATTCATCATTTAGACTGTTTCTGGTTTCATTGATGAACATACTTGCTAGTATATTTGATTTGATTCCTCATTTTTCAAAGCTATGAAAAATTATAGATTCCAGAATGAGTACGCATTTCTTGTATTGATATTTAGCAGCATGGTTGGCTACAGTAGCATTCTTGGACCATAATGCCTGGAGTTTTCTCGATAGATGCTTGTGACTTTTGCAAGATAGTGGATTGACTGTTGGAATAAGTAGCAACAACAGTGAATAGATGATAAGTAGTCCTTGTCAGACATGGTGTTGGAATCTCCTCTCCACCCTTGTTTTTGTGTAGGTAAGGTGTGTACCCTAACAGATGTTGACACTGGTAAAGTTGTGTGGACTCATTGGCCCATGGCACATGCAAACCTTCCATCTACCAAGTGGCCCTGATTCTAAATATCCTCCATTCTTCACTGGTCCAATTTCTGGTCGAATGGTTAATGAAGTGTTGGCATAATCATGCTCCTCCGTGTTAGTCTATAAGTAGATTTAATTAGATATTTTTGGTTAGTATAAACTTTCTCAGTACCCGGGTTATGAAATTTCTGCTATTTGCTTCATATGGTGTACCTCCTACAGACTCAAATGCAATAAAGGAAGTGCAAGATTCAGTTAGCGTAAGTTTAGACTTCAGATATTATGACATGATGCCCCATCAGTCAATCTAGAATGATTTACAAAAAGAATTACACTAGTATAGGTTGATATTAATGGTGGCATCTGTTCAGTGCTTTCACTGAAACATTGTCTCTACTATCGACAAAAGATATATTACTACCTCCAATCATGATGCTTCGAATAGCAAAAATAAATTAAAGATTCTTGTGTTGTGTTCATTTCATATTTAAAAGTACTGATTAATCTTGTTGGGCAAGATAACAGTCCATATAAACGTATGTTCCAAAATAAAGTTTCGAAGTCAAATATATACAAGATTTATTGAAGTTTTCCTAGTAAGGATTATATAGGCAGAGTAACTATCATTCTGTACAAGTATAAAATACTAGGCAGGAAATGGTTTTTACATTGCAGGATCCTTAAAAATAATAAATGGGGTTAACTAGATCTGTTCCACTGCATGTTCACTGGCTTTAAAATATGACACTGCAACTTCTCGATATCTGAAATGCATTCTTTCCATTTTATTGTTTGACAAATCGTGACATCATCTCTATCTTATCTATCTCTAGTTCATCTTTTTTAAAAAAAATATTGAATTTTTAATAGAAAAATACCAATTCTTCAACGGCTGAGAAGCTTGCTTTCCTTGTTAGTTATAATATACATGTTTTGTAAAGTATGATCCACGCATAACTGAACTGTGTGAAAGAAATAGTAATCGACAAAGCTTTTTATTTGTTATGCATCGTGATGACATTGAATTTGTAGTCCATTCAAGCATGCTAGCCACACAACTATTGCTTGACCATTTACAGTTTTCCTTTTGATTATTCTTAATCTAAATGAGTTTACTGATTACAAATATTGCTTCCTTTAAAGCAGCATTAGTGTCTAGTGCTACATATAGTGACAACTGACAAGAGTATATTTTCCTAGTGTAGCTTGCAGATGTATGGTCATGTGGAGTTACTCTTTTTGTCATGCTCGTGGGAGCCTACCCATTTGAAGACCAGGATGATCCTAAAAATATTAGAAAGACCATTCAGGTGACACAATGTCCAATTTCATGGATGTTCTTCACCATGGGAAGATCTTATACGCCCTGACATTTTAATCTTTGTTTGCAGCGAATAGCAGCAATTCAGTATAAGATCCCAGACAATATTCACATATCTGATGAGTGCAGAGAGCTCATTTCCTGTATATTTGTTAGCAATCCATTGAGGGTATCTGTACTATCTCAGTTGTATTACTATATTAACATGGTAGGTTTATAAGTGACTTATCTTTGATGTTGTAACTTTGAATAGAGAATCACCATGAGGGAAATAAAAAGCCATCCGTGGTTCCTGAAGAACTTGCCAAGGGAGCTCACAGAAGCAGTGCAGTTATCCTACTTCAGGAGGGAGAACAGTGTCTCTGCTTTCTCAGACCAAACAACCGAAGAAATCATGAAGATTGTCAAGGAGGCAAGAACCATGCCAAAATCATCTCGATCAGGTTATGGCTACAGTGACGAGTTCTCAGATGAGGAGGAAAAAGAAGAAGAAAATGAACCCAAAGTGGAGGAGGAGGAGGAGGAGGAAGATGAGTGTGATAAGAGGGTCAGGGAGGTTCGTGAGAGTGGGGAGCTGGATATGGCCTCACTGCACATCTAAATCTGCTTGTTCTGAGGTAGTTGGATGTAGGTAATTTGGCTTTATTATCTGCTGGACTGGGTAGAATGTATATGTATGCAATTCCGGGTTCAGTTATTGTAGTCTATTTAGGCCTTTTCCACCCTGTAATATACATTCTGATTGAACTGTATGTGTGGTATAAGGTTTCTTCTAAAGGAGCAAGGTATTGTACAGGCACACTAGGTTGTGTTTTTGGATAGGAAGATTTGCCATTTGTTTGCACTTGCAGCAAACAATTATGGAATTTGTAAGGCATACGTGTCATGTAAAAATGGTTAAATGTTGAGAATCCTTTTGAAAAGAGGTATATGATTCTTTTTGAACTTTCCATTAAAAAATTGGAACCGGGTGTCTTTTTGTGCCACTGAGTGATTTGATTGACTGTCTGTTTAATGTACTCATCAATACTAGTTTTATGTTCGTTTTTTTTTTGTGAGCGTTTTATGTTTTATATGTTCGAATTTAACCAGTAGGTTGAGTACTGGTTGAGTTGTCAGTTCTCATCCCTGATTTCTTTTCCTAGCGTCACTGCTTCACGTTCAAAATGTTGTCCAGAGTAATTTTTTTAAAAAAAAAATTGTCCAGACAATTTGGCTATAATGAATAGTATTTACTAAACGAACACCGGCCGGATATGATTTTCTTGAGACAGGCCTAAAGATGAACAAGTTCTTCTGATCTATCACAACCCACACACATACTATTGCGGAGAGTCACCAGAATAATGTGGCAGGTACCTGGAAAGCTGGAATTACATGGAATTAAGAATCAAATTCCGTGCCTCAGCCGAGCACCAGAATCTCTGAATGTTCAGGTGAATGATCATGTCGTTTGGCTTTTCATTGCTAATCAACTTCCTAACGGTACGCAAGTAATGCGATGAATTCTCAAGATTAAGCCTCTTATACACTACCATGTGCTAATTAGCTTCCTAAAGGTAAAACATCGTAATCTTCTTTGTTGTGTGTACTTGTAGATGCCTACCATCGACTCGAGAACTTTGGAGAAAAGCAAGTCGGCAACATTTATGCGGACATAGTGAGGTTCACCCTATGTGAGATTTGCCATGAGGATGCAGCATTCTTCGATTAAAAAAGAATGTTGCGGACGAGCACACAAAGCTATGTAGATGGATATAGTAGTTTTAATATTAGCGTAGCAAATAACTACTCGATCTATTTGAAATGTTCGATTCCAATAATGTGGATTATCTATTATGTATGACATTTTGTTAATATGACTTATGTATTATGCTAGTTTGTTGTATGTGGTTGAGATACATATTTGAACATGACGAACAAATATAAATAATAATAAATATGAGTGAATTAGGTAGACAAATACAAGTAAGAAATATGGGTGAATTATAGTGGAATGGAAAAATTGTTTGCTAACAGCGACATAAGCATCCGTTGGCAGACAAAACTTTATGTTTTGTCGGGCAGCATAACCTCACCGGCAGAAAAAAAAAGTCTATGTGCTAGCGGGTGAGTTAAAGTGCCCCTCACTAGCCCTGCAACACAGAGCGTCATTTGTGTTGACTCAAAGTGACTAATGGTTGCTCCACCTGTTAGCAAAAATTTCTTTTAGCTGTCAGCACAAATCTTTTTTTTTTTGACTTGTGCCCCACCCATGCGAAACACACACAAAATGGCAAATCATGTTGGGTTAAGAGTGTGGTCATCTTCGGCAACTTTAGCTTCACGTTAACTAACCGCATGATGCTCCTTTACACGTCCGGTAAGCAATTTGTTAAGCTTATCATCAGCGGACCGGAGCCGGCTGCTTCACCACCAAGAGAAGGGAAAGGCGGAGACACGAAACAACAACCCCGCATTTTGTTCCCATTCCCACCCCTTTCAAACCCGCAACGCTTCAGCACAACGTCACATAAAAGGGGCCTTTCTGAAATATACCAAACGTCTACTAGGCGCGATCTAGAATAGAAAGTTTTCCGTCAAACGCAGCAGGAAAAAGAAAACTTCGTCGAGAAGGGAAAAGCAGACGCGACGCGGTCACGCGGCGGAGTTGCCCAGAATATGGACACACGGAGCACGACCCCATCGTCAGATTCGCCACCACGGCATCCCGGCTATATAGACAAGCCCCACCTCGAAGCCGACGGCGATGAAGAAGACAAGTTCCCCGCTCCTCCAACCTCGTAGCCCTCTCCTGATCCTCCTCTTCCTCACAGCAGCGACAGCAGTAGCAGCAGCCATGGCGTCCGAGCCGGAGCAGAACGCGCCACCCGCGGCGGCGCAGGAGGCGGCCGTGCACATCGTGTACGTGGACCGCCCCGAGGGCGCCGACCCAGAGGAGTTCCACCTCAGCACCCTCACCCCCGTCCTCGGCAGGTAACCTTCGGATCCGGATCGAGCCGGTAGTCAGAGATTTGGTCTCGCGGTTGCCGATCGGGCTGGCCCTTGATGTTGGAGGGGAAATTGGGGCTCGATCGATTCTAATTTGTGCGGGGGATGGCAATTTGTTGACCTGGAACTTGATGGGGGAGTTTTCTGATGCGTGGATTTTTGGTGGTTTGTTGGTTTCGCAGCGAGCAGCAGGCCAAGGACGCGGTGCTCTACCACTACAGGCACGCCGCCAGCGGCTTCTCCGCGAAGCTAACCCCCCAGCAGGTCGAGGAGCTAAAGAGTGAGTCCCCGCCTCCCCGGCCTTCACTAATTTTAATTTCTTGCGATTCAGTTACCACTTGCATCATTGTCCTCGGCCACTGTACTTGGGAAATTTTGCAGAGGGCATTATTCTTGTTTGCGTTTGCACCAAAGATGCCCCATGGTCATGGTGGCTCAAATCCGTGCTTTGCTTTTTGAAATCTCAAAGGTGTAGATTGTTGATGCTTGGACAAATATGCGTTATAGGATAACAAATTAACGAATCTCTTTCACGTTATACATGTGGCAAGCAGGTTACAAAATTAGCATCTACTAATCCCGAATGGTAGTGGTGCTAGTGGTGCGAAATCTGATAAAGTTAGTTTAACTATTGCTGGTGGCCCCAGAATACACTAGGAATGGGAAGTTTTCCTTGTGAATTGGGACCTATATCTGTTTTTTTTAGTTATGTATGCTATGTTTCATTTTTCTTTCACAACTGGCTTAAGTTTACGACATTCTATTTAACAGAGACAATGACGCATTGAACATGGTATGATCAAATATTGGAGTAACTGTTTTGATGTTGTGGGAACCACGCTAGCACTCTTCATTACCTATGACAGATTTCAGTGCCTTAGTTTACTGAAGAGTCACGAATGATCACACAATGTTAGGCTCCACAATTCCTGGTAATAAGCCTTTTCTTAATTTGACCGTTGGTTGTTTGTTTTGCAGAGCAACCAGGCGTTCTTCAGGTTGTGCCAAGCCAGACATACCAGCTCCATGGTCCTCAGGCTGGCACTCAGCAGAGCACAACGCGGACCATGGGCCTTATGTGATGGTGAAGCTGAAGAAGACTGTTTAGTAGTATGGCAGCTATGTACGACGAACGAATGTGTAGTACATGAATAAGAGATGTCAACTGTTCCTACTTATGCACAGGTTAAAAGGCCTATTCTGAAATCTGAAATGTATAATTTTATGATGCGTGCGTGTTTGCTTAATACAATGGTAGACAACTATATCATCCAGATTCAAAAGGCCTTGTATGGATCATCTGGGCTGTACTGCTGACCTGCTGCGTCCACCTATACGTATGGTAAAGGACCATCTAATTAAATTTAGCAAATTTAAAGATCGAACTTAATAAGAACAGGTTCATAATATTACTGTCTCTGTTCGTGAATAGTTGATGTTTCCGATCACATATTTACATTAATATTTGCACTAAAAGCAAGTAATTTAAACTTTATTTACATCAGAAACGTCATGTAAATAAAATAGGCACACAAAGGGATAGAGTCCGAAACTTAAACATTCGGGATAGAGTTGGTTTGGCATCAATTGTGACACAAATTGAGGAAAAATTGATCCTACATCGATTGAGATGATTTAGTTATGTCTAAAGGAATTGAGGAAAAATTAATCTGTCCGAAACATAAACATTCGGGATAGAGTTGGGGGTGGCATCAATTGTGACACAAATTGAGGAAAAATTGATCCTAAATCAATTGAGATGATTTAGTTATGTCTAAAGGAATTAAGGAAAAATTGATCTTACATCGATTGAGATGATTTAGTTATGTCTAAAGGAGGCTAGGTAGGCATCGGTAAAGGAGGCCTCTTGAGGCGTCAGTGTGTAGTGGGGTCTATAGAGCGTCAATAATGTAAAGAGAGATAGATTTTTTTAATAAAGGATTAAAAAATCCGGCCTCTACATCAGAGATGTACACAGCCAATTATTACAATGAGTTCTTAGAAAAAATAAACTGAACCAAAGTTATAAAAAGATAGAAAGACTAAAGCAAACGAGCAACGTGCTTCCACCCCTTATTTGAGATCTCTAAAGTAATAATCTCTAATTTCTTGCTCATCAAAGTGAGGGTGTCCTTGGCTTGCTCGGCACGCTGTAATTGGGCCCAGGAGCGTAGCGAGTATGCTCCCCTGAAAATAACCTGCATAGTAGAGTTAGTTTTCAATTTCCTAAAAATTACATCATTCCGGCAACGCCAGATAGCCCAGCACAACGCATCTGTACCAACCCAGATTAAACCTTTTATCTTTTTACGTTGGTTGTTCAGCCATGTACCAAACATATGACCAATAGATCCAGATTGGTTCAGATTAGTAGCAAAAAAGGCGATTCTCTAAATTGTTTTAGCAAACAGCAGTCAAGGAAGAGGTGTTGAATATTCTCATTCCTATTGCAACTAATACATTGCTGACTAAAGATTTTTATTTTCAGAGGAATTTTCATCTTCCAGATCCTCCCATGACGAAAAGGTGGATGTGTATCAATAAGATGGCAATACAATGACCGGACATTATATAATCCAGATTTGGTTAGGCTCCATTTAAAATAATCAGAACCTTCCACCAGTTGGACATGTGAGATCTTTGCTACTAAATTAAGCCATTCTCTAAGTTTGTTGTCCACCAAAGCCCTTCTGAAAGAGATATTGAGAGGGCTTGTGGCCAAAACTTTAGATACAGTTGCGTGAGGATCTCTCACTATATTATATAAATTTGGATATTTAACTTTGAGAGGCTGATCTACTAACCAAGTGTCCTCCCAGAACCTTGTATTGGTCCCATCTTTGAGTTCGAAGGTACCTTTAGACAGCATCTCATCCTTAATATGCATGAGGCCCCTCCAAAAATGAGAGTCATTAGGTTTGACTATCACTCGAGATAAACATTTTGATCTTAGGTATTTATTCCTTAGCAACGACTTTCATATCTCATTTGTGTTTAGTAAATTTAGTAACCACTTGGCAAGAAGGCACTTATTTTGAAGTTGCAAATCAAGGATACCTAGACCCCTTCGTCTTTTGGACGACATAATATGTCCTATTTGGCTAATCAGTATCTATGTTTCTCTAAAGATCCTTGCCAGAAGAACCTTGATCTAAAATAATCTAGGTTTTTGAGAACCCCTTTAGTTAGTTCAAAAAAGGACACCGTAAGATAGGTACTTTGCATTCCAGCAGGAAAGTTTCTGCTCCATGCGCTCTTCAACCTTTCTCCATTTAGAATTCAATAGTTGTTTATGGTGCATTGGAATCCCTAAATATCTGAATGGGTATTCCCCTGCATTACTGTAAGGAATCGGATGCTCATTAGCCTAAGAGGGGGAGGGGTGAATTAGGCAACTAAAAACCTTAACCTATGGCTTCACTAAATTTACACAAAAGTAAACTAGAACATACTATCTATATGTGCAACTAAGGTTGTTCTAGTGTGAAACTCCCATCCCAAAACAAGATTTGCAACCTATAGCCAATCCTAGCATGATACTACTCTAGGAAGTAAAGGCAAGCAAAGATTGCAATAGAGTAAATGCGGAAGCGTAAAGGGGATGAGAGGAAGCAAACTCTTGACACACAATTTATCACGTAGTATCGGTAGGCACTAAGCCACCCATAGTCCACGTTGAAGCACTCACACAAGAGTATTGCTTCCCGGTCACCAAGTCTCTCCCAAGAGCACCACTTGACACGCCACAAAGGCTAGCCACTTAGGCACTTGTCAAGCTCTCTTGGTCACCTTAATGCCGCCTCCACTAAGGAGCTTCTCCACCAAGGAAGGGGGTCTCCACGTCCCCCGCACAAAGTGTCCTCGCCGCTCCACACCAAGTCGGAGGGTCGATGACGATTGCCGGTGAGCCACTTAGGCCCCAAGGCTTCCGGCGAACCTTGTACAACTGGATTCACTCAAGAATCACCTCACAAGGTTGGCACAACCTTGCACTCACTCAGCTCTAAGCTAAGCCTAGCACTAAGCACATACACAAAGCATATGCAAGTCTAAGGATGAGCAATTAAGCACTTGGATGGATTGGATATGATCTTCAATGTGTCTTGAACTCATCTGCACTTCCACACAATCCAGCCACCTCAAATGGGTGAGTGGAGGGGGTATAAATAGCCCAAGGCATCAAAATAGCCGTTGGCTAACGTCCACTAAAAAAGGTACCGTCGGATGATCCGACGCTATGCTTTTCCAGGGCGTCGGTTCATCCGGTTCCCCTCCCATGTCACGTAGCCGTTGAGATTCTCTGACACAACTGCTCTGACGCTATGCACCGACGGTGCGTCAGATCATCCGGTGCTGAAGACCCTGCGTCCAAGTCGCCTCTGTTAGCTTCCAATCGACCGTCGGATAGACTGACGCTTCATCTTGACCAAGGCGTCGGATCATCTGGTGCTGAAGGCTTCATCTTGGCGCGTCTCTGTATGAATTCAAGTGTCGGATAGACCGACGGTGTCCCCACTCAGACCGTCGGATCATCCGGTGCTACTGTCTTCTCTGCTCTTCCTCTGCAACTCGTCCGACGCTACTAGAAAATGGACCATCGGTTCATCCGATGGTACCTAGGGTTTCACCCTGTGTACCAACTCGTCCGACGATTGCACCGACGCTTGTTGTATTGACACCGTCGGTTCATTCGACGGTGTCCTTTTTCTTCTTTTTCTTCGTGTCTTCAACTTGGATCTTTGCTTCAACTTAACATACTTAACATGCCATTACTTATAGCCTCCAAATATATACTAAGTCCTCAAATTTGCTGTAAGTAACCTAACATGTCCATGGTGTGTTGACTTGTGGCATGACATGTTAGCTTGGGCATGGTATGTTAACTTGTGCATGGTATGTTAACATGTGGTAACATCCATGGGACCTAGGAATGCCTACAAAGACATGCTAGACAATGTGGTTAGTCTCATTGCTTGTGTTGACATGAATCACCAAAATCAACTCGAACAAATGGCAAATGGGGCCATGTTCGCTACAATTACAACCAAAGAGAGAAGTATAGAATTCCTCCATCTCTTTAGCTGTACCATAGCAAAAGATTTCACTTTTATGGAAGTTAATCTTAAGCCCAGATAGCTGCTCGAAAGCGCATAGCAAAAGTTTTAGATTCTTTGCTTGCTCAGGGTCATGGTCTATAAAGATAATGGTGTCATCTGCATATTGTAGAATTGACAGACCATCATCAATGAGATGGGGAAGGACTCCTCTTATTTGGCCATCGGCTTTTGCTCTATTAATAAGAAGAGCTAGCATATCCGCAACGATGTTAAATACGATTGGTGACATTGGATCACCCTGCCTGAGTCCACGTCTGGTTTGGAAGTAGGGACCTACTTCATCATTTATTTTAATCTCAACACTTCCATCAGTAACCATACTCTCAACCCATCGACACCATTTCGGGGAGAAGCCTTTCATACGTAAGGTTTGTTGTAAGAAGGACCACTTAACTTTGTCGTATGCCTTTTCAAAATAAATTTTGAAAATGACTCCATCCCTTTTTTCAGAATGAAGCTCATGGATAGTTTCGTGTAGTATAACTACTCCCTCCATGATATTCCTGCCAGGCATAAGGCAGTCTATGTCGAACTTACCACCTTTTTGGCTACAATGTTAAGCCTGTTTGTCCCCACCTTTGTGAAGATCTTAAAGCTAACATTAAGGACACAAATTGGTCTATATTGCTGGATTTTTGTCGCATTTTGAGTCTTAGGAATTAACGTAATAATTCCAAAGTTCAGATTGTACAGATCTAGAGCCTCCCTATGAAGATCAGAAAAGAGACGTAGTAGATCATCTTTAATAATCCCCCAAAAGACTTGGTAGAATTCAGCCGGAAATCCATCCGAGCCTGGAACTTTATTATGCTCCATTTGGTACTGCAGCTCTCACCTCAGATGTCAACAGACTTTAGATGAGTGAATCCTATGAAGTGACGATCAATGCACCTAAACCTTGACCTCTATTTCTTCTTTCTCTATTTACCCTTATAACTCTACCAACTATAGTGTGTTTTTTCCTTCTACTCTTGTAGATGAGTGAATCTTATAAAGTGACGATCAATGCACCTAAACCTTGACCTCTATTTCTTCTTTCTATTTACCCTTATAACTCTACCAACTATAGTGTGTTTTTGTCTTCTACTCTTGTTTATTTAAAACTAAGGCAGTGGGGGTAAGACCACCCCCACGTTTCACCGGCGAGGGGATTTTTTTAAAATCAACTCCATAATTCGGTCTAACGAGGAATCGAACCTGGGTGGTTGCGACCATACCTCAGCTTCACTAACCAACTAGGATCAGAGGGCTTTGGTTACTCTTGTTTATTTTGGGTTTCATCTCTAGCCGTAACTTGTTTAGGACAAAATATATTATTGTATATAATTTTGAAAAATAGATAAAACTACAGATCGTGAAGAAAGCATGTACCACCTGTCCACCTCTACATGATGGCTTATTTGCACTATTGAATGTTTTGCTAGATCTTTCATTAGCATTACGTTCTCAAAAATCCGAAGAAGAAGAGACGATAATTTCTCGACGAATGTATCGCCTAGGATGGAAGAAGGATTCTAGGCAATAGCTCCTGTCAGACTCCGTCGCCACAACATATGGGCCTCTTTGGGAGGGCTCCAACACCGGCTCCAGGCGGAGCCCTCCCAAACGGTCGTTTTTTCGCTGGGTCCGGAGCTGGAGCTCCTGGAATCCCGCTCTCTGGAGCCATTTTGCCGGGGTGGAGCCACGAAACATAGCTCAGTTTAATTTTTTCAATTTGGACTTTAATTCATTATTCACTCGTCACATCACATCACATCAAGTTACATCTTCTTCCCAGCACACGTTCTAACACGTCCTTTTTGTTATAACTTTCTCCAATGCACTAATTCGTACAAATTTGACAAACTAAACAAGATTAAGCTTTCTCTCTTTAGAAATTCATTCTAGTTTCTCTCGTACAAGGACTGACATTAGGCGCATTATCTCCAAATATTTCTTCATGCACTACAGCCTTGTTTAGGACCGGCTTTGAGCATGTGCCATAAGTGCCCCCGGCCTAGGGCCCAGGCCAGCAAGGGCCTATACCCCCATATACCATATACACATCGCTCAACATTGCTTCCAGCTGACTCGGAGCATGTTTGGATCACCTTTAGTTCCATGACAATATTAGTCAGCCTAAAAAAATTTATCACCCTCCTGTTTGGAAGCACGGCTAAAGTGTATTAAAAGAGCATTAAATCCCTTTTTTCTCTCCCTTTCTCTTCTCTCTCCTCTCCCTCTCTCTTCTCTCTCCTCTCCCACGGTGGGCATGACGTGGAGCTTTTGGCAGCATGTAGGTGGTCATTAATGAGGAAAGAGAAAGATGAGATTTTAGTCCCTTTTAATTCCCCCACCCCCTACTAGCAAAGTTTAGCCTCAAGACTAATTTTAGCCTCACTTTAACCTCATCTGTTTGGAAGTTTAGCTCCTGCTGGAGACTAATTTTAGTCAGGCTAATTTTAGTCCCTATGATCCAAACATACTCTCAGCAACTTGATGTCCGAGTATTGAATTTACAATCAGCATCCAAGACTCCACACTAGGTAAATCAGTTCCTCTTGGGATTATTAATCACTTCTTAAACTTTAGATTAGCAAGTTTCTACTGTTCACATGTCATTTAAAATTATTTTCATGCTAAGTACGAGTATCAAACGTAAATTAATGACAACTCATTTCATAATCTTGGATACATTTGGGAGACAAATCTATTGAGAGCCTAACTAGACCATGAATATACAATGTGGTGCAACAGTAAGCATCTTCTAATGATGACTTAGTTAGGCCTAATAATTTCATTTTGTGTTTTTCAGTACATCTGTGTAATTAGTTTTATAATTACATCATGTTTAGTGGTCCTAATTAGTGCTGGTAAACTTGATGTGACAACAAGTTTCTTCACCCAACTAAACAAGACCGTAACTACTCCTTCAACACCAGATCTAAACCCTTTTAGCACCGATTGGTCAATCGATATTGCTAAATCGGTACTAAAGAAGATCCCTTTAGCATGTGATCAAATGATCGGTACTAAAAGGATGCTTTAGTTGCATGCGAGCCATCCTACCACTGCTCATTATCTCTTTTTTATTTCTTTTTTCATATATCAAGAATTATTTCCGCTTTATTATTTTCTCTCCTCATCTCTATTATGGGCACTTCCCATCTCCACCCTCCCCATCTCCACACTCTTGCCCCGCCGCTACCGCCGCTCCCCCTCTCCCCACCATGCCCTCGTCTCCATCGCCATCATGATGTTTATTGTGTCGTTTAGTTGATTTCTGCTATTTTCGAACTTTGAACAATTTATTTACCATGCTTTGAACCATGGTTTGTAATAATGAAACCTTGTGGGAATATTTGGATTTAAATTGTTTGATGTACTCTGGACTCGTCTTCATGTGAGTTTTAATGCATATGTTTCGATTCTCTGTTGTTATGTAAGTGATTTCAGTAGGCTTGACCTAGCAACAACGACAAGCTACTTCTGTGTTATTGCTTAAGTGCCAAATAGATTGGTTTAGGCAATAATATGGGATTATCTTCAGCGGGGTTGTCACACCAGACCCTATCCTGAGTGTGGCACTTTGGCACATCACCCTTGTCCCCTTCACCCTAGCACACGAGGCGCCCTCGTTATCCACCGTGACAACCCGCCCAGGGAAAATACCGTACTATCGCCTAAGACCGATCCACTTTGGTCGTTAAGCAATAGTAAAGTATCATCCTGTCGTTGGTTGCCGGGTTAACGCCCGGTAAATCACTTGAAC
The DNA here is from genome assembly GCA_947561735.1 of Cenchrus americanus. Classification (NCBI taxonomy): domain Eukaryota; kingdom Viridiplantae; phylum Streptophyta; class Magnoliopsida; order Poales; family Poaceae; genus Cenchrus; species Cenchrus americanus. The sequence continues at coordinate 197,325,584 of OX387239.1, read as the reverse complement.
ATCGAACAGAGGATCGATACATGCATTAAAACTCACGCGAAGGCGAGTCCAGAGTACAACATGGGTTAATCATTTGATTACAAACCATCGTTCAAGGCATAAGATAAAGATTCAGAGTTCAAAAATACAGCGGAATAATTTAAACTAGCGGAACGGTGAACATCACAGGAGGCCATCCGTGATGTCATCACTTGTTGTCACCCTTCTGATCAAGCACACCTGCAACAACATTTTTAAAGCAAGGCTGAGTATACTAATACTCAGCAAGACTTAACCGTCGGTGATAACTACATCACCAACCTCTAGACATGAAAGGCTTTTGGCCGGGGTGGAGTTTCTTTTGTTGGAAAGCCACTAAGAGTGGATCCTTACTTTCAATCTTTTAGCCCAAGTTCTAGTTGATTACCATTTCTAAATGTGCCATCTAATTCAATCATGAATTGGACAAGCAATTAGTTCATCCAACATATTCTCGAGTTCCATCATTATGGGATATCATGGCCGTAGAATAAGCGAGTCTCGGATAACGGTGAGAGGCCGACAATCGATTGATTTAAACCTTGCAAGGTAGACCCAAACACACGGTCGGCCGCCCCGCGAGGACAACTCCCCGGGCCGTCCCCATAAATCTTCGGGTTGGGATCGAATCTTACGGTCCCCGGTGCAGCTATCCGCATACCCCGCGAGATACCCGGAGTCACCATACACCACCCTTCCCGTAGCTAGCCGGTAAGGAGATTTCTCAAGAGTAGTAACGGTAGGATCCCGTGCCGCCTCATTAAGGTACTAGGCTTACCGGTCCCATTCCGGCATGTGCTTGGTACGTTCAAAAGCTTAGCCCACATGCCCACTGGACCGGAGCCCAAATCCCATGCTCTTACCACATGAGCGATCTATTTAAGGATATCTTATGATTCCTATCTAGGAACCTATTCTCGCGAGTGACGAGCATCACTCGACTTCTATCGGTCCTATAGCATAGCAGCTATCGACCTAGCATACTAGTGATAGAGCATAGGTACCTAGGGATCATGCATCTAGGGTTTCCATTCAATTCCTGAAACGTAAGTGCACAATCATAGCAAACATAATTGCATAATTTTAAAAGGCGGGGTTAATGATCCGGGCTTGCCTTCCACGGCAAGGTTGGCCTTGGGCCCTTCGGACTTGGGTCCGGGTCTTGAGCTACGTTCACGCACGGCGGCTCTTCGTTAGTACCTTCGGCTCCTCCTTCCGCACGAGCGTACATCTATCGGCGGAAAGATCTACACGAAGATGCAAATGCAAGATTTATTCGACGGTTTATACTTTCATTACTTACGAATCATTTTGGCAATCAAGGGGTGCATTTGTTGGGCACCTTCACCTAGATAAGCCTATATTCAAGCATACTCTTCCACCAAGGAACAATATGCAACTCTTTATTAATTATTCTTTTTGATGGTGACTGTGTACATATATATGTTAAATAATTTAATTTAATTTCATCAACAGTAGTGGGTAGGTACATTTAACCTTTTTAACATGATTTGCAACCACACTCAAGTTACATGGGTGGTTGGGTGATTTCTCTTTATTGCACAATTTAATAAAGGTTTCTTTATACTTGTCATTTCATGTAAAAGCTTTTATTCATTTTCTTTCCACAAGCAAGATATAAATTATACTTTTCATCCTTGAATTAATTTCTTATCAGCTTCTAGATTTAATTATCTTTCAATTGAATTAGATAATATTTTCAAAAGGAAAAAGAATTAACTAAGGCTTTTCTTTATTCAATTTCCCTTTAATAAAAAAGGGTTTTTAAGTCTTTTATTAAACAATTAAATTTTTACCAAAAATTTCATGAGTGTTTCTTAAGCCTACTAGCATCTATCCTGGTCCATTGGACCCACATGTAAGTGTTGGAGGCTAGGAAATTAAATATTATGGAAAATAACAAGGGTTATCTAGTGATTCAATTTAAATGCATATAAAAATAATTAAGCATCCAAATGACCTAGAATTTCTTGTGGATGTTCTCTGGTCCTAATCAAGCTTAGAAAACCAACCTGTTTGCATGGAATCTCTACTGAACTTGTTTTATTAGTTTACAAAGAAAAACATGCATAAATCAAGAATAATTATTTCTGTTAATCCAAAATTCATGATTAATTCACAAGATGTGTATTTTGGTATCACAAGACAGTGTGCACAAGGTGGGGCCAAAAACATAAATATATTTAACATGAAAAATTATTTATGCAGCTCTGCCAGAGATAGAAAAACATTTTTATAAAAAGATTTACATGATAACTTTGTGCAATTTTTGACATAGGAGCTGTTCATGACCTAACACACATCATATCCAAAAATTAGCTACAGAGGAGTTATGGTTTTTGAGTTATTGCAGATCTAGAGTTTTCACATTTGTATTTTTTTTTGCCGAAACAAAAAAGGAATCAGCTCAGGCTAGAATAACAAAAGTTGTAGTATAAATCACCACGGATCTAAAAAAATTGGTTTCACAATTTTCTGAATTTTCTGTGATTTTCTACACAATTTACAAGAATCAGCAATTCACTTTAACTATTGAAGTTTACCTTTTGCGAAAAGGACCCTGGAAAGACTGGGATGCTTGCAATGTAGCCCCTAGGGGCGGCTGGCCGGCGCGGGCTCGCCAATTCCGGCGAGCTCGCCGCGGGTCCTTGCCGGGGAAGGGCCGGGGGAGGTCTAGGGGTGTCCTATGGTTCAATTTAGGGGCTGGGCCGGGGTGGAAGAGCTGCCGGCGAGCGGCGCGCCGGTGGTCGGGGAGCGGCGGCCGTGGCTGCCGCGTGCGCCGGCGAGGAGGGCCGGGGTCGGCAATGCGCGGCAAGGCACGCCTCCGTAGGTGCTAGGAGAGGTGACGAGGGGTTTGGAAGGGCGCGAGGCGGGCCTAAGGCCGGAGCTCGCCGCGGCGGTGTCGGGGGAGCGGCGGCGCGCGTCGCGGCACGACGGGGAGGGGCCGCGCGGCTCGGTGTGTCGGGGGGGGGGGGGGGGGGGGAAGTCCGCGCGTCGCGGGGAGGCCTCTTAGGGCGCGCGCGCGGCGGGCGGCCGGCACGGGCGGCGCGGGCGGGGCGCGCGCCTCGGTGGTACGGCGGCGGGCGGGCGGGGCGGCCGTACCACGGCGTCGCGACACCCTAGGGCGCGGGCGGCGTCTCCTCGGTGTGCGCGCGTCTCGGGATGGAGCGGGGGCATCGGGAAGGCGCGGGCGGCGCGTGGCCCGAGGCACGGCGAGGGGGGAACGCGGGGCGGCGGCGGCGGCGGCGGCGGGCACGGGGTGGCCGGCGCGCACGCGGCGCGACGTCGTGCGAGAGCGCCGAGAAACACACGTACCGACTGCGTTCAACCAAAATTTTCTCCCAAAAATTGAATAAAAGTGCACAAGGCAGTGAATAGGAAAGTTGTGGATCTAACTACCCTCTACAACTTTCAAAAAGGCCATATGGTGTTTTTCTCAACGGATTTTGCAGGAACGTCGTGCCAACTTTGAATGTCGACATGTTCTGGAAAACAGGGAAATCTGCCTTGCAAGGGGTTTTTCACAATTTTCCACCCAAAATTTGAAATGCCAATCTACATGAAAGTTGTGTCCCTCAACAAGATCTACAACTTTCATAAAGGTAGATTTTGAAGTGTTTAGGTGAATTTTGGGGAACGCGGCAAAAGTTCGGACGACATTCGGCGACGTCAACGGTCAAGCGGGTTTTGACCGTGTCTTTGACCACGGGTTGACTACGGGTGTTTGTAGGCTTGGTCGAGGGGTTCTTCGAGGTTCATTGGCGAGGTTTTCGGGTGATGACCCGGGTTGACCTAGGTTTTACGGGGGTTTGACCGGGTTTGACCCGGCCGATCCGGTCATTAGCGTTAATGACGGTAATTAAAAACCCGGGGCGTAACATCCACCCCCCCCGAGCGAATGAGTCGCCGGCTTGTTGCCGCCCCTGCGATGCGCCACAGCTCGTTCGTCGTGTTGCCGTCCCTTCGATGCGCCTCACCGATCTCAGGGTCGGTAATCTTAGCCAGGAGCTCGGTCGTGCCGTGTCGGCGGCTCTCCTCTGCAGAGTCCGTGAACACACGCTGATGGACGCACTCTCCGTGCGCTCGTACCCTTGCATGATCTCCATGAGTGGGTACTTCTCCCTGAAGCCCTCGATGAGCTCCTTTTTGAGCGACGCTTCCTCGGAGAGCACCTTGCGCAGCTGCCCGAGCGGCAGCGGCTTGGGGCACGACCATGACGACTAGGATGGGTGGCACGAGCGGCAGGTAGGTGACCCCGTACTTGTTGATGGAGCGCAACATCTCAGGGAGCTCATACTTGGGGTCCTTCCGGCGCACGGGGGCCGGGCGTCGTGGCAGAGATCTCGTCAATGGGTCAATGGTGGCGACAACGGCGGTGGAGTCTGATGGGCACCACTCAGGCTCTGGAAGCACGATGCGGAGGCCGGCACCGGTGGGGTGTTGAGTGGGCTGGCGGTGGTGATGACAACGCCGAGGGACATAACAGTGAGCACGGCGACAAGGAAGTGGCCGGAGTTTTGGGAGAGAAATGATGAGCGCGACGTTGCCCTTGCGGAGGGAAAGAGATGGCGCGGCGAGCGCAGTGGTCGCACCCATGATGGTGTGCTAGAGGTTCGGGAACGTGACTCGACGTCCTGTGGTGGCGTCGACAAGTGCCACAGTCCCCGCGTGGCGGCGGGAGCGAGGAAGGAGACGACGTTGAGGTCACGGTCTGCGAGGAGCAGGACAGGCACACGCTTGCTGACGGAAGGGGGCTGCGCTAAGAAGGGGGCAGTGGCCCGGCGATGGAGTGGCGGAGCACCGCCTGGGAATGGGGTGGAGCTGGGAAGGGGGCGGTCCGCCGGCGCACGGAGGGGGGTGAGATTCGTTTTCCACGAAACCGTGTCTAGCTAGTGGCAATGTTATCTTAAACACTAAACGGTAAACAGTCAGTCACCCTTCTTTAGTGGTTATACAGTTTAAATGATGTTTAGACAGAATTGAATGGGCCAAACAGTCTTGTACTTTATCACTAAATTATGCATAATCATGCTCATAAATGATCAAATATTCTAAAAAGTATACATACTTATACATACAAAAGAGCAACTACATATATTCATGCATGCAAAAAGTCAAATATAAATATTTATCTATAAAAAAACTTAATTATATATATTTATCTTGTAGGAACGCAAGTGGAATTGATAGTGTTCACCTAAACAGATGTTAAACGCAGTTTAGCCCGTATAATAGTGTTTAATTCCGTTTCGTTTAGTCTGTTTAATCCTTTTTTGACCCTTTAAATTCGTTTTCGTTTAATGGACCGTTTACAAAAACAAAATAATTGATCACCGTTTACCATTTAAATGTTGTTTAAACTAGGCGAAGGCGGTGGGCGTGTTTTGGCAAAATGACCCCACTCTCTTTGTGGTCATCAGATTTAGATCTGATGGTCCTGATCGGAGTTTTAGTTTGCACAGGTGAGATGTTTCCACTTGATATGCTTCCCGAATTGCAAACATTAAAAAGATGCATGGAAATTCCCTAGGTCTACTTGATTTATGCCTTGACATCCTAGTTCAAAAACACACATACATTTGTTAAACATTGTCTCAAACTCAAATTAATGATGTACCTAAGATTCCATAATACACCTCAAATATACCAAATTAATGCTTCAAAAATGAGGAGGGAAGAGTGAATACCTTCTTGTTGATGATCTATGCATCAACACCAAAGTTTTCGTGGTCAAAACTTTGACATCGAAGTGGTTTGCGGTTCTGAGTGTTGAAGAACCGAGAAGAGAAGAGGTACAAGAGGAGGAACATAGGAGATGCTTCATCAGTGTCTTCATCAAGGCGTCAATGCAGAGGCATCCTCAGTTCTCATGGTTGAATCTGCAGGCTTAGCTCTGGTTGCCTCGATTATTAGCAGGATGAACATAGGAGATGCTCATCTTCTTGTTGACAATCGGTTACTTGTCAACTATATTAATGGATTGTATCACTCCAATCCTCCAGACTGGACTATCATTCCATTTACTCAAATTGTCAACAATCTTCTAGCAGGAACAACCACGACAGTACACAATATAAAGAGGGAACATAATCAAATGGCTGATTCACTAGCAAGACAAAGTATTTCTTCCCTCCAGGCCAATCTGTTAGATTTTCAGGGTTATGTGTTAATCCTAGTCATGATAATGGATGCCCATTTCTTGAGGCACTCCAACTTGTAACCATTAATGATGTAATGGTTCTAACAGCAATATGCTGTTATCAATGAAATGTTTGTTGTAAAAAAAGAAAAGGAAAACATATTTTTAAAAATCTTTCCACTGAGATGTTTGTTTTGAACTTCTTCAAAAAAAGCTAAAGAAAAAAAGTCGGTTGCGGCTACTCGCGCCCTACGGATTTCCGTTTGTACCCCTCGCGAAACTGCCTCCCCACCACACCGGCATTGCCCTCTCCCAGTCTACCGCCGATCTAATCCTGCCTCTCCTATAGACAGCTGCCATCCGCCGTGCCGTCTGGAGACGCCCGCCCGCCGTCCGTCGGCCACCCCGTTGCCCGTGGACGGACGCCGCCGGCATCACCGCTCCTGGACGCCGCCGTCTACATCACCCAGACCGCGGGCACCGTCGTCTCCGGCTCCACTTCTTGTTCTCTAGCAGCGACACGGCGGAGGCGTCGTCTCCAGCACCACTTCTCCCGTACGTGCTTTCAATCCAATTATGTTTGTTGATCTAGTTATCATTCCATTAATGTTATTTTTTGGGATTGTTATTCGGAGTCATGAACACTTTATATGGTTATCCAAAGTTTCTGTTCATGGCTCGTGTGTGTATATATCTAAAAAGGGCTGCATGGTTGCTGTTCGGTGGCGGACGTAGGTTTACAAAAATGGGTGTACATACATTCTTAATTTGTATCTAACTATACATTATGATATTACATGATTTTAACATTTTCAAATTAACAATCTCTTTTTCTCTCACACATATATAAACATAATCTTTTTATGTTATGTAAGTTGTGTTTCTTTAAATATGTTTTAACTTTTCAACTAAGATAAATGTTATGTGCATCACCATATATTTTGAGTGTTGTCATGGTAACTCAAACTTTAGTGAGAAGAAATTATTGGTTTGTTATTTTTGTCAAAAGTTTTGTAGATCACAAGTAGTTGCACTAGCCAAATAAGAAACATAACCAATACTTTTATAATATCTTATTAAAAAAATGTTCACATTCTTTTTTATGCAACATTGATATTTTGTTAAAAAATCTTTTATCTAGAACTACTATTAAAAAGAAAATTCTTTGCGTTATTTTATATTATTTTGAAAGATGTATATAACTTCAATGTACTTTAAAAGTATAAAAAATATTTTTAAGGTAAAAGTAGGTAATACATTAAAGAAATAAGACCAAATATTCATATGCATTCAAACTACTCGTGCGTGTTGCACGCCCTGCTCTTGTTTCCATCCACTGGTGCCACCCTGCTCGTTTCCATCCATTGGTGTCATCTCTGCCATGCACTGCCTGTGCTGGTTTGCAGTGCCTCGTGCACATCGTCTCGTCACAGCTGCTCGTGCTCATTGCGAGTGCACATCGATGTCATTTGTTGCCACAACATGCTACTTGTGCTTACCACAATGCCTTTGAAGAAGAAGAAGAAATAATAAACTAACATTTAAAAAATGTTACTATTTGTTTTTAAAAAGTTGAATTTGTTTTATTCATATGAAGTTAAAAGAAAATATTGAGTGTGTTATTAAAAGTGATGTTGATTGTATTTTTAAATGTCAGCATGACTTTTTAAAATTATGAAATTTGTTAGGATAGAATATTAATTACTTTTGATTTTTAGACTAATTTATAAAATATGGAGCCTTTTCCATCCTCTTATAATACATTAAACTTATATGTTGAGCCGGTGTTGTATCTCGTATCTAATAAGCACTCAATATGTATATTCAAATTGAAATAAAAAAAATAAATGTTGACAAATAGATGATTTTTTCGATACGTCCCCAACAGCTGCCCTGTTCATCCTCAACCTGACAAACATACTGCCCACCTTATGTCTTCTACTGTCTCTCCCCTTTCCTTCCTGCAACCCATCACCTTCTTTCTCACCGCGTCGCTTTCCACGCGGTCGGCTCGTGCGCTGCTCTCCACACTCCCTTGCCCGGTTGCGGCTCGAGTCTTTCCCACGACTTCCTTTACTTTTTTAAGATGACGACTTGTGCTTCCTCCCTCATTAAAAGTAATAAGACGATGCAAGGTAATAAGATTAGATGGATTAAATATGATCTAATTATAAAACTAATTACACAAATGGGTGAAAAATCATAAGACTAATATGCTAAGGTCTAATTAATTCATCATTAGAGATTTCTTAGTCTAGCATGATATTGTCTAATCATGACCTAACTAGGTTCAATAGATTCATCTCATAATTTCATAAAGGATTATAAAATGAGTTTTGTCTTTAATTCACGTTTAGTATTCTTAAATAGTGTTTGCAAATTCGATGTGATTGATGAATAGTGAAAGTTGTGAACTTATCGCAACTAAACAAGACGTAAGTATCAAAATTAAATTTGGATTGAATTGTGTGATGTTTCTTACGATAAAATCTAGATCACACTTGACCATATTTTGAATAAACTTATACCAACATTTTTTTTGAACCAAGCCATTTTTCAGGATACACCAACATTTTATTGATTTTGTTCAATATTTTTTATGAACAGAGCAACATTTTGAAGCATGTGCAAAAAATAATTTTATTAAAATATGGTTCAATGTGATCTTATTTTGTAGATCTCATCATAAAAACACCACAGTTCAATCCAAATTAAATTGGATACTTATTTAAAAAAATACTACTTTTTCCCAAAACATCGTGTCAGGTGAACTAGCTGCGTTGCACTAATTCTTTTTTTCATTTTATCTACATTGTTACCTTGTGCGTCGTTGTTAGACCTCGTAATTAAGCCGCACGGAGTCAAGAGCCCTCCATGGCTGCAGCGACACCTGCTACCTCCCTCTGAGGCAGCAGCCACAACTTCAGAGGACCCGATCCAAAAAAAGGGGGGAATTCAGCAGGAGGCGTCGGTCGCCCCCATCTCCCTCACTCGCCTCCCTGCGCGCCGCTGCACCCGCCTCCGTCGCTTTGCTTCCCTTCGTCTCTCTCCTTCCTCCCTCTCTCTGTGCCCGTTGATAGCGCGGCGGCGGTGGTGCCGGGAGCCCTGCGCTGGGGCCGGAGGAGGACGTGGGGCTGCGGGTGGTGGAGCGCGGCGTGGGCGGCGAGTGGAGGTACAAGAGCGGCGAGCAGGGTCGTCGAACCACGGGCGCGCGCTTTGCCGGCGACGAAGATCTGACAGGGGGTATGCCTTCCTATTCCCCTCCCTTCCCATCCTGCTGCGCGAAATCGAACACCCAAACACCCAATTCCATCTTTTTGCAGCAGTTACTGGGTGTACATGTGTACACCCATGTCCTATGCTGGGTGCGCCCCTGTTGCTGTTACGTCTGGAAGAGCTCGATTTGCTTTTACTTGATTGTTTAGTTGACAGCCACCTCATGTGTTTTACTAGATTGCTTTCTAAATTTTAAGTATCCTCAAAAGTCAAAACATCATGTTATGCGTGCTCTGTGTATTGTGTTCCAAAATTTCAGTGGATGCATATTACTCTCGATTTTATCTTGCTTACGCAACTGTATAGCTAGATGTTGGAGATTAAGATGACACCATTAGCCTTGACCTCAAGCCATTAGAATCAGATGCTATCAATGTTGCTTTCGGGTGCAAGGGTATGCGGTTGCGGCCTCTCCTTTCTCAGTATCTGTTAACAGTACATATTGCCATGGTGGCAATTGAGTAGCCTGTACTCATTCTGATCCCAGCGATTACATATTTTGATATATGCCAATTTGAAGAAAAGGAAGTAATACTTGGATATTTATGTCTGTACAGAGGCAATGCACGCACTTCTTTATTGGTTTACCTCTAGATTCAGATTGATTTTTGGAACTATTACTTTTCTACTTCCATCTATTTACTGAATTAGACCTTGTGTGGTCCTGTTGTCCATATATTGAATTTTAATGGTTCTACATCTCATACCACAAATGGATGTTATTTTTCCTGAAGCTCTTTGATTTGACAAATCAATGAACAACATGACAGGTTGGTGTTTATGATGCCTGGAAATTTTTATCAAATCTTAGTTAATGAAATGGTCTGTTATCACAAATTCTTTACATTTTGCAAATATCACAAATTCTTTACATTTTGCAAACCTTAGCATTCTAACTTTTGGCTTCATATTTCACAAATTCTTAATGTGCGGTCACTGCTTGAAGCCTTGAAGGTCACAACTTAGATGAGGCAAACATATATTCATATTGTCTGCTGTCAAACAGCATCTGATTAAAATGAGCTATGCCACTGTGTACAGCACACCATCATGCATAAGCAATTGATTTTTCTGCTACTCAAAGAAACCACAACTATTTGGTTTGTGTGTTCTCGAAAAAAACTATTTGCTGTGCTTGGTTTCTTTTTTTTTTCCTGTCACCATGCATGTTTGCAGTACATACTGGACTTTGATTGGCCTATTTACTATCTCCTTGGTTTAGTTCAAGATAGTATCTCGTTGGTTTAGTTCAGTGTGGATTTTCACAGCATTCATTTGCATATGACTTACCAAAAAATCACTTTGAGCACGCTTTTCCAATTCTGCTAATCTGACTCCAGTTTTTGCCATCATACAATTTTGTGTATAGGCATGCTGTTTGGATTTTTGTGACCGTATGGACTCCCATTCAAAATTTAACATTCCCTGTAGGTTTTGGTTGTATCTAAACCAGTTCTGGCGATGGTGCCAGGTTATATTTTCAATTGGAAGTTCGGAACTTATTTTTTAAATTTCTTTATATTTGCATGTTAAACTGTATGATTTCTGGTTTCTGATTTAGAAAAAGGAATAGTAAGTCTGAATATGTGGAGCAAGTGACCAATTTGTTAGGATACTCCCATTAGGATGTTAGACTGGATGCAGCTTGTAGCCTGACCCTATTTTAATTTGGTCTCAAGTATGCAGCAGCGGGAAGTGTACATGGTTGTAGAACTGAAATTTTGTGTGGTCAGGTTACCATCAGGGTGTGTTGTCAGTCCTTTCCCAAGGTTGTGTTTACCCCCCTTGAGCTGAATTGAAACGGAGGTAGACTGTACTTGAATTGAGACTGAGGTAAACTGTACAAACCAGAATATGGCATCCATAGCGATCCAAACACGATGCATGACATGCATGCAACAATGTATATACGCCTGATCAAGTTCAGTATATTGTCTACTGTCTACTGAATTAGTTGCTTGCCATTAAAATCAGAATGTTATTTATTTATAATTTGTATGGCCTGTAGCAACGCACGGGCATGATCCTAGTGAAATAATAAATAAATAATTCCTCCTTATCCACACCCCAGCTGCCCTCATCATCTCCAGCCTGACAAGCACACACATAGATGATTGATTCAAAGCAGAAAAGGTTCGAACTGAGGTTTCCTAAAAAGTTATGAGTAAGATATATGCTGCAAGTATCTTACACTGCAATTTATTTAGCCTAATCCCTGAGGTGGGTGCCCAAGATTATACATCTACAGCAAGTAGGGTACTATGTCTTGCCAAAAATAAGCGCGTGTTATAGACTTATAGCACTAGTGCACATAGAAACATGTATCTATTATGCACAGAAGTAGAAATCTGTCCAACACAAGCATACCAGCTGACTAGGCAATGCAGGAAAAATAGTTTATTTGACCATTTGGTTTAAACCAAAGTGCTCCCAATGTGGATGGATACTATGAAAAATTTCTGCTAACAGCTTTGTGTGTATGATATGGCACACGAACTCTTCCATTCAATCATATAGTATTCCTGGTTTTTTCATCTTTGAATTCATATTTTGCAGGGAAACCTTTTCTGTGCAGATCCTGAAGTATGGCGTCAAGACGCAATGTTCGTTACTCACCTCTTCCTGCAGAGGAAGGGGATGACAACAATTTTACTAAAGAAGATGTTGATCTTCGATTCACTTACACACCAAAATCCTACAGGAGAATACCCTGGAAGTCAATTGCCTTGGCATTGTTCCTCCTCCTCCTAGGCTCTTCACTTCTCTTCCTTTCATACTTCATATTCAGTGGTCACATGGAGGGTGATAGTTCTCAGGCATATGGTCTCTTGTTCCTGGGTTTCCTTGCCTTCCTTCCTGGTATGCTAATTTAAAATACTGAAGGCTTATTATGCATTTATTTCCTCAATTTGGTTGAATATTTTCCTGTTTTTTAATTCTGTTATTCACTCTTTGAAGTACCGCTTAGCGTAGTTATTTCTTGGTTGTTGTCTCTTGTTACTTTTAAGAAAATTTTATTGCTGCACACACTTCATACCAATTTATTGCTGCACTGCACATTGTTGTTTTGTAATCGTTGCTGATACTTATAGTGGACGTCCGATATTTGTCAGAAACCAGGGAATCAGTAAGCTTCATGGTGAACTATTACTGCAATTACTATTGTATAAAAGGAATCTGGTTACGCTTTTTTTTTTGCATCTCCACTTGCAGTAGTTGAAAGGTACTGCTCTTGCTATGATCGTGGAAAGCAGATCATTTACATGGTTTTGTCGTAACTGCAGGCTTTTATGAGACTCGAGTTGCTTACTACTCCTGGCGAGGAGCACCGGGGTACACGTTTGCATCAATACCAGATTATTAGCGCCTCAGCTCTCGCCACCGTTGTTACAGTGAAGATAATGAACAGCCTGAGCTGCCAACCAATTTTAGCGACAAAACATTGTGCATGTAGATGTAGTGATTCTGCTCGTTGCAGCAAGTACCAGAATAATCCGTATGTTGTTATTGTAAAGAGCAAAAGTTGATTTTGCACTTGCTTGATATTTTGGTATATATATATGTCGAATGCTGGTGCTGCTGAAAGCTGTACCTCAGGAATATGTCCCACAAATCGCTGCTCATCCGTTAGTGGCATTTGAGGCTCTGATTTGTTTTTACTTTTTGCTCGCTGGTGAATGGTGATCCTCTGTTCTTCTTATATGTATTACCACGTTTCTCTACGACCACTGCTAATTACTGCCTTTTTCTTTCTTACCGGATGAAGGGGCTGAAAATATAAAAACGCTTGGTTTTCCGATCAGTCACGAAATACCATCTCCATTCAACGACGAAATGGCTCACGTGTCTGCCCATCACTCGCCTCCCTCTCTAGTCTCTCCCCCGTCCCTGTCCCTCCCATCCACCCCGGCGAGATCGAGCTCCTCTATTGGCGACCGATGGAGGCCGAGGCCTCCAGCGACGGGGAGACGGCGGCTGAGCTGCTTCTCCGCGCGTCGGCGCTGGTGCCGTGGACGCACTACGCGCTCGCGGCCCTCGCCCTCGCCGCCGCGCTCCTGTATCGCTTCCTGGAGCTTCATTTCTTTAGGGACCTCCTCCGCGGCTTCCGCGGCGGGCGCGTCACGCTCACCTTCCACCATGAGTCTCAAGTGTACCACCGGGTCGCCTCCAAGTGCCGCTCGCTCCACGGCAGGTGGGAATATGGGAATTATACCAGTGAAACTTCCGCTGTGTGGGTTCCTCCCTCCCTTTACTGACAAATTGCTTAATTTTTCCTATGTTGCGACAACATTTTGGTTGCGTAGGTACCTGGCGACGCCGTGGCTGGCGAGTCCTCATCTGCAGACGTTGTTCCTGAGCTTCTCCGGCAGACCGCCTTCGTTCACCTATCGGAGGTTGGAGTAAAACCATTCTGAATTAATATCCTCCATTTACGTGCTGCACTCTTCCAGTGTTGTTGGTTTGTAGTTTATCTGCAGTGAAGTGAGTACGTAGTGGTCCTACCTGTACAATTTCTCGGCGATATTGATATGTTCATCTGTCTGTCATGTTTCCCTTCAGTCTAAGTCTTTAGTAAGACTTGGTTGGTGAGACTGTTATGTGAGTGCACACATCATGCTTTAATTTGGGTATCCATTTCTTCGGTTTTGTGTCTTTTGCACAAGTTCTCCAAAAACACAGTTCTGAATTCTGATACATGTGAGCACTATAGCTCGTGTAGTATATGATGTTGTGAGGAGGCAACATTTAGTTTTTCTAAGGGCCTGCTTGGTTTTGTGGCTTGCCTGAGTTGCAGTGGCAGCTGCCGAACTTTTGGTGAGAAATGGCATAGAACAGGATAGAAGGGACACCGCACTTTCTTAGGCATGCTAGAGGTGCGATAGGAACCAAACAGGGCCTAAGTTCAGAAAAGTAATTTCAATGATTTGCAGTGTGCATGTTTGTTAGTTTGGACGTCACAAGATAAAGCTCTGCAATGCTATATAAATTTTATTGCTGTGGTAATCCTTCACAGTGATTGGACTATTCATGTTGCAGGCAACTGTACACAGTTCGTGATGGTGGAACCATTGCCTTGGATTGGCTACTAGCCTCTGATCTTAAAGGTTCTCTGGATTTCGGATACTTGGGGATTGGTTGATCACTAGCAACAGGGATGATTAACCTTTTTCCATTGTGCTATGTTGCGGCTGTAGATGTTGATTCTTGTGATGAATCCATTTCTAAGGATAATTCAACACCCTTTCTTCTTGTGATACCTGGATTAACTAGTGATTCTAGTGCTGCTGTAAGTCCCTAGATATCTTTACAAGCTAATTAGTTTGAACATGAGCAAGAAGTTGAATGTATGATCTATGTTTGATTTTGGTACCTTTACGAGTTAATCCTAAACAAGATGCAGGGATTTTGATGCAGTATGTCAAGCATTTAGTCTTTTCTATGGCAAGCAAAGGATGGAATGTTGTTGTCAGCAACCATAGGGGTCTGGGTGGCATCTCCATAACAGTAAGTTCTCTCATAAACAAATTTTTTGATAACTTGGATACATGGTTTTCTGTTCAACCAAGGATTTTTTTTATAAGTTATTAAGTTTGTCAGACCTCGAATATATGTTCTAACACCAGAAAAAAAATCATCACCAACATTAGTGGCTAATAAAAGGTTTACCTGTCTATTGCTACTTAAGTTTACTTTTTTTCTCTGTTGGCAGTCTGATTGCTTTTACAATGCTGGATGGACAGAAGATATGCGTGAAGTTGTTAATTATCTTCACCGAAAGTATCCAGAGGCTCCATTATTCACTGTTGGGACAAGCATAGGTGCCAATATTGTGGTGAGTTGAGTTTTTTCTGCCCCCTGCCCCCCCCCCCCCCTGTGGAAAATTTGCTGCAGCTGTGTTTGACAGCTTAAGCTTATTTTTAACGTTTTCTTGTATGTTGTCCATTCAGGTCAAGTACCTCGGAGAAGAAGGTGAAAGCACTCCTGTAGCGGGTGCTGCATCTATTTGCTCACCCTGGGATCTGCTGGTTAGTGATTCAGTAGAGATTTTGCATCCTTTTTTTCCTTCTGGTTTTACTATTGTTCTTTTGTGCATAAATCCTTTGGTTTGCATCCCAACTATACTACACAGTACACATGCAGTTTTCAAATACGTTTCTTCTATTTCCGTTCACTTACCCATTAACTTCCCTAACTATCATAGTTAATTAACTACAACTTACAAACACTACACTTTGATCTTTGTTGAATTTGTACATGAATATTGTTAATATTGTTATATCACTGCAATTATGCAGGTGACCAACAGATTTATTTCACGCAAGCTTGTGCAGCGGTGTTATGACAGAGCTCTTGCAATTGGTCTCAAGGGATATGCAAAACTGTATGCACATGTTATGTTCTTTCCTACTAAGAATTAAGCAAGATTTCCATTATGTATGATCTTCCTTACCTTTGTGTTTTCTGGTGACTAATGTGTACTAATTACTCAAGAAATTCTTATCTAATTGCCCATGATGCTTTGCCTTCTTAGGTCTCTACCATTTAGAAATTAGCAGACCATCTGTTAATAAGATCTAATCTATTTTGTTCCATGCTCAGTTAGTAATTTTTCCATTGTCTTATTTTCTCAGACACCAACCAGTCTTGGCACGACTTGCAAACTGGGAAGCTATTACCTCAGTAAGTTAGCATTCATCTTTTTTTCATAATCATGCAGTCCTTATCATGTTTATTTGTTATTCAGTTTGCATTAGAAAAACAAAAAACTGTAGTCATTTAAGCAGCAATTTGACTACTTTTTAATAAATTAGTTGTCATGCAAAAGGTTTGTGCTTATTCATTCTTTTTTCTTTGTTTTCTTTCATCAGTCAAGCTCTATCCGGGAATTTGACCAGCATGCCACTTGTGTCGTTGCAAAATACGAGGTATTCTTTCTAATGGTAGAGTCTGCACTGTCTGGTTACAACAACCAGCAAGTGTTCATATTAGATTCTTTGTTACATTCAGCTTCACTTCTCTTGTTATTCATTGTTGGTGACTTTCCCTTGTTGAGTTTTCTATTCCATTGAGAATTAAGTGGTAAGTGGAATGAAGCAATCACATTTGGTTGAAGTGAAAATAGATAACAAATACCTTCCCTACCTTTGTTTGGTGAGGGGATGGGATAGTCATAAGTTGGTGCATCGAATCAAAATTCTTGGAGAGTAGTAACTGAATCCTCATCACATCTACCAGCTTGTGAACTACTCTTTCCATTAGAATGAAATGGTGCACTAGAGTGCACCCGTAACCAGTCAAACACATATTGCTTATAGAAAAAAATGTGGATTCAATGGAGCTGCCCCTAATGTACAGCTGGTCTTCCAGCAAATTTTAGAGAAGGTACAATTTTTTGGTACCTGGGAACCTGACAGAAGTCAAGGGATTGGTGCAGCTTCAGGCTGCTACCTCCTGAGGTTTTGTTTGGTACTTTTTCTTTTGTCGTGGTTGTTAGTCTTTTCCCTGGTGTGCATGCATCTGTTCTGGTTTGGTGTCAGGTGCCGCGTCTTGTAAATATTTTGCTCTTCTTCTTAATTCAATAATACTCAGTTCTCCTGCTTATTCAAGAAAAAAAAACAAAATCAGAGTAGTCATATCCAAAGGTTAATAAAGAGAAAAAGATTGACCAAGGAACTAAAAAATTAGGCATGTAATGGTGCTTGCTTTGTCCCATGTTGCTCACTTGAGCCTCTTGCTTTGTAATTCATGCACTTGGTTTCACCTCTTGACGGAACATAGGAAGCTTGAAATGTATACTGCTAACATCGACGGTAATAGTAAGATTTGCAATTTCGGGTTAGGTTATCACCAACAGCATCCGCATTGGAGTCTTGGAATTTGCATTTCCTCATGGAAAAACATTTAGCGTTGGGTTTCTTCATTCTGGATTCATGGTGCGGCAACACTTTGTCACTTTCATGGAGGTGCTAATAAAGACATATTAGCAATTTCAGGCAGTCCTAGAATAGGCAAGTTTGTATTTGTAGATTTTTGCATTGTAGAATTCAGGTTACTTGAACACGAATCAACTATAGATGGTTTGGGTTCCAAGTTCCAACAGAAACTTCAAGATCCAGAAAACTTATCTATGCAAGTCGAGAACAATCCTAGTCTTTTGAATTGAGTAGTATAAGTTATCAAGAACAAACTCAATTCAAAAGACTACTGCTGTTGTAGCAACTTATGAGCTCTATAATTTTTAGAAAATAAATTCCATGTAGTGATGAACTATTTTCAGACAGTGGACACATTCTACCGCAAATGCAGCAGTGCGAACTATATTGGCAATGTGTCAGTTCCCATGCTTTGTATTAGTGCTTTAGATGACCCCCTCTGCACAAGGGAGGCCATTCCCTGGGATGAATGCAGGTAAACATGTGGTGAAATCTCACTATTCTGAAGTCTGAACATTTCTTGTTCCGTGAGTTGATGAGACCAACAATTTGTGATTTAGGGCAAACAAAAATGTTGTATTGGCAACTACTCCTAATGGTGGACATCTTGCTTTCTTTGAAGGCCTAACTGCTGGAAGACTATGGTAAGTTGTTTGAAAGTGCTTAGCATCGATTCGTCCATGTGCCTTCTACTTGCATCTCTTTGTTAACTGTGATGAGAGTGCTGTAATCGATCAACCAATAGTAAGTAATTGACACTCAGCTTGTATCTAAATGCTTGACAGGTGGGTAAGGCCTGTTTCTGAGTTCCTCTGTGCTCTACATGATAGCAGCTATATGCATCGGCAGAAGGTGATGCTTGGTAGTAATTCACGTGTCAGCTTTTTGTTAACATTGTATAACATGTCATAGTTGAATGCAGGCAGAGGATCATGGTTTGCACTCTTCACTGGAATCCTCAATCGACAAGAGCCCGTATGTTAATTTCATGGAAGACGGAATGGTAGCTGCAGTAACTAATGATGGCCCTGACAACGATGACTCCTTGCATAGCCAGATTGTTGATGAAATCGAACTCAACGATGATATGGTTGCTACACAACAGAATGAACAGACCGGAGAAATGCAGAATGAGAGAGACAGTGGGGTGGGTGACAAGAACAGCTCAGAAGGGGGCGTGGCATCTTTCCAAGGCAACGAAGGGAATCATGAACAGCGAGAAGAGCCCTATGCAAACAATATCCGTGACGCCATTGCCCCTGTTAGGAGATCCATAAACCAGATCACCAGGTCCCAGGGGAAGTCAGTCTGGTTGCTCGCTTACATTGCTGCTGTAACGTCTTGGCCGTTGCTTGGGGCCCTAGGTTTTTTCCTTTTCAGGAAAAGATTTAGTAACTCGCTGTTAGCTAAGAAGCTGAAGAAATTGTAAACACGGCGCCTACACCAAATGTGTTTCTTCTGTAACAAGTAAAATGAAATCCTCGTGACAAGCATCAATACATGTATATGTATGCACCAATCCATGATAATAAAAGATCCAGCTGAAATGCAAAAACATTTCTAGCTTTCCTTGTGAGGATGCTTCCTGCCTTTTTTTTAGCAAACATGGTAGATGCTCTACCTTTCCGTTATAGAAGAGAAGCAAGTATATTTACAATCCTGGAGAATAGGACCAGTTCTGAGTATTTAATCTATGCCTAACCAAGAAATAAAGGCAATACCCAATAGCCAACAAACTAGTATATGTCGACTTCACTGAAATCACATCCTCTCGTCAAATTGTTGTACTGTACTGATTAAATCAAAGTGTTTGATTCATAGGAGTACACGCCAGTGTTAGGAATTCTCATGTTTATAACGAGCAAATTTTTGTGTGGTTCTCGTCTCTTCGCGCCAGCGAAGCGTCCCGGGCCCCCGGGTTCCTGCTAGCTACTGTGTACCAGTGTGTACACTGGTGTGGTGTGACCGTGCGAGTGCGACCATGAGTGAGAAGCAGCGTCGCATTCGCGACGTCGTCGTCCATACTCGTCTGGTCGTCCACCACACCTTTTTATTCCGCACCCAAGCGGAGCCAAGCAGTGCTTGAAGCCTGCTGCAATCCAAGCCAACCCAATCCGATCCAGCTCGTCCGGAGGTGGAAGGAAGGAAGGAGGGAGGGAGGGAGCAAGGTGGAATCATGCCGAGGAGTCCGCAGCTGAGCCTGAGCGGCTGCAGCTCGCTCTTCTCCCTGTCCAGCACCAGCACGAGCCGCGACAACGACAGCGCTGCCGGGGCGCATGCGGCGGCTCCGCCGCCGCCGTCTCTCCACCCGCTGCCCCCGCGGGGGCCTCTTCTGTCGCTCAGCGTCGGCGGCGGCGGCGACGAGGAGGAGGATGAGGAGGAGTACCTGCTGGGCGGCCTGGATCTGCAGCTGACCGGTGCCGGCGGCAGCAACAGCAGCGGCTGCTGCGACGGCGACGACGAGCGCAAGAACATCCGGATGATGAAGAACAGGGAGTCTGCGCTCCGCTCCAGGGCCAGGAAGAGGGTAGGTGGTGCCTAACTACAGTCTATAGTAATGCTCTACTGTTCTTGCGCGCAAGTACTGGCTTCTCTTGGATTTTTTCAGTAGTTGATGCCTGAAATGGTTACTAACTACAGTAGTGTAGCAGTAATTTGAACAAGTGTTGCCGCTAGTGATCGGTTGTTGGTGATTGGGGGTGCTGGGATGCAACAGGCGTACGTGCAGGAGCTGGAGAAGGAGGTTCGCCGCCTGGTGAATGAGAACCTCAAGCTCAAGAGGCAGTGCAAACAAGTAAATCTCTCTCTCTCTCTCTTGGGTTGTCCAATAGCACAATCAGCCTAACCTTTGTCTCTATGTGCATGTGCATGGATGGTCTGTTGAATAACATAATGTAGCTGAAAGTGGACATGGCTGCACTGATCCAGTCAAGCAGCAGCAAGAGCAACCCCCACATCAGAAGAACCTCCTCATCCACTCAGCTCTAGCTCCCTACCTGATATGATCCTCGGGAGGTAGCTACAATGCACCACCAAATTACAATACTAAACTTTAGTATCAAATCTTCATCTTGTCACTGGCTGTAACTCTGTGGTACAAAACCTCCAAGGAGTGTAGAAATCTCACCAATGCGCTCCACGCCTTGATTATATCGTTTGCATCCGCTACAGCTTCTGTCCTTCTGCTGATCCAGCTGTCTCAGGATCCATGGATGAGAATGAGCAATAACTGCAAGCTAGACTGCTGCATCTCTGGTCCATGAATGTGCCTTTTGCTGGCTTGTGTTGCATGGAATGAGATGACAGTTTAGTAATTGACTCGATCTGTTGATGGATTGAAACTGGGATTACTTTTTCATGTGTTGCGCCATTTTGTTCAGAACTTCATCTGTTGGCGTGCGGTGCTTCCTGCTGTGACTGTGATCCTCTGGTGGTAGTTTATACTCCCTCCGTTCTCATTTATAAGGTGCACACACAAAACGAGATTCAAACTTTATAATCTTTTATCAATAATTTATATTTTTTTTTGTCATTCAAATTTGACATGGTTGGATTTGTAATTAAATGTACTTACCGATGAATATAAATTCATAATCATAACTAATGTAATACAAAAGAAATGAATAGTCAAAGTATGATTTAGAAGATCGTGTCATGTTAGCTCGTGCCTTATAAACGAGTGCAGAGGGAGTAGCTTGGAGCCAGAGGAGGGCAACCTTTTAATTACGTAATTTACTATTCCAGTACTTCTGCCTCTCTAATCCTCTATTTTAATTGACTTAACGATTTATATCCTGATGTTGCTCTGTTAGTGTTTTTCCATCAAATTAAAATTTCTTCTTTTTGCATGAGCTACCGTATATTCAACCTAACATCACCTGCCATCAAAATGTTATTTTGCCAGTTTGCGGTTCAGAATTCTCTGATAACATAACACATTTACGGTTCTTCCAAGCAAAGTTAAAACTCCTTGAAACGTTGGGAGAACGAAAATCAGTTGTGGTCAATTCACAATGGCTCGACTCGATATGTCATAAGAATCTAGAGTGAAGTAT
Source organism: Cenchrus americanus (assembly GCA_947561735.1). Lineage (NCBI taxonomy): Eukaryota > Viridiplantae > Streptophyta > Magnoliopsida > Poales > Poaceae > Cenchrus > Cenchrus americanus. Next base: position 197,304,141 of record OX387239.1, on the reverse strand, counting down.
TTCGATCCTGTGTACGTCGAGACAAATCCTTTGCTCTTTTTTAAAAGTTACGCGTGTTAGCTTAGCTAACTCCTTAGACTGTCTCCAGCGGATTCTGCAGCCGCTGCTGCATCCCCCATATGCAGAACTAAGTGCTACTGTGCTTGCTCCAGCAGATGCTGCATTGCCTGCTACAATTTGCGGTATCCCCTCCTCCGTTGTGCATTCCTGGGAATCTCTCCCTTCGCTGCAACCAACGGCTCCCTCTCTCCCTTCCATCTCCCGCTCCGCTGGCCCTCTCTCTCCTGCGCCGGAGACGACGACGAGCTCCGTCGCCTCGAGCTCCCACGGCCTCGACCAGATCCGGCACCCCTTCGCACACGGTGGTCGATACGGCGGCGGCAGCGGACCTCGTGGCCGGGTCGTACGGCCGGCCACGGCCTCGAAGATGGAGACGCAAGGCGGAGCGGCGGCACGAGGCGAGGCGCGGTGGCGGATTCAGCACGGCCTCGGCCGCGCGGGGAAGAATGCGGCCGGGGAGGAGGCCGCACCCCGGCCGGCGCGGTGATGTGCAACACGGGCGGGCCGCCCGTGTCCGCGCCCGAGCGAGTGGGCGGCGGCGCGCCGTCGACCAATGTGGCGTCCACCGTGACCTCCTCTTCCTCCCCCTCGGCCGCGGGGAACACGGCGCGCGGGCGGGCCCCACGCGCTCGCCGGGGGCGGTCCTCAACGGCGAAGGGCGCAGGGGGCAGGGGTGGAGGCGGTGGGGTGGAGTCGTCGAGCATGTAGATCTCGGAGCGGACGGAGCGGAGGAGGCGGTCAATGAAGGCGGATCGACGCAGGTCGGAGATATAGGTGCGGGACGGGGAGGAGGCGCGGGGGCTCGGGGAAGGGGAGCGGAAGCGCGCGAGGTGGGGGCGCGGGCGGGCGGCCGTCGGGCCGGCACCATGGCGATGCGCTCGTCGGCGGCGGCGGGCCGGAGGCAGCCTCGATCCGCGCGGGAGCAAGCGACGGAGTACGGGCGGCGGAGCACAGGCGGCCTGTGCATGCGGCGGAGATTCATCCTCCCGGCGCCGGTCGTCCTCCACGACGAGCATGGCGGAGCAAGGGGAAGGGGAGGCGTCGGAGCCTCCCTCAGAGCTCCCTCCTCCGCGCCCTTCGCAACGGCAAGTCCCCGTCGTCCGCGATGGCAAGCTCCCCGCCGTCGAGCTCGAGGTCTCCGCGACGGCACTGCGGCAGATCTGGCGGGGCCGCTTCCTCCTCTCCCTTTCCTCCGCGGCACTGTAGCAGCCTCCCTCTCTCCTCCCGTCCTCCGCCTCGAGCTCCTCATGTGCAGACCCGTGCAGGCGGCGGTGCGGCGAGCTGCTCGAGCTACGCCGCACGCCTGCTCACCGGCGGTCCCCTCTCTCCCTCTCCTCGCGGCCGCGGGAACCAACTGTCAGCGTTGATGCGCGAGAAGATGAAGATAGCTGCTGGAAAGCCGGGGGAGTTTTTTCCTCTCTCCTTTCTGCACAAGCCGTTGTTTGCAGATGCAGAACGGCAATCTGCTGGAGTCAGTCTTAGGCATAGTACCCGCAAAAAAAACTCCTTAGGCATAGGGTGTGTGTACGTGTGCGTACCAGTTGATATACAAGGCTAGGTTTGCAAATTATGACAATTTCATTGAAATTACATCCCCTCGTCACAGTACATCTACAACCCAAATCATGATGGGGACAGGTGCCAGATCCGTTTTTTCTGATGTTGTATGCCCCAACTTTTATAGAAGTTCATGATCAGCAAGAACAATAGCATTAGGCACCTGTTACGTGCTAGCATATCCAGCATTTGCTAAGCGCCAATGATCAGTATCACTAAATCATTCAGTTCTCCCATAACAAGGATTAGTTCTCTCTTAGTCCTGCTTGTCGCGAGCAAGTCGAGCCCGGTGCCTAAGCTCTGCTCTCTTCCACTTCACCATCAACCGACACAGTGCAATGAGACTGCTAACCTGTAATGGTAAGAAAAGAGTAAGACAAACACAATAAGCTGAATTGCAAATAGGCATCAGGACATAATGAACAGAAACTTTATATCAGGACAAGCAGGTTTTTATACTAACCACGCTGACAATAGATATGAAGATAAGAGGCCCAGACCAAATGACAGAGATGAAAACTCCAGCACGGTCGAAGTAATTCTGACTGGCAAAGCTCTTCCAGTGCTCTCCCAGGTATCTGTTCATCTTTTCTGCCATATACACTCCTGAATCTGCACAGGCAAACAATGAACCCAATAAAAGGAGGGCAAATCAAGAAACCAGGTTCCAAATTTCCAATTATAGACATCCTGCTTCGACCAAGTGTTGCAACATAATGTGGATTGTTCCTCCGAAAGAAAAAGTGATAATGTGGGTTAATATTTGTATTATTAATTTACTATTAAATTCTTATTTGAAATCAAGAAGAATATTTTATGCAGTAATAGCCTAAATTCCCTCAAAGCTCTATAGAAGATGAGGCCCCATAGAAGAAGATAGCAGGGAAATTATGTGGGTTTTAAGGAGCACACTTGGGAAAAATGATCATGCATTAAATATCTCAGCAACTTGAATGAGTTAATGCCTAATAATAAGGAAGACACCATTTTTTTTTACTTAGTGATTAGTGAAATCTGCACTAACCAATACATTACTAAATCGCTACTATCCTTGATTGAAATAAGTATGTCAACAAGATTTCCCCCATCAATTTCATTTGATATTTGACTCGTAAGGGCCTGGATCATACAGTGCCTAAGCATAAACGTTTTTTAAAAAAACTGGATTACAGATTGTCCCGGTGAAATTTGAAATAAAAAACAAATTTATAAAAATCAGAATTATTTGTGCGGATGGAATCATGGACTCTTAAAAGTCTAAAATTCACCAGTCCATATACAAGGCTTGCTTTCCCAACTAAAATTCACCAGTCCGTATACAATGCTTGCTGAGTAAGAACATGTGAAACGGTAGAACTCACAAGCAAGAAACAGCAACAACAGCTGAAAATTAGCGCTCCTCCTGAACCCGACGGCGGTGAGCAGCAGAATCACATGGAATGCCATCAAGCACACCAGCCACGGCTCCTGAAACAGTTGCGCATCCAAAGCGCAACGTAGTGGACGGCATTTCTTAGCTTTGAATTGGTGGAGGGAGAGAAGAGAACGAGATTTTGGTGATCCGGATGAGATCTACTATTGGGGGTGATTCGGGAGTGATACCGTCCAGTCGACGGCGCGGACGAAGGCGCGCAGGTTGTCGGCGGAGGGGCCCATGCCGCGGCGGAGCTCGGAGGAGAGCGCCTGCACGAGACCAGACACCTGGTCCAGGTGCGCCGTCATGGCGGCCTGAATCTCCTCCATCGAGTGACGCGCGGCGGCGAACCGGAGAGTTCGGGAAAGGTAGGAGACGGGTTATTTGCGCGCATAACCCTGACGAATTTGTATTTTGCATATTGTAGGCATACCCCTCAGATCTTATATGGAGTATTTAACTTTTGTGTGTTTATCAGTCCAGCGAGGCTTTTGCCAACTTGTAAAAAGATGTCAATAAAAAAAGAGTTCTTCTCCAACAATTTGACATAATTCATTTGTCAAACTCAGATCTAATTTACATCAGGAATCCTGAGAGAAATAAAATTATGTTTGTGACCTTACACCAGAAATCCTTCTTTATTCTTTATTTTTTTTTCACCATCGCACCCGCACACATATATACTACGCGCGGGTAGGGATGCATTCGGATGTCTGAAAATCCGAATTATCCGTATTCGTATCCACTAAAAACGTTAATATGGATATCCGTATTCGTATTCGTTTTTAATATGGATGTTAGATGGATGTATTCGAATCCGATTTTCAATATTATCCGAATTCAACATTATCCAAAATATCCGACAAAAATCTGACATATCCGACATTATTCGTATCCGCAAAAGTAAAGTAGCCATAGAAAACATCTAAAATTTATTTATATTACTAAATACTAATTACAAATGATGTTAATTTTAATATTGCTAGTAGAATAATTATTTACATTTAACTATTGAAAATTATATATATGACAACTAACTAATTATGCTAACCTAATATTACTAAATTATATAATGATATTTTTAATTAATTTTGATGTGTCTAATCATATTAATTTTAAATACATTATATTATTTAGTAAATAAATAAATTATATTGAAATGTATTTATGTACTTTTTTACTTATAAAAGATGTTTATATAGTTACAAAATTACTTATTTTATATTTATTGTCATATATTAATTAATGAATTAACTAATTAATATGTTGTTTGCAATAAGATATCTATTATGTATAATGATCATAATTTACTCTCTACTTGTAACATGATTTGATCAATTATAAAACCATCGACAAATGAAATTGATAGTCATTATGACTCTGTGCTGTAAATCGAGTAAGTATTCGAATGTGAATCCGAATTCGAAATATCCGTTTTGTATTCGTATTTGATAGTATTCGAATTCGTATCCGAATTCGAAATAAAATGTGGTAAATAGTGACATCCGAATTTGTATCTGTGCGTATCCGATCCGAATCCATCCCTACGCGCGGGGAGGTGAGTTTTGTCAAGTTTCTATTTTTGTCAAGTTGGTTTGCCAAACTGTTAGAGGATTTTGCCAAAATTAAATGGATGCCAAGTTGATTTATCAAACTGTTTGAAATGCTGCTAGAAGATGTTTTATGAGCGAATGTCAATGCGGTATTGCGTGGATTTAAAAAAGGACTAAAATGTGCATCTTAAACTTGTTAAATCAATCTTGTTTGTCGCAGTTTTTCTCATTTTTTCAAATTTCTTGAAATGTCATTTACAGAATGAGATTTAAAAAAGGCTAGGCTATTTTACAGCCGGCTTTTACAGCCGGCTGTAAAATAGTCTAACGCACAGTTGTCTCTTTTTGAAAGCCAAAATCACATTGATTGTTGTCCACTTTCTTGTTCCGACAAAAAACTGTTGACCCTGACATCTTTTTTCACGTTGAGACCCGCTGCATCACGTCAGACACCGCACTAGGAAACAAGATTCTCATGTTAAAAAAATGTAGTTTTACAACCGTGTCGTAAAATCAAAATCTGATTGAGCCACCGTGTTAGCCTAGGCAAAAGCTTCAAAATAAGATGCCACTTCAATATATTCTGATCATATTTTACTAATACAATACCAAGCAATTTTGCTAAAAGCTAAATGCATATTATAATAATCTCGAAAGCAATCTAAAACAAATATACAAGCAAATAAACATCATTGAAACCAACGTCGTTTCTTCCTTGAAAAGAGTTACAATCAAGATGAGATCCCTGCAAAAAGTAGCACTTTACTTCACAATTTACCTCACAGGTAAAGAACACATCCACATAAAGTACTTATGCTCATTGTTGTTTAATTGCTCTTAGGAAAGTTAAATTGCAGATGTTTGCATATGCATAGTGAAGCAATATGAATAAAACCATGAGCTAAAATTTGTTAATATGAACTACTCAATTGACCAGCCAAAAGCAATCAACAAAATAGAACTAACAACTGCATCACTAGTGTGAAAATGATACTGCGTGTAATTGACATATAAAAACTTTTGCTAGAGTACTGAGCTTGGAAGGATCGAGGCAATATAGCCTAGAGGGGGGTGAATAGGCATGGACACCGAATTTAAACTTTTCTGCGAAAACACTGTCAGACTCCGGAACCTCCGAGATTATTCTCGGAACCTCCGAACGAGGCAGCCTCCGAGAATAAACTCAGAACTTCCGGGAACTGTTAGAACAGAGCATATAGGACTTGAGCAGCAAATAACTTGATGAAAAACAGATCTACCAAATTCTAGGAGGTACTTAGGACCTAGCAAGAAGATTTCTAAGCAAAGAACAAGCTAGGAAGGTACCACAACATAGATCGGGAGCAAACCCTAATAGATCTAGTCAAGAACAAGTATGAACAAGAGCAATGCAATGATATAAACGAGAGCACACATGAGACAAGCATTTATCCCGTGGTTCAGCTCGCCACAAAGGCTTGCTTACGTCCACGTTGTTTAGAAAGCCACAAAGGCTAGGGACCACAAAGGTCAACTCCCCTCTCACACCTATCACTTTGGGTAATAGGTGGAGGCTTTCCACTAGAATCACAAAGGGTAATACAAACACCTTGGAGCTTCCACAAATCGGGTTGGAGAGCTTCCAAGAACCTGTATCCGTCTAGGAGCAAGGCTCCAAGAGTAATAGATCCACCAAACGTGCTAGGGCTTTTCCAAGTGCTCAAGTTCAAGAGAGAGAGATTTGCTCACAAACTCACTTCAAGAATCCACTCTCAATCAATGCTAGGCAAGGATTTGGAAGAGAGTAGGTTAGGAGTGAATGCAAGGTGAGAGAAATGAGTTAGAACGGCGTTCTATTCAGGGGCAGGGAGAGAATAGTCGTTGGGGGACAAAGGGGTATAAATACCCCCAGATCCAGAACAGTAACGGCTATATTCCAGAGTTCGGAATCTCCGAGAAAAATCTCGGAACTTCCGACCTTTGAAATCTCTGCTGACTGTAGCCCGTACGGTCGGAACCTCTGAGAAAAACCTCAGAACCTCTGAACAACAAACAGCAGGGGCAAAACAGTAGCAGATCTCTTCCCTTTGAGTGAGGGTTAGGGTTTAAGAAAGATAGACTATGAGCACTTGAAACCACCCTAACTCACCATTAGTATCCCTCTTGATAGTACGGATTGTCCTATACTCAAATTCAAAAGATAAAATAAATAAACTTCTCCAAAGAGCATAGGTATCCTTCTTCATTCAGTTGAGGGGTCTCCATTCTTTCTTTTGCACCTGTACAATAACTTTATGCTGCACAACAGTCTCAAAAGCTCATTAGCTCTTTAATTGTGTGGTCAACATCACCAAAACCCTCATAGGGCTTGATTGCACTTACAATCTCCGCCTTTTTGGTAAATGTTGACAACCCAATTAAAGTTTACAATTTAATTTAAAAGATTGAGCTTTTGATGATTTGAGTACAAGTCTCCCCCTCAATCTATGCATGTACCTTTTCAATAGGGCAATATGTCTTAACTGACATTTAATTTGCATACATTGTGAGTAAAGTGTCAAGATAATTATACTCAAACCATCGAGGGGTGCAAAAGAAGTGTAACATATAATATGTGATGCATATGACATGTGAAAACAATCAGAGAGTTATCTGTTAGCAGAGTTCGGAACCTCCGAGAAAGTTTCCGGAACCTCCAGGAGTTGGAGCCTCCGGAAAAATTCTCAGAACCTCCGAGGTCTACAACAGATACTCCAACAAACAACCCTACACAGGCAATGCAACAATATGACCAGAAATAGCAGCTAGATCAAGATAAAAGCATCCAACACATCTAGCCCTATTACATCCATCACACAAGAGTTTTAAAGTTTTCACATCCCACAGTTTTGACCATGACCAGACCATGCTTGCCAACAGAGGCAAGCTTAAAGCTTTACAGCAGTTCACTAACATTAACCACCAGGAGTTTATGAGAGAATAGTTAGCACTCTTATCTCACCAAAAGAACAAAAAAAATTTGTTAGCCACCACCAGAAGCTCCAGGTCCAGCAGGTCTCCAGATCATCTCAATCTTCATATTTCTCCCCCTTTGTCAACAGTTTAACAAAATGGAAAGAAAAGAAGAGAGGAAGTTAGAACATGACCTAGGGAATTTACTCTTCATTACTGGAGTCAGAGGCATCTTCTTCAGCCTCAGGGACAGTGCTGTCAGAGCCAGATCCAGAGGATATATCCACAGGTCTTCTGACAGGTCTTCCAGCAGTGGCCTTCCTTCTTACCCTGCCACCAGATGAAGATCCCATTGCCCTCATACCAGCAGCTTCCTTCCTGAGTCTAGCCATCTTGGCACTGAGTGGCTCAACATCTTCTTCTTCTTCTTCAGATTGAGCAGCAGGCACATCTTCAGCCATAAGACTGACAGGGTCCTTCTCACCTTCATCCTCACTAGTGGTATACTCTGGAAAATCAAGGAAAATGGGTGGAGGATGGAGCATGGCATTGAAAGACAGCCCCTGGTGCTTCAGCAGCCTGTTCATGTCCTCCCTGAGCTCAAACAACTAAGTTGTTGTCCAGTTGCAGAACCTCCAGGTGTCCCTCACCATGCCCCTCAGCTTATGCAGTCCAGTGGGCATGGGTGCCTTGCTGGGTCCTTCTTCTTGACCAGTCTTGTGCTGCTTGGAACTGGCCTTCTTCAGGATGTGCTCCTCAACCACTTGTTGCTTTTCCGGTGCGCCGCTTGCTTGACCTCGGTAGGATGCATGCTCTACATCTTTCTTGAAGCTGATTCCTGAGACCATCTCAATCATATACATGATGTAGGGGGCATAAGGCAGGTTGCACTTGCCACTCTCAGTCACTTCCACCAAGTTAAACCAAATGAATCTGCTGACTGAGAAGGGCTGGGCTCCTGGCAGCAGCCTGGCTAACAGATTTGGTGCAAACCTTCTGAGGATGGTTGACTCACTTCCCCCTTTAGGGTAGATGGTTTCCCTAAACATGTTGTTGAGCACATAATATACAGACTTCAAGGCAGTGGTGGAGCCATCTGCCAGCTCATCATACTCATAGGCAGCAGCAATCTTGTTGTGGTTCATGTGAGCCTCAAAATGTATAACATCAGCCTCCCTGTCCTCCTTGCTGAATCCAAACAGCCTAGCAAAGGTAATGAAGTCTATCTTGTAGTGCACTCCTTCAGTCATCCAGTGAATGGTCTCTTTGCTGTCCTCATGAAAGAAAGTAGCATGAAACTGAGCCAAGACTTCAATGTTCCAGTCATACTTGAAGCTCATTATATCTCTCATCTTGTACTTGTCCACCAGCTCAAGCACATCTTCCTTCACTAGTTCTTCTGCTGCCTCCAGATGGGTAAAATCAATCCGTTTCATCTTGATCAACTTCATCTTAGTGTTCAAGACTGTCTCATAGAACTTTAAGTGAAACACAGACCAAAACCTATAATCTATTGCTGCCATCTTGGGATTCACATATGGGTTCTCTTCTCTGGCCTTTTTGACTAGGTAACCCGCCCCATCATAGTTGGTGTGCTCAATGTAAACTGAATTGTCATACTTGGTAGGGGGTGTCTCTTGAGCAGCACCTTGTGATACTTCAAATATGTGGAGTCAATCTCCCCAAGTAGCATGTCATCTTCAAGCTCAATGGGGATGGTCTTCCCTTCTGTACCCCCATTATCCTCAATATGTGCTGCAGAACCAGATCCTCTTCCTCCTGACAAACTGCCCCCTTTTCCTCTCCTGGGGGTTGCTTTTCCCCTACTGCCACTGCCTGTCACAGCTTCCCTTGCTGCAAGCTTGAAAGCTCTCTCTCCAGCAGGTGTTTCAAATGGTTGTCTTTGCCTCTTGGCATAGGTTTTGCACCAGGGGTGGCAGACATCTGTCAGAAAGAATTATAGGTAGCAGATAAGGATTGGATCAAGATAGATAAAGACTGAGGATCACATATATACATGAAGTTCAATTGATTAAGTTTTGGTGGAATTTTGAATCACAGACTGTCACTTGTTAGTACAGACTTCGGAACCTCCAAGGATTTTCTCGGAACCTCCGAAGTCTAGGTACTGACAAAGGACAGTTTGTTGATTCAACTTTCAACTGAATCTTAACCAAAAGAAGCAAACACGATGAGATTTAACTAAGACAGATATGAGATAAGGTGTTGCAAGTGAAATAAAAACTCAGTGGAACTTTGAATCCAGGTCAGCCCACAGTAGGTTACAGAGTTCGGAACCTCCGAGAATTTTCTCAGAACCTCCAAGACTCTTTGAACCTTACTGCATTCTGAACCTTGATTCAACTTTGAACTGAATCTTAATCTACACAGGCATCACAACATCCAAAGTATGGAACAGGAAGACAATCTACAACCGTAAGATCTAGAACCCTAAGATTAGATGGATCTAGGAATTAGGGTTAGGGTTTGATCTCGGTTTACCTTGAAAGAGGAGAAGGTGGATGAAGTCGACGATCTTGAGATGCGTTTACGCCAGGGGACGTAGCCCAGAGGCCCCCTCCAGATCAAAGATCTGGTGGCGCTGAAGAGGAGCAACTCGCCGGAAAAAATCCAACGGTGCAATGTTGTTCCTCTTCTGCTTTTCAAAGATCGACGAGAAAGAGAAGTAGCGGCGCAGATCAAGGCTTCCTTCTTCTTCTCTGCACTGGATTCGAGCGGATCTAGGTCAACTCCGCGAGCAGTTTCCTCCTTCCTCTTCAACTGCACCCCACCGACGACGAGGGATGTCCGGCCTCGCACGTGTGACACACGAGGAGCACGGTCACCGGCGGTGAGGGAAGCAGTGGCGGTGGCGCGGTGGTGGAGAAGGAGAGTGCGATGCAGTCGCCGTTGGGAGAGAGAGGGAGAGAGAGAGAGAGGCGCGGTAAAACTGGATCTGAGAGATTGACCGCGCGGTGAAGGGGAACGATGGATTAACCCTAGGTGAAAGAATATTCCCCAAAAGATGCTAGATTCTCTTTAACTGCTCTTCGGTCGAGACTGAACGCTAAGTCTGTAAAGATTGGAACTTCCGATGATTTTCTCAGAGCTTCCGAGGCTCGGAGCCTCCAAAGATTTTCTCGGAGCTTCCGAAACTTGAATTCCAGAGACAGTTAACTTTAACTCCTTTGAGATTATGAACTTTTTATCAACTGAGATCCTTAGGTCATGGTACCCTTGACTTAAGTGGCTAGAAAACAAGCAATCACACATTCAACTATAGCCACTTAAGACAAGTTAGGGATATGAAAGTAGATTTTGAAATACTTTTTAAGATAATGTTTTCACAAACACTTTTTCAAACAAATTTTCAAAGAATATCAACAGTTTGAAGCAAACAATCATGGCATGCTGGAGATCAAACCACGCAACGAGAATCAAGAATATTTAGTTCATTCTTTAAACTACAAAACCTTGACTCATCGAGAGGTTTGGTGAAGATATCGGCTAGTTGTTTGTTGGTGCTCACATGACTTAAAACGATATCTCCTTTGGCTTCGTCGTCTCTCAAGAAGTGATGACAGATGTCTATATGTTTTGTGCGAGAATGGCTTACGGGGTTGTTTGCAAGCTTTATGGCACTTTCATTGTCACACAAAAGTGGGATATGGGAAAAGTGACATCCGTAATCCTTTAAGGTTTGCTTCATCCAAAGTAGTTGAGCACAACATGCGCCGCCGCAACATACTCGGCCTCGGCGGTGGAAAGAGCTGCGAGTTTTGCTTTTTAGAACTCCAAGACACTAGGGACCTACCAAGGAATTGACATGTCCCCGATGTACTCTTTCTATCTACCTTGCAACCGGCATAATCGGAATCCGAATAGCCAAGTAGATCGAAAGTGGAGCCCTTAGGATACCACAAGCCAAGGTTAGGGGTATGTACTAGATATCTCAAGATTCTCTTTACGGCCATGAGATGGCACTCTTTCGGGTTTGCTTGAAATCTAGCACACATGCACACACTAAGCATAATATCCGACCTAGATGCACATAAGTAAAGAAGAGAGTCGATCATGGAGCGATATACCTTTTGGTCAACGGATTTCCCTTCTTCATTGATGTCCATGTGTCCATTAGTAGGCATTGGAGTCTTGATGGGCTTTGCCTTGTCCATGTCAAACTTCTTTAACATATCCCTTGTATACTTGGTTTGACATATGAACGTCCCTTCTTTTGCTTGTTTGATTTGAAATCCGAGAAAGAACTTGAGCTCACCCATCATGGACATTTCAAACCTCTTTGTCATCACCCTACTAAACTCTTCACAAAAAGTTTCATTAGTACTACCAAATATTATGTCATCGACATATATTTGGCACACAAAGATATGGCCATCAACTTTTCTAGTGAAGAGAGTAGCATCGGCTTTGCCTTCTCAAAGCCTTGCTTGAGCAAGAAATCCTTAAGACATTCATACCATGCTCTTGGTGCTTGTTTTAGCCCATAGAGCGCCTTATGGAGTTTGTAGACATGATTAGGGCGCTTGGGATCTTCAAAACCCGGTGGTTGCTTAACATATATTTTTTCAGAGAGTGGTCCATTGAGAAATACACTCTTGACATCCATTTGATAGAGCTTGAAGTCATGATGGGCAGTGAAAGCTAGTAGAAATCGAATTGCTTCAAGTCTTGCTACCGATGCATATATTTCTCCAAAGTCTAGTCCTTCAATTTGAGTGTACCCTTGAGCAACCAATCTTGCTTTGTTCCTAGTCACAATACCATACTCATCTTGCTTGTTTTGAAAGACCCATTTAGTGCCAATGATGTTGGTATTTGGCCTCTCCACCAATTCCCACACTTGATTTCTTTCAAAGTTGTTCAACTCCTCTTGCATAGCCACCACCCAATCCGGATCCTCAAGAGCTTGCTCTACCTTGGTTGGTTCAAGAGAGGAAACAAACGAGTAAAATGCGCAAAAATTCTTAAGACGAGATCGTGTTGTTACCCCTCTCCTTATGCTCCCAAGGATATTGTCAACGGGATGATCCCGTTGTATGACTTGATGTACACGAGGATGTGATGGTCCAAGAGGTTGGTGTAGAGGTTGGTCTTCATTATCTTCATCAGCTTGGGGCTCAGATGTGCTTGCTTGAACATCCCCTTGCTGATCAATTTGCTGGTTCAGGGTGTCTTGTGGTGTTGGACTTCCAGACCCCGGAACCTCCAGAGAATTTCTCGGAGATTGAGTTTCAGTGCCAGTTCCCGGAACCTCCGAGGAATTTCTCGGAACCTCCGAAGTCTGTACAGCTCCTGAACTAGAAACTTCTGGCCCTTCGAGTGGTGTTGAAGCTTGTACTTGGTTCTCATCTTCCTCTTGTGCTTCAACTGGTCTAACATCACCTATGGCCAATTGCTTGATTGCTTCACAAGATGGCTTCTCATTACCTACAACATTCAAGTCAACTTGCTCCACTTGAGAGCCATTAGATTCATCAAAGGTCAAATCTACCGTGACTTCAATCCTCCCGGTGGTTAGATTGAAGACTCGATAAGCATGCTCATTTGGACCATAACCAAGAAGAAATCCTTCGTCAACCTTTGGTGCAAACTTAGAGGTTCGGGGCCTCTTGTTTAGAATGAAACATTTGCACCCAAACACTCTAAAGTAAGACACCTTGGGCTTTTTACCGGTGATAAGCTCATAGGAGGTCTTCTTGTGGAACTTGTGAAGATAGAGGCGGTTGATGGCATGGCAAGCCGTGTTAATAGCTTCGGCCCAAAAGATGTCTTGAGTCTTGTACTCATCCAACATGGTTCTTGCCATCTCAATAAGAGTTCTATTCTTCCTCTCAACCACCCCATTTTGTTGAGGGGTATAAGGTGCTGAAAATTCATGCTTGATGCCCTCTTCATCAAGAAACTCTTCAACATAGGTGTTTCGGAACTCCGAGCCATTTTCACTTCTTACTTTCTTGATTGGTAGCCCGAACTCCCTTTGTGCTCTCCTTATGAAGGCCTTCACCTTTCCTTGTACTTCACTCTTATCAAACACAAAGAACACCCACGTGAAGCGAGAATAATCATCAACAATAACCAAGCCATATTTGTTACCACCAATACTTATGTAGGCCACCGGTCCAAATAGATTCATGTGAATGAGCTCCAACGGGCTTGGAGTAGTGAGGATGCTATTTGGTGGGTGAGGTGCTCCTACTTGCTTTTCGGCTTGGCACGCTTTGCAAATCCTATCTTTCTCAAAATGTACATTGGTTAGTCCAAGGATGTGTTCATCTTTCAAAAGTTTGGCCAAGTTCCTCATGCCAACATGGGCTAGTCGGCGATGCCATAGCCAACCCATGCTAGATTTTTCCACTAGACAAGTCTTGGGAGAAACTTTACTTTTGTTGAGATCAACTAGGTAAAGCCTCCCCCTCAAGCGACCCGTAAGGACAATAGAGGAATCCTCCCTTCTTATGATGGACACACTCTTATCCGAGAAGTGGCAATCAAAACCAATCTCACTAAGTTGTGAAACCGATAATAGATTGTAACCCAACGGATCAACATGAAGAACATTTGTAATTGAATAGTTTTGAGAAATAGAGATATAACCTACGTCGATGACTTCTCCTTTTGTATCCCCTCCATATGCAATAGTTTCCTTTGATCCTTCCAAATGGAGATAGGATGAGAACATACTCTTTTCTCCGGTCATATGATGTGTACATCCGCTATCAAGCACCCAACTTGATCCACCGGAGGAGTATGCCTACAAAACAATTTAGTTCCTTCTTTTAGGTCCCCAATTTGACATGGGGCCCTCCACATTAGCAACCAAAACCTTTGGAACCCATAGAGATCTTTTCACATATATGTTGGACTCATTTCCAACATACGTGGCAACAACTTTACCAACATTGTTGTGTCTCAACACATAGCTAGGGGTATGTCTCTAGATGCATGAGCCTTGTTCTTGTTGGGATTCAAATTTCTTCTGGGCATAATTGGATGATTCTGAACCTGCATACAAGTGTTAGATGCCTTGGAAACATGCTGGTGCTGAGCCTTGTTCTTTTTCTTTGACTTGTCTTTACAGACCCCGGAACTTCCGAGAATTTTCTAGGAACCTCCGAGTTTGGCTGTCTGTGTGGCTCGAGGCTTCCAGACTCCGGAACCTCCGGGCTTGGAGGTCGGAACCTCCGGGGCCTGGGCAAACAGAAATTCAGTGCTCTTGAATTCAAGGCATTCTTTTTCCTTGATGATTTTTCTTTCATTGGTCTTGCCACCTTCAACATATCCAAAGCCCGGATTCTTGCTTTTCTCTAACACTTTTCTCTTGGTGAATCTTGCCCTTTTGTTCTCTTCACTCATGCATCCTCTAGCTATGATTGAGTTCAACCTGGCAATCTCTTTCTTCATAGCCTCCATGTTAGCAAGATTAGTAGCATAGGATTCAATATCAATATGATGACATCTATCACAACCCTTGCTAGTAGAAGCACTAGAGTCGCCTTTTACCTTCGAAGGATGTGAGGTGCTACTCCAAAGGAGACTATATTGCTCCTCAAGCTCTTCATTCCTCAACTTGAGAGAATTACATTGAGCTTGAGAGGCAACAAGGTCTTCCTTGAGAGTAGCTATGACACTCTCCGCTTGGTTAACTTCCAAACGCAAAGCCTCAAGCTCACTTCTATCGGAGATAATAGTGTCTTGGCTTTTCTCTAGTTCTACTATTAGCCTAGCCATAAAATCTCTAGATTGCTCATCCATCTTACGAACAAGTTGGTTTGCTTCCTCATCACTAGAATCATCAGTAGAGTCCATTTCCGACTCATCACTAGGTTGAGAAGAGGGTTTTGAGTTAGTTTTTACCTTCTCGCCCTTGGCCATGAAACAATGAATGGATGTGCTCTCTTCATCATCGATCAAGTTATTGAACAACCTTGATGTAGAGGGAAGCTTCTTGATAGCCACGGTTACAATTTTCTTCCCTTCCTCTTCACTAGAGCTTTCATCTCCGGAATTCCATTCATGACCAATATGAGCCTCTCCACCATAGTTTCTTCTCTTGTAATGTGGCTTTTGGTCTTTCTTGTAGTTCCCTTTACCCTTGTCATTCCTATTTTCTCTTTTCTCATTAGGGCAATCCGCAATGAAGTGCTCGGTGCTTCCACAATTGTAGCAAGTTCTCTTTTTCTTGTTGGGAGACTTCCTCTTGGCAAACTTGTATCCTTGCTTCTTTAATCCTCTCTTGTATGTCTTCATGAACAAGGCCATGTCCCCAATCTCAACATGAGAGCCTTCATCTTCATCTTCACTGAGTCACTTGTAGAGCTCTCTACCTCCACTTTCTTGGATTTTGACTTGGTGGGCTTGGATGGAGTAGAATGCTTGGATGAAGTAGTAGGCTTGCTTGACTTGTTGGAATGGAGAGCAACCTCTTTGACCTTCAAGTTGTTCAACATAGCTTCTAGTTCACCAATTTACTTTCTACATTGGATTTCCTTGTCCATTAGCTCATGAGTAAGAATCCTCCCAAGAACATCATTTGGGGAGAACTCTTCAAATCTCTTCTTCTCTCTAATCAATGTGACTAGAGTGGGATTCCTTGGAGCAAAGGCCTCCAACATCACCTTCACGACATAGTGATCATCCAACTCATCACCACCTAAACCACGTATATTTTCAACTATGACCATTAATCTATCAAACATCTCTTGTGGCCCTTCTCCACTAAATATAGTGAACCTATTAAGCTCGGCCATCAAAATGTTGATCTTGGACTTCTTCACTTTGTCAACACCCTCGTGAGCAATGAGGAGGGTGTCCCAAATTTCTTTGGCAATCTCTAGCCCATTAACCCGGTTGTACTCTTGAGCACTCAAATCACTAAGAAGTATGCTTGTAGCTCGAGCATTTCTTTTGATATTGCGACGATCACGTGGAGTGAGGTTTCCAAAGTCTTCGGGATCATCAAAACCTACACACACAATGTTCCACAACTCCAAACTCAAACCGGTTAGATAAGCTTTCATCATATGCTTCCATTTAGCAAAGTTAGTCCCATCAAATTGGGGTAATTTGCCAACGGGTATAGTGATATCATCCTTAGATTTTGTTTCTAAAGAATCATAGTTAAAGGATACGCTTCTATAGTCATCCTTGGACTTAGCCTTGGGCTTTGGCTTGGGCTTGAGTGTTCTCTTGGGAATTCTTGTGCCATAGTACTCGTCATCCCCATCTCCATTCTCACTAGATGAAGACGATAATGAGGATGATGAGGATGGTGATGGAGATGGTGAAGGTGTTCTCTTTCTTCTCTTCTTTTCTTCTTTCTTCCCTTTCTTCTTCTTTTCTTGCTTGTTGTCCTCTTTCTTCTTGTCCTCTTTCTTGCTTTTCTTGCCATTGTCCTTGGAGCTTTCTTTGACAGCCTTCTTGAGCTTGTCAAATTTCTCTTGGGTTGAGGTGTTCCCTACCTCCGAGGCATCACCTTCAACGTCACTTGGTAAGTCCTCAAATTCCTCCTCCTCTTGCTTGTCATCTCCACTTGCCATATCCTCACACGGTTAGGTGTTCGCAAGGATAACCTGCTCTGATACCAATTGAAAGGATCGAGGCAATATGGTCTAGAGGGGGTGAATAGGCCTGCACACAGAATTTAAACTTTTTCTGCAAAAACACTGTCAGACTCCGGAACCTCCGAGATTATTCTCGGAACCTCCGAACGAGGCAGCCTCCGAGAATAAACTCAGAACTTCCGGGAACTGTTAGAACAGAGCATATAGGACTTGAGTAGCAAATAACGATGAAAAACAGATCTACCAAATTCTAGGAGGTACTTAGGACCTAGCAAGAAGATTTCTAAGCAAAGAACAAGCTAGGAAGGTACCACAACATAGATCGGGAGCAAACCCTAATATATCTAGTCAAGAACAAGTATGAACAAGAGCAATGCAATGATATAAACGAGAGCACACATGAGACAAGCATTTATCCCGTGGTTCGAGCCTCGCCACAAAGGCTTGCTTACGTCCACGTTGTTTAGAAAGCCACAAAGGCTAGGGACCACAAAGGTCAACTCCCCTCTCACACCTATCACTTTGGGTAATAGGTGGAGGCTTTCCACTAGAATCACAAAGGGTAATACAAACACCTTGGAGCTTCCACAAATCGGGTTGGAGAGCTTCCAAGAACCTGTATCCGTCTAGGAGCAAGGCTCCAAGAGTAATAGATCCACCAAGCTTGCTAGGGCTTTTCCAAGTGCTCAAGTTCAAGAGAGAGAGAGATTTGCTCACAAACTCACTTCAAGAATCCACTCTCAATCAATGCTAGGCAAGGATTTGGAAAAGAGTAGGTTAGGAATGAATGCAAGGTGAGAGAAATGAGTTAGAACGGCATTCTATTCAGGGGCAGGGAGAGAATAGCCGTTGGGGGACCAACGGGTATAAATACCCCCAGATCCAGAACAGTAACGGCTATATTCCAGAGTTCGGAACCTCCGAGAAAAATCTCGGAACTTCCGACCTTTGAAATCTCTGCTAACTGTAGCCCGTACGGTCGGAACCTCTGAGAAAAACCTCGGAACCTCCGAACAACAAACAGCAGGGGCAAAATAGCAGCAGATCTCTTCCCTTTGAGTGAGGGTTAGGGTTTAAGAAAGATAGACTATGAGCACTTGAAACCACCCTAACTCACCATTAGTACCCCTCTTGATAGTACGGATTGTCCTATACTCAAATTCAAAAGATAAAATAAATAAACTTCTCCAAAGAGCATAGTTATCCTTCTTCATTCAGTTGAGGGGTCTCCATTCTTTCTTTTGCACCTGTACAATAACTTTATGCTGCACAACAGTCTCAAAAGCTCATTAGCTCTTTAATTGTGTGGTCAACATCACCGATACCCTCATAGGGCTTGATTGCACTTACAGAGCTCCTTAGTGCCTAAGCTGCGATGACAAAATTTGGTGCTATTGGAACAAAAAATAACTCATGCCACATCCCACAGCTATTGATGTGTTGACTCAATGAAATAAGACGTGATGAGCTTTTGTCATCCCTCATACTAGATGAGCTTGACAGGATGAGCGCAAGAACACACCATCAAATTTAACTAGGTAGAGAATGATGCAGATCAGATTAGACTACAAAAGTTCAAAAAAACTAATTCTATGTCTAGTACAGGTGTTGCTAGTGCTACATAACCTAATATTAAAGAAAAAAATCAGAGGAGAAAAAACATTACAAGAATTTTAAAATAAGCAGCCTAATTTTTGACATTTTCATATGCTAGGAATTCATCTCGACAAGTTGCAATAAGCAATTTTTAGGAACCTCATAAGAAAATTACTTGAAAACGGTGAGCTCATTAGATCATGGACAAAAGCATTTCCAACCATAAAGGAATTATTAACTAATCATACATGAAACATTTTTTTGAAAGATATCATACATGAAACATGGAGATGGCATTTCAATGATGAGTTGTTGCAGCCAACTTGCTGCTATCAAACTTCTGAACTAAATCATGAAAAAAATAACTATGATGTTGTTGGACAAATAGAAAATTAGCGACCAACGGAACAACAAAAACAAGCTTAACAAAAAGATAATTAAAGTATTGAACGTGTGTGGCCGAGCAAATAAAACAAACCCAGCTGCAGCTACATCTTAACACAAATCAAACCAAGCTTAGGACTGCCATTCACTATAAAAATATAGATCAAACCCAGCTGTAGCTACATTAGAAAACGAACTGGTTGAAAAATCCAAGTGCATAACCACTATTGTTTTTACCATACATGGAATACTGATGGCTACTAGATCAACAAGATATATCTAAGAAATTCTTTATGCATCTCAATGAAGGATTTATCTAAACATGTATAAACTGTAATTTGTCTACAACTATTTATCACCCACTATTGAAGTACGATGGGTCAAAAAATACACAAAAAGTACTATTTTGTAGCTAATGTGTACATTGCAATATTTACTCCTAGACTATCTAGACATAACACTGGCATCAGCATATGTACTCACTAACTGGACACTTGTATTGATAAGTTGGTCTCCCTCTCATAATTGATTTCATGTTGGATGACCTGTGAATGTAATGACAAGGAAAACGAACCAAAAAAATCAAGAGATCATGTATATCAAAACAAAAGTCTACATAAAACTAGCTTATGTAGATCATGTATTTTGCCTGACTAATAACATTATTTTGCCTAACTAATAATAGTAATTTACTTATTTAAGTACAGTGATTTGCCTAAAACATATAAAATGGACCAATCCAAATTTTAAAACCATATGTACATGTGAAAGTAAAACCTTAACCAGCAATATAAAATGCTAGAGTTCACTAGATTGTGATCTGCTCACTCGAATCTCTCACCCTCTGTAGAACCTCATGCTACATCATCTCTCATGCTTGATTCTTCAGACTTCTTGGACACTCAAACCTGCAGAATGAACCTAGGCATAAGTTGCAGCAATTACTTGCATCACAAACGGGCTTAATAGCATAGGATGCATTATAGAGCTGAAGCAACAAATGACCTAGGTTGTTGGATGTAAAAAATGGACTGAGCGGAAAGAATGCAATTAAGAAAGTTAATTTGCACAACCACTAGAAGAAAGACAATTTCATGAAAAATACGAGCAACCATCAGTTGGAAACACCCCAGACAATCAAAATTTGGTTACACATATAATGTTTTGCAAACTTAGAGGGAGGAATTGCTTCAATAGGTTCACCTTCTCCACGTCAAGGCAAAATAAAAACAGGCTTAAGTTGCCTGAGTTGCTTTTATAAAATAGTTAAAATGATGGTTGTTAAACACTAAGTTTGGTACTGAATAATGTTGAGTTGCTGGACAAACAAGCGTGGTTGCTCACTAGTAAGTTTGGCATTTAGTGCTAAAATTTGAAATCTTGTTTATAAGTTTGGTATATAGTGTTTGTTCGAAACAGCTACATGCAACAACTTCTATGGCGTTTTGTCCCAGATTCGAACCGCCGGCACTTTTACAGTGCAACAACATCCAAAAATGTAGCTGCACCTAAACACTTCGTATGATAAAAAATATGGTAGGAGGGCCACGCAGCTGCAGCCTATTTGTGCACAAACCTGCGATCTTATGCTATGTAGAGTCTATATTACATTAAAGATATAATTGTCGTATGGACCTCCCTGGGCCCACTACCTCGGTGGGTACGAGGACCGGCTACTCGGTGGGCCCCTGGGACTACCCGACTTGTGTCGCACGGTACCTGATGGCGTGAGGTGCAAGGACTACGGTGGAGAAGTACTCGGATAGGAAGCTATACATACCATGTACTGTGTAGAGGACTCCTAGACGTACATGACTAGTACTCTCTCCCTAAACCGACCTGTAACCCTACCTCCCGGACTATATAAGGCGAGGCAGGGACCCTTCTCTCTCAGATTACGCATCATCTTGTAAGCACATCCAATCAATCCAGAGCTACATAGCATACAGGACGTAGGGTATTACGCACCTCGCGGCCCGAACCTGTCTAAATTGTGTGCCACGTGTCTCTTCCTTCGAGTTACCGATCTCGGTGAGGCCACATTCATCTACCTCGGGTACTCCCCTTGGTAGGTTGCCGGTCTAAAACACCGACAGCTGGCGCGCCAGGTAAGGGATCTCGCCGAAGAGCATATGGCGAACTCGACGGCTTCCATCTTCATCAAGCCAACCATCGCCTTCAACCGCGGCGACACCTTTGTCTTCGGCTCCTGGGTCTGCACTGCTGACGGCGCCGGATCCTTCCAACACCGCCTCACCATGCCGCCCAACCCGGAGACTGGGCTCGTGACGCTTCTCGAAGTAGTCACGGGCAATCTCGCCGGAAAATTCGGCGAAATTTCGCTCTACAACCAACACGCCAACTTCGAGCTTGGATCCGACTCCAACTCGAACTCGACGTCCCCGTGGGATATCGTATGCGAGTCGGCTACCCAGCCATCGCGTGCGGACTCCCTACTCTGTGAACGCTTCACACGCGGCCCTCACAATGCCAGCAGGGCCCACGCGAAGGCTCCCACTGCACGCTGGGCTGGCAAGGAGATCGTACCCGAGTATGACTCGGACTCCAACACCGTTCCCGGCTACAACTCGGACTCCAACCCTCTCTCCGGTTTCTACTCGGACTCCCCCTACGAGTTCGACTTCGGGTTGGACCCTGATGAGCCCGAGTCCGAGAACAACACTACAGGGCAACCCCTGTCAGGACCAGCTTCCGGCCTGGTTATAACATCTACACCCGCTGGGAGATTCGTCTACTGGCTAGACCGCAAGCCCGCGGCACCGCGAGGAGGGAACTCACGCTGCGTCACCTACCTCGACTCACTTCCCTTCCAGGAGGGAACACCGCTCGCTCCAGCTGGGGAGCACACTCCGACAGAGGTGGCAACCAGTGACTCCAGCCTTGGCACTCCTAACCGGCAAGTCTTCATGACTACCAACGAGACGCCAGGGCCCTCAGGGACGGTCCCTGACCAATATCTTGAGGACATCTCAACGGACGAGTTGTCCGCCAACGCGCCCGCCAACGAGACCGACGCCAACAGGGACACTCGATGTGAACGCAACAGAAAGCGGAACGAACGGCGCCGACGTCTCCGTGAGTCCCTGCCCATCCGGAACCTCGCGGAAGCACTCGACCAAGTCGAGAGCCGTGTGCACACCACCCCAGAGCATTGCCTCATGTCTATCACTACGATAGCACGTCAGGCTCAGGGGATGTGTGCAGGACAAGTCATCACCAAGCTCGCGGAGGACGCTTACTTCATGCGAGTCAACAACAGGGTCACTCAAGCGCCCCCCGTCAGGAACCACCAGCATGACAACGAAGCCACAAGTCGCAGTGCGGACATCGGTCGCAACCGTACCCGAGCGGAGCTACCAGCTAACTCCAACCGTACTCGGGCAACAGCCGGTGGACCCTCTCACGGTGGCAACAGCGCCGACGGCGGCCGGGAGATCATCCCTCACCACGATCCTGGCGGTAGAGGCAGCGACGGCGGGAGCTCCAACCATAGGGCTGACAGGAGAGCTGGGGGCGGAGGTGACCATGGCGGCCGAGGCCATGCGGACAGCCACGTCTCCGGCGCATCACGTGGCGTCTTCGACACCCGCTAGAAAATCGAAGAACTACGACGCAAGAAGGCCTCCACGGCAGGCGACAACGACGGCTTCCCCGCCTTCTCTGTGCGACTTCGCAACCTACTTCTCCCAGAGAAATTCAAGCCTCTGGGGATCACCAAGTACGACACGAAGCAGGATCCAGTGTAGTGGCTCAGATGCTACGCCCTCTCCATCGAGAACGCCGGTGACAACAACGACACGAAGTGCCTCTACTTCCCCTTCTGTCTGGATCAAGCCCCGCTTACATGGCTCGAGTCACTCGAGAAGTACTCGATCGATAAGTGGGACAAGCTGAAGGAACAGTTCACCAGCAACTTCGCGGGCGCTATGGGCTGCTCGGGTACTCGCATGGACCTGGCAATGGTAAAGCAGGAACAGGGCGAGACCCTTCGCAAGTACATGCGGCGCTTCTTCGACAAGCGCACCACCGTAGTCGATGTCTCTGACAAGGAGGTCATTGACCTCTTCCAAGACGGTCTCTACCACCGTCGCACCTTCGAAGACTTCGGTCATCGCCGCCCAAGCTCCATCCCCCACCTTAAGGACATGATCACCTCCTGGGCTGATGAAGAAGACAAGGCTAACGCCAAGTACGATGCTATCCGTGGCAAGAGCAAATAGAACACGGGCGGCGGCAGCAACAACAACGGGAACCAAGGCAGTCGCAGCAACAACTACTCGGGTCCAATCGCAAGCGCAAGCCAGACAACACTGTCGCGACTATCCAACGCCCTATGAAAGACAACTCGAAGAAGATCTCCAACGGCTTCAAAGACTTGCTGAAAGAGAAGTGCCCGTGGCATCTGGACGGCAACCACACCACCGAGCAGTGCTATCAACTCCGGCGAGCACTCAAGGATACTCCAGAGCCACGACACCCTCACGACAAGAAGGGCAAGAAAAAGACCGACGAAGGCAACGGCGACTTCCAGGAACCCGACAAGACGGTTAACGTCCTCTTCGGCGGACTACCCAACCGACGGGCTCAGAAAGCTACCCGTCGAGAAGTCATGAGCATTGAACCAGCGGTCCCGACCCCTCTCTGGTGGTCGGAGGTACCCATCACCTTCTCCAGCGCGGATCAATGGACAAGCTTCTCTGAACTAGGACGGTTCCCACTCGTCCTGAAGCCAGTGGTCGCGGGCTCCAAACTCAACAAGGTCCTCATCGACGGTGGAAGCGGGCTCAACGTTCTTTTCACCAAGACCTTGAAGAAGACGAAGCTTTACATCACCCACATGCTCACAAGAGCACCTCGCCTTTCTACGGCATCGTCCCCGGGAACGCGGCTATCCCACTGGGCTCAGTGGTTCTGCCAGTTACCTTCGGGGAAACAAGGGACAACTACCGTACCGAGTACGTCAAGTTCGAAGTCGCAGACTTCAAGACGTCCTACCATGCCATCCTCGGCAGATCGGCTATCACCAAGTTCATGGCGGTACCCCACTACACCTACTTGGTACTCAAAATTCCAAGTCCAGCCGGTGTACTCTCACTGCAAGGGGACTTGAAGATATCCTTCGACTGCGACACAGAGGCTGTGGAACTCGCAGCTACGAATCAAGTACCCAACGCAATGATGGAGATCTACACTACGTCGAAGAAGCTTGCCCCAAGTGAACTCGACATCCCAGAGAAGTCAGACAAAGCCAACAAGCCTCAGCCAGCTGAGGAAGTTCTAATCAAGACAATTGACCTCGGGACAAGCGACAGCGGCAAGACCACCACCATCGGGGCGGGCCTCGACCCGAAATAGGAAGACGCGCTCATCAACTTCCTCCGAGCTAACCGAGACATCTTCGCGTGGAAACCAACGGACATGCCAAGGGTGCCCAGGGAGCTGATCGAGCATTCACTCAACGTCGACCCTAAAGCTACCCCGAAGCGACAACACCTCCGCCGCTTCGCCGATGACAGACGGGACGCCCGAAAGGACCTTGTGATGCCTAGAGGGGGGGGGTGAATAGGATCACTTCAAATTTACGAAACAAAAGCGGCGGATTAAATGTCTTGTTGGTACTACCGACGTGGTGCCGGTTCTACCGACGGCGTCGGTACTACCGGTACCGAGTCGGTACTACCGACGAGCGGAAGATACTTAAAACGAAATTTGAAATGCGTGCGGTTTCTAGCAATTCTACTTGAATCAAAGTTTAAGTTTAGATGCTAAGAACCACCTGCAACCACAGAAACCAGTTGGATAGCAACCAAAAGATAGATCGGGCTAAAAACAAGTTCTAGGGTTAGTTAGAAATGAAGAAACGCTAGCAAGCAAAGGAGACACGGAATTTAATCCGAAGTTCACACCCACAAAGGATGCTACGTCTCCGTTGAGGATCCCACAAAGGGAGGGCTATCACCAAGAGCCTCTTTTCCTCTTCCAACCCCCACAAAGGAAGATTGGTGCTCACTAAGATTTCTCCACGAAGGAGAGGGCAATACAAACGATCCCGGGTGCACCACACCAAGAGGGCACTCGCGGGCGACGCCTAACCGTCTAGAAGCAAGCTTCAAGAGTAACAAATGCAACAAAACAACCGGAGATGCTTCAAGTGCTCTTGAGAAGGGGAAGAACGATGGGGCTCTCAAAGCTTGTCACACTTCACTAGAAATCACCTCACTTCTCAAGTCTTAGCTCAAGGGAACCAAGGATTAGCTCTAGAGGAGGTGAGGGAGGTGGAGTGAATGCTCAAGGAAGTGTTTGTCCCGTGGTTGGTCAGCAATGAGTGAGGAGGGAGAAGAGGGGTTAAATACTAGGGGCTGAAAACTAGCCGTTACTGTGCAAACTCGTATAACCTCGGTACTACCGACACGGTGTCGGTACTACCGAGGGGGTGATTTTTCTGAAGAAAAACAGTACGGCACCGGTAGTACCGACACAGGGTCGGTAGTACCCGCCCCCGGCAAACCGAGCCGAGAGAACGCATATCGGTATACCGGCCCTGCGCCGGTACTACCGATGAGCTCTGGTCGGTAGAACCGACATGGGGTCGGTAGAACCGGCCGGGCACTGATTTTTAGAAAAGTTAAGCATAAGTGCACGTGTCGACTCTCAACTCTTCTCACTCACTTAGAATCCCTTCTAGAGCACTTTTAGCATCTCTTGGTTATTGAATTGCATCCCCCTTTATAGTACGGTGTTTCCTATACTCAAATTCAAAAGTAAAAGTGAATTAAGCCTTGACTTGAATTAGAAAACATCATCTTGAAATTGGGGGGGACTTCCTTTGATCATCCAAAAGGATTTCATTCGTTTAAGCCCTGCACACATCTTGTCGAAGCATTAAATACCTCAAATCGTGCTTGTCATTATCACCAAAATAATTAGGGGCCAAGATGCACTTTCAACGCCATCAAGAAGGAACTCGCCAAACTACTCGCGGTGCCGGCTTCATCGAGAGAAGTCTTCCATCCCGAGTGGCTCGCCAACCCCGTCCTCGTCCGCAAGAAGAACTTGAACGAGTGGAGGATGTGCGTCGACTACACCGACCTCAACAAGCACTGCCCCAAGGACCCCTTCGGGTTGCCGCGGATCGATCAAGTCATCGACTCCACGGCGGGCTGCGACCTGCTCTGCTTCCTCGACTGCTACTCCGGGTACCACCAGATCGCAATCAAGGAAGAAGACCAAGAGAAGACCGCGTTCATCACCCCGTTTGGCGCATACTGCTACACGACCATGTCCTTCAGGTTGAAGAACGCCGGCGCTACCTACCAACGAGCTATCCAGGCCTGTTTCAAAAGGCAACTCAATAAGAATGTCGAAGCTTATGTGGATGACGTGGTCGTCAAGACCAGAAACTTCAACACGCTCATCGCTGATCTTGAAGAGACTTTTGCATCCCTGCGAGAGTACCGCTGGAAGCTCAACCCGAACAAGTGCGTCTTCGGCGTACCGTCGGGCAAACTACTCGGCTTCATCATCAGCCACCGCGGCATCGAAGCCAATCCCGAGAAGATCTCCGCCATCACCGACGATGAAAGCTCCCACGTGCATCAAAGACGTGCGGAAGCTAACCGGTGCATGGCGGCTCGACTGCATTCATCTCGAAGCTAGGAGAACGGGGGCTCCCCTTCTTCAAACTACTCAAACATCAAGAGAAGTTTGTGTGGACTCCAGAGGCAGACCAAGCCCTTGCCCAGCTCAAGGGCTTCCTATCAAAGCCACCAGTCCTCACGGCTCCTCTCAAAGGCGAGCAGCTGCTGCTCTACCTCGCTGCGACTACTCATGTGGTCAGTACTGCCATCATCGTCGAGCGGCAGGAAGACGGCCACACCTACCCAGTCCAGCGTCCAGTCTACTTCGTCAGCGAGGTCCTGTCAGAATCCAAGGCACGCTATCAGCCAGTACAGAAACTTCTGTACACAATGCTCATCACCTCGCGAAAGCTACGACACTACTTCCAGGAGTACTCGATCTCCGTCGTCACCGACTACTCGCTCGGCGACATCCTGCGGAACAAAGATGCTACTGGAAGAATCTCTAAGTGGGCAGTCGAACTCGGCGCCCTCAACATCGACTTCAAGCCACGCACAGCCATCAAGTCGCAGGCGTTAGTCAACTTCATGGTGGAGTGGTAGGAGAATCAGCTACCTACTCCAACCGAGCGCCCAGGGCACTGGGTGATGTACTTCGATGGCTCGCTCAAGCTCGAAGGTGCAGGTGCAGGGGTACTCTTGATCTCCCCAATGGACGAACAACTTAAGTACTTTTTGCAGATCTTCTGGAGGGTCTCAAACAACGAAGCCGAGTACAAAGCTCTGCTACACGGGCTCCGCCTCGCGGCTTCACTGGGCATCAAGCGGCTACTAGTCTACAGCGACTCCGCAGTGGTCATCAACCAAGTCAACAAGTCCTGGGACCGCAACAAGGAGAACATGGATGCCTACTGCCTAGAAGTCCGCAAGCTCGAGAACAAGTTCTACGGTCTCGAGTTCCACCACGTCGTCCGCGACAACAACGTTGCAGCGGACATCCTGTCGAAGCTTGGTCCTACTCGCTCAAGTACCAGCGGGTGTCTTCGTCCACGAGCTTCACGCGCCATCCATCCCGGAGCCGGCGCCACCGACCACTGATCCAGCACATCCCTCAGCTGGCCAGGAGGTCATGATGATCGACGTGGACTGGAGGCAACCCTTCATCGACTACCTCCGCGAGCAGAAGGTTCCCTCGGACAAGAACTTGGCCGAGCAACTCATCCACCGCGTCAAGTCCTACGTCCTAGTTGGAGACAAGCTCTACAGGCGGGGTGCATCTTCTGGAGTACTGATGAAGTGCGTTTCCCGAGAAGAAGGCAAGGGCATCTTGGAGGAGATCCACAAAGGTGTCTGCGACAATCACGCGTCCTCTCGCACGCTGGTCAGCAAGGCCTTCCGACGAGCTTTCTATTGGCCCACAGCTCTGGGCGACGCTGAAGAACTCGTCAGAAGGTGCCAAGGGTGCCAATACTTCGCCAAGCAACAACATGTCCCGGCCTACAAGCTAGTCACCATACCGCCAACCTGGCCTTTCGCCTGCTGGGGGCTCGACATGATAGGGCCACTCCTGACTGCGCCAGGTGGATTCAACAAAGTATTGGTGGCCATCGACAAGTTCACCAAGTGGATCGAGGTCAAGCCGGTCACATGCCCCAAGGCCGACAGAGTACTCGACTTCCTGGATGACCTCGTACATCGCTACGGACTACCCCACCGCATCATCACAGACCTGGGCTCCAACTTCAACAATCACCAGTTTTGGGAGTACTGCGAGAACAGCGGGATCAACGTCCAATATGTCTCAGTTTCCCATCCTCGGGCCAATGGACAAGTCGAGCGTGCCAATGGGATGGTGCTCGACACTCTCAAGAAGTGGCTACACGACGCTGCCAACACCAAAGGAGGCAAGTGGATCAAGGAACTACCCAACACGCTCTGGGGGCTACGCACTCAACCCTCCAAGCCAATGGGACAATCGCCATACTTCCTGGTCTACGGCTCCGAAGCAATCCTCTCTGTTAATGTCATGTGGGACTCACCAGCAATAGAGCAATATGACGAAGGCATATCCGAAGACAGCAGACGAGTTGACACCGATGGACTCGAAGAAGCTCGCTGTGCCGCCCTCGTCCAATCAGCAAGGTACCTCGAGGGTATCCGACGCTACTACGATCGCAATGTCAAGGAACGCTCCTTCAATGTTGGTGATCTTGTCCTCCGCCACATCCAGAACACGGAACGACTACACAAGCTCGGCTCGCCCACGGGAAGGTCCCTTCACGCTTGCAAAGGTGACCGGGACCGGCTCCTATCGCCTCCAGACGCTCGAAGGCGAAGACATCAACAACTCGTGGAATATCGACCAGCTCTGTCGATTCTACGCCTAGTCTACCGACTACCCTGGGGGCCCAAGTCTACACGACTACTCAAAGACCCCTTCGCTGTAAGCGGCCTCCAAGTCCAGGCACTAGTCTCCGGACTACTCTACTCCAAGATCCAGCGCTAACGACTACTAACGGATCTTGGGCTGCTCCGAGCAATAAAGGACTCCAGCAGCGGTCTACTAAGAGACCATATACTCCCAGATCCAGCCTATACGGCTACTAACGGATCTACTGCTGTAAGCGGCTACACGCCCTAGCAACACTTAGCCGTAGGCGGCCTCCGGGTCCTGGCGACTACTCTTGTAAAATGGCCCTGGCCGTCCAGGTGTATCTCTATCAATAATAAAGTTTGATTATCCATCAACTGATTTACTGTTTTTCCCTCAACGGATCTACTGACGAGTACAACTACTCGTGACAACTCCACAATGAGAACTCTGCATAGACACCTTGCGAAAACGAGTACTTATTTCTGAGAATTTTTCTCATTTCATACTTAAACAAGTTCAATACAACTCTGTTTATACAACTATTTCTACAAAGCTAACCCTACAGGACTACTGGAGGTTAAGCTTCTTGGCGACCTGCTCAGCAATTGGCGCCATCTGCTCCAGCAGCTCCGCGTACTGCTCGTCGGTGCAGTTGGCGGCTAGTCCACCGGCGACTACATCCACCGGAGCCTTGGGGAAGTACGACTTCATATATGCCAAGATCTGGTTGAGGATCGACTTCGCCAAGTGCTTGACGTACATCGCCAGACGACTGGGAGCTTCTCTCAGCCGATCCACTAAGGGAGCTATCTTCGATCCGCCCGGATGAGGCACCAGTAGCCTCGCAATGGGAAGTGCGGCTTCCTCGAGTTCCATCAACTGGGCCCGCAGCTTCTCGCAGTCCTCGTTCAGCTTCTGCAGAGATTTGTAGCAGTTGACGAGGTCACGATTCGAGGCAATTCGAAGCTCCATGTGCTTATCGCACTCGTAAGCCAACTGCTTATAGTCATATTCAAGTACCTCACGGGCCTCCTTCTCCCGGTAGAAGGGGTTCTTCATGTCAACTTCTGAAGTTCTCAGCTGCTCGACACGAGTCTCAAGCTCTACAATCAACAAGCAAGGCGGGTCAGACTACTGCAAGGCACTGCCAATAGGTACTCGACAACACAACACGTCCTTTATTCTTGTTGCGGAGCGACTTGTTCTTCTGCACCAGCTCGTCGCTCTTTGCTTGCATATCCTGAACTTCGTTGTGATATTGGGCGAAGGCGCCGTCCAGTTTTGATTGGAGCATGGCGGAGTGCTTCCGAGCCTTCACGAGTTGTTCCTCCAAGGCCTCCGCCCGAAGCACTGCGTCGCCATACCCCTGGAGCATGCCAGACTTCTGTCGGGATCTCTCCACGACATCCTGCAGCAGACAACAGTTGTCAACTGGGTACTCAGCATCTACAGCAGATCGACTACTCAAGGGCATCGACAACTCACCTTCATTCACTGCTCCGCTTGGCGCATCGCCTCCAAGTGACGTGCCACCGCAGCCGGGTCGACAAGGTCGTCTGCCAGGAGTTCAACCCCACCACAACTACTCGTGGCGGCTCCAGACATCGGCGCTGAGCGGATTGGCTCCGCATCCTGGATCTCCAGCGAATGGACGACAACCTCCAGAGTTGATTCTGGCAGTACATCATCGCGTTCTTCTCCGGCCACCGCGGGGGCTTCTCCGCTGGCCACTTCCATCAGCTCGGGGGCTGTTCCGGTGGCTCCTTGGGCCTCCGGCGCCTGGCCTTCAACAGGCACTGCCTCGGGGATGGTGCTTCCCTCGGCTTCAGCCCCTGTCAACAGAAGACAACTGGATTAGTCACCCTTGGCGGTTACAACTACTCCTCGAGGATACCTGCGCTCGTGCAGTATACTCACCTTCTACAATGCTGGCCTCTGGCAACGTAGCCTCCACGGCCGGCGCCTCGGACTCTGCTTGAGGGGCGGGAGCGGACTCCTCAGCGGCTGGTGCGGATTCCTCTTCAACCACTGCTGCGCTGGGTTCATCCCCATCCCAGGTCAAGTCCGTAGATTTCCTGCAGAGTACGCAATTGGTTGTCAACCAAGTACAACTACCAAACCACATGTACTACTCGGGAAAGATCTTCACTTACAGGCTCGACCGGACTACTGTCACGGTTGGGGCGCCAAGGATGCTGGCGATGTCGACCAGTCCAGCCTCAGCAGGCGTCTCTTCTTGGGCCTCGGTAGCCGTTGGCTCTTCAGCAACAGCAACGGCCGGCGCAGTACTCCCCGCAGCAACCAGGGGCTGGCGCGTCAGTTGCGCCACAAGTTCTTCCACGGTGGGGGCTGGGCTGCGGCTGGCTCCAGCCGGCTCTCCCACTGTATCCCAGTCGCCTTCGTCCCCTTGGTCTACGGGGTTGGAAGGCGAAATCTCCTGCAAGCAACAGAACTTCGTCGTCAGCATACACAACATCGAGAAACAAGTACTCGACTACACTACTCATGGAGCTTACCTCTTGGGATGTGGTCTCCGTGACCTTAAGCTTCTTGGCCACGTGCTTGCGGGCCACGTTGTGTGGCTTCCTTGGCGGCGTAGGCAAACTAGCCTCCAAGTTAGTTGGAGGATCCTGGATGAGAGGAACGTTGGGCAGTCCAGGGCGGCTGAATCTTGACCGCAGCTGGAACCGCTCTTGAAGCGTCTCCTCGTCATCCTCGTCCGACGTGTCTTCGACGACTACTGTGTCGTCTCCTTCGCCGACTTCGCGGCGCTCCTTGGCCTTGCCCTTCCCCTGATCTGGGATTTCGACAAGTCGAGGAGGTGATGACGGCTCGGAGAAAAACTTCACTATGTCATCCTACAAGAAGCACATTGCGTCAGCTCGACTATCACTACATAATCAGTACTTGACACTGAGTACGGCTACTGACCTCGTTCGGTGGTCGCGCGGTGGAGTACTCGGGCACGGGGCAGGGCATGTACGCCGGCATGTCCTTGAAGATCCTCCCCAGCCTGTCGACAATGTCGTCGTCGTCGATTTCATCTCCGGGCATCCGTGACGAGTCGTCGTCGCCGGTGTACTGGTAACCCAGGGTGTCGTGAGCCATCAGTGGCTGCACCCTCCTCTTCATGAAGCTGAAGGCCACATGCTCAGCCCTCAGCCTGGCTTCTCTTAAAGCCTTGATCTTCGCCAGCAGTTCGGGTAGCTGGACACCCTCCTGCATCGTCGGCTCTAAATTCCACCAGGACCGGTGCTTTGGCTGCTTCCCGCTGGGCTTCGGCAGCTCCGAGTGGTGGTTGGTGATGTAGAACCATTTAGACTTCCAATCTTGGTTGGAGTCGATCAACTTGTAAGCAAGGTATTGCTCTGCGACATCCTCGCGCATCTGGATGCCTGCTCCTCCAACTACTCGGGGGTTGTTGGCACTGGGCTAGAGCTTCACTCGGAAAAACTTCCGTAAGAGTACCAAGTGGGGTTTGATCCCCAGGAAAGCTTCGCAAAAGTGGACGAAGACTAAGGTGTGGAAGATACCGTTGGGGTTGAGGTTGAGGTACTCGATCCCATAGTACTCCAAGAGCCCCTTGAAGAAATCACTCGCTGGGAGAGCCAACCCGCGCTCTGCGAACCGCGCGACCATGGGGATCTCATCTAGATTCTTCTCCATGGGGTACGGATCTCCCGTGGCGGCGCGCCACATGTCGACTTCCTTCTCCCGAAGAAATCCACTGTTCAGCAGCGCAAGAAGATCCTCAGTCTTCACTTTCGACTTCTTCCACTCCTGGTTGGGATTTGGGCGTGGCAGAGACACCGGCGGCGATGTCCCAGCGGCGGATCCGGCGGCTTCCTCATGGGATCTCCTCTTCCCGCCGACAGTCTTCAAGCTCTTGGACGGCGAGGGCTTCATTCTCCAAGTGCACCGGGTTTTCACTCGCATTCGCTCAGGGGCTAAGGCGGAGGCTTCCAGCGGCGGCGCGCTTGGATCTACAATCTCCTCTGAGGTGGCAGTGCGCACTGGCGGTGGATTCTAAGCACGATCTGCTCGGAATGGCTGCAAGTGCGTCGGGTGAAAAACCCTAAGGGTTTCGGCTTCTATTTATAAGTCAACGGGCGGCTCCTCAACGGCCGGACGGATAAGTCTCCAGACGGCTAACTCAGCGGCAGCGCCTGACCCTTCAACTTCTAGTAGTCGACGCGCCTCATCTCGGGGGCTCGGCTACATCTAATCAATCCCCTGGGTAGCGACAAGATTCAAGAGCAACTCAGGACACATTCTACATACAAGATGACCCTTCAATTCGAGAGGAAGTACTCGACTCAAGGCTCGGGGGCTCCGTGCCACGTGTCCTTCGGTTTTTTCTCCGGATTTTGCGGGATAATCTTGCCAAAACTTCAGATGGACCCTCAGCCAGAGTCTACGACTCAACCTAAGGCTCGGGGGCTACTCCATATGGAGTGCGATTTTGCAATCGCACTTCCATATCGGCTTCGACTTCAAGTCAACACGGGTATTTTTGAAGACCTTCAACAGCAGCACTCGAGGACGCTTGGGACTACTCGAGAAGACTTCAGAATTACTCAGATATCAGCTGGAGTACCTTCCAGCCTCGGGATGCTTCAAATATTCTTGAGGACTTTTGGCTTGTAGTACTCGGGGGCGCTTGAGGACTACTCGTCAAGGCCGTCAAGACTACTCGAGGCTATCCTGCTCGACTACAAAGTACTCGGGGGCTTGTCGTATGGACCTTCCTGGGCCTACTACCTCGGTGGGTACAAGGACCGACTACTCGGTGGGCCCCTGGGACTACCCGACTTGTGTCGCACGGTACCTGATGGCGTGAGGCGCAAGGACTACGGTGGAGAAGTACTCAGATAGGAAGCTATACATACCATGTACTGTGTAGAGGACTCCTAGACGTACACGACTAGTACTCTCTCTCTAAACCGACCTGTAACCCTGCCTCCCGGACTATATAAGGCGAGGCAGGGACCCTTCTCTCTCAGATTACGCATCATCTTGTAATCACATCCAATCAATCCAGAGCTACGCAGCATACAGGACGTAGGGTATTACACACCTCGCGACCCGAACCTGTCTAAATTGTGTGCCACGTGTCTCTTCCTTCGAGTTACCGATCTCGGCGAGGCCAAATTCATCTACCTCGGGTACTCCCCTTGGTAGGTTGCCGGTCTAAAACACCGACAATAATAGATTCTCAGATCAACTTGTTGGACTATAAAAAAATACTTATGATTTACACATGTATTTATGTATCTGACTGAGTGAGTTGCTTTTTGCACTAATATAAAATGGACTGTGGTTTTTTATGGCTCCGGGAAAAGACTTTTGCAACACAACACCCGCCAGCAGAATGCCGAAAACTTGAAAAAGATAAAAATTGTGTACTTGTTAATTGGCAGAAGAAGATGAAAACTAACCGTTTGTGACTAGCATTACCCCCTCGATACCCCTTCCACCACCTTATGATGCTGCGGTGGCTAAAAAAATGGAGAATATCATGATCATTTAACTGTTTCCTTTGGCTTGATTGCTTTGTATAAAGATACAAACCTACCATTAAAAAAGTTGGACGGTATAATCCTTCAAAATTATCTGTAAAAACTATATCATCTTAATGATTGTACATATCAGTACAGGACATATGGAGTTGTTGAGACAATACAGGAGTCATACAAATCACTTACATCATTTAATTTTTGTGTGGGCCTACTCTAACACCAGGCACAAATCATAGCTCAATTTAGTTTGAAAAATAGCAGAACAACAAAACTAGTGGTTGAAACATGCATCAAGCTGCATTAGAATGTTATACCTAAACCCATGTCATTGCCAACCTATAAACCTAGTTACCAATTAGAGGTGCGGCACGATAAGAAGTTGGAAAGATGCTGAACATGAAAATTCAGTCAGGTAATGGTATTTGCAGCTTGCTAAATCCACAATCAAAATTAGTGGTTGAAAATGCGTCAAGCTGTATCAGAATTATAAACATGAACCCATGCCATTGCCTACCTATAAACCATATTATTGAATTCTAACATATTACTTACCAATTCAGAGGTGTGGTGCAATAAGAAGTTGGAAAAATGGTAGATACGAAAATTCAGTCAGGTAATGGTATCTTCAGTTTGCTAAACCCACAAAAATTATGGACGCATTGTAGGCAGCTAGGTTCAAGAAAGGATTGGGTAGGTAGTTGCGTAAAATCACCAGAAAAGCAAAAATGAAAATAGAGGGGACGACTCCAATTAGCCAGATCCCCGACTAACGCATAACCCGAGAAATCTCAAATGCACATGTCTCACCTTCGTGCATACAAACTTCCCACTTTGCTCCTCTACCACCAAATCCTCAAGCCCCTTCTGTGAATTAAAAAATCCAATAATGTTCCGATAAAAAATCGGTACACATCCAACCTTCTTTGTGTAGAAAATGAATGCATATGAGTAGACTGGACTCACCTCGGTGCTTGCCCCCCCCTCGCGCTCCACCTCTACCACCAAATCCTCAAGACCCTCCTGTGAATCGAACAAAAATGGCCACACAAATCAGTACACATCCGAGCTAGTAATGGAGCACAACTAGGAAATTTCAACAGCCGGAGAACAAATTTTCAAACACACCGAATTCTCCAGGTGAGCACAACATACAAAACTAAGTTAGACAGATAACAACAATTGATCTAAATCAGCAATCCATCCATGACACATCAACCCACTCTCAAATTCAAACATATGCATGCCACTCGGGATAGCGTTGACCAGGACTTCATCGGAACAAATCTGCCCTCTGGACCAGGGAGGAAGAAGAGGACTAGTAGGAGGGGAAGTGGGTGGGGAGGAGAAGAGGAGGCCTAACCTTCGCCGGCACAGTGGTTATGGGGGAGCTGCCACCGTCGGGGCGCTTGCTCGCAGGGGGATGTGAGCTGCGCGCCGGGGTCGGGCCGGGGACGGCCGTTGCCGTGCACCCTCGCCGGGGATGTCATGCTTGGGGGTTGCCGCTGCCGCGTGCCCTCACGGGGGCACCCGGATCCGCTAGCGGGGGATGCTGTACTGAGGCCGCCGCTGCTGCGCGCCCTCACGAGGGCAGCGGAGTCCCTCGCCGGCGTTGCGCACACCGCCTACCATCTGCGAAACCCTAGACACGAGAGATAAGAAGGCAGGTGAGGGAGGAGAAATGAAATGAGAGGGAGTGTGTTGGACACATGGAGAAGACGAGTCGTCAGGGACAAGGGCGCACCATGTGGCCCAACTGCTTCAAACTCTAATCGCTGAAGCGGTTGTGCTGTTGGATAATTTTACAATCAGCTGCAAAGAAGTCATTACCTTTTTAAAAGAAGTCATTACCTTTTAAAAAAACTCGCTCATCATCTAAACAAAATATTAGCAATCCAACTACATCCATCGCAAATTCGCAATTCGCAATTCGATCGCATGGCATACTGCGATGTGACCTACTACTACTGTGCATGTGCAATTCGCATTTTACAAATTGTTAAAACCACAGAAATCTCAGATCCGATCCAAGCCCAACGATCAACCACCTCCGGTCCGGCCACAGTCGCAAACTCGTACGACTCTTCCCCTTTTATCCCCACCTTCCCCACACCCTTCGTCTACCACAGCAAGCACACACCTCATCAGCCATGGCGGCGCCGAGCTGGTTCGGGCTCCGGCCGCCGCGCGCAGGCGCAGCTCTCTTACTCCTCCTGATCCTCGCCCTCAACCTCACTTTCTCCCTCGCCGCCAACTTCGAGGGCTTCGACTCTGACGACCTCCCCTCCGCGGCCGGCGTCGTCGACGCTGACGATGAAGAGGAGGGGCTCGACGGCGTGGACCTCCCGCCCCCTCCTCCCATCTCCCTCTCCACCTCCTCTCCCTCCCCTCCTGTCACGACGACTTCGGCGCCGAACCCTAACCCCGGCACGCCGACGCCCCCGAACCCCGCCCCGGCGCTCGATGTCTGGGACGAGGAAGAGTTCGAGGGCATCCCCGTGCCGGAAGCGATCTCCTCCGACAACTCCGCCGCGCCGGCCGAAGCTGCCCCCTCAGATCCCTCCGCGGAGGCAGCGGCCGAGGCGGCGCCCGCTCCGAAGAGGACCCCCGCGGAGCTCCTCCGCGCCTTCTCCGTCGAGATCGCCTGCGTCAGCTTCCTGATCTGCTTCGTGCTCAACTACTTCACGGGGAAGAAGCAGAACGAGAACATCGCGCTGGCCTGGGCCACCAAGTTCGCCACCAGGGACTCCATCTTCGACAAGAACTTCAGCCTCCTCGGCACAGGTGATGGCAAGGACACGCCCCTCCTGCTCAAGGAGGGCCAGGACGTGTTCAAGTTCTACGCCAGCGGGAGGCGCTTCTGCCAGGGCATGCTCGCCACCATGGAGATGCGCGCCCGGCACGACCTGCTGTCCAAGTTTGTGGAGCTGGTGTTCCCCAGGAAGGACACCATCACGTTCGAGGTGGTGATGAACGAGGACGCCATGGACCATGTGATTCTGGCCGTCGCCAGGAAGAAGGCGGCCAAGACGATGCAGAAAGAGGAGAGGGATCTGCAGAGATTTGCCAATGTTCTCACTTCGCCGCCTGCTGGGAGGAAGTGGGTGTCGGATGAGCTTGCTGTGGTGGCTGAGTCAAAGGAGGTTGCTGGAGATATCATCACTGAGGCTGTCCTTGACCAGGTGAGAGTTTACTTTAGTTCTGATTTTTTTTTGTTGATTCATCCAAGTAAATGCTTGGTTGGGATCAGGTTGTTAGTTGGATACTTACAAAATTTTACTACTGACTTTGATATTTAAATTATCTAGTGTAACTATTGAATTGTCTTAGAGCAACTCTTGGAGTGGAACTATCAACAATTGTAATTTGAGGCAGCTTCAGAAGTTTTATACTAGTTTGTGAAATACCTGCCTTGGAATTTTGTTGATGAAAATTATGCTAGTATTAAATTAAATTTTAGAATTTGCATGTGCAAAATGAGCTGAGCTTGCTAGTTTGTGAAATACCCAGTTTGGATTTTTGTTGACGAAAATTATACTAGTATTAAAGCTAAACTTTAGAATTTGGATCTGCAAAATGAGCTAAGCTTGTTGCTAGTGCCTAGTATCAATAGCAACTGCTATGTTCACAGCATGAATTATGCCCCAATTGTTCTTTACAGGTGTCATTTGTTTGTTGTGGGTGGTGAGATACAGTCAAGTGATGAAAATGACTAGCCTTTTTTATGTATGTAATTTTATAAATTTAGATGTACAGTAGCACATTGATAGATTTTGGCTCCGTGTTTGGTTTTGGACATGCCATTTTTTATTGCTTGAGTTGATTCATTGCGAGAAAGATTCCCAAGATGGTGTGTTTGTCTTAGTTATTTTCTTGCTTTGCCACCCTTTGGACATTGATGGAAGCCTTGAGC
This sequence comes from Cenchrus americanus, assembly GCA_947561735.1. Taxonomy (NCBI): domain Eukaryota; kingdom Viridiplantae; phylum Streptophyta; class Magnoliopsida; order Poales; family Poaceae; genus Cenchrus; species Cenchrus americanus. The sequence goes on along the minus strand of OX387239.1, from coordinate 197,265,664 downwards.
GAACAAGGAAAGAATGTCCAGGATATCTACTGTCATGCAAGACAGCTTAGAGATTTTCCATGATTGAAGTGGCTTCTATCCTTTAATGATTGAAGTAGTTTCAATTGTTTAATTATATGATGCAGTTATGAGATTACTGGCATGCTGCTAGTGAGATTGGATAGAATGATTAGACTTGGGCAACACTCAGCTTAGCTTGGCTTGAAAATCTGATGAAGCTGAATTCGTGTGTTCTCTGTTCTGTAGAACAATTAAGTAACTTATGTCTATTTTTGAACATCATGAACTGTTTCAATCTTTTGAGGTGGGGCAATTAGGAGTAAGTAGCACCAAAAGAAAGCTATGTAGTTGGACTTCCTGTATTAAGACCAGTGTCTTAAGACTGAGCCAGGTCTTAGTGTTCAAAAAAAAAAACTTAAGCCAGGTCAATTGGACCAAATAAGCCAATGCAACTGACTCAGTTTATCTTGTATAGTACGCCCCACTGTGCTTCTAATTGTTCTTTCATCTCCAGGTCCTTGGTGAGAAGGCATTTGAGAAATTTGGAAAATGGTTCATCTCGCTTCACTTTTCAGATCAATTGGCAGGATCCTACAAGAAGGTCCTCACATTCAAGTTTGTACTGCCAGATGCAAGCAACATGTCTGAGATGACGAGATTGGTTGCTCTTGTGCCATACTACATTGATCTGGTTGGACGTTACAAGCTCAGCTCGCATGTGAGTATCCTTTTGTCCCCTTATTAAAGTTTGTGATCATATTCACCAGTTATATTTACTAGAGTTTTCTGTCCATGCTGTTCGCAGGCTCGCTCGAAAACTGATGCAGCTAGAACAAAGGCTGCTCAGGAGGCCTTCAAGGAACTTCAGAGTGCGAGGCAGGAGGCCCTGCAAAGGAAAAAGGCTGAAAAGAAGAAACTTATAGAGGAGGCAGAAGCCAAATTGAGCGCTGAGGCACTCCGAAAGAAAGAGGAGAAGGAAAGGGCACGTCAGATGAAGAAGTCTGGACCCAAAGTGAAAATGCTCCGTTCTTAGTAACATCAACAATCTATCATAGCTTGGCTTTAGCTATTCACTCAGCTGATTAGCTTATAGTTCAGTGTCTGCTAGACTCTCATTTATGTTCCAATTTTGGGCCATCATGTTTCGCTGTTGTGAGAAAGCAAAATAGGATCCAGGAGAAAAGAATCATCACTGGTGTTTCGGCCTCTATTGGATGCGTGCCAGAAAGATCTCTAGCCCAATTTGCCCATGATAGTTTGGTTCAGCTTATGAAGAATTTGCAATGCAGCAGCTCCGTTGTAAGAAAACTTGGAACTTGCATGATTCGCTGTGTAGAATGTTGATAGAATTATGATATCAAAATTACGTGCTTGAGTTACATGTTTTAATGTCTGATCAAAATTGCTGATCGGCATCAGTTTCGTGTGTTTTGAGTTTTGGCTCTCTCTTTTCTGTTGTTAGAGCAGTAGTGGTTCCCTGAATCCGGAAATCTGGGAATGGATTTGCTGGGCTACAATTTGGGTTGGAGCTTGCTGATGCACTTCAATTGGATGTGATTTATTCGATGAGGTGATTGTTCAATTTCGCTGGAATCTTTTAATGCTGCAAAATAAAAGATGTACCTGCGACTAGTCAGGTGGCATTGGTGCATCAGATTTCTTTTTTTTAAAAAACATTGTGCATCAGAATTCGCCGCCGAGAAATTCCAACCTCATGCCTTGGCACCTCGTGATGTCGAACTCGGAGTTGGATCCTCTGAAGTTGTCATTTCATTCGCGAATCAGATAATTACCAGCTTTTTACGCCAAGGAAGATGCAGAAATTCCATAGGAAAAATGACCCAGAAATGTATCTTTCCGGTCAGTCTATTGAAAGCCAAATTGATGTGGTCATTGGTGAGCTAACGAAACCATTTCAGTTCTCTTCTTTGGCACCAATCCAGCCCAAACGCAGCGAAACACACACAACAGGTCTTCTCCGGTCCGGCGGCGAGGCAACCCACCTACCACCCCCACCCACCCACCTCCCCCCTCCCAAGCCGGAACAGTATAACCCAGCGGCCCAGCCACCTCGCAGCAACCAGCCAACTACGGAGCAAAAAGCGCGCCGCTGCTCCAATGGCCACCTCCACCCCGTCCTTCACCATCCCCACCAAAGCCTCCCCCGGCACCGGCTCCGTCTCATTTTCAAGGTGAGCTGCCTGAGCAGCAGTCCCCTTTCGGCTTTTCGCTGCCTCCACCAGCCTTCCTCTCCCGCCCCGTCGTCGTCGGTGTGTGCCCTTCGGTGAAGGCTTGTTCGTCTCTTTGATTCGCAGGGCGAGCGTGCCGCAGAAGTGCAGGGCCAGGATGGCGACGGTGAGAGCGGAGGCGGTGGACACGACCATCAGCCCGCGGGTGAGCGCGCTCCGCCCGTCCAAGACCATGGCCATCACCGACCAGGCCACCGCGCTGCGCCAGGCCGGCGTGCCCGTCATCGGGCTGGCCGCCGGGGAGCCCGACTTCGACACGCCGGCCGTGATCGCGGAGGTGAGAATTCAGACCAGATGTTCTCGATGGGTCCCATAGGCGAAAGGGGCTGGGGGGGGGGGGGGGAGAGAATCCAGGAATAGCTTTTATTTGATTTGGTAGTGCTTTGGTATAGATCGCTGATTAGTTTGGATCTCTGTACTGTATATCCTCGGGGCATTAGGTGAAAGTGCTATTAGCTTAATTGTGAATACCTTGACGAAGGATTGTTTTGTTGATTGATGTAACAGTATTTTTGTTTGGATCATAGCAACTCTGAATCTAGGGACAGAGCTCAGAGTGATGTGTTTTGTTGACATTGTTGACACCAGTTAGAAGTTGAGGTAAAGTTTTTACTTATAGTTGCTTGGGTCCAGGCTGGGATGAATGCTATCAGGGATGGTGCTACAAGATACACGCCCAATGCCGGGACTCTGGAGCTGAGGAATGCTATCTGCAAGAAACTCCAGGGTGAGTGTGGATGGGTTCCTTGTTCCCAGGTGTGCTAGAATGGTTAAGGAATTTGATGATTCATGTTCACTTTTGATATACAGAGGAGAATGGTTTGTCCTACACCCCCGATCAGGTGCTAGTGAGTAATGGAGCCAAGCAGTGCATTACACAAGCTGTGCTTGCCGTCTGCTCACCTGGTGATGAAGTAAAGCTCTCATCTCTCTACCTCGTTTTTCATGATGAAATTTCTTAAATACTACCATGTTAATCGTTTAGGCGTCCATGATAGGAGCAACATATGCTTGAATGTTGCAGATATTTGATTATTTTGTTTGGCCACATCTTTACTCTTAGTTTTACTGCAAATTCTACAACTTACTAATTGCTTCAACTTCTGAATATTCAAAATTCTTAGGGTCCTTGCACTGTATCTGCTTTTCTCTAGTGCAAAAGAACCCAGTCCTATCATTTGAGAATTATGCTGATTCAAAGTTCTACACTGCAAATATGTATAGCTTAGGCTGTACCAAACAAACTCTGTAATAATTGTGTGCACATATTATTAGTATGTATCTATTTACATTTTTGGGAGGAATGCTCTTACAGAATAATAACATTTATATTTGAAATGCCGATGGAAGTAGCAGCACTAATCCTTTAGGTGCCTAGGTGATTGCTTATTTTTTTTAGTTTAACTTCAAATATGTAAGGCTTAATCCAGATGAAGCAAGCGTTGTTGTAACTATGTGTGCTTATTTATCTTAGAATTGGAGTGCTCTGCGTTGTGTTCCCTGAAAAGTATTGAGATGCTATCATCTTGTAGGTCTTGATACCTGCTCCATTTTGGGTCAGCTATCCTGAGATGGCTAGATTGGCTGGTGCAACGCCAGTTATTCTCCCTACAAGCATATCAGACAATTACCTGCTAAGGCCAGAGTCACTTGCCTCGGTGATCAATGAAAAATCAAGGATCTTGATTCTCTGCTCTCCATCTAATCCAACAGGGTCTGTGTATCCTAAGGAGTTGCTTGAGGAGATTGCTGCTATAGTCAGAAAGCATCCTAGGCTCCTGGTTAGCACTTGGATCTTATTGTATTCAAGTTATTTCGGAGTGGAGACATTTTGCATCAAGACTTCATCTTCATTATTGATATACATATTATTAATGTTTGCTTCCAGGTTTTATCTGATGAGATCTATGAGCATATTATCTACCAACCTGCTAAACATACAAGCTTTGCTTCTTTACCTGGAATGTGGGAAAGAACATTAACTGTAAATGGCTTTTCTAAGGTAATTAACTGGCTATTATTTTTCTTCTTTTCTTCTGGATCAGCCAACAGGGCTGTAAGTGTCCTTATGCAGCAGTACACGGGGCCTGAAATTTTCAGAAAATAATTTAGTAGCAAATGGGATGTGTTAAGTGAAGCAGGTCTTTTTGTTCATTACATTTTGCTAAATTCAATACCATTGTTCGGCTAATATTTCGGATATCTAATGGCAATACGTTTTTATAGGCTTTTGCTATGACCGGTTGGAGACTTGGATACTTAGCTGCCCCTAAACATTTTGTCTCAGCCTGTGGAAAGATCCAAAGCCAGGTGGGCGCTTACATCTCTTTTCCTTCACTTGAAATGATGTCCGGGCCTTTTTTCGAGAAATTGCCTGTGCAAGAAGCCAAGAACTTATGTCCAGGCCAATATTAACTGATCTTAATCATACTCTATTTCTCCTCACATATCTATAATCATTTTTTATTGTCTTGTTCCTTTGTGACAATGCTAATCTTGTAAATGAAGGATCATCTCACCAAAGAACCTTCTTTTTTGTTTTTACATCCTGATTTAAGTTCACCAACGCTAACATCATATTACGAAACTACTAAAACAGCAGCAACCAGTAGCTTTTACCCACTGTCCACTAATTAAAAGGACAGCAACATCTCTCATGCACCACTCATTGTGAAACTCATTATCACATATAATCTTGAGATCTTGTAGAAACTGAATCAAATTTTAAATTGGTTATCACCCTGAGCCCTGCTAGTGCTTTGTTTACTTCAGTACACATCGGGGGCCAGTAGCATATCACAGAAGGCAGGGCTTGCAGCTTTGAACCTGGGTTATGCTGGTGGAGAAGCAGTATCAACCATGGTCAAAGCATTCCGGGAGCGTCGTGATTACCTTGTAAGCAGCTTTAGGGAGCTACCAGGAGTCAAGATATCAGAACCTAAGGTATGTTTACAGTACTTACTGAGAATATATAACGAATACCAGGAAAGTATCTAAGTTTTCAAGTTTGCAGGGAGCCTTCTATTTATTTATCGACTTCAGCTCCTACTATGGTTCTGAGGTGGAAGGTTTTGGCACCATCAAGGACTCTGAGACCCTCTGCATGTTCCTGTTAGAGAAGGCACAGGTAAGAAATTACTCGGATTTTGAGTACATCAATATGAGATAAAATCATACAAGAACAGTTTCAGTGCTTATTATGGATTGCATTATAGGTTGCACTTGTTCCTGGGGATGCATTTGGAGATGACAAGGGTGTTCGCATTTCGTATGCTGCAGCAATGTCAACACTGCAAACTGCAATGGAGAAGATAAAAGAAGCGATGGCTCTGCTCAGGCCCCCTGTTGCTGTTTAATGAAACCAACTTGTTGCTAGTCCTCTGTGTACCAAAAGACTTCTGCAATGTTCTATCATACATTCATACTGTATTAAATAAATCTATTGATGTAAAATAGAATTTCATTTTCTTTTCTTTTCAGAAAAAATGTTTATCCTATCATTTGACTTTATTTTGTTGTTTATATATGAAGACTTAGAATTTGTACTCGTCGTAGTGAAAAAGAACTATGCAATTGTCTGCAGTGGAAAATATGCCTTCACTTAACAACATGAAATTGCGAATGTTTCATAACTTTCTGTGGTGATTTTACTTGTTGACATGGTTCTTAAACTTACATGTAGGCATAAAGCCTTTATAATGTGCATGTGCGTCAATGTATACAATCCTTATCTCATTTGGAAAGAGATGGAAGAACCAGATGATGACGTGTTTGGTTGCTTGAACGAAGATGAACCATATAGGATGATCCTGATGAGATTGTACAAAGAGGTTATTTGGTTTTTTGTATGGGAGGTACCTGATTCTACATGAAACGGCCTATAAATTTATTTCTTGAATGTTGAATTGATGATTCCAATTCCAATGTTTATAGTAATCATGTGCACACGAAGAATAAAGTGATTGATCATTTCTCATACAAACTAAATACATGATGGCCCACCTCATTTCTCAAACCGAACAGTCCTTTTGTATTTATATGATAAAAACGGTTTGTTAGATCTCTAGTACATCTTCATTTCAACCATTCAGGGAATCCAACTTAAAAGCTTTGTTTCGCCTTCATTTATCGTTATGCCAACAGAGACTAAGGGCTCAACGTTACGTTATGCCTGAAAGAGTTGGCCTAGAAACATCAATTGCAATACGCCAAAACATCACTTTTGTTTTCAATACTTGCTTGATATAGATTGGAAATTGATTTGTTCATATAATATACATAAGGTACATGACAACTTATCCATGTTGGAAAATAGGAAAAGCTGAAAAGGCATCCTAAACATTTATCCTAGCTACACAGGTAGGCGACCATATAGAACTGCAAATCCAATATAGCTCCTGAAAGGTACCACCTCTCGGGCATTTTCTCAGCAAGTCATTTTAGTATCAATATATGATAACACGGATTTCAAGACGTCTACTAGGAAAAAATGTACATCAACAGAAGGAATCTCCTCCCTGATAAGTAGCACACAAAGTCCAGCTGAGCTGTTGAAGGCTACTCTAGTTTGCAAGAATAACTTCGTCAAAGTTCCAATCCCTAACGAGGTCCCTGGACACAGCACGGCTGCGTTGAAGGCGAGGAGTGCCCTCTGTGCCTTGGCCAGTGACCATGGGTGGAAATGGGGTCACCTTTGATGTCCCGACACTAGTCGAAGTTACAGCTGGAGTTACTCTTCGAGCTAAGCAGGCCACAGCAGCACCACATCGGCTCTCCTCCTCTGAACTTGACACTGAGTAGCTTCTAAGAGAGTGTGAGGGGCTGTTCATGCCATGGCATACAAGGCAAGCAAGACTCATGATTGTTGTCCGTCTGAAACCACCAGTTACTGCAGCAACGGATTAGCCAATGTTAGAAAATAAGAAGATATAGGAAATTTCATGCACCCAATGCATATCGAACAGTGCTGTTAATGTAGCACCAAAGTAGCAACAAATAATTGATCCCAATAGAACTTTTTGACAAAATAACAAATAATCATAAACTTGCAACACAGAGCAAAACACTTCTACCAGCACTGCTAATTCAGTAACAACTGGCGGCAACAAAAACATAGGTCATGAGCAAGTTTTTTTTTGCCTAAAAAAATGATAAGTCAATAACAACTACTACCAGTCTCCAGGCTGCATGACAGACCTCTGCTGCATAGTAGCATTAGCATCAATGCATCTGCTGAATTGTGGGGGGAAATGGTGTGACACAATCATCATAGCTACACAGGATGCAACATTTGATTGGCAATCACTAATATTCATGTTCAGGACTCAAATTTGTACAACTGAATTTTGAAAATATAAAGGAAACACCATGCTTAGAAGCATGTCTAGACTCTATAGAATGTGCATGTTGGTAATGAGTAAATCTTCTTATATACTTTATACTTGTTTTCAAATTTATACAACCATGAAGCATTAACAGATAATAGCATGTGAGCCAAATTTAAAGGGAATGACAGATCTAGTCTGTGCATGTTGACACTGACAAGGGAAGTATCTTGTAGATATTCACATACAATTTTACCATGCCCGATGAATTAAACAAGTATGGCATGGATATCTTCAATATACGATTTTCTCATGGAAAATGAAAGGGTAGGCAGCGGAGTGTTAGCACTAGAATTTTGAGGAAAGAGGAAGATCCCTTGCCACCAGGGGCGGACACAGCATAGGACATGGACGTGCACATCCACACCCGATAATTTTTGCAAAAAACCGAAGGTAACAGGTAAAATACATGGTCAGATCCGAATTCAAATAGCCACACATTAGGGTTTGGACTGTTCGATTTCGCACGGCAGGAGGGTGAGGGAAGGGGGGAAGATCCGAAGGGATAGGCAGGCATACCTCGCTCGTCGCCGAAGAAGCGCCCGACGAAGACCTGATTAGGGCGGTGCCGCTCGTCGTGTGGTCGCCGCCAGGAAAGAAAGGCCCGAGAGAGGGGGAGAAGGGGACGACGGAGTGGAGCGGAGAAAGGAAAAAAAGGATGGTTGAACACAGCCGTTGACGCGCTCGAGCCGCCCCCGGATGGCAGACTGGCAGTGAAGGATCTTTTCTATTGGTCAAATAATAGCATATAATATAAAATTATTTATTATTTTCTAAATATATTATTTTTGAAAACACGTACTCCCTCCGGTTACGTACTAGAAGTCGTTTATTACAGCGACACCGTCACCGAAGCACAACTTTGACTTCTCTTTTATATAAAAAATATTTATTGGAAAGTTATACATGTATATTCTTATGAAATTAATTATCAAGACTAATCTATTTATATGATTTTCACATTTTTAAACTCAACGACTTAAAAGTTATTCATGATTTCCAATGTTTGACTCAAACCTTGTTCAAAATGATTTCTAATAGAGAACCGGAGGGATTACTGATTGATAAGTCCAAACAATACGCGGAAGAAAGCGAGCGCCCTTAGAGCAACTCCAGCAAAGATCCCACTTGAGCCCCTACTCAAAAAGTAAGGACCGAGGGAAAAACGCACTCCAGCAGAGTCTCAACTCCACCCATATCACTATTCACAACCCAACTCCCCACTCGGTCCCTTCTCCCGCGGGAGGAGAGAGAAGCTCCTATTCCTTCGTTTTGGTCATTTCCTCACCCGCGCACGCACGGAGGCCGACGCTAAGAGGTTAGGAGGAGGGTACCGGCACCGCCCATGGCCGAAGCACTACGGGGAGGCCATCCACCGCCGCCTTGTGCAGTGTCCTCCCTACGCCGCCACGCTTGGAGCTGGGAGGGAGAGGAGCAGCGGAGCCTCCGGTGGTTGCGTTGTGCCACCGTGCCTAGATCGGAGCTCGATTCGCCGGCAAACGAGGTCGATTCGCGCGGCCACGGAGGCCCCGCACCGCCCCTCGCGCCGGCCGGGTCACCCCCCCCCCCCCCGAAGCCCACCCCCACGGATCTTGAGGTCTCCCGTTGGCGGACGCCACCCTAAACTCGAGTTCCCCCACCGCCCGTGCTCTCGTCGTGTTGCCCTCTTGTTACGGCTGTCGCGCAAGGCGCCCGTGCGGGCCGCGGGCCGCCCCCTTGCTGCGTGCTGCGCGACACCGCGACGCGGATCGGCCGCGCGGCTCCCTGCGGGCACGCGGTCGCCGGCCGCTACGCGGGGATGGCCGTGCGAGCCGCGCTAACGCGCAGGTCGGCCGCCCGAAGCTCCAACACGGGAAGATATGCGCTGGAGAGCACGGGCCGGGGCCCGGGGGAGAGGTTGCGCTGGTGTCGGGCTGCTGGCTGCCGGATGGTCACGGAGGGGATAAGGTTTGGGGAGAGGGGTTATAGACAATGATAGAAGGGGTCATTTGTCATTATGTAAATAAGGGTTGTAAAGTAGGGGCTATTACTGGAGTTGAGAGTAAAAATTACAGCCCCAGAAAGTAAGGCGAACCCCTACTCAGAGAAGTAGGGGCTTGATTTAGGACCCATCGCTGGAGATGCTCTTACTCTTCATAATTGTGAGATGGCACTTATGAAAAGAGAGAAATGCTAGGTTGTTTGAGCAGCGCTCGACATCCACCTCCATCATTCTAGATAGGATCAAAATGGAGGTCGATTTGCGAATTGTCGCGGGAGCACCAAAATTAGGTCGTTTATTTTGCGAGTAGTCTGCATGAGGACCACACACTTGTGTGGATTGTAATCAAACGTTTTGTTTTGCTTAATACAATGATACATAACTTTGCTCGGTGTTCAAGAAAAAATTAAGTAAAATGTGTTGGGATCTTTAAACTTATTTCAGGTACCTATCAGATCCCTAGACTCTTAACATGTCATTTAGATCCTATGGTTTTCACCAACCTTTTTTTCTTCCTCCCGATTAAAGATCTATCTTCAATATTCTATAAAATATATTCAACATTTCCAAAAACAAATAGTTCAACAATTCAAATTATTGAATTCAACATTTTCAAAAAAAGGTCAATAATTCAAAATAGTAAATTCAACATTTACTATAAACAATACTACATTTAACATTTTTCATTGCTTACTTCAACGCCCCAGCAAAATGAATTCAACATTTTTTAACATAAAGATCAATTCAACATTACGAGAGAAAAAGTCTTCAACAACAATGTAGCTCGTGATGCATGGATCGCCTGTGCGCAGTTGTGATGGGAGAGGCAGACAGGAATCGGGCAAGAGCGAAGCCCCATGGTAGGGAAGGTGAGGAGCACGGGTGCTCCAGGATGCATGCATGGTGAGTGGGAGGCAGTGGTGGGGAAGAAAATGTAAGGTTAAACGGGATGATCAATAATTGCCATACGAGTGAAGGTTTATGTGACGCCCCAGGTTTTTAATTAGCGTCATTAACGCTAATGACCGAATCAACTGGGTCAAACCTGTCGACATTGGTCAAACCTAGGTCAACTCGGGTCCTCACCTCGAAAACCTCGCCAACAATCCCTAATGACCCTCTTGATCGAGTCAACACACACTTGTGGTCAACCCTTGGTCAAGGGCATGGTCAAACCCCGCTGAAACCCTAATGTCTTTGAACGTCCTCCGGAACTTTTACCGTGTTCACCAAATTTCACCTGAACACTTAAAAATCTCCCAATATGAAAGTTGTTCAGTTTGTCGAGGGACACAACTTTCATGTTGAGTGGCATTTCAAATTTTGAGTGGAAAAGGATGAAAAATTTGGTTAACTGCAAGCAACTCCTGTTCACCAAAACAGAGTGGCATTCAAAGTTTTGCTGCAATTTGTGCAAAATCCGTTGAGAAAAACACTATAGAGCCTTTGTAAAAGTTGTAGAGGGTAGTGAGATCTACAACTATCCTATTCATTACTTAGTGCACTTTAGTTGAGAAATTTTGAGATAAACGCAGTCAAACCAGGGTAAACCGAAATGTGCAGATGCGTGTCGCGCCGCGATGTCGTGGTCGCGCTCTAGGCGCGCCGCGCGCGCGCGCGCCGTACGCCGCCATACGTGCGCGAGGTGGGCCCGCGACCCCGGCTCCGTGCGCCGCACCCCTCGGGACGCGCCTCCCCGCCACGTGGAGCTCCCGCACTCGCCACCCGGACCGCGCCGCCGCTTTACCCATCGATGAGGACCATGTGTGGTTCGAGGACCGGTGGATGGTCGCTTCCTTGTGTGATGAGTGATTGACAACGTTGTGTGGACTGATTCTTGGCTAAGTATTGCAGGTGCAGGTTGGGGCTTGAATCGTGTTGGTGCAGGTGAAGAACAAGCGCGAAAGGTCATCGCGGTGAGGCCTCCGGGTGTGGAGAAGACAAGTAGGCTTCGTTCGAGGGACCGGTGGCCGGCGGGGGTCAAGTGCGGGCCGCATGGTGGCATGAACAAGCAAGATGAAGTCGTGGACGGTTTCTTGGTTGAGCCTCAAAACCAAGGTCGAGCCGGGACTACGTGGGAGCCAAGTCATGAGTGGAGATTGGCGGAGGCTACACCGAGTTCGCGGGGTTTCGGTGTTCACCGAGAAAACCACCGGGTTCCTTGGTTGATTCACAAAGCCAAGACCGGAGAACCGAAGACGGAGGTGCGGCGGCACGGACCGGTCCCCGACCGGTGGGTCGGCCGGTCGACCGGTGGGGACCGGTCGGCCGGTGAGGAGCACCGGTCGGCCGGTGTGCGACGACGCGGTCCGGAATCTTCGAAGCGGAGGACACGCGTCGGGATCGCATGGCTTGCGTCGAGGCTACGCGGGGGTGCGGTCGCGGGCATCCGTCCGATGGTGAAGACATCAAGAATTCCATATCCGCCCTTGAGGGGCTTGTATCCCTAGTTAGTAGAGAAGGGCATTTTAGACATTCGGTTGCCTCCATATAACCCAAGAGGTGAGAGGATGGCAGCCAACTCTTGGAACCCTAGCTCATTAGTTTTCCCATTTTCCACCTATTTTCTCTAGGTTTTCCTTAGGACTAGCAAGAGAGCTTCACGAGAGAGATCTTGTAGAGAGGGATGGATGATCGGGCGGCTTGCTAGACCTTGTACGAACCTTTGTTTCATGTATAGATGATTCGGCGTGGTTCCTCAAGGTTTGGATGTGTTTTCCCCCGGTTGTTCTTGGTGGTGATTTTCGAGCCCTCTCTTCGTGATTTCTTTGGGGTGTTTTCGGGGCTTTTCTCTTGGGGATTTGATGGGGGAAATTTGTGGGAACCCTTCGTGGTTCTTTGGGCTGTGATTCCCCTCCCAAATCCGTGAGTAAAAGTGCTCGATTTTGGGGTTTCTTGAGTTCTTGGGTTGGAAGTGCTTTCGGCGGGATTTCTTCGATTCCTCCTTTTTGGACGAGTTTTGGTGGGATTAAACTTGGCTATGAACTCCTCATGAGGTGTTCATGATATCCCCAAAGTCTTGTTCAAGTCCGTGGAGCGATTCGAGAGATCGAGATTTGGATTTGGGGGAGTTGACCGCGGGTCTTGTTCATCCCGAGGCGCCGGGCTACACGGTCGGCCGGTGCTCATGACCGGTCTGACCGGTGCTCTTGACCGGTCTGACCGGTGCGAGCCCTTGTGGGTTTTTTCTCGGGTGAACGTCTTGGTTTGTTCGTTGTTGTCCCGTGTTGCTGCTGTTTCAAGTTTGGGTCCGTTTGGTGGTCGGTTGGCCTGTTTGGTGCCTTGGGGGCTTTCGGTGCCATCGGTCCGACCGGTGTGTCTCACCGGTCGACCGGTGTAGAGCCACTTAGTGAAAGTTGCTCAGTTTCACCAGCAGGGACCGGTCTGACCGGTGGTGCTCACCGGTCTGACCGGTGTGGGTCTGTAGACTCGAGGTTTGGTTTTTCCGCTGCGTTTCTCGGGTCGGAAGGTTGTGAGTTGGTTCCTAGGTCCAGTGGCACTCCAGTGGCTACGTGGGCTTGACCAACCTTGGTAGTGAGTCGGAAACGTGTGTTGGAAGCCGCGTTCGTCTTGTTGGAGTTTTAATCTCCTTCGAGAAGAATTTTTATCGGCTCCCATTCACTCCCCCCCTCTCTGGTTCGCCGTATCGGTCCTTCAAGTGGTATCAGAGCCGGTTCGGGTCTTTGTTGACTCTAACCAGTCTAAGATCCAAGGATAGCGTACCAGGAACGGGGTTCGGGTCCTCCACACTTCGATGGCAAGAACTACCAGATGTGGAGCAAGCGGATGGGTGCGTTCCTCCGCGGAAAGGGTCGGTGCTTTGGGATGTCACGGTGGACACGAGCTATGTCCGGCCGATGGATTTCCTTGCTCCGGGGTTGAGGGGGACGGATTCGACGCCAACAATAAGGCGGTCGACTACTTGTTTCGTGCTTTGTGTCGGCCGAGTTCGATCGGGTGCACACCGAGCACTTGGCTTGTAGGATTTGGGCGGTGTTGAAGGAGGCTCATGTTGGGAACGCCCGGTGTTCGAGCACGGTTGTATGCGACCTACGGAGAGAGTACGAGAACTTCACTCATCTCCCCGGTGAGTCCATCGATGCCTTGTTTCAGAGGTTCACGGTGGTGGTGAACAACATGAGGGCCAATGTGGACGTGCTCCCGTACGATGATCATGATAGAGCGGTCAAGCTCTTACACTCCTTGGATCATACGATATGGGGCAGAAAGTTCGAGGCCATAGTCGAGTCGGAGAGGTATGATACTCTGACGGTGAACGAGCTGTTCTCAAAGCTCAAGTCGGCTGAGGTGGATAGGGGCATGATTGCCAAGCTCGAGGGACCCGACCGATTCCCATAGTCTTGCCCTCGTTGGTGGTTCCAAAGGAAAGACTAACTCTAACCCATCCACCAGGATGTTCTCGTTTTCTTCTTTGATGTCTATGCCAGATGAGGAGTTTGATGACCTTGGAGAGGACGAGCTGGCGCTGTTGACGAGGCGGTTCGAGAGGCTGCACGAGAATCGCGTGAACATGAGGAGGAACACGAGGACTTGCTTCCGGTGCGGCAAGCGGGACACTTCGTCGCCGACCGCCCGGAGAAGGCCGAGAACAAGGACGGCTACAAGCACAAGCCGAGGATGAACGATGGCAAGTACCGTTCGAGGCGCGACCACAAGAGCAAGCACAAGAACAAGTACAAGGACGAGCGACGATCGAGGAAGAAGGAGGGCCGAGGCAAGGCCCGAGCGATGGTTGGAGCGAGCGACGTCGACTCCGGTTCCGCGTACTCCACCTCGAGCTCGAGCGGCGGCGAAGACGAGGGAGATCGCCGCAAGAACAAGAAGTCGTCCAAGAACCCGAGCGGGGCCGAGGCGTTTCGCGAGAGATGGCCTTCGCACCATGGCGTTGAGCTCCGGCGGCAAGAAGAGCACACGGAGCGACTCGGACTGCGAGTCCGACGACGAGGTGCGTGATGAACTTCCCTTCTTGCGCCGGGAGAATGAGAGGCTTGGCACTTTGCTTGATAACCGTGATGACATGCTTAGAGAGGCCAAGAAAATGAGGAAAGAGCTTAGGGCTTCACTCGAGGATGCTAGGACTAGAGTGGCCGAGCTAGAGACACGGGTGCTTGATAGCAAGCTTGAGATTGATTCGCTTAAGGCTAGCCCGTTGTTTCGATGAGAATGATTGTCTCGATTGCTCCATATTCCTTGCCGATCTTGCTTTGTTTAAGGAGAAGCATGCCTCCAAGTGTGAGGAACTAGATGTGCTTAGGGTTGAAGTGGTCGAGCTTAAGTCTAGACTGCTTTGCTAGGTGCTTGCACTTCTTGCCCTGTTTTGCATGCTAAGATTGATGAGATGCATGCTTACACTAGCTCGCTCGAGGCTAAATTGAAGGAACCCATGCCTACATCTTGCTCTACCGTGAAATGCATGCATTGAAAAATTTGGAGCTTGCACATTATGTTGATCGTTTGCAGGATGAGAATGATGATTTGAGGAAGTTGATGGGTTGGTTGTCCGGTCATGAGCCTCAGTTGAGGATGATGATCGAGGCCTTTAAGAGGCAAGATGGTGAGGGGCTTGGGGCAAACAAGGTTGGCGAGGGAAGTGGAGAGAATATCCGGAGCCACCAAAAACCCACCACAAGAATGATTTCCCACCAAAACCTAACCATCTAAGGAACCGACTAGACACAACCCCGGCTCCACCGTGTTTCCTACACCCACAAATGATCTACAAAAGCCTATCAAGTTTGTGAGCACTTCGGGGAAAGTGTTCTTTGGGAAGGAGAGTGAGAAGGCTAGTGGTGAGAAACCGGTGGAGGGTTTGAGTGGAGAGAAACCGAGTGAGCGACCACATCCCAAGCCTAAGCCTAAGCTTGTGAGGTTCCATTGTGGCTATTGTGGGAGAGATGGCCATAAGGAGGAGTTTTGCTTCAAGAGGAAGCGAGAGGAGAGAATGGAGAAGGAGTGGGCTAACAAGGACAAGTACCACCCTTCCGATGGTGTACTTGAGCCTCGTATGCGGATGCCCGGGGGCAAGGCGATTGTGAGGACGGTTCGGGCTTGGGGAGAGAAGAAGGCTGCGAGGTGGTGTTGCGCCGGGTCACACCGGTCGGACCGGTGTGGAGCACCGGTCGAGCCGGTGCGGGCACAGACGGAGCACGGTTGTTTGGGTTTCGAGCTCGTACGGGTGCGAGGGTTGTTTCGGTGGTCGTGGTTACGGTGGTTGGGGTGGAAAGGGTGCAGGTGGTCAGTTTGCTAGGCGTTCTCCTCCTCGTGCTCAATACGGGGATTGGAGGAGTCGTGGCGTTGAGTTGGAGAGGAAGGACGTTCCACGGGCTTTCTTGCGTGGTTTTGGTCCTCCTCTAGGCAGAGAGGGGTGGTTCCCTCAGGGTGGTTACCGTGGTGGTGTTCGTGGAGGTAGTTTTGGTAGGAGAGATGCTTTGGTTGGTGCTAACCCCACTTTCGAGCAAATGGCTCGGCCTTTCGGTTTTCCTCCTTTGGTACTAACCCCGATCTTTGAGTCGTTTGTTCGCTCACGTGCCTATTTACGAATTTCGGGTGGGAGACTTGAAGAACATTTGGTTGATTGACTCCGGTTGCTCGAGGCATATGACCGGAGACGGGGGGTGGTTCTCAAGTCTCGTCCGGTGGTGACGAAGAGGTACATCACCTTTGGGGACAATGGGCGTGGGCGTGTGCTTTCGGAAGGTGAGATCAAAGTGAGTGACAAGATCACTGCGAGGCGTGTTGCTCTTGTTCAATCGGCGGGGTAGAATTTGCTTTCGTGTCCCGGTTGTTGGATGAGGGCTTTGAGGTGTTGTTTCGGCTGGTGGTTCTCGGATTGTGGACTCTCGAGGGGACCTTGTACGTATGGTCGTTCCCGAGGGTCGGGTGTTTCGTCTTGATTTTTCTCGGTCTTCGGGTGTGGAGCGTTGTTTCTTGGGCGGTTCTTCGAGTGAGTTGTGGAGGTGGCATAGGAAGTTGGGTCACTTGAGCTTTGACCTTTTGTCTCGCTTGAGTAAACTCAATTTGGTCCGAGGATTGCCACGGTTGAGGCTTGAGAAAGAGTTGGTTTGTGCTCCGTGTAGGCATGCCAAGATGGTGGCCTCTTCTCACCCGCCTCTCACGGATGTGATGAGCGAGCGTCCATGCGAGCTGCTCCATATGGACCTTGTTGGCCCGGCTCGTGTGCGATCGCGGGTGGGAAGTGGTATGTCCTTGTTGTGGTGGACGACTATTCTCGGTATGCGTGGGTGTTCTTTCTCGAGGATAAGGGGGAGACGTTTGGTTTTGTTCGAGATCTAGTCTTGAGGTTGAGGAACAAGAGGCACGGAGATGCCATACGAGCTATCCGCAGTGATAATGGCTCGGAATTCAGGAACTCTCGTTTTGAAACCTTTTGCCATGACTTGGGTCTTGAGCACCGAGTTTTCGAGTCCGTATACGCCTCCCCGAGAATGGTGTTGTGGAAAGGAAGAACGGGACCTTGTGCGAGATGGCTCGGACGATGCTTGATGAGCATAGGACTCCGAGGAGGTATTGGGGGCGAGGCGGTGAATACCGCATGCTATGTGTCGAACGGGGATATACCTCAAAGTGCACAAGAAGAAGACATGCTATGAGTTGATGCATGGTCGCACACCCGGGGGTGAGTCACTTCCATGTCTTTGGTTGCAAGTGTTTCATTCGAAGAAAGGCGAGGAAGTTGGATAAGTTTGAGGCTAGGTCTGTCGATGGCATTTTCTTTGGTTATGCATCTCATTCTAGAGCATATCGTGTGCTCAATCTTAAAACTAACCAAATCGTGGAGACTTGCGAGGTAACCTTCGACGAGACAGAGCCACGTAGTCAGCTTGTCTTTGAGTGTGCGGTGATGATGAGCTCGGCGAGGAGATCTTTCGGGAGGAGGAGCATGAACATGGTGATGATGAGGATGGTGGTGCGGTGCCCCCGCTGAACATGTACCCACTACTTCGACTACGATGATGGATGGACCCTCTGCGCTACACCTACGACGACAAATCAAGAACGAGGAGAAGGCGATGTTGAGGGGGAGGTAGCTTCGAGGCGAGAACCTCCCCGGCGAGTTCAAGTAGATCACCCGGCTTCGAGGATCATCGGCGACATGAATGAACGCACTACACGGTCGAGGGTTCGAAACAATTCCCATTTTGCTCATCTTGCGTTTGTTGCTTCTTTCGAGCCCAAAGACATTGGACACGCACTATCTGATCACAATTGGGTTAACTCGATGCATGAGGAGTTGGAGAATTTTGAGAGGAATCAGGTGTGGGAGTTGGTTGACCCTCCCCCAGGGTGTAAGCCTATTGGTACAAAGTGGGTGTGGAAAAACAAAGAGGGAGAGAAGGGTGAGGTTGTGAGGAACAAGTCGAGACTTGTTGCTCAGGGGTTCAGTCAGAAGGAGGGGATCGACTACGAGGAGACCTTTGCTCCCGTAGCCCGTTTGGAGGCAATTAGGATCCTTCTAGCCTTTTCTCGTGGCTAAAGGGTTCAAGTTGCACCAAATGGATGTGAAGAGTGCTTTTACGAATGGTGTCTTTGGAGGAAGAAGTGTATGTGAGGCGACCTCGGGGGTTTGAGAGCGAGAAGTACCCTCACCGGGTGTACAAGTTGAGGAAGGCGGCCGTATGGGTTGAAGCGGGCGCCTAGAGCTTGGTATGGTAGGTTGAGGGGGTTCTTGTTTGAGAGAGGTTTTGAGATGGGGAAGGTCGATCGGACCTTGTTTTTGCCGAGGCGGGGGCGAGAGATATCCGATTGTGCGGGTGTACGTGGATGATATTGTCTTTGGTGGCTCGTCTAACTCTCTTGTTGCAAGGTTTGCGGATGATATGAGCGGGGAGTTTGAGATGAGCATGATGGGTGAGTTGCAGTTCTTCCTCGGGCTACAAATCAAGCAATCAAAGGAAGGAACATTTGTGCACCAGGCTAAGTACACCAAGGACATTGTGCGGAAGTTCAAGATGGAGGACTCCAAGGCTATGACGACGCCAATGAGTACGACTACAACTCTTGATGCGGACGAGGAAGGTGAACACGTGGATCAGAAGGAGTACCGGAGCATGATCGGGTCACTCCTCTACTTGACGGCGACGAGGCCGGACATACAGTTCTCGGTGTGTCTGTGCGCTCGTTTTCAAGCGTCTCCGAGGACTTCGCATCGGCAAGCGGTGAAGAGAATTTTCAGGTACTTGCGTCACACTCCCGACTTCGGCCTTTGGTACTCCGCGTCCTCTTCTTTGGCGCTTCATGGCTTTTCGGACGCGATTTTGCGGGTGTCGGTTGGATAGGAAGTCCACTTCCGGGACTTACCGAGTTTTTGGGTTCTTCTTTGGTGTCTTGGTCTTCCCGCAAGCGGTCGAGTGTTGCTCAATCCACGACCGAAGCCGAGTATGTTGCGTTGCTAGTTGTTGCTCTCGGCTCCTTTGGATCACCTACACCATGAGTGACTTTGGTGAGGAGTATACCCATGTCCCACTTCAATGTGATAGCACCGAGTGCCATAAGTGTTGCAAAGAATCCAGTGCTCCATTCCAAAACTAAACACATAGAAGTGAGGTACCACTTTCTGAGAGACAACGTTGAGAAAGGAAAGATAGCTTTGATCCATGTACCCACACATGACCAACTAGCCGATATTTTCACCAAACCCCTAGATCAAGCAACTTTCACTCGTTTGCGGGGGGAACTTGGTGTGTGTTTGATTTCTTGAGTTGGGTGTGTGGGAGCTTTCTTTTGCCGGTGGTGTCGAGCCCGTTTTGCCTCCCCTCGAGGAGCCGGTTTGTAGCATATGTATAGCTTTCCTTTGTGCATTTCTTGCATTTGGCATGGCATTTGTAACATGATGTATAGGCATCCTTGTATCTTAGATTGCATGCATTTTGTATCATATGCATTGGTTAGGAAAAGCTTCTCTCATATACATTGTTCACCATGGAATGAGATATATGTCTTTGTGAGCTTGTTTGGTATGCTACGGTTAGTTTGGCTTAGCTCTTGATGATCTTGATGAATAATCCATGGTTGATAGCTATGCTTTTGAAAAATGTCACATGTATGCTCTCTCATGTGTAAATGCCTTTACATGCTCTTGACATGTTTGTGTGGCCTTGCTATGCTTAATTTGTGGTTGAATAGCTAGTTTATTGATCATATGGGGCCAAAGGCTCATTTGCCATCATGAATGTTTAGCCCTCTTGATTAATCTTGTGGAGGAGCATAAGTTCCTTTTTGTCGCAAAGACATTTCATGTACCATTTACAAATCTGAAAATGAAATGAAAAATGCTTGGAAAATATGCTCACATGTCATATGTGCTGAATTTAATTTGCTTTGGGTGCTAAACCGTTGCATGATGGCTACCAATGAGAAGTCTCATAAATAGAAGTAGGCACATGGCTCGGTGGCTTTGACATGACATGAGGTGCTTGTGGGTGTTTGTGATGGTCTTATGATTAGAATGGCTGTCCTAGCATGAAGTTTGTGTGGCTTTGCCATTTTGATATGCTTTGATCATGTTTAGGACTTTGCTCATGAGAGGCAAGTTTTTCGCAAAATTGCCAAAATCCATCTTAGCTTCGTCCAATGGTTGTGAAACTTGGTGATCATGTAGTTGAGATCGATACGAATCCGTAGAGCATCTAACTTGCTCATTTGGACGTGTGTAGCATCCTATGTTGAATTTTGTATATTTGAGAAGCTCTAGGTTGAAAGTTTTGCATTTTTGGCTTGATTCATGCATTGCCAACAAGGGGGAGAAGTTTGAGCTTGAAATGGCTTAGTGGATGCATTTAGAAGGTTTTCGGGTGGTTTCGAGCCATTTTCGGGCTTTCGTTGTACACCGGTCCGACCGGTGTGAGTCTTTGGTCCTGTACATATGTTAGGCACCGGTCGTAGGTGGTGATGACCGGTCGACCGGTGTGGCTGAAAGTCTTCTGTGGTGTCTGTTTCATGTGGTTTCTTGCATGCATTCGTCCAGGGGGAGCTTGCATGTGTGCAGGGGGAGCTCTTTGTGAGTTTTCGAGTTTTGTTTCGGTGGTTTGTGCTCTTTGCTTGAGCTTTGTTTTGTCTCGGATGTGTCGAGCCGTTGCCCTTGCCTAAGGGGTCCGAGACTTGTTTCCTTCAAGTGATCTTGATCTTTGCCTTTGTTTGGCTTTCGATCGCTTGTTGGAGTTTCTTTTTGTTCGTTTCTTTTCTTTTCTTTTCTCTCTTGTTACATTCGTGTGGGTGTTGTCAATGCACTCATCAAGGGGGAGATTGAGGACCATGTGTGGTTCGAGGACCGGTGGATGGTCGCTTCCTTGTGTGATGAGTGATTGACAGCGTTGTGTGGACTGATTCTTGGCTAAGTATTGCAGGTGCAGGTTGGGGCTTGAATCGTGTTGGTGCAGGTGAAGAACAAGCGCGAAAGGTCGTCGCCGGTGAGGCCTCCAGGTGTGGAGAAGACAAGTAGGCTTCGTTCGAGGGACCCGGTGGCCAGCGGGGTCAAGTGCGGGCCGCATGGTGGCATGAACAGCAAGATGAAGTCATGGACGGTTTCTTGGTTGAGCCTCAAAACCAAGGTCGAGCCGGGACTACGTGGGAGCCAAGTCATGAGTGGAGATTGGCGGAGGCTACACCGAGTTCGCGGGGTTTCCGTTGTTTTATTAGAAAACCACTGGGTTCCTTGGTTGATCCACAAAGCCAAGACCGGAGAACCGAAGACGGAGGTGCAGCAGCACCAGACCGGTCTGACCGGTGGGTCTGACCGGTCTGACCGGTGGGGAGGACCGGTCTGACCGGTGTGCGACGACGCAGTCCGGAATCTTCGAAGCGGAGGACACGCGTCGGGATCGCATGGCTTGCGTCGAGGCTACGCGAGGGTGCGGTCGCGGGCATCCGTCCGATGGTGAAGACATCAAGAATTCCATATCCGCCCTTGAGGGGCTTGTATCCCTAGTTAGTAGAGAAGGGCATTTTAGACATTCGGTTGCCTCCATATAACCCAAGAGGTGAGAGGATGGCAGCCAACTCTTGGAACCCTAGCTCATTAGTTTTCCCATTTTCCACCTATTTTCTCTAGGTTTTCCTTAGGACTAGCAAGAGAGCTTCACGGAGAGATCTTGTAGAGAGGGATGGATGATCGGGCGGCTTGCTAGACCTTGTACGAACCTTTGTTTCATGTATAGATGATTCGGCGTGGTTCCTCAAGGTTTGGATGTGTTTTCCCAGGTTGTTCTTGGTGGTGATTTTCGGAGCCCTCTCTTCGTGATTTCTTTGGGGTGTTTTCGGGGCTTTTCTCTTGGGGATTTGATGGGGGAAATTTGTGGGAACCCTTCGTGGTTCTTTGGGCTGTGATTCCCCTCCCAAATCCGTGAGTAAAAGTGCTCGATTTTGGGGTTTCTTGAGTTCTTGGGTTGGAAGTGCTTTCGGCGGGATTTCTTCGATTCCTCCTTTTTGGACGAGTTTTGGTGGGATTAAACTTGGCTATGAACTCCTCATGAGGTGTTCATGATATTCCCAAAGTCTTGTTCAAGTCCGTGGAGCGATTCGGGAGATCGAGATTTGGATTTGGGGGAGTTGACCGCGGGTCTTTGTTCATCCCGAGCTGCCCAGGCTACACCGGTCTGACCGGTGCTCTTGACCGGTCTGACCGGTGCTCTTGACCGGTCTGACCGGTGCGAGCCCTTGTGGGTTTTTTCTCGGGTGAACGTCTTGGTTTGTTCGTTGTTGTCCCGTGTTGCTGATGTTTCAAGTTTGGGTCCGTTTGGTGGTCGGTTGGCCTGTTTGGTGCCTTGGGGGCTTTCAGGCTGCCATCGGTCTGACCGGGTGTGTCTCACCGGTCCGACCGGTGTAGAGCCACTTAGTGAAAGTTGCTCGGTTTCACCGGCGGGGACCGGTCGGCCGGTGGTGCTCACCGGCCCGGCCGTGTGGGTCCGTAGACTCGAGGTTTAATTTTTTTTTTTTTTTTTTTTCCGCCGCGTTTCTCGGGTCGGAAGGTTGTGAGTTGGTTCCTAGGTCCAGTGGCACTCCAGTGGCTACGTGGGCTTGACCAACCTTGGTAGTGAGTCGGAAACGTGTGTTGGAAGCCGCGTTCGTCTTGTTGGAGTTTTAATCTCCTTCGAGAAGAATTTTTATCGGCTCCCATTCACTCCCCCCTCTCTGGTTCGCCGTATCGGTCCTTCAATCGGTCCGTCGGCGTCCGCTTGTCGCGCGCACATGCCAAGGCTCGCCGCCGTACCCGCAGCGTAAATATTGGGGTAGGCTTCGCCACGAAGCGAGCCCCCCTGCACACCATGCTCGCCTTTTTAAAACGCCCTGCACCCTCCGCGTGCGAGCACCGAGCCCGCCAGCCACCATTGGAGCCGCGAGCCGAGCTCCACTTTCCTGTCGCGAACCTTGCTGCCTGAGCCCTCCTCCACCTTTCCGCCGGAGCAGAAGCTCCTTGCGGCCACCGTCCGCCGGCGTCACCGAGCACCGCCGCCGGCTGCTCCTCCGCCGCCAACAACCCACAGAATGGAACCCTAGGTGAGCCTACACCACTCCCCCGCCCTTTCCCGGCCGAGCCGAGCCTTCCCCTCGCCGGAATCGAGCTCCCTCCGTCGGCCATGGCGTCAGGGACTCAATTGCAATCTATGTTTGCGTTCTGAGGGCCTATCTGCGAAGTCCGAGGACCTGTTCGTAAATCCGTTTCTTCTAGATCTAGGGTGAGATGCTGAATCTTGTAAATTCCGTAGAAAATTGTACAAAAATCAGAAAATGCAAACCGAATTTTTTTAAATTTCAGGTAAAAAAACCTTACAACTTTTGTAAAACTTGTCTAGGCTTTTTCCTGATAGGTTTTGCATGAAAAATAGAAATATGAAAAACCTAAATCTGTTGTATCTCAAAATTTATATGTCCTCTGTAGCTAATTTTTGGATATGTTGTGTTTTATGTCATGAATAGCTCCTGTACCAAAAATTGAACAAAGTTATGTTGTAAATCTTTTTATATAATTTTTTCTGTTTATGCAGAATCTGTCCGATTGATTTTTGTAGCTAAAAATAGTTAGATTTTTGTGCCCAACTTCTTCATGTTGTCTTTTTATGCCAAAATTCACATCTGGTGAATTAATCACAATTTTATAATTGTCAGAAATATTTATTCTTGAATTATGCTTGTTTTTCTTGGTAATTGCATAAATCAAGATTCATAATAGTTCTAGGTGTTTATGCTGCATTCCTAGGTTAGTTTTGGACCATATAACATGTGTGAGAAAGTTTGAATCATTTGAATGCTTATTTATTTTGTGTGCATTTACCTTGCTTTACTAGCTAGCTTTTGTTATTTTCGATATAATTAAATTCGTAGCTCCCCTAAGTGTGCATGTGTGTGCAGTGGCCTTGTTTTGATTCATAATGCTTAATAATGCACCCCACTGAATTTTATTAATTAATTTTATGAATAAAAGCCATGAAAGCAACTTAAAACTTAATGGTCAACTAAATGAGAAATCACCAACCACATCCCTGATAACTCTTTGTGTGTGATAAAAATCATTTTTAAAGATAAAGACCAACCAAATTTTGTTTGTGGAATTTAAAATAATTTATTCAACTATATATGTACATAGTCACTATAAAAAAGAATAAATAATAAAAACCGCATATTATTCCTTTTTGGAAGAGTATGCTGAATGTATTCTTATCTAGGTGAATGTGGTCAACCATGCACCCCATGTTTGTCGTTTTATTGCTTGTAATCAATTAGATTAAAAATCGTTAATTAAATCTTGCATTTGCATCTTTGTGTAGATCTTCCCGACGGTAGATATACGCTCGTGTCGGAAGGAGGAGACGAAGGTGTTGACGAAGAGCTACCGTACCTGGACATAGCTCAAGACCTGGACCAAAGTCCAGAAGGGCCCAAGGCCAACCTTGCTGGCGAAGGCAAGCCCCGGATCATTAACCCGTCTTTTAAAATTATGCAATTATCTTTTGCTATGATTGTGCATTTACGTTTCAGGAGTTGAATTGAAACCCTAGATGCATGATCCCTAGGTACCTATGCTCTATCACTAGTATGCTAGGTCGATAGCTGCTATGCTATAGGACCCGATAGAAGTCGAGTGATGTTCGTCACTCGCGAGAATAGGTTCTTATGCTGGAATCATAAGATCTTTATAAATGGATTACTCATGTGGTAAGAGCTTGGGATTTGGGCTCGGTCCAGTGGCTTTCGTGGGCTAAGCTTTTGAACGTACTAAGCACTTGTCGGGAATGGAACCGGTAAGCCTAGTATCTTAAAGAGACGGTGCAGGAACTCTTCCTTACTACTCTTGAGTAATCGCCTGCCGCTTTGCAACTGAGAGGTGGGTACATGTGTGAGGCTGGGTGTACGGTGTGGGGCATGCCAGATAGCCTTGTACCCGAGACTGTAAGCTTTGATCCTAAGTCGAGGACTTTTGGGAACCGCCTGGTCGGTGTCAGCTCTGTTGGGGCACCGCTCCGTGTGTTTAGGTCTACCTTGCAAGGTTATAAACCAATCGATTGTCGGCCTCTCACCGTTATCTGAGACTGCTTAATCAACTAGCCATGATATCCCGTAACGATGGAACTTGGTGAATATTAATGCTCGAATTAATTGCTTGTACAATTCTTGATTGAATTAGTTGGCACACTTAGAAATGACAATCAACTAGAACTTGTGCTAAAATAATGAAAGTAAGGACATACTCTTTGTTTCTTTCCAGCAAAAGAACTCCACCGGCCAAAAAGCCTCTCATGTCTAGAGTTTGGTGATGTAGTTATCACTCGACGGTTAGGTCTTGCTGAGTATTAGTATACTCGGCCTTACTTTAAAAATGTTGTTGTAGGTGTTGTCTGGCCTGGTGAGATTCCACCCGGCTGGGAGCTAGAAGGGGTGGAAGAGGACGAGTGATGGCATCACGGATGATCTCCTGTGATGTGTATCGTTGCGCTAGTTTATTTATTTCCGTTATTTGCGAACTCTGAACCTTTACTTCCTGTCATGAATAATGATTGTAATAATTTGGATTTAATTTGTGTTGTACTCTGGACTCGCTTTCGTGTGGGTTTTAATGCATATGTTCGATCCTCTGTATGAATTCCAAGTGATTTACCGGGCGTTAACCCGACAACTAACGACAAGATGATACTTTATTATTGCTTAATGACCAAAGTGGATTGTTTTAGTCGATAGTACAGTATTTTCCTGGGCGGGTTGTCACAGTCTAGCCTTGTGGTTAGAGCACCTAATTAGAACCATTAGACATGGGTTCGAATCCTCGCAGGAGCTAATTTACAGAGTTGGTTTAAAAAGGCTCATGTTGAAGTCGGGTTCAATGTTTTTTCTAGATTGGGAGAAGGTTTGTCCATCATGTAGAATTTGTGAGCAAATCAGCAAAACAAGGCCATCCATATATTCTGATCATGCCCAGTAGGCTTTGTCCACAGCTGAAGAGAACACATCCTTTTGTTCGTTCCGTTGTTTCCACATTAAGAGAGTGAGCTAGCCCCGGGGACAGCGTAGTCCCAATCGTAAATCATATCCTTGGTAGATGTATAAGGGTTTAACCTTTCAATCTTTGACATTTGTGCAAATAATCTACACAGTTGGATCCTCACACCCAAAACCCTAGCCTCACCTCATCCTCATGCTTTGTCCATCCCATGCCCGTTGCTGCTGTTGAGAATATTCTTAATATTCTAATGATCAATTATAACATAATGAAGGGATGATTAGCAACTGCTAATGGCAGTTACCAAGTGCCTTTACATCCTACAAACTGCCCCTTGGGCATGTACTATATATATGTAAACCATGTTCATCAATAAAGTAGAATCACTTTTCATACTTCACTTTGTACTGTTCCATTACATTATTCAACATGTTATCAGCGTTCTACCGCTGGGCTAAGGCCAGGAACAGTCGCTGTGGAGTTCATCCGTGACCGGAGTAGATCGCCGGCGTCGATCGTTGGTGTCCGTCCGTGAAGAAGTTTGTCGGAGTTGCTCACCGGAGAAGGAACGCGCAAGTGCAAGGTAGAATCATGCCTTCGACGTCGTATGTTCCTTCATCGACGCTCGTTCTTCGACTCGTTCGTGGTCACCGCGGACTCCATCGCCTCCACCCTCCTCGTCCACGATCTCCGCACCGTCCAGTCCGTCCCCACGCGCGTTGGCGAACCATCGCGCATCCGTGGGAACACGGCCACGGCAGCTCGAGCACGAGCGGCAGCGGTGGCGCCTCTCCTTCCCGGGGGAGGCGTGCCCCTCCTGCTTGAGCAGCAACCGTAGAGGGAGGGGGAGCCACCGTCCGGGGGCTTGTCGGCGCGAACGAGCCATGGGGCCCGGTGGTGGCTCCTTCCCTGATCTACGCCGAGCCACGGCGGTGGCGCGCTCGAGCCACGACGGCGGTGTGCCTGCGCGGTTGCGCGGTGACGCATCGGCGCCGCGGCGAACCAAGATGGCGGCCACCTTCATCTATCCGCGCCGGCGATGGACGATGGCGGCGGCGTATTTCACGCGGCAAAGCGGGGTCGCCGGCAATGGCCCCCGGCTCCGCGGAGGGCGGCGGATACGGCGCCGGGACCGGCGGGCGCGCCGGTCCGCGCGCGCGGCGTGGGCGGCCTCCGTGCGGCGTCCGACGGCTAGAATGGCGGCGGCGGCGCTCGGCTCCGGCTGCGGTGGACGGAGCGTCTCGTGCGCGTGGTGGTGGACCGGCGGATGCGGCGGCACGAGCACGGTGCAACGGCTTGCGGTGGCGGGCCGTTCCACGCGCGCGGGGGAGGCGGCTAGGGGCCGCCGACGGCGGCTTGGCCGGCTACGCGGGCCGGGTAGGGAGGCGGTTAGGGTTGAAAACCCTAGCGCCACCCTCTTATACGGCGGCGACGCGGGCTGTTTGGGCCAAACACAGCCGGAGCGGGCCAGATGGGCCAACTGCCACTGGGCCGCGCGGTAGGATCGGCGGTCCAGGCAGCGGTGACATGGGTCGCGCTGCAATAAAGGCAAGCCGGGCCGGTCGGATGCGGCGCGAGCCGGTTGGGCGTGTGCGGCGCGGGCAGGCCGGGCCACCGACGAGCTTACGGCCTGGCCCGGGCCGTGCGGCTACGGATGAGCCGAGCGCAGCAACGCAGGCCAGTTGGGCCGTCGGCTGCAGAGCAGGCCATTTTGCCCATGCGGCTAAGACTTGGCCACCTTCATGTTTTTATTTATTTCATTTATTTTCTCAGCAGTTTAATCTTTAATCATAGCTTTAGACTATGTTAATTACTGCTGATTATCACTGTTTAGTCTTGCTACTTGCTTAAGTCTAGATCTATCATGTAATGATATATTCGTACAAATGTTTTATTATATTTGTACACATGCAATTTCGAATTCTATTATAAAATGCAAGTATGTTTGTGTCATTTTATATGCACTTTCATACTCAATTTTCGTTATTGCAATAATTATTATCACATACACCATCTCAATGTCGTGATTTTACTCACTAGTAAAATATTACTAGTGATATTTTGCAATTAATTTATGCATTTCTCTTAAACTTTTGGGATACAAACATTATGTGATAGAGGTCATATCTATGTATATGGATTTTGACGGTCTATTACTAAAGGTCTACATCATGCTCATTTTGAAGATTGATGATTACCTATACAATGTTCCCAAAACAAGGATTAAATATCAAAATATTACAATGGATTACACTATTGCAATGTTTATTACCATTGACAATTTTGGCTTACACTATTGTAGTGATTACCAAATTAAAAGCTCAATCATTAACTTGAGTATACATATGGTGTGGTAGAGACCTTAGCAAAGGTTGCATTTAATTCAAGATGAATTATTTGCATTGAGACCATACTTTGGCAGCAATTTATTTGCCTATCATTTTGATCTACTCTATGTCCTATGGCATTTGAGACTATCTACCATGTATACAAGTTAATGAGATTAAAGAATTGAGGGTTTACATGCTATTTGTTTACCTTGTACTTTTCTTAATCCTTGAAGAGTTATGTTATCCGAATTAATTTGCATTTATTACAACATTGTTTAGCCACTTGATTATATTTCATGAATGAATTATTGAATCATGTGGTCCTACTTCGTAGGCTATGGCCATGGCAAAAGAGTTCGATGAACTTGCCATTGATGGTCACAATTACCCCACTTGGGCTTCGGATATAAAGATTAGCTTTGCATCCAGTGGACTTTTGCCATACCTTAGCGAGCCTCTGCAGTGTCGTTTTGGATGAACAAAAGAAGTACGGTGCCTTAATGCTATTAAGGTTTTACATCCATAAGGATCTCAAACAAGAGTACCTTATGGAGATGAATTCTCATGTTTTGTGGCTTGTGCTTAAAGAGCGTTATGATCAGCAGAAGGAACTCATTTGGCCGGAGGCTAATCATGAGTGGAACCATTTGCGTTTGCAGGACTTCAAGTCTGTTGCAGACTACAATCATGCTATTCATAAGATTTGCTCTAAGTTGAAATTTTGTGAGAAAGAACCAACAGATGCTGATAAGATTGAGAAAACTCTTTCTACCATGCTTCCTGCGGATCGAGTCTTACAACAACAGTATCGGGCTAATAAATACACTCAGTATTCTCAACTTATCCACACATTGACTCAGGCTGAGAAACATGATGAGCTTCTAATGAAGAACCATCATAAGCACCCGATTGGTGCAGCACCTCCTCCTGAGGCTCATAGTGTGCAGGGTAAGAGAAAGTTCAAGGGATCCAATTCTGGTGACCCAAAGAACAAGCTCGAGAAGCAAATTTTCAACAAAAGGCAAAAGCCCAAACACAAGGGTAAACGAGGTGGTGATGCTAAGGCCAACAATGACACTAAATGTCATAGATGTGGCACTTTCAATCACTTTGCTAAAGATTGCCGTACTCCAAAGCATTTGGTAGTTCTCTACCAAAAGTCCTTAAAGGATGCAAAGCAAAGCAAGGACAAATCGCCAAGATATGAAGCACATTTCAATCTTGCTCCTGCTGTGACTAAGGAAGTGGGTTACTCAGACAACAATGACAACCTAGATCTCATGAAGGAGAAGCTTCCAAGTACTAATGACATGCTCATGGAGTTCACCTCAAATGACATGTTTGGAGACTTAGAATAAATTGTCTCAAGCCGAAGCTACTATCTATTTCACTATAGTGTGGGATTGTTGAATTGTTGTAATGATTTATATTGTGCAAACTCTATGTGATTTGAAGAGTTGCATTGCAAACTTGCTAGTGATGTATGTATTGTGAGTGCATTTGTATTATAATGTCATACTCATATGTTGGATATTATAATACATTTGTGTGATTATGTATGTTTTTCTATAGGATGGAATTATATATTGTTGAAAGTGGTACTAGAAACTATATTCTTTGGGAGTTGAATCTTTTCCGGACTCTTGAGAAAAGAGAAGGAAAGATTATGATCATCAATGTATGATGCTTTGCTAGTTGGTTCAGTTTGACCCACTATTATTCTCCCTAAGAGTGCTCAATTAATGAGAGAGGATACCTTATTGTATCCAGGATTAACTTGTACCCTATGATATAAAGATATCCGTAAGAATGGTCTTCATGTGGAAATACATGTAGATGGGAAAGAAGTATTAATTTACTTCACTAATCTTACGGGACATGGCAAACAAATTTATGAAAATTCCATCCCTCGAATTTGGATTGCACTATACATACATAAAACCTATATTTTTGTTGCATATAAAATAATCTCCCAAAATATATATTCATTCCAAGCATGGCATGATAGTCTAAGTCATCCTAGAGTTGGAATGATGAGGAAGATTATTAGCAATTCCATTGGTCTTGATTTGCATAAAGCAAAGTTCCCACAATCTTTGGATTTGTATGCACTACATGTGCTGAACCAAAACAAATGACTTGAAAGAATTCAAGGTGATATTTGTGGACTGATTCAGCCTGATAGTGGATTGTTCAGATAAATCATGGTATTGATGCCTCTATAAGATGATCTTATGTGTCTCTTTTAGACATGAAACCATGAATAAAGCTAGCTAAAATATTGTCTCAACTAATGTAGTTGGAGACTCACTATTCTGAACATCGAAATCAATCAATTCGAAAGTACAATGCTGTTGAATTTTCTGTCGAAAATTCAGGTTTAGCATTTTGTACGATATATCCACATTAAAATGGCTTGCCTAAGCCATTGATTAAAGAGTTTTAAACTCGTATCAAGACCAATATTGAGGAATTGCAAGTTGCCTACATCATGTTGGGATCATGCAGTACTGCACACTGCTGAATCAATCCAACCATGACTAACTGCATATTATTATATTCCCCTTACAATTGGTACGTGGAACTTAACCAAGTATTTCCCATTTGCATAAGTTTGGGTAACTTGTTTTTGTACCCATCTCACCACATCAACGGCAACAATGGGGCCATTGAGAAATTTGGGGATCTTTCTGGGATTTAAATCTCAGTCGATCGTTAAGTATATAGAACCTATGACAGATGATCTATGTACGGCCCGTTTCGCTGATAGTATTTTTAGTAAGGATCATTTTCCGGCATTAAGGGGGAGAATTGTACCATAAATTTGAATGCCTGGAAATTGATTGTAATGCAACAAGAATGTCCTTTGGAATGCGAGAAGCATGTCCTTTATGATCCACGTACTATGGACACTAAACTTTATGTTTAGAGACTTATAGATTTGCAAATGTTGCAAACAATCTGCCAAATTTGTTTACCAATTACAAAGGTGTTGTTAAACCCTTTTATCTTGCAAGGAACATGCCTGAAAGAGTGGAAGATCCTAAAGATAACCACTCGAATAATCTCTCTTGGACGCAAGAGGGGGAGAGGCAATTCTAAGATGCAAGATACGAACTAAAAGAAAGTGGTAAACGAAGATCAACTTTTGTTGATATAAATCTTTTAATAATCAATTCTTTTGAGAGAGATTTGATTGTTACCCAGCTCACATATGCGCATAAATTATGAGACTAGGAAATCTAAAGACCCTAGATCGATTGTTTTGGGAAATCATGATGATCTATTAAGGGTTCGCCATTAATTACATAGAGACTGGAGAGTCTTATTATCATTGTTGACAGTTATTTCTCTGATAAATTGCTGAAATCCTTCAAAGTGATCCAGGTCTAAATCCATGGTAGAGTGCCTGATGCGCTCAGACTGGACACACAGAAAGGATGCAATAGAAACAGAGATAGCCTTGCTCACTAAGGGAAGTGTTTTTTGGCGTTAAGCCAACACCTTCTAGTGTCCATCCTATTGGATATAAATTTGTTTTGTCCGGAAACGGAATGAAAACAATGAAGTGGTGAGATATAATGCAAGGCTAGTTACAAAGGACTTCACGCAAAGGTCTGATGTTGATTTTCAACGAAATTTATTCTCCAGTTATGAGTGGCATAACACTTGGATAATATCTTTGGCAGTACAAAATCGTCTATCTATGCAGTTGATGGACATAGTGACCACATATTTGTATGGGTCATTGGATTCTAAGATATACATGAATGTTCCTGATGGAATAGGTATATCAAATCCTGAGGCAAATAGCAACATGTTTTGTGTTAAGTTGCAGAAGTCATGATATGACTTAAAACAATCAAGCCGAATGTGGTACAATCGGTTGAGTATTCCTTAAGCATAAGGGATACATAATCAATGATGATTGTCTATGTGGTTTCATCAAGAGAACTACAATGTATATTAGCATTGTGTCTGTCTATGTTGATGATATTAATATCATTGGTAAAAGACATGACATAAATGAAGCTCGTCATCATCTGACGGAGTTTGAAATGAAAGATTTGGGTGAAAATAAATTTTGTTTAGGCCTACAGCTTGAACATTTACCATCTGGGATATTTGTATACCAAGGTTCTTACATTCAGAAAATGTTGGAGAAATTCAACATGGATGAAGCCAACCCGTGTAAGACTCCTATGGTAGTGAGATCTTTGGATATTGAGAAAGATCCTTTCAGACCATAGGATGGTGGTGAAAAGATTTTGGGACCTGAGGTTCCTTTTCTAAGTGCAATTGGAGCATTGATGTATCTTGCTAATAGTACCCGGCTGGACATTGCATTTGCGGTGAATCTACTAGCAAGACACAGTGCAGCCCCTACGAAACGACATTGAGTCGGGGTTAAGATCGTATTCAGGTATCTTAACGGCACTAGAGATCTTGGATTGTTCTATCAAAGAAATCCAAATCATAATCTTTTAGGCTATGCGGATGCAGGCTACCTATCTGATCCCCATAATAGTAAATCTCAGACATGTTTTGTCTTCATGAATGGTGGAACTGCTATCTCTTGGAAATCATCCAAGCAGACTTTAATATCCACTTCCACTAATCGTTCTGAGATAATTGCATAGTATGAAGCATCACATTAATGTGTTTGACTTCGCAGAATGATTGACCACATATTAAAATCATGTGGAATTGGTGCATTTGATGCACTAACAATTATCTTTGAAGATAATGCTGCTTGTGTTGCACAAATGAAATCATGTTACATCAAGTGTAACTTGACTAAGCATGTTACTCCCAAGTTATCTTATCCCCATGAGTTATAACAAGATGGGGGATAGAGATTCTGCAAACTATGTCATGTGATAATCTTGCTGATTTATTCACAAAATCTCTACCATATTCATCATTTCATAAATGTGTTGAAAGAATAGATATGAGAGACTTGCAGAAATCCGGGGGAGTAAATTTGAATAAATGAATTCTTTGTGCATCGTATTGTACTCTTTCCTTTATATGAGTTTTACTTTGATGGTTTCTCATATGAAGTTTTTAACGAGGCAATATCAGCATTATGTATGTCATATCATCTTGTTTTCCCCACAGGGGTTTTTTAGAGGTGATATTGTACGGGCATACACATGATTATCATGGTGTTTTCTCCTATATTTTCCCATTGGGTTTTAAGGAGTTTTATCCTGATATATCAATGTATATATAAGTTTTTCCCACAGGGTTTTTCAAGAATTAACAACTATGATGAACATTGGAGATTCCAGAAGATAATTGATCAGGGGGAGTGTTGAGAATATTCTTAATATTCTAATGATCAATTATAAGATAATGAAGGGATGATTAGCAACTGCTAATGGCAGTTACCAAGTGCCTTTACATCCTACAAACGTCCCTTGGGCATGTACTATATATATATGTAAACCATGTTTATCAATAAAGTAGAATCACTTTTCATACTTCACTTTGTACTGTTCCATTACATTATTCAACAGCTACCACCCTCGTGTGGGCCTCGTCCCCCGCCCGCACGTGAGCTACCTACGTCCAGCCGTACCGTTGTGTTAAAGCCACGTCGTTGTAGCACGTGAGCTGGCCCTACGAGTGCCGCATTTAGCAGATATAATTGGAGAAGAAGGTGGAAAAAATGTTGGATCAACTTTTTTAAAAAAATATTGATGCAACATTTTCTCCAAAAAAATGTTGGATTAAATTTTTTAAAAGAAATATTGGATTCGATTTTTCCTACACGAATGTTGGTCTAACTTTTTTTTGAAAAATATTGGTTCAACATCCGTGGAAAAATGTTGATCCAATTTTTTTAAAAAAATATTGACATATTTTAAAAATTGCTGATCATATATTTTTAGTGACCATCAAGTGGGAGGATTGAAAAATAAGATAAGGGTAACATTAGTTTTGTGTACCGGAAATTTCAACTTCTATCTATCTTTCACAAAATAAGGTACGTAGATAGAAGGGGCGCGGCAGGCGCAACAACGAACTGCTTTAGAGTTGTCAACGACGTGGTGACAGTGTGTGACACGCTTCTGCAGATAAGCTCGCTCGATCGGGTAACTTTGCTTCACAAGCTAGTTACAAAAGGAGGCTAAGCACAACAGGAGCTGGAAAGTCTTCTGAGGTTTCATCGGCCATGTTTGGATAGTAGATGTTGGTGTTAGTGGTAGTGGTGGTTTTTAACACCTTCAAACTAACATATAAAAAACTAACAACTCAGATGTTTGGATGGAGGTGTTATTTTGCATTTAAAGTAACTTTTCCAATCATTTAAAAAAAGAGAGGGAGAGAGAAAAGGGGTGGGGTCCACCAAAGTAACACCAATTTCCACCTCTTGGAGGTGTTAGTTTTTTGGAGTGTTAGTTCCAACTAACACCAAACTAACACACGTGTTTGGCTCCAAAGTGTTAGTTTTGGTGTTAGTTTGCTACAAACTAACACAACACCTCCATCCAAACATGGCCATCGTCTTTTTTCACACCACACCACACCAGTACACCACACGATCATAATGAACGAAGCACTTGCGCTCCTTGGCATTGTAGATTAATCAAGCAAAAAGGTGGTGTAACTAAGCCACCGATTTTGCCTACATTTTCTTCTGGAGCTAGCGGAGCCCGGGGCTTGAAGCAATGTTCACCATGATTGCTTGCTTCCACATCACCATATATTCAGCTTAAGGGTGCAAAGGGGTAACCATTAGGTGCACCTCCGAACCTCTTTAGTTCAATCATTTGTACTACTTTTTCAAAATTTTGAAGAAGTAGTACAAATAATTGCACTAAAGAGGTTCGGAGGTGCACCACATTATAATCAACTTGCACCCCTAATTCAGCTACAGTTTTTGTTCCAGCTGCTATCTGCAAGACTGCAAATAAAGCATCTAGCCAGTAGTGCTGCGCCCCACAAATAAATCCAAACAAAACGCTCGTGTTGTGTGGCAACAAATTAAGACCACCCACACCGGCAACACCAGAAGACGGATGGCGTTTTTTGCCCCGCAGCGGCGTCATGCAAGCGTGCGGGGAAAAGCGTTGTCCTCCCGCTTCCTTCAGATCCAGAGGGATCGAGAGGGCTCCGCGAGGGTCCACTGCGTCCTGTTGCTGCCGTCCCAACGACCTCGCGCCATGTCGGGGAGGACGCACGCCGTCCGTCGGCCTGCTGCTTCTCCTCCTGCACACGCGTTGCTCCTCCACGTCCGTAGGGTGCGCCGCCTCGGGAGCTCCGCCGCCACTGCTGCGCTGCTGGTGCTTGGTCGGGAGAGGGAGGGAGGCGGCGGAGCTGAAGTGCTCCATGCAGGGTTTATTTTATCGGTAATGAAAAAACCGGAGGTCGGTGAGAAACGCGTTTATCGGATTTCTCGGAAATTTTCCGGATTCGTCGTTTTTCTTTCGAATAAAAATTTAGAGAAAAAATCTTCAATTTATTAAAAAACAACCTAGATTGTTTCCAAACAACCTAACATGAAAGCAATGCATAGAAATGGGATAATATTTAGATTTTTGAAAGTTGATGAGGTAGTATTAGTTGGTTTGAACGATTTTTCGGTGGTAAAATAAAAAACCGCTCCCAACCGAGAAACGCGATTTTCGGATTTATCGTTTTTTTATCGCCGAGAAAATAAACCCTGGCTCCATGGACGCACGGCGCCATGCTCCGAATCCACACCGGAGACCTCAAGGAGGAGCTCGAAGCCGCACTGGAGACCTCGAGGAGGAGCGCGAGCCGTCGCTGGGAGGACGCCGACCATGTCCACGCGCGCCGTCGGTGAGGGAGTACGTCCTCACGGAGGGCCCCCTGCCGCACCACCTCGCCGCCGGGGATCCGGGACGCGAGCTCCTCCGTCGGGACCTCCATGCCCGCCGCCGCCGAGGGGGGCGAGAGGGTCGCTCGGGGGGGCGGCGGTTGCGGCGGGGAGGTGGAAATGCGCGGCGAGGTCGGGGGAGCGAGGCCATGCCGATGGAGCGGTCGGTGAGCGCGACGAGCTCGTGGACGAGGCGGCCGGCGAGAGGTCGACGGAGGCGGCGTCCGAGGAGGCCGCGCGCGGTGCGGCTCGGCCCGGCGCACCAGGTCCTGCACCCGGCCCAGCTTCGACACCAGTCACGCCCGCACGCCGCAGTCCCCGTCCGCCATTGCTGCTGCAACAATCAACCCAGGCTCGTTCGTCAGCGCCGGACCGTTGCTGCTCTCCGATTTGAGCAAGACGGGAGGTCGACCGTGGTGGATCTGCCGCCTCTCGCCAGGAAGGAGGGAGAGAAGCGACCTGGCGCTGCCGGCCCGTCGCTGTCGGAGATTGTGCGCGCGCCGGTGCTCCCTATCGTCCAGGCCAGGCGCCGTTACAGAGGGAGGGGATCCACGCCAGAGCGGGGGCGGAAGGAGGGGATCCGCGCCGGAGGGGAGGGGGATCCGCGCCGGAGGGGGAGGGGATCCGCGCCGGAGCGGGGGCGGGTTCGCCGGAGAGGCCGGTCTCGCCGGTGCCGGCGCCGGCCTCGGCCCCGAGCCCATCCCGCTGCGGAGAAAGAGGAGGGAGGGGGTTGGCCGGTTGGGTGGGTGGGGGAGGGGGTTGAAGAGAGAGAGTGTGGGAGGGGCGGTTGGGTGAAGATGGGGGTGAGGAGGGGGTAAAAAATTGTGTGTGTGCCCTAGAGGAGAGGTTTAAAGGAAGTTGAGTGCGGGGAATTGGAGATGAAGGAGAGAATCTTAATGATTAGATAGCATATTCCGTTTTGAAGGAGAGAATAAACGGATACGTATTGTGGATGGTTCCCAAGGTCTCCCGGCGCGGACACACAACTGCCTGCCCCGCCGGATGCGCCCGCGCGTCGCGCGCGCCGTGTAGGCAGCCGCCGCATGCATATGGCTGTAGCTGGCAGCCATGATTCCTGAGGCTGAGATGAGACGGGCTGATCAATGGATCGATCGGCGGTGCGCTCCCAATCTCTGGTCACATCACGTCTCGCATGCGAGTAAGAGTACAAGGCGCCCGTGTGCGTACCAACAAGCCTTTCTCCCGTAGCTAGGGCGGCGTGCCCACGGACGGAGCTGAGATTATACGCCTCCGGCCGGAGCACACAAGAACGCCGCGCGCGCCACGCGTGCGTGCGTGCGGTGCGGTGCGCACACAAGAACAAGAACGCATGCAGTGGCAACTCGTTCGCCGAGATAACCGCACACGGCCAGACTGCAGTAGCGTAAGCGCTTTAAGCCAGCGAAAATTAACACGCAGCATTTCCGGCCTCTTGTGTTTGTAACTAATTCATTTATTCAAGTATGGTAATCCGAGGCGGTAGTGCTGCGAGCAGCAGCACAGCACGCATACACACACGTCGGGTGAACATGAACTGACGAAGATATAGACGGATGGCTAGGTGATTACCACTACTAGTAGCTGCTAGTATCGTGCAATGCATGTCTCATGGCCACCGTGCCCGGCGAATCGGCGACGACGGCTAGCTGCCGATCGATGATGACACGGTGGATCAGGGGCACTTGTGCTTGCCGTCCTTGGTGGTCATGTTGGCGTAGCAGGGGCAGACGTTCTCGTTGCCGGAGGTGCCCGGCGGGACGCAGTCGCAGCGCTGGCAGCAGGTGTTGCACGCCCTCAAACACATCTTGGGCCGCCCGGACTTGCTGCACCGGAACGAGCAGCTCGCGCCGCAGTCTGCGCATGCAAACCAGGGGGTCATCATGCGCATGCAAACCACACGGACGGATGGGAATTTAACAAAACAAAAGAGAAGAATGATTTCAAGGCCAAGTGATGAATCATGCATGGAGTATATGTTAGGGGCATATGGTGAGCTTACCGATGGCGTGAGCCAGTCCATGGGGAGCGGTGGTCTGCACAGAACGCAAAGAAAACAAACACAAGGTTTCATCAGAACGCGCGCGCGCGCGCTCTTTCACGATTGATATATCAAAGAGAACGAATCGAGACGGGAAGCGCTTTAATTAGTTGGTTTATCCTTTAGGACATGGTGGCTGGTCACCTCGACGAGGAGCAGGAGGACGACCAGCGAGAGCGCGAAGAGCAGCCTGGTCTTGCCCATGGCGGCGGCCTGCGCGCGGTGAAGCTTTCGCTTGCTTGCTCGAGAGACGCGCGCGCAGAGATAGCGCTTGTGGTTCGCTTGTGAACTTGTGTGCGCGGTGAGGGAGATGAGGAGAGCCTCTGGCCGGAGCACGGGGCCCAATTTGTAGGCCGGCCGGCCGGGCAGCCGTGGGGTTGGAGAGGATTCCGGTCGACGCGCACCGGAACAGCACGGTGTGGGCGCGCGGCACACTTGCGCCACGACACGACACGAGCCCGGCGTGCGCGCGCGCGCCGTTGGGACGGTTCCGTGCTGCTCGATCTCTCTCTGCTCGTTCTCTCCACCAAGGCACCAACGCGACGTTACACACACAAAGCTTCTCGATCGCAAGCCCCCGACAGGGCTTGCCTGACGAGGCGTCTGCACTCGGCAAGCCTGCCATTAGGAGCAAAGCTTAATTGACGCCACGCTATCTCGGTGCACGGTAGTGGAGGCTTGATTCGGTAGTAACCACCAAGCGATGACTCATGACTAGACATCCAGTCCGAGTGTGTCGTCGGTTGCCACATCGAGGCCCAGGCGATGGCGTGGTCGGTCGCGCTTGTTTTGCCTGCATCAGGAAACCGCCCACCGGACGACACCAACAGCAAACGCTTCAGCATAATTCGGGAAAAAAAACGCTTCAGCTTATCGCTCGTCAAACCCCCACGACTACAGTCTACAAGTGCCATTATTTCCCACTTTACTTTCTTTTATGTAATTTACAGAAGACTACCGCTCGTCAAAACGATTCCGCTGTCAACGCTTGGAGTGTCGTCATGAGCGTATAAATTCCACATGGTGTTTAACTTAGGAAATTAACACGCAATTAATTCTTTAATTATGTTCCTATAAAAATAAATGAGAACCATTAATTATTTTTAGAACAAATAGTGAGCATACACATTGATAAATTTGTCCGCGCACACTTTACTTATCACATGACACGGAAAAAAAGCAACAACGTCGATCTAAAACATTCAGCTAATTTACTAAACTCGCTATAAAAATTATGTTTGACAGTGCATTCATCTAGCATTATGGATCGATGTTAATATATTTTTAAAGAGATATAGTCATATATAGTTGGTGAAAATAATCGGATGCTCGTAGCCTAAGAGGGGATGGGGTGAAATTAGGCAATCTAAAACCTTAACATATGGCTTCACTGCTTTTGCCCAAATATAAACTAGAAAATAATCTTTAGATGTGCAACTAAGGTTGTTCTAGTGTGAAACTCTCATCCAAAACAAGGTTCGCAACCTATAGCCAATCCTAGCATGATACTACTCTAAGAAAGTAAAGGCAAGCAAAGATTGCAAGAAAGTAAATGCGGAAACGTAAAGAGGGATGAGAGGAAGCAAACTCTTGACACGCGATTTATCCCGTGGTATTGGTAGACACTAAGCCACCCTTAGTCCACGTTGTTGAAGCACTCACACAAGCGTATTGTTTCCCGTTCACCAAGTCTCTCCCAAGAGCACCACTTGACTCGCCACAAAGGCTCACCACTTAGGCACTCGCCAAGCTCCCTTGGTCACCTTGATGCCACCTCCACTAAGGAGCTTCTCCACAAGAAAGGGGGGTCTCCACGTCCCCGCACAAAGTGTCATCGCCACTCCACACCAAGCTGGAGGGTCGAAGACGATTGCCGGTGAGCCACCTAGGCCCCAAGGCTTCCGGCGAACCTTGTACACCTTGATTCACTCAAGAATCACCTCACAAGTTTGGCACAACCTTGCACTCACTCAGCTCTAAGCTAAGTCTAGCACTAAGCACATACACTAAGCATATGCAAGTTTATGAATGAGCAATTAAGCACTTGGATGGATTGGATATGATCTTCTAGGTGTCTTGCACTCCTTTGCACTTCCACACAATTCAGCAACCTCAAGGTGAGTGGAGGGGTATAAATAGCCCAAGACACTCAGCTAGCCGTTCGGTTTAAACGGGTTTAAACGGTAAATGTAGGGTAACCGCGTAGTTTAGCCCCTAGTCGGTCTCCTAAACGGTTGACCCGTTTAGTCGGTCAAAAACGGTGAAAAACGGGCTGAACGGGCTGAACGGAACGGTTTTGAGGCGGTTTTAAACGGTTTTTGGCCCGTTTATTGGACCGTTTAGGAAATAGAGAAGGATTCAAAGGCCTTCTTTTGCCTGGGCTGGCTTTTCATCATGGCCCATCCCATCACAAGCTGTGCAGATGACCTAAGCAGGAGGGAGGGCGCCCCACATCTGCCCCTCACGACCTCACTCGCCTCCCGCCGCTGCATCCGCGCCGCCTGCGCCTGTGCGCCGCCGGATCCGTTTGCCTGCGTCGCCGCCGGGTCCCCGGTGTCCGTCGCCGGCGGGAAACGGGCCGTCATCCCTCCCTCGACTCACACGCGGCGGCAGCAGCTCCAGGCCGCCGGCGGCAACAGCTCCAGCGTCCAGGCGGGTAGCTTCAGCAGACAGCAGTTCAGCCTCCAGGCGGACAGTTGCAGGCCTGCAGCAGTGCAGCGTCCTCTCCCAGGCCGTTGTTCAGCAGTTCAGGACTTCAGGTATTGGCGTATTGCTTCAAACTTCCTCCCTCGAGTCTTCTCCCCCATCCTCTGTTCATGAGTTCATGTTTATCATTTAATTTTTATTAGTGTTTTGTTGTTAGCGGTTAGCACTTAGCAGATACTTGATTAGATACATGTGCACTTAGACTTAGCACTTAGCAGTCTTAGCTCTTTGCAGAATGTCAACTGGTGCATCAAATCCTAGTTCTGCTGGTACTGTGGACAAACCAGTATCCCTTAAGAGGAATTCTGAGGACATAGGATGGGAATATGGAGTCCTGGTTGATCCTAATGATTTGAATGTAATACAATGCAAACTATGTCCTAAAGTTGTGAAGGCAGGCATTTATAGATTGAAGTTGCATATTGCTGGCAAGAGAGGACAAGTGAAACCATGCCCGAATGCCACACCTGAGGACAGGGAAAGGTGCAAGCAAGCTATTGAGGATTCTAGCAAGGCTAAAAAGGCAAGAATACTAGAACAACAGGAGGTTAGAGAGAATGTTGTCATTGATGTTGCATCAGACAAGGAGGATGAGACCGGCCTTGATGAAATTGGAAGCTCATCACAA
Organism: Cenchrus americanus; assembly: GCA_947561735.1. Classification (NCBI taxonomy): domain Eukaryota; kingdom Viridiplantae; phylum Streptophyta; class Magnoliopsida; order Poales; family Poaceae; genus Cenchrus; species Cenchrus americanus. The sequence goes on along the minus strand of OX387239.1, from coordinate 197,224,031 downwards.
GCACCAGTTGGTCCTATGGACAAGTATACAAAACCTCTTGATGCTAGTTCTTTGGGCAAGAAGATTCATCAAACAAAAATCAGTGAGCATATAAGGAACGAAAGGCTTCATAAATTGAAGAGATATATTGCAAGGTGGTTGTATGTGCGAGGTATGCCAGCAGTTTAGGTTTCCTAATCAGATTCTTACTTTTTCCAGATCTGCTCAGTCATGCAATTTTCTAATTTTGTTTGCTTTAATTTCCAGGTATACCTTTCCATGCCATCAATAATGAAGAATTTGATCAGATGCTTGAAGCCACTGGCCGCTATGGCCCAGGTGCAAAGAAGCCGTACCAACATGAACCGCGAGAGAAGTTGTTGTATGAGGAAGTTAGTGACACAAAAGAAATGATGAAAGTGCAAGAAAGAGAGTGGGCCAAGAATGGTTGCTCCATTATGACTGATGCCTGGACAGATCAGAAGAGACGAAGTATAATGAATTTGTGTGTGAATTGCAGCATTGGTACAAGTTTTCTTGAATCGAAGGAGGTCTCATCTGAATCCCATACTGGTGAACTAATATTTCAGTATATAAACAACTGCATTGTGAAAGTAGGTGCAGAAAATGTGGTCCAAGTGGTCACCGACAATGCCTCTAACAACATGGCAGCAAAGAACTTGTTGTATGTGGAGAGGCCAAACATCTTTTGGAGCTCATGTGCAACTCACACCATCAATTTGATCCTTGAAGGTATAGGAAATCTGAAAAAATTCAAGGGCACAATTGATCAAGCAAAGGCACTCACTATTTTCATTTATGCACATCATAAAACATTGTCTTTGATGAGAAAGTTTACAAAGAAGAGGGACATCATTCGGCCAGGTGTGACTAGATTTGCTTCCAATTTTCTCACTTTGCAAAGCTTGTATGAGAAGAAAGACCAGCTAAGGATAATGTCTCAAAGTGATGAATGGGAAAGACTAAACCCAGTCAAGAAGACTGTCAAAGGTGTGCAAGCAACAGCCACATTAGTGAAGCCCAATTTTTGGAATGAAGTTGCACTTTGCTTGAGGGTATTTGAGCCATTAGTCAAAGTACTTCGCATGGTTGATGGGGATATCAAGCCATCAATGGCTTTTATCTATGGAGAGATCATAAAGGCTAAGAAAGACATTGTGGTGGCTGTAGGAAATATTGATAAGGCTGTGATTATTTGCAATTCTATCATTGAAATCATTGATACGAAGATGAAGGATAGGTTGGACTGTCCATTGCATAAGGCTGCATACTTCTTAAATCCCTACTATAGTTACAATGATCCATCTATCTTTGAATCTGAAGAAGTAATGGATGGGTTCATTTTAACTGTTGAAACATTTTATCATGGTGATTATGACAAGCAAAATTAGGTGCTGAATGATGATGTGCACAAGTTCAAAGATCAAGTTGGCCACTTTTCCAGAAATGTTGCTCTAGCTGGTTGTAAGGACTTTGATTTCAGCCCAGGTATGCAAGTCCAGCAGCTAACACTCATTTAGAATTGAAATTCAGATCTGCAATATTTTATTGTCTAATAAATTCTTATTCTTGTGCAGCCAAATGGTGGGGAAATTATGGAACACAGGTTCCAACACTACAAAAGATGGCTATCAGAATCCTCTATTTGACTTCAAGTGCATCTGGTTGTGAAAGGAGCTGGAGTTGTTTTGAAGGGGTAACATTTCAAAACAATTATTCCAAATCTGATATACTTTTGTTCTACATACAGTTCTTCACTTAAATCTGATTTTTTTTTCTAGATTCATACAAAGAAAAGAAACAAACTGACATGTGAAAGGGTGGAGCAGCTTGTCTTTGTTCGGTTCAATCATCTACATGCAAAAAAGAAAAAGATGGTACACAAAGACAAGAAGATTGATTCCCTTCTAGCATCCGAACCAACATTTGCTCAAGGTTGGATTGTGGAATGTGAAGATGATGAAGGCTCCGATGTTGAGCTTGCTACAGGGCTGACATGGAAGCAAATTTCAGAAACTTGTGGGCCTGAGGAGGTCACTCAACTTCGTAGAAGTGCAAGATTGAACCAAACAAGAGAGATTGAAGATGATGTCCACTCAGAACCTGAGGAAGAACAACCATTAGCATTAGATGAAGAAGAAATTGAGTTTGAGCCTGAGGAAGAGGAAGAGGAAGAGGGACAAAAATATAAAATGATGACTGATCTGTGAACTGTGACAAAAATAGCCTTTCCTATTTGGCTATTTCTATCTGTATGACTGTATGAACCTGAACTACCAATTGTGCTTGTTTTAATTTCGTTGGCCTGTGGTATGTGTTGTGGGCTTGTGGCTTGTGGTATTTGTTGTCAGCTTGTGGCCTGTGGTTGTGAAAGAAACTAAGAACCTTGTGTGTGTTTAATTGTGATGGTTTATTCCATTGGCTACTGTGTTAATTTCTGGAATAGTCTTGAGTTTTGAAATTTGATCATAGTTTCTTGCTAATAGTCTAATACAGATCTTATATTCATTTTTTAGCCCTATAGCCTATAGGTACACTGGTACATGCATTGTTGATTGAGAATGGACATCAAGGAAGAAAAATGGTCTACACTCTACAAAAGGTGTGTTAAATTCTCATTCATACAAGTAATTTATATTTTTTATGTGCTACAGTAGAAAACTATTTAGTCCGTTTAAACACCGTTTAAAACCGTCAAGACCGTTTAAACACTAAACAGTGGGTCACCGACTAGCCTCCGTTTAGTGTTTACGTTAACATTGCTTAAAAGTTGACCGTCAGATGAACCGACGCCTACTTTTCAGGAGCACCGGTTCATCCGGTGCCCCTCCCACGTCACGTAGCCGTGAAGTTCTATGTCAGAACTGCTCTGACGCTATGCACCGACGCTACGTCGGATCATCTGGTGCTGAAGGATTCTTCGCCAAAACATCTCTATTGGTTTCTTCGTAACCATCGGATGGACCGACGCTTCTCCTTGCAATGGCGTCAGTTCATCCGGTGCTTAAGGCTTCGTCTTGGCGCGTCTTTGTCTTGATTCAAATTGAGCGTCGGATAGACCAACGGTGTCCTCTCTCAGACCGTCGGATCATCCCGTGCTACTGTCTTCGTTCCTCCTCCTCTGCAATTCATCCGGTGCATCTGGAAACCATCGGATCATCTGACAGTGTCATCTTCATTTTGCCTGCCGCACAGTGTACCAAGTGCACCGACGCTTGCACCGACGGTACCGACGTTTCATCCGACAGTGCCCTTTTTCTTCTTTTCATTTACGTCTTCAACTTGGATCTTTGCTTCAACTTAACATACTTAACGTGCCATCACTTATAGCCTCAAAATATATGTCCATGGTATGTTAACTTAACATGTCCATGTTGTGTTAACTTGTGGTTTGACATGTTAACTTGGGCATGGTATGTTAACTTGTGGTAACATTCATGGGACCTAGTAATGCCTACAAAGACATGCTAGACAATGTGGTTGGTCTCATTACTTGTGTTAGCATGAATCACCAAAATCAACTCAAACAAATGGCAAATGGGCCCATGTTCGCTACAATTGAACAATGTAACTTAGGATAAAATCAAAGTTAACTATATATAATTTAGGATGGAGACTTGGAGAGAGCACAGCGCATAGATACTTAATTTGGTAACAGCTATCAAGAGTGTCGAATTCAAATGTATTATGGCTACCCCAATTGAGGTAGATATGGCGTGGTCGATCATGTTGCACCACCAAGTGGAGGACACCGAAGGGGACCTCACCTAATCGGTCATCAAAACACGACTACAAAGGGCTATTTTCTTGTTTTCTTTTGTTTGCCATTTTGTAAAGTGGCCAATTTTAATTGCAATGGACCTAGCTACTAATTTCTTTGCGGCATTCAAAGTTCAATATATAATGTGATGTGCGAACTTATTAGCACGCAACTAAATAATTTTGCGAACACTTTTTTCAAAAAGAAATTGAAGCATGCATGGTAGAAATGTGATTCTACTAAGTATATGGAGTAACTCATTGTATGATCCTCGCAAAATAAATGGAAATGTGATCATATTTTTCATATGAATAAATTTGTCTACACACTTTCTCTGTTGCACGATTCAACAAATTCGCTGGAGCTCCGTGGTTGGTATGTCGCTTGTAGCACTTAGTGTTTTTACGGCCTCACGCTGAGTCCATCAGCGGGAGGCAAAATTGCATTGCCTCTCTCCTCAAACGCATCCGTCGTAGCCGGCAGCTCGCAGGGAGGGAGCAGGGGAAGGGGTTGCGTCGTCGACCCGAAGCCGCTGCCGCCGCCGCCATGGATGTGCTCGAGGAGGAGGGACGCTACTACCGCCGCCATGGATGTGCTCGAGGAGGGACCACTGTAGCACGCCGATTCCGCCACGCGACCGAGGAGGAAGGGAGGGAGCTCATCCGCGGCGCAGCTTCTCTCGGGCACGCGGAACTCCGATTCGCTGCCGCTCGCCGTCTCCACGCACAAATCGAGGTGTGGCCGTCCACAGGGAGGGGGACGAGCTCTTCCACCACCGCCAGCGTAGGAGCTCCTGCTCCTCCACCTCTGCGCAGCCTCCGCACACCGAGAGCTCTGCGCCTCCATGGGAGGAGAGAGGAGCACTGCCGCAGAACGTCGGCAACCGTCGTCCTGCTTCTCCTCCACCTCCGCTGGTCCTCCTATTCCCAGCCAAGGAGTGGTGGTGCGGCTCGATTCCCGCCGCCGCCACCAACGCCTTCTGTGACCCCGAATCCGCCTCCGCCTTGGGCCTGCTCTGCCGCGGGAGAAGAGAAAGGCGGCCCCGAGCATGAGCGGGGGAGAGGTCGCGGCGGGACAAGGGGATGGCGGCGCGGGCTGCTCTGCCGCAGGAGAAGGGGAGAAGGGGGCGGAGCAGAGGAGATTTTGCCTCGCATTCTTGGAGATGACCAATTTTGCCTCTTCGATTTATCTACTGTGGGTGATGCAAATGAGGGAATGCGGCCTCCTGTATGTTGCCGCCTCTTGTTGGAGTTAGTCTCACGGTGGTTGTCATCGGGGAGAAATGGGTCACTTTGAATAAAGATAGCAACAAAGATCATGTCTGGTGTCTTGTGCGATTCAGTAATGCCCTGTAGGTTCAGTTGTATTTTTACGCCGTGTAGGCTCAGTTGTGTTTAGCCACCAAAGATCGTGTCTGGTGTCTTGTGTGATTCCGTAACGCGGATAGTGGTGATGTGCTCGTCGACATTGATACTGTACGCATGCCTACCCTATACCTTTGTCATTCTCAAAGGGTAATTTTGTTTATTTTTTATATACGATTTATTATTGTCTTTTTCCTCTTTCATGTGTGGGCTGGGCCTATCCAATTCTGCAAGGTTGAAGACTTATATATATACTAGCAATTATGCCGGTGCGTTGCAACAGGAGAACATTGTTAAAATTTTCTTTTGGGGAGTGGATGGGCAGAAAGCGATGGGAGGTAGGGAAAGGGGAGAGAGGGGCGCCGACTTGGTGGTGGCGATGAAAGGGAGGCTGCTGGAGGCCAGAAGGGAGAGGACTCGAGTGAGGATAAGTTGGTGTGGGACTAGAGAGAGAAGGGGTAAGTGAGGAGCTAGCGGACATGAGTTGGATTTCAATCGAGAGAAATTAAAATTTTGGGTTCGTGACTCCAGCCATCACCACCGGTGATCGAAATCCATCACTGTCGGGTTTTAGAAACCCGTCTGTGATCAGGGTTCACATTACCGTTCACTACGGGCCGGAATTCCGTGCTAACCGGTGCTACCAAACCGAGAATTCCGTGCTAACCGGTGCTACCGGACCGGCCCGGTAGCACAACCGGTCGGTTTTTCACCCCTAACCGAACCTAAAAACCAGCCACCTCGGTAAACCGTCCGGTAACACCGATTAACTGATCTGCTTTTTTTTCGGAAGACCGACCCAATTCCGGTAATTAGAACCCTAGTTCCGCCGGTTTTTAAAAAACGGCAGTGACGACTCTTCACCATCGGTTTGTGCAAAACCGTTCGTGATGTTCATTTCTGTAGTAGTATGCATTAGTAAGCATGGGTATAATTATCGACGCAAGCAGCTTGGCTTGCCCCCTACCAATAAATTAGTGTGCATTGTTTAGTCAGGCACACATTGTAAATTTTGAACACCAAACACATGTTCATTTCTTTCGAGCTGATGAACGATGGTATATATAGCTAAATTTTATATGCATATTTTTTAAACAAAAGAATAGTATGTCTACTTTACCAATGAACAGCTAAATATATATGTTAACTATAGGACGCACGGTCCAACCAGTTCACAAAAGGAATAATTGTTATTAAACACAATCTAATGTAGACCAGATGGTTTTAAGGATTTTGGTTTCGATTCCCACCATAGCATAAATTTTGTGGGGCTTTCTATTTGTTCTCTCACATAAAAATGGTACTCCCCCGTCCTGAAATATAAGACATTCTAAAATTTTTAGGACAAATTAAAAAAGTCGGAAAATGTCACATATACCCTTAGCTAATGATAATTAAAGGTAAGTTTCTAGTTAACAAGTGCAATATTTGGCAAGTCTTTAATTAAGTTGATTGAGTACTTACCAAAAACTCCTAAGATGCCTTATATTTGGAGAAAAATTTTAAACCCTTAAATGTCTTGTATTTCAGGACCGACGGAGCAGCCCGGACTTTTCTTTCCCACGTGGTTGCCGTCCGGTTGGCGGCGGCGCAACCCGCCTGTTTCCTTTTTTTCCAGGCAGGGTCGCTCCGGTTTCCCTGCGCGGACGGAGTCAGGACGCCCGGTTTTACACGGATTAAGCGAACAAAAGCTGGTTTTCTTCGGTTTACCGCAGGAACAGACGGTTTTCTTCTGGTTTAGCAGGTAAACGTCGGTCTTTTTACCGTAACCTCTACGAATTCGGACGACGTAAAAAAAAAGCAGAAACAGTTCTGGCTTTAATAATATAATATACTAGCACAATGCCCGTGCGTTGTCACGATCAAATTTTATAATAAATAGTATCTCACTCGATTACGTATCCCACTCGATTTCGGATGACGTACCAAAAAATTAGGCAGAATCAATCCTTGCTTTAATATTATATATATAAGGTAGAGATATAAAATAATAATAACAATAATAATAATAATAATAATATTGTTATTGTTGTTATTATTATTATTAGGTAGCGATAGAGATATTTAATTTTCTTCGATTTTATGAAAATAAATAGTCGAATTCAACATTGGCAGAATAGCCACGAACCACCGTTTGAAACGGCGGTTGGAAACCTACCGCCGTTTTAAACGGCGACAGGAACCTACCGCCGCCACGAAGGGCAGTTAGTACCTACTGCCAATTGAATTGGTGGTAGGTTTGCAACAGCGGCGGCAGGGCAAGTATGGTTGGCGGCAAGCTTCCTTGCAGCTACCGCCAGTTGAAAGGGTGGTTTCGACGAGCCTACCGCTGTTTCAACTAGCGGTAGGCTTCATTTTTCCATTTTTTTCTTTTTTTTCTTTTTGGTTTTTCTCAATACTATAAATGCGAAATAACAGGCAACTGAATGCGAAAATACATAAAATAATTGCAACAAACAAAGTACTGTACACGACAAGTGTCCAAATACAAATCTAAATATGACCGCGTTTCGTCGGTAGTGGGGGGCCTTGGTGCTCCCTTCTCCTCGCCGCTGCCGCCGCCCTCTGTGCAGCCCTCGTGTGGTGGGTCGGGTACGTGAGGGGGTCGCGTGGATGGCGATCGCGTCCTGCGACCGCCAGCTCGGGGGCGGTGTCACTAAGGGAGCATCTAAGCCTGACGGGATAGCCCCCGGTGGATGCCTGTGGAGTCGCTGAGCCCGACGTGCCGCCCCCGCTCCGGTGGGCCGCCTATGGAGTCGCGAGCCCGACGTGCCGGCCCCCGCTCCGGTCGGTGCCCGTGGAGTCGCCACGCTCGACGAGGCCGCCCGCGCCTCCGCCTCCACCGACGTTGCCGCCTCCAACGCCTCGCCTGCACGCTGTGCCGAGTCATGGAAGTCCTCCATCATCGCGCGCTGCTGATCCTGCGTCAGCTGGGTCACGGGCGGGCTCCCGGTAGCTGTAGTGCCCCGAGCCTCTAGAACGCACGGTCCCTAGCTCTGCCCCGCAGATCGCGGAGTGGTAGGATCGGTGTGCCGTGTCTGTCCGCTCATCGAAGAGCTCGGGCAGCACGTACGGCAGGGGCTCCCGAGGAGGACGAACAGCACCAACAGGGGGCTGCAGACCCACCGCCTACTGATGAGCCATAGCTGCAAAAAAATAAAATATAAAGTCACACATGATTTCTAAGAATTTCCAAAACATTTTCTACAATTTCTAAAGTGTTTATAGGAATTTCCAAAGCATTTTCTACAATTTCTAAAGTATTTCTAAGCAAAGCATTTCTACAATTTCTATAGTATTTCTAGGAGTTTCAAAAGCATTTCTACAATTTCTAAAGTATTTCTAGGAATTTCCAATGCATTTCTAGGAATTTCAAAAGCATTTCTACAATTTATAAAGTATTTCTAGGAATTTCTAAAGCATTTCTACAATTTCTATAGTATTTCTAGGAATTTCAAAAGCATTTCTACAATTTCTAAAGTATTTCTACTAATTTTCGAAGCATTTTTACAATTTCTAAGAATTTCCAAGTATTTCTAAAGTATTTTCTAAACTATCTCTATATTTTCTAAACTATTTCTAGATTTTTCTAAACTGATTTTTCTAAACTATTTCTACCATATTGACTAAATATAAAGTATCGGAAACATATCTGATGCACACCGAAGAAGAACACGGTAGGTGCCTGCCGCCGTTTGAAACGGTAGTAGGTTTCCAACCGCCATTTCAAACGGCGGTTCGTGGCTATTGCTGCCAATGTTGAATCCGACTATTTAGTTTCGTAAAATCGAAGAAAATTAAATATATATAAAAAAGTTCAAGGTTGAAGGGCTTAATGGGCTTGCAGATTGGGCTCATTACGGCTCAAACACTTAATGCAGGCCTTCGGTGTTAATCTGTTGCCAGCATCAAGGCATGTTTGGATCGCTTTTAGTCTCATGACTAAAATTAGTCAGGCTAAAAAGTTTTAGTCACCCCTAGTTTGGAAGCAAGAGCTAAAGTGTATTAAAAGAGCATTAAAGTCCATATTTCTCTCTCTTTCTCTTCTCTCCCCTCTTCCTCTCTCCTCTCTCTCCTCTCCCATGGTGGACATGGCTTGAGCTATTGGCAGCATGCATGTGGTCATTAATGAGGAAAGAGGAAGAGAAGATTTTAGTCCCTTTTAGCTTCCCAACCCCCTACTAGCAAAGTTTAGCCTCAAGACTAATTTTAGCCTCACTTTAGCCTCACCTGTTTGGAAGTTTAGCTCCTGCTAGAAGCTAATTTTAGTCGGGCTAATTTTAGTCCCTATGATTCAAACATGCTCTCAATCGTATCAAAGATTTGCGCACCGACGTCAAATTTCAAACCAGTAATATTCGGTCAAAAGTTTAGCAATTCAAGGCTTCAGATTTTCATGCGTGTGACACTAGTTTGGATTTTTGGAATCAGGAATGCTTCTCGCTGCTCAAACGACCGTTCGTTTTTACGGTACTGACATGGTAGTCTTGGTTTGTTTCGAGAGAAAAAATCGCCACTTCATTCGCATACGATTTGCTCGGAGAAAATCTTGTTGGTTTGGTGCGCACGATAAGTGCAAGCGAACAAGCCGAAAAGTTTTAAGCCCCGGGCAGCTTTTGAATTCTCTGCTTCAAAGATCGCGACGTCTCCGTTGCTGCTGGTGGAAAGCGATCGATTCCCCCGAGGCGGTAGCTCGCCGGCCTGGCCAGCTTGGCGGCGGGGAAGAGACGAACAACGGCGGCAGGTGGAGCATCATATGCAGTCTTTGCAGCGTGACTTCTGCCTTGTAGACAATCGCGAGCCCGCGGATCGCTCGGCCGCCGCCACGGTCCACGGTCCACCTACGGATGCCCACTTTTAGGTTTTAGCTTGTGATGTCCCACGTGTCGCGCGAAGGCGGCATCCCGCGAACACGTTCCCGTATGAGTGGTGACAGGGAAGATAGTGGTACGGATATTATCCGTCCGACCGACCGACCGAAAGGGTTAGACACTCAAATGGTAAGACCGCATTCGTATCCGGACATTTAATATCCATAACTATCGTACTGCAGTAGTATCCGAAAATTCAATATTGACAGTACGTTCGTTTTTGGTGGTGGCCATCGTAAATCTTGATTCGTTTGGCATGGTGATAGCTTGATTTATTCCGAGAGAAAAATCTTGTTGGCCGATTCTTTGGTGGTCGGTTTGTTTCGAGGGAAAAATCTTGCTGGCCGGTACGGTGGCTGATAAGCCGAACGAACAGGCTGTGAATTTCTATGATTCAAATATGATGAATATCACTATTCGACAAAAAAAATATACTGTCGATCCGAGAATCCTTTCAGAGAAAGAAAAGTTATCTGTATCTGTATCCACAGTATCCGTCTGTATCCGATCCCTTTTCATCCCTAAGCGGTGAGACATTGCCATTTTTGCTTGTCGTGCCGGCGCTGCGGCGCCGCCCGCCACGTGGCTACTGCAGCATAAACTGCGTCGTGGATGCACACGCACACACCAAAGCCCGTTGATGGATGAGCTTTGTTGACCGCGTGGTTCACAGCGTGTTCGTTTGGATGGTGGCTGATGGATGGTACTGGTTTGTTCTGAGAGAAAAGTACTACAGACGTTTATTCTGAGAAAAAAAGTGTTGGTAGCCGATAAGCCAATCGAACAAGTGTACGTACTCAAACCCTCCCCAATCTCTCTTATCGCGATCACGAGCACGGCAAATGAAGTCAACTTGTTGGAAATATAGAAGTGGACACGACGGCGTAGGCTAGCACCGTAGCACGCAGCTTGCTCATCCCTGGCGTGCGGCGTCGCCGCTGTCCCCGATTTCCTCCAGAGTCCACGGCTATATATAACGTCCTCCCCAACCGCAGCTGCGGCGACTAGAGGCTAGGCAATCAGCTTGCTGGCTGGCTCCCGGCTCCGGGGCTCAGAGACGTCGTCGTCTCGGGTCGGACGACAACCTGATGCTCGATCAGTAATCATCAGAAATAATGGCCGACGGTGGCGCCAGCGTGGTCGAGGATGATGGTTCTTCCGCCGTCGAGGCGGTGGACCACCGCGGCCGGCCCGCCTCCCGCGCCACCACCGGCGGCTGGAGGTCGGCTTCCTTCATCATAGGCAAGTTTCAGTTTCGTCGATTGCATCCGCAGCTCCATATGCAGAGATGTCTCGATCGTCGCCTTGCGGTATATATGCTGATGATGCGCGCGCGTGCAGCGGTGGAGATCGCGGAGCGGTTCGCCTTCTACGGGGTGTCGGCGAACCTGATCACCTACCTAACGGGGCCGCTGGGCGAGGGGGTCGCGGCGGCGGCGGCGGCCCTCAACGCCTGGAACGGCACGGCGCAGCTGCTGCCACTGCTGGGCGGGGCGCTCGCGGACTCGTGCCTCGGCCGCTACCGCACCATCGTGCTCGCCTCGCTCGTCTACATCCTGGTAAGCAGAAACAAGCTCAATGCGCACTTATTTCCAATTCTTCAGTTCTTTTATTGCCTATACGTACAGAGGATAGAATTTACTTTAATTGGTGCATATAGGGGAATGTGATAGAACCTCCTTATTTCTTTTATTAAAAATATTAAACAAAGGAAAAGTTCATCGCTTACGGAAATCAAATGAATGATCTAGCATACCACGGTGTCCGAAAGAAAAAAGGGTCTAATTTGAGGACTATTAGGTGGCAATCGATGTGAATTCTGGAGCCATCAACAAGACGATTTTCTCCCCTTTTCTGGCGTGGCGTGTAGACGACATTGCTGAATTTTTGAAGAGAGGAAATGATAACCATGGGGATCGCTGCGCCGGACGGGTGCGAGGTCTCGATGCGACGATGCATGGGTTGCTTACTTGCTTTTGTGAGTTGAAAACGTTGAAACGAATGAAAACTCATTTTGTTTTTGTTATGCGACCGCCGACCAGTAGCTAGGAAGAGAAACAAGACTTGTACAAACACGAGCGCGCGAAGAGAAACGGTCAGACGTTAGTGAGTAGTGACACGCAGACCTTTTAGTCCAATCTATCTCCAATCAGACTACATTGCTTGCTTGCTGCACGTTCATATACCATTGACGTTCTTAAGGACAGACCAGTGGCAATGTGGCATTTGAACGTCTTGGGTGTTAACTATGCAGGCGGGACAAACATACTCCCTCCGTCTCATTAAAAAAAATGCAATCCTAACTTTTGAAAAAAATCCCTCAAAGAATGCAATACTAGAAAATAGATCTAATTACCTTTCTAATTAAGTGGTCAGATCTGATTTGCATGGCAAGACTTGCTGCATTTGACAAACAAATAAGGGTATTAGAGTCTTTTTATTCCTTCACTAATCTGTAAAAACTAAGGACAAGTACATTGGTGTGGTCTGATAGACAGTCTCATGCATTTATATGTAATCTTGGGTTGACTCAACAGGCAACCTGTACAATGAGTTGTCTGGTAAGTCATCTGGTAGATCTATATAATTCCTTAATTTATGCACATAAAAAAGTATTATGAGTTGGATGGCAACAACAACTCATACAATGGTTGTAGAGTTGTCTCATGAGGTATTTGTTTCATTAATGAGGTGGTTGTTTCGCGAGGCAACAACCTCGTTCTCTCTCCTTACTCTCTCCTCCACATCATCGAAAATCCTATGTGACACTGCTTGGGATGACCTATGGGACTGCTGACGTGTACCAATGTACTTGCTCTAAAATTGCAGACGGAGGGAGTATATATTACGCAACCATCCAATCAAATGGTTTGTTTGGACTTTCCTATCGCATGCAAAGTTGGGCATTATTCACACTCTTTTTACGCGTAAACAAAAATAAAAAAAGCGTCTCAAGATAAAAATGTTGTGTAAAGCGCACCGGGAGCTTGGATCAAGTGTGACCGCACCAAAAATGTGAGCTAATAACCTTCAAATGTCCGTCGTTTCATATACAATGTATCCAAAATGCTGCATTTACAATTTTACATTGTTGCAGTCCACAGTCCTCACGTTTTTTTCAATAAATTCGAGGCGACTATATCCTTGTTGAGTTCAATGCATTTAGGCAAGTGGGGCAAAACCCCTATGAGTCTTGTGAGTTGGATTACAAATTAAACTTCCCCATTTGGTGGTCTTTGGCGTGGTGCATATGACTTTGTCTTCATGTTTTCCTTTCAACCATCCAATCATCCTTCTTCGAGCCATCCACACCACTCACAAAGACTGAGAGTGATATTTTATAGTCGTCAGTTTAAGAGCTCATGTCATAGGAATGAGATCCTCTGCAGTTGAGTTGTTGACATGTAGTTGCAACTAGCCACTCAATTACAGGGAGTGCGTTGCAGAGGAAGCGGTGGAGGTCACATACCAGCGACTCAAATGATGGGGGCCACATGTCAGCCACTCAACTATTTTTTTAAAGACGTGCATAGCACGTTTTTCATTAAGAAGAGAGAATTACACAAAAGCAACTTTAGAACCCCTAAAGTGCAGAGATACAAAGGTCAACACAGACGACTGAAATCGGAACACACAAACAAAGGCGGACGCAACCGCGAACACACACACAGGCAACAACAAAGAAGGACGAAGAGGAGGTTTTCCCAACCTAGCCACCCGGCACCGCCAACCTTAGAGCTGAACCTGTAGAAAGAAGCACACTGCCGCCAAAGATGTCGAAGGAGAGCAACCACAACCGGAGGAACATCATCCATGAAGCAACACGACCACGACGGCAAAGCATCCGCCAGCAACCACAGACACTATCACGACGGCAAAGCCTCCGCCAGCAAGCACTACCACGATTACGACAACAATGCATCCGCCAGAGAGAGAGGACGGTGGTACCAGCAAACATAACCACAATCACGTGGCAAAGCCTCTGCCGGATAGAAGCACAATGACCAAGCATCCGTCAAGAAAGATCCACAGTGGCAAAGCACCCACCTCGACCAATGACCATCATCTGCAACCAAACCAACAGGGAGATAGAGATCCACCACGACCAACAAACCATCATCAGCAACCAACACGATAGGGCAGCCACGACCACAACAACCAGGACGGCAATGTGAAGAAACGAGCGCAGATAGGTACAAAGAAGGGAACCATCAACACCACACCAGCAATCGCAGGGAGGGGAAAACGAATGATGCCTCCAAGGAGAAAACGGCGCCCTCGGGCGTCGACATCATCAGCCTGCGATCAAGCAAAGGCTTTCGCCTCAGCCCCATCCCCAGACACACTAGACACACCAACAAAGATGCGCCTCCAGGTACCGGTCGCCACAAGAAGGGCCCTGTCTCATAGGACATCACACCAACGCCTCCAGGGAGGGGAACGACGCCGGCCAGCGCCGTCGTTGATGGCCCAATAGAGCACCAGGCAGGTTTTCACCTCGAAGACCTTGGAACGAGACGAAGCGGGAGGGGAACCCCACATCCAGCCACCACAGCCAGGGGCGACCGCCCCCAGCAACGGCAACGGGTCGTGCGCCTGCGACCGGAGCCCCAACGGGAAGGAGGCGACCTGCACAATCTGCACACTGCCACCTCAGCCACCTCTGCAGTAGCGGCCGCCATCGGCGGAGCTGGGGCACCGAGGCCAGGCGGGGCAGGGATGCCGACATCGGCGACGTGCGGCAGCCTCCCAAGTCTCCAAGCCCGGATGTTCTAGATCCGGCCTGGGAAAGCGTAGATCCGGACCCTGAGACCGTAGATCTAGTGAGGCCAATGGGAGAGCAGCCGACGAGGAAGGTGATGGACGTCGATCTAGGTCAGCCGGCACAGGAGGAGAGGGAGGAGAGGAATGGAGGAAAGAGGAAAAGGGGGAGGGAGGAGGGGAAGGGAGCGGGGCCGCCGCCCACCAACCGGTGGCGACGGCCGTCGGAGCTCCGCGGCAGGGGCTAGGAGCGGCGCGTAGTTCGCCCCCTGAGCCGCCTGGGAGAGGCGTCGCAAGGGGATTCTTTAGGAAGATAGTCAGCCACTCAACTACAGTGAGTGAACTGCAGAGCAAGTGGTGGGGCTCCGGCTCACATGTCAGTGACAACTGCATGGAGTGAATTGTGGAGGAACCTTTCCCCATGTTATATCCACTTGGTGGGGAATCTCGTCCCACCGAATAAACAAAAAAAGGGCAACTTAGAAAGCAGGCGCTCATACATCACATTATCACACAAATAAAAAACCTCCATGTATGAATAGTACTCCTCCCGGTTCAGTAAAATAAGTCATTTTGGACAAAGTTTGGGTCAAACATTGGGGATACAAATGATGAATAAGTCGTTGATTTTATAAATGCAAAAATCATATCAATAGATTTGTTTTGAAAATCATTTCTAAAAAAATATACATATATAACTTTTCAATAAATATTTTTATAGAACAATTCAAAACTGTGTTCTGTAGACATGTCACTCTGTAGGATTAAAAATAGGGATGCAAGCGGCGCGGGTTCTACCGCGAACCCACCGGGTAAGCCTGCGCCGCAAACCCACATAATCAGCGCCGCAAGCCCGCATAGCTGGAGCGGACAACGCGGGCATACCCGCGCTGCCCAGCGGCGCCGCAAACCCGCCGCTCACGCACCCTCTCCGCGAGGACAACTGCTTCATGGCTGGAAGAGAACTCCGCCGACAGGGCTCTGCACTCTCTGGCAAAAAATGCTAATTTTGCCTAAATCTTTTTTCAACTAGCATAAATACAGCAAGGAAATTCCTCCGCAGTCTCATGCCAAAGAGAAGTTTGAGAAATTTTCCTGAAGAAAATCTCTAGCTGTTGCACGCCCGCATGTTTCTGGTAATCTTATCCCCTGCTCCACCTCCGCTGCCCTGTGATCCATCTTTTTAGTTTAGTCGCCGGCCTTGCCACTCTCCAAATTCATAGATGTGATGGGTAGTCAAGGTCGCTAGCCTTGCCAGCTCAGGAAATCTCCATGAGATGTCTCCACGAGTGGCCTTGCCTCGGCGGTGGCGCATAGAGGAACTGGCAGCAACAAACCCGCATGAAGCCTCCATCGCCACTGACGCGCGCCCCAACGCCACGCCACGCCACGACGCCCCGTTCTGCCGGGCGCGGCGCCGTGCAGGGACAATCGTGCATTCGTGCTCGCCGCCGTCGCGGATGACGACACAGACACAGAGAGCCCCACGTCCTCGGCGGTGTGGTGCGCCACGAAGTCGATCGGTGGCTCGTCGGCGTCGCCTCTGCAGGACGCGGCCCCGAGGAATAACGCCATGCCCGGCCTCAGAATGCGGTTGTTCACGGCGCCGCGTCCAATGTGCCATATCCCCAGGCAGTAGGACGCAGAGCGAGGAGGAAGGTCAAGAGGTCGACGCATGTGATCGTCGTGCCGCACCTCCTGCCTCCGGTGCGCGCGACGAGCTGTCGTTCCCCATGGCCGACCGCTGCTTGCAAGAGGAGGGAAAACGGGATCTGAGGAGGACACGAGGAAGAGGAGGTGGAGAGGACCCAAACGTGGCGTGGCTTACTCAGGGTAGCGCGACGAGTTGTCGTTCCCCATGGCCGACCGCTGCTTGCAAGAGTAGGGAAAACGGGATCTGAGGAGGACACGAGGAAGAGGAGGTGGAGAGGACCCAAACGTGGCGTGGCTTACTCAGGGTAGCAATGCGGCCATGCGGGTTGAAGCGAAGGCCCGTGAAAAACTTGCGGACTCGTGCAGGCTGCCGCTTCGACCCGCATTTACATTTGCGGGAGGCACGGATGCGGGGCGGGCAGCCGCAATCCGCCCCGCTTGCATCCCTAATTACAGAACTGAGCTAGGCTTCATAAGAAAAAAAAATACAGAACTGAACCAGGCCGAAAAGATGTGTGTGGCCGGCAGCCGCCGCCGGGGGTGCTGCACGTCGATTTGTCTGTGCACACCGTGCGCCGTACAGAAATTTAAAATAAGCAGCAGAGCAAGTTGAGCAAGAGTAACTAAGCCTCCCCGCCGCCGCTGCCGAGGTATCCAATCCGGCATCCAGTTCCCACCCGTCGTCCAGGTTGAGCGCCCGCCGTTTCTCGGCTGCGAGCCTGCGAGGGCTAGATCGAGCTATCTCATATCCAGCTTCTCCGGCCGTCAGAGGCGATCCACGACCGTACAAAGTCCCGCCCCCCGTCCTCCGGCGAAGATGCCTTCCGGCTCGGAACCCCTGCTCGCCCCCGCCGCCGACGGCATGCTGCCGGACGCGGCCGTCGACCACCGCAGCCTCCCCGCCGAGCGCGGCGCCACCGGCGGCTGGAGGTCGGCGCTCTTCATCATAGGCAAGTCTCCGATTCTCCTCCTCCTCCGATCCCTCTTTCCGGCGAAGAAGAACACAATAGCTCGAGCTGACCCGGGCCCATGGATGCGTTTGGCGTGTGCAGCGGTGGAGGTCGCGGAGCGTTTCGCGTTCTACGGCGTGTCGGCGAACCTGATCAGCTACCTGACGGGCCCGCTCAGGGAGGGCACGGCGGCGGCGGCGGCGGCCATCAACGCGTGGAACGGGGTGGCGCAGCTGCTGCCGCTGCTGGGCGGGGCCCTCGCGGACAAGTGGCTCGGACGCTTCCGCACCATCGTCATCGCGTCGCTGCTCTACGTCCTCGTAAGCAAACGCCCTGTTCGCTTGGCTTATCAGCCACCAGCCAACAGTATTTTTCTCTCGAGAACAAAGCGGTGCACCAAAGAACCGCCGGGAACCAAAGAAGATTTTCTCTACCGAACAAACCAAAGACTACCATCAGCCACCAGCCAACCGAACAGGCTGAAACCCCACACACCCCACCCCACCACGAGATGTGCCAAATCGGCGCGTCGCTCTCGCCCCTACCTTCCTCGTCTCCTTGTTTTAGGCTTTTAGCCCTTTCCAAGCTTCGATTGAAAATTCCCCAGTTGGCTTGGTCGCGAGATCTGGGAAGCTACACCCTAGAGGTACAGTGCATTTGAGCGCTGCATGTGTTGCCAAAAATTGATCTTAAAAATATCGCCGTGTTCATCACTGGAGGTAGTTGGCGTCGTCGCGTCACATCACGCTCACCCAACGCTAGTGCTTGTCGGTAGTTAACATCATCGCTGATGCAATCAAAGAAAACTGGGAGAGAGCATAACCATCCTGATCTTTTGGTCTGAAGATCAGGATGACTGTTTGACTGTTTTGTTGTCTGGATCTTGTGCTAATGGGCCTAGATTTACATAATAAGCGAAAAAGATTCTTCTTCTAGGCCAGACCATGTCCTTCGATAGACTCGCATTTGGGTCTTCCTGCCACATTGAGCTTCACAATAATTTCTTCTTCGTTCAACCCTAGTTCGCGAGGTGAAAATTTTGAGTCCCTTTTATACTCCCTCCATCCCATAAAGCAGTGTAATTTTAATTTTTTGGACAGATTAGTTGAGGAATGAAAAGACTCTAATACCCTTATTTGTTTGCTAAATGCAGTAAGTTTTGCAATGCTTATCAAATTCGACCACTTAATTAGGAAGATGATTAGATCTATTTTCTAGAATTGCATTTTTTGTGTGATTTTTTTTTCAAAATGTAGGATTACACTTTTATATGGGACGGAGGGAGTAGACTAGTTACAAAAATAATTACACGAACTGACAGGAAATTGCGAGACGAATCCTTAGTCTTGTTAGATCCGCCTTGAAAATTAAGGTCGAGGTTATGAAATAAGTTTTGTCATTAATCTACATTTAATATTCCTAATTACTGTTCGGACATTAATGTGACTGCATTAAAAACAATGCGTGCAGGGTCTCGGCCTGCTGGCCCTCTCTACCCTTTTCTCCTCCGGCGGCCACCATCGATGCGCCAGCGCCACCGCCGGCGGTCAGGCCTGCGCGCCGTCGACACTCCAAGTGGCCTCCTTCTACGTCTCCCTGTACATCGTGGCGGTGGCGCAGGGAGGCCACAAGCCGTGCGTGCAGGCGTTCGGCGCCGACCAGTTCGACCAGAGCGACCCCAAGGAGTCCGTCTCCCGGAGCTCCTTCTTTAACTGGTGGTACTTCGGCATGTGCGCAGGCACCACCGTCACGCTCGTGTTCCTCAGCTACGTGCAGGACAACATCGGCTGGGGGCTCGGCTTCGGCATTCCCTGCGCCGTCATGGCCGCCGCGCTCGCCGTGTTCCTGCTCGGCACGCGGACGTACCGCTACTACCTCACCAGCGGCAAGGGAAGCCTCTTCGCTCGCGCCGCCGAGGCTTTCGCCGAGTGGCGGAGCAGGAGGAAGGCAGCCCCCTTGCACCAGGCTGCGCAAGAACACAATCTGGCTTCAGCAGTGGCACCGGGATTCAGGTACATGACCTTGTCACTGTTTGCATGCGGAGGGCATCTCACAAATTCACAATCTTGAGAAAAAGGTGTTCGTAACGTAATTGCCCTTTCATGTCGATTTGTGCAGTGTCGACGAGGAGGAGCAGGCTGTGGCGAGCAACGCGGGCTTCGCCAAGGAGGCCAAGGCCGTCCTCCGCCTGTTCCCGATATGGGCGACGTGCCTGATATACGCGGTGGCGTTCGCTCAGTCCTCGACCTTCTTCACGAAGCAGGCGGCGACACTGGACCGGCGCATCGGCGACCGGTTCAAGGTGCCGCCGGCCGCGCTGCAGAGCTTCATCAGCGTCACCATCGTGATCTTCATCCCGATCTACGACCGCGTCGTCGTGCCCGTGTCGCGCCGCTACACCGGCAACCCGTCGGGCATCACCATGCTGCAGCGCATCGGCACGGGCATGTTCCTGTCGCTCCTGTCCATGGTGATCGCGGCGCTCGTCGAGACGCGCCGGCTCCGTGTCGCGCGGGACGCCGGCGTCGTCGACCAGCCCAAGGTCCCGGTGCCGATGAGCCTGTGGTGGATGGTGCCGCAGTACGTGCTGTTCGGCGCCGCCGACGTGTTCACCATGGTCGGCCTGCAGGAGTTCTTCTACGACCAGGTGCCCGACAAGCTGCGGTCCCTCGGGCTCGCGCTCTACATCAGCATCTTCGGCGTCGGAAGCTTCATCAGCAGCGCGCTCGTGTCGGTCATCGACAGGGTGACGACGGCGAGGGGACGGAGCTGGTTCTCCAACAACCTCAACCGCGGCCACGTCGACTACTTCTACTGGCTGCTCGCCGCGCTCAGCGCACTCGAGCTCCTCGCCTATGTCTTCTTCGCGGTGATCTACAAGTACAAGAGCAAAGGCGGCGTACATGCGGCTGTTGCTGGTTAGAAGGCTAGCAGCTAGAGTTTGTGAAATTGTCATACATAGTAGGCGACGTGATACCAAGAGTGTAAATGGCATTTTCCATCCGTTAAGATTCGTGATGGAAACTCATCATCGTCGACGTTGGTTCCTATTTGTGTCAGCCGTGTGGTTAATATAATCTCTCATTCTTAATGTATATAACATGTTCATATAGCATAAAACAAACCACACGGATACAAAGTATCACATTTCAATATAAGCTGCAAGTGTATGGATGTAGAGAAATTTTGTAGGTTTTAATCAAAGAAGCAACATGATGTGGTGAAACTTTGTACGCATAAAAGTATACATAAAGATAGTAATTTATTATAGTAAATTTAATAGGTTCGTAGTGCTATTTTTTGGAGAATAAGGAATTCTAATTTTCTCATAAACTAAGAAGATTGGGAATATAGAAGATTTCTAACCGGCACTACGATTTCCATGTTAGGCGATGTGTTGACTTTGCTAATTTCGAGAATTTGTTGGTTCAATCTCTCGAATGCGCTCTTAGAGATAAGAGTGCATATGTGTGTTCGTAGAAGTTGTTGGGTTTAGCCCACATCCGAAATTGATGGTGGGGATATACCTGAGCATTTTTAGCTCAGTCCGGGTCCAGCTCGCCCACGAACCTTACTGACTGGACGGGCATGACACAGATCTTGCATCCCGCGAAAAAACTTGGCCCGGACCCAGCCCGAAATGCTATTTTTAGCTATTTACACTACAAAATGCACGAGCGGGCCCGTCCAAGCCCGGGCCCGGCCCAAGTCCGGCCCGAAAATTGAGACCCGACGCACCTAGTGGGACGTTCATAGGCAAGATTCTCTTGGTCCGAAATAACTGGGTTTTTTCGGCCCGGCCCGACCCGCTAAATGCTCAGGTCTAGTACGGGAGCCCAACATAAAGGTGGGGCAGTCCCCACCCATCAGGCTAGTCTTTTGGCTTGAGTTAGGCCCAGGGCCTTGTTGTTGTGGGCTCCGGTGGACCTAAGGTTTGGCGGGCATTGGGTCATGGGTATAGCGACTTGGGTCGGATTTTGTTGCGCCACTCTATCAAGTAATATCAAAGTCGAAGGTCGGAAAAACCTGAGAAAACATCTCCGGGGTCACATCGGATGGTTGTGATGGAAGAGTTGGGTCCAATGTGTGATGGTCACACGGATGATTGTGACTGGAGTGTTGGACTTGGTGCCTGGATAACATCTTCCGGAGATCAAACAGATGGTTGTGATGGAAGAGTTGGGCCCAATGTGTGACGAAGGAAATTGTTGGGTTCAGTTCCACATCGGAAATTGATAGTGGGGGAGCACAACATAAAGGTGGAGCGGTCCTCACCCATCAGGCTAGTCTTTTGGGTTGAGTTAGGCCCAGAGCCTTGGGCGTCGGCTCGTGGTATAGTGGGTCGGGCCGGATTCTGTTGCACCACTCTAACATAAGTGACCGCAGTTACGTACTCCCTTCATCCCTTTTTGTTTGTCGCCAAAGAAGAGTGATTCCCCTCACAGGCACGCTTTCCTAGCGACCATCAACGACAGTGGAGGGAGTATATGTGAGTATCTATGTCATAATGTCTGATTACAAATAAAAACAAAAAAAGATTGGACAATAAAAAGAAAAAAGGAGAACATTTTTTTTTGAAATTGCATATATACGCTTTTTTTACAACAACTTAACCAAGAAGATTGAGCATATAGCACTATGATTTTTAAATAGTGTATTTCGAGTTCTCCCCTCGGCGGTAGTGCTCATTTTTTTTAATGTATTTCATGATTGTACCGACACTGTGCTTTCAGTAGTAGGTGGTATGTCATTTGACAACTTATTGATATATTCTATCATAGCATATTATCACATATAGGATTTTCATAAGTAAATGTGTGCACCCCAAAGATTACCCAAGAAGATCAAGAACGAAACATGATCCTCCCAAGAACCATTATCGATAGTACTTACACTCGGGAGATGGACAACAAAGGACTCAATAGGCATGTCACACCTACGATCTACCACACGACCCGGAGCATCAGGTGAACCTGCAAGTAAATCATATATAAGCACCATGCTTAAATAATCTGTACTACCTAGCATACTCGAGTAATATACTAGGAGCTCTACAAATAAGTGTGTGAATTTATCATTAATCATGACTATATCAGATATACTACTAGAACAAAATAAGAACTTAGCAATTGCACACATAATATTGAAGTAGCATAAAGTCATTGAGAAACAATATAATAACTGAATCTCGATAACTTACAAATCTGGAACTGGAGCAAGGCTCAACTCTACTCGGATCTGACTATCTATCTAGAACTAGGCTCTAGATCTAAGAACTAGATCTAGAACTATGAAGTAGTTATCCTATCTCTTGTTTCTCCTCTTCTTCTCTTGTCTTAGCGACTTGATCTGATGGATTGATTCTGAGATTTGATTCCCCCAGGGTGGGGGACTATGGTCTGCTTATATAGTCCAGAGGAGGTGCCATGTCGTTGTAGGATCAAACCGACCTAATGTGCGGTTTACATTGATTCTCATAGGCGGTGGAGGAAGGTTCCAGAAGCAGGGCTGACGTGGATGAGGTGGCAGGCCGATCGGCCCCACCATTAGGCCGATCGGCCCCTGGTAGGCCCCACTCGTGGGCTTCTTCGTCGTGGTGTCTTCTCGTTCCTTCTAGTGCTTCTTTCTTGTAAGCCACGTTGGTTTAAGTTCGGGAGTCTTCCGGAGCCTTCTAGACTTGATTCCTTTCGTATTTTCCTAAATAGTCCCTGAAATTATACAATTCACCAAAACTTGTGGAAATCATTAGTTCAAAGCCCTACACTACTGTTGAATTATCTTTTGGTCCTTTTCCATGTACAGTTGATGCATAAAAATAAGAGTTAGTGAGCATCAACAAACTCCCCCAAGCTTACCTCTTGCTAGCCCCTAGCAAGACTCATTGTGAGTGTTACCAAATTAAATTCTTCTCCAAGGTAGGATGAAAAGCACAAACTTTCAAACTTTCTTATATCTACTTGAGCACATGGGTTTTTTATCTGTACTTGGGTCTTGAGCAGTTGAAAGATAGAACAATTAAGTTAAGCACATTGTCTCAAGTTCTTGGTTTCACTATAATTTTGGAGTTTTGCAAAAGTTTTTCAAGATAAAACTCAGAGTATTCTTGTATGACATATGACAGCAGTGTGATGATTAAAACTTTAGCCTTAGCTTTTCTATACTTCTTCTGTTCCTGAAATATATCTCTCTTTAGCAATAATCTGAGAGAACCTTGGGTTACATGAACAATTCATTGGAGAGGTGGGCCCTACCCGCCCATATGACTTTTGTCCATTTTCTCTCTCCTTTTCTTTGTATGATATGTGGACCCTATTCGCCCTGAACACTTGTCCATTTTTCATCTCTTTTATTAGGGAGGTAGGCCCTTCTCGCCTAGTAGAACACTTGTTCATTTCTCTCCCTCTTTCTGGTCTCACTTTTCTCTCTTTCTTTCTTTTTTTATGTCATGCCCAGGTCTCTTTTAGAAGCATGGAGAGATATATAACAAAAACATTTTTAACAAATCTTGTGTCATACAGGAGACTCGTCACGTAAATTAAGATTTTCAAAGTAAATCTCTAGGATTTAGTGTCACTATGAACAAGATAAATAGCAGCTCAACTCTCAATCAACCACCTAGACTTAGATCAAGAATATACTCCCACAAATATCTCAAGCTCAAAGCATGTCTAAAAATCTAAATAATTGTATCCATGTCTTGGAAGAAATTTGAGGACTAGGAGCGTCCCAGTGGTCGATGGATGACCGCTCCTCAGTGATGAGTGATTGACAACGGGTGTTGGACTGACTCTTGGCTTAGTGCGCAGGTGTAGGCTGCGGCCTAGTTCGTGTTGTTGTAGGTAAAGAACGGGCACGGAAGGTCTTCAGCCTTGAGGGGCCTCCGGGAGATGGAGAGACAAGTAGGCTTGGTTCGAGGGACCCGGTGAACAGCGGGACTGGGTGCGGGCCACATGGTGGCGACACGAGCAAGACGAAGTCATGGACAATCGAGCCGGTGCACGGTGGCGGTCGAGTCAAGTCGTTTGGCGGGAGGCTGGACCGAGCACACGGGGTTTGGTGGTTCGCCCACAAAACTATCAGAGGACGGTTTCTAGGTTTGGGCCTCAAAACCAAGTTCGAGGACCCAACATGACGGAGACGGGATCCGGGCGTGTCGGGAAGCTTCGAGGCGGAGGACACGCGGAAGGATCGCATGGCTTGCGTCGGGAGGACGCGGGGTGCGGCAAAGGCGTGGCCGTCTGATGGCAAGACCCACAAACATTACCTAAATGCCCCTGCGTGGGTTGTATCGCCAGCAGTTGAGTTAGGGGTAGTCGAGTCATTTACCACTCCGGCGGGACCCGATATATAAGCCATGAGGGTGTGTGAGTGGCTCTCTCTCTCCGCGACTTAGGGTTTCATTTCCTCCCTCCCATTTCTCATTTTCGTAGCTATTTTCTTCTCTATTTTCTCTAGGCTAGCATGAGGGCTTCATGAGAGATTTGTTGAGAGGGACGGATGTTAGGGCGGCATGCTAGACCTTGTGAATCTTTCCTGGTTTGTATAGAAGATTCAGAGTTGTGTCTTTCGTGGTCTTTTTGTGCTTGTTTTCGTGCCTTTGCTCTCGGTGTGATTCCGCGGATTTGAGTGGGTTTCTCCCCGGTTTTCTTTGAGGGAAACATGGATAGATGTCTCGTGCATCTTTGTGATTGATCTTGTGCCCTCAAACGCTGAGAAACCACTTCGACTCGAGGATTTTCGTTCGGCGCTCTAGCTTTTGGTGGTGCTCAAAGGATTCGCGATTTCCGGTGATTTAGGGAGTTAGGAGGCAAGATTTTTGGGCTATAGTATCCTTGTGTGACGCTTTACAAGTCCCCAAACCCTTGTCTCCACAGCTTCAACCGTTTGGGAAATCCGGTGATGATTTGGGGAAGTTGACTTTCGGGGTCGTGCGTTTTCTGCTCTGTCTGCACCTCGCGGACGGTCTGCGAGGACCAGGCGGACAGTCCGTGCTGCTCCAGTTCGTCGCGGTGTTCTTCGTGTTCTTGCTTCATTTCGTTTCGATCCGGTTTTGCTTTAGGTTTTCGTTGCAGCCGGTTTGCGAACGGTCCGAGCTTCAGTAGCGGACGGTCCGGGACCCGCGCGGACGGTCCGCCTGGCCTTCGCGGACGGTCCGTTTTCTCGGAGTTGGTTCCCGGTGGTTCGTTCGCTTTAACGGACCGTCCGCGGTGCGGGGGGTGGACAGTCCGCAGAGTGCGTGCAGACAGTCCGCGGCAGCAGGCCGGACGGTCCGCCCCTCCTGGCCGGACGGTCTGCCAGAGCCTGAGTGCTTTGTCCCTTGGTTCGATTCCTCCCTTCCTTTCTCGTGCGTCCACGTGTGCTTCAAGGAATCGTTCCTAAGACTAGAGGTTGATCCATAACCTCGTTGTCTTGGCGATTGGCGTGTGATTCGATCCATCGCTTGTGTGTGACCGGGATTTGACTAGGGTATAGGCCGGGTTCTTTGTGAAGAATTTTTACCGGCTCCTATTCACTCCCCCCCTCTCTAGTCGCCATCTGATCCTTCAATTGGTATCAGAGCTTGGTGCAGGATTCTTCGCGACTTTAACAAGTCTTGTATCCTAAGATGGCGTACGTTGAGCGGGGCGGTCCGCCGCACTTCGATGGCAAGGGTTACCACAAGTGGGCGGCTCGTATGATGATCTTTCTTCGTGGCAAGTTGTTGGATTTCATTGTGCTTGACAAGACCTATGCTATTCCGGTCAACATCCATACTCTTATGGTGACCGATGCCGGTGCTAAGGCCAAGTATGAGGCAAATGCAAAAGCCGTTGATCACTTGGTCCGGAGCTTGTGTGATCCTGAGTTTGAGCGTGTTCGCCATTTGAATCTTGCTTGGCAAATTTGGGAAAAGTTGTTGGTTGCTCACGATGATGATAACCATGTGAAGGCTCGCCTCTTTGTCTCTTACCGGATGCAATATGAGAACTTCACTCCACTTCCCAGTGAGGACATCGATGCGATGTTTCAGAGGTTCACCGCCATCGTGAACAACATGAAGGCTAATGTTGAGGATTTTCCTTACATCGAGCATGATCAGGCTTTGAAGCTCTTGCATGTCTTGGATCCAAATGTTTGGGGTGCTAAGGTTAAGGCCATCAAGGAGTCTGGGCAATATTTGACTATTGAGTTGGATGACCTCTTTTCTAAGCTCAAGTCGGCTGAGGTTGACAGGAAGTTGCAATCCAAGCATGAGGGCTCGACTGACCATAGTCTTGCTCTTGTGGGAGGATCAAAGGGCAAAGCTAACCCTTCCGTCGACGGTTTTCCTTGTCTTCTCTTATGTCTATTCCAGATGAGGAGTTTGATGTGCTGGGCGAGGAGGAGCTGGCCTTGCTCTCAAGAAGGTTTGATCGACTACACGAGAGTCGGAGGAATGCAAGGCGGAGCTCAGGGACGTGCTACAAGTGTGGCAAGCGTGGCCACTTCATCACCGAGTGCCCGGAAGCGGAGGAGAACAAGTACAAGATGAGCGAGTACAAGGCGCACCCGAGGCGTGAAGACAAGTACTCCTCCAAGGGAAAGCACTTCAGCAAGTCCAAGAGCAAGGACAAGGACAAGCGGCGACCGAGCAAGGGCGGCTACAAGAAGGACAAGGCAAGAGCTATGGTGGCCGGAGCAAGCGACGTCGACTCAAGCTCAAGCGACGCGCAGTTAAGCTCAAGCAGCGAAGATGAAGACGCCGGGAGGCGCAAGGGCAAGAAGAGTGCAAGCCGGAACCTCAGTGGGTTGAGCTGTGTGGCGCTTGAAGGCTTTTGTGGGATGGCCCATAGCTCGAGCAAGACAAGAAGAGCGACAAGGAAGACAACGACTCCGACTCGGAGGATGATGTAAATCGTGACCCCGACTCTTTGCTTGCTGAGATCACTAGGTTGAATGGCTTGATTGACAACCGTGATAGTGTGTTGAGAGATGCTAAGAAGATGAGGAAAGATCTTAGGGCTCAACTTGAGAATGCTAGTGAGAAAGTAGGAGAGTTAGAGTCCAAATTGCTTGAATTAAAACTTGAGAATGACTCTTTGAAACTTGCTCCTACTACTTCTGATGATGTTGAATGTCTTGAGTGTGATGCATGGTTGAATGAGATCAAGTTGCTTAATGAGAAGAATGCTTCCACTCTGGCAAAACTAGATGCTCTTAGGACTGAGTATGATGAGCTTAAGGCTAGACCTACTTTGCTTGGTGCTTGTTTTAATCATGTCCTACTATGCATGCTAAGCTTCTTGATGCCCGTTCTACCATTAGTTCTTTGGAAGCATCTTTGAAATCTCCTGTTGCAAATGCATGCTCTAGCTGTGATGAAGTTACATTGTGCAATCTTGAACTTACTTCCCGTTTGGATGTCATCTATGAGGAGAATGACTATTTGAGGAAGGTGTTGGGTTGGTTGTCTGGGCAGGAACCTCAATTGAAAATCATGATTGAGGAGTTCAAGAGAGCGGATGGTCGTGGTTTGGGTTTTGAGAAGTTGGGTGAGATAGTGGGAGAAAACAGTGGGGAGAGTGTGTATGAGAAGTGTGTTGAGTCTAACCCCGAGTTTGAGGTGATCGGAGACATCCAAGTCCCACTTCCAAAAGCACTCAAGAACTCTTTCACACCAAAGCCCAACCACCTTTGCAACAAGCTTGACACAACCCAAGATCCACCCAAATTTCCACCCAAAACAAATGACTTCCAGAAACCCGTGAAGTTTGTGAGTGAGAAGGGTGAGAAGCCTAGAGAGAAGCCGAGCCAAAACCAAAACCCATCCCCTTCAGGTGTGAGTATTGTGGCAAGGAGAGACATCTTGCAGAGTTTTGCTACAAGAAGAAGAGGGATGAGAGGCTTGCTAGGGAGCAAGCAAACCAGGACAGGTACCGCCAGTCTCATGGTATTCCTGAGCCTAGAGTGCCACTTCCACGGGGTGTGGGAAGTGTGAGGAGTGTTGGCAGGTTCCCACAGAGAGCTGGTGGTGAGAGGTTTGTTAGGAGAGATGATGGTGTGCGTGCTGGTGAGAGGTTTGGTCGGGCTCGTGGTGGTTTTGCTGGATGTCCCCCTACTCGTCCTCAATACGGGTTTAGGGGAGATGATCGCAGCTTTGGGTTCCAGAGGAACTACGGACCACGTTTTCTCCCTTGTGGTGCTCGTACTCCTTCCATGGGACATGGGAAGTTTGGTGGAAAGGGAATGGTGTTTGCTAACCCCTCTTTTGAGCAGATGGCTCGACACTGGTTTAACTTTCTTTGTGCTAACCCCAGTGTCGAGTCGCTAGCTCACTCTCGTTCTTGTTTCTGACTACAGGCAGGAGGCTTGGAGAACATTTGGTTGATCGACTCCGGATGTTCCCGACACATGACCGGAGACAAGAAGTGGTTCTCCAGCCTCACCCCAGTGAAGGAAAAGATGTACATCACATTTGGGGATAATGGACGAGGAAGGGTGATTTCTGAGGGTGTTGTGCATGTGAGTGACAAGGTAACGTTGAAGAGGGTTGCTCTTGTGAAGTCTTTGGGTTTCAATTTGCTTTCGGTTTCTCAGTTGCTTGATGAGGGTTTTGAGGTGCGTTTCAAGTCTGGTGAGTCTCGTTTGCTGGATTCTCGAGGTGATCTTGTCTGTATGATCATCCCCGAGGGTCAGATTTTCGGGGCTGATTTCTCTCGTTCTTTGGGTCCTGCTCGCTGTTTGATGGCTGGTCCTTCTTCTGATTTTTGGAAATGGCATAGGCGGTTGGGACACTTGAGCTTTGATTTGGTTTCCCGCTTGAGTGGTCTTGACCTTGTCCGAGGATTGCCGAGGTTGAAGCTTGAGAAGGATTTGGTTTGTGCTCCGTGTAGGCATGGCAAGATGGTAGCCACTCCCCATCCACCCCTGACCGACGTCATGACCGAGCGTCCGACAGAGCTGTTGCATATGGACCTTGTTGGGCCAGCTCCAGTTCGCTCGGTGGGTGGGAAGTGGTATGTCCTTGTTGTGGTGGACAATTACTCTCGCTATGCCTGGGTGTTTTTCTTGGAGGATAAGAGTGAGACATTTGGCTTTGTTCGAGATCTGACCGTGAGGTTGAAAAACGAGAGGCATGGGAATGCTATTTGAGCTATCCGCAGTGATAATGGCTCAGAGTTCAAGAACTCTCGTTTTGATGCCTTTTGTCAGGATCTAGGTCTTGAACATCAGTATTCGACCCCTTATGTGCCCCCTCAAAATGGAGTTGTGGAAAGGAAAAATTGGACTCTTTGTGAGATGGCTAGGACGATGCTCGATGAGCACAGGACTCCTAGGAGGTATTGGGCTGAGGCGGTCAATACGGCTTGTCATGTTTCCAACAGGATTTTATTGCGAACTTTCAAGAAGAAGACCTGTTATGAGCTTATGCATGGTCGGGCACCCAAGGTGAGTCATTTCCGAGTTTTTGGCTGCAAGTGCTTTATTCTTAAGAAGGGAAAACTCGACAAGTTTGAGGCTAGGTCTAGTGGTGGTATTTTCTTTGGATATGCTAACCATTCTAGAGCCTATAGGGTGCTTAACCTTGAGACTAACAAAATCATGGAGACTTGCGAGGTAACCTTCGACGAGACAATGCCATGTACCTCTCTTGGCTTTGAATGTGCAGGTGATGAGGAGATGGCCGAGGACCTCTTTGAAGAGGAGAAGGACGAAGCTGGAGATGATGATGGAGAGAACCATGCGCCTGAAGCTGAGTGTGTACCCACTACTTCCCCTACGACCACTACGGAGCGTGGACCGTCTACTTCATGGACAACGACGGTGCGACAAGAGGACCAGGCGAGAGAAGCTGAAGGTGAGGGGGAGGTAGTCTCGAGGCGTGAGGCTCCCCGGCGAATTCAAGAAGTGCATCCCCTGTCGAAAATCATTGGGGACATCGATGAACGTACTACACGGTCAAGGTCCAGGAATTCCTCTCATTTTGCTCATGCTGCTTTTGTTGCCACGTTTGAGCCCAAGGACATTGGACATGCTTTATATGATGCAAACTGGGTCAATTCTATGCATGAGGAGTTGGAAAACTTTGAGAGGAACCAGGTGTGGGAGTTAGTTGAACCACCTCCAAATTGCCATCCTATAGGAACCAAGTGGGTTTGGAAGAACAAAGAGGGTGAGAATGGGATGGTTGTGAGGAACAAGTCCATACTTGTTGCTCAGAGGTTTAGTCAGAAGGAGGGGATCGACTATGAGGAGACCTTTGCTCCTGTGGCCCGTCTTGAGGCAATTCGGATCCTTCTAGCCTTTGTCGTGGCTAAAGGGTTCAAGTTGTTTTAGATGGATGTGAAGAGTTCCTTTCTGAATGGGGTCATAGAGGAGGAGGTGTATGTGAAGCAGCCACCTGGGTTTGAGAGCGAGTTGTACCCACACAGGGTGTACAGGTTGAAAGGGGCTCTGTATGGGTTGAAACAGGTGCCCCGTGCTTGGTATGGGAGGTTGAGAGGTTTTCTGTTGAGCAGAGGGTTTGTGATGGGTACCGTGGATAGAACCCCTGTTTCTCCTCAAGCATGGAAATGACTTGTTGATTGTGCGGATATACGTGGATGATATTGTCTTTGGTGGCTCGTCACATAACCTTGTTGCCAAGTTTGCGAGATGAGATGAGCGGGGAGTTCGAGATGAGCATGATGGGCGAGTTGCGGTATTTTCTCGGCTGCGAGATCAAGCAAGTGAAGGATGGAACATTCGTGCACCGGACCAAGTACACGAAAGACATGTCGAGGAAGTTCCAAATGCAAGATGTGAAGCCGATGTCGACTCCCATGGGGAGTACGGCCACTTTGGATGCGGACGAGGACGGAGAACCGGTGGACCGGCGGGAGTACGGGAGCATGATCGGCTCCCTCCTCTACTTGACGGCGACGAGGCCGGACATACGGTTCGGCCGTGTGTCCGTGCGCTCGTTTTCGAGCTTCGCCGAGGACATCACATCGACGAGCCGTCAAGAGGATCTTCGGTACCTACGATCCGCCCCTCGGTCTTGGCCTTTGGTATTCTTCCTCCTCGACTCTCTCTCTTCATGGTTTTTCCGATGCGGATTTTGTGGTCGTCGAGTCGAGAGGAAGTCTACTTCGGTACTTGCCGTTTCTTGGGTCTTCGTTGGTTTCATGGTCTTCCCGCAAGCGGTCTAGTGTAGCTCGGTCTACCACCGAGGCGGAGTATGTTGCGGCCCGCGAGTTGTTGTTCCCGGCGTTGTGGATTTCATACACTTTGAGAGACTTTGGTGAGGAGTGCACCCGCGATCCCACTTCTTTGTGATAGCACGAGTGCCATAAGCATAGCTAAAAACCCAGTGCTTCACTCCAGAACCAAACACATAGAAGTGAGGTATCATTTCTTGAGGGACAATGTGGAAAAAGGAACCATTGTGTTGAGCCATGTCCCTACCCAAGATCAGCTTGCAGACATTTTTACAAAGCCTCTCGACCAAGCTACTTTTGTGCGCTTGCGGGGGGGACTTGGGGTTTGTTGCCCTTTCTAGTTGATTCTTGGGGATTTCTTTTTTTGTATCCTATGTATCATACCATGTTTTACTTTGATGTATATACATGCTTTGCTTGATGTACAAACCATGGTAGGATAGCCATTTTATCATATATCATGTTGCATTTGTGTCATATTGCATTTTAGGATGATGAGCTTCTTTCATATGCCTTATTTGAGTCTCTTTGGCTATTTGTGAGATATTGGTCATATGTGTGGAGAAATGGTGATGTGAGGCTATGCTCTTGGAATATTTGAGATATATGTGTGATGAGATAGCCCTTTTTGAAATAAATGCTAATCTTGACTAATTTTTGGTGAAATGTGCTCCACTCATGTGTAGTAGTGTATCCATGTCACGTTTTGGTCTAAATGTGCTTTCTATGCTTAGATTGTGCTTGGATGCCTTTTTCTTGCATTTGGGCCAAAGGCCGAATATCATTGTGAATGGTTAGCCTATGTTGCATTCATGGGGGAGCATAAGCTTCTTTTTGCCGCAAAGGCACTTCATGTACCATGAAATGATTTAATCCTGAAAAGAAGTGTATAATGCTTGAAAAATGCTCCATCCATCATGTCCATGCTTAAAATGTCTTATCTTTCACATATGGGTGCAAAACATGTTGCATGATGTTCACCAGTGGAGAAGTCTCCCCGAAGTGGACACATGGCTCATGAGCTTTGACATGACATGCTTTGCTTTATGGGTGTTTGCCATGATCTTTTGCCGAGAATTTGCTATCCTTGTATGATCTTTGAATGGTATGCATGTTTGTGGCTCAAGTGTGACATGGATAGGCTTTTACATGTGAAGCGAGCCTTCTTTTGGTAAAACTGCTTAAATCTGAAAATTTTGCATTGTCACATGCTTGTATTTTCATATATTACTTGTGGCAATGCTTTGACTATGCTATGATTCATATGTGTGATTTTTGTCTCATTTTTAGCCTTTGACACTAGATTTGGCCTATTTGAGAAGCTCATGTAGATGTTTATATGCTTTGTTTTGTATTTCTGCATTTTCACCTTGATTCATACATTGTCAACAAGGGGGAGAACAGGTGAGCTTAATGAAAATTCAGAAGAGGTGAGCTAAAATTTGGAAGTTTGCATCCACATGTTCAGGGGGAGCTTGCATTTGTTCAGGGGGAGCTTTCTTGCTGATTTCAGTGTGGAGTTTGTGCTTTGCTTGGCTTGTGACCTTTCTTTTCCTTTCCTTGGTTTTGGTCATGAGTTGAGCTTCTTTGTTTTTTCTTTCTTCTTCCTTCCTTTCTTTCTCTGAATTTCATTTCGCGTTGTGTGTTGTCAATGCACTCATAAGGGGGAGATTGAGGACCAGGAGCGTCCCAGTGGTCGATGGATGACCGCTCCTCAGTGATGAGTGATTGACAACGGGTGTTGGACTGACTCTTGTCTTAGTGCGCAGGTGTAGGCTGCGGCCTAGTTCGTGTTGTTGCAGGTGAAGAACGGGCGCGAAAGGTCTTCAGCCTTGAGGGGCCTCCGGGAGATGGAGAGACAAGTAGGCTCGGTTCGAGGGACCGGTGGACGGCGGGGACCGGGTGCGGGCCACATGGTGGCGACACGAGCAAGACGAAGTCATGGACAATCGAGCCGGTGCACGGTGGCGGTCGAGTCAAGTGGTTTGGCGGGAGGCCGAACCGAGCACACGGGGTTTGGTGGTTCGCCCACAAAACCATCGGAGGACGGTTTCTTGGTTTGGGCCTCAAAACCAAGTCCGAGGGCCCAACACGACGGAGACGGGATCCGGGCGTGTCGGGAAGCTTCGAGGCGGAGGACACGCGGCAGGATCGCATGGCTTGCGTCGGGAGGACGCGGGGTGCGGCAAAGGTGTGGCCGTTTGATGGCAAGACCCACAAACATTACCTAAATGCCCCTGCGTGGGTTGTATCGCCAGTAGTTAAGTTAGGGGTAGTCGAGTCATTTACCACTCCGGCGGGACCCGATATATAAGCCATGAGGGTGTGTGAGTGGCTCTCTCTCTCCGCGACTTAGGGTTTCATTTCCTCCCTCCCATTTCTCATTTTCGTAGCTATTTTCTTCTCTATTTTCTCTAGGCTAGCATGAGGGCTTCATGAGAGATTTGTTGAGAGGGATGGATGTTAGGGCGGCATGCTAGACCTTGTGAATCTTTCCTGGTTTGTATAGAAGATTCAGAGTTGTGTTTTTTGTGGTCTTTTTGTGCTTGTTTTCGTGCCTTTGCTCTCGGTGTGATTCCGCGGATTTGAGTGGGTTTCTCCCCGGATTTCTTTGAGGGAAACATGGATAGATGTCTCGTGCATCTTTGTGATTGATCTTGTGCCCTCAAACGCCGCGAAACCACTTCGATTCGAGGATTTTCGTTCGGTGCTCTAGCTTTTGGTGGTGCTCAAATGATTCGCGATTTCCGGTGATTTAGGGAGTTAGGAGGCAAGATTTTTGGGCTATAGCATCCTTGTGTGACGCTTTACAAGTCCCCAAACCCTTGTCTCCACAGCTTCAACCGTTTGGGAAATCCGGTGATGATTTGGGGAAGTTGACTTTCGGGGTCGTGCGTTTTCTGCTCTGTCCGCACCTCGCGGACGGTCCGCGAGGACCAGGCGGACAGTCCGCGCCGCTCCAGTTCGTCGCGGTGTTCTTCGTGTTCTTGCTTCGTTTCGTTTCGATCCGATTTTGCTTTAGGTTTTTGTTGCGACGGTTTGTGGACGGTCCGAGCTTCAGTAGCGGACGGTCCGGGACCCGCGCGGACGGTCCGCCTGGCCTTCGCGGACGGTCCGTTTTCTCGGGTTGGTTCTGGTGGTTCTGTTCGCTTTAACGGACGGTCCGCGGTGCGGGGGGCGGACGGTCCGCGGAGTGCGTGCGGACGGTCCGCGCGGACAGGGCGGACGGTCCGCGAGGTCAGTGCGGACGGTCCGCCCCTCCTGGCCGGACGGTCCGCCAGAGCTTGAGTGCTTTGTCCCTTGGTTCGATTCCTCCCTTCCTTTCTCATGCTTCCGTGTGTGCTTCTAGAAATCGTTCCTAAGACTAGAGGTTGATCCATAACCTCGTTGTCTTGGCGATTGGCGTGTGATTCGATCCATCGCTTGTGTGTGACCGGGATTTGACTAGGGTATAGGCCGGGTTCTTTGTGAAGAATTTTTACCGGCTCCTATTCACTCCCCCCCTCTCTAGTCGCCATCTGATCCTTCAAAATTAAGGATGGTAATCTAGGCATTAAGGGCCCGTTTGGTACAACTTCATGAGGGGCTTCACGAGCAGCTTCACAACTTCAATAGCCAAACAGCCAGCTCTCTGCCCACCTCTCTGGCAGCTTCTCTGAAAACTCTCTCTCACAGAGTTAAGCACACAGTGAAGCTGCAAAAACACGGAAATAAATCATGCACACGTTCGTGGAGGCAAACCAAGCACACTGAGCCAGTGACGTGGACGATCAATACTATAGATTATAATAATAATGGCCCGTTTGGTACAGCTTCATGAGCGGCTTCACGAGCAGCTTCACAACTTCAATAGCCAAACGACTAGCTCTCTGCCCAGCTCTCTGGTCAGCTTCTTTGAAAACTCTCTCTCACAGAGTTAAGCACACAGTGAAGCTGCAAAAACACAGCTCTCCTCTGCTCATTAAGTTGCTCATGAAGTTGTTTTCTAAAACACAGCTCTACTGGTGAAGCTGAGCTGTGCCAAACAGGCCGTAAAGTACTATTTTTACAACAGGCATTAAAGCATTGAAGATCATTTATCTATCATGTCCATAAAGCAAACTTCTCTAGTTCTTATTTATTTAAAGCAAGAATTTTTTTATAAAGCCACACACTATATAATTAAACATAACAAACTTTAAACATTTTATTCTATGACAAATATATATAAGTAGGTTGATAATACTTACCTCCGGGGCACTACTTCCCCGAGTGGTGTGACAGTTGGTAATGGCCGATGCCCCGATTGGTCGTAGAAATGAACAGGGTTTTCTCCAGCTGTGGTTTTTAATGGGGACCACTCCCGCAAGCTGCTTGTTGCTTAGTTTCACATTCCCCATTGGCAGAATGCTCTCGCCAGCATCTCAGCATTTTCATATGTGGTCTCTTGTATCTCGTTCAGCTGTTGTCCCGCCTAGTTCATCCACCCTTACTATTGGTACATCAGGTTGGTGTGGAGATCTTGTGTGTTCATTTGTGTTCTCATGTTATTCTGGACGCCTTGATTGAATGGTGTGGTGCGCTCATGATCGAATCCTGCAAAAGAGTGGCGGGCAGGTACAAAATTTGAAGATGTCGCATGAAACCTCACACTCGAAAATTCTTGTCCTCCCAGTTCACTTGGTCCTTGTGGCTGCTGTGATGGTAACCCTCCTCCTTGATATGCACGGCGGTGAGTGCGTGGTGGAACGAAGCCTTCATAGGATTGGTAGGCTGCACCTTCAGGGGGTTGGTCAGTGTTGACGTAATTTGATGATGAAGCTCGTGCCAACATTCGCGGGGGTTGTTGTTGGAATGGTTGTGCCTGGAAGTTGATCAAGAAAGACTGCACAAAATATATACCCAACCACGGGTTAGGTAACAGGATCGTGTCCTTATTACCAATATAGTACAATTGTTCTTGGATTTTTTAACCCATCTTCCTTGGTGAAAATAATCGTAGTCAATTAGCTCTCTGGGAGTATTAATATCAATGATAGTGGCATCTCCTGGTAAGCCCAAGTCATCGGCTATTCGCGTGATCAAAGAGGTGCAGCTCACCTCTCCAACTAGGTTGGGGAGTGATAACCAGTGCTCTACCAGCAATTTTACAGGGGAGACAGATTTCCTCTTTATGGCAGTGTAAGTCGCATGTGTGCCACTCTCACACTAATTTTGACATTTTGTGGAAAGAAAGAAAGGCTCATCCACTTTTGAAAGAAACAGAGAGTGGGGTGATAAATATCATTAGTGTGTGGTCTATGTATGTTTGTCTTCCTGAAATGTTTGCCCAGAAATGCAGCTTATCAAAGTCTTCAAGTGTTGTGTCTATGTCTAAGATGCATCCTGGTGCAAACCCCAAGGCATTGCTCAGTCTCCTCCAAGACAAAGTGTGTTCTTGATAGAAGAGTCGGAAGGTCACTCCGTCATCAGTGGGTGTTAAAGTGCACATAAATTCTATTGTGAGGAGACGACAACCCCGTTCAGTAGTGTTGTAAAAATAAGTCCATCCTAGTAATTGGAACATTTGGGTGAACTCAATATTCATACCTGCCTCTTGCTTGAACTCCTCGTGGAACATGGGTGTGAGGACAAAGTCATATTTTTCAACTTTTCATACCTGCCCCTTTCCTCCCCTCTCCTTACATGAAGATGTACATCATTGGTCAAGATCCTCCCCTGTGACGGTGATACTGACTGTGAGGGATTAGAGATGGGTGAAGGGGACTCATGGGCGTCAATGCTCATGGATCATTCAGAGTTGGCCCTGGACAGAGTGCGTCCAAGGAGTTTTCCGAACATGGTGTCTCTCTTGAAGAACTTTCCTTCTCGTCCTAATCTCTCTCTCTCGTAGCAGCTCTATATTGCTTCAAAATATGGTTTTCTAGGCTAGTGAGTGAGTGAGGAGTGTGAGGGCTTCGGCTGTTTTTATAGGGTCGAGGGGGGAGACCGGTTGGCCTAGTGGTGGGGCCGATCGACCCCATATGGGTCCTACTGGGGAGCCCTCTCCTCCTTCCATTGTTGGCTGAAGACCTTTGGTAGAATAAGTGCTGGTTGGAAGAACAAAATTGATGTTGGTGGAGAAGGAGTGGAGGATGAGAAAAGGGAATAAAGAAAGTGGTGTTTTGATGATTGTCCCTATGACATGTGGGTCCCATGCGTAAGGGCATTTTTATAATTTTAGAATAAAATATAATAGCAAAAATATGAAAGAGAAAAAAATTATGCCACCATGAAAAATTATCTATACGGGTAGCTTGTGCTACAGGTGCTGCAGAGGTTGCAGGTGTCGTAGGTGTTCTACCTGATGGTCTTGTGTTGACGGATAACAATGTATCCCTCTACGATCCGCAAGTATACGGACCTACACCTTTTTCACCACGGGATTCCGAAGGTTCTTGTCAATCCGCGGAGCAAGGGGATTACAAGCGTTTGATCTACCTTTATACACTAGCTACTCAAACCCTAACTATGATTAAACTAGAAAACGACTAAACTACACTAGAGAAAACGATTAAGCTATCAAGATAGAAGACACTCGCCCATGGGTCTACGATACTAGAACATGCAATCACTTTAAACAAGAAAACCAATCTAATCTATCGGGGGTTGTGACCACGGTTTCGCCCTTTCCTCCTCTCGTACTGTCACTACGCGAAGGTATTCGTGACTAGACCTATGATGGACACGGCGTATTGAATGGATCCAAGGGAGCATTGGAGCTCTACTCCCTTTACGGCAAGGTAGCTAACCTTAAGCATTAAAGTATATTCAACACAAGATGATAGATAGATAATCCAACAAAATACGATTATATCTCAAGATCGATTACAACCCATGGACGAATAAGGAGATTACCCCATCAAGGTGTTAGACATAGCACCGTTGATCATGGTCACCCTTCTGACAGTGTCTTCCTTCTTCTCCACTTGTGGGTGCTTCCTTCGAGGTGGTTGATCTCCCTCCAGAGATCTCCCTCCTCTCTCTCTAGCTCGTGGATGGCCTCCTAGTGCGAATGGCTCTCCCCTCTGCGAATGGCGGCGCCTCCAGGGTTTTAGGGTTGAAGATCCTTCGGGTGCAAGGAAAGGGGGGCCCGGGCCCATTTCGGCCCGGTTCGGTCTCCCCTTCGCTCCCGTGGGTCCTCAGGTGATTATGCACTTTGCCCCTTCCACTTTCATGATTTTGACGATGTCATCCTCGCGTCCAAGATGGAGGTTCTCCGTGCATGAAGTTCGGTCTTTTACACTTCAATCCCCGGGGGTGTTCCTACGTAGCACTTCGGTCCTTGCCACCATTGAAAGTGATTTCATCAAGCTCATGAACACGAACAAGACTCCATAAATGCTCCTTTGAACTTGTTGCGAATCCGTCCTTTATGTTCATGTTTTCCTACATAAACACAACACTTCCAAATGCATGCACATAGATGAACTTGTTATATGATTAGTGTGCCTAGTGGCAGGATAGTTCCATACACAAATCCAAACCAAAGTGTAATGAACATGTTTGGTGTACCAAAATACACCGTCAACATCTCCCCCACGCTTAGCTCTTGCTCGTCCTCGAGCAAGTACTCGTAAAAGAACTCCGTCCAAGGCATTGTAATCATGTTCCGCTAAATCTTTCTTCACAAGTTAGTCAATCCTTTATCTTTAATACATAAACATAAAGTAATGATCATCAAACATAAACATGGGCGTTTAGAATCTTTACCACATCAAGATTTACCCCACAACTCAAACTCTTTACTCGAAGTCTTCAATTTCAGCCATGCTTACTTCTTTGCTTCCATTGGAGGGTTTTTATGATTTTCAAAAACAAAATTCCTGCAACAAGTATTAGACAAAAACCTTTCTCCAAGTTCTCTCAAGTTGCTCATATAAAAGTGGCTATCCCAAACAAACTTTATAAAACGCTCACCTCCCATAAGTCTCTCATATAACATGTAAAGTGGAGCTATAGGTAGGGCTAGCGCAATCAACACAAGTATTGTCAAACTAAGAACTTCCTGTAATGGTTGTTTACCTTTCAAAGCCAATGATCATGAGAATTAATCCATATGTAGGGATATCAAGGATGAGAAGATTTAGAATGGTGGACATGTGCAAGGGCAAAAGAAAATATGACTACAAGGCACCGATGACGTCCTCGTTGTCGGATTGCACATGGTTGGAAAAGAGTGAAAGTTTCATCTCTCAACAACGTGACATCCTTCCTTGCACTTTTATTTTTTTTCTTTCACTTGATTCATCCCTCTCTTACCTTTCTTGCCACTCCTCTTTTCTCTTTCTCTTCTTTTTCTTTCATTCTCTTATACACATATTTTTCTCTTTCTTTACTTTTCTATTATTATTTTTTCTTTCCATACTCATACTTTTCTCTTTATTTTTCCCTCTCTTAACATCTTTTCAAAGTTCTCAACTCTTCTCTTTCTTGCATGCACACAATTTGAAATTTTAAATAAACCATGCTAGAGACGAGACGAAACTTTGAGAGTAGGTTGTGTTCAAGGAATGCGATGTACAAAAGAGATGTATAGGTTCGGGTATGGAATTCGGTGATGTACGGGACTTCCGATGTGAAAGTCACGTTACCGAATACATGACGAGGCTAGCAACAAAAGATAAGCACAAGGACATGATCATTGCTCGAAATTAAAACTCCCAAGAGAGAAGGGTCCTAGCCCAACTCATCGTGCTAATAACACTTATGGTGGAGCAAAAAATAAATTAGCTTTGTATAGGGTTTTTTTCTTACTCTCAACTTGGAAAAAGAGGTTTTGCTAACCTTTATTACAAGGTTTTCTTAGATAATTTTCAGAACTGAAATCCTCCAACTGTTAGCATTGAACATAGCACAACCAACATGTGAAGCTCAAGATCGAAGTGTGGTATGGGTACTTTTAGAAGTAGCAATTCCACTAAGCACCACGGTAAACGTTTTTCAAACCACACACTTATGTTCATATATCAAGAATTAAAGATAAACAAACGAGTGAATAAAGATAAACATCACACAAGACATAAAATTTAAAAGACTATTTTTATTTGATTTTCTTTGACTCAACACTAAATTAAGACACTTCAAACTTGCAAAAATTTAAAAACATACTCAAAAACTAAAGACTCTTAAACTCTCTCGAAAACTAAATCGAACCAAACTAAACTTGAAGTCAAAAGCTAAAAGGCTAGCTAGCTAGCTCTCCCCCACGCTTAAATCATACGACGTCCTTGTCGTATCTTACAAAAATCCTAAGG
Organism: Cenchrus americanus; assembly: GCA_947561735.1. Classification (NCBI taxonomy): domain Eukaryota; kingdom Viridiplantae; phylum Streptophyta; class Magnoliopsida; order Poales; family Poaceae; genus Cenchrus; species Cenchrus americanus. The sequence goes on along the minus strand of OX387239.1, from coordinate 197,183,238 downwards.
GGGAAACTAAACCTAGTGATACTTTCCGCAACTATTGCACCACTTGCCTCTCATGTTCCCGACCATGCCAAAAAGTTTCACGTTGCGGTTTAGGAACTTGTGGTCGTCTTTGACCACGCGTTCCAAATCCTCCATACGCTACCTCATCGCCTCCATGGCCTGGAAACATTCGTCGACCGTTGTGTAGAGCTCCGAGATAGAGTGACAGCAAGCCACACAAAACATCAGATGCATCCCAAAAGGGTCGTCATCGCCAGGGTCTCCACCGTTGTCGTCGCTGTCGTCTCCATCACCATTGTCATCGCCGCCATCGTCGTTGTCGCCGCCGTTGGGGCCTTCGGGAGTCTTCTCCTTGGGCACCTCTTCCTAAATGTAAAGATCGTTATCATCTCTTCCGGCGGCCGCCCACGAGCTCGGGCTACAATCGTCGGAGTAGTCGCTATCCCCATAGTCCTTAGGCTTGGGCGACACCTCCTTGTAGTCCTTCCGCTTCATTCCACGGATGCGCGCCGACCTTCGAACGTGAGTAGGGACCTTCTCCTTTTCAACGCGGTTGCGAGATGCGATAGCTCCGGTCGGGACACGCCCTCCGCAACGGATGCGGGCGGTCCTCTTGATCTCGACGGGTAGCATGAGCTCGCTTCGCTTCACCTCCTCCATCGATGGCTCCTTGGCGCCTTGCTTCAACTCTAAGCTCCTCGGGGACGCCATGGCTGTTGTGTGGGTGCAAAAGTATGCTTGATGGGATGGATTCCCGAGCTCCCAATTCGGCCAAATAAATAGTCCGAAGAGGAAAACCCTAGGAACCTCAATTTCCTTATTCAAACTTCCCTTAAAATTTTCTGACTGAAGAAGGAAGTCGAAAAGGAGAAATTCGGGGAAAAACCGGGGCGAAACGTCGTTGGGGCCCACCTGGACCGATCCGACTGGGCCGGTCGGCCCACCCTGTTCTGGGGGCCGGGCCGGTCTGGTTTCCCGTGTACCGCCCTTTTTCACTTTCTCAGCCCATGGGAAAAAGTTGGCCCAGTAAATCTTCGCGAGAAACTCCAGAAAATTAAAAGAAAAACTATTTACAAAAATCCATGCCTTGTTTTTCGTCCTAGGCCAGACGTTCGGGCTCTTCTTCCATGGTGAAGACATCAACATGGTGAAGGGGCACAACGTCGGGTTCGTAGTAAACCTTAAGCCATTGACCATTCACCATAAATTGGTCACCTTTCACACCCATAATGGTTACCGCTCTGTTGGAGAGCACCGAATGCACAACATAAGGTCCGTCCCACTTGCTTTGTAATTTCCCCTTTCCGAAGGTTTTAAACCTCGAATTGTAGAGGAGGACCTTATCTCCTTCTTTAAACTCTTTTTTCTTTAACCTTTTGTCATACCACCTTTTAATTCTCTCTTTGTATATGCTTGCATTTTCACATGCTTTCAACCTCATCTCCTCTAGCTCGCTTATTTGAATTCTTCGTTTCACCACCGCGGCATCGAGATCAGGGTTCATCTCTTTAATCGCCCAATAGGCTTTATGTTCCAACTCAACCGGAAGGTGGCAAGCTTTTCCATAGACGAATTGATAAGGGGTCATACCTATCGGTGTCTTGAACGCCGTTCGATAAGCCCACAAAGCTCCATCTAATTTCTTTGACCATTCTTGCCTCCCTTCTCTATGGTTTTGTTGAGGATACTTTTTAATTGCCTATTCGATGTTTCTGCTTGTCCGTTGGTTTGTGGATGATAAGCCGTAGAGACCCTATGTTCAATTCCCAATTTGGACAAGCACTTTTTGAAATTCTTCCCGGTGAAGTGAGTTCCTCCATCGCTTATCAAGATTCTCGGTGTACCGAAACGAGGAAAAATCACGTTCTTGATCATAGTAATGGACTCCTCCGTGGAAGCTTTACGACATGGCATAGCCTCTACCCACTTGGATACATAATCAACCATGACTAGAATATACTCATATCCATGTGAGTTTTTGAAAGGCCCCATGAAGTCTATACCCCACACATCGAATAAATTGATTTGTAGATTGTATTTCAAAGGCATAGAATTTCTTTGAGAGATGTTTCCGGTCCTTTGGCATTCGGGGCATGATGCAACATATCTTTTAGTATCTTCATGCATCTCCGACCAATAGAATCCGCTCGACCACACTTTTGCTTGGGTCCTAAAATGGCTATAGTGCCCACCATACTCCACCGAGTAGCACTTTCTCAAAATTTCTAGCCTCTCTTCTCTTGGCACACATCTTCTCATGACTCCATCATTGCCAAGTTTGAAGAGGTATGGTGCATCCCAAAAGTACTTCTTACTTTCGGAGATTATCTTCTTTTGAGAGTTTTTATCTAGATGATCGAGAGGCATCTTCCGAATCACTCGAATGATATCAATCATCCAAGTGTCTTTATCGAGCACTCAATAGAGGTGGTCAACTCTCATCTTATCTTCTATAGGCTCTTTATCATCTTGTCCACGATTCATCCTAGACAAATGATCGACCACAACATTCTCCACCCCCTTATTATCACGAATTTCAACATCAAATTCTTGAAGAAGAAGGATCCAACGAATCAAACGTGGTTTAGCTTCCTTCCTAGCCAAGAGATACTTGATGGCCGCGTGATCGGTGTAAACAATGACCTTCGAGTTCACAATGTAAGATCTAAATTTCTCGAAGGCGAATACCACCGCTAGCAACTCCTTTTCTGTAGTGGCATAGTTTAATTGTGCCCCATTAAGAGTTTTGCTAGCGTAGTAAACGGCGTGAACTCGGCCTTCCTTTCTTTGACCCAAAACTGCGCCTACGGCGTAGTCACTTGTGTCACACATGATCTCGAAAGGTTGGCTCCAATCTGGAGGTTGAATAATGGGAGCACTCACCAACGCACTTTTCAAGGTCCGGAATGCCGCTAGGCACTTCTCATTAAAGTCGAAAGCCACATCCTTTTGAAGGAGATGCGTTAAAGGCTTAGTGACCTTTGAGAAGTCCTTAACAAATCTTCTATAAAATCCGGCATGACCTAGAAAGCTCCTTAAGGACTTAACATCCGTTGGAGGTGGGAGTTGTTCAACCATCTCTACCTTAGCCTTGTCCACTTCAATGCCTCTCTCGGATATAACATGTCCGAGCACTATGCCTTACTTAACCATGAAGTGGCACTTTTCCCAATTTAACACCAAGTCTACCTCTGCACACCTCGTGAGGACCTTATCCAAGTTTGCCAAGCAATCCATGAACGTCTTCCCATAAACGGAAAAATCATCCATGAACACCTCGACAATTTATTCGATGAATTCCGAGAATACGGCCATCATGCAACGTTGAAAAGAGGACGGAGCGTTGCATAGACCGAAGGACATCCTTCTATATGCAAACGTTCCATAAGGGCATGTAAACGTTGTTTTGTGATGATCGTCCAGGTGAATGGGAATTTGCATGAATCCCGAGTACCCATCGAGAAAGCAAAAATAAGTGTGGTTTGCTAATCTCTCGAGCATGTCGTCGATGAACGGTAGGGGGAAGTGATCTTTCTTCATTGCCTTGTTAAGCTTACGATAATCGATACACATCCACCACCCGGTCACGGTTCTTTGCGGTATCAACTCATTCTTCTCATTCTTCACCACGGTTAAACCTCCTTTCTTTGGTACACAATGTACCGGGCTCACCCATTCGCTATGCGGAACCGGGTAGATGATTCCGGCATCAAGTAACTTGATGACCTCTTTCTTTACTACCTCTTACATGGCATGAGTTAGCCTCCTTTGGTGGTCCACTACGGGCTTACATTGGTCTTCCATTGGTATACGATGAGTGCAGAAGGCTGGGCTAATACCTTTGAGATCATTAATCGAATATCCAATCACCTTCCTATGTTTTTTCAATAAAATCAGCAACTTCTCATTTTCTTCGTGTCTCAACTCGTCGCTTACAATGACTGGATAGGTCTTGTCTGGGCCCAAAAAATTCATACTTTAATCCTTTGGGGCAAAGGTTTAAGGTCTACCTCGGGCACTTGTGGCTCCTCGGGTTTAATCTCTCCTATGTCCTCGAATTTTTCTTCCTCCACGCTTCCATCTTGTGGTTCTAAGTCTTTTGTTGCTTCTTCTAGCTCTTCATCTTATTGATCACTAATTTGATTTTCCATCGCTCTTTGCAGCGGGTCTCTAAGGGTTTCAACAAAACAAAGACTATCTACCTCCTCTACTTCTTCGTCTTCGGGAGGAAGGGGTGTAGGGTGTTTAGAAACGCGAAGAAAGTGATATGTGTACTTTTTTCCATTAAGGTTCATTGTTACTTTGCCTTTTCCGGCATCCAACACGGCATCAACCAACTTAAGAAAGGGCCTACCTAGGATTATGTGATCATGATTACTATGGTAAGCATCAATAATAAAGAAATCAGTTGGTATACATTTTCCAGAGATTTTTACATTCATGTTGCAAGCAATACCTAGAGGTCTAATAGTTCTACCATCTCCCATAATTAATTTTGCTGATGTTGGAGCTAAGTCTAGGTTGTGGTCTTGAAATTTATTGTAAATTTTAGAAGATAGGACACTTACTTGGGCTCTGATGTCGCATAAAGCTTTGCATTGGACTCCGTTGATCTTGCAACTCAAGTGTTTCTCTTCTTCTTCGGATCCTATCTCGTAGACTTTGGCGAGGCGAGCATATGGCGATGCTTCAGGCTTGATCCCCATGATTCTTTTCACCTCGGCTATGTGTTCCGGATCCACTTCATCATCTCCAAAGAGTTTTTGAAAGATCTCACCGGTGGTTTCAAGGTCGTATGAATCTTCCGCTTTCCTTTCCGGTGGGAAATCCACTTCCAATGCTCTTTCCATCCCCTTTTGATTAGGGAACGGTCTTCTCTTGTCGAATACTTCTCCGTAATCGATTGGAACCCAATCCATTGGATCGAACTCCCTTAGTGGCTTCGCGCTTGAGATGCTTCTCTTGTTTTTGATGCGGCGAAGTCAACGCTCAGGGTAGTTCTTGACTTGATGTGTTCTTCTTCAAGCTTTTTCAGGATCGGCTCCTCTTTTGTGACTTCCGGGGTTGCCTCTTTAGAAAATTCAGCACAATTCTTCATCCTTGAATTATATTCCGGCTCTCCCGCAAGTCTTGTTTCCCAATCTCTTCGCATGGCAGCCGCTTTACTAATTTTTTGTAGAAGTTGAGCAGCTTTTGTGAGTGTTTTCTCCATGAGATCCCCACTTGCACACATTTGGACATGTTGCATGCAACTAGGGGTTAGGGAAAAGAAAAAAGTATGCAAGAGTACGTCACCGGAGAAGCCGAGTCTTGCTCCTTATTCCATCAACTCATTAAACCTATTCCAAGCTTGGTCTATCCCTTCCTCTTCTCCTTGCGTGAAAGTGATCGCTTGCCTCCTTAGATGTTGAACCTTGCTAATTGGAAAGAACTTCTCACAAAACTTCTTTGTCAACTTGTTCCAATTGCCTTCAACTTCAAAGGACGCAAACGAGTACCATGTCTTTGCTTCACCGGCAAGTGAGTAGGGAAAGAGATTCCATTTGAACCATTCATCGGGAACTCCTTCTTGACACACCGTCGCATAGCGTCGTGAAATGCCTTATTTGTCTATATGGGTTCTCCGTAACCATCCCTTCAAACGGGTTTGCCGCCACCATCTCGATGATCTTGGATTTAATCTCATACTTGGTTGCTTCGAGCTTCGAATCCGACACTTGTACTTTTATGTCTTCGCATCGAGGACTAGCGTAACCCCTTAGTGATTTCTCCGGTTCTTCCACGGGTTGATTGATGAACGCCATCTAGACAACAAGATAAAAACAAAAAACAAAAACAAAACAAGTGGTTTTCTAGATAATATGTGTTAGATATAGCAAATAAAAGATAAACTAAATATAAAACTAAGTTAAATGCAAACCAAACGGTGTAAACTAGCTTGCTCCCTGGCAACGGCGCCCGAAAAAGGGGCTTGTTGACGGATAAAAACGTATCCCTCTACGATTCGCAAGCGTACGGACCTACACCTTTTTCACCACGAGATTCCGAAGGTTCTTGTCAATCCGCGGAGCAAGGGGATTATAAGCGTTTGATCTACCTTTACACACTAGCTACTCAAACCCTAACTATGATTAAACTAGAAAACGACTAAACTACACTAGAGAATGATTAAGCTATCAAGATAGGAGACACTCGCTCATGTGTCGTAGACACTAGAACATGCAATCACTTTAAACAAGAAAACCAATCTAATCTATCGGGGGTTGTGACCACGGTTTAGCCCTTTCCCTCCTCTCGTGTTGTCACTACGCGAAGGAATTTGTGACTAGACCTATGATGGACACGGCATATTGAATGGATCCAAGGGAGCATTGGAGCTCTACTCCCTTTATGGCAAGGTAGCTAACCTCAAGCATTAAAGTATATTCAACACAAGATGATAGATAGATAATCCAACAAAGTACGATTACATCTCAAGATCGTTACAACCCATGGACGAATAAGGAGATTACCCCATCAAGGTGCTAGACATAGCACCGTTGATCATGGTCACCCTTCCGACGGTGTCTTCCTTCTTCTCCACTTGTGGGTGCTTCCTTCGAGGTGGTTGATCTCCCTCCGGAGATCTCCCCCCTCTCTCTTTAGCTTGTGGATGGCCTCCTGGTGCGAATGGCTCTCCCCTCTGCGAATGGCGGCGCCTCCAGGGTTTTAGGGTTGAAGATCCTTCGGGTGCAAGGAAAGGGGGCCGCACCGACACCAGAAGTGGGCTGGGCCGGCCGGCCTGGGCCGACCGGCCCAGGCCCATTTCGGCCCGGTTCGGTCGCCCCTTCGCTCCCATGGGTCCTCAGGTGATTATGCACTTTGCCCCTTCCAATTGCATGATTTTGACGATGTCATCCTCGCGTCCAAGATGGAGGTTCTCCGTGCATGAAGTTCGGTCTTTTACGCTTCAATCCCCGGGGGTGTTCCTACGTAGCACTTTGGTCCTTGCCACCATTGGAAGTGATTTCATCAAGCTCATGAACACGAACAAGACTCCGTAAATGCTCCTTTGAACTTGTTGCGAATCCGTCCTTTATGTTCATGTTTTCCTACATAAACACAACACTTCCAAATGCATGCACATAGATGAACTTATTATATGATTAGTGTGCCTAGTGGCAGGTTAGTTCCATAAACAAATCCAAACCAAAGTGTAATGAACATGTTTGGTGTACCAAAATACACCATCAACATCTTGCTGCGCCCTTCGAATATGGTGATCAGTTATTTGCTTGCCACCCCTTGTTCGGATATTAAATACCCGCTCAGGGTTAGTGGCAACAGACATAGCAGTGGACAATTTTGATAAATTTGATTCTAGTCTAGCATTAAAAGCAACTTGATCTTTTAAGACAGCAGAAAAACTATCCATTTTAGCATTTATATCTTCTAGAATCTTATCATTAGTAACAAGCTTCTTAGAGAAATTATCATTAATTCTAGCATGTTCTTCAATTAATTCTCGTAGTTAAGGTTGCTTGGAATTATTACCTGCGTAAGTTGGTCGTGGTTGTAGGTCTTTTCTTTGGGTTGGTGCTGACTTGTGGACCACCAAACTTGAATTTCTTGAAAAATTCTTGTAGTCTTGTAAAGCTTGTCGATCCTGCTTGAAGTTGGCTCATTCCTCAAGTCGGTTTAATAGCACATCCATATCAGTTGACACTGCCTTCAATTCTTCATCTTCTTGTACTTCTTCGCTTTGATGACAGTGTTGGATGTTCTTCTGGGTCCAATCTTGATTCTCTGAGATCTTGTGCATGAGTATGTCAGTTGTTTCCGGAGTGAGTGACAAAATGATCCTCCAGCATTTGCATCCAAATGCTCACTTGCTTTCTGGTTTAGTCCATGGTAGAATCCTTGTAAGAGCATCCATTCTTCCATTCCATGATGAGGGCAATCTGAAATGTATTCTTGCAATCGTTCCCATGCCTCTGGAATTGATTCGCCTTTTTGCTGCTGGAAGTTGGTGATTTTTTCCACGTAAGGCATTAGTTTTGCTTGTGGGAAAAAACTTAGCTAGGAAGGTGGTAAAACATTTCTCCCGTGTGTTTATTTCTTTTTCATTGGAGTAGAACCATTATCTCGCTCTTCCATTAGTGAGAACGGGAATAAAGCGAAAGAGGATCATGTCTATGGGAATGTTCTTGATGGAGATGGTGGTGCCTATCTCCAGAAAGTTCTGGAGATGAGTGCTTGCATCTTCATGTACCTTTCCACTGAATGGATTAGCTTGTACCATGTTGATGAGGCTAGCCTTGAGCTCGAACTCATGGTTGACTTGAAGTGTTGGTCAAGTGCGAATGTTCTTGATGCTTGGAGCAGAGAACTCTCACAACGTCTTCTCAGGCATGGCTTCAGGAACTTGGTGTAGAGATTCCTTGTTTGACTTGACTCAGATGATAAAAATGTGGTGAATCACAATCAAACCTATTAATACCCTGCAAATAAGATAGAAAAAGACAAACAAGGGTAATTTTGTTTAAGGAGAGGTGCCAAATTACAATTTCATCATAAAGTATCTAGCCATCGATTTTCAAAAGGTAGCCATGCAATCTTCCCCGGGAAAGACGCCAGAAATGTTTATTGGTATTTATTAAGCCTCCAGAGAAATTAATGATCCGCAAGCGCACGAATACCGGTGAGCACTTCACCTGGGGAGATGTGTAAGTGTCATCAAGCCCTAAGTGGGTTTTGGTGAATTAAGTGACAATTTGATTAAAACATTAACACTCTTGTAAAGCATGTGAGTAGGTTATTGATTATTGATAAATGATATTTATGTGTAAGATCATGCATTTGGCTCACATTGCTAATAAGACAAGGGTGGATCATGGCAATATACATGGAATGTTTACAAGCATGCTAAAGATGAATGCCATGATAAGGATAGAATGTTCTTCCCATTGGACTTTACATAGGGCATACAACAAGTGATCCTAAGCTAAAGAAAAGCAAATATAGAGGCATGATTATATATTGTACTTGGTTGGCCTCTCTATGTTGAGCAAAGCACATTGTGACAAAAGGAGAAGCTTGTGGTATAATAATGGGAGAACTAAGCCAATATTGAGTATGGCATCAAGGGATTTGACTATTGATACAAGATGGGATTTGATAGCCAAATACTATGAGTTTGCCGAGTACAATATCAAATGGTTCTTACATTTCATGAAGAATATTGACTTGTACAAAAGAAGCTATTTGCAAGACTTCAAATAGAGTGTTGACAAAGGTCATGTGGTTATCTCTATTATGATGGACCAATAAATAGAAGTTTACAAAGCAAGAATAAATGATATCAATCAAAGGACAAACTATTTGAGTGGCATCTCAAATGGAACTCTCTCTATGGTGCAAGGCTTGACTCAATTGTGGCAAGGATAAGTGATGAAGAGATCAAGATGGCTAAAACGAGGAACTAAGCAAAGGCTATGGATAGCGACCATAAGCGAAGTGGCTAGAGTGAAGTTGAGAGCGTCAAGGATTTCGAAGTATCATATCCAAGCCTATCGAGGAAAGTGATAAGTTGCATCTAGTGTCATGATTGATAAATTGGAGTGGCTTAAGAATTCAAAGTGGTTAATCTCTACTCTATGGAAGAATTCTAAGTCACTAGCTCAATGTGGATATGCTCAAGCACATGCATATATTAGTTCATCTATAACATGTACTTAGTTGGTATACAATATTGGAAGCCCTCGAATCATTGAAGATCAATTACCGGCGTACCTTGGTGGCTCAAGCTCAAGTGGATTAGTTAGGGTTTATCTTTTATCTTGAGTTTAGGTATGTTATACTATCAAGAGGGATGAATCATTGGTTGGACAACAAACATCAAAAAGTGCTCAAGTGAAACCAAGAGAGACTAACCCGTGAGATCAAAACCTTAGTAGAGCCGACAATCGATTGATTAAAACCTTGCAAGGGAGACCCAAACACACGGTCGGCTGCCCCCGCGAGGACAACTCCCCAGGCCGTCCCCATAAATCCTCGGGTTGGGATCGAATCTTACAGTCTTTGGTGCGAGCTATCCGCATACCCCGCGAGATACCCGGAGTCACCATACACCACCGTAGCTAGCCGTGAGAGCGAATCCCAAGAGTAGTAATAGTAGGATCCCTCGCCGCCTCATTATGGTACTAGGCTTACCGGTCCCATACCCGCATATGCTTGGTACGTTCAAAAACTTAACCCACATAACCACCGGACCGGAGCCCCGCATCCCATGCTCTTACCACGTGAGCAATCCATTTAAGGATATAGTATGATTCCTATCTAGGAACCTATTCTCGCGAGTGAGGTCATCACCCGACTTGTAACGGTCCTATAGCTTAGCAGCTATCGACCTATCATACTAGTAGGGACCAAAGGTACCTATGGATCATGCATCTAGGGTTTCATTCAACTCCTAAACGTAAATGCACAATCATTCATAGATAATTGAATAAAGAAATTTTAAAACTGGGTTAGATGCGCCGGAGCTTGCCTTCGTCAGCTATGCTAGCTTGGGCACCCTCGGTGTCGAGTACTTCCACGTACTGCAGAGAACCTTCCGCTCCGCCTTCCTCGGTTTCCGGGACCAGGGAGTAATCTCCGTCCGGAAGATCTACACGGAATGCAATGCAAGTTTAGGTGAGGTGATAGTTTGTTGTCTTATCCAACTCTAGTTGGTCATATTCACCTTAACAAGCACTCATCTAATGTTTCTCTTTTAGGAAGGTTATTGGTTGTACATGGGTTACTCTTTTATTCCCCATTTGAATAAAGGTTTTTATTTAAGATTATTATTTCATGTGAAAGCTTCATTTCCTTTTATCTTTACCAACAAAGGTGTAATTAATATTTTCTTATTTATGAATTAATTTCTTATCAGTAATGTTAATTAAATTTCTTTTATTTATATTAAGTAGTATTTCCAAAAAGAAAAAGGATTTAATTAAGGATTTTCTTTTATTAATTTCCCTTAAATATTAAAAGGGCATTTAAGCCATTATTTAAACAATTAAATTACCAAAAATCAAATGAGTGTTTCTTAGGCCTAACAGCACCTATCCTAGTCCATTGGGCCCACATGTAAGTGTTGGATGCTAGGAAATTAAATATTATTGAAAATAACAAAGGGTTATCTAGTGATTCAACTTAAATGCAAATAAAAATAAATAAGCATCAAAATTACCCAAACTTTCTGGTGGATGCTCTCTGGTCCTAAACAAGTCCAAAAAGCTAGCATGTTCACATGGAACCTTTACTGAATTTGGTTTATTAATTTACAAAGGAAAACATGCATTAAACAAGAATAATTATTTCTGTTACTCCTAAATTCATTATTAATTCATAAGATGTGCCTTTTGACATCACAAGACAGTGTGCACAAGTTGGGCTCAAGAACATGAATATATTTAACATGAAAAATCATCTATGCAGTTCTACCAGAGATAGAAAAACATTTTTATAAAAAGATTTGCATGATAAATTTGTGCAATTCTTGGCATGGGAGCTAGTCATATCCTAACTCACAACATATCCAAAGCTCAGCTACAGAGAAGCTATAAATTTCAAGTTATAACAGATTCAAGCATAACACATTTGTAATTTTTCTGCCAAAACTACTTTGAATCTAGCCACAAGTGTACATCAAGTAGGTGGGGTTTAACATCCTGAGACCTACAAAATTGGTTTGAGAATTTTTGGAATTTTTTGTGAATTTCTAGGAATTTTCTAAGACCTTGGACTAAACTGTAAGAATAGTTAGATAGGCTTTTCACAGACTAGTCCTGCCTTTTTACTCAAAACACCCTAACAAGAGATGGATCCTTGCAATTGGGTCCCTGGCCGGCCGGCGGCACGGGCAAGGCCAAATTCCGGCGAGCCGGCGGCGATCCCGGCCGGGCAAGCGGCCGTGGAGGACCACATGCTCACCTAGGAGGGTTGGGTAGGCGCGGTTGGGGCGGAGAGAGCACCGCACGGCGGCGCTCGACGGCGGCCGGCGAGCACGGCTGCGGCGGCTCGGGTTCCCGGCGAGGAGAGCGCGGGCTTGGACAACACGCGACCCTGGGAGTTGTAGTAGGGGCTAGGGAAGCTTGTGGGGCGGTTGGCCAGTGGGGAGAGCGAGCGGCGATGGCGCACGGCGGTGGACCGGCGGCGGCTCTCTCGGCGGCTCGGTGCTTGCGGTGTGGAGGCCAAATTGATGCAAACGAGCGCGCTTGTGAGCTTGCCTAGGTGCTAAGGAAGCGAGCTAAGGGCTTGGACGGCGGCGAGCGCGAGCCGGGGGCTGCGGGCACCGGCGGCGGCGGCGGTGGCGGCGGCAATGGCGCGGGCGGCTCGGGCGCGCGCGCGGGGAGAGGCGAGAGGGCCTTTATACCCGGCTCGGGCGGCTCGCGGGTGACGCACGGGTGACGGCGGAGATGCCGGCCGTGCTACGGCGGCTCGAGGCGCGCGCGTACGGCGGCGACGCCGCCGACGGACCGCCGGTCCGCGCGCGCGCGCGCGCGCGCGCGCGCGCGTGCCTCGGGGCACCTCGGGACGGCGCGACCTAGGGGCGCGGGGCATCGGGACCGGAGCACCGGCGCAAACGTCGAGACCTCGGGCGGCGCGGGCACGGACGCCGGGGCGTGGCCGGCGGCGGGCGGCGACGGCGGCGCACGAGCGCGCGCGACGTCGCGCGCGCGACGCGCTCCGGGTCTAACAGTGACGCTGGTGCTATGTTTGAGCCACTTTTTCTCCAAAATTTTGAATACAACTTGACCAAACAATGAATACCAAAGTTGTAGATCTAAGTACCAGCTACAACTTTCCCAAAGGCTGTATGGGGTTTTACTGTTTAGATTTGAATCTAAATGAATGCCAACTTTGAATGTCAGTGGGTTTCTGGCAACAGTAAAATCTGGCTTGCAAGGGCTTTTTCACAATTTTCCCCTCCAAATCAGCAATGCCACTCTACATGAAAGTTGTGTCCCTCAACAAGATCTACAACTTTCCTAAAGGTAGAATTTTAAGTGTTTAGGTGAAATTTGGGGAACGCGGCAAAAGTTCCGGCAGACACCTGTGGACACTGGATGGCAAGGAGGTTTGACCCACCCTTTGACCATGGGTTGGCCCCACAAGTGTTTTAACTATTCACTAGGGTCACTAGGGGTGTGTTAAGGAGTTTTCATGGGTGAGGGCCCAGGTTGACCTAGGGTTGACCATTTGACCGGCTAATCGTGTTATTAGCGTTAATGACGGTAATTAAAAACCTGGGGCGTCACCACGTGGTTCCTCTGCCGCTTGGTTTTGCTGGCGGTGCCGGCGATGTGGAAGCAACGATGTTGCATAGGAATAATTTCTCCCAGCTTCTTCTGTTCTCTGATGGCAATCTTCTACTCCGACATCAACGGAGAGGCTGGAGAGACCTGTCCAGGAGTCGAGGGTCGACGCATTGTCGTCTTCTTTAGGTGATGATGTTGTTGACCCTGTTAATCTCGAGGAAGATGATCTTTACTGAAAATATGAGCTTTGCTCGGGTTGCTAGTGGTGGAATCGAAGGATGTGTCGTGGCTACCAGAGTTGGTAAATGCACTTGAGAGGCAGTGTACTCGGCTAATTCGCCTAGAAGTAAGCCCTTCTTTGCGGCCTTCACCTTGTGCAGATTGACTCTGGTGCCCGACGACGATTGGGAAGCGGCTTCGGCGGCGGTGACGAACTGATCTCTGAAGGCGTCGAGGAAGATGAACAAGAGTTTTGAACTTCTTTATAATTTTCCTTTTCTTTGGAATCATGTTTGTAAAAGAGCGGTGTAATGCGCTAAGATCAATACATTTTCCTTTAAAAAATGCCTACCCCCGTCTCCATAGTTGATTTTCTATTAGGATAAACTTAGGGTTTTAAATAATATTAACTTCTATGTCACATTATCAAAATTGCAGATCACCATAAAGTAGAATTTTCATGATTTTAGACATCTCCAAGAGTTTTGTCAAATTTTACTTGGCAAATCTTCTGTTTTGCCAATTTCTAAAAACATATGTTAAGTGAACAAAAAGAGCTTATCTCCAACAGTTTTGCATAATTCACTCGCCAAATCCAGATCTAACTTACATGTTACATCAGGAACACTGAGAGAGAAACAAAATTATGTTTACCCCCTTCCACATCTTGAAAACTTACATTAGGAATCATTCTCTGTTATTTATTTCTTTTTTCACCCTCACACCTGTCTAGAAACGATGATGCCAACAAGCACGCGCTGGAAGATGATTTTTTCCAAGTTGCCAAAAATTGATAAGTCTTTTACCAAACGGTTGAAGGAGCATTTTTAATGTTTTTACAAAAATCAAAGATGACAACTCGATTTAGCAAACTGATGAAGATGCTCGGTGGAACTTTGTTGCGAGAACTTCAAGGGTGCTTTTGCAGGGCAGTCAACTTAACATGGACAGCATGAGTGTGTTGAAGGTGAGAGATTATCCGGGAAGAAATGGCAGCAGTGTATCAAGGAGTCGTTAAAGTGGTCTTAGGGATGATCAGTGTAAAATAAGATGTGCAACAAATAAGAACCAAGCATGATTAACTAGCTTAACTCTCTGTCTTTAAAATGAGCTCCTCTAGCTACTTTTTTAAATGTACATTTGACCTAAAGATGCATATAATGATAGGCCAAAGCATTTTTTTGTGCAAATCATAACTAAGAAGGGGGCGAACTTAGTCTCGGCCTAGGGCACCTGTTGTTTTCCAATATAAAAAAATAAAAAGCGTTGAGTATCTCCAAGAGTAGCTTAAATCTCTTCTTAATTCTTAAACTTTAGTACGATGAGAAAAAACTCCTCTCCAACAACTCCTAATTCATCATCCTAATCTTTCTGCCTAATCTTCCTGATGTAAATGTACAAAAGAGAAGAATATATAAAAGTTGTTAGGATAATTTATAAATAGTATAAGATTCCTATGTCAAATTGTCTTCTATATTTTAGAGTGTATTATTAGACACTCATGGAGATAACCTTCTTTACTTCCTCCAATACCTTTTTAGGAATTATAATCTTAATATTTTCAGGAAAAAATATTGGAGATGCTCCTACAATGCAGCACTTTCCTTTGTTATTGTTCTTACTAAAAGAATTACATAAATATAGACATCATTTAACGTTCATCATAGCAATTCTCATTAATTTTGCTAATTGGTCCCACAAAACTGTTACTTATCTTTAGGTACTTCATTTGTCTCCTCTATTCGATTTCACGAAACTTTTTCAAACACTCTAAAATTTCTCTAGAAATAAATCTTATTATTATTTCTTCAAGATGATCTGAGCCGCCTTAGCTCTCACTGGATTTAGCTCACTGGACTCGGCCTAACTCTAAATCAGTATTGGGCCGGGCTCATTAACTCACTGGACTCGGCTGGTCCTTTACTGACATGTTTCTTTCCGGTTTTTTTAGTTCTTTTGGAAAACCCGAACGTGCGTGTTCCTATTTCCTATAGGGTAAAGTCCATATTTGGCCATCGAACTATTGGGCGGGTTTGAGTTTGGCCATTAGATTCCAATACCAGATATACTTAGTCCTTGAACAGTATAAACCGGGTATGAGTAGCCACTAACCCCTGTTTTGACCGAGTAAGAGTGGTTTTGACTTGCCACGTCGGACTAAGATGACAACTAATCATCCCCCCGGCCACGTAATCATGCTGACTCAGCCGGCGTCCCCACTCCTTATCTCCTCTGCTCGAGCCCGGCGGCGCCTCACTCTACTCTGTTTCCTGCCGGTGCTAGGGTTTGAGACAGGGGCGGAGGAAGGGAAGGGACGGCAGTGCGGCCATGGCCAGGCCGTCGAGCTCGTCTTCTTCGATTGATACGCACCACAGTTTGGGTGAGGAGTCTCCTATCCCTTACAGGCATGGTCCCCTGGATTACTCGCCTCCGACGATCTGCTACTGCGGGAGGAAGGCAGCGCGGTGGATTTCTTGGAGCGACGCGAACCCAGGGCGACGCTACTTCACCTGCTACCGTCGACGGGTTAGTACATTGTCCTGTGTTGTGTGGGATTTGTTGATTTTGCTTTCGGTTTGCAACTTCACTTCATTTCCCCAAACTGACAGGTTGGCGGATGCAAGTATTGGTTTTGGGCAGAAGATCCCCATCCCGATTTCATCCGGGACATGCTCCGTGATCCGAAGAATCTTCGTTAAGGGCCTAAAGTTGCAGAACAGGGAGTACAGGGATCGACTTCGTTATGCAGTTCTGGTTGAGGAGCACAAAGAGTTGGTCACATCTTTGAGGGCGAGTTAGAAGCTAATGCAAATGACAAGAAGGCATGGATGCAGAAGATAGCAACAATGGATAAGGAATTAGTGATGTACAAGTTTTTGATAAAATGTTGTGTTATGCTTGTTGTAATACTTGCAATGTGTATGATATGGCTAGTGAAATGATAATGTGAACCTTTGTATGTCACTGTAACTGTCAGGTGACTGAAAATTATGGCTAGTGAACCTTTGTATGTGAACCTTTGTATGTCACTGTCACTGTAACCTTTGTATGGCTAGTGAAATGATGTAGCTTTCTGAATTGCACTGATTGAAAATTATCATGATTGCTCTCTGAATTGCAATGACAAAATAATGTATATGATGTTGACAAATGAGCAAAATGGTAAACTTAAAGTAGTACTTAGCCAACAGTTTGGCATTACATCCTGGTACACTTAAAGTTCAACAAAAGTAGTAGTAGGGAGCCAACAGTTTGGCATTACGGATTACAAATTCAAGCAACATGATCATCACTAGTTATCTTCTGCTTGTTTTTTTACTTGGTCTCCCGACTTGAAGCTTCTTGGTTGGAGGTTTCGAGCGAAGCGTGAGATGCTTGTGCTTTGCCGAAGTATTGGCAATGGTAATATTGGAACTTGCTTGAGACAAGAGGCACAGATGCATGTAAATTGATGTGGACTTCACCAGGCATAGTTGTGTGGATAGATCCTTGAGCATCTGATCTAAATATTGCATTGGATCCCTTGTCCTGCAAACATTACACAACTATCAATATACACAACCACAAATTTATTTTTCAGAATTGCAAATGGAAATGACATTTTGTAGGCTTACATGTGATCTGGTTGCAGTCCCAGTAGAGGTAGTATTTGCCTTCCTTTTTTTACTTGCTGCAGCTGATGAGGTGCTTTGCTGAGTGGAGTCAACCAATGGTGGCTCCTGATGTGCAGGTCCACCACTCTGTGCATTCACTGAGTTTCCACCAGCACTAGATGATGACCCATTTCTTTTCTCACAAGTGCTCCTGTTGTGGCCTATTTGCTTGCATCTCCTGCATCTGATGACTGTGCCAACTCTGGAAATTTTTCCTTGTTTTTGTTTCTCATGTGGTTCTCTTGTCCTCTCCTTCTTTGGCCTACCTGGCATCCTTACATAACCAGGAGGTTGTAAGGGTGGACTAGTTGAATTAGGCCAACTATGCATTCCTTCAACTGGAAGCAAACAGTGGCTGTAGGTTTTGTTGAATTCTTCCACAGTGAAGCATTTAGCAATGTATTCAGTCAAGTCATTTGTCTTGAAAAATATACATGCAATTGCATGTGGGCAAGGCAAACCAGACAGTTGCCAGTACCTACAACTACACACTTTCTTCTGGAGATCAACACTGAACCTGTTGTCCCAGTGTTGTACCTCATACTGATCTTGGCCATTACAGATTGCATGACAATTACCAGATATGGTGATGTATGTATTGATTTTCTTCAAGATGTTAGGGCATATGGCTGTGTTCCAACTCAGTGACTTGGATTTGTGGCTCTGGATTCTGACCATGACTTTCCTTCTGATTGTCTCCAACATGGTTATTATAGGAAAAAATCTTGCTTCTACTATCCATTTATTGAAGGACTCACACATGTTGTTGTCTACTGAGTCACAATTAGATCCTAACCTGAACCAAGCTCTGCTCCAGTGATGAGGATCTGTGTTCATAATTGCCATGGCACCTGCTGGTGTTTTCTCTGCCAGTCTAGCCTTTGCATGGTTGAACAGTGTAACACAAGGAGCCTTGGCACAAGCCCAAAATTTCTTCTGCCACTCCTTCTTCTTATGCTTCTTCCTCCAGTTGGCATATATGTGTCTAGCACAATTCCTATGCTCAGCATTTGGTGCCCAAGTAAGAACTGCATTTAAAATGCCCTTTTGCTGATCAGATATGAACACCCAGTCATCTCCTAGACCAACTCCAAGGTCTCTAAACAGCAAATAACAGAACCAGTCCCAGCTATCATTATTCTCTTTCTCCACAACAGCCCATGCCACAGGATACATTTGGTTATTGGCATCCCTTCCAATTGCACACAGTAATTCACCATTTGTTGCTCCCTTGAAAAAGCAGCCATCAAGCCCTATCACTTTCCTGCAACCAGCAAGGAATCCTTTCTTGAGAGCATCAAGGCAAATATAGATCCTTTGAAACACAGGATCTTGCATCTCTGGATCATTCTTGACTACCACTGTACTACCTGGATTACTTCTCAGCAATTCAAGCTGATAGTTGTACAGCAACTTGTACTGTCCTTTGGTTGCATCTAGAGCCCTCTGCATCACTATGGACTTTGCTCTCTTCAGCTTTGACTCACTTACATCGGCAAACATTTCTTCGATCACAGTTGATTTCATTGATTCTATTTTCCGGGTTGGGTTGGCTATGATCATCTTCTCATATTTCTCGGCAATCCTTGCAGCGAGTAACAAGCTTATTGTCTTTCCTGGGTGGACAAGAATGCACATCATTCAGACTAGCTATCTGCCAACTTGAGCTCCTTGAATTAACTGAAGCCATGCACCTCCACTGACAAGTTGCCCAATCACAAACAGCAATCATCCTCTCTGACTCATTCTTGAACCACCTAATGAACCTTCTCTCCACCAATCCATGTCCGATCACGACCTTCTTGAACTCGCTTCTTCCCACCGAACTTCATCCCTATCTCAAATTTTGGACTCGGGATCCTTCTTGTTATATCTGGGATACCTCACTCTATTGGTCACCAATTCACCATCACTTATCTCTTCAAGCGAGAACTCATCATCGAATCGTCCTCATAAGAAGTTGCATTCTCATCATCTTCTAACTCATACGGGGTTGACACATCTTTCTCGTCTCTCAAGTACAACATCATCCGGACTTGCTTTGCTTGACCGACCTTCAACTTGGACTTGAAATCTTTGAACTTGGAAAAAATTTCAGTTGCTTCCTCATCATCTCCGGATGAGGAATCATCACCAGGTAGGTACTCACTCTCACCGCCACCGAAACCGAATCTTGGTCGAGGTTCATACCGGGATCCGAAGTCTATAACTTGTGCAAGGTGAAGGTTGAGAGGATGCCTCCAGTGGTTGCTTTTGTTTCTGCACCTTGCTAGGACTATACCACTCCTTAACAAATTGAATATCTCTCTCAATGTCCTCCCTTCTTTGCCTAACTGCAGTGACCTCAGGTTCAGGTTCATACTGCTCCACATAAATTTCTGCCACTCCCCCTTCCACAATGGCTTCTGCCATCTCAAAGCATGCTTTATCACTTACAAGTACTCGCAGGCCCCATTAGCTAACTGTCTACCAGGAAACAACCAATGCAATAAAGCTCCATCCGAGACATTACAATGATCCTTTAAGTGACCACGAATCTCTGGCAAAGACACTTTGTCACGGTCTACATAGGACATCGCTTCGTTTCCGCCACAATAGAACAGACCTTTACCAGAGCTTATGAACTCTCCATTGAAATGAAATCGCACCGGTAATGTCTGTAAAACATCCATCTTTGCCTTGACCTAAGCTATAGCATATGGATCTAGAGACAAAAAAACATGAAAAAAATCAGGGTCACTATCAGATGTCCCTTTCACCAACTAACTGTAAACAAAAGTAAAGCGGTACCAAAGAACTACTAAACAACGACTATCCAGACCACATGCGCCAGATCCAACAAATATTGTATTCCTAATTGCGACCTAATCCAATAAACAAATCGGACCTACTAACCGAACCCAATAAACAAACCAAATGCATGCATCGAGGGGCTCAGTAATCCAACTCACTTGCGGTTGAAGTCACGCCGCCGCGCTCCTCCGCATGCGCCTCTTGCCGTCGATCTTGGTCGCCGCCGCCGAATCGAAGTCACGCCGCCGCACCGTCCTTTGGTTCTCCTCTGGGGTGAGACAGAGTACAGTGAGGCGCCGTCGGGCTCGAGCAGAGGAGATAAGGAGGGGTTCAGTGCTGACGAGTGGGGACGCCGGCTGAGTCATCATGATTACGTGGCCGGGGGATGATTAGTTGTCATCTTAGTCCGACGTGGCAAGTCAAAACCACTCTTACTCGGTCAAAACAGGGGTTAGTGGCTAATCATACCCGGTTTATACTGTTCAAGGACTAAGTATATCTGGTATTGGAATCCAATGGCCAAACTCAAACCCGCCCAATAGTTCGATGGCCAAATATGGACTTTACCCTTTCCTATACCACCCTGGTCCCGGCCATCGTCGATGTGAAATAAATTAGCCACGGCAGTGGCCCCAGCTGCCAGCCGCCCGTGCCCAGCCCACCGGCCACCGCTTCCTCCTCAACTCCTCAAAGACGCGCCACGCCTTCGCTGAGACCAGACCCCGGCGGGGTCTCGCTTACGCACTGCAGGGACCAGACCCCTGCCGGCCTCAGCCGCCGCCAGCCAGCCATGGCGTTGGAGTCGGGCCCTGGCTCAACGGACCCGCTCCTCCCCCGCCGCCGCGCGCCGTCCAAGGGCGGCTGGAGGTCCGCGCTCTTCATAATCTGTAAGCCACGCCACCACCGCGCCCCATGAATCCACGATCCCCGCCCGGCGCCCGCTCGCAAGTCTCACCCGACATCCGATTCGATTTGATTCTGGCGTTTCAGGGGTGGAGGTGGCGGAGCGGTTCGCGTACTACGGCATCTCGTCGAACCTGATCAGCTACCTGACCGGCCCGCTCGGCCAACCACGGCCGCGGCGGCGGCGGCCGTCAACGCGTGGTCGGGCGCCGCGTCCATGCTGCCGCTCGTCGGCGCCGCCGTCGCCGACTCCTGGCTCGGCCGATACCGCACCATCGTCGCCTCCTCCGTCCTCTACATCATGGTCAGGCCCCCAACAACCACACCCCCCTCCTCTTCCTCCTCGATCTCACGAGTCACGACCTCGCTGCAGTTCTCTCTCGTACTCTCGACAGACTCACTGTTTTCCGGCATATTTTATCAGTTCCAACCCCGCTGCGTCTGCGTTTGCTTTTCGCTGTCAATGTCGTCTTTGCTGACCCGTCCGCGATCATATATAATTCCGCACGATAACCGCGTGGATGGGGAGCTGCGTGCGTAATTAGTGATTGTAGTGCTGATTACTGAATCAGTCTGGAAAGTAATTATTGGAGACAATTTTCATTGCGAGTGATGTATAGATTCTGAGAAGCAGGCAATGGTGGCATGAGCAAAGCTGGCAAAGCTTCCTGGCAGCGCCCACAGACGCACGATTTCGTCGGGGGCCTGGGCCCTGGGGTGGAGATCGCCGGTTGCTACATTTTTTTTATATAAAAAAAACAGGAGCCACAATTAGAGCATCTCCAGCAGGGGCCTCCATACGGGCCTCTACTCCAAAATTTGGAGGTTGAGTGCAAAAAATCAACTCCAGCAGGGCCTCCAAATGGACCTCCATTTTACATGCCCCTCCAAATTCCTTCTCCCACCCTCCATTCTTGGAGGCCCTCCATTTCCCCCTCCAAATTGTGGGTCCCGCTCCACACCCCCTCCTCCCTTTCTCTGCTCGCATCGCACCACCCACCCCCTGCTGTCCGCCCGGCCTCCGCCGATCTGCAGATCCGGCCGCGGCGACCCCATGGCGCGATGACCCCTCCCGGCAGTTCCCTCCCTCCTCCTCCATGTCACGGCCAGCCGACGGAGACCGGGCCCGCGTGGAGCTCCCTCCCTCCTCCATCTTCTTCCCGTGCCCCGGCGCCGCGGCCCTACGCGTGCGCTAGGCGCGCTACCCGGTGGGGGCGCGCGGGGGCCAACCCTCCTCCTCGGATGCGGGCCGGCGGCTCCGGCGGCTCGCCGTCGCGCGCGCCATCCGGAGAAGGGACCGTGAGCACCGTGCTCGCCGCACGTGCGCTCGCTACCTCCGAGGCGCCGCCGCGCCGACGGCTCCCGGCCTCCGTCCGCGCCGTCTTCTCGGGCACTCATGTCCATGCGCTCCGAGGCCGACGCCCGCAACGCCGCCGCCGCCGTCGACTCCCGCCCACCGAACCCATCCACCGACGTCGGCATCGTCGGTGTTGGGGCGCGAGTGCCGGCCGCCGTCGCCGTCCCCGGACAACGACACGCCCGGCGCCACGGCATCAACGACCGCCGCGAGCGTGCGCTCACGGCTCACCAACGACGCCGGACGCGTCGAGGTGCTCGCCGTAGCGGCGGTCGGAGCTGCGGGAGGCCGACATCCGGTGCCGTCTGCCGCAACAAGTACCGCGCGCGCCGCCGCTGCCGCCTACGCGCTGCGCGGCCACCATCTCCTCGAGTCTTGACCAGGTGCGCGAGGCTCGACGACCGGCCGAGGTGGTCCAGATGTTCGAGATCCTGAACGACACCGAGCCCGCGTCGGCGACGTCCGCCGCGAAGCTATCCCCGGTGTGGTTGCTATACTGGGAGGTGGTGGCCCGCGGCAGCCCCGCTGCGAGGAGGAGCAGCAGGGAGACGCCACGGCACCTTGGCGAGTCGCCGGCGGACGGCGTTGGGTGGACAGGCTGGCGGAGCGCCGTGTTGTTCTTTGAACACCCTCTCTCTCTCTCTGACATATAGGGCCCAGGAAGGATAGAGGCATGAGTTGATATCCCCACTGGAGTTGGATGATTGTTTTGGAGCTCTAAATTTTCCAGTTGAGCCTCCAAATAGGTTTTAGACGCCTCAATTTGGAGGCCGCCGCTGGAGTTGCTCTTAGTCAGTTACTGCAAAAACAGCCGCTACACAGCCTGTAATTTCACATTCACTCGATCCGAATATCACAGCTCGGCAGTGGCTGGCCCGTTGTGCAGCGTGCTGTCACGACGCGTAGAAGCAAACTGGAGGGGCTCTTCCTCCTTCAAAGCATCCATCCTATCTGACGTACCAAAAAGTAACTTTTTTTATTCTTTCGTATAAAAAAAAGTGATTTGGACTCGACATTGTTACGTGTGTGCAAATTGCTCCGATTTTCAACACGATTATGTTGCATTTTGCACGTATCTTCCTTCTATGGAGACGCCTTTGGTTCGTTCAGTCGCTCTCAATGTATCGGCTTCATCAGCAGGATTGCAGAAAGCATGCCTTCTGTGTCCTTCAGCAAATCAGCACAGCCCCGACAGTTCAGAGGCAAAATAGAGCAGGACCGGCCGGTGGACGTGGTTGTGTTCGAGTTATAGTAACGGCACCAACCAAAGATGGAAAGCCAAAACGAATCACGCTAACAGATGCTCCGTGGTACCATGGAGATTCGAATCACGGCTTCTCTGACAAGCCACAGTTCCGGATTCTTGGCCTACCGAGGCCAAAGAAGCTGGCCAGGTCGCCAGCTTTTGACGGCCCTTGGATCGGCCACACTAACGGCTCAGATCAGATCGACCAAGCAACAAACATTTTGCAAAGAGGTCCTTTCATTTAGCAAAAATTAAACTCTCGGTCCACGAATTTTTACAGATGACCCCTAAGCTTTCAGAAACATATGTTTTCATTCCACGAATTTCAAAAAGGTCCTTGAACTTCACAACAATATACTGAGGAGCCCCATAATCCACGGATTTTTACAGATAAGCCCCTTAACTTTTAGAAAATATGCCTGCAGTCCATTTAAAAAGATCTCAAACTTCACAATAATCCACCAGAAAGTCCTAGAATTTTACTAAAGACATCTGATTTACCAAAAATTGGCAAAACACTCAAAACTTACTGAAACAATCTTAAACTTTACAACAACTCCTTACTCCACACTTTCATAAAGAAGACCCTATACTTTTAAAAAACTAAACCCATAGTAAAAAAGTGTCCCATTTACCATTAAACGATCCCATAGTTCACAATTTTTTTACAAAAAGGTCGTAAACTTCTATGAAAATCTACTTCACATACATTTGTACGAAAATACCCAATAGTCCCAGCAGATTTGAATCTCACGTTCCATCACAAACTAACCCCTAACTTTACTAAAATTAATATGTAACCTACCATTATGAAACCCTCTTCCAATAACTACCTCAACGCAACTCAAATCAACCAAGCAATGACTTCTTGCAAAAGACCTTTCTATTTATTCAAAATCGATTCCATTGTCCATATATTTTTACATACCAACCCCTAAAGTTTTGTAAAAAAAAAACACCCTTCACGTACATGATTTTACACAAAAGGAACCACACTCGGAAACAATCGTAACGAAGTGGTAAGCTTATATCGGCAATGACCATCGATTTTTCCAAAAGCTAACACAAACACTAAATTTATTGAAAAAATTATGAACTTCTACAACAACCACTTCGCAGTCTATACATTTCTACGAAATAGAAACAAGATGATCCTATGCTTCCAACAACTACTGACAAATAGAGTTGTAACTCCTCGATTTAAAAAACAAATAAATGTAAGGTATTGCCTTGCGCGGCAAAGCTAAGTTGCCTTTCTAGTTAACAGCGAAAGGCTGTAATGGTAGTGTCGGGTAAAATGATTTTTGTTCTGGACATAGTAGATGCCTGGAACTTTGAACCCAAGCAAGTAGAGTTTCCACCATATTGGCTGAGTTTAACAATTTGTAAACTAAACCCAGTGGACTGAACAGCCCGTTTAACCAACTAGGCTTACATTCACAACGTTATGCAAAAGAGAGCAATAAGAAAATACTTTCAAGACACATTTCAAATGCTTTAATTCTGTATCAAAATGACCACTCATCCAAAATTGGCGATTCTGCAGGGCCTTGCGATGCTGACGCTGTCATCCATGTTCCCACCACCTCAACAATGCGGCGTCGCCGCCGACAGCCGAGGCGCCTGCCCGCCATCCTCGTTACAGACAGTCTTCTTCTACATCTCGCTCTACCTGGTGGCCATCGCCCAGAGCGGCCACAAGCCCTGCGTCCAGGCCTTCGGCGCCGACCAATTCGACGCGACGGACCCCGCCGAGTCCACGTCCCGGGCCTCCTTCTTTAACTGGTGGTACTTCGGGCTCTGTGTGAGCGCCACCATGACTGTTGCGATCATGAGCTACGTGCAGGACAACGTCGGCTGGGCCCTCGGCTTCGGCGTGCCGTCAATGGTCATGCTCCTCGCGCTCGCCATCTTCCTGCTCGGCACGAGGACCTACCGGTTCTACGGCGGCAGCATCGGTGGCGCCGGCATGTTCTCCCTCGTCAGCAAGGCCTTTGTCGCCTGGAGGAAGAGGTCCAAGGAAGCCTCACCGGCGGAGCTGGAGCACGGTGACGGCGACCTCGCCGTCGCCGAGAACGCGGCGCTTGCGGAAGAGGTGAGCGGGCTTGCGAGGCTGTTCCCTATCTGGGGGACGTGCCTCCTGTACGGCGTGGTGTTCGCTCAGCCGCCCACGCTCTTCACCAAGCAGGCGGGCACGCTGGACCGCCGGGTCGGGTCGTCGTTTCAAATACCCCCCGCGGCGCTGCAGTGCTTCCTCGGCATCAGCGTCGTTACCTGCATCGTGCTGTACGACCGCGTCCTCGTGCCTGTTGCGCGCCGGGTGACCGGCGTCGCCTCAGGGATCACCATGCTGCAGCGGATCGGCACGGGGATCGCCCTGTCCCTGGTCACCTTGGCCGTCGCCGCGTTGGTGGAGATGAGGCGGCTGCGGGTGGCGAAGGACGCCGGCTTGGTGGACGGCGCTGGCTCCAGCAGCAGCGCGACGGTCCCCATGAGCCTGTGGTGGATCGTGCCGCAGTACGTGCTCCTCGGCGCCGCGGACGTGTTCACCATGGTCGGGATGCAAGAGTTCTTCTATGATCAGGTCCCTGGCGCGCTCAAGAGCCTCGGGCTCGCGCTCTACCTGAGCGTCCTCGGCGTCGGCAGCTTCATCAGCAGCTTCCTCATCACGGTCATCGACGGCCTGACGACGAGGAAAGGCGGCACGAGCTGGTTCGCCGACGACCTGAACCGGGGACACCTCGATTACTTCTACCTGCTGCTTGCCGCGCTCACTGCGTTAGAACTAGTTGCTTTCGCTTACTTTTCATCGTCTTACGTTTACAGGAGAAAGGCAGGCAATAGTCACTGACTCATCGACTTATGAGCAGAGGCATGCATATGTATAGTTCACCTATGGAGTATGGATGGAGTCAAGATCGTGTGTGCCATCACATTAGATGGCAGCAAAAATAAATAAAGCAAAACAAATCCATCAATCTTCAGTGATCTGGCAAAACCATAATGAGCTGTTTTAAGCACACAAACAGCACAATCCTGCAGGCTATAGTGAAATAAATCTCAGCCTTCGGGAAATGTTTAACAGGTCATAGGGCACAATAACAACTTCACTGTTGATTCTTCTAGGTGAAAATTGCTAACTGCTTGACTAAGAAAATTGGGCAGAATAGACTTTAGACCGTGTTTGCACAGCCCCATTGTGCCAAGCCAAATTAGGTCCTGCACGGGAAACTAAGCATCCATTTGGTTTGAAGCCCAAATTTTGATCGGCACTAACCTATGCACAACTCTGGTGGCCTTGTGAATTTTGCCATTTTGTTTGCACTGAATTTGGAATCACCCAGGTTTTGGCATAGCTAAATTATACGGACGAGATTTTAGCACTTCATCATCTGATTTATTGCACTCAGCTTAATGGAACAAAAGATGAGTATTCCTTCATCAACATGATGCTAGAATGCTTCACCAATTTAAGCTACAGCCTTGAGGCGCACAAAATTATCCAACCACAACTGAATCTAACAACCTACAAGTACACGCGATGCAGAGCAGAGGAGCAGCAGAGCTCACTTGCTCACCGCCTCACTCCTCGAGCTCGGCGGCCGGGTCGGCCAGCGTGGGCAGCACAGGGTACTTGCGCGAGAAGCAGGCGTCGCAGTAGTCCCCCGCTTCTTCGCCGTAGATGCCGTGCAGCTTGCCGAGCGAGAGGAAGGCGAGCGAGTCGCTGCCAATCTCCCTGCGCACGCCCTCCAGGTCCATCCGGTTGGAGATGAGCTCGCCCTCACTCGGCGTGTCGATGCCGTAGAGGCAGGACCCCACCACGGGCGGGCTCGCGATCCGCATGTGCACCTCGCGCGCGCCGGCGTCGCGGAGAAGCCGCACGATCTTGCTCGAGGTGGTGCCGCGCACCAGCGAGTCGTCCACGACCACCACGCTCTTGCCGGCGATGACGCCGCGCACGGGGGCGAGCTTGAGCTTCACGGCGAGGTCGCGAATCGCCTGCGTCGGCTGGATGAAGCTGCGGCCGCTGTAGTGCCACCGGATCAGGCCCTGCTGGAACTCGAGCCCCGACACACGAGCGAACCCGAGCGCGGCGTAGAAGCCAGAGTCAGGCACCGGGATAACCACGTTGGCGCCCGGGGCAGGGGACTCCTCAGCGAGGGCGCGGCCGAACGCGGTGCGGCGCTCGTGGACGGCGTGGGAGAAGACGACCGAGTTGGGGAGCGAGAAGTAGATGTGCTCGAAGACGCAGGCGCGGCGCGGGCGGTGCGGGACGAGGCAGGCCGAGGCCACGGACATGTCGCGGCGGTCGACAACGACCACCTCCCCGGGCTGCACCTCGCGCTCATAGGTGGCGTCGATGAGGTCCAGCGCGCAGGTCTCCGACGCGAACACGACGGCGCCGTTTCGGCGGCGGCCCATCACCAGCGGGCGGAACCCGTGCGGGTCGCGCACGGCGAACATCTTGTCGGCCGTGAGGAACAGGAGCGAGTAGGCCCCCGCGAGGCGTTCGCACGCGTCGCAGACGCGCGCGAGCAGGGGACGCGACAGCGACGTCGCGATGAGGTGGAGGATGACCTCCGTGTCCGAGGAGGTGTTGAAGATGGACCCCCGGGCCTCGAGCTTGTTCCGCAGCGCCTGGTAGTTGACGAGGTTTCCGTTGTGCGCGACGGCGACCTGCCCGAACCGGTAGCCCGCCAGGAACGGCTGCACGTTCCGCAGCGACGCGGCGGCGCCGGCCGTGGAGTAGCGCACGTGCCCGATGGCGGCGGGGCCCGGGAGGGAGGCGAGCCTGGACGGGTCCCCGAACACGTCGGCAACGAGGCCCAGCCCCGTCACGGACTTGAGCTTGCCGTCCCCGCCCACGGCGACGATGCCGGCCCCCTCCTCCCCGCGGTGCTGCAGCTTCTGCAGGCCCAAGTAGCACAGGGACGACGCGTCCGGGTCGCCGACGACCCCCACCAAGCCGCACTCCTCGCGGGGGTGGTCATCCGCGTCCTCGTCCACGCCGTAGGAGAAAGGGGTGACACGGTCGGGCAGGAGCGCCCGGGCCGCCGCCCCACGCCGGCCGGAGCCGCAGCGCAGCGACAGAGGGTACTGGATCGCGGCGTACCTGAGCTGATGCTGGTGGTGACGGTCGGAGCCAGCGGCGGCGTGGTGGTAGAGGAGGAGGCGAGACGTGGACGTGGCGGCGGCGGCGGCGGCGGCGACCATTCCCATTGGAGTGAGGAGAGGAGGGGGATTGGAGCGGGGCGAGGGCACACGGGTGATGCCCCTCTCTGGGTGCGCGTCAAGGGGCGGGATTTAAAGGGTTTTGGCTGGTGGGCGCCTGGCTGCCGTTGGATTGGCAAGCGAGGTGGGGAGCACGGTCGGCAATTTGGCGGCGGCACCGACTGAGAAGTGGGCCTACCATCAGCCGACTAAGAGGTAGCCGGAATCGTGTGGTGCGTTGTTGAATCGTGTTGTGTTGACTCAACACAACAACAGTCCAGACAAAGCCTATGGGCCACAGGCCCAGTAACTTTATGGCCACAAAAGATAGATAGGCCCAGGAAAAAAGAACTTGAGCAAGAAAGACGACGTCGAAAGAAACCATCCCTCGAAGGCCCATGTTTCGCCTTTTTCGCCCTTTGGTTGAAAGAAGAGAACGCGTAAGATTCCCATTTTTCGTAGGCTAGCGCTGGAGACTGAAATCCTCGAGAAATGTATCAGGTGCTCCCACCCTCTCACGTACTCCCTGCTCGCATGATTCAAAGTCATAAAAAGGTGCATGAAAAAATCAACCAAAAATATGAATGTGTACATGGTGCAATGAACTATGTTCATGCAAAGTTTTAGATTCAACAAAAATTTATGCATGAATAAACAAAAAAGACAAATCCATATATGAATGGATGCGGGTTTGCGGACGGGTTTGCGGATCCTGATGGATAATGCATCTGACCCGATAATATGTTGAATTTGCCTTTTTTATTTCTCTTCACATAATTTTTTGTTCAACTTGAAACTTTGCATGAACAGGAATCAATGTATCCTTCATCAACTCATATTTTTCATTGTATTTTTTATGAACTATTTTGTGAGTTATGAATTGTGGGAGCTGTGAGAGGGTGGAAGCACCTGATACATTCCATCAGGGCGGAGCTAGTATAGGTAGATGTACACCCAATATTCTAATATTTATGTATATACATGTAAGTATACTAGTAGTTGGCTAGACTTTGCATATTGGCCTTCCTAGCACCCAATTGGGCCTTTGCCCGGCCTCCACTATGCTGCTAAGCTGGCTTAGGAGTTGCTAGGTGAGAATGCACACACGCCAGCACTCTGCTTCGCTCTTATCTTCGACTCGTTGTTTCCATTTCTCTTTCTGCGTAGCACCACACGTCCACACAGCTGCGACACTTCTTAGTATTTTCTTGCTGCCAGCCGCTGCCGGTAAGCCGGTCCCTGACGCGTACTGGGCGTGTCGTGTTGGCTCGCTGCTCGCCCATTTGAAGACCAGCAGCCTGTTCATTTGGCTGGTAGCTGATGCTGATTTATTCTGAGAGGAAAGTACTACTAGCTGGTTGCTAATAGCTGGTTTGTTTTGAGAGAAAAATACTACTAGCTGGTGGCTGATAAGCCAAACGAACAGGGTGTATAGCCTGGTGCGGTGTCACCATGGTTACACAGTCGGCCGCAACAACTATGGTAACGAATACTAATGTGCAATAGACCGTTGAGCCATTGGCGAACATCGCGTCGATACTCATGAATCAGGATAGGCAGTCGTGGGTAACACCGGCACCAGAATCAGCAGCTACAGCCACACTAGTTCAGCGGTGGCACCGGAAGCACGAGCTACTTTGATGATATTGTAGGGATGAGGGATTAAAATATTATATGTATCGTTCAAGATAATTTGTTTTCAAGCACTTTTGATTTGTATATGCTATTATTCTTAAGCTTGCACACCCAATCTCGAATTCCTGCCTCCGCCACTGCATTCCATGAAGTCCTCATAATAAGCTTTTTCGAACCGAATTACTATTTTTTAGCTCCTCTGAAGTCACAGTGATGAGTCTAAAACGTGAACTTCCATGTCAAGTCCAATCGTAATTCATTTGAAGGTAACAAATTTAATTAGTTTAGACATAGAAAATTGCAAGTACAGATGTGTTAACGGTGCAGGCTTTCTGATTAATCAGTAAGCAAAAAGCTAGTTAAAGCTCGTTTAGTTAATAAAACAATTTAGGCAAAAATTTTGGATCCTAAAACAAACCCCATTAGTACTAAACATGAACTAATTAGTGGATAGGAAAATGTGAGACTAATTCATTAAACTTAATTAATTCATAATTAAAATTATTTATGTAGCGTGATATTGCGTAATCATTGCATGTTTATGTTTATTAGATTCGTCTCTAGTTTTGAAAACTTATAAAATCAGTTTTGTAATTAATTCAGATTCGATATTTCTTATTAGTATTCATAGATTCCTTGCCGCGGTGATGCAAAACTTTATGAAAGTAAATAAGACCTTACATGGCTGCCGACGTAAGACTAGATGTGGAGAAATTGGGTACGAAATCATACAAAATCAATATACTGTATGTCTGTCTGCCCAGCTACTATAAGCGCCAACTAAGGGCGTGTTTGATATGCCGGCTCTAGAAGGCCTGGCCAGCGAACCAGGCTCTGGCCAGCCAGAGCTCGGTCCGGAAAGGCCAGAGGTCTTGTTTGATGTTTTTGCACCAAGTGAGCCTGGCTGAAGCCTTTTTCTTGTTTGATTCGCAGTGCGGAGCCTGGCCAAAGGGCAACTAACTGCAACTACCAATGTGTGATTGTGTTTGATTCGGGCCGAGCTCAGTTCGTGCAACCTTGCATTTCATAGGAAGAGGAGAAGGTAGCAGTTGGTGCTTACATTACTAATTACAAAACAACATTACAAGCAGCCAAATAATTACAGAGAGGTGACATAAATGAACATAAGCAACCCTAAAATAATAATAAACTCCAGAATTGCTATGAAGAGCAGGCACAATTTACCACTACTAGGCAAATGCGGACCGATTTTAGGAACATCTCCTTGAACGAAACAACGAGGTTCACCGGTGAACTCTAGATAAGAAGCAATTGCCTCTTCTTTGCGGTTGAAGCTCTTGTAGCGACGGTTGTGGAAGGCAAGAACTCGTTGATGACATGCTACCCAATTTTGATAAACCCCGGGCTTCCGACCTCTCGTACACTACATACCACGTCATTGCTCCTTCAAAACCAAAGCAACAAAGAGTTTAGAAGCATAATGGAGATAAAAATATTGCCTCAGATATAGGAGATCAATGGGTACATGTGAACCATGGAAACGTCAAATTCACATGGTCCATAGTTGAATACTTGGACCATGGATGAATTTGACGTTTTCATGGAATGCATGAAAAAAATAATCATAGATCATATCATCATAGGCTAAAAGTGCAACGAGAACATGCAAAAGTGGCCTCGGACTACTTGAACTTGGAGCAAAAGTGAAACGAAGTTTCATGGCAGTCATTGAACCGGGGACACATCCATCCCAAGTTTGGAAACATGGGCATGGATGTCTCTCACGGTTTGATGAGAGACATGAGTAATATATAAGCTCCGGTCATCATAGGCCAAAAAAATGAAAGAACGAGAAAATATTTGCCTCGGATTATATGGTATTCAATCATATGACATGGACTTGGAGCATAATGGCTACCGGTGGACGGTAGGGAAACATAAGTATAAGCAGAAGAGTAAAAACATAAGTATAATGGCTACTGGATAACAAGCCCAAAAGGTCAACAGATAACAAGCACAGATATAACTGAATCAGGAAAACATGAACACAAATGAAACAGACAGTAGCTAAAAGATAGGAAACTGTGGCCTCAGGTAAATAAATGAGTAGCAAATGTTTCATTGCAGCCATGGAACCATGTGAGAGGTCCAGCCCCAGTTTGAGAAACATGGGCATGGACGTCTCGCATGGTTTGATGGATGTCATGATAGATAAATGGTGAACGAGATCGTCATCGGCCCGACAAAGTGCAATATCATAGATCATATCATCATAGGAACATGCAAAAGTGGCCTCAGACTACTTGAACTTGGAGCAAAAGTGAAACAGAACTTTCATGGCAGTCATTGAACCGGGAGACACATCCATCCCAAGTTTGGAAACATGGGCATGGATGTGTCACACGGTTTGATGAGAGACATGAGTAATATATAAGCTCCAGTCATCATAGGCCAAAAAATGAAAGAACAGAAAATATTTGCCTCGGATTATATGTTTTTCAATCATATGACATGGACTTGGAGCATAATGGCAAGCGGTGGACAGTAGGAAACATAAGTATATGAAGAAGAGTATGACACCAGTTCTTGTCTACCATATCAGGGGGACACATCGATCCCAAGTTTGGAAACATGGGAATCAATGTGTCCCACGGTCGATGAGAGACAAGAGTAGGGATAACAAGCACGAACCTTGTCAACCATGTGACCATGGGACACGTCGATCCCAAGTTTGGAAACATGGGAATCGACGTGTCACATGGTCGATGGGAGACAAGAGTAGGGATAACTCGGTAGACTACAAGAAATAACAAGATCAAGTTCCTCACAAGGCCATGTCATCATTTATGGGGTACATGGAATCATCATAGGCAAATTTTATAACCTGGCCAAAAAGGTTAACGAGATAACAAGCACGGATATAATCGAATCGAGAAAACATGAACACAAATGAAACGAGACGGTAGCAAAAATGACGAGAAACGAGAAAATGGCAGACAACAACGACAACAAGGACAGAAGCATCAACACATTCGGTATCGAGAGGAAGCCAACGAGGCTCCAATTACATAGTTTTGCTCACATTGAGTGAGCCAAATGTAGTTTTCACTCACATAAAGTGAGCCAAAATGTAGTTTCTTTAGTTAGCCACAATCCCACTAACTAAACCAAAAGGTCGCCCCTCCACCATGCAAAGGTTATACCCAAAATATACATCACCATCTAGACGAGTCTTTGTTCGGCCACTAACCATGCACAGATTCTAGCCAAAATATACATCAGAAAAGAGAGAGGCTAGCACAGAACTACATGCAGTAGTTCTTGGCAAGATAGGTCCTCAACCATATGGCCCTGTGTGGGCTTGACATCCGCACAAAACCGATGGGAGTGGCCTTGTGCTCAAGTAGGAAGGTGTAGGCAACAATCAAGGCATCGGTGCTTGAACTCGGTCATTTCCATGACAAGCAAGGTAGAGGTCCGGGTCAACATGTGCAGACTTTGTCTTGATCATAGCATTGGCAACATTGTTGATAGCATCATTCATGTTAGTCATCATTAGGATCTCTTCTTCGGTGAAAGTGCCCCTCTTCCTCTTACCACACACACTTTCGGTACACCGGAACGGTGGTCTTGCCACACTCAAAGGTAGTTTTATCCCTATCGCCCTCCCGCTTAAGCCCCACACTATCTTCCTCCGGCTTTACGGTCGGACTATCCGCCTTGTTGACACCCAAAGGTTCATTAGAACCTAAGGCAAACCTACCGATTGCCAAGGTACTACCAAAGAGAGTCTCCAACTCAAAGTAGAACCTAATTGGAGTGTTAAGGTACTCAAGCATCCTTAGGGTGGTCCCGAAGAGAGGGCACACGGTTTAGAAGAGAGAAGCACACGGTTAAGAAGAGGGGCACGAGAAAGAGATTCTTCGGACATGGTTAGGTACCTTGCAATGACCTAGGTAGTGGTCTTGTTCTAGCATTATGGCACAAGTATCTTCATCAAATGATGCCCCACTAAGTTCCTTGAGCCTAGCTATCTTAGACCACTTATGCTTCCACTTCCTCAAGTGATTGTACACCTGAGTTGCACTAATAGGCACCCCACTATACTCAGTAACTAACCTAGCTACTGCATTAACATCTTTATCCTTGTAGGTCTTGTCAGTCTTAGACCCATTACTAACAATCTGGGCCATCCTCCTGAGGACAAACCCTGAAGTGTTGTTATTCCACCTCATAGGGCCCGCCCGCCTGCAGCGAGGGGGCGGCCTCGGCATCAACCGGGTCTACAACGGCGGGGACGGCCATGTTGACGGCGGCTACAAACCCCTCTTGGGCATCAAGGTCAATTGCGGACATCCTATCATTATAAAAATTAGGGAATGAACAATAATTGCAAGCATAAATCAATCAATTACCGAATAAGAAATGTTTGGTCTCGGACATAGCATGCGGAAATACATAAATGTTACACTACATTAGTTCCATGTCCAGGGTCTACCAAATTATTTTACACATCCATAAAATGCAAAGTAATCAAGTCCTAGAAGAACCCCTAGCAGCCCACATAGCATTGCAAATCTCCTCCCTAACGAGACACCATTGCAGGTTCCTCTAGAGGCAGTTCACCAGGATCATCATCTGGCTCAGCACACTGGAACCCTTCCTCAACTGGAACAACAGAGTCCAACCCAAAACCAATTATCCGGTTGTGTAATAATATGCGAGGCTTGCACAAGTTTAACTTGTGTCCGGTAAGTGTGGAAAGATTTGTTGTCTATAATTACGAACCTCCCTTTAAGTGCACCAAAGGCCCTCTCCTTTCGTCACCCTTAGTGAAGAGTGTCTAAGGTTGAATAGCTCTCTTGCATTGGTGGGTTGGTTTGTGCTTGAAAACTCACTCAAGTGATACCTAACCCCCCTAAATGGAGGTAAGAAGCCGATTCGCATGAATATCCGGCATCTACCGGGTAGTAATGACCTACAATTAGTGGAGAATTAGTGTGGAAGTGTGGAATGTGTGAAAGTGACCATAAGTGCATGTACTAGCTAATGCGATTTTCGCTGGGACCGTGAACCCATCATTTACGGCAATGGCATCGGCCAAAATTAGTGCATCATGGGTCGACCCTTCCCGGCCGGCTAGAACATAAGTGAACTTTAGATCAAAGTTCACGGCGCCCATAACATTCGTGTGGGGTTGGACTTCCTACCCCCGAAAGCTTGTTGCATGCGTCTAGGCACCCTTGCCAACACATGTGTGCCATCAATGGCACCAATGCATTTCTACGAGAGATTAACATGAACAGATGAACATGTGTGTCAAACTTAAGGACGGATGTGCATGTGTTTGAATCACATAGATATGACTTTACCTTTAGATAAGGGAACCATCCTGTGGTCGCCTACAATCTTAGGGTGTGTGACGGTGCTTGGAGGCTTGATCATGTCGGCCCTTAATTCACCAATGGCAAACAACACTTGGTGGAAGATTCTGCTCACGGTCTCAATGGACCTCCTAAAGAATTGATGAACTACCCTAAACCTCACATTGTGTCCAACCACAAAAACAAACATTGCCACTGCTCCTCCACGGGACAACCTAATGTCTCGGGAACAAGTTTTCTCGCTCCTAAGAAGGTTGCACAAAGTAAAAAAGGGGACTCTTTTCATGCGTAACATGGCAATGCATTCTATATCATTGTAGTTGTACAACATCTCGAGTGTCCTCTCGTCTATGCCTCTCGGCTTCGGTCCTAGGGCCATAAGGAATTGGCTCATGTCTTCTAACACGTCTAAGCCTATTAAGCACAAAGGAAACCATCACAACAACCATGGCAGTGCTTGCCTAGCCATCGAGATCATGTTCGCATTTTCGGCCATCTACAATGCATTACAAATGTATAAGCAAATTAAGTAGACCCGGGCCGGCCTCTCGAATGTAAGTGCAAGCATTCAAACATCATCAAAAGGCACGGCCGCAACGCAAATATTGCCTCCCAAGGTGCGCATTGGCTAGTCATCATCGACCATTCATATCGCAAAGGCAAAAACAAGTAACAAGATAACCGAAATGAACAACGTAACAGAGCAATAACAACGACACGAGAACAAATACGTCCAAGATTTATCATCACAAAAGGAAGGAACAACAAACAACACATAGATCCGAGCAAAACATTAAACGGTGTAACGAAAGGGGGAGATGTGGATTTACCTCGGTAAGGCCGAAGGGGAACGAAGGAGATGGGAAGGAGGTAGCGGATCCGGACGGGGAAGCACAACGGCCCACGGATCTACGACCATCAACACCACCTAGCCGGAGAGGAAGAGGAAGAAGACCGCCTCGCCGGGAGAGGAAGAGGAAGAAGACCGCCTCGCCGGGAGAGGAAGAGGAAGAAGACCGCCTCGCGGAGTCCGTCGGAGAGCCGCGCCGCCCGGACGCGATCCACGCGGGGGAGACGGACGGGAAGCCGGGGAACACCACGGCCGCGCGGCGGCGGAGCTTACCTCGACGACGGAGCTTCTACGGGAGTGGACCGTGGAGAGGAGGAGAAGAAACCGAGGGAGGGAGGAGGGGTGGTATATGTAGGCCATGGATTTCGCCCCGGCAAGAAGCGCGCGCGGAAGTTTCACCTTCCCGCGCGAGCCCGCCTCGGCCCCGCCGTCGCCCAAGATTCGCCCGCGCGCGCGCCGTCAGAGCCAGGCCGAGGAGGAACGAGGGGAGGGGGCGTGCGGCGCGAGCTAGGAGAGAGAGAGGGGAAAATGGCCGCCGCAGCCCTGGCTCCCAGCTAGGGTTTGCATATCAAACAGGCGCAAATGGCCCTAGCGGGCCTGGCCGGCCTTTTTTGGCCCGTATCAAACAGACCCTAAACCACCACTTCGGGAACGTCAGCAAGAAGCCACCACTGCGTAGCAGTAGTAGTATGTTCATTTGGCTTTGTGACGCCTCAGGTTTTTAATTAGCCGTAATAGCCGGTCAAATGGTCAACAGTGGTCAAACCACGGTCAACCTGGATCCTCACCTCGAAAAACTCTCTAACCTATCCTAGTGACCCTAATTGACTAGTAAACATACTTGTGGGACCAACCCATGGTCAAAGGTTGGTCAAGCTCCCTTGCCACTCTAGTGTCCACCAGTGTCTGCCGGAACTTTTGCCGCGTTCTCCAAAATTCACCTAAACACTTAAAATTCTACCTTTATGAAAGTTGTCCATCTCGATGAGGGACACAACTTTCATGTAGATTGGCATTTCAAATTTTGAGGGGAAAAGCTTGGAAAATGAGTTGCAAGGCAGATTTTACTGTGTGCCAAGACAGGCTGACATTCACTTTTGGCATTCAAATGACTTCAAATCTGGGCAGAAAAACCCTATATAGCCTTTGTAGAAAATGTTAAGGGTAGCTAGATCTACAACTTTGGTATTCATCACTTGGTCGACTTCTGTACAAAAATTTGGAGTTTTGCAATTTCCAAAACAGTCCCAGCAACGCAAAACCGACAGAACGCCGGCGCGCCGCGACGTCGCGCGCCCCCGCGCCGCCCGTCGCCACCGCCCGGCCGCAGTGCCCGACGCCGGCCGCGCCCGCGCCGCCCGAGGCCAAGCACCGCCCGAGGCACGCGCCGCCCGAGGCCCCGCGCCCCGACGCACCCCCGCCCGAGGCGCCCCGAGGTCGGCCGGCCGCCGCACGCGCGCGCACGCGCGGACCGCCGGTTCGACCGGCCGTGTCGCCGCCGTACGCGCGTGCGCCCGAGCCGCCGTGGTACGGCGGGTATCTTCGCCGTCACCCCTCGTCACCCCGACGCGCCGAGCCCCGTATAAAAGCGCCCCCTTGCCCCTCCGCGCGCCCGGCCCGAGTCGCCGCCGCCATTGCCGCCGCCGCCGGCCGGAGCTCGCCGCCCATGCTCGCCGCCGTCCGGTCGCCCGTTAGCTTCCCTAGCCCCTAGTGAAGCTCACGCGTTCGCTTATTGCCGCCCATTTCGCCCCCTCGTCGGAATTCCCCGAGCCGCCGCGGCCACCGCCGCCGGACGCCGCCGAACCTCGCCGCCGGCCACCTCCCCGCCTCCACTCCGGTCCCCTACCGCTCCTAGGTGAGCACGTGGTCGCACCGAGCCGCTTGCCCGGCCGGCGGCGCCGCCGGCTCGCCGGCGATTGGCCGTGCCCGCGCCGCCCGGCCGGCCAAGGGCCAGATTGCTACGATTCGATTATTTCTAGGGTGTTTCGCGTAAAAGTGCAGGGCTTGTTTGTGAAGATCCCTATCTAGTAATTCTTGCAGTTTAGCCCAGCACCTTGTAAAATTCCTAGAAATTCGTAAAAAATCAGAAAAATACCAAAACAATTTTGTTGGGTTCAGGAAGATAAGTTCCACCACTTTTTTTATTTGCACATGGCTGGATTCTAAATAGTTTTAGCACGAATAATACAAATGTGAAAAACCTAGATCTGGCATAACTTTAAATCCATAACTCCTCTGTATCCCAATTTTGGATATGTTGTGTGTTAGGTCATGACTAGATGCTGTGCCAAAAATTGCACAAAGTTATGCAGTAGATCTTGTTAAATAAATTGTTTTCCATTCCTGTAGAAACCGCCTAGATGATTTTTCTTGCTAAATATATTTAAGTTTCTGAGCTCAACTTGTGCACACTGTCTTGTAATACCAAAATACACATCTTGTGAATTAATCATGATTTTTGGCTTACCAAAAATATTTATCCTCTAATTATGCATGTTTTCCTTTGTAAATTAATGAACCAAGATCAGTAAAGTTCCTAGGTGAATATGCTGGTTCTTTAGGCTTGTTTAGGACCAGAGAGCAAGCATGGGAAAGTTTGGATCATTTTGCTGCTTATTTATTTTTGTATGCATTTATTTTGAATCACTAGCTAGCCTTTGTTATTTTCAATAGTATTTAATTTCCTAGCATCCAACACTCACATGTGGGTCCAATGGACCAGGATAGGTGCTAATATGCTTAAGGAACACTTCTTTAAATTTTGGTAATTTTTAAATAAAAAGCTTAAAAGCCGTTTTTAATACTAAAGAGAAATAAATAAAGAAAACCCCTAATTAATTCTTTTTCCTTTTTGAAAGTATTATTTAATATAATTAAAAGATAATTAATTATCATTTCTGATAAGACATTAATTCATGGATAAAGATATTAATTATACCCTTGCTTGTGGAAGGAAAAGGATTAAAGCCTTCACAGGAAATAACAAGTATAATAAAAACCTTTATTCAAATGTGCAATAAAAGAATAACCCATGTACAACTAATAACCTTCCTAAAAAGGAAAACACCACCTAGATGCTTGTTAAGGTGAATACGACCAACAGAAGTTGGATAAGACAACAAACTATCACATCACCTAAACTTGCATTGCATTCCGTGTAGATCTTCCGGACGGAGATTACTCCCTTGTCCCGGAAACTGAGGAAGGAGGAGCTGAAGCTTCGCTACAGTACGTGGAAGTGCTCGACACCGAGGGTGCCCAGGCTAACCTAGCTGACGAAGGCAAGCTCCGGTGCATCTAACCCAGTTTTCAAATTCTTTATTCTATTATTTATGGATGATTGTGCATTTACGTTCAGGAGTTGAATGAAACCCTAGATGCATGATCCCTAGGTACCTTTGTCCTTACTAGAATGATAGGTCGATAGCTGCTAAGCTATAGGACCGTTACAAGTCGGGTGATGACCTCACTCGAGAGAATAGGTTCCTAGATAGGAATCATATTATATCCTAAATGGAGTGCTCACGTGGTAAGAGCATGGGATCTGGGCTCCGGTCCAGTGGTTATGTGGGTTAAGTTTTTGAACGTACTAAGCACATGTCGGGAATGGGACCGGTAAGCCTAGTACCTTAATGAGACGGCTAGGGATGGAACTGTCACTACTCTTGGGATTCGCTCTCACGGCTAGCTACCGGTGGTGTATGGTGACTCTGGGTGCACTGGGTGGGACATGCCAGATAGCCTGCACCAAAGACTGTGGCCTTTCATGCTGACCCGGGGATTTTTGGAAACGACCTGGGACAGCTGCACCTTGGTGGGCAGCCTACCGTGTGTTTGGGTCTACCTTGCAAGGTTTAAATCAATCGATTGTCGGTCTCTCACCGTTATCCGAGACTACTTACTCCACTAGTCATGAGATCCCTAATGATGGAAGTTGATGAACTTTATGCTTGATTAATTGTATTGTACAACTTTGTTTGTACTAGATGGCTAATGTAGTAAAGATTAAACTACTAAAACTTGTGCTAAAATCTTGAAAGTAAGGACATACTCTTTGTTACTTTTTAGCAAAAGCAATCCAGTAGCCAAAAAGCCTTTCATGGTCTAGAATTGGAGAAGTAGTTATCACCGACGGGTAAGTCTTGCTAAGTATTAGTATACTCAGCCTTGCTATAATGTGTTGATCCAGGTAATGCTTTCGATGATGTGTGTCCCGGAGAGATCCCGCCCGGCTGGGAGCTGGAGTGGGTGGAGGACGACTTCTGAAAGCATCATGGATGGCCTCCTGTGGTGTCTTCGCTTCCGTTAGTTTATTTTCCGCTGCTTTCGAAAACTCTGAACTATTTCATCATGGCAAAAACTATGGTTTGTAATAATTAAACCCTTCGGGGTACGAATTCGGATATTAATGTTGTTGTATCTCTGGACTCGCCTTCGAGCGAGTTTTAATGCATATATTCGATCCTTGTTGCTTTTCAAGTGATTTACCGGGCGTTAACCCGGCAACTAACAACAGGATGATACTTTATTATTGCTTAATGACCAAAGTGGATCGGTCTTAGGCGATAGTACGGTATTTTCCTAGGCGGGTTGTCACAGTTGGCATCAGAGCTTATATGCACCAGAGATTAATTAATAAACCTTAATCACTGGTTTTTAATAAAATATGCCAAGATTGTCTGATTTTCCAAAATACGTTGGTCCTCTAAGGATAAACTAGACCGAGAGGCCCTAGAGGGAATTTTGGGTTCTTTCAGATGGCTTAATTAACTTATGGTTTATTTTGCTAACTTCCAGCACATTACTTTATGTTAGACTTACTTTCGTGCACAACCAAACTAGGAGCCATGTGTTTTAATACGTGCGCTGTTCCGCATCACGGGAATTGCGAGGGTTGATGGAGTGATCCATTCCACGGACCCCATCTTCGCGTCTGTTTATGAGTTGTGTGTCGCCACGTGTCTCATACGTGTGCATTCCGCATGTCGCTCATGCGAGGCAAGGATACACTCCATTCAAACGGAGGGTGTCCGAGGTTGGACGCTGTCCATGCAGCGGCTTAACGCATGGATACCGTTTCTATAGTGAACGGTAATGAATGGGGACGCTTTCGTGACGTGCTGGCACGGAAGGTTCGTTTTCTGCAGGTACATAACAGCGCTTCGTTAGTTGTTAAGCGAGTACCGTATAGCTCTCGACTAGATATTATAGGGAGAGACGAATAAAAGCCTTGCCACCGGCACTGACTTCGATTTTTGGCTTGATTGCCATGTGAGGTCGAATAGGACGTCTTGCATGCATGTTAAAAATCGAAACAACTAAAATGGACCCGTAAACTAAATTTCCATAGCTCTCTAAGGAAAGTTATGCTAGTGTGTGCTTTTTATAAACTAGAATGCCTCTCATACCTAGCCGTCATGCCGCCGAAATTTTTTTTGAAAAGTTTGTTTACCTTGTGCTAGGTTAATTAAACCAAATTGTTAAAAACAATTGCTCCTTAACTAGTTGTCTTGTAATAGAGAGTCAATCCTAGTTCCGTTGGGTTGGTTTACACTTCCCTAGGCACATCTAGGTTCAGGACCATCCACCTTGTTCCTTGTTCGATGCTCAACCTTAAAAATTTAATTAAGTATTAAAGGATTCATTTTGAACCGGGAAAAATTGGGAAAGTTTTGAGGCTTCTGGATTTTTGGTTAGGAATCTTTATTCACAGCTGCCAGAACTTCACCATTTGACATGTCGTTCTCTTTGAGATCTGACATGAGTTACATTTGTGTACAGATGGTTTTCCCTGTGTTTCACGAGTTCAACGCTGACGGTACGATCCTTACCAACGGGTTGCACTGGGAGGGTTTTCCGCGCCTTGCGTGGGAAGCACTCAGCGCCGCTGGCTACCTTACACCACCGACTTACGAGGTGAAGGAGTTCGAGCGCTATGGCGTTCCCCGTTGCAGAGTGATCGTCACTATTCTGCCACACCCGGACCACGCCGACTGGTTTGACTTGAGTTTTATCTACTGGGGATTTATCACTCACGAGTCCGTTGAGTCAGCCGCCCTCAGAGTGCTGACAGATTTCTGTGACCACAACCCCACCGTGGTAGCTCTCTCTCCGTTTGGGCTGTTTCCTGCTGTGAGTCCTCACGACCCAGCATGGTTGGACCGTATGGATCACCTACGGGAGCTACTGACACTAGCAGAGCCGTTGGATGTTACTCAGATGCTAGCTCGTTGTCTGAACGTGGTCTTCACACTTCAGGGGCTGCGCTATAATACCGCAGCGATTATTGGGCAGCGTTTGGAGGCATCTAGGCGCGATTGGGAGTAGCTTTCAGCAGCACACCAGCAGCTGAACTTTACTCTTACTCAGGTGCAGCAGGAGAATGACATGCTGCGTGCTAGGAGATTTCAGTTAGAGCTTGAGAGAGGCGGCCGCCTACAGAGGATTGTAGATCTGGAGGACGAGAACCATGCACTAGAGGAGAATGCCGATGCGCACGAGATTGAGAGGCTGACACTACTTCAGAACATTGCTGATATGCAGCAGCAGGTGCAGAAGGCCGAGGTACAGGTGGCAGCCTTGCAGGCTATAGTGGCCTTACGACCATCGCCCCCAGTACAGGCACACCCGGAGGAGCAGCAGGGTTTGTCCGGTCTGGATCAGACGAGCCAGGCAGGACCACCGCTACCGACTCCCCCAGCTTCGCCTACGTATAGTGGTGCTTTAGTGGGCAACTAGGTTGCCGACAGCAGGAATAAGAAGGATGTCGATCCTATCGAGTTATTTGGAGGTGTGTAGAGTAGTTGGCTTGACAGCACGTCTTCATGCCAAGTAACTGCTTGTATCGTGTCGTGTCATGTTGTTTCGAATTCAAGTTGTAATGTCATTGAACCTTGTTCTATCGTATTGTAATAAAGAATGCTTAAGCATGTGTGCTTTAAGTGGTTTCGTTTGGCATTCAAAAATTGAAGTTTTCTTGCGTATGATTACCAAATTTGGATAAACCGTTGCAAATGACCACGCTTGTCAATTTTGCATTTCCCCCTAAAAACGTTGGTAAACCAAAGCATTTCTAGGGGCATCACTCATTGCCAGCGATTAAGCGCTCGTCGTATACCACCTTCGTTGGTACCCGAAGTGACAGAATTGTCCGAGGGTAAATATGAGCCGTGCATTTGGGTGATCGCATTCCTAACCGTGTTGAGAAAACGATTCTATGAATCTTGGTGGCTATGGAATATGGTTTGATTGTTGTTGTCCTCATCATTTAAATACTAATGAGATGTGCTTATGCATGATCATACTTGTCATCATTTTGGGGTAAGCTTTTGGCTATCTCACTAATAAAGCTCACTTTTCAGATGGTGGGAACCACGCGCAGCTCTCCCAATGGTTTCGGAGCAAGTGGTAGCGGTGACTTACCGCCACCCCCGCCCATGACGCCGTCGGAGGCCTTCATGGCCACCCAAACCGAGGTGCTGCGCCAGATCCTGCAGACGCAGCAGCAGATCGCCCAGCAGATGAACCAAGGGCCACCACACGGGGCCAACCACGAGGGGCCTAACCAGGTCACCACGTATGCCCAATTCATCGCTATGAAGCCGCCGACCTTCGCTAAAGCAGAAGACCCCCTGGAAGCTGAGGCTTGGGTCAAGGCCATAGAGGCAAAATTCTCTGCCTTTGTGCTGCCTTGCTCCGAGGAGAACAAAGCTAACTTCGCAGCGCTGCAACTGCGGGGAGAAGCTTTGATGTGGTGGGACCACTTCAAGTCAATGCAGCAAGGGCACGCTGTGACTTGGGATGAGTTCAAGCAGGCTTTCAAGAGCCACCACATCCCCAAGGGACTGATGGATAGGAAGATGAGGGAGCTGTTGGCCCTCCGACAGGGATCTGACACAGTGTATCGCTATGCTCAGAAGTTTAATAGCTTGTGCCAATATGGTGGGCATCACGTTGATACT
Source organism: Cenchrus americanus (assembly GCA_947561735.1). Taxonomy (NCBI): domain Eukaryota; kingdom Viridiplantae; phylum Streptophyta; class Magnoliopsida; order Poales; family Poaceae; genus Cenchrus; species Cenchrus americanus. Next base: position 197,138,776 of record OX387239.1, on the reverse strand, counting down.
GATGCCAAGAAGATGGAGAGGTTTCGTGATGGGCTTGATGGCAAATTGTACGAGCGTCTGAATCTGCTCGAGCCCGCGAACTTCCATGACTTAGTAAACAAGGCTATCTCCCAAGAAGATGCTATGAAGAAGGCCCACGGGGACAAGAAGAGGATGTCTGGTTTCTCCCCAGGCAGCGGAACGAGCAAGAAGTTTCGCTTTGTGAAGAAGGAAGCTCCAGGCCCATCCCAGCAATCTTCAACTGGACGCTGAATGATGAAGCCACCTCAGAGCAAACCCACAGGGAAATTCCAGTTCCGCAGTGCTCAGCAGCAGGCTCCAAAGCCCAATGCACCTCCTCGCAACGTCGGTGATCGTCGATGCTACAACTGTGGCCAACCAGGGCATTTCATCAACGAGTGCCCCAAGCCCAGGCAGATCAGGCCCAACCCGCAGAATCAGGGTGCAGGAAACAAGCCGGCCACTCCGGCTAAGAAGCCCATGGTTCAAGTACGCCAGGGCAAGCTGAACTTCACCGCCATGAGTGACATTCCAGAAGGAGCTTCAGTGCTCACGGGTACATTTTCTATCAACGACACTCCTGTTAAGATTTTGTTCGATTCGGGAGCTACCCATAGTTTCATCAGTGAAAGGCTAATAAACAAACGGGGTTTGAAGGGTTCTCATACCACTTCCGCTTATAAGATAATTACTCCCAAAGGACAAATCACCTCCAATATCTTAATCCGAGGAGTAAGTTTGGGTTTAGGTAGTAAAATCATTCCGACCAACCTTATCGTCATAAACTTGGTTGGAATGGATGTTATCTTGGGTATGGAATGGATGGATCAACATAAGGTGATTCTAGATATATCAGATAGGGTCGTAGAAATCAATTCTCCTACGGTCGGGCACACTACCTTGTACCTACCTTTCAGGGACGGTACCGATTCTTGTGCCTATGTGACCATTATCTCCCCTCTTGATGAAATTCCAGTAGTGTGCGAGTATCCGGATGTCTTTCTCGATGAGTTGCCTGGTATGCCACCAGACAGAGATGTCGAGTTTGTGATCGAACTCCAGCCCGGTACCGCACCCATTTCCAAAAGACCTTATCGCGTGCCACCCAAAGAGTTAACCGAACTAAAAACTCAACTCCAAGAATTGTTAGATAAGGGTTACATTCGCCCGAGCTCTTCTCCTTGGGGTTGCCCTACTCTCTTTGTCAAAAATAAAGATGGTAGCTTGAGGATGTGCGTAGATTACCGCCCTCTCAATGCAGTCACCATCAAAAACAAATACCCGCTTCCCCGAATCGATGTTCTTTTTGATCAATTGGCTGGTGCCAAAGTCTTCTCTAAAATCGACCTTCGTTCCGGCTACCACCAAATCAAGATTCGACCTTGCGACATTCCTAAAACCGCTTTTTCCACTCGTTATGGTCTTTACGAGTTCTTGGTAATGTCTTTCGGACTCACAAATGCCCCAGCCTACTTCATGTACCTCATGAACTCCGTGTTCATGACGGAGCTCGATAAATTCGTCGTGGTCTTTATCGATGATATTCTCATCTATTTTGGTTGAAAAGTGTGAAATTCTTAGGGCACACCATTTCTCCAAATGGTATCTTCGTAGATCCTAGCAAAGTTCAAGAGGTGATGGATTGGAAACCACCCAAGTCTATGCATCAAATCCGCAGTTTCCTAGGATTGGCGGGATACTACCGTCGATTCATTCCTGACTTTTCCAGAATCGCAAAACCCATGACCAAATTACTCAAGAAAGGAGTGAAATTCGCGTGGAGCAAAGCATGTGAGAAAGCTTTTCACACACTGAGGCAACATCTAACTTCAGCCCCAGTGCTAGTACAACCGGATAATTCTAAACCGTTTGAAGTCTTCTGTGACGCATCAGGCACGGGTCTCGGCTGTGTCCTTATGCAAGAGGGCCGAGTCATTGCCTATGCTTCACGGGCACTTCGACCCCTTGAGCTCAATTATCCTACCCATGATCTTGAGTTAGCTGTTGTTGTCCATGCCCTCAAGATATGGAGGCATTATCTAATGGGTAATCATTGCAATATCTTCACCGATCACAAGAGCCTCAAATACATCTTCACCCAGTCAGAATTGAATATGAGACAGAGAAGATGGCTTGAGTTGATTAAGGATTATGATCTAGAAGTGCACTATCACCCCGGCAAGGCAAATGTTGTTGCGGATGCTCTTAGCCGCAAAGACCATTGCAACCACCTAGAGTTGGAACCAATTAGTGAACTGTTGTGTGAGGAAATGAGGAGGCTCAACTTAGAGGTGGTGCCGCAGGGAATTCTTTATGCCTTGACGGCAGAGTCCGATCTTTATGACAGAATTGTCACTGCCCAGCGCGATGATGTAGATATTCAAACCATCAAGTAGAAACTAGCAGAGGGAACCCCAAGTACACTTGTTTCCAGAAGGATCACCAGGATGTGGTCTGGTTTGGGAAACGTCTAGTGGTCCCCGTTGACCCGGAAGTTAAGAAAATCATTCTAGATGAAGCTCACAGGTCCAAGTTCTCTATCCATCCCGGTAGTACCAAGATGTACCAAGGTCTGAAACAAGACTTTTGGCGGTCCAATATGAAGGTGGATGTAGCCAAGTATGTAGCCAAGTGTGATACTTGCCACCGAATGAAAGCAAGTCATTTGAAATCGGCAGGTGTACTCCAACCCCTGTCGATACCTATGTGGAAGTGGGACGATATTAGTATGGATTTCATTGTGGGTCTACCCCTAACAGCTAGAAAGAAAGACTCTATTTGGGTAATTGTGGACAGACTCACTAAGACCGCTCACTTCATTGCCGTGCACACCACTTACTCCGTACAACAATATGCAGAGCTGTACGTGGACCACGTAGTCCGTGTGCATGGAATCCCAAAGACTATAATCTCTGATAGAGGGACTCAGTTTGTAGCTCGTTTTTGGGAACAATTGCATGAGTGTTTGGGAACCCAGCTGATCCGCAGTTCCAGTTATCATCCGTAGACCGATGGTCAGACGGAGAGGATAAATCAGATTTTTGAAGACATGTTGAGAGCAAGCATCTTGCACTTTGACAAGAGTTGGGACAAATGTTTGTCCTTGGTAGAGTTCTCCTACAATAACAGCTATCAAGCCAGTTTGAAAATGGCACCGTTCGATGCCCTTTACGGACGTAGATGACGCACTCCGCTGAATTGGTCAGAGGCCGGAGAGAGAACACTCTTTGGACCGGAATTAGTTAAAGAGGCCGAAGAAAGGGTGCAAGTGATAAGAGAGAATTTGAAGATGGCACAGATAAGGCAAAAGAGTTACCATGACAAGGGAACCGCACCTCGACACTTTGAAGTGGGAGATTATGTATATTTGAAAGTGTCCCCCACCAAAGGTGTGCAAAGGTTCGGAGTCAAGGGAAAGTTAGCTCCGCGCTACATTGGACCATATGAAGTTATAGAAGTATGTGGACCCGTGGCTTACCGTATCCAATTGCGAGAACGGTTTTCCACGGTTCACAATGTGTTCCATGTAACTCAATTGAAGAAGGGAATGCCTGTGCCGGAGAATGAAATCATCACGGAACTAATGCTTGGATTGAGCTGGATTTCTCGCTCATCGAGCACCCATTGAAAGTATTAGACCAAAAAGAGCGAAGAACCCGAAGGAAGACCGTGCGAATGTACAAGATCCAATGGAGTCATCACACAGAGGAAGAAGCAACGTGGGAGACAGAGGACTATCTTAACACTAAGTACCCGGGCTTCCTACGATCTCGAAATCGTGAGTTCTTCTCCCCATCTTTTCGTTATCAAATCGAATCTCGGGACGAGACTCCGTTTAAGGGGGGTAGGCTGTGATGCCTCAGGTTTTTAATTAGCCGTAATAGCCGGTCAAATGGTCAACAGTGGTCAAACCACGGTCAACCTGGGCCCTCACCTCGAAAAACTCACTAACCCATCCTAGTGACCATAATTGGCTAGTAAACACACTTGTGGGACCAACCCATGGTCAAAGGTTGGTCAAACTCCCTTGCCACTCTAGTGTCCACCGGTGTCTGCCGGAACTTTTGCCGCGTTCTCCAAAATTCACCTAAACACTTAAAATTCTACCTTTATGAAAGTTGTCCATCTCGATGAGGGACACAACTTTCATGTAGATTGGCATTTCAAATTTTGAGGGGAAAAGCTTGGAAAATGAGTTGCAAGGCAGATTTTATTGTGTGCCAAGACAGGCTGACATTCACTTTTGGCATTCAAATAACTTAGAATCTGGGCAGAAAAACCCTATATAGCCTTTGTAGAAAATGTTAAGGGTAGCTAGATCTACAACTTTGGTATTCATCACTTGGTCGACTTCTGTACAAAAATTTGGAGCTTTGCAATTTCCAAAACAGTCCCAGCAACACAAAACCGACAGAACGCCGGCGCGCCGCGACGTCGCGCGCCCGCGCGCCGCCCGTCGCCACCGCCGCCGGCGGTGCCCGGCGTCGCGCGCCCGCGCCGCCCAAGGCCAAGCACCGCCCGAGGCACGCGCCGCCCGAGGCCCCGCGCCCCGACGCACCCCCCCGCCCGAGGCGCCCCGAGGTCGGGCGCCGCCGCACGCGCGCGCACGCCGCGGACCGCCGGTCCGACGGCCGTGTCGCCGCCGTACGCGCGTCGCCCGAGCCGCCGTGGTACGGCGGGTATCTTCGCTGTCACCCCTCGTCACCCCGACGCGCCGAGCCCCGTATAAAAGCGCCCCCTTGCCCCTCCGTGCGCCGGCCCGAGTCGTCGCCGCCATTGCCGCTGCCGCCCGGTGCTGGAGCTCGCCGCCCATGCTCGCCGCCGTCTAGTCGCCCTGTTAGCTTCCCTAGTGTGACGCCCCAGGTTTTTAATTACCGTCATTAATTCTAATGACCGGATCAGCCGGGTCAAACCAGTCAAACCCCGGTCAAACCTAGGTCAACCTGGGTCATCACCCGGAAACCTCGCCAATGAACCCCGATGAACCCCTTGACCAAGCCTACAACCACCCGTAGTCCACCCTTGGTCAAAGACACGGTCAAAACCCGCTTGACCTTTGACGTCAGCGGATGTCGTCCGGAACTTTTGCCGCGTTCCCCAAAATTCACCTAAACACTTCAAAATCTACCTTTATGAAAGTTGTAGATCTTGTTGAGGGACACAACTTTCATGTAGATTGGCATTTCAAATTTTGGGTGGAAAATTGTGAAAAACCCCTTGCAAGACAGAATTCCCTGTTTTCCAGAACGTGTCGAGATTCAAAGATGGCACGACGTTCCTGCAAATTCCGTTGAGAAAAACACCATATGGCCTTTTTGAAAGTTGTAGAGGGTAGTTGGATCTACAACTTTCCTATTCATTGCCTTGTGCACTTTTATTCAATTTTTGGGAGAAACACGTGCTTGAACAGGGCTACTCGGAAAGAATTCAGGCGTCCCGGCGCTCCACGCCGCGCCGCGCGCACCCCGGGGCGCCGCCGCGCCGGTGCCCGCCGCCGCCGCGCGCCACCGCCCCGCGCCTCGGCATCCGGCCGCGCACCGCATGTTCCCAAGGCCGCCTCGCGTGTTCCCCGAGGCCGCCCGTGCCCCGAGGTGCCTCGAACGGCGGGAACGCCACGGGAACCGCGCCGCCGTACCCCCCCCGCCCGCCGTGGTACGGTGCCGCCCGCCGCCGTACCGCCGTGGCCCGAGCCGCCCCTTGTCTCCCCGTCCGCGCCACGCCTTTAAGGCCGCCCTCTCTCCCGCGCAAGGACGCCACGCCACACCGGCCCCGTCGCACCGAGCCACCGCCGGCGCACTGGGTGCCAGCCGCGGTGAGCCCCAACCTCGAGCCGAATCCCAAGCCAATTAGCTACTCCTCCGCGTGCTCTAGCCCCTAAGGAAACTACCGAGCCTCTCCCCTCTTCTCACCAGACCGAACCGCGCCGCAGGAGAGGTAGCAGCGGTCGCCGCCGCGGTGTGCCGCCGAGCACCACCGCCGCCGCATCTCCCGACCAAACCCCTGCCCAAATCGACCCCTAGCACCCCCTAGACCCTCCTCCACCCCTTCCCCGGGCAAGAGAGCCGCCGGCCTCGCCGGAATTTGGCAGCCCGTGCCGGCCGGCCGCCATAGGGGCCGCATTGCAAGCCTTCGTTTCTTTCCGGGGTCCTTTTTGCAAAAGGTAACTCAAATAGTAGATCCAAATTGCTGAATCTTGTAAATTGCATAGAAAATCACAGAAAATTCAGAAAATTGTGAAACCAATTTTGCTAGATCCGTTGTGATTTATACTACAACCTTTGTTATTCTAGCTCGAGCTAACTCCTTTTAATTTTTCCATGAAAAATACAAGTGTGAAAACCCTAGATCCGCAATATCTCAAAAACCATAACTCCTCTGTAGCTAATTTTTGGATATGTTGTGTGTTAGGTCATGAGTAGCTCCTATGCCCAAAATTGCACAAAGTTATAATGTAAATCTTTTTATAAAAATGTTTTTCTATCTCTCCGGCAGATCTGAATAAATGATTTTTCATGTTAGTTATATTTATGTTTTTGACCCCAACTTGTGCACAATGTCTTATAATACCAAAATACACATCTTGTGAATTAATCATGAATTTTGGATTAACAAAAATAATTATTCTTGATTTATGCATGTTTTCCTTTGTAAATTAATTAAACAAGATCAGTAGAGGTTCCATGCAAACATGTTGGTTTTCTAAGCTTGTTTAGTACCAGAGAACATCCACAAGAAATTCTAGGTCATTTGGATGCTTAATTATTTTTTTATACGCATTTAAATTGAATCACTAGATAACCTTTGTTATTTCCCATAATAATTAATTTCCTAGCCTCCAACACTTACATGTGGGTCCAATGGACCAGTATAGATGCTAGTAGGCTTAAGAAACACTCATGTAATTTTTGGTAATTTAATTGGTTAATAAATGGCTTAAATGCCCATTTAATATTAAAGGGAAAATTGAATAACAGAAAATCCTTAATTAAAACCTTTTTCTTTTTGGAAATACTACTTAATATAAATAAAAGAAATTTTATTAACATTGCTGATAAGAAATTAATTCAAGGATAAAAGTATTATTTATATCTTTACTTGTGAAAGGAAAATGATTAAAAAGCTTTCACATGAAATGACACGTATAAAGAAACCTTTATTCAATTGTGCAATAAAAAGAAATCACCCAACCACCCATGTAACTTGAGTGTGGTTGCAAATCATGTTAAAAAGGTTAAATGTACCTACCCACTACTGTTGATGGAATTAAATTAAATTATTTACGTATATATGTACACAATACCATCAAAAAGAATAATTAATAAAGAGTTGCATATTATTCCTTTATGGAAGAGTATGGTGAATATATTCTTATCTTGGTGAATGTGCCCAACAAATACACCCCTAATTGTCAATATGGGTTATAATTAATTGAAAGTATAAACCATCAAATAAATCCTGCATTTGCATCTTCGTGTAGATCTTTCCGCCGATAGACGTACGCTCGTGCCGGAAAGAGGAGACGAAGGTGCCAACGAAGAGCTGTCGTGCGTGAACGTAGCTCAAGACCTGGACCCAAGTCCAGACGGGCCCAAGGCCAACCTTGCCAGCGAAGGCAAGCCCCGGATCATTAACCCCATCTTTAAAAATTATGCAATTATGGTTGCTATGATTGTGCACTTACGTTTCAGGAATTGAATTGAAACCCTAGATGCATGATCCCTAGGTACCTATGCTCTATCACTAGTATGCTAGGTCGATAGCTGCCATGCTATAGGACCGATAGAAGTCGAGTGATGTTCGTCACTCGCGAGAATAGGTTCCTAGATAGGAATCATAAGATATCCTTAAATGGATCGCTCATGTGGTAAGAGCATGGGATTGGGCTCCGGTCCAGTGGGCATGTGGGCTAAGCTTTTGAACGTACTAAGCACATGCCGGTTATGGGGCCGTAAGCCTAGTACCTTAATGAGGCGGCACGGGATCTTACTATTACTACTCTTGAGCAATCTCCTTACCGCTAGCTACGGAAAGGGTGGTGTATGGTGACTCCGGTATCTCGCGGGGTATGCCGGATAGCCTCGCACCGGGGACCGTAAGATTCGATCCCAACCCGAAGATTTATGGGGACGGCCTGGGGAGTTGTCCTCGCGGGGGCAACCGACCGTGTGTTTGGGTCTACCTTGCAAGGTTTAAATCAATCGATTGTCGACCTCTCACCGTTATCCGAGACTGCTTATTCTACTGGCCATGATATCCCATAATGATGGAACCCGAGAAATATGGTTGGATGAATTAATTGCTTGTCCAATTCTTGATTGGATTAGATGGCACATTTAGAAATGGTAATCAACTAGAACTTGTGCTAAAAGATTGAAAGTAAGGATCCACTCTTAGTGGCTTTCCAGCAAAAGAACTCCACCGGCCAAAAGCCTTTCATGTCTAGAGGTTGGTGACGTAGTTATCACCCGACGGTTAAGTCTTGCTGAGTATTAGTATACTCAGCCTTGCTTTAGAAATGTTGTTGCAGGTGTGCTTGATCGGAAGGGTGACGACAAGTGATGACATCACGGATGGCCTCCTGTGATGTCTACCGTTGCGCTAGTTTATTTTATTTCCGCTGTATTTTCGAACTCTGAAACTTTTATCTTATGCCATGAACAATGGTTTGTAATGAAATGTTTAATTCACGTTGTACTCTGGACTCGCCTTTGCGTGAGTTTTAATGCATGTGTCGATCCTCTGTTCGATGTCCAAGTGATTTACCGGGCGTAAACCCGGCAACCAACGACAGGATGATACTTTACTATTGCTTAATGACCAACGTGGATCGGTCTTAGGCGTTAGTACGGTATTTTCCCGGGCGGGTTGTCACAGCTGGTATCAGAGCGATTACATGCACCAGAGTTTAATTAACAACTCTAATCACATGATTTTTTTTATAAAATTTGCCAAGATTGTTTGAATTGCAAAACACGTTGGTCCGTTAAGGATAAAATAGACCGAGAGGCCCTAGAGGAAATTCTTTGGTTTCTTTCAGGTGGCTTATTAATCTATGGTCTATTTTGCTAACTTCCAGCACATTACTTTATGTCAGACTTACTTTCTCGCACAACCAAACTAGTAGCCACGTGTTTTATACGTGTGCTGTTCCGCATCACGGGAATTGCGAGGGTTGATGGAGTGATCCATTCCACGGATCCCATCTTCGCGTCTCGCTATGAGTTGTGTCTTGCCACGTGTTTCATATGTGAGCATTCCGCATGTCGCTCATGCGAGGCAAGGATATACTCCATTCAAACGGAGAATGTCCGAGGTTGGCGCTGTCCATGCAGCGGCTTAACGCATGGATGCCGTTTCTATAGTGAACGGTAATGTATGTGGACGCTTTCATGAGTGCTGGCATGAAAGGTTCGTTGTGTTCTGTGATCTTCCGCAGGTACACTAACCTCGTTCGTAAGCTCGCTAAGTAAGCATCGACTAGATCTCGACTAGATATTATAGGGAGATACGCGTATGTGCCATGTCACCAGCGCTAACTCCGAATTTTGGCTTGATTGCCTGGTGAGGACGAATAGGACGTCTTGCATCATGTTAAAAATCGAGAAAGAACCTAAACTGAACTCACGTCTGTTTTCCGTGCTCTCAGAGGTAAAATAGTTGTAGCGTGTTTTGTTCTGTTTCGCTTCTTTAGGTGTAGAAGTGCTGTCAAGCTTAAAGTTAATAAAAGTGTTGCTTAGATGGCTGTTCTTGTCCCCGAATCTTTCGTCTAGGTGATTCTAACCTAGGTTGCTTCAATCTAATCCCGATCTGCTAGCCCCAGTTCGTGATCATACCTTGGTCTACCGCAAGTATGCTTGGTAGTCAACCTTGTCTTGACATTCCCCTGCAATCTTGAACCTTGCTTGGTTCAACACTTTTCTAGTTTCCTTAGCTGAACCTTGAGTCCCCAACCTAAGTTTCATAACCTTGCTAAGTTGCTACGCCAATTGGAGAAGTGTTGAACCCTGGTTTGAGTAGGATGTTCGGTCTCCGATTGCCAGACCATGTATCGTTGGTATGCCTGCTCGTTCGAGCTCAGCATACGATGGTGTTTAAGTATGCATGGTTACCCCATACCTTGACCGTACCCGTATTCGTGGATCGAGTTACCTATGTATACTCGCACCCGCCTGATTCTCACTTTTGTCGTATGTCCAGATGGACAACGCTGGCTCTACGTCGGCTGATGTGGAATCATGGACTCTCGTGGACTACCTCGAGGAGGGTGGTTTTCCTGCACTTTTGTGGGACACCCTGAAGGACTTTGGGTACACCACTTATCCAGAGTACTCGACACGTGAGATCATGACCACCGGTCAACTCCTTCGTTGTGAAGTGAAGGTGAAGATTTCAACGTGCCCGACCAATCCTGCTTGGGATGAGTGGGAGTGTACGGCACACGGAAGAAACTTGTCCGACACGGTGCAGAAGGCTGCTCTCGAAGCACTCACCACTTTTTGTGGGAAGCACCCGACCGAGATAGCCAACTCGCCGCTAAAGTCATTCCGTACCCGAGCGACATATTGCACCGGTGGTGAACGAGAAACTATCCTTCCAAGTTCGCAGCAACTCTCACTATAGTCCCGAACTCGTCGCCTCGCTCCGCTTTTCGAAGCCATGTACGACACCTATCCGCGAATGGTGGGAGAAAGCGTATTCTATAGACACCAAATCTATAGATACAAAGTTAAGGAAGTAGAGTGTTCAAGCTCAAGCGTTGAAAGAAGCCCGAGCAATGATCGCTGCTCTCAGGAAGGAAAGACGCAAGGACAAGGCAAAGATACAAGAGTTAACCGAGATCATCCATGAGCAGAATTTCTTGTTGCAGCATAACGATCAGTATATGCCTGAACTAGAAAATCAATTGGAAGCTCTAGCCATTCCACCCCCAGAACCTGTCATTCCGGGACCAGCACAAGAAGAAGAAGTTGAAGATATCCAGGGTGAATCTGGAATTGAGTCTGGACCTGAGTCGCCGTAGTCTTTCAGAGTGGAAGATCCCACCTTCGGAAGTTGGTCCGTTGGGAATAAAAGTTCTGAGTTGAAAGAGGGTGAGGAATCCTAGTGTACCCTGACCACTTTTGGTCGACTCTCGCTGTCAGTTGGACTAGGAACCTTGTCATTGCAGCTAGTTTGCTTTGTAATCCTAAAGGTTGTTGGTAATTCTGAAAACTCTCAATCGATGTACTGCCTTGATTAAACATCCCTTCCAGCAATGATGTTCGTAAGGCATTAGTTATGCTGAGTTGTGATCAATCAAGTTCTGTGCTCCACCAACTTCGTGTCAACCACAGATCTAATCAATTCCTCAACCCGAACTTGTTCTTTTCGGTCTTGCTCAAACCTTGTGATTTGAATTAAAATTTGGCTTTTGAGCATGCGCTGCATAGCATATGCATTTGGGAAGCATGGGTAGACTAACGTGCATCCGCATGAAACTCCGTACCCTTACCCTACCTCTCTTGTTTGGTGATGTCGTTACCTCATAGTCAAAGGTGCCGCGACGGAACCTAGGGTATCGTGTGTGCTGCAGCCACCCGACTGCCCCTAGGAGCGCGCTGGATATCTTGGTTGTGAGATAGCAACTTGTCACACAGATCCTCCCCCTACTATTGATTGCATTTCCAATCATCAATGCATATGGGTAACCGAGTCATTCTAACGTGCATCATAAGCACCATGCTGCACAAGCATATGCATCGCGTCAAATTTGAAAAGTGTTACACTTTCAAAATAACGAGTTGTCAAAACTTCAAAATTTGCGAAACAAGTAAAGGTGTGAGCAAGATTATTCCTTGAAGTTCCCACTTGATGTCACCTTTCGTACATGAGTTTGTGGAAATCTATCTTTAACCTTCTTTCCTTGTAAATGGCCTATCGGAAATCCTTGACCAATTGGTCCCTTGCCGTGAATCTTGACGATCTTGTAGCATCAATTCCTTTTTCCGCTAGCCAAGTGGAAAACAGCAGAAGTAGAAACTTTTCTTGAGCAGTCAAGGTTCTCGAATAGTCAATTGGGAGAAGTTATCCCTCGTGCTTTCGTTTTTGATCTGTGCTCTTAACCTTCCAACTCTCAAATCAAACAAGGAAGCACGCCCAGGATCGATCGAAGCTTTATGCTACGCTCCTCAGTGTTGCTATCACAAGCGTGAAGCGTAGTACACCAAGCCTTTCTCGTTTCGCTCCACATCACAGTCGATTATTTAGACCGTTGAGCCCATCGTCACCAGTGTCACGACCATACGACGCCATGACGTCGCTTTACCATCGATTTCCGCAACCGTACTCACGACACCGTGATCGCGTGAGCTGACCTTGTCGAGCTCCGTGTTGAATACACCAGATAACCGACCGGGTCAACCGATTCGTTCGCCCCGCATCGGCTATAAAATGGAACCTTTTACCCAAGAACCGTTGATACGAAAACTCCATTTCCATCAGAGCTCGGCAGTATCACTGTTCTTGTTCTTCTTCTAGCTAGCCTGGCTGCTTGCCACTAGAGTACCTCTCCCAGCTACTTCAATCTTCCCGAGCAAATTGTTCTCCGTTTTCATTTCCGACGTCAAGAAGAAGTTCGGATTAGACAGAAAGCAGAAAATCAATCCAAGCTGCCACCCATGACTCCGTCGTCGGAAGAGCTCGAGTCGTTTCGCTGGACATTGTTAGGAATGTACCTCTGTATAGCAGGAGGATTGTGTCTACTATTAGCTGTGCATGTGCACATTCATCGTCCGCTTCCTCATGAACGGCGATGAGGTAGTAAGAGGACCCACCTTGTACTTTTTGTTCCATCTGCATTCCCAATCATGGGATGTGTGTAGACCAAGCTTTATCAGTTGATATTTTGGATGTCCGGTTTGCATTGCTTACCGTGAACGAGTCTTGTACAATATGTCCGAATTATAAGTTTGGGTGAGATTCCGATCATGCGCTAATTAGGGACTCAAATTTCAGATGTTCCGACCGGCGTGGAATAACCCCAATGGTTTTGAAGCATCAGGTAGTGGCGATCGTACACAACCGCCGCCCACGATATTGACCGAAGCTTTCATAGCAGCCCATACCGAAGTGTTGTGTCAACTCCTGCAGACACAACAGCAAATGTCTCAACAGCTACAACAAATGCCGTCAATGCAATCGAAGCTTCAACCTTTCAAGCCCTGTTCACCAGAAGTACCCACCCAGAGGGACCTCAACACCATTGTCGGCATAACTCAACTGCTAGAAGGGCAAAATTCAGTGCTGAATCAGCTAGTGCACGATATCATCCAAGGACGTTATGGGAAACCATATAAGAATAGTTTGGCAGATAGTCTCTCTCAGTCCTTATCTGCTTCTATGGCCGAACAAGCCCGTTTGTTCAATTTGTTGGAGGAGTATGTTAATCAAGATCAACTCCAAGCCTCCGACTCCATATTACCACCTTCTCGACTACCAATGGATCTTAGAGCAGAAGAGAAGGCCGATCAAGGCCACAAACGAGTGTTATCTGAGATAGATGTAAGTGAGTGGGAAATTACCTATACGGAAACTTGTTCGCGTGAGGGCAAGCGAAGCTGTAACCCTAGCAAGACCACTCAACGCACCGCTAGTACACCACCTGTGCGAACCACGAAGAGGGCAAAGAAGAAGGAGAAAAGAAGGCTCCGCCTTATCAAGAAAGCCCAGCAACAAATCTCCAAGCCCGGAGAATTTTCACCGTATTTGTGTCACAAATGTAGACAACCCGGACATTACAGACGTGATTATCCAAATCACCAACTTCAGGTTCAGACCCTCGGAGCAGCTAAGTGTGTTCAAGACAAGTGCCCGAGTGTTCAAGGAGGGCCAGATCAAACTAACCCTATGGGTAACACCTTTATCCCAGAACCATTTCCTCACCTCCCCTTGTAATTTCGAATCTCGGGACGAGATTCTTCTTAAGGGGGGTAGACTGTGACACCCCAGGTTTTTAATTACCGTCATTAACGCTAATGACCGGATCAGCCGGGTCAAACCAGTCAAACCCCGGTCAAACCTAGGTCAACCTGGGTCATCACCCGGAAACCTCGCCAATGAACCCCGATGAACCCCTTGACCAAGCCTACAACCACCCGTAGTCCAACCTTGGTCAAAGACACGGTCAAAACCCGCTTGACCTTTGACGTCAGCGGATGTCGTCCGGAACTTTTGCCGCGTTCCCCAAAATTCACCTAAACACTTCAAAATCTACCTTTATGAAAGTTGTAGATCTTGTTGAGGGACACAACTTTCATGTAGATTGGCATTTCAAATTTTGTGTGGAAAATTGTGAAAAACCCCTTGCAAGACGAATTCCCTCGTTTTCCGTAACGTGTCGACATTCAAAGTTGGCACGACGTTCCTGCAAAATCCGTTGAGAAAAACACCATATGGCCTTTTTGAAAGTTGTAGAGGGTAGTTGGATCTACAACTTTCCTATTCATTGCCTTGTGCACTTTTATTCAATTTTTGGGAGAAACACGTGCTTGAACAGGGCTACTCGGAAAGAATTCAGGCGTCCCGGCGCTCCACGCCGCGCCGCGCGCACCCCGTGCGCCGCCGCGCGCGCCCGCCGCCGCCGCGCGCCACCGCCCCGCGCCTCGGCATCCGGCCGCGCACCGCATGTTCCCAAGGCCGCCTCGCGTGTTCCCCGGCCGCCCGTGCCCCGAGGTGCCTCGAACGGCGGGAACGCCACGGGAACCGCGCCGCAGAGAGGTAGGCGGCGGCCGCCGCCGCGTGTGCCGCCGAGCACCACCGCCGCCGCATCTCCCGACCAAACCCCCGCCCAAATCGACCCCTAGCACCCCCTAGACCCTCCTCCACCCCTTCCCCGGCAAGAGAGCCGCCGGCCTCGCCGAATTTGGCGCCCGTGCCGGCCGGCCGCCATAGGGGCCGCATTGCAAGCCTTCGTTTCTTTCCGGGGTCCTTTTTGCAAAAGGTAACTCAAATAGTAGATCCAAATTGCTGAATCTTGTAAATTGCATAGAAAATCACAGAAAATTCAGAAAATTGTGAAACCAATTTTGCTAGATCCGTTGTGATTTATACTACAACCTTTGTTATTATAGCCTGAGCTAACTCCTTTTAATTTTTCCATGAAAAATACAAGTGTGAAAACCCTAGATCTGCAATATCTCAAAAACCATAACTCCTCTGTAGCTAACTTTTGGATATGTTGTGTGTTAGGTCATGAGTAGCTCCTATGCCCAAAATTGCACAAAGTTATAATGTAAATCTTTTTATAAAAATGTTTTTCTATCTCTGGCAGATCTGAATAAATGATTTTTCATGTTAGTTATATTTATGTTTTTGACCCCAACTTGTGCACAATGTCTTATAATACCAAAATACACATCTTGTGAATTAATCATGAATTTTGGATTAACAAAAATAATTATTCTTGATTTATGCATGTTTTCCTTTGTAAATTAATTAAACAAGATCAGTAGAGGTTCCATGCAAACATGTTGGTTTTCTAAGCTTGTTTAGTACCAGAGAACATCCACAAGAAATTCTAGGTCATTTGGATGCTTAATTATTTTTTTATACGCATTTAAATTGAATCACTAGATAACCTTTGTTATTTCCCATAATAATTAATTTCCTAGCCTCCAACACTTACATGTGGGTCCAATGGACCAGTATAGATGCTAGTAGGCTTAAGAAACACTCATGTAATTTTTGGTAATTTAATTGGTTAATAAATGGCTTAAATGCCCATTTAATATTAAAGGGAAAATTGAATAACGTAAAATCCTTAATTAAAACCTTTTTCTTTTTGGAAATACTACTTAATATAAATAAAAGAAATTTTATTAACATTGCTGATAAGAAATTAATTCAAGGATAAAAGTATTATTTATATCTTTACTTGTGAAAGGAAAATGATTAAAAAGCTTTCACATGAAATGACACGTATAAAGAAACCTTTATTCAATTGTGCAATAAAAAGAAATCACCCAACCACCCATGTAACTTGAGTGTGGTTGCAAATCATGTTAAAAAGGTTAAATGTACCTATCCACTACTGTTGATGGAATTAAATTAAATTATTTACGTATATATGTACACAGTCACCATCAAAAAGAATAATTAATAAAGAGTTGCATATTGTTCCTTTATGGAAGAGTATGCTGAACGTATTCTTATCTAGGTGAATGTGCCCAACAAATACACCCCTAATTGTCAATATGGGTTATAATTAATTAAAGTATAAACCGTCGAATAAATCTTGCATTTGCATCTTCGTGTAGATCTTTCCGCCGATAGACGTACGCTCGTGCCGGAAGGAGGAGACGAAGGTGCCGACGAAGAGCTGTCGTGCGTGAACGTAGCTCAAGACCTGGACCCAAGTCCAGAAGGGCCCAAGGCCAACCTTGCCAGCGAAGGCAAGCCCCGGATCATTAACCCCATCTTTAAAAATTATGCAATTATGGTTGCTATGATTGTGCACTTACGTTTCAGGAATTGAATTGAAACCCTAGATGCATGATCCCTAGGTACCTATGCTCTATCACTAGTATGCTAGGTCGATAGCTGCCATGCTATAGGACCGATAGAAGTCGAGTGATGTTCGTCACTCGCGAGAATAGGTTCCTAGATAGGAATCATAAGATATCCTTAAATGGATCACTCATGTGGTAAGAGCATGGGATTGGGCTCGGCCCCGGTGGGCATGTGGGCTAAGCTTTTGAACGTACTAAGCACATGCGGTTATGGGGCCGGTAAGCCTAGTACCTTAATGAGGCGGCACGGGATCTTACTATTACTACTCTTGAGCAATCTCCTTACCGGCTAGCTACCGGAAGGGTGGTGTATGGTGACTCCGGTATCTCGCGGGGTATGCCGGATAGGCCGCACCGGGGGGACCGTAAGATTCGATCCCAACCCGAAGATTTATGGGGACGGCTCGGGGAGTTGTCCTCACGGGGGCAACCGACCGTGTGTTTGGGTCTACCTTGCAAGGTTTAAATCAATCGATTGTCGGCCTCTCACCGTTATCCGAGATCGCTTATTCTATCGGCCATGATATCCCATAATGATGGAACCCGAGAAATATGGTTGGATGAATTAATTGCTTGTCCAATTCTTGATTGGATTAGATGGCACATTTAGAAATGGTAATCAACTAGAACTTGTGCTAAAAGATTGAAAGTAAGGATCCACTCTTAGTGGCTTTCCAAAAAAAGAACTCCACCCGCCAAAAGCCTTTCATGTCTAGAGGTTGGTGACGTAGTTATCACCCGACGGTTAAGTCTTGCTGAGTATTAGTATACTCGACCTTGCTTTAAAAATGTTGTTGCGGGTGTGCTTGATCGGAAGGGTGACGACAAGTGATGACATCACGGATGGCCTCCCGTGATGTCTACCGTTGCGCTAGTTTATTTTATTTCCGCTGTATTTTCGAACTCTGAAACTTTTATCTTATGCCATGAACAATGGTTTGTAATGAAATGTTTAATTCACGTTGTACTCTGGACTCGCCTTTGCGTGAGTTTTAATGCATGTGTCGATCCTCTGTTCGATGTCCAAGTGATTTACCGGGCGTAAACCCGGCAACCAACGACAGGATGATACTTTACTATTGCTTAATGACCAACGTGGATCGGTCTTAGGCGTTAGTACGGTATTTTCCCGGGCAGGTTGTCACACCTAGCCCCTAGTGAAGCTCACGCGTTCGCTTATTGCCGCCCATATAAAAGCGCCCCCTTGCCCCTCCGCGCGCCATCCCGAGTCGCCGCCGCCATTGCCGCCGCCGCCCGTGCCGGAGCTCGCCGCCCATGCTCGCCGCCATCCGGCCGCCCCGTTAGCTTCCCTAGCCCCTAGTGAAGCTCACGCGTTCGCTTATTGCCGCCCATTTCGCCCCCTCGTCGGAATTCCCCGAGCCACCGCGGCCACCGCCGCCGGCCGCCGCCGAACCTCGCCGCCGCCACCTCCCCGCCTCCACTCCGTCCCCTACCGCTCCTAGGTGAGCACGTGGTCGCACTAAGCCGCTTGCCCGGCCGGCAGCCGCCGCCAGCTCGCCGGCGATTGGCCGTGCCCGCGCCGCCTGGCCGGCCAAGGGCCAGATTGCTACGATTCGATTATTTCTAGGGTGTTTCGCGTAAAAGTGCAGGGCTTGTTTGTGAAGATCCCTATCTAGTAATTCTTGCAGTTTAGCCCAGCACCTTGTAAAATTCCTAGAAATTCGTAAAAAATCAGAAAAATACCAAACCAATTTTGTTGGGTTCAGGAAGATAAGTTCCACCACTTTTTTTATTTGCACATGGCTGGATTCTAAATAGTTTTAGCATGAATAATACAAATGTGAAAAACCTAGATCTGGCATAACTTGAAATCCATAACTCCTCTGTATCCCAATTTTGGATATGTTGTGTGTTAGGTCATGACTAGATGCTGTGCCAAAAATTGCACAAAGTTATGTAGTAGATCTTGTTAAATAAATTGTTTTCCATTCTTGCAGAAACTGCCTAGATGATTTTTCTTGCTAAATATATTTAAGTTTTTGAGCTCAACTTGTGCACACTGTCTTGTAATACCAAAATACACATCTTGTGAATTAATCATGATTTTTGGCTTAACATAAATATTTATCCTCTAATTATGCATGTTTTCCTTTGTAAATTAATGAACCAAGATCAGTAAAGTTCCTAGGTGAATATGCTGGTTCTTTAGGCTTGTTTAGGACCAGAGAGAAAGCGTGGGAAAGTTTGGATCATTTTGCTGCTTATTTATTTTTGTATGCATTTATTTTGAATCACTAGCTAGCCCTTTGTTATTTTCAATAGTATTTAATTTCCTAGCATCTAACACTCACATGTGGGTCCAATGGACCAGGATAGGTGCTAATATGCTTAAGGAACACTTCTTTAAATTTTGGTAATTTTTTAATAAAAAGCTTAAAAGCCCTTTTTAATACTAAAGAGAAATAAATAAAGAAAACCCCTAATTAATTCTTTTTCCTTTTTGAAAGTATTATTTAATGTAATTAAAAGATAATTAATTATCATTTCTGATAAGACATTAATTCATGGATAAAGATATTAATTATACCCTTGCTTGTGGAAGGAAAAGGATTAAAGCCTTCACAGGAAATAACAAGTATAATAAAAACCTTTATTCAAATGTGCAATAAAAGAATAACCCATGTACAACTAATAACCTTCCTAAAAAGGAAAACACCACCTAGATGCTTGTTAAGGTGAATACGACCAACAGAAGTTGGATAAGACAACAAACTATCACATCACCTAAACTTGCATTGCATTCCGTGTAGATCTTCCGGACGGAGATTACTCCCTTGTCCCGGAAACTGAGGAAGGAGGAGCCGAAGCTTCGCTACAGTACGTGGAAGTGCTCGACACCGAGGGTGCCCGTGCTAACCTAGCCGACGAAGGCAAGCTCCGGCATCTAACCCAGCTTTTCAAATTCTTTATTCTATTATTTATGGATGATTGTGCATTTACGTTCGGGAGTTGAATGAAACCCTAGATGCATGATCCCTAGGTACCTTTGTCCTTACTAGAATGATAGGTCGATAGGCGCTAAGCTATAGGACCGTTACAAGTCGGGTGATGACCTCACTCGAGAGAATAGGTTCCTAGATAGGAATCATATTATATCCTAAATGGAGTGCTCACGTGGTAAGAGCATGGGATCCGGGGCTCCGTCCGGTGGTTATGTGGGTTAAGTTTTTGAACGTACTAAGCACATGTCGGGAATGGGACCGGTAAGCCTAGTACCTTAATGAGACGGCTAGGGATGGAACTGTCACTACTCTTGGGATTCGCTCTCACGGCTAGCTACCGGTGGTGTATGGTGACTCTGGGTGCACTGGGTGGGACATGCCAGATAGCCTGCACCAAAGACTGTGGCCTTTCATCCCGACCCGGGGATTTTTGGAAACGGCCTGGGACAGCTGCACCTTGGTGGGCAGCTTACCGTGTGTTTGGGTCTACCTTGCAAGGTTTAAATCAATCGATTGTCGGTCTATCACCGTTATCCGAGACTACTTACTCCACTAGTCATGAGATCCCTAATGATGGAAGTTGATGAACTTTATGCTTGATTAATTGTATTGTACAACTTTGTTTGTACTAGATGGCTAATGTAGTAAAGATTAAACTACTAGAACTTGTGCTAAAATCTTGAAAGTAAGGACCTACTCTTTGTTACTTTTTAGCAAAAGCAATCCAGTAGCCAAAAAGCCTTTCATGGTCTAGAATTGGAGAAGTAGTTATCACCGACGGGTAAGTCTTGCTAAGTATTAGTATACTCAGCCTTGCTATAATGTGTTGATCCAGGTAATGCTTTCGATGATGTGTGGCCCGGAGAGATCCCGCCCGGTTGAGAGCTGGAGTGGGTGGAGGACGACTTCTGAAAGCATCATGGATGGCCTCCTGTGGTGTCTTCGCTTCCGTTAGTTTATTTTCCGCTGCTTTCGAAAACTCTGAACTATTTCATCATGGCAAAAACTATGGTTTGTAATAATTAAACCCTTCGGGGTACGAAGTCAGATATTAATGTTGTTGTATCTCTGGACTCGCCTTCGAGCGAGTTTTAATGCATATATTCGATCCTTGTTGCTTTTCAAGTGATTTACCGGGCGTTAACCCGGCAACTAACGACAGGATGATATTTTATTATTGCTTAATGACCAAAGTGGATCGGTCTTAGGCGATAGTACGGTATTTTCCTGGGCGGGTTGTCACAGGCTTGTGCCTAATGCTGACTGGTTATTGGTGGTTGGTTTGTTTTGAAAGAAAAATATTAGAGAGTTTTACCTGTATGCTATTAAAAAAGTTGCTCGTGACCTGTGTGCCACTAAAAGTTGAGTTCGCACCCACATGCCACTGACTCAAACTTTTGTGACCCTCGTGCCATTCCATCAATTTTGCTTATAATAGTGTCAACTAAACACATGAAATGACCATTTTACCCTGTGGGCCCACCAAACTTCTGCTTCTTCCTTCCCTCCTCTTCCTCGTCCTCTTACAGTGTATTTGGTTGGAGAGCCACGGGAGCGGAGCGGAGCCGATCCACTCCCGCGACTGTTTGGATGGGGAGCGGTGGGAGCGGAGCCGCTCCCGAGGGAATATACCCTCCAGATGCGGGTTGGCTCCGTCCCTCGAAATTTGCGGACGGAGCCGCTCCGCTCCTGTTTGCATCTTCCGTCTCAATCCCGTCTACCTCCCGTCTCTCTCCTGGTGCTGCAGACAAGCGCGTGGAGGCCATGGTGGCCCTCTTCTCCCGCCACCCAAGGCCATGGCGGCCCTCTTCTCCCCGCCGCCGGAGGCCATGGGGCCTGCTCCTCCCCGGTGCGTTGGAGGCTCCTCCATGGCGGCCTACTTCTCCCTGACGCACCCGACGCCCCGATCCACCCCGCCGCCGCAGGGGCGTAGGAGCCCGCGGCCGGCGGAGCTTGCGACAGGGGCGGCCGGCGAGCTCATGCTCGCCGCCGGGAGCTCGCGGCCCGCACGCGAGAGGCGGGGGCCGGCAGGATGAGGGTCGCGGGGGAGGAGGAGCTCGCTCGTGGCGGGCGGCGGCGGAGCTCACGCGCCGCGGCCGGAGCTCGCGGCCGCACGCGGGAGGCGGGGTCGGCGAGGAGGAGGGCCGGCGGGAGGAGCTCGCGGCTGCATCCAGGGACGTGGGGAAGAGGATGAGGATGAAGAGGGTATGACACGTGGGACCCACCGAACCCTAAACCGTATGACATGTGGGACCCACTGACGGAGTGAAAACTGCCATCCATTCCATATCTCAATCCTCCAACCAAACAAAAAAAAGGGTCGGAGCCACTCCAACCCAACATTTCCAACCAAACTTGAGAAGGGTCGGAGCCGTCCCCAAAACGAGGGTCGGCTCCGCTCCGCTCCCGCCGCTCTCCAACCAAACACAGGGTTACTGCGCCGTGCAAAATAGGAAGCAGTAGAGAAAGGAACATGAGAGGCAGGATATGGGTAGGATCTAGAGAAAGGAAACAGATCTGGGCTGCAAGCGCTACACTCGCACGGTGTGGCTGGCGCTCGACCGCGGGCGGGGCCATTGCCGACGACATTGCGCGGAGAAGTCGCATGGCTAGCTAGAATTAACTCCGGACTACGGGAGCATCTCGCCTGCGGCAGCTACGATTCCAACTAGAAAGCACTGATGATATACAAACAGAAATATTCATTAGCAATGGCAGTCCACAGCGAGCGGCGACGAGACCCCAGCACACCAGCTCGACTTAGTAGCGACACTAGCAGGATTAAGTGATCCATGGTGCCCAAGAACAGTTCGACTTCGCCGGCCGGAATCAGCAACAGCAGCGTGTGCGCGCAGGCGGCGACGACGGAGGAGCTGCAGCAGCCGAGGCTCCGCAGCGTGCGGAAGCGGTCGTGGGGCCGGTAGGCGGCGGAGATCCGGATCGGATATGGGATACGGAAGGATACCGCTGACACAGATATAAATAGTTTTTCTTTCTCAGGCTGAATTCTCAGATCGAATATGGATATGGACAGTATATTTTTTATAGAATAGTGATATTCATCATATTTGGATCATAGAAATCCAACTTTGAATTTCCGGATACTAATGCGGCACGGATAATTACAGATATTAAATGTCCGGATTCGAATACAGTCAGTGTCTGAACCTTTCGATTGGTCGGTCCGACGGATAATATCTGTACAACTTTCATCCATACTCGTGCGAGAGGCTCGCGTGTGGCTCGACACGCCCGAGTAGGTTGCGCGCGCCTACGTCTACGTCGTCGCCGGTCGCCGCGCTCAGGCTCCGCAAGCCCGACGCCACAACCAACTACCCTGCCACGACCGATGCGAAGGCGGACTCGCCGTCGTCGTCCTCCCGGGACTCGCCGCTGGAAGCGACCGTTGTCGTCACTCCAGTCCTCGTCCGTTGCAGGGGCATCTTTGACATGTTTACTCGCTGGGCCCACACGTTGGAAGCGGTTAACGGCTGAAGTTGGATGGAAGGGTAACATAATGGCACGAGGGTCACAAAATTTCAAGCCAGTGGTACGTGGGTGCGAATTCAACTTTGAGTGGCACACAGGTCACAGACAACTTTTTTAATGGCATACACGTAAAACTCTCAAAATATTGCTGGCTGGTGGCTGTTAAGCTAGACGAACAGGGCGACAAGCTTAATACCGAGAGTCAAACAGTCCGCGTCATCATATCGAGCAACAAATGCAGACAACGCCAGAAAAAGAAGAGTGAAACACGAGAAAACTGGCACACAACACGCAAGTAGACACCGTGTTAGTCTAGTCGGTGGCTGATGTTAATTTGTTGAAGAGAAAATAACATTAGCTGGTGGGTGATGTCTGATGCTGATTTGTTCTGAGAGAAAATACCGCTGTATAACAAGTAGGGCGAACACCTCTCACGCCAAAATAAAAAAGTGGAACGCGGAGCTAATATGGCTGGCAAAGGCACCTTTCTTCGCTCCGCGCCCGCCCGCCCGCCCGCCGGCGCCGGAGAACCCCAGGCCGGACCCGGCGGCGGCGACCAGGGACGGGGCACGTGACTACGTGAGCTCCCCTCCCCTGCCGTCTCGGACGCTGAACAGGAGGGAGGGACCCCCGGCGGGTTGGCCGGCGGCAGCCGCGCGGAGCTGGGAGGGTGCGTCGTGCAGTGAGCGCTGGACCACCATATGGGGCGCGCGTGATGAGATCTGGATCGCGCAAGTCACGACATGCATGGGTGTGTGGGGCCGTGCGCTGTCGCGGGTACCGGAGGCGCCGTGCGCTAATCGTGCCAGCTTCTTTGTTGATCCCATCTAACTACCCGCCTTCATTTTTGGCTTTGTACCAGTGGGGGTTTTCTGTTGCTATGGGGCACCCGTGGTTTGCACCGTTTCAAAGATGAAGATCCTGTTCAAAGATGGAGATCAGACAAGTTGTTGGTTAAGCCAAATGAAACGCACTGGCAGGATGGATAATCTATAGCATCGTCAGCTGTCACACCCAGTTTTAAAGGCAAAACCGAATGCATAGATCACGTGTGCGCCAGGATCAAATTACACACACGCTTAGACATTGTGAATACCAAAATCAGTGCCACACAAATAAAGAGTTATTACAAACCATAGTCTTAAACGAAACTTAAATAACGAGTTCTCGCAGCGGACAAAATGCCTCCACAGGCAGCTGGCTGAAGACTACACACCTAGAACTCCTGGAAATCTCCTGGAATATCTTCAAAGTTCTCCCATTCTGAGCAGCAATCCGGGTATTGTAGATGCAAGAGAATAAACAAGCGTGAGCACATGACATACTCAGTAAGAGAGAACAACATAACATGCAAGGCCATATGGTGGATGGCTAAGGTTCAAGCAGTTTAGCATTTTAGTGAGTCAAGTTTTATTAGCAACCTGATTACTAAAAAGTGTAAGTTCATACCAACCCAATTAATAAGATATAAGCATCATAAATAAAGAATAAAACAACAATTAAACATTAAAGTTCCATAATTTAATCATGTGAGTGTCCAGGCCGCTCTTGACCGTGAGCACGACTAATCGATTAGTTTAACACTCTGCAGAGGTTGTACACTTTCACCACAAGTAGCGTAAAAGCTCCGAAGAACTTTGGACCCAACCATGTGGTGATTGCAAGGCACCATACCACACAACCGAGGTGTGATTGCATAGGGACGCTACATGGCCTTTACAAAGGTTCCCTGGCAAGTCATGACCCACAAGGTCCGGATCAGTTAGCAAGGTATAAAGTCCCCTAGCAGGTCGATACCCCACCATAAAAAGAATAACTCATCCAACCCCCTGCTAGAGCGAGTCTATACCCCACAGTACCGTCGATCCCTTGTCCTTATCAGGTAAGACCATCCCAAGCTAAAGTTCCTAATTATTCAGCCAAGACCATTGCCTATTAGTTCTTGTGGTGTACTGTTTTCCTGGGTGGTTCTCTATGTTCCGGTTAACATATTAAAGTGGTCTTGTAAAGTAAAGGTCATAAACGGAACATAGATCATAAAGGTAGCCAAGTTTGATTAATACCGATCCCAGTTGAGCATGCTAAGCAATAGCTACCACAAGATTAATTTAATAAACCCGGTGACAAGGTAAAGGTAGTAAAAGACTAGGCATGATCCTTAATAGGTTCCCATCAAGTTAATGCAAGCGGAAAAGTAAAGACAGTGAATTTAAATGCATGTTATGTAGGACAAGCGGTTATGCATCAAGGAAGACTTGCCTTCAACAAAACTCTACTGCTCAAACTCTTGCACGACTTGATCTTCAAATCCTTCGAACGAATCGCTCTCTACGATCCACAATCATCACATACAAGCATACAACAAGAATAAATAAGAAACAGTCACCAAACAGATCAAACAGTACAGAAAAGTAGCATAAAACTAATCTACGCTTCGAGACGAACGCGTGGACATAAAGAACGCTAAAATCGGAGCTAAAACGACCAAGTTACGGCCTAAAGAAGGTGCAGGGACTAAACTGTGAAGGTTTGAAAAGAAACTGGGGTAAAATAAAAGAAAAAGGACTAAACCGTAAAGAATCTCCTAAGGTGGAAGGGTATCTGTGAATATCGGAAAACTCAGGGCTTTTCTGCAAAATCGCGGGATCAGGCCGGGTTGACCGGTATTGACCCCGGGTCGGGTTGATCAGATCCATCGGATCTGAATCTAACGGCGGCTGGCTGGGGGGTTAAGTGATGGCGGCGGGATCGAGTCAGGGGCGCTGGATCTTGATCCGACGGCCTGGGATGCTTGCAAGCGGCTCACGACGGCGCTAAGCGGCGGCGAGCGGGGCCGCGGCGCGGCCGGGCGGCGACCTCGCCGGCGCTAAGCCAAATCGAGATAGAGTGCTCGGTTTGCCTCGCGGTTTTCACCTAAATGAAGAGCGCGACACAACAAACTCAACCAAGGCAACATGGACGGCTCCCCGACGGTGAAGACGAGGCACGACTCAAAGGGGCGGACGGCGGCGGCGGTGGAACTCCGGCAACGGCTCTAGGGTGCTACGGTCCACGAACTCAACAACAAGCGGCACCAGTGCGGAGCTCACCTCCTGGCGCGGCTCTTGGACAGCTTCACGTCGACGCAACAGCGGCGGAGGCGGGGAATCGAAGGCGGCGGCGGGAACCTAGGGTTTCGGTGGCGGCGACGCACCGGGCTTGGCGTCTGGGGCACGGGTGGAGGAGGTCCTGGGGTGGCGGCGCCTTATAAAGGCCTGGGGACCCGGCCTTGGTGTGCGGGCCACGCGAAGGAGGCGTGCACCGGTCGGACTCGGGCGGCGGCGGCGAGTCCGGCGGAAGACTCGCTTGAGCTCGGGGATGACACGTGGGACCCACGGGTCGGCCGACCGCGGGCGGAGGCGGGGGAAACGGCTACGGCGGGCGGGCGGAGCCGGGCCGCGCGGGGGCCGGCTAGGCCGGGCCGCGACGCTAGGCCGGGCTTCGGCGCGGGTGGAGCGGGCCGGCGCCCGGCGGCCCGGCAACGGCGGGCTGCGACGCTAGCTAGGTTGGGCCGCGGCTACTGCTGCAGAGCGGGCTAGAAAGGAGTGACAGGCTGAAATGAAGAAAGGAGTAGGGTAGGGAGAGGAAAAGGCTTAGGAATTGAAAGGACTCAAACAAAAAGGATTCAAATTTTGAATTTGAATTCCAGCAACCAAGAGCAATGCACCAGCATGAATGCCACAATTAATTCCTATAATTCATTAATTTTATTTTAGAAAAGTTTTAGATGCCTAAAAGAAAAGTAAAAATTAAAGATTTCTAGCAAATTTTAATAAAGCCAATTTTTAGCAAAAATTGGGGTGTTACATCAGCCTTTTGCTCTACACCAAGAACACGAGGATCGTCGAACTCGAGATAGTTTCTCCTCTCCCTTCCTTTACTTTAGCTTCTCGTTTGTACACAAGCAATGGGCACAACTGGATTGCCGCAGCACCATATGGAATTTATCCGCACACAAAACTAAAACGGACACGTATTTTAGTATCAAAATCTATTTTTTTTCGGCTGAAATTGACTAATCGATTATTTAACTAAAGTTTCCTTTCTAACCCCAACTCGAAAAATCGTCCCAATTGTTGATGAAGATGAACGCTTTCAAATACACGAAGCATATATAGGGATTTCAACTTGGATCTAATCCACCTTAAACGCTAAAATGTTCTCTCTACGAACAACATTCAGCCCTTTTTTCCCCTATCGAAGCTAGCCCTTTCCTTGATTCCTTTTTTCATGCACGGTTTTTCTTGAACTTCCCAAAAATGGGAGAACTGACTTTCTCATGGCATATTTGGGCTTCTCCTTTTAACCTACGTTCATAAAAGGTATCATAAGACTTTCTTTTTAAAACCACCAAGATTTTGTCATTATCAATCCTGATGCATTTACTTAAAAAAATCTCAATTAGTTAGAGAGGTTGGGTAGCAGTAGCACATTTGCACCAGTAATCTCGGCTTCGATTTTTTCTTCTTCCGGACCACATCACATATACTACATTGTCAATCACAAACATGTGTACATCAGGTACACCAAGCAGCACACATGTAAGCGAATCATACCATGGAAAACCTTTCCATCTTTTTAATCACTCTTCAACTTCGAATCTCCGTCTCCAGGCTCCAGTTACACTTGTCCTCCCCTCTCGTCTCTGCCCCTCCGTCCTCCCTCCAACCCCGCACACACCACCCTCCAGGTGAACAAGCACAAAATTCGAACACGAAAAATCCAAAAAAAATCCGATCCCAATCTCCATTTCCAAATCATCACCTGGGTCCGCCCCAAATGCGCCGGCCTCGCGCCGTCGCCACCGCGCGCCGACGATGACTCCCGCCCCTCCGAACGCCGGCGGCGACCTCTTCGCCGCCAACCTCAAGGGCGCGCTCCTCGCGGTGGCCTCCTCTGCCTTCATAGGCGTCAGCTTCATCGTCAAGAAGAAGGGCCTCCGCCGCGCCGGCGCTTCTGGCACCCGCGCAGGTACCCACGTCCCCGGCATCTCCGTCGCCAGCAACCAAAAGGCGCCTCCTTTTTTTTTTGTCTCTCTCTCTCTCGTTTTCGTTATTTCTGTTATAATCATGGGCAGGCTCAGCGCGTCGAATTCGAATTCCTTGCTTCGTTTTGATTTTTAGGCGTTCATTTTAGTCCACGTGACGAGCGATGTTGTAGAGTCGCTGCTTTCATGGCCAAAATTCGTTGCAATCATGTGAAATTTGTTTTTGTGGTG
This sequence comes from Cenchrus americanus, assembly GCA_947561735.1. Lineage (NCBI taxonomy): Eukaryota > Viridiplantae > Streptophyta > Magnoliopsida > Poales > Poaceae > Cenchrus > Cenchrus americanus. The sequence continues at coordinate 197,110,523 of OX387239.1, read as the reverse complement.
GAAATTGCAGGTGTTGGGGGCTATGGATACCTCATGGAGCCATTGTGGTGGGTTGGGATGGTTACCAGTACGTTCCTCATTCCTTTGGTTAGCTCGTTCTTCACAGCATATAACATAAATAATTGACATGCTTGGATCTACGCAGTGTTGATAGGTGAGATTGCAAATTTTGTGGCCTACATGTTTGCGCCAGCTGTTCTGGTCACCCCACTTGGTGCGCTCAGCATAATTGTCAGGTAGGATTGCGATGATTGCTAAATGACCTTGTTGTGTTCTGTGACTTCTGTCTGGAGAGCAGAGATGGTTGATTTCGTGGATTGATTTAGTTCTGATCTGGATATGTGCATGTGTGCTGATCTCTGCGGTGCAGTGCTGTTTTAGCCCATTTCATCCTGAATGAGAAGCTGCAGCGGATGGGTGTGTTGGGATGTGTGCTCTGTATAGTCGGGTCAACTGTAATCATCCTCCATGCGCCCGAAGAACAGACACCAAGCTCTGTGGCGCAGATCTGGCACTTGGCAACACAACCTGGTATTCCCCCTGATCATAAATATATTGTATTACACATTGATTTAGTAAAAAAGTACACTTCAACAAAAAATAATCTATCTGTATGCTTGTAGATCCTAATAAAAGATCTTTGTTGTCAAGTTATACCTGCTTGGATTATTTCATATAATTCTATCTAAATTTTGTAGCGGAATACATACAACCAATCTTTTTGTAAAGAAACTCACCCAAATGAAAAAGTTCGACCGATGAATTATGAGATAATATTTTGCCCTTTATATCTACCCTATAATCATCAGTCACCAAAACTGACCAGTTGGATTTTCACGTGCATTGTGTAATGTCTCTCCTTCCTTTCTGCAGCCTTTCTTTGTTATGCAGCCTCTGCATTGGTGATCTCACTGATCCTGATGCTGCACTGTGCACCCCGTTATGGCCAGACCAATATTGTGGTTTATGTAGGCATTTGCTCCGTGATAGGATCTTTGACGGTAAATGATATTCATTGGCATACACCTTTGATACCAACTTTATTTTGGTTTCCACGGAATGTTTGATTGCCTTTTTGTTTTTCGCAGAGTGTTTGATTGTCTTTTTTTTTTTGCAAGGTAATGAGCATCAAGGCAGTAGGCATTTCCATCAAGCTTACAATTGAGGGTATAAACCAGGCTGGCTATTTCCAAACTTGGTTGTTTGTGACTGTTTCAGCTACATGCATAATTATTCAGTTAGTTTACCTGAACAAGGTACAGATAGGATTAACTTTAAAATTTAGGTAATTATATTTACATTGTTATTTTGCATCTTCACATAATGTTGAATTTCCAGGCATTGGATACTTTCAATACTGCAGTTGTTTCTCCCATCTATTATGCGATGTTCACTTCCCTCACAATTTTGGCAAGTGCCATAATGTTCAAGGTATGCTAATTTTGAAGAACTTCCACGGATTCCAATTTTTTTTGACCCTTTACTGAAACTCTGTTGTGTGATTACTGATTACATCTAGGACTGGTCCGGGCAGAGTATAAGCAGTATTGCCTCTGAGATTTGTGGATTTCTTACTGTGCTTACTGGTACTGTTGTTCTGCATTCTACAAGAGAACATGATCCAACCCTTTCTTCAGGTAACCGCTTCTTAGTTTTTTAGGGGGGGGGGGGGGCATTGCTTCTTAGTTTTTAGTGAGTCATGATTTAGCTATTCTCTGCTAAAGAAGATCAATGTTTCCTATGTGATACTCCTTCCGTAACAAATTACTATTCATCTTGGCTTTTCTAGATGCATAACTTTTGCTAGATATACACTATGTCTAGATACATAGTAAAATGTATCTACCTAGAAAAGCCAAAATGAATAGTACATCATATGCACTCAGGGATTGACGACAAAATTATGCAAACATGATTATGGGATTTCCATGGAACTGAGCGTAATTGCTTTGGTCACTGATATACTAAATTGCCAATTTCCACGTTAGTAGCCTTGTAGCGTTAAATCTATGGAAAAATTGTGATTTTAAAGCGTTACTGATTTGCACTATAATTGTATGGGGAATCAATCTGGCAATTCCTATTGAAGTTATTTGATTTCTGGAAGTGTAACTGGTTGAACTGAAAACCTTTCTGGTAAATTTGTTTCAAATCTAAAATAGTTTGCGCCTTTGCGGTCATTAAGAGTTGGTGCTTATGCTGCTGTTGTACTGGGTACCAATGTGGCACTCTCTGCAATTAAGTTGTTTGATTTTCTATAACAGTGAAGTTGGTTGAATTGAAAAGTTATTTGGTGTACCTGGAGATTATTCTGTTATCAGTTGTTGTCAAGACATCAAATCGTTGTTTTCATATTTATGGATCAAGGAATGGTCCACCATGTTATGTGCATGTGATGTGCTGACATATGTGTCCTTTTCAAATGCTTTAGGTTTCTTTTTTCTAGATTGTCTACCAAGGACACAAAAACTTGGTGGTTCTCTGTATCCTCATTCTTTAGAAAAACAAAAAATATCAATGCTTTCTTCCTGGATGGGTATTGACAGTTATCCATCCATTTTTCTATGTGAATAGTTTGACTTACAAAATCTAAATCTCTTATCAGAAGTGAAACCATGGTAACTTACTGTTTTTTCTTTTACAAACTACAGATTTGTACACTCCACTTCCCCCAATATATTGGCATATCCAAGGCAACGGCGAAACAGGAGGGAAACAGAAAGAGGATGATTTACTCTCTGGCGACTTTATTACTGTGGTGCGACAAGATTACTTTGTCTAGAAACCTTCCGGTATGCTCAAATACCATGAAAGGATCCTACTTATGCTCAGTGTTCTGCGGCTCTCCCACCTTGCATGGTTCATCATCAAGAAACCCATGATGCTTCCTATGCTCCTTGTCATCTCAAGACAGCCTTCTGAGTTCCAACGGTCTGTTGACTTACCTGAGTAATTGCTAAGTTTTGTAGAAATGGTAGGATTTGTTAAGTTTTGTAGTAAGATATAAGCAATCTGTCTTCGAGCCTGCTGGTATGAGCAAAGGTTTTGCTGCAGTTCATCTGGGCGGCGCCGCCAGATGTGTTTTGTGTGTACCCTCAGTCATTCACCCGTCTGAAAGGCTCTAGCTAGTCTGACAGTTTTCGGCGGATGTATTTATGTTGTACAGTCTAGTGTAAATGTATGAGTTAGAGTTAACAGAATCTGCGTATATATTCTGAGGCAAACTTATTTTGATCACATTGCTGTGTTGGTTGTTGCAGCGCTACATTGCACACCTGACAATTAAAACTGTTGTGGCTTCAGCCTGTTCGCTCGGCTTATTAGCCACCAAACAAGAAGATTTTCTCTCGTAACGAATCAGCCATCAAAGAACTACCAAAGAAGATTTTCTCTCAGAACAAACCAGCACCAGAACTTACCTGAGTCATGTGATATGATGCAAGATATCAGGGGGATTCGTGGGTGAATGGGGTAATATAAACTTTTGGATGTCAGTAGGTTTGGGATATGAAATGTGATAGGTTACGACTTACTCTACGAAGGGTTTGGGTTAGGAATAAGGAAACGAGAATTATTCAAACCCAATCTGTTGTTGTTAGGCTGAATTGGGTTCGGGTTGGGTTGTGCACCCATGACCCATGGAGTAATAAAAAGAAAAGAAAAATCACTCATTCGCTCACTGAGGCGAGCTGTTGTCCGGCGACTACGCGCTCAAGGCCAGCACCGGCTCCCGCTGCCCGACGCGCGCGGGCCGAGCTGCGGCTCCGGCGGCCGCGCGTGAGGATCGGCTCGAGTTAAGCCTAAACTCCTCGGCTCGCTCGAGCTTCGTTGACAGCCAGCCGTAATATCCATACCATCAGCGCCGTTAAAGCCCACCCGTTTCGGCTATCCCCCCACTCCTCTCTCCCTCGCCATGGCTGCCTCGGCCGCACCCGCCACCTCCTTCCCATCGCCGCAAGCGCCGACGCGGGGGCTAGTGAGGATCAATACGGCGCCTGTACCAGTCGGTACGTTTCCTCGCCGAGTGCTTCTCAGGGCGGCCAGCGAATCCGCCATGGTTCGTGTACTATCCCCAGCTCAGTACTGTCTGGTTCATCCACTCCCATCCGTTCTTGCCTTTCTTCCTCCTCCTTTTCTGTTGCTTTGATTCCATGCTTGTGTTAGATGTTTATCAGTTGCCAGCCCTCCTCGAATTTGGAGATGTTCGGTTGCACTCTGCAGCTCTATATTGAGCGTGCTGGTTGTAATTGTCTTTCTGTTCCATGCGCTCCCGCGTATTATACAGAGAACAGATAACCCTTGTGATGTATGCTGCCAAGTTGAGAATACAACAACGAATAACCCTTCTTATTCAAAAAAAAACAACAACAAATAACCCTAGAAAAACTCCGTGATTGCATACGCGTATTTTATCAAAGTATAGGTTCCAGAGTCAGTGTCTTTAGTCTTTACTACTCGGTACTTGTTCTTAGTTATGCTGCCTATTCCTTCTAGTAATGGTTTTCCATTAATAGAGAACAAATCCGAAAGTAAAACCTAAAAGGTCCAGGTTTTTGGTCAAAATTAGTTGGGTGATATCTTTCAGTTATCATCCAACTGTCGACTAAAAAAATGCTTCAGCTTCAGTCTTGGACGGTTTGTGAACTGCCTGTGAAAGGCTGAAAGCATCATTATCATCATTAGCTGATAGAAGAGCTCCAATTAGAAAATAATTGTAGCTTCACGTTTACCGCAATTATAAGTCTGATGTTCAAATACACTGTTTGATTTTATCATTCTATGATCCATTTTTAGGTTGCTGGTGATACATTGCTTGGTTTATATGAGAAAGAGAGATTAGGTCTCTCACAGTATGCAGACGATGAGTTTGAAGAAGAGAGATACTGGGAAGCCTTGGATGCTGATTTGCGCTACTGGACCAGATCCCTGCGCCCAGTACAGGTATATGTGTGCATTAGTGGAATCAATTATGTCGACATAGCTACTCGGCATCATATGCGTTGTAAAATTAGCTAATGTTCATTTTCATCGTTCAATTGGCACTTTGCAGTGGTATCCTGGTCATATTGCAAAAACAGAGAAAGAATTGAAGGAACAGTTAAGGCTTATGGATGTTGTCATAGAAATCCGTGATGCCAGGATTCCCTTGTCCACCAGCCACCCTAAGGTTAATGCTTTCGGTGATTGCTCATATTTATCTGTACAAAAACAACAACTTGAGATGTTACTAAGTCATGCTGGGTATGATCAGATGGACTCCTGGCTAGGTAACCGAAGAAGGATCATAGTCTTGAATCGCGAGGATATGATCTCAACTGAGGACAGGAATGCATGGGCTACTTACTTTGCTAATCAGGGCACCAAAGTTGTCTTCGCCAATGGGCAGCTGGGCATGGTAAGAATAGCCTCATTCAGTTTTGGTAGCTAACTTTCTTTCAAAAAAAAAGTTTTGGTACCTAACTGATCAGGCATTTCTGGTTGATTACCTGACGCACATGCCATTCACTTGCCATCATTTTCTTTGCTGGTGTTCAGGGTACAATGAAATTAGGTAGGATGGCAAAATCGGTAGCATCTGGTGTGAACACAAAGCGAAAGGAAAAGGGACTACTTCCTCGTCCGGTAATCAAACTGACTATTGTTGGTTTTATTATTTTCATTGGCTCGTTTAATTAGGCAGTTTGTGAAGATTTGTATGTCTTGAGACGACATAGAATTTGCATGTGTCATGCCAGCATAATACTATGAAGTCTAGAGTCTAGACCATTTCCTTTTGATTACAGTAACTGGGTTTTTTTATAAATAATTCATAATATTTTTTGGAAGCTTATTTGAAGATAAACAATATGCTGATTATTCAAAATACAATGATCAACCATGACATGTTTATTGACAACTTGTTTTTATTATGCCTTGAAAGGTTCGAGCTGGAATAGTTGGATATCCAAATGTTGGCAAATCTTCCTTGATTAATCGCTTGCTAAAACGAAGAATGTGCCCAGCAGCACCTAGACCAGGTGTCACAAGAGAGCTGAAGTAAGCTATGTGGTTGCATACGTGTAATTTTACGTTGTGTACCCAGACAAACAATCATGTATTTGCATCATTTGGCTTCTAACTTTTGAAGCTCTGAACAGGTGGGTTCGCTTCGGAACAGACCTAGAGTTGCTAGATTCACCTGGAATTTTGCCTATGCGAATTAGTGACCAGACAGCTGCAATTAAGCTTGCTATATGCGATGATATTGGAGAAAGATCGTATGATTTCCCCGATGTGGCGGCCATCCTTGTACAGATGTTGATAAGACACCCTGCAGTAGGTCTGTTTTCTGATAAGCATGATTGTTGTATTCCATTTGAGCTGATAGTAATACTCCACCTGCTTTTTTATTTTGTGCATGTCTTCAGTCGTTTGCTGATGGGATTATATCGAACAGGTTCTGAAGCATTTCAAAGGCGATATAGGATTGATGTAGACAGCGACTGCGGTAAAATGTATGCTTTGATTGATCCTCTATCTACCATTCTACCTTAATAAAATGACACACAGCTCTCCTACGTTGTTCGGGGGAAAATGATCCTCTCTAGTTCTTTTCAACATGGACCTAGAAGTTAAAACCGATGTTCTGATGGCATGCTCAACAAATTACAGGTTTGTTACAAAGCTCTCCGTTCACTTGTTCAATGGAGATACAAACCAAGGAGCTTTCCGCATATTGTCAGATTATAGGAAAGGAAAATTTGGTTGGGTGGCGCTGGAGAGACCTCCAACATAGTGATGGAGAAACTCCATAAGTTTAGATGCTAGAGATATTCTTGTTTATAATACAACACAATGTAATGTTCTTTGTGGTACCATTAGACGACAGTTTTTCCTGCTCCTATATACAAGGAATATATGTCCATCTAAAGAAGCAACCATCATAAATGCTGCTGTTGTATTGTTATTAGGCAGTCCAAAGCAACCGAGCTGATTTGTGAATCACTTGACTGAGCTCACTATGTAACATCAGTTTAAGAGGGTTGCATCGATGCATTTTCAGTTGCTTGTGTGCACTTCTGGATGACCCATTAGATTGGGGTACTGAGGTTTAAGTTTTGGGATCTGACAATAGATATCCATCTACAGTTTACCTGCTTAAATTTCTGTTTCCAAAAGTAAGACTGCAGTTCATACAACCTATACGTTGCCATATGGGCACTGGAACCATTCCCCCCAAGTAGCCATGAAAATTCAGAATACCTAGATACCTTTACCCCCTCTTTTTCAAAAATTGGACTTTCCATTTCTTGTACAGGTAGAAACGACAGATAATTTTTACATGATGTTTTCCTATCACGATGCCGTCTTTGCTACCACCAGTTTCTCAGCAGCAATTTGACACTTAGTTCCCCACCACAAAGTCTCTGACGGGCAGCCTGCTGATACATACTACTTTTTTACATCCCTGCTGGCGCTTTCAAGATAGCAGACGACTGCATAAATTTCAGGTTTATGTTTCAGTTAGCTTCGATGCTCATTATATGTTTAGATCATCAAGTCTGTCGATTAGATCCAAAGCTTTGGTCCTGTCAATCTCGAAGTCAAAAACTGGAAGCCTGGTAGACCTCCAAACTGGAAGAATGTCATTCCTGTTGCCGCTGGCTGGAGAGTGGCTATTGCTCTTGCTCAGCCTACTCTGTTTGCTGTAACTTGACTTTGTGTCAAACTCTTGACTTTTGCTTATTCCAGGGACAAATTTTCTGTACTTAACATCCCTTAGCATATCCTGATCCTCTTGTGTCAGAATTGGTGACGAATTGTTCATTTTGCCTTCCAACAGTGTGATTGTGGCACCCTTTTTTGTTGGTGAGCTCATGGGAGATTTGATGGGAGACCTTAGACCTCCATGACCATTTCTTGATTTACATATAAGATGATGAAGCCACACGACAAGCTCCAGGATAAGTGCATCGGCCTTCTCCTTCTCAGCATGATACAACGTCTCGATTCGGGTTGTGTCCATTTGCCCTGATATCTTGCAGTTTAACTCAGATCTGTATCAGAAACAAGGTTTTCAGAGATAAATCATACTTTCATCCATTTCTAGTTACATCACTGAGAAACTTCAGTTTATCAGATATCTATTTAGAATGAATCTACAGATGCTAACCCTGTATTTGCCCACTCTCCAACCCAACCGAAGCCATGGTATGCCCTGGTATAAACAAGTAACCACATTCTAAGTATGATATGAGTAAGCATTGCAGTTGTAAATAGTCAGATCATATGTGATTAGGAAAGATTAAATTACTTAGTTGTGTTACTAGCAAAAGGGACAAGCCATCGCAGAGTTTTCTCCATTTCAGCTTTGATCTGCGGAGCTGTAAGCTGCATTCATTTAGCAGAAATCTTCAGGTGCACAGCATGGCATAGTGATCATACTCTCGATCATAGTGATAGCAATTAGTTAATTTGAAACTATAGCCTGGCATACCTCCTCCTTGAGTTCAAAATATTGTAGCTTAGAACGGAGAGCAGATTTGACAGTAGGTGGCAAACCATGATATAAGGTGTCCCTTGCGTTCGGAGGCATTGCACATGATCGAGAAACCTACCAATTGATCAATCGTTGTTAAGATATCGTAAAGAAACTAAAGTTGAAGCAATCGTCGCATGAGAAGAGCTTTCACAGCAGGCATGCCAATTTATAACAAAAACTATCCTTGTAAACATAGTCCTCATTTCTGACAGTCTTGAAGCATGAAATGGGACTTGATTAAAGACTTATTGCATTGATAGCTCACAATATGGTTGGTATATGAAGGTTGAGAAGACTATCTTCTAGTCACGAAAGTAGTTCAGTCTCTAGAAGAGTATGTGCACTTACAAGGTTATCGATCTGATTGATGATATTCGCATAATGCAATGCGAGGCCTGCTGGTCCCAATCTATTATAGTATTTGGCAGGATCTTGAGGCTCTTCGCTGTCTACAGTCAGATAGATACAAGAAACTCTAGATCATTGTCACAACTAAAAGGTTGTCCGCAACAAGAATCATGCAGTCCTTTGAGAAGAATCAGTATTGACTTCAGTAACATACCAGGACAAACAACAACAACAACAACAACTTAGCCTTTTGTCCCAAGCAAGTTGGGGTAGGCCAGAAATGAAACTCACAAGAAACAACGAAAGGAGAACAAAGCACAAGTACAAAAGAAAAAGGGAAGATCATGTCTCAGGCACATTGATTGCAAGTCTCCAAGCACTTCTATCCATAACTAACTCCTTGGGGATGTCCCACTCCTTAAGGTCTCTCTTGACCGCCTCCTCCCAAGTTAGTTTAGGTCGACCTCTACCCCTCCTTACACTACCGACCCGGTCTAGCACCCCACTACGCACTGGGACATACCAGGACAAACTGAGAATAATTTAGGTTGTCCTACCATGCATGCAGCTAAGACGTGTTTTACCCAAACTATCATAGAGAGAGTGTGTGGGGGGGAGGGGGGTGTGTTCATCATTGCATGAAACAAGATAAACAAAGCAAATATTATAACCACACTAAAGATTTTAAAATTTTAGAAACATAAGAAGTATTTAGAATGCATTCTCAGCTTTCATAATTTATATGGGTTACCAGGATAAATCTGTTATGACAAAGTAAACATAATAATTATACCCCAGACAGAAAATATGTTTCTTCAAAGCACCACACTCAAGAAATACTAGCAGTCAAAAGCAGCTCAAACTGTGCTACAACGATAAGTAGAATTCATAAAGATTATACCAGCACGCCCGAAGATGTTATGTATCTCCAAATGTAGGAAGTGAACAATGTCTACAAGCTTTTCCATCACCTGAGAAGAAAAAAAATACTATTTAAACCTTGGAATAAGATGATAGAGAAGGATGCTTGGAATAAGATTAGCGGTAATCAATATCCTAAAAATGCCTTTCCTTGCCATTACTTAATTATATGATAGATTTTTAATAAAGGCACCTCATACCAACCTCTTCCAAATTCTTGGACCAAAGTGACCTCTTTTGCAAATTTTTAACATGCTTACTCTGACCCTTCACTTCCTGCTTCAGTATGTCCAGACTATCTCCTGCAATGAAAAAGAAGTTTTTTTATAATTCATTAAAATATAAAACTATCTATGGAGAATACATTATCCATTCTTATTGACTGGTTAATAAAATGAAATAGGTCCTGTCCAAGAAATCCTTGGGATGTACCTACTCATCCTTGGGGTATGGTACATGAGTTTTTTATACTGCAGCCAGGCTATATTTAATGCAGCGATACAGGTCATAAATCTAACTGACCTCTTGAACTCAAGCCATCATTTTCTTTCTGTTTATGACGGTAATCAGCTTCAAACCTATCCAAAGCATGAAATTCATGATATAATTCCTGAGAGCAAAAGTGAAATAGCAGAGAAGTCAGTAATAAGAAGACAGACAGGCAAATACCAAAAAAAAACATTCATCAATGATGCTAGGGACATTATTCAAATAATACAATTATACTATCCCTATTCCCTAGCCTACATGGAGCAATATAGGTATCCACGACAGCATTTTGCATCATTTTGATTACTACTTTGTGTCATAATACATTGATGATCATAAGACATTGTTGCAAATCTCAAAAGGTATGTGTTATGAAAGTTTCATGGTGAATATAAAAGCTTCATCTGGCAAAAATAGATAAATCTGTATCCATTGATGATCAAAACTTAGCTGTCTGCCTGTCCCACTCCACATTATAGATTGACCAAAATGAAACTGCAAGAAAATAGAGCGTACAGCAGATACTACTATTGGCAGTAAATGCTATCCTGGTAACAAACTTTCGAGGAACCAAACAAATTTGGTCAGATGGCACCAAAACAAAGTGTTGACAACTCTAACTGCCAAAGAGAATGCAATATTTTATCAACTGTCTAGCCAAGACAGAGTCTTAAACTATTTATCAGTTTGACTCCAATGCAGAATCAGCCAAAATGACATTGTATGTAATGCAAATAAGTCATCGAACACAACAACAACAAATTCATTTAGTCCCAAGCAAGTTCAGGTCGGCTAACAATTAAGTCACTGAAGCTAAATAAATCTGAGATCCTTACAGCTGTGCATTGGACGCAGGTGACCAATTTCTGCATTACTGATTCTGCATCTTCTTTCAGGTGATTTTGTGGTGTTCGTTCGGATGCCAACCTAAAGGAACGTAAACACAATTACAAGTTAGTAGCCTAAAGTAAGCACATCCACAAATGCAGATGCTGGGGGGGAGTGTACTTTTCAAAGTAGCGGTCCAAGTTGTGCCACTGAGGATCCTTGCAACGGTTTCCAAATCGGACAACCTCTTTCGTGAATACTTCTAACTCTTCCCTGTAGAAATTAACATATTAAAGAATAAGGACTTAATTCAAGATATAAGGGAAATGTGCAGTGCAGTTTTTTCAATATATAGTGAATGACAAGGACGAAGATATTAGGATACATGACATCAAGTGCAGACAAGCACAAACCTTTTGTCAGCAGCTGCCATCTTGAATAATTCATCAGTATCTTTGGATATAAGGTGTTGAACACCTTCTGAATGAAACACTACTTCTGTGAGATGCTTTATGCTAGGCTCTGACAGAGAACGCATCAGATTGGAGCCTCTAACTATAGTATTTGCCACCTCAAAAGCCAACATAGATATTTTGTTTCCCTTTGCTGCATTACTTGACACAAAACCACTACTAGAATTTAAACTTGTCATGCTACTGCCAAGTGTGTCTAGAACCTCCACAGCTTTCTCAAGCCCAACAGTGCTAGCTCTACCTAAAATTGAGCTCACTTCTGAAACCTGTTTCAATAAGAAAACAAATATGAATGGAAGATAAGCCTATCCAACAATTTCCATCATAAACATAGCATTTAACCTAGACTGAGGCATAGAATCATCGGATCATAGAAAAGGATAATCGGAGTGCATGTAGCTGCCAAAATATAATAGCATAGACAAGTGAGCTAGTGCATGGTAAACCATTTAACTATAAGTTGTCTTACAGACCATTAATGACTCAATTTCTTTTGCCAGGATACCAATAAGCACTCAATAAGCATATTACTTTACTGATAAGACATACAAAATATCATGATCACTACAAGAATAATCCAAATTAAAATGATAGAGAAGAATATAGATAGTGAACAAATAGTTAGCTATGTTCCCAATATATAACAGTATCATGATTAGAATTATTTGGTTGCTATGTACCTTAGAGACACTGTACCTATATCACTGAAATGCAGCAAAATACTAAGAATCACTTGGAACAACTATTAATAAACAAAACATGCGATGTTGCTGTCTGATTTAAGTGCAACATAGATCAAACAAGAAGCGCAAGAATTCCTCAAACCTTGGCAGCACCAGCTTTAGCCTTGCCCAAACCAGCCCTCTGTGACAGCGACCTGGTCAGCTGTGGCGAGGCCCTGGACCCCGCGTCGCCGCCGGCGTTATCCCCGCCACGATAAGCAAGCCCAGGCACGACGCTCTCCATGAACGAGAAAGACTGCTGCTGCTGCTCATCCAGCCGCTTTGCCGCCGCGGCCGCCTCTCCGGACACCGGCGGCTTCTCCACATCCAACGCCGCCGCTGGCTCATGATCGGCAACCTGGTTCCGGCCAAGCATCGTGTCGCTCGGCGACTTGTCTACGGCTGAAACCTTCGAGCAGAGGCCCCCCATTCCCTTTCCCCAAACGAATACCCTGATCCCCCACCTTGTCTTAATCGGATTTCCTGCCGCCGGCGGAGCAAGGGACGCAGTCCATCCAAGAATGCCTGGGCTTTACTAGAAGGAAAGAATGAATCGATCCAGGTCCGGATGGATCTGCACACCCGCTTTAGTACACGGGAGGAGGGAAGGAGGGGGGCGACTGCGAGAGAAGAATTCGAGGTAGCGTGCTCCAGTGGAAGCAGACTAGAGATGTGTTCGGCGGCGGCGACCCCGGTCAGGGGAAGAGGGGATTTCCCTTTTTTTTCTCTCTCTCCCTCTCTCACTTTTTTTATGCTTATTATGGCGGGAGGTGGGAGGAGGCTGCGACGCCCCGGATGCCGGTGAGGTGCCGGAGGCCGGGGAAATGAATTGTTCGGGCTGGGGCTGGAGGTGGAGGAAGAACCTGTGCTACAGTGCAAGTCGAGTGAGAGCCACTAAATGCTACAGTAGTCTAAAATTGATTTTTACCATTAAGGTCTCATTTAGGTACAATATTTGCAGAATGCATCTGTTTCCCGTCTATAACGGGTAAATTTGCAAAAAGATGGTAAAAAATAGCAACATCTTTTTGTCATGGTTTCATTCTACAACATTTTTCTAATCCTCGAAAATCTTTAAGATTATGTAAGCGTACAGATGGATATGAAACGCTACTCGATATTCATTATCTCATCGACAGCCACAAAATTGTCGTTAGTGCTTATTGTAACGGTCGGCATCCCGCCTGCGTAACGCAGACATTTCCAAATATATTATTATATTAAAAGATTGTTGTGATTCTTGGTACATTCGAACTAAGTGATCCAACATCCTCTTCAACAGCCACAAATTAGGATTCGAACTAAGTGATCCAACATCCTCTTCAACAGCCACAAATTAGGGTTATTGCTTTATTGTAATGGTCGACATCCTGCCTGCATACATACGCAAACATTTCCAAATATATTGTTATATTAAGTTGTTGTGATTGTTGCTACATTCGAACTACGTGATCCAATATCCCAAAACAAGGATTCATGGATTGGTGTTAAGGTGGTATAAAAATATCCAACGAGGGTTGTGATGAATTGGTGGTTCTTTACCATAATGTATCTTTATGCCAATATCTCTACACCAAGTGGAATTTTGGAAGGATTGCAACAACTATCACCAATCCCAATGAGATCTGTTTATCAGTGAAACACACATTGTTTTGTATGGTTCGTTCAAAAAAATCCCAATGAGATCTTGATGTGGTATTTTTTTTGTCTTACTAGAATCGTGATGTATTTTGTAACCATTTGTTAGAACCAACATGTATGTATGAATGTAGGAATCACTAAATGAAGGAATGGGAAAAACATAGGAATGGAGTTGCATGACATTTGCAATCCTATAGGATTTAACAATGTAGAAAAGTTTGGTATCAGGATTGTTTGGATGCAACATAGGAAAAATAAAGAAATGAGAAGAGAGAGATAGACACAAAGGAAATTTTCCAAGAGGTTGGACCTCATGTTAGATTTCCTTCAAAATTCCTATGGAACAAGCCATTCCTTAGGAATTTCATAGGATTGTTAGGAATTCAATCCTTTGTTCTAAAGGCCTTCAAAGGATAAAATTCTTATATTTTTCCTTGGTTCCAAAGGGGGGTTGAGTGTTTATCTATTGCATATGTTAACACAATAATGAGGGGGGATAAAAGCACACACATATATCAATAGTTCGTTTGCAGGCGATTCTATATGACACATGAATTTTAGCAAGATTATAAGAAACACATGTCTCCCAAACAAGATCTCTCTTAGGTATTTTCCTATCCTCTAATATTGTAATATTTGTGTGTTTTATATGACGGTTTATTAGGACTATAACATGGTTGCATAGTTGTGGCTAGATCTTAGCCATGGAGAAATTCTGCCCTCACCTTATGCTATCCATCAATGTCCAGAAATCGCTGCTATCGCTTATTGCTTCCGTCACAAAGAAAATGCAACTCTTGCTTCTCGAGAAGCTAACCAATTCTAAATCCGATCGAACTTATATAAAATACCGCTAGCATTTATGGTACAAAATAAATATCTAGATCAATCATATAATGTATTTCCATAATGAATCTATTTGGAGATGCAAATATTAATATTTTTTATAACTTCAATCAAATTTAAATTGTTCCACTCCTCAATAAGCTAGAGTTGCATTCTTTTTAGGACTGATCACAAAAATCCCTCGCGTTGCCGGGTCAAACAGATGGAGTTGCCATTGCGTCGTGCGGTGACATCTCGTCGAATAACCGTGAAAGATTCATTCACAACAACGAGAAGTTACCAGAGATGAGGAAAAAAAGGTCTGATGGAGGCGGGAGACTTAAAAGTTCATCGCAGTCGTCATTGATGGATATCAGATGTCAACGCGGTGTTGTTACGTTGGAATGCTTTGGATAGGGAAAGAAAAGAAAAAAAAACAGAGAAGCGCGTGAGTGTCTCCAGCCCGTTTTATCCTTCATTCACTAGGGGAGAGAAGTTTTATTCGTTTTTTTCAAAAAAAGAAGAAGAGGTTTTATTCAGGCAAAGGCAGAAGTCGGCAATCATTTTACACTTTGGCAATTGACATACTACTACAAGCGTGCGTAACAGGGCACGAGTGACACGTGAACTTGTTTAGTTAATACCCCCTGCACACGTGAGTTCACACGGTGGCTTCCTCCGACCGCCGCGATCACCACACGTGACTGTTTGAACGTGCCAGCCATTACGGCGAACGCGAGGAGGTCAGGCCAGGCGCATGCACATCGGGCATCTCGCTGCTGCAGATACACTACACTAGCGCTGAGCAACAAGCACTTTGCTGCCTCGGATCTCGACGCAGCGGACCAGAGACCACCCCCGACTAGGGCAGGGCTGGGCAGCAAGCCAGTAGGCAACTTTTTGTGTCCGTGGAAAGCAGCAACATCGCCGAAGAATATTCACCATTCGAGGTGAAGAAAAGGTCGAGAGAAAAAACAAGGCGGCGACATGGTCAGGGTCGATCAGTGACACTATGCCCGTCGCGTCACCGGGTCTTTTCTTTCCTTTCACTTTTTGTACCGCTTTACTTTTAACTTTTCTTTGCGTGGATTTTTTTTTTTTGGTGCGACCGTGGCTTTACCTTGCCTGCAAAGTGCAAATATGCATGCAATGCGACTTCTAACACCTGCATTAGGATAGCCAGCCGCACGGCCGGTTTTCTGGTGCGGATAGCGTCCGGAGCAGCTGAAAAACGATGGGAATTATGTAGGACCGGGGGGCACGGCTCCCCGAAGGATCGATCACACGACGCCGTCGAACTCGAACGTCGATGGAGGATGGAGCGAGACAGCGACGCCACGAGCACGAGGCTAGCTAGCAGACGTGGGAGAAGCCGTGTGTAAGAAATTATCCTCCCTCGTGGCCGCCTGCTAATCTCCGCATAGCGGAAAGACAATTGAATCTACCGAGACGAACTTGCACGACCACAAACGACAACGGAGACACGATCTTTGTTAACGAGGTTCAGCCGAAGTCTACATCCACGGAGCATGACTACGGACGCTCCTCCCCAATACCGCAAGGTCCGTAACACTGGCCGGTTTAGGATCCCGACATCGTGCCGCCTTCCCCCTGCAAGCATGTCGCTATGTCGTCATGATTACAACAGCAGCCCCCTCTCATATTTCTGAGGAGACTCGGGTTACAGAAGATGACGCGGACTCTACCCTATACTGCTAAATACAACTCAAGTCACACATAACCAGACTGTAGCAATATTCGACACAATATCTAAGGTCATGTTTGGCATCGCTCTGGCTCCAACTTCTTCGGTGTCTCCTGCTGGAGGCCTACCAAACATTTAAAAAGTGGAGCGGCTCATATTGTAGCATGTGAGAATGTGGAGCTGCAGCTTTGTGTGCGAGAAGGTGGAGCGGGCGGAGCCACGGAACCCACCTCCGGCTCATATCCGGCTCTACCTTTTTGCAAGGAGCGGAAACCCTCCCGGACAGGGCCTAAGGCTGTCTGCACTCGTCAACCTCCAAATCCAACCTCTAAAAGGAATATTCCCAAAAATTTTCAGTCCAGTTCCAATTTCTCTACACCCGTCAACCTCCACATCTCAACCTCCATATCAACTACCAGGCGCGGGCCCCACGCGTCATACTCTTTTTTCCTTTCCCCCTCTCTCCACTCTCTCTCCCTCCCCAATCCCCACCTACCCCGGCGCACCCTTCGTCCCGAGCTCGCCGCCTCAACGCGCAGTCTGCGGCGGCATCTCCTCTGCTCCCTTCGCCGATGCCCAAATCCCTCTGCTCGGTGGCGGATCCAGCGCAAGCACGCACGAGACCGACGCGGAGGCCGGCAGAGGCGAGGTCGGCGGCGCGGAGGCCGGTGCGGAGGTCGAGCTTCCCATGGAGGCGAGGGCCGGCGGAGCGAGCGGCTCGAGGTCGGCCTTGGCCATGGCGGAGCGCCCCGCGGCCCGCGCCGCGCGCGGCCGGTTCTCGCGGCGGTGGCGAACCGACTCCCGTGCTCGAGCGTGCATCCATGGTGGAGGTGGAGCGAGAGGAGCCGCGCGGGGGTGGAGCTCGGCGCCGACGGACGGGATCATGCCGGGTTGCCCCTGCTCGGCGGCGGCCTCGACGGTGGGCTCTCGCTTGGTGGCGAAGGCGGCGGCACGGCGATGGCTCTCTTCTCTCCCACGGCGGGACGCGCGGGTGGTTGAGCGCCCATCCACCGTGGCACGGTAGAGGCCGGCCTCCAACCGCGCCAGGAATGGCGCTCTCCCGGGCGAACGCAACCTCCCAGGTCGCTTCCCCGTCCCCCGGTGCGGGAGGAAAAACGGAAAAAGCGACCTGGAGGTCGCTTTCCCGGCCCGATCCAGGCCCCCAGTGCGGACAGTCTAACAGCGTGCGTGGTCGGAGAGGGGGCCCGGGCACCCGGCGGTGGGACTGGGAGGGGAGACCCTGGTCGGGCGGATGCGGTTTATTGCTGCGGCCGCTCTCCGTCGTCTCCGATTTGACGCCCGGCCAGCGATCGGGGATGTCCTCCGCTCCGTTGCCCCACCTGCGCCGGGCGCAAGCATCCTTCACGTCGCGCGCCTGGCCAAGGGCATGGGGGGTTCTTGGAGTTGAGCGATCGCACCACGGGAGAGGGGAGACGACGGTCGGTGTTTGTTGCCCAACGTAACAGGTCATTCCCCACTCCTTCCCTGGAGTTCTGGACACCCGGACGGTACGTACCCTCGTGCCCAGGTGGTCTTGCCTTATACGCAGACCAGAATGCGCGTGTAGCAATCTGACTCCTCGCCTCGCCGACGCCATTTGTCTTCAGGGGGGCGCACGCCACGCCATGGACCCTTTCCCTGCCCGATACGCTGTGCCCCGTGCCCTACGGACTTGCGCCGCGGTGCGGTGCGGCCACTTGACCAGCTGTCGCCATGACACAAGGCACCACCACCGGATCACTGGATCAGGAGCATCAGGCGACAGGGACCACGGAAGTTGAACTCCCAGTTCGCCAAAACTTTACATAAGAGTTGTCTGCGGCAGCCAGTGTACGTCTCAATTGACCAGCGCCCTTTTCAACCACGGGCTATCACCGGTCAACCCTCGACGGCGGCTTGACCAGCGCCCTTTTCAACCACGGGCTATCACCGGTCAACCCTCGACGGCGGCTCGCTCAACGCAGCCACTCGGAAACGTAAGTGGAAACTAGACGCAAAAACTTATCATCAGGATGCAGGAACCTTCCACGTGAGACACATTTCATGACACAAGTAGAGGTCCAGGCAGCACATGCACGTGTTCTCGTCCCAGACTCCAGATCTGTTCAACAGAATGCTTCAAGAAAGCGAGCATAAGGTACAGATCGACCCGCCATCGGATCAAGTCAGACAGGAGGATGCAAAACGTGGGACTAGGGCTAACATAGTAATTTACACGACGGGGACACAGCCGGGCTATTTTACATCAGTGGCTAGCATCGGGCCGCCTAGGGTTTAACTTGAGGCATAGCAAGCGGTTTGCGTTGAGAGGTCAGTGACACTGAGCGAGGGCAGCTAGTTTATTTCTGCAGCTGAGTGCTAGGTTGAGAGGTATGAAGACATGGCTCTTCTGAAATCCAGATTCATTGGGGAGCCTGCGAAGGGGTTGCCATCAGGGACCCATAGCCGACCTCTGTTAGGAAGCATGACATGCGGGTTCATCCGGTCCTTGTCAGTGTTTGTTTGATCGGACGGAGCTTCTTCCTTCTTTTTCTTCACGAATTCAAAGAACTCTGCAACTTGCCGAGCATATCTAGATAGACAAAACCAGATATTAAATGAGAAAGGAGCATTTTATGTGTAGGTCATGGTCTTCATACGCAAAAATGATGAATGAGATGGAGTATGTTAGAATTCAAGCCAGCAAACTGTGATGGGAACAACACTCAAACAGCCAGAGTAAGAAATCAATGTCATTCATGGATAAAACAACAAAACTTGGATAGGGAAGGGTCTGCAAACTCACTGTCGTTTAGCTTCTATGTCTTTGTTGAAATCAATGTCAGGTTCACAATCCAAGATAAGAGCAGGGACCTGCATAGAAAAAGACCCGTTCAACTGGACTGCTTGAAGGAAATGGAGTAATCAGGGACACAAATCTCAGTTGCAACCAGCTAGATACCACCAGGAACCGGTGCCCATCCTAGTGGAATTAATATTATTAAAGTCTAATTCTGAATTTGTGAATCACTTTCTATCTTGGTTTCCAACATTGGAGAGGCTGTGCTAAGAAGAAACTGCAACAACATACATACAGTTCATAAGAAATGCTGGTGTTTACACTAAGTAGCATGACGAGAATGGCTGATATATATGGTGCACTGATCTATAACTGTGATGCATTTGATCTCAAACCTATCAAATTGAATCATCACGTCTGCATTATTATGAAATTGAAGTTATAACCAGCCAATAGAATCCCTGAAATTCATAAAAGCGTTTGTTTAACCATTTTCTTCAAACATTGGAGAGCCCACTAACAGTTCGAGAAATACCAGTTACCAACAAGTTATCCCTGAGGGTTCAATTTCTTTCCTTACAACAAAGAATTAGAAACACTGGAAAGTAGGTACCTTTTGGATACTTGAATGCATGTGATTTCCTTCCAAGTAAAATACACGATCCCGTATTTCTGGAGGCAAGGAACCTTCCATATGCATGGGCAGTTGACTGACTGATAATACACCAGGACCTGATCCTTTTGAAGGAAGCAACCAGCTCTCATGCTTCTCATGCAAACCTTGCAGGTAGTCAAGTGTAACACCACCTTCCTCTGATCTTCTGCGATGCATCATTCTTTTGTGGCAAGTATCTGGACTAGCTCTTAGATAGATAAATCCATCTGGAATGAGACCTGGGAGTGATGAGACAACTGGATCAAACCAGGAATCATAGATACTGATTTCCATCTCATTCATCCAATTAGCTTCATGAACAGCACGGACAAATACCTGGTACACATTAACAGAACAATTAGCTAGATAAAGAAACTAGATGATTGTTTCAGAAGGCAACTGAAATGCAAGTTCAACTAATGAACTAGCATTTTATATAAAGATTGACCTACCATCCGATCACTGAATACACTTCTTTCCATCAGTCTGAGAGGTTTTATTCCAGCTTGAGATTCCCTTTCTTGCATGACCCTCGTCACAAACACGTAGTTTTGGAAAGTATATGCATACCTATGTGGCTCAGCATAGAAGGCATCCAATATATTGAAGTGATCAGGTCCAACATCCTGCCACTTATCAATAGGCTCAGGAACTATCTCTACAAGATCACGCAGTTCAATAGTCTCATTAGCTATTCTTCGAAGGAAAGTGGTCTTCCCAACACTAATATTCCCTTCCACACAAAAGGTCAACCTATTCTTCTGAGTGGGTTTAGATGAATCTGTATCCTTCTGCTCCTCATCGACACTCTCTTTAATGAATGATGTTATACTCTCAGCATGGTTCTTATGTACAATGCCAACAGAACTCTGTAAGAACTCAACCATCTGCTCACTAGACTTGCCAAAGAACTGCATGAGCATGTAAACTATTAGTAAAGCAAAAATGGCGTTAATCAATATAGCATATTTTCAAATGTAGAAAACATCAAATTTGCAAGATAACGCAAACTGCAAAACCCAAGAGCTAAGCAACAGAAAGCTGAGGTACTGTATCATGTAATTTGAAAATCTAAGGCGCACGTAGAACTGATAGGCCTGCACAAAATTGCAATCCTGATAGCATGAGATGCATAAAGAATGGCACGTAGAGCAAAAGACCACAATGATTGTTTACTTCCATGCACAGCCCATGGATCACTAACATTTTTGACTAAGTCAATTTGAAATACTCCAAAACGGCCCTGGTTTTCTTCAAATTGACTGAGATGTATAAAGAATGGCACGTAGAGCAAAAGACCATAATGATTGTTTACTTCCATGCACAGCCCATGGATCACTAACATTTTTGACTGAGTCAATTTGAAATACTCCAAGACGGCCCTGGTTTTCTTTAAGATAGTTTAAGCGTGTGGAGATTGGGGGCTACCATTGTCTTGCTTGAGTTCGCAACACCCCAGTAAATCCAAAACCGTTGGTCACAACAATTTTTCCATCATCATGCCAAAGTTCTTTCATGTGTTTTTTAGTTTCACATATCCTTGATTGCTGGAAAAAAGCAAAGCTCATTTGCAATGCTAAACATTTTATACTTGAATAGTTCAAATATCGGCGTCTAGTGAAAGGATACCTTGTAATTTTGAGGATTACAATCATTCCATCAACATCCAGAATACAGTGTATGTATGTGTGCACATCATGAGATCATTTTTTTTGTCTTGTAGAACAAAGCATAGATACAATATATGAATATGATGCATCAAATTGTGCAGTGTACAATAAATGTTACTAACAATTAAAACTAGAAGCGCAAGGTGGGCACATGTACGAATTGTAGATATGTGGCCAATTAGGATAGTTGTTTAGTAACGAGTTAATATGTCGATGACTGAAATACTGTTACACTTGTAGTCTTTCCTTTGATGCAACATTACCACCAATTTAACAGTGCCGCTTATCACACTGACGAATGGCAAGAGCGAGTCCTTACTTATAAAACGCACAACCCAGCAAATGGCGAAACACAAGTCTGCGCACCTTATCCCTGTAGAGCTGCTTGAGCTGCGCGACGCCCTCGAATCCATTATCCACGAGCTTCCTGAGGTTGCGCGGCCCCACACCGGGAATCGCCAGCAGCTCGACGCTCGTCCCCACCGCGGCGGCCGCGCTCCCGCCCCTCATCCTCCTCTCCGCTGCCGCGCGGCTCCCGCCTGCCCTCCGCCCCTCCTCCGCCTCCGCGTCCTCGCCATCGGCGCCCCGCCTGGCGGCCTCAGCGGAGCAGAGCAGACCCCTCCGCGCCCCGCCCACGCCGAAGCGGAGCCACGGAGGAGGCCGCGGGCCAGGGCGGCGCGCGGGGGGCGAGGCGGAGCGCCGGGGAGCCGCCGAGCCGGAGCGCCGCTGGCATGGCGGCGGCGGCGTCAACGACGGTGAGGGAGAGCCTGTGCATCTACGGCGGCGGCGGCGGTCATCAAGGGGGTGCCGGCTAGGGTTTGGGTTGTGGCCTTGTGGGAGAGAGGAGGGGTTTTGGTTTGGCGTTAGCTGTTGTCGTCGGGAGGGAGAGGAGGGGAGGAGACTGGTGGTCTACGGGGAGCCGTGCACGGGGTGGCTGGCGAGTGGGTCCGTGCGTGGACCACAGGGCACGGGCAATCGAATTGTTTGCACGGGCAGTCGAATTGTTTGCACGGGTGGCTTGTCGCCGTTTTGCTGCCCACGTGGCGCGTGCCGCGAGCATGGATGAACCTGCTTGTCACGGGCCTTCTGGGCTCATTATTAGCATGGGCCGACAGCAGCAGTTAAGCCTAAAACCAAAAGGAAGTGTTCGTACTTTGGAGTGGTTGAAAAAATTACATAATACTATGCAGCACTCACGACACGCACGCATACGCACCCCTATGAATACACGTATCAAACCTTACCCCTATGAGCACCTCCGAAGAATTGAGCATCGGTAGATTTGGAGATTCCCGAAGTCACCAATGACGCCTCGTCGTCGACTGGAACGTCGCTTACCACTTAACGCATAACGCTGGTAAATCCTGGAAAATCCAGGAAAAAATGCGAGCACCAGGATTTGAACTCTGATGGATAGCGTCCACTGGACTGTCTTCCCATTGGAGTACAAGCCCAATCGCAAAGGATTGGGCTCATGGAGTGACAACTACGATGAGCGATTGGGCTTGGCCCATGAGAATTTTTTGTTAGGAAAATGCAGCTTGTCACAAATGTTTGCTTCAAAATTTTTCTTTATCATCCCCAGATGTTTGTCACAATTTTTTGTTGCATTTCCTCTTGCTCACAAATGTTTCTTTGTTTCAAAAATTTGCTCAGCATAATTTGACCGACCAACGTGTTGCCATGGCGTCTTTTTTTTTCTTTTTGGCTTTTACATGAAAGAAGTTCACATGTACGTCTATATGGAAAGAATTAAAAAATGAGCCCTGAGCTTTACGTCGAGTTTAGGTCAGTCTCAGTGGAAGAGGTATGCTATAAAAATTGTGTCAACTTGTCTCGGTGAGAGGGTCTTAGGGCATGTACAACCCTTTAGAGCATGTACAACCCATAGACAGCAGCTGTCTATTTGTGTCCACATCAGCAAAATGAGTCTAGGTGGCAGGGATTAAATGAAGAGAGAAGGAGGTGCTGTCGACTGTTTCAGCTACGGCACCGGCTCGTGCTCCTAGACAAAAAGACGCCGCCCGCGCCCGTTGTACAACCGCGCCGCGTCATCGCCGGCGGCGGCGAGATCCACTCTGCCCCGCCAAAAAATTCGCTTCGCGCGTGCTTTCTCCTTCCCGCGCGCTTCCTCCTCCCCGCGCGCTTCCTCCTCCTGCGCGCAGCCACTGGGGATAAAGCCCCGCGCGCGCAAATCCTCCATCCCAAATCCACCCACGAAACCTAGATCCAGGCGGCAGTGGCGGCGGCGAGATGCGGCAGGAAGAGAAGCTTGCAGCGGCGGCGGCGCAAGAGCTCCTCAGGGCGGACGCAGCTCGTCAACGCCGAGCTACTGTGCAGTGCCGCAAGGGAGCTCCTTCGTTGCGCAAAGGAACTGGAGGGAAGGCCGGCGGGAGAGCTGCAGGGGGAGCTGCGGCGGCATCAGATGGGGGAACTGGATTTCCCGGCGCGCAGCAGGAGAAGAACGGCGCGAGTGGATTCGTTGGTGCGGCTTCACCTAGCAGCTTCACCGACGGGAGCTGCTTCTTCACCGGCAGTGGTGGCAATTACTTCGGCAATGGATCTCAGAGCTCTTTGCCTCAACCGTGGATGCTTCAAGGAGGGTCATCTGATCCCGCGACATGGTAATCTGCATGTTGAAGAGTATTTACCAATTTCTTGTTTTCTGCATCTTTGTTTTCTTGCCTCAACCGTGGATGCTTCCTGATCTGCAGTTTGTAGTGGTAGATGAGTATTGTTTGGTTAGGTTTCAAATTTGAATCAATATGTAGACGGTTAGCATCAATATGTTTAGGTACAATCTTGTAACACCCCAGGTGTTTATTATAGATAAATACCTTAATTAGTTGTGTTAATCATGTTTAATCGGCTCATAAACATGTTTGACATGATCTTGCTCACATTTGCACAAAAGACCTTGGTCAAAGTTCAAATTCCTGGTCAAACCCCTAGATCACCTTTAAGGTTGAAATGGTTTTCTTGCGCGTTCTCCAAATTTCACTATAGAAGTTCAAAATCGGCCAATACGAAAGTTGTTCGTTATTTTCGGGAACACATTTTTCGTAATTGGCGGACATTCCAATTTTGAGTGCAAATTGGGCAAAAATCGAGTTGAACGCGCTGTGAACAGTAAACCGAGCCGTGGAAAATCTGCAACTTCGACCGACGTTCCCGGGCAAACGGTTGATCAAAACATATGTCTACCTTTGGGAAAGTTGTAGGTCTATATCTCCGCTACAACTTTGCTTTTTGGATATTTTCGACTTAGTTGACAGTTTTGAGAGTTACACAATTTTTAAACAGGGTAACCGGAGTTAACAAGGCACTGCCACCGGCGTCGCTGCGCACAGCGTGTCGTTCGCGCGCGTGCGTGCCCGCGTCCGGCACGTCTACGTGGCGTCCCCATGGCCGTCCGGTGTACGGACTCGTCGCGTCCGTCGCCGTGGACCCGAGGGTGGACCGACCGCGGAGACTCCGCCCGTGGCCGTGCCGTACGCCGGGTGCGGGCGGTCGGGGGCGCGCCAAGCCGCGCCACGCGCGCGGCCGCGCGGTCCGCCCCGGCCATGCCGCCTCCCCGGCGCACCGCCGCCCGGCCGGCCGAGCGCTAAAGCCCCCGCGGCCCGCCCCCAAGCCCGCCCGCCCTCCCTCACCTCGCATCACTCGCCGTACTTCGCGTCGCCGTAACCCGTGCACGCGAGAGCGAGCCGCCGCCCGCTCTCCCAAAGGCCGCGCCGCCGCAGGGCGCGCCTCCCGGCACAACCCGGAGTAGCACGTGGCCGAGCACGACCGCTTAGTTCACCGGAGCAGGAGCAGAGGCGGTCTTCAGATCCACCGAGCCGCCAAGGACCCCCTCCGGCACCTCCTCCGACCTCTGGACCGCCTCAAATGGGACGCTAGGTAAGCCTAGACCTCTCCTAGGCCCTTTCCCGGCCAAGCCCGGCCTTCCCCTCGCCGGATTCCGGCCATCTTCATCCCTGTCCGCGGTCTGGACCACATTGCGAGGTCTGAGGTCTTTCTAGGGGCTGGAACGCAAAACCCAGGGACCTGTTCGTAAGAAATCAGTTTTCAGATCTAGGGTGTCCACGCTGAACCTTTGAAAAATCGTTAAAATCGTAGAAAAATCAGAAAAATGCAAAACCAATTTTCTTGGGTTCATGGTGAAGAAATCTATCTTTTCTAGAAAACATGTTTAGGGTTTTTCTGTATAGTTTTTGAATTAAAAATTCAAACTCAGTTTGGAGTGTTTTTAGTGTGATTTAAAATATACACATGCTATGAACTTGAATTTTGGATATGTTGCTCTTTATATCATGTCTAGATCTGTGGCAAACGTTTGCATGATTTTGATGCATATATTTTCAGATATGATTTATTTAAGCATTATGGTAGAATAAGTTTGATGCTTTTTATAGCACCTTTAATGAACTTTTCTTTGAGCACAAGTGCACCCTAGGGCTTTGAATTGATGATTAGTACCCCTGGTGTGATGGATGTGAATTTAGGGAATTGTTTACTAGGTGTTTTGGATTTAATCTTGTGTAGGAGCTTAAATTCAAATTCTGAAAAATAAATTGTATTTGCAACCATGCCTTGGTCAGAAACTCATTTTTGGCATACTTGACCTGTAGGAGAAAGTTGAGATCAAAAAGTTTATTAAATCTTTTTATATGAATTAATGTTGATTTACTAGGCTGAGATTTGTTTTTTTCGTATAAATTAATTTATAAATGATCTTCAGCCAAATTTTGGTGTGAGAGCTTAAACTAAGCATGTGTTGCTGTGTGCAAAAGATTAGGTTCATTGGAAGTGTTTTTGATTTAATTTGGATTTATGGTTGAAAGGCTTGTTGTAAGTAATTAAAGAAAGAAATGGAAATTAAAAGTGCTAAATTGTGAAATCATTTTTGTTTCTGTTTTTATTAATTTAAACACACCCCTTGCTGTTTGGTGAAGTTAAATAACTTAATTTGCTTATATGTACACAGTCACCATCAAGATTAACTTTAATTAATGCATATGCATGTATACGTGTAGATTTACCGGACGGTACGTACACACTCGCCCAGGAGGGAGACGGGACCGTTGATGGTGAGCTGAACCAGCTTGGTGTGCAGCAAGACCTGGACCAAAGTCCAGAAGAGCCCAAGGCTTGTGTTGGTGTTAAGTCTGAGGAAGGCAAGCACCGGTTTCATCTAACCCATTTTGTAAATTAAAATCATATCTTTTACTTTTCAGCACTTTATGCTTTACTTTGTGCATTTAAGTTTCGAGAGTTGTTTTGAAACCTAGTTGCATGACCCTTAGGACTCCCGTGCTCTTTTACTAGTATGTTAGGAACGCTAGTGCCATGCTCTAAGGTCACGGTAGAAGTCGAGTAATGACTCATTGCTCGCGAGATATAGGATGCTTATGTTGGAATCATAAGTTGGTTAAATTGACTCGCTCATGTGGTAAGAGCAATGGGTTCGGTCTTGACCGAGTAGCATGGTGCCGGTCCTAAGCTATTGAACGTACCAAGTACTTGCCGGGAATGGGACCGGTAAACCTAGTACCTTCCGAACCGGGGCGGGATCTTTCTAGCTACCCGCTTGGGATGTGTCTCCGGCTAGCTACCCGTGGTATAGTGTGTGAGTCCGGACTCGGTCGGGTTAGACCCTCCGGATAACCGTGTACCGAGTTTGTAGCGTCCGATCCCAAGCGTGGGATGTTGGGAACCGCCTGGTTGGGGTAGACACCGCACTTGGTCTACCTTCTTCCGTGTATCTTGGGTTTACCTTGCAAGGATATAAATCGATCGATCGTCGGTCACTCGCCGTTATCCGAGTCGGCTTGACCACCGGCTACCCCATGTTTATTATGGAACATTTTGGATTAATATTGTTACTCGTTTAATATTGTTTGCACAACATGCTTGTTTAGTGCAGGTGCTCACATAGAATGGTTAACATACTAGAACTTGAGCTAAAACATGAGAGTAAGGATCAACTCTTAGTCGCTTTTGGCAAAACAAACCCACAAGCCAAAAGGCCTTGCATGTCTAGTCTTACTTTATTTTTGTCGGGTAAGTCTTGCTGAGTATTAGTACTCAGCCTTTCTTAATTTGTTGATTTCAGGTAATCCTATCTGGCCTGGTGTCATTCCAGAGGGATGGGAGGTTGAATGGGAGAACGATGATGATGAGTGATATGCATGGATGGCCTCCTATGTGTATCACGCGTTAGTTTACTTTCCACTGTTTAAACTCTGAATCACTTTTACTTTTATGTACTAAAAACCTGGTTTGTAATAATGTTGAACTTGTGAACCTTTAATGTAATGTAATGTAATGTAATGTTGTACTCTGGTCCCGCCTTCGTGTGGGCTTAGCGCATATCAGCGATCCTGTTGTATGTGATTTACCGGGCTTTACCCGGCGGAAGCGACAGAATAGTTCTTTATTATTGCTTAATGGCCACGTGGACGGAGCTTAGGCGATAATACGGAACTATTTTGGGCGGTTGTCACACCGGTGTACCCAGAGCGATGATATGCACCAGAGTAATTAAAATACCTTAACAAACTTGTTTTTGGAATAAAATTTGCCAAGATTAATAATCTTGCTAAAAGAGTAGGACGTTGAGGTTTAATCTAGTCCGAGAGGCCCTAGAGGGAATTTTGGGTTCTTTCATGTGGCTAGTATATTATGGTGTATTTAGTCTGACTTCCAGCACATTATTACTTTTAAAACTTACTTTCATGCACAACCATACTAGTTCATCACGTTTTGCCATACGTGGTGGTACCACAGGGAAGTCCTGTGAGGGACTAGTGGGACCTATTCCAATGAGTGCCACGTCGCGTCTGCGTCTCATCACGTTTTGCCATACGTGGTGGTACCACAGGGAAGTCCTGTGAGGGACTAGTGAGACCTATTCCAATGGGTGTCACGTCGCGTCTGAGTCTCGTCACGTTTTGCCATACGTGATGGTACCACGGGAAAGTCCGTGAGGGATGAGTGAGGCCTATTCCAATGGGCACTCACGTCGCGTCAGAGTCTTAAATAGGACGCTGTCCATGCAGCGGCTTTACGCATGGATACCATTTCTATAGGCGAACGGTAATGAATGTGGACGCTTTTGTGAGTGCTGGCACAAAAGGTCTTGAATGTTCTGTGATTTTCTGCAGGTACACTAACCACGGTTGTTAGGCACGGTGATTTAAGAAACGAATAGCTTTCGACTAGTTATTATATGGAGAGACGTATACATATGCCTTGCCACCGGCACTAACTTCGATTTTGAGCTTAAATGCTTGGTAAGGACGTATAGGACGCTCTTGCATCATGTTAAAATCTACCAAAACTGAAAATGATCCTAATGCACCTTATATGTGATCAAATGTATGTCTAGTTGTTGTCCTAATTTTTCTAAGAATGATCTAGAAAGTTTTTGACTAAGTGATCAGTAGGAAAATTGCTTATCAGCTATTTAAGATTCTTCCATGAATTTTTTTTCATGATTTTAGGATGAATAAAACTGAAGCTATGCTCAAATCACTAAGCCTAGGTCATGCTGAAAATTCTGTCAAAATCCTGAGTTAGGCTGAAAACTCGAATTTTTAAATATAGTTCCAATCAGAATCTTCCTAGACAATCTATACCAAAAATGTTTCTTATGTATCCTACTTTGTGCTGTAAAAATCTCATGGTCATAGGGTTCTTAATCTTTGAGATATGATCTCTTTAGTGAAGCGTTGTCCTGCTGAAAATTTCTGGGCAATATCACTCTGAAAATCGATCTATTAGACCCTTTTCCAATCTGATATTATTCAAACTTTGAATACCAAAGTTGTGGCTTATGCAATTCTACACATGCTTACCAAAAATTTAGAAATTTTCGACACTTGGGCCGAGAGATATGAATTTATTTCTCGAGTTATTGTTGTCCAAATTCGGAAGTTTCCACTTGAAGTCTCCTTAGACATGCCTACTTGTCATTTTGTTGGCAAAATTATAGATGAAATATCTAAGGGAAAATCACATGGTTTCGATGGACGGAAACCCTTTCCTCAATTCCGGAGAAGTAGTGGATAATGAGGCAAGTGGTAGCAATCCACCATTGTCATCGAACTTGTGCTATACGAATGGCTATTACCTTCCATTTGGTGTGGTGATCAATGCATGAGGCTAGCCCAACTTGAAATTGCTCTCGCTTGGCAAGTGCTTGATTAGCACCATGAGAGCATGGCCCAAGCATTGGGTACCAAATGAAATCATTTGATAACTAGGATTTTTCTTCCAGCGAAATCGTGATAAGATCTTGTTTTAATTTCCTTGAAAATTTGGGGCTAATTAAAACTACAAACGTGGGTTGAAACTTTGTATTCGACACGCTCATAAAAAATTCAGCCTCCTAATGTTCCTACTCTAAGGGTTGTGAACATGTTCGTGAACCTTGGCTTGCTGCACAACCGCCAAGGCAGAGTAGAGGTTTTCGTATTCGTGAGTATGATTCCTTAGCTGACGTGTTCACTCCCGTATCATGTGGGTATGCTCTCTGAAGCACTCAACTATTCCTGGATGTTGACATCATGGGTTCGATCACTATTGATCTCCAACTTTGAAGATGTTTCTTTTTGACCTTGCTCATCGATTTTGAGGGCAATAAAATGAATACGAAGTATCGATACCTTCTTACCTACATAAGGAACATACCATATCTTTTGTCAAGTCAACTAAAACTCTGTTGTGCTCTTTTTTTTCTTTGGTCGTTTCCCCACACTTTCTTTAGATAGGAGCCAACACTTCAACTCCTTATAGCCATGAACGTTGGTCCCACAACTTTCTGGCGTTGGTATCCTGACTTTTCTCGCTCTAAAGTTCCTTGCCTCAAACTTGATTTCCCCCCTATGCTTGCTCACAAACAAATAAATAAATTCATGTTTATTAGTGTGAAGAATCTTGTGGCATGCAAAGTGGAGCATTTTATCACAATGCATATGCGTACCTTAACAACACATTTTCATTACGCATTTTATAATTTGTGCATTTGGGAAATCTTGGGTGACTAACTTGCATAGGCATTTAAAAAAAATCCTTCTACTCTACCTTCCTTGTGGTTGATGATGTTTCCCTAACTAAAGGTGCCGCGACGGAACCTAGGGTATCATGTGGTCTGCAGCCATGTGAATATCACAAGGAGCGCGCTGGGTATCTTGGGTTATGGAAAATGACTCACCACAATTTTGTTCCCTACCCTTTGATTGCTTCCCCTTTCTTAACTAACTCCATGGGTGCAATAAGTCATACTGACTATGCACCATGAGCAACATATCTCATGAGCATATGCATCAACGCATTTCATCAACATGTGCATCATCATGTGTGCACTACATCATGCACGCATCATGTGCATCACTCATTATGCATCATTACATAAGCACCATAAGTTCATGTGCATAAGCATCACATGCTCATGTGCATATACATCATACTATATGCACCTCATCATAAGCATCATTATGAGCACCATTCCATTGATGCACAACTCATCTATATACATTAATATTGCAAGCATGTCTCATTGGTGCACCACATATCCAGTTAAAAGTCATTGCACCACTAATGGGATGAAGGATGTCGCTAATACTCATAAAATAAGTGACATGTGAGCAAGCCTTTCTGAAATTCCTGTACTAGCATGTCTTTGCATATCTTTCCCACTAAATATCTGTAAGAACTCCTGGTAACGGCTCTCTATGACTTTACCATCCTTAACTATTCTTATGAACTAACATCAGATCTACGATGGTAGAACCCTTAAGCCATCATCGAACCCTTGTACTCTCCAAAAATATTTCTTTTAGCAATCTTAGTATGGTCAATTGCTAAGATTCTCATTCCTTATAGAGATCCTTATGAAAACTTTTCAACTCGGTCTTCTTTCGATTAATCACACAAGTTTGCTCGATATCAACTCAACCGAGTTAAGGTGAAGGTGTATAAACAGAGATTTTCATGAGCAATCAAGGTTCTCCAAAAGTCATCTATGAGGAGTTTTTGGGTACTCAGTGATTTGTGATCATTTTGCACATTTCTTTCAAATTAATGGAATCAGGATATAAGAAAACAAAAGTTGGCAAATCCTTCGATCAGCCTTCTCAAAGCAACTCTGTTTCTAAATTAAGGATACCTCGAGCTCTTTTCGATTCTCCACTACCTCGGCTAATCCTCTCAACGGCCAATTTGACCCCTCTATATCCATGCTTCGCCTGTTCTGCGTCGCTTTGTCATAGCCACCGTTGTTGATCGTGGTCGTCATGTCGTCAAGGTATCACAATGCCGGCCACTAGCACGCCAGGCGCAACCATCACAACATCATTTCACCTACCCTACTACAACTTGGCACGCACACCAATTGTTGTTGCAGTTCTCTAGTCATCGTTAAAAGGAGAGCACATCTCGTCGATCCCTTACCACCTCCAAACCTCACCTCCAATTGAGTTGTACGCCACTTTTCCTTTGTCTGCTCCTTTGAGGAAGCACACCGGTCACTTTCGCCGCTTACAGCATTCCTTGTCGATTAAGCTCTTTCCTCTATCTTTCCCAGCAATGTGGAGAAGAGTCAAGCTCCTCCAGCTATCGGTGTTAAGTCCGAGTCAAGCGCCTCCAGCTATCGGTGTTAAGTCCGAGCCTTTTCCTGAAGCTCGTCCACCGAAGGTTGGTGCCAACATCACAAAGAAGAAGCTCGAGAAGAGAGCCACTAGAGGGAGCTAACCCCACACCACCAACTATGGATCATTTTCTGGAGATGTTTGATTCCATCTGTTGGACTCTAGTAGGACTGTACGTCTGCTTGTGTTCCAGTTCTTGATGATTTTAGCTTTTAATGTGTACATTCATCGCCACTCCAACACGAGCGACATTGATATCCTCATCAAGCATGTTATATCCCCTGGATACTTACCTCTAATCTTGTTGTCAAATCTCGAGACGAGATTTCTTTTAAGGGGGGTAGATTGTAACACCCCAGGTGTTTATTATAGATAAATACCTCAATTAGTTGTGTTAATCATGTTTAATCGGCTCATAAACATGTTTGACATGATCTTGCTCACATTTGCACAAAAGACCTTGGTCAAAGTTCAAATTCCTGGTCAAACCCCTAGATCTCCTTTAAGGCTGAAATGGTTTTCTTGCGCGTTCTCCAAATTTCACTATAGAAGTTCAAAATCGGCCAATACGAAAGTTGTTCGTTATTTCCGGGAACACATTTTTCGTAATTGGCGGACATTCCAATTTTGAGTGCAAATTGGGCAAAAATCGAGTTGAACGCGCTGTGAACAGTAAACCGAGCCGTGGAAAATCTGCAACTTCGACCGACGTTCCCGGGCAAACGGTTGATCAAAACATATGTCTACCTTTGGGAAAGTTGTAGGTCTATAGCTCCGCTACAACTTTGCTTTTTGGATATTTTCGACTTAGTTGACAGTTTTGAGAGTTACACAATTTTTAAACAGGGTAACTGGAATTAACAAGGCACTGCCACCGGCGTCGCTGCGCACAGCGTGTCGTTCGCGCGCGTGCGTGCCCGCAGTCTGGCACGTCTACGTGGCGTCCCCACGGCCGTCCAGTGTACAGACTCGTCGCGTCCTTCGCTGTGGACCCGAGGGTGGACTGACTGCAGAGACTCCGCCCGTGGCCGTGCCGTACGCCGGTGCGGGGGTCGTGGCGCGCCAAGCCGCGCCACGCGCCGCCACGCGGTCCGCCCGGCCATGCTACCTCCCCCGGCGCACCGCCGCCCGGCCGGCCGAGCGCTAAAGCCCCCGCGGCCCGCCCCCAAGCCGCCCGGGCCCTCCCTCACCTCGCATCACTCGCCGTACTTCGCGCCGCCGTCGCCCGTGCACGCGAGCGCAGCCGCCGCCGCCTCTCCCAAAGGCCGCGCCGCCGCAGGCGCGCCTCCCGCACAACCCCCCTCCACCGCTTCCATGTAGCCCCCGCCGAAGCATCCCGAGTAGCACGTGGCCGAGCACGACCGCTCGGCCCACCGGAGCGAGGAGCAGAGGCGGTCTTCGCATCCACCGAGCCGCCAAGGACCCCCTCCGCACCTCCTCCGACCTGCGGACCGCCTCAAATGGGACGCTAGGTAAGCCTAGACCTCTCCCTAGGCCCTTTCCCCGCCAAGCCCGGCCTTCCCCCTCGCCGGATTCCGGCCATCTTCATCCCTGTCCGCGGTCTGGACCACATTGCGAGGTCTGAGGTCTTTCTAGGGGC
Source organism: Cenchrus americanus (assembly GCA_947561735.1). Taxonomy (NCBI): domain Eukaryota; kingdom Viridiplantae; phylum Streptophyta; class Magnoliopsida; order Poales; family Poaceae; genus Cenchrus; species Cenchrus americanus. Next base: position 197,076,697 of record OX387239.1, on the reverse strand, counting down.
TGGAACGCAAAACCCAGGGACCTGTTCGTAAGAAATCAGTTTTCAGATCTAGGGTGTCCAGGCTGAACCTTTGAAAAATCATAGAAAAATCAGAAAAATGCAAAACCAATTTTCTTGGGTTCGTGGTGAAGAAATTTATCTTTTCTAGAAAACATGTATAGGGTTTTTCTGTATAGTTTTTGAATTAAAAATTCAAACTCAGTTTGGAGTGTTTTAGTGTGATTTAAAATATACACATGCTATGAACTTGAATTTTGGATATGTTGCTCTTTATATCATGTCTAGATCTGTGGCAAAAGTTTGCATGATTTTGATGCATATATTTTCAGATATGATTTATTTAAGCTTTATGCTAGAATAAGTTTGATGCTTTTTATAGCACCTTTAATGAACTTTTATTTGAGCACAAGTGCACCCTAGGGCTTTGACTTGATGATTAGTACCCCTGGTGTGATGGATGTGAATTTAGGGAATTGTTTACTAGGTGTTTTGGATTTAATCTTGTGTAGGAGCTTAAATTCAAATTCTGAAAAATAAATTGTATTTGCAACCATGCCTTGGTCAGAAACTCATTTTTGGCATACTTGACCTGTAGGAGAAAGTTGAGATCAAAAAGTTTATTAAATCTTTTTATATGAATTAATGTTGATTTACTAGGCTGAGATTTGTTTTTTCGTATAAATTAATTTATAAATGATCTTCAGCCAAATTTTGGTGTGAGAGCTTAAACTAAGCATATGTTATTGTGTGCAAAAGATTAGGTTCATTGGAAGTGTTTTTGATTTAATTTGGATTTATGGTTGAAAGGCTTGTTGTAAGTAATTAAAGAAAGAAATGGAAATTAAAAGTGCTAAATTGTGAAATCATTTTTGTTTCTGTTTTTATTAATTTAAACACACCCCTTGCTGTTTGGTGAAGTTAAATAACTTAATTTGCTTATATGTACACAATACCATCAAGATTAACTTTAATTAATGCATATGCATGTATACGTGTAGATTTACCGGACGGTACGTACACACTCGCCCAGGAGGGAGACGGGACCGTTGATGGTGAGCTGAACCAGCTTGGTGTGCAGCAAGACCTGGACCAAAGTCCAGAAGAGCCCAAGGCTTGTGTTGGTGTTAAGTCTGAGGAAGGCAAGCACCGGTTTCATCTAACCCATTTTGTAAATTAAATCATATCTTTTACTTTTCAGCACTTTATGCTTTACTTTGTGCATTTAAGTTTCAGGAGTTGTTTTGAAACCTAGTTGCATGACCCTTAGGACTCCTGTGCTCTTTTACTAGTATGTTAGGAACGCTAGTGCCATGCTCTAAGGTCACGGTAGAAGTCGAGTAATGACTCATTGCTCGCGAGATATAGGATGCTTATGTTGGAATCATAAGTTGGTTAAATTGACTCGCTCATGTGGTAAGAGCAATGGGTTCGGTCTTGACCGAGTAGCATGGTGCTGGTCCTAAGCTATTGAACGTACCAAGTACTTGCCGGGAATGGGACCGGTAAGCCTAGTACCTTCTGAACCGGGGCGGGATCTTTCTAGCTACCCGCTTGGGATATGTCTCCGGGCTAGCTACCCGTGGTATAGTGTGTGAGTCCGGACTGGTCGGGTTAGACCCTCCGGATAACCGTGTACCAGAGTTTGTAGCGTCTGATCTCAAACTGTGGGATGTTGGGAACCGTCTGGTTGGGGTAGACACTGCACTTGGTCTACCTTCTTCCGTGTATCTTGGGTTTACCTTGCAAGGATATAAATCGATCGATCGTCGGTCACTCGCCGTTATCTGAGTCGGCTTGACCACTGGCTATCCCATGTTTATTATGGAACATTTTGGATTAATATTGTTATCTGTTTAATATTGTTTGCACAACATGCTTGTTTAGTGCAGGTGCTCACATAGAATGGTTAACATACTAGAACTTGAGCTAAAACATGAGAGTAAGGATCAACTCTTAGTTGCTTTTGGCAAAACAAACCCACAAGCCAAAAAGCCTTGCATGTCTAGTCTTACTTTATTTTTGTCGGGTAAGTCTTGCTGAGTATTAGTACTCGGCCTTGCTTAATTTGTTGATTTCGAGTAATCCTATCCGGCCCGGTGTCATTCCGGAGGGATGGGAGGTTGAATGGGAGAACGATGATGATGAGTGATATGCATGGATGGCCTCCTATGTGTATCACGCGCTAGTTTACTTTCCGCCGTTTAAACTCGAATCACTTTTACTTTTATGTACTAAAACCGGGTTTGTAATAATGTTGAACTTGTGAACCTTTAATGTAATGTAATGTTGTACTATGGTCCCGCCTTCGTGTGGGCTTAGCGCATATCAGCGATCCTGTTGTATGTGATTTACCGGGCTTTACCCGGCGGAAGCAACAGAATAGTTCTTTATTATTGCTTAATGGCCACGTGGACAGGCTTAGGCGATAATACGGAACTATTTTGGGCGGTTCTGTCACAAATCTGAATCTTGAAGACTATGCTTTGATTAATTTTGACGTGTACAAAATTATAGATAGTGTTATGTTAGCATCAAAGAATATTAATATAGTTAATGGAGGAGGGATTGAATCAAAGAAGGTAGTGGTGTACTATATTTTAGCTAGTACATGGTACAATGAAACTTATAGCAGGATATTGATGTCGTCAGTAAATACAATCTAGAGTATGCAGTAAGGATTACAAGAGTTGAACTGAATAATACCATCTGGGTGAGCCATTTTCTGCATGGCGGTGGGAGCAACCATGATGGGCATTGAGATCTTGAAGCCTAGAACACTTGTGGTCATGTCAATCTTGGAGACATCGATCATATCAGAGATAACTAGCATCTATCAACATACTGTACCAGAGATCACTGAACATTTACCTTGCTGGTACAGTGGCATCAAAAGTGTAACTCGTTGTACCAGAGAATCAAAGATAGTTATGGGGGGGTAGAATATTTTTTATTAGCACCAATTCACTTAGTGTATTATGCCTTTTCTGTTCTATAATTCTATTACCTCTTTAGTGTGTACAATCTTTTCTCTTGATATGGTTAGCATCAATATGGTTATGCAGGGACAAAAATCCAACACCTCCTGGTGGCTTCACAAACTTTATGCAGCCAAGTTGTCACCAAATTTTCATTTTGTTGGTGCTCCTGCACAGTTTGCCCCATTTAAGGTGCCACGAGCTATAGAAAATACACCAACACAAGAACAATTGTCCACTCCTCGTCCATCAATGGAAAATGATCACAGTATCAATGTTGAAAGTGAGGATGAGGTTGTAGAGGTACCTAGAACTGAGAAGCGAATCCTTTATACTCAAGAAGAAGATGTCAGGATGGTGAGTTGTACTATGCATGTTTTTTCACAGTTTATTTTCCCACTATTTGAAATCCAGTAATGGTAACATGCTTCCTTTGTTTACAGATGAGTGCATGGCTACACAATTCAACAGACTCAAGCATCGGTGCAGATAGGAAGAATGATCAGTACTGGTATGATGTTGCTGATACCTACAATGAGACTACACCAAGTCACAGGAGAAGAAATGCAAAGCAATTGAAGGATCGTTGGCATAAGGTTAATAAATGGACTGATCTGTTCCATAATGCTTGGTTGAAGGCCAGAAAGATTTTCACTAGTGGGTGCAAAGAACAAATGTGGATTGACAAGGCACATGTGTTCTATGTTGTGGACAACAAGAAACTAAAGCTTGGCCATTTTGTGTTGATGGATGTGTGGTACACAGTTAGAAATGAGGCAAAGTGGGTAACATATAACAATGGCTTGAGACAAGCACGCAAAAGGAAGGGTTCAGATAAGGAAAGTGAAGGAGAGGACTTGGACAATCCTGATTTTGAAGATGTTGCAGAAATCCCAAGGCCAATGGGGCAAAAAAAGCAAAGAAGTTGGCACATGAAAAGAAAGCTAAGAATGATACCACAAAGGACAGTATCAATTTAGAAGTTGAGGAAATGAAAACATTTGGTAAAATTCAGGCTGATGAACATGCAAATCGGCTAAAGGTACTAGAAGTTCAAAAGAAGCTTTCAGCCGAGAAGATTGAACAAGCAAAGCTTGCCCACCTAGCAGCAAAGGAGCAGAGGGAGGCAGCAGAGGTACAGAGGGAAGTGAAAAAATTAGAGCTTCAAACTAAGATGTTGGAGACATATAACAACCTTCTAGCTGTTGATGTCTCGCTGATGTCCGAAGAAGACAAGTTAGACCATACAAATACACTTAGGTGCTTCAAGAAGAAAATTTTTGATGTCTAGCATTTAGGTACTTCCAAACTTATCAATTACTATGTGCTGAAATTACTATGTCAATTTTTTGATGTGTAGCTTTGAGCATTTTTTATGTGTAGCATTTTTCATGTCAATTACTGTGTGCTGAAATTACTATGTCAATTACTATGTGCTGAAATTACAAACCATTTAGCTTCACAATTACTATTGGTATATGCTGAAATGTTGCTGAAATATATGATGAAATGTTGCTGAAATATGCTGAAATTCGATGGTGATGACATATGTTGCAGGTATGGTGATGACAAATGCTGGAATGTGGTCCATTTCTGTGAACTATGCTGAAATCTGGTATGAACTGGAAGGTGGTCCATTTCTGTGAACTATGCTGAAATCTGGAGGTATATGATGGAGGAAGATCAGTTTTTTGTATTGATAATATGAACTATGGTGTAATATGAACTGAATGGTCTTTTTTGTGTGAACTGAATGGTCTTTTTTTGTTGTGAAATGAATAGTCATTTGTGGTGTGAACTGAATGCTTTTGTGAACTGAATGCTTTTGTGAACTGAATGCCATTGTGAACTGAACGGAGAGGCTGCTTGTATTCTATGTGAAACTGATGCTTGCATGTATTCGTATTGTAACTGATGGTTGTATAAATTCCCTCTATTGCCTTCATCTGTGGTGCATTCGTATTGTGCCTTCATCCTCTATGGCGCAAGCTCGGGCCGCGCGCCTGCTGGCCGGTGCCGCGCAGATGCCGGTGCGCGGCCGGGCTGCGAGTGCCGCGCGCTGCCCGATGTCGTTGATCCGCAGCCTCCTGCGCATGGTGCTACTGCTGGTGCGCAGAGTTGTGCTGCTGGTGACCAGGATGCTGGTGCGCAGGCGGCTGGTGCTGGTGCCGCAGCTGGTGATCATCCAGAAGCTGACGCGCAGGCTGATGAAGAAGGGGATGCGCAAGATTTGGAGGAGCCTGAAGAAATTGATCCATCAGATGTCTACACAATTGATGACTTCCTTGCAGCAGATGAAAAAATGGAATCATTCCGGAGGAAGATTGGTGAGAAATTGAAGGCCAGAGTTGAAGGAGGGGCTTCCGAACCACACGCCCGTCGTCAGCGTCGAAGTGGACCTCGGAGGTATATACCTAGAAATCGAGAAGCTGGTCATGATGATCTAGTTGCTAACTATTTTTCGGCTAATCCTATATACACCGATGAGATGTTCCGTAGAAAGTTTCGAATGAACAAGCCATTGTTCCTTCGAATTGTTGCAGCCATTAGTGATTGGGATCCTTTTTTTACCGAAAGAGTTGATGCAACGGGAAGAAGTGGCCACTCACCTCTTCAAAAGTGCACTGCTGCCATTCGAATGCTAGTTTTCTCTTTTTTCCATTCATCATTATTCTATTTATTCTGACCTCCATACCTCGATCGAGATAGTGGACATAGGATGCCACTCTTTAAAATGAAAAAAGGAGTAATTAGCTGTGACACGAAAAAAAACGAATCCTTTTGTAGCTCGTCATTTATTGGCAAAAATCGAAAAGGTTAATATGAAGGAGGAGAAAGAAATTATAGTAACGTGGTCCCGGGCATCTAGCATTCTACCCGCAATGGTTGGCCATACAATCGCGATTCATAATGGAAAGGAACATATACCTATTTACATAACAAATCCTATGGTAGGTCGCAAATTGGGGGAATTCGTGCCTACTCGGCATTTCACGAGTTATGAAAGTGCAAGAAAGGATACTAAATCTCGTCGTTAATCGAATTCGAATAGAAAGATTCGGAATAAACAAAGAAATACCCAATATCTTGTTGGAACAAGATATTGGGTATTTCCGGCTTTCCTTCCTTCAAAAATTCCTATATGTTTAGTAGAAAAACCTTATCCATTAAGAGATGGAACTTCAAGAGCAGTTAGATCTAGAGGGAAGTTGTGAGCATTACGTTCGTGCATTACTTCCATACCAAGATTAGCACGGTTGATGATATCAGCCCAAGTATTAATAACGCGACCTTGACTATCAACTACGGATTGGTTGAAATTGAATCCATTTAGGTTAAATGCCATAGTACTAATACCTAAAGCAAGTGAACCGTATCCCTACGACAAAGCCAAGCGGCCAAGAAGAAGTGTAAAGAACGAGAGTTGTTGAAACTAGCATATTGGAAGATTAATCGACCAAAATAACCATGAGCAGCCACAATGTTATAAGTCTCTTCTTCTTGACCAAATTTGTAACCTTCATTAGCAGACTCATTTTCGGTGGTTTCCCGATCAAACTAGAGGTTACCAAGGAACCATGCATAGCACCGAATAGGGAACCGCCGAATACACCAACTACACCTAACATGTGAAATGGATGCATAAGGATGTTGTGTTCGCACTGGAATACAATCATAAAGTTGAAAGTACCGGATATTCCTAAAGGCATACCATCGGAGAAACTTCCTTGACCAATAGGATAAATCAAGAAAACGAAGAAGAATAAATTTGCAACGGAGCCGAATATGCAACAAACAATCCAAGGGCGCATACCCGGACGGAAACTAAGTTCCCACTCACGACCCATATAACAAGCTACACCAAGTAAGAAGTGTAGAACAATTAGCTCATAAGGACCACCATTGTATAACCATTCATCAACAGATGCAGCTTCCCAAATTGGGTAAAAATGCAATCCGATCGCCGCGAAGTAGGAATAATAGCACCGTAAATAATATTGTTTCCATAAAGTAAAGAACCAGAAACAGGCTCACGAATACCATCAATATCTACTGGAGGAGCAGCGATGAAGGCGATAATAAATACGGAAGTTGCGGTCAATAAGGTAGGGATCATCAAAACACCGAACCACCCGATGTAAAGACGGTTTTCATCTAATGCAATTTTCCAAAAATGCAATTTTCCAAAAATGCAATTTTCCATATTCCTAGTTGACCAACTTGATGAGGTTTTGAAGATTGCTTCTAGCACATCTTTGGAGTGTTTGGGAAAATTTGCCAAAGGGGTGATTGAATGTTTTGGTCCCGAGTATTTGCGCCCTCCTAGACCCGATGAACTAGAGAAAATTTTGCAAGAAAATGAGTCTCGTGGCTTCTCGGGACATGTAGGAAGTCTTGATTGTATGCATTGGCCGTGGGAGAATTGTCCTAAAGGTTGGGCTGGTATGTTTACTAGTGGTAACAAAAGAGTTCCTACTATGATCCTTGAAGCGGTTGCAACACGTGACCTTCGCATATGGCATGCGTTTTTTGGTACTGCTGGGGCCTATAATGATATCAATGTGCTGAATAAATCTCCACTATTCATTGATGCGATAAAAGGAGAAGCTCCAAGAGTTCAGTTTGTTGTAAATGAAAACCAATATGACACAGTGTACTATCTTACTGATGAAATATATCCCGAGTGGGCGGCATTTGTGAAGACAATCTCCAAGCCGCAAACGGAAAAACACAAACTATATGCTCAACGTCAAGAATCTGCAAGAAAGGATGTTGAGTGTGCATTTGGTGTGTTGCAATCGAGATTTAATATTGTGCGTCGTCCAGCAAGATTGTGGAAGCGGGAGGATGTTGTTAACATAATGGAAGCTTGTGTCATCCTTCACAATATGATTGTTGAAGATGAAAAAGACTTGGTTCGAATTCCTTTGGATTTAAATGAGAACCCGAGTGCAACCATTGTCCTACCACCGGAAGTGAGTACAAATAGTAATCCTAATCCTGATTTCGCGGCGGTACTAGCTAGGAACTCAGCTATACGTGCTCCTTCTACACATAAGCAACTCAAGAACGATTTAGTTGAGCACATATGGCAGCGTTATGGGCCTAAAGAAAATTAATATTTACATTGCAATGGTATTGTATTGCAACTTTATTATATCATATCATGTACTTGAGTGACTATTGATATTATAATATATAATATTTACTTTTCCCTAAAACATTGTACGTGAGTAAATTCCATATTGTGTAGTCCATCAATTAAGCACCATAGATGTTTACAAAGATGAAATTTACACTTGATCAATCCTTCTATTAACGAGTCAAATAACTTGCAGACAGCTAAATAGACGATTCACTGTACAAGCTGTCTGTTTAGCTGTCTGTATCTGACATGGCAAATCAAATAGACAACAGCTGTCTAAACCGTTGTACATGCCCTTAACGGTGGGTTGTCTGTAGAACCTCGAACTGCGTATATAGACAAATCTAAAGACAACTCATGCAACCCATAGACAGAGATGTTGTCTGTATGCTATTTAATACTTTGCATTAAGGTTAAGATCAACTACACATGCATTTGTGTATACCATTTTGTGTTTGTTTCATATCATTCTATGATTCTGACATGTGTAAAAACAATTCCTTATATTACAATCTTTCACAATTGATTTGCAAACATCCAAAGGTAAAAAAAAGGTCAAACCGTCAAAATATCTTATCCCTTGGCTATCCTTATTCGCACCGCACCCCTTCGTAGAGCTCTGACAATCCCTGGCAACCGTGCACACGGCATCCCACACCCTGCACACCGCAGCACGCCGCCGCCTGTCCGCAGCGCCGCCATGCCACAAGCACCAGCCCTGCACACCACAGCACGCCGCCGCCCGTCCACAGCGCCGCCATGCCACAACCACCAGCCCGTAGCGCGTGCGCGTCACACGTCATGGCCGTCCAGATCTGCCCGCAGCGCGTTGCCGTCTGCAGGATCTCGCAGCCCCTCCTCTCCAGCTCCCCACGACGGAGGCGGCAATGCGAGCTCGTGATGGCGTATTTTCCCGCAGCGGCGTCCTCCTCAACGACGGACTCCTCTACAAGCTCCTTCTCCTTCCCGCTAGCCTCCTTCTGCATGACCCGCCCCTCGCTGCTCCATGCTCGTTCCAAGTTCGAAGTACCGTTTGGCCAAAGAAAAAGCCGCTTCCTCACCTCACAGTCGGCGGCAGCGAGGTCCACAGCAGCCGGCGACACTCAGATTCGGGATGGTCGTGGACGGATCTCCTCTTCCCCTGGCCTGATCTGGCAGTTACGCGCTTGCCGTCGTCGACGGGCTGTGCCAGCAGCACCGACGAGCTACGGTGCGCGGCCCCTCCCTCTCCCTTCGTTCCTCCCCTGCCTGGCTACCTCCGCGATTTGGCGCGAAGAACTCCCCGCGCGGGATCCCAGCGCCCCGTCGCCTCGTGAAGACGAGGCATACAACGAACAGGCATCCGTCTACTTGGCCTCGGGCGACGGGACGGAGGCGTCGCGACGCGAGCCCCGTCGGTAGGCAGACACAGGGGTGTTTTTGCAAAAGGACCACTATACCGACGGGGGCAATCGACATGTTGTACATGCCCTTACAACCCATAGACGGGGGGTCGTCTGCAGAACCTCGAACTGCGCATACAGTTAGATATACAGACTGCTCATACAACCCACAGACAGAGAAGCTGTCTGTAAGCTGTTTAATGCTTTGCATGAACCTTAAGATCAACTGCAAATGCATTTGTCTATATCATTGTGTGGCTATTTGAGTTCACATGTATGCAAAGTTCACATTCACTCGCAGCCTTGCAGGCAGCAGGCCATGGAGGCGCACAGTTCACATTCACATGCACTGATCGAGTAACTGAGACGCACAACATCATTCACATTCAGACTAAGAAATTGACATGCACAACACCTTAACTTTCACCATCCAGGAAACTGACGCACTTAATTTACTTCAAGAAAGAAACTGACCAGATAATTCGCATTCACCAGTGAGATACATTCACATTCATAGATGGAGCACAACTACGATTAAAGTTCACACAATGTACTTGCTAGAGATTCAATTCTGCCCAGCCTGTGAATGTGTCACGATCAATTCTGCAAGCACCAATTCGCATTCACCAGCACCATGATCAGTCCTGCCCAGCCTGTCAATATGTCATGATGTACTTGTTAGAGATTGAGATGGGCAGCATTGTGCACCAAGTGAGAGCATTAATAAGAAGTGAGCATTATCAGATTCAGAAAAAACATGTCCTCATAGAAAAAACATGCCTTATTGAAATGGACTAAGTTATATTTGTGATGAAAAAGGAACAACAAGTCCAGGAAAAAACAAAAAGGTAGAAACAGGCAATTCTGCTAAGAACTATAGCTTTCAGAAACTTGCAGTTTTCAGAAACAACTATAAGTTGAATGATAGCATTCATTGTATTCAGAAGCATCTATAAACAGAAATCTATTGAACGCATTTGAGATAAACACAGATTTGAGATAAACCATTGACACAGTTTAGTTTCAGATAACAAATTCAGTTTGATAGATAACAAGGCTCATTATCATGTTAACAATATCATCAATTTTCAGATAATTAACAATTTTCAGATAACAACTAGCACTCAGAGAATTTTCAGAGATTCCACAAGACAATTGTTTACCTGTTCAGTCAATTTCAGGCCTTCTCAAGTTTCTTTAGGGAAAGGGTCTTCTCAAGTTTCTTTACACATCTAATGCCTCATCCTAATGAATTTCAAATAGAGATAAAAGAAAAGCATCATAACCTACTTGATAAGCTATCAACAATGTTTGAGATATAATGACACATATCTCAGATAAACCATTGACGGAACAATTGAATGCATTTGAGATAAACACAGATCTAAGATAAACCATTGACACAGTTCAATTTCATATAACAAGTTCAGTTTGACAGATAACAAGGCCCATTATCATGTTAACAATATCGGCAAGTTTAAAGCTTCTATGCAGGCAAACAATTATTGTCTGATCATCAATGAAACTAAATCATATACACTAACAATAGCACCAATAAAATAAAATAACACACATTCAGGTATTGTTCCCCCAGTGTGCTGCAACCTAACCTGAGCTTGCCCAACATTGGTTCAGCTCAGCCATCAGTAACTGACGAGCTTTTATACAAAAGTCATGCTTGATTTCTGACGGTGATCAGGGCAGCAAGCCAGCAATTTCCAGTTGCAACTAATTTCAGAAAGTACCAACATCCAGGTATTGTTCACAAATTTACCAGCATCCAGGTATTGTTCACTTCTAAAATTTTCTAGTTGTTCAAAAAAGCTTCTACTACCATGAACGATTCACATCTTTGAGCAATAAAAAATAGCAAGAAATAGGGATTACCTTGAGGGAGATGAGGGATCCCCGCCGGCCGCATCAGGATGAAAAGAGAATCCTTCCATGGGCACCGACTAGCTTGGGACGCCACCTCCGAAGCCATCCATGGTGAATGGTGTCCTCGCCGGGAGGGTCATCACTGGCGCTCCACGCGGTGGTAACCCAACACCACGGCCGCCACCACGACCTGCTGCAGCTGCAGCCGCTGCCCTGAAACCGTGACCTAGGGTCTGGCTTGGGATCCTCGCCGTCGCACCCAAGGCCGAAGTTGTCAATCCGTTGTTCCTCCGTGCTGAGCCGGCCGTGGACATCACGCCGCACCCTACTCCGGCGAGAATAACACAGTGGCACGGAGAAAGAGGCGGCGGGGAGGCAAAGCAGTTGCGGCGCAGGAGCAAGCAAAGCAGGTGCGAGCTCCTGTGGCGTCCTTGGTGGGGAAAGAAGGAGGCGCGCGGGAAATATTTGGCGGGGAAGGAGGAGGCGCGCGGGATCCGGCGTGCGCGGCGATGTGAGACAACGCCTCCTACAGCGCATCGATGAGCGTCTGTTCCGCCTCTGGGAATGGGACAAGGGCGTCGCCTCTGGAGTCGACGCGCGACCCGTCGGTGGGAGCTGACGGGGGGCTTTTCGCAAATAAGCCACCTTACAGACGAGACACATAGACGCGTTGTACATGCCCTTAGCGGAGTCAATCTTAGGACTCCGCCCTGGGGTCACGAGGATGACTCTAGTTTCCTCTCTTTCATGTTAAATACTCCCTCCGTTTCGAAAAAACTGACGTTTAGGACAGTGACACGGTCTCCAAAATACAACTGTGACCTCTTTTTATTATAAAAATATTTATCGAATAGTGATGTATGTATACTTTTATGAAAGTATTTTTGAAGACAAATCTATTCATATAGTTTTCACATTTGCAAACTCAACAACTTAAAAGTTACTGATGATTTATATTTTTCAGAACGGAGGGAGTATCATGTCATCTCTTTTGCATACATGACACCTTATTTAATGTCTATGACTCTCACTTTGTGACTGGCCTTACATGCTTGAAAACAATATCTGTTAACTAAGTGAAATTCTTTTGTGAAAAATTTTGATGTTTTTATGATCAACAACACACGCGAAATGTTTACCGGGCATCATAGTCCATTTGGGATCAAAGTCTTTCAACGTACAAATGACAAATCTTTCATAATAGAATTTCAAAAGTTGCATACCTGTTAATGTTTTGAGGGTTCTCAGCACTTATAATTTTTCTGTTCGTGAGTCAAAATCGACAATGACACTTTCAATTTTGGAACCTTATTTTAAATGTATAAACTCACTTTGTATTCAGTAGCAACTCTTGTGAAATGTTAACAATGTTCATGAATTCCTTTTTGCATGTTGCTGGCCACCTCGTGCATACATAATTTTTCATAAAAGAATTTCAAAATAAGATAATATTATTTTCAGATTGGAGATCTTAGCTCTGGCGCCGAGCTCAGGTCCATTTTTTAACATATTTCACCAAGAGTGTATATGTGAACATCTTTCCCGAAAAGGACCAAAACCGTCTATTGCCATGGCAAGCCGGCGGCAACACGCCAACATCATTCAAGCAAGCAACAATAGAAACGGGTGACTCTCGTGTAATTGCCTTGATTGGAAAATAGGCATATGTAAATTACTTGTTCCTATTTAGAAGAGCAAGTTAATGTATCGTAGGACTCTTGTTCTCGCATGCTTTTGTTTTGTACACATTGCTCAAAATAATATTGAGTGAGAAACAAGATTGCCGCTCAAATTAAAAGCATGAAATGAAGCAGAAGCCTCTCTGCCAACCGTTATGTATCCCTACTCAGTATATCATACACAACTGCTCTCCAACAGTTTGCCAAATCAGGTTAGCATTCTTATTTTTTTGACAAAAATGTTGAAAACACCTCCTCTAATAGATAGTCTGGCAAAGAACTTGACAATTTTTGGCAACTAAAAAACATGCCTCCAACACACAAAGATATATACGTGGGCATACTTGACTTGGCCTCGGGCATTTTTCATGTGCACGAAGTCTGGCGGGAGGGTTAAAAAAATAAAGAATACATAAGGATTACTGATGGAAATGTACAAGGAAAAAGAATAGGTTGGCAAGTCAAAAATAACAAACTGTTGGAGATGCATTTTTTTTATTTGGTAAATCTTTTTAGAAGTTGACAAATCACAAGGTTTGTCAAGTTAAAAATAGCAAACTCTTGAACTTGTAGGCAATTAAAAACTAAGAGAACGAAGGTTAGTTAACAAAGCATCGATAGAAAGAATCTCAAAAGGAATCAAACGATATATTAAGCAGCACAGCCGGACAGGAATTCCCTGGCAGCATATACTATTACTTTTTTTTTTGCGGGGAGAGCGTATACCATTACAGTACGTACTAACCGACGAACGCCATGATTCATTCTGCACGCCAATACACAACATTATCATCGCCATGATACGACGGTTATACAGCAAGTGTGTATCAACAACGGATCAACCCAACCGGGCCCGGGATACAGCTCGTCGCAGATCGTATTATTCTCCTCGCAAAAAAAAAACGTATGATTCTCCAAGCACGCTGCACGCAAGAAACAACAAGCGAACTAGCGAGCTTCCACTTCCACTTCAAGTTGCCCAACCGAACGATCCAACAGAGAACATGGTGGTCGCGCGCCGCAACGGCCAAATGTTATGATAGCACAGCGAAGAAGGTTTGGTGCTGCTGGTAGAGTAGCGCGCGCAGAGCAGCTGTACGTGGACAAAACTCGCTACTGTTCCATGCTAATAAGGTGGGTATGCGGTAGTAGCCGATGTGCTGCGTCTATCCAGTGCGTGTAGGGTTTGGTCAACTTTTCGAAAATGCATGACATTTGGTCAGCAGATGGATGGAATTGAATGATATCTCCACTGTCAGCTGTCACTACGGAGTACACTTCAACCAGCTAGTAGCGTGAATTGTTAGCGCGCGCGCGGGCGTGGTCTTGCTCCGCTGACAGGACTGTCACGTACTCACATGGTCCAGCTTCGTTGCGTTATTCTTTTTTTCCTCTTTCCGCATGCGCGCGAGTGGAGGTCATTTTTTTCTTCCGTGTCGTTTCGGGACCATTGCAGTAATTTCATTTATGTAAATATTTTTTCTACGAAAATTTATACATATTACTTTTTTCCTAGACAATTTATACACGTAACTTTGACTTTAACAACCATTTATGCATATAACTTTTTTGTAACGACGAGATATGCACATAACTTTGACCTTGACCCTGATGTTCGGATAACTTTTTCACTAACAACGAGAGTTATGCACATAACTTTGATCCTCATGTCGAAGGTTGTTGGGGGTGCGCCTTAGAAGGCCTAAGGTTAGGACCCCTTATGTGTAAAAGAGGCCAAAAGAGGGGTCTGGAAGCGTCATTGTAAAAATTGAGGATCTACTTGTAATTTAATTAAGATTCATCGGAGAAAATAAAATAAAGACCCACCTCACTATACATAAAGGGAAAGAGGCTTGGAGGAGGGGGCAGATGGTCTTTTCCCCTTTCACTTCTCTCTGTTCTAGTTCAGATCTCGTTGGGGAATTCTTTCCCCAACATCGAGTTATGTAGATAATATTTTCCTTAACGACGAGTTATGCAAATAACTTTTTTCTGCACTAAAAGTTATATGCATAATTTATACGTATAAATTTTTCCTAATGATAAGTTATACACGCAACTTTGACCATAATGACGAGTTATGCATATAACTTTTTTCTAACGACGAGTTTTGTACTTTGACCCTGATGACGAATTATTCGAATATCTTTTTCATCAACGACGAGTTATGCTCATAAATTTCACCCTCCATGTCAAGTTATGCGAATAACCTTTTTCCTAAAGACGAGTTATGCACGTAACTTTTTTCCACCGTAAAAGTTATATGCATATTTTTTTTCAGAAAACATATCAGTAATATTTTTTGTTAATATAATATATGAAGAAAATAAAAAATTACGCGTCTACCTTTTTTTCTACGGCAGGAGTTATATGGATAATTTTGTCTTAGCAAATACTTACCAAATTAAAAAGGAAAGAGCAGCTAGCGTGAGTAAGTGGAGGAAGCAGCCGTCTTTTAATGAGAACGAGATTACGAGAAGGCCGGAGCATGCACGTTGGGACGAGGTGTTGGGTGGGCAGCGCACCTGGCGGACACGCCATCACGCGTCGCGCACTGGAGAGTCAGTCGATCGCTCGGGGCGCGCGCTTGCTAAAATGATTTTGCAGCGGGATATTTAACTATTTGCCACTTTTAGCTAGGGTTAATTAATCACTTTCACATTCACTCATCTCTCATGGGTGGCAAATGTGTTGCCACTCACCCCATACGATGGCAATAGGTTAAATATTCCTTTTGCAGTATGTTTACCAGTTAATCCCCCACCCCACCGGGCGCTGTTAGACCATCCACACTCGTTCTCCTTCATTTTCTCCTTCAAAACGGAATATTCCATCATACTCAACCATATTCTCTCCTTCATATTCTCTTATCCCGCATCCATCTTCCTATATATCTCCTTCATCTCAACAAACCAAACGCGGGTCCCACCTGTCAGCCTCATCTACACCTTATCCACATGTGCCCCTCTCTCCCTCCCCACGAGCCATGGCGCACCACGAGCTCCCCCTCCCTGGTCCTCGTCCTCCGCCCGCCCCTGCTTCTCGTACTCCGCCGCGGGGGTCCGCGCAGCCTCCTCGTTGTGCTCCGGCGGAGATCCCGTTGACCTCCAGGGGCGCGTCGCCATGGGGAAGGAGCAGGGGCCACGCCGGTCAACGCGAGCGGAGCGGGGTCCCCGGCGCCCCCGCCCGCTCCGGCGGTGGAGCTCGTGGTGTCCCCTGTCGTGCTCCGGCGGCGGAGCTCGAGGTGCGGCGCGGCGGCGAGCTCCTCCGGCGGGCGGACGCGTGGGGATGCGGCGCGGCGCCCTAGAGCTCCACCGCGCGTCGCCGGCAGCCATGGCGCTCAAGCTGAGCTCGCGCAGAGGCGGAGACGGAGGCCTCGAGCTCGGACGACGGAGGCGGGCGCGAGCTTTGTCCCCTGTCTCGAGGGCGCGGTGGAGGAGCGGATCCGACGGCCCTCCTTCCTCTGTGGCGGCGGTGCAGTAGCCTCGAGCTCAGCGACGGCTGTCGGGACTGGGCGGCCGTCATCTTTATGGATGGCGGCGGCGGGGAACCCAGAGCAGGGGCGGCGGAGCTCAAAGTCGATGTGCAGAGGTCGGACCCGTAGCATGGTGGGTACGGTGGCGCGCAGAGGCGATGTGCACCGACGGAGGTGGAGGAGCTCTGCGGCGCCGCCAGGCAGGGCGGCCATCCCTCCTCCTCGAGTTCCCTGTCTGGAGCTCCTCTGGATCCCCCCGGCTGTGTGCAAGTCGAGGATCCGCGGCGGGGGAGCAACAACGGGCCCTCTTCCCCGCGTCCGGCGCTGGGGTCGCGCCCTCCTCCCCGCGCGCCTCTTCCCCTTCTCCCCGACGGTCCATGGCCCTCCTCCCCATGGCGGCCTCCCCGTGTCGTCCCTCCTCCCCATGGCGGCCAAGGCCGAGGTGCGCCCGCGGCGACCCGCGGGAGAGAGAGGCGTTCGGCGGCGACCCTCCGCAGGTGGCCGCACGGTGGCGCGGTGAGGCAGGGGACTCCTCCGGCGGCCATCCCTCTCCATCTCCTCTTCTTCGGCGTCGACGAACAGCACCTCCTTCGACTTCTTCGTGCGCGCGGTGGTGGTGTGATGTCTTCCTCCCGGCGGAGCGCCAGGCCCTCCTCGCTTCTTCCTCCCTACGAGCTCCCGGCAGCCACCCCCTCCGAGCACGCAACCCAAGTCGCCGCCACCCCCTCCGAGCATGCGCGCCAAGTCGTTGGGGGCGGTGGCAGCAGGCCGTGTGGTGGGTCCGACGGAGGCTGGCGTAGGCTCCTCCATCCCTGGGAATCTGGAGGATGCGGAGGCTCCCGGGAAAAAGACGTAGCTCCTGCAGGATGCCGCTGCGGGGGTTTCGACGGGAAAATCCTCCTGGAGGAGCCGATCCCGTCATTTTCCAGGAGCCGGTGCGGGTGGTCTTATGCGTCACTTCAGCGAAAAACAATCTGTCGCTGAAGGCCGCAGCTACGTGTGTGTGTGAGTGGCTAATCACATGCATGCGTGCAAAAGAAAGACAGAAACGCGTAATCACTGCATGCGTGCAAAAGAGAAAGACGGGAACGGGCAATCACTTGCATGCATGCAAATCAGACAAAAAAAAAGCTGATGTCACCAAGTTGTTTGAAAATTAAACAAATCTATAAATCACAAACCGAGTATCAAAATTGAATTTCGATTTCACCATTGTATTCCTGACAATAAAAACTTCGAAACAAGATCCCACTTAACTATATTTTGACAAACTTTTTTGTTCGTATTTTTTAATGTCCCAAAAAGAATGTCATTCTAGGAATTTTAAGACAGATTATTAAGGAGATCAAATGACCTCGATTGCCCCTATTTATTTGCCATATTAGGTGTTAATTAATTGTTCCATGCCTACATGCACTGCACATGCACACAGGCCAAATTAAGTAAAACGTCATTCTTTTTGGACAAATTTTGAATCATAAAATGTCATTCTTTTTGGGACGGAGGGAGTATACTGTTATCGCTGAACAAAACGAATAAGTGTCGGAACAAATGAGAACAACTGTCAGAACAAGTTTGTATGTCATCCCGAACAACAAATGTAGTGTCAAAACAAGGGTAGGAACATGTTATTATTATAAACATAACAAGACTGTACTACAGCCAGAACAAAATATTATTGTAGCTAGAACAACTTATTATTATAGCAAAACAAATTTGTTTGGCATCTCGAACGAAACAAAATAAAGTGTCATAACAAATGAGAATAACTGTGAGAACAAAATCATATTATAGTCAGAACAACTTTGTGTGTCATCTCGAACAAAAACAAATGTAGTTTCCGAACAAATCAGAACAAGTTGTTATTATAATCCGAACAAGATACTTATAGCCGGAACAACTTACTATCATAGCGAGAACAAATTTACATCTCATCTCAAACAATAAAAAATATTAATGGAGGAAAAATATTTGAAAAAAGAATAGAAAAATGGAAATAGAAAAAATAAAGTAGAAAGAAAAAGGAATAAATAAAAGTGAAATAAGAAAAATAAAATAAATGGAATAAAAGAAAAAAAAGAAAAAAAAGAAGAAGAAAGCAAAAAAAAATAATATTAGAAACCTGGTGCGCAACAAAACAAGAAGGAAAAAACAAGGAAGGGAAGCGAAAGAGAAAAAGGAAAAGCGGGAGAAAAAACGGAAAAGAAACAAAATATCGGAGGGGACGAAAGAGAAAAGGGGAAACCGGGAGAAAAAAGGAAGAAAAAAAGGAAATCGGATCAAACAAAACGTGAAGGCAAAAATCGGAAAAGGACTGGGAGAAAAAAATGAAACACCCGAGCCTGCTCGCCCTCGAACCGGAAGCGGAGGAAGAAGAGCATTTTTTTGATCATAGGGACTAAAATTAGCCTGACTAAAATTAGCTTCTAGCAGGAGCTAAACTTCCAAACGGGTGAGGCTAAAGTGAGGCTAAAATTAGTGTTGAGACTAAACTTTGCTAGTATGGGGTGGGGAGCTAAAAGGGACTAAAATCCCCTCTTCCTATTTCCTCATTAATGACCACATGCATGCTGACAATAGCTCCAAGCCTCTTTTAATAGGGACTTTAATGCTCTTTTAATACACTTTAGCTCTTGCTTCCAAACTAGGGGGTGAATAAAACTTTTTAGCCTGACTAATTTTAGTCATGAGACTAAAGGTGATCCAAACATGCCTGAAAAAGACGCATGCCTGCTCGCCCCCCGAACCGGAGGAAGAAAGATCGTGCAGACCGCTCGCGACTCAGGCGTGACAGTTTGCGAAACTGTTGCTTAAGCGATGTATAGTATTCCTCCACCGCACCCCACCGCTGCCTCCGTCCCTGCCAGTTAACTAACCAACTAATCAATACATAACCTTCAAGGTCGTACTATCTACAATCCTAACTCTATTGATTAGTTCCGTGAAGTTTCACCAAAATTCTCACCTAGAGGACCGTGTCAGTTCATTTATTCTCTCTGTGCAAGCGGTCCAATGCAGAAAACTTTCATCCCTTTTCACCCATCTAAACATGAATATTCTAGCCACGACAAATTATTCTTCACTTCATCTCCCTCACTCATGTAACTCTATATTTACTCTATATCAACAACAATATACTTTATTCATCCACCTAAAACTACCACCTTCAATTAAAAAATTATTTTATACCTTGTAGGGAGAGAATATAATAGTTTTAGGGATTGGAACATGAGGTCATAAAAGTTCTAGAGATTAAAATGTAATTATTATAAGGTGAAGGGGCAAAACATAAAAAGAAAACCTTATCTCTTCCCCGCTGCACCCTCCCCACACATGACCCGACCCCCTCTATCCATCTCTATCTCTCTCTCTCCACCTCTCTCCGTCTCTCATCTGGCTGTTCACCAGCGACGAGCTTCATCTTCACCTCCTTCCGCCACTGCTCTTGTCTGTTGTGACATCCTGGCCCAAGGCTTAATAGGATTGATAGAATACTCCTACAAACAAGTTGCAACTTCTTTTCCGGAAGCCCATCTCGAAAGAACTCTAAAGTCAAGCGTGCTTGGCCTAGAGCAATAGGTGACCGACCGGGAGGTCCTTCCGAGTGCGCATGAGTGAGGACAAAGTCCGCAGAAAAGACATGTGTTGGTATGTGAGGATATTCTTGAGGTCCCAGCAGAGACCTGCCAGGCGTAGGCGGGCCTAGCCTCAGATAGGCGGGACGTTACACCCGTGCTGCATGTAGGGGTGGTAAAGGGTCCTTCAATTTAGCCTAGCAATCTAAGGATCGGGCCATATTAGTATACAATTTTGAGCTATAAAAAGTAGTAAGGGCTTTTAGATTGTGAAGAATGCATCAGGATCAAGACCCATTACCCACCACGACGGGTTGTGGCGTTACACCGGTTCTGCCCTGAATCGGTGTGCGTGAGACGTACATGCCTTTTTTTAGTTTGGATATTTGCTTTCAATATGACCGGTGAATGGTGACAAATCGCTGACAACTTGTCGTATTAGACCACTCGTATGGAAAGAGCAGCTTAGAGCAACTCCAGGAGACTAGCTATCTTGGCTTAACTAGCTTAAAAAATAGAAAATTTATCAAAAAACTCAATCAAACGGACTAGCTAAACTTGCCCTAGCTACCCTCCACTAGCTAAACCGGGGGCTTCGCTAGCCATCTTTGGCTAGCCAGTCACGCTAGCTATCCCCTTGTACATGAGTATGGCAGGTGGGACCCACTAGCAGTGGAGCATATGAAGAGTTGATTTTAGCTAGTCTGTTGGATTTCATCAACTTTTTACTAGCTATTTCATTTTACATACTAGCCAAATCAGTATTTTAGCTAGTGATATTTAGAGAGGCTCTTGGAGTTACTCTTAGGTGTGACTGGCAAATAGTGTCAATTTGCCGAACTAAATAAAGCCTAAATCCACACCCTTTAGCGCAACGCATTATGCATACCGGCATGCGATGGGAGTAGTCTGAAACCAGTCTGAGCGGGGCACCAACCGCTAGCGCTAATGATCGCGAACAGCCGTGCCTATCTATCTACCCACAGTACCTGTATTGCGCGCCGACCGGGTATCATGTGTGTGCAGTGGCAGCACAGTGCATCCAGTATTGTTGCAGTTGCCTCGGTCGCACATGTGACGGCTGTGCTAGCTTCCCCAAGCAATCGTGCACTCATCACCTCGTCTACATAAAGCTAATGCCTATAGCTAGCCAGTTTGGTACGTACTGTACATCATAGCTACTAGTGCTCCACGCCGGTGCGCCCTGTCGAGTGCGTGGTCGCGACGGCGGCGGTGGCGGGCCGGCCGAGCAGCCTGGCTCTCCCATTCCTTGCCCGGCAGAGTAGTCTTTTCTTCTTTTTGTTGAAATGTTGAACACGCGCGGCAGTCGTTGACAACGCATGCATCGCAGTCAGCAGCAGCTGTAATCTGCATGCTCCTATGATCGTATAGATGCTGCGCGTGGGTGGTGGACCTCTGACTTTGGAGAATGTGGGTTTTCCCTCTTTGACCTTTGGCAAGCGCGCGCGAGAGAGAGACGGGTTTTGCGTGCTGCAGCGACGCAACGTACGGCTTTGCCGCTGGAGCTTAACTACTCGCGCGCCTCGTGATCGTGCCTGATAGACGATACACATCGTTTTGCGAATGACCGGTCAAAATCACCCGGGAGGATTGATCGATCGATCACCGGCCGTATGTATCATATCCGGCCCAGCCGGCGGCCGCTGACCCCCGTCGATGTGTCCCTTTCTCCAACCGTTGGTGCTCGCTTCACTACTCCAACACTGCATTAGCGCTACTGCTGCAGTGCCACTAGTTGGCAAGTGGAGTATAGTAGCCTCGAGCGGAAAGCTCCGAACCGAGATCCGTCCATGTCGTGCGCTGTTGCCCAGAACACCCCCGCTGATGAATGATGATGATTATTACCTGGTCAAAAAGAGCAAAAGGTCTCCCATCCCCATAGCATCTCACGAGGACGTGACCGCCGTGGAGTAGTCACTAGCTACAGCTAGCTAGCCCGGCCGTCAGTACTGCAAGTTCGCAACCATTTCCCCACCGCGGCCGGCCGGTTGTATACGTACTGTACTCTTACTCGTGTAGTGTAGCAGTCGTGCCGCGGCCCAAGGTACGAGGTTGGTGGATATGGCAAGGTCCACATGGAACACGCAAACGTTTCGATGGTCGCTGATGACGAGCACTACGGGAAAACGGTAGATTGCCGTGCGTCAAAATGTTTGCCGTGCGCTTTTCATCGGGCGCACGGCAAACGTCTACTTTGCCGTGCGTTTTCAGGATGGCGCACGGCAAACAAAAACGCACGGGATCTATATACTTTGCCGTGCGTTTTTACGGGGGCGCACGGCAATCACTAATCTTTGCCGTGCGTTTTCCTAGGGACGCACGGCAATTATGCTATGCTAACGTTTCACCCCCCCGACCCACGCTCGGCGACCGTGAAAGCTAACGGATGGGAAGCTTTGCCGTGCGCCATAGAAAAACGCACGGCAAAGACTACATGTTTGCCGTGCGTTTTAGGATGGCGCACGGCAAAGGTACAACATTGCCGTGCGTTTTACAATGGCGCACGGCAATGTATGTTTAAAAATTGAGTTTTCACACCTTATTTCAATTTTTCCTCCGCAAGTATATTATTTTGCACTCTACAATTCAATTATGTAATCATATCTTTATTTTTGCTAATTTTAACCAATTGTTTTGATGGATAGGATTTTTTTCGTTTAAACCAAATTTGAACCGCAAGTGCATAAAATAATATAGTATAGTTTTGGGAAAAATGTTATTTGTTTATTTGATACCTTTTTAGGACCTTATGCATGAAAGTACTTGAAATTTTAAACAATTTGTTCGCAGGGAATGATAAAACATGTGTATGTGAAATGTTTTTTTATTTCATTAATTGCAAATGAAGTTTGAAAGTGATGAGATTTGTCGAGAGCTCGTGATATACCGTGGGAAGGGTGTGAAAAATAGTACAAAGAGGTTTGGAACGATCCGTCACGTATAGTGTTTAGAAAACGAAGCATCTAACTCGATGTTTCATAATGTTTATAGTCATCTCACTTGGTACGTAGTTTTAGTAAATTGTGAACTTGGTTTTTGACTTTAAACTTTTCTCTAGTGAATATACAACTTACATTGACTCATGTTAGTTCAGGGTATTTTTTCGCATCCATTTATTAATTTTCATATATTAACTATAACTAAATAATTTGAATAAACACGTATTGAATTTGAGTAATAACTTCAAAAAGAAATCGTAGTTGTAAAAAAGGTATTCATATTTTTAACTAAAATGAAAAGCTTCATCTAAATTTGAACACTGCATTCACAACAATTTAAATTTTTCAATGCTGGGAACACAAAAAAAAAGAAATTTACTTCCCTTTACCGTGCGTCGTAGACTTTAGCGCACGGCAAACAGTGTCATTGCCGTGCGTTTTGGAGAACAGCGCACGGCAATGAAGATACGGGCCCACGCTTGCTTCGCACACACACGAAATTAAAAACTTTATTTTCCGTTTGCCGTGCGCCTCCCTTCAAAACGCACGGCAATGGCAATTTATTGCCGTGCGTTGAACTCGTGGCGCACGGCAAACCGGCTCGCACAGTATTAGCCCCACGATGCATCGTCCACCAGCGCCTGCACCCCATCCGCATCCCATCCGCTGCCCGCATCCCATCCGCCGCCCGCACCCCATCCGCCGCCGCCCGCGCGCGCGGTCCGTGCTCCGGCGCCGACCGGCCCCCCCTCCTCCCGGCGCCGCCGCGCGCGCGCGCCCACCCACGCGCCGCCGCGCCCCCGGCCGCCCCCGGCTCCGCCGCCCACCCCCGGCCGCCCGCACCCAATCCGCCGCCGCCCGCGCGGTCTGCTCCGGCGCCGGCCGGCCGGCCCCCCCTCCTCCCGGCGCCGCCGCGCGCGCCGCCGCCCGGCGCGGCGCCGCCCGCCCCGGCCGCCCCCGGCTCGGCGCCGCCCACCCCGGCCGCCGCGCCCGGTCTGCTCCGGCCGCCGGCCGGCCCCCCCCTCCGGCGCCCGCCCGGTCCTGCTCCGGCGCCGGCCGGCCGGGGCCGCCGGTGCGCGTGGATCCGGACGCGCCAAGCCCCGGCCGATCCCAACCTCGGGGAGTACTTGCACTCGGTAATTACCGATCGAGATGCATGTACCATTGCATCTGGTGTGTAATTATCTGGACAATCATTGACATATGCATATATAAAAATATATAGGATATGTAGGCTAGGGTTCCTCCATGTTGGTGCATGTTCGTTATTGTAGAATAAAATTGGAACAGGTATCTACTCCATCCGTTTCAAATTTAAACATGTATATGTAGTATGGGACCGATGGAGTAGTACTCAGCTAGTTGTTCTAGATAGCTAGCTTCTTGTCCATTTAATTACGGTTTGAAGAGTTCAAACCGGAATAGATAGGCGATGATGTGCGGTTGGAAATTCGGTGCATTCTTGCATGATAGGTAGCGATGACTCATATCGCCAATTGAAGCATGCTCGACCAAAATGCACTCAACAATATAATTATTGCCCACACATCGTCGATCTGCTCGATCAAATCGATTGATGAAACTAAACTTCCGCAAGGACTCGCCTTTTAATGCTTCCAAATTGCACGGTGATGGATCCCGCTAATTGCATTCCATCAATATGAAATGTACGTGCTACATTTTGGGCCCTCTACATAGTTGTGCAAGTGTTTGGTCATGACTTGCATGCCATTTGTGTAGGACTTATGGAAGTGAGAAACAATTATATAATGCCACGGTCAAGTACAAACTAAAAATGACACTTTTCCCTTTAATTTAGACGGGAGAGAGTTTCGTTACGAAATTATTATTCATGTATATATTTATTTGCTTCTTCTTCAACCTAACACATTAATCCTAATTACACGGGAAGGGAAGTAGAGGCGGGGGAGAATAAGGAGGAGGAGATGGAGATGGAGAAGGGGTAGGAGACAGCCGAGGGGGAGAAGCGAGGGAGGAGAGGGAGGAGGCCGAGGGTGAACGGGGAGGAGGGGTGTGCTCCGCCGTGCTCAAGCACCTCGCCGCCTCGACACCTCACTCCATTCGATCGGTAATCAATGTCTCAAACTTTCTCAAATTTTGAGATTAGATTAGTATGATGAGTTGATGAGCTACACTTTCTTGTGTCCGGCCATCGAGCCGTGGGAAGAAATTGTTTTTGTGGCCCGACCTTCGTGTCGTGGATTTTCTTGCAGGTTTTGGAAACCTCACCGTACGGGGGGAGGTGCGCCGAAATTTTAAATTAACGCTAAGTCTTGATGGGTTTTTGCGGGGAAAGCTCCCATTGCCGCAACCACCATCGAAGGAGTAGGAGGAGGCCACGTTGTCGTTGCCTAGGTGAGCATGTGCCAATGCCCTTGTTTCCATATCATGTACCTAGATGGCTAGATCACGTAACCTAGTTAGGCGTCTCCCGTTCGAAAGAGATACAGTTGGAAATATGCATATGCTTGCATATCTATGATCGTATCCGTTTCGAATTGTCCACGTTTTTTGGACGGCCGAGGATGTGTAGATGGGTTTAGTTTCCATGGTCTCGCTCCGATCCGGGACAGAGTTTCGGCTTCACCTTCTGTTGTTCTCCGGGTACACAATCTCCTTTCCGGGACGTGTACTTGGAGAACGGCGGGAGGTCTTCTGCCGCCGAAATTCTGTCTCGGCTAGGAGTAGAGCATGGGAACTAAACCCATCTACACATCCTCGGGTGGGTTTAGGACCTATCTTTACCTACAATAGCATGATAGATATCGTGTAGAAGCATGCATGCCATGTTAACAAATCTTCTAAGAGTTTTGTTTCTTGCACCACCTTGTTATGTCTTTATATCACTGGTAAAAGAATGGATAACCGTGAGTGGATGTACACGGGCTGGAGGAATAAGCGTGACTTCTCTAGTGAATTCGGGCGCAACGTCGATGATTTCTGTAAAAAGGCTTTTGACAAAGGACAATATAAAGCGCCGTGTCCATGTAGTAAGTGTGAAAATAAGTCAGACCAAACTCAGCTCACCATGGGTAAACACATTATCACATATGGGTTTGTGGCAAACTATACCCGGTGGATCTGCCATGGTGAAGCACATCGTGCGAGAGACGAGGTCTTGAGGCAACGCATCGAGGAATTTGATGATGAAGCCGGGTGCGGAGACATGTTAGAAGACTTCCATCAAGCAAACTTCAATGAAGGGCCTGACCATGTTATGAAGGAAGCTCCAGAGCCAACCGCGAAGGCTTATTACGATATGTTGTCTTCTGCACAGAAACCACTTCACAAGCATACTACTGTGTCTCAACTGGATGCCATAGGACGCTTAATGGCCCTAAAGTGTAAATTGGGAATCAGTCGAGATGGCTTTAATGAAATGATGACAGTTTTTGGCTCCATACTTCCGACGGATCACATTCGCGCCACATAACATGTACGAGGCACGAGAAAATCCTTCGTTCACTTAAGATGCCATACGAGATGATAGATGCTTGTACAAATGGTTGCGTCTTGTTTCGGAAAGAACATGCGGATGCAAAGTACTGCCCCAAATGTAAATCCTCTAGGTACCTGGAGGTAAACTCTGGTGATGGTCATAAGAAGCAATCGGACATCCCGGTCAAAATCTTACGGTACCTCCCATTTATACAGAGGATCCAACGACTGTACGCGACCGAGGAATCCGCAAAACAGATGACATGGCACAAAGACGGCGTACGATATCGTCCCGATAACATGGTACATCCAGCCGATGCTGATGCTTGGAAATATTTTGACGACCAACATAAGGACAAAGCCGATGAATCTCGAAATGTACGTGTTGCGTTGGCTACAGATGGGTTCAATCCTTATGGACTGATGGCTGCACCATACACTTGTTGGCCCGTGTTTGTTATCCCCCTCAACCTCCCCCTGGCATCATGTTTAAGCGACAGAACATATTTGTGTCATTGATAATTCCTGGATACCCCGGTGATAAAATGAGTGTGTACATGCAGCCTTTGATTGATGATTTGGAAATTGCTTGGAAGGAAGGGGTACGTACATATGATCGAGCTACGGACACAAACTTCACAATGCATGTGTGGTACATGTACTCCCAAGGCATGACCATCGGCGTATGGGCTATTCGGCGGCCGGTGTGTCCACGGGAAGTACCCATGCCCGGTATGCAAGGTTGCTTTAAAGTTTATCCGGTTGGCGAAGGGTACCAAGTATTCTTGTTTCGACCTACACCGACAATTCCTCCCTATGGACCATCCATTCAGACGAGACACCAAGAACTTTACAAAAGGTGTCATGGTTGAAGACCCCCCACCGCCGATGTTGACGGGGAGCGAGATATTCTTGCTCGGTTAACCGCGCTCAAGGAAAAAGCAACGGTGGTTACGAGGGGTACGGTGAGGAGCATGCTTGGACTCAGATGTCAGGCTTGTGGAGACTACCCTACATGACTGACCTTCTTTGTCCACATTACATTGATATGATGCACACGGAAAAGAACGTCGCTGAGGCACTCTGGTGTACAACCATGGAGATTGCGGATAAGTCAAAAGATAACATTAAGGCTAGACTTGATCAAGCTAGTATATGCGATAGACCAAAGTACAACATGAAGCCTCCCAAGCCAGGCAAGAAATGGAAAAAGCCTTCGGCTCCATACCTCCCGACCGGGCCCCAAAGGAAGGAAGTACTAGAGTGGTTCCAAACTTTAATGTTCCCGATGGGTATGCGGCGAATCTTAGGAGGGGGGGTGAACTTAACTACTATGCGAATCAATGGGCTCAAGAGCCATGACTACCACGTATGGATTGAGCGGCTTCTTCCGGTGATGGTTCGAGGCTATCTACACGACCATGTGTGGCAAGTACTAGCGAGTTAAGCTATTTCTTTCGCATCCTTTGTGCTAAGGAGTTATCTCGGCCACTTGTTAAAAAATTGGAAGATGCGGCTCCGGTGTTGCTTTGTAAGTTGGAGAAGATCTATCCACCTGGTTTTTTCAATCCAATGCAGCACATGATTTTGCACCTCTCGTATGAGGCACAGATGGGGGGGCTGTACATGCCCGTTGGTGCTATTCAATTGAAAGGGTACTAAAGGTCATTCGGACGTTATGTAGAAACAAAAACAAAATTGAAGCTTCCATTGCTGAGGCATATTGTACCGAGGAGGTGACAAACTTCACAACTAAATACTATGCTGACACCCTTCCAAGCGTGCATAATCCAACCCCTCGTTACAATGCCGACGAAAATGAATCGAAACTCAGCCTCTTCAGAGGGCAACTCGGAAGAGCAAGTGTTGTGACTTATAAGAGCTTGCAACATGAAGAGTGGCGCACTATCATGATGTATGTGCTGAAAAACCTCGAGGAAGTGTTTCCATACATCGAGTAAGTTCTCAACATACTTGTTATCCATTATTGCTAGTGTATGGTGTATTCAATGAATAGTACCTAACAACCTCATTCGTACAGTGAATTTACCTATCAATTCTGGCGTAGAAGAAGGGAACCAACCCCGCAAGAAGTTGATAAACTTCTTGAGGACCACGATTTCATTTCTTGGTTCAAGCGGAAGGTACGGTCATTCAAAGGAACCCTCATACATTTTGTTTGAAATTACAAATTCCTCGTAGGTGCGAATGTAACAACGATATGTCTTCTTGCTACTTGCGGGGCCAAAATGATATGTCAATGGATCCCGAGTTGAGACGGGTTTCCCTTGGTTGTGAGGATAGGATCGAGTCATATGGCGCCTATGACGTGAATGGGTACCGCTTTCACACAAAAAGCCATGAGCGAGAATCGGCCAAACCGCGGGAACCACAAACACCGGAGTTTGTACGATAGGCAATGATGGAAAAGACTATTATGGAATAATTGAAGAAATATATCAGCGACGTTCCCTGGTTGTAAAGGTCTCAAACCTGTCGTATTCAAATGCCATTGGTTCGATCCGAAGCAAAGCGAGAGACCCGAGATATTGGACTAGTCGAAATTCAACGATCATCCGTCTATGCGGGAGACGATGTTTACATTGTGGCTCAACAAGCCACACAAGTGTATTATCTCTCATACCCGTGCAAAACCGACGAACGTCTTCGGGGGTTGGGATGTTGTGTACAAGGTATCGCCACACGGTAGACTACCTGTCCCAAACAATGAAGATTACAACATAAATCCGGATACATACGAGGGAGAGTTCTTCCAAGAAGATGGGCTACCGGGGGGATTTTGTGATAGACTTAACCGAAGCATTGGGAACAATGGAAGTAGAAGATGACGATGGAGATGAGGTTGACGATGAGAGGGACATACAATTACTTGAGAAAGTTGCGGCGGGCTTCATGTAGACGCTCCTCCATCGGAGGAATACCGGACATGGACATGCGTGATAGTGATGATGAGACTTATGATCCGATAATCTCCATGAAGATGTTTATTACTAATAAATGTATGCTCCACACTTGTTGTACTAATATTTGCAATATCATGTTATTTTTAATTATGTCTTACTTCTCTTTTGAAATATCATGTTTTTTTAATTATGCCTTACTTCTCTTAGTTATGTGTTTCTCCCTACGGCCGATTTATTTGTTTACTTTCGGGCGATAGAACGAAGATGGTGGGCGGATCCCTTCGGCGTACGTGCTCGTCTATCTTCGGAAGATCGGTCGACGTACCTCCGCCGTTGCCGGTGGGCACCGGAGGGCGGGGGGTCGAGGGAAGGGTGGCCCCAAGAGGGGTAAAAGGTCCGGGAAAGCACGACGAGCGGGGAGGAAGAGCAGCACCGGGGAGGAGGAGGAGGAAGAGCACCGGGGAGGAGGAAGAGCACCGGGGAGGAGGAGCGGCCCCACGAGGAGGAGTATGTGCCGCGGTCGCCGAGGAGGGTTGTGGGGGCGAAGAGGGGGAGGAGGAGGATGACTCGACGGGTGGTGACTCTAGTGGTACCATTTGGCGGCGAGGTCGCTCACGACTCCCGGATAGGCCGATACTTTGTTTCGGGACGACCACCGATTAAACCCGGTGGCAAACGGTAAGTATATTTCAAGGTTATTAATATTTTGTCCTTTGAGAACTTGAAATCACAATAGAGACTAATTTTTCATCTTTTTCACTTTGCGGGAGTTGGGAGGTCGTCGAGGCGGTTGGTCACAACCGCACGGTCAACGGCATCCTAGGCCTTTTGTGCGGGTTGCACTTCCCGGGCATAGTTCGGATGGGTCGGGGTGATGCTACCGGATACGAGCCGGCCCGGACGTGGGCACACTACAAAAAAGCCACCGACACTATCGATAGGGACGACGGATGCTTCGACGGAAGGCGGAGCGAGTGAAGGCCGAGCCGTGGGTAAGTCTTTCTAGCATACCTTTGCTCAATTCATCGTAATCATTGGACATTCTTGCAATATTGATTGTATATCATCCGGTTTATATGCGGGATTTCTATAGGTTGGTGGGTGGATTTGAGGAGCATGCAAATAAGGTGCGGGAGACGGTATGCAAGAAGCTTGTCTTTGGACATGCATTACGAGGCGCAAATTCGGTGCGTCATAAACTACGTGCTTCAAAGTTTGCAAAGAAGATGTCAAAAGCAGAAGCAAGAACCTATAAGCTGACCCGGGAGCAATACGAGGAGGTACAATTGTATTTCACCTTGAGAACAATACTTAATATGAGATTCTTACATGTGGTTCACTTGATTACTTGTAGATGCTTGTGTGGTGGTGCCGCAACGATTTGGACTGCTGGAAACTCATAGTGGACAAGTGGTTCACACCGGAGTGGATTGAGAAGCATGATGCTTGGCCGACGAAGCGTTTGTTGATGGGAGGCCCATCACACCACCAAGGAAACCTTTCCAACTCACGGTACGGGGCTAGATGGGTACGAATATCCATTTCTTTGTTGTTAAGCTCAGTTCGCTTGACCTATAATGAACTTGTTGTTTTTCAGTCTCGGGCACATGGAGATAGTGAGTGCAGCGAGGTGATGGGATGGATCTTGTCCCACAAGGGAAAGGCCACCGCGTCCGAGACCACCTACAACCCCGACGACTCGCCGGAGGCGTATAGCAATCCCTCCATCCACTCCCGCATCAATGCATACATGGAGACGAGACGACAGATCCATGGGCCAGAGTGGGATCCGATCCGTGCACCGTTTGATGGAGAGGCGGTCATGAGGATGGGTCATGGAAAGAAGCATGGCCATTACTACATGGGTGACAGCATTTTGGACACAGCCACTACTCCCACTCTCGCGATGCTAAAAGCAAAGGACACGGGCAATGCCCCTCCGATACTCCCACGGCCGGCCGCGGCACCGGCCCACGTGGAGCGACTTCGAGTTATTTACGTTATACTCATCCTTAATGAATCTCTACATATGTTTTCGACAATTGTAACACTTGGATAACCAATTGCGAGACGGCCTTAAACGCGGTTGAGCTACGTGTGGTCGACCGGCAGCGAGCGAGATGACCCAGGCGGCGAGATGATGACCCGGCGGCGCGTCGATGATGACCCGGCGGCGAGCGGCTTTTTGCCACACACCACGTGCGGATGCGGCGGTGGATGGCGTTGCGGCGACGGAGATGATGGCCGAGCACATGCAAGCTTCCATGCTAGGCGTCCCGAACGGTCAACCGATACCCCCGATGCCCGTGATGCCCCCGATGCCCGTGATGCCCGTGATGCCCCCGATGCCCCGGTGCCCGTCCTTCCGACTCCGTTGCGGCTCCCGAGACTCCCGTGGTGAGTTACTTGACATCCGCTCTTTCATTTCAATAATTACAGACTTAAAGAACGTAGAGACTTAGACTAACTTAGAAACCTAGAGAAAGTAGAGACTTAGAACTTAGATTATAACATAGAAAACATGATTGTGGTCTCACATGCAATTTACTTTTTTTATTGAAAGAATCAATCGGCGGCTTCGAATAATGTACAAGGGTCCCCGGGCATGTCACCGCCGATGCCCCCACGACGCGCTCTTCCCTCCTACTCAGTGAGTCGCGTTTATGTGATTTGAGTTCCTGGACTTTGTGGAGCTTTGCCGATGAACTTGAATAATGCTTGTTGTTGAACTTGTGGATTTGTTGATAAACTTGTGGACTTTCCGATGAACTTGGATGTACTAGTGGACTTGTCGATGAGTAACGTGTGAATTTATCTATATGTGATGTCTTATTGTGATATATATGATGTATGTGATGGTTATTGTGACATATATGATGCATGTGATGAATATTATGATATATATGATGCCGTGATGAATATTATGATATATATGACATTCTTTCGTGATTTTTGGGTATTTTTAAACGTGAAAACCAAAAAAAAAAAAAAAGCGCAATGGTCACTTTGACGTGCGTCTTTCGGAAGACGCACGGCAAAGTGACCAAAACCAACGAACAAAACGGTGCGTTTGCCGTGCGTTTATGGAGGCGCACGGCAAACGTGCCATTCATTGCCGTGCGCCCCAAGGAAAGCGCACGGCAAAGGGCTCTGTTTGCGTGCGTTTTATGGGCGCGCACGCAAGCAGGCTTGTTGCCGTGCGTTTTCGGGACGGCGCACGGCAACGGACGGTCTGTTTGCCGTGCGTTTTGCTCCGGCGCACGACAAAGCTTGGTCCACGCCCGTTTAGAACCGGTGCCGTTAGTTGCTTTTGTTTGCCGTGCGTCGTGGAAAACGCGCGCGCGGCAAACTTTGTCTACCGTGCGTTGTCGGGCGCGGCGCGCGGCAAAGGGGCTTCGCCGTGCAAAATCTTACCGTGCGCCCTTTGCCGTGCGCCGACGAAAACGCGCGCGCAAAGGGTTTGCGTGCGTTTTTGGCCTTTGCCGTCTTATTTCGGGGGGGCGCGGCAAAAGGCCCTGTTTCCGTAGTGGAGGACGTGTCGCATGGCCGCCGTCGCGTCTCATGAATTTGTTCTTACTTATTACGTCCCCTTGCCGCACGCGCTGAATTTCTTGCGTTCCTTGCTGCGGCCGCGTGCGCTGACATGCGAGCTCGTCCATTGCGCGCGCACGCGCTTGCACTTGCAGTGGACTACCGCGCGGCGGATCCACCTACTATTTCTAGTGGGAACCGGTCCGGTTCGGCCCGTTCCCGGTGGAACCGGTCCGGTCCGACCCGGTATATGAACCGATCCTGTTCCCACCTACAAACCGTGCCTAAAATTTTTAGTTCTCAGTGAACCGGCTGGTTTACCTGCTGTTTTTTTTAACATTGGAACCGGCCTTACCACGGTTCGGTTATCCCTGATTTCCACCACCCCACCCTCTCGCGTTGCGTCGCTGTAGCTTGTCCTATTCTTCCTCCGATCCGCATGCAGGAGAGCTATATATACTCCTGCCGTAAACCGAGAGAGAGCAAGTCGTAGACTCGTAGTAGCACCCGCTTGGCCTGGTGCGCTACGACTACGTACGAGTGGAGGTCGGCACCAAACGCCGTTTCGTTGTGTGCGTGGGTCGTCGGCAACTGGGCACATCATCGTCACCGGTGGCGTTGACCGGCTCCTGTGCCTCCTGCGCGTGCCGCGATCGGGCCGGGGATGGATCGTCCACCCCTGACGTGACGGAGGAATAATAATAAACAAACAGACGGGATGTGGGATCGCTCGCGCGCGGTTCTGCGGTTCTGCCTGCAAGCCGGAGTCAACCAAAACGTGTTTGACGTGGCGCGATAGAGGGGACAGTAACATGCGGGTCTGCATTTTTTTCTAAAGGTCATGCTCATGCGGGTCTGACCTGCTGCTGATGATCGTACCAGCTGGGGTTTGTGCAGGCTGCTGCAACTGCAAACGCAAGCGCATGCAGGTTGGGCGTGGGAGATGCACAAAGATTCGGTCCCCCGTGACGGACGTCTGACGTGGCATCACGGCCGGGGTCGCGTGAGCCAGCTTCAGTAGTTATCCCGGATCGTTTTACACAGAAAAAATTACCACTACTGCTCACGGAGTACAGTATTATGTAATTTTTGTAGAGAATATATAGTGCTTTTGGTTGTACAAGGACGGTGATGGGTCTAGTTGGGATCCGACCGGACCCCATGGGACCTTCCCAACCCAACAGAACATCATATCGCAGCAGACAAGAGAGGAGAAGCAGTTCCCAACGGAAAAAGGGTCGGACGCTTGGCATGTTGCTGGTAGTTTTGACCAGGAGCGTTGTTTAGTCCGTTTTAATTTCAAGCCCACCACCTACAGTACCAAACCAAACCCGACCTAAACTACCCGACCGGACGCATGCACGTCACCTAATCAACGGCCCCCCTAAATTAAGTATCCCCTCTCCCAGCAGCTTCCCCCTACCTTAGCTTCTAGAGCGCGCGCGAACGTATCATCATTCATGCACCCGCCGCAACCGCACCTCCTAAGAATAGTACTCTATTAGCACCTTGGATGGAATGCTGCTACCTACTGTGTAATCAGCAGATCTTGGTTGTAGCACAGTGCAGTACAGTACAGGTCTCGAACAATGTCGCGTGCATTGCATCGTCGATGCTAACCATCCGACCAAGGTGACCTTTGGCACTTTGATCCGACCGTGACCAACCGAACATGAAAACAAGTAGTACCTGAAGAATGACGATGGTGAACAACAACCGGGCGCGAGCAGCGCCGCCTGTATACGGTCGAGTTGGACTGACGGAAACTTTCTTCGCATTAATAATGGCGTGCTGATTGCAGCATGGCTCCATGGGCTGAACTCTTCACGCGGTCACGCCCCATAGGTAGTAGGTATAGGAGCACTGTGCTAGCTACCAGTACAGGCACCAGCGTTCATCGTTCGGGCGGGGGTCCATTCACGCACGGTTCAGTGGTTCACTCACTCGCAGCGGTCTGCTGCCCCCCCGCTGCATGTCATAAACATGCACGGTCCCGGCCGGCCGGCCGATCCAACCGTCACCGCTCCTCGGCAGCGACGTCGTCCGAGGCATTCAAAACCCGCGACGCCGGCCGGAGCCGTAACGCAACCACCGAGCCAGGCAGCCACCAAACCGGCGAGCCGAGCGGGCAGTAGTAGTACAGCTACACAACACAAGTGGGAGGAGCACAAGACCGTCTTTTTCGGTTTTAGCCTTTTTCGAAAGATTTTCACAGTAGGCTGAACTTTTTGGAAAGATTTCAAAAAATGGACCTGAGCCGGCGCTGTGGATCATGGCGCCGGGGTTACATGCCTCGGCGCCACGGATCATGGCGCCGAGGTCTTGGGCCTAAAAACAATATTACCCTACTTTGAAATTCTTTTGTGAAGAAATTTGTATGTAAAATGTGGCCAATAACATGCAAAATGGAATCTATGAACTTTGTTTAACATCTTACAACATTTGTGGATAAAAACTAAGCGAGTTTACATATTTAAAATGACATTCCAAAATTGAAAGTATTCTTTGTCGGCATTTACTCATGCGCTGAAAAATTCTAAGTGATGAGAACCCTTAAAACATTAACAGACATGCAACTTTGAAATTCTATTCTGAAAAAGTTTTCATATATACATTGAAAGAATTTAGATCCCAAATGTAGTATGATGTTTAATAAACATTTTGTGTATGTTGTTGACCATGAAAACATACAAATTTCTTCACAAAAGAATTTCAAAGTATGGAATCGATATTGTTTTCGGGCCCAAGACCTCGGCGCCATGATCCGTGGCGCCGAGGATGTAAGCTCGGCGCTACGATCTACTGCGCGAAGCCTCGCGGCCCATTTTTCAAATCTTTACAAAAAGTAGCCTGTGAAAATCTTTCGAAAAAAGCCGCTAAAAATTAAAAAAGTCGGAGTAGAAGAGAGCGGCGCGGGCGCACGACACGCGCGGGCTCCACCGCCGCAACCAGCCAACCACCACCCCCAACTCCCAACCCCGCCGGGCCGGGGGCCCCGCCCGTCAAACTCGCCCGGACCAGGAGGAAAACGCCGCGCCCGGTCAATGGAGAGAGAGCAAAAAGAGCAGCGCGGCAGCAGGCCACACCTCGCTACTCGCTAGTCGCTAGTCGCTAGCTACCCACACCACACCAGACACCACCACAGCCTACCAGTACCAGCACGCACGCGCCATATATACGGCCCCCCGCGGCGCCGCGCCCCCCAGCAACAGGGAAGGAGAGCGAGAGAGAGAGCCCTGCCGCGCTAGCTGCTCGCTCTCGCCCGCTCCACCCCCGATCGAGCAGAGCACTGGACGCGACGATCACGCGACGCGGCGAGGGGGGAGCCATGGGCAGGTCGCCGTGCTGCGAGAAGGCGCACACGAACAAGGGCGCGTGGACCAAGGAGGAGGACGAGCGGCTGGTGGCGTACATCCGGGCGCACGGGGAAGGGTGCTGGCGGTCGCTGCCCAAGGCCGCGGGCCTGCTGCGATGCGGCAAGAGCTGCCGGCTGCGCTGGATGAACTACCTCCGCCCGGACCTCAAGCGCGGCAACTTCACCGACGACGAGGACGAGCTCATCATCCGGCTGCACGCGCTCCTCGGCAACAAGTAAGCGATCGAGCAAGCAGCTGACGATCCATACCATGCGTCTTGTCGCGACGATCGCCGTGCCTTTATTCTACTTCGATACGCTCTCGCCGATTGCTCACACGCCTCTTGCTCGGCAGGTGGTCTCTGATCGCCGGGCAGCTGCCGGGCCGCACCGACAACGAGATCAAGAACTACTGGAACACGCACATCAAGCGCAAGCTCCTCGCCCGCGGCATCGACCCGCAGACGCACCGCCCGGTCGGGGCCGATGTCGGCGCCGGCGCCGGCGCCATCGGCACCGCGGCGCACCGGGCGGCGGCGGCGGCGCTGCCGCACCACCACCCCAACGCAGCCGCCGTCCCGGCCTCTCCCGTCGTGCTCGCCGTGATCAAGCCGGCGCCGGCGGAGTCCTCGTCGGACGACGGCGGGCGCAGCAGCAGCATCAGCAGCGGCAGCGGTACCGGTAGCGGCGGCGCGAGCACGGGGGAGCCGCGGTGCCCCGACCTCAACCTGGACCTGTCCGTCGGCCCGCCGGCGGCCGGTACGCCCACCTCGCAGCCGCAGCCGGTGGTGGTGTGCCTCTGCTACCGGCTGGGCCTCCGCGCGGGCGAGGCGTGCGGCTGCCAGGCTGCCAAGCCGGGCCCGCGTGGGTTCGGATATTTCAAGCCGTTGGAGCAAGGCCAGTACACATGAATCAGAATCACGCCCAGAGATACAGAGGACTCTGATGGAGGCGTCGCTGTGTTTAGATAGGCTTCATTTGATTCATGTGTAACGGACAGCAATGTTCAAGGTGGGGATATGAAAAAAAAAGGTGATGTTTTTTCCCATGTTTCTAGTACAGTTCATATAATTCTCAGTTTCTCCCTCCCATTTGATTCTCTCAAGTTGACGAGTGCAGAATTGGGAAAGGAAATATACTCCCAGCACTGCAGCACATCATTTTC
Organism: Cenchrus americanus; assembly: GCA_947561735.1. NCBI lineage: Eukaryota > Viridiplantae > Streptophyta > Magnoliopsida > Poales > Poaceae > Cenchrus > Cenchrus americanus. The sequence goes on along the minus strand of OX387239.1, from coordinate 197,039,193 downwards.
ACGCTACTTGTTCGTTTTGGCTGGTGGCGATGATAGCAAATCTTTGGTTTTTTGGGAGAAAAGAAAATCTTCTTGGTGGTCGTTGGTGGTTGATTTGTTACGAGAGAAAAATCTTGTTGAACATCTTGATAATCCAGCGAGAACAGGGGCGAAGAATCCGATTCCTCTTAATTGGGCGGCAGAATTTGTGGAGGCACATTATAAATGTTGATTGGGCGGCAGAATTTGTGGAGGCACATTATAAATGTTGGCAGAAGGTACAACAACGAAACTGGCCAGCAGCAGATCGGCAGATGAAGAACAAGAAGGAAGGAACCCCTCCACCTCCGTGCGACGTGGCGACACACACAAACACCCCCACTGCCCCACAACACCAAGCTGAAGCGTTGTGTGCGCCCGCGCCCGTGTGTTGAGTTCTGGTAGGTAGCCGAATCTTTTACATGGTAGTACATTGGTACCGGTGAAAAGGACCTGACAACTCCGAAAGCGGCGAAAAGAGGGCGGGCGTCATGTGCCTGCCTGCCGTGGTACTTGGGTGGATTTGGTGCTGTCCCGCAGCCTGCACTGCGCCTCCTGCCACTTCGACCCTTTTGCATCTCCTCCCCGTCGCGTGAATCGTGACGAATATGCAGCGCTCTCCTTTTCCGGCTGGATGACGAGGCGTACCTTGACACCTATCGTCGTCGCCTGAACAACCCAAGGTTGACAATGGCATCTAGTACTCCAGTGATCAAGTCGAACACACACTCCTCCTCCGACCTCCAGAAGGAGGCGGAGTATTTACAAGCGCCGCCGCTTTCTAGCAGCCCGTTCACCGCGGTGGTGGTGATACGCCTTACTTGATTCGTTTCTCGGAGATAAAAATATCGACCACGGTACATTTCTTGATGGTTGATTTGTTCGGCAGAGAAAGATCATGCTGACTGGTGGCACGATAAAAGCCGTCAAACGAACAGGGTGTAGATTGCCAAGCGCTGAAGTGGCGAACCAAAATATCCCGGCGAACTGTCACCGTTCACCAATCAACGTTGCTACTGCTATCCAGCCTAGGCACAAATGCGGCGACCTACAAAAAGCTATCCATTGGCCAAGTGAAGCTTCTGTGGGATCCTTGTCGTCGCGGGATTTCCCCCCTCCCACCGAGCGCGCTGGTGAAGTCGCGTCCCTTTCTCTTTCCCCCCTTTTTTCTCTCTTTTTTTCGCAAATTGATGAGCGGATTTTATCTTGGCCAACAGAGACTGTTGCAGGGAAGGTAGGCCGTACGTAGTGTTCACTGTTCATGGCTCCCTTTCAGTCCAGCCACTTGACACTTGGTCGAAACGAAGCGGCAGGTCCAGAGAAACCTAATAACACCAATTATTTGTCCTCGTATGCAATGCGTGCGAAAAATGCACATCGAACCATCGATCGCACGTCTCTTCATTTTCGACTCTTGAGGTCACGGAGCGTCGAATGTTGTTCAGGCTTCAGAGTGTGAACTTGGGGGGCTGGACGAGGTAGGAACCTTTCTAGTCATGCCATCACTTCCCCCGCAACGATAGATATACTCCCTCCTTTTTTATATCTACAAGCGCGCGACGCGACATGTCGCGGTCTTCAAAATTAGACTTTGACCATATATTTCTCTTATATTATATTTTTATGGTTATAAACATATAATCATTAAAAAGTATATTTGATGACAAATCCAACCATATCAAATTTACACTACAAAATAAAAAGTTGATACGTAAATTATTGGTCGAAGATAGTAAAGTTTGAATCTTGATTTGCATGCGTGCCTTATAAAACGAAAAGAGGGAGTAGTACACTGTTGGAGAATTGTGTCGCCCAGGATATGAAAAAGATTGGACTCTTGGAATGCGTTGATCGTTCCTAGTTATGAGTCAAACCACGATGGAATAGAGGGAACACAAACCTGTACTGCAAAGTGGCTACCATATCACGGTGCAGAGGGTGAGAAGAGTAGAGGACTAGGGTTGGCTGATGGCTGTGCCCAAATTTGCCTCCTGGATGCACGAGCGCACGTATGTTCCTCCGGAAATATATTCGGTCCCATGCATTCCCTGGAACGTAGCTGGCCGGCCTACCTGCAAGAAAAGACATCCCAGGAGCTCCAAACACCTACTAGCACAGGCACAGCACCAAATTCTTTTCACGTTTCTTCGGAAAACTGACCACATTCACGCAAGTTATCAAGCGCGCAGTCCCCATCCGTGCATGGACACTTCAGTGGCAGCATGCAAATCACATAGCTTAATTCGGATGATTGTTGACGAGCTCTCTCACCGATACGATCGATCGGGGCTAGTTTCTGCTAACAGCGCGTTGGTAGTTAGCAGGTTCCCAACAAACCAATTAACTGATCTCGATTGATATAGCTGATGTCGTAGCTATAATTTGGTAGTACGCGGGTTCGACTTGGCGGGCGCAATAACTTGCTACGGATGATGGAAATGAATCGGGCGGACGAGTCGGACGACGGCATGGAAGGGAGGGGGCGTGGGGGTAGCTGGAGGTTGGTGGACAGACGCCATCACCTGGCTCAGCGCCACCTCACCTAACTAGCTATCAGATCTTCAGATGGTCCATTGCCACTGGCTTGCTTTCGGAAATGTGATTGCCGTGCAGTGTTAATGTGTGTGTTTAGCAGCTGTTCGACCTCTCCCTGGTCCTGGAGATTTCTCTTTCCGAATTCCGATCAAGTGCTGCAGAGTCAAAGCAGTGCTTCTTGTGCGTCTTCGTCTTAAAGTACATCCAGAAGTCCAGAGCATTATATGTGCAAGCAATATCTGAATGATTTTAGGGTTCGGCCTGTCAGCCAATGCATCGAGAGAAGAAGATTCTATGCCAGCGTATTGTTGGTTCGTCTGAAGTGGTGGTGCCACGACGGCGTCAGAGCGGCATTGCAGCCGGGGTGCAACTGGGAGAAAGAAAAGGAAGTTAGGTTCCTCTGTTTCCGTTGGTTGATATGTACGTGTCTCATGATGACTCATGGTGTACCTAGTGTCATCGTCTCAATTCGCAAAAAAAAAAGCTCACAGAAAAAGGTGGTCAGGCCGGCGACCCGCTGTGCTCGATCAGCGGTTGTAGCACAAGGCCGCAAAGGCATCTAGAAGGATTCTTAGGTTTACTTGCGAGTACGACAGTGAGTGCGCTCCTCTTTCTATTTTCTTTCCCATGAGAACTCCAAGTGCAGATAGACGGCGTATATATCAGAGAGAGAGAGAGGAAAAGACGAAAAGCGGTGGCTGTTCTCGATCGAGAAAAACACGCATGGTATCATGACGCTCATGCTGCTTGGTTGGCCTCCATGGATTGGACGGACAGCTTCTCCTACCTACCTGCCTACCAACCTCTCTCATGCATGTTTTGTTTTCTCTTGTCCAAGCTCCAGCCTCCAGCGGTGCGCAGGCTGCGCTGTGTGTCTAGAAGCATTTTGGCGAAGCAGCAAGTTTCAGGGCATGTGCCGGCGGAGTGTTGGTGGCTTGGTGCTAGTACCGTACCATTTGAGAAGTTGTGGTCTCCATTTTTTATGGGCAACCGGGGTGGACTGGTGAAGCCGAGCAGCTGAAGGATGTCTAACGATAGGGTGTTGATTGGGTGGATGCGGCAGTGAGTTAGGTGCAACCGGAATTCTGGTCGGCGTTTGTGATTTGTCATTGGCAGCCTGCCACGAGGCTGGACCCGAATGAATGAATCATCGACCGAGCTGCAGATGCAACCGCTTGCATTAGGACACTCCCAACCCATACTCTGGAAGACTCTATCACAAGAAATTATATTCTCCAATGCAGATTTTTAGCATAGAGTCTATCTAATATTTCTCTCGGATCTTCTACTCCCGCTTTATTAAATAAGAGGACACATCGTGCATGCGGGCAGCCACACGGGATCTGCACCGGCTTTGTTTTGCGTGAAGACTTGGAGTCTAACTTAGACTTGTTTCTAAGGTTTCGCCCCTCTCTCATCATTAAATCGCTTGCCACATCCTCAATTTGCCTAGGTGGCAGTGTAATTAATGACTCTGGACTCTGCCATAGAGTCTGGGTTGGAAGGGCACTCCCAATGGAGTATTAATGATAGTTTCTATCTCTATTAAATGAGTTATCAACTAAGCAAAATGGTGATGTGGCAACCTAATTAATGAGGAAAGAGAGCAATAATTATAGAAATGGTTTCCTAATGAAGAAACCAAGTCTACTCTTGGCCCAATGCACAAGAAACCATGATTTTACCATTGGGGGGAAACCACTTGTTTCTATGAGATTAATGCAACACTTGTCATTGGTGGAATTCAGAGAGAGAAAGATAACACATTTATTACACGAAGACACCACCACTGTGAAAAATAGTTTCTATAGATGATTTCTTGTGTTATGGAAGACATGTTAGTTTCTTCCATTGGGACTGCCCTTATCAGCCTCCAATGGACAATATTTTTCTTTCACGTCTCATTAATACTACCTCCATTCCCAATTTGCATGTCATTTCCGACAACACAATGGACGGTACGGTTTAGGATGCGGCGGCACAGTCTGCCTCTGCTATGTGTTGAACAGTGAATGAATTGATTGATGGAGTGGGGGTGGACCCCACTATTTATGTACAGTGAAGGGGCACGCAGGCACCCTTTGGTAGGAGGGGATGCACCCGTACGGGAGAGACACACCCGTACGGGAACAACTGCCTCTTCACATTAATGATTAAGTGAATTACATAATTAGGCTAATGATCACCAATAATTATTTCTTAACACCCCCCTTGATCAATAGCTTCATGAGATCTTGATGTAATTTGACTTCAATCTTCCTTGGATTTTATCTTGTAAAACTCCTCCAAAAACCCTATGGGAAAATCTTGAGGAGAAACCAATCTGTGTGTATATGCCACTAAAACTCCTTTAAAACCCAGTGGGAAAATATTAGGAGAAAATGATATGGCATTATTGTCTTTGTTAGATATTTGTATGAGAAAACCTTTGGTAAGGAAAAACTCATATATTAGAATAATGATCTGAGGATCATGTTTGAACATCCTTCTCCAAAACCTAATAGGAAAATATGAGAAATGATTTATATCTTCTAAAAAACTCTTAGAGAAAACAGAAGATATGACATAGAATATGTCTTGTATATCACCCTTAAAACCTTAATGGAAAAATTAGGTGATATAAGGTATGGTCTTGTATTGTTGTTGCCTCATTAAAACCTTTTATGAGAAACCTTATGAGGAAAAACTCATACAGGAAAAAAAGTACACTAATCAGATGATTATTTATATAGGTTATATCAAAGAGAGTCTCCCCGTGATTCTTGCAAATCTTTGAGTTGTCTCATACCAATCCCAAAAACATATTTCTGGAATAATGATGTTGGTAATTATTTTGTGAATAAATCTGCAAGATTATCACAAGATTTAGTTTGCAAGATTTCTATCTCTCCTACTTTTTGTAGTTGATGAGGATAGAATAATTTAGGAGCCATATGTTTTGTAAGATTACTCTTTATATAACCTGCTCTCATTTGTGCAATACAAGCAGCATTATCTTCATACATTATGGTAGGGTTCATGATTGAACTTATACCACATGATTGTTGTATGTGCTTTATCATTTCGCGAAGCCACACACATTCACTTGATGCTTGAAATAATGCAATTATTTCGGAATGGTTTGTGGATGTGCCTATTAGAGTCTGTTTTGATGACTTCCATGAAATAGTCGTTCCACCATGTAAGAATACAAAACCCGTCCGAGATTTGGCTTCATGGGGATCGGATAAATAGCCAAAGACTCCGAGTATCCAATTAATGTTTTATCTTGGTTAATTTTGTAAAATAATCCAAGTCTATTGTGCCAATAAGATATCCGAAGATATTCTTAACTCCCGCCCAATGGCGTTGTGTTGGAGCAGCCGTATCTAGCTAGCAAGTTTACCGCAAATGCAATATCGGGCCCGATACAATTTGCGATATACATCAACGCCCCAATGGCACCGAGATATGGAACTTCCGGTCCAATACCTCTTCATTTTCACCGTTAGGTCCGAATTGATCTTTATCAATTTCAAGAGAGCCGACGACCATAGGTGTTTTGGATGGATATGATTTATCCATGTTGAATTTCGTAGAATCTTTTGGATATAAGCGGTATTTGGTGTACTAAAATCCCTGTTGGGAGATGCTCAAGTTGTAAACCCAAGCAAAATTTGGTTTTACCCAAATCTTTCATTTCACATTCCGTCTTAAGATGGTTGTGTGTTTCATCTATATCTCGTTGAGTTCCAATGATATTAAGGTCATCAACATATACAGATATAATACAAAATCTAGTTGAGGATTTCTTGATGAATACACATAGGCAGTCATCATTGTTGGAAAAACCCTTCTGAAGAAGGAATTCCTTTAGTCGGTTGTACCACATTCTTCCCGTCTGTTTTAAGCCGTATAATGACTTTTAAAGTTTTACACAATACATGTTGCGTGAATGATTCATGTTTGGGATATCAATTCATTCCGGAACTTTCATGTATATATCTGAATCAAGTGACCCATATAGATATGCTGTCACTACATCCATGAGATGCATGGATAGACCTTTTTGTGCTGTCAATGATATTAGATATCGAATGTTATACCACTCATAACCGGAGAATATGTTTCATCGAAATCGATGTCGGGTTTCTGCGTGAACCCTTGTGCTACAAGCCTCGCTTTGTATCTCACCACCTCGTTGTTTTCATTCCTTTTACGGACGAAAATCCATTTTGATCCCACAGGAAAAATATGACGAGGAGTAGGTATCACTGCGGAGAATACCCCTCGTTTCTTGAGCGAGTCTAATTCCGCCTTGATTGCTTCCTTCCATTTGACCCAGTCGGAGCGCCTGATGCACTCTGCCATGGACTTAGGTTCTGGATCAATGCGAAGTTCACTTGCAATCTTAGTGGCAAAGTAAATGTCGACATTTGTAGTCTTTCTATTGTATGATTCTCCAGAATCAATATAATTAATGGAAATTTCTTGTACCCCTTGTGACTCATCATGATTTCCCACAACGATAGAGTCTGGGTCTTCCGATGTCCTAGCACTTATATTATTTTGTGCACTTGTGCTAGGTGTGTGATGTATCTGTTGAACATCCATATTATTTGGATTTATAATATCCAATTGGTGTCTGTCAACTTGATGTTGATCCGCATTCTATGTTGTGGAAGTGACCTTCCTAGTTTTTCGCGGAGGCTTTTGTATAGCCTTATCCTTTGTTGCGGCCTCTCCCCCTCCTATTTTGATTTGGGAGTTCTTGAGTAGGAATCTCTACTCTTTCGGTACATTTGCGGCAGGATTATGTGATTTTGTGACACACTTATAATCGGTAAATGCTTAGCGCGATTATTCGCAATGTTTTGCAAATTGATAATTTTCTGAACTTCACGTTCAGATTCTATAGTACGTGGATCATAGGACTAGATACATGTGGTATTCCAATTTATTTCCTGGCATTCTGTTTGGTACTTGTCTCCCTCTAATGCCGGAAAATTGTCCTCATCGAAGATGTAATCAGCATACCGGGCAGTAAATAAATCCCCCGTAAGGGGTTCAAGGTACTTAATGATTGACAGTGATTTGTACCCTACATATATCCCCAATTTTCTATGGGGGGCCATTGATGTACGCTGCGGTGGTGATATCGTTACGTATACAACGCAACCGAATTTTCGCAGATGGGAAATACTTAGTTGATTTCCACATACTAACTGCAATGGGGAAACCGTGTTGTATGCAGTAGGTCTTATTTGAATCAAATCAGTGGCGTGAAATACCACATGACCCCAACATGATGTTGGTAGATTGCAATATGTAGTAATGGTCTAGCAATTAACTTTATTCTCTTGATAAGAGATTCAGCTAATCTATTTTGTGTATGTACATATTGAACAGAATGTTCCACATTTATGCCTAGAGCCATACAATAGTCATTGAAGGCATGTGAAGTAAATTCAGCGGCATTGTCCATCCTGATGGTTTTGATAGCATATTCAGGATGATGTGCTCTTAATTTGATAATTTGAGCAATGAACCTTGCAAAAGCATGGTTTCTTGTAGATAATAAACATACATGGGACCATCTAGTAGATGCATCAATAAGTACCATGAAGTACCTAAATGGTCCAGTTGATGGATGTATAGGACCACAAATATCTCCTTGAACACGTTCAAGAAATTGTAGTGGTTCAGCCTTTATTTTAAGATAAGAGGGTCTTAAAATTAATTTTCCCGTGGCACATGCGGTGCACACAAAGTCCGATGGCTTGGGAAATTTTGAAGTGTTTAATTTGTGACCAATTGAATTGCCGATAATTTTTCTCATCATCCCTATGCTGGGATGACCAAGGCGATCATGCCAAATCTTGAAGACATCAAGATTTTGAAAAAAATTACCTTGTATGCAACATGTAGTACGGGTTTGATGTATGTGTAATACAATCCTGATGATAGTGAAGGAATTTTCTCAAGCAGTCGCTTGTTATATCTGTCATGTTTAGTGATGAATAGATATTCATCTTTGTTGTCATTATTTGTTTCTACATGGAAACCATTGCGACGGATGTCTTTGTAACTCAATAAGGTACGAGTTGAATCGGGATACAAGAGTGCATCCTCAATTACTATTTGAGTATCCATAGGAAGAACTATTGTGGCTCGTCCTGAACCAACAATTATAGCATCGCGTCCCGCGATGGTTGTGACATTTCCTTTACTCTTTTTGAGAGTTTGGAAATATTTAAGTTCTCTGAGTATGGTGTTAGTTGTGCAACTATCCACCAAACAAAGTTATTCCTCCATTTGGATTGTTCCCGTAGGATAATCTAGAATGAGTAAAATAAATTATAAGTTTTGGAACTCATAGATTATACAATACATACTTTATTCAATAATATCATAAGTAGCATATATCTTACAATATTATGTGACAACAATTATTACATAAATATGGCTATAGAACGAAGTTCTTTGAAACTATAGAACGAAGTTCTTGTCGCGGAGCATAAAACTAAGACATGTCTCCGAACACGTCATTGGATGGTCCATCCACAAGCATGTTGTCGGTATCGTCGATGCTATCGATCATCATGTCGTCCGTGCCGAAGAATTCGTCCAACTGCATTGGATCTTTCTCCTTGTTGTGTTCCGCGGGAACATCCTTGGAGCAACCGGCATCCGGAGTGTGAGTAGTGAAGTGTGCTTCAAACTTGTCCCCATGAACTTGCTTTCCAACATGCTTCTGGTAGAGATAAACCAAATGCTTAGCAGTGTGGCACTTTCTAGTTGTGTGATTGTGACAACCACACCTCTGACAAGCTTGAGAGTTGTCATGAGCATTATTTTTCTTAAAAGTGTCCTTGTTGTTGCTAGGACCCTTGCCTTTCTTAAAATTCTGCTTCTTCCATTTCCCCCTTGAATTTCCTTTTGAATTTCTTGCCACTGAACTTTTTATTATTATTATTATGAGCATTGAAATGTACTTTCAGCAGAGGTGCTGCACCCACAAGGCGCATTTGATGATTCTTTGTTAAGAGCTCATCATGCTTTTCTGCTTGGAGTAAATCATATATTAAGTCAGAATATTTAGTATACTTGTGGCGACGGTATTGCTGTTGCAATATCCTGTTAGCAGGGAGAAATGTAGATAGAGTCTTTTCTATCATTTCTGCATCATCCAAAGGTTGATTGCAAAATCGAAGCTTGGTACAAATCTTGTGGACAGCAGAATTGTATTCTGCAACCGATTTGAAATCCATGAGACGGAGTAGTGACCACTCCCGTCTTGCTTCGCGTAATTACACCTTGTTGTTGATTATAGCGTTCTTTGAGAGAGTCCCAAAGTTTCTTAGGACCATCTTCCATCATGTATTCTGCTTTGAGGTCATGGTGGAGATGGTGTCGTAGAAAATGCAAGGTTGCAAACTTTTGTGCCTCTGGGATAGGATTTTGTGGATTAGGTTCATTAATTGTATTAATGAAACCTTTTTTGTCGTTAGCACAATCTTGACATCCATAGCCCGGGTTAGGTAATTACTACCATCGGCAGAAGCAAGTTCGGTGAAGTCTTTATTGATTAATTTAGCCATTTTCCTACATGAAAGAACCATGTATAGTATTGATTTACTGATGTAAATTTGTGTTATAAAAGTAGGCAAAATATATATGTAAGATGATTCTTACAAAATTAAGGTATATGATTTTTTTATTAATTCCTGTAGGAATAAATTTGACTTGATAGTCATTTATAGGAAATTTTGGATATACACTTTGAAGGTAATCATTATAAAGATGTAGACTTCACAATGATGAGCAAAAGCTGCCTAAAAGCGCGGATCTCAGGGCAAATAAGCTCTTAGTAAGAACTTATCGCAGCCAGCACCTAGGTCACATCACCTTGTGTTATTCCAAATTATGTGTATAAACCTTAATTTTAATTTTGCTTGATATTCTACATGATGTAGAGAATTGATTTTTAAACCGCGCAAAAATTATTGCATAAGAATTGTTCTAATACCTAGAAATGATCTACGGATCATAAACATGAAAAATTACTGCGGTAATTATAACATTTAAATTACATAGGAACATATACCGGATGGTACAAATAATATTGTTTGTCACAACATAAAAATTACAGAACAATTCGAGGTCTAAAACATAAATATACAACACCAATAAGTCTGAATATATAAAGGATAAAAGCCTGAGGGCTAAATTTAAGTTAAGGGGTTTTTCTGGACTTTTTGAAAGTTCAGGGGGGTCCAACGGACTTCTGGGAACAGAGGAGTTGTAGGCCTGCGGGTTATTGACGGCCTATGGGCCGGTGTGGCCTACGAATGGCCCATGGGGGAATCTGGGCGCGGCCCAGTCCAGCCCACCACGGCCGGCCGCATATAAAAGAAGGAGAGGGAGGGGGTTGCGGTTAGGGTTACCCCTAACCTGCTGCCGCCCCCTGGTGCCTGATGCAGGAGCGCCCAGAGGCGATGCAGGCGTCGCCGGCGCGGTGGTGGCCGGCCGGCCGGCCGGTGGTGGCCCCCGTCGGCGGATCCGCCGGTCCTTGGTGTGGCCGACCGCTTTTCTCCCCCCTTCCTTTCTTGGTGTTGTCCCGCCGCCCCCTGTTCGCCGGCGTGCGCGCCGCCCGCCCTCCGGCCCGCCGTTAGTTGCGGGGAAGGAGAGCTCCCGGGCGGCGGGGCTCCGGTGTGCCGCGCCGGATCCCCCGAGCGGCGGTCGACGGCCCCCACGCGGCGGCCGAAGATGTTCACGCGGTTGCGGCCGCCTCGGGGGTCACCGACATCGAGGAGGAGGACGGAGCACCGCCGCAGCCGCCGTGGTCCCGGCCATGAGGCTGGGGCGTGCGACCGTCGAGGATCCGACGAGGCCGGGTGACGTGGTGGCGGCCGTGAAGGAGTGAACGGTCGCCGGACCGGCCTGAGGGCCGAAACCGGCGTTGATGTCCACCGGTGCCGTCGTCGGTCCAGGTACGTTTAGGTCGGGGATGACCCCAACTCCTACCACTTGTGTTGCAGGGCGGCGAATGCAAACGACGTGGCGGCGGCGAGGTTGCTCCTCTGGAGGTGTCGGCGTCGGAAGACGCTGTGCCGCCGGTGATGGGCTGCGGGAGGCAAGTGCGGCTGTGTACGGCGGCGTGGAGGAGCGGCTGCTGCTAGCGGCCCGTGAAGCACGGCGTGGTGGAGGGGACCTTGGTCCACGGTGGCCACGGAAGCGGCGGATTCGACCTCCACGTCGACCACGGCGGCGGCCATGGCGTGCACCATGAGTGCAGAAGAAGCAGCGACCTCGGTGTGTTTTGATGGGCATGACTAGATAGGTAGCATAGGCAGTTTCTACTAGTCGAAATGGGGGATCCATTTTTGCTAACCTTGGGAGGGATTCCGGCGAGAACGCCGGTGAGGCTTCTGGCCTCTGGTGTGCGTGCGTGGTTGCTCAGGAGAGCATGCGTGCGTGATAATGTGTTGAACAGTGAATGAATTGATTTATGGAGTGGGGGTGGACCCCCACTATTTATGTACAATGAAGGGGCACGCAGGCACCCTTTGGTAGGAGGGGACGCACCCGTACGGGAGAGACACACCCGTACGGGAACAGCTGCCTCTTCACATTAATGATTAAGTTAATTACATAATTAGGCTAATTATCACCAATAATTATTTCTTAACACCAAAAATTAACAGAAATCAAAATAGCAACATAGAAAGTATACTAATACATCATTTGCCCCAGTCGAACTGATGAAATAGTATGGATCAATATCGTCATCGCTAATCATTTGGCCTTTGGCCTTTGCAGCCCATAGAGTATCTGTCTAGCCACATTTACACATTTCGATCATCTACAACTCATAGAGTTCTATCTAGCAATATATTACACATTACGATCAAGATTTCTAACTACCAAACATTTAAAATGGTAGCCTGAAATAATAATCTGAATAAGCCTACTAAGTACTGAGCAAGTTCAAGGCACCTCTTTCTCACGCTACACATCTAGATATCCTCACCGGAACTGCGAATGAATCATATAATAAAGATATCAGAAAAGTAAATGAATAGAAAAAAATGATAGCAAACACAATGTGGCATGTCATCTGAATTCCAGGATGAGTAGCATATTATTTGAACCGAGCTCACCTCTGCAAAGACTGCAAGCGCACAAAAGAGCAAGCTTCAGGTACCATGAGACAGCAACGACAAACTCTTTGCACCGCAGCCTAAAATGACACGTGAATCAGCAATTGCATTACTCAATTTCACCAATCATAGTGTAGACCGAAATATAAAGCAAATATGTGCTACAGGTCTATCTGAGACAAGCCTGAAATGACACGAGAGTCAACAACTGCATTACTCAATTTCACCAATCATTGTGTAGTGCATCTTCTCTAGTGAAAGTACAAAGGTTCCTGTCAAAGTACCAAAATATATTCTTTTATACCTCCCAAAAACCGAAATATAAGGCAAATGTGTGCTACAGGTCTATCTGAAACACACGGGTATTTTCAACAAGAAAAGAAGATTGTCAACTCTATTTCTCTTTATTTTTGTCTGAACCCTGAACCAATCTACATCCACCAGAGACAACAAAACAATAATAAGAGTGCTATATCAAGTAAGGAAATTGAGCTCACCTCTACAAGACTATAAGCACTCACAAGAGCAAGTGCAACAACTTCAAGCTCAAGACAACAACTTCAAGCTTCAACCACCATCAGATAGCAACTACGAACTCTTTGCAACACAACCTAAAATGAGAGGAGAATCAGCAATTGCGTTACTTAATTTCACCAAACCAAGTGTAGTGTATCTTCTCTAGCAAAACTACAAAGGTTCCTGTCAAAACACCAAAATATATTCTTTTTACACCTCCCACAAACTGGAATACAAAACATTTGTGCTGCATCACACACAAGCATTTTCAGCATGAAAGCCAGGTTGTTAACCCTCTTGTTTTTAATCCCAATCCTGAACCATTCCACATCCACCAGAGACAACCCAAATGCAGGAAACATGTTATCCATACTAACAAAGACCTACGCAAAACAAAAGGCACACCACCATTGGTTCCACATCCACCAAAGACAATTAAGTCTCAATCCATGTTCTAGACCATGTTTAAAAGAACAACAAAAGAAGCTACAATGGCAAACTATTAGTTGTCAGTTTACCCATCAAAGAAGGATCCAATGGCATTTTACCATCAAAGAAGATACATTGTGAACTTACCAAGAAAGATTTCTACCCCAGCTGCCGGCCAAAACCTGCAGACCCAGCATACAAAAGTTAGAGTTCACATTCGACCACAAGTGTGAGCAAGTGTGCTAAAAAAAGTTTGAGCACAAGTTAAAGAAGCAAGCAGTCCTGATTGGATCCAAAAAGTTTAAACGTTGCTGCACGAAACAACCCTCCTCCCGAGTCTCATGTACACAGTCAAACTTCTAAGGTATACAATACAACAGTTTTTTTGAAGAAAAGACCAAATAATAATTTGATTGATAAATTAGGATCATTATGAATGAAGTTGTTTTTATATAAAAAAGAGGCTATGAGGGTTGTGCAAATATCTGTACTACTCTAAACCTGAGCTTGAGGCATCTAAAGAAATCATATACAGAAAGGCATCAAAACTAAGTGAAGCATTGCAACATCCAAAAAAATTGTTCAAGGCTGACTCTTTCAGCATTTTCTAGTTCTTCAAAATACTTAGTAATATAATGTTCTTGCATTTCCAACTCTAGAAATAATAGAAATTATATAAACCTCCTACACAATTCTGTTACGACTCATGTATGTCACTGAATGTTGGTCCCCATCTTTAACCATCTATTATTAGCGCATCCAATATTAAGAAAGAACCGGGAAGAAAGCAAGCATGGATTGAAAAGAATGTATCTGGTGATGGAATTCAATTTTCTTCATAAACCTTACATATTATTTCAATTTTCAAAGCATAACTCTCTCATGTACAGACAACCCATCTCTATTTATCTAGATTAGATATGAACATAATCAACTGAGCAATAGGTAGAATAGTGTGAACTTGTTGCCTGCACAGCAGCAACACGTACAACAACACAAAGGAATTAGCCAAGAAGACGTGGCGCACATGGATCTCCTACCCAAAATTTCATGTGCTCTTGTGCATTCTAGAACATCAGTACAAAGGTGCGTTACCTCGAACACCTCATGCGTGTCATGGAAGCCACTGCTAGAACAGCAAAGGAGCAGCGGTCGCGCTATCCAGCATGCTTCCTACGCCCAGTATGTCACCTTCCCTTGCTGTCTTACTTGCTCCGCGGGCTCAAATATGAGTCAGGGAAAGAGATGGACATGAGAGTAGAGAAAGAATGAAGACCGAACGGAAGAGAGGCAGAGAGAGAGGGTGCGGGGGACTCACTTACGTGGGTGGACGAGTGCTACTGTGCTAGTCTGCCATTGACGAGCGAATTCGGCGTGCTGGGCGGTGCTTGCCCCTGTGCTTGAGCTGGAGGACGTGCTGCAGTTCGAGCTCGACCGGGAGCACGTCGCCACACCGCCCCTTCACCACCAGCCGGGACTGACTCGCCGCGATGTGCCTCTGTTGTGTCGCCTGCCTGCCACTCCAGGCCATAGTAGCCCGTGCTGCGTCAGATCTGGGCAATCGTGCCCTCCCTAGCACTGGTCGTCCCCAACCCAGCCGAATCAAGCTCTAGGCCGTTGCGGCGTCCAAGCTCGGGGTAGGATCGGGGATCCTAGGCGGCGAGGCCGTGCCCGGGGGGCAATGCGGTGACCTGCATCATGGGAGCTGTCATCTTACCCATCGTCGTCGAGGACGCGATGTCGACTTCCATCATGGATGAGGGCGCGCGAAGGAGTAGAGATGCATGCAGCGGTCGTGGATCTGGCCTGTGGAGCTCCAACTCGTGGCCGGCCGGGAGCACTCGACCGCGCCACCCCTGCTCGCCGCTCCTGGGCCGCCTTGACCGGATCCACCCCTCCAGTGGGCCGCGGGAGCGGCGGCCGAGGAGTAGGAGAGCGGGTGGGGTCGGGAGAGGGTGGCGACGCCGCGTGGGGTCATGGCCAGACGGGAGCGCTCGCCCGCGAGGCCCCTGCTCGCCGTTCCGGGCCGCCTCGGTCGGATCCGCACCTCTGGTGGGCTGTGGGAGTGGCATCGGGGGAGGAAGAGAGCAAGGTGAGGAGAGGGATGTTGGGGGGGAGGAGAGAGCACGAGGAGAGGGGAGCGGTGGGGGAGGGAACTGAGCTTACGGTTCGGGGCGGGCATGTGCGTGTGGGGTGGGGGTATTAGGTGGACGGTAGGGTGGTGGGAGGGGGTCTTCGCAAAACACCTCGAGGGGGTACTTCTGAAAACGACACAACTCTGTACTTTTCTCTCCTGTATGTAGAAATAATGTTTTATTAGAGGTCTTGTACGAAAATATTTGAACGTGGATGTCATGCGGACCTGGACGCGCTGGACTCAACAACGATTCATATTAAAGCGGATGGTTTTTCTGCAAAATTGCCGGCGCGCTGCGGGAGGCTTGCAGATGGTGACGTGTCGAGCAGCAGAGAGGCCACCGATGCCTCAATTCCTCTGGTGCCGAGAATGGGGTTGGGTCTTTCATATCTCCGATTATACTATATTCTTTTTGTAAGTAAAAGGCAGGAGTCCTGCTATAAGTATTATACTATATGGTGACTACAGTCTGAGGAAATAGGCCCGCCCCTACGATTGTGAGACGAGAGGGACAGACGTTGGTGGGTCCGGGGTTGGCCTGTGCCGTGTACGAAATCGTGCCCCCGCGGACTTCACAGGGCGGTCAGACGTCAGCCAGCCAGCCCGGTTCAAGTGGATCGCATTCCGCTGAAGAATTGCGCAAAGCCCAAATGTACAGTAAAGCCCAACTAAAGCAACAGGTGTGTGCGTGCGTGCGTTACCCGCGAATCCGCCCGCAGGCCCAAAAATCGTCAATTGGAGGGCGCCGGCCCGCACCGAGCGCGCCTCGGTTTCGTCGGCGCAGGAAGCGAAGATTATCAGATCGGCCGGCCGCGCGACCGCCGACCGACCAGCGCACGAACCATCGTGCGCCGCCGCCGCGCGTGCTTCGACAGGGCGTGCGCGTGGGCGGCCGGACGGACACGGGCTCTTTCTTTGCGTGGTACCGAGACTTGGATCCGTGCCGCGTCGAACCTTCAGTCGTCGATCGTCCTGGACAACAGTCTATGTAGCAAGTAGGTACTACGTCGCCATGGCCCCTGAGCTCCGAGGCGTGCACGAAGGAAAGCTGCTGCCAATTGCCATTCCCTTGACGCCCGGCGCCCAGCCCGTAGCAGCCTGAGTCGGACGCACTCACGCACACGACCACAAGCAAGACGACAAGTTCAAGAAACACCCTATGGCTGGGTCCCCAGTCATGCGCCGCCCACTTGACGTCAAACATGGTAAAATTGGTAAGGGTCCAAGGGACACCACTATTAGTTCAAAAAAAAGGGACACCACTACACCAGTGACCAGTCCCACCGAGTCCCACCTAGTACGGTCTACGGGTTCCCTTTGCTCTCGGTTGCCTCCACGCAAAGGCAGAAAAGCCACAAACCGACCGTCGGGTTCCATCAGCGCCCGAGTAGTACCATCTGTGTGTAATTTCTACGCGAGCTCGCTTGTCGCCATGCTGTAGGGAAACGTGACGGAAGAGGAAGAAATCCATTCCGCCAGGCAGAGGCATGGGCAGGACGGGGACCGAACAAACCCGCTCCGTGCAGCACACGGGTGCAGTAGCACCGAGCCACCGAGGTCCGCCTCCATTTTCCTTCTGCTCCAGCTCTCGCTCACTCCACCCTGCTCCGGGACTGCCCGCCGCTCCCACCCACCGTCGCGGTCCCATTCCCAGCCCAGAGAGCCGCGGCCATCTGGCCATGTGAATAGTGCGAACCATGGATCCGGTGGGGCAGCACGCAGCAGACAGGGGGCGCAGGCTCGCACCACCGGCCCACCGTCCACCGCAGCAGGGCGGCTGATTTGTTTACGGCTTCGCCGTCACCGGTTGTTAACCACCCTGCCGGGCTTCTCACGCTGCCACGTGGCCGGCAGATCCGCCCGCCTAGCCTCGCCTCCTCGACCCGGGCGCGCATGTGAGGAACTTGCTGCTTCGCGCATTGCTTACCGTGCCCCAAGAGGCCAAGACGACGACGACCGCACGGTCAAAACCGGTCCTGCCGACCGACCCCGGCGCGATGCGGTCGAGCACTAGGGGGCTAGGGGCACTCGAGCAGGCCCCGCGCGGGGACGGGGATCCCACACGACGGCGCCGCCATGTGCGCGCGCCTGCCCGCAATCGGGATCTCGCCACCATTGCTGATTTGCTGGTGCCTCTGGCGCTCTCGCCGCGCGCGCATGTACAGCGTGAAGCAACAACTCGCGAGTGCGCGCTCGGTCCAGGGTTTACCTTACCGGTCCGGGCAACCGAACCGCTGGCCGTCGGTAACGGTTTACCGCCGGTAAGCCGCGGTTACCGCTCATTATCGAACAAATTCAAATTTTCAAATCCGCGCCGCCAGTTAATCGGTTCGGCACCGGTTTACCGATCGGTTTGGACCGGTTACCGATCGGTTAGGCCGGTAAACCGCGGCTAGACACAGAAAAACCGACGATGCATTTGTGCTTCTCCGGTGATGAATTAATGAAAATATTAGCATGTTTTATGCATAACTTAATGTAAAGAACATCACAAAAACCCACCATAGGAGAAATAACATAGTTTTGCATACAAACAATGTCATAGTAATAATTGTGCATACAATACCATAATAATAGTGCTAATCGTGCATACAAATACAATACCAAAGTCATAGACTCATAGTAATAAAAGATCAACGCCGTAGAAATGGGAAGACCCCCATTTGGGTCGCCATACGGTACTCGGCGGTGGACATGACATTCAAACCTTGCACTCTAAGCGACTCGGCCTTGTAGTCTTGCCAACTTTGCCCCGTCCACGGCGTCGTCGTCGCCATTCTTTGAAGTAACATATTGTAGAAATGTGGATCTTCCCATTCGTACACCCATCTTGTCGGTGGCCGCGTGCTAATGTCGGCCCGTAATAATGAAAAGTCCGGGAGCCGGAGGTATCGTCGTACGAGGAAGAAGAGTACCGAGGGAGTGTCGTAGTCGTCGGTCCAACCGTTCTCCTCTCGCGATTCCGTGCTCCATGGTCTTGGTCCCGAGTAGCATGTGTGAAATCGGTCTCCCCCGCATTGAAGCATACATCACAATTAGTACTCATAGTCGAAACAAGAGTGCATATTAGGTTTCAATGTATACCGTGAAACAAATAACACCACCACCACTAGCACCAGCACCATCACCACCACCACCACCACCACCACTACCACCATCACCACCGTCACCATCACTATCATCACCATCACCGTCATCAGCCGAGCTGCTGTCCTCTGACTCCTGATACGGTGGACTACGCTGACCATCGCCATCATCAGTGGAGGTGTCGCTGTCCACTGGAATTGTTGTTGTTTTGCCTTTTCCCCGTTGACGCTTCGGGTCACCCTTCTTAGGCCCCTCCTGAAACTTCCTCTTCCCAAGGTGACTGTCTCCCACCACTCTGCGTGCCCAATCACTGATGCAATCATCACCCGTAGTGTCACGTAGATCAGAGGGGTCTACGTGATCACTGACAAGATGAGACGGTAGAGGGACGTCTCTGTCATCATCATCATCCTCATCCAAAACTGGTTCTTGGTTAGATCTACCATATTCAAACCATTCCCGAACCGGATGGTGCTCGTCATAGAATGAGAGATGGGCAAGTTGGTCAACAAAATCACCTTCATCATGACTTGGGGTGGAGACATCCTTCGGCTCGAGGCGAAGGTTGTAGTTCACATAGACAAGCTTGTTCGGTTTCTTGTGCGTCAAGCGGTTGCGAACCTTTGTATGCGGCAAGGCAAAAGTACTCCGCTTACGCTCGCATCCACTTGAAGACACACATTGGGAAACAAGCCTCACGACAAGCCACGTAGCGCCGGGGGCGCTTGAGCCGAACATCATCCACCAAGATCTTGCGGGTGCAAGTGCAACCGAATTAGTGACCAAAATATTTGAAATTTGCAACGAGAGAAACAACAATGGCGTACGGAGGTTCTCTTACAAGGGCTTGTCCTAGGGTCAACCGCCGCCCTTCTTGCCATATCGGTGCCAAACTCGCCAAGCTTCGGCGAAACACCTCGCCTCCCGCAATGCTTGCACGGCGGTCCGGACATCCGTCATGCTCTGAAATGTATCCTTCAGGGACCGAAACATTTCTGGAGTTGGATCCATCATAAAAGCATGCCTTGGATGTAAGCAAGCGGGCCGCAAAACATAAATCATTTCAAATATTCAGAAACAATGCATGTGGAGAGTAGAGATTCAAAAAAGAGGAGTAATACAATCTTACCTGAACCAACATATGTGCCCCAGTACACATCACGAATCCTATTGTCCAAAATCTCCTTGTACTCATTCCAAGTGTGAACATTGGAGCCAAAGTAAGACTCCAACTCCGCTTTCATCCATTGGAAGACCATCACAACATCTCCCATGTTGGGTTTCTTGTCCCGATCGGCCGAATCGTAGCATCTTGTAAATTGGTTCAACTTGTCTTGATGATGTAATCCATTCCCTCCCAAAACTCGATACTTGATAACCTCACTTGCGCAAATCGTCCTTCGGCGGTTTTGGCCCACTTGCTATCTAAAAACGCCGGAGATGTCATCCATCGCATGAATCTATCACGTTTGCGATGTAGGCTTTCCAAGAACATATAGTTAGTCCCAAATCGAGTACAATTCTTCGGCTCTCGATAGGTGGATGGCACGCTCCAATTGAGCCTCCTCCTCATCTTCGCAAGTAGGATAGTTTCCCTCGGCTGCAACCGCCTCCTTTCTCAACCTCTCTTTATTCCGTTCATACGTAGCCTTTTTAGTCCTCTCAATCTCACGCTGAAAGTATTCCCGCACAGGTGGTGGCACATTCCTGCAATGGACCACACCGGGTCCCTCTTCCGACCAAATGTTGTTTGAACCTAGTCGCACCACCTCCACTTTTCCGCATATGACAATAGTTGCATCGCCATCCGGGGTGTTGATTTTCACCGTGTTCCCACACAACATCTCTAGATGCCATTTTGTATCTGCAAAAATGGACAACACACACAAACTAATCACATGAATCATATAAAGTTTTAAACAACATGTCTAAAATCAAACCTAAAATCTACACCCTAAATCAAATCATATCTACCTCCTCAATCAAACCCTATCTACATCCTAAATCAATTCCTATCTACATCCTAATTCAAACCCTATATACACCCTAAATCAAATCCTATCTACATCCTAAATCAAACCCTATCTACACCCTAAATCAAATCCTATCTACATCCTACAACAAATCCTATCTACAACCTACATCCTACAACAAATCTAATCTACAAGCAATAAACTTACCTCGCGCTCGGTAATCCGTAGATCCGCGGCGGTAAACCGCGCGGCCGGGTCGGTAAACCGACGCAGCCCGCTCGGCTAACCGATGCGCCGGCTGGGACCCGCGCCCGGCGCGGTTTACCGCGCTAACCGAGCGGTAAACCGCCGGCGGCGGCTTGCGCGCGGCGGCGGCCGCGCGGCCGCGGGGGGGGGGGGGGAGCGGACGGGGGGCGGAGGGGGGCGGCGGAGCTCTGCGGATGCCTAGCATCGGTCTGGGGCGGCTTTTGACCCCCCCCACCGGTTGGGCCTATGTGGGCCGAGCCGGGCCGCCTCCTTTTTTTCTTTTTTTCTTTTTTGGTTTAACTTCTTTTGGTTGAAATTTATACTAAACGAACTAAGTTTGCAACAAATTTGACACCATTAGACTCCATAAATCACGAAGTATTTTTAGGGATTTTTTTCCACAATTTTCATTTTTTGAAATTCAAATTCAAAAACCCTAACCCTAAGCGTTGGTAACCGTACGGCACCGTAACCGGTCCCCGTGCCGGTAAGGCGGTGCTACCGCGGTAAACCGGCCGGTTACCAACGGTAAGTCTAACCCCGGCTCGGTCCCTCTCCCTCTGCCCCCCGTCCCCGTCCTAGCCGCGGCGGCACCACCACCTCCGCCCTCGAACAGAGGCACGTCTGGTCTGTCTCCCTCCTCTGGCTCTATCACGTCGGCGGCAGGGCCCATTCCAAGCGGGGCAAAACCTCCTCCAGCTCGACCCCGGCCGCCCCACCGCGCGGCGCATTCACGACCCTGCCACGCCGAGACGGGGCACCCGCGCGTCCGCTACGCCTACGCTGCCGTTCCTAGGGTCATCTATCCCAGCAACTAGCACGGCTCGTGACGCCGCCGTCCGCGGACGACGACTTGGAAGGACGACCGAGCCGATCTGATAGGCGTCACGGTGTTGGGTGGAAATCATGGCCGAAGCGTGGACGTCGACACAACAGCCCCCTAAGTCCTTCCCCTCCCTTCGCTTGCTATACGAGGCTACTTCTACTACTAAGGCTAGGAAAGAAAATGCGAAACACTCAACAACACAGTAAAGAAACAAGGAAATACTCAGCTGACCGAAGACCGAAAGGCAAGCCGTAGCCTTCGGTGCTCTCTTCTCATTACAGTGTGTCCGTTTCATTACAAGGGGTTCACTATCTATAGGAGACCCCTGGGTATAGTCATTTGCCTCAATTACACCTTTTCCGTTCCTGACAAACGGCTTTAAACACTTTACAAGGGTATAACAGTAACTCCACGCGTTGTACAGGCCTCCAGCGTGTCTTCGTACGGTCGAAACACCTTTACACGTGGCACCCCTTGTCTCCGCCTCGTGCGGTGCCCTCTTTACACGTTGGCGGCAGCCACGTGTCCAGGAGCGTCGCACCTTCGGTACCGAAGCAGCCTTGGGTCCAGCTTCGGTCGCGTCGCACCTTTCCGGACATCCCGCCCGTGCCGCTGCTAGCCCCGGATGCGATGTTCCCGGCCGGCGCGCAGTGCTTCTGGCCCTCTCGAACCTTAGTTGACGAAGTACAGCCATCTGTGCCTTCGGTGCCGAAGGCTGGCACCGCCGCGAAGGACCATCCCTGCGCAACAAAACTCACGTGACATGAGTAGCATTAGTGTTTCCGTCAAACCCATGGTGCAAAAGTCTCTCTCGCGTGACCGAAACCGCGCGCGAGCCGAGATCGTCGCCCGGCCGACGTGGGCGAGGCTTCCGAAGGCCTTCTTCCCCAACGGTAGCCCCTCGTCAGTGAGGGCCGTCCCGACCTCAAGATGGGCCGAACTTATGATCAACCCTTCTCGGGGTGAAGAATGGGCTTCGGAACTCCCCCGGACGGCCCACGCTGACGCAGATCCGAGTAAAAGACATGCGCCGCCCTTTGAGAACTTTGCCGTTGTGAGAAGTTGTTAGCGGCGTAAAACGGTAAATTCGATCGTCAACGCGCGATTATCGGGGCTCATTTACTATAAAAAGGGTCCGGTCCTTGGGCTGCCCCACTCCACGGCCGCAACCCTTAGCTACGACGCTCGAGAGCTCCGAAGGTACCGCTGTAAGATTTCCTCCAGCCCCTGCTGCTTCTGTTTTCACTCCGTGCTTAGATAGCACTCATGGCGCCGAAGCGGAGACGCGATGCTGTCGCGAGGGAGATTGCGAAGACGTACACATTCGGTCGAAGCCAGATCGACAAGACCGACGTGGACTCGTTGGTGAAGAATCGTATGGTCGGGGCCGGCCGAGCCCTTGGCCGGGAAACTGTACCGCGGCCGCGGGACAACGAAGTCGTCATCTTCCGCGACTTGCTGTATGTGGGGCTTCGTTTCCCTCTACACCTTGCCGTCGTTGACATACTCCGGTATTTCGACATCTACTTGCACCAACTCACTCCAAATGTCATCCTACGCCTATCGGTGTACATGTGGATATGTCGGACGACGAAGATCAAGCCTTCCGCCGAAGGGTTCGCTTCGGCGCATCAGGTACATCACCAGCGGCGGACAGTCTTCGAGGAAGAGGGGGACCAATCTGTGGAGGACTGCCAGTTCGGTTGTCTGAATTTTTCGTATAAGTCCGGCGTGGTAAGCCCTGTGACCGCGTATCGGAACAAGTGGCCCTCGGACTGGCAACAACATTGGTTCTACTACACGGTGAGCCCCCCTTCTTCCGGAGGGTCTCATCTGCTGGCCACGAAGGACCCGCCCCCCCTTCACGAGTCCTACGCCAAGAACCCCTCGTGCCCCGAAGGCGACGAGTTCGTGATAATGCTTCGCCGGTTCGCGCGCAAGTACAATACACGCGACATCGTGGAAGAGTATCGTAGCATCCCGGTGTGCCCACTGGTGGACGGCTGGTCCGTGGCCGATGACGAGTGGGCGGGCGACATCGGGGGTATTCCCTGCCCCAATTGGACGAAGGTTTTTGGCTTCACCTCTGACCGTGAGTTATTTTGCGTCCTTCGGTGGATTTCGCCTTTCGCTATGTTTCGGATGTTTGAGTTGCTGATCGCCTGAGATTTTTTGTCTGCAGTGCTGAAGAAGAGGAAGGTGGAAGCTCATGGGGACTTCATCCTCGGTCATGTCTCGCCGAAGGAGTATAAGGACACTGTCGCGGAGCTGAACGGATCTCGGACGAACCGAGTATTCGAGTTTTTCAAGATTAACCCCCCTGAACGCGTCGGGTTTGCCAAGCATCGCGAGGCAGCCGAGAAGAAAGCCACAGCGCTTGCTGCCACCGAAGCGGACGCTGAGGAGACGGCGACTTCGCCGCGCGCTGCGCCGAAGAAAACCGGGAGGCGGGCGCTCTCGGGCCGCGCCACTGCTACCGCCGAGGGGAAAGCCCGGAAGAAACGCGGCGGGCGGCCGGCAGACTCGCCCCTATCACCCAAGAGGACCCGGATCGTGGATGTTGAGACCGGCCTCGTTGGGGACGTGATTGCCGTCGTGCCACTGCGCTCGGCCGCACCTTCGGCGGGAGCTGGGGGGATCGTCGGGCCACTGCTTGTCCCCCTCAGCCCGAAGGAGAAAGATAGCGATGACGACAGCGATGTTCGCATCGTGTCCTCCATTGGTGACGCTCCCCGCAAGCCGAGCCCCGTCGCCCTCGGCGCCGAAGCTCCGCGCGACAAGGACGAATCCAGCTCCACCTCCACCAGCTCGTCCGACACGTCCTCTGATGGTACTGAACAATCCGCCTCCCTTTCGGCCCCTGCTACCGAGAAAGATGATATCATCGCCGAAGCGGAGGAAGGAGAAGATGAGGAGCCCGAAAGAAGCAGCTACCGGGTGACGCCTGAGGAGCCCCGAGCCGCCGTTGTCCGTCTCCAAGTTCCCGCCGAAGCCAAGCTGATTGGCGGGAAGACGATTCGTTTCCTGGGCCTGATGAGTGGGGGGCACGAACGCCAATTCCTGGAGGAGGCCAGGGCAAGCTTCGCTATTCCTCATGAAGAGGAGCACTTCGGGAAGCTTACCGCGGCTGAGCTCATGACCGCGTGCGGGGATCTATCCCTGAAAGCCTTCATCGCGTCTCGATGCCTCGCCCGAAGGCTGGAGCAAGAGAGCAAGGAGTCGAAAGAGCAATCAATTGCCACAGTCACCTCGCTTCAAAGCCGTGTGGCGGAGCTGGAGGGGTGATTGGCTGCCGAACAAGAGGGCACCCGGAGGCTGCAGCAAGAGAGAGAAGATGCGGCGAAGTCCTCCGAAGCCGTCCTTGAAACACTGCGCCATGACATGGAGGCCTTGAGCAGCACCAAGGAGGACTTGCACGCTCAGCTTGTCAACAAGGAGGCGCAGTTAGCCGAAGCGCAGAAAGAAGCGAGCGAGCTGAGCGGAACGCTGGAGCGGTACCGGGCGGATCACATTCGGAGCGCGGAAGCCCTTCGCACCGACATTTTGTAGCTGCTGGACCAGTGCAACCTTGGCGCGCCGCCTATCCCATTCCCCCAGTGCACCGTCGAGTCATTTTATGAATGGGTGGATGCCTGCTTCGACCTCCTCTCCATGAATACGAAGATCTTCGGAGAGCTCGGGGCTGCGGTGGGGGTCCGCACGCTGGCATATTCCGTGTGCTCGCTGGTGCCTTCGGATCGCCCGTCTTCGGAGAAGACGATCAGCAAGAGCGATCTCCACCGGCTCACGAAGGATAACTTCGAATGGCCCACCGATGCGGATCTCGACGTTGGACAACTCCCGGTGCTCCCCAAAAACCTTGACAAGAATTTCATGAACACCTTCTTCGCCCAGCGCGGGTACCGCCTCACTTTGGACGAATCCGTTCGTTTAAGTGCTCAGGTACACCGAAGCCACTTCTGTTCTTGTTTTAAGGTTCCATTAGTGGTATCTTCTCACGCCTATTCTGACATGTTGCCCTCGCTGTTTTGCAGATAAGGCCTCGGGTGCAATAGCGTGTTTACGATCGCATCCGGATTCGGTTTGGCGGCACTCCACCCTTGCCCCAGTTCATGACGGAGGGGAACTGGATCCCTATGCCTGGCGTTCCGCTTATCACCGCCGGAGGTCCCGAAGCTGTGGCAAGAGAAGAGGGCGAAGTCACCGGCGTTCCCGGCGGCGAAGCTGGCACTGCCGAGGATACGACGGCTCCGACTACCGAAGAAGGGCACGCGGAGGGCGCACCGGAACCTGCAGCTGAGGTCGAGCGTGCCTAGGCCGCCGAAGGGACCGCCCCTCCCGCGTCTGCTGCCCCCAAAGCCGTTCCTGTTCCCGAAGTGGAGTCTGCGCCCGCACAAGGCGACGTCGTCGCGGCCGCTGCCACCATCGAGGAAGACTCTACAGCAGACGCTTCGAAGGCGGCACACGTCGCGGAGCTTGAGGCCGCACTACTGGCCGCCAGCTCTCCCAGTGATGAGGCTCCTGCAGAGCCTGCGGTCGACGTAGCCATCGCATCCGTTGAGGCCCCTGATGCAGCCGCCGTGCTAAGTGAAGCCCCCATCGTCACCGAAGGAACCGAGGTCTAAAGCGCGCCAGGCTTGACCTTGTAAACAGACGATACGCGCTCCTTTTGGAGTCATGAATTTTTGTAAAGGAAACTAATGTAAGGTATCTCTGCGCAGGTTCCTTCGGTGGTTCCTGCGCAGAGGGCCGAAGGTGCGAGCAGTTCGTCTCTGCCTTTAAACTCTCTTTTTGTCGCACCGAACGTATGGACGAAATTTAGCATTCGTCACCCCGGGGTATCATACTCCGAATTTTTGTCGTATCGCGCGGAACGCTACCGCCTTCACAACGACGCCGCTAAGCATTTCTTCGCGGACTTTTCGAAGGACCCCGCGCGTCGGGAGGCCATTCTTAGGGAACGAGCGGCCCGTAGGGCGGCTAAGCGAAACTTAGCGGACCCGTCCCAAAGGTAGAGCCGGTCGAAGAGGGGGTCCTTGGACCGCCTGAGTATGTGTATTTAATTCCTGACACCTCGTCGGAGGGCTTCGCAGCCGTGAAGGTTGAAACGGAATGACCGCCCGCGCACTGACTATGATCCCGACTTCGGCAGCAGATCGGATGCCTACCGACAAGCGGCCGAGCTCCGGGAGATGGCATTGGAGATTATAGATATGGCGTATCTTCGGTTGATCGACGAGATCTGCGAAGATGTTCTTAACGAAGATTGATCGTTCGGTGGAGCTACGGGCTGCCGCGAAGACTTGAAGCAATCGACTTCGGAACTCCCCCCCGGAAGTGTTCGCGGCACGCCGGAGCGACACGTCGCCAGCGGATTTGTAAAGTGTATGTTTATGACGAGGTGTATTGTGATTGCATTATTTTGTCCTTGTAAAACTGTATTGTTGTCCCGAGGTACATTGTATGTTAAAAATATGATAAGAGAAAGAAACGAGGGTGTTTGTGCCCATCATTTTCGCCCTTCGGTACCACGCCGTCAATGTTATTTTGCCTAGGACTAATGCTGCCTCCAGCCGGTGACGCCATCCTCGCGTCTTGTTCGAACGAAACTGCCCTTAGACGCGTTGAGGCGAAGCGGCACCGCGCTTCCCCTCTGGACACGGCTTGTATCGAACCCGTTGTCTTTTACGTGTTTTCGTAAAGAACAACTCATTCGGGTCAAAAACCGTCACCACGCTCGAGACGTGCGTTTTCTTTGACCACATCGCAGTCTTGCGCTGCGCCGAGCGGTCTTTATCTTCGGTCAATTCGGGACCGAAGCGACGCCCCAGGCGTGCGCTTGCTCAGGCTAAATCGGGGCCTCGTGCCGCGTGAAGCGGACCACTTCTTCGATCAACTTAGGACTGACGCAGCGCTCCAAGCGTGCGTTTACTCCGGCCGAATCGTGGCCTTTATGCCGTATCAAGCGGGCTTCTTCTTCGGTCAAATCAAGACCGACGCAGCGCTCCGGGCGTGCGTTTTACTCCGGCCGAATCGTGGCCTCGTGCCGCGTCAAGTGGACTTCCTCTTCGGTCAAATCAGGACCGACGCAGCGCTCCGGGCGTGCGTTTACTCCGGCCGAATCGTGGCCTCGTGCCGCGTCAAGCGGACTTCCTCTTCGGTCAAATCAGGACCGACGCAGCACTCCGGGCGTGCGTTTACTCCAGCCGAATCGTGGCCTCGTGCCGCGTCAAGCGGACTTCCTCTTCGGTCAAATCGGGACCGACGCGGCGCTCCGGCGTGCGTTTACTCCAGCCGAATCGTGGCCTCGTGCCGCGTCAAGCGGACTTCCTCTTCGGTCAAATCAGGACCGACGCAGCGCTCCGAGCGTGCGTTTACTCCGGCCGAATCGTGGCCTTTATGCCGCATCGAGCGGATTTTTCCTTCGGTCACGACGATAAGTGACAGGCTTGGCTCGCGCGCACCCAATGCGATTCGTGCCCAGGCAGTCACTTACCCCGCCGAAGGCCACCTCGAAGACTATGCCCCCCTCAAGGGGTAGCATAGCTTCGGCAGTGTGGCGAAAGCATTCTCGAAAAGAAATAAACTGGACACGAAGGGATGGGGCAATACTGACTTATATTACATGTCAGGAAAAGGGGTACAAAGGGCCGCCTCGTTAAAAACCTCACACTTCGCGGGTCCGGAGGGGAACCACGAAGCCTCCCCCGTGAGGAAAAGAGTACGTCCCCCACTACTTAATGTACATATGATACAGACTCCTGAACATGACTGAAGAGAAAAAAGGAACTACTGAAACTCAAAACTATACTAGATGCTCGCAGCTACTTCAGACGAAGTATTTCTGAAGCATATCCACATTCCAAGTGTAAGGCTCTTCTTCACCGGTCAGCCGGCGCAACTTGAATGCTGCTTCGTTTGCCGTCGCGGTTGCTATGAACGGGCCCTCCCACTTCCCGTGCATCTTGCCCTTCAGCTTTCCCTTCGGCACTTTACGCAGCACCAGATCTCCTGACCGTATGAGCTTCGGTCTGATCTTCTTGTTTTTCCATCTCCGGGTCTCATCTTGGTAAGCCGACAGGTTTGTGGCTGCTTGTAGGCGCACCTCCTCAATGTTCTGAACCGAAGCCTTGAGGTCTTTGTCTCTGGAGGGAGTGTTCCTTCAAGTGCCCAGGCACAATTCTTCGGGCAGCATGGCTTCTTCCCCGTACAATAGCTTGAAGGGCGAGAATTGAGTGGTCCTAGACGTGGTGGTGTTGTGTGACCAGATCACCCTCGACAACTCTTCGGCCCACTTGCTCTTGGGCAGATCGGTGATGTTTCTTTTGATGCCAGCGAAGATGACTCCATTTGCCCGCTCCACCGCCCCATTGGACTGCAGGTGGTAGACCGAAGCGAAGCACAATTTGGTTCCCAAGTATGCACAGAATTCCTTGAACTCCGCACTATCAAACTGCTTACCGTTATCCACTGTGATCTCGTGGGGTACGCCGAAGCGGCATACTAAGTTCTGCCAAAAGAACTTCTAAATGGTGGCTGAAGTGATACTCAGCAATGGCTTCGCTTCAACCCATTTGGAAAAATACTCGACCGCCACAACTGCGTAAGTGTAGTTTTCGGGTGCCGTGGGTAGCGGGCCGACGATGTCAATACCCCACCGAGCGAAGGGCCACACCGGTGGTAATAGCTGTATCTCGTTGGAGGCGAACTTGCTGTAGGGCGCATGGCGCTGGCACTCTGGACAATGGCGTACTATGTCATGTGCGTCTGCGACTGCCGAAGGCCAGTAGAAGCCCTGGACGAAAGCCTTCTGCACCAAGGCCCTCGTGCCAAGGTGATGTGAGCACATGCCGCTGTGGATCTCGTGGAGTAGTTGCTTGCCCTCGGTGACCGATATACACTTTAGCAATGGGGCACACACCCCCTTTTGGTACAAGTCGCCGTCAATGAGGTGGTAGTTTCTCGCACTGATGGCCACTCTCTTGCTGGTGACGCCATCTTCGGCTTCGTAGTAGCCCCTGAGCGCCGCTACAATTGGGGTGCGTCAGTCTTCACTCTGTATAGCATTCACGAACTTGGGGGCACGGCTTCGTTGGCAGCGGATTTCACGGTAGTTGTTTCGTAGAAGACATCCGGCGGCAAGGGTTTGAGCAGAGCGGTTGCCTTTGCAATGGCATCAGCCTCCTTGTTGTAGTTCCTGGGAAAGCTTCGCACTATGATGCGATGAAAATTTTTTCCATGCTTCGGACAGCCTGTAGGTACTTCATCATATCATGGTTTTTTGCCTTGTAAGTTTTCCCAATGTGGCAAGCGACAAGTTCAGAGTCTGTCAAGATGACAAGCCTTCTTGCTCCCACGGCCCTGGCCTTCCGAAGTGCGAGCAGCAAGCCTTCGTATTCTGCCACGTTGTATGTGCAGTTATCATAGTTCAGCCGCAGGGCATACCGAAGCTTGATGCCCGAAGGGGACTTTAAGACTGCTGCGGCCGCTGACCCAAGGTGGCAGTACTCACCATCACACTGCACTTCCCATACTGGTTCTATGACTATTGCTTCCCCCTTCGGCGCCGAAGGTGTCCAGTCGGCTACAAAATCAGCGAGGACTTGAGATTTTATCGCACTGCGCGCGACGAAGCTTATGACGTGCTCCGCCAACTCCGTAGCCCACTTGCCCATCCTTCCCATGGATTCCTTGTTCTCAAACATGTCCGGAGAGGGAAAGCTGTAGGGACCGAAATGTTGTGGCTCTGAAAATAATGCCGGAGCTTCCTCTTTGCCATGACCACAACATATGCCATTTTCTCCATTTCGGAATATAAGAGTTTTGAGCCGCTCAGGGCTTCGGAGACATAGTATATGGGAAACTGCTTTAGAGCATCTGCCTCCTTCCGCTCTTCCACAAGCACTGCACTAACCGCTGTGTCGCTTGCTGCGATGTACAACAGTAACTCAGCCTTCGGCGATGGTTTGGTCATGACTGTTGCGTCTTCAAGGTATTTCCTGAGGTCATCGAAAGCTTGCTGTTGCTCTGGGCCCCATTGAAAAGTTGAGTTCGCATGAAGCACCTTGAAGAAGGGTTGGCTTCGCTCGGCAGCCCTGGAGATGAAGCGGTTCAGCGAGGCTATTCTGCCTGTGAGTCTTTGGACTTCCTTTCTGCTGCTCGGAGGCTGCATCCTTCGTAAGGCTTCAATCTTTTGGGGGTTCGCCTGAATGCCCCGTTTAGAGACCATGTATCCCAACAATTGCCCCTTCCGGATGCCGAAGATACACTTCTCTGGGTTAAGCTTGAGGCCGTTTCGCCTCATGTTGTCGAAGGTCTCAGTCAGGTCTGCAATGTGATCCTTCTCTCTTTCGCTCATGATGACAATGTCGTCAACATAAGCCGAGGCGTTGCGCCCCAGCTGACTGCCTAGGATCAGCTTCATCATGCGGTTGAAAGTAGACCCGGCGTTGCGTAGGCCCTCGGGCATCCTGACGAAGCAGAAAATGCCGAAGGGGGTCGTGAATCCGGTTTTTGCTTCGTCTTCCCTTCGCATCCACACCTGGTGATACTCGAAAAAGCAATCTAGGAGGCTCAACATGTCACAACCGGCTGCCTGATCAATGATGACATCGATCCTTGGCAGAGGGTAAGGGTCCTTCAGGCACGCCTTGTTGAGCTCTGTGAAGTCAATACACATGCGCATGTTGTCGTTCTTCTTCGGCACCATCACTACGTTGGCCACCCGCACGCAGTATTGGACTTCTCTCGATGATTCGGCGTCGAGCGGCCTTTTGCACTTCGGCCTCCACGTACTTGACCCTATCCGCCGACACCGCCGCCGTCTCTCGCGGCTTCGGTTTGACCCCCAGGTCGGTATTAAGAGCATGCTCTATGACTGAACGGTGGACGCCCGTCAAATCGGACTTGGACCATGCGAACACATCCTGATTGTTACGAAGGAACTGCAAGAGCCTGCCTTTGTCCTCCGTGCTGACCTCGGTGCCTATCATTACGGTCCTGCTTGGCACGTCCGCGCATAGGGGGACTGTCTTCGTGACATCGACCGCTTTCATGCGTTCAGCCTCGGCCCCCTTCATGGATTGCCTCATTTGGGCCTCGGCACTCTGCTCTTCAGCTACCGCAGCTTCGTTGCTCTCGTCTTCATTGATGACATGGACCTGTCTGTTGTGTACCGACGTGTTGCGTTCGGCTCTTCGGGCCTCCTCCTAGCTGCCATACACCGAAATTACCCCCGCTGCCGTTGGTATCTTCATCAACAGGTATCCTTGATGGATGACCGCTGCAAACTTGTTGATGGTGTTGCGGCCGAAGATGGCGTTGTACGGGTACACAAAGTCAACAACAGAAGGTTATGACCTCGGTTCTCATGGTGGCATCTTGACCGAAGGTCACATTGACGTCGATCTTGCCCAGAGCTTCGATCCTCTTGTTGCCGAAGCCGTACAGCGGGTGTTCTGCCTTCTTTAGATCTTCCTTCTTGAAACCCATGCCAGTGAAGCACTGCCAGGTCAAAATATCCGCTGAGCTGCCGTTGTCCACCAGGATTCTCCCCACGTCATTGCCGAAGTAGTACTTCGTGTTCTCGCCGATGTTGGCCCTTATGACGAGCGGATCGTTGTGAGGGTAATGTTGCAGCCGAATGTCAGCTGCCGTGAAGGTTATGAGGATGTGGGACCATGGCAAGTGAAAGTACTTGCCAGAGCAGATGTGCGACACGTTTCGGTAGTAGTCTTGCCGTTGCCTCTTTGTCTCATGCACCGGCTCATTGGATCCGCCGGAGATTGCGTTGATGATGTTGACCATGCCCATCATTCTCGAGCTGCTAGAGTCAGGGGCCTCTTGCTTTGGTGGAGGTGGAGGTGGAGGCTGGGTGTGGGTGTAGTGTGCTTGATGGTGGGCGGCTGGGTTCGGCCACGAAGGCACGAAGACCGAGGATTGCTGCGCGTGCATGGGAGGGGGCGGAGGCAGCTGTGGCGCCGAAGGTGTATATGGCTGCGGTGGGTGGAAGGCATGCGCGGGTGCCGAAGGTTGGTAAGGCTGGTAATGGTATGGTGGTGGCAGGGCCCTGAACTGGCCCGCATTCTGGTACTTCATGACATGGTTAACGGCCATGCTTGCTGCCTTCGCCTTCTCCTCAGCCTCCCACTCCAGTTTCATCTTGACCGCCGAGGGGTGTGTATGATGTTGGGCATCAATTCCGTGGAGCCAGCAGAAAAACCGCTCACCGCCGGCACGCTGAGGTGGGTTGTGCTGCTGCGGCTTCGGCCCTTTGCTATTCTTGTATCTGCCCTTATGCCCACCGCCGCCTCGGTGCTGGTTCTGGTCGGGGGGTGTAGACACGTTGTTGATCTGACGGTTTGCTTGCTTCGGTGGTTGATTTTGCCACCCCTTCGGCTGGTCCCACTGCCCTGTTGCTTCTGCTTCTTCGCTGCATTTGCCCGGTCAAGCCTTCGGCGGCGGCCTTTGTCGGACTTGCAGCATTCTTGCATGACTTCAAATAGTTCTTGCAGAGACTTCGGCTTGACTCTGTCGAGCACATCTTGGCAGTTTCCAACCCTCAGGCCCCCAACGATGGCATCGATGATGCTGCTTTCGGACACCGCTGGCGCGCGCGTTGTCAGCTTGACAACCCTGTGCATGTACTCTTGCAGTGACTCTCGGTCCCCTTGGACACACATGTTGACGAGGTCGTTGGAGTCCAGCTCTTCGACCTGCATACCTTTGAAGCTGGATAGCAACTTGTTTCGCAGCTGGAACCAAGACGTTATATGCCCATTCGGTATGTTTGCATACCAATACTGAACCTCTCCCTTGAGTGCAAGCACAAGAGCCTTCGCCTTCGTAGTGGCGTCGCCTCCGTTGGATTCCACCGCCGCCTCGAACTTCATCAGAAACTCCTTGGGATCGTAATCTCCGTCGTACTGGGGCAAGGTGTTGGCGTTGAAACGACGAGGCTACGGTGCACTCTCGAGCTCGACCGAGAGCGGGGACACCGGGACAACGTTGCGAAGTGGTGCGTCGTCGGGGGCGAAGTGCTCGTGCACCTGCCCCCTCTCTTGGCGGTGGCCGATGCTTTGCCCTTCGGAGGCGTCCTTCTGCTGCCTCCATTGATCCGACCGAGCCTCGCATGGCCCCGGCAGGTGTGCCGTGCGCGCCGCCGGGCCGCCGGCGCGGCGTGCGCGGCAGCGTCGGTGTTGGTGCAGGCGGCGTAGGCGCGACTTGCTGTGGCGGCGTCGTGCCAGCGATCTGGCTTTGCAGCATGGCGAGGTAGCGCTCGGCCTGCCTGATGTTGAAGTCGATGGAGTCGTGAGCGGTATGGGGTGGAGCCGCGTCCTGGTGCTGGGATGGCTGCGCTTGCGACGAGGATGGGCGCGTCTTCTGCTCAAGTTGAGCCGGCACAGACTTGCCTGCGATGAGGGCCCGGATCCTTCGGAGAGCCTCGATGTCTTGCGCCGAAGCCCCCAGCCCCTCGAAGCTGACCTCGAACATCCCCGAAGCTGTGTGCTCAACTTCCGGAGCGCTCGGCCCAGCACCGGTCCCCGCCGAAGGCTGAACGGCCGAAGCCGATGGGTTGGCGGGTTCCGATGCGGGCGGAGGGATCGACGCCTGAGCCGTTGTGGCTTCGGCGCCTGCCGAACGGGTTCTTGCCATGTGGTCTTGGATTCTTCCACACGGTGGGCGCCAAACTGTTGGTGGAAATCGGGCCCGAAGGGTGGACGCCGACAGAACAGCCCCCTGAGTCCTTCCCCTCCCTTCGCTTGCTATGCGAGGCTACTTCTACTACTAAGGCTGGGAAAGGAAATGCGAAACACTCAACAGCATAGTAAAGAAACAAGGAAATACTCAGCTGACCGAAGACCGAAAGGCAAGCCGTAGCCTTCGGTGCTCTCTTCTCATTACAGTGTGTCCGTTTCATTACAAGGGGTTCATTATTTATAGGAGACCCCTGGGTATAGTCATTTGCCTCAATTACACCTTTTCCGTTCCTGACAAATGGCTTTAAACACTTTACAAGGGTATAACAGCAACTCCCCGCGTCGTACAGGCCTCCAGTGTGTCTTCGTACGGCCGAAACACCTTTACACGCGGCACCCCTTGTCTCCGCCTCGTGCGGTGCCCTCTTTACACGTTGGCGGCGCCCACGTGTCCGAGAGCGCCGCACCTTCGCACCGGCGCCCTTGGGTCCAGCTTCGATCGCGTCGCACCTTTCCGGACATCCCGCCCGTGCCGCTGCTAGCCCCGGATGCGATGTTCCCGGCCGGCGCGCAGTGCTTCTGGCCCTCTCGAACCTTAGTTGACGAAGTACAGCCATCTGTGCCTTCGGTGCCGAAGGCTGGCACCGCCGCGAAGGACCATCCCTGCGCAACAAAACTCACGTG
The DNA here is from genome assembly GCA_947561735.1 of Cenchrus americanus. Classification (NCBI taxonomy): domain Eukaryota; kingdom Viridiplantae; phylum Streptophyta; class Magnoliopsida; order Poales; family Poaceae; genus Cenchrus; species Cenchrus americanus. The sequence goes on along the minus strand of OX387239.1, from coordinate 197,003,902 downwards.
ACATGAGTAGCATTAGTGTTTCCGTCAAACCCATGGTGCAAAAGTCTCTCCGCGTGACCGAAACCGCGCGCGAGCTGAGATTGTCAGCCTGACCGGACGTGGGCGAGGCTTCCGAAGGCCTTGTTCCCCAACCCAAGCCACATTGCTCCTCAGGCGTGCGTACTCAAAACCTTTGCTACGGACAGATCCGAGCGCACTGCACGGCTGCTGACTCACGCTCGTTTGGCCCGGAGACCAAAAGGCGAACGAGCCCGTTACGCACAAACGGCAGGTGCAACTTTTACTCCGTTCGATTCGAAAAAAAAAGGTGACGCGTCACTTTTGGAAAAAAAGCTTCGGGAGTGCAGTGGTATATCCTATGGGTACACAGTACGCCGCTCCACGTCACGGGGGCGCGTTTTATATTCGGAATTTCACAAAAGCATGTCGGGTGCGTACTTTTTTTTTCCGGCGAGGATGTTGGGTACTAAAAATCGTACGCTGCTGCTTGTTTGACGCGCACGAACAGCGTGGCTTGCACTGCACATGGAAGGGGGAAAAGAAAGGAGCAGCGGTTGGTGTTGGTGGTGCAGGACGGGGAAGGGGAAGGGAGGAGAGATTCGGGCGACGAGAGGATGGTTTCGATTTTTAAATCGAGCAACGGCTACTAGAGACTGAAGAGGGGGCGTGTCCGGGATGCACGGGCGAAGGTGGCACCAGCACGTAAGCTAAGAACGGAAACTTGACAAGGACCGACGAGCCTACGAGCATATCGTTGTCGACGCTGCGACTGCGACGGACAACCACTGCGTATCTTGGGTAGCCTGATCGTGTGTGGCACCGGACTTTGTTGCGAAAACATGCACACGCAAATTATCCTGGAATCAGCGTCTTGCAAAATCTCGATGGTGAAACTTTATCCGTTGCTTCGTTTTTAATAAACAGTTACTTTTTTTCGAAAGTAAACTTTATCAGTTACTTATGGGCTAAGTTACAGAAGCATGGGCATCGCTACAGGAGCAGCACGGCGCTGCCGCACTGGGCAAGTGGCGCATAGCTAATCATCCGGGAGTTTTAGCCATGTTGGTTTGGTTTGTTGTCCGGTTGCCGGTGTTTGTTTGTTACACGAGAAAAATACTGTTGATTAGTGGCTAATTGCTGATTTGTTTTGAGAGAAAAATAATGCTACTGGTGGCTGATAAACGAGACGAATAGGTTGTTCATGTAAATCTTTTAGTAGCTAGGATGGAGTTGTGTAAACGTTAAAAACGAAACAAGTTAGAACGGGAATATACCATGTTAATACTGCTCGTGCGCGTACATCCAATATTCCTACACCTCGCACTGACCATGGTCCATGTTTAGAAGCTTTATCGAAATGATCCGGTCCACTCGTCGTCGTCCTGGATGGTCCAATTCCCCACGGTGAAGCGCCAAGCAATCAAGGGAGCCAGCTCGGACAGAGCGAAGCGCACGCACCCTTACTCCCCCACCCTCTCGCTCTCGTCTTCTCTAGCCAAAAGCCGAAAGTGTGAAGCCGCAGCACGCTCACGTTGCGGGCGGGGGGCCACACTCCGAGCCGAGCCGGAACACAGCGCAGCGCAGAGGATCCCATGATCCCACATTCCCATCCCACCCAGCAAGCTGGCCAGCAACATCGCCCTCCCGTCCCCATCCGCCTCCCAACAAGGCACGCCACGCCTGCCCGCAAAAGATTGTTTCCTCCACGCCACCCCCGCGCCCGCTGACACCGCTGCCCCCGCGGTCCGCGGACCCACGTGTCGGTGGACTCCGCGTTTCACCCGACGGCCGCAGCGGCGCGGCGGTGATACGGTTTCGTCGCCGGGGGATTCGATCGGCCAGATGCGACCCGTGGGATCGGGATCCGACGGGCGCGCTCCGCTGCGGTGGCCACCGCGGGCGGCGACGCGGGGACAGATCTCCGCCCGGCCGTACGCTGCTGCTGCCGCCCCCACGCTCCCACACGCAAACACGTCGCGCAGGCAGTAGAGCAGCAGGCCAAGCCCCCCGCCCCCCGCCCCGTTCCCACGACTGAGACTGTTCGGCGGAGTGCCTCACCCACTCCAGGACTCCAACCCCCCGCGCCCCCGTTCCCCTCTCCACCACGCCGCATCCGCCGCTCCTCCACCGAGCGAACCCGCCCTCCCGCCGCCGACGAGGACGAGATGAAGGGGGCAATGCCGCCGCGGCCGTTCATGGTGCCGGGGCCGGGTGGCCCGATGCCGCCCCCGCAGCAGCAGTTCGGGCTGGTGGAGACGCGCCCCCCGCTGGCGGCCGTCCTGCGGCCGCGCTTCAACATCCCGGGTCTCCACCCGTCCGCCGCCGCTGCCGCCGCGGCCTCCGGCGCGGGCAAGATCGCCTCCACCTACGACCTCGTCGAGCCGATGCGGTTCCTCTACGTGAACGTCGTCAAGGCGCGGGACCTCCCCGTCTCCGCCACCGGCGCCATCGACCCCTTCGTCGAGGTCAAGCTCGGCAACTTCAAGGGCACCACGGCCGTCAGGGCCGCCAGCCACAGCCCGTCCTGGAACCAGGTCTTCGCCTTCTCCGCGTCGCATCTCCAGGCGCACGTCCTCGAGGTCGCCGTCAAGGCCAAGGATCTCGGCGGCGACGACCTCGTCGGCCGCGTCGGCTTCGACCTCGCCGAGGTTCCCGTCCGGGTCCCCCCGGACTCACCGCTCGCGCCGCAGTGGTACCGCCTCGAGACCAGGCGCGGGGAGAAGCTCCACCACGGCGAGATCATGCTCTCCGTCTGGCTCGGCACCCAGGCCGACGAGGCGTTCCCGGACGCCTGGCACTCCGACGCGCACGCCGCCGCCGGACCGGCAGCCGTCGCGTCCACGCGCGCCAAGGTATACTTCTCGCCCAAGCTCGTGTACCTCCGGGTCGCCGCATTGGGGGCGCAGGACCTCATCCCGCACGACACCTCGCGCCCCATGAGCGCCTGCGTCAAGCTGCAGCTCGCCGGCCAGGTGCGACGCACGCGCCCCGGGGCGCCGCCGGGGGCGCCCAACCCGATTTGGAACGAGGAGTTCATGTTCGTCGTCTCCGAGCCCTTCGACGAGCCGCTCGTCGTCACCGTCGAGGACCGCGTCGCGCCCGGCCGCGACGAGATGCTCGGCCGCATTGTCCTGCCCCTCCAAGCCGCAATGCCGCGGCACGACCATTTCGGCAAGCCCGTGGAGCCGCGCTGGTACAGCCTCATGCGCCCCAGCGATGATCCTGAGAAGAAGGAAATGAAGTTCGCCAGCAAGATACAGATCCGGATGTCCCTTGATTTTGGATACCACGTTCTTGACGAGTCCACTTACTACAGCAGTGATCTCCAGCCATCGTCGAAGCCAGCAAGGAAACCAAGCATCGGGATGCTTGAGCTGGGGGTTCTGGGTGCCCGGAACCTCATACCGATGAAGCCCAAGGATGGACGCACCACGGACGCCTATTGTGTTGCCAAATATGGACCAAAGTGGGTGCGCACAAGAACCATTCTTGACACGTTGAATCCGCAGTGGAATGAGCAGTATACTTGGGAGGTCTTCGATCCTTGCACCGTGATCACAGTGGTGGTGTTTGATAATGGCCAAATTGGGAGCAAGAACGGTGCTGGCCCGGATCAGCGGATTGGGAAGGTCAGGATCCGGCTGTCAACACTGGAGACCGACAGGGTGTACACACATTTCTACCCGTTGCTGGTTTTACATCCGAGTGGACTGAAGAAGACCGGTGAGCTGCATTTGGCCGTGCGGTTTACTTGCACAGCTTGGGTGAACATGATGGCGCTTTATAGTCGTCCAATGCTACCAAAGATGCACTACACACAGCCAATCCCAGTGATGCAGTTGGACTACCTGAGGCACCAGGCCATGCAGACTGTTGCGGCAAGGCTTAGTCGTGCTGAGCCGCCGCTACGTAGGGAAGTTGTTGAATACATGCTTGATGTGGACTCGCACATGTTTAGTCTCAGGCGCAGCAAGGCTAATTTTTATCGCATTACCTCACTGTTCTATGGTTTTCTGGCAATGCTCAAGTGGTACGAAGGCATCAGGAGCTGGCGGAACCCAATTACGACAATGCTAGTGCACATGCTGTTCCTGATACTGATCTGCTACCCGGAGCTCATCCTGCCTACCTTCTTCCTCTACATGTTCATGATTGGGCTGTGGAACTACCGTTACAGGCCAAGGCACCCTTCACACATGGATACCAAGCTATCCCATGCTGAGATGACACACCCCGATGAGCTTGATGAGGAGTTTGACACCTTCCCCACTTCCAGACCAGCTGACATTGTAAGAATGCGCTACGACAGGCTGAGGAGCGTCGGAGGTCGTGTGCAGACAGTTGTTGGGGACCTGGCGACGCAAGGTGAGAGGGCGCACGCACTGCTGAGTTGGAGGGACCCTAGGGCCACCGCCATCTTCATATTCTTGTCCCTGGTGGTCGCCATTGTGCTCTATGTGACGCCATTCCAGGTTTTGATGGTGATTACCATGCTTTACCTGCTACGGCATCCGCGGTTTCGCAGCAGGATGCCCTCGGTGCCGTTCAACTTCTACAGGAGACTGCCAGCCAAGTCCGATATGCTCCTCTGAGCTCACAACATTCAGTGTAAGAGAAATGGGTGAAAGTTGTAAGCTATTTATGTCTGTTCCACTCGGTTTCTTCTGATTAGCATCAGATCTGATGTGAATATGCCTGATGAGAATATTGGGGTCAATGGTGGCCTAGGAATAAGGTGTTGGTTTAATGGTTTATTTCCTTGGTTATGCCAAAGAAAGGGAACAACTGGATCCCTTTTGAGTTTTGGGACAGTGAGTAGAGGCTTTTGGGTGCTAAAATGTAATATTAGCTTCAGGTTAATAGTGTAGAATTAAAGGCAGGAACAATATTGTCCCCAGTGTCTTTTGTTTGCATATGTGTCAGTTTTTGTTTGTGATTCTCAGTAATCTTGTCCCCGCATCTGGACCATGATGCTTGTTCTGGTCTTGGCACTAACCTTCGTAGCAGTGGTCATGCCCTGCTTGTTTTGCTGCAGCTGTACTCGTCACCTGCCAGGCGGTTTTGCTGATTTGCTTGTTTGTTGAGAAGTTGTGCTGGCACCTGCTGATTTTGTGACTTGAAGATTTTGTTGTGTTGCTAATCTTTTGGCTGAAGGACGAAGCCGTGCACGAGCACACTTGTTGTTTTCCGCGGTCCAGTGTGGAAATGGAGGCACATTTTCTGCGCGGTCTTTCCTTGAGGGCAACAAACGCGGAAGCGTGTGGAAATGATGAACGAAAATGACCACGGTTGGTTCGGTGAGGTTGTGACTTGAGCTTATCCAACACAAGAACCTCTCTGGAAACCGAAGTTTCTGCTTAACCATTACTCTGTTTTTTTGTTTATCTCATATCTCATCGTACGCATTATCCAGCCATAAAGCAATTAACTGCTGATGTCCATATAACGTTACATACAAATGAGAGGGTAAACTTACCTATAAGCAATTTAAATGAAAACGTTCACACACATGTATGAATCGTCGTCAATTTGTGATACTCAAGCTGTCTGTCAAGCAGATAAACCTTTTTGACCGGGGGATCCAATGTGGATAACTATGCGAACTTCCAGCCTACCAAAGCCCATCTAAACAATTTTCCTTTTATTTTTCCACAGCATCGTGCATTAGAAAATGTTTCAACATTTTTTAGAAAACGTTGTAACATTTTTCAACGAAAATGTTGAGCCAACATTTTTCCGAGAAGAGTTGTATCAACATTTATCGAGAGAAAACGCTAGATTCAACATTTTTACGGAACGCTTCATCAACATTTTTCAATATTTTTCATAAAAATGTTGATCAACATTTTCTCAAAATGTTACAAAGCATTTTTCCGGGGAAAAATCAACATTTTTTTGCCTTTCTTCTAGCTCGGACCGCCGCGGCGGTGGTTCCCCGAACCGTGCCCGAGTTTTTCTAACCCCACCGGACAAAGTCGGTTTCCACTGGTTTACGGCCGATTCTTTTGGTTCGTGGGAACCGTGTTCCCCCGGTTTGGGGAACCCCGGCCGCCGGTGGGAGGAGGGGCGCGCGGCGGGAGGCGCGAGCCGGCGCGCCGGCCGGCCGCGAGCTCGCGGCCCCCGCCATGGCGGCCGTGGCGCGCGCGCGGCACCGCCGGGCCGGGCGGCGCGCGCGCGCGGCGGGGCCAACGGCGGCGGCGGGGAGCCCGACGACGCGCAGAGCGGGGCCGGCGAGCGGCGCGGTCCGGCGGCGGCGTGGGTCGCCTCGAGAAGGGGAGGAGGCGCGGTGGCGGAGGAGAGAGGGAGCTAGGGTTAGCAATGGAGATCCAAGGGTCGGGAGTGGTTGCACGAATCTCAAACACCGGAAGTTGATAGAGAAAACAACTCTCGGGAAATTATATAGGATTTCCGTTTTTGACTAGGCCAACGTGATCTAGTGAGTCTTTACCTATGATTCTTGGCCAATACCGAGGCCAAAGAAGCCGGCCACGGCACCGGCTTTTCACGGCCGTTGGATCGGCCATACTAACGGCTCATATCGACCAAGCAACAAACATTTTGCAAAGAGGTCCTTTCATTTAGCAAAAATTAAACCCACGATCCACGGATTTTTACCGATGAACCCTAAACTTTCGAAAAAATATGTTTTCATTCCATGATTTTCAAAAAGGTCCTTGAACTTCACAACAATCTACTAAGGAGCCCATAATCCTCGGATTTTTACGAGATAAGCCCCTTAACTTTTAGAAAATATGCCCGCGAGTCCATATTTTTTTTAAAAAGATCTCAAACTTCACAATAATCCACCGTAAAGTCCTAGAATTTTATGAAAGACATCCGATTTACCACAAATCAGCAAAACACACAAAACTTACTAAAACAATCTTAAACTTTACAACAACAACTCCTTACTCCACACTTTCATAAAGAAGTCCCTATACCTAAAAAAACTAAACCCATAGTAAAAAAGGTGTTCCATTTACCATTAAATGATCCCATAGTTCACAATTTTTTTTACAAAAGGGTCATAAACTTCTACGAAAATCTACTTCACATACATTTCTACGAAAATACCCAATAGTCTCAGCAGATTTGAATCTCACGTTCCATCACAAACTAACCCCTAACTTTACTAAAATTAATATGTAACCTACCATTATGAAATCTTCTTCCAATAACTACCTCAACGCAACTCAAATCAACCAAGCAATGAGTTCTTGCAAAAGACCCTTCTATTTATTCAAAATCGATTCCGTTGGCCATATATTTTCACATACCGGCCCCTAAAATTTTGTAAAAAACACCCTTCACGTATGTGATTTTACACAAAAGGAACCACACTCCGAAACAATCGTAATGAAGTGGTAACTTATATCGGCAATGACCATCGATTTTTCCAAAAGCCAATGCACACACCGAATTTATTGAAAAAATTATGAACTTCTACAACAATCACTTCGTAGTCTATACATTTCTACGAAATGATCTTATGCTTCCAACAATTACTGACAAATAGAGCTGTAACTCCTCGATTTAAAAAAAGAATAAATGTAAGGTACTGGCTTTGTGCGGCAAAGCCGCGTTGACTTTCTAGTATACCAAGAATTCGGGCCAGATTTCATACATTCCGAAAACTAGGCCCTGGACTTGAATAGCAGCAGCCCGGCTCAACACGGAATAAGGCCCACCAATCCTTCTAAGGAGGGCCAGGCCGCCCAGGCGTCGAACACTTTGGGAGCCTCGCGCATCCTCCGCGAGACGACGACGCCCGTCGCGAGTCATCACGAGGAGAAATATCTGCACGTGCGGCCGCGAGTCTGCGACGCTGAGCCAGGTGCCACCTCTCTCCCGACGCGCGCACGTTCCAGCTTCCAAGTTCCAGTAATTCCCCCATGGCGCCGGCGGCCGCGGCCGTCGCGGCGGCGCGCCCGTCGTCGCTCCCTCGCGGCGCGTCGTACCCGCGGCGGGGACACCAGGCCCGCGCCTGCCCGTTCCGCTGTGGCGCGCCGAGCGCGCGCTCCACCACAACACTCGTGTCACCCGTAAGTCAGCTGTGCCGAAGCGTACTCGCACCTTATCCACTCTTATCTTTTCGCCTCGTCACTAGGTACTCTGCTGCCGCTACCCGATATCTTGGTCAATTACTCGATTTGAATCAAGTTTTCATACCGCAAATCGTTTTTGCACTGCGCAAATGCGCTGTACGAACTAGTAGCGCTAGCTAGTGTCACTTGTTTGCTCTGACGTGACGATTTCAGTTCCCACGCAGAAACCGTGCTGCACCGCTGGCCGTCCACTGACGCGACGGCGGCAGGGGTGGCCGCTCTGCAGCCAGGCCGAGGTGGCGGGCACCACCGTGGACGACGACGAGGCGTGCGAGCTGGTGAGCGGGTCGGACCTCGTCATCGGCGAGGGCGAGGACAGCGTCAGCGCGTACCTTTTCAAGGCCGTCAAGAACAACAACGGCACGGGCATCCTGCTCCTCTCCGACGTCTTCGGCTTCGAGGACTCCGCCACGCGGGAATTCGCCTACCGCGTCGCCTGCAACGGCTACAAGTACCCAAACCTTCCACATACTAATATTCTCCCAATCACTTGCTCGAAGCATCGATCCAACTCTCGCCATGGCATGATCCGCACACCTTGATGTTTAATTGGATGCGCGCAGTGTCCTGGTGCCGGACTTGTTCCGGGGCATCCCGTGGAAGCAGAGCGCCCCGTTCGACGGCGAACTCTTCGCGCGGTGGCTGGCGGGACAGGCCCCCGCGCGGGTGTCCGGCGACATCGACGCGTGCACGCGGTGGCTGGTGGACGAGTTCAAGGCGGCGGGGGTGTCCCGGAAGCTGGGCGTGGTCGGGTTCTGCTACGGCGGCGGGCGCCTCGTGGAGGCGCTGGCGCGCGACGCCGAGAGCTGCTTCAGCGCGGGGGTCTGCTTCTACGGGTCCCGGATGGACGCGTCGCTGGGCGACCGGATCGCGGCGCCCGTGCTGCTCGTTTGCGGCGACGGCGACCCGCTGTGCCCCGTGGAGACAGTGCGGGAGCTGGAGCGGCGCGCGAGGGGCGCCAAGGCGTTGGTGTACGTCGGCAGGGGCCACGGGTTCGCGCACCGGCCGCAGTCCCTGGAGGAGGACGCCGACGCCGAGGACGCGTTCAACGCCATGCGTGGGTGGCTGCACGACCACCTGCTCGCCTGATCAGCCGGAGGACATCGTCGTGGGGACACGGGTTGGGTGCGTGGCGAGTCCGCGAGTGGTGGAGCACATAGGTTTGTCGAAATTCGAAAATCTGTTGGAATCAAGGACCCTAGTGAGAGTTCTGAGTGAATTCACTAGTAATGGCAAAAGTTTCACTCTGTGACGCTGGGAAGTTTTTTTTATAAAGGATTCACCCTGCTTATATTGAAAGCATATAAAGTTTTACAAAAATCTCAAAGGGTTTCAACGCTGCTGGGATTGCCAGCTTACAAAGAGAGCGCAAAACGAGCTCACAACTGAGACCAAGAGGATCTAGGAACACCACAGGGACAACAATACTTAAGAGAGAAAAAACAGCCAAGAACCACGGCCACAAAGGCACAAAGAAGCTATTAAAGGAGATCTTCGGCTGTCCCAGAACTTGGTCGAAACCGCTCTAGCTATGTCTGGAATTGCATCATCTTCGCGTTTAGCTTGGATTGATCATCACCCCCTAGCAGGACGCGCCAACGCTGCAAGACGGATAAGATTTTATACAACACGTCAGATGGAACTCTTGGGCACACCCCTTCCTTCTATTCCATAGAACCTAAAAAACAACACCCACTAGAAACAGTTTTAATTTGTGATTAGAACAGCCCGGAGACACTAGGACCTACCACACCTCCTGCAGACTATCGGGAGGCCTCGCCCCATCCCAAAGCATCCCCGCAACATGTCCAGATGAATTTTTCCATCGGACGGCGAAACAAAATGTGATCTCTAGTCTCAACCACCCCACAAACCCGGCACTTTTCGTCCCCCCTCCGGTTTGTTTTTTTTGAGCTCCTCCCCCCGTTTGTAACCTGTCATGAAAGACTTGCCACATAAACACTTTTAGTTTCATAGGCGACTTTGTTTTCCATAACCTACGCATGCGTATGTTAACCACCCCCTATGCGCCCGGAATTTGTACATGGATTTTGTGGAGTATTGACCCGACTTCTCCAAGCACCGGCGTGATCCGTCCCGTCTTACCCCCTCCCTTTGTAAATTCACAATGCTCGGCATACCGAGCGGCTCGCCCACCGTGTAACTTCTTCCGAGCCAAAGGATCTTCGAACTTTATTACCCACTCCCCCTCGCTTGTAGCAATCTATAACCGGATCGTTCTTTCTCGTTGCTAATGTTGTATAATCCGGGAAAGACCAACTTTAGAGGAAATTGTCCTCGCCACGTATCTTCCCACAAGCGAGTTTGCCCCCTATCACCCACCCGGATGATTGAACACCATTTTAATTTCCATCCGACTTTGATCACCCCCTTCCGGACCCACCGATGAGCTTTGTATGAAAGGTTTGTTTGGAAAATATTTTGCTTTCGTAGCGCCCACACATGTCCTCCTCCTCCAAGTTTTGTAGTCTCCAGGCCCATTTTAGTATCAAAGCTTCATTTAAGAATGCGGTATTGGTGATCCCTAGCCCCCTAAAATCCTTTGGAAGACAAACATTCTCCCATTTCGTCATGTGGTACTTGAATTTATCCGGGTGGACCTCACGGTGTCCATTTGCGAGTGCACCCCCTCATGGAGCATATACATACTCATAGTGTAGATACTCCCTCCGGTTTGGTAAAAAAAGACGTTTTGGACAAGATTTGAGTCAAACATTGGGAATATAAATCATGAATAACTTTTAAGTTGTTGAGTTTGGGAATGTGAAAACTTCATGAGTAGATTTGTCTTGTAAAATACTTTCATAAAAGTATACATTTGTTAGTTTTTAATAATTATTTTTGTAAAAATAGGAAGTCAAAGTTGCACTTTGGAGACCGTGTCGCCGTCCTAAACGTCTTCTTTTAACAAACCGGAGGGAGTAGGCATACTGCTTAAAGATGAGTTGGTCAAAATGAAGCGCCCCCGGAAGTTATGTGTTTCCCTTTCCATGGTTGGAGCTTTTTCCGCATTTTCTCAACAATCTCACTTCGAACGCTTCCACTTTTAGCTTCCTGTTGCTAATTGGAAAGCCAAGGTACTACATAGGCGTAACCCCACTTGCATAGTTCAACATGTTAGCTATATTGGTTTTTGTTTCCTCGTCAACTCCGAACACCACAACCTCACTTTTGTGGTAATTTATCTTAAGCCCGAGACATCCATTCAAAGCAATAAAGGAGGAATTTCAGATTTGCAATGGAGGTTCGGTCACATCCCACCATGACTACGGTGTCATCCGCATACCGAAGGTGTGTTATCCCCCCCGACACAAGGTGTGGCACCACACCCTTGATGTGGCCTTTTTCTTTCACTTTTGAGAGAATGTGGTCCGGGCATCCGCCGCTAGGTTGAACATCAACGGTGATAGTGGGTCCCCCTGTCTCGGCCCCCCGTAGGTTCTAAAATAAGGACCGTTCGTGTCGTTTATGTTAATGCGAGGCACGCCCCCTTTGATGGTGTTCATAATCCACCCCTCACTTTCGAACGAAACCTTTTCGCTTCATAACTTCGTCCACAAAGTCCCATCGAACGCCGTCATAGGCTTTCTCAAAATCAATCTTCGGAATCACCCCCGCATCTTTTTCTGTTGAGCTTATGAACAATCTCATGCGGCATAACCGCCCCATCCACAATGTATCTCCCTTTAATGAATGTCGTTTGATTAGGGATAATCGGTTTTTTGGCCGTAACCGTTAATCTTTTCGTCGGCAGCCTAGTGAAGATCTTGAAGCATGTGGGTCTGTACTGTTTCACCTCATTTGCATCCGAGACTTTAGGTAGAAGAGTGATGACCCCATAGTTCAACCTATCTATGTCAAGCTCGTCCAAATGGAAGTCAATGATCATAGTCATCAACTCCCTTTGAATTACCCCCGGTGTTTTTATAGAAGCTTACTCCAAAGCCATACGGGCCGTGGGCCGAGTCCTCTCTCATTTCGAACACCGTTTCCTTCACTTCGCAAGTGTGAAAGGTTTTAGTAGCACTTCGTTGTCCTCATATGACAATATGTAGTGTTGTGAACAAGCCCCCTCGGCTAGCGACACGGTCCTCTTTGGTTGTGAACCAAAGAGTTTCTTGTAGTACTTATAGATCGCCTCCCGTATCGCTTTCGATCCTTGATCTCGAGCCCCCATGGTTCAAGGACACAATGGATTTTTTCCTTCTCCTCCCGTTGGCCACGAGATGGAAGAAGGATGTGCTCGTTGTCTCCCTCCGGAACCCATTTCTTTCCCCCTCGTTGCCGCAAATTTCCTCCTCCATTATCTTCTCCAGTTCCATCTCCAAGGCGTGTCTTTCACCATTCCTCTCTAAACTAAATCCCCCCTCTCATGGTCATCTATTTCCTGGATTTTGGTTAGGATTTGCCCTCTTCTCCTCTTGTACTCCCCCCTTATATTGCCCCCCACCCTTTTAGAAACCTTCTCATGGTGGTCATAGAACCATGCCAAACATCTAGGGAATAAGCCTCTTCGGGCATTTATCAATGGCCCGTCGCCACCTCTCTTCTATAGCAGCCCCGAAGCCCTCTATATTATTCCATTGTCTCTCAAAGAAGAAGCGAGATTTTCTTGTAGTATCGGTCACCCCGAGTCAAGCAAAATTGAATTGTGATCGAGTCGATTCTAGTTAAGCTAGAAAGGGTACATTGCGAGAATTTGCTCTCCCATTGAATGGTAGCCAATACTCTGTCTAAATTGCTTTGGATTGGAGATTCTTGATTGTTTGTCCAAGTGAACTCCCCCCAATCCGTGTATCTCTCGAAGCTCCTTTCTTTCAATGAAATCATTGAAGTCTTTTATCGACTTTCGTCCACTACCCCATTGCTTTTATCACTATCTTTTTTCGACCAAATTAAAATCTCCCCCTAAAATCAAAGGAAGAATCGTAGCCTCGCATTTCAACCCCGGTTCGACGGGTAGGCGGCGAGAATGAGCATGGTCCGTGTGTCCATAAACTCGTTACTAGGGACCATCTCCAATTATCCAATCCGTTTCGATTGTTGCCGCCAAATAATGTTCCCCCTCATCCCATTCTTCAACTTGTAGTACGTCTCTCTCACCCCTAACAAGATCCTCCCGAGTGACCGTAGAAGGCACCCAATTCCATTTGAAACCCTTATCGGGGGCTAGGCTATCCGGTTTAGCGTCAACAACCGATGTTTAATCGTTTCTTGCAAGCCCACACAATGCGGCCGCGCCCCGCAATCAATTCCTTGAGTTGGTGAATACGAGCTTTTCCCCCATTCCGCTAATGTTCCATAAGAGGATCTTCATTTGTAACTAATTCTTTTAAGTTCTCTCTCCGGTTCATCGCTTTTTCTCCCCACTTTACTTGTTTTCACCCCCAATTGTTTGTTGTATGCCCCCGTCATCATTTGTCGGTTTATCCAGGGCAAGGTTCTCGTCCTCCAAAGAGTGAGAGTTTGCTATTTTTTCGCCCATCCTCTTTTTATAAATTGCTTTTGCCATGGCAGCCCTAGCAAGCTCCTCAAGTTTCATTGTCTCAAGAGTTTCCCTTGCTTCCACATGATCCCCCCGGCATTAATATCATAGTCAAAGGCTAGATCTTCTAAGTTATCATCACCGTATGAATCGAGAACCAGGAAAGAGTTACTATTCATGTTTATCATACCCGGGAAAGTTGTAGTCGTTGCGTATTCTCCCCTAGTGCTCCTCCCGATCGCCACCGTTGGATGATATTTTTGCTTGAGCCCTCTCCCCCCCTATGCTATCCCGATTGCTCGCTCAACCGCTTTTTCTCGCCGAACTTGACTTTGGTGATTTTTGAATTGTCATTTGTAATGCTTCCTCTCCCTCCCCGAAGTCCACCATCTCGCATTCAACATCATTCCTAGGTCTTCCTGTTCACCGGGATCATAAGCACGGGCCACTTGGTCTTGTGCAACGGTTCCGCCCTCCCCCCTCGGTGTGGACAAGGAAGAACTCCGAGGGGATGGCAGAGTTGACTTCGGTGGGTCTTCCGAGTTGTCATCACTCCTTCATCGAGATCGCTTCTCTCACTAGTTTCTTTTCTCGGTTGTAAGATAGTATCGGTGGTAGGATCATACATGGCTAGTGGGGGTGCCACCAAGATCATCCGGGGTCCACATTAGCCCCTTCCTCTTCACTTTTGTTTTCGCATCTGTTTGTGTTGGTCTCGCTTTTTGCGCCCCCAATCTCCCCATGGAATTTGGTAGCCTGCACCTCCTTGCTCATTTCCTGTTTTTCCTTATCAACCATCGAGTTGGAGAGAGAGAAGATTCGGACATAATTGTGGTCCGACGGCCTTCATCTGCTCCTCCTCTTGTTGTCCTCCCTCTTTGCGTATCCTCTCCCCTTGTAATTTTGAGCTCCTCTACTATTTTGTGAGGATGTCCCACCCCTCACCTTCTTCTTGACTTTTCTTCCGAGATCTTCATCGAATCATACAATATGTCATCTTCATCATCCTCCATGTTGTCATCATCCGGCTTCTTGTCATTTGGGGGTGGGGGTTTGTCAAGTGACGCTGGGAACTTTTGAGAGTGTTTCAATTCATTCCGAAATGTGAGCTACTTTAGTTTTGAGAGTGTTTCAACTTCCAATTCATTCCGAAATGTGAGCTGACATGTTTAGTGAAATGAGCGTAGCTAAGTTGGAAACGTTCTTTGTGGTGGAACTAACTCACCAGGGTTTCAGTCCCCGATTCAGCACTGGTGCTCGTCTTTTCTAGATTAATTTCAGAATTTAGCCGACGTTATTCTTTAAGTGGTAGGTGATGTGTCCATTGATAACGAGGATTTGCCGGATCAGTACTTTGGAGATGCTCATAGGAGGTAGGGTGAATAGCATGTGTGCATGTGAACGCATGTGTGATTCTAAAAAATAACTTCGACATGTTTAAAAAAGATGCACCAACATCTACAACATCAATTTAGTTTCTTAACCCTACCATGAAATCTTTTATTTAGAATTATAGTTGTTAAAATATTTTTGTAACATCATTTTAAAATTAGGAAATATTAACTTAGAATTAAATTATAACATTCTGAATGGAAGCGATTAAAGACGTTTTGTGATGTCCCGGGTTTTCAATTAACCCTAATCATCGGTCAACTCTGCTGACAGTGGTCAAACCACGGTCAACCTGGGTCCTCACCTCGAAAACCTCACCAACCAACCCTAATGACACCATTGATCAAGTAAACACACATGTATGGTCAACCCATGGTCAAAGTTTTGTCAAACCCAACTTAAACCCTAGTGACCCTAGATGTCTGCCGGAACTTTTGCCACGTAGACACTTAAAAATCCACCTTTATGAAAGTTGTCCAGTTTGTTGAGGGACAACTTTCATGTAGATTAGCATTTCAAATTTTGAGTGGAAAAAGGTGAAAAACTTGTTTAAAGGACAAGTACCTCCCGTTCACCGCAATTGAGTGGCATTCGGAGTTGACAAACTTGTCGGGCAAAATCTAATGAGAAAAACCCCATATAGCCTCTGTGAAAGTTGTAGGTGGGTTTGAGATCTCCAACTTTTGTATTCAACGTTTGGTGCACTTTTATACAAGATTTTGGAGTTTTTCAATTTTGAACGAGAGGGCCGCCGACACTTTTGAGGCTCGAACGCCGCCGCGACGTCGCGCGCGCTCACGCGCCGCGCGCCGCGCCCGCACGCCGGCCGGCCTTGGCGTCCGCGCCACCCGCCGCCCAAGGCCACACACCGGCCGAGGTGTGCTCCTTGCCCATGCACCGCACCCGAGGCCCGGGAGTCCTCCCGGCCCGCGCGCACGCCACGGACCGCGCCGCACCGGCTCGGTGCACGCCGCCGTACGCACGCCGGTCGAGGTGGCCGTACTACGATGGCATCTTCGTCGTCACGGCTGCGTCACCGGGGAGGTTTTCCTATAAAAACCAAGCGCCGTCCCGCCCTCCGTACGCCACCCCAAGCCGCCGACCGCCATTGCCGCCATCGCACCGAGCTCGGCCCGTTCCCGTGCCACCGTGTCGACTAGCCACTTTCCGACCGCCCCTAGGCCCCGCCGTTGCTCTAGAACTCACGCATTGCCTAGCCACGAGCCCTACTCGCCGCCGAACCGAGCCGCCGTGGCCGCCGCCGCCGGTCCTCACCGTGCGCCCGCTCCAAAGATCTCCTCTCGCCCCCAACTCCGACCGTCCCCGGGCCCTATGTGAGTAAGTGGTCGTGCCCCCCGCGCTTCCCCGGCCGGGAGCGCGGCGAGCTCGCCGGTCGGCGGCGCCGCCGCCTCCCCATGGCCATGCCCCCGATTGCAAGCCCCCAAGTAGTTCTAGGGTGTTTTCCGTGAACTAGGGGTGTTTTCATGAGGTTTCAAATCTTTGCGGTGGTCCTTAGCACAAAAGAGAAACTTCAATAGTATAAGGGTTATGCTCGGAACTTGTAAAATCTCTAGAAAATCGTAGAAAATTCGGAAAATTGCAAACTCAATTTTGCTAGATTCCTGCTGAGGAGTAGTACAACTTTTGTTATACTCACCTAAACTGTTTCCTAATATTTTTGGCATGAAAAATAGAAATGTGAAAAACCTAGATGTGTGCTATCTCAAAATCCATAGGTCCTTTGTATCTAATTTTTGGATATGTTGTGTGTGACGTTATGACAATCTCCTATACCAAAATATGCACAAAGTTATGATGTAATCTTTTTATATGAATTATTCTCCATTTATGCGGAATCTGTCTAAATAATTTTTGTAGCTAAAAATAACTATGTGTTTTTGCCCAACTCCGTATGCTTGTCTTGATATGCCAAGTTACACCTCCGGTGGATTAATCACAATTTTTGGATGATCGGAAGTATTTGTTCTTAATATATGCATGTTTTCCATTGTAATTTTACAATGCAAGATCGGTAGTAGTTCTTGGTGTGCTAGCTATTTTTCTAGGATGTTTTAGGACCAGAGAGCATGTATGAGGAAGTTTGGAGCATTTTGATGCTTATTTATTTTTGTATGCATTTAACTTGTTTTGCTAAGCTAGCATTTGGTTATTTACGAAATAATTAATTTTCTAACTTGCCAAGCATTGCATGTGTGTTCAGTGACTTAATATAGGTGTGTTGATGCTTTAGAAACCCTCCACTAAAATTTTAATAATTTGATGTTAAATAAAAGCTTTGGAGGCCAAACTTACTTAAGAGATAAGAATACACTCCCGCTTCGTTTAGAGAGTTAAACGGTAATTAATTATCTTGCACATACCTTTACTAGCGAATAGCGAAGTATTAAGTCTTCACATGAAATAACAATTATTAAAAGAGAGACATCAATTGCATTCCGTGTAGATCTTTCCCGACGGTGACTACTCGCTCGTGCCGGAAGCCGAGGAAGGAGAAGCGGAACTCGCACCGCAAAGTACGGGGAATTACACGAAGACACCGAGGGTGCTCGGGCTAACTTTGCCGACGAAGGCAAGCCCCGGTGCATGTAACCCGAGTTTTTCAAATTTGATATACAATTATCTATGGATGCTTGTGCATTTAAGTTCGGGGAGTTGAATGGAACCTTAGATGCATGATCCCTAGGTACCGTGTCCTTACTACTATGATGGGTCGATAGCTGCTAAGCAATAGGACCGTTACAAGTCGGGTGATGATGTCACTCGTGAGAATAGGTTCCTAGATAGGAATCATAAGATCTCCTTAAATGGATTGCTCATGTGGTAAGAGCATGGGATTTGGGCTCCGATCCAATGGCTATCATGGGTTAAGTGTTTGAACGTACTAAGCACTTGTCGGGAATGGAACCGGTAAGCCTAGTACCTTAATGAGACGGTTAGGGATTTAACTTGTCACTACTCTTGGGATGCGTCTCACGGCTAGCTACCGGTGGTGTATGGTGAGTCCGGGTGCCTCGCGGGGTATGCGGATAGCCCGCATCAAAGACCGTGGCCTTTTATCCCGAGCCGAGGATTTTTGGGAACCGTTTGGTGGTTGTCCTCGCGGGGGCATCCCACCGTGTGTTTAGGTCCACCTTGCAAGGTTTTGAATCAATCGATTGTCGGCCTCTCACCGTTATCTAAGACTACTTACTCCACTAGCCATGAGATACCTAATGATGGAAGTCGATGAATATTATGCTTGATTAATTATATGGTACAACCTTGTCTGTATTAGATGGCTAATTTAGTAAAGAACAAACCCACTAGAACTTGTGCTAAAATCTTGAAAGTAGGGACATACTCTTTGTTATTTTGTAGCAAAAGAAACCTAGTGGCCAAAAAGCCTTTCATGTCTAGACTTGGTGAAATAGTTATCACTGACGAGTAAGTCTTGCTGAGTATTAGTATACTCGGCCTTGCTATAACTGTTGCTCCGGGTAATGCCTTTGGTGATGTGTGGCCCGAGAGATCCCGCCCGGCCGGGAGCCGGAGTGGGTGGAGGATGACGAATGAAGGCATCATGACGGCCTCCCGTGGTGTTCTCGTTTTCCGCTTAGCATATTTCCGCCGTTTTAAAAACTCTAAACCGTGTGGTCCTGTCAAAGAGTTCGTTTTGTAATAATTAAACTCTTCGGGGTAAATTTCTGTTGTTATTTATGTTGTATCTCCGGACTCGCCTTCGCGTGAGTTTTAATGCATATATGACGATCCTTGTTGCTATTTAAGTGATTTACGGGCGTTATCCCGGCGACTAATGGCAGGATGATACTTTATTATTGCTTAATGACCAAAGTGGATTGGTTTAGACGGTAGTACGGTATTTTCCTGGGCGGATTGTCACACATTTGATGTTTGA
The DNA here is from genome assembly GCA_947561735.1 of Cenchrus americanus. Lineage (NCBI taxonomy): Eukaryota > Viridiplantae > Streptophyta > Magnoliopsida > Poales > Poaceae > Cenchrus > Cenchrus americanus. Next base: position 196,984,983 of record OX387239.1, on the reverse strand, counting down.
TATCTACAACATGGGCTCCATAAAAAAACCCTCAACGCGCATCCAAATCCTGCGGCCCATGTTGTCAATTTTGGACCTCAAGAATCGGCGAGGGTCAAACTTCGGCCCGACAATTGCAACAAAGCAACTCGCCGCCGATCCGGCGGGAGAAAAACCTGCAACGATGTCAAACCGAGAATTTTTTATATTTAATTTTCTTTGATTTTATGAAAATAAATAGTCGGATTCAACATTGGTAGAAATAGTCATGAACCGCCGTTTCAAAAGGCGGTAGGCACCTATCGCCGCCTCAAACGGCGGTAAGTCCAAGCCGTCGTCGCTTCAAACGGCGGTTGGGCCATCCACCACGTGGCCGGTGGCCGGGGACCTACCTCCGGGGCCAACGGCGGCGGAGGCCAACCGCCGTATCAACCGGCGGTAGGTGCTACCGCCGTTCCAACGGCGGCCGGGTCGCGTCTATATAAGGGCCGACACCGGCTACGCCTCCCCTCTCCTCTTGCCTCTCCTATTGTCTTTCTCGTGGTCTTCTTCGGTGTCCATCAGGTATGTTTCCAATACTTTCCTTGTATATTTAGTCAATATGGTAGAAATAGTTTAGAAAAGTCTAGAAATAGTTTATAAAAATATAGAGATAGTTTAGAAATCCTAGAAATAATTTAGAAAAAATCTAGAAATAGTTTAGAAATTATAGAAATTCTTAGAAATACTTTAGATAGTTTCTAAATTATAGAAATACTATTGAAATTGTAGAAATGATTTGGAAATTCCTAGAAATACTATAGAAATTGTATAAATGCTTTGGAAATTCCTTGAAATACTATAGAAATTGTAGAAATGCTTTGGAAATTACCATAAAACTATAGAAATTGTAGAAATACTTTGGAAATTACCGGAAATACTATAGGAATTGTAGAAATGCTTTGGAAATTCCTAGAAATACTATAGAAATTGTAGAAATGATTTGAAAATTACTAGAAATACTATAGAAATTGTAGAAATACTTTATAAATTTTACAAATGCTTTGGAAATTCCTAGAAATACTTTAGAAATTGTAGGAAATGCTTTGGAAATTCTTAGAAATTATGTGTGCCTTTATATTTCATTTTTTTGCGGCCTATGGCTCGGCCAGCAGGTGGCGGGTCGGCGGCCCCCGGCTTGGTGCCGTTCGTCCTCATCGGGAGCCCCCGCCGTACGTGCTTCCCGAGCTCTTCGATAAGCGGACGGACGGGGGCGCACCGGTCCTACCACTCCGCGATCGGCGGGGCGAGCTAAGGATCGTGCGTTCTAGAGGCCGGGGCACTACATGCCGCTTCACCCCGGCCGGTTTCCGAAGTATGTAATACGACACCTTCGTATCTTTGTATTTCATTATTTAAATTCTTAACTTATATTTTTTCGTTTTGTGGTGCGGGCTACGCGCGGCAGGCTTCTTCCCCTAGCGCGCTTGGTTGAGGGGGACCTCATGCGTGCCGCTTTGCGACCGGCGGAGCGCGAGGTTACGCTTTGGCTTCGACTACCGGGCGGTCCGCGTGCTCTGGAGCGGTGGCACCCCGAGACGCACGCCTTCCACTTCCCTTGGGGGGAGATGGCGGTGACTTTGGAGGACGTGGCCGTTCTCTTCGGGTTACCGTGCTCGGGGGAGCCCATGGGGGCTTGGTTGCGCAAGTTCGGCATACGTTCCTCTACCTATCATTTTTAATAGTATCGGTTTGCGGCCTCTCAATGAATTTTGAATTTTTTCGGGCCTCGTTCATGAGGGACGATGCCGATGAGCGAGCGAGCAACGAGGCACTTGGAGGCGTACCTCTTGTGGCTCTTCGGCTATGTGATATTCTCGTGGGTCCCGGGGGGGACGCAGGATCGATGTTCCCGATCCCCCATGCTAGGAGGATCACCGACGCCACCATGGAGGAGATGCCCCAGATCAAATAGGGTGCTGCGGTTTTGGCCGCAACGTACGGGGGCTCGTGCACCGAGTGAACCAAGACGGGCACCCAGTCGATCCTCCTCGGATGCCCGCTTTTGCTGCACCTGTGGAGCTACGAGCGGCTTCCCGTCGGTCGGCCATCGGTCGATTGATCGCCGTACCGCACGCCGGGAGGAGGGGCACGACCCAACAGACAGGCGCGACCATGGGGTCGATGTGGTGCCAATGCCGGGTTCGTACTTCGAGCTAACTTCGTTCGTTAGCTATCCGGAAGTAATGCATTTCGTCGAGCTAACTCATTCTCTTGTTTGCAACTCTCTTGGACGAAGCGGACCAAGAGTCATACCTAGACTTCGTCGGCCGGATCGACACCCTCACCGACGGTGAGATTATCCGCGGCCCGTACACCAACGCCTTGGTTGCCGCGCGTGCGTCGCGGGGTCTCTCATCCCCGTGCTTTCGGGACCGTGACTTTTGGCCGACGAAGACGCTCGCTCGTCCATGACATGTACGTCGAGGAGTACCACGTCGAGCGCGTGCCGAGGCGGTTCGGCCTCTACTAGGCTTTGCCTCGTGCCCGTCGCACACACCGTCGACCCTTCGTGCACTCGTAAGTTCATTGCAAACTTAAATAGTTTCTTTGGACGAGTGAAGAAAGTTAGTTTGCCGACCAAATTACTTGTTTCTTGTTGCGTGTGTGTACGAGGAAGGGGTCGAGGATTTCGGCCCCTTTTTTGGGAAGCCGCAGCAAGAATCGAGCGCGTGGGCGACCGCCGCGCGAACGTCGTTGTCGATCCGCACTTACACGACAACGATGCTTGGAGAGCGTACCTACGGTGCTACATGGCGAGAACCGGATGCGCGTGACCTACATCCCCCCGAACCCTCGCCTCGAACTCATGCCGGCGTCGACGTGTCCCTACCGACGCGATCGGTCCCACAACATCTTAGTAAGTTCTTTTGCATTAATTCAAATTAAGTCACATTTTCTAAAGTTTTGTTGTACTAACAAACCATCCGATCTTGACAAGACGACACGGCTCGCGAGATGTACCACCCGGCCCAGGCACGTGGGCTCGACGATGGACCGGTTGTCGTTGGACCGGATACGGCCGGAGCCGCGAAGGTGGTGGGCCTAAGGCGCAAATCATGCGGGCGGTGAACTTCGCGGCAATGAGGGTTACCTCCTTCCCCGCCACCCCCTCCTCTTCCAACGGTTGTGCCTCCACCTCGGCTTTGTACCGGGCACCGAAACGTCCACCACTCGCGCCCACTGCGTCCGCTCCGTATTCGGCGCGGCCGAGTGCTTTCTACGCCACGGGTACATGATGAGATCGTACACGTTTTTGTTGCTAGTTATATTATCTAGAGAGACGATGACATATTTTATTGATCCATGACGATCTAATATTTTGTAGGGAGACCGTCGATATCTACGGGATCGGGGCCTTCATTGTGGACGACGAGTTTCACCTCGTCGGCGGCGGCCGGTGTTTGAGCTACCCGTCCGGTAGCGGCGGCCGATGTTTTAGGCACCTCTTCGGCGGCGGCCCGTTCCCGGCATACGCGCATCGGATGACTACTATAGTGGTGACACACCACCACGAAATTTCCGTTGGCCGACTTGTTTGACGGCCGCACCGACGAGATCGGTGGTACACAGCGGCGGGAGCCTCACCGGGACCCGGCCAACGCGGGAGCAACAACGTGTGATGATGGAGGAATTCCACGCCTCGGCACGGCGTGCGGGTGAGGCATTGGACGTGGCGGCGTCGGTGGAGGGCGGAGGCGCGAGCGACCGGACGGGGGCGGCTTCATCGGGCGCGACGACTCCACGAGCCTTGATCGGAGCGGGGGCCGGCATGTCGGTCTCGGTGACTCCACGAGCGACCACGGAGGGGGGGCACGTCCGGCTCGGCGACTCCACATGCGGCCCAATGGAGTGGGCACTATCCCATTGGGCTCGGGTGCTCCCTTAGTGTCGGTGCGGAAAGTAGTCCCGACACTAACTAGTACGAGCGCTGAGATCTATCTCTCGATGGCCGGTGCGAAGCAACACAATGACACAGGTTTTATCCTGGTTCTGGCCGTGGGCCGTACGTCCAGTAGGGGTGCGCTCGCGGCGCTGTATTGCGTCGCACCGTAGTGCTTGCAGAGGGGGGCTACAAGCATGGAGGGAGAGGAGGAGAAACCTCCAGGTCCCTGAGGTGTGATTGAGGCGAAGTGCCAATATCGTGGTGAAAGCAGAAAACGTGCAAGTGTGCAGCTATCCGTCGTTCCCTGCGGCAAGGGGACCGCCCCCTCCCTTTATAGGCCAAGGGGAGGCGGTTTACAATCGTGCCGCACGGTTCTAAAGCTACATATGGAGGTATGGCATACAACACCATGAAGTTGATGGTCGTCCTAACGAATCTCACTCCCGGCGGGTGTCGTGGGGGAGTCCCGTGCTTGCCTAGGAGCGACTTCGAGGGTGGGCGTGTGGGCGCCTCCCGCTTTGGTCGCCGTCCGTACGCTAGTTTGAGAGTGTAAGCGATGGAAGGCCGGAGGATGCCCGGTGGCGGGGATGGTGATGTCTAATCGTCCTTGGCTCCCACGGTCTTTCGGGGATGGTGCTTGCGGTGCTCGGGATGGTCGCACGGTGGCGGGAATGGCCGCACGGGCGGAGGTGACGGAGGAGACACGCTCCACTAGTCCTACGTCACGGCATTGTCCCGTGTGGGCGCGGGGTAGGCGTTCATACCATTTTCTAAGGTTCCGCCATCCTCTTTCGAGGGGTGCGGCGTGCGGTGCCGTACGGGAGTGGGCGACACGGTGTCACGGAGTTGACACCGGCCTTCCCGCACAGCCGCCCTACGGTGCCGGGGATGGCCTCACGGGGAGGGTTGACGGAACGGCGCCGAGATATGATTCCCAAGCGGTGTCGGAGGGCCGACGTGGCGAGGATTCGCTTTTGACCCGGGCTCCCACGGCGTGTCGGGGCATTTAATGCTGCGGTCGGGGGAGAGTCGCCCGAGGGGGCGCCCGGCCCTCAAGCGAGGCGGAGATTCGCCCGAGGGTACGTCCGCCCCTCGAGTGGGGGCGGGGATTTCGTGGTGCGGAGCCCGGCCCTCGAGTGTGATGGAATTTCGCTCAAGGGGTGCCGAGGGCTGGGCGCTTGATGGGTCGTGGGCCCTTCTCCGCACCGCGCCGCGACTACGTGGGGTGTGATTTGCGGTTTATGGGTTTGTTTGCGTTTTATTATTTTACGAAAAAGGGTTCTTGCCTGGTCATTAGGGGACCTTTATGGCTATCCCCGATAGTAGCCCCCGAGCCTCCGCGGTAGTATCCGTTAGGAACCCGCGAGAGGCCGATGCTTGCTCATGGGACGTTCTTCCCTCCCGGTTGCTTTGTCTTGTTCCGTAGGGGCGCGCTAGTGCACCCGCGGGTGTAGCCCCCCGAAGTCTTGCGGGGAGCGTGGGTGCTTCGCAAGGTTTTTTCACGGCGTCCGTCGGTGTGCGAGGTGTTAGTTTCGGCCGGCATCGGCGGTGTTTCGGCCCGGCCTCGGTGGTGCCATGCGCACATATCGACACTCATCCGCGTTCGGCGCATATCCGGGAGGTGTAGCCGTGCGTCGAGCCCCTGAGCCTGGGCCCATTAGAGGCGATCAGGGCGAGCTCTCCGACTTGTTTGTACGCCCCTTCGTCGTCCTTCCGTGGGATGGAGGGGTGAGGTGTCCACGACTCCCATCGAACGGGTTGCGAATCACGGATTCCTTGTTAAGCTGCTAACGGGTGATTCAAGTGGACGTCCGTGCCCCGTTCGATAAGGGTCGGCTCGTGGTCCGGAGATACTTCCATGGAAGTGCTTACGCGGGTGTGCTAGGCGAGGACTCGGTCCCGTTCAATGGGGTCCGAGGGGCGCGGAAGCTCTCCCTCGATGGTATCCCTCGACTAGCCGCCTTCGTTGGCTCTTGAACACGACATGTAGGGAGCCCTCGAGCCGGTTAACTCGAGGTCGGGCTCGAATGCGCACGCCCTAGTTGTCTCTCGACTCGTCAACTGCGGGGCGCCCGTTCGAACCCTTCGAGGGTCGGGCTCCGAACCCCCGATTAGTAGGGTCGTCACGGGGTGGAAACAAGGTGTCCCCGTCTTGGTTGCATATGTAGGACTCACGGGATTATGGCTGAATCGATCCTTGAGCTACCGATCAATAATCCTATGTGTCGAGGGCATCGTGGTGCCCACCCTCGACGGGCGGGGCTTGAGACCACTAATCGGTAATTACACCGTTCGAGGATGCGGCCCTCGACTCCCTCGAGTGAGGGTTGGCTTTGCTCGTTTTTAGATCGGGGTGCCGATCACACCCTAAGAGGGTCGGTTTTTCCAAGCCTTTGGCTTGAATCGCGTGGGGGGTTACCCTTACTTGGTAAGGAACCCGGCCATTAATTGGCCGCGGTCGTGGCGCCGGTCGTGCATTGCGTGCGCACCTTTTCGTGCGGCGCCGCGCGGCGTAGTGGGCTACATAGGGGCGAACGTGATGGGGCGCCGAGTGTCGGTGCGGAATGTGGTCCCGACACTAACCAAGCAGAAAGCGCCGAGGTCTATCCCTCAATGGTCGATGCTAAGTAACAAGTGACACAGGGGTTTTTATCCCGGTTCCCGCCGAGGGGGCCGTACGTCCCGGCGGTGGTGTGCTCGAGGCACTATATTGCTTAGCACCGGGGGTGCCTGTAGTGGGGCGGCTACAAGCAAGGCGGGAGAGAAAGCAGGGCTTCCAAGTCCCTGGCTGAAGATGTTGTGGGAGAATTGGGGAATGAGTACGTGGTGTGCGAAGGGTTCCTGTTGTTTGCTGTCTTCTGTCCCCCGCGGCTGGGGGGTTCGCTCCCCCTTTTATAGATCAAGGGGGAGGCGGTTTACATGCGCGCCGCGCTACCTAGCTACGTGGGGAAGTGCGACGTGCTACGCCGTAGAGTGGGCGGCCGTCGGGCGATCCTTGCGCCGATCCGGTCATCATGGCTCGACTTGTACCCGAACGGTGGCGGTTCGAGGGTAGGAGAGCGGCGGATGGCGGTGACGCCCTCCTCGATAGGCTCGAGGGAGGTGTCGACGCGGGCCCGTACGGAGTACGGGAGTAGGCGAACGGCGTTCCTTCCCAACGCGCTTCACGGGGCGGGAGTTGTTGCTACGGGGGTCCGGCGTGCGCTCGCACGCGGGTACGGTGGCCACGCCGTTACGGTGGCGGGGATGGCGGTCCACCGGCCTAGCGCCTCCACCTAACCCCCGTAGGGTCACAAGAAAGTGAATCGAGGGTGAAGCCGGCCCCTTTCGAGGGCTCGGCGCGTCGGCCGTACTAGGGCGGGCGCACGGTGTCATGGGACCGACACCGGCCGCGCCGCACATTGCCTTCCCACGGTGGCGGGGATGGGCTCCTCCCCGGGGAGTTGGTGCGGCGGCACGGGGTGCGAGCCCCCGGCGCATGATGGTGCGCGTCCCACCGGTGTCGTGGCGTTAAATGCCCGTGTACGGGGCCGGCGCACGCGCGAGGGGCACCCTCGAGCGTGGCCGACCCCCGCCGAGGGCGGACGTGCCCTCGAGCGAGGCGGAACCCGCCCGAGGGGGAGCGAGCCCTCGAGCGAGGTGGAACCCGCTCGAGGGAAGTGCGCCCCTCGAACGGGGCGAAGCCCGTCCGAGGGGGGCGCATGTCTTCGAGCGAGGCGGAGCCTACTCGAGGGGATCTCTAAGAGGGCCGCCTTGGTGGGCCGTCGGGGTCCCTGCGGCGTGGGCCGTGTCCTGCATGGTTAGGCACCTGCATGGTTAGGCTTAACGTGTTTTGGTTTCGTTGCGGGTTTTAAGTGAGGTTTTCCCCATTTTTTAAGGGGACCCCTAGGGCCGTCCCCGACGCAGCCCCCGAGCATCCGTGGGTTTGCTATTGAGGCTCCCGCGGATGCTGGAACCTACTGATAGGACGTTCTTCCCTCCTCGTTTTGCGAACGCTTTCCGTGGGGCCGCGTCGGCCGGACCCGCGGGTCTAGCCCCCGAAGCCCCGCAAGGCGGTGTGGGTGCTCCGCGAGGGGTTAACCGCGAGAATTTGGTCGCGGGAGGGCGTGGCACATATTCCAACCGGCATCGGCGGTGTTTCGCCCGGCTTCGGGGGTGCACGCGCCGCCGGCACCGTTCTCCCGGCGGGTGCAATTTCGAGGAGGTGTAGCCGTGCGCCAAGCCCCCGAGCCTTGGCCCGTTCGAGGCGATCGGGTAGAGCTTTGCGACTTGTTTTTTAACGCGCCCTCGCCGTCCCTCCGCGAAACGGAGGGTGAGGTTTCCGCAACTCCCATCGAGCGGGTCGCGAATTGCGGATTCCTCTTCGAGCCGGTAGCGGGTGGTTCAGGTGGACGCCCATGCCCCGTTCGATAAGGGTAGGCTGCGCGGTCCGGAGACACGTCCATGGAAGCGCTTGCGTGGGTTTGCTAGGTGGGGCTCGGTCCCGTTCGCTAGGGACCGAGGGCGCGGAAGCTCTCCCTCGGTGGGATCCCCCCGACTAGCTGCCCTCGCTGGCTCTCGAACACGACATGTGGGGCACCCTCGAGCCGTCGGGCTCGAGGAACGGCTCGAATGCGCGTGCCCTCGCCGTCCCTAACTCGCGATCCGAGGCGCCCGTTCGAACCCGTCGAGGGTCGGGCTTCGGACCTCCGATCGCAGGGCCGTGCGGGGGTGGCGCACGGGCGGCCCCGTCTTTTCGCGTCCGCGGCCGTCGAGGGGGTCCGGGCGAGCCAGCTCTCGAGGCGCTGGTTGATAGCACAGCGCGGCATGGGTGCTTGCGGTGCCCGCTTTACTTCAAGCAGGCCCTGGGCGACCCTCTCACGCGCGTGCCCTCTTTAGAGGGTTGATATTGTCTCGAGCCGGGGGCTCGTGCCGCTCGAGGGTTTTACGTGGCATGGGTACCCGCGGTGCCTGCTTTACATCAAGCAGGCCCCGGGCGACCTTCTCACGTCGATGTCCCATCGAGGGCTGTTTTTGTTTTGAGCCGAGGGCTCGTGCCGCTCGAGGGTTTTACGTGGCATGGGTACCCGCGTGCTCCCGCGACATCAAGCGAGGTCCCGGCGGCCTTCTCACGTCGATATCCCATCGAGGGTTGTTTTCGTTTTGAGCCGAGGACTCGTGCCGCTCGAGGGTTTTACGTGGCATGGGTACCCGCGGTGCCTCGCTTTACATCAAGCGAGGGTCCCGGCGGCCTTCTCACGTCGATATCCCATCGAGGGTTGTTTTCGTTTTGAGCCGAGGACTCGTGCCGCTCGAGGGTTTTACGTGGCATGGGTACCGCGGTGCCCGCTTTACATCAAGCGAGGTCCCGGCGGCCTTCTCACGTCGATATCCCGTCGAGGGTTGCCCTTGTCTCGAACCGGGGGTTCGCCCCACTCGAGGGTTCTCCTTGCTTGGCAAGGGACCGGTCATTAAATGTCTCGCGCGTCGAGGCCGCGGTTTTTGCGGCGCGGGCGCGTCTTTTTAGGCGGCGCGCGCGCGCGCGCGCGCGTAGTGGGCGGCGTGGCGGTGGACGTGATCGGCCGCCTCGGTCCCCGCGGGTCTTCGCCGTGATGATGGCCCGCCCGCAAGTGATGTGTGGCCGCCGCGGTCGTGGTGGGGCCCGTCCGTCGACGTGAAGGGAAGATTCCCCTGCCGGTTAATGCGAGCGGGGCATCCGCTCCGAGAGCTCGCCCGTCGGCTTATAAATCTGAGGGGAGGAGGAGACGGCGGTTTTTTACCTTAACGCCTCACCATTTTCAGTCCCCCGCCCCTTCGTCTTCATCTCGCCCTTGCCACCGTGTGGTGTCGTCGTTGGAGCTTTTCTTCCGTTCCTTGTCCTCCACTCCTCGCTTTTCTTTGCCTTCTTCATGGCGCCGCCTCAGCCTCCCCTCACGATCTTGGAGCCGTACGCTTGGGAGAGGTCGACGGTGACCCGACCGGCCCTTGGCGAGCCGGGTCGCCGCCGGCCACCGGCGGCCAATGAAGATGGACGTCCGGCGGAGTGGATAGTGCGCCGGCGGCGGACCGCGAGCCCAACCCTCCGGGAGGGTTACGTGGTGAGCTTCATCCGCTACCACGAGCGGGGCTTCAACACGCCGGCGAGTCGCTTCATGCGGGCGATGTGCCACCACTACGGAGTGGAGCCGCACAACTTCGCCCCCAACGCGATTTCGCGGGCGGCCACATTCGTGGGCGTCCGCGAAGGGCTACACGGGGATCCCGCCAACCGGGGAGCTGCGGGGTTCACCTTTTCCGCGCGGAGCTCTTCACGCGCCCCCCACGACGGAGCGAGGGACCCGCCGCGCGGTACGCGCCGGCGGGATGTCGCTGCCCTTCGGGGGCAATTCAAGAACGTCTACATCCCCCGCACCATGACGGCGAACAACGCCGGCCGGGAGCGGGGATGGTTCTACTTGCGCAACGCCGAGCCCGCCTCCCCCCTACACCGGTCGGGTGTTCAAGGAGAGGCCCGACTCCTCGGGGCTACGGGGTGTCCACACCCCGGCAAAGACGGAGGCGGCGGGGAGTCGGTCCCGGCCGCCCCGCGGCCGCCCGGCGCGCGGGGCCGAACGCGATGGGCGTCCTCGCCTTCCTCCATCACCGGCGGGTCGTGCCATTGATGGAGAGGCCGCTCGCATCTTCGAGATGACGAGGCGGCCAACCCCGTCGATACGGCGAGGTCGCGGATGCTCCCGACGCCCCTCGAGCGGCCATATGCGCTCACCCGGCGCGGAGCGCCGTCGACACCCGGCGCCGATGCTCGCGGGTCGGACCCCATGGGACCTCGAGATGCTCCCCACCGGCCCGCTGGTGAGTTTGGTTCTTAATTTTGTTTTGGTTCTTGGTCTTGCTTCTGTCTCCTGACGCGTCCTTGTTGCTCCTGTGTGCAGCTGGTGAGCTTCACCATCGCCAAGTCCGTTCCGCCCACCCCCCGACTCCCGCGCGCTTGGCGGGCGGTGCGGCGGCAGCGGCGGGGAGCGGGCGGCGCGCAGGAGGGAGCGCGCGAGGCGACATCAAGCGCGCCGCGACCGGCGGGCCGCGGAGTACGGCGGCGCGAAGAGCCGGGGCTCTCCTCCCCCGGGACCGAAGAGTACTCGTCTTCGGAGGAGGACGAAGAGGAAGAGGCCGAGGGGGAGGGCCCCTCCGACGGTGGCGACTGCGCCCCCGTCGCCGGAGCCGGCACCGGCGGCGAGGGCGGCATCGCTGGGGGCGGGCGCAACGGCGCCCGCCGCCGTGCCATCGACATCGGGGGCGGCGCGCGCGCGGGAGGTGCCGGCGCGCGCCACGGAGGTGCGTGCGGCGAGCGCGCCACGCAGGCGCGTGCGGCGAGCGCGCCCGTGCGCGCATCGAGCGTGCTGCGCGCGCGGGGGCGAGCGTGCCCACGCGCGTGGTAGCGTCGTCGGGGGGGCGTCACGGCGAGCGTGCCCGCACGCGGGCGAGCGTGCCCGCGCGCGCGCGCGCCTTCGGGGAGGAGGCGCGGCGTCGGGCGCGACCGCGCGCGGGCGGGCGCCCCCCCCGCGCGCGCGGCGGCGCCATCGGGGAGGCGCGGCGGCGGGCGCGCCACGCGCACCGGCCTCATCCGCCGAGGCCTCGAGGAAAAGGAAACGGGCCTTTTCCTCTTCGAGGTAAGGAGCTCGTCTTTTTGCTTGGTTCGGGCCTCGTTGATGTTCGGGGGCGTTCTAATCCTCCGTCCGTGCCTCGCGCGGGTGGTGCCAACCGTGCCTCCTCTCGCACCGGCCAAGGTGCCGAGGACCGGACGCGTCCATTCCCACCGGCGGCGCTCGTCAAGGGCGTCGCGGCCGGGGGCAAGCACGGCGGCGGGCGCTAGCTCGCAAAGCCCGGCCGGGGCCTCGAGGCTCCGGCCGGCGGATCGGCCGCCGCGCGCGCACCGGGAGGTCGCCGAGGAGCGGCCGGCGCCGGCCGTCGTGGGGACGCGAGGCGCGGCGGCGGCCGTGGTGGAGGTGCGGCCCGCGGAGGTCGCCGGGCCGCGGAGGCGGCCGCGGCCGCCGCCGCCGGGCCGGCGCAGAGGAGGCGGAGCGGGCGCAACCCCTGTGGCGGCGCCCGTGGATGCGGCGGCACGGCCCGTAGGTGGTGGCCGCGGTGCGTGCTGGCGCCCGCGGCCGCGAGGCGCAAGTGGAGGCGCCGGTGGAGGCGGCACAAGCGGCGGCGCCCGCCGGCGTTCGGGCAGAGGAGGTGGTGGAGGTCTCGGACGACTCCCCGCCGCCCGGGTGGGATCGGTGGGCCGCCTGGCCCACGAATTCCCCCGAGCCCCGGGGAGGGGGCCCTCGTGAGGCGGCACGAGGGTCACATGGTGGTGGGGGGTCAAGGACACCGGCGCCGAGGCCTCGCCCTCCCGCGCGGCCGCCCCGCCCGGGTGGAGGGGGCCGTCGACGATCCCCCCGCGTTTGCCGACGCCGGGGGGGAGCGGGGAGCTGCGGGGCGAGCTCCGAGCCACGCGCGCCACGCTCAACCGCGCGCCGAACGAGGCGGCGCGCGGTCCATGGCGCCCGGCATGGCTCGTCTTCCGGGTAAGCCGTGGTTGCTCGTTCTCTTCTTTCTTTCGTTTTTGTATGCCGCCTTCGTGTCTCGGCACTTATGGGTTTTGATTCCGTGGTTGCCGGGAACTCGAGCGTCGCGCCCACGACAAGTACGATGCCTTCGACCGGGGTGAACGTCGAGGTCCACCGGCCTCCGTGAGCGGTGCGGCCGCTTTCGACGCGCTTGCCGACGCCCTCGGGACACCGGACGGCCGGTTGGCGTACGGGCCATGGCGTGGCGCGACGAGCTCCCCGAGAGCTCGGGGGCGGGGATCCGGCGCGCCGCTCGAGCCTCGAGCGCGTCCGCACGTCCCTCATCGACCGTGATGAGGCTGCGTGGCGGCGCGCTCGGACTTGGAGAAGACGCGGACGCCGGCCGCCAACCGGGAGGCGGAGGTGGCCACCGCCCGCGGCGAGAACCGGGAGCTCCATACGTCGCTCGAGGGGGCGCAAGCGTAGCGCCGCCGGCCGAGGAGCCGGCGCGCGGCCGGGAGCGGCCGGCCAAGGAGGCCGACGATCCGAAGGTTGCCCTCGACGCCAAGGCCGCGCGGCTCTCGTCGCCGCCGAGGAGCAGCTCCGAAGAAGAGCGCACCGCCCGCCAAGGGGCCGAGGGGCGGCTCCGGCGAGAGCGAGGCCGCCCTCGTCGACGCCGGGCGGCGGCGCTAGAGCAGAGCGCGCCGCCCACGAGGTGTCGCGGAAGTCCTTGGCGGATCGGGACGCCAAGCTCTCCAAGGCCGAGGGCGAGGTCATCGTGCTCGCATTGCGAGCGCGAACCGAAGATGGCCCTCGGGAGCGGAGCGAGGCCGTCAAGCGCCTCGAGCCGGCGGTCGAGGCCGAGCGCCGCGCCCTCGAGATGGAGAGGAAGCGAGGTCGAAGGTGAGCCACTGTTTGACTCTTGCCTTGTTGGTTTTTCGTTTGGGAACTCGCATTCCCTTTTTCTGATTTCTTTCTTGCCTTGGCGTTTCCGTGCTTGCGCACCGCCCGGGGCACGCACCGAGCGGCCGAGGCGCCGCAGCTTCCTACAACTCCTCCGAGCAGAGCCGGCGGAGCCGCGCGATGCGGCCCTCGAGACCGCCGCGCCGTCGAGGAGGGCGAGGCACAAGCCGGCAGCCTCCCTAGCCGCCCGCCGCGTGCCCTTGGTGGCCATGTCACCGAGCGGATGCGCCGGCGCCGCATCCGGGCGTCCGAAGGCCCTCGGAGTGGTGCGATCCCACTACGAGGTCAACTTCGAGGCGCCGCGAAGGCTACGTCGTTCCCGAGGGTGTCGAGGACGAGGTGGCGATGGAGCGTGTGGATGCGCTCGCCGCCGACGCCGCCGGGTCGCTCGCCGAGGCCTTCGAGGAGTTCCTCTTCCCCGACGTCGCTGACGCTGCTGCTCCTCCCGCCTGAAACATCTGGGCGCTGGGCCCGCTTTTTGTGTATCAATATTCTAGCCTCGTGGCCTTTGTAAATAAATACATTATCTTCATCGTAAACATTTGATGGTACGTAATGAAGTGTTTTGCCTATTGCGCTTTTTTGTTTCTCCTTCTTCCTGAGTAGATTTTACTTGGGGAGTTCGATTTTCGCTGGGGGTCCGCTGGGTTGGAGGCGAGAGAGAAGGGCCATATCCACGCGGCGTAGGCTATCTCTGGCTCGCACGCTCCTCCCGCCGGGCCGCCCGCGCCCGTTCAAATCGTTGCTCGTAGTTGAAGTAGAAAACAAACTTAGCGCGTGTGAGTTGTTTTTATTTTTGCACAAAAAATGGGACCATTTTGGGGGGGGGGGTGCCCCCCGCATTAGCCCCCGAGGGTAACTTGGGTTTCGGGGGGAAAGCCGAGTTATCCTTTCCATTAGGCTTTAAGCATTTACATAGTTGTTGCCAATCGGGGCGTTGGCCATGTGATTTTTACAACAAAAATACTTGGAAAATCCTAGCTAAGGGTAGAAGCGACGTAGCCGCCGGATGTTCCAAGCGTTGGTGAGCTCTTCACCGTCCTCGTTGGCCAACTTGTACGTGCCCGCTTGAGTACCTTCACCACGACGTAGGGTCCCTCCCATGGGGGCGATAGCTTGTGGCGCCCTCGGTTATCCCGGCGTAGCCTTAGGACCAGATCCCCCTCGCTGAAATCCCGTCGACGTATCTTGCGTGCTTGGTAGCGTCTTAGGGACTGTTGATACCTCGCGGAATGCATTAAGGCTACGAGGCGTGCCTCGTCCAGCTGGTCCAGCGAGTCCTCGCGGGCTCGTTGGTTAGCATCCTCGTTATAGCCTCGAACCTTGGGCGACCCGTATTCTAAGTCCGTGGGGAGGACGGCCTCCGCGCCGTGGACTAGGAAAAACGGGGTGAACCCGTGGCTCGCTTGGGGTGGTCCTTAGGCTCCACACGACCGCTGGTAGTTCTTGGAGCCATTTTCGCCCGCATTTGTTGAGTTGATCGAAAATTCCGGGCTTAAGGCCCCGTAGGATCATGCCGTTGGCACGCTCCACTTGGCCGTTGGTCCGTGGGTGTGCCACGGCCGCCCAATCCACACGGATGTGGAACTTGTCACGAACTCCAAGAACTTCCGCCCGTGAACCGGGACCCATTGTTCGTGATGATGGAGTTTGGCACTCCAAAGCGGTAGACGATGTCGGTGAAGAATGTCACCGCCCGCTCGGCCCTTAGGTTCGTGATGGGGCGCACCTCCACCCACTTGGAGAACTTGTCGATCGCGACTAGCAAGTGGGTGAAGCCCCCGGCGCCTTCCGCAGGGGCCCGACGATGTCCGGCCCCCACACGGCGAATGGCCATGTCACGGGGATGGTTTGTAGGGCATGGGCGGGCGGGGTTGGACTTGCGGGCGTAGAACCGGCATCCTTCGCGGTGCGCACGATCTCGCCGGCATCCGAGACCGCGGAAGCCGCAAAAGCCCTGGCGGAACGCGTTGCCGACGAGGGTGCGGGGTGCGGCGTGGTGGCCACAGATCCCCGCGTGGATGTCCCGTAGGAGCTCGCGCCCCTCGGGAATGGGCACGCACCGTTGTAGGATGCCGGAGGCGGCACGCTTGTACAGCTCGCCGTCGACGAGGGCAAAAGATTTGGCCATCCTGGCGATGCGCCTGGCCGTGGCCCGGTCCGCGGGGAGCTCCCCTCGAGCGATCCAGGCGATGTACTTTTCGCGCCAGTCCTCTTGAGCGGGAGCTGGCTCGATGTCCATCGCGTCGGCTTCGTGGGAGCCGTACCCCTCGAGGAGGGAGAGCACGTACGCCTCGTTCGAGGGGTCCTCGTCCATGGGTTCCGCACCCGCTGGATTCGAGGGGACCCCCGAGGGTCCGTCATGGCTCGAGGGGTAGGGCTCGAAGACGACCGAGGGTTGCGCGATGTCGCGCGCGAAAACGTTCGGGGGAACGGTGATCCGCCCGACGCGATCTTTGCCGTTCGTCTCGCTCCTCGTTGTACCGGCGGGGTACATGGTTGAGCTCAATGCCGTAGAACTTGTCCTCGAGGGCCCTCACGGCCTTGCGCAAGCCTCCATCTTGTCATCATGGCAGCTCGCTTTCTTCATGACTTGATCGATCACGAGCCGCGAGTCCCCCCGTACGTCGAGGCGCTTGACGCCCAACTCAATGGCGATTTTGAGGCCGCGAGAGAAGGGCCTCGTATTCAGCCATATTGTTGGACGCGGGGAAGTGGAGGCGCATCGCGTAGCGCATGTGCTCCCCGAGGGGTGACACGAAGAGCGGGCCCGCGCCCGCTCCCGTTTTCATCACCGAGCCGTCGAAGAACGCAGTCCAACACTCGCCCGGATTTGTGGGGGCGGCGGCCGCGTGTCCGTCCACTCGGCAACGAAATCCGCCGGGATTTGCGATTTGATGGCCTTGCGCAGGCGTAGGCGAGCGTTTCGCCCATCGGCTCCACGGACCACTTGGCGATCCTTCCCGCGGCGTCGGGGGTTGCGGATGATCTCCCCTAGTGGGGAAGGAGGAAACCACCGTGACGGGGCCGACCTCGAAGTAGTGGCGGAGCTTGCGCCGCGCAAGGACTACCGCGCACGGCAACTTCTCGGACACGGGGGGTAGCGCGTCATCGTGTCTGACAGGACCTCGCTGATGTAGTAGACCGGCCGCTGTACAGGCAAGGCGTGCCCTTCTTCCATGCTCTCTACGACGATCACGGCGCTGACCACCTGGGTGGTTGTGGCTACGTAGAGCTGCAGGGGTTCGCCATCTTGCGGCCGCGTGAGGATCGGGGCATGCGTTAGGGACGCCTTCAGCTTGTCGAGCGCGTCCTGGGCCTCGGTGGTCCAGGAGAAGCGCTCGTGCTTCTTGAGGAGGCGATAGAGGGGAAGGCCCTTCTCCACCGAGCCGCGAGATGAAGCGGCTCAAGGCGGCGAGGCACCCCGGCACCTTTCGCACCCCTTTGAGGTCCCGGGATCGGACCCATCCGTTCGAGGGCCGCAACCTTTCGGGGGTTGGCCTCGATTCCCCGTTGAGAGACAATGTACCCCGGGAGCATGCCTCGCGGCACTCCAAAGACACATTTTTCGGGGTTTAACTTGACCCCATTGGCCCGTAGGCAACCGAACGCGACGGCGAGGTCGCCGACCGGGTCGTCCGCCTTCTCGGTCTTCACGACGATGTCGTCCACGTATGCTTCGACCGTTCGCCCGATGTGATCCCCAAAAACGTGCCGCATGCAATGCCGGTATGTTGCACCCGCGTTTCGAGGCCAAATGGCATCGTGACGTAGCGTAACGTCCCGAACGGTGTGATGAACGAAGTCGCGAGCTGGTCGGACTCCTTCATTTTTATTTGGTGGTACCCGGAGTAAGCATCGAGGAAGCAAAGCAATTCGCACCCAGCCGTTGAATCAACGATTTGATCAATGCGTGGCAAAGGAAAAGGAACTTTAGGACATGCTTTATTAAGACTAGTGTAGTCTACACACATCCGCCACTTCCCATTCTTTTTCTTTACAAGCACGGGGTTAGCTAGCCACGTTGGGTGGAACACCTCCTTGATGAATCCGGCCTCGAGAAGCTTCCGCGCCTCCGCTCCGATTGCCCGCCGCCGCTCCTCGTCGAAGCGGCGCGGCCCGCCGCCGCACGCCGCGGGCGTTTGGCAGATGTCAAGGGAGTGCTCGGCGACTTCCCCTCGGGATGCCTGGCATATCCGAGGGGCTCCACGCGAAGATGTCGGTGTTGGCGCGGAGGAAGTCGACGAGCACCACTTCCTATTTGGGGTCGAGGGTGGAGCTGACCCTCAACGCCTTGCCCTCGGGGGCTGACGGGTCGAGGGGGACCCCCTTGGTCTGCTCCGCAGCCTCGAAGGTGCCGGCGTGCTTGCCGGCGGGGTCGAGGTCTTCGTTGACCATCTTCTCCGCCGTGTTCACCGAGCTTCGTCCGGCGCCGGTGCCTCGCGTGCTCCACGCACTCGACGTCGCGGCCGAACGCGTGCTCGATGGATGACCCGACGGTGATGACGCCGTTCGGTCCCGGCATCTTCATCTTCAGGTAAGTATAATTGAGGACCACCATGAATTTGGCGTAACAAAGGTCGCCCAAGTATAGCGTGGTAGGCCCCCTTGAACCCCACCACCTCGAAGGTGAGGATCTCCTTGCGGAAATTCTTCGGGGTGCCAAACCAAACTCGGGAGTCGATTCGCCCGAGGGGCCGGACTCGCTTGCCCGCGCGATGCCATGGAATGGCTTCGTGCCGGGCCGCGCCTAGTCCAACCCGATCCCCATCAGGCGCAATGTATGCGCGTAGAGGATGTTGAGGCTGCTGCCTCCGTCCATGAGGACCTTCGAGAACCGGCGTTCCCGATGATGGGGTCAACCACCGGCGGGTCGGCCGGGTTGGGGACACGGTTCGGGTGGTCCTCCCGCCGAAGGTGATGGCGTCCTCCGACCAATTGAGGAAGGACGGAGGCGCCCTCTTCGTGGCGAGGACTTCGTGCCGCTCCTTCTTGCGCCGGCGGGTCGACATGTCGACGGTTGGCCCCCCAAAGATGAGGAACACATTCTCAACGGCGGGGAAGCCGCCGGCGTTGCCATCGCCTCCGTCTTTCTTGGCCTCTCGCCTCCTTCGCGGCGGCACGGCCATAGAACTTCTTGAGCATGTCGCACTGCTCAAGGGTATGGTGCACTGGGGTCTTGTGGTAGGGACATGGCTTCTTCGAAGATGTCGTCAAACACCCCCGGGCCTCGAGGGGCCGGTCGAGGGCCCCGTCGAGCCGGGTCACCGCCGAGCGCCTCGGCGTTGCCGCCGTCGCGCCCCTCGCTCGCGCGCCTCGCGCACGGCTTCTTCCCCTTCTTGCCCCGCTTGTCGTTGCGGTGCGGCTCCTTGGACTTGCTGCCCTCCGCGGCGCGTCCTCCGAGCGCTTGCCCTTCTTGCCGTCGAAGATTGCCCCCACGGCCTCCTCCCCGAGGCGAAGCCGGTGGCGATGTCAAACAGCTCGTTGGAGTCCGCGCAGCGGGCCGCGTCCCGGCTCCCGTACGAGGTCCCCGCACGTGGTGCCCTCGAGGAAGGCATGCACTATCTCGGACCGCGCCACGGCGGGGAGCTCGGCGCGCGCTTAGAGAAGCGCCGTATGAAGTCCCGCGAGCCGACTCGCCGGCTTCGCGTGCGGAGCGCAGTCCCGGGAATTCCCGTGGTGCACGTACGTGCCCCCGGAAGGTTGCCCACGAACGTGTGGACCAGGTCGTCCCGGTTGTGGATCCGGCTAGCGGGCAAGTGCTCGAGCCATGTTCGGGCCGCGTCGCCCGGATGCGGGGGCAAGTTGCGGATGATGACCTCGTCATCGGTGGCCCCGCCCACCGACAAGCTAAGCGGTAGTCGTTGAGACATACACGGGGGTCCGTCTCCCCGTTGTACTTGACGATGGTCGAGGGTTGGCGGAAGCGTTGGGGGAACGCCGCCGCGCGGATCTCCCGCCGAACACCCGGTGCTCGGGGGCTCCGGCGTCGGAGAGCGGTCCTCGCCGCCGTCGTAGCGTCCACCCGTCGAGGGTGGTAGCCCCTTGCCGCCCGTGCGTCCGCCTTGCTCATGCGCCCGGCGTTGATGACGTTGCGGGCGTCGCCGTCCGGCCGCCCCGCGCGCGTCAAGGAGCCGCTCCTTGGCCGGCGTGCGTCCTTGGTCGGCGGGTTGCCCCGCTCGTCCCCCCGCGTGCACCGAGGGTTCGCCCTCCCGGCGCGCCTTCGTCGTCCCGCGCATCCCCCCGTTGGCGGATGCGTGAGGCCGAGCTCTCGCCCTGGCCGGACCGGCCGCCCGCTCGATGAGAGTTTGCACCTCGCGGTGCGGGTCTCGAGCCTCGGGGGTCGAGGGTGCGGCATGGCCCGGAGCAACGTTGCGGCGGCGATGAGCTTTTGGCTCGCTCGCGGGGGCGCGTCCACGTTGTCGACGTTGGGGACGGTGTTGATGCGGTCGCGGACCCGTCGGCCCGCCTCCCATGCGCGTTCGCCGCGCGCGGAGGCCTTTCCCCGCCATTGAGGCGTGGAGCGAGCCGCACCGTTCGGTACTCTTCCGCCGGCTTGGCTTCGAGCTCGCGGGCTTGGGCCACCGTGCGTCGGCGTCGGCCCACAGCATGGGCGCTTGGCGCCCGCGCCCGTGCGCGTGGCGATCCCCCGGGGCGGGGGTGATTTCCCCGTCTCCGCGCCTGCCGCGCCGGCGGCATTGGCCGGATCGTTGGTGATGACGGCGTAGCACTCCCGCGCGGGGTCGTAGCTCCCGGTGCCGGGAGTCGTCGGAGTAGCCGAACCGCAGTCCGCGCCGTCTAGGAAACGCCGAACACAACTGGGTCAGGTACGCCGGAGAAGTCCCACTCCGCGTACCTGTGGCGGTTGGCGGGTGGTAACGTGTCGACGGAGCCTAGGGACGATTCTTCTCCTGCTGAGGCGCCGGGACCCCTGGCGACGAAGACGTGGCGGCCAGGTGGAACCCTGCGCATCGTGGTGTTGACGTTGGCGTTGTAGGCCGACGTAGCACCACGCAGCCCGATGGGGATGCGCGGTCCGAGACCGCGCGCGGCCCCGCCGGGGTGGTGGCGGTCGTGACGGTGGGCGCGCCACCTTGAGTGGCCGCGCGCTCGCCCGCCGCCGCTCGGTCCGCGCCCGGCGCGAGCGTTGTCCGCAGCGACGACGGCGTTGCGGCGTCGACGAACCCGCGCATCCGTGCCTCGCGGGCGCCCGCGTCGGAGTCGTGCGTGCGGCGGGGGCCCGAGCGGTCCCGGCCTCCGGCGCCGCGCGCGGAGCTCCTCACGGCTAGTGAGGCGCATGAGATAGCCGTTCCCCGTGGCCTCGAAAATTCAGGTCCCCGAAGCGAACTTCGAACCCGGCCGGGGAGGGGGTCCGAGCTACCCATGCAAGAGCGTGTACCACGGTACTCAAGGGCGAATCACCATGGAGGGAGTTGGCGAAATGACCTTAGGCGCTCGCTTGCCCCACGGTGGGCGCCAACCGTCGGTGCGGAATGTGGTCCCGACACTAACCAAAGAGAAAGCGCCGAGGTCTATCCCTCAATGGTCGATGCTAAGTAACAAGTGACACAGGGTTTTTATCCTGGTTCCGGCCGAGGGGGCCGTACGTCCAGCAGTGGCGTGCTCGGGGCACTATATTACTTAGCACCGGGGGTGCCTGTAGTGGGGCGGCTACAAGCAAGGCGGGAGAGGAAGCAGGGCTTCCAAGTCCCTGGCTGAAGATGTTGTGGGAGAATTGGGGAATGAGTACGTGGTGTGCGAAGGGTTCCTGTTGTCTGCTGTCTTCTGTCCCCCGCGGCTGGGGGGTTCGCTCCCCCTTTTATAGATCAAGGGGGAGGCGGTTTACATGCGCGCCGCGCTACCTAGCTACGTGGGGAAGTGCGACGTGCTACGCCGTAGAGTGGGCGGCCGTCCGGCGATCCTTGCAGCCGATCCGGTCATCATGGCTCGACTTGTACCCGAACAAGGGCGGTTCGAGGGTAGGAGAGCAAGCGGATGGCGGTGACGCCCTCTCGATAGGCTCGAGGGAGGTGCCGACGCAGTCCGTACGGAGTACGAGAGTAGGCGAACGACGTTCCTTCCCAACGCGCTTCACGGGGCCGGAGTTGTTGCTACAGGTCCGGCGTGCGCCCGCACGCGCGGTACGGCGGCCACACCGTTACAAGGGGCGGGGATGGCAGTCCACCGGCCTAGCGCCTCCACCTAACCCCCGTAGGGTCACAAGAAAGTGAATCGAGGGTGAAGCCGGCCCCTTTTCGAGGGCTCGGCGCGTCGCCCGCACCGGGGGCGCACGGTGTCACGGGACCGACACCGGCCGCGCCGCACGCGTGCCTTCCCACAGCGGGCGGGGATGGGCTCCTCCCCGGGGAGTTGGTGCGGCGGCACCGGGTGCGAGCCCCCGGCGCATGATGGCGCCGTCCCACCAAAGTGTCGTGGCGTTAAATGCCCGTGTACGGGGCCGGCGCACGCGCGAGGGGCACCCTCGAGCGTGGCCGACCCCCGCCGAGGGCGGGACGTGCCCTCGAGCGAGGCGGAACCCGCCCGAGGGGGGAGCGAGCCCTCGAGCGAGGTGGAACCCGCTCGAGGGAAGTGCGCCCCTCGAACGGGCGAAGCCCGCCCGAGGGTGAAGGATCGATGGCGACTAGAGAGGGGGGGGGAGTGAATAGGAGCCTAGTAAAAATTCTTCCCAAAGAACCCGGCCTATGTCCTACTCAAATCCCGGCCACACACAAGCGATGGATCGAATCACGCACCAATCGCCAAGACCACGAGGTTATGGATCAACCTCTAGCCTTAGGAACGATTCCTCGAAGCACACGCGGAAGCACTAGAAAGGGGAGGAAGGAATCGAGCCAAGAAGCAAAGCACACACGTGCTCGCGACCGTCCGCGCAGAGGGGCGGACCGTCCGCAAGAGCCGCGCGACCGTCCGCGGCCGGCATCGCGACCGTCCGCACCCGAGCCGCGACCGTCCGGCCTTAGCCGCGGACCGTCCGTTAATTTACACAACGACCCAAAGACACCCCCGTGCCACGGACCGTCCGCGGGGAGCACGCGGACCGTCCGCCTAGCACCCGCGACCGTCCGCCCGACACCGGCGGACCGTCCGAAACTTCGTCCAACCAAAAACCAAAATCACGACGGATCGAAACAAAGGATGAGCAAGAACGCGAAGAACTCGGGACGAACTCCGAGCGGCGCGACCGTCCGCCGAGAGGGCGCGACCGTCCGCGAGGCTCGGACGAACGTAAAAATACCCGACCTCGAAAGTCAACTCCCCCAAATCATCATCGGATTTCCCAAACGGTTGAAGCCGTGGAGACAAGGGTTTGGGGACTTGAAAAGCGTCACACAAGGATGCTATAGCCCAAAAATCTTGCCTCCTAACTCCCTAAATCACCGGGAATCGCGAATCCTTTGAGCACCACCAAAAGCTAGAGCACCGAACGAAAACTCACGAATCGAAGGAGTTTCCGCGTTTGAGGGCACAAGATCAAGCACAAAGATGCACAAGACATCTATCCATGTTTCCCTCAAAGAAATCCGGAAGAAACTCACTCAAATCCGCGGAATCACACCGGGAACAAAGGCACGAAAATAAGCACAAAAAAAGGCACGAAAAACAACCCCGAATCTTCTATACAAACCAGGAAAGATTCACAAGGTCTAGCATGCCGCCCTAGCATCCATCCCTCTCAACAAATCTCTCATAAAGCTCTCATGCTAGCCTAGAGAAAATAGGAAGGAAAATAGCTACGAAAATGAGAAAGAGGAGGGAGCAAATGAAACCCTAAGTCGCGGAGAGAGCGAGCCATCAACACACACTCCAGGCTTATATATCAGGTCCCGCCGGAGTGGTAAATGACTCGACTACCCCTAACTACACTACTGGCGATACAACCCACGTAGGGGCATTTTGGTAATGTTTGTGGGTCTTGCCATCGGACGGCCACGCCTTTGCCGCACCCCGCGTCCTCCCGACGCAAGCCATGCGATCCCGCCGCGTGTCCTCCGCTTCGAAGCTTCCCGACACGCCCGATCCCGTCTCCGTCGTGTTGGGCCCTCGCACTTGGTTTTGAGGCCCAAACCAAGAAACCGTCCGCCGATGGTTTTGTGGGCAAACCACCAAACCCCGCGTGCCCTGGGCCCCGCCCTCCCGCCAAACCACTTGACTTGACCGCCACCGTGCACCGCTCGTCCGTCCATGACTTCGTCTTGCTTGTGTCGCCACCATGTGGCCCGCACCCGGCCCCGCCGTCCACCGGTCCCTCGAACCGAGCCTACTTGTCTCTCGCATCTCCCGGAGGCCCCTCAAGGCTCGAAGACCTTTCGCGCCCGTTCTTCACCCTCGCAACAACACGAACTAGGCCGCAGCCTCACACCTCGCGCACTAAGCCAAGAGTCACTCCAACACCCGTTGTCAATCACTCATCACTAAGGAGCGGTCATCCACCGACCACCGGGACGCTCCCCGGTCCTCAATCTCCCCCTTGATGAGTGCATTGACAACACACAACGCGAAATGAAATTCGAGTAAAAGAGAAAAGAAGAAGAAAGAAAAACGAAGAGGCTCAACTCATGACCAAAACCGAAGAAAGGCAAAGAAAGGTCACAAGCCAAGCAAAGCACAAAATCCACACCGAAAACAAGCAAGAAAGCTCCCCCCGAACAAATGCCTCCCCCCGAACATGTGGATGCACACTTCCAAATTTCAGCTCACCTTTTTCTGAATTTTCATTAAGCTCACCTTTTCTCCCCCTTGTTGACAATGTATGAATCAAGGTGAAAATGCGTAAATGCAAAGCAAAGCATATAAACATCTACATGAGCTTCTCAAATAGGCCAAATCTAGTGTCAAAGGCTAAAAATGAGACAAAGATCACACATATGAATCATAGCATAGACAAAGCATTGCCACAAGTAATATATGAAAATACAAGCATGTGACAAAGCAAAATTTTCGGATTTAAGCAGCTTTTATCAAAAGAAGGCTCGCTTCACATGCAAAAGCCTATCCATGTCACACTTGAGCCACAAACATGCATACCATTCAAAGATCATACAAGGATATCAAATTCTCAAGCAAAAGATCATGGCAAACACCCATAAAGCAGCATGTCATGTCAAAGCTCATGAGCCATGTGTCCACTTCGGGGAGACTTCTCCACTGGTGAACATCATGCAACATGTTTTGCACCCATATGTGAAAGATAAGACATTTCAAACATAGACATGATGGATGGAGCATTTTTCAAGCATTATGCACTTCTTTTCAAGATTAATTCATTTCATGGTACATGAAGTGCCTTTGCGGCGTAAAAGAAGCTTATGCTCCCCCATGAATGCAACATAGGCTAAACATTCACAATGATATTCGGCCTTTGGCCCAAATGCAAGAACAAGGCATCCAAGCACAATCTAAGCATGAAAAGCACATTTAGACCAAACCGTGACATGGATACACAACTACACACGAGTGGAGCATACTTCATCAAAAATTAGTCAAGTTAAGCATTTATTTCAAAAGGGGCTATCTCACCACACATATATCTCAAATATTCCAAGAGCATAGCCTCACATCACCATTTCTCCACACATATAACCAATATCTCACAAATAGCCAAATAGACTCAAATATGGCATATGAAAGAAGCTCATCATCCTAAAATGCAATATGATACAAATGCAACATGATATATGACAAGATGGCTATCCTACCATGGTTTGTACATCAAGCAAAGCATGTATATACATCGAAGTAAAACATGGTATGATACATATGGTACAAAAGGAAATCCCCCAAGAATCAACTAGAAAGGGCAACAAACCCCAAGTTCCCCCGCAAGCGCACAAATGTAGCTTGGTCGAGAGGCTTTGTAAAAATGTCGGCTAACCGATCTTGGGTAGGGACATGGCTCAAAACAATGGTTCCTTTCTCCACATTGTCCCTCGAGAAATGATACCTCACTTCTATATGTTTGGTTCCGGGAGTGAAGCACCGGGTTTTTGGCTACGCTTATGGCACCGGTGCTATCACAAAGAAGTGGGATCCGGGTGCACTCCTCACCAAAGTCTCTCAAAGTGTATGAAATCCACAAGCACTCGGGAACAACAACTCGCGGGCAAGAACATACTCCGCCTCCGTGGTAGACCGAGCTACACTAGACCGCTTGCGGGAAGACCATGAGACCAACGAAGAACCAAGAAACCGACAAGTGCCGAAGTAGACTTCCTCTCGACTCGACAACCAAAGAAATCCGCATCGGAAAAACCATGAAGAGACAGAGTCGAGGAGGAAGAATACCAAAGGCCAAGACCAGGGGCGGACCGTAGGTACCGAAGATCCTCTTGACGGCCCGTCGATGTGATGTCCTCGGCGAAGCTCGAAAACGAGCGCACGTACACACGCCGAACCGTATGTCCGGCCTCGTCGCCGTCAAGTAGAGGAGGGAGCCGATCATGCTCCCCGTACTCCCGCCGGTCCACCGGTTCTCCGTCCTCATCCGCATCCAAAGTGGCCGTACTCCCCATGGGAGTCGACATCGGCTTCACATCTTGCATCCGGAACTTCCTCGCATGTCTTTCGTGTACTTGGTTTGGTGCACAAATGTACCGTCCTTCACTTGCTTGATCTCGCAGTCCGAGAAAATACCGCAACTCGCCCATCATGCTCGTCTCGAACTCCCCGCTCATCTCATCCGCAAACTTGGCAACAAGGTTATGTGACGAGCCACCAAAGACAATATCATCCACGTAAATCCGAACAATCAAGCAAGTCATTTCCATGCCTCTCGTTTTTCAACCTCACGATCGCATCTCGAACAAAGCCAAAAGTCTCACTCTTATCCTCCAAGAAGAACACCTGTGCATAGCGAGAGTAATCGTCCACCACAACAAGGACATACCACTTCCCACCCACCGAGCGAACTCGAGCCGGCCCAACAAGGTCCATATGCAACGGCTCCGTCGGACGCTCTGGCCATGACATCGGCCGGGGGTGGATGGGGAGTGGCTACCATCTTACCATGCCTACACGGAGCACAAACCAAATCCTTCTCAAGCTTCAACCTCGGCAATCCTCGGACAAGGTCAAGACCACTCAAGCGGGAAACCAAATCAAAACTCAAGTGTCCCAACCGCCTATGCCATTTCCACAAATCAGAAGAAGGACCAGCCATCAAACAGCGAGCAGGACCCAAAGAACGAGAAAAATCAGCCCTGAAAATCTGACCCTCGGGGATGATCATACAGACAAGATCACCTCGAGAATCAAGCAAACGAGACTCGCCAGACTTGAAACGCACCTCAAAACCCTCATCAAGCAACTGAGAAACCGAAAGCAAATTAAAGCCCAAAGATTTCACAAGAGCCACTCTCTTCAACGTTACCTTGTCACTCACATGCACAACACCCTCTCGAAAGCACCCTACCTCGTCCATTGTCCCCAAATGTAATGTACATCTTTTCCTTCACCGGGGTGAGGCCGGAGAACCACTTCTTATCTCCGGTCATGTGTCGAGAACACCCGAGTCGATCAACCAAATGTTCTCCAAGCCTCCCCGCCCGCAATGTAAACAAGAACGAGAATGAGCTAGCGACTCGACACCGGGGTTAGCACGAGAGAAAGTTAAACCGTTGTCGAGCCATCCGCTCAAAAGAGGGGTTAGCAAACATCACTCCCTTGCCACCAAACTTCCCATGTCCCATGGGAGGAGTACGAGCACCACGAGGGGGAAAACGTGGTCCGTAGTTCCTCCGGAACCCAAAGCCGCGATTATCTCCCCTAAACCCGTACCGAGGACGAGTAGGAGGATGTCCAAGAAAACCACCACGAGCCCGACCAAACCTCTCACCAAAGATGCACACCATCATCTCTCCCCGACAAACCTCTCACCACCACCTCTCCGTGGGAACCCGCCAACACACCTCACACTTCCCACACCCCGTGGAAGTGGCACTCTAGGCTCGTGAATACCGCGTGGCCGGCGATACCTGTCCCGGTTTGCTTGCTCCCTAGCAAGCCTCTCATCCCTCTTCCTCTTGTAGCAAAACTCGCAAGATGCCTCTCCTTGCCACAATACTCACACCTGAAGGGGATGGGTTTTGGTTTTGGCTCTGGCTTTTCTCTAGGCTTCTCACCCTTCTCACCCACAAACTTCACCGGTTTCTGAAAATCATTTGTCTTAGGTGGGAATTTAAGTGGATCTTGGGTTGTGTCAAGTTTGTTGCAAAGGTGGTTGGGCTTTGGTGTGAAAGAGTTCTTGGGTGCTTTTGGGAGTGGGACTTGGATCTCTCCGATCACCTCAAACCCGGAGTTTGACTCAACACACTTCTCGTACACACTCTCCCCACTCGTTCTCTCCCACTTTCTCACCCAACTTCTCAAAACCCAAACCACGACCATCGCCTCTCTTGAACTCCTCAATCATGATTTTCAATTGAGGTTCCCGCCCGTACAACCAACCCAACACCTTCCTCAAATAGTCATTCTCCTCATAGATGACATCCAAACGGGAAGTAAGCTCAAGATTACGCAAAGTGACTTCATCACGCCTAGAACATGCATTTGCAACAGGAGATTTCAAAGATGCTTCCAAAGAACTAATGGTAGAACGAGCATCGATAAGCTTAGCATGCATAGTAGGACATGATTTACAAGCACCAAGCAAAGTGGGTCTAGCCTTAAGCTCATCATGTTCAGTCCTAAGAGCATCTAGTTGAGCCAAAATAGAAGCATTCTTCTCATTAAGCAAGTTTGATCTCATTCAACCAAGCATCACATTCAACACATTCAACATCATCGGGGGAGGAGTAGGAGCAAGTTTCAAAGAGTCATTCTCAAGTTTCAATTCAAGCAATTTTGACTCTAACTCTCCTACCTTCTCACTAGCATTCTCAAGCCGAGCCCTAAGATCTTTCCTCATCTTTTTGGCATCTCTCATCACACTATCACGATTATCAAGCAAACCATTCAACCTAGCAATCTCAGCAAGCAAAGAGTCGGAATCACGGTTTACCTCATCCTCCGAGTCGGAGTCGCCGTCTTCCTTCACACTCTTCTTGCCGCTTGAGCTATGGGCCATGCCACAAAAGCCCTCGAGCGCCACACCGCCTCGGCCCCCGCCGAGGTTCCGCTTGCACTCTTCTTGCCACTCCGCCTCCCGGCGTCTTCATCTTCGCCGCTGGAGCTTGATCGCTCCTCGCTTGAGCTTGAGTCGACGTCGCTCGCACCGGCCACCATCGCTCTTGCCTTGTTCTTCTTGTAGGTGCTCTTGCTCGGCCGCCGCTTGTCCTTGTCCTTGCTCTTGGACTTGTTGAAGTGCTTGCCCTTGGAGGAGTACTTGTCTTCACGCCTCGGGTGCGCCTTGTACTCGTTCACCTTGTACTTGTTCTCCTCCGCTTCCGGCACTCGGCGATGAAGTGGCCACGCTTGCCACACTTGTAGCACGTCCCCGAGCTCCGCCTTGCGTTCCTCCGACTCTCGTGTAGTCGTTCAAACCTTCTTGAGAGCAAGGCCGCCTCCTCCTCGCCCGCAAAGACATCAAACTCCTCATCCGGAATGGACATAAGAGAGGACAAAGAAAACCGTCGACAGAAGGGTTAGATTTGCCCTTTGATCCTCCCACAAGAGCAAGACTATGGTCGGCCGAGCCCTCATGCTTGGATAGCAACTTCCTGTCAACCTCAGCCGACTTGAGCTTAGAAAAGAGGTCATCCAACTCAATAGTCAAATAATTCCCAGACTCCTTGATGGCCTCAACCTTAGCACCCCAAACATTTGGATCCAAGACATGCAAGAGCTTCAAAGCCTGATCATGCTCGGAGTACGGAAAATCCTCAACATTAGCCTTCATGTTGTTCACGATGGCGGTGAACCTCTGAAACATCGCATCAATGTCCTCACCGGGAAGTGGAGTGAAATTCTCATATTGCATCCGGTAAGAGACAAAGAGGCGAGCCTTCACATGGTTATCACCACCGTGAGCAACCAACAACTTATCCCAAATTTGCCAAGCAAGATTCAAATGGCGAACACGCTCAAACTCGGATCACACAAGCTCCGCACAAGTGATCAACGGCTTTTGCATTAGCCTCATACTTGGCCTTGGCCTCGGCATCGGTCACCATAAGAGTATGGATGTTGACCGGAATAGCATATGTCTTGTCAAGCACAATAAACTCCAAAAGCTTTCCTCGAAGAAAAATCATCATACGAGCCGCCCACTTGTGGTAACCCTTGCCATCAAAGTGCGGCGGACCGCCCCGCTCAACGTACGCCATCTTAGGATTCGAGACTTGTCAAAGTCGCAAAGAATCCGCACCAAGCTCGATACCAATTGAAGGATCGATGGCGACTAGAGAGGGGGGGAGTGAATAGGAGCCGGTAAAAATTCTTCCCAAAGAACCCGGCCTATGTCCTACTCAAATCCCGGTCACACACAAGCGATGGATCGAATCACGCACCAATCGCCAAGACCACGAGGTTATGGATCAACCTCTAGCCTTAGGAACGATTCCTCGAAGCACACGCGGAAGCACTAGAAAGGGGAGGAAGGAATCGAGCCAAGAAGCAAAGCACACAGCTCGCGACCGTCCGCGCGAGAGGGGCGGACCGTCCGCAAGAGCCGCGCGACCGTCCGGCCGGGTATCGCGGACCGTCCGCACCCGAGCCGCGGACCGTCCGCCTTAGCCGCGGACCGTCCGTTAATTTACACGAACGACCCAAAGACACCCCCGTGCCACGAACCGTCCGCGGGGAGCACGCGGACCGTCCGCCTAGCACCCGCGGACCGTCCGCTCGACACCGCGGACCGTCCGAAACTTCGTCCAACCAAAAACCAAAATCACGACGGATCGAAACAAAGGACGAGCAAGAACGCGAAGAACTCGGGACGAACTCGAGCGGCGCGGACCGTCCGCGGGAGGGCGCGGACCGTCCGCGAGGCTCGGACGAAACGATAAAAATACCCGACCTCGAAAGTCAACTCCCCCAAATCATCATCGGATTTCCCAAACGGTTGAAGCTGTGGAGACAAGGGTTTGGGGACTTGAAAAGCGTCACACAAGGATGCTATAGCCCAAAAATCTTGCCTCCTAACTCCCTAAATCACCGGGAATCGCGAATCCTTTGAGCACCACCAAAAGCTAGAGCACCGAACGAAAACTCACGAATCGAAGGAGTTTCCCGGCGTTTGAGGGCACAAGATCAAGCACAAAGATGCACAAGACATCTATCCATGTTTCCCTCAAAGAAATCTGGGAAGAAACTCACTCAAATCCGCGGAATCACACCGGGAACAAAGGCACGAAAACAAGCACAAAAAGCCACGAAAAACAACCCCGAATCTTCTATACAAACCAGGAAAGATTCACAAGGTCTAGCATGCCGCCCTAGCATCCATCCCTCTCAACAAATCTCTCATGAATCTCTCATGCTAGCCTAGAGAAAATAGGAAGGAAAATAGCTACGAAAATGAGAAAGAGGAAGGAGCAAATGAAACCGTAAGTCATAGAGAGAGAGAGCCATCAACACACACTCATGGCTTATATATCAGGTCCCGCCGGAGTGGTAAATGACTCGACTACCCCTAACTACACTACTGGCGATACAACCCACGTAGGGGCATTTTGGTAATGTTTGTGGGTCTTGCCATCGGACGGCCACGCCTTTGCCGCACCCTCGCGTCCTCCCGACGCAAGCCATGCGATCCCGCCGCGTGTCCTCCGCTTCGAAGCTTCCCGACACGCCCGGATCCCGTCTCCGTCGTGTTGGGCCCTCGACTTGGTTTTGAGGCCCAAACCAAGAAACCGTCCGCCGATGGTTTTGTGGGCAAACCACCAAACCCCGCGTGCCGGCCCGCCTCCCGCCAAACCACTTGACTTGACCGCCACCGTGCACCGCTCGTCTCGTCCATGACTTCGTCTTGCTTGTGTCGCCACCATGTGGCCCGCACCGGCCCCGCCGTCCACCGGTCCCTCGAACCGAGCCTACTTGTCTCTCCATCTCCCGGAGGCCCCTCAAGGCCGAAGACCTTTCGCGCCCGTTCTTCACCCTCGCAACAACACGAACTAGGCCGCAGCCTACACCCGCGCACTAAGCCAAGAGTCGGTCCAACACCCGTTGTCAATCACTCATCACTAAGGAGCGGTCATCCACCGACCACCGGGACGCTCCCGGTCCTCGGAGGGGGGCGCATGTCTTCGAGCGAGGCGGAGCCTACTCGAGGGGATCTCTAAGAGGGCCGCCTTGGTGGGCCGTCGGGGTCCCTGCGGCGTGGGCCGTGTCCTGCATGGTTAGGCACCCGCATGGTTAGGCTTAACGTGTTTTGGTTTCATTGCGGGTTTTAAGTGAGGTTTTCCCCCATTTTTTAAGGGGACCCCTAGGGCCGTCCCCGACACCGAGGCCCTTCGGCTTGCCGCACCGTAATGATCGCGCACGCGCACACGCCCGGCCGTTTCAAAGCACGGTGGGGCCCGCCCGGTCGACGACGGAGACAATGTTGCCCGCATTAAATGTGCGCGGCTCGCGGAGTTTTCGGGAGCACGGGTCCCCCGGATCTATAAATCGTGAGAAGGGGAGGGGTGAATCCCTTACCTTGCACTTAGCATCCGCAATCTTTGCTTCTTACCTTCTCCCCGGCCCGCGCGCTTTGCCAATATCGCCGTTGCTCGCTTCATTCTCGAACCGCCGCCTTCCTAGCTACAAGCTCTCACCCACAATGGCCCCCATATTAGCCAATCATAGTGCTTGACCCTCTTCGTTGGACCCGGTCGACGCGGTGACGCCGTTCTCTCCGAACGAGCCGGTGAACGGCGGGCCGCCGACGCCGACCGGTGATGGGGCGTATCCGGCGTGTATGGTCCCACCGGCGTCGGACCGGAGCCCAACCCACCATATGTCTATGTCGTCAACTTTATCCGGCCGCACGAGCGCGGCTTCACCGTCCCGGTGAGCCGCTTCATGCGGGGGTTGTGCTACCACTACGGGATGGAGCTCCATAACTTCGCCCCAACGCCATATCACGGGCGGCCACTTCGTTGGCGTCCGCGAGGGGTTCTCGGGGATCCCGGTGAATCGGGATCTCTCGGGTGCACCTCGTTCCGCGCGGAGCCGCACACCCTCGTCACGGACGAGGCGCGGGTGTGTCGGGCGGTTCGCGCGGGCGGCTTGACGTTCGCGCCGGCAGACACACGCAAGGAGCCGTACCCGCCGTGCACGATGATGTTGAACAACACGAAAGGGGTGGTTCTACCTCCGCGATGGAGACACCGGCCTCCCCCTACACCGGGAAAGGTGCCGGGCGGCGAAGACCGACGCCTAGCACCACGGCGTGTCTCATTCCTCATGTCGACCGAGGTTGGAGTCGCTCACCATCGCGGCGTGGAGCCCGGCGGATGCCGGGACCGGGAGTGGCCTCGATCATCGCCAACTTCCATCATCGGCGGATTGTTCCCCTCATGGAGAGGGAACTCCGCATATTCAAGATGAGCGAAGTGGCCAACCCCGCGTCGGCCGGGTGCTCGCGGCCGCCGCAAGAGTGCCTCCTCCCGCAGTACGCGACCACGAGGGTGAGTTGCGCGGCCGGCCCTCAAGTCGGTGCCGCACGGGGGCGACGACCTCCGGTCATTCGTGATGCTCCCCGACGCCCCAACGGTGAGTGCACCTCATCTCCCTCCTTGAGTTTCTTGTGTTGCATTCGTGACGATCTTGACGGTTCTCATCGGCGAGAGGGTGACCGTGCACGCCGTGCGGTCGGACCCACCGATGCCTATTGACGGTGTATTTTGGTACAACAAACAAGTTCATTACACTTTGGTTTGGATTTGATTATGGAACTAACCCGCCACTAGGCACACTAATCATATAACAAGTTCATCTTTGTGCATGCATTTGGAAATGTTATGTTTATGTTGGAAAACATGGACATAAAGGACGGATTCACAACAAGTTCAAAGGAGCAATTACAGAGTCTTGTTTGTGTTCACGAGCTCAATGAAATCACTTCCAATGGTGGCAAGGAACAAAGTGTTACAAAGGAACATCCCCGAGGATTGAAGCATAAAAGACCGGACTTCATGCAAGGAGAACCTCCATCTTGGACGCGAGGATGACATCGTCAAAATAGTGCAAGTGGAGGGGGAAAAGTGCATAAATGAATGAGGATCCACGGGAGCGAAGAGGCGACCGAGCCGTGTTGGATGGGCCTGGGCCGGTCGGCCCAAGCCGTCGGCCCGGCCCACTTCCGGCGTTGGTTCGGCCCCCCTTTTCTTGCACCGAGAAGGATCTTCAACCCTAAGTCCCGGGAGGTGCCGCCATTCGCAATAGAGAGAGTCATTCGCACCGAGAGGCCATCCACAACTAGAGAGAGAGAGAGGAGGGAGATCTCCGGAGGAGGATCGCCCTACTTGAAGGAAGCACCTACAAGTGGAGAAGAAGGAAGACACCATCGGAAGCGTCATCATGATCAACGGTTCCATGTCTAGCACCTTGATGGGGTAATCTTCTCATTTGTCCATGGGTTGTAATCGATCTTGAGATGTAATCGCTACTTTGTCGGAACATCTATCTATCATCTTGTGTTGAATATGCTTTGATGCTTAAGGTTAGCTACCGTGCCGTAAAGGAATTAAGGGTCCCAATGCTCCCTTGGATCCATTCAATACGCCGTGTCCATCATAGGTCTAGTCACGAATACCTCCGTGTAATGACAAGACGGGGGGAGGGAAAGGGCGAAACAAAGGTCACAACCCCTGATAGATTAGATCGGTTTTCATGCTTTAAGAGGTTGCATGTTCAAGTATCGAAGACCCATGGGCAAGTTTCTCTTTCATATCTAGTCGGCTTAATCATTCTCTCTAGTGTAGTGTAGTTGTTTTCTAGCTTAATCATAGATAGGGTTTGGGTAAGTTAGTGAGTAGAAGTAGATCAAACACTTGTAATCCCCTTGCTCCGCGGATTGACAAGAACCTTGGGAATCTCGTGGTGAAAAGGTGTAGGCCCGTATGCTTGCGAATCGTAGGTGGATACATCTTTTCTCCATCAACAACACCCGGGGCCCGGGCGGCCGCTCGCGCCGCGTAGCGGCGAGAATAGGAGCGGGCGGCGCGCGAAGAAGAAGAAGCTCGGGCGGCGGGAGCGCCCGGAGCAATACAACAAGGAGTACCATCCGCACGAACAGCGGGGACTCTCCCCTCGTTGGCGCCGCGAACTCGTCGTCGGAAGAGGAGGTGGAGGAAAGTGATGGGGGGCGGGCCACCTCTAATAGGTGGAATCCCCCGCCCACGTCGCCACGGGCCGAGGAGGCGGCCGTGGAGTTGGTACCCATGGCGGGCGCGGAGGCGCCCGCCACCGGTCATCGGTGGAGGCGCCCGCGAGGCGCCACGGAGGCACCGCCGGGCGCGACGGAGCTACCCCCGGCCCTCGAGGAAGAGGAAGCGGGATTTTCCAACTTGACATGAGACGAGGTGACACCGATCGTCCCCGCCCTCGCGCCCGCCAAGGCGCTTAGGTCGGGAATGCCCGTGACGACGAGGTGGTGTTCGGCGAGGGCGCGGTGGACGGCGGCGAGCGCGGCGGTGATGGGCGAGCCGTCGCGCAACACGGTTGCGGCCACGGGGCCTCAACAAGAGGAGGCGGTGGTGGCGACGACGACGTTGTAGATGCGGTTCCCGCGCCGCTCGTCGGGGAGAGCCGGCTCGCGGGGGACCACGAGGCGGCGTGGGATGCCACCGATGATGATGTTCCCCCTCGGGTGGGGCCAATTTAGGAGGTAACCCGCGTCGGCCCCCAAAGACACGCCGAGGTCCGGTGATGCGGGAAGACGGCCGCGTGATGTTGTAGTGCCGGCACACGATGCCGAGGCCTCGACATCCCACACCGCACCACTCGCCCCCGACATCGCCGTTGCGCACTCGGAGCGAGGGGGCCGCACCACGCCGACGGCCCATTTCAACGAGGCCCGGGCCGAGCATGCGCCGTGGCGGGAGTTTCGAGACCACAATGTCTCGATCAACAACACGCCGAATGAGGCGCCGCGGATCCACGGGGGTCCCTCGATTCGGCTCTTCGAGGTAAGTGTTTTTCGTCGGACTCGAGGTTCATTCCCCATCCTTTTTGTGTTTGCGCGTTTCCCGATTCTCCTTTTCTCCGTGTTCTTGATCGTTGGTGATAGGAGCCGGAGGGCCGAGATCGGGCAAGGTACAACCGCCTCGCTCGGTTGAGCACCGAGCTCGGCGGTATCGGAGCCGTACAACTCCCTCGACGCCCTCGTAGAGCCCTGGCCGACCGACAACGGGTGGGCCGGGAATACCGGCCGCGGCCATGCGGGACGAGCTCCCGGACTAGGGCACCGCCCCGCACCGTAGAGGGCGGTTCGCGGTTGACATGGTGAAGCCGGCTGCGAGAAGGCGCGCGAGGCCCACGGGCGTGGCGCGGACCGCGGCGCAGCGAAAAGGAGACGACGCTCGCCTCGGCGCAAGCTCAACTCCGGCGGGACTGTGCCACCCTCGAGGGGGCTCGGTCTTGGCGGAACCCGAGCCGAGGACAAGGCCAAGGAGGCCGAGCGTGCGGGGGTTGATCCGGCGGACAAGGTCGCCTCGCTCGCCGGCGGTCGGGGGAGCGGCTCCGTCGGGGAGCAAAGCGCGTGCCGGCGGGTGGAGACTCGGCTCCGGCGGGAGCGATCCACCCTCAAGGAGGCCCGGGGCCGCCCTTGAGCACGAGCACTCGGCCCGGGAGGAAGCGTAGGGCCAACTCCATCGGGAGCGCGTCGCGTTGGAGAAGAGCGGGCCACCCTCAAGCTCCCGGGACGAGGAGATTACGCGGCTCTCCGGCGAGGCCGGTCCGGAGAGGACGTGTCCTACGAGGACTTGCGGCGAGCCGGCAAGGAAAAGGACGTCGTCATCCTCGAGCGGCAGCGGGCGGCCACGTCGTATGGACCTCCCCGGGCCCACTACCTCGGTGGGTACCGGGACCGACTACTCGGTGGGCCCCGGGACTACCGGCTTGCGCTACACGGCACCTAAAGGCGTGGAGCACAAGGCTTGCGAGAGGAGTAGTACTCGGTTAGAAAGCCGTACATGTCCCGCACTGTATGGACGACTCCTAGATGTACTCGACTAGTACTCTCTCCCTACTCCGACTTGTAACCCCGCCTCCCGGACTATATAAGGCGAGGCAGGGACCGATCTACGGCATCCAATCTCATCTCATACTACCCACGACGCACCATTGCGCCATCTTGTAATCGTGCCCAATCAATCCCGAGCTACGCGGCATACGAGACGTAGGGTATTATGCACCTCGCGGCCCCAACTTTGTCTAAATTGTGTGCCACGTGTCTCTTCCTTCGAGTTACCGATCTCGGCGAGGCCACATTCATCTACTTCGGGTACTCCCCTTAGTAGGTTGCCGGTCTAAAACACCGACAGCTGGCGCGCCAGGTAGGGGATCTCGCCCGAGATCACATGGCGAACTCGACGGCTCCCGTCTACTTCAAGCCAACCGTCGCCTTCAACCGCGGCGACACCTTTGTGTTCGGCGCCCGGGTCCGCACTGGCGACGGCGCGGGCTCCTTCCAGCGCCGCCTAACCATGCGGCCCAACCCGAAGACGGGCTTTGTGACGCTTCCCGAAGTTGTCACGGGCGAACTCGCCAGGCAAGTTCGGCGAAATTTTGCTCTTCGACCACCACGGCGACTTCGAGCTCGAGTCTGTCTCCAACTCGAACTCGACGTCACCATGGGCCATCGCATGCGAGCCGGGCCGCTCGGCCATCGCGGGCGGTCCCCTCACCTCGCGAGCGCTCCACGCGTGGCCCCCGTATCCTCAACCGGCCCGCACGGGGGCTCCCACTTCGCGCCGGCCGGCAAGGAGCCCGTACCCGAGTGCAACTCGGACTCCGACGCCACCCCCGATCGCGCTTCGGACTCCGGCCCTCTCTCCGAGTTCTACTCGGACACGGATTGCGAGTTCGACTTCGGAGCCCGAGTCCGAGGACAACTCCACCGAGCTTCCCTTGTCGGGGCCGGCCTGCGGGGGCCGGTTATAACATCCATGCCGGCCGGGAGATACGTCTGCGGCCGGACCGCAAACCCGCCGACCCGGTAAAGGGAGACTCACGCTACGGCGCCTACATCGACTCGCTGCGTTCCCGGGGAGGGAACACCCCTGGCCCAGGCTGACTCGAGCACACCAACTGAGGTGGCACCTTCCGAGTCCAGCCTTGGCACCCCTGATCGCCAAGTATTCATGGCTGCCGGCGACACCCCAGGGCCTTCAGGCACGGCTCAGGACAAGTACCCGGAAGACATCTCCTCCGACGAGCTCTCTGCTTATGCTCCACCGAACGGGAACCCTGCAGATAGAGATGCTCGACGTGAGCGTAACCGAAGCGCAGCGAACGTCGCCGGCGCCTCCGCGACAACTTCCCCGTCCGCAACCTTGCGGAAGCTCTCGAGGCGGTCGAGAGCAGAGTACACACCACCCCTGAGCAATGCCTAATGTCGATCACGGCGATCGCATGCCGAGGCTCGGGGCATACGCGGTTGGAGAGGTCATCACCAAGCTCGCCGAAGACGCCTACTTCATGCGGGTCGACAACGAGAGTCAACCAACCTCCTCCGGCCGGACATCGCGACAACGAAGCCACGAGTCGCGGCGCCAACAACGGTCCTAACCGTACTCGAGCGACCTCCCGGCCGAGCCAAACCGTCGTCGCTCCAACACCGGCGGACCCTCACGGCGCGATCACGACACCGAGAAGTCGTCCCTCACCGCGCTCGGCCGGCGGGGGCGGCAATGATCCCGACGACGGCGGCGGCGGCGACGACGAAAGCTCCAACCATGGGGCCAACGGGAGAGGGCCGGAGGCGGCGGCGGTCGCGGCGGCCGAGGCCATGTGAACGGCCACGCCTGCGGCGCCTCACGGGGGCGGCTACGACACCCGCCGAGAAGATTGAGGAGGCGCGGCGGAAGAAGTCGACCACCGCAGCCAAGTGCGAAGGCTTCCCCGCCTTCTCACCTGGACTTCGCAACTTGCTCCTCCCCGACAAGTTCAAGCCTTTGGGGATCACCAAGTACAATGCGAAGCAGGATCCCATCCAGTGGCTTAGGTGCTACGCCCTCTCCATCGAGAACGCTGGCGGCAACAGCGACACCAAGTGCCTCTACTTCCCCTTCTGCCTGGACCAAGCACCACTCACTTGGCTCGAGTCGCTGGATAAGCACTCGATCGACAAGTGGGACCGACCGAAGGAGCGGTTCACAAGCAACTTCACGGGCGCCATGGGCCGATCGGGTACTCGCATGGACCTGGCCATGATCAAGCAGGAACAAGGCGAGACCCTCCGCAAGTACATGCGCCGCTTTTTCGACAAGCGCGCTACCGTCGTCGACGTCACCGACAAGGAGGTCATCGACCTCTTCCAAGACGGTCTCTATCACCGTCGCACCTTTGAAGACTTCGGTCGTCGCCGTCCCCAGTCCATCCCCCACCTCAAGGACATGATCACGTCCTGGGCGGATGAAGAAGACAAGGCCAATGCCAAATACGACGCCATCCGCGGCAAGGCCAACGCGGGAACCGGGGCGGCGGCGGCGCAGCAACGCAAACCAAGGTGGCCGCAACAACAACAACAACTACTCGGGTCTCAACCGCAAGTGCAAGCCAGACAACACTGTCGCGGCTATCCAGCGCCCTGCGAAAGGGAACTCGAAGAAGAACTCCGGCGGCTTCAAAGACCCTGTCGAAGGAGAAGTGCCCGTGGCATCCAAACGACAACCACACCATCGAGCGGTGCTACCAACTCGGGCATGCACTCAAGGATACGCCGAGCCACCGCACCCTCATGACCAAAAGGGCAAGAAGAAGGACGGCGACAACAACGACTTCCGGGAGCCCGACAAGACCGTCAACGTCCTCTTCGGCGGATTGCCGGCGGGGAGGGAGCGAGAAGGCTACCCGTCGTGAAGTAATGTCCATCGAGCCGGCGGTCCCGACCCCCTCTCGGGTGGTCGGAGGTACCCATCACCTTCTCCCGCGTGGACCAATGGACCGGCTTCTGCGAACCGGGACGGTTCCCCCTCGTCCTGAAGCCAGTGGTGGCGGGCTCCAAACTCAATAAGGTGCTCATTGACGGTGGAAGTGGGCTCAACGTCCTCTTCACCAAGACCTTGAAGAAAATGAAGCTCGACATCACTCATATGCTCACCAAGAGCAACACGCCCTTCTACGGCATCGTCCCCGGCAACGCGGCTATTCCACTGGGCTCAGTGGTCCCGCTACCTTCGGGGCGTCTCGGGACAACTACCGTACCGAGTACATCAAGTTCGAGGTCGCGGACTTCGAGACCTCCTACCACGCCATCCTCGGCAGACCGGCCATCGCCAAGTTCATGGAGGTGCCCCACTACACCTACTTGGTACTCAAAATGCCAAGCCCGGTCGGGTGTACTCTCCCTTCAAGGGGACTTGAAGATCTCCCACGACTGCGACACGAAGCCGTGGAGATCGCGTCTACGAACCAAGTACCCAACGCGATGATGGAGGTCTACGCCGCGTCGAAGAAGCTTGCCACAAGCGAACTCGACATCCCGAGAGAAGTCCGACGGCACCAACAAGCATCGCCCACCTAAGGAGGTACTCGTCAAGACGATCGACCTCGGAACGAGCGATCCCGGCAAGACCACCACCATCGGGGCTGGCCTCGACCCCAAATAGGAAGACGCGCTCATCGGCTTCCTTCGGGCTAACCACGACATCTTCGCATGGAAGCCGGCGGACATGCCGAGGAGTGCCCGGTGGAGCCGATTGAGCACCGCCTCAACGTCGATCCTAAGGCCACCCCTAAGCGACAACACCTCCGACGCTTTGCCGACGACGGACGGGACGCCATCAAGAAGGAACTCGCCAAACTACTCGCGGCCGGCTTCATCGAGAGAAGTCTTCCATCCCGAGTGGCTTGCCAACCCCGTCCTCATCCTCGTCCTCGTTCATCACCCCGTTTGGCGCGTCTTGCTACACGACCATGTCCTTCGGGTTGAAGAACGCCGGCGCTACCTACCAACGAGCTATCCGGGCTCGCTTCAAGAGGCAACTCAACAAGAACGTCGAGGCCTACGTGGATGACGTGGTTGTCAAGACCCGGGGATTCCGGTACCCTCATCGACGACCTTGAAGAGACCTTCGCATCACTTCGCGCGAGTACCGCCGGAAGCTCAACCCGAACAAGTGCGTCTTCGGCGTCCCTTCGGGCAAACTACTCGGCTTCATCATCGGCCCGGCGCGGCATCGAAGCCAACCCCGAGAAGATCTCCGCCATCACCGGCATGAAAGCTCCCACGAGCATCAAAGACGTCCGGAAGCCGACGGGGGTGCATGGCGGCGGCCGACCGCATTCATCTCGAGGCTAGGAGAAAGGGGGCTCCCCTTCTTCAAACTACTCAAGCATCAAGAGAAGTTCGTGTGGACTCCAGAGGTGGATCAAGCCCTTGCCCAGCTCAAGGACTTCCTATCAAAGCCACCGATCCTCACGGCTCCTCACAAGGGCGAGCAGCTACTGCTCTACCTCGCTGCGACTACTCACGTGGTCAGTACTGCCATCGTTGTCGAGCGGCAAGAAGACGGCCACACCTACCGGTCCAGCGCCCAGTCTACTTCGTCAGCGAGGTCCTATCGAGTCCAAGGCCCGCTATCGGCTGTGCGAAGCTCCCGTACGCACTACTCATCACCTCGCGGAAGCTACGACACTACTTCCGGGGAGTACTCGATCTCCGTCGTCACCGACTACCCGCTCGGCGACATCTGCGGAACCAAGATGCTACCGGGAAGAATCTCCAAGTGGGGCCGTCGAGCTCGGCGCCCTCACTATCGACTTCAAGCCACGCACGGCCATCAAGTCGCGAGCACTAGTCGACTTCATGGCGGAGTGGCGGGAGAACCGATTACCCACTCCCACCGTGCGACCGAGCATTGGGTGATGTACTTCGACGGCTCACTCAACCTCGAGGGCGCGGTGCGGGGGGTACTCTTGATCTCTCCAACGGGCGAACAACTCAAGTACGTCCGTAGATCTTCCGGAAGGTCTCAAACAACGAAGCCGAGTACGAAGCCCTCCGCACGGGCTCCGCCTCGCGGCTTCACCGGGCATCAAGCGGCTACTAGTCTACGACGACTCCGCGGTGGTCATCAACCAAGTCAACAAGTCATGGGACCGCAACAAGGAGAACATGGACGCCCTATCGCCTAGAAGTCCGCAAGCTCGAGAACAAGTTCTATGGTCTCGAGTTCCATCACATCGTCCGCGACAACAACGTTGCGGCGGACGTCCTCTCGAAGTTTGGATCCACCCGCGCTCACGTGCCGGCGGGTGTCTTCGTCCACGAGCTTCACGTGCCATCCATCCGGAGCCGGCGCCTCCAACCACTCGTCCCGGCCCATCCACCGACCGCGCGGGAGGTCATGATGATCGACGTGGACCGGAGGCAACCCTTCATCGACTACCTCGGCGAGCGAGAAGGTCCCCTCCGACAAGAACGCGGGCGAGCGGCTCGTCCGCCGCGCCAAGTCCTACGTCCTCGTCGGAAACAAGCTTTACAAGCGGGGCGCATCTTCGGAGTACTCATGAAGTGCGTCCCTCGTGAAGAAGGCAAGGACATCTTGGAGGAGATCCACAAGGGCGTCTACGACAACCACGCGTCCTCACGCACGGCGGTCGGCAAGGCCTTCCGGCGAGGTTTCTGCGGCCCACGGCTGCGGGCGATGCCGAAGAACTCGTCGAGAAGGTGCCAAGGATGTCGGTACTTCGCCAAGCGGCAACACGTCCCGGCCTACAAGCTAGTCACCATACCGCCAACCCGGCCCTTTGCTTCTTCGGGGGCTCGACATGATTGGGCCCGCGCCAAGCGCGCGCCGGGGAGGATTCAATAGGGTATTGGTGGCTATCGACAAGTTCACCAAATGGATCGAGGTCAAGCCGGTCACATGCCCAAAGGCCGATAGAGTACTCGACTTCTGGATGAACTCGTACACCTCTACGGACTACCTCACCGCATCATCACGGACACGGGCTCCAACTTCAACAACCACCGGTTGCGGGAGTACCGCGAGAACGGCGGGATCAACGTCCGATACATATCGGTTGCCCATCCACGGGCCAACGGACAAGCCGAGCGCGCCAACGGGATGGTGCTCGACGCTCTCAAAAAGCGGCTACACGACGCTGCGAACTCCAAAGGGGGCAAGTGGATCAAGGAACTACCCAACGCACTGCGGGGGCTACGGACTCAACCATCCAAGCCAACGGGGCAATCCCCTTACTTCCGATCTACGGCTCCGAAGCAATCCTCCCCTGCCGACGTCATATGGAACTCGCCGGCGGTGGAGCACTACGACGAAGGCGTCTCGGAAGACGACGGACGAGTTGACATCGACGGCCTCGAAGAAGCTCGGCCGCGCCGCCCTCATCCAATCAGCAAGGTACCTGGAGGGTATCCGACGCTACCATGATCGCAACGTCAAGGAACGCTCCTTCAACGTTGGAGATCTCGTCCTCCGCCGTATCCAGAACACAGAAGGACTTCACAAGCTCAGCTCCCCCTGGGAAGGTCCCTTCACCATGGCAAAGGTGACCGGGCCGGGCTCCTACCGCCTCCAAACACTTGAAGGCGAAGACATCAACAACTCGTGGAACATCGACCAACTCTGTCGATTCTACGCCTAGTCTACACGACTACTCTGGGGTTCAAGTCTACACGACTACATCAACACCCCCCCCTGCCGTAAGCGGCCTCCGGTCCCCGGCTCCGGTCTCGGACTCCCTCCTCTCCGGGCTCCGGCCCGTGCGGCTACCTACGGACCACGGGGCGTGACGAGCGTCAAGGACTCTAGCGGCGGTCTGCGAGAGACCACACTCCAAGATCCGGCTTGCACGGCTACTTACGGATCTACGATCCGGCCTACACGGCTACTCACGGATCCACCGTCGTAAGCGGCTACCCGCTCCGGCTTTACTCGGTACCGTAAGCGGCCTCGGTCCAAGCGACTACTCTGTAACTACGGCCCCGGCCATCCGGTGTACTTCTTCGGTAATAAAGTTTGATCGTTCATCAACTTCTTTCTTGTCTACTCCCTACAATGGGACCACTACTGTCGAGTACAACTACTCGCATCCACTCCACGATGGGGGCTCCGCACTGCGAGATCGCTT
This sequence comes from Cenchrus americanus, assembly GCA_947561735.1. NCBI lineage: Eukaryota > Viridiplantae > Streptophyta > Magnoliopsida > Poales > Poaceae > Cenchrus > Cenchrus americanus. Next base: position 196,941,384 of record OX387239.1, on the reverse strand, counting down.
CTACGAGTACTCATTCTTGGAAATTTTTCTTTCATTGATACTTAAGCAATTCATTACAATTGTTTTACGTACAACCCTGGATACTAGCTATCTATTACGGGGCTACCGGAGATTAAGTTTCTCGGCTACTTGCTCCGCGATGGGAGCCATCTCGCTCCGGCGGCTGCGCATCTTGCTCATCGGTGCGGTTGGCGGCTACCCCGCCGGCGACTACTTCCCTTTGGGGCCTTCGGGAAGTATGACTTCATGAAGGCCAAGACCTGCCTTGGGATCGACCACGCCATGTGCTTCACATAGGCCGCCGGCCGGCTCGGAGCTTCCTTGAGGCGATCCACCGGTGGAGCAATCTTGGGGCCGCCGGGTGCGGCACCGGGAGCCTTGCGATCGGCGGCGCGGCTTCTTCGAGCTCCTTCGGTTGGGCCCGCGGTGCCTCGCGGTCTTCATTCAACTTCGCAAGGATTTGTAGCAGTTGACGAGATCGCGGTCAGATGCAATCCGGAGCTCCATGTGCTTCTCGCACTCGAAGGCAAGTTCTTTGTAGTCGAGCTCGAGTACCTGGCGGGCTTCTTGCTCCCGGTAGAAGAGATTCTTCATGCTCGTCTCCGAGGACTTCAGCTGCTCCACCTGGCCCTCAAGCTCTACAACACAGCAACAGTACGACGGGTCAAGACTACCTCTCGACCTCCAAACAACTACCCGACAAGTCCAGCGGCGTACCTTTGTTCTTGTTGCGGAGGCCCTTATTCTTCCGCACCAAGTCGTCGCCCTTCGCCTGCAACTCTTGGACATCGTTGTGGTATTTGGCAAAGGCGGCGTCGAGCTTCGGCGCATGGCAGCCACGTGCTTCCGCGACTTCACAAGTTGCTCTTCCAGCGCCTCGGCTCGGAGCACCACGTCACCATAGCCTTGCGGCATGTTGGACTTGTCGCGGGACCTCTCCGCAATGTCCCGCATAGACAACTCAAGTTACACGAGTACTCAACGACGAGAGGAATGGCTACTCGGAAGCTACGGCTACTTACCTTCATCCACTTCTCGGCACGACGCATCGCCTCCGGATGCTTGGCCACCGTCGTCGGCTCGACAAGATCGTCTACGAGCGGCTCTATTCCGCCGCGACTACTCGCGGTGGCCTCCGTCATCGGCGCAGAGCGGATGGGCTGCGTCCTGGATCTCCGGGGAGCGGATAGCCACCTCCAGAGCGACCTCTGGCGACGTGGTGACCCCCTCTCCCCCGGCCGTCACGGCGGCCTCCTCGACGACTCCTTCCATAGGCCGGGGGCTCCACCCGCGGCCTCGGGACCTGCGGGTGTCGACTTCGCATCGGCACCCCCGCGGGGATGTCACCACCTTTAGCCTCGGCGCCCGTCAAAGAGAAGACGAGTGCATCGGCGACTACGACTACTTCTCGAGGAGCTCCTCGGTTTCGAGAGGAGTACTCACCTTCGACTACGGCGGCCTCGCAACGGCGCTTCGGTAGCCGGCGGCTCGGCACCGCACCGGGAAGCGAGGAGCGGACTCCTCGACGGGCGGCGCGGCTTCCTCCACCACCGACGAAGAGGGTTCATCCCCTTCCTAGGACGGATCCGTGGATTTCTGCGAGAAGCACACACAATTGGTCGTCGGTCAACCTCGACTACTACAACAAGTACTACTCGGGAAAGATGCGGTACTTACAAGTTCGACCGGGACTATTGTCACGGCGGGGGCACCGAGGATGCGGCAATGTCGACCGGTCCACCCTCGGCGGGCGCCTCCTCCTCCGCGCCCCTGCGGCCTACCGCCTCCTCGCACGCGGCGGCGGCGCGGTGCTCTCTGCGCTCCTGAAGCCACCACCCCTTCAACGGCGGCGGCTACGGGTTCCGTGCTCCCCCGTGGAGCGGGGGCGGGCGCTCCAAGCGCGCCAAGAGCTCCTCGACGGTGGGGGGCTGGACTACGACTTCCGGCCGGCTCCCCCACCGTGTCCCATACGCCTTCATCGCCCTCCTCGACGGGCTCCGTTGGCGGCACCTCCTGCATACAAGGAAGACTACTCATCGGCAAAGGATATTCACACGATGGGTACTCGACTACTTTGGTCAAGACATCTTACCTCCTGAGGCGTGGTCTCCGAGACCTTGAGCTTCTTTGCCACCCGCTTGCGGGCGGGGTTGCGTGGCTTCCGTGGCGGTGCGGCCGGAGGGCTAGCCTCTAGGCTAGTCGGGGGGTCGTGCACCGAGGCGCATGAGGCAAGCCCGGACGGCTAAACCTCGACCGCAACTGAAAGCGGTCCTGCAACGTCTCGTCGTCGTCGTCGTCGGTGGTATCCTCCACGATGACGGTGTCATCGCCTTCACCGACTTCTCGTCGCTCTTTTGCCTTCCCTTCCTTCGGGATCTCGATCCCGCTCGGGGGCGGCGTGGCTCGGAGACGAACTTTCGAAGTCCTCCGCAAGACACGAAGACATCAACACGTCTACGAGAAAGCAAGGACTACTCGACTAAGAGGAGCACGACTACTCACCTCCTTCGGCGGGCGCGCGGCGGAGTACTCTGGACGGGGCACGCCGTGTACGGCGGCATATCCTTGAAGATCCGCGACGGCCTCTCGATGATGTCGTTGTCGTCCGGCTCGCCTCACGGGCATCCACGACGTGTCGTCGTCGCCGGTGTACTCGAAGCCCAAGGTGTCTCGAGCCATCAACGACCGCACCCTCCGCTTCATGAAACCGAAGGCCACGTGCTCGGCCCTCGGTCTCGCTTCCCCGAGCACCTTGATGCGTGCCGGCGGCTCGGGAAAGCCGGATCCCCTCTGCATGGTGGGGTCCGTGTTCCACCATTCGCGGTGCACGGGGCGCCGTCCGCTCGGCTTCGGCGGGGGGGGGTGGTGGTTCGTGATGTAGAACCACCTCGTCTTCCGGTCCGTGTTGGAGTCAACAAGCTTGTACGCCGAGTGCGCTCCGCGGCGTCTTCTCTCAATTGGATGCCGGCTCCTCCGACTACCCTTGGGTTGGTGGCACTTGGGCGCGGCTTGACCGGAAGAACTTCCGGAAAAGGATCCGGTGCGGCTTGATCCCGAGGAAGGCCTCGCGAGAAGTGCACGAAGATCGCGGCATGGAAGATGCCGTTGGGGTTCAGATTCAGGTACTCGACTCCGTAGTACCCGAGGAGACCCTTGAAGAAATCGGCGGCCGGAAGCGCAAGCCCGCGCTTCACGAACCGCACGAACATTGGAATCTCGTCTTCGGTCTTCTCCATTGGATATGGATCTCCGGCGGCGGCCCTCCACATGTCGACCTCCTTCTCCCGGATGAAGCCACTTGTTCGGGAGGGTCGGCGGATCTTCCGTCTTCACCTTGGATTTTTTTCCATTCACGGCTTGGATCGGCCCGTGGTGGAGACATTGGCGGCGCTACTCCGGTGGCGGCCGCGGCGGCCTCTTCGCGGCCCCTCTTCTTCCCGGCGGCCTTCGACGTCTTGGATGGTGATGGCTTCATCCTCCAAGTGCAGGGCGTCTTCACGCGCATCCGCTCGGGGGCTACCCTAAAAAGCTTTGGGTGGCGGCGCACTTGAATCTACTACGGCGGCAGCAAGCGCTGGGAGTGGATCTACTACAGATGGAATCAAAATGACTGCAGCTCGGATGGGTGGAAAACCCTAAGGGTTTTGGCTTCTATTTATAAGTCAAACCGGCTCCGCAACGCCGGCCGGATAAGTCCACGCGCGGCGACTCGGCGGCCGGGCGTGACCCTTCGTATTATACTAGTCGACGCGCCTCACCTCGGGGGCTCGGCTACTTCTACTCGACTACCCGGGAAGCGGCTAGTCTCAAGAGCATCTCGGGACACATTCTTCAAGATGACCCTTCAATTCGAGAGGAAGTACTCGACTCAAGGTTCGGGGGCTCCGTGCCACGTGTCCTTCGGTTTTTCTCTCCGGATTTTTCGGGATTTTCTTGCCAAGACTTTAGATGGACCCTCGGCCCGAGCACCGCGGCTCAACCTAAGGCTCGGGGGCTACTCCATATGGAGTGCGATTTTGCAATCGCACCTCCATATCGCTCCGCTTCAAGACAAGACGGGCATTTTTGAAGACCTTCGAAGGCGTACTCGAGGACGCTTGGGACTACTCGAGAAGACTTCGGGATTGCTCAAACATCGAGCGGAGTACATTCCGGCCTCGGGATGCTTCGACTACTCTTGAGGACTTTTGACTTGTAGCACTCAGGGACGCTTGAGGACTACTCGTTAAGGTCGTCAAGACTACTTGAAGCTATCCTTCTCGACTACAAAGTACTCGGGGGCTTGTCGTATGGACCTCCCTGGGCCCACTACCTCGGTGGGTACCGGGACCGACTACTCGGTGGGCCCACGGGACTACCGGCTTGCGCTACACGGCACCTAAAAGTGTGGAGCACAAGGACCGGCGAGAGGAGTAGTACTCGGTTAGGAAGCCGTACATGTCCCGCACCGTATGGAGGACTCCTAGACGTACTCGACTAGTACTCTCTCCCTACTCCGACTTGTAACCCTGCCTCCCGGACTATATAAGGCGAGGCGAGGGGACCGATCTCTCGGCATCCAATCTCATCTCATACAACCCACGGCGCACCATTGCACCATCTTGTAATCGTGCCCAATCAATCCAGAGCTACGCAGCATACAGGACGTAGGGTATTACACACCTCGCGGCCCGAACCTGTCTAAATTGTGTGCCACGTGTCTCTTCCTTCGAGTTACTGATCTCGGCGAGGCCACATTCATCTACTTCGGGTACTCCCCTTAGTAGGTTGTGGGTCTAAAACACCGACGGCCACCACTCGCGCGCGTCACCCTCGAGTCGGAGAAGAAGCGGGTCGAGGGTGAGTTGCTCTTCCTACTTTTCGCCCGTTGGCTCGGTTTGTTGTGATCCGCTCCCAACTTAGTCCGTCGTTTTGCTTTCGGGCTGCGGACGGCTCTTGGGACATCGGTGACCCAAGCGTATGCGATCCGGACGGCCTACAACTCCTCCCGGCGGGAGGCCGGAAGAGGCGCGGCCGCGGCCCTCGAGGCATGCCGGGGTATCGAGGAAAGCGAAGCACGGGCGGGAGCTCCATGGCGAGTCACCTCCGCGCCTTGGGCGGGCACGTTACCCGGCGTATGCGCCGTGCACTCCACCACGGGGGGTCCGGAAAGCCCTTGGCGTGGTGCTGTCACACTACCGGGTCAACCTCGGGGTGATCTCCATAGGCTACGGCATTCCCCTTGGTCTCGACGATGAGATCGAGATGAACCCGCGGACTCGCCGCCCCTGCCGCTAATGTTCTCGCGGAAGACTTCATGGAGTTCCTGTTCCCGAACGCTCCTCCGGTGGCGGTCTCGGGCCCCGAAAGTAGTTGGGCATTCAAGCCCTTTAAGTTTTTGTTAGAACTTGAGCCGTGCGGCTCGTGTAACAAAGCGAAGGACCGATACGGCGAACCGGAGAGGGGGGGGGGAGTGAATGGGAGCCGATAAAAATTCTTCTCGAAGGAGATTGAAACTCCAACAAGATGAACTCGGCTTCCAACACACGTCTCCGACTCACTACCAAGGTTGGTCAAGCTCACGTAGCCACCGGAGTGCCACCGGACCTAGGAACCAACACACAACCTTCCGACCCGAGAAACGCGGCGGAAAAACCAAACCTCGAGTCTACGGACCCACACGGTCGGACCGGTGAGCACCACCGGTCGACCGGTCCCCGCCGGTGAAACCGAGCAACTTCCACTAAGTGGCTCTACACCGGTCGGACCGGTGAGACACACCGGTCGGACCGATGGCGACCGAAAGCCCCCCAAGGCACCAAACGGGCCAACCGACCACCAAACGGACCCAAACTCGAAACGGAAGCAACACGGGACAACAACGAACACACCAAGACGTTCACCCGAGAAAAAACCCACAAGGGCTCGCACCGGTCGGACCGGTCAAGAGCACCGGTCGGGACCGGTGTAGCACGGGCGACTCGGGATGAACAAGCACCGCGGGTCAACTCCCCCAAATCCAAATCTCGATCTCCCGAATCACTCCACGGACTTGAACAAGACTTTGGGGATATCGGGAACACCTCATGAGGAGTCCATAGCCAAGATTAATCCCACCAAATCTCGTCCAAAAAAGAGGAATCGAAGAAATCCCGCCGAAAGCACTTCCAACCCAAGAACTCAAGAAACCCCAAAATCGAGCACTTTTACTCACGGATTTGGGAGGGGAATCACATCCCAAAGAACCATGAAGGGTTCCCACAAATTTCCCCCATCAAATCCCCAAGAGAAAAGTCCCGAAAACAACCCAAAGAAATCACCGAGAGAGGGCTCCGAAAATCACCACCAAGAACAACCGGGGAAAACACATCCAAACCTTGAGGAACCACGCCGAATCATCTATACATGAAACGAAGGTTCGTACAAGGTCTAGCAAGCCGCCCGATCATCCATCCCTCTCTACAAGATCTCTCCGTGAAGCTCTCTTGCTAGTCCTAGAGAAAACCTAAGGAAAATAGGTGGAAAATAGGAAAACTAATGAGCTAGGGTTCCAAGAGTTGGCTGCCATCCTCTCACCTCTTGGTTATATGGAGGCAACCGAATGTCTAAAATGCCCTTCTCTACTAACTAGGCATACAAGCCCCTCAAGGGCGGATTTGGAATTCTTGATGTCTTCACCATCGGACGGATGCCCGGCGACCGCACCCTGCGTAGCCTCGACGCAAGCCATGCGATCCCGACGCGTGTCCTCCGCTTCGAAGATTCCGGACCGCGTCGTCGCACACCGGTCGACCGGTGCTTCTCCACCGGTCGGACCGGTCCCCACCGGTCGAGCCGGCACGGCGGCTCTTTGCGGCTCCGTCTTCGGTTCTCCGGTCTTGGCTTTGTGGATCAACCAAGGAACCCGGTGGTTTTACGGTGAACCACCGGAAACCCCGCGAACTCGGTGTAGCCTCCGCTAATCTCCACTCATGACTTGGCTCCCACGTAGTCCCGGCTCGACCTTGGTTTTGAGGCTCAACCAAGAAACCGTCCACGACTTCATCTTCTTGTTCATGCCACCATGCGGCCCGCACTTGACCCCGCCGGCCACGGGTCCCTCGAACGAAGCCTACTTGTCTTCTCCACACTTGGAGGCCTCACCGGCGACGACCTTTCGCGCTTGTTCTTCACCCGCACCAACACCGGTCAAGCCGCAACCTCGCACCCGCAATACTTAGCCAAGAATCGGTCCATGCAACGTTGTCAATCACTCATCACACAAGGAAGCGACCATCCACCGGTCCTCGAACCACACATGGTCCTCAATCTCCCCCTTGATGAGTGCATTGACAACACCCACATGAAAGTAACAAGAGAGAAAAGAAAAAGAAAAGAAACGAACAAAAAGAAACTCCAACAAGCGATCGAAAGCCAAACAAAGGCAAAGAGCAAGATCACTTGAAGAAGACAAGTCTCGGACCCCTTAGGCAAGGGCAACGGCTCGACACATCCGAGACAAAGCAAAGCTCAACCAAAGAGCGCAAACCACCGAATCAAAGCTCGAACAACCACAAAGAGCTCCCCCCCGCACACACGCAAGCTCCCCCCGAACCAATGCAACTCCCCCGGACGAATGCATGCAAGACACCACTTGAAACAGGGGCGGTGCAACAACTCGGCCTTGACCGGTCGGACCGGTCAACACCACCGGTCGACCGGTGTGCAACATGTGAACAGAGCCAAGCACTCACACCGGTCGGACCGGTGACCTTGACCGGTCGGACGGTGCACAACGAGAGCCCGAAATGGCTCCAAACCACCGAAAACCTTCTAAATGCGCCCGGCAAGCCATCTCAAGCTCAAACTTCTCCCCCTTGTTGGAAATGCATGAATCAAGCCAAAAATGCAAAAGCTGTCAACCTAGAGCTTCTCAAATAGACAAAATTCAACAAAGAATGCTACACATGTCCAAATGAGCAAGGTAGGTACTCTACGGCTTCGTATCGATCTCAACTACATGATCACCAAGTTTCACAACCATTGGACGAAGCTAAGATGGATTTTGGCAATTTTGCGAAAAACTTGCCTCTCATGAGCAAAGTCCTAAACATGATCAAAGCATATCAAAATGGCAAAGCCACACAAACTTCATGCTAGGACAGCCATTCTAATCATAAGACCATCATAAACACCCACAAGCACCTCATGTCATGTCAAAGCCACCGAGCCATGTGCCTACTTCTATGTATGAGACTTCTCATTGGTAGGCATCATGCAACGGTTTAGCACCCAAAGCAAGTTAAATTCAGCACATATGACATGGGAGCATATTTCTAAGCATTTTTCATTTCATTTTCAGATTTGTAAATGGTACATGAAATGTCTTTGCGACAAAAAGGAACTTATGCCCCTCCACAAGATAAATCAAGAGGGCTAAACATTCATGATGGCAAATGAGCCTTTGGCCCCATATGATCAATAAACTAGCTATCCAACCACAAATTAAGCATAGCAAAGCCACAAAAAACATGTCAAGAGCATGTAAGGGCATTTACACATGAGAGAGCACACATGTGACATTTTTCAAAAGCATAGCTATCAACCATGGATTATTCATCAAGATCATCAAGAGCTAAGCCAAACTAACCGTAGCATACCAAACAAGCTCACAAAGACATATATCTCATTCCATGGTGAACAATGTATATAAGAGAAGCTTTTCCTAACCAATGCATATGATACAAAATGCATGCAATCTAAGATACAAGGATGCCTATACATCATGTTACATATGCCATGCCAAATGCAAGAAATGCACAAAGAAAAGCTATACATATGCTACCACCGCTCCTCGAGGGGAGGCAAAACGGGCTCGACACCACCGGCACAAGAAAGCTCCCACACACCCAACTCAAGAAATCAAACACACCCCAAGTTCCCCCCGCAAACGAATGAAAGTTGCTTGATCTAGGGGTTTGGTGAAAATATCGGCTAGTTGGTTATGTGTGGGTACATGGATCAAAGCTATCTTCCCTTTCTCTACGTTGTCTCTCGGGAAATGATACCTCACTTCTATGTGCTTGGTTTTGGAATGGAGCACTCGGGTTCTTTGCAATGCTTATGGCTTCGGTGCTATCACATTGAAGTGGGACATGGGTATACTCCTCACCAAAGTCACTCATGGTGTAGGTGATCCAAAGGAGCCGAGAGCAACAACTAGCGGCGGCAACATACTCGGCCTCGGTCGTGGATTGAGCAACACTCGACCGCTTGTGAGAAGACCAAGACACCAAAGAAGAACCCAAAAGCGGCAAGTCCCGAAGTGGACTTCCTATCCAACCGACACCCGGCAAAATCCGCGTCTGAAAAACCATGAAGCGCCAAAGAAGAGGACGCGGAGTACCAAAGGCCGAAGTCGGGAGTGTGATGCAAGTACCTGAAAATTCGCTTCACTGCTTGCCGATGCGAAGTCCTCGGAGACGCTTGAAAACGAGCGCACAGACACACCGAGAACTGTATGTCCGGCCTCGTCGCCGTCAAGTAGAGGAGTGACCCGATCATGCTCCGGTACACCTTCTCCGGTCCACGTGTTCACCTTCCTCGTCCGCATCAAGAGCTGTAGTCGTACTCATCGGCGTCGTCATAGCATTGGAGTCCTCCATCTTGAACTTCCTCACAATGTCCTTGGTGTACTTAGCCTGGTGCACAAATGTTCCTTCCTTTGATTGCTTGATTTGTAGCCCGAGGAAGAACCGCAACTCACCCATCATGCTCATCTCAAACTCCCTGCTCATATCATCTGCAAACCTTGCAACAAGAGAGTTAGACGAGCCACCAAAGACAATATCATCCACGTACACCCGCACAATCGGGATATCTCCGCCCCCGCCTCGGCAAAAACAAGGTCCGATCGACCTTCCCCATCCGAAAACCTCTCTCAAACAAGAACCCCCTCAACCTCGCCATACCAAGCTCTAGGCGCCGCTTCAACCCATACGGCGCCTTCCTCAACTTGTACACCGGTGGGGGTACTTCTCACTCTCAAACCCCGGAGGCCGCCTCACATACACTTCTTCCTCCAACACACCATTCGTAAAAGCACTCTTCACATCCATTTGGTGCAACTTGAACCCTTTAGCCACGAGAAAAGGCTAGAAGGATCCTAATCGCCTCCAAACGGGCTACGGGAGCAAAGGTCTCCTCGTAGTCGATCCCCTCCTTCTGACTGAACCCTTGAGCAACAAGTCTCGACTTGTTCCTCACAACCTCACCCTTCTCTCCCTCTTTGTTCTTCCACACCCACTTTGTACCAATCGGCTTACACCCCTGGGGGAGGGTCAACCAACTCCCACACCTGATTCCTTTCAAAGTTCTCCAACTCCTCATGCATCGAATTAACCCAATTGTGATCAGATAGTGCGTGTCCAATGTCTTTGGGCTCGAAAGAAGCAACAAACGCAGCATGAGCAAAGTGAGAATTGTTCCGAACCCTCGACCGGTGTAGTGCGTTCATTCATGTCGCCGATGATCCTCGAAGCCGGGTGATCCACTTGAACTCACCGGGAGGTTCTCGCCTCGAAGCTACCTCCCTCTCAACATCGCCTTCTCCTCGTTCTTGATTTGTCGTCGTAGGTGTAGCGAGAGGGTCCATCCATCATCGTAGTCGAAGTAGTGGGTACATGTTCGGCGGGGGAACCGCACCGCCATCTTCATCATCACCATGTTCATGCTCCTCCTCCCGAAAAATCTCCTCGCCAAGCTCATCATCACCTCGCACACTCAAAGACAAGCCGACTACGTGGTTCGTCTCGTCGAAGGTTACCTCGCAAGTCTCCACGATTTGGTTAGTTTCAAGATTGAGCACACGATATGCTCTAGAATGAGATGCATAACCAAAGAAAATGCCATCGACAGACCTAGCCTCAAACTTATCCAACTTCCTGCCTTTCTTCAGAATGAAACACTTGCAACCAAAGACATGGAAGTGACTCACCTTGGGTGTGCGACCATGCATCAACTCATAGCATGTCTTCTTCTTGTGTACTCTGAGGTATATCCTGTTCGACACATAGCACGCGGTATTCACCGCCTCAGCCCAATACCTCCTCGGAGTCCTATGCTCATCAAGCATCGTCCGAGCCATCTCGCACAAGGTCCTGTTCTTCCTTTCCACAACACCATTCTGGGGAGGCGTATACGGACTCGAAAACTGGTGCTCAAGACCCAAGTCATGGCAAAAGGTTTCAAAACGAGAGTTCCCGAATTCCGAGCCATTATCACTCGCGGATAGCTCGTATGGCATCTTCGTGCCTCTCGTTCCTCAACCTCAAGACTAGATCTCGAACAAAACCAAACATCTCCCCCTTCTCCTCGAGAAAGAACACCCACGCATACCGAGAATAGTCGTCCACCACAACAAGGGTATACCACTTCCCACCGGCGGATCGCACACGAGCCGGGCCAACAAGGTCCATATGGAGCGGCTCGCATGGACGCTCGGTCATTACATCGGTGAGAGGCGGGTGAGAAGAGGCTACCATCTTGGCATGCCTACACGGCGCACAAACCAACTCTTTCTCAAGCCTCAACCGTGGCAATCCTCGGACCAAATCGAGTTTACTCAAGCATGACAAAAGGTCAAAGCTCAAGTGACCCAACTTCCTATGCCACTTCCACAACTCACTCGAAGAACACCGCCAAGAAACAACGCTCCACACCCGAAGACCGAGAAAAATCAGCACGAAACACCGACCCTCGGGAACGACCATACGGACAAGGTCCCCTCGAGAGTCCACAATCCGAGAACCACCAGGCCGAAACAACACCTCAAAGCCCTCATCCAACAACCGGGACACGGAAAGCAAATTGTACCCCGGCGATTGAACAAGAGCAACACGCCTCGAGTGATCTTGTCACTCACTTTTATCTCGCCTTACGAAAGCACACGCCCACGCCCATTGTCCCCAAAAGTGATGTACCTCTTCGTCACCACGGGACGAGACTTGAGAACCACCCCCTGTCTCGGTCATATGCCTCGAGCAACCGGAGTCAATCAACCAAATGTTCTTCAAGTCTCCCACCGAAATTCAAAAACGAGCACGTGAGCGAACAAACGACTCAACACCGGGGTTAGTACCAAAAGCGTAAAACCGGTGCCGAGCCATTTGCTCGAAAGTGGGGTTAGCACCAACCAAAGCATCTCTCCTACCAAAACTACCTCCACGAGCACCACCACGGTAACCACCCCGAGGGAACCACCCCTCTCGCCCGGAGGAGGACCAAATCCACGCAAGAAAGCCCGTGGAACGTCCTTCCTCTCCAACTCAAAGCTACGACTCCTCCCATCCCCGTAGTGAACTCGAGGGGGAGAACGCCTAGCAAGCCGACCACCCGCACCCTTTCCGGCCCAACCACCGAACCACGACCACCGAAACAACCCTCGCACCCGTACGAGCTCGAAACCCGAACAAGCGTCCGTCTGGGGCTAGCACCGGTCGGCCGGTGCCGCACTGCCGGTCCGACCGGTGTGACAGGCGCGAGCGCCTCCAACGACCTTCGCTCTCCCCAAACCCGAGCTGTCCTCACACTCTCCTTGCCCCCGGGCATCCGCATACGAGGCTCAAGTACACCATCGGAAGGGTGGTACTTGTCCTTGTTAGCCCACTCCTTCTCTATTCTCTCCTCACGCTTCCTCTTGAAGCAAAACTCCTCTTTATGGCCATCTCTCCCACAATAGCCACAATGGAACCTCACAAGCTTAGGCTTAGGCTTGGGATGTGGGCGCTCACTTGGTTTCTCTCCACTCAAACCCTCCACCTAGGTTTCTCACCACTAGCCTTCTCATTCTCCTTCCCAAAGAACACTTTCCCCGAAGTGCTCACAAACTTGATAGGCTTTTGTAGGTCATTTGTGGGTGTAGGAAACACGGGTGGAGCCGGGGTTGTGTCTAGTCGGTTCCTTAGATGGTTAGGTTTTGGGGGGAATCATTTTTGTGGTGGGTTTTTGGTGGCTCGGGATATTCTCTCCACTTCCCTCACCAACCTTGTTTGCCCCAAGCCCCTCACCATCTTGCCTCTTAAAGGCCTCGATCATCATCCTCAAGCGAGGCTCATGACCAGGACAACCAACCCATCAACTTCCTCAAGTCATCATTCTCATCCCGCAAACGATCAACATAATGTGCAAGCTCCAAATTTTTCAATGCATGCATTTCACGGGTAGAGCAAGATGTAGGCATGGGTTCCTTCAATTTAGCCTCGAGCGAACTAGTGTAAGCATGCATCTCATCAATCTTAGCATGCAAAACGGGGCAAGAAGTGCAAGCACCTAGCAAGGCGAGTCTAGACTTAAGCTCGGCCACTTCAACCCTAAGCACATCTAGTTCCTAACACTTGGAGGCATGCTTCTCCTTAAACAAAGCAAGATCGGCAAGGAATATGGAGCAATCAAGACAATCATTCTCATCCGAAACAACGGGGCTAGCCTTAAGCGAATCAATCTCAAGCTTGCTATCAAGCACCTGTGTCTCTAGCTCACCCACTCTAGTCCTAGCATCCTCGAGTGAAGCCCTAAGCTCTTTCCTCATTTTCTTGGCCTCTCTAAGCATATCATCACGGTCTTCAAGCAAAGAGCCAAGCCTCTCATTCTCCCGGCGCAAGAAGGGAAGTTCATCACGCACCTCATCGTCGGACTCGAGTCCGAGTCGCTCCGTGTGCTCTTCTTGCTGCCGGAGCTCAACGCCATGGTGCGAAGCCATCTCTCGCGAAGCGGCCTCGGCCCGCTCGGGTTCTTGGACGACTTCTTGTTCTTGCGGCGATCTCCCTCGTCTTCACCGGCCGCTTGAGCTCGAGGTGGAGTACGCGGGGCCCGGAGTCGACGTCGCTCGCTCCAACCATCGCTCGGGCCTTGCCTCGGCTCTCCTTCTTCCTCGATCGTCGCTCGTCCTTGTACTTGTTCTTGTGCTTGCTCTTGTGGTCGCGCCTCGAACGGTACTTGCCATCGTTCATCCTCGGCTTGTGCTTGTAGTCGTCCTTGTTCTCGGCCTTCTCGGGCGGTCGGCGACGAAGTGCCCCGGCTTGCCGCACCGGAAGCAAGTCCTCGTGTTCTTCCTCATGTTCACGCGGTTCTCGTGCAGCCTCTCGAACCGCCTCGTCAACGGCGCCCGGCTCGTCCTCTCCAAGGTCATCAAACTCCTCATCTGGCATAGACATCAAAGAGGAAAAGGAGAACATCCTGGTGGATGGGTTAGAGTTAGCCTTTCCTTTGGAACCACCAACGAGGGCAAGACTATGGGAATCAGTCGGTCCCTCGAGCTTGGCAGTCATGCCCCTATCCACCTTAGCCGACTTGAGCTTCGAGAACAGCTCGTTCACCGTCAGAGTGTCATACTTCTCCGACTCGACAATGGCCTCGAACTTTCCGCCCCATATCGTACGATCCAAAGAGTGTAAGAGCTTGACCGCTCTATCATGATCATCGTACGGGAGCACGTCCACATTGGCCCTCATGTTGTTCACAACCACCGTGAACCTCTGAAACAAGGCATCGATGGACTCACCGGGGAGATGAGTGAAGTTCTCGTACTCTCTCCGTAGGTCGCATACATCCGTGCTCGAACACGGGCGTTCCCAACATGAGCCTCCTTCAACACGGCCCAAATCCTACAAGCCAAGTGCTCGGTGTGCACCCGATCGAACTCGGCCGACACAAAGCACGAAACAAGTAGTCGAGCGCCTTATTGTTGGCGTCGAATGCGTCCCTCGACCCTGGAGCGAGGAAGTCCATCGACTGGACATATCCTGTGTCCACCATGACATCCCACGTAGTCCGACCCTTTCCGCGGAGGAACACACCCATCCGCTTGCTCCACATCCGGTAGTTCTTGCCATCGAAGTGTGGAGGACCCGAACCCCGTTCTCGGTATGCCATCCTTGGATCTTAGAGCGGTTAGAGTCAATAAAGACCCGAACCGGCTCGATACCACTTGAAGGAGCGATACGGCGAACCAAAGAGGGGGGGAGTGAATGGGAGCCGATAAAAATTCTTCTCGAAGGAGATGGAAACTCCAACAAGATGAACACGGCTTCCAACACACGTCTCCGACTCACTACCAAGGTTGATCAAACCCACGTAGCCACTGGAGTGCTACTGGACCTAGGAACCAACACACAACCTTCGGACCCGAGAAACGCAGCGGAAAAACCAAACCTCGAGTCTACAGACTCACACCGGTCAGACCGGTGAGCACCACCGGTCAGACCGGTCCCTGCTGGTGAAACTGAGCAACTTCCACTAAGTGGCTCTACACCGGTCAGACCGGTGAGACACACCGGTCAGACCGATGGCGACCGAAAGCCCCCAAGGCACCAAACAGGCCAACCGACCACCAAACGGACCCAAACTCGAAACGAGCGGCAACACGGGACAACAACGAACACACCAAGACGTTCACCCGAGAAAAAACCCACAAGGGCTCGCACCGGTCGACCGGTTAAGAGCATCGGTCGACCGGTGTAGCACGGGCGCTCGGGATGAACGACACCCGCGGGTCAACTACCCCAAATCTAAATCTCGATCTCCCGAATCACTCCACGGACTTGAAGAAGACTTTGGGGATATCGAGAACACCTCATGAGGAGTCCATAGCCAAGATTAATCCCACCAAATCTCGTCCAAAAAGGAGGAATCGAAGAAATCCTGCCGAAAGCACTTCCAACCCAAGAACTCAAGAAACCCCAAAATCGAGCACTTTTACTCACGGATTTGGAAGGGGAATCACAGCCCAAAGAACCACGAAGGGTTCCCACAAATTTCCCCCATCAAATCCCCAAGAGAAAAGTCCCGAAAACAACCCAAAGAAATCACCGAGAGAGGGCTCCGAAAATCACCACCAAGAACAACGGGGAAAACACATCCAAACCTTGAGGAACCACGCCGAATCATCTATACATGAAACAAAGGTTCGTACAAGGTCTAGCAAGCCGCTCGATCATCCATCCCTCTCTACAAGATCTCTCCGTGAAGCTCTCTTGATAGTCCAAGAGAAAACCTAAGGAAAATAGGTGGAAAATAGGAAAACTAATGAGCTAGGGTTCCAAGAGTTGGCTGCCATCCTCTCACCTCTTGGGTTATATGGAGGCAACCGAATGTCTAAAATGCCCTTCTCTACTAACTAGGGATACAAGCCCCTCAAGGGCGGATTTGGAATTCTTGATGTCTTCACCATCGGACGGAAGCCGGCGATTGCACCTGCGTAGCCTCGACGCAAGCCATGTGATCCCGACGCGTGTCCTCCGCTTCGAAGATTACGGATCGCGTCGTCGCACACGGTCGGACCGGTGCTCCTCACCGGTCGAGCCGGTCCCCCACCGGTCGAGGCCGGTCGGACCCACCGGTCGAGCCGGCCCGGCGGCCGCTGCGGCTCCGTCTTCGGTTCTCCGGTCTTGGCTTTGTGGATCAACCAAGGAACCTAGTGGTTTTCTAGTGAACCACCGAAAACTTCGCGAACTCGGTGTAGCCTCCGCCAATCTCCACTCATGACTTGGCTCCCACGTAGTCCCGACTCGACCTTGGTTTTGAGGCTCAACCAAGAAACCGTCCACGACTTCATCTTGTTGTTCATGCCACCATGCAGCCCGCACTTGACCCCGGCGGCCACCGGTCCCTCGAACGAAGCCTACTTGTCTTCTCCACACTTGGAGGCCTCACCGGCGACGACCTTTCGCGCTTGTTCTTCACCCGCACCAACACCGGTCAAGCCGCAACCCGCACCTGCAATACTTAGCCAAGAATCGGTCCACGCAACGTTGTCAATCACTCATCACACAAGGAAGCGACCATCCACCGGTCCTCGAACCACACATGGTCCTCACAAACACGGTTGCTTAAAACGTTTGAATGCTTGTAAGTTTGAGTGATCGTTTTTATTTCGATGGTTGCGTTATTCCGTCTTCTTTCCCTTTGCCGGGCGAATTTGGGCCGGAAGGGTTCGTTTTTCGCGAATTAGTCTATACGTAAAGTGGCGGGGGAGAAGGGTCATATCCCGCTGGAGGCGTAGGCTATCCCCGACTTGCGCATCTTTTCCCTTTGGTTGTTCACGTCTGCGTGAATTCGCCCGAAGCTCGAGTCGAGGCGGACTTAGCGTACTTGAAATGCGGTTTTTTGCGAAAAAATGGGACCATTTTTTTGGGGGAATACCCCCCCGCAGTAGCCCCCGAGGGGGACTTGGTTTTCGGGGAGAGAGCCAAGTCACCCTTTGACTTTATTCAATGACAAAATTTACATTTGTACAACCAACTTGAGCGTTGGATATGTGAAACGAGAAAACTTGGAAATCCTTTCTAAGGGTAGAAGCGATGTAGCCGTTGGATGTTCCAAGCGTTGGTGAGCTCCTCGTCGTCCTCGTTCGCCGGCTTGTAGGTGCCGGCTTGAGCACTTTGGCGACGACGTAGGTCCCCTCCCCATGAAGGCGACGGCTTGTGGCGGCCTCGATTGTCTTGGCGCGGTCTTAGGACTAGGTGACCCTCGTCAAAGTCTCGGTGCCGGATCTTCGGGCTTGGTACCGCCTTAGCGCCTGTTGGTATCTTGCCGAATGCATCAAGGCCACGGTGCGGGGCTTCGTCTAGGCGATCTAGTGAGTCCTCGCGGGCTTGCCTTTGGTTGGCGTTTTCATCGTAGCCTTTGACCCCGGGCGGCCCGTATTCCAAGTACGTGGGGAGAACGGCCTCCTCACCATAGGCTAGGGAGAACAGGGGTGAATCATGTGGCTGCGCGTGAAGTGGTTACGAGGCTCCAAATGACGATGGCAACTCCCGGAGCCATTTTCGGCCGGACTTGTTCGGTCGTCGAAAATTCCGGGCTTAAGGCCTTGTAGGATCATGCCGTTGGCACACTCCACCTAACCATTGGTCCGTGGATGTGCGACAGTGCCCGATCCACGCGGATGTGGTGTTTGTCGCAAAACTCCGGGAATTTCCTGCTAGTAAATTGGGAGTCGTTGTCGGTGATGATGGAATTTGGCACTCCGAACCGGTGGATGATGTCGGTGAAGGACACGGCTTGCTCGCCCCGAGGTTTGTGATTGGGCGTGCCTTGATCCATTTGGAGAATTTGTTGACGGTGACCGGCGGGTGGGTGTAGCCTCTAGGTGCCTTTCGCAAGGGCCCGACAATGTCCGGCCCCTACACGGCGAAAGGCCATGTGACGGGAATAGTTTGCGGGGGCGTGAGCCGGGGAGATTAGTCTTGCGGGCGTAGAATTGGCACCCTTCGCAAGTGCACATGATCTCGTTGGCATCAACGACCGCGGTGGGCCAATAAGAGCCTTGGCGGAACATATTGCCCACGAGGGTGCGCGGCGCCACGTGGTGGCCACATACGCCCGCGTGGATGTCTCGAATAAGCTCGCGGCCGTGGGAGATGGGGATGCATCGCCGCATGACGCCGGACGTGCCGCGCTTGTAGACGGGAATAGTTTGCGCGGCACCGTTCTTCGTCGAAGCGCCGCATTGTTGTTGCATGGCTCGGGAGTGAGGTAGGATGTCAAGGGAGTGCTCGGCGACCTCCCTCGGGATGCCCGGCATGTTTGAGGGGCTCCACGTGAAGATGTCGGCATTAGCGTGGAGAAAGTCGACGAGCACCACTTCCTATTTCGGGTCGAGGGTGGAACCGACCCTCAACACCTTGCCCTCGGGGGCATCGGGGTCGAGGAGCACCTCCTTTGTCCGCTCGGCGGCCTCGAAGGCCGCCCACATGCTTGGCTAAGGAGTCGAGGTCCTCGTTGACCGGCTTCTCTAGGTTCGCGACGAGCGCCTCGTCTAGTGCCGGCTCCTCGGCGTGCTCCACGCACTCGACGTCGCGAGTCAAATGCGTGCTCGATCGACGAGCCCACGGTGATGACGCCCTTTGGCCCCGACATCTTAATCTTGAGGTAGGTGTAGTTCGGGACCACCATGAACTTGGCGTAACACGGACGCCTAAGGATGGGGTGGTATGCGCCCCCGAACCCTACCACCTCGAAGGTGAGGGTTTCCTTGCGGAAGTTGTCGGCGTGCCAAACTAGACTAGCGGATCGACCGCCCGAGTGGCCGGACGCGCTTGCCGGCACGATGCCATGGAACAAGCATCGTGCTCGGGCCGCGAGCTCGGTCCGACCCGATTCCCATCGGCCCGCGGGGTGTGCGCGTACAAGATGTTGAGGCTGCTGTCTCCGTCCATCAGCACCTTGGAGAATCGCGAGTTGCCGATAACTCGGGTCTACAACCGGTGGGTACCGGCCTCGGGTTGGGGATGCGGTTCGAGTGATCCTCGCGGCCGAAGGTGATGGCGTCCCCCGACCAGTCAAGGAAGGAGGGGGGAGCCTTCTCCGCAGCCGAGGACCTCGTGTCACCGCCGCTAGTGCCGGCTTTTGGACATGTCCACGGTTGCCCCCCCCGAAGATGAGGAAGACGTTCTCCACCGCCGAGAAGCCGCCGGTGTCCTCATCTCCACCATTGTTGACGGTGAAAATCCATCAACCTAGCCATGAGTTTACCTTCGGTGTTGGCATAAGTTTTATACCTTATATATTGGTACTAACCCCCGTGGTATAACAAGTTCACTTGTGCATGTCGGATTTGGAGTTTAGTGTTTATGCAGGGATTTAGTATTGAAAGCAAGACTTTTGAGATAAGTTCATCAAGCACCTTGTGACGAGACCTTGAAGCCCCGTACAAGTCATGGAACGAAGCAAACTTAACTCCAAGAAGTCAGGGACTTGATCCGAGAAGATGACAAACTCCGAGGACCTAACCGAGAAAAGTGTCGAATCTTGCAAGACAAGGAGCTATGTCCAATTCGGAGAGAACGACGACAAGGGCCTACATGCGGAAGGGGGAAGGATCCGGGAAGCTCGGAACCGACATCACGCAAAGGAGGCCGCGGGGGCCGGGCCCGGATGGGCCCGGCCCGCCGCCCGACCCGGGGTCCGGGGCCCAAAAGCCCCCCTTTGACCTAGCCGCCGGTCGAGCTATTTATAGCCCCGGGGTCGAGAGCCATGCATCATCCAATTCGTCATCGGCCGCCGAGGAGCGAGAGAAGAGAGGGACACCATCCCGGAGAGGAGAGGGTCGAGCTAGTTGACTAGGGTCTCCCTAGCCGATGTGGGAACCTTGCACGGAAGACCACATCGGAGTTTCGGAGCTAGAAGAAAGATCAAGGTAGGATCCCGATGGTGATCTTGTTTATGTATCATTGTAATGGTTGAATTATCAAGTTGAATCCGATTTCTTGCGATCAAGTGTTTCCTCGAAGATTTCGTTTTTCGATCGGCTTTGCTTATTCTAGATCTATTCTCGAGATAGATCACATTGGGTGTTCTTGTAGCCGTGGTGGCTAAAGGTACACGCCGGATCTTTCGAAAGAACTCGACTTGTCCTTGGACTCGCCCTAGACTACCCGCATGAGTAGGGATACGTTGTCACGAACGGGGGTTCCGAAAGGTGGGTGTTTTTGGAGTTGGACGGGAAACCACGATTTAAAGAGGCTTCTAATGAGATTCGATTTGCTATTTCTTCTCTTGCTTGGAACTTCAACAAAAGGCATAACCCGATCTCTCTAGATCGGTTTATCTACCCAATCTATCTTTGTTATCTCTCGATCTTTAGTATATTAGATTAGTTTTGTGTTCTTTATCTAGATGCATTAGGGTTTCTCTTTATCGAAGATTGAAGTTACTTGGCTTTACTAGATCATCTTTTGCGTCACACATTTGTTCCACGGATTCGATACCTTGGGTTCACCACTCGAGGGAAGAAGGGTCCCTTGACTACGACGGGAGACTTGTCTGCTTGCAAGTCTAAACGAACTTTGATACAACTATTAACCGTCAACAACCATCCTTTTTAGCCTCGCCATCCTTCGCGGCGGCGCGGTTGTAGTACTTCTTGAGCATGTCACACTTGCTCGAGGGTGGGGTTGACTAGGGTCTTGTGGTACGGGCACGGCTTCTTCAAGCATATTATTGAACACACCGAGGCCTTGAGGGGCCGCTCGAGGGCCCTTGTGGGCCGGGTCGACCGCGAGGACCTCATCCTCATCGTTGTCATGCCTAGGGCCGGGCATAATTAACCGATGACCGAAAACCGAAGCGAAATAACCGAAAACCGAACCGAAATAACCGAAACCAAGAATTTCGGTCATCCGTTCGGTCTCGGGTATCGGACAACCGAAATTTCTTCGGTTTGTTCGGTTTTAGGTCTCGGTTAACCGAAAAAACCGAACAAACCGAAGTAGCCGAATGTGGCCCATTACGAGAATGTAGCCCGGCCCAATACTGAAACTCGCACACATATAAACGCCTTCCACCACCCATTCAACACCCTAACCCTAGCCCTTCCTTCAGGTCCCGCCGCCGGCTCCTTCCTCCTTCCCTCGGTCCGGCGGCGCACGGTTCCTTCACCTCCGCGACTCTACGCTTCTCCCCCTTCGAATCCAGCGACACACATCCTCTACTAGACCTCCTTCTTTCCTCCCTCGTCCCCGAAGCTACGAGGTGACGCGGATCCCCCATCCCCGAAGCACGGAGGCGACGCGCATCCCCCATCCCCGAAGCACGGAGGCGATTCGCGACACTCCTTCCTCCGAGATGGGATTTCCAACGCACGAGTTGGCATACGCTCCATGAGGCTGCGACCTTCTACTCCTAACTCGTTTCTTGTGTTTGTGTGTCTTATGCATTTTGGATGGAATTTGGTGAATCGTTGTACTCCGTGAGGCATCAATGAGTTGTTTTTTGTGCGTAATGGATGCTCCGGGACAATGTGTATATGTAATATGCTACTTTATTTGATTTTGATCTCTATCTTTGTTACATCTCTATTTTTTCTATTGCCGTACTCCATTAGCTCGGTTAGTTCGGTCATAACCGACGACCGAACCGAACTAACCGAGACCGAAGTTCTCGGTTCCCGTAAATTTTACTAACCAATCGGTTCCCATTTTTAGATAACCGAATTTTGTGAAAAACCGAAGAACCGATCGGTTCGGTTCGGTCTAACCGAACGCCCCTGAGCCTAGTCGTGCCCCCGCGCGCGTGCCTCGCGGTGAGGCTTCTTGCCCTTCTTGCCCCCGCTTGTGCTTTTGCCGGGGCTCCTTAGACTTGCTGCCCTCCGCGAGCGCGTCATCCACTCACTTGCCCTTCTTGCCGCCAAAGATGGTTGAAGAGTATCTTGGCCCCCTAAGTGGGTTTTGGTGGTTTAATGACACACACTTAAGTAGCTAATGATTTATCTAGTCCATGAGCGGGGATTAAAATTACGCGTGGCATCAAGTGCGGTTCATTGACTATACAAAAAGGAAGTGATGCTACAAAGGGTTCCTAAGAAGGTTTATTTATTTTACACTTTTGAAATTGAGTCCTAGGAACGCCGTACTATCAAGAGGGACAGAAATTGTGTCTTCCAAGAGTCGAACGGGTGCTCTAGTTGCTAAAACAAAACCTATGAGAGACACCTTTGCACCAACACATTCACGGGGATCTTTTCTTAGGTGCGACCTTAGGAGGCGGAGTATCCGGGTTTACCCGGAATCTCCGACTTCCCAGAGTTTCGGGTTTACCCCGAATACTCCGGGTCTTAAAGCCTTAACGGCTATATTCTGGGTGAGAGGGGTATAAAAGCCCCCTCCACCCCTTCCTTTACTCTCTCTCTCTTGCCATTTCGACCTGCAAACACTCAGACCTCATTTACTCCATCCTTCACTCCCCTTGGCTCAAGTTTGGTGAGTTTGGTGTGGGTATTTAAGAGGGATTGAGAGCAAGAGCTTGGAGAGTGCTAGTGAGTTGATTTCCCATCTCTAGAGCACCTCATTCTTTGCTTGGTTGGCACACTTCTTGTTTGTTACTCTTGGAGCTTTGAGCTCCTAGCCACTAGGCGTTGCCTTGGAGCATCCAAAGATTGTGGTTTTCCAAGGAAGTTTGTATCACCCCGAATTCGAGTAAGTAACTCTAGCTTGATCTTTGTGGTCGCTAGAGGGAGGAAAGTGACCTAGGTGTAAAGGTCCACCCTTTGTGGGTACCTCAACGGAGACGTAGACCTCAAGGTATGAGGTTGAACTCGGTAACAAATCGTGTGTGTCTCTTGTGCTTGTTCATCTTGTTCCATGCTTGTTTCTCTCTTGAGCACATATGTAGGGTTTGGTGTTGATCTACCTCGTGGTGAGGTTTCGGCGAGATTGGAGTGGATAAACGAGCTTGTCTCATCTCGGTGCATAACCTATTTTCACGGATTTATATTTGAGCAAGTTTAATTTCTGTCGAATTTGATTTCCCCTTGACGGGCGGAATATCCGGACATTTTCTTGGATTCTCCGGATTTCCGGAGTATCCGGAAACTCCGGACCTGATTTAGCTCTGCCCGCGAAAAAGTTGTGATTTTTCGGGTTCGACTATTGACCCTCCCTCTAGTCGACATCTTGATCCTTTCAATTGGTATCGAGCCAAGTGATCTACATTTGAAGCTTAACCGCTTGGAGTTAAGAAGATGTCGAATCCAAACGATCAAGCCCCACCTCTCGTCGAAGGTGATCCCGTCAACAATGTCGTTGGCACACCCCCATCCTACCTCAAGGAGGCAACACCCATGGCGCAAGCACAAGCCATCAACCGCATGGACATCGTGATGAGTCCTCCTATAGTGAGGATGAAGAGTTTGATGATGCAAGGTCCAACCGCTCCGCTCGATGACCATCAAGGGACTATACTCGAACCTCTTTTGATTATTCTCGCTTACCCTTTAACCATCCATCGGTTTCTAGCCACATTGGGAAGATACCCCAATTTGATGGAACCGGCTATTCCAAGTGGAAGAACTCGATTGAGGAGTATTTGATGGCGGTAAATCCCGCACTTTGGACTATTGTGAACAAGGGTATTACTTTCCTAGTGGTGATGCAACGCTAACCCAAGATCAAGCAAATGAGATACAAAGAAACTATCAAGCCATACGCCTCATCAAGAGTTCACTTACATCCGAAGAATATGACAAGGTGGATGGGTTGAAGTCCGCTAAGGAAGTGTGGGACACTTTATTCATCAACCATGAAGGGACAAAGCAAGTAAGAGAAGGAAGAATTAGAGCTTTGGAAAGTGAGCCAAATCGGTTTGTCATCAAAGATGATGAGTCCCCTCAAGACATGTACAACCGTTTGAACAAGATCATCAACAAAATCAAGTCTCTAGGAAGTGTCGGTGCGGAATATGGTCCCGACACTAACCGTAGATAACGCCTAGGTCTATCCCTCAATGGTCGATGCTAAGCAACAAATGACACAAGGATTTATCCCGGTTCCGCCGAGGGGGCCATACGTCCGAGCGGTGGTGTGCTCGTGGCACTATATTGCTCGGCACCGGGGGTGCTTGTAGTGGGGCAAATACAAGCAAGGCGGGAGAGGAAGCGTGGCTCCCAAGTCCCTGGTGAGTAGCTGAAGATGTTGTGGGAGAATAAGAGAGTGAGTGCACGGTGCGCCGTGTTCTTCCGGATCCGTCCCCCCCGCGGCTGGGGGCTCGCCTTCCCTTTTATAGGCCAAGGGAGCGACGAGTTACATGCACGCCGCGCTACCTAGCGGCGTGTGGGAGCACGTCGTGCTACGGTGTAGAGCGGGCGACCGTCCGGTCGATCTTTGCTGCGATCCGGCCATGATGGCCTACCTTGTACCCGAGCATACGGTGGCGGTTCGAGGGTAGGAGGCGGCGGATGGCGATGGCGTCCCCGATAGGCTTCGAGGGGGGGTGTCGATGATGGCGGTACGGGGCACGGGGAGCGGGCGAACGGCGTTCCTTCCCAATGAGCTCGCGGTGGTGGGGTGGTTGCTTTGCGGTGTTCGGGCGTGCGCCGCGGAGTCGGGGCGTGTGCCCGCGCGCGTGGGTACGGCGGCGCGCGCGTTACGATGGCCGGGATGGCCACCCACCGGCCTAGCGTCCCTTACCTAACCTGCGAGGTCACGGGAAAATGGAGTCGAGGGTGCGCCGGCCCCCTTTCGAGGGGTCGAGCGCGTTAGCCGTACGCGTGGCGTGCGCGCGGTGTCATGGGACCGACGCGGCCGTGCCGCACGGTCCACCCCACGGTGGCGGGGATGGGCTCCTCCCCGGGGAGTTGGTGCGGCGGCACCGGGGCGTGAGCCCCGGCGCATGATGGCGCCGTCCGCGGCGTCGGGCGTTAAATGCCCAAGTACGGGGCCGGCGCACGCGTGCGGGGCGCCCGTGAGCGTGGCGGGCCCCGGCCGAGGGTGGAGCGAACCCTCGAGCGAGGCGAGGCCCGCTCGAGGGGGGAGCGAGCCCTCGAGCGGGCGGGACCGCTCGAGGGAAGGGTCGCCCCTCGAACGGGGCGGAACCCGTTCGAGGAGGGGGTTGCCCCTCGAGCGGGGCGGAGCCCGTTCGAAGAGGAGCGTACCCTCGGCGAGGCGGAGCCTCGCTCGAGGGGTTTCATAGGCGAGCCGGCTCCGGCGGGCCTCCGAAGACCCGCTGCATGGGCCACGTCCGCATGGTTAGTTCTCTGCATGGTTAGGCTTAGCTCATTTTGATGCAGGAATTTAAGTGAGGGTTCCCCCATTGTTTGAGGGGACCCCTAGGGCGGTCCCCGACGCAGCCCCCGAGCATCTGCGGGTTTGCCATTGAGGCTCCCGCAGATGCTGGAACCTACTGATAGGACGTTCTTCCCTCCTTGTTTGCGAACGCTTTCCGTGGGGCCGCGCTAGCGGACCCGCGGGTCTAGCCCCTCGAAGCCCCCGGGCAGAGTGTGGGCTCTCCCCGCAGGGGGTTAACCGCGAGCAATTCGGTCGAAAGGCGTGGCACATATGCCAACCGGCATCGGCGGTATTTCAGCCGGCATCGGGGGTGCACGCTCCCCCGTCACCTTGTCTCCGGCGGGTGCAATTCCAAGGAGGTGTAGCCGTGCGTCAAGCCCCCCGAGCCTTGGCCGTTCGAGGCGATCGGGTCGAGCCTCGACGACTTGTTTTTTATCGCGCCCTCGCCGTCCCTCCGCGGGTCGGGAGGTGAGGTTTCCACGACTCCCATCGAGCGGGTCGCGAATCGCGGATTCCTCTTCGAGCCGCTAGCGGGTGGTTCAAGTGGACGTCCATGCCCCGTTCGATAAGGGTAGGGCCGCGCGGTCGGAGACACGTCCATGGAAGCGCTTGCGTGGGTTTGCTAGGTGGGGCTCGGTCCCGTTCGCTAGGGACCGAGGGCGCGGAAGCTCTCCCTCGGTGGGATCCCCCCGCTAGGGCGCCCTCGGCGGCTCTCGAACACGACATGTGGGGCACCCTCGAGCCGACGGGCTCGAGGAACGGCTCGAATGCGCGTGCCCTCGTCGTCCCTAACTCGTGATCCGGGGCGCCCGTTCGAACCCGTCGAGGGTCGGGCTTCGAACCCTCGATCGCAAGGCCGTGCGGGGCCGTGCCTTGGCCGGCCCCGTCTTTTCGCGTTTGCGGCCGTCGAGGGGTCCGGGGCGTGCCGACCCTCGAGGTGTTGGTTGGTGGCATGGCGCGGTATGAGTGCTTTCGGTGTCGCTCTATTTCAAGCGTGACCCGGGCGATCCTCTTACGCGCGTGCCTTCTTTAGGGGGTTGACATCGTCTCGAGTTGGGGGTCATGCCGCTCGAGGGTCCCACGTGGCATGGGTGTCCGCGGTGGTCCGCTCTACATCGAGCAGTCCCGGCGACCTTCTCACGCGCGATATCCCATCGAGGGTCGCCTTGTTTCGAGTTGGGGGTCATGCCGCTCGAGGGTCCTACGTGGCATGGGTGCCCGCGGCCGCCCTCGCTCTACACCGAGCAGGGTCCCGGCGACCTTCTCACGCCGTCATCCCATCGAGGGTCACCCTTGTCTCGAGCCGAGGATTCGCCTCGCTCGAGGGCTCTCCTTGCTTGGCAAGGGGCCGGGCATTTAATTGCCTTGCGGGCGTGGCCGCGGGTTTTGCAGCGCGGGCTCGCCTTTTTAGGCGCGCGCGCGCGCGCGCGCGCGTAGTGGGCGATGTGGCCGGCGGACGTGACGGTTTCGCCTCGGTCGTCGCCGGTCTTGCCGTGATGATGACCCGCCTGCGGTGTTAGAGCCGCCTGCAGCCGTGGTGGGGCCCGCCCGTTGACGCGATGGAAAGATTCCTGCCGGTTAATGTTGGCGAGGCGTGCGCTCGGAGAACTCGCCCATCGCCTATAAACCTGCGGTGAGGAAGGGGCGGCGGTTTTCTACCTTGGCTCCTCACCGTTTTCGGTCCTCCGTCCCTTCGCCTTCGGCTCACTCTTGCCGCCCGCGCGGGCTCGCCGTTTAGAGCTTCTTCCTTGTCTCCTTGTCCTCCGCCCTCGCACTCGTTCGCCCCCCCCCCCATGGCGCCGCCTCGCCTTCCGATTAGGGTCCGGAGCCGTACGCATGGGAGAGGTCGGCCCGTGACCCGGCTCGCCCGGGGCGGCCGGTCGCCGCCGGCCACCGTCGGCCAACGAAGAAGGGCGCCGGCGGAGTGGATCGTGCCGCCATCGTCGCACCTTGAGCCCAATCCGCCGGAGGGTTACGTGGTGAGCTTCCTCCGCTACCACGAGCGCGGCTTCAACGCGCGGCGAGCACATTCATGCGGGCATTGTGCTACCACTATGGGGTGGAGGCCGCACAACTTTGCCCCCAACGCGATCTCGCGAGGCGGCCACATTCGTGGGCGTCCGCGAAGGGTACTGGGGATCCCGGTCAGGCGGGAGCTGCGGGTACACCTCTTCCGCGCGGAGCTCATCACGCAGCCCACGTCGGAGCCGAGGACCCGCCGCGCGGTGCGCGCCGGCGGGATGTCGCTCGCCTGCGGGGGCGGCTCAAGGGAGTTCTACATCCCCCGCACCATGACGACGAACAACGCCGGCCGGGAGCGGGGATGGTTTTATCCGCGCAACGCCGAGCCCGCCTTCCTCCCTACACCGGCCGGGTGTTCAAGAAGAGGCCGGACCGCGGGGCTACGGGTTGCCCACGGCCAACCATCGGGCGCGCCGGGGGTCCGTCCTCGCCGCCTTGCGGCGGGCCGGCGAGGGAAGGGCTCAACGCGATGGGCGTCCTCGCCTTCCTCCATCACGGCGAATCGTGCCGTTGATGGAGAGGCCGCTCCGCATCTTCGAGATGACGGAGGCGGCCAACCCCGTCGACGTGGCGAGGTCGCGGATGCTCCCGACGCCGCCGGAGCGGCCGTACGCGCTCACCGGGCGCGGAGCGCCGTCGACACCGGGGACGCCGCCACCGCGGGTCGGACCCCGTGGGACATCGAGATGCTCCCCATCGGCCCGTTGGTGAGTGTGGTTTTTTGATTCGTTTTAGTCTTTGTTCTTGATTCCGTTTCCCCGATGTGCCACCGTTGTTCTCGCGCGCACGGGGTGCAGTTCAACGCCGCCAAGTCCGTTCCACCCACCCCCGACCCCCGTGCGCTCGGCCGGGCGGCGCGGCCGGGAGCGGCGGGAGCGGGCGGCGCGCGAGAGGGAGCACGCAAGGCGGCGCCAAGCGCGCCGCAACGCACGGTCCGCGGAGCACGGCGGCGGGAGGAGCCGGGGCTCTCCTCCCCGGACATCGAGGGAGCCCTCGTCCTCGGAGCGAGACGAGGAGGAAGAGTCCGAGGGGGAGGGCCCCTCGGATAGGTGGCGCCCGCGCCCCCGTCGCCGGATCTCGCGCGGCGTCGGGGGGTGGCTTCGTCGCGGGGCGGGCGCGTCGGCGCCCGCCGCCGGGCAATCATCGTCGGGGGCGGCACGCGCGCGGGGGGTGCGCCGGCGCGCGCCACGGAGGCGCGCGCGGCGGTCGTGCCTCGCGCGCGCGTCAAGCGTGCCCGCGCGTGGCGGGGAGCGCGTCCGCGCGCGCGCGTCCTCGTCGAGGGGCGCGTCGGTGGGCGCGCCGCGCGCGGGGCTAGCGTGCCCCCGCGCGTGGTGGCGGCGTCGGGCGCCGCCCACGCGTGAGGCGGGCGTGCCCGCGCGTGCGGCGGCGCCGTCGGGGAGGTGCCGCGGCGGGCGCGGCCCCCGCGCCGGCCTCGTCGGGAGGCCTCGAGGAAAAGGAAGCGGGCCTTTTCCTCCGCGAGGTAAGGAACTCTGTTCTTCCTTTGCTTAGCCTTAGTTTGCTGGTTATTAGACGCTCAAATCCTCCGTTCGTGTTCGCGCGGGGCGGTGCCAACCGTCCCTCCTCTTGCACCGGCCAAGGTGCCGAGGACGGACGCGTCGATCCCCACCCGGCGGCGTTCGTCGAGGGGGTCGCGCCCGGGGACGGGTGCGGTGGCGGGCACGAGCGCGCAAGGGCCGGGCGGGGCTTCGAGGCCCCGGCCGGTGGATCGGCCGCCGCGCGGCGCGGCCGCAGGTCGCCGGGGCGGCGGCCGCCGGCCGCCACGTAGGCGCAGGGCGCGGCGGCGGCCACGGTGGAGGTGCCGCCGCGGTGGCGGCCACCGGCGGAGGGAGGCGGAGCGGGCGCAACCGCGGGAGCGCCCGCGGATGTGGCGGCACGGACGGAGGTGGCGGCTACGGCGCCACAACGGGCGCCGCGGCCGCGGAGGCGCGGTGGGGGGCGCCGGCGGGAGGCGGAGCGGGCGGCTCCGCCCGCCGGCGGTCCCCCGGGGCGGAGGTGGTGGAGCTCTCGGACGACTCCCCGCCGCCCGGGTGGAACCGCGTGGGCCGGGCGGCCCGTGAACTCCCCCGAGCCCCGAGAGGGGGCCCTCGTGAGGCGGCACGAGGGTCACGTGATAGTGGGGGGCCGAGGGCACGACGCCGAGGCCTCGTCCTCCCACGCCGGCCGCCCCCGCCCGGGGGGGGGGGGGGCCGTGGAGGACCCCCCCGGCGTTTGCCGACGCCCGGAGGGAGCGAGGAGCTGCGGGGCGAGCCGGAGCCACGGCGCCACGCTCAACCGCGCGTTGAACGAGGCGCTGCGGGTCCACGGCGGCCCGGCCTGGATCGTCTTCCAGGTGAGCCACGGTTGCTCTTCTTCTTTCCCTTTTTTTGCTTTCACGTGCTGTATTCAAGACTGGGCGCTTACGAGGCTCGATGTGTGGATGCCAGGAGCTCGAGCGCCGCGCCCACGAGAAGTACAGCGCGTTCGACCAGGTGAACGCCGAGGCCCGCCAGCTCCGGGAGCGATGCAGCGCTTTCGACGCGCTTGCGGAAGCTCTTAGGACGCCGGACGGTGGGCCGGTCTACGGGCGATGGCGTGGTGCGACGTGCTCCCCGAGAGCTCGGGACGGGGCACCGGCACGTCACGCGAGCCTCGAGCGGATCCGCGCGGCCCTCGTCGATCGCGACGAGGCACCGTGGAACGCGCGCGAGGACCGGGACAAGAAGCGGACGTTGGCCGCCACCCGGGAGGCGGAGGTGGCCACCGCTCGCGCCGAGACCCGGGAGCTCCGCACGTCGCTCGAGGGGGCCCAAGCGCGGCAGCACCGGGCCGAGGAACGGGCGCGCGGGTTGGAGCAGCCGCGCGAAGGAGGCCGATGACCCGAAGGCCGCCCTCGACGCCAAGGCCGCGGCTCTCGTCGCCGCCGAGGGGCAGCTCCGGCGAGGAGCAGGCTGCCCTTGGCGACGCCCGGACGGCGCTGGAGCGGGAGCGCGTCGCGCGCGAGACACGGCGGAGAGGTCGGCCGAAGGAGCGGAACGCCGCATTCTCCGAGGTTGAGGATGAGGCGTTGGCGCTCAGCATCAGCAATGCCGCCCAAGAGATGGCCCTCGTCGAGCAAGGCGAGACCGTCCGGCGCATCTCGAGCTGGCGCTCGAGTCCGCGCGCCGCGACCTCGATCTGGAGAAGAGGCAAGTCGAGGGTAAGCTACCGTCCGACCCCGCTTGTTAGTTCTTGCTTCGCGAGGGTTCATTTCCTCCTTTCGATTTCTTGTCGTCTTGTCGCTTCCGTGCCCTGCGCACGGCCTTTGGGGCACGCTCGTTGGGCGGGCCGAGGCCTGCGCAGCCTCCTACAACTCCTCCGAGCGAGAGCCGCGAGGAGCCGCGGGACGCGGCCCTCGAGACCCGTCACGTCGTCGAGGAAGGCGATGCCCGGGCCGGCGGCTCGGCCGGCCGCCGCCTACGCGCCCTCGGCGGCCACGTCACGGGGCGGGTGCGTCGGGCGTTGCACACGGGGGCGTGCGAGAAGGCCCCTCGGAGTGGTGCGATCCCACTACGAGGTCAACCTCGAGGCGGTAGCGGAAGGCTACATCGTGCCCGAGGGCGTCGAGGACGAGGTGGCCATGGAGCGTGCGGACGCGCTTGTCGGCCGACGCCGCCGAGTCGCTCGCCGAGGCCTTCGAAGAATTCCTCTTCCCGACGCCGCCGATGCCGCCGCTCCACCCGCCCGAAAGCACCGGGCGCTAGGCCCGTTTTTTGTTTATGTGTATCGAACCTCGGCCTCGTGGCCTCTTGTAAATAAACAAGTAGTTTCGTGAACATGGTCGGTTTGTAAATGAAATCGCTTGCTTATTGCGCTTTTTGCTTCTTCTTCTTCCCCGAGTAGATTCTAGTTAGGGGAGTTCGCCTTTCGCGAGGGGCCCGCCGGGTTGGAGGCGAGAGAGACGGGCCATAGCCACGCGGCGTAGGTCGTCTCGGCTCGCGCGCTCCTTCCACCGTGCCACCTACGCCCTTTTCGAATCGCGGCTCGTGGTTGAAGTAGGAAACAAACTTAGCGCGTGTTATTACGTTTTTTGCGCGAAAAAATGGGACCATTTGGGGGGGGGGTGCCCCCCCCCCGCGCGCCCCCGAGGGTAACTTGGGTTTCAGGGGAAAGCCGAGTTGCCCTTTTATTAGATTCGGAGTATTTACATAGGTGACACCAACTGGGGCGTTGGCCGTGCGTTTTTACAACGGAAAATGCTTGGAAATCCTAGCTAAGGGTAGAAGCGACGTAGCTGTTGGATGTTCCAAGCGTTGGTGAGTTCTTCGCCGTCCTCGTTGGCAAGCTTGTACGTGCCCGGTTTGAGCACCTTTACCACGACGTAGGGTCCCTCCCATGGGGGCGATAGCTTGTGGCGCCCTCGGTTGTCTTGGCGTAGCCTTAGGACCAAATCCCCCTCGCCGAAACCCCCGCGACGTATCTTGCGCGCTTGGTAGCGTCGTAGGACCGTTGATACCTTGCGGAGTGCATCAACGCCACAAGGCGTACTTCGTCTAGCCGGTCCGGTGAGTCCTCGCGGGCTCGCCGGTTAGCATCCTCGTTGTAGCCCCGAACCTTGGGCGACCCGTATTCCGCATCCGTGGGGAGGATGGCCTCCGCGCCATGGACTAGAAAACGGGGTGAACCGGTGGCTCGCTTGGGGTGGTCCTTAGGCTCCACACGACCGCCGGCGCTTCTTGGAGCCATTTTCGCCGCATTTGTTGAGTTGGTCGAAAATTTCGGGTTTGAGGCCCCGTAGGATCATGCCGTTGGCACGTTCCACTTGGCCGTTAGTCCGTGGGTGCGCCACACCGCCCAATCCACTCGGATGTGGAACTTGTCGCGAACTCCAAGAACTTCCGCCCGTGAACCGGGACCCGTTGTTCGTGATGATGGAGTTTGGCACTCCAAAGCGGTAGACGATGTCGGTGAAGAACGTGATCGCTCGCTCGGCCCTCAAATTCGTAATGGGGCGCACCTCCACCCACTTGGAGAACTTGTCGATCGCGACGAGCAGGTGGGTGAAGCCCCCGGGCGCCTTCCGCAGGGGCCCGACGATGTCTAATCCCCACACGACGAACGGCCATGTTACGGGGATCGTTTGCGTAGCTTGAGGCGGCAAGTTGGTCTTGCGGGCGTAGAACTGGCACCCTTCGCAAGTGCGCACGATTTCGTTGGCGTCCGCGACCGCGGTAGGCCAATAGAAGCCTTGGCGGAACGCGTTGCCGACGAGGGTGCGCGGCGCGGCGTGGTGGCCACAGATCCCCGCGTGGATGTCCCGTAGGAGCTCGCGCCCTCGGGAATGGGTATACACCGCTGGAGGATGCCCGACGCGGCGCGCTTGTACAGCTCGCCGTCAACGAGGGTGAATGACTTGGCCATCCTGGCGATGCGCCTGGCTGTGGCCCGGTCTGCGGGGAGCTCCCCTCGAGCAATCCAGGCGATGAACTTCTCCCGCCGTCCGCCCGGACGGGGAGCCGGCTCGATGTCCATTGCAACAGCCTCGTGGGAGCCGTACCCCTCGAGAAGGGAGAGTACGTACGCCTCGTTCGAAGGGTCCTCTTCCATGGGGTCCGCACCCACTGGATTCGAGGGAGCCCCCGAGGGTCCGCCGTCGCTCGAGGGGTAGGGCTCGAAGGTTACCGAGGGCCGCGCGATGTCGCGCGCGAAAACGTTCGGGGGAACGGTGATCCGCCGGACGCTATCTTTGCCGGCTCGTCGCTTCCTCGTTGTACCGGCGGGGTACATGATTAAGCTCGATGCCGTAAAATTTGTCCTCGAGGGCTCGCACGGCTTTACAGTAGGCCTCCATCTTGTCGTCGTGGCGGCTCGCGTTCTTCATGACTTGGTCGATTACGAGCCGCGAATCCCCTCGCACATCGAGGCGCTTGATGCCCAACTCAATGGCGATTTTGAGGCCGCAGAGAAGGGCCTCGTATTCCGCCATATTGTTAGACCGGGGAAGTGGAGACGCACCGCGTAGCGCATGTGCTCCCCGAGTGGTGACACGAAGAGCGGGCCCGCGCCCGCTCCCCGTCTTCATCACCGAGCCGTCGAAGAACGAGTCCGGACTCTGCTTGAATCCGAGGGGGCGGCGGCCGCGTGTCCGTCCATTCGGCCGACGAAATCGGCTAGGACTTGCGATTTGATGGCCTTGCGCGGGGCGTAGGCGAGCGTCTCGCCCATCAATTCCACGGACCACTTGGCACCCCCGCTCGCCGCGTCGGGGTTGCGAATGATCTCTCCTAACGGGAAGGAAGAGACCACCGTAACTGGGTGGGCCTCGAAGTAGTGGCGGAGCTTGCGCCGCGCGAGGACTACCGCATACAACGGCCCTCGGACACGGGGGTAGCGCGTCTTCGTGTCCGATAGGACTTCGCCGATGTAGTAGACCGGCCTCTCGCACGGGCAAGGCATGTCCTTCCTCCGTGCGCTCCACAACGATCACGGCGGCCGACCACCCGGGTGGTTGCGGCCACGTAGAGTTGGAGGGGTTCGCCGTCTCGCGGCGGCGTAAGGATTGGGGCGTGCGTCGAGATGCCCTCGGCTTGTCGAGCGCTTCCCGGGCCTCGGCGGTCCAAGAGAAGCGCTCGTGCTTCTTGAGCGATCGGTAGAGGGGCAGGCCCTTCTCACCGAGCCTCGAGACGAAGCGGCTCGGGCGGCAAGGCACCCCAACACCTTCGCACCCCTTTGAGGTCCCGAATTGGACCCATTCGCTCGAGGGTCGCGACCTTTTCGGGGTTGGTCTCGATTCCTCGCCGGGAGACGATGTACCCTAGGAGCATGCCCCGCGGCACTCCAAAGACACATTTTTCGGGGTTGAGCTTGACCCCGTTGGCCCGCGAGTGCTGAATGCGATGCCAAGATCGGGCCGACCGTGTCGTCCGCCTTCTCGGTTTTGACGACGATGTCGTCTACGTAAGCCTCGACCGTCCGCCCGATATGGTCCCCAAAAACGTGCCGCATGCGGCGCCGATATGTTGCGCCCGCGTTTACGAGGCCAAAAGGCATCGTGACGTAACGAACGTCCCGAACGGTGTGATGAACGAAGTCGCGAGCTGGTCGGACTCCTTCATTTTTATTTGATGATATCCCGAATAGGCATCAAGGAAACGAGTAGTTCACACCCGGCGGTGGAATCAACGATCCGATCTATGCGTGGCAAAGGAAAGGGAACTTTTGGACATGCTTTATTGAGACTAGTGTAGTCAATACACATCCTCCACTTCCCATTTTTCTTTTTTACAAGCACGAGGATTAGCTAACCATGTCGGGTGGAACACTTCCTTGATGAATCCGCCTCGAGGAGCTTCCGCGGCTCCACTCCGATCGCCCGTCGCCGTTCCTCGTCGAAGCGGCGCGGCCCGCCGCCGAACAGCCGCGAGCGTTAGGCGAGATATCAAGGGAGTGCTCGGCGACCTCCCTCGGGATGCCCGGCATGTCCGAGGGGCTCCACGCGAAAACGTCGGCGTTGGCGCGGAGGAAGTCGACGAGCACCGGCTTCCTATTTAGGATCGAGGGTCGTGCCGACCCTCAATGCTTTGCCCTCGGGGGCCGATGGGTCGAGTGGGACCCCTTTGGTTTGCTCGGCGGCCTCGAACGTGCCGACGTGCTTGGTGGCGGAGCCGAGGTCGTCATTGACCATCTTCTCCAAGTGTGTTCACCGGCGCTTCATCCGGCGCTAGCGCCTCTCGCATGTTCCACGCACTCGACATCGCAATCGAATGCATGCTCGATCGACGACCCGACGGTGATGACGCCGTTTGGACCCGCATCTTCATCTTCGGGTACGTGTAGTTGGGAACCGCCATGAACTTGGCATAGCATGGTCGCCCAAGGATGGCATGGTAGGCCCCTTTGAATCCCACCACCTCGAAGGTGAGGGTTTCCTTGCGGGAAATTCTTGGGGGTCCCGAACCGACGGGCGCATCGATCCGCCCGAGGGGGTTGAACCCGCTTCCGGCGCGATGCCGTGAAACGGCTTCGTGCCGGGCCGCACCGGTCCACCCCAATCCCCATTAGGCGCAATGTATGCGCGAAGAGGATATTGAGGCTACCGCCTCCGTCCATAAGGACCTTCGAAAACCGGCGTTCCCAATGATGGGATCGACCACCGGGGGGTACCGGCCCGGGTTCGGGATGCGGTTTGGGTGATCATCCCGCTAAAGGTGATGGCATCCTTCGACCGCCTGAGAAAGGCCGGAGGCGCCCTTCGCGGCGAGGACTTCGTGCCGCTCCTTCTTGCGCTGTCGGGTTGACATGTCGACGTAGGTCCCCCAAAAATGAGGAACACATTTTCGACGGCGGGGAAGCCACCCGCGTCGCCGTCGCCCCCATCCTTCTTGGCCTCTCGCCTCCTTCGCGGCGGCACGGCCATAGAACTTCTTGAGCATGTCGCACCGCTCAAGAGTGTGGTTTACGGGGGTCTTGTGGTAGGGGCATGGCTTCTTCATCATGTCGTCGAACACCCCCGGGCCTCGAGGAGCCGGTCGAGGGCCCCGTCGGCCGGGTCACCGCCGAGGGCTTCGGCGTTGCCGCCGTTGCGCCCCTGCTCGCGCGCCTCGCGGCGCGGCTTCTTCCCCTTCTTGCCCCGCTTGTCATTGCGGCGCGGCTCCTTGGACCCGCCGCCCTCCGCGGCGTGTCCTCGGAACGCTTGCCCTTCTTGCCATCGAAGATTGCCCCCACGGCCTCCTCTCCGGAGGCGAAGCTGGTGGCAATGTCGACCGCCTCGTTCGAGTCCGTGGGCGGGCCGCGTCCCGGCTCGCGCACAAGGTCCCCGCACGTGGTGCCCTCGAGGAACGCGTGCACGATCTCTCGACCGTGCCACGCCGGGGAGCTCGTGCGGCCGCTTGGAGAAGCGCCGTATGAAGTCCCGCAGCGATTCGCCCGGCTCTCGCGTGCGGGAGCGCGTGCATCCCGGGAGTTCCGGGGCGCACGTATGTGCCCTGGAAGTTGCCCACGAAAGTGTGGACTAGATCGTCCCAGTTGTGGATCTGGCTGGCGGGCAAGTGCTCGAGCCATGTCCGGGCCGCGTCGCCCAGATGCAGGGGCAAGTTGCGGATGATCACTTCGTCGTTGGTGGCCCCGCCCACCGACGGAGCCGAGGGCGGTAATCGTTGAGCCAAACACGAGGGTCCGTCTCCCCGTTGTATTTGACGATCGTCGAGGGTTGACGGAAGCGCTGGGGGAAAGCTGCCGTGCGGATCTCCCGGCTAAACACACGGGTGCCCGGGGGCTCGGTGTCGGGGAGCGATCCTCGCCGCTGTCGTAGCGTCCACCCCTTCGAGGGTGGTAGCCCCCCGGCCGCTCGCGCGTCCGCCTTGCCGGTGCGCCCGGCGTTGATGACGTTGCGGGCGTCGCCATCCGGCGTCTCGCGTGTGTCGAGGAGCCGTTCCTTGGCCGGCGTGCGTCCCCGGTCGGCGAGGTCGACCCGCATGCACCGAGGGTTCGCCCCCGGTGCTGGGATCATCACCCCCGCGCGTCCCCCCGTTGGCGGATGCGTGAGGCCGAGCTTTCGGCTGGCCGGACGGCCGCTTGCTCAAGGAGGGTCCGCACCTCGCGGTGCATGTCTCGAGCCTCGGGGGTCGAGGGTGCCGGCATGGCGCGCGCGGCGGTGTCGCGGCGGCGATGAGCTTTTGGCTCGCTCGCGGTGGAGCATCCGCGTTGTCGACGTTGGGGACGGGGTTGAGGCGGTCGCGGACTTGCTCGGCCTAGCTCCCGCGCGCGTTCGCCGCGCGCGCGGAGGCCTCCCCCGCCATCGAGGCGCGGAGTAGCCGCACGGTCCGTACTCCCTCGCGCGCCTTGGCCTCGAGCTCGCGAGCTTGGGCCGGCCGCGCGTCGACGTCGGCCCCGGCCGGGAGCGCTCGGCCCCGCGGCCGGCGCGCGTGGCAACCC
The DNA here is from genome assembly GCA_947561735.1 of Cenchrus americanus. NCBI lineage: Eukaryota > Viridiplantae > Streptophyta > Magnoliopsida > Poales > Poaceae > Cenchrus > Cenchrus americanus. Next base: position 196,903,936 of record OX387239.1, on the reverse strand, counting down.
CCCCGGGGCCGGCGTGACTTCCCCATCTCCGGCGCCCGCCGCACCGGCGGTGTTGGCCGGGTCGTTGGTGATGACGCGCGCGCAGCATTCCCGCGTGGGGTCGTAGCTCCCGTCGTCGGAGTCGTCGGAGCGGCCGAACCGCAGTCCGTGGCGTCGAGGAAGCGCCCGAACACGACCGGGTCCGCACACCGGGAGAAGTCCCACTCCGCGTACCCATGACGGTTGGCGGGTGGCATCGTGTCGACGGAGCCCGGGGACGACTCGTCCGCCGCCGAAGTGCCGGGATCCCCGGCGACGAAGACGTGCCGACCCGGCGGAACCCCGCGCATTGTCGTGTTGACGTTGGCGTTGTAGGCCGTAGTGGCGCCACGCGGCCCGATGGGGACGCGCGGTCCCGAAACCGCACGCGGTCCCGCCGGGGCGGTGGCGGCCGTCGTGACGGTGGGCGCACCGCGCCGGGCGGCGGCGCGCTCGGCCTGCCGCCGCTCGGACCGCGCCCCGACGCGAGCGTAGCCCGCAGCGGCGACGGCGTCGGCCGCGTCGACGGTCCCGCGCATCCGTGTCCGCCGGCGCTCGCGCGTGTCGTGCGTGCGGCGGAGACCCGCAGCGGACCGGCCTCCCGCCGCGCGCGTAGCTCCTCACGGTTGGTGAGGCGCATGAAATAGCCATTCCCCGTGGCCCGGAAGTTCAAGTCCCCGAAGCGGATCTCGAGCCCGGCCGGAAGGGGGTCTGAGCTACCCATGTTGTAGCGGGTGCTACGGTACTCGGTGCGAATCACCATGGAGGGAGTTAGCGAAATGACCTTAGGCGCTCGTTTGCCCCACGGTGGGCGCCAAGCGTCGGTGCGGAATATGGTCCCGACACTAACCGTAGATAACGCCTAGGTCTATCCCTCAATGGTCGATGCTAAGCAACAAATGACACAAGGATTTATCCCGGTTCCCGCCGAGGGGGCCGTACGTCCAGCAGTGGTGTGCTCGTGGCACTATATTGCTCAGCACCGGGGGTGCTTGTAGTGGGGCAAATACAAGCAAGGCGGGAGAGGAAGCGTGGCTCCCAAGTCCCTGGTGAGTAGCTGAAGATGTTGTGGGAGAATAAGAGAGTGAGTGCACAGTGCGCTGTGTTCCTCCGGATCCGTCCCCCCGCGGCTGGGGGCTCGCCTTCCCTTTTATAGGCCAAGGGAGCGACGAGTTACATGCACGCCGCGCTACCTAGCTGCGTGTGGGAGCACGTCGTGCTACGGTGTAGAGCGGGCGACCGTCCGGTCGATCTTTGCTGCGATCCGGCCATGATGGCCTACCTTGTACCCGAACAGTGGCGGTTCGAGGGTAGGAGGCGGCAGATGGCGATGGCGTCCCCTGATAGGCTTCGAGGGGGGTGCTGATGATGGCCGGTACGGGGCACAGGAGCGGGCAGAACGGCGTTCCTTCCCAATGAGCTCTGCGGTGGTGGGGTGGTTGCTGCAGTGTTCGGGCGTGCGCCTGCGGAGTCAGGCGTGTGCCCGCGCGCGTGGGTACGGCGGCCGCGCCGTTACGGGTGGCCGGGATGGCCACCCACCGGCCTAGCGTCCCTTACCTAACCTGCGGGGGTCACGGGAAAATGGAGTCGAGGGTGCGCCCGGCCCCCTTTCGAGGGTCGAGCGCGTTAGCCGTACGGTGGCGTGCGCGCGGTGTCATGGGACCGACGCCGCCGTACCGCACGGTCCACCCCACGCGTGGCGGGGATGGGCTCCTCCCCGGGGAGTTGGTGCGGCGGCACCGGGCGTGAGCCCCGGCGCATGATGGCGCCGTCCCCCCGCGGCGTCGGGCGTTCAATGCCCAAGCACGGGGCCGGCGCACGCGTGCGGGGCGCCCGTGAGCGTGGCGGGCCCCGGCCCGAGGGTGGAGCGAACCCTCGAGCGAGGCGAGGCCCGCTCGAGGGGGAGCGAGCCCCTCGAGCGGGGCGGGACCGCTCGAGGGAAGGGTCGCCCCTCGAACGGGGCGGAACCCGTTCGAGGAGGGGGTTGCCCCTCGAGCGGGGCGGAGCCCGTTCGAAGAGGAGCGTACCCTCGGGCGGGCGGAGCCCGCTCGAGGGGTTTCATAGGCGAGCGTCCCGGCGGGCCTCCGAAGACCCGCCGCATGGGCCACGTCCCGCATGGTTAGTTCTCTCGCATGGTTAGGCTTAGCTCATTTTGATGCAGGGAATTTAAGTGAGGGTTCCCCCATTGTTTGAGGGGACCCCTAGGGCGGTCCCCGACAGAAGTACAAGATGGGGAAGAAGAGAAGTAGTTGACAAGATTCTCTCCGCATACATGGCGAGGGATGTTCAACTCCCAACACTCATAAGGGAGAAGAGAGGCTTCAACAAGTTCACTCCGGCGGATGTGATTGGAAGAATGGAAGAACACCTCATCACCATCAAGGAGTCAAAACTTTCACAATAAATGTCAAAGATGTATGAACAACTTGAGAAGAACAAGGGAGTGGCCCTCAAGGCATCTAGCAAGGAGAAGAAGTCAAGCTCATCAACCTAAAAGACCATAGTCGAGGAAGATAGTGATGAAGATAGTGACATGAACATGACCCCCGAGCAAATGGCTCTCTTTGTGAGGAAGTTCAACAAGATGTTCAAAAAGAGTGGCTTCTTCAACAAGAACAAAGACAAAGACAAGATCAAGATGAAGAGGACTTCCAAGAGACCATGTTTTGGGTGTGGCAAAGAGGGTCATTTCATTGCGGAATGCCCCAACGTAAGAGTGAGGAGAAGAGACACCAACAAGAATGACAAGAACAAGAAGAAGGAAGTTGGTGAAGCTCACTTGGGTGAAGAATGGGATTCAAATGATGATAGCTCCGACTCCAACATTGAAGAGGGTCTTGCTACAATATCCATCGGAGAACCAATCAACAAGTCATCAATCTTTGAAGATCTCACCGATGATGAAGATGACTTCACCCACACTTGCCTCATGGCTAGGGGCTCCAAGGTAGACACGCCCACTCGCCCCTAGATGATGATAGTGAAAGTGATTTTGATTTTGAAAAAAATGATCACTAGCTTTGGTAAAAAGGCAACTAAGAAAATCATGTTTTTAATGAAAAAATAGAGAATAGAGAAGGGACTCTAGAGGTGCAAGAAGAACTCTTTAGACTTGAGCGGGGAGAAAACCATTGCCCTTGAGAATGCCCTTGTAATTGAAAAGAAGGGTTTCAAGGTGCAAGAGGACTCGCTCAAAGAAAAGGAGATAGAAATTCTTAGCCTCAAGAAATCCCTAGCTATAGATGAGTTGATAGTAGACGAATTAACTAGGGAATCTTTCCTAGCTAAGGATGCTTGCAAGAAACTTGAGGGTGAAAAGCTTGAACTTCAAAAGAGCTTTGATAGCTTAAAGACTAGTCACATAGCATTAGAAGTTCAACTTGACAACCTCAAGAATAATGCTACAACTCCATCTAATGATGCTTCCTCTAACTCTCAAACATCAACAAGCAACAGTTCTAGATGTTATAAAATTGATATAAATGCTTGTGCTACTAATGTTGCCGAGATCAATGCCATGAAGAAAGAAATTACTAGGTTGTCAAATTCCCTCACCGATGAAAAGAAGAAAGAACCTAAGAGAGGTGAGTTTGAGAACCACACAAAAGGCTTTGGATCAAGCTATATGAAGAAGTTTGGCTTTGCGGATGGGAAGGGGCTTGTTAAGCAAGAACAAGGTACAAAAGACCCCATCCCATTCATCAAGAACTACCATACCAAAGGTATGGGAACAAGAAATGTGGTGCACGGTGTGAAGCAATTGGGTGTCAAGAACTATGACAACCAAGTTAGATACAACACTCCTATCAAGTTCAAAAGCACCCAAGCTATAACATATGCACCACAATCAAAGGCAAACACCAAGCCAAACAAGTTGAGCAAGAAGCCCAAATCACATGCATCACAAGATAGCTTCTATGCCGATTATGTGTTGACTTGGAACCACAAGGGCAAGGTGGTTGCCAAGTATGGGGGACCCCGCACAAAAGGGACATTGATCAAAAGGAATGTGTGGGTACCCAAGATTCTTGTGACTAACACTCTAGGACCCAAATCCACTTGGGCACCTAAAACACAAGCATAACTTGTTTTGTAGGCATATTCCTCCGGTGGAACAAAATGGGTGATTGATAGTGGATGTACAAATCATATGACCGGAGAGAAGAAAATGTTTACATCTTGTAATATGATTGAAAATCCTACGGAAAGAATTGCCTTTGGAGGCAATGGTGGAGGAACGGTTGTTGGTCTTGGTAAAATTTTATCTCAATCAATCATTCAATTTCCGATGTTTATTTGGTTGAATCTTTGGACTACAACTTGTTGTCCATTTCACAACTTTGTGAGATGGGCTACAATTGTTTGTTCACCAATGAGGGTGTGACCATCTTTAGAAGGGGCGATGACTTCGTTGCCTTTAAGGGTGAACTCAAGGGAAGGCTTTACTTGGTGGATTTTTTATCGGATAAGCCCAACTTGATACATGCTTATTGGCAAAGTCTCGCTTGAGTTGGCTTTGGCATCGCCGACTAGCTCACGTTGGGATGAATAATCTCAATAAGCTTCTAAAGGGGGAACACATCCTAGGACTAACAAATGTTCATTTTGAGAAAAAATAGAATTTGTAGTGCTTGTCAAGCCGGAAAGCAAGTTGGTGTCCCTCACTCGCCAAGAATGTGGTCACCACCACAAGGCCATTGGAACTACTTCACATGGATATCTTTGGTCGGTGGCTTATGTTAGCATTGGAGGGAACAAGTATGGATTTGTTATTGTTGATGATTACTCTCGGTACACTTGGGTATTCTTTATGAAGGACAAGGGCAAAGTTCATAAAATATTCAAGAAGTTTGCCACAAGAGCCCAAAATGAATTTGATGTAAAGATCAAGAGAGTGAGAAGTGACAATGGCACCGAGTTCAAGAACACCAACATTGAAGAGTATCGTAATGAAGAAGGCATTGGTCATGAACTCTCCGTCCCATATACTCCGGAACAAAATGGGATAGTGGAAAGGAAGAATAGAACACTCATTCAAGCCGCAAGAACCATGCTTGATGAGTACAAGACTTCGGATAGTTTTTGGGCGGAAGCAATCAATACGGGTTGTCATGCTATCAACCATTTCTATCTTCACAAGCTTCGCCACAAAACCGCTTATGAGCTCCTAACCGGTAAAAAGCCTAACGTGTCTTACTTTAGAGTTTTTGGTTGTAAGTGCTTCATTCTTAACAAGAAGCCGCAAAGCTCTAAGTTTGCATCTAAAGTTGATGAAGGTATCTTTGTTGGTTACTCCTCAAACGCTAATGGCTATCGTGTCCTCAACAAAACCACCGGTTGTGTTGAAGTCACGTGTGACTTGACGTTTGATGAATCTAATGGCTCTCAAGAGGAGCGAGTTGATGAATTGTGTGTAGGCAAGGATGTACCTGCTGAAAAGGCTATAAGAAAGATGGCTATCGGAGAAATCAAGCCTCAAGAAGAAGATGAGGAGGATTGCGAAATAGAAGAAGAAGCAGTTCTACCTCCCGCTGCGAACCCCGAAATATCCGGAGAAAAATCCGGAGATTCCGGACCTGCTGCTGAAACTACCCAAGGCAGTCAAGAAACCGAAGATTTGATTCAACAAGAAGTTTCTGACCCACATCTAAGAGTTCGACAAAGTGTTCAACGAGATCATCCCATTGACAACATTCTTGGAAGCATCCGTAGAGGGGTAACAACTCGCTCAAGATGAGCAAATATTTGTGAACATTACTCGTTTGTTTCCATGTTGGAACTCATTAGGGTTGAGGATGCTCTTGGAGATGCCGATTGGGTGATGGCCATGCAAGAAGAGCTCAACAACTTCACTAGGAATGAAGTCTGGTCCTTGGTGGAACGCCCCCACACAAAATGTGATTGGAACCAAGTGGGTGTTTCGCAACAAGCAAGATGAAGATGGCGTGGTGACCAAGAACAAAGCTAGATTGGTGGCAAAAGGATACACTCAAGTAGAAGGCTTAGACTTTGGAGAAACTTATGCATTGGTGGCAAGACTTGAAGCAATTCGTATACTCTTAGCTTTCGCCACCCATCACAACTTCAATCTACATCAAATGGATGTCAAGAGTGCTTTCTTGAATGGTCCAATCTCCGAAGAAGTCTACGTTGAGCAACCACCGGGCTTTGAAGATCCTCAATTTCCTAACCACATCTACAAGCTCCATAAGGTGTTCTACGGGCTCAAGCAAGCCCCTAGAGCATGGTATGAATGACTTAGGGAATTTCTCTTAAAGAAAGGCTTTGAAATAGGCAAAGCCGATCCTACTCTCTTCACCCATAAACAAGGCAATGATTTGTTTGTTTGTCAAATATATGTTGATGACATCATATTTGGGTCTACTAATCAATCTTGGGTTGATGAGATTAGTAGGATCATGACCAAAAGATTTGAGATATGTATGATGGGCGAGTTGAAGTTCTTTCTCGGGTTTCAAATCAAGCAACTCAAGGATGGCACATTCATAAGTCAAACCAAGTACACTAATGACATGCTCAAGAAGTTTGACATGAACAATGCCAAGCCCATCAAAACCCCCATGCCATCCAATGGACATCTTGATTTAAATGAGGAAGGCAAAAGCATCGACCAAAAGGTATATCGCTCCATGATTGGTTCTTTGCTTTACCTTTGTGCATCTAGGCCTCGATATTATGCTTAGTGTGTGCATGTGTGCAAGATTTCAAGCTAATCCTAAAGAGTGTCATCTAATGGCCGTTAAGAGAATTTTTAGGTACTTGGTTCATACTCCTAACCTTGGTTTATGGTATCCTAAGGGATCCACTTTCGATCTACTTGGCTACTCCGATTCGGACTATGCCGGTTGCAAAGTAGATAGAAAGAGTACATACGGGACTATGCCAATTTCTTGGGAGGTCTTTGGTGTCTTGGAGTTCCAAGAAACAAAACTCTGTTGCCCTTTCCACCGCTGAGGCCGAGTATGTTGCTGCCGGCGCTTGTTGTGCGCAACTACTTTGGATGAGGCTCACTTTGAGAGACTTTGGTTGCAAGTTTAGCAAGGTGCCACTCTTGTGTGACAACGAGAGTGCCATTAAGCTAGGTAACAACCCCGTAAACCACTCAAGAACAAAGCATATAGACATAAGATACCAATTCTTGAGAGACCACGAAGCCAAAGGAGATATCGCTTTAAGCCATGTGAGCACCGATAAGCAACTAGCCGATATCTTCACAAAGCCTCTTGATGAACTAAGGTTTTGTGCTTTGAGGAGTGAGCTAAATATCTTGGATTCTCGTAACTTGGCTTGAAATCATGCACATGTTTGAATGACCTAGTGTAGAATTTGAAAGCAAAAGATTTGTGAAAAACTTGTGTTGAATTTGTTTTGAAAAATTTGGATCTTTAGAGTACAACTCTTGGACTATTGTTCCTATTGCTTGTTTGTGGCTAGTCCAAAGTGTTGATACTGCTCAGGCTCACATATGTTTCATATACAATCTTCCAAATCTATCCAAAATCAAATTCCTTGCAAATTTAAGTTGCTGGACTCAGGGGGAGCGGAGACTCCGGGTTTTTCCCGAGAGTACGAGTTTCCGGAATCTCCGGACCTAGCCCGAGTGTCCGGGTTGTAAAGGTATAAATACCTTTTACCGCGGTCAAAAGTCCTCATTCACCCTCTTTCACGGTTGGCCGCACCCCCTCCTCTCCCGTCGCCTCCCTCTCTCCCACATCTAGCCCTTGGGCGATTTTCATTTTCCTCCATTAAAATCTAGTGTGAGTGAGGGATTGAGGGCTCCAAGGTGTGGAGATCGCAGATCTACTCAAGTTTCGAAGGATTGAAGCCTCTCCCTCGCTCTCCCCAAGGTATCTCTTGAGGAATTTTTTCGATCTACTTCCTAGAGTTGCTCTTGTATCCTCTTAGGGAATAAGTAGAGAACACTCCATAGGCTCTAGATTTGCAATATATCGCGGTTTGGATGGTTGGTTCTTGCTACATTGTGAGTTAGGGTTTCGGGGGTGAAACCCGTAAACTCCTTGTCCGGAAAACCCGAATCTTCGGACTTTCCGGAGTATCCGGATTTTTTCCCAGAGTCTCCGGGGTTCACACTGAACACCCTAAATCACAGTGTTGTACACCTCCTCTTTTGTTCATCTCTCACTTCCATATCCTGTTACTTATACAGAAGATGCGAGTGAAGATCCGTCGCGAGACCTAGGAGCCCTCCACCCAAAGGAGGACCAAGGCAAGGCATGACCCCGCCGCTTTACGGGCCGTGCAAGAGGCCTTTGGACAAGAGGGATCTCGGCGTAGTTCAAGGCCAAGAAGAGGTGACCCTCCTCCCTCCTATGACGAAGGGAGTGAAGAAGAGATAGAGGAAGAGAAGGAGGAGAGGACCGAGAGTGATGGTGGTGAAGAGGAAGATGAAACCTATGAGTAATCTCCCGAACCTCCTCATCGCCATGGGAATGGGACGGAAAAAGAGAAAACCCGCTACAAGCCTCACCCCCAAAAAGAGCCACCAAGCCCCCTATTTCCATCAAAGCCGTGCCGCTACTCGCATTCCTCCCAAACACAAGCAAGGAGTAGCAGCCCACATTTGCCCAAAGACACCTCCTAGACTCATCCCTACCCTTCCACCAAACGTCCGGGTGGTTGACACTCCTATCAAGCTTAGGGATCCCGGATCCGTACTTGGCTTTGCAGAGCACATGATAAGGGACTATTCCAAGAATGCTCTAGCTGTGAGGGAGCAAAGGGAGAAGGATGTCTATCGGTATCTCAAAGGAGAAGGGCTAGAAGCAAGATTTTGGTGTGATTTCCATAGAGATTTCTATCAATCCGTCATCCGGAATCCTAAGCTAGCTTCAAAGAACATGACTCCAATTGTGCAAATGAGGTACATCGATTGGAAGTACTATGAGGATCTCAACAACACCATGTTCAACTCCATGATTGAGAAGTGCAAGGAGGTTGGTCTCTATGACCTCATGGGGTTTAGGTATAATTGGAACAAAGAAATTCTCGCCCAATTCCATTGTTCTTACTATTACAACCCCTATGACAATACCATCACATGGACAACCCAAGGGAACAAGTGTACCATAGATTATATGACTTTCTCTAGGCTCTTGGGACTTAGTTCTAAGGATGAAAAGCGCACCCCCGTTCACAATGAGGCCAAGTACAAGCCCAAGGAGCTCACTTTCATGTTTCCTAGCCGTGATTTGGCTATAGAGGGCAAGGCAGATCAACTCAATCCTTACTACTACTACCTCAACCAATTCTTTCGTGCCACCATTGATCCCAAGCAAGGAGATGCCACCGCTTTGAGGTACTATACTCCCAATCTCCTAAATAGGATGGCACCGGATGAGGAAGGTTTTTGCATATTTGACTTCATTTGGAATGAGTTGAGAAGGGCCATGAATGATCCCATGAAGTATCTTCCCTATGCCCCCTACATAATGTACATGATTGAGAGAGTCACCAATGTTCGCTATCCCAAGGATGTTGTGCATGAGCCATTCCGTCACCTCGTGATCGAGCCAAGAAGCCACCAAAAGGTCGCAAGTATGTTGGTTCCTCTAGTGCAGCTCCTCGCCATGATGACATGCCCGCCGCACGCTCTCCTCCTAGACCTCCCCGTTGGCACCGTGGATCCATGATCAAGAGGGTTCTTAAGAGCATCTTTAGTATGTGCAAGACCATAGCCACAAAGACTAATGAGAACCACCGGGATATCATTGAGATCAACTCCCATCTTGGCCTTCCCACCGATCCCTACGGTGAGCTTCCCGATTTTGATGATCCATTTGCGGAGTTGGATGCCCAAGATGCGGGAGAAGGACAAGAGGAAGGAGCGGAGGAGGACAATGAAGACGAAGAAGAGGAGGAGGACGACGACTCCGAGTGATCCAGCTGCTCCACACTTCCTTTTTGGTGCTTGATGCCAAAGGGGGAGTGAATTTATCTATATGTGGAACAATAAACTTTGAACTTCATGTATTTGGATTTGGAACCTTGGTTTGTAATAACTCTAAATTCGTATGCGTGTAAGACTATGTGAGCTTGAGACATTTGGTTGTGTGCTTGTGATGTTCTAGTCTGTTTTTACTCTCTAAGGATGTTTTATGCTAGATTGAAAATTTGTGTGATTTCTATTTTTTCACTGGTGTGCTGAAAGCCCAGAGAGTCCGGAGATTTTCCCGGAGTATCCGGATTTCCCGGACATTCCGGATTTTCCCGGACGATCCGGACTTTTCAGCCTCAGATTTCTTTTTCTTCCTTGTTGAGTGCATAATCTGTCATGAGCATCTCACTAGTATCCGTTGCACGTCACAAGCACCCCACTAGTGTAATACTCTCATGCTTTTCTTTTTGTGCAAAATTTGGCCCTAAAAGGACCATTGATATTCAAAATCAAAATGCACATATTAAGGGGGAGTATCACAAAAGTTTTTAATATTCATTGTTCATCTATTGTAAGACTTAAATGTGTTGTCATCAATCACAAAACGGGGGAGATTGAAGAGTATATTGACCCCCTAAGTGGGTTTTGGTGGTTTAATGACACACACTTAAGTAGCTAATGATTTATCTAGTCCATGAGCAAGGATTAAAATTACGCGTGGCATCAAGTGCAGTTCATTAACTATACAAAAAAGGAAGTGATGCTACAAAGGGTTCCTGAGAAGGTTTGTTTACTTTACACTTTTGAATTTGAGTCCTAGGAACGCCGTACTATCAAGAGGGACAGGAATTGTGTCTTCTAAGAGTCGAACAGGTGCTCTAGTTGCTAAAACAAAACCTATGAGAGACACCTTTGCACCAACACATTCACAGGGATCTTTTCTTGGGTGCTGACCTTGGGAGGCTGGAGTATCCGGGTTTACCCCGGAATCTCCGACTTCCGGAGTTTTCGGGTTTACCCGGATACTTCGGGTCTTAAAGCCTTAACGGCTATATTCTGGGTGAGGGGGTATAAAAGCCTCCTCCACCCCTTTCTTTACTCTCTCTCTTACCATTTCGACCGCAAACACTCGGACCTCATTTACTCCCTCCTTCACTCCCCTTAGCTCAAGTTTGGTGAGATTGTGAAGCGTCCCCTCATCGGAGGTGACTAAATGTGACACAATTACCGGTCCTAGGAGGTCGGCAACACATTTATTACAACCGGTGGAATCGCCTTTTACATTACGGCGACACGAGAGGGCACGGTAGTGCCAACGCTACAAGGAACAACACAAACGCTAGCGACCACACTACAATAGCAAAGGCTTCCATAGCCTCCTCGCAGTACCACACCATGGAAGCTTTCGGTAGGGCCCCGGGTACACGAGCACGGTTGGGTGTAGGGAACGACCTACTCAACGTCTTCGGGAATGTAATCGGGATCCTCCTCTCGTAAAATAGTTAGTAAAACAAGGGTGAGCACATACGTACTCAAGAAATCCAACCCCACCCACGGAGGGGCTTATAAGCGAGAACCATGCATAAGGTATAACAAGGATCGGGTTAAGGTTCATTTTGCAAACTTACACATGCAGGGGTTCATTTCGAAAAGGTTTTCGCAAATCATTTTCATAACCCAAGTAACTCAAATGTTTTAGGAAAAACCACCGTGGAACTACCGGACTTCCCGTCCGTCGTAGCCCGTGCACACGGCCACACACTTCACCCAGAAAACAACTCACGCCGTGAGAAAACATCCCATCCCAAGCACTAGTTTTTGTGACCACACCGTGACTCGTCCAATACGTGGACACGGCCATTCGAATAGGTTTGACACTCGCGGAGGTTGTACATCTTTACCCACAAGTAGGGTACGCGTCACACGGACACCTTAGTGCCGGTACGGATCCTATCAAAGCCATTACCCACCTTAGCTAACACTACGAGCCACCACGGAAGCACCCAAGGGGTTATCCCACATAACCCGGGCGTACCTCACACGGAGCGTACCCCCGCTCCTTGGTCTCCCGCTGCTCACCCGCACACCGGATGGCAAGTAGATTAACTAGTGGGGTTTATGCTAAGCCGTTGCCACATACAACGGTCGAGTGGTTGTACGATGACTTGGGTCGGTGAGATGTCACGCAACCCGGTCCTTAACCGACAAGATGGACAACTCCCAACACGCTCAACCACACAGTACGAGCTCACCCATACTCCTGACACACACGTCCATCTCGTCTACCCAGTTCTTTACTCATTTTCCAAACATATCCCATTTCCATTTTTAAAGCACTCACACATTTTGAAAGCACTCACACATTTTTAAAGCACTCATTTAGGCCAAAACAAGGTTCAATCATAGCAATCAAGGGTGGCTATCCTACCATGTTTTGCAGTAAAACAATATGCAATTTATAAAACGGGTATAGGGTATATTTATAAAACTAGGACGAAGCATGCATCAAAGGGGGAGGTTGAACTTGCCGTCTTCGAAGTCTTCGGGGAGTGCGGCTCGGCGTTCGGGACCTCGGGCTCCTGCTCGCGGTAGTCGGCTTCGATCTCCGGCTCGGGGTACCTTCCTCCGTTTACTCCGTCGGCTATAGTGTACACATAGGCAAGCAAGCAATATAAGCACACGCATTACGGCCGAGCTCGAGGAGGGGAAATAAAGGGAGAGGGGGGGAATATATAAGCCCTAGGGAGAGGGTTGGTTCGGCGGGGGTACTACCGGGAACGGTGTGGTGGAATTTGGATTTAATCGGGAATAAAATTGTGCATGAGATGTTGGGTTAAAGAGAGATTATAGAGGCTAAGGACCTATTAGTAATTTCTATTAATGGGGAAAGGGGGTGATTATGATAATATAAACTTGGTTAGGGTCTCGGTTTGTAAATTTTTTAGGGTTTGACAGTATTCAATCTATAATTAATTATTGATCCAGGGGCTATTTGAAAAGAATAAAGAGAGGGAGAATAGAGGCAGGGCTCTTTAGGAAAAAGAAAGGAGGCGGGGGGGTTTTTTGCCTAAAGGCCTTCTTCTTCCTTGCGAACGAACGAGAGGCAAAAAAGGGGGGGGGCGGACCGTGCAGGAAGGCCGGCCGGTGGGGGTGCCCGCCGGCGACCCTGGCCACGGCGGCGGCCGGGAGATGGGGCAAAACGGAGAGGAGACCGAGGGGATCTCATTCCCGTGCTCACCTTGGGTTGAGGCTGCTTGGGGAGGCGGCTCCGCGGCGCGGTTCGGGCGGCGGCGGAAGCTAGCGGTGGCGGCGCGATTGGAGGTGGTGGTGGAGCAAGGGAGGGCTATTGGGGCTCGGTTGCGGGGTGTGGAGCGGCGAGGGACCGCCGGCCTCCATTTATAGGCGCGGGTAAGGCGGCATGGCGGGGATTTTTCGAGCTCGTGAAGCTTCGAGGTCCAACAATGGTGGGAAGGTAAATATCTCGCCGTTGACTTGCCTGACGAGGCCGCGGCCGGGGTTCACGGGGGGGGGGCGCGGCGCTGTGGACAGGACCCGTCGTGCGGATGCGGGGCGGTCGAGGATGGTGGAGGTGACCGGTCGGGCGGGGGCTTTTAATGGAGGTCGTCGGCACCGGGGGGGGTGTGTCGCGGCTCGGCGGAGCCACCGCGGGCGGCGCGGGGCCGTCCTTGCGTGCCGCGCCGGCGACCCCGTCGGCCGGGGCGTGGGCCGAGGGGGCGCCGGTCCCGGGCGGCCGCGCGAGGAGAGGGGCGGGGTCGCGCGCGGTCGGGGCGCGGGGAGGGAGCGAGGCGCGCGGCCGGGGAGGAGGAGCGAGGGGAAGAAGAAAGAGAGAAGGAAGAAAGGAAAAGAAAAGAAGTAAAGAAAGAAAAGGAAAAAGGAAAAGAAAGGAAAGGAAGAAATTGGAAAGAAAAAATAGGAAAAAGAGAGGAAAAGGAATTGGGAAAAAGTCAAGAAAATTTGGAAAATTGTTAGGGAAATTAGGGGGAGGGTTTTGCGGGATTTTCCGATTTCCGGCGTCGGCGCGTTTTCCGGGACGGCGGTGATGGCGAGGTGGACCGGGCATCGGGACCGCGGCGTGCGCGGGATTCCCGGCCGGTGGCCGACCGCGGCGTTGGGAAGGCGCGCAAGGGTGCGGCCGAGGTGCGGTGCGGCGGGATTCGCGGCACGCGCGTCGGGGAGAGAGAGGGGGAAACAGTGGCTAGGGTTTGAATGGTAATTGAGCTCAGCGGGTCAGTTTTGAAAATACGCATGATTTATTAGGTGATTTATTTAGAGCTAAAAACGCGGGCATTACAAACCTACCCCACTTAAAATGAATCTCGTCCTCGAGATTCGGCTAAGTTTCGAATAGGTGGGGAAATTCCTTCCTCAGTGCATCCTCTCGTTCCCACGTAGCTTCTTCCACCCCGTGTCTACTCCATTGGACTCTCGCACACCCGTACTTCGGTCGTTCGGTCCGCTTGACCACGGTGTCTAAGATCTTGACGGGCACCTCCCGGTACCTAAGGTCCGGGCCGTAGATCGATGGTCTCCACCGTACTTGCTTTTCTTCCGAACCTTCAAGCATCGGCGTAGCCGAGAGATGTGGAATACCGGGTGTATATATGTCATTTCCTCGGGTAGCTCCGGCCGATATGCTCTCGCTCCGACTCTCTTGAGCACTTTATACGGGCCAATGTACCGAGGGGCCAACTTCCCGTGTACTTGAAATCTCCGAGTCCCTCGGATGGGTGAAACCTTGAGGTAGACGAAGTCTCCTGGATTAAAGCTCGCTTCACGCCTCTTCTTGTCCGCGTAGCTCTTCTGTCGGGGACGGGCGGCTTTCAACTTTTCTCGGATATCGCCTACTTGCTCCTCGGCTTCCTTTATAAATGCGGGCCCCACCGGGGCACGCTCTCCCACTTCCGACCACATCGGGGGTGTCCTACATTTTCTCCCGTATAGTGCTTCGAATGGCGACATTCCCGGACTTGCTTGGTAGCCGTTGTTGTAGGAAAATTCTGCATACGGCGAGCTCGCTCCCAATCTTTGCCATAGGTGAGGACGCATGCTCTCAACATATCTTCCGAATTTGATTCACCCTTTCGGTCCGTCCGTCCGTCCGTGGGTGGTATGCGAGTCGAAGTCTAGCTTGGTGCCCATGGCTTTGTGCGAGCTTCTCCGAACCTAGAGGTGAACTCGGGTCCCTCTCGTCCGAGACTATTCGCTAGGCACTCCATGCGGCTTCACTATATTTTCTATGTAGAGTTTTGCCAATTTCTCTCCACCATAAGTGGTCCGTACGGGTAGAAAGTGAGCGACTTTAGTGAGTCGGTCCACGATCACCCATATGGAGTCATGTCCCTTCGAGTCCTTGGCAACCCCACTATGAAGTCCATACCTATCTCGTCCCACTTCCATACCGGGATTGGTAAAGGTTGCAACAGTCCTGCGGGCTTCTGATGTTCAGCTTTGATCCTCTGACAAGTGTCACAGTGGGCGACGAACCGCGCAATGTCTGCTTTCATCCCATTCCACCAATACTTCTGTTTTAAGTCCATGTACATCTTGGTGGATCCCGGGTGAATGGAGTATGCTGAGTTGTGTGCCTCATCCATGATGGTCTGTCGAAAATCTCCACCTTCGGGCACGCATATCCTGTTTTTGTACCACAGGGTGCCTTGGTCATCTACCCTGAAGTCAGGGGCCTTGTTCTCTCCGGTATGCTTGCGGATCTTCATCAGATTTTCATCGGTCTCTTGGGCCTTCCGGATCTTTTCCTCTAGGGTAGGCTGAACACTCAGCTGGCGGACGTAGCCTTGGGGGACGATGTGTACGTTGAGTCGTGCCATCTCCTCTTGCAACTGGGCACTCTTGGGTGCTGCCTTCTCGTAGGTTTTCCGGCTTAGGGCATCTGCTACCACATTGGCCTTCCTGGGTGGTAGTGAATCTCTAGGTTATAGTCCTTGACTAGCTCTAGCCATCTTCTCTGCCTTAGGTTTAGGTCGGGCTGGGTGAAGATGTACTTTAGACTCTTGTGGTCTGTGTAGATTTCACACTTGTTCCCGATCAGATAGTGTCTCCAGATCTTCAGGGCATGCACTACGGCTGCAAACTCCAGATCATGGGTGGGATAGTTCTGCTCATGGGGTTTAAGCTGACGGGAGGCATATGCCACTACCTTCCCATCTTGCATGAGAACACATCCCAACCCTTGTCGGGAGGCGTCGCAATACACGACAAAGTCCCGTTGAATGTCTGGCAGGGTTAGCACTGGGGCTGTGGTCAACCTCTTCTTCAACTCTTGGAAACTTCTTTCACAGGCCTCGGTCCAGTTAAACTTCTTCTCTTTCTTGAGCAACTCTGTCATGGGCCGGGCGATCTTGGAGAATCCCTCGATAAATCTCCGGTAGTATCCGGCTAAACCTAGGAAACTCCTGATCTCACTCACGTTGGTTGGTTGCCGCCAGTTGGAGGCTGTCTCAACTTTCCGGGGTCTACGCCTACTCCTTCTGCAGTCAATATGTGCCCAAGGAAGGATATTTTCTCTAGCCAAAATTCACACTTGCCGAACTTGGCATATAGCTTGTGTGCCCTCAACTTTCCCAAGACTACTCGAAGATGTTGTTCGTGCTCCTCCACGCTCTTGGAGTAAACAAGTATGTCGTCAATGAAGACCACGACAAACTTGTCCAACTCTTCCATGAACACCTTATTCATGAGGTTCATGAAGTATCTTTGGTGCATTGGTTAGTCCAAATGACATCACCGTGAACTCATATTGCCCGTAGCGAGTGACAAAGGCGGTCTTGGGGATGTCACTTTCCCTAATCTTGGCTGGTGGTACCCGATCTTAGATCCACCTTCGAGAAATACTTGGCTCCCTTCAGTTGGTCAAACAGGTCATCTATTCTGGGAAGAGGGTACTTGTTTTTAATAGTGACCTCGTTCAGCGAGCGATAGTCCACACACATCCTCATGCTCTTATCCTTCTTCTCCACGAAAAGCACTGGGGCTCCCCAAGGTGATGAACTTGGTCTGATGAACCCACTTCGCTGGAGCTCTGCTAGCTGCTTCTTCAATTCTGCCAACTCAGGGGCTGCCATCCTATAGGGTCTCTTGGCTATGGGAGAGGTTCCAGGGATAAGGTCGATTACGAACTCTATATCCCTGTCTGGTGGCATTCCAGGGAGTTCTTCGGGGAACACATCTGGGTATTCTCGTACTACTGGGACATCCTCTATGGACTTGGCTTCTATGTTGAAAACCATTATATCCGCCCGTGTCCTCGGGTGTGGCAGGTCACTTGTATTCCGTCCGGGTTAGTCGGGTGAACTACTTTATCGGCGCAACTTATGAGGCCATGGTGTTGGCTTAACCGGTCCATACCAAGGATCACATCTATCCCCTTGGATTTCGGTACTACCGAGTCTGCTAGGAACTCTACCCCACTTAAAATAATCCTTACCGGGGGCATCCCGATTGACACTTAATGTCACCTGCGGGGCGTTCGAGTTATTAGGGGTGCTTTGAGTAGTACCGTGGGTATGCTATGCTTTTCCACAAAGCTTGAGGATATAAATGAGTGCGATGCTCCCGAATCGAATAGTATGGTAGCCAAAGCGAGCCGACCGGGGAACTCACCGAGTACTACTCCTTGTGCTTCCTGTGCCTCCCGCGCATTGATGTGATTCACCCGAGCGCGTCCATACGACCGCCGGGGCCGCCTCATCCGCCGGTTGCCGGTGTTGTTGCCGAAGTTGTTGTTGCCGTGCACCGGCATGCGGTTGGCTCCGACGCAAGTGGCCTTGGCCCGTTCACCGAGTTGGAGTAGGTGGTGGTGGGCGGCTTTTTAGCATAGGGGCGGTTGGCGATGAAGTGCCGGGTTTCTCGGCAGTTGAAACACACTCGGGAGCCGTTGTTGTTGTTGGTAGTGATCCGGCTGGTGTTGTTCCGTGGGGGCTTCATGGCACTCGGGTTGTAGGAGGGCTTGAACTCGGGCTGCGGGGGCTTGTGAGCTCGTGGCTTGGGATTGGGTCCTGTCTCGCATAGGAGCTTGGAACCCGGACATGGGGTGTCCAAAGTTTCTCGGCCTCCGGGACCGCTCTTCTTCGCTTGGCCTTGTGTTCCATGAATTTGCGCTTGTTTTCCTTCTTTTCCTCGGCCCTTGGTCTCTCCGTGAGGATTGCCATGTTCATAAGGGTATTAAAGTCCGGGTAAATCCGAGGAGTCGGCGGTGTCCTCGGTTCGGAGTCGGCCCCTTCTTGAACATCTCTTGCTTTTTGGAGTCTTTATCCACCTCCTCGGGGGCATAGCGCGCCAGCTCTATGAACTGGTACGTGTATTCCTCCACAGACATGTTGCCTTGGCGGAGTTCGCGGAACTCGTCCGCCTTCCGCTTCAGTGTGGCCTCCGGGATGTGGTAGCGACGGAACTCCTCCACGAATTCGTCCCATGTGATGGCGGAGGGATCCTTGGTGGCGGCGCAGTAATTTTCCCACCAGGCTAGGGCTGTCCCGGTGAGTTGGTGAGCTGCCAGGAGAACCTTGTCATGGTCTTCGCAGTGGAGGGGCTCCAGTTCCCTCAGGATGGCTCTCAGCCAATCGTCAGCGTCCAAAGGATTCACCGACCCGCTAAAGGTGGGCGGCTTAGTCCTGAGGAACTCGATCAGCTTCTCATTCATGCTCATAGCACGGGGTCTCGGGCGGTTGATGGCATTGAAGATAGCCTCCATCGGGACGGTCTGGTTGGCTAAGACTTGAGCCAAGTCAATAGGAGGGGGTGGTGGTGGCGGGACCACGTTCTCTCCCCCATCTTCATTTTGGTTAACCTCCGGTCGTGGAGGCGCTCTCTCCGATCGGCTTGTGATCCCTCGGCGTCCGACCGGTGGGTCCCGACAGGCGCACGGAAACCATCCGTAAAGAAGCGGGTTTCTAAGAGGTCTAGGTTTTATGTGATGTTTAAGTGGATTATAACGGATTTCTTTTTGAAAAGGCGGGGTTTATTCGCCGGTAAGCACACATCATGCACATAGCAAACAAGCAAGCACAAACAAGTTTTTATTACAAACCGGCGAGGAGGATACATCCGACCGCGCGGACACACTACACGACTAAGGACTAAGGGCGCAACTTGGACCGGTACGGCTTCATTCCCTGGGTCTTGGGGCACACTACTCGCGAGGGGAGCTGTCTTCTGGGGTCGAGTGTTCTTCCAGCGGGATGAGCAGCTCGTCGTCATTCCCGCCTTCGGGGTTACCGTTTTCCTGCGGGCCGTGCTTGCGGCTTCGGTGGTAGGCCGTTGGGGGTTCGGTGATCGCCGGTGGTGCTTTGGTGGAACTTCTATGGTTCCTCCCCATCCTACTAGGGGTGTTCCCGGCGGGACTTGAGCTTCTCCAATGGCCGGAACGGGTGTTCCGCCGTTGGTCCATTCTTGCATGCGTTGGTCCCGGATCCTCCCGAGGCTTTCCGTGCAACGGCTTCACTTGCTTATGGGCTGCTGCGGTCCTTGCTTCGGCTTGAGCCACTCGGACTTGGTGCATCCTCATTGTGACTTCGGCTTGCTCGGCCCGACCGATTTGTTCCCTCAAGTGTCCGGCACCGGTCGTCAAAGAGCTTGTCCGGGGAGACAAGGTAGGCGACTACGTGGTACGGCGAGTCCTCTTGGTGGCGACGTCGTTCCGGGTTCCTCATGCGGGCTTGCCAAGCGGGGTTCTGATGGCAGGAGGGAAGTACCTCATTGGTGTGGGGACGAGGTGTTCCTCGTAGATTCGGCACAGGTAGCGGAGGGCTTTTCTGAGGGCCAAAGGGTAGGTGTCCCGGTGTCGGAACCCTGTGGCAGTCACGCGCCACGGTTCGATGTTGGTGTGGCGGTTGCTTCTGGCGACGGAGAGGACCACTTTACAGCGGAGAGTGCCGAGTTGCTCGTACTCTCTGCTGTAGTACCTAGGGCGCTCAGTGATACCGAGGCGCTCCAGGGAGTTGATGAGCAGGCGAGCAAAACTAGGCTCCTCCTGGCACACGCCTTGGGTCCATCCATCTTCCGCCATCTGAAAACAAAGGTAGAGTTGAACGGGTTGTGGTGGGGCACATGAAACGGATAACTTTATTTAGTAGGAAGGTTGGGGTACATCCTTCGGGGTACACTTATTATTGCTAGGACTCGGTTTCTAGCCTACACACCCTAGTCTTATCCTCATGGTGATTCTTCCTCTAGCTGGATACGGCGCTTCTTCAGTGGAAGATCTTGCTCCAGTATCTCATCTTCAGTCTGGGTCCCTTTGTCCCAGTGGGTTTCTTCGGGTTCATCTTCTTCTGCTCTGGCTCCTTCATCTCTGCTTCTTCGCTCCTTTAGTTCATCCCATAGCTGTTTGTGGAACATCTCTGATCGTTCCTTTTCCCTGAAGTAGTCTTGCCTCATGTTGTGCAGCTCAACTTCTGCTATGGTTGTCTTTACCCTTTCTAGTTCTATCCTCTGTTCTGCTCTTTCCGCTCTGTCGATCTGCTGCTTCAGTTGCTGGGCTTGCTCCTGATAAAGGTGGTCTAGGCCTCTGAGGTATATGGATAGGTGGGAAACTGCCTCTTCTAAGTCTTCTTCCTCTCGTTCTAGACCTCTCATGCGATCAATCCACGAGCGTCCTCTTCCTCCGGAGGGTGGAAAGAATCCCATTGGAGTCCTTCGGAGGTGCTGTCTATAAACCACTCGTAGGCGACGCGGGGCCTTCCGAGCGACCTTGGGGTAGGTGTCGGCAAAGCGAAAACCGGTGGCGAGACGAACCATGGCTCTATGTCGGGGTAAAGCGTGCTCCTTCCCACAAAGATCGGCGGCTTGCATCGAAGGGTGCCGAAACGTTCGTACTCCGGTAGACGAACTGCGGCGGATCCCTTACTCCGACGCGCTCTAGGCCGAGTAGCAACGGGTTAGGGAGGCCGGGCCGGACGGGGGCAAATTCCTCCGTTCCACTCGGGGTTAGGCATCCGGAAACGAGGCAAGAATCAAGGTAAGGATTTGGGAAAAGGTGAGCTTAGCAAAGGAAAGGTTATAGAGGGCCGGAGGAGGTCTCGTATCCTAGGGGTCATGTCCTACGACCAACCTACGGCTCCGATACCACCCGAAGCGTCCCCTCATCGGAGGTGACTAAATGTGACACAATTACCGGTCCCGGAGGTCGGCAACACATTTATTACAACCGGTGGAATCGGTCTTTTACATTACGGCGACACGAGAGGGCACGGTAGTGCCAACGCTACAAGGAACAACACAAACGCTAGCGACCACACTACAATAGCAAAGGCTTCCATAGCCTCCTCAGAGTACCACACCATGGAAGCTTTCGGTAGGGCCCTGGGTACACAGGCACGGTTGGGTGTAGGGCACGACCTACTCAACGTCTTCGGGAATGTAATCGGGATCCTCCTCTGTAAAATAGTTAGTAAAACAAGGGTGAGCACATACGTACTCAGCAAATCCAACCCCACCCACGGAGGGGCTTATAAAGCGGGAACCATGCATAAGGTATAACAAGGATCGGAGTTAAGGTTCATTTTGCAAACTTACACATGCAGGGGTTCATTTCGAAAAGGTTTTCGCAAATCATTTTCATAACCCAAGTAACTCAAATGTTTTAGGAAAAACCACTTGTGGAACTACCGGACTTCCCGTCCGTCGTAGCCCAAGCACACAGCCACACACTTCACCCAGAAAACAACTCACGCCAGAAAACATCCCATCCCAAGCACTAGTTTTTGTGACCACACCGTGACTCATCCAATACGTGGACACGGCCATTCGAATAGGTTTGACACTCGCAGAGGTTGTACATCTTTACCCACAAGTAGGGTACGCGTCACACGGACACCTTAGTGCCGGTACGGATCCTATCAAAGCCATTACCCACCTTAGCTAACACTACGAGCCACCACGGAAGCACCCAAGGGGTTATCCCACATAACCAGGGCGTACCTCACACAGAGCGTACCCCTGCTCCTTGGTCTCCCGCTGCTCACCCGCACACCAGATGGCAAGTAGATTAACTAGTGGGGTTTATGCTAAGCCGTTGCCACATACAACGGTCGAGTGGTTGTACGATGACTTGGGTCAGGTGAGATGTCACGCAACCCGGTCCTTAACCGACAAGATGGACAACTCCCAACACGCTCAACCACACAGGTACGAGCTCACCCATACTCCTGACACACACGTCCATCTCGTCTACCCAGTTCTTGACTCATTTTCCAAACATATCCCATTTCCATTTTTAAAGCACTCACACATTTTGAAAGCACTCACACATTTTTAAAGCACTCATTTAGGCCAAAACAAGGTTCAATCATAGCAATCAAGGGTGGCTATCCTACCATGTTTTGCAGTAAAACAATATGCAATTTATAAAACGGGTATAGGGTATATTTATAAAACTAGGACAGAAGCATGCATCAAAGGGGGAGGTTGAACTTGCCATCTTCGAAGTCTTCGGGGAGTGCGGCTCGGCGTTCGGGACCTCGTGCTCCTCGCTCGCGGTAGTCGGCTTCGATCTCGGCTCGGGGTACCTTCCTCCGTCTACTCCGTCGGCTATAGTGTACACATAGGCAAGCAAGCAATATAAGCACACGCATTACGGCCGAGCTCGAGGAGGGGAAATAAAGGGAGAGGGGGGGGAATATATAAGTCCTAGGGAGAGGGTTGGTTCGGCGGGGGGTACTACGGGAAGGGTGTGGTGAAATTTGGATTTAATCGGGAATAAAATTGTTGGGTTAAAGAGAGATTATAGAGGCTAAGGACCTATTAGTAATTTCTGTTAATGGGGAATGGGGGTGATTATGATAATATAAACTTGGTTAGGGCCTGGTTTGTAAATTTATTAGGGTTTGACAGTATTCAATCTATAATTAATTGTTGATCCAGGGGCTATTTGAAAAGAATAAAGGGAGGGGGAATAGGGGCAGGGGCTCTTTAGGGAAAAGAAAGGAGGCAGGGGGTTTTTGGCCTAAAGGCCTTCTTCTTCCCTTGCGAGTCAGAACAGAGACAGAAGGGGGGGCGGACCGCGCAGGAGGGCCGGCCGGTGGGGGTGCCCGCCGGCGACCCCGGCCACGGCGGCGGCCGGGAGATGGGGCAAAACGGAGAGGAGACCGAGGGGATCTCATTCCCGTGCTCACCTTGGGTTGAGGCCGCTTGGGGGAGGCGGCTCCGCGGCGCGGTTCGGGCGGCGGCGGAAGCTAGCGGTGGCGGCGCGATTGGAGGCGGTGGTGGAGCAAGGGAGGGCTATTGAGGCTCGGTTGCGGGGTGTGGAGCGGCGAGGGACCGCCGGCCTCCATTTATAGGCGCGGGTAAGGCGGCATGGCCGGGGATTTTTCGAGCTCGTGAAGCTTCGAAGTCCAACAATGGTGGGGAGGTAAATATCTTGCCGTTGACTTGCTCGACGAGGCCGCGGCCGGGGTTCACGGTGGGGGGCGAGGCGGCGTGGACGGGGACCCGTCGTGCGGACGCGGGGCGGTCGGGGGGATGGTGGAGGTGACCCGGTCGGGCGGGGCTTTTAATGGAGGTCGTCGGCACCGGGGGGGTGTCGCGGCTCGGCGAGCCACCGCGGGCGGCGCGGGGGCCGTCCTTGCGTGCCGCGCCGGCGACCCCGTCGGCCGGGCGTGGGCCGGAGGGGGCGCCGGTCCGGGCGGCCGCGCGAGGAGAGGGGCGGGGTCGCGCGCGGTCGGGCCGCGGGAGGGAGCAGGCGCGCGGCCAGGGAGGAGGAGCAGGGAAGAAGAAAGAGAGAAGGAAGAAAGGAAAAGAAAAGAAGAAAAGAAAGAAAAAGGAAAAAGGAAAAGAAAGGAAAGGAAGAAATTGGAAAGAAAAATAGGAAAAAGAGAGGAAAAGGAATTGGGAAAAGTCTAGAAAATTTGGAAAATTGTTAGGGAAATTAGGGGAGGGTTTTGCGGGATTTTCCGATTTCCGGCGTCGGCGCGTTTTCGGGACGGCGGTGATGGCGAGGTGGACCGGGCATCGGGACCGCGGCGTGCGCGGGATTCCGGCCGGTGGCCGACCGCGGTGTTGGGAAGGCGCGCAAGGGTGCGGCCGAGGTGCGGTGCGGCGGGATTCGCGGCACGCGCGCCGGGGGAGAGAGAGGGGAAAACGGTGGCTAGGGTTTGAATGGTAATTGAGCTCGGCGGGTCGGTTTTGAAAATACGCATGATTTATTAGGTGATTTATTTAGAGCTAAAAACGTGGGCGTTATAGATTGGTGTGGGGATTTAAGAGGGATTGAGAGCAAGAGCTTGGAGAGTGCTAGTGAGCTGATTTCCCATCTCTAGAGCACCTCATTCTTGGCTTGGTTGGCACACTTCGTGTTTGTTACTCTTGGAGCTTTGAACTCCTAGCCGGCTAGGCGTTGTCTTGGAGCATCCAAAGATTGTGGTTGCCCAAGGAAGTTTGTATCACCCCGAATTCGAGTAGGTAACTCTAGCTTGACCTTTGTGGTCGCTAGAGGGAGGAAAGTGACCTAGGTGTAAAGGTCCACCCTTTGTGGGTACCTCAACAGAGACGTAGACCTCGGGGTGTGAGGTTAAACTCCGGTAACAAATCCGTGTGTCTCTTGTGCTTGTTCATCTTGTTGCATGCTTGTTCCTTTCTTGAGCACATATCTAGAGTTTGGTGCCGATCTACCTCGTGGTGAGGTTTCGGCAAGATTGGAGGTTTCGAGCAAGATTGGAGTGCCGATCTACCTCTTGTCTCATCTCGGTGCATAACCTATTTTCACATATTTACATTTGAGCAAGTTTAATTTCGTCGAATTTGATTTCCCCTTGACAAAGCCGGAATATCCGGACATTTTCCCGATTCTCCGGATTTCCCGAATTATCCGGAAACTCCGGACTCCGATTTGCTTGCTCCGAAAAAGTTGTGATTTTTCGGGTTCGACTATTCACCCCCCCTCTAGTCGACATCTTGATCCTTTCAATGGCCCCCATCGCCTCCTCGCCGGAGGCAAAGGCGGTGGCGATGTCGAACAACTCGTTGGAGTCGACCGGCGGGCTTCGCCCGAGCTCGCGCACAAGGTCCCGACAAGTTGTGCCCTTGAGGAAGGCGTGCACGATCTCGGATTGAGCCATGCTCGGGAGTTCGGTGCGGCGCTTGGAAAAGCATCGTATGAAGTGCCGGAGCGACTCGTCGGGCTTCGGGTGCACGCCCGCGGAGGTCCCGGGAGTTCCGGGACGCACGTACATGCCCCGGAAGTTCCCCACGAATGTGCGAACCAGGTCATCCTAGTTGTGGATCTAACTGGGCGGCAAGTGCTCGAGCCACGTCCGAGCCGAGTTTGCGAGGTGCAGCGGCAGGTTGCGGATGATCACTTCATCGGTGGTGGTGCCGCCCAGCTGGCAGGCTAGGCGGTAGTCGTTGAGCCACACACGAGGGTCCGTCTCCCCTATGTATTTGTCGATCGAGTTGGGCTGGCGAAAGCACTAGGGGAAGCTCGTTGTGCGGATCTCCCGGCTGAACACACGGGTTCCGGGGGTTTTCCGGCGTCGGTGAGTGATCCTCACGGCCGTCGTAGCGACCGCCCCGCCGAGGGTGGTAGCCCCGCCGCCACCCGTGCCTCTTTGTCGCCCTTTCGGCGAGTGTTGATGACGTTGTGGGCGTCATTGTCCCGGGTCCGTCCATGCGTATCGAGGATCCGCTCCCCGACCGGCGTTACGCCCCCGGTTGGCTGGTTGCCCCGCCGTGCCGCTTGTGTGGACGGACACCTCTTGGCCTTGGGCGCCGCCGTCATCTCATGCACCGCCTTGCCGGCGCATGCGGGACGCCGAGCTCTCGGCCGTTGCACGACCGCCGGCTCGATGAGCGCTCGCGCCTCGCGGTGCGGCTTTCACGCCTCGGGCATCAAAGGTGCGGGCATGGCCCGAGCGGCGTCGCCGCATCGATGAGCTTCGACTCGCGCGCGGTGGCGTGTTTGGGTCGTCGACGTTGAAGTCGGTATTGATGCGCTCACGGGCCTACTTGCCCAACTCGCGCACGCGTTCGCCGCACGCCGAGGCTTCTCCGGCAATGGAGGCGCGCGATAGTTGCACCACGCGGTATTCCTCTGCGATCTTAGCCTCGAGCTTGCGTGCTCGAGCCGCTTGCGTGTTGATGCTCATGCCTCCCGTCGGCGAGGTGGGAGGTGCGCTTGGCCCGGGTTTCGGGGGTGCGCACGTCCTCGGGTTTACGGGGCGTCTCCGTCTCCCTGCCCCGGCCACGTTCGTGCCGTCGGCTGGTCATTGATGTCGACCACAAAGCACTTGCGTGCTCGGGTCGTAGCTTCCGGCCGCCGGAGTCATCGAGCAACCGAACCGCAGTCCGCGGCGTCGAGGAACCGCCGGAACATCACGGGGTCGGGCACGTCGGAGAAGTCCCACTCCGCGTACCCGTGCGAGGTCGCGGGGGGGCGGCTCACGCGTAGCCGTGATACGACTCGTCATTGGTGGTGGTGATGAGGTTCGGACCACCGGCGGGTGGTGGCGATGAGGTTCCGGACCGCCGGCCAGGTGCCGGCGGGAAGGTCCTCGTATCCTGCCACATCGGTGCCGACGGATGAAGCATATGCCGCCACGGCGTTGTGATCCCGTGGGGGAACTACGGCTCGGCGGCCGCGCGCTCCCCTATGGGTGTTGTCGTCTCGCTAGTGGGTGTGTCGCCTAGCGCCACGGCACGCGCGACATGACGTCGCTTCATTCGCGCCCGGCGCTAGCGTACGCCCGAACGCCGTTGGTGTCGTGGTGCCGAAGTGCCGCGCGCATTCGCCTGTGCGGGTGCGGAGTGTCGGTAGTGGGCGTGGCGGGAACCGGGCCCGGCCCGGCCGACCGCCACGGGTGGAGCTCGTCGCGGTTGGTGATGCGCATGAGGTAGCCATTCCTCGTGGCCGTAAGTTCGGTCTCCCAAACCGGATTTCGAATCCGACCGGGGAGGGGGTCCGAGCCGCCCATGGAGTACCTGCGGGACCCGTACACGGTGCGGATCACCATCGAGATGAGCGGTGGGAAGGCGATCTTCGGCGCAGCCCCCCCCACCCGGCGTGCCAACCGTCGGTGCGGAAAGTAGTCCCGACACTAACTAGTATGAGTGCCGAGATCTATCTCTCGATGGCCGGTGCTAATAAACATAATGACACGGCTTTTATCCCGGTTCCGGCCATGGGCCGTACGTCCGGCAAGGGTGCGCTCGAGGCGGCTGTATTGCGTTGCACCATAGTGCTTGCGAGAGGGGGCTACAAGCGTGGTGGGAGAGGGAGGAGAAGCCTCCGGGTCCCCGAGGCCCGATTGAGGCGAAGTGCCAATATCGTGGTGAAGGTGGAAACACTTGTGCGCGGCTATCCGTCATCCCCTGCGGCCGGGAGACTACCCCTCCTTTTATAGGCCAAGGGGAGGCGGTTTACAATCGTGCCGCATAGTTCTAAGCTACATATGGCGGTATGACGTACAACGCCGTGGAGTTGATGGTCGTCCTAACGAATCTCGCTCCCATCGGGCGTCGTGGCGAGTCCTGTGCCTACCCAGGAGCGGCTTCAAGGGTGGCTGCGTGGGCGCCTCCCGCTTTGGTCGTCGTCCGTACGCTGGTTCGAGGGTGTAGTTGACGGAAGGCCGAAGGATGCACAGTAGCAGGGATGGCGATCTCTTGTCATCTCGGGCTCCCACAGCGCCGGGGATGGTGTTGCAGTGCTGGGGATGGTGGCACAATGGCGGGGATGGCCGCACAGGACTGGAGGTGGCGGAGGAGACGTGCTCTACTAGTCCAACGTCACGGCGTCGTCCCGTGCAGGCGCGGGGTAGGCGTCTATACCCTTTTCGAGGGTTCCGCCGTCCTCTTTCGAGGGGTGCGGCGTACGGGAGTGGGCGGCACAGTGGCACGGAGTTGACACCGGCCTTCCCGCACAGCTCCGCTATAGTGCCAGGGGTGGCCTCACGGGGAGGGTTGGCGGAACAGCACCGGGATATGATTCCCAGGTGGTGTCAGAGGACCGGCGTGGCGAGGATTCGCTTTTGACCCGGGCGCCCGTGTCGTGTCAGGGCATTTAATGCTCGGGTCGGGGGGGAGTGGGCGCGGGTGTCGCGAGCCCGTGGAGCCCTCGAGCGAGGCGGAGATTCACCCGAGGGGGCCTCTACCCTCGAGCGAGGCGGAGATTCGCCCGAGGGGCGTCTGCCCCTCGAGTGAGGCGGAGATTCCATGGTGCGGCGCCCGGAGCGAGACGGAAGTTCACCCGAGGGGTGCCGAGGCTGGCTGCTTGATGGGCCGTTGAGGTTATCTGGGCCGTGGGCCCTTTCCGCACCAGGCCGCGACTACGCGGGGTGTGATTCGCGGTTTGTGGGTTTGTTTGCATTTTATTATTTTGCGAAAAAATGTTCTTCCCCGGTCAATAGGGACCCATATGGTTGTCCCCCACACTTAGCGACACCCCCCCCCCCCGAGCCGGCGGTCGGAGGACGCGATCGCCATCCATGCAACCACCTCACGTACCCGACCCACCACACGAGGGCTGCGCGAGAGGGCGGCGGTAGCGGCGAGGAGGAAGGAGCACGAGGGCCCCCACGACCGACGAAACGAGGTCGTATTTAGATTTTTATTTGGACACTTGTCGTGTACAATACTTTGTTTGTTCCGATTATTTTATGTATTTTCGTATTCGGTTGCATGTTATTTCGCATTTATAGTATTGAGAAAAACCAAAACTAAAACGAGAAAAAAATCGAAAACAAAACCTACCGCGGTTGAATCGGCGGTAGGCTCAAAGAAACCGTCGTTTCAATTGGCGGTAGCAAGATGCCGGCCTCCCGCCAACCATACCGCCCCGCCGCCACCGTTCTTGTACTAACCGCCGTTTGAGGCGGCGGTAGGTTCCTACCGCCTTTTGAAACGACGGCGGGGATCCAACCGTCGTTTCAAACGGCGGTTTGTGGCTATTTACGCCAATGTTGAATCTAACTATTTATTTTCTTAAAATCGAAAAAAATTAAATATGAAAAAGCGGCTTCGAGCAAACAAGCATCAACGGTGCCGTCCGGACGGTCGCGTCGGGTAAATGTTATATGTCGCTTCGTCGACAATTTGGCTTGTTGTCGCCGAATGCCGCATGGCGTGCGTTGGGGCCGACTAGGGGGTGGGGCGTTGTTTTTTCCTTTTTTGTTTCTTTCCTTTTTTTGTTTCTTTCTTTTTATTATTCTTTTCTTTTTCTTTTCTTTTCTATTTTTTCTTTTTGTTCATAAACGCTTTTTCTGTTTTCTTTTTCTTTTTTATTTTTTATTTCTTTTTATTTATATTTCCTTTTCTAATACTATTTTTTGTTTCATTTTTTCTTTCTTTCTTTTTATTCTTCTTTTTTATTCTATTTCCTATTTCACTTTTATTTATCTTTTCTTTTTCTTTATTCATTTTTTACTTTCTTCTTTATTTTTTGTTTCGGTTCCAATTTTTTATATTCTTTCCTTTTTAATATCTTTCCCTTCATTAATATTGTTATGTTCTCAGTTGGAGTAATAAGTTGTTCGGCTATAAGTATCTTTTTTGGGCTAAATAACATTTGTTCGACTCTTGTTCCGACACTACATTTGTTTTTGTTCGAGTTGACACACAAAATTGTTCGACTATAATAGGATTTTGTTTTAACGCTTTTTCTCATTTGTTCGATACTTTTTTTTGTTCGAGATGACATACAAACTTGTTCGCTTATAATAATAAGTTGTTTTGGCTATAGTAATAACATGTGCCGACCCTTGTTATGTTGTTCGGGCACCACATTTGTTGTTCGGGATGACATATAAACTCGTTCCGATAGTTTTTCTCGTTTGTTCTAGTTATAACGAATATATAACCGTAATTAAAAAATATAAATAAAAAAGTTTGTCAAAATATAGTCAAGTGGGATCTTGTTTCGAAGTTTTTATTGTCAAAAACTCAATGATGTGATCGGAATTTAATTTTGACGCTTGCTTTGTGATTTATACATTTTTTAGTTCCAATCAATATTACATGTGGTGATGTCAATTTTGTTTTCTTTTACATGGATACACTTTTTTTCCTTTAGCGGCCGGTTGCTTTTTTGTCGAAGCGTAACAGCAGCACCCATCGCGTCGCGTCTAACCTGACCTAGAGACGGGCTCGGTCACAGGCTCACAGCCGACGACAATACACAGCAGTAGCGACGTTGCGTCCACGCCGGTGTGACGACGGCGAGGGCGGCCGTCAGAAACGTGGCCCAAATCAAATCATTCCACCGCAATCGCCGCCGTTGAAGCACAGGCCCGTTCGTTAGCAGATCTTTCTCCGAACAAATCGG
This sequence comes from Cenchrus americanus, assembly GCA_947561735.1. NCBI lineage: Eukaryota > Viridiplantae > Streptophyta > Magnoliopsida > Poales > Poaceae > Cenchrus > Cenchrus americanus. The sequence continues at coordinate 196,873,715 of OX387239.1, read as the reverse complement.
CCCATCAAGAACCACCTAATAAGATTTTCTCTCGGAACAAATCAAGATCGTACCATCGCCCAGGGGCCAAACGAACAGGCTGACGTCTAACCAGTAACCCCGACCCCAACAATGGAAAACAAGAAGTGATCGAGGTTGCGAGATCAAGCCGCATGTGCCTGCTGGTTCACACGTTGCCGGGCAGCCACAGCACGCAGCCGCCAGTTCGGGACGTGGAGCTGGAGCCATGAATGGTGTGGGTTCGGCGTGCCGCGTCGATGGCCGGCACAAACACTTGGCACGACAGGAGTTCAGCATGTGCGCCCCCCGGCCACACATGTTCTTGGGTTGGGACCCTTCACCCCACTCATCAAGCTGGTTCAGTTAGCTGTTGTGGATTCCACACATCCTATTTTACTTCCATTTCCTTTTAAATTTCTGTGAATGCCAATTGCCAATGCATGAGGAAAGTATACGAGCTGTTGTACCCGACGCTGGTGTTTACTGGCTAGTGTGTGCTGTAGATGCTTATCTAAATGCTGGATATAGTACTTCGTGTCATGCTGAAATTTTCTTGAGAAATAAGACGGCTTTGGCAACAAAAGGGTCGTGCTGCAGTTGCAGCTGGTGCTCCAAGCTCGGAACAGCTGGCGGCGTATAATTGGTTAGGAACATGTTTTGCTCTCTCTCTTTTTTTAAAAAAAAACTTTTAGGAATTCCAACTCCTTGCTAGCGTTAGCCAGCTTTATTAGTAACCCCCACGATTTCCTGTCACCTGTCACGATCCGAGGCGATCCACGAATTCCTTGGTTCCAGCCTTGTTTTATGCCTGCCCGGCCTGGAGGCTGGAGGGATCAATCATTGCCCAAGTCTGCGAGCTGCTCTAGTGCTCTATCATGCAGGCTTGGATGATTTTTCACTTAGAATATGTGCTCTCGTTGTTTGAAGCAAGATACTACTTGTTTCGTGGAGCAAGGAATATGCATCGGTCATTCCAGGTCACCTCATCATTATAGGAGAGCTCATCATCTTCATTCTGGAGCCACGATCTTCCATTCCCTGTTCGCAAGGTCACTGCAAAATTCGTCAATGCAAAGCTCTTCTACTAATGACATTCGGGCCTGGCTATTAAAGGCTTTTTTTTTCTTCTTCTAAGCGAAGACTTCCATGTTAATGGCACCTGGTATGTACGTGACGGTGATTAAGAGAGAGATAAAAGAGGGGGCAAAGAATCTCGCGCGCATTGTATTCTTTTTGTATAGACATATTGAAACCTGTCCAGGATTGCGGCTGTGGATCCAACGTCTAGTTACTGCTCGTACTTGAACAGACTATCATTGGATTCTTCAGTGACCGCATTGTTTTCTTGTCTTGTGATGAAGCGATCGACGAGGACGCATGCGTTTCATTTGATGCGTATAGGCCAGCCAGATCCACGATTTGCTGCGGCCTCCCTCGCCTCGACAAAGCATCTCAAATCCAACCGTTGCTGCCGTAGCTTGTCTAGTCTCTGTCGTCCATGGTTTTACGCTCCCCATTGGATGCCAATCGGCTACGATTTTTCTGAAATCTAACCACAATCCTGTTCTGTTTCGTCATCATCGTCTGTAAAAAATACGGGCAATTGAAAACCGTAAACAATTCCACGACAGTATTTCCCTCTCGTCCAGTAATTACTGTCTGTATAAGCTGACATGGAGCCCGAATCCGCACGCAACGATCACACACGCCCACACCGGCGCGACCGACGTGCATACCACGACCGTGTCAGTGTCACAAAGTGACGTGTGTATCGGACGGCACGGGCCAATGGCCGTAGCCCGTAGGCCTTGTCAACGTAGGCCGTTGGAGCATAGGATGCTTTTCGAAGTACAGTTCAGAAATTAAAATTAGTATGCACTGCAGTTGTAAGGGACAATAAAAACTTCAATGCAGCAGTTGTAGAAAGGAAAAAAACTGAAATGTACAGTTGTAAAGAGAAATTAAAGAACTAGTAAAGGTAGGGAACAAACAAATAACACCTAATAAAAATCTATTACATATTCTAATAACCGCAATAGGTTTAGTTAGTAACAATTTTTTCACTTAGCATAACACCTTCATATGTGTTTGATTTGTATTTAATTGAAAACTTTAGTTTTAAGCTATGAACAACATAAAAATTGATATTCTTATTTGTCTCTCATTCATTAATATATGAGTATATGATGACACACATTATGGGAAGTATTTTTTATATAAACAATAACATAAACAATATATTTTTGAGGAAAAAACATAAATAACATATTAATAATTATAGAAATAGTAATTTAAAATTTGATATTGATGCACCTTAAGATTTTATTATAACTATATGATTTAGACTCTACTTTAAATTTAATAAGCACATAAGTGGATAATTTATATGCAAAATTCAGGGGGGTATTTGATATTTTTTATGGTAGCGTAAGTAGGTAATATACATGAAAATTAAGGGTTAATTTACATTATTTTTTATAATGCCATATGTGGGTAATTTAGATACAGGTTTAGGGTTACTTTGGTCTATTTTCATAATTACAGAGGTGGGTAATTTATTAGAAATATAACAGATCCAATGGTTGTTATGATTAGAGATGTTGAATTGATGGATGGATGTTTGTGATTTTTGTGAGAATTTATAAGATTTCTCTATTTTTTACGGTCCATCTAGGATTCTAGGTGGCATCACGTGGAGGCTTCAAAAGGAGCCTCCAATTAGTAATAGTAAGATGGGAGGGGGGTGTTTGGGTTTGAGAAGACCATGGGTGAGCTTTCTGAGGTGGAAATGATGCAAAGATAAATATGTGTGTCAATTAGGTCAGTCTCAATGTGAGGGTCATAGACATTAAATAGGGTGTCACATATGCAAAAGAGGTAACATGACATGATATTTAATAGCAGAGAGAGGAAATCAGGGTCATGACCCCAGGTCGGTGTGAAGTCCTAGCAATGACACCCCTATGACCCACCCACTGGGACAAGGTGACACAATTTGTATAGCACAATTGATCAGCCAACATGCAACAATTAAGAGGTTGTTCGACTGATATAATCTTGGCTTATCTCGACTTGTTTTGTCTTATTTCCTCTCACGGAATATTATTCATTCTACCAGCCGAACAACCTCTAAATATTTACAGGAACCTAAAAATTGTGCTATGATCCTGTGTATTGAGAAAGGGTGTCCCGCGAACCAATACAATAAAGATGATGTGTCACTCTTGGAAACTCATATTGTATAAATTAGAAGAGTTATATATATATTATAAATTAGTATTTGGTGACGGATATCCTAACACACTCCACTAATCTACATCTCTTTCTCTTGTATATTTCGTACCTGTGGAGTTTGTGGCGACAAAAACTTAAAAAAGAGCTTTATATAAAAAAATATTTAGCTAAAGCCAGTCCATGGTTTGTTTGGTTCGACAAGTTTGTTGCGATGTGATGAGTGAATAGTAGTAACTAGGGGAACTTCACCCGCGCGTTGCTGCAGGAATTAAGAAAATGCAAAGATCATAAGGGACATTTTTATGATATCATGTCTGCCTGATAGGGATATATGAGCGTATTACAGATAGTGCGAAGTTATTTGACTTTATATCTGTATCGAGTATAACCAAAAAAAATTCCCAGCGCGTTGATGCGGGAATGCAGAGGAATTTTATATTACATTGAAGAAAAGCAAATACATAGTATTGTACGATCATTTAGGTTAATAGAATTTAATTTAATTACATAGAGAATATAGATAATCAAATTTAGACGGGCAGATGTGTAATATATTGCTTCAAATCATTTAAGTATGTAATATTGTATAGTTGCCTAGAGGCTAGAGGAACTCGCATATGTATGTAACAATGAGAAGAACATATATGTATACACACATCATCCGAATACCATCTGCCAGCGCTCGATCACCCAAACCCTAACTTATCATTCCCACTCTCGTGCCTCTCTCTCACCACCGAAAGCGGCGACCGGACCTCACCGGACATCGTGCCAGGGCTCCTTCGGCTCTCGCCCTCTATCTCCCCCGACTTTTCTATGTCACACACACCGAGCCATGCAACGACGCCACGGCCGAAGGAGACTCGCCCGAGCTAGATCTCGGTGGCTCGCCCACCACACAACTCCATCAGGCCTTGCCACTCTTTGCACCACCATGCTTCCTCCACCAGGCTTCGCTCGCTATAAATAGCAACATAAGACGATGAATTGGGCGATCGTGGTGGCAAATGAAGGGTCCAAGGCTGAAGCACCACCATGCTTCCTCCACCAGGCTTCGCTCGCTATAAATAGCAACATAAGACGATGAATTGGGCGATCGTGGTGGCAAATGAAGGGTCCAATGTTGACGGGGAACCAATCCGTTGGAGACGATTTGGAATAGCCATAGTTAATTAATCAATGATCAATGCCATCATGGGGAAGAAAAGGGATAAGGCCAACGGGACATTGGCCATGAATGGATGCAAGGTGTTAGTGTTAGTGGTAGTGGTAGTTTTTTCACCCCAAACTAACACCTTTGGAAGCATAGATGTATGTGTTCTTTGCATGTCATGCTACTTTTGCAATGATTGGAGGCCCACCAAAAGAAGTAAAGTTGGTTGGGGTGTGGAGAGGGAGAGAGAAAAAGAAGTAAAGTTGGGTGGGGTCCACAAAAACTAACACAAATTACCACCTCTTGGAGGTGTTAGTTTTTTGGGTGTTACTCCAAACCAACACCAAAATAACAATTATACATGGATCTTTTGTGTTAGTTTGGTGTTAGTTTGCCCTAAACTAACACTAACACATGGATCCATTCATACCCATTGGGTGGAGGCAGGGCTGAGAACTCTCAAAGAATTCCTAGTGGGGAGCTCCTATATAGGACCAAAGAATTCGTAGTGGGGAGCTCCTATATAGGAGTTATAGATTTGCTTATATAGATAATATATTTTGACGTGGGGATGAAAAGTAATAGTTTACCGAATTAAAAGAAAACGCACTACTTGGCGATAAGCTCCTGGTTCACCTGTGACGATGGAGCCGCTGTTTCCGGCGCCGACCAAGGTTCTGCTTCTGTAGTTCTTTGGATTCTGTGGAATTGGTCAAGGCGAGCCGATAGAGATGAGGACCGGCGATCGGACATGACAATTGTCACTGGCGAAGACTCATGGTCATGGCCCTCCATTTCATACCATTTTACATAAAAAACTTTTTATTATGCTACTACTGCAATACGGCGTGGGACCTCTGGAAATCCAGACAATTGTTTCCACCAGCCGGAATCTGCCACATGTCTTTCATACTGTATGCCCCATATCGCTTAAGCAAGTTTCACAAGCTCAGATTACGCACAAACTCAATAAGGCCAGTCTCAATAGAGAGTTTCACCGTCCTGGTTTCCAAGATGTGAAACTTTGGTATGAAATAGATGTCTCCCTCAATGTATAGTTTCATTGCACAGTTTCATAGGCTCAAGGGTCCCACAACCTCTCTCTCATTGTATGGTTTAATTGCATAGTTGCATGATGAAACTCTATTTGTGTCTCAATGGGGGTTTCACACAGTTTCCAACTCATGTGAAACTGTGCCCAAAGGTTTCACCATGGTGAAACTCTTTCCTTCTCTCTCCTAATGGTTTCATGCAAAAAGTGAAATTTTACTGATGTGACGCTGTATTTAATGTGCATGAAACACTCATGAAACCCCCATTGAGACTGGCCTAAGAAAAGATCGTAAATATATCGAGCAAACTTCTTCACTACCCAAACCGTGGTGGTGGCACAATCCACTTGATTCCACAATCAATCGGCTGTCCTGGAGTCATGGAGATGCAACACAAGGAATAATGGAAGCAAAACACTATTCAATCTATCAGCCGAACTCTACTCTTCGTATCAGCCGAACAGACTTTAAGTCGATTATAAAGTTTCTTTATTGTAACTTTATTTTTCTCTGGGCCCTTTTACGTTAAGTTGTTCTTTCTTTGTCCATAAATTGTTTTTCGTGATATGAATTAGATACAAGAGACGTTTCTTCTGTGTCTTTCACTCGGCTGCTAGGAGATGATAAGCTAAGGTAAAGATGAGTGGTGGTTGATGACACTGTGACAGCGAACCAGTTCAAGAGAGAAAAGAGATGGCAATTTCACAGTGCTCGATCGACATAAAGCTGTTGATCGCGCAAGCAACAGGGACAGGTGGCGGTAGTCTTGGGGCTAGGATGGGTTTTCTCAAACTTTTCAAGGGGAATGGGGGGGGGGGGTTATCTTGCGCTGGTATTACACAGAAAACTTTAACAAATTCAAAACGTAGATCTTTAAAAAACTATGTCGGCGGGGTATGTCACACGAGTACGGGTACATATATCCGATACAATACGCATCATATACGCGGATACGTACTTTCTTAAAAGAAAACCCACTGAAATGGTGTATCTGAGTATTTGTATAAGCGTATCCAATGAGTATTGGGTATGGATACGTCACCCCTCTTGAGTATCCATGTAACATAGGGTAGGACCGTCCCACGAGTTTTCATTAGGAAGAAGGATCCTTCTCTTGGTCTGAAAAAATTCTCGAACTCCGATTTCACTGGTGAGGGAATTTGGCAAGGTTTTTTCTTTTAAAAACCAGCTTCATTATTCGTTCGATTGAGGAATTGAATTAGATCTTCTGGTTGCGACCATACCACAGAACTTTGGTTGAGTAAACGTCTTTTCAGATGGAAAAGAAACGCCTTCTAAGGGGAAAAAAAGAGAGTAAATGTCTACCAAGGCTAGCATAATTTTCTCTACTAAAGTTATAGCTTTGCGCCCATGGTATTTATATGTAGCCATCTATCTATAGCATAACTTTTACCCTTAGATTAGTCTTCGCACAAGAGAGGAGCCTAAATGGCAGAGAAAGTAATTTAGCAGGAAATATGAGTGATACTTAAGATTATTACAGTACTTTAGAAATAGGCTATATTCAACACTTGCTGACGATGACGATGGTTGCTTGTATACCAAATCGATGATGGGATATTTTGGACTTTAGTGTTCCTTTGCAAGAGTTTGTAGCATTTCTTACTTTTTTTTAGTAGCACGGCTAATCTTAAGATTAACGTTAATGCTTCAAAAGGAGCTTAAGATAAGGTAGATCCATCTTTCAAATTATTGATCCTTCTGACGTCATCTTTCATTAGAGCTAAAAAAATCATAAACGAATTGGAGAAACGGAAGTGACTGTAGTAACTGTAGTGGTGTCATGCTAATCCATGCACAAGGTGGGGCCCAACTTCGGTCACCGTTGCCTGCCTGACGCTTCCAGCAAACACAACAGCGAGCAAAGCAAGCTGGATCTCCTCTGCTCACCTGACAGCTTGCTCTGCTTCGCCACCCTCCCTCCCTCTCTCTCTCTCTCTACAAATTTCTCCGACTTCTCTCTCTCCCCCCGTCCATCTCGCGCTCCAAATTTCCCGAACTCCGCCCCGCGCCTTTGTCGCCTTTCCGCACGCGCCGTTCGATTCGATCGCTTTGATCGACCAGGCATGGCTGACGAGACCAAGCAAGAAACCGCCGCGGCGGCGGCCGAGGTGGCCGTGACGGAGGCCGTCGAGAAGAAGGCGGAGGAGCCCGCGCCGGCGGCGGTGGCGGAGGAGAAGGCCGTGTTGGCGGCGGAGGAGAAGGCTGTGGAGGCTGCTGTGGAGAAGGCCGTGGAGGCGGAGGAGAAGGCCGCGGAGGCTGACTCCGAGGAGGAGAAGAAGGCGGAGGAGGCCCTGGAGGCGGCCGCGGGCGACGAGGCGGCGGTGATCGACGCCGCCGGGTCGTTCAAGGAGGAGAGCAACCTCGTGTCCGAGCTGCCCGACCCGGAACAAACCGCGCTCGCGCAGCTCAAAGAGCTCGTCGCCGCCGCGCTCGCCAACGGGGAGTTCGACCTGCCCCCGCCGCCGCCGCCCAAGGAGGAACCCAAGAAGGAGGAGCCGGTCAAGGAGGAGGCGAAGGAGGAGCCTAAGGCTGAGGCGGCGGCCGACGAGGAGCCAGCCAAGGAGGAGCCCAAGACTGAGGAGGCCAAGACGGAGGTGGCGGTCGAAGCTGCTGCCGAGGAGGTCAAGGCCGATGCTCCCGCGCCAGAGGAGCCGAAGGCTGAGGCTGCCCCAGTGGAGGAGCCCAAGGCCGAGGAGCCTGCTAAGGAGGAACCGAAGGCGGAGGCGGCCGCCGAGGAGCCCAAGGCCGAGGCGGCGGCCGAGGAGGCCAAACCATCCGAGCCGGAGCCGGAGGAGAAGACGGTCGTGGTCGTGGTGACCGAGGAGGAAGACACCACGACGGTGGAAGCCATCGAGGAGACCGTAGTCCCCGCCGCGTCTGAGCCAGCCGCTGCCACCGAGACGGAGGACGCGCCGGCGCCAGCGGCCGAGCCGAAGGAGGAGCTCATCTGGGGCGTGCCGCTGGTTGGCGACGACGAGCGCACAGACACGGTGCTCCTCAAGTTCCTCCGCGCGCGCGAGTTCAAGGTGAAGGAGGCTATGGCGATGCTCAAGTCGGCGGTGCTGTGGCGCAAGCGCTTCGGCATCGACGAGCTCCTTGGCGCCGACCTCGGCCTGCCGGAGCTGGAGAATGTGGTGTTCTACCGCGGCGCCGACCGCGAGGGCCACCCTGTCTGCTACAACGTCTACGGCGAGTTCCAGGACAAGGAGCTCTACGAGAAGGCCTTCGGCGACGAGGAGAAGCGGGAGCGCTTCCTCAAGTGGCGCATCCAGCTCCTCGAGCGCGGCATCCGGGAGCAGCTCGACTTCTCTCCCAGCGGCATCTGCTCCATGGTGCAGGTCACCGACCTCAAGAACTCGCCGCCCATGCTCGGCAAGCACCGCGCCGTCACCCGCCAGGCCCTCGCCCTGCTCCAGGACAACTACCCCGAGTTCGTCGCCAAGAAGGTACAACCTCTCTTCTTTTGCATTGATCGAATCTAGAACCAAGTCCAAAATACGAATCTTCTCCTAGAATTCTAATCCGTAATCAGCTAAGAAACTGAAGATTTCCCTGCCTCTAATTCTAATTCCTGTGCTTGTTTCTGCCTGTAATTCTAAAAATGGGATCTTTCATTCTCCGTTCCCGTCATGCTCCTTTCTGCCTAGTAAAGTTCAGTAATCTAGCGCCATAACTACATATGGCGGTGCAAGCAAAGCTGGGATCATTTTCACCCCCTTCCTGTTTCCCACTTTTACACACTGCTGCTTGCCTGCTTGCCAGTCTTGTGTGGGATAACTGCTTTTCCCCCACATGCTTCTTGCCACAAAATGGCATTCAGATACTTCTGCTGGCTGCTGCGAGGCTACTGTGATTCAGCTATGCCACTCGGGTGTTGGATAATCTTCTGTGTGGGGAAAATTTGATTTGGTCGGATCATTGATCCATTGCAGGTGTTCATCAATGTGCCGTGGTGGTACCTTGCAGCAAACAAGGTGATGAGCCCATTCCTGACTCAGCGCACCAAGAGCAAGATTGTCTTCTGCAGCCCTGGCAAGTCCGCGGAGACCCTCTTCAGGTTTGCAGTCTTGAATCCTTGTATGAATCAATGTTTGTTGAGACCATACATTCAGAATTGCATCCTCACATATCGCTCCCCGCATCTAATTTTACAGATACATTGCCCCGGAGCAAGTGCCTGTCCAATTCGGCGGCCTCTACAAAGAGGATGACACCGAGTTCTCGACCTCTGATGCTGTCACTGAGCTCACTGTCAAACCATCCTCCAAAGAAACCATTGAGATCCCAGCCACCGAGGTTTGATGACTGCTTCTGAATTCTGAATTTCCTGTAAATCGCACATTGCCAATTTGCCAATGAACTAAATGCTATATCATGCACTGTCTTTGTAGAACTCCACGGTCGTGTGGGAGCTCCGGGTGCTGGGATGGGAGGTGAGCTACGGCGCCGAATTCACCCCGGACGCAGAGGGCGGCTACACGGTGATCGTGCAGAAGACGAGGAAGGTCCCCGCCCACGAGGAGCCGATCATGAAGGGGAGCTTCAAGGTGAGCGAGCCCGGCAAGGTGGTGCTGACGGTGAACAACCCGGCGTCAAAGAAGAAGAAGCTGCTGTACCGGTTCAAGGTGAAGAGCACCGCGGAATCCGCCTGAGCCCCGGGAGGAGGGTGGATGACGCGCTACTACCCATTGATTTGATGATCGCCAGCCAGGGTCCACAGGTCCATACCGCCGCCATCTGAACATGTTGCTTGATAGGAGAGAGGACAAATAAGAGTTTATTGTTTCTAGGCCCGTTTTGTGCCCCGGTTCTTTGATTATTTGTTGGCTTGCTGTTCTTTTTTTTTGGGGGGGGTCGCATTTGTATGTGCTTTACTTGAAAAACCAAACTAAAGTGAGCTTTGTTCCTTCTTCTTATGAGATAGCGATGTTTTTCTTCTTCCTCCTGAGGTCTGGAGAGAGGGGAGGGGGTGTCGCTGTGGTAGGGGAGAGGTGTGAAGGAATGAACAGTTGCTGCTCTGTACTGTACATCTGTCTGTACATTTTGGTTTTATAGAAGGCAAGCATGCCGTGTTTGTCCTCTCTGTCGCTGCCGGCGCCATGTTACTCTCCAACACCCCTCCATGTTCTTCCGCTGATTCCATTTTGTCGCTGCCCCTGGTGCTCCGCATTTGGCCGTCGATCGTTGGCGACGAGTCTTGATCACTGATGCTGCTGCTCCTAATCAGGCCAAAGAAAACATATACCATTTGCAAGGCAGAAAGACTGCCGCGGGCATCTTCCAGAGTGTGCTTACGCCGCTAATGATGGGCTTGGTGGGACATGACGCTACTAGTTGATGCTAGGCTGCGATTTCTCCAATCACTCAACGAAAAGCGTGGAGCCAAAGACCAAACAAAAGCACAGCACAGGACAGGACAGCAAAGCAAGCTGTAGTTTTTGACGGGTGGATGGATTTGTAACAGCTAGCCAGAAAGAGGAGAATGGAATGTTGTGACGATCACCCCGCTAGGATTTGCCTTGCCGTTTGCGTTTGACCACGCCGCCGACCCGACCCGACCCGGGGCCATAAAAACCAAAAGGAGGCGCCGCGCTCATGATGGCTGTCCAGCGCGGCCACGATGCCATGATGCCCCGCGACCCGTACCCGCACCGCACGAATAATCGAGGAGCCACAGGGGAGGAGGGTCCGGGGGACAACCTGTGCGTTGCTCCGTCTTTATCCCAAGAGGCCTCGCCATTTTTGGCTTAAAAAAAAACTCTGAAAGAAATCGGATGCTCGTCCGTTAGCTTAAGAGGGGAGGGGTGAATTAGGCAACTTAAAAACTTAACCTATGGCTTCACTAATTTTACACAAAGATAAACTGGAACATACTATCTATATGTGCAACTAAGGTTGTTTTAGTCTGAGACTCCCATCCCAAACCAACGTTTGCAACCTATAGCCAATCCTAGCATGATACTACTGAAAGTAAAGGCAAGCAAAGATTGCAAAAGAGTAAATGCGGAAACGTAAAGGGGATAAGCAAACTCTTGACACGTGATTTATCCCGTGGTATCGGTAGTGTAAGTGCAATCAAGCCCTATGAGGGTTTTGGTGATGTTGACCACACAATTAAAGAGCTAATGAGCTTTTGAGACTGTTGTGCAGCATAGAGTTATTTTTACAGGTGCAAAAGAAAGAATGGAGACCCCTCAACTGAATGAAGAAGGGTACCTATGCTACTTAGAGGAGTTTATTTATTTTATCTTCTGAATTTGAGTATAGGACAATCCGTACTATCAAGAGGGATACTAATGGTAAGTTAGGGTGGTTTCAAGTGCTCACAGTCTATCTTCCTTAAACCCTAATCCTCACCCAAAGGGAAGAGACCTGCTGTTGTTTTGCCTCTGCTATTTGTTGTTCGGAGGTTCCGAGTTTTTCCTCGGAGGTTCCGACCGTACGGGCTACAGTCAGCAGAGATTTTCAAAGGTCGGAAGTTCCGAGATTTTTCTCGGAGGTTCCGAACTCTGGAATATAGCCGTTACTGTTCTGGATCTGGGGGTATTTATACCCCTTGGTCCCCCAACGGTTATCTTCTTCTTCCCCTGCACAGTACGCCGTTCTAACCTCATTCTCTCACCATGCATTCACTCCTAACCTACTCTCTTCCAAATCCTTGCCTAGCATTGATTGAGAGTGGATTCTTGAAGTGAGTTAGTGAGCAAATCTTTCTCTCCTTTGAACTTGAGCACTTGGAAGAACCCTAGCAAGCTTGGTGGATCTATTACTCTTGGAGCCTTGCTCCTAGACGGATAGAGGTTCTTGGAAGCTCTCCAACCCGATTTGTGGAAGCTCCAAGGTGTTTGTATTACCCTTTGTGATTCTAGTGGAAAGCCTCCACCTATTACCTAAAGTGATAGGTGTGAGAGAGGAGTAGACCTTTGTGGTCCCTAGCCTTTGTGGCTTCCTCAACAACGTGGACGTAAGCAAGCCTTTGTGGCGAGCTGAACCACGGGATAAATCTTTGTCTCGTGCGTGCTCTTGTTTACTTACTTGTTCATGTTTGCTCTTGACTAGATCTATTAGGGTTTGCTCCCGATCTATGTTGTGGTACCTTCCTAGCATGTTCCTTGCTTAGAAATCTTCTTACTAAGTCCTAAGTACCTCCTAGAATTTAGTAGATCGGGTTTTCATCAAGTTATTTGCAGCTTAAGTCATTTGTGCTCTGTTCTAATAGTGGCCGGAAGTTCTGAGTTTATTCTCGGAGGCTGCCTCGTTCGGAGGTTCCGAGAATAATCTCGGAGGTTCCGGAGTCTGACAGTGTTTTCGCAGAAAAAGTTTAAATTTTGTGTGCAGGCCTATTCACCTCCCCTATAGGCCATATTGCCTCGATCCTTTCAATTGGTATCAGAGCAGGTTATCCTTGCAAACACCTAACCGTGTGAGGATATGGCAAGTGGATATGACAAGATAGAGGAGGAGGAGTTTGAGGACTTGCCAAGTGACATTGAAGGTGATGCCTCGGAAGTAGGGAACACCTCAGCCCAAGAAAAATTTGACAAGATGAAGAAGGCTGTCAAAGAAAGCTCCAAGGACAACGGCAAGAAAAGCAAGAAAGAGGACAAGAAGAAAGAGAAAGAAGAGGAAAAGAAGAAAGAGGACAGCAAGCAAGAAAAGAAGAAAAAGGGGAAGAAAGAAGAAAAGAAGAGAAGAAAGAGAACACCTTCACCTTCTCCATCACCATCCTCATCATCCTCATCGTCATCTCCATCTAGTGAGAATGGAGATGGGGATGACGAGTACTGCGGCACAAGAATTCCAAAGAGAACACTCAAACCCAAGCCAAAGCCCAAGGCCAAGTCTAAGAATGACTATATAAGCGTATCATTTAACTATGATTCCTTGGAAACAAAAATCTAAGGATGATATCACTATACCCGTTGGCAAGGTACCCCAATTTGATGGGACTAACTTCGCCAAATGGAAGCATATGATGAAAGCTTATCTAACCGGTTTGAGTTTGGAGTTGTGGAACATTGTTTGTGTAGATTTTGATGACCCCGAAGACTTTGGAAACCTCACTCCACGTGATCGTCGCAACATCAAAAGGAATGCTCAAGCTACAAGCATACTCCTTAGTGCTTTGAGTGCCCAAGAGTACAACCGGGTTAATGGGCTAGAGATTGCCAAAGAAATTTGGGACACCCTCCTTATTGCTCATGAGGGTGTTGACAAAGTGAAGAAGTCCAAGATCAACATTTTGATGGCCGAGCTTAATAGGTTCACTATATTTGATGGAGAAGGGCCAAAAGAGATGTTTGATAGATTAATGGTCATAGTTGGAAAGATACGTGGTTTAGGTGGTGATGAGTTGGATGATCACTATGTTGTGAAGGTGATGTTGGAGGCCTTTGCTCCAAGGAATCCTACTCTAGTCACATTGATTAGAGAGAAGAAGAGATTTGAAGAGTTCTCTCCAAATGATGTTCTTGGGAGAATTCTTACTCATGAGCTAATGGACAAGGAAATTCAACATAGAAAGAAAATTGGCGAGCTAGAGGCCAAGTTGAACAACTTGAAGGTCAAAGAGGTTGCTCTCCATTCCAACAAGACAAGCAAGCCTACTTCTTCATCCAAGCACTCTACTCCATCCAAGCCCATCAAGTCAAAATCCAAGAAAGTGGAAGTAGAGAGCTCCACAAGTGACTCAAGTGAAGATGAAGATGAAGGCACTCATGTTGAGATTGGGGATATGGCCTTATTCATGAAGACATACAAGAGAGGATTAAAGAAGCAAGGGTACAAGTTTGCCAAGAGGAAGTTTCCCAACAAGAAGAAGAGAACTTGTTACAATTGTGGAAGCACCGAGCACTTTATTGCGGATTGCCCTAATGAGAAAAGAGAAAATAGGAATGACAAGGGCAAGGGAAACTACAAGAAAGACCAAAAGCCACATTACAAGAGAAGACACTATGGTGGAGAGGCTCATATTGGTCATGAATGGAATTCCGGAGATGAAAGCTCTAGTGAAGAGGAAGGGAAGAAAATTGCAACCGTAGCTATCAAGAAGCTTCCTACTACCTCAAGGTTGTTCAACAACTTAATCGATGATGAAGAGAGCACATCCATTCATTATCTCATGGCCAAGGGCGAGAAGGTAAAAACTAACTCAAAACCCTCTCCTCAACCTAGTGATGAGTCTGTAGCGATCTAGGCCCTTTCGCACCTTTGGTAAGGGTGTGTTTCGGTGATAAATGACAACCATATGCTTGTGACTAACCTTTGTTTTGAAGCGGATTTCTATTTGGGTTATTGTCACGAGTATTGAATGGAATGAGACCCCTCAATTTGAATTTATGGGCTCAATTTGGTCGAAGACTGCAAGGCTAAGGACTTTGTTAGTTCCAAGTGTCGCAAAGGAGATGAAGGACACTTGGATTACTAGTTGGTAGTTTCGACCGTACTATTAAGAGGGGTTCATACACTAGTAGCTTGACCATGCACTCAAAATCCCTAATTTATGCAACCTCATGTTCCTTGGATCCTATCTAGCTCAGAGAGTTCATGGAAGCAAGGTTGAAGCAAAAGAATCGACGGAAAACTCAAAGGCGCTGAATTGGATGAGTTGAAATCAACTTCATAGCGTCGGATCCGACACCCAACATTTAACACGCGTCGGATGAGTTCGCGACCAAGTGGTTCAAAACGGACCGTCGGATGAACCGACGGTACAGGAATCGGTTCATCCGACGCCTTAGGGTTTGGCTATAGTTCTGGTCAAGGGTCTGGGCTCAAGCATCGGACGATCCGACGCCTTGACCATCGATTCATCCGACGGTTGTATTTAAATTCAACAGAGACACGCCAAGACTTCTGCTTCAGCACCGGATGATCCGACGCTTGGATGGTGTTCACAGCGGTTCATCTGACGGTTTGTTTCAAATCATACAGTACCGCCCCGAGTGGGGTGCCTTCAGCACCGGATGATCCGACGGTGTGTCGGTGTATAGCGTCGGTGTATTGTCTGGGTTTCAAGGTTCAACGGCTATATTGGGCGGCGTGAGTGACCGGATGATCCGACGCTTAGCGGGGGGGGCACCATCGGTTCATCCGACGGTACAACTTATTCGGGGGACTTTTCCAACGGCTAGCCACCTTTGCTAGGCCTATATATAAGCCCCCCTACCTCTCTAGAGCTGCCTTTGCCACTGCGAAGATCTCTCTGACCTAGGAGAGAAGGAGAGTGTGTTCTTGCTTATTGGGATTTCTCTTCCTCTTCATTGAGGTGTTCTTTCTTAGTGAGCAAGAGTTTCAAGGTTCATCCATGGCTTAGCCGAGTGCTCAGGTCAAGTGAAGGTTTGCGGGCTTGTTACTCTTGGAGTTTGACGGCTCCTAGACGGTCTAGGTGACTTGGGGGTTCTTGGTGAGCTCTTGGAGATTGTGGGAGCCTCAAGACAAGCTTGGTGTACACGGTTCGAGACCCACCGTTCCGGAGATGGAGAATGGGTACTCTTAGTGAGCACTTGTGTCTTAGTGACTCAAGGGGGAGCGATACTCTAAGTGAGTGCTCCAACGTGGACTAGGGGGAAGCGTCAACTTCTCGATACCACGGGAAAAAATCCGATTGCCTCTTGTCCATCTTATTTACTTCTAGTATTACTTTCAGGATCTCAATTCCGCTCTCAAGTTTCTTTGTCTTTGTTCTAGCTTGTTTCTCTTGTGTGCTTCATATCTTGCCTAGGTTGTCATATAGCCTCCTAGTGTGATATTTGCTAAGGAAACTTGTGTTAGTGTGCTCTAGAAGTAGGAAAGAACCTTTTTAGTATGGGCAACACTAGTTGATAGGTTAAGGATTTCGTTTTTCCATTAGAGCTTGAAAACAAGTCCCATATTCAACCCCCCTTCTATGTGACTAGATCCTACAAGTGGTATCAGAGCTAGGCTCCCTTTTGCTTGGCTTAACCGCTAGGGAGATGGGGAAGGGAAGCGGCAATGGCCCCCCAAGGTTGGCGGGGAAGCGCTTCACCTTTTGGGCTCATAGAATGGCTATCTATCTTCAAGCTCAACATCATGATGCGTGGCGCACTACCATGTATCTGTTGCCTTCGGTTCCCACCGAGAGTGAGGCTAAGTGGAATGCACGTGCTAGGAATCACATCTTTGAGGCGCTAGATGAGGAGTTGTTTGATCGGGTCTTTGCTAAGCCCACCGCCCATGAGGTGTGGATGGAACTCAAAGAAATCCATGTGGGTAACAAAAAGATCCGTGAGGAAAAATATGAGTTGCTCAAGGTGGAACTCAATGAGTTCAAAATGAAAGATGATGAGGGGGTAGAGCAAATGTATTCTAGGATGGGGGTGCTTATTCAAAGTATCAATGCTCTCGATGTTGCTAACCTTTCCGAGCAGGAAATCATCCGGAAAATCCTTCAAACGCTTCCCAAGCCAAAATACAACATCGTCAAGGCACTTCTCTTTGATAAGGACTTCACCACCCTCACCATCACCGAGGTTGTGAGCAAGATCCGCTCCCACGAGATGTTCATGATGGAAGACATGGAATCATCTACCTCACACTCAAGCGCCAAGAAAGATCTTGCACTCAAAGGCTAGTGAAAAGGGGAAGTCCAAGAAGATCAAGGAAAAAGCTCCTTCTTCCTCAAGTGAAAGTGATGATCCAAGTGACTCAAGTGACGCGGAGAGCGATGATGCTAAGCTTGCTCTTCTCATGAGGAAGACCACAAGAATGCTCTCCAAGATTGGCAAGAAGGGCTACAACTATGATCCTAAGAAGCAAAAGTTCCGGTCATCAAGAAGAAGTGGTGAGGGAAGCAATCGGAAGTGCTACAATTGTGGTAGCTATGATCATCTCTCATATGATTGCCCCAAGCCCGACAAGAGAGTGTCAAACTCAAGCAAGAAGAATGATGAAGATGACAAGGATGCCAAGTACTACAAGAAGAACTCATCCAAGAAAAAGTCATCAACCAAGCCCTACCACAAGAAGAAGGGTGAACATCGTTCTCTCTTGGTCAATGAATGGGTGACCGGGGGTGAGACTTCAAGTGAGTCAAGTGAAAGTGAAGAGGACAAGAACAAGAAGATCGCCGGCATTGCTATCATGGATGATGAGCCTCCACTTCCACCTCCACCTCCACCTATGTGCTTCATGGAAAAGCACTCCAAGGTGAGCGATAGTGATAGTAGTGGATCTTCTAGTGATGATGATCTCTCACCTCTTGCTCTTAAAGATCTTCTTGATGAATACACCTCCATGATAAAGAAACAAAAGAGTAAGCTCAAAGCTCTTGATGAGACTCATGAGAAACTTAAGCTTTCATATGATGAGTTACTTGTAAAGCACGATGACCTTAGCAAAGAGCATGATACTTTGGTAGTGTCTAACAAGTCACTTAGAGATGACCACAACAAGTTACTTGATAAGCACAATGAGCTAATCGTCAAGCATGACGACATAACCGTGTTTAACAAGTCTCTTGAGTCAAATCATATGAAGCTCAAGAAAGAACATGTGCTCTTAGAGATGAAATATCAAAAGCTTGAGCTTGTTAGTGAGGACATTGATTCTAGTGGGCATGCAAATGCTAGAGAAGTCACTAAAGTCAATGCCTCCACCTCATGTGATGATCTAATTGAAAAACCTAAGGTCTTGCTTAATGTTGAAAATATTGCATCTTCCTCCAAGACTAACCATGATAGGGTGAAAGCTCTTGAAGAAGAAGTGAGAAGTTTAAAGTCTTGTGTAAAGACTTTGGCCAAGGGTGAGGAGTTGCACAAGGAGATCCTCTACTACAATACAAGAGACTATGGGACAAAGGGGCTTGGTGCTTTCCCTAATTCCATCAAGGAAACTCCTAGATCAAAGGAGCTATATGGGTGTTTCATCAATGAAGTTGGATCTTATTGTCAACATTGCAAGGTCACCGGTCATCACACAAGGTAGTGCCCAACACCTACTCGCCCCTTGCCCACCTTGCCTAGCAACTACAAGTCCATGTACAATGACAACCACTACTTGTTGATGAAGAAGAACAATGGCAAAGTGGCAATCAAGTTCATTGGGGCCAAACCAAAAGTCAAGCCACCTAGAAGCTTATGGATTCCTAAAGCTCTTGTCACTCACATCAAAGGGCCCAAACTAGCTTGGGTTCCTAAATCTCAATGCTAATTTCTTGTGTGTAGGTGAACTACAAGGCCGGAGGAAGTCATTGGATACTTGATAGTGGTTGCACTCAACACATGACCGGCCAAGTAAAAATGTTCACCTCACCAGTGGATGATGCGGGAGATCATGAACAAGTTTCATTTGGTGATAACTCTAAAGGAAGGATCTCCGGATTGGGTGAAATCTCTCTAACTAATGACTTATCCCTTTCCAATGTTCTCTTTGTGGATTCTTGTAGTTATAACTTGCTTTCCATTGCACAATTTTGTGACCTTGGTCTTTCATGCACATTTGATGATGAAGGGGTCACAATTACTAACAAGAAAACTAATGAAGTTGTTTTCAAGGGATTACGCTATGGCAATCTTTATCTTGTAGATTTTACATCCCGTGAAGCAAACTTAACTACTTGCCTCGTCTCCACTACATCCAAGGGTTGGCTATGGCATCGTCGCATTGCACACATAGGCATGAGCCAACTCAAGAAAGCTTTCAAGAAAGGCATGGTCCTTGGTGTGAAGGATGTTACGTTCGAGAAGGACAAGTTGTGTAGTGCATGTCAAGCCGGCAAGCAAGTTGCAAGTCATCATCCCATGAAGGCTTATGTATCTACCACAAGACCATTGGAGCTCATTCACATGGACCTCTTCGGACCAACTACATACAAGAGTCTTGGTGGTAATCTCTATTGTCTTGTCATTGTTGATGATTTCTCACGCTATACTTGGACTTTCTTTTTGGAGGACAAGGGCAAGACATTTGACATCTTCAAGAAGTTCGCTACTAGAGCCCAAAATGAATTTGGTTCATCCATGGTGAAGATAAGGAGTGACAATGGGTCGGAATTCCGCAACACCAAGGTGGAAGAGTATTGTGATGGTGAAGGCATCAAGCATGAATTTTCCTCAACCTATACACCCCAACAAAATGGTGTGGTTGAGAGGAAGAACAAGACACTCATCACTCTTGCTAGAGCTATGTTTGATGACTATGGAGTCTCGCAAAGGTTTTGGGCGGAAGCTATCAACACGGCATGTCATGCTTCAAATAGAGTGTATCTCCACCAACTCATGATGAAGACACCATACGAGCTACTCATTGGGAGAAAGCCCAACATCTCTTACTTAGGGTGTTTGGTTGTAAGTGTTTCACTTTCAAGAAGAAGAAGCATCTAGGGAAGTTTGAGAGTAGAGTGGATGAGGGCATATTTGTTGGCTATGCATCTAACTCCAAAGCATATAGAGTATTCAATAACTCTACTAGAGTGATTGAAGAAACATGTGATGTGGAGTTTGATGAATCTAATGGCTCCCAAGGAGATGGTTTTTGTTGTGATGATGTAGGAAAAGAACCTCTTCGAGAAGCAATGAAGAAGATGGCCATTGGTGACATCAAGCCAAGGGAGGATGATGACCCTCACTCCATTCTTGAAGACTCATCCTCCGATGATGATAATGATAATGATCCACCAAGGCATCCACCTACATCACCCACAAGACAATATAGTCCATCTTCCTCACAAGAACCACCTCCTATCTCACAAGACACACAAGATCATGTAGAGGACATGGGCGAAGTACAATCTCATGATTATCCCACCTCTACAATGTTTGGAAGACGCACAAGGACTTCAACAAATCATCCAATTGATCTTGTGTTGGGTGATCCGCAAGGGGGTACAAGGACTCGCCGCAAGCAATATGCCTCATTTTGCAAACATCATGCTTTTTTATCTTTTGTAGAACCCACAACTATAGATGAAGCTCTTGGGGAAGCGGATTGGATCTTGGCTATGCAAGATGAGCTCAACAACTTCACAAGAAATCAAGTGTGGGAGTTGGTCGAGCGCCCCAAGAATAAGAATGTGATTGGCACCAAGTGGGTCTACCGGAACAAGCAAGATGAACATGGCATTGTGGTGAAGAGCAAGGCAAGACTTGTCGCCAAAGGGTACTCTCAAGTAGAAGGCTTGGACTATGGAGAGACCTTCGCTCCGGTGGCACACCTTGAAGCTATCCGTATCCTCCTTGCATATGCATCTAGTCATAAAATGAAATTATTTCAAATGGATGTAAAGAGTGATTTCTTGAATGGCTTCATCAATGAAGAAGTCTATGTGGAGCAACCTCCCGGTTTTGAAGATATTACATATCCTAACCATGTCTATAGGTTGCACAAGGCATTGTATGGACTCAAGCAAGCTCCTAGGGCATGGTATGAGAGGCTCCAGGATTTTCTCATTGAAGCCGGATTCAAGATTGGTAGAGTGGACAACACTCTTTTCACAAAGATAATCAACAAAGAACCCTTCATTTGTCAAATTTATGTTGATGATATTATCTTTGGCTCTACTAATCTCAAAGTGTGCAAGGATTTTAGTGAACTCATGACTAGGGAATTCGAGATGTCAATGATCGGAGAGCTCAACTTCTTCCTTAGGTTTCAAATCAAGCAATTGAAGGAAGGGACTTTCATTCATCAAGAGAAGTACACTGATGATATTCTCAAGAAGTTCAAGATGGATGATTGTAAGCCGATCAAGACCCCAATGCCTACTAATGGACATCTCGACCTAGATGAGGGAGGTAAATCGGTTGACCAAAAGCTTTACCGTTCTATGATTGGTTCTCTTCTTTATCTTACCGCATCTAGGCCCGATATCTTGTTTAGTGTCTGTATGTGTGCTCAGTTTCAAGCCAACCCTAAAGAATCTCACCTAAGTGCTTTAAAAAGGATCCTTAGATATTTAAAATACACACCTAGCATTGGCTTGTGGTACCCCCATGGTGCTTGTTTTGAGCTCTTGGGTTATTCGGATTCGGACTTTGCCGGATGTCGAGTAGACCGTAAGAGTACTTCGGGTGGGTGCCATTTGCTAGGTCGCTCTTTGGTTGCTTGGTCCTCTAAGAAGCAAAACTCCGTGGCCTTATCCACCGTGGAGGTGGAATACATTTCTGCGGGGGCTTGTTGTGCTCAAATCCTCTATATGAAGCAAAGCCTCTTGGATTATGGTGTGGTTCTAGATAGGGTTCCCCTCCTTTGTGACAATGAGAGTGCCATAAAAATTGCTAAAAACCCGGTTCAACACTCTCGCAGCAAGCACATTGATATCCGTCATCACTTCTTGCGCGACCACGTTGCTAAAGGGGACATTGTCCTTTGTGGTGTTCGCTCCGAGGAGCAATTAGCAGATATAATCACCAAGCCTCTTGATGAAAACACCTTTTGTAGGCTTCGTAGTGAATTAAATGTGCTTGATGCGTCCAACATCATGTAATGCTTGTCATATAGTTTGCATTTGCATATGTACATGATTAGGGGCTTGTCTAACCTTGATGAGATAGTGATGAGTATGGGTTTTGCTTGAGCCGGAGGTTCTCTTGTTTCGCTCAAGGCATGAAGAAAGGCTCATCATGAATAAGCTCATCAAGGCTTCAAACTTGGCAAGATAGTTTACCTTCTCGCTTTGCATTTATGCTTGTCATGTAGATGCACTCATGTTTATCTTCATGCATTTGTCCTTGCATAGCATTGCGTGAGAGAAGTCACAAAGGAAACTCACACTATGAGAAAGTTGCTTAGCGTTCAATGCAAATCAACAACTCTTAAGGTGTGATGAGACAAATGTTTGTGCTTAATGCCTATTGAGTTAAGTCCTAATGAGCTTATGGTGTCAATCTCTAAGTTCAAAGGCAATTAACTCATACATTCCCTTTTTGGAGCTCCCTCCCTCCTTTGGTTCCTATTTTGCCTATTTTTACCTATGGTTTATCCCTTTTTAGGGAGCTAATTGTGTACTATAAGTATTTTGTAAAGGAGTGCTTGAGGGGCGAGGTTGTCACTCAGGATTGATCCAAAGATGTGCTTGTGTTGGCTTGTGTGTGACATTCGACGGATCAAAAATGAGGAATAGTTCAACAAAATCAAATTGTCACCGTCGAATGAACCGACACACTGTAGGTTCCGGTGTCAGAACATCCGGTGAAGGGGTCTGGGCGCTCAGTTGCTTACTGTTAGCAAATTTCGCATCGTCGGATGAACCGACGCTTCGCGTCTTTTGACCATCGGTTCATCCGAGGCTGAAGAAATTTGCCCTTCTTCCCAGACTCCCGCGCAACTGCTCCGACGCGTTATAAAAATAGGTCGTCGGATCATCCGATGCCTTGTTTCACACGGGAGCTCAGTTGCACCGACGGTTCGACCGACGCTCGTATTTTTGCACCGTCGGTTCATCCGACGCTATACAAAAGCGTGGGTCCCACCCGTCATAACGGTTCGACGCCGTCTTCTTCGTTCTAACCCTAAATCATCCCGCCGCCCGCGCCCGAGCCCAAATCGTCCCGCCGCCGCCGTCTAGCTCACCTCCGGCGACCTCCTCGCGTCGCGCGCGCCCGTGCCTCCTCCACCGGCCCCTCGGTGCCGCCGCCGGCCGCCGCGCCTATCCACCGTGCCAAATCTCGCGCGCCGCCGCCGCACCCAGCTAAGGTTTGTGCCGCGCCGCCGTTTCCGGCCATCCGCCGCTGCGGGATCTCACCGGCGAGCACCTAGGGCGAGCGCTAGGCCCTTTTCCTCTACCACAGCAAGCATCTCGTCGATCCTCTGCGCTGTGGTGAGAATTTCACCATTCCCCTCCTCACCTGCACTGTTCTAGGGCATTTTGCACCTGTTTGCACTGTTCCATATACAATAAGGGTTGAATTGGTGCTAATTCATGCTCTAGATAGCATTGTGGTCATGAGTAATCATTGAACTAACTTTTTGTGCCCACAATTCATGCAATTCTTCCATATCCTTCATTGTCTAGAGCGTCTAGGGCTTAATCTCTCTCAATTATCCACACTCATTTGCACATCCTGTCCACCTGAGGATCAACTAGCCTTTCATCTTTTTTGTGGCAGCTAACTTCTCCTAGAATTTTCAGAATTAGGCTCATATCTGCTCATATGCTATGCTTCAGGACCCTTACCTCTAGTTACTTATCTCGTTTATTCGTCTCTAGCCATTCTATAATCATCTACCATTTTCTCTCACAGATGGCAGGCGATAAGCGGAAGGGTAAGGCGGTTGCTGAGCCGAAGAAGAAGAAGACCAAGCAGCAGAAGGAGTGGGAGAGAGTGCTCGCAGTGCCAGACACACAGGGGCAGCCTCAGAGGGGCATTCGTATTTCACAGGGCACACGGAGTCAGGGGGAGCGACCCCGGGGGTGAGCGGCGGCGGCGGGCGGAGCGGCGGACTCGGCGGCGAGCGGCGGCCACGTCGGTCAGGCAGAGGGCACCAGACCACAGAGCAGTCAGAGACACCACCCTCCGACCGGCCGTGTCCGAACCTCGGACACGCGGTGGTCACACACAGCCACGGCCGACACCGCGGCGAGAGGAGAGCTGCAGCGAGAGGGAGCTCATAGAGAGAGAGAGCAAGGCTCTAGACCCCCAGCTCCCCAGAGGTCCACGAGCGAGAGGCTTTTGGAGTTTATCTCCGTGACCTCCGTCACTTGCCGGGGCCGAAGATCCGGCGGTTGAGGAGCGTGCCAGAGGACCGGTGGTTCCCCAAGGCCGAGAGAAGTGTGACCCCCGGTTACGGGACGATTCTCCGGGGAGAGCTTCTACGCCTCCTACACTCACGAGAGGGTCTCGGCTCGGCCCAAGACCGTATGCTACAGTTCACAGCTTTGAGGGCAGCTGCAGCTGGAGAGGCGATACTCCCCTTCTTCGACTACCAGCGGGGACTGGTGGACTTAGTGACTCAGAGGTCACGTTACGTCCCCGACTGGGTGAGAGTTTTCTATGCCTCTGTCTACGTTGACGCTGACCAGGTCGCCATCAGGTTTATGTTCATGGGTCAGCAGCAGCGGCTCACTCGAGAGGGGATAGCAGAGCTACTTCAGGTGTATCTCCACGACGACTCTATCCACTACCTGGCGTACCCCGACGTCGAGCCTCCTCGTCGTGCACACTCACCAGTTCTACCCTCTGACGAGGAGATCAGCTTTCTGTTCCAGCCACCGTTCCTCCCCGGTACACCCAGGACACCTGACCGTCTGATCCGTGAGGTGTACGTCGTTCACTATGCTCTCAGGAGGTCTGTGCTATATAGGATGGGGAACGCAGAGTCCTTGACAGGGGTACAGCAGTGGCTTCTGATGTACGTGATGGCGAAGCGCCCCTTTGACCTCGTGGATATCATGCTAGCTGAGATCGGGGATGCTATTATGGATGGCATGGGGATGACACGACAGCAGCCCTTCGCTCACTGGATTAGTTGGCTGTTGTCCCGGCTCGAGGCTCAGAGGTATGTTGGGATGCTTGAGGCATCGAAGTTCGTGTTCCCAACCTACCAGCCTCCGATGCTAGGTGACAGGAGGAGAGGCCCGAGAGGCATGAGGAGAGCCGAGGAGACACTGCAGGCTCGGGCAACAGCAGAGGAAGCTATGGACGAGGCAGCACGACAGGATGCCACCCTTGCTGCAGCCGAGGCACCTCTCCCGCAGTACTTCGCCACTGACGATGAGTCCTCCAGTGACGACGAGGACTTCGCACCTGCTCCCGAGACAGAGCCAGTTTTCAGAGTTCGTCGGTCCCACGACGACGAGGCAGGAGGCTCCACTTTGCCAGGCCAGCGAGAGGCTGAGTCACCAGTTCCCACGATCACAGCCGCTCAGGTGACCCAGCCAGACCAGATCACTTCACTGCTCACGGCTATGGCTGCTCAGACTCAGGCGACCCTCCGGGTACAACGGCGGATGCGGACTCGGTTCCGGCGGTACCGGGGAGTCGCAGCGGGTGATCCTCGAGGGGATCCGACGGTAGCGAGGAGGCTCGGAGGGCGGCGGATGCTACAACACCGGATGTTGACTTCGCGGATGTTCACCTTCATGTCCGTTTGCCTTGGTCGGCTCTTCCGGTAGTCGGGTCTTCGCCCACCTCGGCCACCTACCCACTGCCGAGCTTCGGGCCGACCCGACGCCTCCTCTTCCTCCGGCGGGCGGGTTCGTGAACGTTCCCCCGGCGACTTTCCCACGGTCACCACTACTTCGGATAGGGGCGTTCGAGGTACCTCGACGACGACACCACGGCCGCGGTCACCTCCTCCTTCCCCGGCTCGGCTACGGATGACCCCGCCTACGACGTCACGGCCCGGTGTCTCCGCTTACCACAGGAGCACTCGTCTTCGAGACACCAGCTCGCACCACTCTGCCCAGCCCACCGGCGTCTACACCACTTCCGACGTTCACTACGCCGAGGACAGAGGGTTTGGGACAAGAGGACCACTACCTTCGAGCGATCACGGAGCACATCTCAGCAGCGCTTGCCTCCGACACCGTTCCTCCTGCTCCCGAGGCTACTATAGCTCCCGCGTCCACTCTGACTCTGACTTCAGGCGCCGGGACGACTACAGCTCCTCCAGCACGACCTCCTCTGGCTCCGGGCTCTACCTCTCCAGCTTGGTCTCTTCTCTGCGAGGAGGACGACGACGACGACGCTTCCGGCTTCTCTGTGCGACCTTCGCGAGTCATCTCCACTTCGCCACCGGATCCTTCCTCTCCACCTCAGGCTTAGTCTCCTTTTTGGTGCTTGTTGCCAAAGGGGGAGATAGATAGGGGGAGTAGAGATAGGGGGAGATAGGGGAGAGTGCAGGTTTTGGAGTTTTTGTAGCCTCTCTCTCGCTTTTGTGGTTTTCCATGATGAGACATGTATTTGGATCTTGTGTATGTCGATGATTTACATGTCTACTCATGCTTGTGTGTTTACTTAATGCATGTGTGTTTATCGCTTATTCTATTTCATGCATTAGAAGTAGTTATATGTTTTTAATTCAAATTTTCATATATCTCTACTCGTGTTGTCATCTATCACCAAAAAGGGGGGAGATTGTAGCGATCTAGGCCCTTTCGCACCTTTGGTAAGGGTGTGTTTCGGTGATAAATGATAACCATATGCTTGAACTAACCTTTGTTTTGAAGCGGATTTCTATTTGGGTTATTGTCACGAGTATTGAATGGTGAGACCCCTCAATTTGAATTTATGGGCTCAATTTGGTCGAAGACTGCAAGGCTAAGGACTTTGTTAGTTCCAAGTGTCGCAAAGGAGATGAAGGACACTTGGATTACTAGTTTGTAGTTTCGACCGTACTATTAAGAGGGGTTCGTACACTAGTAGCTTGACCATGCACTCAAAAGCCCTAATTTATGCACACTCATGTTCCTTGGATCCTATCTAGCTCAGAGAGTTCATGGAAGCAAGGTTGAAGCAAAAGAATCGGCGGAAAACTCAAAGGCGTTGAATTGGATGAGTTTAAATCAACTTCATAGCATCGGATGATCCGACGCCCAACATTTAACACGCGTCGGATGAGTTCTTCAGCCAACTGGTTCAAAACGGACCGTCGGATGAACCGACGGTACAGGCATCGGTTCATCCAACGCCTTAGGGTTTGGCTACAGTTCTGGTCAAGGGTCTGGGCTCAAGCATCGGACGATCCGACGCCTTGACCATCGGTTCATCCGACAATTGCATTTAAATTCAACAGAGACGCGCCAAGACTTCTGCTTCAGCACCGGATGATCCGACACTTGGATGGTGTTCACAGCGGTTCATCCGACGGTTTGTTTCAAATCATACAATACCGCCCCGAGTGGGGTTCCTTCAAAGACGGATGATCCGACGGTGCGTCGGTGTATAGCGTCGGTGTATTGTCCGGGTTTCAAGGTTCAACGGCTATATTGGGCGCCGTGATTTACCGGATGATCCGACGCTTAGCGAGGGGGGCACCATCGGTTCATCCGATGGTACAACTTTTTCGGGGGGACTTTTCCAACGGCTAGCCATCTTTGCTAGGCCTATATATAAGCCCCCCGCCTCTCTAGAGCTGCCTTTGCCACTGCGAAGATCTACTGTGACCTAGGAGAGAAGGAGAGTGTGTTCTTGCTTATTGGAATTTCTCTTCCTCTTCATTGAGGCGTTCTTTCTTAGTGAGCAAGAGTTTCAAGGTGCATCCATGGCTTAGCTGAGTGCTCAAGTCAAGTGAAGGTTTGCGGGCTTGTTACTCTTGGAGTTTGACGGCTCCCAGATGGTCTAGGTGACTTGGGGGTTCTTGGTGAGCTCTTGGAGATTGTGGGAGCCTCAAGACAAGCTTGGTGTACACGGTTCGAGACCCACCGTTCCGGAGATGGAGAACGGGTACTCTTAGTGAGCACTTGTGTCTTAGTGACTCAAGGGGGAGCGATACTCTAAGTGAGTGCTCCAACGTGGACTAGGGGGAAGCGTCAACTTCTCGATACCACGGGAAAAAATCTGATCGCCTCTTGTCCATCTTATTTACTTCTAGCATTACTTCCAGCATCTCAATTCCGCTCTCAAGTTTCTTTGTCTTTGTTCTAGCTTGTTTCGCTTGTGTGCTTCATATCTTGCCTAGGTTGTCATATAGCCTCCTAGTGTGATATTTGCTAAGGAAACTTGTGTTAGTGTGCTCTAGAAGTAGGAAAGAACCTTTTTAGTATGGGCAACACTAGTTGATAGGTTAAGGATTTCGTTTTTCCATTAGAGCTTGAAAACAAGTCCCATATTCAACCCCCCCTTCTATGTGACTAGATCCTACAGAGTCGGAAATGGATTCTAGTGATGATTCTAGTGATGAAGAAGCAAACCAACTTGTTTGTAAAATGGATGAGCAATCTAGAGATTTTATGGCTAAGCTAATAGTAGAACTAGAGAAAAGCCAAGACACTATTATCTCCGATAGAAGTGAGATTGAGGCTTTGCGTTTGGAAGTCAACCAAGCGGAGGGTGTCATAGATACTCTCAAGGAAGACCTTGCTGCCTCTCAAGCTCAATGTAATTCTCTCAAGTTGAGGAATGAAGAGCTTGAGGAGCAATATAGTCTCCTTTGGAGTAGCACCTCACATCCTTCGAAGGTAAAAGGCGACTCTAGTGCTTCTACTAGCAAGGGTTGTGATAGATGTTATCATATTGATATTGAATCCTATGCCACTAATCTTGCTAACATGGAGGCCATGAAGAAAGAGATTGCTAGGTTGAACTCAATCATAGCTAGAGGATGCATGGGTGAAGAAAACAAAAGGGCAAGATTCACCAAGAGGAAAGTGTTAGAGAAAAGCAAGAATCCAGGCTTTGGATATGTTGAAGGTGGCAAGACCAATGAAAGAAAAATCATCAAAGAAAAAGAATGCTTTGAATTCAAGAGCTCTGGATTTCTGTTCTCCAAGACGCCGGAGGTTCCGACCTCCAAGCCCGGAGGTTCCGGAGTCTGGAAGCCTCGAGACACACAGACAGTCAAACTCGGAGGTTCCGAGAAAATTCTCGGAAGTTCTGGGGTCTGTAAAGACAAGACAAAGAAGAAGAGCAAGACTCAGAAGCAGCATGTTTCCAAGGCATCTAACACTTGTATGCAGGTTCAAAATCATCCAATAATGCCTAGAAGAAACTTGAATCCCAACAAGAGCAAGGCCCATGCATCTAGAGACATACCTCCTAGCTATGTGTTGAGACGCAACAATGTTGGTAAGGTTGTTGCCACGTATGTTGGAAATGAGTCCAACATATATGTGAAAAGATCACTATGGGTTCCAAAGGTGTTGGTTGCTAACGTGGAAGGCCCCAAGTCAAATTGGGGACCTAAAAGAAGGAACTAAATTGTTTTGTAGGCATACTCCTCTGGTGGATCAAGTTGGGTGCTTGATAGCGGATGTACACATCATATGACCGGAGAAAAGAGTATGTTCTCATCCTATCTCCAATTGGAAGGACCAAAGGAAACTATTGCATATGGAGGGGATACAAAAGGAGAAGTCATCGGCATAGGTGATATCCCTATTTCTCAAAACTATTCAATTACAAATGTTCTTCATGTTAATCCGTTGGGTTACAATATATTATCGATTTCACAACTTAGTGAGATCGGTTTTGATTGCCACTTCTCGGATAAGGGTGTGTCCATCATAAGAAGGGAGGATTCTTCTATTGTCCTTACGGGTCGCTTGAGGGGGAGGCTTTACCTAGTTGATCTCAACAAAAGTAAAGGTTCTCCCAAGACTTGTCTAGTGGCAAAATCTAGCATGGGTTGGCTATGGCATCGCCGACTAGCCCATGTTGGCATGAGGAACTTGGCCAAACTTTTGAAAGATGAACACATCCTTGGACTAACAAATGTACATTTTGAGAAAGATAGGATTTGCAAAGCGTGCCAAGCCGGAAAGCAAGTAGGAGCACCTCACCCACCAAATAGCATCCTCACTACTTCAAGCCCATTGGAGCTCATTCACATGGATCTATTTGGACCGGTGGCCTACATAAGCATTGGCGGTAACAAATATGGCTTGGTTATTGTTGATGACTATTCTCGCTTCACGTGGGTGTTCTTTGTGTTTGACAAGAGTGAAGTACAAGGAAAGGTGAAGACCTTCATTAGAAGAGCACAAAGGGAGTTTGGGCTACCAATCAAGAAAGTGAGAAGTGACAATGGCTCGGAGTTCCGGAACACCTATGTTGAAGAGTTTCTTGATGAAGAGGGCATCAAGCATGTATTTTCAGCACCTTATACCCCTCAACAAAATGGGGTGGTTGAAAGAAAAAATAGAACTCTTATTGAGATGGCAAGAACCACGTTGGAAGAGTACAAGCTCAAGACATCTTTTGGGCCGAAGCTATTAACACAGCTTGTCATGCCATCAACCGCCTCTATCTTCACAAGTTTCACAAGAAGACCTCCTATGAGCTTATTACCGGTAAAAAGCCCAAGGTGTCTTACTTTAGAGTGTTTGGGTGCAAATGTTTCATTCTAAACAAGAGGCTCCGAACCTCTAAGTTTGCACCAAAGGTTAACGAAGGATTTCTTCTTGGTTATGGTCCAAATGAGCATGCTTATCGAGTCTTCAATCTAACCACCGGGAGGATTGAAGTTACCGTAGATTTGACCTTTGACAAATCTAATGGCTCTCAAGTGGAGCAAGTTGATTTGAATGTTGTAGGTAATGAGAAGCCATCTTGTGAAGCAATCAAGCAATTGGCCATAGGTGATGTTAGACCAGTTGAGGCACAAGAGGAAGATGAGAACCAAGCTCAAGCTTCAACACCACTCGAAGGGCCAGAAGTCACTGGTTCAAGAGCTATACAGACTTCAGAGGTTCCGAGAAATTCCTCGGAGGTTCCGGGAACTGGCACTGAAACTCAACCTCCGAGAAATTCTCCGGAGGTTCTGGGGTCTGGAAGTCCAACACCACAAGACACCCTGAACCAGCAAATTGATCAGCAAGGGGATGTTCAAGCAAGTATATCTGAGCCCCAGGCTGATGAAGATGATGAAGACCAACCTCTACACCAACCTCTTGGACCATCACATCCTCGTGTACATCAAGTCATACAACGGGATCATCCTGTTGACAACATCCTTGGGAGCATAAGGAGAGGGGTAACATCACGATCTCGTCTTAAGAATTTTTGCGCATTTTACTCGTTTGTTTCCTCTCTTGAACCAACCAAGGTAGAGCAAGCTCTTGAGGATCCGGATTGGGTGGTGGCTATGCAAGAGGAGTTGAACAACTTTGAAAGAAATCAAGTGTGGGAGTTGGTGGAAAGGCCAAATACCAACATCATTGGCACTAAATGGGTCTTTCGAAACAAGTAGGATGAGTTTGGTATTGTGACTAGGAACAAAGCAATATTGGTTGCTCAAGGGTACACTCAAGTTGAAGGACTAGACTTTGGAGAAACATATGCACCGGTAGCAAGACTTGAAGCAATTCGATTTCTACTAGCTTTCGCTGCCCATCATGACTTCAAGCTCTATCAAATGGATGTCAAGAGTGCATTTCTCAATGGACCACTCTCCGAAGAAGTATATGTTAAGCAACCACCGGGTTTTGAAGATCCCAAGCGTCCTAATCATGTCTACAAACTCCATAAGGCGCTCTATGGGCTAAAGCAAGCACCAAGAGCATGGTATGAATGCCTTAAGGATTTCTTGCTCAAGCAAGGCTTTGAGATAGGCAAAGCCGATGCTACTCTCTTCACTAGAAAAGTTGATGGTCACATCTTTGTGTGCCAAATATATGTCGATGACATAATATTTGGTAGTACTAATGAAACTTTTTGTGAAGAATTTAGTAGGGTGATGACAAAGAGGTTTGAAATGTCCATGATGGGTGAGCTCAAGTTCTATCTCGGATTTCAAATCAAACAAGCTAAAGAAGGGACATTCATATGTCAAACCAAGTATACAAGGGATATGTTAAAGAAGTTTGACATGGACAAGGAAAAGCCCATCAAGACTCCTATGCCTATCAATGGACACATGGACCTTAATGAAGAAGGGAAATCCGTGGATCAAAAGGTATATCGCTCCATGATCGGCTCTCTTCTTTACTTATGTGCATCTAGGCCGGATATTATGCTTAGTGTGTGCATGTGTGCTAGATTTCAAGCTAACCCAAAAGAGTGCCATCTCATGGTCGTAAAGAGAATCTTGAGATATCTAGTACATACCCCTAACCTTGGCTTGTGGTATCCTAAGGGCTCCACTTTCGATCTACTTGGCTATTCGGATTCCGATTATGCCGGTTGCAAGGTAGATAGAAAGAGTACATCGGGGACTTGTCAATTCCTTGGTAGGTCCCTAGTGTCTTG
The DNA here is from genome assembly GCA_947561735.1 of Cenchrus americanus. Lineage (NCBI taxonomy): Eukaryota > Viridiplantae > Streptophyta > Magnoliopsida > Poales > Poaceae > Cenchrus > Cenchrus americanus. The sequence goes on along the minus strand of OX387239.1, from coordinate 196,841,448 downwards.
GAGTTCTAAAAAACAAAACTCAGTAGCCCTTTCCACCGCCGAGGCCGAGTATGTTGCAGCCGGCGCTTGTTGTGCTCAACTACTTTGGATGAGGCAAACCTTAAAAGATTACGGATGTCACTTTTCCCATATCCCACTTTTGTGTGATAATGAAAGTGCCATAAAGCTTGCAAACAACCCCATAAGTCATTCTCGCACAAAACATATAGACATCCATCATCACTTCTTGAGAGACCACGAAGCCAAAGGAGATATCGTTTTAAGTCATGTGAGCACCGACAAACAACTAGCCGATATCTTGACTAAACCTCTCAATGAGTCAAGGTTTTGTAGTTTAAGGAATGAACTAAATATTCTTGATTCTCGTTGTGTGGTTTGATCTCTAGCATGCCATAGTTGTTTGCTTCAAACTGTTAGTATCCATTGAAAATTTGTTTAAAAAAGTGTGTGTGAAAACACTATCTTAAAAAGTTTTTCAAAATCTACTTTCATATCCCTAACTTGTCTTAAGTGGCTATAGTTGTGTGTGTGATTGCTTGTTTTTCTAGCCACTTCAGTCAAGGGTACCATGACCTAAGGATCTCAGTTGATAGAAAGTTCAAAATCTCAAAAGGAGTGAAAGTTAACTGTCTCTGGAATTCAAGTTTCGGAAGCTCCGAGGAAATCTTTGGAGGCTCCGAGCCTCGGAAGCTCTGAGAAAATCATCGGAAGTTCCAATCTTTACAGACTTAACGCTCAGTCTCAACCGAAGGGCAGTTAAAAGAAATACAGCATCTTCGGGGAATATTCTCTTACCTAGGGTTACTCCTCTGTTCCCTTTCACCGTGGCGGTCAATTTCTCAGATTCGTTTTACCGCATCTCTCTCTCTCTCTCTCTCTCTCTCTCTCTCTCTCTCTCTCTCTCTCTCTCTCTCTCTCTCTCGACGGCAACCGCACCGCACCTCTCTTCCCCTCCACCGCGCCACTGCCGCCGCTTCCCTCGCCGCAAGTGACCACTCTCCTCGTGGGTTACACGCGTGAGGCCGTGCTTCCTTCTTCGTCGGTGGGTCGCAGCTGAGGAGGAAGGAGGAAGAACCGCTTGGGCGGTTCACCTAGATCCAATCAGGTCTAGTACGGAGAAGAAGAAAGAAGCCTCGTTCTGCGCCTATACTCATCTATTTCGTCGATCTCTGAGAAGCAGAAGGGAGCAACATTGCACCGTTGGATCTATTCCGGTGAGTTGCTTCTCTTCAGCGCCACCAGATCCCTGATCTGGAGGGGGCCTCTGGGCTACGTACCCTGGCGTAAACGCTTCTCAAGATCATCAATTTCCATCTTCTTCATCTTCTCTCAAGGTAACCCGAGACCAAACTCGAACCCTAATTCCTAGATCCATCTGCTCTTAGGGTTCTAGATCTTGCAACTGCTAAATGCTACCTTGTGCCTTGTTCTGAATGCCTGTGATGCAAGTGTAGATTAGGTTCAGTTGAAAGTTGAATCAAAATTCAGAATGCAGTTAGGATCACAGAGTCTCGGAGGTTCCGAGAAAATTCTCGGAGGTTCAGAACCCTGTAACCTACTGTAGGCTGACCTTGATTCAAAATTCCATTGAATTTCACTTCACTTGCAACACCTTTTCTCTTATCTGCCATAGCTAAATTCCATCATGTTAGCTCCTTTGGTTAAAACTCAGTTAAAAGTTGAATCAACAAACTGTCCCCTGTTAGTACCCTGACTTCGGAGGTTCGGAGAAAATCCTTGGATGTTCCAAAGTCTGTACTAACAAGTGACAGTCTGTGATTCGAAATTCCACTGAAGCTTAATCAAATTGAACTTCATGCCTATCTGTGATCCTTAGTCATTATCTATCTTGATCCAATCCTTATCTGCTATTCATGATTCTTCCTGGCAGATGTCTGGAACTCCTGCTGACAAAACCTATGCCAAGAGGCAGAGGCCACTATTTGAAACACCTGCTGGAGAGAGGGTTTTCAAGCTTGCAGCAAGAGAGGCTGTGGGTGGCAGTGGCAGCAGGGGGAAAGCTACCCCTAGGAGAGGAAAAGGGGGCAGTTTGTCTGGAGGAAGAGGATCTGGATCTGCTGCACATGTTGAGGATAATGGGGGTACAGAGGGGAAGACCATCCCCATTGAGCTTAAGGATGATATGCTGCTAGGGGAAATAGACTCCACTTATCTGAAGTATCACAAGGTGCTGCTCAAGAGGCACCCTCCAACAAAGGATGACAATTCTGTCTACATTGAGCACACAAACTATGATGGAGCAGGTTTTCTAGTCAAGAAGGCCAGAGAAGGAAATCCTTATGTGAATCCCAAGATGGCAGCAACAGATTACAGGTTCTGGTCTGTTTTTCATTTCAAATTCTATAAGACAGTCCTGAATACTAAGATGAAGCTAATCAAGATGAAGTGGATAGACTTTACCCATCTAGAGGCAGCAGAGGAACCAGTGAAGGATGATGTGCTTGAGCTTGTGGACAAGTACAAGATGAGAGACATAATGTGTTTCAAGTATGACTGGAACATTGAAGTCTTGGCTCAGTTTCATGCAACCTTCTTTCATGAGGACAACAAAGAGACCATCCATTGGATGACTGAAGGTGTGCACTACAAGATTGATTTCATCACATTTGCTAGGCTGTTTGGGTTCAGCAAGGAGGATAGGGAGGCTGATATCATACACTTTGAAGCTCACATGAACCACAGCAAAATTGTTGCTGCTTATGAGTATGATGAGCTGGCAGATGGCTCCACCACTGCCCTAAGATCTGTTTACTATGTGCTCAACAATATGTTCAGGGAAACCATCTACCCTAAAGGGGGAAGTGACTCAACTAGCCTCAGGAGGTTTGCACCAAATCTGATAGCTAGGCTGCTGCCAGGAGCCAGACCCTTTTCTGTTAGTAGGTTTATTTGGTATAACTTGGTGGAAGTAACAGAAAGCGGGAAGTGCAACCTGCCCTATGCCCCCTACATTATGTATATGATAGAGATGGTCTCCGGTGTGAGCTTCAAGAAGGATGTTGAGCATGCATCTTACCAGGTCAAACAGTGGAAGCACCAGAAAAAGCAACAAGTGGTTGAGGAGCACATTCTGAAGAAGACTAGTTCCAAGCAACACAAGACTGATCAAGAAGAAGGACCCAACAAGGCACCCATGCCCACTGGACTGCACAAGCTGAGGGACATGGTGAGGGACACCTGGAGGTTTTGCAACTGGACAGCAACCCAGTTGTTTGAGCTCAGGGAGGACATGAACAGGCTGCTGAAGCACCAGGGGTTGTCCTTTAATGACATGCTCCCTCCTCCACCCATCTTTCCTGATTTTCCAGAGTATACTACTAGTGAGGATGAGGGTGAGAAGGACCCTGCCAGTCCTATGGCTGAAGATGTGCCTGCTGCTCATTCTGATGAAGATGAAGAAGATGTTGAGCCACTCAGTGCCAAGATGGCCAGATTAAGGCAAGAAGGCAATGGGAACTTCATCTGGAGTTAGGATCAGAAGGAAGGCCACTGCTGGAAGACCTGTCAGAAGGCCTATTGACATTTCCTCTGAATCTGGCTCTGATCTTAGGTCTGACAGCACTGGCCCTGAGGCTGAGGAGGATGCCTCTGACTCCAGTGATGAAGAGTAACTTCCCTAGGTCCAGTTCTAACTTCCTCTCTTCTTTTCTTTCCTTTTTGTTAAACTGTTGACAAAGGGGGAGAAATATGAAGATTGAGATTACTCCGAAGACCCGGAGCTTACGGTGGGCCGCAAGTTTGGTCGGTGGCTAACAACGAGAAAATTCTTTTGTTCTTTTGGTGAGATGAGAGTGCTAACTATTCTCTCATAAACTCGTGGTGGTAAATGTTTGAACCTGTCGTTAAGCTTTTAGCTTGCCTCCGTTGGCAAGCATGGTCCGGTCATGGCCAAAAGCCGTGGGATGTGAAAACTTTAAAACTTTTGTGATGGATGTAATAGGGCTAGATGTGTTGGATGCTTTTATCTTTATCTAGCTGCTATTTCTGGTCATATTGATGCTTTGCCTGTGTATGGTTGTTTGTTGGAGTATCTGTTGCAGACCTTGGAGGTTCTGAGGATTTTTCCGGAGGTTCCAACTCCTGGATGTTCCGGAAACTTTCTCGGAGGTTCGGAACTCTGCTAACAGATAACTCTCTTATTGTTTTCACATGTCATATGCATCACGTATTATCTGTTACACTTCTTTTGCACCCCTCGATGGTTTGAGTATAACTTTATTGACACTTTACTCACAATGTATGAAAATTAAATGTCAGTTAAGACATTTCACCCTATTCAAAAGGTACATGCATACATTGAGGGGACTCAAATCATCAAAAGCTCAATCTTTTAAATTAAATTGTAAACTTTAATTGGGTTGTCAACATTTACCAAAAAGGGGGAGATTGTAAGTGCAATCAAGCCCTATGAGGGTTTTGGCGATGTTGACCACACAATTAAAGAGCTAATGAGCTTTTGAGACTGTTGTGCAGCATAGAGTTATTTTTACAAGTGCAAAAGAAACAATGGAGACCCCTCAACTGAATGAAGAAGGATACCTATGCTACTTGGAGGAGTTTATTTATTTTATCTTCTGAATTTGAGTATAGGACAATCTGTACTATCAAGAAGGATACTAATGGTAAGTTAGGGTGGTTTCAAGTGCTCATAGTCTATCTTCCTTAAACCCTAATCCTCACCCAAAGGGAAGAGACCTGCTATTGTTTTGCCTCTGCTATTTGTTGTTCGGAGGTTCCGAGTTTTTTCTCGGAGGTTCCGACCGTACGGGCTACAGTCAGCAGAGATTTTCAAAGGTCGGAAGTTCCGAGATTTTTCTCGGAGGTTCCGAACTCTGGAATATAGCCGTTCTTCGTTCGGATGCGGGGGTATTTATACCCCTTGGTTCCCCAACGGTTACCTTCTTCTTCCCCCTGCACAGTACGTCGTTCTAACCTCATTCTCTCACCTTGCATTCACTCCTAACCTACTCTTTTCCAAATCCTTGCCTAGCATTGTTTGAGAGTGGATTCTTGAAGTGAGTTAGTGAGTAAATCTCTCTCTCTCCTTTGAACTTGAGCACTTGGAAGAACCCTAGCAAGCTTGGTGGATCTATTACTCTTGGAGCCTTGCTCCTAGACGGATAGAGGTTCTTGGAAGCTCTCCAACCCGATTTGTGGAAGCTCTTTGTGATTCTAGTGGAAAGCCTCCACCTATTACCTAAAGTGATAGGTGTGAGAGAGGAGTTGACCTTTGTGGTCCCTAGCCTTTGTGGCTTCCTCAACAACGTGGACGTAAGCAAGCCTTTGTGGCGAGCTGAACCACGGGATAAATATTTGTCTCATGTGTGCTCTTGTTTACTTACTTGTTCATGCTTTCTCTTGACTAGATCTATTAGGGTTTGCTCCCGATCTATGTTGTGGTACCTTCCTAGCATGTTCCTTGCTTAGAAATCTTCTTGCTAGGTCCTAAGTACCTCCTAGAATTTAGTAGATCTGGTTTTCATCAAGTTATTTGCAGCTTAAGTCATTTGTGCTCTGTTCTAACAGTGGCCGGAAGTTCTGAGTTTATTCTCGGCGGCTGCCTCGTTCGAAGGTTTCGAGAATAATCTCGGAGGTTCCGGAGTCTGACAGTGTTTTCACAGAAAAAGTTTAAATTTTGTGTGCAGGCCTATTCACCCCCCTCTAGGCCATATTGCCTCGATTCTTTCAGGTAGTCACTAAGCCACCCCTAGTCCACGTTGTTGAAGCACTCACACAAGAGTATTGCTTCCCGGTCACCAAGTCTCTCCCAAGACACCACTTGACTCGCCACAAAGGCTAGCCACTTAGGCACTTACCAAGCTCCCTTGGTCACCTTGATGCCGCTTCCACTAAGGAGCTTCTCCACCAAGGAAGGGGGTCTCCACGTCCCCCGCACAAGGTGTCCTCGCCGCTCCACACCAAGTCGGAGGGTCGATGACGATTGCCGGTGAGCCACTTAGGCCCCAAGGCTTCCGGCGAACCTTGTACACCTTGTTTCACTCAAGAATCACCTCACAAGGTTGGCACAACCTTGCACTCACTCAAGCACTAAGCACGTACACTAAGCATATGCAAGTCTAAGGATGAGCAATTAAGCACTTGGATGGATTGGATATGATCTTCTAGGTGTCTTGCACTCTCCTGCACTTCCACACAATCCAACAACTAGGGATGGCAATTTTACCCGCGGGTACGGATACCCGCGGATACCCGACCCGTCGGGTACGGGTATGGGCAGCAGTTCTCACCCGCGGGACGGGTACGGGCAAAGATTATCACCCGCGGGCATGGCGCGGGCAGGAAATCTCACCCGCGGGTGCTGCCCGTACCCGCATACAAGCATAAGTCCATCAAAATACATCCAACACCAACAGTCAACATTTGGCCCATTAGTTCAATACCAGCCCACAAGAGCCCAAGATCTCCAAGCCCTACATCCTCCCCACGACCCCACCTCGTCCCGTCTCCTTATCCTCATCTCCTGGTTTCCCCTGATCCCGCCGCTGCCATGCCGAGGGCGGCGCTTCCCGCGCCTCCGACCGCGCGCCGGCGCGCCGCCCCCTCTCCGGTGCGCCACCTCGCCGCCCCTCCCCGGTGCGCCACCTCGCCGCCTCCGGCCCGTCATGCCCCCTCCCCGCACCACACCACCGTGCCGCACCGCCCCCGCCCGGGGCGCCCCCTCGCCGCGCCGCGACTCCGGGCCGTCGCGCCCCTCCCCGCCCCTCGCACCATGTTGCCGCACCGCGCGCTACCGCGGTTGTGGCCGACCGGCACGTCACCAAGCGCTCGGCCATGGCCGGCCTGCGCGCCGCCGCCCACCTCCACGACGGACTGCTAGATAGCTATTGCGGGTGACGGGTTGCTCGATACCCGCGGATACCCGTCGGGCACGGGCACGGGCAAAGAATTTTGCCCGCGGGCACGCTGGCGGGCGGGCAGAGGTTGAGGGCGCGGGTACGCTCGCGGGTGGGCAAACGCTGTACCCGCACCTACCCGACCCGCTACCATCCCTACCAGCAACCTGAAATGGGTGAGTGGAGGGGGTATAAATAGCCCAAGGCATCCAAAGAGCCGTTGGCTAACGGCCTCTGCAAAAGTAAGCGTCAGATGAACCGATGCTATCTTTTTCAAGGCGTCGGTTCATCTGATGCCCCTCCCACGTCACTTAGCCGTTGAGATTCTCTAACACAACTGCTCCGACGCTATACACCGACGGTGCGTCGGTTCATCCGGTGCTGAAGACCCCGCGGCCAAGTCGTCTCTGTTAGCTTTCACGCGACCGTCGGATAGACCGACGCTTCCCCATGACCAAGGCGTCGGTTCATCCGGTGCTGAAGACTTCGTCTTGGCGCGTCTCTGTCTTGATTCAAATGAAGCGTCGGATAGACCGACGATGTCCTCACTCAGACCGTCGAATCATCTGGTGCTACTGTCTTTGCTGCTCTTCTTCTGCAACTCGTCCGACGCTACTAAAATATGGACCGTCGGTTCATCCGACGGTGCCCTTGTTTTCACCCAGTGTACCAACTCGTCCGACGATTGCACCGACGATTGCTATATAGGTGCCGTCGGTTCATCCAACGATGTCTTTTCTTTTTCTTTTCTTTCTCATTTTTGACCATTGAAAAATAGATTATCTTCTCAATTTGACATGTGGTATTTTGGCATCCTTGGGACTTAGAGATGTCTACATAGACATGCTAAAAATATGGTTAGTCTCATTGATCATGTTGTCATGAAACACCAAAATCAAACTCGAACTAATGGCATATGAGTCCATGTTCGCTACAGCCTCGCCATTTTTTCTCAGTGATCTTCAAGGAGCAAGAGAACCCCATGATTGATGCCAGTTGACGTCCTTGGCCTGTGCATTTTTGTCTTGGTCGGGAGCCGGGGCTGTCACCAGCATCGTCGTGAGTGTCGCGTCGTTCCTACACTACACTCCATGCGAAATTCAGTACAGGGCACAAGCACGTTTCAGATTTGGCGATGGCCGATGGATATATAATACATGGTGGATGCGAGTCGCGGTCACGCAGCTCATGCATGGAGTGCAGGCGCAGGGGCATTGTCATGCTACCGGATCCTGTTTCCCGGGGTCCACACCGTGGCGGCATGCTTGTTCATGATCGTCGTCATCCTCTTCTTCTTCCATTTAAAGAGCGGGGACGGGTGATGCTGATGCGCAAACATTGTTCGGACATGCACGGATGGTCCGTGCGTGCTGACCCTGCAGGTCGCGCTCCAGGCCGGAGACCCGGAAGGCCAGAACTGTAACTCGCAAAGCTGCAGCTGCACCGTCGTCGTCGTCGTCCCTGGACTGGACCAGCATGGAGAGCTAGCTAGCTCTCAGAGCGTGACCAGGCCAAAGTTAATGAACCGGGTTCACCTCATACAATTTGCTGCACTGTATGCAGTGTCATTTTTCTTGTTACCGTCTGATGACTGTCTGAGTGATGGCCCGTGGAACAGGGATCCAGCCATCCATCCAGGACACAATGAGGCATTTGTGCATTTGGAGCTTTGGACAATGGCTAACGAATAACGTCGTTCCGGCACATATCAGCATCTCCATGGGAGAGGAGCAATGAGCCGGTAAGAGGCCACGGTGAGCACCGTGTTCGTCGCGCTCGCGCGCCTGAAATGCTAGTGATATGCACACGCCGGCGTCATCGACTACATTGCCGACCTCTACACCAACACCTACGGGACCAATCACACGTAGCCGAGCTAAAAAGATACAACAAGAGGTGCACGCGCTACTTTGTGAACTTAAACTCAATTCTAATGACAACTTTATGCTACCTAAGTCTTGTATGTTGATACTTCTCAGGTACGTTGAAGAGAATCATCAAGACGAAGGTCGCAAAGCAAGAATCGGCAAAGTTCTCGTCATTCAGCAAGGCCATTCGGCAATCGACAATCCATTCGGCAATCCATTCGGCAGTTTCCTGAAGCATAACTTCGGGCAATAAACTGTACCAATCTACGAAGTTTCCCATAGCATGCTATACACCGTTGGAAAGATAATCGAGTTAGCTTTCCAACGCATCTAGTCCCACGTCATTTGAAGATTCCTAGAAGAAGTTATGATCAAAACATTAAAGACTGCTCAGCAGTCAAACAGTCACGCGGAAGCAACTCAGAAGGTCATCTCGGGAGATCCTTTCACATTGGCGACGTATTCAGTTTGTTTTCGTGTTTCCACCCACCTAAGAGGGTTGTTCTTAGTATAAATACCCCCCATATGTAAGCTAAAAACAACTTTTGATGAATTGAGATAATCCAAGTGATTTCGCAGCCGAGCCGCCCGAGTGCCTTACTCACACCCTTGTTCTTCCTTGTTCTACTTGGACTTGTGAAGAGATCTCTCCGAGGTCCACTAGTTCGTGCTCTCGTGAGTTCCAAGTACGGCTGTCTCACCTTGTGTGGATTAGCTCCGGTTGTGGTTCTGCGGTCGTTTGGAGATCGAGTCGAAGTCCTCGTGGTTTCGGTGTCTCTCTCCCCGTCGTTTGGGTCGCATCCAACCTTGGCTAGGTATAAAGCTAGTTACCCGCTAATCTTCAGCAAGATATCTTCGAATTCCAGTAAGTTACCATCCTATTTCCGCTACCCCATTGTCGTTCTTCAAGTTCAAGACCTACTGCCGTGAAGATCGGGCCATCCTCGTTCTAACGCCGGGTTAGAACCTATCATCTGGTATCAGAGCTTTCGTTGACACGGTAGGTCTTACCATCGTCATATATTTATCCCTTTGATCAATTATCACATATATTTTGTTTTATCCTACAGTCCAGAGCCATAAAAATTACCTATAACCCTTTGGCGGTACATTGTTTTTCCTTGTGTTTGTGTTCATCTAGTTGCTAGTCGGCATCATTTATATATATATTGTGTTGTTCATTTGTCTTTTTCGCATCCCCGTTAGTATTATAAAAAAGAGAGAGTTTTGAAAAAAAAAAGAAAAAAAAAAGAGAAAGTAAAGAGTCAAAAAAAAGAAAGAAGAAAAGAGTTTGAAAGGGAATCGTGTTCTTTGTGTGTTGCTGAAATTTTCAGATTGCATATTTTTAGTGGTGTTCTTGATAGCAGCAATTCATATATTTTGAGCACATTATTTCACTTGGTTGACAGTACCGTAAGCCCTCCTTGTTTAGCCACCTATAGCTCCACTTCAAATCTGAAACCAGGACATCTCAAATCGTAATCCTTACGACCTCACTACCACCTCTGTGAAGCTGCCAACACTAGCACAATCGCAGTCCTTGAGGACAGGCAGAACTTGGGTAAGTAAGCGGTGAGTTTGAGTGTTTCCACAAATACTTCATATTCCACATATTTCTTGCTGCTCCTAACATGGCAGGGTCAGACTCTAGTGTTCATGGTGAGCGCCATGAAGAGGATGAACGCCCAGTTTCTCGGGCTGAGATGCGTCGCATGGCGGACTCACTTGTGGAGGCAATGGGAAGGATGTTCGATGCTCGCCTTCCATCAGCAGGAGGACGTGGACCACGTCGTGATCAAGAAGACCATCATCGGGAGGAGTCCGGAGATGAGAATTCTGGTTTCGGCCATAGATTTGATCGGTTTGGTGATGGCCGAGGAGGACATGGTGGTGGTCGTCGTGCTGATTTCGATAATCAGCGTGGTGGTCACCGTGCTGACTTCCATAATCAGCGTGGCGGACGTCGTGCACACGAACGTCATGTGAGATTTGAAGACGAAGAGTTCGAAGATCATGAGGAAGGGTCTAATGATGAAAATCCCTTTGGTCGTGGTGGGAGATTTGACCGGCGTCATAATCATCGACGTGCTGATTTTGAAGATAGGGGATTTCACCGCGGTCGCCGTCAATATGACGACCCCGATAATATTGCTCGTGTCAAGTTGAATATCCCTAAATTCACTGGAAAGGAGAATGCAGATGAGTTCCTTGAATGGGCTGAACAATGCGATCAGATTTTTAGGGTGCATAATTTCTCTGATCAGCGCCGTGTTGATTTAGCCTCAGTTGAGTTCTCTGGATATGCTCTGACTTGGTGGAATCAAGTGCAAGAGAATCAGCTTGAGTTGGGTCTTGGATACATCAATACTTGGGAAAGAATGAAGCAAGTAATGAGAAGGAGGTTTGTTCCATCTAGCCATCAGCGTGATCTTCGAAACCGATTGCAGATGTTGAAGCAAGGAAAGAGGACTCGTTGATGAATATTTCAAGGAGATGGAGTTCTTTGTTGGTACGGACTGGAATCAGAGAAGATGCAGAGTCCAAGATGGCAAGATTTTTGGGAGGTCTTAATGAAGATATTGCTGGTTTTGTTGAGATGTTTCCGTATCGTACTTTGCAAGATCTAGTTGATCAAGCCATGCGTACGGAGAAGAAAATTCATCAAGAATCTCGGGGAAAATCTTATGGCAGTCAATCTATCGCTGCCCCATGGCGCAAGCAGCAGTCCGGCACTTCTTATGGCGGACACCGATCCCAAGGGACTTCAGCTAAACCTTCTACATCTCATGGTGCATCAAAGATGGCTGTTTCTAGCGCATCTTCACCTGCAAATCAGCAGCGACCTGTTGCCAGTTCAGCAGCCCCAACTCATGCTTCGGCCGCTACATCATCTACCCGAAGGGGGAAATTGTATGCCATAAGTGCCACAGGCGTGGCCATATTGCTGCTCAATGTCCTAGTAGGAGGACAATGTTGCTGAATGATAAAGGAGAATGGGAGTCTGAAAGTGATCCGGAAGATGAGGGTCCAAAATTTGATAAAGAAATTGAAGAAGAGGAGAATGAAATTCAGCCCGACGAAGGGGAACACAATTGTTTTATTTCTCTTCGTGTGCTAAGTGTCACTGCTGAGAAGGAAAATAATGGACAACGACACAATCTGTTCCACACCAGAGGCATGATCAAGGACAAGCTTTGCCGCATCATTGTTGATAATGGAAGTTGCAATAATATTGCTAGCCAAGAATTGGTGGACAGATTGGGGATGAAATCAAGACGTCATTCCGGTCCATATAAGATGCAATGGCTGAATGATTGTGGTGCGCTGCGTGTTAGTCATGTGGTGAATGTTCCTTTCTCTGTTGGGAAGTATACAGATCATGTGGAGTGTGACGTGGTACCTATGCAAGCGTGCCAATTGCTGCTAGGAAGACCATGGTTATATGATCGAGATGTTCGTATTTTTGGAAGAACCAACAAGTTGTCTTTTGTGTACAAAGGAGAGCGAATTTCTTTGCTTCCTTTGACCCGGAAGAAATATTGAAGTATGATCTCAAGAAGAAACAGCGAGAGAGTGAAAATCACCTTAGAGTGACCCACAAAAATGGTGAGGAAGAGTGTCCAAAGCCAAAGAAAACCCACGCCCACAAATAACCCAAAAACCGGGAAAAGAGGGTTTAGTAATGATGGCTAGGAAGGGGGACTTAAAATAATTGAGTGAACCTAATGCTATGTTCTTTGTACTCATGTACAAGGACACCCTTCTTTCTACTAACACCTTACCTTCTACTTTGCTAAGTGTTGTTCTTGATGTGTTACGGGGCTTTGAGGATGTCTTTCCGGATGAGGTGCCACCAGGTTTGCCACCCAAGAGAGGGATCGAGCATCAAATTGACTTGGTTCCTGGTGCTTCACTCCCAAACCGAGCGACCTACCGCACAAATCCCGAGGAGACAAAAGAAATTCGAGAGGCAAGTGGAAGATTTTATTAAAAAAGGGTATGTACAGGAAAGTCTTTCACCTTGTCTTGTCCCCGTTTTATTAGTTCCTAAAAAGGATGGATCTTGGAGAATGTGTGTGGATTGCCGTGCTATTAATAACATTACAGTAAGGTATAGGCATCCAATTCCAAGATTAGATGACATGCTCGATGAACTTAGTGGTGCTATCATTTTTACTAAGATTGATTTAAGAAGTGGGTATCATCAAATTCGCATGAAAGATGGAGATGAATGGAAAACTGCTTTTAAAACAAAATTTGGTTTATATGAATGGTTAGTGATGCCCTTTGGTTTAACCAATGCACCCAAGACATTTATGAGATTGATGAATCATGTGCTTAGAGCTTTCATCGGCAAATTTGTTGTGGTCTATTTTGATGATATCTTGATTTACAAACAAGTCTCTTGAAGAACATGTTGAACATATTCGGTGCGTGCTTGCTGTCCTACGTGAGCAAAAATTATATGCTAACCTTGAGAAGTGCACCTTTTGCACCGACAAGATAGTCTTTCTTGGTTTTGTTGTTTCGGGTCAAGGAGTGGAGGTGGATGAAGAAAAGGTCAAGGCCGTACGAGACCGGACGCCTCCACGAACGTGAGCCAAGTGCGAAGTTTCCTTGGACTCGCTGGTTTCTACCGGCGGTTTGTTAAGGATTTCAAGCACTATTGCTCGCTCCCATCAATGAATTGACCAAGAAGGAAGTACCATTCAAGTGGGGAGATGTTCAACGAGAAGGCATTTGAAGAATTAAAGATGAAGCTTACAACGGCCCCTCGTCCTTGCACTCCCCGCATTTCGGCAAAACATTTGAAATAGAATGTGATGCAAGTGGAGTTGGGATTGGAGGCGTGCCGATGCAAGAACGAAGGCCAATTGCATACTTCGGTGAAAAGCTAAGTGGTCCAACTCTTAATTATTCAGTTTATGACAAAGAATTATATGCCCTTGTTAGGAGTTTGGAAACTTGGCAAAGACTATCTTTTTCCTAAAGAGTTTGTGATACATTCGGACCATGAATCTTTGAAACATCTTAAAGGACAATTAAAAGCTGAATAGGAGACATGCTAAATGGTGTGAATTTATTGAGTCATTTCCTTATGTTGTTAAATACAAGAAAGGAAAAGAAAATGTCGTAGCCGATGCCTTGTCACGACGCCATGTTTTGTTAAATCAACTTGATGCTAAAATTCTTGGATTAGAAAGCATAAAAGAATTATACACAACCGATCCAAGTTTTGCTGAGCCATATTCCAAGTGTCATGATGGCAAAGGATGGGAAAAATATCATGTACAAGATGGATTTTTATTTCGAGCTAACAAGCCGTGCATTCCGCATTGCTCGTTCGTATTTTGCTTGTACATGAAGCACATTCGGGAGGACTCATGGGTCATTTTGGAGCCAAGAAGACGGAGCAAGTGCTTGCCGACCATTTCTTTTGGCCAAAGATGAGAAGAGATGTGGAGAGGCATGTCCTTCGCCGCGAATCATGCCACAAAGCTAAGTCCCGTCTGAACCCTCACGGTTTATATACCCCTCTTCCTATTCCTAGTGCACCTTGGGAGGATATTTCTATGGATTTTGTTCTTGGTTTACCTCGAACCAAAAAGGGAAGGGATTCAATTTTTGTTGTGGTTGATCGATTTAGCAAAATGGCACATTTTATTCCTTGCCACAAAAGTGATGATGCTTCGCATATTGCTGAATTATTTTTCAGAGAAGTTGTGCGATTACATGGGGTGCCACGAACTATCGTTTCTGATCGTGACACAAAATTTTTGAGTTACTTTTGGAAAACTTTATGGGGAAAACTTGGAACACGCTTGTTATTTTCCACTACATGTCACCCACAAACGGATGGAAAAACCGAAGTTGTAAATCGAACTTTGTCCATGTTGCTGAGAGTCTGTTCTCAAAAAGAATTTGAAACTTTGGGAAGAAAGTTTGCCGCATGTTGAGTTTGCCTACAATAGAGCCGTTCACTCAACCACTAAATTTTGTCCATTTGAAATTGTGTATGGTTACAAACCCACTTGCTCCCATAGATCTTTTGCCTTTGCCCGTGCGGGAGCGAGTGAACTTTGATGCAAGCAAGCGAGCCGAGTTTGTGAAGAATCTCCATGATAGAACTCGCACAAACATTGAGAAGATGACCAAACAAGTATGAGAAGCAAGCCAACAAGGGAAGACGGAAGATGATCTTTGAAGAAGGTGACCTTGTTTGGGTGCATCTACGCAAAGACAGATTTCTCGAGCAACGTAAGAGCAAGCCGCGGCCCCCGGCCGATGGTCCTTTCGAGTGCTTCGCAAGATCAACGACAACGCCTATGAGATCGATCGCCAAGTACTTATGGAGTGAGTACCGGTTTCAATGTGTCCGATCTCTCTCCATTCTTTGGATTGGAAGAGTCGAGGACGACTCTTTTTGAAGGGGGGGGAGGATGATATGCACACGCCGGCGTCATCGACTACATTGCCGACCTCTACACCAACACCTACGGGACCAATCACACGTAGCCGAGCTAAAAAGATACAACAAGAGGTGCACGCGCTACTTTGTGAACTTAAACTCAATTCTAATGACAACTTTATGCTACCTAAGTCTTGTGTGTTGATACTTCTCGGGTACGTTGAAGAGAATCATCAAGACGAAGGTCGCGAAGCAAGAATCGGCAAAGTTCTCGTCATTCGGCAAGGCCATTCGGCAATTTCCCAATCCATTCGGCAATCCATTCGGCAGTTTCCGAAGCATAACTTCGGGCAATAAATTGTACCAATCTACGAAGTTTCCCATAGCATGCTATACACCGTTGGAAAGATAATCGAGTTAGCTTTCCAACGCATCTAGTCCCACGTCATTTGAAGATTCCTAGAAGAAGTTATGATCAAAACATTGAAGACTGCTCGGCAGTCAAACAGTCACGCGGGGAAGCAACTCGGAAGGTCATCTCGGGAGATCCTTTCACATTGGCGACGTATTCGCTTTGTTTTCGTGTTTCCACCCACCTAAGAGGGTTGTTCTTAGTATAAATACCCCCCATATGTAAGCTAAAAACAACTTTTGATGAATTGAGATAATCCAAGTGATTTCGCGGCCGAGCCGCCCGAGTGCCTTACTCACACCCTTGTTCTTCCTTGTTCTACTTGGACTTGTGAAGAGATCTCTCCGAGGTCCACTAGTTCGTGCTCTATGAGTTCCAAGACGGCTGCCTCACCTTGTGTGGATTAGCTCCGGTTGTGGTTCGCGGTCGTTTGGAGATCGAGTCGAAGTCCTCGTGGTTTCGGTGTCTCTCTCCCCGTCGTTTGGGTCGCATCCAACCTTGGCTAGGTATAAAGCTAGTTACCCGCCGATCTTCGACAAGATATCTTCGAATTACGGTAAGTTACCATCCTATTTCCGCTACCCCATTGTCGTTCTTCAAGTTCAAGACCTACCGCCGTGAAGATCGGGCCATCCTTCGTTCTAACGCCGGATTAGAACCTATCGCCTAGCTTGAGTTGACGTCCTCCCGGGGCGGCCGCTGTCTCTGTCCGGGCTCCGGGTCAGGCGAGGCGAGGAACTAGACGAGATATAGGGTGTGTTTGGCACGGCTGTGGCTGTGGCAGCTTCAGCTGTGCATGGTGAAACTAAATCAGTTTTAGAGAAACGTTTGGCAAAACAGTTTCTCGGCAAAACAGTTTCTCCTGGTTGCGTCACATGGATAAGAGGATGAAATACCTATAATACCCTTCCCTCATTTTTTTTTCTATTTTCCTTTTTTCTTTCTTCCTATTATTTTTATTTTTTCTCCTCCCCTTTTTTTTCTGTTTTTATTTTCCCTCACCTTATCCTTATCCCAACGGCCCTGCCCCATCCCCACCATTTGCACGCACCACGCATGGCACAGCGGCACGCCCGTCTTCCTCGCCGATCCGCCGCCTCCCCGGAAGCCGGCCTCCCTCGCCGATCCGCCGGTCCGCCGTCCGCGTCGCCTCGCCCCGGCTCCGCCGGCCCGACTCCTCCGCCGCCGGCCGGGCCGCCGCCTCTCCCGCCGACGAGGCGGCCCTTGCTCCCATGCCGCCCCTCCACCGCCTCGCGCCACCCCCGAGCTCCTCCTCCGCCCCGAGCGCTGCCCCGAGCTCCTCCACTGCCCCACGCCATCGCCCCGAGCTCCTCTAGTGCCCCGTGCCACCGCCGACCACCTCCTCCTCGCGGGCCCACCGGGGGCAGGCTTGGCAATAGCAGGGCGAAGCTGCCCTTTTGCAGCTTCGCCCCGGCCAAACCGCTCCAGAGAGCAGGAATCCCGGGAGGCCAGGATGGGATTCGCCATCAAAGCTGTTTCTGGGACCCTTTGGCACAACCTCGTGGGAAACAGCTGCCGAAGCTGTGCCAAAGGCCCCATACATGCCGACTTTTTAACTTTTTAGCCCTTTTTGCGAAAGAGTTTCACAAGGAGACTCTTTTTGGAAAGATTTCAAAAAATGGACCCTGAGCTCGGCGCCGAGCTTACATGCCTCGGCGCCACAGATCATGGCACCGAGGTCTTGGGCCTGAAAACAATATCAGTTACCCTACTTTGAAATTCTTTTGTGAAGAAATTTGTATGTTTTCATGGTCAACAACATACACAAAATTATTAAACATCATACTACATTTGGGATCCAAATTCTTTCAATGTATATATGAAAACTTTTTCAGAATAGAATTTCAAAGTTGCATGCCCGTTAATGTTCTAAGGGTTCTCGCACTTAGAATTTTTCGACAGCATGAGTAAATGCCGACAAGAATACTTTCAATTTTGGAATGTCATTTTAAATATGTAAACTCACTTAGTTTTTATCCACAAATGTTGTAAGATGTTAAACAAAGTTCATAGATTCCATTTTGCATGTTATTGGTCACATTTTACATACAAATTTCTTCACAAAAGAATTTCAAAGTAGGGTAATCGATATTGTTTTTAGGCCCAAGACCTCGGCGCCATGATCCGTGGCGCCGAGGCATGTAACCTCGGCGCCATGATCCACGGCGCCGAGCTCAGGGTCTATTTTTTGAAATCTTTCCAAAAGGGTCTACTTGTGAAAATCTTTCGCAAAAGGGCTAAAAAGCAAAAAAAAAGAAAAAAAAAGACGGCCCATACATGTACTGCCTGTGCCGACTGCCGGACAGGTACGTACCGTGCGGCCGTGTTCCGTAGTCCTGCCGACCGTGAGACGGAGGCGGCGGGGCTCGGAAATGGTGGCGTTTTGTCAGGCGGTGGGAGGAGCGCCAGGAGGCCCAGGAACCGTGGGCACGTCCGCAACAGTTTAGGGCCCGGCCATGCTTTAGTTTGGAAAGTTGCCGCAAAACCAATTCTGCAGGCGCCCGCGCGGAGCGCTCGATTTCGACCGGCTATGGCCTCTGCTGTCCCACGTGACCAGTTCCGCACTCTTGCGTTAGCAGGCGCGCCAGGGGAGAACGAGACCGAAACCGCATCGGGTGGGGCGCGCGTGTTGCTAGCGCGTGATGGTGGGTCCATCCTTCCTGGCGCGTGAGTACTGAGTGCGTGACGGACTAGCCACGTGTGGGAGCAGGCATCTTTTTTTCTCTCACAATATTGTTTCAATGCAACTTTGTACTAACTAAGCATTGTTATGTATATAAATTGTATGTATAAATTGCTAAAAAATCAGCACGCAAGCTGATGTTCGAAACAATTTATGCGTATAATTCATTCTTTTAAAAAATATAAGTATAAGTTTTGTACACCATCAAACTTATGCTTAAAAATCATCATATAAAAATTTATAATTCAAAGTTATGTGTATAACTCGTCGTTAGAGAAAAATTATGCACATAACTTGTTGTTGGAGGAAAAAGTTATGCATATAACTCGTCTTTAGGGAAAAATTATGAACGTAACTTGTCATTAGGGAAAAATGTTATACGCATAACTCGTCGTTGAAGAAAAAGTTATGGTCATAACTCATCGTTAGAGAAAAATTATGCACATAACTTGTGTCGCCACATAAAAAGGTTATGTGCATAAGTCGTCTTTAGCAAAAAATTATGAACATAACTTCTCGTCAGGGAAAAAGTTATGTACATAACCCGTCGTTAGGGCAAAATTATATACATAACTTGTAGCTAGAGAAGATGTTATGCGCATAACTCGTTGTTAGGAAAAAAATTATGCACATAATTTGTCGTTAGAGAAAAAGTTATGTGCTTAACTCATCATTAGTTGGTCGTAATCATGTGTGAATAAAAAATAGATTTTCACATTTTTATGAATTTTTACGTGCATGGATATGTTTCAATCCTTTTTATGAATATTTTACCAAAAATTTTACACATGCATATTGTATATATACCAACAAACGTTTTGTTTAGAATTATTATTGAGAGTAGCTTTTATCGCAAAATTTCCCACTCATTTATAATCCTTTTTCCAATGGCCCCGAATAAATAGTAAAGAAAATGAAGCAAGAGGCACATGGTGGCGCGTCAAAAGAGAATGGAGGCAGCAACCCACAGCAGCAAGCCATAGGGTGGCGTGGCGTGTCAAAAGAGAACAAAGTCCGGAGACACCATGCGGCAATCGCAGGACGGAAATGGAAACGTGGAGGTAGGCAGGAAGCCACGCTTTCCAAAAATAAGTTGTCGGAAAATCGATTGTTGCCAATGCGCGCTCTCTCGATGTGATGGTGGATAATGATAATTAGATGGTAAATTACCATATTAGATCGTATGCATAAAGAGGGCAGCACGTTTCAATATGACCGATAAATGAACAGTGGCAGTTTGCTGACCAAATTGCCGGCTTAAATTTGGATACAGATGAAGCCAAGCTGCAGGAACGTTCGGTCTCAACCTATCACCGCTGCACGCAGTTTTGATCCGTCAAAAAAAAGCACAGTCAAGGGAAAAGGAAAGGCAAAAAAGCATGTAACGCAGTCGAGGGGACGCGACGCGACCTGTAACTTTTTTTTGCTTTCGATGGATTGAAAGGATGAAAGGCGGTGGCGGGCAAAGTGCTTTTGGATGAGCGAGCAGGCAGGGCACGTCGCACCGTTGCAGCAAAAGCCCGCGATCGGGTGGGTCATGACTTGACTTTGGCTCGCTCGCAGTCGCAGAGCACGCCGCAGCAGCTGCCCGATTCGGATGTGTTGGGAGCAGTGGCGAAGGCAGCTCTACGTCCTCCCTCCGGTTTTACAAAAAATAATAATAAAAAACTAACATATGTATATTTTTATGAAAACATTTTACAAGATAAATCTACTCATGTAGTTTTCACATTTCCAAACTCAACAACTTAAAAGTTATTCATAATTTATATTCCCAATGTTTGACTCAAATCTTGTCCAAAACGTCTTCTTTTACCAAACCGGAGGGAGTACTGGGAGGGAGCTCTTCTTCCTCCTTATTTCTCCTTACAAATGGGAGAATTGCTCCGGTACTCCGTCTTTTAATTTCCTACACGTATTTTAAAGAAGCACACAATTAATTAACGGTTTTATTAATTGTTTTCCATGTGGATCATCAATGAGCCCGGCCCTATACCCAGCTTATGTCCAACCACCCATCCCGATCCGTTTTCACCGTCTGCTCCTCCGGCGGACATTCCATTCGCGTCCCTATCAGACCTCCGTTATCTCTCTCGATGAGATCATGAATGCTCTCCGCCGGGGCTATCCGCAGCCGTCGCTGGGGCACTTTGTCAAACACTGCGCGAGCAGTCGACTAGCGCGTTTGCATAGGCAGTGATGACTGATGAGTCCAGTGGACGTGAACAGCCTTGAAGGCGCGAAGGAGGAAGGACCGAGACGCCGTGGAGCTCCCAGCCTCCTGGGCTGCGGATAACAGTATATATAGCACAAATGAGCTCGCCGGCGTGGAGTGCACTGCCTCGGCCGCTCGGTGGTGTCGCCTCAGTTCGCGTGGTTGCCATCGTCGCCGTCTTGGATCGCCGCCGCCTGTGACAACCCGCCTAGGAAAATACCGTACTATCGCCTAAGATCAATCCACTTTGGTCATTAAGCGATAATAAAGTATCATCCTGTCGTTAGTTGCCGGGTTAACGCCCGGTAAATCACTTGAAAAGCAACAAGGATCGAATATATGCATTAAAACTCACTCGAAGGCGAGTCCAGAGATACAACAACATTAATATCCAAATTCGTACCCCGAGGGGTTTATTTATTACAAACCATAGTTTTTGCCATGATGAAATAGTTCAGAGTTTTCGAAAAGCAGCGGAATTAAACTAACGGAAGCGAAGACACCACGGGAGGCCATCCATGATGCTTTCAGTAGTCGTCCTCCACCCACTCCAGCTCCCAGCCGGGCGGGATCTCTCCGGGCCACACATCACTGAAGGCATTACCTGGATCAACATATTATAGCAAGGGCCGAGTACACTAATACTCAGGCAAGTCTTACCCGTCGGTGATATCTACTTCACCACTTCTAGACCATGAAAGTTTTTGGCTACTGGGTTGCTTTTGCTAAAAAGTAACAAAGAGTAGGTCCTTACTTTCAAGATTTTAGCACAAGTACTAGTAGGTTTAATCTTTACTACATTAGCCAACTAGTACAAACAAAGTTGGACAATACAATTAATCAAACATCATATTCATCAACTTCCATCATTAGGGATCTCATGACTAATGGAGTAAGTAGTCTCGGATAACGGTGAGAGGCCGACAATCGATTGATTTAAACCTTGCAAGGTAGACCCAAACACACGGTAGGTTGCCCCCGCAAGGACAACTTTCCCGTGACCGTCCCCAAAAATCCCCGGGTCGGGATGAAAGGCCACAGTCTTTGGTGCAGGCTATCCGGCATACCCCGCGAGATACCCGGAGTCACCATACACCACCGGTAGCTAGCCGTGAGAGCGAATCCCAAGGGTAGTGACAGTTCCATCCCTAGCCGTCTTATTAAGGTACTAGGCTTACCGGTCCCATACCCAACATGTGCTTAGTACGTTCAAAAACTTAACCCACATAACCACTGGACCGGAGCCCAGATCCCATGCTCTTACCACGTGAGCAATCCATTTAAGGATACATTGTGATTCCTATCTAGGAACCTATTCTCGCGAGTGAGGTCATCACTCGACTTGTAACGGTCATATAGCTTAGCGGCTATCGACCTATCATGCTAGTAAGGACAAAAGGTACCTATGGATCATGCATCTAGGGTTTCATTCAACTCCCGAACGTAAATGCACAATCATTCATAGATAATTGAATAAAGAACTTTAAAACTAGGTTAGATGCACCGGAGCTTGCCTTTGTCGGCTAGGTTAGCACGGGCGCCCTCGGTGTCGAGTACTTCCACGTGCGCGGCCGACGCTTCCGCTCCTCCTTCCTCGGTTTTCGGGACAAGGGAGTAATCTCCATCCGAAGATCTACACGGAATGCAATGCAAGATTTAGGTGATGTGATAGTTCGTTGTCTTATCCAACTCTGGTTGGTCATGTTCACCTTAACAAGCATTCATCTGATGTTTCTCTTTTAGGAAGGTTATGGGGTGTACATGGTTTACTCTTTTATTTGCACATTGAATAAAGGTTTTTATTAAGCTTGTCATTTCATGTGAAAGCTTCAATTCCTTTTATCTTCACCAAGCAAAGGTGTAATTAATATTTTTATTTATGAATTAATTTCTTATCGGTGATGATAATATTAAATAATACTTTTCAAAAAGGAGAAAGAATAAATTAGGGGTTTTTCTTTATTTAATTTCCCTTTAATATTAAAAGGGCTTTTAAGCTTTTTATTAAACAATTAAATTACCAAAAATTAAATGAGTGTTTCTTAAGCGTACTAGCACCTATCCTGGTCCATTGGACCCACATGTAAGTGTTGGATGCTAGAAAATTAAATATTATTGAAAATAACAAAGGCTAGCTAGTGATTCAAAGTAAATGCATATAAAAATAAATAAGCATCAAATTGATTCAAACTTTCTTGTGCATGTTCTCTGGCCCTAAACAAGTCTAAAGAATCAGCATGTTCACATGGAATCTCTACTAAACTTGGTTTATTAATTTACAAATGAAAACATGTATAAATCAAGAATAATTTTTTCTGTGAATCCAAAATTCATGATTAATTCACAAGATGTGTATTGTGGCATTCCAAGACAGTGTGCACAAGTTGAGATCAAGAACATAAATATATTTAACAGGAAAAATCATCTAAGCAGTTACTGCAGGAATGGAAAAGAATTTATCTAGCAAGATCTACTGCATAAATTTGTGCAATTTTTGGCATAGCATCTAGTCATATTCTAACACACAACATATCCAAAATTGGGCTACAGAGAAGTTATGGATTTCAAGTTAAGACAGATCTAAGTTTAACACATTTGTATTTTTCCTGCTAAAACTATTTAGAATCTAGACATGAGTATATAACAAAAGAGGTGAGATTTATCATCCTGAACCCTACAAAATTGGTTTGGGATTTTTCTGATTTTTCTACGAATTTCTAGGCATTTTACAAGGCACTGGACCTAACTGCAAGAAAAACTAGATAGGGTTCTTCACAAACTAGCCCTGAACTTTTACTCTAAGCACCCTACAAAGTTTTAAATCGAAGCAATTGGGTCCCCAGCCGGGGAGGGCGGCGCGGGTCCGGCCAAATCCGGTGAACCGGCGGCGATCCCGCCGGCAAGCGGCCGTGGGGGACCACATGCTCACCTAGGAGTGGCGGGGGAACCGGAGGGGAGGTGGGGAGTTGGCGGCGGCGAGGTTTGGCGGCGGACGGTGGCGGTGACCGCGGCGGCTCGGTGAACGGCGGCGTGGAGGCGAAGGGCCGGTAAACAAGCGGCCGTGTGAGCTTCACTAGGACCTAGGGAAGCTTCTAGAGTGGGCGGTCGGCGGTGAGCACGGCGGCGAGCTCCAAGACCGGCGGCGGCGGCAATGGCGGCGGCGGCTCAAGGGTGGCGCGCGGGAGGGCGCGGGGCGCTTTTATACGTGGCCCGGCGCGTCCGTGGGTGACGAGGCGTGACGGCGGAAGGGCATCTCCGTGCTACGGCGCTTGGGCGGCGCGCGTACGGCGGCGACGCCGCCGGCCGGGCCGACCGGCGCGCGCCGACGCCGGGTGCCCTCGGGACGGGGCGCGTCGGGGCGCGGGGATCACGGGGTGGAGGTGCCTTGGGCCATGCGCGGCCTCGGGAGGCGGGGGCGCGGATGCCGGGCCGGCGGCGCGCGGCCGGCGACGGGCGGCGCGCGGGGCGCGCGACGCCACGGCGTGGCATGCTCTGGCCCAATTTGTTTTACTGGTACTGTCTTTGAAATACAATTGCTCCAAAATTTTGTATAAAAGTCGACCAAGTGATGAATACCAAAGTTGTAGATCTAGCTACCAACAACATTTTCTACAAAGGCTATATAGGTTTTTTCTGCCTAGATTTGAAGATATTTGAATGCCAACTTTGAATGTCAGCCTGTTTTGGCAAATAGTGATTTCTGCCTTGCACTTGATTTTTCAAGTTTTTCCCCTCAAAATTTGAAATGCCAATCTACATGAAAGTTGTGTCCCTCATCAAGATCTACAACTTTCATAAAGGTAGAATTTTAAGTGTTTAGGTGAATTTTGGAGAACCCGGCAAAAGTTCCGGCAGACACCTGTGTACACTAGTGTGGCAAGGGGTTTGATCCAACTTTTGACCATGGGTTGGCCCCACAAGTGTGTTTAACATTCAATTAGGGTCACTTGGGTGGGTTAGTGAGTTTTCCGAGGTGAGGGCCCAGGTTGACCTAGGTTTGACCACGGTTGACCATTTGACCGGCTGTTAAAGGTTAATTAAAAACCTGGGGCGTCACGACCTACCCCCCTTAAACGGAATCTCGTCCCGAGATTCGATTTGATAACGAAGAGATGGGGAGAAGGACTCACGGTTTTGAGACCGTAGGAAGCCCGGTACTTAGTATTAAGATAATCCTCCGTCTCCCACGTTGCTTCTTCTTCCGTGTGATGGCTCCATTGGATCTTGTACATTCGCACGGTCTGCCTTCGGGTCTTTCGCTCTTTTTGGTCTAGCACTTTCATTGGATGCTCGAAGAGCGAGAAATCCGGCTCGATCCAAGCATTAGCTTCCGTGATGATTTCATTCTCCGGAACAGGCATTCCCTTCTTCAACTGAGTTACATGAAACACATTGTGAACCGCGGAAAACCGTTCTGGCAATTGGATACGGTAAGCCACGGGTCCACATACTTCTATAACTTCATATGGTCCAATGTAGCACGGGGCTAACTTTCCCTTGACTCCGAACCTTTGCACACCTTTGGTGGGGGACACTTTCAAATATACATAATCTCCCACTTCAAAGTGTCGAGGTGCGGTTCCCTGTCATGGTAACTCTTTTGCCTCATCTGTGCCATCTTCAAATTTTCTCATATCACTCGCACCCTTTCTTCGGCCTCTTTAACTAACTCTGGCCCAAAGAGTGTTCTTTCTCCGGCCTCGGACCAATTTAGCGGAGCGCGGCATCTACGTCCGTATAGAGCATCGAACGGTGCCATTTTCAAGCTGGCTTGATAACCGTTATTGTAAGAGAACTCTGCCAAGGACAAACACTTGTCCCAACTCTTGTCAAAGTGCAAGATGCTTGCTCTCAACATGTCCTCTAAAATCTGATTCATCCTCTCCGTCTGACCATCGGTCTGCGGATGATAACTGGAACTGCGGATCAGCTGAGTCCCCAAACACTCATGCAACTGTTCGCAAAAACAAGCTACAAACTGAGTCCCTCTATCAGAGATTATAGTCTTTGGGATTCCATGCAGACGAACTATGTGGTCCACGTACAACTCTGCATATTGTCGTACGGAGTAAGTGGTGTGCACGGCAATGAAGTGAGCGGTCTTGGTGAGTCTATCCACAATTACCCAAATAGAGTCCTTCTTTCTAGCGGTTAGGGGTAAGCCCACAATGAAATCCATACTAATATCATCCCATTTCCACATAGGTATCGACAGGGGTTGGAGTACTCCTGCCGATTTCAAATGACTCGCTTTCATCTGGTGGCAAGTATCGCACTCGGCTACATACTTGGCTACATCCACCTTCATATTGGACCACCAAAAGTTCTGCTTCAGATCTTGGTACATCTTGGTACTACCGGGATGAATAGAGAATTTGGACCGTGAGCTTCATCTAGAATGATTTTCTTAATTTCCGGGTCAACGGGAACCACTAGACGTTTTCCAAACCGGACCACATCCCGGTGATTCTTCCGGAAACAAGTGTACTTGGGGTCTCCTTCGCTAGTTTCTCGCTCGATTGTTTGAATATCCGCATCATTGCGCCGGCGTTGACAATTCCGTCATAAAGATTTGACTCGCTGTCAAGGCATTAAGAATTCCCGCGGTACCACTTCTAAGTTGAGCCTTCTCATTTCTTCACACAAGGGTTCACTGACTGGCTCCAACTCTAGGTGGTTGCAATGATCTTTGCGGCTAAGAGCATCCGCAACAACATTTGCTTTGCCGGGATGATAATGCACTTCTAGATCATAATCTTTAATCAACTCAAGCCATCTTCTCCGTCTCATATTCAATTCTGACTGGGTGAAGATGTATTTGAGGCTCTTGTGATCAGTGAAGATATTGCAATGATTACCCATTAGATAATGTCTCCATATCTTGAGGGCATGAACAACAGCAGCTAACTCAAGATCATGGGTAGGATAGTTGAGCTCATGGGGTCGAAGTGCCCGTGAAGCATAGGCAATGACTCGGCCTTCTTGCATAAGGACACGGCCCGAGACCCGTGCCCGATGCGTCACGAAGACTTCAAACGGTTTGGAATTATCGGGTTGAGCTAGCACTGGGGCTGAAGTTAGATGTTGCCTGAGGGTGTGAAAAGCTTTCTCACATGCTTCACTCCACACGAATTTCACTCCTTTCTTGAGTAATTCGGTCATGGGTTTTGCGATTCTGGAAAAGTCAGGAATGAATCGACGGTAGTATCCCGCCAATCCTAGGAAACTGCGGATTTGATGCACGGACTTGGGTGGTTTCCAATCCATCACCTCTTGAACTTTGCTAGGATCTACGGAGATACCATCGTGGGAAATGGTGTGCCCTAAGAATTTCACACTTTTCAACCAGAATTCGCATTTGGAGAACTTAGCATAAAGCTTGTGATCTCGCAAACGCTGAAGGACAACTCGGAGATGATTGGCGTGCTCTTTCTCGCTCTTAGAATATATGAGAATATCATTGATAAAGACCACGACAAATTTATCGAGCTCCGTCATGAACACAAGGTTCATGAGGTACATGAAGTAGGCAGGAGCATTAGTGAGTCCGAAAGACATGACCAAGAACTCGTAAAGACCATAACGAGTGGAAAAAGCGGTTTTAGGAATGTCGCAAGGTCGAATCTTGATTTGGTGGTAGCCAGAACGAAGATCGATCTTAGAGAAGACTTTGGCACCAGCCAATTGATCGAAAAGAACATCGATTCGAGGAAGCGGGTATTTGTTTTTGATGGTGACTGCATTGAGTGGTCGATAATCTACGCACATTCTCAAGCTACCATCTTTCTTTTTGACAAAGAGAGCAGGGCAACCCCAAGGAGAAGAGCTCGGGCGAATGTAAC
Organism: Cenchrus americanus; assembly: GCA_947561735.1. Classification (NCBI taxonomy): domain Eukaryota; kingdom Viridiplantae; phylum Streptophyta; class Magnoliopsida; order Poales; family Poaceae; genus Cenchrus; species Cenchrus americanus. The sequence continues at coordinate 196,814,123 of OX387239.1, read as the reverse complement.
CCTTATCTAACAGTTCTTGGAGTTGGGTTTTTAGTTCGGCTAACTCTTTGGTGGCATGCGATAAGGTCTTTTGGAAATGGGTGCGGTACCGGGCTGGAGTTCGATCACAAACTCGACATCTCTGTCTGGTGGCATTCCAGGCAACTCGTCAGGAAAGACGTCCGGGTACTCGCACACTACTGGAATTTCATCAAGAGAGGAGATAATGGTCACAAAGGCACAAGAGTCAGTACCGTCCCAGAAAGGTAGGTACAAGGTAGTGTGCCCGACCGTAGGAGAGTTGATCTCTACGACCCTATCCGATATATCTAGAATCACCTTATGTTGATTCATCCATTCCATACCCAAGATAACATCCATTCCAACCAAGTTTATGACAATAAGGTTTGTTGGAATGATTTTACTACCTAAACCCAAATTTACTCCTCGGATTAAGATATTGGAGGTGATTTGGCCTCCGGGAGTATTTATCTTGTAAGCGGAAGTGGTATGAGAACCCTTCAAACGCAGTTTGTGTATTAGCCTTTCACTGATGAAACTATGGGTAGCTCCCGAATCGAACAAAATCTTAACAGGAGTGTCGTTGATAGAGAATGTACCCGTGAGTACTGGAGCTCCTGCTGGGATGTCATTCATGGTAGTGAAGTTCAGCTTGCCTTGGCGCACTTGCACCATAGGCTTCTTGGCCGGAGTGGTAGGCTTGCTTCCCGTACCCTGATTCTGCGGGTTGGGCTTGATCTGCCTGGGCTTGGGACACTCATTAATGTAGTGCCCTGGCTGGCCACAGTTGTAGCAACGACGATCTCCAACATCGCGAGGGGGTGCATTAGGCTTTGGAGCCTCGTTGTCGGGCACGACGGAACTGGAAGTTCCCGGCAGGTTTGCCCTGAGGTGGCTTCATCGTCCAGCGTCCAGTTGATGATTGCTGGGATGGGCCTGGAGCTTCCTTCTTCACAAAGCGAAACTTCTTGCTCGTTCCGCTACCTGGGGTGAAACCGGACATCCTCTTGTTTTCCCCGTGGGCTTTCTTCATAGCATCCTCCTGAGAGATAGCCTTGTTCACTAGCTCATGGAAGTTTGCGGGCTTGAGCAGATTCACGCGCTCATACAGCTTGCCATCAAGCCCGTCACGAAACCTCTCCATCTTCTTGGCATCAGTATCAACATGATGCTCACCGTACTGGCACAAGCTATTAAACTTCTGAGCATAGCGGTATACTGAGTCAGATCCCTGACGAAGGGCCAACAGCTCCCTCATCTTCCTATCCATCAGTCCCTTGGGAATGTGGTGGCTCTTGAAAGCCTGCTTGAACTCATCCCAAGTCACAGCGTGCCCTCGCTACATTGACTTGAAGTGGTCCCACCACATCAAAGCTTCCCCTTGCGGTTGCGGCGCCGCGAAGTTCGCTTTTCTCTCCTCGGAGCAAGGCAACACAAAGGCGAGAGAATTTTGCCTCTATGGCCTTGACCCAAGCCTCGCCTTCCGGGGGTCTTCTCGCTTTAGCGAAGGTTGGCGACTTCATAGCGATGAACCGGGCGTACGTGGTGACTCGGTTAGGCCCCTCGTGGTTGGCCCCGTGTGGCGGCCCTCGGTTCATCCGCCGGGCGATCCGCCGCCGTGTCCGCAGGATCTGGCGCAGCACCTCGGTTTGGGTGGCCATGAAAGCCTCCGTCGGTGTCATGGGTGGGGGTGGTGGCAAGTCACCACTACCACTTGCTCCGAAACCGTTGGGAGAGCTGCGCATGGTTCCCACCATCTGAAAAGTGAGCTTTATTAGTGAGATAACCAAAAGCTTACTCCAAATGATGACAAGCACGATCATGCATAATCACATCTCATTAGCACTTAAACAATGAGGACAGCAACAATCAACAATATTCTATTGCCACCAAGATTCATAGAATCGTTCTTCTCAACACGGTTAGGACGACGATTACTCAATTGCACGGCTCATAAATACCCTCGAACGATCATCGTCATTTCGGATACCAACGAAGGTGTATACGAACGAGCACTTATTCGCTGGCAACGAGTGACGCCTCTAAAATGCTTTGGTTTACCAACGTTCTTAGGTGAGAAATGCAAAATTGACAAGCGTGGTCATTTGCAACGGTTTATCCAAGGATCTGGTATTCAAACGCAAGAAAATTTCAAATTTGATTGACAACAAAATTTACTTAAAGCATACAAGCTTAAGCATTCTTTATTACAACACGATAGAACAAGGTTCAAAGACATTACAACTCGAATTTGAAACATCATGACATGACACGATACAAGTAGTTACTTGGCACGAAGGCGCGTCTTTGTCAAGCCACTACTCTAAACACCTCCAAATAACTCGATAGGATCGACATCCTCCTAACCCCGCGCCGTCGGCAACCTAGTTGCCCACCGAAGCACCACCGTACGTAGGCGAAGCCGGGGGAGTCGGTAGCGGTGGTCCCGCCGGCTCGTCCGATCCCGGACCGGACAAGGCCTCGCCGCTCCTCCGGGTGTGCCTGTACTGGGGGCAGTGGCTGTAAGGCCACTATAGCTCGCAAGGCCGCCACCCGTACCTCGGCCTCCCGCACCCGCTCGCCGCATATCCGCAATGTTCCGCAAGTAGTGTCGGCCTCTCTATCTCGTGAGCGTCGGCATCCTCCTCTAGTGCATGGTTCTCCTCCTCCGCATCTACGATCCTCTCGTAAGAGATCGCCTCTCTCAAGCTCCAACTGGAACCTCCTAGCATGCAGCCCTGTCATTCTCCCCGCCGCACCCGAGTAAGCGTGAAGTTCAGCTGCTGGTGTGCTGCTGAAAGCTGCTCCCAATCGCGCCTAGATGCCTCCAAGCGTTGTGCAATAATCGCTGCGGTGTTATAGCGCAGCCCCTGAAGTGTGAAAACCACGTTCAGACAACGGGCAAGCGTCTGAGTAACATCCAACGGCTCTGCTAGGGTCAGTAGCTCCCGTAGGTGATCCATACGGTCTAACCAAGCTGGGCGTGAGGACTCACAGCAGGAAATAGTCCAAACGGAGAAAGAGCTACCACGGTGGGGTTGTGGTCACAGAAGTCTGTCAGTACTCTGAGGGCGGCTGACTCAACGGACTCATGAGTGATAAATCCCCAGTAGATAAAGCTCAAGTCAAACCAGTCGGCGTGGTCTGGGTGTGGCAGAACAGTAATGATCACTGCGGCGGGGAACGCCAAAGCGCTCAAACTCCTTCACCTCGTAAGTCGGTGGGGTGAGGTAGCTCGCGCACCGAGTGCTTCCCACGCAAGGCGTGGAAAACCCTCCCAGTGCAACCCGTTGGTACGGATCGTACCGTCAGCGTCGAACTGGTGGAACACGGGGAAATCCATCTGTGCACAAATGTAACTCATGTCAGATCTCAAAGAGAACGGCATGTCAAATGGTGAAGTTCTGGCAGCTGAATAAAAATTCATAACCAAAAATCCAGAAACCTAAAAAATTTCCCAAGTTCTAGATTAATCCTTTAATACTTTTAATTAAGCTTTTTAAGGTTGAGCATCGATCAAGGAAACAAGGTGAATGGTCCTTAACCTGGATGTGCCTAGGGAAGTGTGAACCAACCCAATGAACTAGGATTGAGATTTGCTATTACAAGGTAACTAGTCGAGGAGCAATTATTTTTAACAATTTGGTTTAATTAACCTAGCACATGATAAACAACTTTTCACAAAATTTCGGCAGCGTGACGGCTAGGTATGGAAGGTACTCTAGTTTATAAAAGCACACACTAGCATAACTTCCTTAGAGAACATATAGAAATCCGATTTTTGGGTCCATTTTAGTTGTTTCGATTTTTAATATGCATGCAAGACGTCCTATTCGACCTCACATGGCAATCAAGCCAAAAATCGAAGTTAGTGCCCGTGGCAAGGCTTTTATCCGTCTCTCCCTATAATATCTAGTTGAGAGCTATACGGTACTTGCTTAACAACTAACGAAGCACTGTTATGTACCTGCAGAAAACGAACCTTTCGTGCCAGCACGTCACGAAAGCGTCCACATACATTACCGTTCACTATAGAAACGGTATCCATGCGTTAAGCCGCTGCATGGACAGCGTCCAACCTCGGACACCCTCCGTTCGAATGGAGTGTATCCTTGCCTCGCATGAGCGACATGCGGAATGCACACGTATGAGACATGTGGCGACACACAACTCACAAACAGACACGAAGATGGGATCCGTGGAATGGATCACTCCATCAACCCTCGCAATTCCCGTGATGCGGAACAACACACGTATAAAACACGTGGCTCCTAGTTTGGTTGTGCAAGAAGGTAAGTCTGACATAAAGTAATGTGCTGGAAGTCAGCAAAATAAACCATAGATTAATAAGCCACTTGAAAGAACCCAAAATTCCCTCTAGGGCCTCTCGGTCTAGTTTATCCTTAGCGGACCAACGTATTTTGGAAAATCAGCAAACCTTGGCATATTTTATTCAAAAACCATTTGATTAAGTTTATTAATTAATCTCTGGTGCATATAAGCTCTGATGCCAACTGTGACAACCCGCCCAGGAAAATACCGTACTATCGCCTAAGACCGATCCACTTTGGTCATTAAGCGATAATAAAGTATCATCCTGTCGTTAGTTGCCGGGTTAACGCCCGTAAATCACTTGAAAAGCAACAAGGATCGAATATATGCATTAAAACTCACTCGAAGGCGAGTCCGGAGATACAACAACATTAATATCCAAATTCGTACCCCGAGGGGTTTATTTATTACAAACCACCAGTTTTTGCCATGAGTAAATAGTTCGTAGTTTTCGAAAAGCGGCGGAATTAAACTAACGGAAGCGAAGACACCACGGGAGGCCATCCATGATGCTTTCGGTAGTCGTCCTCCACCCACTCCGCCTCCCGGCCGGCGGGATCTCTCCGGGCCACACATCACTGAAGGCATTACCAGGATCAACATATTATAGCAAGGCTGAGTATACTAATACTCAACAAGTCCTACCCGTCGGTGATATCTACTTCACCACTTCTAGACCATGAAAGTTTTTGGCTACTGGGTTGCTTTTGCTAAAAAGTAACAAAGAGTAGGTCCTTACTTTCAAGATTTTAGCACAAGTACTAGTAGGTTTAATCTTTACTACATTAGCCAACTAGTACAAACAAAGTTGGACAATACAATTAATCAAACATCATATTCATCAACTTCCGTCATTAGGGATCTCATGACTAGTGGAGTAAGTAGTCTCGGATAACGGTGAGAGGCCGACAATCAATTGATTTAAACCTTGCAAGGTAGACCCAAACACACGGTAGGCTGCCCCCGCAAGGACAACTTTCCCAGTGCCGTCCCCCAAAAATCCCCGGGTCGAGATGAAAGGCCACGATCTTTGGTGCAGAGCTATCCGCATACCCCGCGAGATACCCGGAGTCACCATACACCACCGTAGCTAGCCGTGAGAGCGAATCCCAAGGGTAGTTACAGTTCCATCCCTAGCCGTCTTATTAAGGTACTAGGCTTACCGGTCCCATACCCGACATGTGCTTAGTACGTTCAAAAACTTAACCCACATAACCACTGGACCGGAGCCCAGATCCCATGCTCTTACCACGTGAGCAATCCATTTAAGGATACATTGTGATTCCTATCTAGGAACCTATTCTCGCGAGTGAGGTCATCACTCGACTTGTAACGGTCCTATAGCTTAGCAGCTATCGACCTATCATACTAGTAAGGACAAAAGGTACCTATGGATCATGCATCTAGGGTTTCATTCAACTCCTGAACGTAAATGCACAATCATTCATAGATAAGTGAATAAAGAACTTTAAAACTAGGTTAGATGCACCGGAGCTTGCCTTCGTCAGCTAGGTTAGCCTGGGCACCCTCGGTGTCGAGTACTTCCACGAACTGCAGCAACGCTTCCGCTCCTCCTTCCTCGGTTTTCGGGACAAGGGAGTAATCTCCGTCCGGAAGATCTACACGGAATGCAATGCAAGATTTAGGTGATGTGATAGTTTGTTGTCTTATCCAACTCTGGGTTGGTCATATTCACCTTAACAAGCATTCACCTAATGTTTCTCTTTTAGGAAGGTTATGGGGTGTACATGGTTTACTCTTTTATTTGCACATTGAATAAAGGTTTTTATTAAGCTTGTCATTTCATGTGAAAGCCTCAATTCCTTTTATCTTCACCAGCAAAGGTGTAATTAATATTTTTATTTATGAATTAATTTCTTATCAGTGATGATAATTAATTATCCTTTAATTATATTAAATAATACTTTTCAAAAAGGAGAAAGAATAAATTAGGGGTTTTTCTTTATTTAATTTCCCTTTAATATTAAAAGGGCTTTTAAGCTTTTTATTAAACAATTAAATTAGCAAAAATTAAATGAGTGTTTCTTAAGCCTACTAGCACCTATCCTGGTCCATTGGACCCACATGTAAGTGTTGGATGCTAGAAAATTAAATATTATTGAAAATAACAAAGACTAGCTAGTGATTCAAAGTAAATGCATATAAAAATAAATAAGCATCAAATTGATTCAAACTTTCTTGTGCATGCTTTCTGGCCCTAAACAAGTCTAAAGAACCAGCATGTTCACATGGAATCTCTACTGAACTTGGTTTATTAATTTACAAATGAAAACATGTATAAATCAAGAATAATTATTTCTGTTAATCCAAATTTCATGATTAATTTACAAGATGTTTATTTTGGCATTAGAAGACAGTGTGCACAAGTTGAGCTCAAGAACATAAATATATTTAACAGGAAAAATCATCTAAGCAGTTACTGCAGGAATGGAAAAGAATTTATCTAGCAAGATCTACTGCATAACTTTGTGCAATTTTTGGCACAACATCTAGTCATATCCTAGCACACAACATATCCAAAATTGGGCTACAGGGAAGTTATGGATTTCAAGTTATGACAGATCTAGGTTTAACACATTTGTATTTTTCCTGCTAAAACTATTTAGAATCTAGCCATGAGTATATAACAAAAGAGGTGGGATTTATCATCCTGAACCCTACAAAATTGGTTTGGGATTTTTCTGATTTTTCTACGAATTTCTAGGCATTTTACAAGGCACTGGACCTAACTGCAAGAAAAACTAGATAGGGTTCTTCACAAACTAGCCCTGAACTTTTACTCTAAGCACCCTACAAAGTTTTAAATCGAAGCAATTGGGTCCCCGGCCGGGGAGGGCGGCGCGGGTCCGGCCAAATCCGGCGAGCCGGGGCCGATCCCTGGGCAAGCGGCCGTGGGGGACCACATGCTCACCTAGGAGTGGCAAGGAACCTGGGAGGGGGAGGTGGGGGAGTTGGCGCGCGGCGAGGTTTGGCGGCGGACGGCGGCGGTGACCGCGGCGGCTCGGTGAACGGCGGCGTGGAGGCGAAGGGGCGGTAAACAAGCGGCCGTGTGAGCTTCACTAGGACCTAGGGAAGCTACTAGAGTGGCCGGTCGGCGGTGAGCACCGGCGGCGAGCTCAACGACCGGCGGCGACGGCAATGGCGGCGGCGGCTCGAGGCGCGCGCGCGGGAGGGCGCGGGGCCCTTTTATACGTGGCCCGGCACGTCCGTGGGTGACGAGGGCGTGACGGCGGAAGGGCATCTCCGTGCTACGGCGCTCGGGGCGCGCGCGCGCGCGCGGCGACGCCGCCGTCGGACCGGCGGGTCCGCGCGCGCGCGCGCGCGTACGGCGCGCGCCGACGCCGGGTGCCTCGGGACGGGGCGCGTCGGGGCGCGGGGATCACGGGGGTGTAGGTGCCTTGAGCCGTGCGCGGCCTCGGGAGGCGCGGGCGCGATGCGGGGCGCGGCCGGCGGCCGGCGACGGCGGCGGCGCGCGGGGCGCGCGACGCCGCGGCGTGGCACGCTCCGGCCCAATTTGTTTTACCGGTAATGTCTTTGAAATACAATTGCTCCAAAATTTTGTATAAAAGTTGACCAAGTGATGAATACCAGAGTTGTAGATCTAGCTACCAACAACATTTTCTACAAAGGCTATATAGGGGTTTTCTACCTAGATTTGAAGATATTTGAATGCACACTTTGAATGTCGGCGTTTTGGCAAACAAGTGATTTCTGCCTTGCACTTGATTTTTCAAGTTTTTCCTCTCAAAATTTGAAATGCCAATCTACATGAAAGTTGTGTCCCTCATCAAGATCTACAACTTTCATAAAGATAGAATTTTAAGTGTTTAGGTGAATTTTGGAGAACGCGGCAAAAGTTCCGGCAGACACCTGTGTACACTAGTGTGGCAAGGGGTTTGACCCAACTTTTGACCATGGGTTGGCCCCACAATTGTGTTTACCATTCAATTAGGGTCACTTGGGTGGGTTAGTGAGTTTTCCGAGGTGAGGGCCCAGGTTGACCTAGGTTTGACCACGGTTGACCATTTGACCGGCTGTTAAAGGTTAATTAAAAACCTGGGGCGTCACACCGCCCTCGCCCGATTGAGCTCCTCACACAAACAGGTCGAAAGTAGGAACAAACGAACAATGGAGAATGAGGATAGTAGTGACTATGGGTGGGCGAGCATGCATATGGGTTGGGTCGGATAAGATTAGGCTCATTCAGAACCCAAATGAAAACAATTAAAGAATATTAATTTAACTAGGGCTGCTTTAAGATTTGTGTAAGAAATCTAAAAGAGGAGATCTTAGGCCAGCGTGTTTCGCAAATGGAGGGGGGAGGGCGGGGTGGGGGGGGGCTCATGGCAAAACCAGCGGTAGAGGGTTTGAGACCCGACCGCCCCACCGTTGACTTCACCACTAGTTGGGAGCAAGCATGGAATTGGTGGGATCAAGATGCTGCTAGGGGAGTAGGGGCCTGTTAAGTTTGCGATTCCAACAGTACGATTTGAAAAATGACAAGAGACACTTCCCTTTTGTTCTTTTTCCACGTCTAGTGATGGCAGCGGGTCAGGTAAGTGTGAGTAAGATGTTTACCCGCCCGATAGCCTGCCCACGTGTAAAAATTCATGTCTGTGTCCGCACCCGACGGATATCCGCGAGTATGCAAACCCGGCACCGCCGCCGCTGCCCCTGTACTCACGCGCCGCTGCTCTCCTACCGCGCACCGCCCTCCTTCGCGAGTCGCGCGCCCCGAGCGCCGCGAGCTCATCCCGGGGGTGCCGCCGGCTTCGCGAGCGTTGCGAGCCTCGCAAGCATCGCGGGCCGCGTGGGCACCGCTGGCCGCGCGGCGGCGCAAGCTCCGTGAGAGGCTCTGGGAGACGGAGGCCAGCAGGAGGATAAAGCATGCGACGGTGGCTAGAAGTGTGGCTAGGGTTTTTTTTGACTTTGGGCTGAATGTATGACATATATTGAAATTTAAGTAGTTAACTATTATAGATGCACGTGCGACATGCACGTGTAAATGACCTATATTAATATTATCTTAGTAACTTAAGTAATCACAACTAACATCTGCAGTTTATTAACATGAAGAAATTGTCTACAAATATTTAAAAATGAAAATGAAGTTGTTTGTTCTTTTTTTGCTTCAGATTTTTTGACGAGTTGATAAAATTCACCCAATCTCTACCGGTGCATTGTACTTAGTTGTAGATTTCAGCAAATATCTTAACAGCTCAAGGAATCACAACAACCAGCACTCTGCAATATAGCTTTTCAAATAAATAGCTGTTGTGCTCGTGATGCTCTTTAAAATATGACCAATGAACCACAAATGATCCTTCAAAATAAATATATCTGCCAACACCATTTACCTGTACAGCCAAAGAATATAAACTGTAAAACATAAAATGCTGAGAAAGGTATGACATTGTGGCAAATCTCGCAATGATTCTTATGCTATGAAAAATGTGGAAAGAGAAGGGGAAAATAAAGTTTTATGAGAACGAACAGTTGTGCCTTAGAACATGAAGAAGGTGCTCGATCAGATCGGCCAACTTTACTGTCAAGAAGTTCGAAATCGCTTTAATTTCATCGACCATGTGGTCATCTGAGCAAACAATAGGCAAATCACATGAGAAGATGAACAAGAAATCAGTCCCTCCTAGTCAGTGGCGGATATATGGAGGCCTAGGGCCACCCGGACCATGGCCCTAGGCGTGGGTCGGAATTGTCCACACTGTAGATCACTGTAGCAAAGCAGCCTAATATTTATTCATGAACTAGCCCATGGAGTGGCCTTAGGCCTTGAGCTAAATTCTGTCCGCCACTGCTCCTAGTCCGTAAATTAAATCGGCGTCAATGGCCGATGGCCGCGCGGCGGCCGGGCGTTGGCGCGCTACGCGCGGCCGGCGAGCTCTTGCACCTTTATAGGCACTCGTGCCTTGGAGAAGGAGCCACGATCGTCCACCCCGGTATGGGCACGGCAAGGCGGTGGCGCGGTGCAAGGGGTACGGCCGCGGCGCCCATAGGCCGGCGGCCGGGGGCCGCCGCGGCGCGGGCCGGGTGCGTGCTCGCGCGCGTGGCGCGAGGGGAAAGGCTCGGGAAGGCGGTGCGGCGATGAGCGGGACCCGGCGGTGATGTGGACCGCCGCACCGGCTCTCCACGTGGCGGTTGAGCCCTCGGCGTCCGGCCCGAGAGGGACCACGGCGCGGGCGACACGCGGCGTCGGGCGTGGCCGGTGCGTTCCCGCGCGGCGCCCGGTGCCTCGCGAAAGTTTTTCAAGCCGCCCCCCGTTTGACCGAGCAAATCTCCAAAAAGTTGAAAACGAAGTGGTCCAAGCGAAAGGAATAGCAAAGCTGTAGATCTCCTGACCCTCTACAACTTTCACAAAGGGCGTATGGCCTTTTTCTCAACCATTTTTGCACAAATTGGATGCCAAGTTGCAGATTGTCTGGGCGCCAGTGAACAGTGTCGAACTGCATTGACTGAGGTTTTTCACCTATTTACGCTCCAAATCTCAAATGCCACTAAACATGAAAGTTGTGTCCCTCGACAAAATACACAACTTTTGTATTGGGAGAATTTGAAGTGTTTAGGGAAAATTTGGAGAACGCGACAAAAGTTCCGGCTGACACTGGTGGGTCAAAAAGGGTTCAAGGGGTTTGACTAGGGTTTTGACCCAACCTTGACCATGAGTTGACCAAGGGGTGCCATTAGGGGTCATTGGTGATGTTTTCGAGGTGATGGCCCAGGTTGACCATCGTTTGACCAAAGTCAACTCTGTTGACCGGATCGTTAGGGTTAAATAACCCGGCTGAAAACCTGAGGCGTCACAGTTTGGTACATTAGAGAAATTTAAATTTGAGTTTGACCACAAAAAATTTCTTATAAGCAATACACAACATATCTACTGTTCTGTTAAGTTTTGGATAAATGTCTGGATTGATAGGATACATAGTCGTACTATCAAGTGGGATCAATTGCATTGGCTTGACTTTCCATAGTGCCACTTTGATCAAGAATTTCCATGCATTGCATTTAGATGAGTGACGCTTTCAAAAGATAAAAAGGTTTCATTGAAAAATTTTGAGAAAAATCAGTTTTCTACTGTGGGGCAGACAGTCCAGGCCCTTGGGGTGGACGGTCCGTGGGCTCTTGAGTTTTATTTAATATCTGAGATTTTTGTCAAAGTTTTTTGAGAAAAATCCTTTTCGGACGGAAAGTCCGCGGGTCTTCGGCGGACGGTCCGAAATTAACCTCGAAACAAACAGAACGGTGCGCAACATGGGTGGACCGAGCGGACGGCCCGCGAGGCCGTGGCGGACAATCCGCGGGGTCCTGGCGGACAGTCCTCCCGACCCAACGAGCAACTCTGACAGCAGTTGACTTTGCGTTTTTTACCGTTGGAATTCAAGCGCGGACAGTCCGCGACGTACACGTTTTTGACATAACGGCTAGTAACGGGAAGGGTGAGTATAAATACTCCATGCCCGGGTTGAGAGAGTCTCCCTTGGCACTTTGAAAGGTTCATACTCCATTGTAGAGCGCTCTCTCTCTTCTCACTCACTCACTTTGCTTAGTGGTTGCATCTTTGGTGAGATTGAGAGCATCTAGTGCATTGCATCAAGGTTTTGATCTTTGTGGCACTAGGGAATCATCAAGCAAGTGATTGGTTTGTTACTCTTGGAAGTTGCCACTTCCTAAACGGCTTGGTGGTGGAAGAATTCGTTGAAGCTCGCAAGAAGATTGTGCGTGGCTCCGAATTTCTTGTTGTGAGAGGTCTTGTGCTCACCTTGCCAAAGCGGTGAAGAGCAACTCTAGTGAAATCGAGGTGTGGAGTGGTTCTTTGGTTCTAACCGGCTCAAGATCAAGCGGTGCCTTGATAGAGGAGCGGTTGAACATTGAATCCACCTCAACGTGGATTAGGGGTGACCGGCAAGTCATCAATACCACGGGATAAAATTTATCTCTTGTGCTCAGTTATTTGTTTGCTCAATTTCCTTTCAAGTATTTTAGTTTGATCATTTACTTTCTAGAGATTGAACTATATCTTGTCACCCTAGGTTGCAAACTCCCAACATAAGAATATAATAGTTAGAAATTTAATCCTTCTTATGTTTCTAATTAAATTTCTCTAGTGTTGTGATTTTAGATTTTAAACCGCCTATTCATCCCTTCCGGTACACCTTCGTTGAACAACTGCTTAACCGCTTCACACCGTCAAAGGTGGTGGTGCCTCGACCACACTAAGATGGCATTTAAGGACCACCTCCCCTCGCTTTACCACCTTGACGGCGGTAAAACGGGTCCACAGCTTGACGATGAGACTAAATGCCTTTGACGAAGGTAGCTGAGAAGGCACATTTACTAGGATAGAGGATGGAGGGAGTAATCTGCTAGCGCCGAGCTTCAGCAGCAGCTCCTCTTCATCGATCTTTTCTTTTTCTTTTTTATAAACGAACTACATGCTCTTCATCGATCGTGCTCTCCGATTCGCACTTTTGTATATGTTTTTGTTTTGTGGAATCTAGCTTCTCGCTTTTCGCGAACCACTTGATCGATTCAAAGTAAACGAACGAAAGACGTCAAGAGAAAGAGAGGGAAATGAGGGAAAGGGAACCTGGGAGAGAAAACATCGCCACGAAAGGACAACGAAAATGATAAGCGGCGTGGAAAAAAGAAGATGAAGCGGGGGCGAGGAAAGTGAACGATGCCTACCAAAGCGCACAGCGTGTCTGGGGAACCGGTAAAGTTAAACAGCCGCTAATCTTTGGATCCTCCTTTGCAAACAGGCTGCTAATTGCTAGTACATGACCAAATATGTATGTTACTGACAGCCATCAAGCTAGCCCACGTATAATCATCATCCCTGAGACCCTGACACTTGAGAGAGTGTCATTACCGTAGTTTAATGAAGACTTGCAGTAAACAACAAGGCAAGCGTATACTCAATCGACCGTTTGGACCTCGTCACCTCGGATTCAATCCACGGGAAGCTGGAGAAAGGTGAAGGTCCACTTGCATCGGCTGCGTATTGCCCACCTGGGAAAACCGACCAAAAGCTCCAGGATTCGAGCAGGCCTTGGGTCTTGAGGCCACGACAGGTTTCCACTTTCCAGTGTCCGTGGCATCTGCCTTCCTCCATGATCTCCAAAGCTTCTTGGTTGACTACTCCCAACTCCCAAGAGGTTGGTCCAATGCTCTAGTTGCTCTGCGGTGCCTGCATGGCTGAGGTGCCAGAAGAGCTGGGAATCGCTGCAAAAACTCACAGCCTGTTCGTTTGGGCATGCAGACCGGGGAAGGCGCTTGATTTGTTTCGAGAGAAAAAGCCGGCGCATTGGTACGTCTTGGAGGGTACGGGGCGAGGCGCTTTGGCGCGTCGGGAGCGCGGACGACGTTGCGTCGGATGAAAGCCAAGCGAACGAGGCGTCGCTTCATCGGGAGAGGAGCAAGCTTCGATATTTTTTTTACGAAACATGCCCATTAGGGCACTCCCAACCCAGACTCTACCCATGGAGTCTATATCTTGAAGACTCTATCACAAGAAACTATATTCTCCAATGCAGATTTTCTAGCATGGAGTCTACCTAATATTTCTCTCGGATCTTCTACTCCCGCTTTATTAAATAAGAGGACACATCTTGCATGCGGGCAGCCACACGGGATCCGCACAGGTTTCGTTGTGCGTGAAGACTTGCAGTCTAACTTAGACTTGGTTTCTAAGTTTTCACCCCTCTCTCATCATTAAATTGCTTGCCACATCAGCAATTTGCCTAGGTGACAGTGTAATTAATGACTCTGGACTCTACCATAGAGTCCGGGTTGGGAGTGCCCTTACCTCAGATTTTTTCAACTGATCTTTTTTTAATTCACCAGTACAACGCAGACGGTCACAACACGCACGCACACTCAGCCCCTATGAATACACGTACGTAAACACTACCCTTATGAGTATCTTCGAATGACTGAGCACCGGCAGATCTGGAGATTCTCAAAGTCACCACTGGCGCCTCGTCATCGACGGGAACGTCGCTTACCACTTAACGCATAACGCTGGAAAATCCCGGAATAAATCCAGGAAAAGGTGCGAGCACCAGGATTTGAACCCTGGTGGGTAGCGTCCCACTGGACCGTCCTACCATTTGACTACAAGCCCAATCACTTTTTCAACTGATCATTCAGAGAACAAAGAAATATTGTTGATTGATACATGAAGCACTGATGCATGTTTATGCAAAATTTGGGATGGAACAAAATTATGTGCAAGGAAAATCTTGTCTCGGCATTTCATGCTTGAGCCAAAGGGAATTAAAACATTAATACGGCAAAAAAATTCTGAAAATAATTTCATTGGTCCAAGCGTCTAGGCACTACTTCATAAAAAATGGAGCAAAAACTTTTCATTTTTTAGAGGCACCAGTAGAGGCTGTTAGAGCAATTCCAAGAGCTTCTCTAAAATCACATGCTAAAACTCTGATTTGGCTAGTATGTAAAATGAAATAGTTAGCAAAAAGTTGATGAAATCCAACAAATTAGCTAAAATCAACTCTCCATATGATCCACCGCTAGAGGGTCCCGCCTGCCATACTTATGTACAAGGGGTAGCTAGCGGGACTGGCTAGCCAGAGATGGCTAGCAAATCCTCCGGTTTAGCTAGCGGAGGATAGCGAGGAAAAGTTTACCTAGTCTTTCGGATAGAGTTTTTGAACAAATTTTCCATTTTTTTAGCTAGTTAAGCCTAATCTCCTGGTGTTGCTCTTAGTATATCTTTGGCATCGGTGTTCTTTTTTTGTTTTTTTAAACTGGCATTAGTGTTCTTTCTGTTTTACAAAAACTATTTTTTTAAGGATTCAGACAACTACTCACAAAAAGCCAATTTGGCACTCACGCGTGCGGAGCGCTCGATCAGACCGATCGGCTCCACCTCCCCATGTGTGCGGGCCCTAAACGGTTTCCCCTCTTATTTTCTTTTACTCACATCCAGCGACCACACACGCTGAGGGTGTGTTTGCGAGGGTGGCTCGACGGCCCGGCTGCACCCTCCAGCTACAACTACCCTTGTTCGTGACCTTTGACCCACCAGCGAGCCAGGCCCAACTCATGCAAAACGCACTCTCTCTCATGGCTCCCAGGAAACGACATTTTCCTTCGTTTCTCCCGAGCCCGACTCGTCGAAGCGCGTGTTGGCTCGCGTGGGAGATGGGATCACCTCCGACCGAGGGAGGGTGTGGGTCGCTGGTGCCAGGGAGGTGAAGCGTCCCCTCATCAGAGGTGACTAAATGTGACACAAATACCAGTCCCAGGAGACTGGTAACACATTTATTACAATAGGTGGATCAGTTGTGACGCCCTAGGTTTTTAATTACCATCATTAACGTAATAGCCGGTCAAATAGTCAACCGTGGTCAAACCTAGGTCAACCTGGGCCCTCACCTCGAAAAACTCACTAACCCACCCTAGTGACCCTAAATGAATAGTAAACACACTTGTGGGGCCAACCCATGGTCAAAACTTGGGTCAAACCCCTTGCCACCCCGGTGTCCACAGGTGTGATCTAACTTTTGCCGCGTTCTCCAAAATTCACCTAAACACTTAAAATTCTACCTTTATGAAAGTTGTAGATCTTGATGAGGGACACAACTTTTATGTAGATTGGCATTTCAAATTTTGAGGGGAAAAACTTGAAAAATCAAGTGCAAGGCAGAAAACGTTGTTTGCCAAAACAGGCTGACATTCAAAGTTGGCATTCAAATATCTTCAAATCTAGGCGGAAAAACCCTATATAGCCTTTGTAGAAAATGTTGTTGGTAGCTAGATCTACAACTTTGGTATTCATCACTTGGTCCAGTTTTATTCAAATTTTTGGAGAAAACCCGGTTGGAACAGGGCACCAGCAACACATTTGTGCCAGAGCGCCGCCACGCGCGACGTCGCGCGCGCCCGCGCGCCGCCGTCGCCGCCCGCGCGCCGCCGGCCCCGCATCCGCGCCCGCGCCTCCCGAGGCCGCGCACGTCCCAAGGCACACTCACCCCGTGATCCCCGCACCCCCGACGCGCCCCGTCCCGAGGCGCCCGCGGCGCGCCGCCGCCGCCGTACGCGCGTGCACGCCGCGGACCGCCGGGTCCGACGGCGGCGTGCGCCGCCGGACGCGCGCGCCCCGAGCGCCGTAGCACGGAGATGCTCCCCGCCGTCACGCCTCGTCATCCACGGACGCCTCGAGCCGCCTATAAAAGCATTTCCTCGCCCCCTCCGCGCGCCACCCGAGCCACCCGCCGCCATGGCCGCCGCCGCTCGGTGCGAGCTCCTCCCGCCCGTGCTCCTCGCCGGGCGCCGCCCACTCTAGTAGCTTCATTAGGTCCCGTGTGAAGCTCCAAAGCCCGCTTGTTGCCCAGCACCATGCCTCCTTGCCTCCTTTCCCCGAGTCGCCGCGGGTCACCGCCGCCGCCGCCGTCGATCCCCCTCGCCGGCGGCTTCTCCGTCCCAACCACGGCCACCTACGGCCTCCTAGGTGAGCATGTGGTCGAGCTCGGGCCGCTTGCCGGCCGGCCGCGCCGCCCGCTTCGCCGGAATGTGGTCATGGCCGCGCCCGCGCCGCCGGCTTGTAGGGTGCTTAGGGTAAAAGTTCGGTGGTCGGGTTGTGAAGAACCCTAACTAGCTTTTCTTCGCGATTAGTCCAGGGCTTTGTAAAATGCCTAGAAATTCTTAGAAAAATCAGAAAATTCCCAAACCAATTTTGTAGGGTTCAGGATGATAAATCCCACCTCTTTTGTTATATACTCATGGCTAGATTCTAAATAGTTTTAGCATGAAAAATACAAATGTATTAAACCTAGATCTATCATAACATGAAATCCATAACTTCTCTGTAGCCCAATTTTGAATATGTTGTGTGTTAGGATATGATTAGATGTTGTGCCAAAAATTGCACAAAGTTATGCAGTGGATCTTGCTAGATAAATTCTTTTCCATTCCTGCAGTAACTGCTTAGATGATTTTTCCTGTTAAATATATTTATGTTCTTGAGCTCAACTTATGCACACTGTCTTGTAATGCCAAAATACACATCTTGTGAATTAATCATGAATTTTGGATTAACAGAAATAATTATTCTTGATTTATGCATGTGTTCCTTTGTAAATTAATAAACCAAGTTCAGTAGAGATTCCATGTGAACATGCTGGTTCTTTAGACTTGTCTAGGACCAGAGAGCAGTCAGGAGAAAGTTTGGATCAAATTGATGCTTATTTATTTTTGTATGCATTTAAGTTGAATCACTAGCTAGCCTTTGTTATTTTTAAGAATATTTAATTTTCTAGCATCCAACACTTGCATGTGGGTCCAATGGACCAGGATAGGTGCTTGTCGGTGTTTTAGACCGGCAACCTACTACGGGGAGTACCCGAAGTAGATGAATGTGACTCGCCGAGATCGGTAACTCGAAGGAAGAGACACGTGGCACACAATTTAGACAGGTTCGGGCCGCGAGGTGCGTAATACCCTACGTCCTGTATGCTGCGTAGCTCTGGATTGATAGGGCACGATTACAAGATGGTGCAATAGTGCGCCGTGGGTTGTATGAGAGGTGATTGGATGAGGTGATCGGTCCCCGCCTCGCCTTATATAGTCCGGAGGCGGTGGTTACAAGTCGGAGTAGGGAGAGAGTACTAGTCAAGTACGTCTAGGAGTCCTCCATACAGTGCGGAACATGTACAGCTCCCTAACCGAGTACTACTCCTGTGTAGTCCTTGTGCTCCACGCCTTCAAGTGCCGTGTAGCGCAAGCCGGTAGTCCCAGGGGCCCACCGAGTAGTCGGTCCTGGTACCCACCGAGGTAGTGGGCCCAGGGAGGTCCATACGACAAGCCCCCGAGTACAATGTAGTCGAGAAGGATAGCTTCAAGTAGTCTTGACGGCCTTAACGAGTAGCCCTCAAGCGTCCCTGAGTGCTACAAGTCAAAAGTCCTCAAGAGTAGTCGAAGCATCCCGAGGGCCGGAATGTACTCCACCGATGTTTGAGCAATCTTGAAGTCTTCTCGAGTAGTTCCAAGCGTCCTCGAAAACTGCCTTCGAAGGTCTTCAAAAAGTGCCTGTCTTGTCTTGAAGCCGGAGCTGATATGGAGGTGCGATTGCAAAATCGCACTCCATATGGAGTAGCCCCCGAGCCTTAGGTTGAGCCGCGGCTCGGGCCGAGGGTCCATCTCGAAGTCTTGGCAAGAAAATCCCGAAAAATCCGGAGAGAAAAACCGAAGGACACGTGGCACGGAGCCCCCGAGCCTTGAGTCAAGTACTTCCTCTCGAATTGAAGGGTCATCTTGAAGAATGTGTCCTGAGATGCTCTTGAGACTAGCCGCTTCCCAGGTAGTCGAGTAGAAGTAGCCGAGCCCCCGAGGTGAGGTGCGTCGACTAGTAGAATATGAAGGGTCACGCGCGCCCGCCGAGTCGCCCGCGCGTGGACTTATCCAGCCGCCCGTTGCGGAGCCGGTTTGGCTTATAAATAGAAGCCAAAACCCTTAGGGTTTTTCACGCATTCGAGCTTCAGCGATTCCGTTTGCATCTGAAGCAAATCCACTCCCAGCGCTTGCTGCCGCCGAAGTAGATTCAAGTGCGCCGCCACCCAAAGCTTTTAGGGTAGCCCCCGAGCGGATGCGAGTGAAGACGCCCTGCACTTGGAGGATGAAGCCATCACCGTCCAAGACGTCGAAAGCCGCCGGGAAGAAGAGGGGCCGCGAAGAGGCCGCCGCGGCCGCCACCGAGCGCCGCCGCCCATGTCTCCACCGCGGGCCGATCCGAGCCGCGAGTGGAAGAAGTCCAAAGTGAAGACGGAGGATCGTTGACCCTCCCGAACAAGTGGGTTCATCGGGTGAGAAGGAAGTCGACATGTGGAGATCCGCCGCCGGAGATCCATATCCGATGGAGAAGGCCGAAGACGAGATCCCAATGTTCGCGCGGTTCGTGGAGCGCGGTCTTGCGCTCCCGGCCGCCGATTTCTTCAAGGGGCCGCTCGGGTACTACGGGATCGAGTACCCGAACCCGAACCCCAACGGCATCTTCCACACGGCGGTCTTCGTGCACTTCTCGCGAAGCCTTCCTCGGGATCAAGCCACATTGGGTGCTTTTCCGAAGTTCTTCCGCGTCAAGCCGCGCCCAAGTGCCACCAACCCCGGGGTAGTCGGAGGAGCCGCATCCACTCGAGGGAGGACGCCGCGGAGCAATATCTGGCGTACAAGCTTGTCGACTCCAACACAGATTGGAAGACCAGGTGGTTCTACATCACGAACCACCACCCTGGTCTGCCGAAGCCGAGCGGACGGCAGCCCAGGCACCGTGAATGGTGGAACACGGAGCCCACCATGCAGGAAGGGATCCAGCTCCCTGAGCTGCTAGCACGCATCAAGGTGCTCAGGGAGGCGGGACTGAGGGCCGAGCACGTGGCCTTCAGTTTCATGAAGCGAAGGGTCCAGCCGTTGATGGCTCGGGAGACCCTAGGCTTCGAGTACACCGGCGACGACGACGCGTCGCGGATGCCGGGAGGCGAGCTGGATGACAACAACATCATCGAGAGGTTGTCGCGGATCTTCAAGGATATGCCGCCGTACACGGCGTGCCCTGTCCAAGAGTACTCCGCCGCGCGCCCGCCGAAGGAGGTGAGTAGTCGTACTCCCCTAGTTGAGTAGTGATTACTTGAAGTAGAGTTGCTGAGGTCTTGTGTCACGCGCAGGAGGACTTGAAGAAGTTCGTCTCCGAGCTGCAGCCACCTCCGAGCGGAATCGAGATCCCAATGGAGGGGAAGGCGAAGGAGCGCCGAGAAGTCGGTGAAGGCGACGACACCGTCGTAGTGGAGGATACCTCCGACGACGACGAAGAAGACGAGGAGACATTGCAGGACCGCTTCCAGCTGCGGTCGAGGTTTAGCCGCCTGGGCTTGCCTCATGTTCCTCTGGTACAAGACCCCCCGACTAGCCTGGAGGCTAGCCTGGCTGCGCCGCCACGGAAGCCGCGCAACCCCGCCAGGAAACGGGTGACGAAGAAGCCGAAGGTCTCGCAGACCACGCCTCGAGAGGTAAGTTGTCTTGAGCGTAGTAGTCGAGTACCCGTTGTACGAGTACGTTTGCTGACGAGTAGTCTTCCTTGTATGTGGGAGGTGCCGCCGGCGGGAGCCCGTCGAAGAGGGCGACGAGGGCGTGTGGGACACGGTGGGGGAACCAACTGGAAGTCGTAGTCCAGCCCCCACTGTTGAAGAAATCTTGGCGCAGCTGGAGCGCCAGCCCCCAGCTCCACAAGGGAGCACGGGACCCGCGGCCGCCGCCGTTGAAGAGGTGGTGGCCTCGGGAGCGCAGGAGAGCACCGCGCGCGCCGCCGCCGCCGTGGAGGAAACGGTAGCCGCGGGAGCATCGGAGGAGGAGCCCGCCGAGGGTGGACTGGTCGACATCGCCAGCATCCTCGGTGCTCCGGCCGTGACAATTGTCCGGTCGAACTTGTAAGTACCGTATCCTTACGAGTACGACTTGTTGTAGTAGTCGATGTTGACTGACGACCAATTGTGTGTGCTTCTGCAGGAAATCCACGGATCTGTCCTGGGAGGGGGATGAGCCCTCATCGGTGGTGGCGGAAGAAGTGACGCCGCCCGCGGAGGAGTCCACTCCCACGGCCCAGGCGGTACCCGAGCCGCCGGCTGCCGAGGCGACGTTGCCGGAGGCCAGCATTGTCGAAGGTGAGTACCCTTCTTGAAGCTATAAGGCTCTTTGAGGAGTAGTCGTAGGCACTGATGCACTTGTCGTCTCTTTGACAGACGCTGAAGGTGGTGACATCCCTGCAGGGGTGCCAATGCAGAGGTTGACACCAGAGGCCCCGGAGGCTGCGAAGGAGCCCCGAGCCCATGGAGGAGGTCGTCGGGAAGTCCGCCGGGGGAGAGGCGGTCGCCACGTCGCCAGAGGTTGCTCTGGAGGTGGCTATCCGCTCCCCTGAGATCCAGGACGCAGAGCCCATCCGCTCTGCACCGATGACGAAGGCCACCGCGAGTAGTCGCGGTGGGATAGAGCTGCTCGCGGATGATCTCATCGAGCCGGCGACGGTGGCCAAGCATCTAGAGGCGATCCGTCAAGCCAAGCAGTGGATGAAGGTAAGTAGCCGTAGCCTTTGAGTAGCCAATCCTTTGTCGTTGGGTACTCTTGTGACTTGAGTTGTCTTGTGCAGGACGTTGCGGAGCGGTCCCGCGACAAGTCAAACCTGCTGCAGGGCTATGGCGACACAGTGCTCCGAGCCGAGGCGCTAGAAGAGCAACTTGTGAAGTCGCGGAAGCACGCGGCTGCCATGCAGTCGAAACTCGACGCCACCTTCGCCAAGTACCACAACGACGTCCAAGAGTTGCGGGCGAAGGGGAGACGACTTGGTGCGGAAGAATAAGGGCCTCCGCAACAAGAATAAAGGTACGCCGCCGAACCGGTCGGGTACTTGTTGGAGGTCGAGAAGTCCTTGACCCACTGTGTCGTTGTCGTGTTGCAGAGCTTGAGGGCCGGGTGGAGCGGTCGAAGTCCTCGGAGACGAGCATGAAGAACCTCTTCTACCGGGAGCGGGAAGCCCGCGGGTACTCGAGCTCGACTACAAAGAACTCGCCTTCGAGTGCGAAAAGCATATGGAGCTCCGGATTGCTTCGACCGAGATCTCGTCAATCGCTACAAATCCTTGCGAAGTTGAACGAAGACCGCGAGGCATTGCGGGCCTAGTTGAAGGAGTTGGAAGAAGCCGCACCGCCAATCGCAAGACTCCCGGTGCCGCACCCGGCGGCCCCAAGATTGCTCCTCCGGTGGATCGTCTCAAGGAAGCTCCGAGCCGGGCCGGCCGCCTACGTGAAGCACATGGCGAGGTCGATCCCAAGACAAGTCTTGGCCTTCATGAAGTCGTACTTCCCGAAGGCCCCGGAGGGAGGTAGTCGCGGCGGGGTAGCCGCCAACCGCACGGATGAGCAAGATGCGAGCCGCCGGGAGGCGATGGCTCCCATCGCGGAGCAGGTAGCTGAGAAGCTGAACCACCAGTAGCCCTGTAATAGGTAGCTAGTAGCCATGGTTGTACAGGAAAAACAATTGTAATGAATTGTTTAAGTATCAATGAAAGAGATTTTCCAGCAATGAGTACTCGTAGTCGCGATCTCAGAGTGCGGAGCCCCCATCGTGGAGTGGACGCGAGTAGTAGTACTCGGCAGTAGTGGTCCCGTTGTAGGGAGTAGGCAGTAAAGAAGTTGATGAACGATCAAGCTTTATTACTGAAGGAGTACACCTGGATGGCTAGGGCCGTAGTTACAAAGTAGACGCTTGGACCGGAGGCCACTTCAACCGAGTAGCGCCGGGAGTGGGTAGCCGCTTACGCAGTTGATCCGTAGGTAGCCGTGTAGGCCGGATCGTAGATCCGTAGGTAGCCGTGGCGGCCGGATCTTGGGGTGTGGTCTCTTAGTAGACCGTCGCTAGAGTCCTTGACGCTTGTCGCAGCCCCGTGGTCCGTAGGTAGCCGCACGGGCCGGATCCCGAACGGAGGAGAAGTCCGAGACCGGAGCCGGGGACCGGGGGGCCGCTTACGGCGAGGGGTGTTGATGTAGTCGTGTAGACTTGAACCCCAGAGTAGTCGTGTAGGCTAGGCGTAGAATCGACAGAGCTGGTCGACGTTCCACGAATTGTTGATATCTTCGCCTTCAAGTGTTTGGAGGCGGTAGGAGCCCGGCCCGGTCGCCTTTTCTACGGTGAAGGGACCTTCCCATGGGGAGCTGAGCTTGTGAAGTCCTTCCGTGTTCTGGATGCGGCGGAGGACAAGATCTCTAACGTTGAAGGAGCGTTCCTTGACGTTGCAATCATGGTAGCGTCGGATACCCTCCAGGTACCTTGCTGATTGGACGAGGGCAGCGCAGCGAGCTTCTTCGAGGCTGTCGATATCAACTCGTCTGCGTCGTCTTCTCGAGACGCCTATGTCGTAGTGCTCCACCGCTAGCGAGTTCCATATGACGTCGGGCAGGGAGGATAGCTTCGGAGCCGTAGACCGAGAAGTAGGGGGATTGCCCCGTTGGCTTGGATGGTTGAGTCCGCAGCCCCCGCAGTGCGTTGGGTAGTTCCTTGATCCACTTTCCCCCTTTGGAGTTAGCGGCGTCGTGTAGTCGCTTCTTGAGAGCGTCGAGTACCATCCCGTTGGCACGCTCGACTTGTCCGTTGGCCCGTGGATGGGCTACCGAGACGTATCGGACGTCGATCCCGCCGTTCTCGCAATATTCCCGTAATCGGTGGTTGTTGAAGTTTGATCCCGTGTCCGTGATGATGCGGTGGGGTAGCCCGTAGCAGTGTACGAGTTCATCCAGAAGTCGAGTACTCCGTCGCCTTGGGACATGTGACCGGCTTGACCTCGATCCACTTGGTGAACTTGTCGATAGCCACCAATACCCCGTTGAATCCTCCCGGCGCAGCTTGGTAGTGGCCCAATCATGTCGACCCCCGCAGGGCAAAGGGCCGGGTTGGCGGTATGGTGACTAGCTTGTAGGCCGGGACGTGTTGCCGCTTGGCGAAGTACCGACATCCTTGGCACCTTCGACGAGTTCTTCGGCATCGCCCGCAGCCGTGGGCCAATAGAAGGCTCGCCGAAGGCTTTGTCGACCGCCGTGCGTGAGGACACGTGGTTGCCGCGGACGCCCTTGTGGACCTCCTCCAAGATGTCCTTGCCGTCTTCACGAGGGACGCACTTCATGAGTACTCCGAGAAGATGCACCCCGCTTGTAAAGCTTTCCTCCGACGAGGACGTAGGACTTGGCGCGGCGGACGAGTTGCTCGGCCGCGTTCTTGCTCCGAGGGAACCTTCGCTCGCCGAGGTAGTCGATGAAGGGCCGCCTCCGGTCCACGTCGATCATCATGACCTCCCGCCCACCGGTGGATGGGCCGGGACAAGGGGGTTGGTGGCGCCGCTCCGGGATGGATGGCGCATGAAGCTCGTGGACGAAGACACCCGCCGGCACTTGAGCGCGGGTGAATCCAAGCTTCGAGAGGACGTCCGCCGCAATGTTGTTGTCGCGGACGATGTGATGGAACTCGAGACCATAGAACTTGTTCTCGAGCTTGCGGACTTCTAGGCGAAGGCGTCCATGTTCTCCTTGTTGCGGTCGCGGGACTTGTTGACTTGGTTGATGACCACCGCGGAGTCACCGTAGACTAGTAGCCGCTTGATGCCTAGTGAAGCCGCGAGGCGGAGCCCGTGTAGGAGGGCTTCGTACTCGGCTTCGTTGTTTGAGACCTTCCGTAAGATGCGGGACGTACTTGAGTTGTTCGCCCGTTGGGGAGTTCAGAGTACCCCCGCACCTCGCGCCCTCGAGGTTGAGTGAGCCGTCGAAGTACATCACCCAATGCTCGGTCGCACGGTGGGAGTAGGCACGGTTCTCCCCGCCACTTCGCCATGAAGTCGACTAGTGCCCGCGACTTGATGGCCGTCCGTGGCTTGAAGTCGATAGTGAGGGCGCCGAGCTCGACGCACCCCACTTGGAGATTCTTCCGGTAGTATCTTGGTTCCGCAGATGTCGCCAAGCGGGTAGTCGGTGACGACGGAGACCGAGTACTCCTGGAAGTAGTGTCGTAGCTTCCGCGAGGTGATGAGTAGAGTGTACGGGAGCTTCGCACGGCCGGTAGCGGGCCTTGGACTCTGATAGAACCTCACTGACGAAGTAGACTGGGCGCTGGACCGGGTAGGCGTGGCCGTCTTCCTGCCGCTCGACAACGATGGCAGTACTGACCACGTGAGTAGTCGCAGCGAGGTAGAGCAGTAGCTGCTCGCCCTTGTGAGGAGCCGTGAGGATCGGTGGCTTCGATAGGAAGTCCTTGAGCTGGGCAAGGGCTTGGTCCGCCTCTGGAGTCCACACGAACTTCTCGTGATGCTTGAGTAGTTTGAAGAAGGGGAGGCCCCGTTCTCCTAGCCTCGAGATGAATTTGTTCGGCCGCCGCCATGCACCCCGTCGCCTTCTCGGACATCTTTGATGCTCGTGGGAGCTTTCAGTCGGTGATGGCGGAGATCTTCTCGGGGTTGGCTTCGATGCCGCGCCGGGCCGATGATGAAGCCGAGTAGTTTGCCCGAAGGGACGCCGAAGACGCACTTGTTCGGGTTGAGCTTCCAGCGGTACTCGCGTAGCGATGCGAAGGTCTCTTCAAGGTCGTCGATGAGGGTACTGGAGTCCCTGGTCTTGACAACCACGTCGTCCACGTAGGCCTCGACGTTCTTGTTGAGTTGCCTCTTGAAGCAGGCCTGGATAGCTCGTTGGTAGGTAGCGCCGGCGTTCTTCAACCCGAAGGACATGGTCGTGTAGCAGTACGCGCCAAACGGGGTGATGAACGCGGTCTTCTCCTGGTCTTCTTCCTTGATTGCGATCTGGTGGTACCCGGAGTAGCAGTCGAGGAAGCAGAGCAGGTCGCAGCCCGCCGTGGAGTCGATGACTTGATCAATCCGCGGCAACCCGAAGGGGTCCTTGGGGCAGTGCTTGTTGAGGTCGGTGTAGTCGACGCACATCCTCCACTCGTTCGAGTTCTTCTTGCGGACGAGGACGGGGTTGGCGAGCCACTCGAGATGGAAAACTTCTTCGATGAAGCCGCGCTACGAGTAGCTTGGCGAGTTCCTTCCGATGGCGTCCCCGCCCGTCGTCGGCAAAGTGTCGGAGGTGTTGTCGCTTGGGGTGGCCTTAGGATCGACGTTGAGGCGTGCTCAATCGGCCTCCCCGGGCACTCCCCGGCATGTCCGTCGGCTTCCACGCGAAGATGTCGCGGTTAGCCCGAAGAAAGCCGATGAGCGCGTCTTCCTATTTGGGGTCGAGGCCAGCCTCGATGGTGGTGGTCTTGCTGGGGTCGCCTATTCCAAGGTCGACCGTCTTGACGAGTACCTCCTCAGGTGGCCGAGGCTTGTTGGTGCCGTCGACTCTCTGCGGGATGTCGAGTTCACTTGTAGCAAGCTTCTTCGACGCGGCGTAGACCCTCCATCATCGCGTTGGGTACTTGGTTTGTAGAGGCGATCTCCACGGCTTCTGTGTCGCAGTCGTGGGAGATCTTCAAGTCCCCTTGGAGGGAGAGTACACCGGCTGGGCTTGGCATCTTGAGTACCAAGTAGGTGTAGTGGGGCACCGCCATGAACTTGGCGATGGCCGGTCTGCCGAGGATGGCGTGGTAAGAGGTCTCGAAGTCCGCAACCTCGAACTTGATGTACTCGGTACGGTAGTTGTCCCGAGACGCCCCAAAGGTAACTGGCAGGACCACTGAGCCCAGTGGGATAGCCGTGTTGCCGGGGGCGATGCCGTAGAAGGGCGTGTTGCTCTTGGTGAGCATGTGAGTGATGTCGAGCTTCATTTTCTTCAAGGTCTTGGTGAAGAGGACGTTGAGCCCGCTTCCACCGTCGATGAGCACCTTGTTGAGCTTGGAGCCCGCCACCACTGGCTTCAGGATGAGGGGGAACCGTCCTGGTTCGGAGAAGCTGGTCCATTGGTCCGCGCGGGAGAAGGTGATGGGTACCTCCGAACACCCGAGAGGGGTCGGGACCGCCGGTTCAATGGACATCACTTCACGACGGGTAGCCTTCGCTCCCGCCCGTTGGGCAATCCGCCGAAGAGGACGTTGACGGTCTTGTCCGGCTCCCCGGAAGTCATTGTTGTCGCCGTCCTTCTTCTTGCCCTTTTGATCGTGAGGGTGCGGTGGCTCCGGCGTATCCTTGAGTGCATGCCCGAGTTGGTAGCACCGCTCGGTAGTGTGGTTGCCATTTGGATGCCACGGGCACTTCTCCTTCGGCCGGGTCTTTGAAGCCGCCGGAGTTCTTCTTCGAGTTCCCCTTCGCGAGGCGCCGGATAGCCGCGACGGTGTTGTCTGGCTTGCGCTTGCGGTTGGGACCCGAGTAGTTGTTGTTATTGTTGTTGTTGCGGCCGCCTTGGTTTGTGTTGCTGCCGCTGCCGCCGCCCTGGTTCTGCTTGGTCTTGCCACGGATGGCGTCGTACTTGGCGTTGGCCTTGTCCTCTTCATCCGCCCAGGACGTGATCATGTCCTTGAGGTGGGGAATGGACCTGGGACGGCGACGACCGAAGTCTTCGATGGTGCGGCGATGATAGAGGCCGTCCTGGAAGAGGTCGATGACCTCCTTGTCGGTGACGTCGACGACGGTGGCGCGCTTATCGAAGAAGCGGCGCATGTACTTGCGGAGGGTCTCGCCTTGTTCCTGCTTGATCATGGCCAGGTCCATGCGAGTACCCGACCGGCCCATGGCGCCCGCGAAGTTGCTCGTGAATCGCTCCTTCCGCCTGGTCCCACTTGTCGATCGAGTGCTTGTCCGGCGATTCGAGCCATGTGAGCGGTGCTTGGTCCGGGCGAAGGGGAAGTAGAGGCACTTGGTGTTGCTTCGTTGCCGCCGCCGTTCTCGATGGAGAGGGCGTAGCATCGAGCCACCGGATGGGATCCGCTTCGCGTCGTACTTGGTGATCCCCAAAGGCTTGAACTTGTCGGGGAGGAGCAAGTTGCGACTCGAGGTGAGAAGGCGGGGAAGCCGTCGCCTTCGCCCGGCAAGGGGTCGACTTCTTCCGCCGCGGCCTCCTCAATCTTCGGCGAGCGTCGTACCCGCCGTGTGAGGCGCCGGAGGCGTGGTCGTTCGCGTGGCCTCGGCCGCCGCGGCCGCCGCCGCCTCCGCCCCTCCGCGTTGGCCCCATGGTTGGAGCCGCCGCCGCCGCCGCCGCCGTCGGGATCGTTGCCGCCGCCACCGGCCGAGCGCGGTGGGGAACAACTTCTCGGTTGCCGTGGTCTTGTTGTGAAGGTCCGCCGGCGTTGGAGCGGCGACGGTTTGGCTCGGGCCGGGAGGTCGGCTCGAGTACGGTTGGGACCGTTGTTGGTGCCGCGACTAGTAGCTTTGTTGTCGCGGGGTTTAGCCGGAGGAGGTTGGTTGACTCGTTGTCGACCCGCATGAAGTAGCCTTCTTCGCCGAGCTTGGCGATGACCTCTCCGGCCGCGTATGCCCCCGAGCCACGGCGTGCGATCGCCGCGGATCGACATGAGGCACCGCTCGGGGGTAGTGTGCACTCGCTCTCGACCGCCTCGAGAGCTTCCGCAAGGTTGCGGACGGGGAAGTTGTCGCGGAGGCGTCGACGACGTTCGTTGCGCTTCCGGTTGCGTTCACGTCGAGCGTCTCTGTCTGCTGGAGTCTCGCTTGGTGGAGCATCAGCAGAGAGCTCGTCGGAGGAGATGTCTTCCAGGTACTTGTCCTGAGCCGTACCTGAAGGCCCTGGGGTGTCGCCCGCAGCCATGAAGACTTGGCGATCGGGGGTGCCAAGGCTGGACTCAGAGGGTGCCACCTCAGTTGGTGTGTTTGAGTCAGCCCCGGCTAGCGGTGTTCCCTCCTGGAACGGTAGCGAGTCGATGTAGGCGACGTAGCGTGAGTCTCCCTTTATCGGGTCGGCGGGCTTGCGGTCCGGCCGCAGACGTATCCGCCGGCCGGCGTGGTATTTTTTAACCGGCCCCGCAGGCCGGCCCCGACAAGGGAAGCTCGGTGGAGTTGTCTTCGGACTTGGGCTCCTCGGGGTCCGACCCGAAGTCGAACTCGTAGTCCGGATTCGAGTAGAACTCGGAGAGAGGGTCGGAGTCCGGAGCGCGATCGGGGGCGGCGTCGGAGTCCGAGCCGTACTCGGGCACGGGCTCCTTGCCGGCCGCGCGGGGAAGGGGGAGCCCCCGTGCGGGCCCGGCTGAGGATGCGGGGGGCACGTGCAGAGTGCTCGCGTGGTGAGGGGACCGCCTGCTATGGCCGAGCACCCGGCTCGCATGCGATGGCCCATGGCGACGTCGAGTTCGGGTTGGAGATGGACTCGAGCTCGAAGTCAGCGTGGTGGTCGAAGAGCGAAATTTCGCCGAACTTGCCGGCGAGTTCACCTGTGATAACTTCAGGAAGCGTCACGAAGACTGTCTTCGGGGTGGGCCGCATGGTCGCGGCGGCGGGAAGGAGCCCGCGCCATCGGCGGTGCGGACCCGGTGCGCCGAACACGAAGGTGTCGCCGCGGTTGAAGGCGACGGTTGGCTTGAAGTGGACGGGAGCCGTCGAGTTCGCCATGTGATCTCGGGCGAGAGCCCCTACCCGGCGCGCCGGTGTCGGTGTTTTAGACCGGCAACCTACCGTGGGGGGAGTACCCGAAGTAGATGAATGTGACTCGCCAAGATCGGTAACTCGAAGGAAGAGACACATGGCACACAATTTAGACGAGTTCGGGCCGCGAGGTGCGTAATACCCTACGTCATGTATGCTGCGTAGCTCTGGATTGATAGGGCACGATTACAAGATGGTGCAATAGTGCGCCGTGGGTTGTATGAGAGGAGATTGGATGAGGTGATCGGTCCCCGCCTCGCCTTATATAGTCGGGAGAGCGGGGTTACAAGTCGGAGTAGGGAGAGAGTACTAGTCGAGTACGTCTAGGAGTCCTCCATACAGTGCGGAACATGTACAGCTCCCTAACCGAGTACTACTCCTGTGTAGTCCTTGTGCTCCACACCTTCAGGTGCCGTGTAGCGCAAGCCAGGTAGTCCCAGGGGCCCACCGAGTAGTTGGTCCTGGTACCCACCGAGGTAGTGGGCCCAGGGAGGTCCATACGACAGTGCTAATATACATTTGCAACATTTCTTGAATTTTTTGGTAATTTAATTGTTTAATAAAAAGCTTAAAAGCCCTTTTAATGTTAAAGGGAAATTAAATAAAGAAAAACCCCTAATTAATTATTTTTCCTTTTTGAAAAGTATTATTTAATATAATTAAAAGATAATTAATTATCATCACTGATCAGAAAGTAAGTCATAAATAAAAATACTATCTATACCCTTGCTTGTGAAGATGAAAAGAATTAAAGCTTCACATGAAATGACAAGTATAGTAAAAACCTTTATTCAAATGTACAATAAAAGAATAACCATGTACACCCAATAACCTTCCTAAAAGAGAAACACTATCTAAATGCTTGTTAAGGTGAATATGACCAACCCAGGGTTGGATAAGACAACAAATTATCACATCACCTGAACTTGCATTGCATTCCGTGTAGATCTTCCGGACGGAGATTACTCCCTTGTCCCGAAAAACGAGGAAGGAGGAGCGGAAGCTTCGCTGCAGTACGTGGAAGTGCTCGACACCGAGGGTGCCCGGGCTAACCTAGGCGACGAAGGCAAGCTCCGGTGCATCTAACCTAGTTTTAAAGTTCTTTATTCAATTATCTATGAATGATTGTGCATTTACGTTCAGGAGTTGAATGAAACCTTAGATGCATGATCCATAGGTACCTTTGTCCCTACTAGCATGATAGGTCGATAGCTGCTAAGCTATAGGACCGTTACAAGTCGGGTGATGACCTCACTCGCGAGAATAGGTTCCTATTTAGGAATCACAATTTATCCTTAAATGGATTGCTCACGTGGTAAGAGCATGGGATCTGGACTCCGGTCCAGTGGTTATGTGGGTTAAGTTTTTGAACGTACCAAACATTTGCCGGGAATGGGACCGGTAAGCCTAGTACCTTAATGAGACGGCGAGGGATCCTACCGTTACTACTCTTGGGATTCGCTCTCACGGCTCGCCACCGTGGTGCATGGTGACTCCGGGTATCTCGCGGGGTATGCGGATAGCCGCACCAAAGATCGTAAGATTCGATCCCGACCCGAGGATTTACGGGGACCGGCCTGGGAAAGTTGTTCTCGCGGGGACAGCCTACCGTGTGTTTGGGTCTACCTTGCAAGGTTTAAATCAATCGATTGTCGGCCTCTCACCGTTATCCGAGACTACTTACTCCACTAGTCATGAGATCCCTAATGATGGAAGTTGATGAATATGATGTTTGATTAATTGTATTGTCCAACTTTGTTTGTACTAGTTGGCTAATGTAGTAAAGATTAAACCTACTAGAACTT
This sequence comes from Cenchrus americanus, assembly GCA_947561735.1. NCBI lineage: Eukaryota > Viridiplantae > Streptophyta > Magnoliopsida > Poales > Poaceae > Cenchrus > Cenchrus americanus. The sequence goes on along the minus strand of OX387239.1, from coordinate 196,782,875 downwards.
GTGCTAAAATCTTGAAAGTAAGGACCTACTCTTTGTTACTTTTTAGCAAAAGCAACCCAGTAGCCAAAAAGCTTTCATGGTCTAGAAGTGGTGAAGTAGATATCACCGACGGGTAAGACTTGCTGAGTATTAGTATACTCAGCCTTGCTATAATATGTTGATCCAGGTAATGCCTTCAGTGATGTGTGGCCCGGAGAGATCCCGCCCGGCTGGGAGCTGGAGTGGGTGGAGGACGACTACTGAAAGCATCATGGATGGCCTCCCGTGGTGTCTTCGCTTCCGTTAATTAATTTCCGCTGCTTTCGAAAACTCGAACTATCTCGGTATGACAAAAACTAGGGTTGTAATAATTAAACCCTTCGGGGTACGAATTTGGATATCAATGTTGTTGTATCTCCGGACTCGCCTTCGAGCGAGTTTTAATGCATATATTCGATCCTTGTTGCTTTTCAAGTGATTTACGGGCGTTAACCCGGCAACTAACGACAGGATGATACTTTATTATCGCTTAATGACCAAAGTGGATCGGTCTTAGGCGATAGTACGGTATTTTCCTGGGCGGGTTGTCACAGTTGGCATCAGAGCTTATATGCACCAGAGATTAATTAATTAAACCTTAATCACTAGTTTTTAAATAAAATATGCCAAGATTGTCTGATTTTCCAAAAATACGTTGGTCCGCTAAGGATAAACTAGACCGAGAGGCCCTAGAGGGAATTTTTGGGTTCTTTCAGGAGGCTTATTAACCTATGGTTTATTTTGCTAACTTCCAGCACATTACTTTCTGTCGGACTTACTTTAATGCACAACCAAACTATGAGCCACGTGTTTTATACGTGTGCTGTTCCGCATCACGGGAATTGCGAGGGTTGATGGAGTGATCCATTCCACGGATCCCATCTTCGCGTCTGTTTATGAGTTGTGTGTCGCCACGTGTTTCATACGTGAGCATTCCGCATGTCGCTCATGCGAGGCAAGGATACACTCCATTCAAACGGAGGGTGTCCGAGGTTGGACGCCGTCTATGCGGCGGCTTAACGCATGGATACCGTTTCTATAGTGAACGGTAATGTATATGGACGCTTTCGTGACGTGCCGGCACGAAAGGTTCGTTTTTCCGCAGGTACATAACAGCGCTTCGTTAGTCGATAAGCGAGTACCGTATAGCTCTCGACTAGATATTATAGGGAGAGACGAATAAAAGCCTTGCCACCGGTGCTAACTTCGATTTTTGGCTTGATTGCCACGTGAGGTCGAATAGGACGTCTTGCATGCATGTTAAAAATTGAAACAACTAAAATGGACCCAAAAATCGAATTTCCATATGTCCTCTAAGGAAGTATATGCTAGTGTGTGCTTTTTATAAACTAGAGTACCTTCCATACCTAGCCATCATGTTGCCGAAATTTTGTGAAAAATTTGTTTACCATGTGCTAGGTTAATTAAACCAAATTGTTAAAAATAATTGCTCCTCAACTAGTTATCTCGTAATAGCAAGTCTCAATCCTAGTTCGTTGGGTTGGTTCACACTTCCCTAGGCACATCCAGGTTAAGGACCATTCATCTTGTTTCCTTGATCGATGCTCAACCTTAGAAAGCTTAATTAAAAGTATTAAAGGTTTAATTTAAAACTTGGGAAATTTTTGAGGTTTCTGGATTTTGGTTATGAATTTTTATTCACGGTGCCGGAACTTCACCATTTGACATGCCGTTCTCTTTGAGATCCGACATGAGTTACATTTGTGTACGGATGGATTTCCCCGTGTTCCACCGGTTCGACGCCGACAGACGATCCGTACCAACGGGTTGCACCGGGGAGGGTTTTCCGTGCCTAGCGTGGGAAGCACTCAATGCTGCAGCTACCTCACCCCACCGACTTACGAGGTGAAGGAGTTTGAGCGCTTTGGCATTCCCCGCCGCGAGTGATCGTTACATCGTTCGCCACACCCAGACCACGCTGACTGGTTTGACTTGAGCTTTATCTACTGGGGATTTATCACTCACGAGTCCGTTGAGTCAGCCGCCCTTAGAGTACTGACAGACTTCTGTGACCAAAACCCCACCGTGGTAGCTCTTTCTCCGTTTGGACTGTTTCCTGCTGTGAGTCCTCACGACCCAGCTTGGTTAGACCGTATGGATCACCTACGGGAGCTACTGACCCTAGCAGAGCCGTTGGATGTTACTCAGACGCTTGCCCGTTGTCTGAACGTGGTCTTCACACTTCAGGGGCTGCGCTATAACACCGCATTGCACGGCGCTTGGAGGCATCTAGGCGCGATTGGGAGCGGCTTTCAAGAAGCACACCGGCGGTACCGAACTTCACGCTTACTCAGGTGCAGCAGGAGAATGACAGGCTGCGTGCTAGGAGGTTTCAGCTAGAGCTTGAGAGAGGCGACCGCTTACAGAGGATCGTAGATCTGGAGGAGGAGAACCATGCACTAGAGGAGGATGCCGATGCGCACGAGATTGAGAGGCTGACGCTACTACAGAACATTGCTGATATGCAGCAGCAGGTGCAGGAGTCCGAGGTACAGGTGGCAGCCTTGCAGGCTATCGTGGCCTTACGACCATCGCCCCCCAGTACGGGCACACCGGAGGAGCAAGCAGGCTTTGTCCGGTCTGGACCAGACGAGCCAGGCAGGACCGCCGCTACCGACTCCCCCAGCTTCGCCTACGTACAGTGGTGCTTCAGTGGGCAACTAGGTTGCCGACAGCAGGGATTAGGAGGATGTCGATCCTATCGAGTTGTCTTTGAGATGTTAGAGTAGTTGGCTTGACAGTACGTCTTGTGCCAAGTAACTGCTTGTATCGTGTCATGTCATGTTGTTTCAAATTCGAGTTGTAATGTCTTTGAACCTTGTTCTATCGTGTTGTAATAAAGAATGCCTAAGCATGTGTGCTTTAAGAGGAAAATAATTGTCATTCAAATTGGAAATTTTCTTGTGTTTGAATACCAGATCCTTGGATAAATCGTTGCAAATGACCACGCTTGTCAATTTTGCATGCTCACCTAAAAACGTTGGTAAACCAAAGCATTTTTAGGGACATCACTCGTTGCCAGCGAATAAGTACTCGTCCGTATACCACCTTCGTTGGTATGCGAAATGACGATGATCGTTCGAGGGTGTTTATGAGCCGTGCAATTGAGTAATCGCCGTCCTAACCGTGTTGAGAAGAACGATTCTATGAATCTGGGTGGCGGTAGAATATTGTTGATTGTTGTTGTCCTCATTGTTTAAGTGCTAATGAGATGTGATTATGCATGATCGTGCTTGTCATCATTTGGAGTAAGCTTTTGGTTATCTCACTAATAAAGCTCACTTTTCAGATGGTGGGAACCACGCGCAGCTCTCCCAACGGTTTCGGAGCAAGTGGTAGTGGTGACTTGCCACCACCCCCGCCCATGACACCGACGGAGGCCTTCATGGCCACCCAAACCGAGGTGCTGCGCCAGATCCAGCAGACGCAGCAGCAGATCGCCCAGCAGATGAACCGAGGGCCGCCACACGAGGCCAACCACGAGGGGTCTAACCAGGTCACTACGTACGCCCAGTTCATCGCTATGAAGCCGCCAACCTTCTCTAAAGCAGAAGACCCTCTGGAAGCTGAGGCTTGGGTCAAGGCCATAGAGGCAAAATTTTCTGCCTTTGTGTTGCCTTGCTCCGAGGAGAACAAAGCGAACTTCGCAGTGCTGCAACTGCGAGGGGAAGCTTTGATGTGGTGGGACCACTTCAAGTCAATGCAGCGAGGGCACGCTGTGACTTGGGATGAGTTCAAGCGAGGCTTTCAAGAGCCACCACATCCCCAAGGGTCCGATGGATAGGAAGATGAGGGAGCCGTTGGCCCTCCGTCGGTGATCCGACTCGGCGTACCGCTATGCTCGAAGTTTAATAGCTTATGTCAGTATGGTGGGCATCATGTTGATACGGATGCCAAGAAGATGGAGAGGTTTCGTGATGGGCTTGATGGCAAGCTGTATGAGCGCCTGAATCCGCTCGAGCCCGCCAACTTCCATGAGCTAGTGAACAAGGCTATCTCGCAAGAGGATGCTATGAAGAAAGCCCACGGGGACAACAAGAGGATGTCCGGTTTCACCCCAGGCAGCGGAACGAGCAAGAAGTTGCGCTTTGTGAAGAAGGAAGCTCCAGGCCCATCCCAGCAATTATCAACTGGACGCTGGACGATGAAGCCACCCCAGGGCAAACCCGCAGGGAACTTCCATTTCTGTCGTGCCCAGCAGCAGGCTCCAAAGCCCAATGCACCCCCTCGCGATGTTGGAGATCGTCGTTGCTACAACTGTGGCCAGCCAGGGCACTACATTAATGAGTGTCCCAAGCCCCGGCAGATCAACCCCAACCCGCAGAATCAGGGTACGGGAAGCAATCCTACCACTCCGGCCAAGAAGCCTATGGTGCAAGTGTGCCAAGGCAAGCTGAACTTCACTACAATAAGTGACATCCCAGCAGGAGCTTCAGTACTCACGGGTACATTCTCTATCAATAACACTCCTGTTAAGGTTTTATTTGATTCGGGAGCCACCCATAGTTTCATAAATGAGAGCCTACTAGACAAATTGGGTCTAAGAGGAGTACAAACCAAATCTGCTTATAAAATTACCACACCAGGTGGAAACATCACGTCTCAATTAGTGACTTTTGAAGTTCCTCTAAGACTAGGAAGTAGGGTTATTCGATCTAATCTTATAGCCATCAAATTGGGAAGCATGGATGTTATCTTGGGTATGGAATGGATGAATCAACATAAGGTGATTCTAGATATATCGGATAGGGTCGTAGAGATGAACTCTCCTACGGTCGGGCACACTACCTTGTACCTACCTTTCGGGACGATGCGACTCCCGTGCCTATGTGACCATTATCTCCTCTCTTGATGAAATTCCGGTAGTGTGTGAGTACCCGGATGTCTTTCCCGATGAGTTGCACGGTATGCCACCGAGGCGAGATGTCGAGTTTGTGATCGAACTCCGGCCCCGTACCGCACCCATTTCCACCAAAGAGTTAGCTGAACTAAAGACCCAACTCCAAGAATTGTTAGATAAGGGTTACATTCGCCCGAGCTCTTCTCCTTTTGGTTGTCCTGCTCTCTTTGTCAAAAAGAAGGATGGTAGCTTGATAATGTGCGTAGATTATCGACCACTCAATGCAGTCACCATCAAAGACAAATACCCACTTCCTCAAATTGATGTTCTTTTTGATCAATTGGCTGGTGCCAAAGTCTTCTCTAAGATCGACCTTCGTTCTGGCTACCACCAAATCAAGATTCGACCGTGCGACATTCCTAAAACCGCCTTTTCCACTCGTTATGGTCTTTACGAGTTCTTGGTTATGTCCTTCGGACTCACTAATGCTCCTGCCTACTTCATGTATCTCATGAACTCCGTGTTCATGACGGAGCTCGATAAATTTGTCGTGGTCTTTAAGATGATATTCTCATCTATTCTAAGAGTGAGAACGATCACGCCAAACATCTCCGAGTTGTCCTTCAGTGTTTGCGAGATCACAAGCTTTATGCTAAGTTCCCCAAATGCGAATTCTGGTTGAAAAGTGTCAAATTCTTAGGGCACACCATTTCCCACGATGGTATCTCCGTAGATCCTAGCAAAGTTCAAGAGGTGATGGATTGGAAACCACCCAAGTCCGTGCATCAAATACGCAGTTTCCTAGGATTGGCGGGATACTACCGTCGATTCATTCCTGACTTTTCTAGAATCGCAAAACCCATGACCGAATTACTCAAGAAATGAGTGAAATTCGTGTGAAGCGAAGCATGTGAGAAAGCTTTCCACACACTCAGGCAACATCTAACTTCAGCCCCAGTGCTAGCTCAACCCGATAATTCCAAACCATTTGAAGTCTTCTGTGACGCATCAGGCACGGGTCTCGGCTGTGTCCTTATGCAAGAAGGCCGAGTCATTACCTATGCTTCAAGAGCCCTTCGACCCCATGAGCTCAACTATCCTACCCATGATCTTGAGTTAGTTGCTGTTGTTCATGCCCTCAAGATATGGAGACATTATCTAATGGGTAATCATTGCAATATCTTCACTGATCACAAGAGTCTCAAATACATCTTCACCCAATCAGAATTGAATATGAGACAAAGAAGATGGCTTGAGTTGATTAAAGATTACGATCTAGAAGTGCACTATCATCTAGGCAAAGCAAATGTTGTTGCGGATGCTCTTAGCCGCAAAGATCATTGCAACCACCTAGAGTTGGAGCCGGTCGGTGAACCCTTGTGTGAAGAAATGAGAAGGCTCAACTTAGAAGTGGTACGCGAGAGAATTCTTTATGTCTTGACGGCGAGAGTCAAATCTTTATGACAGAATAGTCACCGCCGGCGCAATGATGCAGATATTCAAACCATCAGGCAGAAACTAGCAGAAGGAGACCCCAAGTATACTTGTTTCCAGAAGGATCACCAGGATGTGGTCTGGTTTGGGAAACGTCTAGTGGTCCCCGTTGACCCAGAAATTAAGAAAATCATTCTAGATGAAGCTCACAGGTCCAAATTCTCTATTCATCCCGGTAGTACCAAAATGTACCAAGATCTGAAGCAAAACTTTTGGTGGTCCAATATGAAGGTGGATGTAGCCAAGTATGTAGCCGAGTGCGATACTTTCCACCGGATGAAAGCAAGTCATTTGAAATCGGCAGGAGTACTCCAACCCCTGTCGATACCTATGTGGAAGTGGGACGATATTAGCATGGATTTCATTGTGGGTTTACCCCTAACAGCTAGAAAGGACTCTATTTGGGTAATTGTGGATAGACTCACCAAGACCGCCCATTTCATTGCCGTGCACACCACTTACTCCGTACGACAATATGCAGAGTTGTACGTGGACCACATAGTTCGTCTGCATGGAATCCCAAAGACTATAATCTCTGATAGAGGGACTCAGTTTGTAGCTCGTTTTTGGGAACAGTTGCATGAGTGTTTGGGAACTCACCGATCCGCCGGTTCTAGTTATCATCCGCGGACCGATGGTCGACGGAGAGGATAAATCAGATTTTAGAGGACATGTTGAGAGCAAGCATCTTGCACTTTGACAAGAGTTGGGACAAGTGTTTGTCCTTGGCGAGTTCTCCTACAATAACGGCTATCGGGCCGGCTTTAAAATGGCACCGTTCGATGCTCTATACGGACGTAGATGCCGCACTCCGCTGAATTGGTCGGAAGCCGGAGAGAGAACACTCTTTGGACCAGAATTAGTTAAAGAGGCCGAAGAAAGGGTACAAGTGATAAGAGAGAATTTGAAGATGGCACAGATGAGGCAAAAAAGTTACCATGACAAGGGAACCGCACCTCAACACTTTGAAGTGGGAGATTATGTGTATTTGAAAGTATCCCCCACCAAAGGTGTGCAAAGGTTCGGAGTCAAGGGAAAATTAGCCCCGCGCTACATTGGACCATATGAAGTTATAGAAGTGTGTGGACCCGTGGCTTACCGTATCCAATTTCCAGAACAGTTTTCCGCAGTTCACAATGTGTTCCATGTAACTCAGTTGAAGAAGGGAATGCCTGTTCCGGAGAATGAAATCATCACGGAAGCTAATGCTTGGATCGAGCCGGATTTCTCGCTCGTCGAGCACCCATTGAAAGTACTAGACCAAAAAGAGCGAAAGACCCGAAGGCAGACCGTGCGAATGTACAAGATCCAATGGAGCCATCACACGGAGGAAGAAGCAACGTGGGAGACGGAGGACTATCTTAATACTAAGTATCCGGGCTTCCTACAGTCTCGAAACCGTGAGTCTTTCTCCCCATCTCTTCATTGTCAAATCGAATCTCGGGATGAGATTCCGTTTAAGGGGGGTAGGCTGTGACGCCCCAGGTTTTTAATTACCGTCATTAACGTAATAGCCGGTCAAATAGTCAACCGTGGTCAAACCTAGGTCAACCTGGGCCCTCACCTCGAAAAACTCACTAACCCACCCTAGTGACCCTAAATGAATAGTAAACACACTTGTGGGGCCAACCCATGGTCAAAAGTTGGGTCAAACCCCTTGCCACCCCAGTGTCCACAGGTGTCTGCCGGAACTTTTGCCGCGTTCTCCAAAATTCACCTAAACACTTAAAATTCTACCTTTATGAAAGTTGTAGATCTTGATGAGGGACACAACTTTCATGTAGATTGGCATTTCAAATTTTGAGGGGAAAAACTTGAAAAATCAAGTGCAAGGCAGAAAACACTGTTTGCCAAAGCAGACTGACATTCAAAGTTGGCATTCAAATATCTTCAAATCTAGGCAGAAAAACCCTATATAGCCTTTGTAGAAAATGTTGTTGGTAGCTAGATCTACAACTTTGGTATTCATCACTTGGTCCAGTTTTATTCAAATTTTTGGAGAAAAACCGGTTCGAACAGGGCACCAGCAACACATTTGTGCCAGAGCGCCGCCACGCGCGACGTCGCGCGCGCCGCGCGCCGCCGCCGCCGCCCGCGCGCCGCCGGCCCCCGCATCCGCGCCCGCGCCTCCCGAGGCCGCGCACGTCCCAAGGCACGCTCACCCCGTGATCCCCGCGCCCCGACGCGCCCCGTCCCGAGGCACCCCGGCGTCGGCCGCCGCCGTACGCGCGCGCACGCGCGCGACCACCGGTCCGACGGCGGCATCGCCGCCGTACGCGCGCCCCCCGAGTGCCGTAGCACAGAGATGCTCCCCGCCGTCACGCCTCGTCATCCACGGACGCCTCGAGCCGCCTATAAAAGCATTTCCTCGCCCCCTCCGCGCGCCACCCGAGCCACCCGCCGCCATGGCCGCCGCCACTCGGTGCTAGCTCCTCCCGCCCGTGCTCCTTGCCGGCCAGCCACTCTAGTAGCTTCATTAGGTCTTGGTGAAGCTCCAAAGCTCGCTTGTTGCCCAGCACCGCGCCTCCTTGCCTCCTTTCCCCGAGCCGCCGCGGTCACCGCCGCCGCCGCCGTCGATCCCCCTCGCCGGCAGCTTCTCCGCCCCAACCACGACCACCTACGCCTCCTAGGTGAGCATGTGGTCAAGCCTCGGCCGCTTGCCCGCCGGCCGCGCCGCCGGCTCACCGGAATTGGCCATGCCCGCGCCGCCGGCCCGGCCAAGGCCCAATTGCAACACTTTCGATCTTTGTAGGGTGCTCAGGGTAAAAGTTCAGGGCTAGTTTCTGAAGAACCCTATCTCACTTTTCTTACATATTAGTCCAGGGCTTTGTAAAATGCCTAGAAATTCGTAGAAAAATCAGAAAATTCCCAAACCAATTTTGTAGGGTTCAGGATGATAAATTCCACCTCTTTTGTTATATACTCATGGCTAGATTCTAAATAGTTTTAGCAGGAAAAATACAAATGTGTTAAACCTAGATCTGTCATAACTTGAAATCCATAACTTCTCTTGTAGCCCAATTTTGGATATGTTGTGTGTTAGGATATGGCTAGATGCTTGTGCCAAAAATTGCACAAAGTTATGCGGTGGATCTTGCTAGATAAATTCTTTTCCATTCCTGCAAGAATCGCTTAGATGATTTTTCCTGTTAAATATATTTACGTTCTTGAGCTCAACTTATGCACACTGTCTTGTAATGCCAAAATACACATCTTGTGAATTAATCATGAATTTTGGATTAACAGAAATAATTATTCTTGATTTATGCATGTGTTCCTTTGTAAATTAATAAACCAAGTTCAGGAGAGATTCCATATGAACATCTTGGTTCTTTAGACTTGTCTAGGACGCAGAGCGAGCGAGGAGAAAGTTTGGATCAAATTGATGCTTATTTATTTTTGTATGCATTTAAGTTGAATCACTAGCTAGCCTTTGTTATTTTCAAGAATATTTAATTTTCTAGCATCCAACACTTGCATGTGGGTCCAATGGACCAGGATAGGTGCTAATATACATTTGAAACATTTCTTGAATTTTTTGGTAATTTAATTGTTTAATAAAAAGCTTAAAGGCCCTTTTAATGTTGAAGGGAAATTAAATAAATAAAAACCCCTAATTAATTCTTTTTTCTTTTTGAAAAGTATTATTTAATATAATTAAAAGATAATTAATTATCATCACTGATCAGAAAGTAAGTCATAAATAAAAATACTATCTATACCCTTGCTTGTGAAGATGAAAAGAATTAAAGCTTCACATGAAATGACAAGTATAGTAAAAACCTTTATTCAAATGTACAATAAAAGAATAACCATGTACACCCAATAACCTTCCTAAAAGAGAAACCCTATCTAAATGCTTGTTAAGGTGAATATGACCAACCCAGGGTTGGATAAGACAACAAATTATCACACCACCTGAACTTGCATTGCATTACGTGTAGATCTTCCGGACGGAGATTACTCCCTTGTCCCGGAAAACGAGGAAGGAGGAGCGGAAGCTTCGCTGTAGTACGTGGAAGTGCTCGACACCGAGGGTGCCCAGGCTAACCTAGCTGACGAAGGCAAGCTCCGGTGCATCTAACCTAGTTTTAAAGTTCTTTATTCAATTATCTATGAATGATTGTGCATTTACGTTCAGGAGTTGAATGAAACCCTAGATGCATGATCCATAGGTACCTTTGTCCCTACTAGCATGATAGGTCGATAGGCGCTAAGCTATAGGACCGTTACAAGTCGGGTGATGACCTCACTCGCGAGAATAGGTTCCTAGATAGGAATCACAATTTATCCTTAAATGGATTGCTCACGTGGTAAGAGCATGGGATCTGGACTCCGGTCCAGTGGTTATGTGGGTTAAGTTTTTGAATGTACCAAACATTTGCCGGGAATGGGACCGGTAAGCCTAGTACCTTAATGAGACGGCGAGGGATCCTACCGTTACTACTCTTGGGATTCGCTCTCACGGCTCGCCACCGGTGGTGTATGGTGACTCCGGGTATCTCGCGGGGTATGCCGGATAGCCTGCACCAAAGACTGTAAGATTCGATCCCGACCCGAGGATTTCTGGGGACGGCCTGGGAAAGTTGTTCTCGCGGGGACAGCCTACCGTGTGTTTGGGTCTACCTTGCAAGGTTTAAATCAATCGATTGTCGGCCTCTCACCGTTATCCGAGACTACTTACTCCACTAGTCATGAGATCCCTAATGATGGAAGTTGATGAATATGATGTTTGATTAATTGTATTGTCCAACTTTGTTTGTACTAGTTGGCTAATGTAGTAAAGATTAAACCTACTAGAACTTGTGCTAAAATCTTGAAAGTTGTCGGTGCGGAATATGGTCCCGACACTAACCGTAGATAGCGCCTAGGTCTATCCCTCAATGGTCGATGCTAAGCAACAAATGACACAAGGTTTTATCCCGGTTCCCGCCGAGGGGGCCGTACGTCCAGCGCAGTAGTGTGCTCGTGGCACTATATTGCTCGAAGATCGGGGGTGCTTGTAGTGGGGCAAGTACAAGCAAGGCGGGAGAGGAAGCGTGGCTTCCAAGTCCCCGGTGAGTGGGCGAAGATGTTGTGGGAGAGTAAGTGCACAATGCGTTGTGTTCGGCCGCGCTTGTTCCTCCGAGTCGTCCCCCGCGGCCGGGGGCTCGCCTCCCCTTTTATAGGCCAAGGGGGCGGCGAGTTACATGCACGCCGGGCTACCTAGCTACGTGTGGGAGCACGTCGTGCTACGGTGTAGAGCGGGCGGCCGTCCGGACGATCTTCGCCGCGATCCGGCCATGATGGCCTACCTCGTACCCGAACGGTGGCGGTTCGAGGGTAGGAGGCGGCGGATGGCGATGGCGTTCTCGATAGGCTTCGAGGGGAGGTGCCGATGATGATCGGTACGGGATACGGGAGCGATCGAACGGCGTTCCTTCCCAATGAGCTCTCGCGGTGGTGGAGTGGTTGTTGCGGTGCTCGGGCGTGCGCCGCGGAGTCGGGCGCGCGCCCGCACGCGTGGGTACGGCGGCCGCGCCGTTACGGTGGTCGGGATGGCCACCCAGCGGCCTAGCGCCCCTCACCCAACTCTGCGGGGTCACGGGGAAAGAGGAGTCGAGGGTGCGCCCGCCCCCTTTCGAGGGTCGGGCGCGTTAGCCGTACGGTAGCGTGCGCACGGTGTCACGGGACCGACACCGGCCGTACCGCACGGTCCACCCCACGCGTGGCGGGGATGGGCTCCTCCCCGGGGAGTTGGTGCGGCGGCCGCGGGGCGCGAGCCCCGGCGCATGATGGCGCCGTCCCCGCGGCGTCGGGGCGTTAAATGCCCAAGTACGGGGCCGGCGCACGCGTGCGGGGCGCCCGTGAGCGTGGCGGGTCCCGGCCCGAGGGCGGAGCGGACACTCGAGCGAGACGGGACTCGCTTCGAGGGGGGAGCGCGCCCTCGAGCGGGGCGGGCCCGCTCGAGGGAAGGGTCGCCCCTCGAACGGGGGCGGAGCCCGTTCGAGGAGGGGGGGTCCCCTCGGCGAGGCGGAGCCTGCTCGAGGGGTCTTCCCGGACGGGCCGTCTTGGTGGGCCTCGGGAGTCCTGCCGCATGGGCCATGTCTGCATGGTTAGTTTTCTGCATGGTTAGGCTTAGCTTATTTTAATGCGAGGGATTTAAGTGAGGGTTCCCCATTGTTTAAGGGGACCCTTAGGGCGGTCCCCGACGGTAGCCCCCGAGCATCCGCGGGTTTGCCATTGAGGCTCCCGCGGATGCCGGAACCTACCGATGGGACGTTCTTCCCTCCTTGTTTGCGAACGCTTTCCGTGGGGCCGCGTCGGCGGGACCCGCGGGTCTAGCCCCCGAAGCCCTGCGGGGAGTGTGGGCTCTCCCTGCGAGGGGGTTAACCGCGAGCAATTCGGTCGAAAGGCGTGGCACATATGCCAACCGGCATCGGCGGTATTTCAGCCCGGCATCGGGGGTGCACGCTCCCCCGTCACGTGTCTCCCGGCGGGTGCAATCTCAAGGAGGTGTAGCCGTGCGTCAAGCCCCCGAGCCTTGGCTCGTTCGAGGCGATCGGGTCGAGCCTCGACGACTTGTTTTTTAACGCGCCCTCGCCGTCCCTCCGCGGGACGGAGGGTGAGGTTTCCACGACTCCCATCGAGCGGGTCGCGAATCGCGGATTCCTCATCGAGCCGCTAGCGGGTGGTTCAAGTGGACGTCCATGCCCCGTTCGATAAGGGTAGGCCGCGCGGTCCGGAGACACGTCCATGGAAGCGCTTGCGTGGGTTTGCTAGGTGGGGCTCGGTCCCGTTCGCTAGGGACCGAGGGCGCGGAAGCTCTCCCTCGGTGGGATCCCCCCGCTAGCCGCCCTCGGCGGCTCTCGAACACGACATGTGGGGCACCCTCGAGCCGACGGGCTCGAGGAACGGCTCGAATGCGCGTGCCCTCGTCGTCCCTAACTGCGTGATGCGGGGCGCCCGTTCGAACCCGTCGAGGGTCGGGCTTCGAACCCCCGATCGCAAGGCCGTGCGGGGCCGTGCATGGACAGCCCCGTCTTTTCGCGTTTGCGGCCGTCGAGGGGTCCGGGCGTGCCGCCCTCGAGGTGCTTGTTGGCGGCGTGGCGCGGTATGAGTGCTTTCGGTGTCGCTCTATTTCAAGCGTGACCTCGGGCGATCCTTTTACGCGCGTGCCTTCTTTCGGAGGGTTGACATCGTCTCGAGTCGGGGGTCACGCCGCTCGAGGGTCCTACGTGGCATGGGTGCCCGCGGTGGTCCGCTCTACGTCGAGCAGTCCCGACGACCTTCTCACGCCGATATCCCATCGAGGGTCGCCTTGTTTCGAGTTGAGGGTCATGCCGCTCGAGGGTTCTACGTGGCATGGGCGCCCGCGGTGGTCCGCTCTACACCGAGCAGTCCCGGCGGCCCTCTCACGCCGAAATCCCATCGAGGGTCGCCTTTGTTTCGAGCCGAGGGTTCGCCTCGCTCGAGGGCTCTCCTTGCTTGGCAAGGGGCCCGGCATTTAATTGCCTTGCGGTTCGGCCGCGGTTTTGCGGCGCGCGGCGCGCCTTTTAGGCGGCCGTGGCCGCGCGCGCGCGCGTAATGGGCGGCGTGGCCGGCGGACGTGACGGTTTTGCCTCGGTCGCTGCCGGTCTCGCCGTAATGATGACCCGCCTGCAGTGTTAGAGCTGCTGCGGTCGTGGTGGGGCCCGCCAGTCGAAGCGACGGAAAGATTCCTGCAGTTAATGCCGGCGGGGCGTCCGCTCCGGAGAACTCGCCCGTTGCCTATAAAACTGCGGGGAGGAAGGGACGGCGGTTTTTTACCTTGGCTTCTCACCGTTTCCAGTCCTCCGTCCCTTCGCCTTCGCCTCATTCTTGCCGTCGCGCGGGCTCGTTGCTTAGAGCTTTTTTCTCGTTTCCTTGTCCTCAGCCCTTGCACTTGTTCGTCCTCCCTTATGGCGCCGCCTCGGCCTTCCGATCAGGGTCCTGGAGCCGTACGCCTGGGAGAGGTCGACCGTGACCCGGCTCGCCCTGGGCGAGTTGGTCGCCGCCGGCCAGTTGTCGGCCAACGAAGAAGGGCGCCCGGCGGAGTGGATCGTGCCGCCGGCGACGCACCTTGAGCCCAACCCGCCGGAGGGATACGTGGTGAGCTTCCTCCGCTACCACGAGCGCGGCTTCAACGCGCCAGCGAGCACATTCATGCGGGCATTGTGCTACCACTACGGAGTGGAGCTGCACAATTTCGCCCCCCAACGCTATCTCGCGGCGGCCACGTTCGTGGGCGTTCGCGAAGGGTACACGGGGGATCCCGATCAATTGGGAGCTCGGGTACACCTCTTCCGCGGGGAGCTCATCACGCAGCCCCACGTCGGAGCCGAGGGACCCGCCGCGCGGTGCGCGCCGGCGGGATGTCGCTTGCCCGCGGGGGCAGCTCGAGAATTTCTACATCCCCCGCACCATGACGACGAACAACGCCGGGCCGGGAGCGGGGATGGTTTTACCTCGCGCAACGCCGAGCCCGGCCTCCCTCCCTACACCGGCCGGGTGTTCAAGAATAGGCCGGACTCCGGGGCTACGGGCCGCCTACCGCCAATCATCGGGCGCGGCAAGAGTCGCGTCCTCCGCGCCCCTGCCGGCCGGGCGAAGGAGGGGCTCAACGCGATGGGCGTCCTCGCCTTCCTCCACCACCGGCGGGTCGTGCCGTTGATGGAGAGGCCCCTCTACATCTTCGAGATGACGGAGGCGGCCAACCCCGTCGACCCCGGCGAGGTCACGGATGCTCCCGACGCCGCCGGAGCGGCCGTACGCGCTCACCGGGCGCGGAGCGCCGTCGACACCCGGACGCCGGCGCTCGCGGGTCGGACCCCGTGGGATATCGAGATGCTCCCCACCGGCCCGTTGGTGAGTGTGGTTTTTGATTCTATTTTTGTCCTTGGTCTTGCTTTTGTTTTCTGACGCGCCATTGTCGCTCTCGCGCGCGGCGGTGCGGTTCAACGCCGCCAAGTCCGTTCCGCCCACCCCCCGACCTCCCGTGCGCTCGGCCGGGCGGCGCGGCGGGAGCGGCGGGGAGCGGGCGGCGCGCGCAGAGGGAGCACGCAAGGCGGCGCCAAGCGCGCCGCGACGCACGGTCCGCGGAGTACCGGCGGCGGGAGGAGCTAGGGCTCTCCTCCCCGGACGTCGAGGAGCCCTCGTCCTCGGAGCGGGACGAGGAGGAAGGGTCCGAGGGGGAGGGCCCCTCGGACGGGGTGGCGGCCCGCGCCCCGTCGCCGGATCCCGCGCCGGCGTCGGGGGTGGCTTCGTGCGGGGCGGGCGCGCCGGCGCCCGCCGCCGGGCAATCATCGTCGGGGGCGGCATGCGCCGCGGAGGTGCCGGCGCGTGCCGCGGAGGCACGCGCGGCGGACGCGCGCGCGCGCGCGTCCGGCGTGCCCGCGCGCGGCGGGAGCGCGTCCGCGCGAGCGGCGTCGTCGTCGAGGGGCGCGTCGGGAGGCGTGCCCGTGCGCGGGGCGAGCGTGCCCCCGCGCACCGCGGCGTCGTCGGGGGTGCGGCATCGGGTGTGCCCGCGCGCGGGGCGGGCGTGCCCGTGCGTGCGGCGGCGCCGTCGGGAGGCGCCGTGTCGGGCGCGGCCGGCCGCGCCGGCCTCGTCGGGAGGCCCTCGAGGAAAAGGAAGCGGGCCTTTTCCTCCGCGAGGTAAGGAACCTGTTCTTCCTTTGTTTGGCTTTAGTTCACTCGGTTATTAGATGCTTTAATCCTCCGTTCGTGTTTGTGCAGGGCGGTGCCAACCGTCCCTCCTCTTGCACCGGCCAAGGTGCCGAGGACGGACGCGTCGATCCCCACCCGGCGGCGTTCGTCGAGGGGGTCGCGCCGGGGACGGGGCGCGGCGGCGGGCACGGGCTCGCAAGGCCGGCCCCCGGGGCCTCGAGGCCCCGGCCGGCGGATCGGCCGCCGCGGCGCAACCGAGAGGTCGCCGGGGGGCGGCCGGCGCCGGTCGCCACGGAGGCGCAGCCGCGGCGGTGGCTACGGTGGAGGTGCCGCCCGTGGTGGCGGCCACTTGCGGAGGAGGCGGAGCGGGCGCAACTGCGGGGGCGCCCGCGGATGCGGCGGCACGGGCGGAGGTGGTGGCGACGGCGCCACGACGGGCACCCGCGGCCGCGGAGGCGCGGGTGGAGGCGCCGGCGGAGGCGGAGCAGGCGGCTCCTCCCCGCCGGCGGTCTCCGGGGCGGAGGTGGTGGAGCTCTCGGATGACTCCCCGCCGCCTGGGTGGAACCAGTGGGCCAGCTGGCCCGCAAACTCCCCCGAGCCCCAGGAGGGGGCCCTCGTGAGGCGGCACGAGGGTCATATGATAGCGGGGGGCCGAGGGCACGATGCCGAGGCCTCGGCCTCCCGCGCCGGCCACCCCGCTCAGGTGGGGGGGCCGTGGAGGACCCCCCGGCGTTTGCTGACGCCCAGAGGGAGCAGGAGCTCTGGGGCGAGCTTCGGAGCCATGGCGCCACGCTCAACCGCGCGTTGAACGAGGCGCTGCGGGTCCACGGCGGCCCGGCTCGGATCGTCTTCCAGGTGAGCCACCGTTGCTCGTCTCCCTTGTTTTTTTGTTTCGTGCGCCGCATTCGAGCCTCGACACTTACGAGATTCGATGTGTGGATGCCAGGAGCTCGAGCGCCGCGCTCGTGACAAGTACAGCGCGTTCGACCAGGTGAACGCCGAGGCCCGCCAGCTCCGGGAGCGATGCAGCGCTTTCGACGCGCTTGCGGATGCTCTCCGGACGCCGGACAGTTGGCTGGTGTACCGGGCGATGGCATGGTGCGACGTGCTCCCCGAGAGCTCAGGGCAGGGCACGGCGCGTCACTCGAGTCTCGAGCGGATCCGCGCAGCCCTCGTCGATCGCGACGAGGCGCTGTGGAACGCGCGTGAGGACCTGGACAAGACGCGGACGCCGGCCGCCACACGGGGAGGCGGAGGTGGCCACCGCTCGCGCCGAGACCCGGGAGCTCCGCACGTCGCTCGAGGGGGCGCAGCGCGGCGGCGCCGGGGGCGAGGAGCGGGCGCGCGGGTTGGAGCAAGCGCGCCAAGGAGGCCGACGACCGCGGGCCGCCCTCGACGCCAAGGCCGCGGCCCTCGTCGCTGCGAGGGGCGGCTCCGGCGGGGAGCGCGTCGCCCGCCGGGGGGCGAGGAGCGGCTCCGGCGGGAGCAGGGCCGCCCTTGGCGACGCCCGAGCGGCGCTGGAGCGGGAGCGCGTCGCGCGCGAGGCGGCGGAGAGGTCGCTGGAGGAGCGGAACGCCGCGTTCTCCAAGGTTGAGGACGAGGCGCTGGCGCTCAGCATCAGCAGTGCCAGTCAGGAGATGGCCCTCGTCGAGCAAGGCGAGACCATCCAGCGCCTCGAGGCAGCGCTTGAGTCCGCGCGCCGCGACCTCGATCTGGGGAGGAGACAAGTCGAGGGTAAGTTACCATTTGACCCTGCTCGTTAATTTTTGCTTTAGAGGGTTAGTTTCCCCCTTTCTGATTTCTTGTCGTCTTGTTGGTTCCAGGCTTGCGCACCGCCTTGGGGCACGGCCGCTGGGCGGGCCGAGGCCCCGCAAGCTTCCTACAACTCCTCCGAGCCGGAGAGCCGGGGGAGCCGCGGGACGCGGCCCTCGAGACCTCGCCGCGTCGTCGAGGAAGGCGAAGCCCGGGCCGGCGGCTCGGCCGGCCGGTCGCCGCGCGCCCTCGGCGGCCACGTCACGGAGCGGATGCGCCGGGCGTTGCACCCGGGCGTGCGAAGGCCCTCGGAGTGGTGCGATCCCACTACGAGGTCAACCTCGAGGCGGTGGCGGAGGGCTACATCGTGCCCGAGGGTGTCGAGGACGAGGTGGCCATGGAGCGCGCGGACGCGCTTGTTGCTGACGCCGCCGGGTCGCTCGCCGAGGCCTTCGAAGAATTCCTCTTCCCGGACGCCGCCGATGCTGCCGCTCCATCCGCCTGAAAGCACCTGGGCGCTGGGCCCGTTTTTTGTTTATGTGTATCAGAATTCTGGCCTCGTGGCCTCTTGTAAATAAACAAGTCGTTTCATGAACATGGGCAGTTGTTTGTAAATGAAATCGTTTGCTTATTGCGCTTTTTGCTTCTTCTTCTTCCTGAGTAGATTCTAGTTGGGGGAGTTCGCCTTTCGCAAGGGCCCGCTGGGTTGGAGGCGAGAGAGACGGGCCATAGCCACGCGGCGTAGGCTGTCTCTGGCTCGCACGCTCCTTCCGCTGTGCCGCCTGCGCCCTGTTCGAATCATGGCTCGAGGTTGAAGTGGGAAACAAACTTAGCGCGTGTTGTTACGTTTTTTGCGCGAAAAAATGGGACCATTTGGGGGGGGTGCCCCCCCCGCGAGGCCCCCGAGGGTAACTTGGGTTTCGGGGGAAAGCCGAGTTGCCCTTTTATTAGATTTGGAGTATTTACATAGGTGGCACCAAGCTCGGGGCGTTGGCCGTGCGTTTTTACAACGGAAAATACTTGGAAATCCTAACTAAGGGTAGAAGCGACGTAGCTGTTGGATGTTCCAAGCGTTGGTGAGTTCTTCGTCGTCCTCGTTGGCAAGCTTGTATGTGCCGGTTTGAGCACCTTCACCACGACGTAGGGTCCCTCCCATGGGGGTGATAGCTTGTGGCGCCCTCGGTTGTCTTGGCGTAGCCTTAGGACCGGTGTCCCCCTCGCTGAAATCCCTCCGACGTATCTTGCGTGCTTGGTAGCGCCGTAGGGACTGTTGATATCTTGCGGAGTGCATCAACGCCACGAGGCGTACTTCGTCCAGCTGATCCAGCGAGTCCTCGCGGGCTTGCTGGTTAGCATCCTCGTTGTAGCCTCGAACCTTGGGCGACCCGTATTCCAGATCCGTGGGGAGGACGGCCTCCGCGCCATGGACTAGGAAAAACGGGGTGAACCCGGTGGCTCTGCTTGGGGTGGTCCTTAGGCTCCACACGACTGCTGGCAGTTCTTGGAGCCATTTTCGGCCAGATTTGTTGAGCTGGTCGAAAATTCTGGGCTTGAGGCCTTGTAGAATCATGCCGTTGGCACGTTCCACTTGGCCGTTTGTCCGTGGGTGTGCCACACCGCCCAATCCACGCGGATGTGGAACTTGTCGTAGAACTCCAAGAACTTCCGCCCGTGAACCGGGACCCGTTGTCCGTGATGATGGAGTTTGGCACTCCAAAGCGGTAGACGATGTCCGTGAAGAACGTGACCGCCTGCTCAGCCCTCAAATTCGTAATGGGGCGCACCTCCACCCACTTGGAGAACTTGTCAATTGCAACCAGCAGGTGGGTGAAGCCCCCGGGCGCCTTCCGCAGGGGCCCGACGATATCCAACCCCCACACAGCGAACGGCCATGTTACGGGGATCGTTTGCAGAGCGTGAGCCGGCAGGTTGGTCTTGCGGGCGTAGAACTGGCACCCTTCGCAGGTGCGTACAATTTCGTTGGCGTCCGTGACCGCGGTGGGCCAATAGAAGCCCTGGCGGAATGCGTTGCCAACGAGGGTGCGTGGCGCGGCGTGGTGGCCGCAAATTCCCGCGTGGATGTCCCGTAGGAGCTCGCGCCCCTCGGGGATGGGTATGCATCGCTGGAGGATGCCCGACGCGGCGCGCTTGTACGGCTCACCGTCGGCCGAGGGTGAAGGATTTGGCCATCCTGGCGATGCGCCCGGTCGCGGCCCGATCTTCGGGGAGTTCCCCTCGAGCGATCCGGGCGGTGTACTTTTCCCCGCCGGTCCGCTTGGACAGGGGCCGGCTCTACATCCATCGCGTCGACTTCGTGGGAGCCGTACCCCTCGAGAAGGGAGAGCACGTACGCCTCGTTCGAGGGGTCCTCTTCCATGGGTTCCGCACCCGCCGGGATTCGAGGGAGCCCCCGAGGGTCCGCCGTCGCTCGAGGGGTAGGGCTCGAAGGTGACCGAGGGCTGCGCGATGTCGCGCGCAAAAACGTTCGGGGGAACGGTGATCCGCCCGGACGCTATTTTTGCCAGCTCGTCTGCTTCCTCGTTGTACCGGCGGGGTACATGATTGAGCTCGATGCCGTAGAATTTGTCCTCGAGGGCTCGCACGGCTTTACAGTAGGCCTCCATCTTGTCGTCGTGGCAGCTCGCGTTCTTCATGACTTGGTCGATCACGAGCTGCGAATCCCCTCGCACGTCGAGGCGCTTGATGCCCAACTCAATGGCGATCTTGAGGCCGCAGAGGAGGGCCTCGTATTCTGCCATATTGTTGGACGCGGGGAAGTGGAGACGCACTGCGTAGCGCATGTGCTCCCCGAGGGGTGACACGAAGAGCAGGCCCGCGCCCGCTCCTGTCTTCATCACCGAGCCATCGAAGAACAGAGTCCAGCACTCTGCTTGAATCTGGGGGGGCGGCAGCTGTGTGTCCGTCCACTCAGCGACGAAATCGGCTAGGATTTGCGATTTGATGGCCTTGCGCGGAGCGTAGGCGAGCGTCTCGCCCATCAACTCCACGGACCACTTGGCAATTCTGCCTGCCGCGTCGGGGTTGCGAATGATCTCTCCCCAGCGGGAAGGAAGAGACCCACCGTAACTGGGTGGGCCTCGAAGTAGTGGCGGAGCTTGCGCCGCGCGAGGACCACCGCGTACAACAGCCTTCACGGGACACGGGGGTAGCGCGTCTTCGTGTCCGACGAGACTTCGCCGATGTAGTAGACCGGCCTCTCGCACGGGCAAAGCATGCCCTTCCTCCGTGCGCTCCACGACGATCACGGCGCCGACCACCCGGGTGGTTGCGGCCACGTAGAGTTGGAGGGGTTCGCGCGTCTCGCGGCGGCGTAAGGATTGGGGCGTGCGTCGAGACGCCTTCGGCTTGTCGAGCGCTTCCCTGGGCCTCGGCGGTCCAAGAGAAGCGCTCGTGCTTCTTGAGCGGCGGTAGAGGGGCGAGGCCCTTCTCACCGAGCCTCGAGACGAAGCGGCTCGGGGCGGCAAGACACCCCAACACCTTCTCGCACCCCTTTGAGGTCCCGAAGTGGACCCATTCGCTCGAGGGCCGCGACCTTTTCGGGGGTTGGCCTCGATTCCCCGCCGGGAGACGATGTATCCTAGGAGCATGCCCCGCGGCACTCCAAAGACACATTTTTCGGGGTTGAGCTTGACCCCGTTGGCCCGCAGTGCACCGAACGTGATGCCAAGATCGCTAACCGGGTCGTCCGCCTTCCTCGGTTTTGACGACGATGTCGTCTACGTATGCCTCGACCGTCCGCCCGATGTGGTCCCCAAAAAACGTGCGCATGCGGCGCGATATGTTGCGCCCGCGTTTACGAGGCCGAAAGGCATCGTGACGTAACGAACGTCCCGAACGGTGTGATGAACGAAGTCGCGAGCGGTCGGACTCCTTCATTTTTATTTGGTGATATCCCGAATAGGCATCAAGGAAACAGAGTAGTTCACACCCGCTGTGGAATCAACTATCTGATCTATGCGTGGCAAAGGAAAAGGAACTTTTGGACATGCTTTATTGAGACTCGGTGTAGTCAATACACATCCTCCACTTCCCGTTTTTCTTTTTTACAAGCACGGGATTAGCCGCCATGTAGGGTGGAACACTTCCTTGATGAATCCGGCCTCGAGGAGCTTCCGCAGCCTCCGCTCCGATCGCCCGTCGCCGCTCCTCGTCGAAGCGGCGCGGCCGGCCGCCGCACGCCGCGAGCGTTGGGCGGGATATCAAGGGAGTGCTCGGCGACCTCCCTCGGGATGCCTGGCATGTCCGAGGGGCTCCACGCGAAGACGTCGGCGTTGGCGCGGAGGAAGTCGACGAGCACTGCTTCCTATTTAGGATCGAGGGTCGAGCCGACCCTCAACGCTTGCCCTCGGGGGCCGACGGGTCGAGGGGGACCCCTTTGGTTTGCTCGGCGGCCTCGAACGTGCCGACGTGCTTGGTGGCGGAGCTGAGGTCGTCGTTGACCATCTTCTCCGGTGTGTTTACCGGCGCTTCATCCGGCGCTAGCGCCTCCGCATGTTCCACGCACTCGACATCGCGATCGAATGCATGTTCGATCGACGACCCGACGGTGATGACGCCGTTTGGACCGGCATCTTCATCTTCGGGTACGTGTAGTTGGGGACCGCCATGAACTTGGCACGGCATGGTCGCCCAAGGATGGCATGGTAGGCCCCTTTGAACCCCACCACTTCGAATGTGAGGGTTTCCTTGCGGAAATTCTTGGGGGTCCCAAACCGGACGGGCGCATCGATCCGCCCGAGGGGTTGAACTCGCTTGCCGGGCGCGATGCCGTGAAACGGCTTCGTGCCGGGCCGCAGGCCCGGTCCACCCCAATCCCCATCGGGCGCAATGTATGCGCGAAGAGGATATTGAGGCATGCGCCCCCGTCCATAAGGACCTTCGAAAACCGGGCGTTCCCAATGATGGGATCGACCACCGGTGGGTGCGGCCGGGTTCGGGATGCGATTTGGGTGACCATCCCGGCTAAAGGTGATGGCATCCTTCGACCGGTTGAGGAAGGCCGGAGGTGCCCTTTCCGCGGCGAGGACTTCGTGCCGCTCCTTCTTGCGCTCGCCGGGTCGACATGTCGACAGTGGGTCCCCCAAAGATGAGGAACACGTTTTCGACGGCGGGGAAACCACCCGCGTCGTCGTCGCCCCCATCTTTCTTGGCCTCTCGCCTCCTTCGCGGCGGCACGACCATAGAACTTCTTGAGCATGTCGCACCGCTCAAGAGTGTGATTCACGGGGGTCTTGTGGTAGGGGCATGGCTTCTTCATCATGTCGTCGAACACCCCGGGCCTCGAGGAGCCGGTCGAGGGCCCCGTCGGGCCGGGTCAACGGCGAGGGCCTCGGCGTTGCCGCCGTTGCGCCCTGCTCGCGCGCCTCGCGGCGCGGCCTTCTTCCCCCTTCTTGCCCCGCTTGTCGTTGCGCGCGCGGCTCCTTGGACCCGCCGCCCTCGCGCGGCGTGTCCTCGGAGCGCTTGCCCTTCTTGCGCGTCGAAGATTGCCCCCACGGCTTCCTCTCCCGGAGGCGAAGGCCGGTGGCAATGTCGAACGGCTCGTTCGAGTCCGTGGGCGGGCCGCGTCCCGGCTCGCGCACAAGGTCCCGGCACGTGGTGCCCTCGAGGAACGCGTGCACGATCTCGGACCGTGCTACGCCGGGGGAGCTCGTGCGGCGCTTGGAGAAGCGCCGTATGAAGTCCCGCGGCCGACTCGCCCGGCTTCGCGTGCGGAGCGCGGATCCCGTGAGTTCCCGTGGCGCACGTATGTGCCCCGGAAGTTGCCCACGAAGGTGTGGACTAGATCGTCCCGGTTATGGATCCGGGCCGGCGGGCAAGTGCTCGAGCCATGTCCGGGCCGCATCGCCCCGGATGCGAGGGCAAGTTGCGGATGATCACTTCGTCGTTGGTGGCCCCGCCCGGTGACGGAGCCGGGGCGGTAATCGTTGAGCCGGACACGAGGGTCCGTCTCCCCGTTGTACTTGACGATTGTCGAGGGCCGACGGAAGCGGCGGGGAACGCCGCCGTGCGGATCTCCCGGCCGAACACACGGGTGCCGGGGGCTCGGTGTTGGGGAGCGATCCTCACCGCCGTCGTGACGTCCACCCCTTCGAGGGTGGTAGCCCCCGGCCGCTCGCGCGTCCGCCTTGCCGGTGCGCCCGGCGTTGATGACGTTGCGGGCGTCTCCGTCTAGCGCCCCGCTTGTGTCAAGGAGCCGCTCCTTGGCCGGCGTGCGCCCCGGTCGGCGCAGTTGACCCACATGCACCGAGGGTTCGCCCCACGGTGCCGGATCATCACCCCCGCGCGTCCCCCCGTTGGCGGATGCGTGAGGCCGAGCTCTCGGCCCGCCGGGACGGCCGCTTGCTCAAGGAGGGTCTGCACCTCGCGGTGCATGTCTCGAGCCTCGGGGGTCGAGGGTGCCGGCATGGCGCGCAGCAGTGTCGCGGCGGCGATGAGCTTTTGGCTCGCCCGCGGCGGAGTATCCGCGTTGTCGACGTTGGGGACGGGGTTGAGGCGGTCACGGACTTGTCGGCCCAGCTCCCGCGCGCGTTCGCCGCGCGCGGAGGCCTCCCCGCCATCGAGGCGCGGAGTAGCCGCGGCCGTCCGTACTCTTCCGCCGCCTTGGCCTCGAGCTCGCGAGCTTGGGCCACCGCGCATCGACGTCGGCCCCGGCAGGTGCGCTTGGCCCCGCGGCCGGGCGCGTAGCGACCCCCGGGGCTGGCGTGACTTCCCCCATCTCCGGCGCCCGCCGCACCGGCGGCGTTGGCCGGTCGTTGGTGATGACGGCGCAACATTCCCGCGTGGGGTCGTAGCTCCCGGTCTGGGAGTCGTCGGAGCGCCCGAACCGTAGTCCGTGGCGTCGAGGAAGCGCCCGAACGCGGACCGGGTCCGGTACACGGGAGAAGTCCCACTCCGCGTACCCATGGCGGTTGGCGGGCGGCATCGTGTCGACGGAGCCCGGGGACGACTCGTCCGCTGGCCGAAGTGCCGGGATCCCCGGCGACGAAGACGTGCGCGACCAGGCGGAACCCCGCGCATTGTCGAGTTGACGTTGGCGTTGTAGGCCGTAGTGGCGCCACGCGGCCCCGATGGGGATGCGCGGTCCCGAGACCGCACGCGGTCCCGCCGGGCGGTGGCGGTCGTCGTGACGGTGGGCGCACCGCGTTGGGTGGCGGCGCGCTCGCCCTGCCGCCGCTCGGACCGCGCCCGACGCGAGCGTAGCCCGAGCGACGACGGCGTCGCGGCGTCGACGGGCCGCGGCGTCCGTGCCCGCGGCGCCGCGCCGGTGTCGTGCGTGCGGCGGAGACCGGAGCGGACCCCGGCCTCGCGGCGCGCGCGCGGAGCTCCTCACGGTTGGTGAGGCGCATGAGATAGCCGTTCCCCGTGGCCCGGAAGTTCAAGTCCCCGAAGCGAATCTCGAACCCGGCCGGAAGAGGGGCCGAGCTACCCATGTTGTAGCGGGTGCTACGGTACTCAGTACGGATCACCATGGAGGGAGTTAGCGAAATGACCTTAGGCGCTCGATTGCCCCACGGTGGGCGCCAACTGTCGGTGCGGAATATGGTCCCGACACTAACCGAAGAGATAGCGCCTAGGTCTATCCCTCAATGGTCGATGCTAAGCAACAAATGACACAAGGTTTTATCCTGGTTCCCGCCGAGGGGGCCGTACGTCCGGCCAGCGTAGTGTGCTCGTGGCACTATATTGCTCGGCACGCGGGGGTGCTTGTAGTGGGGCAAGTACAAGCAAGGCGGGAGAGGAAGCGTGGCTTCCAAGTCCCCGGTGAGTGGGCGAAGATGTTGTGGGAGAGTAAGTGCACGGTGCGTTGTGTTCGGGCCGCGCTTGTTCCTCCGAACTCGCCCCCGCGGCTGGGGGCTCGCCTTCCCTTTTATAGGCCAAGGGGGCGGCGAGTTACATGCACGCCGCGCTACCTAGCTACGTGTGGGAGCACGTCGTGCTACGGTGTAGAGCGGGCGGCCGTCCGGACGATCTTCGCTGCGATCCGGCCATGATGGCCTACCTCGTACCCGAACAGTGGCGGTTCGAGGGTAGGAGGCGGCAGATGGCGATGGCGTTCTCTGATAGGCTTCGAGGGAGGTGCTGATGATGATCGGTACGGGATACGGGGAGCGATCGAACGGCGTTCCTTCCCAATGAGCTCGCGGTGGTGGAGTGGTTGCTGCGGTGCTCGGGCGTGCGCCGCGGAGTCGGGCGCGCGCCCGCACGCGTGGGTACGGCGGCCGCGCCGTTGCGGTGGTCGGGATGGCCACCCACCGGCCTAGCGCCCCTCACCTAACACCGCGGGGTCACGGGAAAGAGGAGTCGAGGGTGCGCCGGCCCCCTTTCGAGGGTCGGGCGCGTTAGGCCGTACGGTAGCGTGCGCACGGTGTCACGGGACCGACACCGGCCGTACCGCACGTCCACCCCACGGGGGCGGGGATGGGCTCCTCCCCGGGGAGTTGGTGCGGCGGCACGGGGGCGCGAGCCCCGGCGCATGATGGCGCCGTCCGCGGCGTCGGGGCGTTAAATGCCCGGGTACGGGGCCGGCGCACGCGTGCGGGGCGCCCGTGAGCGTGGCGGGCCCCGGCCGAGGGCGGAGCGGACCCTCGAGCGAGACGGGACTCGCTTCGAGGGGGAGCGCGCCCTCGAGCGGGGCGGGACCGCTCGAGGGAAGGGTCGCCCCTCGAACGGGGCGGAGCCCGTTCGAGGAGGGGTGTGCCCTCGGGCGAGGCGGAGCCTGCTCGAGGGGTCTTCCAGACGGGCCGTCTTGGTGGGCCTCCGGAGTCCTGCCGCATGGGCCATGTCCTGCATGGTTAGTTTCCTGCATGGTTAGGCTTAGCTTATTTTGATGCAGGGATTTAAGTGAGGGTTCTCCCATTGTTTAAGGGGACCCTTAGGGCGGTCCCCGACAAAAGTAAGGACCTACTCTTTGTTACTTTTTAGCAAAAGCAACCCAGTAGCCAAAAAGCTTTCATGGTCTAGAAGTGGTGAAGTAGATATCACCGACGGGTAAGACTTGCTGAGTATTAGTATACTCAGCCTTGCTATAATATGTTGATCCAGGTAATGCCTTCAGTGATGTGTGGCCCGGAGAGATCCCGCCCGGCTGGGAGCTGGAGTGGGTGGAGGACGACTACTGAAAGCATCATGGATGGCCTCCCGTGGTGTCTTCGCTTCCATTAATTAATTTCCGCTGCTTTCGAAAACTCTGAACTATCTCGGTATGACAAAAACTAGGGTTTGTAATAATTAAACCCTTCGGGGTACGAATTTGGATATCAATGTTGTTGTATCTCTGGACTCGCCTTCGAGCGAGTTTTAATGCATATATTCGATCCTTATTGCTTTTCAAGTGATTTACTGGGCGTTAACCCGGCAACTAACGAAAGGATGATACTTTATTATCGCTTAATGACCAAAGTGGATCGGTCTTAGGCGATAGTACGATATTTTCCTGGGCGGGTTGTCACATCAGTCTTTTACATCACGGCGACACAGAGGGCACGAAAGTGCCAACGCTACAAGGAACAACACAAACGCTAACGACCACACTACGATAGCAAAGGCTTCCAAAGCCTCATCAAAGTACCACATCATGGAAGCTCTGTGTGGAGGCCCTGGGTACACAGGCACGGTTGGGTGTAGGGCAGCGACCTACTCGACGTCTTCGGGAATGTAATCGGGATCCTCCTCTGAAAAACAGTTAGTAAAACAAGGGTGAGTACATACGTACTCAGCAAGTCCAACCCCACCCACGGAGGGGCTTATAAGCAGATCATGCACATGATATAAATAACAAGGAGCAGGTTAAGGTTTATTTGCGAACTCATTTACTCATACAGGGGTTCATTTTCAAAAAGGTTTTCGCAAACCAGTTTTATAACCAAAGTGACTCAGTTGTTTTAAGAAAACCACTGTGGAACTACCGGACTCCCCATCCGCACTAGCCCAGGCACACAGCCACACACTTCACCCGGAAAACCACTCACACCAGAAAACATCCCAAACCCAAACACTAGTTTTTGTGACCACACCGTGACTCGTCCAATACCGTGGACACGGCTATTCGAATAGGTTTGACACTCTGCAGAGGTTGTACATCTTTACCCACAAGCAGGGTACCGTCACACGAACACCTTAGTGCCGGTGCGGATCCTATCAAATCCATTACCCACCTTAGCTAACCCTACGAGCCATCACGGGAGCAACCAAGGGGTTATCCCACATAACCAGGGCGTACCTCACACAGAGCGTACCCCTACTCCTTGGTCTCCCGCCGCTCACCCGCACACCAGATGGCAAGTAGTTTAACTAGTGGGGTTTATGCTAAGCCGTTGCCACATACAACGATCGAGTGGTTGTACAATAATTTGGGTCAGGTGAGATTTCAAGCAACCCGGCCCTTAATTGACAAGATGGACAACTCCCAACACGCTCAACCACACAGGTACGAGCTCACCCATACTTCTGACACACACGTCCATCCCGTCTACCCAGTTCTTTACTCATTTTCCAAACATATCCCCTTTCCATTTTTAAAGCCCTCACACATTTTGAAAGCACTCACACATTTTTAAAGCACTCATTTGGGCCAAAACAAGGTTCAATCATAGCAATCAAGGGTGGCTATCCTACCATGTTTCTGCAGTAAAACAATATGCAATTTATAAAACGGGTATAGGGTTATGTTTATAAAACTGGGACCAAAGCATGCATCAAAGGATGAGATTGAACTTGCCGTCTTCGAAGTCTTCGGGGAGTTCCGGCTCGGCGTCCGGAATCTCGGTCTTCTGCTCGCAGTAGTCGGCTCCAAACTCCGGCTCGGGGTACCTTCCTTCGTTTACTCTGTCGGCTATAGCGCACACACAGGCAAGCAAGCAATCAATATAAGCACACACAATTTCTCCGGCTGAGCTCGAGGAAGGTAATTAAATAAAATTGGGAATTAAATATTAAGTAGGGGGTTTTGGGTGAAGGATGGGTGGCGGTATACCCGGTACGGGTGTGAGGAAGTTTGGGCGCGATTTGGATTAAAATCGCGCATGAAATGACGGGTTAAAAGAGGTGTTTAGGATTAATTAGGGACGGTTAGTAATTTAGTTTAGAAGGAAAGGACCTAAATATAATATTTAGATAGGGTGAGGGTCTAACTATAATAGCTTGGGGGCCTATTAAAAGGGCAGGGTTGTTTTGGTGGAATATCTTATGGTTTAGGGTTTAATTTGGAAAATAGAGAGAGAGAGAGGGAATAGAGGAGGGGGCTCAGTGGGAGGAAAAAGGAGAAGGCCGGGGGTTTTCGGCTAAATAGCCATCTTCTTCCTCCCCCTCGAACCATAACAGAGAGAGGGAGGGAGGGAGGCGGCTCGGGTATGGTCGGCCGGCGGCAATTGCCGGTGAGCCGGGCCATGGCAGCGGCCGGGAGGTGGGGGAAAATGGAGGGGGAATCGAGGGGGCTGATTCCCACCCTCACCTTGGGTCGGGGCGGCGCGAGGAGGCGGCTTCACGGGCGGCGGCGGACTGGTGGTGGCGGTGCTAGGGGCGGCGGCGCTCCGGTGCTCAATCAGGGGAGAAGGTGGCTGTGGTGATGCGTGGCGGCTCGGGAGCGACCGACCCCTTTTATAGGTGGAGGAAGGCGGTTTGGCCGGGGATTTTTTTTGAGCTCGGGAAGCTTCGATGGTTCAACAATGGCGGTGGGGAAAAATATCCCGCCGTTGACCTCCTTCCGGCGAGGCTGCGGCCGGGATTCGCGGTGGGGCTGCAGCGCGGTGGGATGGGATTGGTCGGGCAGAGGTGGTGGCGGGCGAGTTGGTCGGCACGGTGGGTTGCGGTGGTGGTGATTCTTGGAGATGACCGGTCGGTCGGGCGCCTTAATGGCCGTCGCAGCGGCGAGCAGCAGCTGCGCGTCGTGTCATGGGCCCCCGCGGCGCCGTCCCGAGCGGGGCCGAGGGGGGCGGCTTGGCGTGCGGGAGCGGGGAGGGGGGCCGGTGCGGTCGGGCGCCAGGCGCGGGTCAGAGGAGGAAGAAAGAGAAGGAAGGAAGGAAGGAAGGAAGGAAGAAGAAAGGAAGGAGGGGAAGAAAAAAGAAAGAAAAAAGAGGAAAAGAAAATAGGAAAAGAGAGAAGAAAATTAAGGAAGGAAAAAGGAAAATTGGAAAAGAGGAAAAAGAAAAGGGTTTAGGGATTTGGGAAGATTCTAGGAAAATTTTGGAGGGAGGGGGAAAATGGGAATTTTTGCGGGGTTCCCCAGTTTTAGGCGTCAGCGTGATTTTCGGGACGGCGGTGATGGCGAGGCGGACCGGTGGCGGGACCGCGGCGTGCGGGATTCCCGGCGCGGTGGCCGACCGTGGCGGCGGGGCGGCACGCGTGGGTGATGGCCCGAGTGCGGGCGGTGCCGGCGGGATTCGTGGCACGCGCGCCGAGGGTGAGAGAGGGGAAAGGTGACCGGGGTTTTGAAGGGAATAATTGAGCTCAGCGGGAAAGTTTGAAAACACGCATTATATATTGGGTGATTTATTTGGAGCTAAAAACGCGGACGTTACAGGAGGAGGGCGGCGGGTCGTCCGTGTGCGCCCGCCAGGGAGGAGGGCAACCATCCGTCCGTGCACGGACGCGTCCGCCCGGGCGGCGGCGTCACGGCGAGCCCGTCCCAAAAGCTCTTCGGACCGCCGCCGCCGGCCCAAATAAGTGTCGAGGTGCGGGAGGCCATGCCGTCGCCGCCGACGTCCCGTCGAAGTGTGGGGAGATCACACCCACCGAGCACCCCGTCGAGATGCGGGAGGCCGCACCCCCGCTGCCGCGTCTCCATGGCCGGAAGGCCGAGCTCGCCTCGTGCCATGGCTCTCGCCGAGTGCGGGCGGTGCCGGCGGGATTCGTGGCACGCGCGCCGAGGGTGAGAGAGGGGAAAGGTGACCGGGGTTTTGAAGGGAGTAATTGAGCTCAGCGGGAAAGTTTGAAAACACGCGTGATTTATTGGGTGATTTATTTGGAGCTAAAAACACGGGCGTTACAAACCTACCCCACTTAAACTTAATCTCGCCCTCGAGA
Source organism: Cenchrus americanus (assembly GCA_947561735.1). NCBI lineage: Eukaryota > Viridiplantae > Streptophyta > Magnoliopsida > Poales > Poaceae > Cenchrus > Cenchrus americanus. Next base: position 196,752,046 of record OX387239.1, on the reverse strand, counting down.
TTCGGCTAGGTTTCGAACAGGTGGGGAAACTCTTTCTTCAACGCGTCCTCTCGTTCCCACGTGGCTTCTTCTACTCCGTGTCTGCTCCATTGAACTATGCACACCCGCACTTCTGATGTTCTTGTTCTTTTGTCCACTGTGTCCAAAATTTTTACGGGCACTTCCTGGTACCTAAGTTATGGTTGTAGATCGATGGTCTCTACCGGTACTCGTTTTTCTTCGAGAACCTTCAAACATTTGCGCAGCTGGGAGATATGAAACACTGGGTGTATGTCCGACATCTCTTCTGGTAGGTCCAACCGGTATGCTACTGCTCCGACCCTCTTCAGTACTTTATACGGTCCAATGTACCGAGGGGCCAACTTTCCGTGCACCTGAAATCTCTGAGTCCCTCGGATAGGTGAAACCTTGAGGTAGGCGAAATCTCCAGGATTGAAGCTTGCTTCACGCCTCTTCTTGTCCACGTAGCTATTCTGTCGGGATTGGGTGGCTTTCAACTTTTCTCGGATGTCGGCTACTCGCTCTTCGGCTTCCTTTATAAGTGCGGGCCCAACCAGGGCACGCTCTCCTACTTCTGACCACATCAGGGGTGTCCTACATTTCCTCCTGTATAGTGCTTCGAACGGTGACATTCCTAGGCTTGCTTGATAGCCGTTGTTGTAGGAGAACTTTGCATACGGTAGGCTCTGTTCCCAGTCTTTGCCATAGGTGAGGACACATGCTCTCAACATGTCTTCCAAAATTTGATTTACTCTCTTGGTCTGTCCGTCTGTCTGCGGGTGGTATGCTGAGCTGAAATCCAGCTTGGTACCCATGGCTTTATGTAGGCTTTTCCAAAATCTAGAGGTGAACTGGGTCCCTCTATCTGAGACTATCGTCTATCTGAGACTATCGTGCTAGGCACTCCATGCAACTTCACTATGTTCTCTATGTAGAGTTTTGCCAACTTCTCTCCTCCATAAGTGGTCCGCACGGGTAGAAAGTGAGCGACTTTAGTGAGTCGGTCCACTATCACCCATATGGAATCATGTCCTTTCTGAGTCTTTGGCAAATCTACTACAAAGTCCATGCCTATTTCGTCCCATTTCCATACTGGGATCGGTAAGGGCTGCAATAGTCCTGCAGGTTTCTGGTGCTCAACTTTAATCCTCTGACAAGTATCACAGTGGGCGACGAACCGAGCAATGTCTGCTTTCATCCCATTCCACCAATACTTCTGTTTTAAGTCCATGTACATCTTGGTGGATCCGGGGTGAATGGAGTATGCCGAGTTGTGTGCCTCATCCATGATGGTCTGCCGGAAATCTCCGCTTTCAGGCACGCATATCCTATTTTTATACCACAGGGTGCCTTGGTAATCCACTCTAAAGTCAGGGGCCTTATTCTCTCTTGTATGTTTGCGGATCTTCATCAGATTCTCATCGGTCTCTTGGGCCTTCCGGATCTTCTCCTCTAGGGTAGGCTGAACACTCAGTTGGCGGACGTAGCCTTGGGGGACAATGTGCATGTTGAGTCGCGCCATTTCCTCTTGCAACTAGGTACTCTTGGGTGCTGCCTTCTCGTAGGATTTTCGGCTTAGGGCATCTGCCACTACATTGGCTTTCCCTGGGTGGTAGTGAATCTCTATGTTATAGTCTTTGACTAACTCTAGCCACCTTCTTTGCCTTAGGTTCAGTTCGGGCTGGGTGAAGATGTATTTTAGACTCCGTGGTCGGTGTAGATTTCACACTTGTTCCCAATCGGGTAGTGTCTCCGGATCTTAAGGGCATGCACTACCGCCGCAAACTCCAAATCATGGGTGGGATAATTTCGCTCATGGGGTTTGAGCTGGCGGGAAGCATATGCCACTACTTTCCCGTCTTGCATGAGAACACATCCCAACCCTTGTCGGGACGCGTCGCAATATACGACAAAATCCCGTTGAATGTCTGGCAGGGTCAGCACTGGGGCTGTGGTCAATCTTCTCTTCAACTCCTGGAAACTTTTCTCGCATGACTCGGTCCAGTTGAACTTCTTCTCTTTCTTGAGTAATTCCGTCATGGGTCGGGCAATCTTCGAAAATCCTTCAATAAACCTCCGGTAGTACCCTGCTAAACCAAGAAAGCTTCTGATCTCGCTCACATTAGTCGGTTGTTGCCAGTTGGAGACCGTTTCAACTTTCCCGAGGTCTACTGCTACTCCTTCCGCAGTCAGAATATGCCCAAGGAAGGATATTTTCTACAGCCAGAACTCACACTTGCTGAACTTAGCGTACAGCTTGTGTGCCCTCAATTTTCCCAGTACTACTCGGAGATGCTGCTCATGTTCTTCCACACTCTTGGAGTAAACAAGTATGTCGTCAATGAAGACTACAACAAACTTGTCCAGCTTTTCCATGAACACCTTATTCATGAGGTTCATAAAATATGTGGGTGCGTTGGTGAGTCCAAAGGACATCACTGTGAACTCATACTACCCGTAACGGGTGACAAAGGAGGTCTTAGGGATGTCACTTTCCCTAATATTGAGTTGGTGGTACCCTGACCTTAGATCCACCTTTGAAAAATACTTGGCTCCTTTCGGTATTGGTGGGTTGAGGGTACTTGTTTTTGATAGTAACCTCGTTTAGCGAGCGGTAGTCCACGCACATCCTCATGCTCTTATCCTTCTTTTCCACGAAAAGAACTGGGGCTCCCCATGGTGATGAGCTTGGTCTGATGAACCCGCTTCGCTGGAGTTCTCCTAGCTGCTTCTTCAATTCTGCCAACTCAGGGGCTGCCATCCTATAGGGTCTCTTGGCTATGGGAGAGGTTCCGGGAATAAGGTCGATGACGAACTCTATATCCCTATCTGGTGGCATTCCGGGGTGTTCTTTGGGGAACACATCTGGGTATTCCCGCACTACTGGGACATCCTCTATGGACTTGGATTCCATGTTGAAGACCATTATGTCTGTGTCCTCGGGTGTGGCAGGTCACTTGTATCCCGTCTGGGTTGGTTAGGTGCACTACTTTATCGGCGCAACGTATAAGGCCATGGTGTTGGCTTAACCAATCCATCCCAAGGATCACATCTATCCCCTTGGACTTCAGTACTACTAGGTCCGCTAGGAACTCTACCCCACTTAAAATGTTCCTTACCCGGGGGCATCCCAATTGACACTTGATGTCACCTTCGGGCGTTCGAGTTAATAGGGGTGCTTTTAGTACTACTGTGGGTATGCTATGCTTTTCCACAAAACTTGAGGATATGAATGAGTGCGATGCTCCTGAATCAAATAATATGGTTGCCAAGACTGAGCTGACCAGGAACTCACCAAGCCCTACGCCTTCTGCTTCCTGCGCCTCCTGTGCATTGATGTGGTTGACGCGGGCTCGTCCATACGACTGCTGGGGCTGCCTCATCCGCCGGTTCGTTGTTGTTGTTGCCGGAGTTGTTGTTGCCGCGCACCGGCATGCGGTTGGCTCCAGACACGAGTGGCCTTGGCCCGTTCACCGAGTTGGAGTAGGTGGTAGTGGTTGGCTTCTTGGCATACGGGCGGTTGGCGATGAAGTGTCGGTTTCACGGCAGTTGAAACACACTCGGGAGTCGTTGTTGTTGTTGGCAGTGACCTGGCTGGTGTTGTTCTATGGGGGCTTCATGGCACTCTGGTTGTTGTAGGGCTTGAACTGGGTTCCGGGGCCTTGCGAGCCCGTGGCTTGGGATCGGGTTCGCATCTCGCATGGGAGCTTGGAACCTGGACATGGGGTGTCCGAAGTTTATCAGCCTCTGGGACCGCTCTTGCTGTTTGGCCTTGTGCTCCATAAACTTGCGTTTGTTCTCCTTCTTCTCTTCTGCCCTCGCTCTCTTTGTGAGTATGGCCATGTTCATGAGGGTGTTGAAGTACGGATAGATCTAAGGGGTAAGCAGGGTCCTCAGTTCCGGAGTCAGTCCCTTCTTGAACATCTCTTGTTTCTTGGAGTCTTTGTCCACTTCTTCGGGGGCATAGCGAGCCAGCTCTATGAACTGGTACGTGTACTCTTCCACGGACATGTTGCATTGGCGGAGTTCACGGAACTCATCCGCCTTTCGCTTCAGTGTGACTTCTGGGATGTGGTAGCGGCGGAACTCCTCCACGAACTCATCCCACGTGATGGCGGAGGGATCCTTGGCTGCTGCGCAGTAGTTCTCCCACCGAGCTAGGGGTCGTCCGGTGAGCCGGTGAGCCGCCAGAGAACCTTGTCGCGGTCCTCACAGTTGAAGGGCTCTAGTTCCCTCAGAATGGCTCTCAGCCAGTCATCAGCATCCAAGGGATTCACCGACCCGCCAAAAGTGGGCGGCTTCGTCCTGAGGAACTCTATCAGCTTCTCGTTCATGCCCAGGACTCGGGGCCTTGGGCGGTTGACGGCATTGAAAATGGCTTCCATCAGTACAGTCTGATTGGCCAAAACTTGTGCCAATTCAATGGGGGGGCAGGACAACGTTCTCTCCTCCTTCTTCGTCTTGGTTTACTTCCTGATTGTTAAGACGCTCCCTTCGATCGGCTTGTGATCCTTCAGCGTCCATCCGTCCGGAGCCTTGGTGGGTCCTAACAGGGCGCCTGGAAACCATCTGTAAAGGAGCGGGTTTTCTAAGAGATCTAGCTTTTATGTGATGTTTAAGTGGATTATATCGGTTTTCCTTTTGAAAAGGCAGGGTCTACTCCCACCGGCTAGCACACAACAAGCACATTGCAAACAAACAAGCACAGACAAGTTTTTTATTACAAACCAGTGAGGAGGATACATCCCGACTACGCGACTGGCACTATGCGGACACACTACACGACTCAGTACGACAAGAGCTAAGGATACGACTCTAAGCTCGGACCAGCACGGCTTCACTCCCTGGGTTAGGGTCACTGGGGTATGCTACTCACGAGGAGAGCCACCCTCCGGGGTCGAGTGCTCTTCCAGCGGAATGAGCAGCTCGTCGTCATTCTCGCCCTCGGGGTTTCCATTTTCTTGGGGCTGTGCTGCGGCTTCGGCGGTTGTCGTTGGGGGTTCAGTGACTACTGGTGGTGCTGGCGGGACTTCGATAGTTCCTCCCCATCCTACAAGGGGTATTCCAAGCAGGACTTGAGCTTCTCCAATGGCCAGACGGGTGTTCCGCTGTTGGTCCATTCTTCCATGCGTTGGTCCTAGATTCGCCTGAGGCTTTCCTGGGCAACAGCTTCACTGCTTATGGCGGCTGCGGTCCTTGATTCAGCTTGAGCCACTCAGACTTGGTGCATCCTTACTGTGACTTCAGCTTGCTCGGCCCGACTGATTTGCTCCCTCAAGAGCTTGGCCTGGTCGTCGAAGAGCTTATCCAGGGTGACAAGGTAGGCAACTACGTGGTACAACAGGTCTTCTTGGTGGCGGCGTCGCTCCAGGTTTCTCATGCGGGCCTGCCAAACTGGGGTTCTGATGGCGGGAGGAAGATACCTCATCGGGGTGGGGACGAGGTGTTCCTCGTAGATCCGGCACAGGTAGCGGAGGGCTTTTCTGAGGGCCAAAGGATAGGTGTCTCGATGTCGAAACCCTGTGGCGGTCACGCGCCACGGCTCGATGTTGGTGTGGCAGTTGCTTCTGGCGACGGAGAGGACCACTCTACAGCGAAGAGTGCCGAGTTGCTCGTACTCTCTGCTGCAGTACCTAGGGCGCTCGGTGATACCGAGGCGCTCCAGGGAGTTGATAAGAAGGCAAGCAAAACCAGGCTCCTCCTGGCACACGCCTTGGGTCCATCCCTCTTCCGCCATCTGAAAACAAAGGTAGAGTTGAACAGGTTGTGGTGGGGTACAAGAGGTAGATAGCTTTATTTAGTAACAAGGTTGGGGTACACTCCTCGGGGTACACTTATTATTCCTAGAACACAGCTCTAGCCTGGACATCCTAGTCTTATCCTCATGGTGATTCTTCCTCTAGCTGAATGCGACGTTTCTTCGGTGGGAGGTCTTGCTCCAGTATCTCGTCCTCGGTCTGGGTCCCTTTGTCCCAATGAGTTTCTTCGGGTTCTTCTTCATCCAAATCAGCTTCTTCTCCTCTCCTTCTACGTTCCCTGTGGAGCTCATCCCATAGATTTTTGTGGAACATCTCAGAACGTTCCCTTTCCCTAAGGTAATCTCGCTCATGTTGTGTAGTTCAACTTCCGCCATTGTTGTCTTTATCCTTTCCAGTTCTACCCTTTGCTCCGCTCTTTCCGCTCTGTCAATCTGTTGCTTCAGTTGCTGGGCTTGCTCCTAGTAGAGGTGGTCTAGGCCATTGAGGTAGATAGACAGGTGGGAGACTGCCTCTTCTAGGTCTTCTTCCTCTCGTTCTAGTCCTCTCATGTGGTCGATCCACGAGCGTCCTCCACCTCTGGAGGGTGGGAAAATCCCATTGGAGTCCTTCTGAGATGCTGCCTATAAACCACTCGTAGACGTCGCAGGGCCTTCCGAGCAGCCTTTGGGTAGGTGTCGGCGAAGCGAAACCCAGTGGCGGAGATGAACCAAGGTTCTATGTCGGGGTAGAGCGTGCTTCTTCCCATGAAGATCAGCACCTTACACCGAAGGGTGCCGTAGTGTTCGTACTCCCGATAGACGAACTCCGGCGGACCCCTTACTCCGACGTGCTCTAAGCTGAGCAGCAGCAGGTTAGGGAGGCCAGGATGGATGGGGCAGACTCCTCCGTTCCATTCTGGGTTAGCCATCTGGAATCAGGCAAGGATCAAGGTAAGGATTTGGGAAAAGATGAGCTCAAAGAAAGGAAAGGTTAGAGAGGGCCGAGAGGAGGTCTCGTATCCTAGGGGTCGCGTCCTACGGCCAACCCGGCTCGATACCACCCGAAGCGTCCCCTCATCGGAGGTGACTAAATGTGACACAAATACCGGGCCCCAGAGGACCGGTAACACATTTATTACAACAGGTGGATTAGTCTTTTACATCACGGTGACACAGAGGGCACGGAAGTGCCAACGCTACAAGGAACAACACAAACGCTAACGACCACACTACGATAGCAAAGGCTTCCAAAGCCTCATCAAAGTACCACATCATGGAAGCTCTGTGTGGAGGCCCTGGGTACACAGGCACGGCTGGGTGTAGGGCAGCGACCTACTCGACGTCTTCGGGAATGTAATCGGGATCCTCCTCTGAAAAACAGTTAGTAAAACAAGGGTGAGTACATACGTACTCAGCAAGTCCAACCCCACCCACGGAGGGGCTTATAAGAAGATCATGCACATGATATAATAACAAGGAGCAGGTTAAGGTTTATTTGCGAACTCATTTACTCATGCAGGGGTTCATTTTCAAAAAGGTTTTCGCAAACCAGTTTTATAACCAAAGTGACTCAGTTGTTTTAAGAAAACCACTGTGGAACTACCGAACTCCCCATCCGCAGTAGCCCAGGCACACGCCCACACACTTCACCGGAAAACCACTCACACCAGAAAACATCCCAAACCCAAACACTAGTTTTTGTGACCACACCGTGACTCGTCCAATACCGTGGACACGGCTATTCGAATAGGTTTGACACTCTGCAGAGGTTGTACATCTTTACCCACAAGCAGGGTACCGTCACACGAACACCTTAGTGCCGGTGCAGATCCTATCAAAGCCATTACCCACCTTAGCTAACCCTACGAGCCATCACGGGAGCAACCAAGGGGTTATCCCACATAACCAGGGCGTACCTCACACAGAGCGTACCCCTACTCCTTGGTCTCCCGCCGCTCACCCGCACACCAGATGGCAAGTAGTTTAACTAGTGGGGTTTATGCTAAGCCGTTGCCACATACAACGGTCGAGTGGTTGTACGATAATTTGGGTCAGGTGAGATGTCAAGCAACCCGGTCCTTAATTGACAAGATGGACAACTCCCAACACGCTCAACCACACAGGTACGAGCTCACTCATACTCCTGACACACACGTCCATCCCGTCTACCCAGTTCTTTACTCATTTTCCAAACATATCCCCTTTCCATTTTTAAAGCCCTCACACATTTTTAAAGCACTCACACATTTTTAAAGCACTCATTTAGGCCAAAACAAGGTTCAATCATAGCAATCAAGGGTGGCTATCCTACCATGTTTCTGCAGTAAAACAATATGCAATTTATAAAACGGGTATAGGGTTATGTTTATAAAACTGGGACCAAAGCATGCATCAAAGGATGAGATTGAACTTGCCGTCTTCGAAGTCTTCGGGGAGTTCGGCTCGGCGTCCGAATCTCGGTCTTCTGCTCGCAGTAGTCGGCTCCAAACTCCGGCTCGGGGTACCTTCCTTCGTTTACTCTGTCGGCTATAGCGCACACACAGGCAAGCAAGCAATCAATATAAGCACACACAATTTCTCCGGCTGAGCTCGAGGAAGGTAATTAAATAAAATAGGGAATTGAATATTAACTAGGGGGTTTTGGGTGAAGGATGGGTGGCGGTATACCCGGTACGGGTGTGAGGAAGTTTGGGCGCGATTTGGATTAAAATCGCGCATGAAATGACGGGTTAAAAGAGGTGTTTAGGATTAATTAGGGTCGGTTAGTAATTTAGTTTAATAGGAAAGGACCTAAATATAATATTTAGATAGGGTGAGGGTCTAACAATAATAGCTTGGGGGCCTATTAAAAGGGCAGGGTTGTTTTGGTGGAATATCTTAAGGTTTAGGGTTTAATTTGGAAAAGAGAGAGAGGGGGAATAGAGGAGGGGGCTCGGTGGGAGGAAAAAGGAGAAGGCCGGGGGGTTTTCGGCTAAATAGCCATCTTCTTCCTCCCCCTCGAACCAGAACAGAGAGAGGGAGGGAGGGAGGCGGCTCGGGTATGGCCGGCCAACGGCGATTGCCGGTGAGCCGGGCCGTGGCAGCGGCCGGGAGGTGGGGGGAAATGGAGGGGGAATCGAGGGGGACTGATTCCCACCCTCACCTTGGGTCGGGACGGCGCGAGGAGGCGGCTTCACGGGCGGCGGCGGACTGGTGGTGGCGGTGCTAGGGGCGGCGGCGCTCCGGTGCTCAATCAGGGGAGAAGGTGGTCGTGGTGATGCGTGGCGGCCCGGGAAGCGACTGACCCCTTTTATAGGTGGAGGAAGGCGGTTCGGCCGGGGATTTTTTTGAGCTCGGGAAGCTTCGATGGTTCAACAATGGCGGTGGGGAAATATATCCCGCCGTTGACCCCCTTCCGGCGAGGCTGCGGCCGGGATTCGCGATGGGGCTGCAGCGCTGTGGGATGGGATTGGTCGGGCAGAGGTGGTGGCGGGCGAGCTGGTCGGCGCGGTGGCTTGCGGTGGTGGTGATGCTTGGAGATGACCAGTCGGCCGGGCACCATAATGGCCGTCGCAGCGGCGAGCGGCGGCCGCGCGTCGCGCTCATGGGCCCTCGCGGCGCCGTCCCGAGCGGGGCCGAGGGGGGGGCAGCTTGGCGTGCGGGAGAGGGGAGGGGACCGGTGCGGTCGGGCGCCAGGCGCGGGTCAGAGGAGGAAGGAAGAGAAGGAAGGAAGGAAGGAAGAAGAAAGGAAGGAGGGGAAGAAAAAAAAGAGGAAAAGAAAATAGGAAAAGAGAGAAGAAAATTAAGGAAGGAAAAAGGAAAATTGGAAAAGAGGAAAAAGAAAAGGGTTTAGGGATTTTGGAAGATTCTAGGAAAATTTTGGATGGAGGGGGAAAATGGGAATTTTTGCGGGGTTCCCCGGTTTTAGGCGTCAGCGTGATTTTCGGGACAGCGGTGATGGCGAGGCGGACCGGCCGGCGGGACCGCGGCGTGCGGGATTCCCAACGCGGTGGCCGACCGTGGCGCTGGGGCGGCAAGCGTGGGTGATAGCCCGAGTACGGGCGGTGCCGGCGGGATTTGTGGCACGCCCGCCGAGGGTGAGAGAGGGGAAGGTGACCGGGGTTTTGAAGGGAATAATTGAGCTCAGCGGGAAAGTTTGAAAACACGCATGATTTATTGGGTGATTTATTTGGAGCTAAAAATGCGGGCGTTACGGGGAGGGCGGCGGGCCGTCCGTGTGCGCCCGCCGGGGAGGAGGGCAACCATCCGTCCGTGCACGACGCGTCCGGCCGGGCGGCGCCGTCGCCGCGCAGCCCGTCCCACAAGCTCTTCGGACTGCCGCCACCGGCCCAAATAAGCGTCGAGGTGCGGGAGGCCACGCCCGTCGCCGCCGACGTCCCGTCGAGGTGTGGGAGATCACACCCACCGACGCCCCGTCAAGATGCGGGAGGCCGCACCCCCCGCTGTCACGTCTCCATGGCCGGAAGGCCGAGCTCGCCTCGTGCCATGGCTAGGCCACCAAGTGCTCAATTAAATGCATGTGATCCTTCTTTGGTCGTAAAGCTACCACTAGTAGTCACACCTCTCAGCTCGACTGCCAATTTGTGGTGGCAAACAACAAGTGATGTTCGCAGCCGAGCTCCCGGGTCACTCTCGCAAACATGGCGCCTTGCACCGTTTGGGTCAGATTATTTCAAGCCTGGGCTAGTCGAGCCCGCCGATCCGTGGTGGTACAGGGTCACAAACACGCCCGAGTTACTCACATCCAACGACCACACACATGCCAAACACGACTGCAACCTCATCCACTCGTTCCGTTTGCCAGCTTATCTTTTTCTTCCCAACAACGGGAGATATAACTCTTGTTCGTGTTGAAAAGTTATATACGAAACTTCTTTTTATATTTTCGTCTTTGGCGTGAGTTATATAGATATTTTTTTATCAAAAAGTTATATATTTAAGTTTGGTTGCTATCACATTAATTATGTATAATTTTTTTTATTTAAAAAATTATACACATAACTTTTACTTCTCTCGCATAAATTATATGCATAACTTCAGTATTGACTTCTCTCACATAAATTATATGCATAACTCCATTATTGTAAAAGTTATACACATAAAATTTGCTTCTCTCGCATAAATTATATGCATAACTTCAGTATTGGAAAAGTTATATAACTTTTGTTACTCTCGCATAATTTATATGTACAATTTTTATTTAAAAATTATATGCATAAGTTTTGCTACCTGAGTAATTTTTTCTAAAAAATTGCATAGAACTTATCAGTTTTTTATAAGCGTGTGAGAGACGGTGGTTGGTGGGACCATGCTGGGTGAGTGTTGGTATTTTTTTTAGAAAAAATAAATGAGCGATGGTAGCTGTGACTCTGTGAGCCATTGCGAAGTCCAAAAAAGAAGTTCGGAGTGCACGGGTGAAAGAAACAGAAAAAGCCACTGGTCCGAGATCGACCGCGCTCGCTAATTAGATTTTGTTTTGTTTGAGAATGCTCGCTAATTAGATACGTATGCCCAACTACTTATCAGTCGTGAAATTACAAAACGTTCAATGAAGCCCATAGGGCCGAAATCATTTAGGATTCTGTTTCCTCGCACATAACCCGTTGTTGTTGTCGTCCCCACAGAGAGCTATTTCATGAATGATTTAGTTCGGCCCATGAATCTAGTGCGAAAGTAGCCCAACTGCTTCTCAGGGAAGATGGGCCATGCAGGTCTTCAGGGTCAGATTTATCCTTTTCATTTTCAATACATTTCCTGCTACTTTTATTTTTTTCATTTTACTTTCTTCTATAATAAAAAAACTCAACCTGTAGGGGTAAGACCACCCCCACAACATTGTATTAAGAAGAAGATCTTCTCACACATGTCGTTTGCCCATGAGATAGGCCCCCAAACCCCTGCCCCACCCGCACATAAGGTGACAGAGGGGGAGTGCCCGATCTTTCGGTGAGTGGAGATAACTTCGATATGGTGGTTGTTGACCTTCACGATCCGACTACGACGAGCGAGACTCGAAGCGCCTGTCGGTGCGGAATGTGGTCCCGACACTAACCAGTAATAAGCGCCAAAGTCTATCCCTCAATGGTCGATGCTAGGCAATAAAAGACACGGAGTTTATCCTGGTTTCGGCCGAGGGGCCGTACGTCCAGCAGTGGTGTGCTCAAGGCACTATATTGCTCAGCACCGGGGGTGCCTGTAGTGGGGCTGCTACAAGCAAGGCGGGAGAGGAAGCGTAGCTTCCAAGTCCCTGGTGTAGTGGCTGAAGATGTTGTGGGAGAATTGGAGAGCAAGTGCGTGGTGTGACTTGTCTCGTGTTGTGTTGTCTGTCTCTCGTGTGTCGTGTGCTGTGTATCTTGGTCTCCTTGTCCCCTGCGGCAAGGGGGTTCGTCCTCCTTTTATAGACCAAGGAAGGAGCGAATCACATGCGCGCCGCGCTATTTAGCTATGTGTGGGAGCGTGATGTGCTACGCTGTAGAGTAGGCGGCCGCCCAGGCGATCCTTGCAGCGATCCGGCCATCATGGCGTATCTTGTACCCGAACAGTGGCGTCCTCGAGGGTAGAAGGGCAGCGGACGGCTGTGATGTCTTCAGACAGGCTCGAAGGAGTCGCCGACGTCGGTCCGTACGGGGTACGGGAGTAGGTAAGGCGGCGTCCCGTTCCCACGCGCTCCACGCGTCTGGGAGCCGTTGCCACGCCGCCCCGGCGTGCGCCCGTACGCGCGGGGGCGGCGCCCATACCGTTAACGGTGGCGGGGATGGCGTTCCACCGGCCTAGCGCCTCCACCCAACCCCTCGCGCGAGGTCACAAGAAAGCAAATCGAGGGTGCGGCCCGGCCCCCCTTCGAGGGCTCGGCGCGTTAGCCGACTTGGAGCGAGTGCACGGCGTCACGGGCCGGGCACCGCCACGCCGCACGCTCCCCCCCCCCCCCCCCCCACAGTGATGGGGATGGGCTCCCTCCTGGGGAGTTGGTGCGGCGGCACCGGGGCGCGAGCCCCGGGCGCATGATGGCGCCGTCCTGCCGATGTCAGAGCATTAAGTGCTCGCGTACGGGAACAGGTGCGCGTGCGCGGGGTGCCCTCGAGCGAGGCGGACCCCATTCGAGATCGGGGCGGACCCTCGAGCGAGGCGGACCTCGCTCGAGGGAGGCGCACCCCCTCGAACGGAGCGGAGCCCGTCCGGTGGAGGCGCGCACCCTCGAGCGAGGCGAAGCCTACTCGAGGGGGTCTTCGAGTGGGCCGCCCGGTGGGCCGCTGGGACCTTCGTGGTGTGGGCCATACCCTGCATGGTTAAGTGAGGCTTATTTGGTTTTGTTGCGGATTTTAAGTGGGGATTCCCCAGTTGTTAAAGGGGGCCCCTAGGGCTGTCCCCGATAGTAGCCCCGAGCATCTGTGGGTTTGCCATTGAGGCTCCCGCAGATGCTGGAACCTACTGATAGGATGCTCTTCCCTCCTGGTCTTGCGAACGCTTTCCGTGGGGCTGCATCAGCGGACCCGCGGGTCTAGCCCCCGAAGCCCTGCAGGAGCGTAGGCGCTCCTGTAGGGGTTAACCGCGAGATTGGGACAGAGGGCGTGGTACATGTTTCAACCGGCGTCGGCAATGTCTCAGCCGGCTTCGGTGACGCACGTGGCGTCGGCGCTATCCCCCGGTGGGTGCAAGACAGGAGGTGTAGCCGTGCGCCAAGCCCCCGAGCCTGGGCCCGTTCAAGGCGATCGGGTAGAGCTTTACGACTTGTTTTTTAACGCGCCCTCGCCGTCCCTCCGCGGAACGGAGGGTGAGGTTTCCGCAACCCCCCATCGGTCGGGTCGCGAATTGCGGATTCCTTGTTGAGCTGTTAATGGGTGGTTCGAGTGGACGCCCATGCCCCGTTCGATAAGGGTAGGCCGCGTGGTCCGCAGACACGTCCATTGAAGCGCTTGCGTGGGTTTGCTAGGTGGGGCTCGGTCCCGTTCGCTAGGGACCGAGGGCGTGGAAGCTCTCCCTCGGTGGGATCCCCCGCTAGCTGCCCTCGCTGGCTCTCGAACACGACATGTGGGGCACCCTCGAGCCGGCGGGCTCGAGGAACGGCTCGAATGCGCGTGCCCTCGTCGTCCCCGACTCGTGATCTGGGGCGCCCGTTCGAACCCGTCGAGGGTCGGGCTCCGAACCTCCGATCGCAGGTCCGTGCGGGGTGGCGCACGGGCGGCCCCCGTCTTTGAATCCGCGACCACCGAGGCGCTCGGGCGAGCCGCCCCTCGAGGCGCCGATCGCAAGGTGGTGCGGGGCGGCACCTAAGCGCTCCCGGCCTGGCATCTGCGCTCCTTCGAGGGGCCTGGGCGAGCCAGCCCTCGAGGCGCTGATCAGTAATACGGCGTGGCATGGGTGCTTTGCGGTACCTATTTTGTTTCAAACGGGCCCCGAGGCGACCTTCTCACGCCTGTGCCCTTTAGAGGGTTGATATTGTCGCGAGCCAGGGGCTCGTGCCGCTCGAGGGTTCTGCGTGACATGGGTGCTCGCGGGGCCTATTTGTAACAAACGGGCCCCGAGGCGACCTTCTCACGCCTGTACCCTTTCAAGGGGTGAAGTTCTCCCGAGCCAGGAGTCCGTGCCGCTCGAGGGTTCTCCTTACCTTGTAAGGAGCGCGGCCATTAAATGCTTCACAAGCAGAGGCCGGCGGTTTTACGTCGCGGGCGCGCTTTTTTAGGCGTTGCGCCCACGCGCGCGCGTAGTGGGCGGCGTGGGCGGGCGGGATGTGACCGCCCGCCACGGTCCCCGCTATTCTTCGCCGTGATGATGGCCCGTTCGCGGTGATGTGGCCGCCGCGGTCGTGGTGGGGCCCGCCCGTCGGCCGGGAAGAAAAGATTCCCTGCAGTTAATGCGCGCGGGGCGTCCGCCCCGGAGAGCTCGCCCGCGGCTTATAAATCTGAGGGGAGGGAAAACGGTGGTTTTTTACCTTAGCGCTCCGCCGTTCTTCCCCCCTTGAGCTCTCGCCTTCGCTTTGCTCTCGCCACCGTGCGGCTTCGCCATTAGAGCTCTTCCCCTTCTTCTCGTCCTCTGTTCTCGCATTCCTTGTCCTCTTCTCATGGCGCCGCCTCCGCCCCTCACGATCCTTGACCCGTACGCCTGGGAGCGGTCGACGGTCAACCAGCTGGCCCTTGGTGAATTGGTCTCCGCCGCCGCCTGACGACGAACGACGAGGGCCGGCGGCGCAGTGGATTGTGCGGCCGGCGGGCGACCACGCGCCCAACCCGCCGGAGGGCTACGTGGTGAGCTTCATCCGCTTCCACGAGCGCGGCTTTGCCGCGCCGGCGAGCCGCTTCATGCGGCGGCGCCGTGCTACCTCTACGGCGTGGAGTTGCACAACTTCGCGCCGAACGCGATTTCGCAAGCGGCCACGTTCGTGGGCGTCTGCGAGGGGTATCTAGGGATCCCAGTCAACTGGGAGCTCTGGATACACCTCTTCCGCGCGGAGCTCTTCACGCAGCCCACGACGGAGCAGAGGACCCGCCGCGCGGTGCGCGCCGGCGGGATGTCGCTCGCCCTGCGGGGGCAGTTCAAGGACGACTACATCCCCTGCACCATGACGACGAACAACGCCGGCTGGGAGCGGGGATGGTTCTACCTGCGCAACGCCGAGCCCGGCCTCCCCGCCTACACCGGTCTGGTGCTCCGGGAGAAGCCCAACTCCTGGGGTCACGGGGTGTCCACGCCCAACGACCGGGAGGCGGCCGGACTCACTCCTGGCCGCATTGAGGAGCCTGGCGGCGCAAGGGCTGACCGCGGCGGGCGTCCTCGCCTTCCTCCACCACCGGCGGGTTGTGCCTCCGATGGAGAGGCCGCTCTGCATCTTCCGGATGACAAGAGGAGGTGGACCCCGTCGCGCCGGCGAGGTCGCGGATGCTCCCCAACCCCCCCTCGAGCGGGCGTATGCGCTCACCCGGCGCGGAACGCCGTCGACACCCGGATGTCGCGGTGCCGGGATCGGTCCCCGTGGGAGCTCGAGATGCTCCCCACCGGCCCGCCGGTGAGTATGGCTCTTGGCCCTATCTTTGTCCTCGGCGTTGCCCCCGGCCCCCCGACGCGCTTTTGGCATTCTTGCATGCGGTTGGTGCACCCGGCGCCGCGAAGTCCGTTCCGCCCACCCCTAACTCCCCGCGCGCTTGGTCGGGCGGCGCAAGCAACGGGAGCGAGGAGCGGGTGGCGCGCAAGAGGGAGCGCGCGAGGCGGCACCGCGAGGGCCGCGAGCGGCAAAACGAGGAGTACCGGCGGCGCAAGGAGCTCGGGCTTTCCTCCCCGGGGACCGAGGAGTACTCGTCCTCGGAAGAGGATGAAGAGGAAGAGGCTGAGGGGCAAGGCCCCTCTGATAGGTGGGAGCCTGCGCCTCCGTCGCCGGAGCCGGCTCCGGCGGCAAGGGTGGCGTCGCCGGGGCGGGTGCGGCGGTGCCCGCCGCCCGGCAATCGACAACGGGGGCGGCGCGCGCGCGCGGAGGTGCGCGCGCGCGCGCGCAGGCGCGCGCGGCGCGCGCGCCGCGCGCGCGCGGGCGGGGCCCGCGCGCGCGCGGCGACGTCGGGGAGGCGCGGCGGCGGGGGCGCGCCGGCCGCGCCGGCCTTATCCGCCGAGGCCTCGAGGAAAAGGAAGCGCGCCTTTTCCTCTTCGAGGTAAGGGGCTTGCCCTTCGCGAGGTGTGATTTCCCGCGGCCGGGCATTTTGATTTTTTGCTTGTGCTTGTGCATGGTGGTGCCAACCGTGCCTCCCCCTCGCGCCGGCCAAGGTGCCGAGGGCGGACACGTCCGTTCCCACCCGGCGGCGCTCGTCGAGGGCGCCGCGGGCGGGGGCGAGCACCGGCGGCGACGGGTGAGAGCTCACGGGGGGCCGGGGGCGAGGCCTCGAGGCCTCGGCCGGCGGATCCGCCCGCCGCGGCGCGGCCGGCGGTCGTCGAGCGGCGGGCGCCGGTCGTGGCGGAGACGCGGCCCGCGGCGGCGGCGTGATGGAGGCGCGGCCGCGGTGGGCGCCGCGGCCGACGGCGCGTTTCGCGGCCGCCGGCCGCGGCGGAAGCGCAGCGGGCGGCGGTGGGCGAGGAGGGCGGCGGGCGCCCGTGGTGGCGGAGGCACGGCCGGAGGCGGTGGCCGCGGCGCCGCGTCGGGGCGCCGCGGCCGCGGGGCGCAGGGGGAGGCGCCGGCGAAGGCGGCGCGAGGGGCCGGCGCCCGCCGGCGGTTCCCGAGCGGCGGTGGTGGAGATCCCAGACGATGACTCCCCGCCGCCGGGTGGGATCAGTGGGCGAGCTCCACGCTCTCTCCAGGGTCCCAGGAGGGGGCCCTCGTGAGGCGGCGCGAGGGCCACATGGTGGCGGGGGGCCGAGGGCACGGCGTCGAGGCCTCGTCCTCCCGCGCTGGTTACTCCGCCCAGGTGGAGGGGGCCGCTGGCGACCCGCCTGCGTTCGCCGACGCCCAGGAGGAGCAGGAGCTCTGGGGAGAGCTCCGCAGCCACGGCGCCACGCTTGACCGTGCGTTGAACGAGGCGCTGAGGGTCCACGGCGGCCCCGCGTGGCGTGTCTTCCAGGTGGGGTGCCGTTGCTTGCTCCCCCTTTTCCTTGTTTCTGCGCGCCTTTCTTTGCGGCATGGTGTTTACGGGTTTTGATTTGTGGGTGCCAGGAGCTCGAGCGCCGCGCCCGCGACAAGTACGACGCCTTCGATCGGGTGAACGCCGAGCTCCACCAGCTCCGGGAGCGATGCGGCGCCTTCGACGCGCTCGCTGATGCCCTCAGGACTCCGGACGGGTGGTTGTCGTACCGGGCCGTGGCCTTGCGCGATGAACTCCCCGAGAGCACGAGGCAGGACCCGGCGCGTCGCTCTAGCCTCGAGCGGGTCTGCACAGCCCTCATCGACCGTGATGAGGCGTTGTGGCAGGCGCGCTCGGACCTGGAGAAGATGCGCACGCCGGCGACCAACCGGGGAGGCGGAGGTGGCCGCCGTCCGCGAGCGAGAACCGGGGGCTCCGCTCATCCCTCGAGGGGGCGCAGGGCGCGGCCGCGCGGCCGAGGAGTGGGCGCGCGCGCTTGAGCAAAGGGTCAAGGAGGCCGACGACTTGAAGGCCGCCCTCGACGCCAAGGCCGCGGCGCTCGCCGTAGCTGAGGATCAGCTCCTGCGGGAGCGCACCGCTCACCAAGGAGCTGAGGGACGGCTCCAGCAGGAGCAAGCTGCCCTCGTCGACGCTCGGTCAGCCCTGGAGTGGGAGCGCGCTGCTCGCGAGGCGACGCAGATGTCGCTGGAGGACCGGTACGCCAAGTTCTCCGAGGTCGAGGGCGAGCTGATGGTGCTCAGCATCACGAGCGCGGGCCAGGAGCTGGCCCTCCAAGAGCAAGGCGAGACCATCAGGGGCCTCGAGCGGACGGTCGAGGCCGAGCGCCGCGCCCTCGAGCCGGAGAGGAAGCAAGTCAAAGGTGAGCCGCCGTTTGACTCCGTGTTGTTGGATTTTCCTTGAGGGTTCGCACTCTTTTTTTCGACTTCTTTTCTCGTGCGGCAACTTCGGGCTTGCGCACCGCGCTTGGGCACGCGGTTGAGCGAGCCGAGGCTCTGCGGACCTCCTACAACTCCTCCGAGCGAGAGCTGCGGGGAGTTGCGCGATGCGGCCCTCGAGACCCGCCGATCCGTGGAGGAGGGCGAGGCACGGGCGGGAGCTCGCTGGCCAGCCGCCTGCGCGCCCTCGGCGGCCACGTCACCGAACGGATGCGCCGGGCGCTGCACCTTGGCGTCCAGAAGGCCCTCGGAGTGGTACGGTCCCACTACGAGGTCAACTTCGAGGCGCTGGCGGAAGGCTACATCGTCCCCGAGGGTGTCGAGGACTAGGTGGCCATGGAGCGCGTGGACGCGCTCGCCGCCAACGCCGCCGGGTCGCTCGCTGAAGCCTTCGAGGATTTCCTCTTCCCGGACGCTGCCGACGCCGTCGCTCCTCCCTCCTGGAGACAGCTGGGCGCTAGGCCCGTTTTTGTTTGTGTATCAGTATTCCGGCCGTGCGGCCTTTGTAAATAAACAAGTTGTTTTTGTCATGAACATATGTTGATGTGAAATGAAGTCTTATGTTTATTGCGCTTTTTTGTTTCTCCTTCTTCCTGAGTAGATTCTAGTTAGGGGAGTTCGATTTCGCGGGTGGCCCGCCGGGTTGGAGGCGAGAGAGAAGGGCCGTATCCTCGCGGCGTAGGCTATCTCTGGCTCGCACGCTCCTTCCGCTAGGCTGCCTGCGCCCTGTTCGAATCGTTGCTCGAGGCCGAAGTAGAAAGCAAACTTAGCGCGCGTGAGTTATTTTGTTTTTTGCGCAAAAATGGGACCATTTTAGGGGGGGATGCCCCCCGTAGTAGCCCCCGAGGGTAACTTGGGTTTCGGGGGAAAGCCGAGTTGCCCTTTGCATGAGCTTATGATATTTACATAGTTGTCACCAACTGGGCGTTGGTCATGTGCTTTTTACAACGAAATACTTGGAAATCCTAGCTAGGGGTAGAAGCGACGTAGCTGTTGGATGTTCCAAGCGTTGGTGAGCTCTTCGCCGTCCTCGTTGGCCAGCTTGTACGTGCCGGGCTTGAGCACCTTCACCACGACGTAGGGTCCCTCCCACGGAGGCGATAACTTGTGGCGTCCTCGGTTGTCCTGGCGTAGCCTTAGGACCAGATCCCCTTCGCTGAAGTCCCGCCGGCGTATCTTGCGCGCTTGGTAGCGCCTGAGGGACTGCTGATACCTCGCGGAGTGCATCAAGGCCACGAGGCGTGCCTCATCCAGCTGGTCCAGCGAGTCCTCGCGGGCTCGCTGGTTGGCATCCTCGTCGTAGCCTCGAACCCTGGGCGACCCGTATTCTAAATCCGTGGGGAGGACGGCCTCCGCGCCATGGACTAGGAAAAACGGGGTGAACCTGGTGGCCCTACTCGGGGTGGTCCTTAGGCTCCACACGACTGTTGGTAATTCTTGGAGCCATTTTCAGCCAGATTTGTTTAGCTGGTTGAAAATTCTGGGCTTAAGGCCTTGTAAGATCATGCCGTTGGCACGCTCTACTTGGCCGTTGGTCTGTGGGTGTGCCACAGCTGCCCAATCCACACGGATGTGGAACTTGTCGCGAGAACTCCAAGAATTTCCGGCACCGTGAACTGGGACCCGTTGTCGGTGATGATGGAGTTTGGCACTCCGAAGCGGTGAACGATGTCGGTGAAGAATGTTACCGCTTGCTCCGCCCGAGATTCGTAATGGGGCGCACCTCCACCCACTTGGAGAACTTGTCGATTGCAACCAACGGGTGGGTGAAGCCCCCCCGGCGCCTTCCGCAAGGGCCCGACGATGTCCAGCCCCCACACGGCGAACGGCCATGTTATGGGGATGGTCTGCAGGGCATGGGCGGGTAGGTTGGACTTGCGGGCGTAGAACTGGCACCCTTCGCAGGTGCGTACGATCTCGCTGGCGTCCGCGACCGCGGTAGGCCAGTAAAAGCCTTGGCGGAAAGCGTTGCCAACTAGGGTGCGGGGCGCGGCGTGATGGCCACAGATCCCGGCGTGGATGTCCCGTAGGAGCTCGCGCCCCTCGGGGATGGGCACGCACCGCTGTAAGATGCCGGAGGCGGCGCGCTTGTACAGCTCGCCGTCGACGAGGGCAAAGGACTTGGCCATCCTGGCGATGCGCCTGGCCGTGGCCCGATCCGAGGGGAGCTCTCCTCGAGCCATCCAAGCGATGTATTTGTCGCGCCGTCGCCCATGACAGAGCTGGCTCGATGTCCATCACGTCGGCCTCGTAGGAGCCATACCCCTCGAGGAGGGAGAGTACGTACGCCTCGTTCGAGGGGTCCTCATCCATGGGTTCCGCACCCGCTGGATTCGAGGGAGCCCCCGAGGGTTCTGCGTGGCTCGAGGGGTGAGGCTCGAGGACGACCGAGGGCTGGGCAACATCGCGGGCAAAAACGTTCGGGGGGACGGTGATCCGCCCGGACGCGATTTTGGCCAGCTCGTCCGCCTCCTCGTTGTACCGGCGGGGCACGTGGTTGAGCTCGATGCCGTAAAACTTGTCTTCGAGAGCTCGGACGGCCTTGCAATAGGCCTCCATCTTGTCGTCATGGCAGCTCGCGTTCTTCATGACTTGATCGATTACGAGCTGTGAGTCCCCCCGCACGTCGAGGCGCTTGACGCCTAACTCAATGGCGATTTTGAGGCCATAGAGGAGGGCCTCGTATTCAGCCATATTGTTAGATGCGGGGAAGTGGAGGCGCACCGCGTACCGCATGTGCTCTCCGAGGGGTGACACGAAGAGCAGGCCCGCGCCCGCCCCTGTTTTCATTACCGAGCCGTCGAAATACGGAGTCCGAAGACTCGCTTGGATCCGAGGCGGCGGCGTACCGCGTATCCGTCCATTCGGTGACAAAATCCGCCGGGGATTTGGGACTTGATGGCCTTGCGCGGGGCGTAGGCGAGCGTCTCGCCCATCGGCTCCACCGACCACTTGGCGATCCCTGCCCGCCGCGTCGGGATTACGGATGATCTCCCCTAGCGGAAAGGAGGAGACCACCGTGACGGGGTGGGCCTCGAAGTAGTGGCGGAGCTTGCGCCGCGCAAGGACTACCGCATACAGCAGCTTCTGGACCTGGGGGTAGCGCGTCTTGGTGTCAGACAGGACCTCGCTGATGTAGTAGACCGGCCGCTGGACCGGCAGGGCGTGCCCTTCCCCTGTGCGCTCCACTACGATCACGGCGCTGACCACCTGGGTGGTTGCGGCCACGTAGAGCTGCAGGGGTTCGCCATCCTGCGGCGACGTGAGGATCGAAGCGTGCGTTAGGGACGCCTTCAACTTGTCGAGCGCATCCTGGGCCTCAACGGTCCAGGAGAAGCGTTCGTGCTTCTTGAGGAGGCGATAGAGGGGCAGGCCCTTCTCGCCGAGCCGCGAGATGAAGCGGCTCAAGGCGGCAAGGCACCCCAGCACCTTTTGCACCCCTTTGAGGTCCCGGATCGGGCCCATTCGTTCGAGGGCCGCGACCTTCTCTGGGTTGGCCTTGATTCCTCGTTGGGAGGTGATGTACCCCAGGAGCATGCCTCGCGGCACTCCAAAGGCACATTTTTCGGGGTTTAATTTGACCCCATTGGCCCGTAGGCAGCCGAACGCGATGCCAAGGTCGCCGGCCAGGTCGTTCGCCTTCCTGGTTTTAACGACGATGTCATCCACATACTCCTCGACCGTCCGCCCGATGTGATCTCCGAAAACGTGTTGCGCAGCGTTGATACGTTGCACCTGCGTTTCGGAGGCCAAATGGCATCGTGACGTAGCAGAACATCCCAAACGGCGTGATAAACGAAGTCGCAAGCTGGTCGGACTCCTTCATCTTTATTTGGTGATACCCGGAGTAGGCATCAAGGAAGCAAAGTAATTCACACCCAGCTGTTGAATCAACGATTTGATCAATACGTGGCAAAGGAAAAGGAACTTTAGGACATGCTTTATTAAGACTAGTGTAGTCTATACACATCCGCCACTTCCCATTCTTTTTCTTTACAAGTACGGGGTTTGCTAGCCACGTTGGGTGGAACACCTCCTTGATGAACCCGGCCTCGAGAAGCTTCCGCAGCTCCGCTCCGATTGCCCGTCGCCGCTCCTCGTCGAAGCGGCGAAGCCGTTGTTGCACGGCGCGGCGTGAGGCAGGATGCCAAGGGAGTGCTCGGCGACCTCCCTCGGGATGCCTGGCATATCCGAGGGGCTCCACGCGAAGATGTCGGCGTTGGCGCGGAGGAAGTCGACGAGCACCACTTCCTATTTAGGGTCGAGGGTGGAGCTGACCCTCAACGCCTTGCCCTGGGGGGCCGCGGGGTCGAGGGGTACCTCCTTGGTCTGCTCCGCGGCCTCGAAGGTGCCGGTGTGCTTGGAGGCGGAGTCGAGGTCCTCGTTGACCATCTTCTCCAAAGTGGTCACCAGCGCTTCATCCGGCGCCGCCGCTTCGCGTGCTCTACGCACTCGACATCGCAGTCGAATGCGTGCTCGATGGACGAGCCCACGGTGATGACGCCGTTCGGCCCTGGCATCTTCATCTTCAAGTAGGTGTAGTTGGGGACCGCCATGAATTTGGCGTAGCAGGGCCGCCCAAGTATAGCGTGGTAGGCGCCCTTGAATCCTACCACCTCAAAGGTGAGCATTTCCTTGCGGAAATTCTTCGCGGTGCCAAACCAAACCGGCAGGTCGATCTGCCCGAGGGGCTGGACTTGCTTGCCGGGCGCGATGCCGTGGAACGACTTCGTGCCGGGCCGCACTCGGTCCAACCCGATCCCCATCAAGCGCGGCGTATGCGCGTAGAGGATGTTGAGGGCGCTGCCCCCGTCCATCAAGACTTTTGAGAACCGCGCGTTCCCAATGATTGGGTCGACCACCGGCCGGCAGCGGCCGGGTTGGGGATGCGGTTCGGATGGTTCTCTCGGCTGAAGGTAATGGCGTCCTCCGACCAATTGAGGAAGGAGGGAGGCGCCTTCTCCGCGGCGAGGACCTCGTGCCGCTCCCGCTTGCGCTGGCGGGTCGACATGTCGACGGTGGGTCCCCCGAAGATGAGGAACACGTTCTCCACGGCGGGGAAGCCGCCGGCGTCACCGTCTCCTCCGTCTTTCTTGGCCTCCACCTCCTTCGCGCCGGCGCGGCCATAGAACTTCTTGAGCATGTCGCCTCGCTCAAGGGTGTGGTTTATCGGGGTTTTGTGGTAAGGACATGGCTTCTTCAAAGATGTCATCAAACACCCCCCGGCCTCGAGGGGCCGGTCGAGGGCCCCGTCGAGCCGGGTCGACAAGCAAGAGCCTCGGCCTCATTGCCGCGCGCCCTCGCTCGCGCGCCGCGCGGCGCGGCTTCTTTCTTCCTTTCTTGCCCCGCTTATCCTTGTGGTGGGGCTCCCCGGACTTGCCGCCCTCCGCGGCGCATCGTCCGAGCGCTTGCCCTTCTTGCCATCAAAGATCGCCCCCATGGCTTCTTCTCCCGAGGCGAAGCCGGTGGCGATGTCGAACGCCTCGTTGGAGTCCGCGGGCGGCCGCGTCCCGGCTCACGCACGAGGTCCCGCACGTGGTGCCCTCGAGGAAGGCGTGCACAATCTCGCATTGCGCCACGCTTGGGAGCTCCGTGCGGCGCTTGGAGAAGCGCCGTATGAAGTCCCGCGGCGACTCGCCGGGCTCCGAGTGCGGGGGAGCGCGAGGTCCCGGGAATTTCCGGGCGCACATACGTGCCCTGGAAGTTGCCTACGAATGTGCGAACCAGGTCGTCCCAGTTGTGGATCTGGCTGGCGGGCAGGTGCTCGAACCACGTCCGAGCCGAATCGCCGAGGTGCAGGGGCAAGTTGCGGATGATGACCTCGTCGCTGGTGGCCCCGCCCAACTGGCACGCCAAGCGGTAGTCGTTGAGCCACACGCGGGGATCTGTCTCCCCATTGTACTTGACGATGGTCGAGGGCTGGCGGAAGCGCTGGGGGAAGGCCGCCGCGCGGATCTCACGGCCGAACACACGGGTCCCTCGGGGGCCCGGCGTCGGGGAGCGGTCCTCGTCGGCCGTCGTAGCGTCCGCCCCGTCGAGGGTGGTAGCCCACCGCCGCCGGCGTCCGCCCCCGCTCGTGCGGCGGGCGTTGATGACGTTGCGGGCGTCACCGTCCGCCGCCTCGCGCGCGTGTCAAGGAGCCGCTCCTTGGCCGCCGCGCGTCCCGGTTGGCGGGGACGCCCCGCGGCTTCCCCTCGCGTGAACCGAGGGTTCGCCCCCTTGTGCGGCCCCGTCGCCTCGCGCATCCCCCTTGCCGGCGGAAACGAGAGGCCGAGCTTTCGGCCTGCTGGACGGCCGCTTGCTCGATGAGAGCCTGCACCTCGCGCTGCAGGTTCCGCGCCTCGGGGGTCGAGGGTGTCGGCATAGCCGCGCGCGGCGTCGCGGCGGCAGCAAGCTTCTGACTTGCCCGTGGAGGCATGTCAGGGTTGTCGGCATTGATGCGGTCGCGGGCTCGGCCGCCCGCGCTCCCCGCACGCGTTCGCCGCGCGCGGAGGCTTCCCCGGCCATCGAGGCGCGGAGCGCCCGCACCGTTCGGTACTCCTCCGCCGGCTTAGCCTCGAGCTCGCGGGCTTGGGCTAGCCGTGCGTCGGCGTTGGCCCCGGTAGGGAGTACTTGGCCCCGCGGCCGGGTGTGGTGCGATGCTCGGGGCGAGCGTGACCTCCCCGTCCCCGGCGCCCACGGCGCCGGTGGCGTTTGGCCGGGTCGTTGGTGACGACGACGCAGCACTCCCGCGCGGGGTCGTAGCTCCCGTGCCGGAGTCATCGGAGCGGCCGAACCGCAGTCCGTAGCGTCAAGGAAACGCCTGAACATGACTGGGTCCGGCACGCCGGAGAAGTCCCACTCCGCGTACCTGTGGAGGTTGGCGGGCGGCAACGCGTCGAGGGAACCTAGGGACGATTCGTCACCCGCTGAGGCGCCAGGATCCCTGGCGACGAAGACGTGACGGCCAGGCGGAACCCTGCGCATCGTGGTGTTTATGTTGGCGTTGAAGGCCGTTGTGGCACCGCGCAGCCCAATGGGAGAGCACGGTCCGGAGACCGCGCGCTGTCCCGCTGGGGTGGTGGCCGTCGTGGCGGCGGGCGCGTCGCGCCGGGGAGGCGGCGCGCTCGGCTTGCCGTCGCTCGGACCGTGCTTGGCGTGAACGCCGGCCGGAGCGGCGGCGGCGTCGTGGCGCCGACGGACCCGTAGCATCCGTGCCGGCGGGCGTCCGCGCCGTGGCGGTGCGCGCGGCGGGGACCGGAGCGGACCCGGCCCGGAGCCGCGCGCGGAGCTCCTCGCGGTTGGTGAGGCGCATGAGGTAGTCGTTCCCCGTGGCCCGAAAGTTTAGACCCTCGAACCGGATTTCGAACCCGGCGGGGAGGGGGTCCGAGCTGCCCATGCAGTAGCGCGTAGCGCGGTACTCAGTGCGGATCACCATGGAGGGAGTTGGCGGATTGACCTTAGGCGCTCAGATTGCCCCACGGTGGGCGCCAACTGTCGGTGCGGAATGTGGTCCCGACACTAACCAGTAATAAGCGCCAAGGTCTATCCCTCAATGGTCGATGCTAAGCAATAAAAGACACGGAGTTTATCTTGGTTCCGGCCGAGGGGCCGTACGTCCAGCAGTGGTGTGCTCAAGGCACTATATTGCTCAAGACGGGGTGCTCGTAGTGGGGTCACACAAGCAAGGCGGGAGAGGAAGCGTAGCTTCCAAGTCCCCGGTTTAGTGGTCGAAGATGTTGTGGGAGAATTGGAGAGCAAGTGTGTGGTGTGACTTGTCTCGTGTTGTGTTGTCCTGTCTCTCGTGTGTCGTGTGCCGTGTATCTTGGTCTCCTTGTCCCCCGTGGCAAGGGGGTTCGTCCTCCTTTTATAGACCAAGGAAGGAGCGAATCACATGCGCGCCGCGCTATTTAGCTATGTGTGGGAGCGTGATGTGCTACGCTGTAGAGTAGGCGGCCGCCCAGGCGATCCTTGCGCCGATCCGGCCATCATGGCGTATCTTGTACCCGAACAGTGGCGTCCTCGAGGGTAGAAGGGCAGCGAACGGCGCGTGATGTCTTCAGACAGGCTCGAAGGAGTCGGCCGACGTCGGTCCGTACGGGGGTACGGGGAGTAGGTAAGGCGGCGTCCCGTTCCCACGCGCTCCACGGTCGGGAGCCGGTGCCACGAGCCGCCGGCGTGCGCCCGTACGCGCGGGGGCGGCAGCCATACCGTTGCGGTGGCGGGGATGGCGTTCCACCGCCTAGCGCCTCCACCCTAACCCCCGCGAGGTCACAAGAAAGCAAATCGAGGGTGCAGCCGGCCCCCCTTCGAGGGCTCGGCGCGTTAGCCGTCTTGGAGCAGGTGCACGGCGTCACGGGACGGGCACCGGCCACGCCGCCGCCCCCCCCCCCCCCCCACGGTGATGGGTATGGGCTCCCTCCCGGGGAGTTGGTGCGGCGGCACCGGGCGCGAGCCCCGGCGCATGATGGCGTCGTCCCGCCGATGTCGAGCATTAAGTGCTCGCGTACGGGGAACGGGGCGCGCGTGCGCGGGGTGCCCTCGAGCGAGGCGGACCCCGTTCGAGAGCGGGGCGGACCCTCGAGCGAGGTGGACCTCGCTCGAGAGAGGCGCACCCCCTCGAACGGAGCGGAGCCCGTCCGGTGGAGGCGCGCACCCTCGAGCGAGGCGAAGCCTACTCGAGGGGGTCTTCGAGTGGGCCGCCCGGTGGGCCGCTGGGACCTTCGTGGTGTGGGCCATACCCTGCATGGTTAAGTGAGGCTTATTTGGTTTTGTTGCGGATTTTAAGTGGGGATTCCCCAGTTGTTAAAGGGGGCCCCTAGGGCTGTCCCCGACAGCGCCAATGCAATCGCCGAACCAACTTCTGATGGTTACTAACCTTTCCGGCGCAAGATCAGCTTGATCACGTAGTTCAATTCTTGTACGCAATCGAAGAACGAACAAGAATCTGAAGCGAGCAATCTTAATATCACTCGAAGGTGGAGTTCTGAATCACAGAGATCAACATGTATTTGTGCGTGGTCTGGTGTAGCTAAAACTAGATGTAAAACAAAACTCAAGTCTGAAAGTAAAAGAGGGGTCTATCTAAATAGAGGGGAGAAGGGGGCGCAGCCCCTAGCACCCTCGGGAGGAAGGACGCGTGACGCCTCGCGAGGGGGAGGGCGCGCAACTCCCTCTCCTGGTGCCCAACCCTAGGAGCCCCTCCTAGGCCATCCCGTTGGGACGTCTTCTATGCATCTTGGGCCTTTGTTCTTCAACAAAAGACGTAGTTCAATTCTCTCGCACGAGCCCGAGTAATTGGCCCAACTGGTGACGCCTGGCGTAGTGGAACAACTTGGTGTGGCGCCTGAGCTTCTGGAGATGGCTCCTGAGAGTCTGGATACGCATCTGCTGGTGTAGATGTACTCGTGGTGTCCTCATCATAGGGGGCCTATTGCCCATGAGATAGGTCGGGTCTTGCCATATGTTTTGAGTGGGACAGGCGAGGGGATTTTTTTAAACCCCAACCTGAAATTCTCTCCCACTGGAATCAAACTCAGGACCTATGGATTGGCCACCCACTCCATCTAACCAATTCAACTAGAGGAGGTTAGGTCTTTTCTTCTATAATAATATAGTACAATGTAGTTTTTTATTTTTATTTTGGGTAACACTAAACTTTTTATATATTTCCATCTTATACTTATTTATAGTTTTTATTTTATTTTTATATGTACACATGATTACTTATATTGTTTCTCTCTTTTGTTTTATTCTCCATTCTCCCTTTCCTTTCCTTACTTTTATTTTTTATTTTTATTTCTACTCCTTTTTCCTTTGTTATATTAAAAATACATTCACCATGTATACATATTTTTTCTAAGGTGGACCTTTCTTCTTCTTCTTCTTCTTCTTCTTCCTCCTCCTCTTTCCTTTTGGTATTTTTTAATTATAATAAACTATTATTTTAGGTGAAAATAAACTTTTATTCTGTTGGATCATTTTGGTTTTGTTTGGGAAAAATCGTCACAAACCTAGGGGGAGCTCACAAACCTACATAATTATTGTGGGAAGGTATACTACTATACTCTACTCAGACTCAGTTTAGTGTAGTCAGGTTCGACTGATGTTGGCGGTGGTTGTCGGAGACAACCTGATGTCCTGATGCGATGCCAAATTGGGCGTACTGCTATCCAACAAGTATATACCACAGCTGTGGCTATCAGATCACCTTCCAGCCCCGTAGCATATATTTCCTGAAAAACGTTGGGTCATCTGTCTCATTCTGCCGTTTCGAGGTTAATATCGTCGCCTGTCAAATCTCTTTTCCCTTGTTCTTGCACTGCCGATCAGTATGGTATGGTTTACCTTCATGCGTCTCGGATGAAGAACCGAACCGACGTTACCATGCACCGATTCAACGAACCTGTCCGACATCGAAATCTACCTCTCTGTAAAAACTTTTTTTTTTGAAAAAAAACTAAGCTTCACATGACAGCAGAAAATGCCGATCGATCGAGAGTATACATGATGGCGACGACTGACCTAAAAGTGCAGGATATACACTAGCCGCACCTGAAGTTCGTGCAAAACAATCGATCGGTTTGTGATCGGCTAACTGTACGTGGTGTGATGGGATCATAGAAATCGTGATAAACATGGATGGAGAAGCGAGGCTGTATTTGCGTGAGGTGCAGTCTCCCATCGAGTGCGACTGTCCTAGTGTCTTCCTGTCGCCATTCAGCAATCAATTCCGATTTTCGATTCCAAGGCTCGCAAAACTCCAATCCAAGGAGGACCTGATCTGTATGCAATTGCAATGCACGGACCCTCCGAGCTCACGTCCACATCGATGAACATTCCATATGGGCTAGCCTACTACTACTGCGATGAGATTGCACTGAGCACACACGTAAATAGTGTCTGAAATCCGCGGCGGATTCTCAGCCACACCTAATTCCACACCGAATTCTACCGACCGACCGCGCAGTGGCGCTGCGCCGATGGGGCGCGCGTGAAAATTCCACACCCCCCAGCGCGACTGCTGGTCACTGTCGTCAGTGTCGTTCGCCCTGATGGCCGGACAGCGCCCTCTCTCTCTTCCCCTCACCCTCCGGTACAGCCGGCCTCGGCCTCCTTCCTCCTCCATTATTGATGCGTCGATGCCGATGCTCGGCTTCATTATTTCGATGCCTCTCGCGCCCCCCTGATCTGATCTGATTCTCGCTATCCTTTTGCCTTTCCCCGCCGCGGCTGGCCTTATTTCTCCTCCACTCTGTACGTCCCTGATCCCCGGCCGGCAGGCTGCAGTGCAGTGTGCACCACAAGGTCCACAACTCCACAAGCTGCGCGCATCTTATTATATATGCCCTGCATATAGTAGTTGCGAGGCTGCTAGCTGGGAAGGTAGCTAGATCGATTGGCGGCGCAATGAAGAGCTCGAGTACGAGCACGAGCAGCACCGGCGGCGGCTCTGGCTCGGGCACCGGCGCCTCCGGCAGGTCTGGATCGGGCTCCCGCACCTCTGGCTCTGGCTCGGGCTCTGGCTCTGGCTCGGGCTCCTTCAACCTCCGCAACCTGTCCAAGGTCATCCTGC
Organism: Cenchrus americanus; assembly: GCA_947561735.1. Classification (NCBI taxonomy): domain Eukaryota; kingdom Viridiplantae; phylum Streptophyta; class Magnoliopsida; order Poales; family Poaceae; genus Cenchrus; species Cenchrus americanus. The sequence goes on along the minus strand of OX387239.1, from coordinate 196,722,265 downwards.
CGCCGCTCGGGGGGCCGTCGTCGTCGTCCGCCCACGGCCAGTCGTCCCACGGCGGCTCCGACGACAGGCGGGTCATTTCGCCGCTCAACTCCAGGTACAGGTGCTGGGAGACGTTCATGGTGGTCCTGGTGGCGTACTCGGCGTGGGTGTACCCGTTCGAGGTGGCGTTCATGAACGCGTCGCCCAAGGGCGGGCTGGAGGTGGCCGACATCGTCGTCGACCTCTTCTTCGCCGTCGACATCGTGCTCACCTTCTTCGTCGCCTACATCGACCCCAGGACGCAGCTCCTCGTCCGCGACAGGAAGAAGATAACCCTCAGGTACGAATTGAACAACGCGCGCGCTCCTCTCACACTGCTGCATCGTTTCGGTCGCATGCGGCCAGGCCAATCAGCCAATGGTCAAAATGTTTTTTTCGTGATTTTTCTCCTTTTCCTTCTTGTGGTTGTGGCATTGTGAGTGCACGATGGACCCCGTCAGGAAATGGCAAGGGTAGTTGGTTCTGGGACCTGGGTGTCGTTGGAGATTAGTTCAGCTGCAGAATTTCCATTCTGACCATATCATATCATTCACTAGCCGATGGGGATATATGGATTTAATTTTGGATACGCATGTGATGGCTAACGATTACAGGTTTGTGTCCATTGCTTTAGCCATAGCTATCACTTCACACAATTAGGTTTGTGTCGTCAGATCAGATGCTGCTTTGGGTCCATTCTTGGTGCCTTGGACAGTATATGCGCCTGGTAGGGGAGATTTCGGGACGCCACGTGGGCACATTTTTAGTCAAGAACCAACTTCATGACATATACTAGTAGGTCAAGAAATCATAATGTGGGGGGTACTGCTGGGTGGTTATTAAAAAAGAGAAAATGTTGTATGTAATCAATTACAAAGTATATGGGACCCAAAAACAAACTGCATTATTGATTGTCACCATGGAGCCCTACACCTTCACGTTTGTGATTCCTGAAGTTGTGGGCTTGTGATCTTTCTGGGGCCGCTGAGATATAGAGCGCGAGCACAGTACCGAGCCATTGCATATTTCACGTGAAAAAATCACGTGGGCTTGCGACGCGCGTGTGAGCCTCTTGGGAATTTTCAATGTTTTTTATTGCAAATATATCTAGTCTCGGTTGGTATTATCAATCGGGAATAAAGACGCCATTTAGTCCCGATTCCAGACCCAGGACTAATGGTTTTTGTCTCACCATTAGTCATGGTTCGTCCCTTAGGTACCTAAGACCCTTACCAACCGGGACTAATGCCCCGACTTGTACGTGTGAGCCTCTTGAGGATTTTCAATATTTCTTTAGCACGAATATATTTAGTCGCATGCAGTTGGTGTTACCAATCCGGACTATTTAGTCCTGATTCCGAACCCGGGACTAGGGGGCCTTTTTCCCTTAGCAATAGTTTCAGTTGGTCCCTTAGGTACCTAAGGCTCTTACCAACCAAGACTAATGTCCCCTCTACTACTGCAGGCTGCACAACATATACACAGTGTGCATGTATCAGACGGTTCAAACAGACGGCCATATCATCATCAAAATTGTGGGTCGATCCAAACATATTTTTTTAATTAAATCATACTATTCGTTCACTATGTAGATCTACTTATGTAATTTTTAACAAAATTAGATTTTTTATTTTACGATTTTTCTGTATTTTACTATGATTTGATTTTTTAAAGATTGAGCTGGAATAAAAAAGAAAGGGAAAAAAGGACAAAAATCTCATTACTGGAGCAAAACAGCGGTTCAAAACAGCTTGAGAGGGTAATTTGATCGGGTTTTATATTTTTTAAAAGTTTGGAGGATGAAACAACCGGTTTGATTGGAGATTTGGAGGTGATGTATTCCAAGATGACAGATTCGATAACCTGAAAGTACTATCTGGGCAACCCACAGTAGCTTTCGCAGACAACAATTGCACAGATGGTTGATTCTGAAATCTGAATGCGCCTAAAAATCTTTTGAGTAAAAATACTTCAGATATGCTACAGCTAAAACCGTGAAAAACATATATGTGCCATTAAAAAGAAAAGAAAGAGAAGAGACAGAAAGAAACCGTGAAAAACAGCTAGCTTTTAGTCAAATGGGCCGTAACCCTAGCGCGGCGAGCCCAAGAGCTGTACTAACTGGGCCTTGATTGAATATTTATTTGATTGATCTTGCCTAGGAAAATTTGAATACTTTCTCAAAAAAAAATAAGTATTTGCTTGATCAATTAAGGTACCTGTCGACGTTCTTCATCATGGACGTGGCGTCGACGATCCCATTCCAGGGCCTTGCCTACCTCGCCACCGGCGAGGTCAGGGAGAGCGCCGCCTACAGCCTCCTCGGCATCCTCCGGCTCTGGCGTCTCCGCAAGGTGAAGCAGTTCTTCACCAGGCTCGAGAAGGACATCCGCTTCAGCTACTTCTGGATCCGCTGCGCGCGCCTCGTCGCGGTCGGTACCGCTACCTATGCATCTCGTTGAGATCATCGTGATTCCGGTGATTGAAATCCTGAAGCATATATCTGTCACGTTGGTCCAGGTGACGCTGTTCTTGGTGCACTGCGCCGGCTGCGTCTACTACCTGATTGCCGACCGGTACCCTCACCGTGACAAGACGTGGATCGGCGCGGCGATCCCCAACTTCCGGCAGGCCAGCCTCCGGATCCGCTACATCTCCTCCATCTACTGGTCCATCACCACCATGACCACCGTCGGCTACGGCGACCTGCACGCTGAGAACACCGTCGAAATGGTCTTCAACATCTTCTACATGCTCTTCAACCTCGGCCTCACCGCCTACCTCATCGGCAACATGACCAATCTCGTCGTCGAGGGCACCCGCCGCACCATGGAGTTCGTAAGCAGCCGGCTCTTGCGGCCTCACTGATGCACTCATGCAATGCAATGCAAACTAAACTGATCGACTGATGACTTGGATGGATGCAGAGGAACAGCGTCAGGACGGCGTCGAGCTTCGTGGGCCGGAACCGGCTGCCGCCGCGGTTGAAGCAGCAGATCCTGGCCTACATGTGCCTCAAGTTCAGGGCGGAGAGCCTGAACCAGCAGCAGCTCATGGACCAGCTGCCCAAGTCCATCTACAAGAGCATCTGCGAGCGGCTCTTCCTCCCCGTCGTCAAGGACGTCTACCTCTTCAGGGAGGTCTCCAGGGAAGGGCTCCTGGGTCTCGTCACCAAGATGAAGCCCGAGTACATCCCGCCGAGGGAGGACGTGATCGTGCAGGACGAGGCGCCCGAGGACGTCTACGTCGTCGTCTCCGGCGAGGTCGAGGTCATACGGTTCGACGGCGTCGAGGAGCGGGTGGAGGCCACGCTCGTGTCGCGGGACATCTTCGGCGAGGTGAGCGCGCTCAGCAACCGCGCGCAGGGGTTCACGTTCCGGACGAGGACGCTGAGCCAGCTGCTGCGGCTGAAGCAGGCCACGCTCAAGGAGGCCATGCAGAGCAGGCCGGAGGACAGCGTCGTCATCATCAAGAACTTGCTCAAGGTCGTCTCGGTGCTCTGAATTTGCTTAAAATCGCTCGTGGTGATCGCTGTCTGAACCGTTTGCTTTCCTTTGCTTTGCTTCGCTTCGCTTGCAGCATCAGGTCGAGATGCATGGCATGAGGGTTGAGGACTTGCTGGGAGAGAACGCCGGCGAGCAGGACGACGCTAATAATGTGCTGACGGTTGCCGCGATGGGCAACGCCGCCTTGCTCGAGGACCTCCTCAGGGCAGGGAAGGACGCCGACGTCGGCGACGCCAAGGGCAGGACCGCACTGGTAAGTGCAAACTACAAAGCCTCGAATGCAGAAAAATTCGCCTTGCTTACTTTTGGGTCTCTGCTGCTGGCGATGCCGCCACACTCACCGCAGCACATCGCGGCGTCCAAGGGGTACGAGGACTGCGTGCTGGTGTTGCTCAAGCACGCCTGCAACGTCAACATCAAGGACAACCAGGGGAACACGGCGCTGTGGCACGCCGTCGCCGCGGGGCACTACAAGATCTTCAACATCCTGTACCACTTCGCGCGCGTGTCGAGCCCGCGCGCCGGTGGAGACGTCCTGTGCCTCGCCGCGCGGCGCAACGACGTCGGCGCGCTCCGGGAGCTCCTCAGGCTCGGCATCGACGTGGACTCGGAGGACCACGACGGCGCCACCGCGCTGCGCGTCGCCATGACCGAGGGGCACGCCGAAGCGGCCAGGTTCCTCATCTTGAACGGGGCCAGCGTCGATAAGGCCGGCCTCGACGACGACGGCGGCGGCTCCGTCTCCAGTTCCGGCTCCGGCTCCGGCGCCCCGCGGCTGGCGATGTCGCCTGGCGAGCTGCGGGAGCTCCTTAAGAAGCGGGAGCTCGGCCACTCGATCACCATCGTCGACTCGCCGGCGGTGGTCCCCGACGGCGGCGGCTCGTCGTCGGGGCTCGGCCGTCAAGGCAGGTTCCCGAGCACAAGCTCGGATAGCGCACGCTTGCCAAGGGTGAGCATATACAAGGGCCACCCGTTCCTCAGGAACCACAGCTCGGAAGCCGGCAAGCTGATCAACCTTCCCGGCACGATGGAAGAATTCAAAGCCACTATCCGTAGGCCCAGAAACCACAAGCTCATTTCTATTCCAGTGGCAAACTCATGTCAGGGTAGTAGAACTGAACCATGTTCTTGTGCCTCCCTTCCCTTTTTCTTCTTCAGGTGAGAAGCTGAAAGTTGATGCCGAGAAGGCGATGATCGTGAACCATGAAGGAGCGGAGATCGACTCCATTGACGTGATCCGGGACAACGACAGGCTGTTCGTGGTCACCGAAGATGATCTGAGGAGGCTGGCAGCAATGGACCCGGTGTCTACTGCATCGTAGCATCTGTAGAAACGGGTGTTTCAGACTTTCAGTAGAAAACCACATGGTAAATGTGGACCCAATAGTGTGTTGAATAAACGAGTCACCTTTAGCTATGACACTGATTCAGGGAACGTGAAAAGTGTCGCTGGTGTAATTTGGTGTGTATGGCCTTTGCGCCATATTCGTTTGGGGTTGCTTGGTTGCTGGCCGCAATCAGCCCTGCCACAGATTTTTTTTTAAGATTAAGGGAACAAGTTCCGGCCTCAATGGTGATCGAACCATCTACAACCAAGTTACAAAACCGAGCAACACTCAAACTGCAAGAGTAAACACTCTCCCCGACCCTAAGGACTGCAACAAAGGTCCAACCACAAAACAACAAAACGCCTAATAGGGACGCAAGACAACCACGGGGATACCCAAAACAATACAAAACAACAACGACTAGTCCACAATGCGCTTAAGAGTGTTCCACCCGGACCCATGGAAGAACGCCGGAGCGACGGACTCCAACGAAGGCCTCCGGCCTTCAAACCGTTTCTCCCATCATCTCTAGAAAGGATAGCCCAACTTCGACCCGAGAAAACTCCCCTAAAGACCACCCGCAAAATAGATACATACCGTGATTTGTTAAAAACCAAATCATTCCCTCCGATCCGGATAGCCCAACATAGGGCCGCCACTCCAATCACAAAGCAAGGTTCCTTTGCTTCTTCGAAAAACTTCTAAGCCAAGGACCAAAAAGGTGCCGCACACTAGTGAATTTGTTAATTCCAAAAGCAACGAGCAACGCAACCCCACACAAGCCTAGCCATAGGGCAATCAAAAAGAGGTGTTGGATTGTTTCTTGCCGCGCACAAAAGCCACACTTTGTACACCCCTTCCATCTTCGCTTCACTAAGTTATCTTTAGTGAGTACCACCCCATTTTTAAAAAACCATAGGAAAATTTTAATCTTCAAAGGCAACTTAGCTTTCCAAGCCCAACAATTAGCCCGTGCTCCCGCCCTTAAAATTATGTCATTATACGGATTCTTAACCGAGAACGTCTTATTGGCCGTCCAAAGGAAACGATCCCGTGCTCCGTAAGAGACACCGCCATGACCTTGCCTACAAGAACAAGCCAATCCTCCCAAAGCTCTCCCACTAGTGCACGTCTAAAAGAGATGTTCGGTGGAGTGGTACTTAGTACCGGGCCACCGACACATTCTTCAACTCGACAATTCTATAAAGATTATGATACACCGACATCAAGGGAACCTTTCCTAACCACGGGTCCTCCCGGAACCTAGCACGGGTACCATCCTGAATTTTAAATCTACCCCTCGAGAGTACTAAATCTTTGACCTCCATTAGGCCCGACCGAAATGTGAATCCCGGCCTTTTTGACCACTTGCGAGAGAGTTTTCCCCTTTAGGTGCTTTTCCCGAGTATTCGCTGCCATAGACCATCCTCATTCAACAACTTGATGACCCACTTACTTAGCAAGCATTTGTTCCGAATATCCGGGTCAACAATGCCCATTCCCCCACACTTATAGGTTTATGAAGAATCGATGGCAAGCCTGTACTTCTTCTTGTGCTCATCACATTGCGAGAAAAATCTAGATCTATAATAGTCCAGCCTTTCTAAAACACCTTTAGGTATTCTGAAGAAAGACAATATAAACATGGGCAATCTGGACAACACCGAGTTGATAAGCACTAAACACCCCCCGAAGGACAAGAGCTTACCTTTCCAACTACTAAGCTTTTTTTTGAAACCTCTCTTATACTACTCTCCAATCCCTGTTAGAGAGTCTACTAGTACTCATAGGGATGCCTAAGTACCTAAAAGGAAACTTCCCCTCCCTACAACTAAACGGCTCCACATACTCCTCCACTCTCTCCTTTGTCTCCCCAAACGGGTAAAGCTCGCTCTTGTGAAAATTGATTTTGAGCCCGGAAAGCCTTTCAAAGGCATTAAGCACCAATCTCGGTCCCTAGCCTTCACCGGATCATCCTCCAAAAAGAGGATCGTGTCATCCGCATACCGTAAAATCGAGAGACCATCCTCCACTAAGTGAGGTACAAGCCCGTCAAAGAAACCCAATCTTTTAGACCTCTCGATTAACACCGTAAGCATATCCGCAACGATGTTGAACGGGATGGGGGAAAGAGGGTCACCCTGCCTTAAACCCTTCTTAGTTTGGAAGAAACCGCCTTGCTCACCATTCACCTGCACACACACACTCCCTTTCGAGACAACCTTCTCCATCCACTGACACCAAACAGTAGGAAAGCCCCTCATCCTAAGAACTTGCGGTAAAAATTCCCGAGTTAACCTTATTGTAGGCTTTCTCAAAGTCTAGTTTGAGAATAACTCCGTTTTGCTTTCTCCTTTTCGGTTCATGGATGGTCTCATGCAAGACCACCACCCCATCCAAAATATACCTTCCGGGGCAAGAATGCCGATTTCGAAGGCATTGTAATCCTACAAGCCACCGACGTGAGCTCGTTTGCCAAGACCTTTGTAAAGATCTTAGAACTAACATTAAGCATGCATATGGGCCTATATTCTTGTATTTTCTTTACTTCCTTCTCTTTAGGTAGCAGCGCTATAATTCCAAAGTTTAAAGAAAACAGAGGCAAATTCCCTCTATGGAAGTCTTGAAACATGGCCATTAGGTCATCTTTTATGAGACTCTAAAAAACCGATAGAACTCCAAATGGAAACCCATCGGGTCCCGGTGCCCTATTATGCTTCATCCGAAAAATAGCATCTCCGATCTCCTTTTTCGAGAACTCTTCTATAAGCCTCTCACTCTCCTCCCGGTGACTTGAGGGATATCCTCCACCGATGACTCATTGAGAGTAAGCCCGCCCCTATCAGGGCAACCAAAGAGATTTTTGTAATAATTTGTGATGTAAGACCTAAGTTGCTCCTCCCCTTCTACAATTCCATCTTCTTGCTCAAGTCGGAAGATTCTAGTCTTCCTCCTCTTCCCATTAGCAACCATGTGAAAATACTTCATTTTACTATCTCCCTTTAAAATTCGGTTGTCTTAGCCCTTTGAGACCACTTCAACTCTTCCTCCCTTAGTAAGCGTGTGAGTCTCGGATGAACACACCGTTTTAAATCCCAATCTTGTTGACTTAGCAACCGGGACTCCGCTTTCTTGTCCAACTCCTCGGCCTTTCTCAAAAGCTCTTGTTTTTCCTTTCTATATGCTCCATTCATATTTTTAGTCCATCCTCTCAAAAATTGTCTTAGCCTTCTAATCTTATTTTGCCACCGTTGCATCGGTGAACTACCCTTACTCTCTTTGGTCCAAACCTGCGAGACCATCTCAAAGAACCCCTCCTTCAACAACCGGCCCAACTCGAACTTAAAAGGAGGTGGCTTCTTGAGCTTGACTCTGTCTCCCATACTCGGCAAGAGCGGAGTATGGTCGAGATGCCCCTATTAAGGGCCTCCACGGTCGCAAGAGGGAAATTCTCGCTCCCACTCGGTGCTAACTAGCACCCTGTCCAACCTCTTATACATAGGTACCCTACGAGAATTAGCCCAAGTGAACTTTCGACCCGATAAGTCGATCTCCCTCAAATCCAAGTCGTCAATGACCGCATTGAACAAAAAAGGCCACCTCTCTTCAAATCTGTCATTGTTCTTCTCGCTACTATTTCGAATGATGTTAAAGTCACCCCGATGCGGAGCGGTAACTTCTCATGATAACATGAGTGAACAAGCTCGGTCGGGAAAGACTCCTTGAATTACGGTTGAGCTGCCCCGTACACAGCCACCAGAACCCACTTAAAATCCCTCTCCTTATCCCTCACTCTGAATTTCACAAAAAACGCCCCATCATCTATACTACCAACATCCAGCACATCCAGATTCACACCCAAAAGGATGCCCCCAGAACGCCCACGGGGCGCCGTCCAGTGCCACACATAATTCCTCCCACCTCTAAAATTATCTAGTGTGTCTTGAGAGAAATCTTTTCTGCCCGTCTCCAAAAGAGCAATAAACGCTAGGTCTTGCTCCTTGGAGGTCTCCCTTAGAAATCTTGTTTAGCCAAGTCACTAAGACCTCTGCTATTCCAAAAGATTCCTTTCATTTTGCACCTTTGTTAGAGAAAAAGGCCCTCCTCAATTTGCAAGTTCTCCTCAAACACGACTTAGCGTCAAACTTGCCTTTCCGCGTGATGTTACCAAGTTCCCCATTTACGGGGAAGCTTGATTCATCAAAAACCTCCTCCATCAACTCACCACATAAGCTTTTTAAAGCTTTCCATTCAAAATCCTCCACACTCTCAAAACCTCACTCTCAATCCCGACACCCGGCAAGACATCATTCGGATTATTGTCTTTCTCTACACTAGAATCATCTAGGTTGAATCCTAGTTGTTGCAAACAAGACATTGCTAGGTCTCTATTAACAAGAAACAAAGGAGCGAGAAGAGGAAATACCTTCAGAAAGCTCCAAGTTCCTCCTGGCCACCCTCCCCTCGGCCTTAGCCAGGGTGTGCTCGTCCTTGGACCGCTGAAGCCTCAGACTCGCCTTGATCTGCGCCTTAGTGGCCTCAGGAACCCCTGCAGCCACCAAAAGCCTCTCCTCCATCACCACCTCCGTGCCATCCCCATCCATCTCACCCTCCGCCAACCTCTCCACCTCCTGCACAGCCTCATCCGCCTCTCCCATCACTTTATCAGCCAAATCCTCAATCACCGTCTTAGCTGCCTTGTCCAAGTATCTCGTCCGCCTTTGCCTTCTAAAAGGCCTCAAACTCCTCCCTCGACATGTTTTGCACCTCGCTCCTTCCATGGCACAAACGCATCATCGCCCTCCTTAACCTTCTCGGCCACCCCCTCACCACCATTGCTCCACTCATCCCTCTTCTCGCTTTTTAGCCATCCTCTCCGAACTCTCAACCTCCGTCGCCGGCCTTCGCCGGCCAAACCCGTCCCCTCAAACTCCTCCATCTCCACCGGCCAATCCACATCCACCTCCTCGCCATTCTCATCAAAACCCCTCTTCTCCACCTCAAACTCCAACTCAAAATAATGATCGCCAATCACCACATCGAGCCGAGTCGGAATCGGTCCCGGGTTAAGTGTTGGGGAATTCGAGAAAACCCGTCACCCTCGAAACGTTAAATTTAACAAAGTTCTTGAGACATGTTTTTCGGGGGGGGAAACTCACGATTTTCGGAAGTCCGGAACTTGTGAAGCCTCGAATTCGTGAAAGTGTGAAGTTCGGGAATCTTGATTCGTGAAGAAATGGGGTCACGAACATGCGGAAGCCGGAACCTCAAGTCGGCGATGGTGCGAACTTCGGAGGACGGCCGATTCGGGAATCTGTCAAGGGCTCAGTTCGGGAGTCACGCGCGAGGACATGCGCGAACCGGCGGAGAAGCAAGGCCGATTCGGAAATCGCCGAGGACTCGGTTCGGGAGTCACGCGCAAGGACATGCGCGAACCGGCGGAGAAGCAAGGCCGATTCGGGAATCTGCTGAGGACCCAGTTCGGGAGTCACGCGGGAGGACATTCACGAACCGGCGGAGAAGCAAAGTCAAAGTTGTTGTCCCAAAAAGTCCGGGTTTAGAGTGTGAACTAGTGGCAGATTTGTAAATATGTTAGGTGAAAAAGACATTCTTGTATGTGTTCACACTGAGAATATTCTCTGAGCTTGAGGGTGTTTTGGGTATGTCAAAGTCCCTTCATCTCCCTATAAAACGGGGCGCAAGGGCACGTGTAAACGGATTCAGACTTTTTGGAACTTGTGCAATCGGCGAGAGGGAATCACGGTCTCTCGCATTCTAACCGTGTGTTTGAACGTGCTAAGAACTCTCTCTCTCTCTCACACGTGTTCGGGGACCCATCCGAATTTTTCGGGTAACCCCCCAACATTGGCGCCCACCGTGTTCCGGCCCGAAAAGAAACTCATGATGCCACCTCGAAGAAATCCAAGAAGAACATTCGGCACGGGCAAATCGAGACGATCACCATCCTACCCAAGGGAATGAAACCTCTTTCGTTCCGAATCTTCTAACACAACGGACCAAGAACGAGAGAGAAAAGCTCGAAGCTCTCATGAAGGCAAGAGCGGAAAAGACGACTCACACCCGGGAACAACCTCGTTGAAACACAAGAGTTTGAGAATGTGGATGATGATGATGACACTATAGACGGGGAGCTACAAATGGTTCAAGCAAAAGATACGAAGAACAATTGCAGAAAGACAAAGAAAAGTTCGCAGCGCAGTTGCAAGCAAAGAGAAAAATCTCAGAAAAGTTAGAGCACCTGAACAAAGCAAAAGAGAAAATCGAAGCAATATAGAGAGAAATTGATGAAATGAAAGAACAAGAAAATAGTTCCCTGTGGCAGGAGTCACCGCAACAGAACGCTGGGCCGGCAAGAGAACCCCCGAAAGAAAACTTCTTCGCGGGAAATGGAGTCTCACACTTCGTGGATCCAGAATCTCCGTTGTCGATTGGGCTGCAAACAGCACCTTGGCTGCCGAAGTTTAAGCCTGTCTCTCTCCCCAAATACAACGGCTTCGGAAACTCCAGGCGGTTTCTCATGAGATACGAATCGGTCCGTGAATTCGGCGGAGAGGGGACGATGTTGCACCGGCCAAATTCTTCATCATAGCTTGCGAAGGACCGATCGAATTTGTACTCACCGTCGCCTCCACATTCGGTCTACGGTGGGTAGACCTCAAGACAAAGTTCATTCAAGCATTTCGGATGTTCCACGACACAACGGCCGAAGCGTCGGATTTGTATAAGCGTAAGCGAAGGACGAGAGAACCGTTGCGGAACTTCGTGAGAAGGTTCATGCAACAAAGGTCTCAAATCCCCGAAGCCGATGACAAAACACCGATCAACGCACCGATCAACGGTCTCACTCCGGGGCCTACGGCTTCGCATCTCACAAGAAAGAAACCCAAGACAGGTTGAGGAACTCTTTCACGAATTGGAGGAGTACATTTTGTCGGATGATGACCATCGCGAGAAGAGTGGCCGAGCGGAACGAGGCAAGACAAGGCAACGAGAGAGATGACATGGAGGGCACCACCCCAACATCCGCGAAATATCAATAGCATCGGAAATTCGCAACCCGAACGGGGCGACGGGCCAAGCACCGGGGGAGGGTTCAACCCCGGAGGAAGGGGGAGAGGCGAGAGGACCCCCCGAAGACGACGAACCACAACCCGAAAGATCCTTACTTCTATTGCCGGTATCATGGAAGGGGCCACAACACCGAAGGGTGCCCGGAAACAAAGAAAAAACATGGCAAGAATTCAACAAGAGAAAGCACTAATGAGCATCCCATCCTCAATGCCAAGCCGGTTTCGCCCGAATTTCGGCAACCTCAATTCGCGAACCCACGGTAAAGTTCGTCCCGGTTCGGCAATTCCAAAGCAACCACGTCAACATGGCGGCCGTCGCGGCGCTTTTTTCCTCGGTCACAAGCGATCCAGGCAATCCAGCAACCGCAACCCATTCGGGAAATCCTGCCGCCACCTCCAGAAAGTTCGTCAAGGCCTCAGTCAAGTTCGGGACCCCAGAACTCCAAAGCATTGCCATCGTTCGGAACCATTATGCCAATCACGGGCGGGTCAGCCATGGAATTCGAGACCAAGAAGCAAAGAAGCAATTACTTCAGGTCCGTGAACACTATCATCAACGACGGCCCAGTTGCACGGCCGGAGTGGGCAAAGGTGCCAGTCACCTTTACAGAAGAAGATTTCAGGCTGAAATCCGCGATTCACAATGACGCCATGGTCATTGAAGTGAACATAGCTGGATGGGTCATAGGAAAAGTCCTAGTTGACAATGGGAGCTCGGCGGATATCCTGTTCTTGAAAACTTTCGAAAAGATGAATCTGAGCCAGCACATGTTGGACCCACCAGAGTACCCGCTGCAGGGGTTCGGAGGAAAGCCCATCAAGCCGGTTGGAAAAATATCACTCCCGGTTTCTTTCGGAGATCTTGAGAATGCCAGAACGGAGAGTCTCACTTTCGATGTAGTTGACATTTACCACCCATACCTCGCGATTTTTGGCAGAGGTTTCATGAACAAGTTTGATGCTGTCATAAGACAACAGTTCTTATGCATGAAGATGCCTGCGCCCAAAGGGGTCATCACGGTGTTCGACAATCAGCAAGAGGCCAGAAACATAGAAAAATGCCACACGCCGGCCAGACGAACGTGTACTAGCTGAAAGAAGCTGACGAGAAGAAGGAAATCTACGAAGAGCCTAAGCGGGACAAAGAAAAAAATGAGATAACCGCAGAGGATGAGACAAAGAAAGTGTATCTAGATGACATGCCCGATAGAGCAGTCATAATAGGGGCCAACCTCAGCACCGAAGAGGACAAGGACCTCGTACAATTTATGAACAGAAACAAGGATGTTTTCGCATGGTCGGCTAAGGACCCGCAAGGTGTTGACAGGGATATCATCGAACATGCCCCGGAAACGGATGAAAAAATACCACCCAAGAAGCAAAAACTTCGGAAAATGTCCGAGGAAAAGGTGAAAGCGATCGAAGCGAGAAGTTCGAGAGATTACGGGATGCACGGATAATCATAGAAGTCAAGTACCGGTACGGCTAGCCAACACCGTGCCGGTCAAGAAAAAAAAACGGAAAGTGGAGAATGTGTGTGGACTTCACCGATTTGAACAAGGCATGCAAGAAAGACGATTTTCCCTTGGAGAGGGTAGACAAAATCGTGGATGATGCGACCAATAGTGAGATGCTCTCGCTCCTGGACATGTTCTCTCGGGTATCATCGGATCGGGGTTCGAAAAGAGGACGAGGAGAAGACAAGTTTCATCACTCCCTTCAGAACATTTTGCTTCGTAAGAATGCCAGAGGGGCTAAAGAACGCGGGATGTACATTTTCAAGAATGATAGCAGTAGTACTACACCAGCAGATTCGAAGAAACATCTTGGCATATGTGGACGACATAGTTGTCAAAAGCGTTCAGAGGAAAGACCACATCAGTGACCTGGCGGAAACATTTGCGAACATGAGGGCGGCGAATGCGAAGTCGAATTCGGAGAAATGTGTATTCGGCATTCACAAGGGGAAAGTTCTTGGATGCCTAGTATCAACAAATAGCATAGAAGCAAATCCCGACAAAATCAAGGCTCTAGTGGAAATGCAAGATCCGGTCTCACCGAAAGATGTGCGTAAACCGACAAGGAGAGTAGCTGCCCTTAACAGATTCATTCCCAGAGCCGCAGAAAGAAGCTTACCGTTCTTCCAAATCCTCAGAAGTGCTAAGAACTTCCAATGGTCTGAACCTCAGAAGCGAGCCTTCCAAGAATTGAAGGATTACTTGTCTGCCACGACCAAACTCTGTCCTCCTAAACCGAAATCGCCACTCCTGCTATATGTGTCCGCATCAAATTCGGCAGCAAGCGCAGTGCTAGTGTAAGAAAAAGAGGAAGAAGGAAAGCTCGGAAAAATTCCCGTATACTTTGCTTCGAAGCATTGTCCGGTTCCAAGATCTTTTATTCCGAGCTAGAAAAAATCGCATATGCGGTCATCATGGCAACAAGGAAGCTAAGGCATTACTTCGAGGGTCACGAGAATAAGAGTCATCACCAACCGAGCCGCTGAATGACTTGTTCGCAAATAGAGAGGCATCCACCCGAATCATCAAGTGGGGCGCTGAGCTTTCTGAGTATGTGGTAGACTTCGAGAGAAGAAGTGCAATAAAATCGCAAGTTCTGGCAGATTTTGTCGTGGACTGGACTTCACCTACTCAGAACCTCGAGGAAGATGCACCCGAACCTTGGATAGTACAGTGTGACGGGGCCTGGTGTTACAAGGGGGTTGGAATTTCGGCTGTTGTGACGTCCCCGACGGGCGTGGTCATAAGATACGCAGCTCGGCTCGTATTCGCGAACAATGAGCATTCCACGAACAACACAACGGAATACGAAGCTCTTCTGTTGGCATTAAGGAAAATGAGAGCCTTGGGGCAGCAGACCTTCATAATCAGAACGGACTCGAAAGTGATCCAAGAACATATCGAGAAAGAAAGCGAGGCAAGGAATCCTGTTCTCATGAAATATCTCGAAAAAGTCAGAGAAATGGAAAAACACTTCAAAGGATACTCAGTCCAGCATATCCCAAGGGATGACAACAATGAGGCGGACAAGCGGCGAAAGCGGCAGCTAGAAATCAAGAGCTACCCCCAGATGTGTTCTTCGAAATCATCGAGAACCGTCCATCAAGGATTCGAGAGCCAAAATCGTGAATGTAGTGGAGACTCCCGACCGGAGAGCGAGAAATCATGGCTTATATGAGAGGACACTACGAACCACAAGATGAGCTAGAGGAGAAAAAATTAAAGCAAAGAGTTCGGGGGCTATACGGTGGTCAATGGAGAACTATACAAGTCGGGAGTCACCGAACCTTGGCTCCGGTGCATCACCTCCGAAAAGGCCGGGGAACTTCTAAAGGAAATTCACAACGGATTACGTGGGGCGCACATAGGCACCGGGGCTTTGGCCGAAAAGGCGAGGCGATAAAGCGGGGATTCTATTGGCCCACCATAAACATTGATGCCAAGACATTAGTTCGGCGGTGTGAAGCATGCCGGAAAACGACAAATCAACGAATTTGCCTTCAATGCCGGTTCACCCGATTCCACCGACTTGGCCTGCGCAAAGGTGGGGAATGGATCTAGTGGGCCCGTTGCCAACGGCTCGGGGCAAGCGCCGATTCGCAGTTGTGGCGGTCGATTATTTCACAAAGTGGGTAGAGGCAAAACAACTTGCAAACATCAAACAACAACAATTCGAAATTCTTTTGGCGGAACATAGTATGCGGGTTCGGGGTTCCTAGAGAACTAACGGTTGATAATGGCAAACGGTTCGATCGCTACACCTTCAAAGAATATTGCAAAACCTTGGGCACTCGGGGAGAAATTTTCATCGGTATATCACCCACAGTCTAATGGGGCGGTTGAAAGAGCCAATGGCCCGATTTTTTTCGGGAATCAAGAAATGCTTGTTCGACCAGAAAAAGGGAAAGTGGGTGGATGAACTTCCGAAGGTGATCTGGTCTCACAACACCACAGTATCAAGAGCAACAGGTTTTACGCCTTTTCGCCTACTTTTTGGGACTGAGGCTATGACGCCAGAGGAAATCAAGAATGAAAGCATGAGAGTCTTGAAAGGAAAAGAGATAGAGGAAATTGATAAGAAGGTGGAAAAGGACATGATCGAGCTGACAATCCTTGAAGCCGCAGAAAACATTGAGAAATACCAAAGAGAAACAAGGGCATGGAGAGATAAGAAGGTGGTCCGAAAGGACATCAAAGCCGGTGACCTTGTGTTGAAAAGGAAGAAAAATTGGGAGAACCCAGGAAAACTTCATGAGTCATGGGAAGGGCCTTACATCGCCGGGGAAACGGACATGCCGGGGGCTTTTCGCTTCATAGAGCAAGGCGGCGAAGAGTTTCCGTATTCGTGGAATGCGACGAGTCTAAAAAGGTATTATCCATGAAAAACCTAGTTGTAGCTAGATGTAACATATAGTAGTTTTTCAATTTTCGTAAGTTTGTACTCTAGAAAACTAAAAAATCCGAATCACTTGTCTATAAGTGACTTCGGAAGAAAAAATTAGTTTTACCTTTTCTAGTCGCATTAGAATAAGAAGGACCGTACTCTTTTCCTTGCAAAGGGGGCTCTAAATCAAGAGGCAAGGTTTTTAACGAGGCGGATCCTATGTAAATACTCTTTGTGATATATATATATATATATGAAAAGAGTCTTCCCCCAAATCGCGTATCCCGAGAATTCCATCGTGAAAAAAGAAAAAGTTCGTGAGAAAGGCTCCGTGATAGCCGAATTCCATCGTGGAAAAAGAAAAAGTTCGTGAGAAAGGCTCCGTGATAGCCGAATTCCATCGGGAAAAAGAAAAAAATTCGTGAGAAAGGCTCCGTGATAGCCGAATTCCATCGTGAAAAAAGAAAAAAGTTCGTGAGAAAGGCTCCGTGATAGCCGAATTCCATCGTGGAAAAAGAAAAAGTTTCGTAAGAAAGGCTTCGTGATAGCCGAATTCCATCGTGAAAAAAGAGGCCCGAGACAACAACAAGTTGTGGCCTAGAAAATCCCATCCATCAAGGGATTCCCCCGAAAGAGGCCCGAGACAACAATAAGTTGTGGCCTAGAAAATCCCATCCATTAAGGGATTCCCACCAAAAAAGGCCGGGACAGCGGTGAGTTGTGGCCTAGAAAATCCCATCCACGAGAGGATTTCCACCGAAAAAAGTCGGCGGGATGATTTCGAGAAAGTGAATGCGAAGGGGGTTGCCTCCAGCATTTTTCTTTAGCGTAAAATGCCGAAAAGTTTTTTCGTGATAACATCGTCGTGAGAAAGGGGCAAGGGGTTCGTGCGAAAATCGTAGAAAGTCTTGGTTGAAGCAAGCGAGGGTTGCAATATCAACCGGGGCAAGTACGCCGTTGGATCAAGTCCACAAAATTCGAAAACAAATTTTGTCGACTTGCGCGACGACGCTTCAAAATTTCAAAAACTAACGAAGATTTCTACTAAAGGTGTACTCGATCGAAATACACGAATTGTAAGCTTTGTCAACATGCCTTCAAGTTTTCATGCAAAACGGCAAGGTGGGGGAGGGTGACGTTTTTTCAAGAAAAAAACGTATTCATGGCCTTATTCGCATAAAAACTTCCGAATAGTTCGTCAATAATTACAGCAGTCAGTGCAAAATTTAGAATGAAAGCTCTACAACATGTCCTAGTTTACAAACATTTTTTTCGGCCATATCGCTAGCATAAGCGAAGTCAGACGCGCCTGCTAAGGGGCTAAGGGGCTCCGTCCTCGGAATTTTTGCGGAGCGCAAAGTAGAGGATGCAGAGCGTCCCTTCTTACGAAACAAGAAAAATGAAGAGAGATCAAAACAGCCCATAAAAAATTTAAGCGAAGCCTCAAGCCAAAAATCGGAGAAGTCTTGTTCGGGATGTGCCCGCTTGAACGAGCACCACGCTTCGCCACTAACAAACATCCTATCTCGATGAATTCGTAGCGGCAACACATCCCCGCGCGAGGCCCGGCTTGCAAGACCCGCACAGGGTTAAAGTATACAAAACATTTGTTCGGAAAAACAAAGTGAATCTACACAAATATACGAGCGGCCTTGAATACGTGCAAGGTTCGGACATAGCATCTAATTCGTGACATCCACCTTCGGAGAATTATCCTCGTGCTCGGAGGCTTGCCCGTCGTCGCTGCCCTCATCACCGCTACCGCCGCTACCGCTGGCCGCTGCCGCCTGAACCCCCTTCGCCCGAGTTGCTCGAATCTTCACCGGAAGTTGACCCTTCGGGGGACGCAGCGATGTTCTCGCGATTCTCCTCCTCGTTCAGCTGAGAAAGAAAGAAAGGCAAATGTGAAGGGAATTCGAGAGACTGAAACATCGATGGTAGGTACAAGTTACGAAATCGAACAAAAAACTACCTCAGCAAGTTTGGCGCGCGCAATGGCCTTGACGGTCTCCTTCCCACTGGTCAACCAAAATTCCCTTGCGAACTTGTTCTTGATGGCCTGAACATCGGCATTGGCTCGAAGTATCGCAGTGCTTGTAGCGCTGGGGAATTGGGAGATCTTCCCGCAGAACTTCTCCAAGTCGGCGCGGTCATAGTCATGAAGAATCTTCAATATACTCTCCACGGAAAAAAGCGGCCCGCGAAGTCGCTAGCGCCGGAGATCACCTCGGAGAGAGCACGGAACTCAGTCTCCATCCAATCCATAAATTCGGGAATCTCAATGTTATCCGGAAGAGGAGCTGGACGAACGCCGAACTCGTTCAGTGACTTCTTGTATTCCTCATAAAGTAGTTTCAATTTTTCCAGAATCTCAGAAGTACTCCTCTTCGAGGCTTCATTCTGATCCGCAAGCGGTTTTCTCAAGATCCTGGATTTTGCGATCTTTCACGCTCAGAGACTTAGCGAGGCTGGCGTTGTTAGTACGAAGATCTTTGGTAATTTTCATAGCCCTCTCGTGTTTCCCCTGAAGATTCTCGATCACACTGAGGTCATCTTCGTGGGACTTTTGAACCTTTTCTAGTTCCTTCTTGGGACTGCTCAAGAGCCGACTCCACGAGCTTCTTTTCATCCGACTTGTCTTCGAGCCTCCGCCAACTCGGCCACCTTCTTCTCAAGTTCTATGTTCGCGGATTGTGCGAGGGCGAAGCTCCGCTTGAGTTCCTTAGATTTACGGGAAACCCGCTTGTTAGCCTTCTATTGTTCAACGAGACGCTCGACGGCAACTTTCCCAAGCATAGAGTGTTTGAGTGCATAGTCCTCCGAAAGCGCGCTAGCTTCGAGGGAGAGTAAGAGTGCAAAAGATCCTTGAATTCCGAAAAATTCAAGATTAAAACCTCGAGATAAAAATTCAAGAATCGGAAAAAGCATGAAATGGTAGTGAGAAGGAGCGAACCTTGCTTACTAAAATGCTGCATGGTGACTTGTTTCGGCGAACACGAGGAAGCCCTACCCCGAGGCGAAGGGGTGGCTTCGGGTGTAGGATGAGGCCCTTTCTCGGAACACAGGAGCGGCTCCTTCAAGTTGTCCCGAACTCTCCCCTCCGATTCATCAACGATCCGAGATGATTTCCACGAGTTAAAATCTTAGAGGTCTTGCTCCCAACGCCAGTTGTCTCGAAGCCAACACTCAATAATTTGCCGCGATGAGATGTACCGAAGCTCTTGTTGAAAGCAGCCAAAGAGGGAGAGGGAGTTTGATCTTCGGGAACAACCTCCCGAACTTCGACCAAGGGAGCATGTTCGGGAGGATTCCCTCCCCTTTGTACAGTTAGCTCAAGTTCCTTGGCGAATTCGGGGGAGGCTTCATCCCGAGAGCGAGCGGCTTGAGAAATATCGGCAGCAGGGACTTCGGCAGCAGCAGGGGCTTCAGCGGGGGCAGTAATTTTAGCTTCAACAGTGGCCTCATCAGCAGCATCAGGTACAGCCTCCTTGCGAACTTCGGGAGCAGCATCTGAAAAGGAATCAACATCCACGAATTTATTCTCAGAATCCGACGGACAGTTGTCTCGAAAGTTAAACAGAGGCCAAAAGCAAACACCTTTCCGCCGTCCGCTTCCTCGAAGGCGTCGTCGTCAAAGGCGGAGGGAACTCGCCGAACCCCGACGGAAGAAACCTTCCTCACCGCTTTCTTCAATTTTTTGCGACTCATCTTGGCAAGACCCGAAGCCGCTTGAAGCTCTGCATCCGAAGTTCGCTCGGAAGTCTTGCGTTTACGCTTCGACGATTCTAGAGATCTCGTCCTTGACGGCTTGACCCCAGAGGAAGTTCCTTCGCTAACGGATGCGAGCCTCGCTTCGAAGACCTTATTCGGGGGGGTGTTGATGGGGGCGGCCGAACAAGCGGCCACCGCAAGCGCGGGAACATTCGGCTTGGGACCCGAACCTCGAGAATTGAAAGACTTGTCACCGCAAGCTTCAAAGAACACGCGATTGATCCTTCTTTTGTGCTTCACGAGAGCTTTGTACGCCTTGTACTCGTTCATGGTGTATTCGCCGATCATTACGTTCACCCTTTTTTCTATCTCAACCATGAAGGCGTCGGCACTCGATCTTCGCGAAGTTTAATCCCGAACTTCGGGAAAGGCACCTCTTGCGCGGCCCGGTTCACCTTAAAGTACACGATCTCGGTGGGAGCCCAACCACTCGAAATAGGCCGGACCGGGCGGCCATGAACTCTTCAATGATATCGCGGCCACCAAGTATGGTGCGGCAAGATGAAATGCACTTTTGCGGTTCCTAATCCCCGGGGCCCACCGATTAAATTCAGCCACGTTCACCGCGATCGGGGGCGCAATCGGGCAAGACAAGGGATGACCGGGCCGGTGTAGCCGGGAACTTCGACATGTTGATCTTCAAATAGAACCAATGAGAGTTCCGGTCCTCGGTGAGGTTAGACTTGCGAGCGAGGGAGCAATGCGGATTCGGGTGATCCCCTTTCGGGTGTTCGGCGACGGGTGTTGAAGGTACAACACGCGTGCCGAGTGTGATAGAACCGCCGTCGCCGCCCTTGACAACTTCGGGGATAATCACCGGTTCATAGAATGCGGCAAAGGCGTCGACGCCGGGGTTGCGGCCGAAGGTCTTCATGATCCAAATGAACTTTGACAACTCAAGAAATGACGTCGGCGAAAGCCGGTGAATCTTCACCGAAAAGGCATCCGAGAATAGCGGCGGGATTGGGTCGCGGGGGAACCTAAGTCCGCGAGATGAAGAAGTCGCGAAAGACCACAAATTCCCCGTCCCTAGGGGTAGGGATTTGCTCGTCAAGCGGGGCTCTCCCGGCGCCGGAGGGAAGAACCCGGCTCTCTCATACTCTCGAATCATATTGGTGGTCACCTTGGACTCTCCGAAGACGAGTGAGGGTGACGGCGAGCGGAAGTCTTTGCCCTAACCGGGTCACCGACGCCGGCATCCACGTCTCCGATATCTTCGCCGTCATCGGATTGGACCTCCCCGTCTTCGCGACTTCTGGAGCCGCTAGGAGAGCGGTATCTTCGGCGGTGCGGCATGCTCACCACCTTCGACAATAGGGTCAAGCGGAAGACCGGTCGCAATGAGCTCTTCGGTAGTCATGGGTCTAGGCGTGCTTTTGACTCGAGCCACCTAACCAACAGAGACAAATATACGAACCAATAAGAACAACATTCGAGAATGAAGCTAATAGAATGGAGATACCACTGCACCAAAATATGATAAGTAAGAATTGAAAAGAGAGAAATAAGATATTACCTTAGAGAGATGCGAAGAGAGCCGGAAGTTCGCAAACTTTTCAACAGAAAACCAAACTCCGCGAGCAAGAGATATCCACGAATCGCAAAAAGAGCAGGAAGGCTGTAAAATTTTTTAACAGCGGCAGCCCGCTATTTATAGGGGTGGGGATGGGTAGTTCCGCGAAACCTACCTCGATCTAACCGTTCCAAGGCTCCCGAGCGATGCGTGTCCCCTCCAACGTTCCGAGGGTGACGTTTTTTACTAAATTTCCGAAGGATTCGTGGAATCGGATCGTCGGAGTCAACCCGCTTCCCCGAGGGGCTAGTGTTGGGGAATTTAGGAAAACCCGTCACCCTCGAAACGTTAAATTTAACAAAGTTCTTGAGACATGTTTTCGAGGGCGGGGAAACTCACGATTTTCGGAAGTACGGAACCCGTGAAGCCTCGAATTCGCGAAAGTGTGAAGTTCGGGAATCTTGGTTCGTGAAGAAATAGGGTCACGAACATGCGGAAGCCGGAACCTCAAGGCGACGATGGTGCGAACTTCGGAGGATGGCCGATTCGGGAATCTGTCGAGGGCTCAGTTCGGGAGTCACGCGCGAGAACATGCGCGAACCGGCGGAGAAGCAAGGCCGATTCGGAAATCCGCCGAGGACTCGGTTCGGGAGTCACGCGCGAGGACATGTGCGAACCGGCGGAGAAGCGAGGCCGATTCGGGAATCTGCTGAGGACCCAGTTCGGGAGTCACGCGGGAAGACATTCACGAACCGGCGGAGAAGCAAAGTCAAAGTTGTTGTCCCAAAAAGTCGGGTTTAGAGTGTGAACTAGTGGCGGATTTGTAAATATGTTAGGTGAAAAAGACATTCTTGTATGTGTTCACACCGGGAATATTCTCTCGAGCTTGAGGGTGTTTTGGGTATGTAAAAGTCCCGTCATCTCCCTATAAAAGGGGGCGCAAGGGCACGTGTAAACGGATTCGGACTTTTTGGAACTTGTGCAATCGGCGAGAGGGAATCACGGTCTCTCCGCATTCTAACTCGTGTGTTTGAACGTGCTAAGAACTCTCTCTCTCTCACACGTGTTTTGGGATCCATCCGAATTTTTCGGGTAACCGCCCCAACATTAAGGACCGCCACAAGCACACGACCAAAATCGCTCTTCCGGGTAGTCTCCATGTCAACGATCTGTGTGGACCCAAGCATAGACCCCACCGCCCATAGGTCAAGAAACTCACAAAGCTCTCTCCTCAGCGCAAACACCCTAATCCACACCTTCGGCAACAAAAAGCCCACCTCCTTCTCCCTCCACTCCTCAAACTTCAGCCTCGCACCAGAAGGGACACCCCCCTCAAATCAGCACCCCCAAAAGCCACCGCCCTCTGCAACTCCAACTTCGATGGGAACTTAGCCAGAAACGAGTTCTCCTCATGAGCCTTAAGCTCCCAAGTCCATATCCCTGGAAAGAGCCTCTCAAGCTGCCTCTTCACCTCCTCCATCAGAACACTGCCCCCCTCGACTGTAATGCGCGCCATCCTCGATTCCTTCTTAGCTCTAGGTAGTGGCGGCCTCGGAATGTGATAGAAACCCAGCCCATGCACCGCATAGCCAACTGCATGCGCCACAGGCCTCGACATCTTCAAAACGGGACACTTGTGGTTAACATGATCATTGAGCTTATCACAAAGCACACAGTAAATCTCTGCTTTGCATGCCGCAGCGAAATGCCCCTTCTTGGTACAGCGAGAGCACTTCACCCCGGCCGCATCCCCTGTCTGATCCACATCACCTCCCACCTCCTTCATCGCCACATCCTCCCCATCAAACCTCTGCTGCTGAGCTTGCACCATCTCCTCAACCCCCGTGACCACCGCGGGCACCCCGCAAAGCACCAAGGCCACCACTTCGCCGCCACGACCACGGAAGGAGCCCCGGCCCCGACCAGCCACCGCAACGACCCCTCCACCATTGAAACCACGCCGAGGATCGGGGAGGCTGCTGCCCGCCCCCCGGCGCCACCGCCGCCGGCCACGGAAACCCTACCCGTCGGCCCGAAATCGCGGGCGGGGAGCACACGGACGTGGCCACTCCCTGCGCCGTCGGGGAAGCCCCCCTCCCTTCGCTCGTCGCCGGTCCACCCCCCCCGATCCCCATGCCGCCAATCCGCCATGGGCGCCGCGCACACCGCCGACTTGCGCTCGCGCGCGCGTGGAAGATGCGTAAGGCGGTTTGGAAGGTGAACCGGTTTGCCTCCTCCCAAAAATAGCGGTCCCGGACCACTAGTGAATCGAAAGGTCTCCGGGCCAACTTTCGGCCCACTCCCGGCCCGTGAGACGATGCCACTCGCCCGTGACGTCACCCCGACCTCACCAACGAAATTTGAACCCGGATCACACCGAAGCGTCACCGTCTTCTCCATCTCCGGCGACGCCCCCGCGGCGGCACCCCGACTTCCTCCTCCAACCACTGCGCCCGGCCCCGGCCCTCGAAGCACCCCTACCCGACCGTCGGTCTTCCACCCGAGAGGTCCCCTAGGGACCTTACCCGGACGGACCTCCGCGGCGGCGGGGGGCCCTACCATGGCCGCCCAACCTTGGAGCAAAGTTGCATTGGCGTAGCCTACGGATCCCGCTCCCTCCGGCCACAAGAAAGGCGCTCCGTCGTCGTGCCGCCGGACACCGCCGCCCCCACGGAGCACGGTGAAACCACCGCCTCGGGGGGAACCCGGTTTGAGCCGAACCTGCGAAACGTCGCACACCGTGAGTCCCCGCGGGACACGAGCAACTCACCCAAGTTCGTTTCGCCGTCGGAGCGGTCCTTGTCGTCCGGCGCCCGGGAAATGGGAGCCATTGGTCACCCTCGCGAACTCCGACCGAAGCTCGGACGTCGAACCCACGCTTGAGCACGGCCCGCTCACCGCCGACCGCTCACCGTCCACCTTCCCCCACGCGTCGTCGCTCTCGGCCGGAACCCGCAAAAACCGCCGGACGTACCTTCTCCACCGTCTCCCCATGGCGTGCCGCGGCCCACGGCCGCGGCGCCAAAGTTAGGCATCGCCGCCTCGCCTCCACGCTCGGCTCTCCCTCCTCGCTCTCCTCTCCCTCCATCCCCGGTCGTGCGGGTCGTGGATCAAGCCCCGCCACGGATGCCCCCTGCCACAGACTGGCGGACTTTCTTGCATCACACAAAGCCACAACTCCCACATTTGACTGTAGCGTCGGCGGCACTGTTGCGTGGCGTGAGTATTGTGGCGGTGGCGAGGTGTGGCCGGTATCAAATATCCCCTTTGTTATCCTAGACAAGAAGAACACGTGGCTTGATGGCACGATCGGCAAAGTAATTTTCTTTTCGAATTGAGCCGCAAAGTACTTGGGAGCCTGCATCGTGCATCGCATGGAAATGAT
This sequence comes from Cenchrus americanus, assembly GCA_947561735.1. Classification (NCBI taxonomy): domain Eukaryota; kingdom Viridiplantae; phylum Streptophyta; class Magnoliopsida; order Poales; family Poaceae; genus Cenchrus; species Cenchrus americanus. The sequence goes on along the minus strand of OX387239.1, from coordinate 196,697,252 downwards.
TCGATAGTTTGGCGCGGTGCAGGATTGAAGGCGTCGTTGTGGTGCCCCTACTTCTCCAGTGCTTTTCTTTTTTTCCCCTCAAAAAGGTCTTTTTTATAGGGAACTCATAATATATTAAACCAGCAGCAAAGATACAAATAGGTCCTCCGCAAAAGAGCTAATTATAAAGATCTTCATCTTCATTAAAATAAGGTCCTCGGAAGAACACCTAATTACAACAAAGACCAACAACATGAACTGGATTAGGATTCAAAAGCAGCAACACCAGAGTCGAAGTAGATCAGTCCGTCGGTGGTGGGCCGCAGGGGCGTCGGAGACGGTTGCACCCGGATGAAAGGACCGCGCGATGCGTCAGTTGAAGAAGGGTCGGAAGAGCTCGCAGGAGCCGTGCACGCCAATGATCGAAGGATGCGGTTGGAATCATCGCCGGAGGTAGAAGGTGATAGAGTCTATGGATCGTCTAGGAGTACATCAGGTGGGTATAAACTGTGAATGACATACCTTGACCTTCTGTGCTCGGCCCTGGTTATGTCGGTGAGGCTTTGCACTAGGCAGCGATGCGCAGTGTTGGCAGGGACGGCGGCAACAAGGTCCTATGGCGGCGCAGTGGAGCATCCTGTTGATATGGATATATGGGTATAAGTAAGTAATCCATGAGTTGCTTTCCAAGCTGAGAAAGGTTACGTGCACAAGGCCATGAGTCACACCAGAGATGGTTCAACTTTTTGTGCAAGCATGTACCAATCTTCCAGGATTCATGGTGCACAACATACATGGTTGGAAGATCCATCAAGTCAAGATTCCAATCCAGCAAACCGTTCGTCTTTTCAACTTCAGAGGAAGGAGTTATGACCAAATTAGTGGAAGCTGCACAAGCTGTTTTGTGGTTGCGCGAAAACTGCAGGAGACTTTTGGAATTCTCCACCAAGATGACCTTTCACACCCAACTAGGAGGGATGTTTCCATTATATATATACCCCATGTACTCCTAGAATGTTGATTTAAGAATTTTTATCACAGCCACATGGCATCTTCTTCTCCACCATAGAGTGTGAGATTATGGAGGGATCCTCATCCACCCCTTGTGTTGCATCTTCTTTGCGACCTGGTACATTTGATTCCAGGTTGTGTGGGCTGGTTTCTTGAGAGTGTTGTTGGGAAGTCCTCGATTCAGGCTGCCGTATAGAGACGGTGGTTGGTTTCGAGTTTTACTGTCAGGTGCCACTACTTATCTCGGATGCTTACATCTAGTTATCATGGTTGTGTTTTCAGCTAGTTATCCTTGGTGATTTGCTCTCACGTCGTGAAGATCGGGACCGATCCTTATCACCTTCCCACGAAAATCACAAGAAAGGCTCTGAAAATAGCCAAAAAAAGAAAAATAGGAGAGGCATCAAGAATACTTGAAGAATCTTGCCGAACCTTCTATTCTTACCATGAAAGATTCATACAAGGTGTAGCTTGCCTCCTCAACATCCATCACTCTCTCAAGATCTCACCATGAAGCCCTCAAGCTAGTCCTGTAAAAAACCCTAAGGGAAAAATGGAAAAAACTATGAAGCAAATGAACTAGGTGTCGGTGTTTTAGACCGGCAACCTACTAAGGGGAGTACCCGAAGTAGATGAATGTGGCCTCGCCGAGATCGGTAACTCGAAGGAAGAGACACTTGGCACACAATTTAGACAGGTTCGGGCCGCGAGGTGTGACAGAACCACCCAAAATAATTCCGTATTATCGCCTAAGCCGGTCCACGTGGCCATTAAGCAATAAATAAGAATTATTAAGTCGCTTCCGCCGGGTAAAGCCCGGTAAATCACATACGACAGGATCGCTGATATGCGCTAAGCCCACACGAAGGCGGGACCAGAGTACAACATTACATTACATAAAAAGGTTCACAAGTTTAACATTATTACAACCAGGTTTTTGTACATAAAAGTAAACATGAACAGAGTTTAAACAGCAGAAATAAAACTAGCGCACGATACACACGGGAGGCCATCCATGCATATCACTCCTCATCATCGTTTTCCCATTCAAGCTCCCAACCATCTGGGATAGAACCAGGCCAGATGGGATTACCTGAAAACAACAAATTAAGCAAGGCTGAGTACTAATACTCAGCAAGACTTACCCGACAAAGATAAAGCAAGACTAGACATGCAAGGCTTTTTGGCTTGTGGGTTTGTTTTGCCAAAAGCGACTAAGGGTGGATCCTTATTTTCAAGTTTTAGCTCATATTCTAGTATGTTAATCGTCTAGGTGAGCACACATGTACTAAACAAGCATGTTGTGCAAACAATATTAAACAGGTAACAATATTAATCCAAAATATTCCATAATTAAACATGGGGTAGCCAGTGGTCAAGCCGACTCAGATAACGGCGAGTGACCGACGATCGATCGATTTATATCCTTGCAAGGTAAACCCAAGATACACGGAGGAAGTAGACCCCAAGAATTCAAATAAAAGCAAATGCAGGGTCTACCCCGACCAGGCGGTTCCCAACATCCCACGAGTTTGGGATCGTACGCTACAAACTGCGGTACACGGTTATCCGGAGGGTCTAACCCGACCGGTCCCGTACTCACACACTATACCACGGGTAGCTAGCCGGAGACACATCCCAAGCGGGTAGCTCGAAAGATCCCGCCCCGGTTCGTAAGGTACTAGGCTTACCGGTCCCATTCCCGGCAAGTACTTGGTACGTTCAATAGCTTAGGACCAGCACCATGCTACTCGGTCGAGACCGAACCCATTGCTCTTAGCACATGAGCGAGTCAATTTAACCAACTTATGATTCCAACATAAGCATCCTATATCTCGCGAGCAATGAGTCATTACTCGACTTCTACCGTGACCTTAGAGCATGGCACTAGCGTTCCTAACATACTAGTAAAAGAGCATAGGAGTCCTAAGGATCATGCAACTAGTTTTCAAAACAACTCCTGAAACTTAAATGCACAAGTAAAGCAATAAAGCGCTGAAAAGTAAAGGACATGATTTTAATTTAAAACATGAGTTAGATGAAACCGGTGCTTGCCTTCCTCAGACTCAGTTCCTAAACAAGCCTTTGGCTCTTCTAGACTTTGGTCCAGGTCTTGCTGCACGCTAACTTGATTCAACTCCCCGCCGGGCCGCCCCCTCCTCCTCCCGGGTAAGCGTGTAAGTCCCGTCGGGAGATCTACACTTCACATGCACATGCATTAGATTATGGTGAAGGTGGGCGAATTACCACAAAACCAACTCTTGTTGGTCACATACACTCAAATATTAATATTTTCTCATATAAATTATTAGGGTGTTTGATAAATAATAAAACACTATTTTGATGGTGATTGTGTGCACATCTAAGCAATTTAAGTTACTTAACTTCACCAAACAGCAAGGGGTGTGTTTAATTTAATAAAAACAGAAACAAACATGATTTTACAATTTAGCACATTTAATTTCCATTTCTTTCTTTAATTATTTACAACAAACCTTTCTACCATAAATCCAAATTAAATCAAAAACACTTCCAATGAGCCTAATCTTTTGCACACAGAAACATATGCTTAGTTTAAGCTCTCACACCAAAATTTGGCCTAAGATCATTTATAAATTAATTTATACGAAAAAGACAAATCTCAGCCTAGTAAATCAACATTAATTCATATAAAAAGATTTAATAAACTTTTTGATCTTAACTTTCTCCTACAGGTCAAGTATGCCAAAAATGAGTTTCTGACCAAGGCATGGTTGCAAATTCATTTTATTTTTCAGAATTTGAATTTAAGCTCCAACACAAGATTAAATCCAAAACACCTAGTAAACAATTCCCTAAATTCACATCCATCACACCAGGGGTACTAATCATCAAGTCAAAGCCCTAGGGTGCACTTGTGCTCAAAGAAAAGTTCATTAAAGGTGCTATAAAAAGCATCAAACTTATTCTAGCATAAAGCTTAAATAAATCATAACTGAAAATATATACATCAAAATCATGCAAACTTTTGCCACAGATCTAGAAATGATATAAAGAGCAACATATCCAAAATTCAAGTTCATAGCATGTGTATATTTTAAATCACACTAAAAACACTCCAAACTGAGTTTGAATTTTTAATTCAAAAACTGTACAGAAAAACCCTATACATGTTTTCTAGAAAAGATAGATTTCTTCACCACGAACCCAACAAAATTGGTTTTGTATTTTTCTATTTTTTCTACGATTTTTAATGATTTTCCGAAGGTACTGCTGTAACCCTAAAAGTAACCTTTACAACCGGGTCCCTGGAAACTTGCAAAAATCTCCCTGAGATTATTCCCACCTTCGCAATGTAGCCCCTGCCGGCGCTGGGCTCACCGCCGGCGGCCGGAGGAGAGGCGGAGGGGCGCGGGCGTGTACACGGGCGGCACCGAGCGAGCCCGCCCGGTGCCGCCGGTGTGCGCCGCCGGGCCGGGGAGAGGCGCGCGCGCCCCCCCCCCCCGACGGCGCGCGCGGGGGTGGCCGGCCGCCGGCGGCGGCCCGATTGGAGGCGCGGTGAGGTGGGGGGGAGCGGCCTGTGCCGGGCTAAGGGAGGTGCCGGGAGGGTGGAGCGGCCGCGAGACCGGCCGGCGGTCGAAGGACGGCGGCGACGGCAAGCTGTGCAGTGGCGCCCGGTGCTTCGACGGCGGCCGCGGTTCTTTTCTTTTGGCAGGGCGACGGTTTCGTCGACGACGCGAATGAGACGGCTCCCCTGGCCTTAAGGCCGCGCGGTCCAGCCGGACACCGTGCATGGGCGCGCGCGCGCGGCCTGGCGCGCGCGCGCGTGGCCGCCGGCCGGTCCATCCGCCCCGGCCGGGCGCGGCTCACGGGAGGCAACGGGGGCGGAGGGCCCACGCGCGCGTGGTACATCGCGACGGACTCGAGGGTCCGTACGCCGGAGCCCCGCGCGCGCGGCACGTGGCCGACGGGAACGGCGCGGCGCTCCGGAGCGCGAGACGACGTCGGTCCGTCGCGTTTCTATTTCATTTACCCGTTTTCGAAATTGCGAAACTCCAAAAATCGTCAACTAAGTTGAAAATCTCCCAAAAGCAAAGTTGTAGAGGAGCTATAGATCTACAACTTTCCCAAAGGGCGACATATGTTTTGATCAATGGTTTGCCGGGAACGCCGACCGAAGTTGCGGATTTTCCACGGCTCGGTTTCTTGTTCACGGCGCGGTCAAACCGGTTTTTGGCCAATTTGCACTCAAAATTGGAATGTCCGCCAATTACGAAAAATGTGTTCCGGAAATAATGAACAACTTTCGTATTGGCCGATTTTGAACTTCTATAGTGAAATTTGGAGAACGCGCAAGAAAACCATTTCAGCCTTTAAAGTAGATCTAGGGTTTGACCGTAATTAGGGATTTTGACCGAGGTCTTTTGTGCAAAAGTGTGCCCAATCATGTGAAACATGCTTAGAAGTTAATTAACCTTGATTAATTCATATAATTAATGTCATTAGCGCAATCAAACATCCGGGATGTTACAGCCTACCCCCCTTAAAGAAATCTCGTCCCGAGATTTAGGATTTAAAAGATGGAAGTAGGTGGAAAGAACTTACTTTGCCTTGAGTCAAGAAAACCCGGATAATTCTCATTGAGATAATGTTCAGTTTCCCATGTAGCTTCTTCTACGGTATGATGACTCCATTGGATTTTATACATCTTTACAGATTGCCTTCGAGTTTTTCTTTCTTTTACATCAAGAATTCTCAAAGGATGTTCCACAACAGAGAGATCCGGTTCAATCCAAGCATTAGCTTCTTCAATAACTTCTCTAGCCGGTTCATGTGCACATTTCCTCAATTGTGATACATGAAACACATTGTGTACGGCAGAGAATCGTTCGGGTAGCCGAATACGGTATGCCACTGGCCCACAGACTTGAATGATCTCATAAGGGCCAATGTAGCGAGGAGCTAGCTTCCCTTTCACACTAAATCTTTGGACACCCTTGGTTGGCGAAACTTTTAAGTACACAAAGTCACCAACTTTGTATTCTCTAGGTGCCTTTCCCTTGTCATAATGACTCTTTTGTCTTTCTTGAGCAATTCTCAAATTTTCCTTGATTACTCTCACTTTTTCTTCGGCATCCTCAACTAGGGCTGGACCAAAGAATTTCCTCTCCCCGGTTTGTGACCAGTTCAAGGGAGTACGACATCTCCGTCCATAAAGAGCCTCAAAAGGTGCCATTTTCAAGCTGGCTTGATAACTGTTATTGTAAGAAAATTCAGCCAGGGCGAGACACTTGTCCCAACTCTTATCAAAATGAATCACGCATGCTCGCAACATGTCCTCTAGAATCTAGTTTACCCTTTCGGTTTGACCATCGGTCCGAGGACGATAAGCCGAAGCTGCGTATGATTTTTGTGCCAAGTGACTTATGTAATTGTTCCCAAAATCGTGCCACAAAGAGAGATCCCCTATCGGAAATGATGGTTTTAGGAACACCATGCAAGCGAACAATGTGCTCAATATAAAGACTTGCATAATCTTTGGCATCATATGTAGTGCGGACTGGAATAAAGTGAGCTGTTTTTTGTCAATCTGTCAACGATAACCCAGATGGAATCATGTTTCCTAGATGTGAGTGGCAATCCAGACACAAAGTCCATACTTATGTCATCCCACTTCCATGAAGGTATGGGTAGGGGTTGAAGAGTACCAGAAGGTTTCAAATGACTTGCTTTAATTCTTTGACGAGTATCACATTCCGACACATATTTGGCAATGTCCACCTTCATATTGGACCACCAAAAATTCTCCTTTAAATCTTGATACATTTTACTACTCCCGGATGGATAGAGAATTTAGAGAGATGACCCTCATCAAAGATTTCCTTTTTCAACTCCCAATTATCCGGAACAACAAGGCGTTGCCCAAACCGGATTATATCTTTCTCATCCTTCGGAAGCAATTATGTTTAGGATCCTTTTCTAGCAATTTTTGTTTAATTAAGAGAATGCCATCATCTTGAAGTTGAGCCTTAACAATTCTATCAAACGAGGTCGGACTCCGCGGAAAGATCATTTAGGCTTCCTTGTTCAACAATTTCCGGGTTTAGCCTTCTCAAATCCTCACATAGAGTGTCACCGTAAGGTTCCATTGATAGGCAATTGCGGTGAGCCTTGCGGCTTAGAGCATCCGCAACTACATTCGCCTTTCCGGGATGGTAATGAACCTCTAGATCATAATCTTTGATTAACTCTAACCATCTTCTTTGCCTCATATTTAAATCGACCGAGTGAAAATGTATTTGAGGCTTTTGTGGTCGATAAAGATATTGCAGCGGGTTCCCATAAGGTAATGCCTCCATATTTTCAATGCATGAACAACCGCTGCTAGCTCTAAGTCATGTGTGGCATAATTCTTTTCATGAGGGCGAAGCGCTCGTGAGGCATAGGCAATAACCCGATTTTCTTGCATAAGAACACGGCCAAGACCCGTGCTCGAAGCATCACAATAAACTTCATACGGCTTTGAATTGTCCTTTCGCGCTAGCACTAGGGCTGAAGTTAAATGTTCTCTTAATTTTTGGAAAGCTTTATCACAAGCCTCACTCCACACAAATTTCACACCTTTCTTTAGCAACTCGGTCATAGGCTTAGCAATTCTAAAGAAATCCGGAATAAAACGGCGATAATAACCGACCAAGCCTAGAAAGTCTGCGGATTTGATGAGCTGATTTAGGAGGTTGTCAATCCATAACCTCTTGCACTTTGCTTGGATCGACGGATATGCCTTCGCTGGAAATAGTGTGCCCCAGAAACTTAATACTATCCAGCCAAAACTCACACTTGGAGAATTTAGCATAGAGTTTATGTTCTCGCAAGCGTTGTAGGACAATGCGAAGATGTTCCACATGTTCTTCCTTATTCTTGGAATAAATAAGGATGTCGTCAATGAAAACAACGACGAATTTATCCAACTCCGTCATAAACACGGAATTCATAAGATACATGAAGTAGGCCGGTGCATTTGTAAGACCGAAAGACATAACCAAGAATTCATATAGGCCATAGCGAGTAGAGAAAGCTGTCTTGGGAATATCACTAGGCCGGATTTTAATTTGGTGATAACCAGACCGAAGGTCGATCTTTGAGAAGACCTTAGCTCCAGCCAACTGGTCAAATAGCACGTCAATGCGGGGCAACGGATATTTGTTTTTGATAGTCACCGCATTGAGAGGTCGGTAGTCCACACACAACCTCAGGCTACCATCTTTCTTTTTCACAAAGAGGGCGGGGACGCCCCCAAGGAGAAGAGCTGGGGCGGATGTAGCCCTTATCAAGCAACTCTTGAAGTTGTTTCTTTAATTCGACAAGTTCTTTGGGTGGCATTCTATAAGATCGCTTAGAAATAGGAGCTGTGCCGGAGTTGCGGCTCAATGACAAACTCAACATCTCCGTCCGGTGGCAAGCCGGGCAATTCATCGAGAAAGACATCCATGTACTCACATACTACTAGAATATCCTCAAGTTGAGTAGTTATGGCTGCATACACACATGAGCCTTTATGGCTTTGTTGGGGGAAGGTAAAGAATTGAATTCCCGACCAAAGGTGAGTTGATTTCTAGCATTCTTTCGAAATATCCGGGACAACTTTGTGCCGAGTCATCCAATTCATGCCTAAGATAACATCTACCCCTTCTAGGTACATTGTGACCGGATTAGTTGGAAAAGTTTTGCTACCTATCTCAAGTGCTACGCTTAAGGCTACTTGATTTGAAGCAACCTTTCCACCCGGTGTGGCAATCATATAGGCTCGCTTAGTATGACACCACTTCAAGTCCAAATTTCTCATGGTTTTCACATTAATAAAGCTATGAGTAGCACCGGAATCAAATAATATAATAATAGGACGACCACGGATAGAAAATGTACCCGTCAAGACCGGTGCTCCCTCCGGTAGATCAACCACTTGTGGTGAAGTTTAAACGGCCTTGCTTCACTTGCACGGTTTGTTTCTTTCCCACGATTTCCGGCCTTAGAGCCTTGCCCCGACTTTGCCGATGTTGCTTGTCGAGGGCGTGTGCACTTGTTAGCATAGTGCCCCGACCGTCCGAGTTATAGCAACGGCGATCATCATTCTTTGCGGGCGGTGGGGGTGCACTAGGCCTAGGAGTGGTCTACCGAGCGCCGCGATAGCCAAAGCTTCCGGACGGCTTGGGCGAGATTGCCTCATCACCCGGCGTCCACCGAAGATGGGCGGGGGGCACCCCCGCATATTCTTCTTCACAAATTTAAATTTCTTGCCTTGGCCACCTTTGCCCGAAGCTTGATTGAACTTCCTCTTTCTATCCCGTTGAGCCCTCTTCATGGCGTCCTCCTGAGAGATGGCCAAGTTCACTAGCTCAGGATAGCTATCAGTTTTGATTAAGTTCAACCTCTCATAGAGCTCCCCATCAAGCCCTTCACGGAATCGCTCCATCTTTTTCTTATCAGTATCAACATGATAGTCCCCATACTGACAGAGACTATTAAACTTCTGAGCATACTGATAGACTGAGTCAGAGCCTTGTTTGAGATTCATTAGCTCTCTCATCTTCCTATCAACAAGACCCTTGGGAATATGATGCTCTTTAAATGCTTTCTTGAATTCGCCCAAGTAATCTAGTGACCCCGTGGCTGCATGGACTTGAAATGCACCCACCATATTAATGCTTCACCACTCGATTCTTTGAGCGGCGAAGCCTGCCTTATGTTCTTCGAGCAAGGCGGTGTGAAGATGGAAAACATGGCCTCTAGGGCCCCGATGAAAGCATCGGACTCTAGGGGCTCCTGCGCCTTGGTGAAGAGGGGTGGCCTCATTGCCCTGAATTTTTCATAGGACATGACCGCATTAGGCCCCTCCCGAACATGGCCTTGATTGTGCACAGGTTGCTGCAATCTTTCAGCATTCTCGCTGCGAGTTTGAAGTATTTGGCGCAACACTTCGGTCTCGCGCAGGCAATGAACGCTTCGCGGGTGTCATAGGTGGAGGTGGAGGAAGAGGAGCATCCCCACCGCCCCCCGCACCCCGAGAGTCATTCCGTGTGTTATCGGACATCTGAAAAGTTGAACTTTCATTAGATACATATTCAAAGCTTGCTTAAAAGAATACAAGAAGAATATGCATACGAAAATTCAGACTTATAGAAAATTTCAGAATTCAGACAGCATCACAGTTCTGAGTAAATAATTCATAACTCTCTGTACAGAAGTCCAAAATTCATAAAATTTGGTCAGCATGTGTAGAATTTTATAAGCTTCAAATTTGGTATTCAACTCCAGATCAGATTCATCTTTTAAAGGGGTCGAAAAATTAAGTTTAAAGGTTCTGTCTAGCAGTTTGGACAGCAGGCAGTAGCTTACTAAAAATTCGATATTTCTTAAACTACACATGCAAAAATGCTGAATTTTGGTGAGCATGACCATTATAAAATTTCAAACAACTTTGGTAGTCATTGCAAAATCCAGAAATGACCATAACTTTCTCCATTTCATTTCTTAGGCAGATTGCTGCCGGGAAGGTGTTTTTCCACCATAATTACAGATTACAAAATTTGGTGGATCACCATTACATAGGGGGTCACTATGTAGCTTCTAGATACACAAAAGAATACTCTAAGTCAGCCTAACACCAAAATCCAACCAAAAGGGCTAACAAGAGTACATGTCAAGTTTTCCTACTACAACAACTAGGATCTAGGTCCTATGTACAAACTATGGAGAGTTTCCCCGCGACATGTAGGAATAGAGCACCAAGCTCCTCTAATCGAGTCCGGGAACGTCCTGAACCTCCTCTGGGTCCAGTTTGGATCTCCATCTGCTCATCATCAACAATAGCCGGTGGGTGGTGCACTTCGCTGGAGCATAACCACAACACCCTCCAAGGCCCGTACATCGAGCTCGAGGTCCCCAACCTGCTCCCGCAAATCCCGGATGTGCTCAAGGTGCACAAGCCTCTCGGCATCCCTATCAACCAGCCGAGCTGCGAGCTCGCCGCCCGCCCCCGTAAGTCCGAGAATCTGCCGCAAGTGGTCACCTCTGCGAAACGAAGCGGGTGTGCCTGCTGTTGACGGTGAAAATCCGTCAACCTAGCCATGAGTTTACCTTCGGTGTTGGCATAACTTTTGTATCTTATTCATTGGTACTAACCCCCGTGGTATAACAAGTTCACGTGTGCATGTCGGTTTTGGAGTTTAATGTTTACGCAGGGATTTAGTGTTGAATGCAAGACTTTCGGGATAAGTTCATCAAGCACCTCATGACAAGACCTTGAAGTCCTGAACAAGTCATGCAATGAAGCAAAATTAACTCCAAGAAGCCGGGGACTTGATCCGAGAAGACGACAGACTCCAGGGACCTGACCAGAAAAGTGCTGAATCTTGCAAGACAAGGAGTTGAGTCCAATTCGGAGAGAAACCGACGACATGGACCTACATGCGAAGGGGGAAGCATCCGGGGAAGCAAGGGAACCGACCTCGGGCAAAGGAGCCCGCGGGGCCGGGCCTAAATGGGCCCGGGCCGGCCGGCCCGGTCCGGTCGGCCCGAGCCCATTTAGGGCCCAAATTCGTCGTCCTTTGACCTAATTGCTTCTCGGGCTATTTATAGTCCCCCGACCGAGAGCCATGCGAAAGGAAGTCGTATTCCGCCGCCGAGGAGCGAGAGAAGCTTGAGGGACACCAACTTGAAGATGAGGGTCGTGCTAGTTGTCTAGGGTTTCCCCGGCCGACGTGGGAACCTTGCATGGAAGACCACGTCGGAGCTCGGAGCGAGGATCAAGATCGAGGGAGGGCCCCGGTGGTGATCTTGTTCATGTAATCATTCATGGTGAAGTTTGTAAGTGAATCCGATTTCTAGCGATTAAGTGCCTTCTCGATGATTTTGATTTCTTCTTGGTTTTGCTTCTTCTACGATCTATACTTAAGATAGATTACATAGGGTGCTCTTGTAGCCGCGGTGGCTAGAGGTGCATACCGGACCGGCCAAGTGATTTCAACTTGTTCTATCGAACTCGCCCTAAGCTCCCCGCATGAATAGGGATACGTTGTGACGAACGGGGGTCTCGAAAGGCGGATGTTTTCGGAGTCGGATGGGAAGGCCACGATTTAAAGATGCTTTTAATGAGATTCTCTTTGCTATCTTCATCTATCTTGTTTGGAGCTACAACATAAGCATGATCTAGATTCTCTAGATTGGTTATCTCTTGCTTTCTCTTGCTACCTCTTTAGTAGATTAGATTAGATTCGTTTTCTTTATGAGTTAGTAGATTAGATGCAACTAGTCTTCATTAGATAGCTTTACCTTGCTTTACTAGATTGAATCCTTGCGTTGCACATTGTTCCACGGATTCGATACCTTGGGTTCACCACTCGAGGGAAGAAGGGTCCCTTGACTACGACGGGAGACTTGTCCGCTTGCAAGTCACAAACGAACTTTGATACAACTATTAACCGTCAACACCTGCTCCCGGAGCTGCCGTATCCGATCCCGAAGGTCGGCAATAACCTGTACGGCCGAGTGTACTTAACATCTTGCTCGGTGAAAAGGCCGACAACCCGGGAGATGTACCAAGTAGCTCCGGTGAGATGACTAGCCAAGTCATCTACGATAACCCGACGAAGGTCCTGTAGAGCGTACAAGGCCCTCAAGCACGTGCCCAAAGTCTGTACAGTGTCGTAGGGTGGCACAGTCTCGAGAAGTGTGGCTATATTAGCCATCCTGGCTAGCCATATCGGATCGTTGGGGTCCAAAGCTAGAGCCAACCCCAACAGTGTCTGAAGCATCTCCTGCGGCCTGTGGGTGGAAAGAGCGTGGAGCACCATCAATGCGCCGACTCCCCTGCCTCGACGAGCCGCGGAAACGAGAGGAGCTCCATGCTCAAGTCCGCCCCACTCGGGGTGGCCGGGTGGGGGAGCACAATCACTCGAACTCGCGGCTCGGTACGCCCCACTCCTCGTACTCCACCCCCTCGTAGAAGGGAGGGGTGGTGTAGCCGACAACACACAAGGCTCTCCACGCAATGCGTGTGAAGCCCTCCCACCGCAAGCCGGTGGTGGCAAACGTGCCATCAGCGCCCACCGCAACAAACCCGGGGGCAGCCATCCGTAAAATAATTACAAGCACATGTTGGAACCCAAAAATATGAGTTTAACATGCAATATGGCAAAACTGGCAGTTCTGAACAAAAATTCATAACTAAAAAACCAGTACCCCAAAAATTCCAAATTTTTGTGATCAACTCGACAATGTTATAACTCACATTTTTGGTATTCAAAGGTCGAACTAATTCAGATTGGAAAAGGATGCAAAAGGTCCATTTTCAGAGTGCTGATGCCCAGAAATTCAGCAGGGCAGAGCTTCACTAAAAAGACCATAACTCAACACATGAGTACCCAATTACCATGAAATTTTCGCAGCACGATCTATGTTAGATAATGAACATTTTTGCTGTAGATTCTCGGGTCAAATTCTGTTTGGAACTATAAGTAAAGATTCGAATTTTCTGCCTAACTCAGAATTTTGACAGCAATTCAGCAAGACGTAGGCTAGCTATTTAGATCCTAACTTCAGTTTTAAACCTCCTAAAATCATGAGAAATTCACGGAGCAAACTTAACTAGGTGATGAACAATTTCCCTAAAGAACACCTAGCCAGAAATTTTCTAGATAATCCTTAGGAAGATTTGGACAGCAGCTAGTTAAACGTTTGCTTACTCACACATCAAAGCATCAAACTAGCATGATTGGTCCTTAAGAAACACAATTTAACTAAAGACCAAATGACACATGATTTAAGTTCATTTTGGTTTAATAGCTTTTATATGATGCAGAAAACGTCCTAAACTTCCTCACAAAGCTTTTAAGCTTAAAAACGAAGTTAGTGCCGGTGGCAGGGCATATATAAACGTCTCTCCCTATAATAACTAGTCGGAAGCTATTCGTTTCTTAATAACCGTACCTAACAACCGTGGTTAGTGTACCTGCGAGAAAATCGCGGATATTCAAGACCTTTTGTGCCAAGCACTCACAAAAGCGTCCACATTCATTACCGTTCGCTTATAGAAACGGTATCCATGCGTAAAGCCGCTGCATGGACAACGTCCTATTTAAGACTCGACGTGACGTGAGTGCCCATTGGAATAGGCCTAACTCATCCCTCACGGACTTTCCCGTGGTACCATCACGTATGGAAAAACGTGACGAGACTCGTACGCGACGTGACACCCATTGGAATAGGTCTCACTAGTCCCTCACGGGACTTCCCCGTGGTACCACCACGTATGGCAAAACGTGATGAGACGCGAGACGCGACGTGGCACCCATTGGAATAGGTCCCACTAGTCCCTCACAGGGACTTCCCGTGGTACCACCACGTATGGCAAAACGTGATGAACTAGTATGGTTGTGCATGAAAGTAAGTTTTGACAGGAATAAATGTGCTGGAAGTCAGACTAAATACACCATAATATATTAGCCACCTGAAAGAACCCGAAAATTCCCTCTAGGACCTCTCGGACTAGATTAAACCTTGACGTCCTACTCTTTTAGCAAGGTTATTAATCTTGGCAACTTTTATTCCAAAAACAAGTTTGTTAAGGTATTTTAATTACTCTGGTGCATATCATCGCTCTGGTACCAGTTGTGACAGAACCGCCCAAAATAATTCCGTATTATCGCCTAAGCCGGTCCACGTGGCCATTAAGCAATAATAAAGAATTATTAAGTCGCTTCCGCCGGGTAAAACCCGGTAAATCGGATACAACGAGATCGCTGATATGCGCTAAGCCCACACGAAGGCGGGACCAGAGTACAACAGTACATTACATAAAAAGGTTCACAAGTTTAACATTATTACAACCAGGTTTTTGTACATAAATGTAAACATGAACAGAGTTTAAACAGCGGAAATAAAACTAGCGCACGATACACACGGGAGGCCATCCATGCATATCACTCCTCATCATCGTTTTCCCATTCAAGCTCCCAACCATCTGGGATAGAACCAGGCCAGATGGGATTACCTGAAAACAACAAATTAAGCAAGGCTGAGTACTAATACTCAGCAAGACTTACCCGACAAAGATAAAGCAAGACTAGACATGCAAGGCTTTTTGGCTTGTGGGTTTGTTTTGCCAAAAGCGACTAAGGGTGGATCCTTATTTTCAAGTTTTAGCTCATATTCTAGTATGTTAATCAGTCTAGGTGAGCACCTGTACTAAACAAGCATGTTGTGCAAACAATATTAAACAGGTAACAATATTAATCCAAAATATTCCATAATTAAACATGGGGTAGCCAGTGGTCAAGCCGACTCAGATAACGGCGAGTGACCGACGATCGATCGATTTATATCCTTGCAAGGTAAACCCAAGATACACGGAGGAAGTAGACCCCAAGAATTCAAATAAAAGCAAATGCAGGGTCTACCCCGACCAAGGCGGTTCCCAACATCCCACAGTTTGGGATCGGACGCTACAAACTGCGGTACACGGTTATCCCGAGGGTCTAACCCGACCATCCGGACTCACACACTATACCACGGGTAGCTAGCCGGAGACACATCCCAAGCGGGTAGCTAGAAAGATCCCGCCCCGGTTCGGAGAAGGTACTAGGCTTACCGGTCCCATTCCCCGCAAGTACTTGGTACGTTCAATAGCTTAGGACCAGCACCATGCTACTCGGTCGAGACCGAACCCATTGCTCTTACCACATGAGCGAGTCAATTTAACCAACTTATGATTCCAACATAAGCATCCTATATCTCGCGAGCAATGAGTCATTACTCGACTTCTACCGTGACCTTAGAGCATGGCACTAGCGTTCCTAACATACTAGTAAAAGAGCATAGGAGTCCTAAGGATCATGCAACTAGTTTTCAAAACAACTCCCGAAACTTAAATGCACAAGTAAAGCAATAAAGGCGAAAAGTAAAGGACATGATTTTAATTTAAAACATGGGTTAGATGAAACCGGTGCTTGCCTTCCTCAGACTCAGTTCCTAAACAAGCCTTTGGCTCTTCTAGACTTTGGTCCAGGTCTTGCTGCACGCTAACTTGATTCAACTCCCCGCTGGCTGCTCCCTCCTCCTCCTGGGTAAGCGTGTAAGTCCCGTCGGGAAGATCTACACGTTCACATGCACATGCATTAGATTATGGTGAAGGTGGGAGAATTACCACAAAACCAACTCGGTTGGTCACATACACCCAAATATTAATATTTTCTCATATAAATTATTAGGGTGTGTGATAAATAACAAAACACTATTTTGAGATTATTCCCACCTTCGCAATGTAACCCCCGCCGGGCGCCGGGCTCACCGCCCGCGGCCGGAGGGAGAGGCGGAGGGGCGCGGGCGTGTACACGGGCGGCACCGGCGAGGCCCGCCCGGTGCCGCCGGTGTGCGCCGCCCGGCCGGGAGACGCGCGCCGCGCCCCCCCCCCCCCCCCGGCGCGCGGGGTGGCGGCCGCCGGCGGCGGCCCAATTGGAGGCGCGGTGAGGTGGGGGAGCGAGGCCGCCGCGGGCTAAGGGAGGTGTTGGGAAGGTGGAGCGCCGCGAGACCGGCCGGCGGTCGAAGGACGGCGGCGACGACAAGCTGTGCGGTGGCGCCGGAGCTTCGACGGCGGCCGCGGTTCTTTTCTTTTGGCGGGGGTGACGGTTTCGTCGACGACGCGAATGAGACCGGCTCCCCCCGGCCTTAAGGCCGCGCGGTCTAGCCGCACACCGTGCATGGGCGCGCGCGCGCGCGCGCGCGCGCGGCGCGCGCGCGCGTGGCCGCCGGCCGGGCCCATCCGCTGGGCCGGGCGCGGCTCACGGGGAGGCAACGGGGCGGAGGGCCCACGGCGCGTGGTACATCGCGACGGACTCGAGGGTCCGTACGCCGGAGCCCGCGCGCGCGCGGCACGTGGCCGACGGGACCGGCGCGGCGCTGCGGAGCGCGAGACGACGTCGTCGCTGCGTTTCTATTTCATTTACCCGTTTTCGAAATTGCGAAACTCCAAAAATCGTCAACTAAGTTGAAAATCTCCCAAAAGCAAAGTTGTAGAGGAGCTATAGATCTACAACTTTCCCAAAGGGCGACATATGTTTTGATCAATGGTTTGCCGGGAACGCCGACCGAAGTTGCGGATTTTCCACGGCTCGGTTTCTTGTTCACGGCGCGATCAAACCGGTTTTTGGCCAATTTGCACTCAAAATTGGAATGTCCGCCAATTACGAAAAATGTGTTCCGGAAATAACGAACAACTTTCGTATTGGCCGATTTTGAACTTCTATAGTGAAATTTGGAGAACGCGCAAGAAAACCATTTCAACCTTTAAAGTAGATCTAGGGTTTGACCGTAATTAGGGATTTTGACCGAGGTCTTTTGTGCAAAAGTGTGCCCAATCATGTGAATCATGCTTAGAAGTTAATTAACCTTGTTAATTCATATAATTAATGTCATTAGCGCAATCAAACATCCGGGATGTTACACGAGGTGCGTAATACCCTACGTCCTGTATGCTGCGTAGCTCTGGATTGATTGGGTACAATTACAAGATGGTGCAATTGTACGCCGTGAGATGAGATGATGAGAGAGGGGTCCCTGCCTCGCCTTATATAGTCCGGGAGGCAGGGTTACAAGTCGGAATAGGGAGAGAGTACTAGTCGAGTACGTCTAGGAGTCTTCCATACAGTGCGGGACATGTACAGCTTCCTAACCGAGTACTTCTCCTCTGTAGTCCTTGTGCTTCACGCCATCAGGTACCGTGCAGCGCAAGTCGGGTAGTCCCAGGGGCCCACCGAGTAGTCGGTCCTGGTACCCACCGAGGTAGTGGGCCCAGGGAGGTCCATACGACAAGCCCCCGAGTACTTTGTAGTCGAGAAGGATAGCTTCAAGTAGTCTTGACGACCTTAACGAGCGAGTTCTCGAGCGTCCCCGAGTACTACAAGTCAAAAGTCCTCAAGAGTAGTCGAAGCATCCCGAGGGCCGGAATGTACTCCAGGCGATGTTTGAGCAATCTTGAAGTCTTCTCGAGTAGTCCCAAGCATCCTCGAGTGTCGCCCTTGAAGGTCTTCAACAATGCCCGCATTGTCTTGAAGCCGAAGTCGATATGGAAGTGCGATTGCAAAATCGCACTTGCATATGGAGTAGCCCCCGAACCTTAGGTTGAGTTGTAGACTCTGGCTGAGGGTCCATCTGAAGTTTTGGCAAGAATATCCCGAAAAATCTGGAGAAAAAACCGAAGGACACGTGGCCGGAGCCCCGAGCCTTGAGTCGAGTACTTCCTCTCGAATTGAAGGGTCATCTTGTAGAATGTGTCCGAGATGCTCTTGAATATTGCCGCTTTCCGGGAAGTCGAGTAGAAGTAGCCGAGCCCCCGAGGTGAAGCGCGTCGACTAGTAGAAGTTGAAGAGTCACGCGCGACCGCCGAGTCACTGAGCGCGGAGACTTATCCATCCGATCGTTGGAGGAGCCACTGTTGGCTTATAAATAGAAGCCGAAACCCTTAGGGGTTTTCACCCCACGCAGTTGTAGCCATTCCGAACAGGTCTTGGCCAGAGATCACCATCAGCGCACGCCACCGCCACTTTAGATTTGAGTGCGCCGCCGCCGAGAGCCACCGGAGTAGCCCCCGAGCGAATGCGCGTGAAGACGCCATGCACTTGGAGGATGAAGCCGCCGCCGTCGAAGACCGCCAAAGCCGCCGGTGGGAAGAAGAGGGGCCGTGAGGAGGCCACCGGATCCATTGCGGGTGGACATCACCGCCGGTGTCCCCGCCGCGCCGCATCCAAACCGCGAGTGGAAGAAGTCAAAGGCCAAGACCGAAGACCCGCTAGCCCTTCTCAACGGTGGTTTCTGCGCGAGAAGGAAGTGGACATGTGGAGGGCCGCCGCCGGGGATCTGTACCCGATGGAGAAGAATGAAGATGAGATCCCAATGTTCTCGCGATTTGCGGAGCGCAGGCTTTCTCTCCCAGCGAGCAACTTCTTCAAGGGGCTCATGGGGTACTACGGCATCGAGTACCTCAACCTCAACCCCAACGGTATATTCCACACTGCTGTCTTCGTACATTTCTGCGAAGCTTTTCTGGGGATCAAGCCCCATTGGATCTTGTTCCGGAAGTTCTTCGGGTGAAGCCGCAACCCGGCGCCGGCAACCCTAGGGTAGTCGGAGGGAGCGGGGATCCGGATGTGGGAGGACGCCGCCGAGTAGTACCTCTCGTACAAACTCATAGACTCCAACCAATTCGGAAGGCCAAGTGGTTCTACGTCACGAACCACCATCCGGGGTTGCCGAAGCCGAGCAGAAGCGCCCCAAGCACCGCCCGTGGTGAAACACAGAGCC
Source organism: Cenchrus americanus (assembly GCA_947561735.1). NCBI lineage: Eukaryota > Viridiplantae > Streptophyta > Magnoliopsida > Poales > Poaceae > Cenchrus > Cenchrus americanus. Next base: position 196,677,929 of record OX387239.1, on the reverse strand, counting down.
GACGATGCGAGAAGGGATCCGGCTCCCCCGAGTTGTTGGCGCGGATCAAGGCGCCGAGGGAAGCGGGGCCGAGGGCCGAGCACGTGGCCTTCGGCTTCATGAAGTGCGGGGTGCGGCCGCCGATGGCTCGCGACACCCCGGGGTTCGAGTACACCGACGACGATGACACGTCGCGGATGCCCGGAGACAAAGTCGATGACGACGACATTGTCGACGGTGCTAGCACGGATCTTCAAGGACATGCCGCCGTACATGGCGTGCCCCGTACCGGAGTACTCCGCCGCGCGCCAGCCGAAGGAGGTAAGTAGCCGCACCCCGTGTCGAGTACCCATCCCATGTGAGTAGTCGCACTGATGAGTTGTTTCCTGCAGGACGACTTGAAGAAGTTTGTCTCCGAGCCGCCGCCACCCCCTCAGGAAGTCGAGATCCCAGAGGAGGGAAAGACCAAAGCCAAGGAGCGGCGGGAGGTCGGCGAAGGAGACGACACCGTAGTCGTGGAGGACACGTCCGACGAGGACGACGACGAGGAGACGCCTGCGGGACCGCTTCCGACCGCGGTCGAGGTTGAGCCGTCCCGGCCTACCTCATGTCCCTCTTATCCGGGATCGGCCCGGCTAGCACGGGAGGCTAGTCTGGCCGCGCCGCCGCGGAAGCCGCGCAAGCGCGTGACGAAGAAATTGAAGGTCACTGAGACCACGTCCCAGAGGTAAGCCGTCTTGAGTAGTGTAGTCGAGTACTAGTGTCTCGAGTGCACTCGTTGATAAAGACATTTCCTTGCTTGCAGAAGTTGCCGCCTACGGAGCCCGTTGATCAGGGCGATGAAGGCGAGTGGGACACGGTGGGGGTAGCCGCTGGGAGTCGCAGCCCATCCCCCCTCGTCGAAGAACTCCCGGCGCGGATGGAGCGCCGGCCTCTCGCCGCGCAAGAGAGCACGGAACCCGCCGCCGCTACGAAAGAGGTGGTGGCCGCGAGAGGCGCGAGGAGGAGGCACCCGCCGAGGGTGGACTGGTGGATATCGCCAGCATCCTCGGTGCCCCGACCGTGACGGTGGTCGGTCAAGCTTGTAAGTGTTGAGTCTTCCCGAGTAGTACTTGATGTGGTAGTCGTACTTGACTGACAAACGGCTTGTGTACTGCGTAGAAAGTCGACGGATCGTCCCGGGAGGGGGGATGAACCCTCCGCAAGGGGTGGCGGAAGAAGAAGCCGCGCCGCCGGCTGAGGAGTCCGCTCCCGCCCCTCAGGCGGAGCCCGAAGCGCCAGCCGCTGAGGCTACGTTGCCCGAAGCCAGCGTAGTAGAAGGTGAGTACACTGTTGAGGTTGTATTATCCCCGAAGAGTAGTCGTAGTTATCAGATATGACTGATGCACTTGTCTTCTCGTTGACAGGCGCTGAAGCCGAGGGGAGCGATATCTCAGCGGAGGTGCCCATGGAGAACTTGACACCAGAGACTCGGGAGGCTGCCGAAGGAGCCCCCGAGCCGATGGAGGTGGCCGCCGGAGACGCCGCTGCGACGACTGGAGGAGAGGAGGCTACCATGCTGCCAGAACCCGCTCTGGAGGTGGTCGTTCGCTCCCCAGAGATCCAAGACGCGGAGCCCATCCGCTCTGCACCGATGACCGAAGCCGCCACGAGTAGTCGCGGCGAGATCGAATTGTTGGCGGACGACTTAGTCGATCCGGCCACGGTGGCTCGGCATATGGAGGCGGTCCGCCAAGCCAAGTAGTGGATGAAGGTGAGTAGTCGTAACTCTTGAGTAGTCAATCCTCTAGCGTTGAGTACCCATCTGAGGTATGTTTTCTGTGCAGGACGTCGTAGAGAGATCCCGCGAGAAGTCCAGCATGCTTCAAGGCTTCGGCGATGCAGTGCTTCGAGCCGAGGCGCTGGAGGACCAACTCATGAAGTCCCGGAAGCACGCTGCCGCCATGCAGTCCAAGCTGGACGCTGCCTTCACCAAGTACCACAATGATATCCAGGAGATGCAGGCGAAGGGTGACGACTTGGTGCGGAGGAACAAGTTGCTTCGCAACGAGAACAAAGGTACACCACTTGACTTGATGAGTACTTGTTGGAGGTCGAGAGGTAGTCTAACCCGCTGTGCCTTGTTTCTTACAGAGCTTGAGACTCGGGTAGAACAGTTGAAGACTTCAGAGACGGATCTGAAGAATCTCTTCTACCGGGAGCAGGAGGCCCGCCAGGTACTCGAGTTAGATTATAAGGAGCTTGCCCACGAGTGCGACAAGCACATGGAGCTTCGTATTGCATCGATCGTGACCTCGTCAACTGCTACAAATCGTTGCAGAAGCTGAACGAGGATTGTGAGAAGCTGCGGGCCCGACTCGAAGGAGCTTGAAGAAGCCGCGCTCCCCATCGCGAGGCTGCTGGTGCCTCACCCTGGCGGTCCCAAGATAGCGCCACTGGTGGATCGACTGAAGGAAGCCCCCAGCCGGCTGGCGGCCTATGTGAAGCATCTGGCGAAGTCGATCCCGAACCAGGTGCTAGCCTTCATGAAGTCGTACTTCCCGAAGGCTCCCGTGGATGTAGTCGCCGGTGGACTAGCCGCCAATTGTACCGATGAGCAATATGCGGAGCCGCCTGGGAGCGAGATGGCGCCTATTGCAGATCAAGTCGCCGAAAAGCTTAATCTCCAGTAGTCCTGTAATAGTTAGCTCGTAGCAATAGATGTACAAAAACAATTGTAATGAAATTGTTTAAGTATTAATGAAGGAAAGTTCCATCAATGAGTACTCGTAGTCGCGATCTCAGAGTGCGGAGTCCCATCGTGGAGTTGTCGCGAGTAGTCGTACTCGGCAGTAGTCCCGTTGAGGGAGGTAGACAGTAAAGAAGTTGATGAACAATCGAACTTTATTACTGAAGAAATACACCTGGATGGATAGGACCGTAGTTATAGAGTAGTCGCCGAGACCGTGAGGCCGCCTACGGCTAAGTGGTGCTAGGGCGAGTAGCCGCTTACGAGGAGATCCGTAGGTAGCCGTGTAGGCTGGATCTAGAAGTACATGGTCTCTCGATGAGACCGCTGCTAGAGTCCTTTGTCGCTCGTCGCAGTCCGGGATCCGTAGGTAGCCGCATGGGCTGGATTCTGGAGAAGAGTAGTCCGAAGACCGGTGCTCGGACCGGAGGCCGCTTACAGACAAAGAAGTAGTCCGGAGACTGGAGCCAGGACCCGGAGGCCGCTTACGGCGGAGGGGTCTTGATGTAGTCGTGTAGACTTGAGCCCCGGAGTAGTCGCATAGACTAAGCGTAGAACCGACAGAGTTGGTCGACGTTCCATGAGTTGTTGACATCTTCGCCTTCAAGTGTCCGGGAGGCGGTAGGAGCCCGGCCCGATCACCTTTGCGACCGTGAAGGGACCTTCCCGAGGGGGGAGGCCGAGCTTGTGTTGTCCTTCCGTGTTCGGGATACGACGGAGGACGAGATCGCCAACGTTGAATGAGTGTTCCTTGACGTTGCGGTCGTGGTAGCGTCGGATGCCCTCCGGGTACCTTGCCGATTGGACGAGGGAGGCGGCGAGCTTCTTCGAGCCCGTCGATGTCAACTCGTTTGTTGTCTTCGGAGACACCTTCGTCGTAGTGCTCCACCGCCGCGGTGAGTCCCATATGACATCGGCGGGGAGGATTTCTTCGGAGCCGTAGACCGAGAAGTAAGGGGATTGCCCCGTTGGCTTGGAGGGTTGAGTCCGTAGCCCCCAGAGTGCATTGGGTAGTTCCTTGATCCATTTGCCTCCTTTAGAGTTAGCAGCTTCGTGTAGCCGTTTCTTGAGAGCGTCGAGCACCATCCCATTGACGCGCTCGACTTGTCCGTTGGCCCGAGGATGGGCAACTGAGACGTATCGGACGTCGATCCCGCTGTTCTCGCAGTACTCCCAGAACTGGTGGTTGTTGAAGTTGGAGCCCAGGTCTGTGATGATGCGGTGGGGTAGTCCGTAGCGATGCACGAGTTCATCCAGGAAGTCGAGTACTCTGTCAGCCTTGGGGCATGTGACCGGCTTGACCTCGATCCACTTGGTGAACTTGTCGATGGCCACCAATACTCTGTTGAATCCACCTGGCGCAGTTGGCAGTGGCCCAATCATGTCGAGCCCCCAGCAAGCAAAGGGCCAGGTTGGCGGTATGGTGACTAGCTTGTAGGCTGGGACGTGTTGCTGCTTGGCGAAGTATTGACATCCTTGGCACCTTCTGACGAGTTCTTCAGCGTCGCCCAGAGCTGTGGGCCAGTAGAAGGCTCGCCGGAAGGCCTTGCTGACCAGCGTACGAGAAGACGCGTGGTTGCCGCAGACGCCCTTGTGGATCTCCTCCAAGATGTCCTTGCCTTCTTGCCGGGGGACGCACTTCATGAGTACTCCAGAAGATGCGCCCCGCTTGTAAAGCTTGTCTCTGACGAGGACGTAGGACTTGGCGCGGCGGATGAGCTGCTCAGCCAAGTTTTTGTCCGAGGGAACCTTCTGCTCGCTGAGGTAGTCGATGAAGGGTTGCCTCCAGTCCGCGTCGATCATCATGACCTCCTAGCCACCGGCGGATGCGCCGGGGACCGGTGGTCGGTGGCGCGGCTCCGGGATGGATGGCATGTGAAGCTCGTGGACGAAGACACCCGCTGGTACTTGAGCGCGAGTAGAACCAAGCTTCGACAGGACGTCCGCTGCAACGTTGTTGTCGCGGACGATGTGGTGGAACTCGAGACCGTAGAACTTGTTCTCGAGTTCAAGCGCCCACTTGGAGATTCTTCCGGTAGCATCTTGGTTCCGCAGATGTCGCCGAGCGGGTAGTCGGTGGACGACGGAGATCGAGTACTCCCGGAAGTAGTGTCGTAGCTTCCGCGAGGTGATGAGTATTGCGTACGAAGCCTCGCACGGGCGATAGCGTGCCTTGGACTCGACAACACCTCGCCGACGAAGTAGACCGGGCGCCCGGATCGGATAGGCGTGGTCGTCTTCCTGCCGCTCGACGACGATGGCGATGCGACCACATGGGTAGTCGCGACGAGGTAGAGCAGATGGCGCTCGCCCTTGCGAGGAGCCGTGAGGATCGGTGGCTTCGATATGAAGTCCTTGAGCTGGGCAAGGGCTTGGTCCGCCTCGCGGAGTCCACACGAACTTCTCTTGGTGCTTGAGTAGTTTGAAGAAGGGGAGCCCCCGTTCTCCAAGCTTCGAGGTAAATACGTTCAAGGCCGCCATACACCGGTCAGCTTCTAGACGTCTTTGATGCACGTGGGAGCTTTCATGCTGGTGATGGCGGAGATCTTCTCGGGGTTGGCTTCGATGCCGCGCTGGCTGATGATGAAGCCGAGTAGTTTGCCCGAAGGTACGCCGAAGACGCACTTGTTCGGGTTGAGCTTCCAGCGGTACTCGCGCAGAGATGCGAACGTCTCTTCGAGGTCGTCGATGAGGGTACTGGAGTTTCTGGTCTTGACGACCACGTCATCCACGTAGGCTTCGACGTTCTTATTGAGTTGCCTCTTGAAGCAGGCCTGGATAGCTCGTTGATAGGTGGCGCCGGCGTTCTTCAACCCGAAGTACATGGTCGTGTAGCAGTACGCGCCAAACGGGGTGATGAATGCGGTCTTCTCCTGGTCTTCTTCCTTGATCGCGATACGGTGGTACCGGAGTAGCAGGTCGAGGAAGCGAACGATCGCGGCACCCCGCCGTGGAGTCGATGACTTGATAATTCCGCGGCAACCCGAAGGGGTCCTTGGGCGAGTGCTTGTTGAGATCGGTGTAGTCGACGCACATTCTCCACTCGTTCGAGTTCTTCTTGCGGTACGAGGACGGGGGTTGGCGAGCCACTCAAGATGGAAAACTCCTCTCGGTGAAGCCAGCCGCGAGTAGTTTGGCGAGTTCCTTCTTGATGGCATCCCGTCTGTCGTCGGCGAAACGGCGGAGGTGTTGTCGCTTGGGGGTGGCCTTAGGATCGACGTTGAGGCAGTGCTCAATCAACTCCCTGGGCACTCCTGGCATGTCCGCTGGCTTCCACGCGAAGATGTCGCGGTTAGCCCGGAGGAAGTTGATGAGCGCGTCTTCCTATTTGGGGTCAAGGCCGACCCCGATAGTGGTGGTCTTGCTGTCTTGTTGCTCGTCCCGAGGTTGATCGTCTTGACCGAGAACCTCTTCGGTGGGCCGAGGCTTGTTTGCTTTGTCAGACTTCTCCGGGATGTCGAGTTCACTTGTGGCAAGCTTCTTCGACGCGGCGTAGACCTCCATCATAGCGTTGGGTACTTGATTTGTGGAGGCGATCTCTACAGCTTCTGTGTCGCAGTCGTGCGAGATCTTCAAGTCCCCTTGGAGAGAGAGTACACCCGCTGGGCTTGGCATCTTGAGTACCAAGTAGGTGTAGTCGGGCACCGCCATGAACTTGGCAATGGCCGGTCTGCCGAGGATGGCATGGTAGGATGTCTCGAAGTCCGCGACCTCGAACTTGACGTACTCGGTACGGTAGTTGTCCCGAGATTCCCCGAAGGTAAGCGGTATGACCACTAAGCCCGGCGGGATAGCCGCGTTACCGGGGACGATGCTGTAGAAAGGCGTGTTGCTCTTAGTGAGCATGTGGGTGATGTCGAGCTTCATCTTCTTAAAGGTCTTGGTGAAAAGGATGTTGAGCCCGCTTCCACTGTCGATGAGGACCTTGTTGAGCTTGGAGCCTGCGACCACCGGCTTCAGGACGAGAGGGAACCGCCCTGGTTCGGAGAAGCTGGTACATTGATCCGCGCGGGAGAAGGTAATGGGTACCTCCGACCACCCGAGGGGGGTCGGTACCGCCGGTTCAATGCTCATCACTTCTCGACGAGTAGCCTTCGCTCCCGTCCGCCGGGTAGTCCGCCGAAGAGGACGTTGACGGTCTTGTCGGGTTCCGGAAGTCGCCGTTGTCTCCGTCGTTCTTTTTCTTGCCTTTCTTGTCGTGAGGGTGCGGTGGCTGCGGAGTACTCTTGAGTGCTCGCTCGAGTTGGTAGCACGGCTCGGTAGTGTGGTTGCCATCCGGATGCCACGGGCACTTCTCCTTCGACAAGTCTTTGAAGCCACCGGAGTTCTTCTTCGAGTTCTCCTTCGCGGGGAAGCCGGATAGCCGCGACGGTGTTGTACGGCTTGCGCTTGCGGTTGGGACCCGAGTAGTTGTTGTTGTTCTTTGCGACCGCCTTGGTTCCCGTTGTTGCCGCTGCCGCCGCCCGTGTTCTCGCTTGTTTTTGCCACGGATGGCATTGTACTTGGCATTGGCCTTGTCTTCTTCATCCGCCGGGATGTGATCATGTCCTTGAGGTGGGGGATGGACTTGGGGCGGCGACGACCGAAGTCTTCAAAGGTGCGGCGGTGGTAGAGGCGCGTCTTGGAAGAGGTCGATGACCTCCTTGTCGGTGACGTCGACAACGGTAGCACGCTTGTCGAAGAAGCGGTGCATGTACTTGCGAAGGGTCTCGCCTTGTTCTCGCTTGACCATGGCCGGGTCCATGCGAGTACCCGAGCGGCCCATGGCGCCCGCGAAGTTGCTTCGGTGAACTGCTCCTTCGGTGGTCCCACTTGTCGATCGGCGCTTGTCCGGCCGACTCGAGCCATGTGAGTGGGGCTTGGTCCGGGCGGAGAAGGGGAAGTAGAGGCACTTGGTGTCGTTGTTGCCGCCGGCGTTCTCGATGGAGAGGGCGTAACACCCGAGCCACCGGATGGGGTCTGCTTCGCGTCGTACTTGGTGATCCCCAAAGGCTTGAACTTGTCGGGGAGGAGCAAGTTGCGAAGTCGAGGTGAGAAGGCGGGGAAGCCGTTGTTGTCGCTGCGGTGGGCGACTTCTTTCGCCACGGTTGTTCAATCTTCCGGCGAGCATCGTAGCCGCCCGTGAGGCTCCGGAGGCGTGGCGTTCGCGTGGTCTCGACCGCCGCGACCGCCGCCGCCGCCGGCCCTCCCGTTGGCTCCGTGGTTGGAGCTTCCGCGTCGGCCGCCGCCGCCGTCGGGGTCGCGGCCCGCCGCCGTCAGGAGCGCGGTGAGGGACGACCTCACGATTGCTGTTGCCACCCTGTGAGGGTCCGCCGGCATTTGCACGAGTGCGGTTGGGCTGAGCCGGGAGCTCGGCTCGAGTACGGTTGCGGCCGAGATCAGCGTTGCGACTTGTAGCTTCGTTGTCGCGGTTCCTGGCGGGGGGAGGCTGGTTGACCCTGTTGTCGACCCGCATGAAGTAAGCATCTTCAGCGAGCTTGGCGATGACCTCTCCAGCGCGTATTCCCCGAGCACGGCGTGCGATCGGCGTGATCTACATGAGGCATTGCTCGGGGGTAGTGTGTACTCGCTCTCAACCACCTCGAGAGCTTCCGCAAGGTTGCGGATGGGGGAGGTTGTCCCCGAGACGCCGGCGCCGTTCGTTGCACTTTCGTTACGCTCACGTCGGGCGTCCCCGTTGTTGGCGGCGGTCTCGTCCGCGGGTGCATCGGTAGACAACTCGTTCGCAGAGATGTCTTCAAGGTACCGTCCCGAGCCGTCCCCGAGGGTCCCGGTGTGTCGTCGGCGGCCATGAAGACTTGGCGATCGGGGTTGCCAAGAGCGGATTCGAACTCGCCACCTCGGTTGGGGTGTACGAATCGGCTCGGGCAAGTGGTGTTCCCTCTGGAACGGGAGCGAGTCGAGGTAGGCGATGTAGCGTGAGTCTCCACTTATCAGGTCCGCGGGCTTGCGATCTGGCCAGTAGACGAATCTCCCGGCGGGTGTGGACGTTATGACCGGCCCCGCAGGCCGGCCCTGATAAGGGGTGCTCAGTAGTGTTGTCCTCGGACTCGGGATCCTCCGGGGTCCGACCCGAAGTCGAACTCGTACGCGAGTCCGAGTAGAAGCCGGAGAGGGGGTTGGAGTCCGAAGCGTGGGGGGGGCGGTGTCGGAGTCCGAGTTGTACTCGGGTACGGGCTCCTTGCGGCCCGACACGAAGAGAGAGCCTCCGTGCGGGCCCCGCCGACGTTGCGAGGGCCACGCGTAGATCGCTCGCGGGGTGGTGGGACCACATGCGATGGCTGAGTAGCCGGCTCGCATGCGATAGCCCACGGAGACGTCGAGTTCGAGTTGGAAGCGGACCCGAGCTCGAAGTCAGCGTGATGGTCGAAGAGCGAAATTTCGCCGAACTTGCCGGCGAGTTCGCCTGTGACAACTTCGGGGGAGCGTCACGAAGCCGGTCTCGGGTTGGGCGGCATGGTGAGGCGGCGCGAAAGGATCCCGCGCCGTCGGCGGTGCGGACCCAAGCGCCGAAAACGAAGGCGTCACCGCGGTTGAAGGCGACGGTTGGCTTGAAGTAGACGAGGAGCCGTCGAGTTTGCCATGTGATCTCGGGCGAGAGCCCCTACCTCGGCGCGCCGGTGTCGGTGTTTTAGACCGGCAACCTACTAAGGGGAGTACCCGAAGTAGATGAATGTGGCCTCGCAGTACGCGTGTAGCGCAAGTCGGGTAGTCCCGGGGGCCCACCGAGTAGTCGGTCCGGTACCCACCGAGGTAGTGGGCCCAGGGGGTCCATACGACACTAGGGTTCCAAGAGATGGCTGACATCCTCTCTCCTCTTAGTTTATATGGAGGCAACCGAAAGATGAAACTAGCCCTACTACATAATAGAAGATACACTCCCCCGAAGAGCACTTTGGGAATTCGTCATCGTAGGACGTCATCGGACGGATGTGAATCCACCGCGAGCCTGCGTAGTACCAACACAGCCCTTGCAAGCATGCTACGTGTCAGCCACGTCGAGTCTTTGGTCTTGGCTTTGTGGCTCAGCCAAGTAACCCAGTGGTTTTTTGGTGAACCACTGGAAACCTCGCGGACTTGGTGTGACCTCAAGCCAAATCTCCACTCATGACTTGACCCCCATGTCATCTGGGCTCGACCTTGGTTTTGAGGATCAACCATGAAACTGTACACGACTTCGTCTTGCTTTTTGTTGACGGTTAAATAACACGTAAAGTTACGATCCGCAAGCACACAGGTCGGTTATAGCTTTTCCCTTGGAGTATCCCGCAAGGTTAATCAATCTGTGGAACAAGTGGATTGCTATGCTCAACTAAGCACTAATGTTGTTGATTTAAAGCTCTTTATCAAATATGTATAAGTAAGGAACTTAATCTAGTCTAATCTAGATTAAAGAAAGCAAACTAGAGAGTGATGGGATGAAGATCTCAAGAACATAGAATACTTGTCCAAGGGATCTAGGATCACTTGAAGATGTGACCACCTAGCAAGAACAACCCGATCTAATCTATCAAAGGTAAAGGTGCATGAAGTCCAACCCTTTCACTCCCACGTACTAGTCACTACACGAGGGCAATCCGTGATCGAACACCAAGTGCACAAGACGTTGATGTGTTCTAGGCATGCATGATCAAAAGTGTGAACCAAGTTCATTGTGTTTTCCCTCCCGCGCATTGTCACTACACGACGGTAATCACACAAAGAACAAAAGGAACACGATACGTGAGACTACGAGCGATGCATCCCCAAAGCAAGCTAGCCGGCTATTAAAATTTACACACCATCAACATGAATATGATAGCAAAAAGATCCAAGACATAGGTTCGGTGGTTACAACTCAAGATCCCCCTTCAACCCCCATGAACAAACACGGATTTTACCCCATAATGTTACACATTGAAGCGCTAAACATGGTGTAGAAACCTCCGAAGTAGATGAAGACCGATGAGTGCTCCCTTGTCGATCCAATCTCCTTCTTCTCAATCTTGTGGCGGCGAATGATGAATAAAACCCCTCTTGGGCACCCAAGGGGTTGTATTTATGCCCTTGGGAAGCCTTGGGGTGTGCCCTACCTTGCCTTGCATGAGATCTTCCTTGAGAGAGAAGCAAACTTAGTTTACATAAAATCAGTCTCACCCAGATTTCGGGGCGTGCCCTACCTTGCGTTGCACAAGATCTTCCTTGAGAGAGAAGCAAACTTAGTTTCCATAAAATTAGCCTCACCCAGATTTTCCTGTTTCGCAGCCCTTCCTTGCCGATGTCATATCTCCCACTTCCAGACTATAAATAATGCAAATTCGGTGTCTAAATTGTGTGGTATGAAATTATCTTCAACTTTGGTATTCATTGGTTTCCTAAGATCCCCAAAATGGCCTCGCAAGATAATCTGTCTGATTTCGGGCTTGTCTGCGCAACATGTATTTCGGGGGCCATATCTCCTAGCTCCTTGGACCGAATTGGGATTTCCATATGTTCAAATCAAAGCTCTCAACATGGTCCATAACTTTGGTAGTCAACATTTTTCCATTAGAGGCCGTTTAAGTCCCCAAATCTGCATCGATGTTGTTCTGGGCTGTGCGAATATCTCTCTGGTTGTATTGATCTTACAAGTAAATCTCCAAATCTCAAGGCGACCTTGGGCCTTTGGAGTCATGTTCACTTTGAGTCTTGACTTATGTCGGGCTTGATTATCTTCTCAAAAGTGCTCAATGAACTTTGCTCGAAAGTGTTCCTTTAAGCGCTTAAATCCTGTGTAAACATCATACTCCAAAAACCACATGCAAGAGCGAACTTGTTATATCAAGGGGGTTAGTACCATCAGATCGGATATCAAATCAATACCAACATTGAAGGTAAACTCATGGCTAGGACTGTCAAAGTCGACCATCAACACTGTTCTTGCCACCATGCGGCCCGCACTTGATCCCACTGGCCACCGGATCCCTCGAACTAAGCCTACTTGTCTGCTCCACACTTGGAGGCCCACTGGCATAGACCTTCCGCGCTTGTTCGTCACCTGCACCAACACCAACAAGCCGCAACCTACACTTGCAATACTTAACCAAGAGTCAGTCCACACAACGTTGTCAATCACTCATCACACCAGGTAGCGACCATCCACTGGTCCTCGAACCACACAGGTCCTCATTTTGCAAGTTTTAGGGGAGAGTCACTCGTCTCCCTGATTAATAGTTTGTTGAAAACATCATATTGCACTCTTTTTTGTATGAGTTTTCCCTTAGGGTTTCTCATATAAAGTTTTTAATGAGGCAATATCACCACAAGATTATGTCATATGACCCATTTTACCCATCGGGGTTTTTGGTGGATGATATTGGGACATATGATGCATTGTACTATTATCTTTATGTGAGTTTTTTTGAGGTTTCTCATATAAAGTTTTTGATAAATCAATGTCAACAAAGCTATATGCTATATCATCTAGTTTTCCCCATCAGGTTTTTAGAAGATGATATATAGGCATATTGACCATATGATTAAGGTGTTTTTAGACTAAGACTTTGAGCTTATCTCAAAGGGTCTAACAACATTCATGATTGTATATCATGACGTTTTTCCCTGTTTTCCTATTGGGTTTTAAGGAGTTTTACTTGATATACCGGTACTACTTTGGATTTTTCCCATCAGGTTTTTCCGAAGAATCTCCTCACATTTTTCCTAAATGGTTTTTGTGAGAAGCTATCATATCGTCTATTTTTCCCTACAGGGGTTTTTAACGATAATATATATGACATATTGATCTTTGATCAAATTGTTTTTAGAATATGTCTTTAGGATTTCCTAGAGGGTCTATAAACATTAGAAATTGTATATATCATGGTTTTCTTTTTATTTTTTCGACTCGTTTTAAAGGAGTTTTTGCCTCATGTATATCCATATACTTTGTTTTTTCCCACAGGGTTTTCCAAAGTTTCAAGACAATAGCCGATGAACAAATAATGATGCCTACACAAGATTAAATGAAGCATGCACAAGATCTATTGATCAAGGGGGGAGTGTTAGGATTAATTAGGATAATTAATTAGTGATCAATCGGATAATTACCGTCATTAGCAACTGTTAATGACGACAACTGTTAGGACCCTTTCAAGAGGCACCGTAGACGGCAAGTTGGCCCTTCGTCACATACAGACCCATGTTGACTTGTATATAAACTTCTTTTTACACAACAGTTAACACAATTGAATCAATCATTCATTCCATTCACAATTTCTATAAACACATAGTACACAATATTACTCACATTTCCCTATTTTTATATTTTTTCAAGTCATGGCAAACTGGTAAAACTAGATACACTCTTTACTTATGCACTTCAAAATTTCTGATCATTGATAACATCCTGTGTGTCAAGTTATAGCCTTTTTTCAATCCATAAAACGTTTCAGTCCCACAAGTGCACATCTATGTTTGGAATTAGTCTAATATAGTAGATCTATCCCATTATGATCTTTTAAGTTAATAAAGTAGTAGGTTGAAGTATTGAACAAAGACCTGAAGTAAGAGGTCAGTAGTTTTTCAAATTTGAAAAATGAGATAGATCTATTCTTCTATTGAAATGGTGAATTGAATAAGACTTGGTCCAGAAATTCCATATAAATCAAGGATTTGTAATGTGAAATGACAAAATTGAAAAGAATTAAAGGTTTCATTGTATGGTGTGATCATGTTGTTCATTATCAGTGAGGTGAGGCAACCAAAACGCATAAAGAACTACAGTAGATTGGAACTGTAATCCTGTAGCGAACATGGCCGTCATAGCTATTGATTCGAGAATGATTTTGGTGATTCATGCGCAACACAATCATGGGACTAACAATATCATCTTTAATGTCATTATAGCTATTTTTAGATCTCATGGATGTAACCACACACAATGCAAAGCATCACAAAAGAAGGATACGAAGCCGGGACAAAGAGAGGAATGAATTGGACTTGTCCCATGAATAATTATTCTTAGATTAATCAAGTGGGAAAGAATTTTACAGAATCATAAATATTATTTCACAAGCTTTCCATAGAGTCCAAGATCTTCAAAATCGGAATTCGGAGTGGAAAGTAATGCCCTAAATAAGGTGTGATGAAAATAGAGCATAAGATGATTTGGCGTCCTAATTTTTGTGAACACCGGGTAAACTCCAGAGAAGAAAAAAACAAGTGTATAAGCACTAGATGATATGGTGGTAGCATTGGATGATTGCGTCGGTTCATCCTATGGTCTTTGATTCACTAACAAAGAGGTTTTGGGGTAGAGCAGACTAGCACCGGATGAACCTCTGCTATCACAGCCAGAATTATCGGTCTAATTCAGTTCATCCGACGCTCAAAAATTTCTCAAATGCTTAGGATTTTTCAGAATCTTGTGTAGAATATCATAAGCTTTCCAACGAGTATAAGATCGTCAAAAACAGAGATCAGAGCAAAGAGATACGAGCAAAATACGGAAGGGCATACAACAAACAGGATGATCCGACGCTACATAAAATGAAATCGTCGGTTCATCCGATGGTATATCTTAATTAGCCATTAGAGCAATCGCTATATTGATGTGTTGACCTATTTGTACCCCTTCTACTCTCCCATTTGAAGGTGTTGGATTGTGTGGATGTGTAGAGGAGTGCAGGACACTTAGAAGATCGTATCCAAGCCATCCAAGTGCTAAATTGCTCATCCAAAGACTTGCACATTGTGACAACCCCATACGAGATAATTCCGTACTATCGCCCAAGCCACTCCATTTGGTCATTAAGCGATAATAAAGAATCATCTCGTTGAGTGTTGCCGGGTCAAAGCCCAGTAAATCACTTGAAACACACAGAGAGGATCAAATGTATGCATTAAAACTCCCACGGAGAAGAGTCCAGAGTACCTTACAAATTAAAGCGAATCTTCCCCGTAGGGTTCATTATTACAAACCATAGTTCTTGACATGAAAGTAAATGTTTTAGAGTTTATTAAAATAGCAGAATTAACTAAAAGTACGATAAGCATCATAGGAGGCCGTCCATGATGCAATCACTCCTCACCATCCACCCATTCTAGCTCCCAGCTGGGTGGAATCTCTCCAGGCCACACATTACATGCATTATCTGGAAACAACATTTAAATAGCAAGGCTGAGTATACTAATACTCCGCAAGGCTTACCTATCCAAAATAAAAGACTTTACCTCTAATCATGAAAGGCTTTTGGCTAGTGGGTTTGTTTGCCAAAAAGCTACTAAGTAGTGAATCCTTACTTTCACATTTTAGCTCAAGTTCTAGTAGAAGTAATCATTACTAGATAAGCAACTATTGCAATCGTAGTTGTACAATACAATTAATAAAATAGCAATATTCACAAAGTTCCATCATGAAGGGATATCATGGCCAGTAGATTAAGTAGTCTCAGATAATGGTGAGGGACCGACAACCGATTGATTTAAACCTTGCAATGTAGACCTAAACACATGGGAGGTGCCCTCACTAAGAGTTCACCAAACAGGCAGTTCCCGTCATTCCTCCGATTGGGATCAGATGTTACAATCTTAAGTACGAGGTTTTCTGGGCTACGCCACCAAGGTCACCCAGCCTCACGCAAGTACTCAAGTGGCGAGCCCGGGGCCGCAACCCTAAGATTAGTAGCACAAAGTTCCCGCACCGCCTCATTTAGGTACTAAGCTTATCGTGCCCATTTCTGACAAGTGCATAGTACTTTCAAACACTTAACCAACGAAGCCACTGGACAGGAGCCCAAATCCCATACTCTTACCACATGAGCAATCCAATTATAAATATGGTGATTCCATAAAGGAGATCCTACTCTCGCGAGTGACAAACATCACTCGACTTGTACCGGATCCTTAGAGCATAGCAACTATCATCCTAGCATGCTAGTAAAAGATCATAGGTACTTAGGAATTATGCAACTAGGGTTTCAATCAACTCCTGAATGTAGATGCACATAAAATAACAATGATAAATTCAGAAGCTTAAAATAAACACATAGGTTAATGTTTAAACTAGGGCTTGCCTTCGTCAGCACAAGCAGACAAACCAACTTCCGGACTTTGGTCCGGGTCTTGATCTACGGACACGTAGTGCACATCTCCTCCTGCTCTGGTGCTCCCTCATCCTCGTCAGCCAGCATGAGCGTGTAGCTACCGTCAGGAACTTCTACACGGAGGATGCATATGCGATAATTAGTGATTGTCGGTGTTTTAGACCGGCAACCTACTAAGGGGAGTACCCGAAGTCGATGAATGTGGCCTCACCGAGATCGGTAACTCGAAGGAAGAGACACGTGGCACACAATTTAGACGAGGTTCGGGCCGCGAGGTGCGTAATACCCTACGTCATGTATCTTTGCGTAGCTCGGGATTGATTGGGTACGATTACAAGATGGTGCAATTGTACGCCGTGAGATGAGATGATGAGAGAAAGGTCCCCGCCCTCGCCTTATATAGTCCGGGAGGCGGGGTTACAAGTCGGAGTAGGGAGAGAGTACTAGTCGAGTACGTCTAGGAGTCTTCCATACGGTGCGGGACATGTACGGCTTCCTAACCGAGTACTTCTCCTCTCGTAGTCCTTGTGCTTCACGCCATCGGTTGCCGTGCGGCGCAAGCCGGGTAGTCCCGGGGGCCCACCGAGTAGTCGGTCCCGGTACCCACCGAGGCGGTGGGCCCGGGGAGGTCCATACGACAAGCCCCCGAGTACTTTGTAGTCGAGAAGGATAGCTTCAAGTAGTCTTGACGGCCTTAACGAGTAGTCCTCAAGCGTCCCCGAGTGCTACAAGCCAAAAGTCCTCAAGAGTAGTCGAAGCATCCCGAGGCCGGAATGTACTCCAGCTGATGTTTGAGCAATCTTGAAGTCTTCTCGAGTAGTCCCAAGCATCCTCGAGTGCCGCCGTTGAAGGTCTTCAACAATGCCTCGTGTTGTCTTGAAGCCGAAGGCGATATGGAAGTGTGATTGCAAAATCGCACTCCATATGGAGTAGCCCCCGAGCCTTAGGTTGAGTTGCGGACTGCGGGCCGAGGGTCCATACGAAGTTTTGGCAAGAATATCCCGAAAAATCCGGAGAAAAAACCGAAGGACACGAGGCACGGAGTCCCCCGAGCCTTGAGTCGAGTACTTCCTCTCGAATTGAAGGGTCATCTTGTAGAATGTCGCTTTCCGGGTAGTCGAGTAGAAGTAGCCAAGCCCCCGAGATGAGGTGTGTCGACTAGTTGAAGTTGAAGAGTCACGCGCGGCCGGCCGAGTCGGCCGAGCGCAAACTTATCCATCCGGCCATTGGGGGGCCGCGTTGACTTATAAATAGAAGCCAAATCCCTTAGGGTTTTTCACCCCACGCGCGTAGCCATTCCAAGCGCATCTTGGCCGGATATCATCACCACCGCGCGCCGCTTCCGCCGAGTGAAGTGTAGATCCGAGCGCACCGCCGAGAGAGGGCCACCGCGGTAGCCCCCGAGCGGATGCGTGTGAAGATCCCGTGCACTTTGAGGATGAAGCCATCTCCGTCCAAGGCCGCGAAGGGCGGCGGCGGGAAGAACGAGGAGCCGCGACGAAGGCCGCCGGACCGCCGCAGGAACATCACAGCCGATGTCTCCACCGCGGCCAGATCCGAACCGCGAATGGAAGAAGTCGAAGGCGAAGACCGACGACCTGCTAGCCCTCCTCAACAGTGGATTCATCCGGGAGAAGGAGGTGGACATGTGGAGGGCCACCGCCGGGGATCCGTACCCGATGGAGAAGAGTGAAGACGAGATCCCGATGTTCGCGCGATTCGCGGAGCGCGGGCTCGCGCTCCCCGCAAGCGCCTTCTTCAAGGGGCTCATGGGGTACTACGGCATCGAGTACCTCAACCTCAACCCCAACCGTATATTTCACACCGCCGTCTTCGTACATTTTCGCGAAGCTTTTCGGGGATCAAGCCCCATTGGATCTTGTTCCGGAAATTCTTCCGGTGAAGCCACAACCAAGCGCCGAGCAACCCGTGGGTAGTCGGAGGAGCGGGCATCTAGATGCGGGAGGACGCCGCCGAGCGCACTCGTCGTACAAGTTCATCGACTCCAACCAAGACCGGAAGGCCAAGTAGTGCTACATCACGAACCACCATCCCGGGTTGTCGAACGTGGAACGGGAGCGAGTCGAGGTAGGCGACATAGCATGAGTCTCCGCTTATCAGGTTCGCGGGCTTGCGGTCCGGCCGTAGACGAATCTTCCGGCGGGCGTGGACGTTATAACCGGCCCGGCAGGCCGGCCACGATAAGGGATGCTCAGTAGTGTTGTCCTCGGACTCGGGATCCTCTGGGTCCGACCCGAAGTCGAACTCGTATGCGGAATCCGAGTAGAACCGGGAGAGGGGGTTGGAGTCCGAAGCGTGGCCGGAGGCGGTGTCGGAGTCCGAGTTGTACTCGGGTACGGGCTCCTTGCCGGCCCGGCGCGAAGAGGGAGCCCCCGTGCGGGCCCCTGCGGGGGTTGCGGGGGCCACGCATGGGGCGCTCGCGGGGTGGGGGACCACATGCGATGGCCGAGCGTAGGATCGCATGCGATAGCCCATGGAGACGTCGAGTTCGAGTTGGAAGCGGACTCGAGCTCGAAGTCGGCGTGATGGTTGAAAAGCGAAATTTCGCCGAACTTGCCGGCGAGTTCGCCAGTGACAACTTCAGGAAGCGTCACGAAGCCGGTCTCCGGGTTGGGCTGCATGGTGAGGCGGCGGTGGAAGGATCCCGCGCCGTCAGCAGTGCAGACCCAAGCGCCGAAAACGAAGGTGTCGCCGCGGTTGAAGGCGACGGTTGGCTTGAAGTAGACAGGAGCCGTCGAGTTCGCCATGTGATCTCGGGCGAGAGCCCCTACCCGGCGCGCGCCGGTGTCGGTGTGACCGGCAACCTACTAAGGGGAGTACCCGAAGTAGATGAATGTGGCCTCGCCGAGATCGGTAACTCGAAGGAAGAGACACGTGGCACACAATTTAGACGAGTTCGGGCCGTGAGGTGCGTAATACCCTACGTCCTGTATGCTTTGCGTAGCTCGGATTGATTGGGTACGATTACAAGATGGTGCAATTGTACGCCATGAGATGATATGATGAGAGAAAGGTCCCCGCCTCACCTTATATAGTCGGGAGGCGGGGTTACAAGTCGGAGTAGGGAGAGAGTACTAGTCGAGTACGTCTAGGAGTCTTCCATACGGTGCGGGACATGTACGCCTTCCTAACCGAGTACTTCTCCTCGTAGTCCTTGTGCTTCACGCCATCGATTTGCCGTGCAACACAAGCCGGGTAGTCCCGGGGGGCCCACCGAGTAGTCGGTCCCGGTACCCACCGAGGCGGTGGGCCCGGGGAGGTCCATACGACGGTGATGAATTCAATTTACTTTACACAAAAACAGCAACACATGACAACAAGGAGCACATGGTTGACCATATTCACCTTGACAAAATATACCCATCACTTTTCCTTTTAAGATCATTATGAAGGATTTATTTATTCTTCTCTTCCTAGTGATTGTGTACATACTTAGATAAATAATTAATTGAATTTATTTTCACAACACATCCATAGGGTTCAAAAAGCTAATAAGGATGATTTTCCAATTAAACTTATTATTATGCTTAAAAGGCTTCTCCACTTTTATTCATCAAAATACTTTATAAAAAGCCATGGATGAAGCTCACCGATCCACTGATCTAAATCATAGCCACTGAACAGCAAGCACACATATTGGAGCTATGAAAATAAATACACCAAAAAAGCATTTCTAGCTACCATAAATGAGATAAATGCACACAAGAATAAATACAACACTTCTGGAGCCAAACTTTCTCCTACACCATCTCTAATCTAAAACAAGGCTAGGAAACCAACAAACACATCCATAGCTATTTTAAATCTTGAACTAAGCATTTATGATTAAAAACAAGCATAAATCAGGAATAAATGTTTCTAACAATCCAAAAATCATGATTAATTCCGTAAAGGTGCATCTAGGCATTTCATGACTATTTCCATAAGTTGGGCTCAAAAATCTATTTAATTTTTGCTACAAAAATCATTAAGGAAGAAATAGCATAAATGCAAGATAAATCATAATAAAAGATTTACTTAGTAACTTTGTGAAAACTTTTGCACAGAGCCTACACATGCTATTACTCACAACATATCCAAAACCCAGCTCAAGATCACATGTAGATTTTGAACTATAACAAAAGTGGTTTAAACTAATTTCAAATTTTTATGCAAAAATTATAACTCAAAAGTATATACATGCTTTGCAAAAGATGTAGGCCTGGTCACAAGGAAGACAACAAAATTGGTTTTGCATTTTTAGGATTTTCCTGCGAATTTACATGCATTTTACAAGACACTGGACCTATTCACAAAGGAAACAAGAATCTTCTTATGGGACAGCTCCTAGAAAGATTTGAAACTTCACAGAAAAGCCCTCGGCATTCACAACCATGCCCCTACGGCGGCGGCGCAGGGCCGGAGGGGGCAAACAAATGAGGGGGAAGTGCGATTAGGCTCACTGTGAGTCGATTGGCGGCAGTTGGGTGGTCGGAGATGTCCCCGGCGGTGGTCAGCGGCGAGACCGCAGCGGCGGAGCCGCTTCAGCTCGAGCTCCGGTGAAATGCGGGGGACAGTTAATCCATGAGCGGGCGTGGAAGCTCGGTTGGGTGCTAGGGAGGAGCTCTAAGCTATTTGTAAGCCACAAGCGCAAGTGGAGGGGAGGATGCACCGCGACGGTGGCAATGGCGGACGGCGGTGAGATGCTGACATGGGAAAGAAGAAAGGGGGGGGTTTATAGGCAGCAAGGCGTGGAGAGGCAGTTCGCCCAACTCTCATCGTCTACAGGGGGTCACAGCATGGGCGCGAAGGTGGTGGCCGACGTGCGGTGAGGCAGCGGGTCGCCGACAAATGGTGGGACACGCATGCGAGCTCCGGCTAGTGCACGGAGGCCGCGTGGCACTGGCCTAGGGGGCTAGTGCGTCACTTCCCTTAGGCGCACAGTGCCCACGATGCAAAACTTTGGACCGGTGGGTCTTCCGGTGCCTCGGTGTGCGTGTGTGCCCGTACGACGGTGAGGTTGACGCAGCGCGGCACGGCGCGACATCGCGCATCGCGCGCGCTTTGGCTCCCAACAGTTCAAAGTGTCCCTATTTGACTCAATTTTTCTCAACATTTTATAACCCAAGTGTTATCAACAGTGAATATCAAACTTGTAGATCTAGCACCCCTCTACAACTGTAAAGGTTGATGGGGGTTTTGATCAACCGATTTGGCATGAACTGCAGAGGAACTTGGGGATTTTCTCGGCTCTGAGGAATAGTAACTGCAGGTGTTGACTTG
The DNA here is from genome assembly GCA_947561735.1 of Cenchrus americanus. NCBI lineage: Eukaryota > Viridiplantae > Streptophyta > Magnoliopsida > Poales > Poaceae > Cenchrus > Cenchrus americanus. Next base: position 196,656,878 of record OX387239.1, on the reverse strand, counting down.
AGTTTTTCACCAATTTGCACTTCGAGTTTGAAATGTCGTGCAACATGAAAGTTGTGTGCCTTGACAAACTGCACAACTTTTACATTGGGAGAAATTGAATTGTTTAGGTGAATTTTGGAGAACGCGACAAAAGTTCTAGAAGGACATGGAAGGTCAAGGGGTTGACTAGGGTTTTGAGCTAGGGTTTGACCAAGGGTTGACTAATGGATGGTTAGGGACTTGATTAAAGTGATCATTAGCACTAGTTGACACTATGAAAAAACACGGGGTGTTACACACATGCTTTGTGTGTGCGCTTAGCGCTAGGCTTAGCTTAGAGCTGAGTGAGTACAAGGTGTGCCTACCTTGTGAGATGATTCTTGAGTGGATTAAGTTGTACAAGGTACGTCGGAAGCCTTGGGGCCTAAGTGGATCACCAGCAATCGTCTTCGACCCTCTGGCTTGGTGTGGAGTGGTGAGGACACTTTGTGCGGGGGACATGGAGACCCCCTTCCTTGGTGGAGAAGCTCTTTAGTGGAGGCAGCATCAAGGTAACCAAGGGAGCTTGGCGAGTGCATTCGTGGCGAGCCTTTGTGGCTAGTCAAGTGGTGCTCTTGAGAGATACTTGGTGATCGGGAAGCAATACTCTTGTGTGAAGTGCCTCAACAACGTGGACTAGGGGTGGCTTAGTGCCTACCGTTACCATGGGATAAATCACGTGCCAAGAGTTTGCTTTCTCTCATCCCTCTTTACGTTTTCGCATTACTCTCTTGCATTCCTAGATTGCCTTTACTTACCTAGAGTAGTATCATGCTAGGATTGTCTACAGGTTGCAAAACTTATTTTGGGATGATTGTTTCATACTAAATCAACCTTAGATTGCACATCTAGATAGAAATGATTTATTTTACTTTACACAAATTAGTGGAAGTCATAGGTTAAGTTTTTAAGTTTGTTTAATTCACCCCTTCCCCTTTTAGGCTACGGGCATCTGATTCCTTACAAATGGAGTAATAGAGTTCTGTAAGCAATCTAAACATCCTATCGTTTAGATATACGGGAGAAGAATCCTTATCTGTATTTTTCTATGTGACAAAATAACACTAACAAGACTCCTTTGGACAACCTTTCACAGATGACAAAGTTGCTTTTGAAAACATTGTTAAAAAATCTGCTTTGGAATGGAACAAGCAACTCACTAAACAACAAGATGACCGTGGAAACACACCACTACACTTCGCGTGGTCACTAGAAAGTGTAACACGTGGAATGCTTCCCCTCTATGATGTGTCAGTTAAAAAGGAAAAGCTATGGATACCCTTCTGAACATTACTGAACCACACACCATTGGAACTTATCTGGCAATTACTAGAAGCAAATCCATATTCAGCATTTCAACCGGACAGAGAAGGATCATTTCTGATACATATTGCAGCCTCGGCAGGTAGACTTTCAGCAGTCCACGTTTTGGTGACAATGTTTCCTGGATGTGCCGGATTGCATGAATCTTATGGAAGAAATTTTTCATGTTGCCGTCAAGAAGAAGAGATACAGTATAGTTGCATACAGTACCACCGGGAAACCCATGAAGCCCCCCTTGTCCTCCCCAAAAAAAATCTGCCATGGCAGCAAAGGACAGGGGCAGCTGTTAGATCCTGAGGATCAACTAGGTGTAGATCAGTAGGTCATAACCTTCAACAGTAATGTGAAACAAAGGTTCTTGAGATTAACCAAGAGGAAGAGAGGAGAGGACAAAGGGAGATTCACCGTGGGGTTTAGGGTGTAGGGGATGAACTCGTCGATGCAGATGGAGTCTGTTGTCACTGTGAAGTGTAGTGGTAACCGTCGGTGAGGCGCAGTGCAGATCCGGGACAGTTGCGGCGTTTCCCGCTGCTCACAGCTCCCCCTGATCGGTGGGCAGGGAGGTGGGGCGAGTGGGACTCTCACTAGGTTACTATTTCTCATGCCCCCCACCTCCCTTATATGGTGCTGCATGACGGGGGCTCGCAACCCAGTGGGTGGGCTCCCCCGATCAGGGAGCCGAGTCAAGGGCCCAGTTGGTCCGCCCTTTGGGTCAACTGGTGGAGATCAACACTAACATTCTCCCCCTTGATCTCACCTTATGTTTCTTAACCTTCGGTTGGCATCCACTTCATCACAAATAAATATACCGAGCATGGGTCATCATAATTGTAATCACAATTAGATTAACTAGGAACAATACACTTTATCCATTTTGAAAGGATCTTAACTTGGGCCCTTAGTAATCCAGAAATCATAGGCTCTACCATAAAACCCATGTTGACTGTGTGTTCTCTCAACACACTGGGTGGTAAACCTGTGGTAAGCAGATCCGTAAGTACTCACTTGGTACTCGTATGCTCTATTCTTTCAAGAATGATTCTGGATTTTCTCCTTTTCAACATACAATTCATTTTCAATGTGTTTGGCAGTACACTTGACATGTTGCCTTTGGAGAGAAAATATTTGAATGGTATATTGCTGTTGTCTACCATTATCAACTCCGGGTGAAGATTTCTTCAACCATTTAGCCTGTTCTGTAGCCTCATATCATGCTAAAAGTTTGGGTATATATAACCCATGATATCACAACTATTTTGCTTTGGAGATTTTCCACAATAAAACTCCAAGCTCGAGTGTTAGCTACTACTATGGGCTTCACTAAACAACTCTCCAAAACTTTAGTTTTTTACTCACAACCTTTTGTGAGTACCTGCTTCTTTCTTATTTAGTATGAGGCTTACAATACTTTGCTAGATTGCAAAATCTTTCTTTAACTCCATTCCAGTGATTTATAGCTGGATTGGACTTTTGCGAAAAATATCCTGGATACTTAAGCTATGTCAGGGTCAATTCCTTCTTGAGCATTGAGTCTGCTTCCAACAACTGAAGGGCACGGAACCACTTTCATTCGATCGATCTTATATTGGTTCCTGGAATACTAAAACTCCAAAACTATTACCCCTGACTTCATATGAATAGGCATAGGCTGACTCACATGCATAATATGTTTCTTTAGAATTCTTCTCTAAGTATGCTCTTTGCGATAAACTTAATACCCCTTTACTTATATCTTAGTGAACTTCAATTCCTTGATGCTCCACTGAGATATACAAACTTGTAAGATTTGAGGACAATAACTTCTTCGTCTGCAATAGCAGACTAACATCACTACTAGAGAGTAGGATGTCACTTACATAGATGGTGAGGAAAACACATTTCCAATTCATACACTTTACATAAATGCAATTGTCCTCATGATTCCTACTAAAACCCAAAACTTACTTTGAGCAACATCTTATTTGTTATTTTCCTTCCATGACAAAACCTTTTGGGGTCATGTCATGTAAATATCCTAATATCCTTTATTGAGGAACATCGCCTCCATATTGTGATTCTGAAGAATCCTCACATTAGGAAATGTCTCATTGTACCTTATTTCTTTTCTTGCATGAAGCCTCGTGACATAAGTCGTGCATCATGTTTATTCTCATTGTCTTTGGAGTCACATATAGTTGTGTGGACCCATTACAATCCACTGTTTTGACTCCATTAACAACTTCTTCTAAGTGTCAAAACAATATTGGTACTCATAGATCTTATTTCTTTTTCCAAGACTTCTCATATGTGGCAATGTAACTATCGAATCCCGAAGGACGGGTTCCTCTTTTGCTTCTTTTCGCTATGAGAGGTATTGGACAAGCCATGCTCCCCCATATGTGTGGCAATAATTTTGCAGAAGTGAAAACAACAACACTAGCACCACAAATGTGATGCATTGTTGGTGTAGTTACAACATGTAGTGAGAAAAAAGACTTCTCAAAAGCAAATTTCTCAAGATACCACACATTTTCTCATCATTTCATCCTCTAGATGGAGTTAGGTCTCTGTGTACCATGCCCCCCAGATTTTTCCATCTTTTGTAAAGATGGCGTATCATTTAACTTTCTTATTTTGGGTTTGATTTGTCTTGATCAGTATAAATACCGATCGCCTACGCTATCTTCCTATTGGAAATATGAAAAATCCAGGAATTTAGCTTTTCCTTTCTCAGGGGTATCGAATATTATGACCGTTGTACTCCCCATGACGGTCACAGTTACTTAGTAGATCATATATTTTGTTTCAATGCATACTATGCATTGCCTTCAGTATGGGGATAATCTCTCCCCCTCGAAATATGGCATAAGCTTCAATGCCATAATTTCGAAACTTAAAACAAAATGTTTCGTGAACGAGGAGTTTTTCTTAACTTCCTTCATTCACACAATGGTGTCATGCAAACAAATTTATTTCTTAACTCATATGGGAGCACTTTATTCCTCGTTGCACTTCAACAACTTAACATAGTACATTATTTGCTATACTTCTGCAAGTTAAACTCGCATATCTACTTACATAATGACTTGCATACAACTTCCTTTTGTCCTTTTACTTCATTTAAAAAATGACTCCTTCTTCTTAGCCACACTACACATTTAAAATATGTGTCTTCCACCATTACTTACTTCTCAACAAGCAACTCATTTAGAGTGCTCACATGCGTTTGTATATAGTCAATTAATCAACTCTACACCTTCATATTTAGAAATTGTGTGGTTTTGGATTCCTCCCCTTTTTGGCATCAACCCTTGATTGCTTAATGACCATGACACTATGGAAGTGCACGATCAATTCTAAGATAGCTTAAGAACTATCTCAAACTTCTCTTACAATGCAAGATAAACTTAAAGAAAATGAGGGTTGTCTCGCTTCATCTTGCTGCTACATTAATTCTACACCACCTTTGGGCAAAAACTAGAATTAATGCATGAACCCATTACAATATGTTTATAACATTCCCATTAACAACTTTGGTTGGAACATGACAATATCATAAATAAAATCTTAGAAATGGACAACTGATGAGGACATCAGTGTACTAGCTTACCCCGCCATGCGGGTATTAACTTAATTTTTTCAGTCATGTGGGTAGCCTTCATAAATACTAGAAATTGGCTTGTATTCACTTAGTAAATCCAGAAATAAATCTGGATCTTATGCATTACACAACTTCAACAGACGTGAGTCAGTTAAACATGTGTTACATTCGGCCATTCTTCATTGGATCAATGTCCATAAATACCTTCTGTCAGACCATTATTTAGAGAGAACACAATCTCTTGTGTAATGATCTCCTTCCTTTTGGAGTCATCATTAACTTCTCCTGTTAATACAGGATAATTCCTTCAAACTTCTCCTGCATGCAGGATCAACTAGCATAAGCATGATGCTCAACTTCTCCCGTCATGCGGGATATGCTCTCAGGACACTGGAAGTTTTTGCAAAAATCTCTTAATACTCTGTTGTGCACATGTTTAATTTAACTTTGGTCAAAATTAAACATGCATCTTTACTTATCGCAATTCACATCATACTGTTTACAATAATGTAAAACTTAGTCATGACGTATAAAGGGTTCACTTAAACTCCATTTTTTGATTAAATTTTCCCTTTGGTTCCAACTTAATCAGAAAAATAATTAACTAAATAATAGTGGAAACTGATCATGGTAGAAAAAATTGATCTCATTTTGGCATAAAAATGTCCAAACTTTGCTTAACTTAAGCATTTCCATTCACAAACCCCAGCAATGTAGCCCAGTGATCTCATTCTTTGACAGGAAACATCATTCTCATCTTTTTCTCTCAAGTAAATATTGTATATTAACTTAACTTTGGTCGAAATTAAAACATACAACATTCTTCTAAAATAATTCTACATCACCTTTGGGCAGAAATAGAATTAATGCATAATGTATAATACTGTTATCATCAACTTTGGTCAGCAGACAACAATATTAGAATAAACTTTCAAATCTTAATAGAAACATAATCATTATTACAGCGGAATCATGAAAAACATGATAAAATCTACTTTTCAGAAGCACATGATAAATTTCCTTCATCAAGAGGGCATCTTGATCTTTATCTTCTCTCTGAAAATTGATCACTTGGATACAAAATTTATGAGAGATACAAACTTCAAAACTTAAACTCATAAATAAAATTATAATATTGTCATCATAAACTTTGGTCAGAAAATAACAATATCATAATTAACTTTAAAAGAAATATCTTTCTACCCCTCTGATTAAATTAGATGACAAAACTTCACTTTGCAGCGGAAACTTGAGGAAAAAATCATGAAAAACATGAACAACTTTACTTTCAGATGCATTTCTTATCTCTTATATTTTCTAAACAATTTACACCATTGGTTCCAATTGAATAGGGATACAATTTTATACTTAATGCATCAAAACTTATTGAAGATACGATTCTGAAATTTTTCAAACAAATAATAAACATTACTATTCATTACAGACTTGCGGTCCTAAATACGAAATTTGGCCCATGGCCATCCTCCGCATGCCAACGCGCGGGTCAGGTTGGGTTAAGAGTCCACAAGAAAAAAATGGCTCGCACCACACCTCCTGCGCTAGCTTGGGCCTTTGGACCAAAAACCAAGGCCACCATTCCAGCCCAAAGCACCAAGCACCCACATGGGCCATTGTTGATGGTAGAATATCATATCAAAGTTCATATGAATTTGCAAGCGAGACAAATCCCCCATCGTAGTCAAGGGACCCTTCTTCCCTCGAGTGGTGAACCCAAGGTATCGAATTCGTGGAACAATGTGCTACGCAAGGATTCAATCTAGTAAAGCAAGGAAAGCTATCTAATGAAGAACCAAATTGCATCTAATCTACTAACTCATAAAGGAAACACATCTAATCTAATCTACTAAAGAGGTAGCAAGAGAAAGCAAGAGATAACCGATCTAGACAAATCTAGATCATGCTTATGTTGTAGCTCCAAACAAGATAGATGAAGATAGAAAAGCGAATCTCATTAAAAGCATCTTTAAACCGTGGCCTCCGGTCCGATTCCGAAAACGTCCGGCTTTCGGAACCCCCGTTCGTCACAACGTATTCCTATTCATGTGGGTAGTCTAGGGAGAGTTCGATAAGAACAAGTTGAAATCACTTGGTCGGTCCGGTATGCACCTCTAACCACCACGGCTACAAGAGTACCCTAAGCAATCTAGCTATAGACTAGATTGGGGAAGAAGCAAAACCAAGAAGAAAACAAAATCATCGAGAAGGCACTTGATCGCTAGAAATCGGATTCACTTAAAGACTTCACCATGAATGATTACATGAACAAGATCACCACCGGGATCCTACCTCGATCTTGATCCTTGCTTCGGAGCTCCGACGTGGTCTTCCATGCAAGGTTCCCACGTCGGCTAGGGAGACCCTAGACAACTAGCACGACCCTCATCTCCGAGATGGTGTCCCTCAAGCTTCTCTCGCTCCTCGGCGGTGGATGACAAATTGATTGATCCGTGACTCTCGGTCGGGGGGCTATAAATAGCCCGAGATGCATCTAGGTCAAGGGGGGCGAGTGGGCCTCGAAATGGGCGGGGCCGGCCGGCCTAGGCCGGCCAACCCGGGCCCACTTCGGCCCGGTCCGCGGTCTCCTTCGCCCGACGTTGCTTCCCGAGTCTTCTAGATCCTCCCCCCTTCGCATGTGGGCCCTTGTCGTCAGTTTCTCTCCGAATTGGACGAAGCTCCTTGTCTCGTAAGATTCGACACTTTCACGGCTAGGTCCTCGCAGTTTTCCATCTTCTCGGGTTGGGTCCTTGGGCTTCTTGGAGTCGTGTTCACTTCATTGCTTGACTTCTACGGGCTTCAAGGTCTTGTCATGAGGTGCTTAATGAACTTATCCCGGAAGTCTTGCTTTCAACGCTAAAACCCCGCATAAACACTAAACTCCAAAACCGACATGCACAAGTGAACCGTTATACCACGGGGGTTAGTACCAATGGATAAGATACGAAAGTCATGCCAACACCGAAGGTAAACTCATGGCTAGGTTGACGGAATTTCACCGTCAACATCTCCCCCATGCTTAAACCTTGCTCGTCCTCGAGTAAGCCTTCGATGGATATCATCGTTGCCCATCAATGCTTAAACCTTGCACTTGATCATACATGAGAAAACATAATGCTCTCAAAAGTTTAATTCGTTAAAGTTCCCATAATGTACTAGCCTTCATCCCTACGGAGGGTATATATTTAATTAAGCTTATCCCACAAGTATTAACATGCTCCCAAAATTCAAATGGATCTCAGAAATTTTGAAATAAAGAACGAGATGAAAAAGAGCTAAACCAAGTTCACAAATTTAAACCGTCTTGCATCGTGCTCATGAACTCTCATCTCATCTTGTCTCTCAGGCCTATTTTTTCTACTCCTTTCCCTCTCATAACATTCATATATGTGGTAGGCTTTATATGGAGCTCTTTGGGAAAGTTTAGTCTTACCAAGATATTAAAAATAAGATGTTAAAACAAGACAAGCTTCTCATGGTCTTACCGAGACTCGTCAAAAAGGTCATTGGAAAATAATGTTATATCAAGGAGGGGGAGAGAAAAATACACACACTTTGAGATAGGTGGACATGTGCAAATGGAAAAGAGGCACAAAGGAAGTCCTCGTTATCGATTGCACATGGTTGGAAAATGAGTATGGATCTTTTAATCTTGAGACCTTGAAATTCCTAATGCACTTTAGAGAACCGGGGAGTTCATTTTTTTATATCATACATACTCATATTTTTTCTTTTCTCCTCTTTTTCTCATACTCATATTTTTGTTCTTTCTTTATTTTTCTCATTTTTTCTCTTTTTCTTTCTCATCAATTTTTTTATTTGCTCCCCTTGAACTCTAAAATTGCATTGTACCTACCTCCTCCCCCATGCTTAGACGTTTGCTCGTCCTCGGGCAAAGTGGTGATAGAGATAAGGAAGGTACCGGAAATACTTTTCCTTCGGAAAGATACTTGAAGTCTTCAATCTTGACACCATCGATCTTCCTTGCATTGATGATCCATACTCAACGATAGGTTGTGGTCAAGGAGGTTATCACAAAAGATGATATTTGGTTTTAAGGATGGATATCCCGTGAGGTTTGTGAGATCTCCGATGTGGGGATACACAATGCACGGATAAAAAGGCTAGCAATAAGATAGTTACGCAAAAACGGAATGACCAGCTTCTTAGTCTCGGGCCGGAGAAATCATGGCCCGAAATAACTCACCCAAAAATAAACCTTGTATACTAAGTTTTTGTACTCAAATATTTATATGGCTCGGATGGGTAGAGCAACACACAAGAGGTATTTATGACAAGGTTAGCATTACTTTTAAGAACAAAAATAAATCATCTTTAATCCATCTAAAACTTGAGAGCACATAAAACATCATGGGTCTTTATTTTTATCATAACCTCCACTAAAGATTAAGCTAGCATTTAGATAAATTCAGATTTGTATTTTAAGAGAGCACTAGCTTAAACATGCATAAAACAATTACAAAGCTAAACAAAGCGGCAATTATAATCATATATCATCATGGCACAAACTTTGTAACTTTACCAAAGGTAAAAACTAGGTGGTGATTTTATTCATGATGAAAATAAAACTAACACACATGCTGAAAATTTAAAAAAACTGAAACCACTACGCATACATAGGCGCATACAAGTTGAAAATTAAAGAAGAGGGGATAAAGGAAAGATAACTAAAGCTCCTCCTCTCTCTAATCTTCCGCCGGTGGTTGATATTGATAGTCTTGATTGTTGTACCCTTACTCATAATAGGATTGCACCGCTCCTCCTATGAATTGTCTGACGGTGCTAAGTGAAGGTGTCCAAGCGCATAAGCGATGTTTGCATTTCCTTCACCCATTTGGTTTGCATTGGTTAGGATGGCTGCAATATTTTGCATGTTCCTCGCAGCGTATCCTCCAATGATGGCCACATTTTGTTGTGGTTGAGGAAGGTGTGCATATGGCTCCGCAAAGGCTACGTTGGGCACCACAAAATTGGTGGGGGTATGGCTGCACCACTTCCCCATGCTTGCATTGGTACACCACCGTAGTAACTTGGCGGCGCCGGAATTCCTCCAATGGTGGCACATAATTTTGTTGTGCACCTCCTTCTTGGGCCATAGAAGATCCTTCTCCTACAATCCTTCTCTTTTATTTTTTTCTTTGCCGGCACAATTCCTCTAATCTATCTTCTTTCCTTCCCCTCAAGAAAAAATCTTAACCTTCCTTCCGAAAGGGGCAAATTCACTTTGGGCCACTTTAAACCTCCTCTCTCATCTCCACATATGTTCTTGCTTCCCTTCATATATTCAAATGGGAAGTCCCCGGTAAGAGATGCTCGGGGCTCCTTGTAATACCCGGTCTTAAAGAGATAGCCAACATGGAGAGGTAACACCCCGAACCAATATCTCCCGAATCCGACGTTGCTCACAACACCACCGGTTGATCATAAGGTGAGTGGGGTCGATTGGCTTCTTGACAAAGCCGAGCAAAGCCAATTCAGCTCCATGTTGGTTATCTTTATCTCTCTCATTCTCCCCAAAATCCTTTGCACAACAAGTGACATACTTGGATGATGGGGTCCGGATACTATTTCTTTGTTGATGGGCTCCACCCACGAACACACTCCAAAAACCTTCCAAAGTGTGCCTTCATGCACATCCACATGTTTCGGGGTTCCCTTTTTGAAAAAACGAGCTATTCCCTAATACATAGGGAACCGCTTGTTCAATCAAGATAGGAGACACTCGCCCATGAGTCTACGATATTAGAACACGCAATCATTTTGATCATGAAAACCAATCTAATCTATCGGGGGTTGTGACCTCGGTTTCACCCTTTCCCTCCACTCGTACTCAGTACGCGAAGTATTCATGACTCGACCTATGATGGACACGGCGTATTGAATGGATCCAAGGAAGCATTGGAGCTTTTACTCCCTTTACGGCATGGTAGCTAACCTTAAGCATTAAAGTATATTCAACACAAGATGATAGATAGATAATCCAACAAAGTATGATTACATCTCAAGATCATTACAACCCATGGATGAAAGGAGATTAACCCATCAAGGTGCTATACATAGCACCGTTGATCACGGTTACCCTTCCGACCGTGTCTTCCTTCTTCTCCACTTGTGGGTGCTTCCTTCGAGGTGGTTGATCTCCCTCCGAAGATCTCCCTCCTCTCTCTCTCTCTAGGTTGTGGATGGCCTCCTGGTGCAAATGGCTCTCTCAAACGGAATGAGAGACTCGGACTCCTTCATCAAGGATATGCGCCATGGTCATGAAACTTTCCTAGGTGAATTCCTTGTGGGTGTTTGCCGACACTCCGTTAGAGAATTGCACCCAACCTCGGTGTCCCGTATGAAAACCCAATATGTGGAGAGCTTGGTCGTCGAAGTCGACGTTCGCTACAAGCCTCTACTCAAGGCGAGCGAGCTTCTTCTCCACCTCCTCCGTCATGATGACAAACCCCTCGGAATACCGCGCGTATGGAGGTGGAGGGGATGATCGTGTCGAGTGGCAAGGTCGACGGGCGGCTCCTCCATATGTTCTTGAGGTCCGGTGAACCTCGTAAACGAGTTTCGTGTGGCCCTCATGCCACCGAGGAGAAGAGTGTGGTTCCTCCTCGGCGGTGCCGTGTCCTCCTCAATACTCCGAGGATACTCGGAACCGAGCGCCACCTCGAAGAGGTTGTCGATGATGGCTTAGACGACGATCCCTTCTTCTTGGGTGCAAAGACTCGTAGCTTTCTTCCATGGTTGCGGCACTCTCTCCCTCACAAATAAATATCCGGCGTTTTCAACCGGTAACAAGGTACACAAATATTATTTTGGAGTCCGGACTTTGAGTGGATTAAGGATGTGATTTGTTGCACAAAACAAACGAGGTGGATGGCTAAGTCTAAGGTGGTTTCACACTACAAACTAGAGCACATGAACAAATAGCCGGATGGGAGACTTACCTCTCTCCTCCTCTTGGCTCGGTTCTTCTCTAGCGCACTCATGCTTCGTGACCGCGTGCACCTTCCAAACGCTCGTCCACTCCTTTGCTTGCATTATTGCTCCTTCCACTCGATGTCTTTGAGTTACTTCCATACTCCCTTGCCTCACACGCCTCCATGATATTCCTGCAAAACAAAGCCTTGGCTGCCCCCCCATGCTTGTACTTTGCATGTGGTTTGATAAAATATGTTGGAGGGGCATCTCATGATGTATCATGGTGCATGTATGGTTAGGTTAACTAGATTGCCTCCCTCTAAGCATGTTTTAATGCTAAGTACTCCTCTAATTTCGAAAATAAAATCAGAGATATTAATGACTTAAAATATAAATTTAGAGGAGTTTTTAAAGCATTAAAAACAAATGTAAGTCAAAAATATTTTCTGACTACTTTTATTTTGGTCTCACCAGTATTGTTTGCCTTCATTAGTTGAGAGCAAATTTTTCCCGGCTTGATCATGGGGGCATAGGTTTAGGTTCTAATTTTGATTAGATGAAAGAGATTTTGAATGAAATAAAACTAAATGAGGCTTAGAAAAATTCTAACTCTAGAGAAACCAAGGATAAGGATTTTTAAACCAACCAAAAATCACATTTCTAGGTTCACGTGAGTCCTACCATGTGCTGAAATTTAAATAACATCTAGATACAAGTCGTGGCTCTACTCGTGTGTTTTTAGCATGTAAAATAAGTCAACCACAACATCACAAAGAGGATGAAAGGTTGAGATAGGTTCTGAATTTTTTTTGGTTTTGGTTTCTCGAAAAAGATGCAAACAAACACACGGGAGGGTTCATGTAAAGGGTTTGTGATCAAAACAAAATATTCAACCAAGAATTATGTCTCTAATATTGTTCAACCATCCTAAGTCTAATGTTTTTGTGTAGTAAAATTCAAAACTAAATTACTTGAAAAAACTCGAAAAACCTGGAATCGGGTTGTCCTCCCGGTAGCTTATTCTTGACTCGATGAAACGGGTTGCCTCCCGCCTAGCGCTTCGTTTATATTCCATGGCTAGACTTCTTCACTTGAGTACTCCGGATCAATGCTCTTTGCGGGCGTTAAAATCTTGGGTACCCACTTCCGCACCATCTTGGGCACGGGCTTATTCTTTGGCTTAGTCATATTTTTGGTCTTCACAGTCGGCTTTGTCTTTTGGTCTTGACGGATGCAACAACTTCCTTCATGTAATGGCTCGGCATCTCAAACTCCCGTCCTTCGGCCGTGATCTTCATGGTCTCCTTAGTGTGATCCTCCATCTCTCCCGAATGAGTTTGAGTAGCCTTCGCCGTCTTGGGACCTCGAGGTTGTCTCGGAGATTCTCGTTTGTTACCCATCGGGCGCCTGACAAGTTGTCCCACTTGCGTTTCTAACATCTTCATCACGATCAACACTTCACGTATAGAGTTTTCAACCTCCGTCACCGTTCCATCTAAATTCTCCAATATTTTCTCCATAGCCCCGAACTTAGTGATGACGTCCTAGTTGATCTTAGCTTGCTCGTCCATGAATTCCTTGAATTGTGTACAAAAAGGAACCAAATCTTGAATGGACGAACTTGCATTAAATCGAGTTTTACCTTGGACATGGGCGCACTCCTCACACTCCTTGCATGTGGATCTTGCTTCGGCGGCCTCTAGGTGTTGAGCTTCTTTCTCTATCTCCATCTTCTCCATCCTCCTCTTAAGTAAACCGATATGCCACTCAAGGAATCCGACTCGTATGTATTCATTGAAACGCTTCAAAGCTCCCGCAATCGTCATGCGGATAGTTGAGACCTTGATCCCGAACGGCCTTCGGTGTCTTGAAGGTTTATGATAGATAGATCAACGATGTCGGTTTAGGTTGATCTTCCTTTGGACTTGGAGGTGGTGATTCCCTTGGAGATTCCGGTGGTCCTTCAACTTCGGCTTTTGAATCTAGGGTTTCCAACCCTTTAGCTTGTGTTGCACGTCTCCTTTGCCTGTAAAGTTTTCCTGGATCATCCACAAAAGAAAGTTTGGGTTTTTGGAGAGGTAGCCAACCATACTACGCTTAGGGTTAGTAAAAACAGAAAAATCTAAAAAAAATTAGGGTTTATCAAAAACTAGATTAGATTGATTTTTATTCTATTTGAGGATGATCAAAGTTAAGAGATGCAAAAGAAAATCAAAAGAAAAACTGAAAAATAAGCGATACTAGATTAGATCTTGATTGCTTGTTCCCCGCAACGGCGCCGGAAAAAGGGGCCCGTTGACGGTAGAATATCGTATCAAAGTTCATATGGATTTGCAAGCGGACAAATCCCCCGTCGTAGTCAAGGGACCCTTCTTCCGTCGAGTGGTGAACCCAAGGTATCGAATCCGTGGAACAATGTGCAACGCAAGGATTCAATCTAGTAAAGCAAGGAAAGCTATCTAATGAAGAACCAAATTGCATCTAATCTACTAACTCATAAAGGAAACACATCTAATCTAATCTACTAAAGAGGTAGCAAGAGAAAGCAAGAGATAACCGATCTAGAGAGTCTAGATCATGCTTATGTTGTAGCTCCAAACAAGATAGATGAAGATAGAAAAGCGAATCTCATTAAAAGCATCTTTAAACCGTGGCCTCCGTACGATTCCGAAAACGCCCGTCTTTCAAAACCCCCGTTCGTCACAATGTATTCCTATTCATGCGGGTAGTCTAGGGCGAGTTCGATAAGAACAAGTTGAAATCACTTGGTCGGTCCGGTATGCACCTCTAACCATCGCGGCTACAAGAGCACCCTAAGCAATCTACCTATAGACTAGATTGGGGAAGAAGCAAAACCAAGAAGAAAACAAAATCATCGAGAAGGCACTTGATCGCTAGAAATCGGATTCACTTAAAGACTTCACCATGAATGATTACATGAACAAGATCACCACCGGGATCCTACCTCGATCTTGATCCTTGCTTCGGAGCTCCGACGTGGTCTTCCATGAAAGGTTCCCACGTCGGCTAGGGAGACCCTAGACAACTAGCACGACCCTCATCTCCGAGATGGTGTCCCTCAAGCTTCTCTCGCTCCTCGGCGGTGGATGACAAATTGATTGATCCGTGACTCTCGGTCGGGGGGCTATAAATAGCCCGAGATGCATCTAGGTCAAGGGGGGCGAGCGGGCCTCGAAATGGGCGGAGGCCGGCCGGCCTAGGCCGGCCAACCCGGGCCCACTTCGGCCCGGTCCGCGGTCTCCTTCGCCCGACGTTGCTTCCCGAGTCTTCTAGATCCTCCCCCTTCTCGCATGTGGGCCCTTGTCGTCGGTTTCTCTCCGAATTGGACGAAGCTCCTTGTCTCGCAAGATTCGACACTTTCCGGCTAGGTCCTCGCAGTTTTCCATCTTCTCGGGTTGGGTCCTTGGGCTTCTTGGAGTCGTGTTCACTTCATTGCTTGACTTCTACCGGGCTTCAAGGCCTTGTCATGAGGTGCTTAATGAACTTATCTCGGAAGTCTTGCTTTCAACGCTAAAACCCTGCATAAACACTAAACTCCAAAATCGACATGCACAAGTGAACTTGTTATACCACGGGGGTTAGTACCAATGGATAAGATACAAAAGTCATGCCAACACCGAAGGTAAACTCATGGCTAGGTTGACGGAATTTCACCGTCAACGCCCATAAGAAGCCCGCAAGCCACCGGATGCTCGTGGCCGTCCATCTAGATGGACGGTCGAGCGCCCTTCTCGGGAGATCAAAACCGGCTCTCGACTCCTCCCCTGAAAATCCTAGAACATTTCTTCTCCCCCCGCGACTTAGTAGCAGCGTGCGGGGGCGCTAGGGTGTCTCGCGCCCGTGCCCGGCGGCTTGCCGGTGACGGTGAAAGGGCGGCAGCGTCGGCACGAGCCCGCGGCCCCTCCCCCTTCCTGCTTTTCTTTTCCCTCGTCCTCCTTTCATCCACTCGCCTGCGCGAGATCCAGAGAGGGGCGCCGCCTATGGCGGCACGGTTGAGGGTGGTGACCGGCACCGGTGGCCTGTGTCCCGCTGGCGATGGCGAGGAGTGGTGCAGCCGACACTAGACCGCGGCCCTCTCCACTTTTATTTCTTTCCCATCCACCTCTCTTTCCCCATGCATTTTTGAGTGAGATCCAAAGTGTCGCCATGACAGCCGGTGGAGAGGTGGTGACACCGCCGCGAGATCCCTCGCCGGCATGCGCGTTCCCCGCGCGGGAGAGCACGCCGCCGTGCACGCCGCCGTCGAGCAGCCTCATTACGGCGCTTGTGGGCCCTGTCCCACACGCCAGCATAGCGGCGGTGAGCTGACCCTGCACGGCGGTGGGTCCTTCCCGCACGTGGCGGTGCCGTCAATTGCGAGGTAGGCCACAACCTACAGGTCGGTCCTCCTTCCCTGGTCCTTTGGCATTTCGAGATCTAGGGTTTCGAGTTGTTCTTCCCCTAACCCGAGCAGATCTAGGGTTAGGGTTGGATTCTTTCTTCGATTCGAGATCAAATTTCACTGTCTTCGTTGTTTTGATTCGAGATTGCGCCGTCACGGCGACCATTATTCCCTCCCCTCACCCATGGTGGCGGAGAAGGTGACCGCACCGCCTCTGTGGCGGCGCCTTTCTTCCCCCAAAGATCGATATACACACTATATCGAGACGTCAGATACCATTGTTAGATCCTGAGGATCAACTAGGTGTAGATCGGTGGGTCATAACCTTCAACATTAATGTGAAACAAGGGTTCTTGAGATTAACCGAGAGGAAGAGAGAGGACAGGACAGAGGGAGATTCAACGTGGGGATTAGGGTGTAGGGGATGAACGTGTCGATGCAGATGGAGTTCGTTATCACTGTGCAGTGTAGTGGTGACCGTCGGTGAAGCGCACTGCCGATCCGGGACGGCTGCGGTGCTTCCCGCCGCTCACAGCTCCCCTTGATCGGTGGGGCGAGTGGGACTCTCACTAGGTTACTGTTCCTCGTGGCCCCCACCTCTCTTATATTGTGCTCACGACGGGGCCCGCAACCCCAGTGGGTGGGCTCCCCCGATTAGGGAACCAAGTCAAGGGCCCGGTTGGCCCACCCTTCGAGCCAACCAGGGCCGTCCCAGGGGGGTGGGCAGCCATGGCGACGGCCGCAGGCCCATGCCACGAGGGGGCCCATGGTATATGTATTTGTAGAGTAATTAGTATATTCAAAAGCTCATATATATGCATGTTGTCCCTTTCCGATGATTAAGCTTGTTGTCGCCTCCTATTTCAGTATTTAACTATTCTCTTTTGCTTTCAAAATATGCTGCATGTTAACTCTTTCGTAGTACTATGAACTTTAATCATCATATTTCATGCTTGTTTGGCATGAGTCTTGTTTGAGTGCTACAGAAAAGAAAACATTAACGCATCCGCTATTTTAAAAAAGTCATCTTTATACTTGTTGGTTTGGTACCATTTTCTCGTCCACAAAAACTGACGTTGGAGCTGGAGTCGTTGCAAACAGGTCCTAAGAAAAGTAGATTGCTAGACCCTTCTTGCATATTTGCCCAAGGGCCCATGAAACTATTGGGACGGCCTCGGAGCCAACTGGTGGAGATCAACACTAACAGCAGCTGGAGACGATCAAGAGATTGCAAATGACTTCCTGTGCAAGATGTGCTGGAAAGAAGGAAACGAAATCCGACCCAACATATTTAGTCTGTCTAAAAACGTCCCATTCCAACAGCCTCTTTTTTACCTTTGTTGTCTCCTTAGCGCTAGATTCAGCCCCCCTGCATTTTTTTGGATCCGTCACTGAATGCATATGCATGCCAAACGCCGGCACTGTCAACAATTTTTAACAAGCAAGACATTGAGGGGGAACACTGCTCTACATCTAGCTGTAGAGGTTGGGGATTGGAGGATTTTCGCTCGCCTCTTTGTCAACAACAAGGTGGACTTCAACTTACCAAACAACAAGAAACATAACCCGCTAGAACTTTCTATTAACACTATTCCCACAAGACTGTAATGTCTCCTGGTAATATAGTTAAGTGGAAAAAAAAATTTCTCAATGTTTCATAAACTTTGAGTGAAATTCAAGCAAAACTAATATTTCTATCACCTCTCTGCAGAATTCACGAATTTTGATACAGGAAACACTAATAGCTGCCAATGCTACTCACGGTATGTCTCGACGGGATGCTGATATGGAAGAGGATAGTCCTGGATCTGAAGCAGAGAATGCGGAAAAGGGCTCTGCAATAGTGTCAATTCAACGCAATTCCTTTAACTATAACTAGAGCACGCCTAGCAAGGGTGGATACGTTACTGAAGGCATCAGAGACGATTTTCTGAACCATCTGTTTTTAAGGTTACAGAACCCGTATGCAACCAGAAAACCCACATACAAATTGTGTTTCTACGATATATATATTGAATATCACATCGACTGACGGACCATCTCATCTTATCTTAAACAGAATTCCGGATAAAAAAAAAGACAGAAAGGAAAAGAAGTATTGCCATGACGAGGAAATATAAAAACGCCCCGAAGCGTTTTAATGCTCCGAAGCGTCTTCCAGGTAACAGTGGTGCTCCTCCAAAATTATTGAAATAACACAAGGGAGAATCTTGTATTGCAATATGTATGTATTCTTTCTGAATGTTTGGCACAGAGTTTAGGTACCGCAAAAATGGCCCCTTCTCGATAATATTAAATGTTCGACACCATACACCTTGTTTGTTTGGCTTATCAGCCCACCAGCCAACAAGATTTTCTCTCGTAACAAACCAGCCACTAAAGAATCAATAGAAGATTTTCTCTCGTAACAAATCAAGACTACCATCGGCCAAACGAACAGGCCCATATTCTGTGGTTAAGTCGGTTGTATGGCACTGTGACACTGTATTATTGGTGCCTTACTGGTGGCCTGTCGCTGAATACTCTGCCCACCTAGCTGTTTCTTTCCCAATCAGACAATAACGTGTCAGGCCCTTGCTGCTACCTCATGCATGTTTACAAAGAAAGTCTACCATAAGCTTATTGGCAAGTTCAGGGAATTGCTCTTGAACAAAATGGGATCCTTCTGGTATGTAGGTGATCTCATGATCTGGGGCGATTTCTTTCAGCTTCTCACTAGACATGTAGTCCTTCAGTGCTGGAAACTTGAGGATGTAGTCCTTCTGTCCCATGATCACAAACATTGGCATTTCAAACCATGGTTTAGCATATTCAGCTTTTGCAGGTTTGGTCCTATTAAGATATAAAATATGCTTGTTAACGATATCCTTAGTTTGTAGAAATTTGACGTATCAATAAAATGCTATAATAATGATATAATAGACATATGTTTGGCATGCTTTCCACTAGATATTTGTATATATTTCTTACCGGTATGGAATTTGTAAGGCTGTGATGAAACCTGATTTCTCATACAGGTTGGTGTAAGCTGAGAGGTCTTCCTCCCTGAACCACTCAGGCATCGGTGTGGAGTCATCTGCAAGGTCCATAATCTCTTGCCCTTGCTTGGCAACAGGAACTTCACTCCTGGAGAAGAGGATGTAGATTGTGCGCATGACCCTCCTCGCATCAAACCGTCCAAAATCAGACTCTGCTCTTCCAGGCTCCTGATTATGTAAAACAGCCACACAATTAATGTTTTTCAGAGTTGAAATACAAAAGACCAGGAATACAACGGCTTTATCACAGGACTGTACGTCGTCTCAGATTTTAGTGCCAATAATGTTGTGGAAGTCTGAGAAGCATCTGCCAATTTTGCAATTTAATGGCAAGAATAGAACTTTATAAAGTTCAGTTATATATTTACCCTCCATCTGTATATGTAGAATCCCTCGGGAAGTCCACTGAAACCAAGGCTTTCCACGAGAGGAGGCACTCCAAAGCTAACAACACCACATACGCGGTCTGGGTGACAGAGAGCAAGATCAAATGCTGGCTTGACACCAAAATCCTTTGCAACAAGGAAGACCTGACTTGTGTTGAAGAGGAAGGAGTTAGGACACAAATTACAGAGTACTCAATGATCAACAAGATTAATATGACTATCATCACATCACTATCATCACATCTATCAATTTATCCGGTAGGACTAACCTTACATCTGAGACACCAAATTATGTTCATATAGCACAGATCTAGTTATTATCTCTAAGAGAAGATGGCGTGTCATTTTTGTCAGAATCATCAAGATGTACAGGAGACTAAATTTAAATGTTTAAAAAGTAGACTGCTGATCATCTTTGTCAAATATATATAAGAATTGAACACTTAATCCGCACAAACTGATATGCTTCTCAATGCTGACATGACAGAAATTAAGTAGTTTAGACACACCTTAGGAATGGCAAGGGAGTCAAGAATGGCCAGGAGAGCTTTCGTCAGGCCCTCCCATGATGCTTGTGCTAAGTCAGAAGGTGGCTCAGAGAGGCCATATCCGGGGAGATCAGGAGCAATAGCACGGAACCCAGCTGCTGCAGCCGCAACCATTTGGTGCCTCCAGGAGTACCATACCTCAGGGAAGCCATGAACAAAGAGCAAGGTCCCGACTTCACCTGCAGAGGAACAGAAGCATTAAAGAACGGCTTGTGTGGATCGGATTAGATGCTTACTGAATTCAGTGAGGTGAAACCTTTTCCAATATGAGCTATATGCAGCTTGAGTCCTCCGATGGGCAAGTAGGAGTGCTGTATCTCCTGATTCATCTTCCTTTACCGAAATGTCGCCTTGGTTTGTGTAGATTGGGAACTTCTTGATGAGGAAATTATTGAAAGCATCTTCATAAATAATAAGTAAATGAAAGTCAACTACAGGTACGTGCGTTGGTTGTCTATATGCCTAGCAACTGAGCCTGATGTACATTATCGTTTTTTAATATTGTACCAAATTACTTAAATAGTTTATGCAGCTCCGGTAGGTTAGCTGTCGATGTCGATGGAATGACAATCATATTAACTGCCTTATGGCTTACGTGTTCATTGTTGAAATATCATTTTGCACATTTTTATATGTTTTATTTAATCAGGTAGCTTCATTTCCAATATTCTCAGAACACTAACGTCACACTCACAACGCACGCACACTCATCCCTATGAACACATGCACGCAAACCCTACTCTAGGCCTATAAACTGGGTCGGCAAATCCTCAAGATTGACGAGGTCACCACAGTCACCTCGCTTTCGACGGGAACACCGCCTACCACTAAAAGCACAAATACCGTTAAATCCTGAGAAATTCGCTCCTATGGGGAGTCGAACCCATGACCTAAGGTGCTACCAGGGCTCCTGTAACCACTACGTTACATGCTCTTTCGCAATGTGACACTCCTTTCAATATCGTATCACTTTTGTTTTTTTAAAAATATAAAATATAGTAATTTGGCCTTCTGTTGATCAATTCTACTCTGTTTTCATGGCTAATATTACATTACATTGTACGAGGCCTATTGCACCTGTGCATAAAACAATAAAGGATGATTTGCAGAAAATAGGTACATAAGGGAGTATAATTATGCTGAGCAAATTTTTGAAACAAAGAAACATTTGTGAGCAAGAGGAAATGCAACAAAAAATTGTGACAAACATCTGGGGATGATAAAGAAAAATGTTGAAGCAAACATTTGTGACAAGCTGTATTTCCCTAACAAAAAATTCTCATGGGCCAAGCCCAACCGCTCATCGTAGTTGTCATCAGAGGGAGATACTCCATCAGCCCAATCCTTTTTTTTGTTTGGAAGGCAAGTTGAAGGAACTGCCCGGAAACGGGCTGCTCACAAAAGCACTACAATTTTGGGAACAGTACAGTCTTTATTTATATAGATAACCGGCACAAACTCCATCAGAGGAGATAACAACCAAACATGACGTCCTATAGATTCATAAATTGACCTCTTAGCCAATCTATGAGCATCAACATTCGAGTTTCTACTTTCATGGATGATTTCCACCGTCGTTAAACTTGCCATTCCCGCTTTAGTCTCGCTAGCAATATGGTCCTATAGGCCCATCTCGGGACCTCGAATGCTCTTTTTTTTGAGCGAACATCGTGGGGCAAAGCCCCCCAGCAACAGGAAATATATTGCAAAGGTAAAGAATACTTACAAAAGTAACCACCTAACCAGAAGTTAGACAAGCAGGAGGAAGAGCACGTAAAAGAAAAAAACAGGGGGAAGGAGGCTACAAAGGAGAGAAACAACTAGTACAATTCATGGAGACTGAGAGAAGAAAGAGCTACAACAGAGACATATAAAGAGAGCCAAGCCAAGACATGATGCAGGCGTGAAATTCACTCTTGATTCGAATGAAATGCTCCAGAACTTCAGCTTTGAAAGAGGCTTTCCAAGTAGCTAAACTTGGGGGCTTCTGATTGAAGATGTAATCATTCCTTTCTTTTCAAATAATCCAGGCAACAATCATGAACATTTCCATGAAGTAAGGCTGAGTAAACTGTTGCTTTGCAATGTAAATCTTGTGGTGAACATTAGGGTTCTCATCCCAAGAAATTCCAAGAGAATACCACCTGCTGATGGCCGAGGGGCAATCCATGAATTCTTCAACATCCAAGGGGCAAAGAGTACAATTGTACCCTTCCTCCTGAACTTTGTTTCTCCTTTTCAGGATGTTTATTGTGTTCAACCTATCATTAAGGAGCAGCCAAGCAAAAAAATTGATCTTCGTAACACACTTGGTATCCCAGATCCAAACGATAGATCTTTCAGGGAGGAGTTGACGATTTCGATACTGATAAAACTTGATGGATGAGTAGTATTGTGTGCCCCAGATAAACGACCAAGAGTGTTTGTCATCAGAGTTATCAGAAGGAAGATTATTCAGTGCGTCTTGTAGGGTGAGAAACTCATTATAAGCATCTCTAGTCATGGGGATCCTGAAACAGCTAACGAGATCAGATGACTGTTGGAGTTTCCATAAGGAGGTGCAAGGGTATTTGGCAAACGCTAGTAAATTTGGGTAGGACAAAAAATGGATGGATCCTGCAATAAGATCCTCCTAAAACGCAATAGTATCACCCCTAACTGCATCACAAATGGGAACCCCTCTGTAGATCACATTAAGCCTAAGAATATCTTTTCACCAGAATGAACCTTTTTCCCTAGCAAGGTGAGGGACATAATCAACATAATAGTTATCCCAGATGAGTTGAACCCATTGGATACTCTCTTTTCTGTTAAACTTATCAAGATGCTTGATAAGAAGGGCATCATTTTAAACACCAATATTAATGACACCAAGGCCACCCTTGTCTTTTGACTTCCTTACCAAACCCCAAGCAGCAAGATTGTAGCCTTTAATGACTAAACTCCTTGCCTCTCCATAGGCAATTCTTCCTATGTTTATCAATGATCTCAATAACAGTTGCAGGTAACTTAAGGGAGCACATGCAGTATGTAGGAAGAGAAGAAATTACTGAGTTTACCAATTGCAACATGCCAGCGTAAGAAAGAAACTAAGATGAAGCAGACATCTTTCTTTCAATTCTGCAGATCAATGGGGCATAGTCTTTCACTTGAGGCTTTGTGAGACCCATAGGGAGCCCGAGGTAAGTGAAGGGAAAAGCACACACAATACAGCCAAAAGCCTAAGCCAAAGATGAAGATTGAGTATGAGCAATGTTAATTGGCACCAGACATGATTTGTGGTAATTAACCTTCACTTCACTAGAGAGAGTAATGTTATGCAGGATGTTCTTGAGAAGCAGAAGTTGAGATTCACTAGCTTGCATTACTAAAATAGTGTCATCAGCATATTGAACAATTGGAAAAGGAATGCCGGTGCCTTGAGGAAAAGGGGGAGCAGATTACCCTGAGCATATTCATGGTTAATCACACATTGCAAGAGGTCAACAACAATTTCAAAACAAAGAGGAGAAAGAGGATCTCCCTGTCTAACTCCACGCTTGCACCTAAAATATTTTCCAGTAGTCCCATTGACCTTTTTGTGACTCCTGATAGCTGGGACCTAGCACACGCAATGACCTTTTTGCCTCCACTCTCTCTCTAATTCTCCTTTCTCATCCCCTCCTCTCCTCTCCTTTCCTCTCCTATTTCCCGTGACCAGACTGCACGGGCGGCGACGCGCATGGAGAGGAGGCTTGCTTCCCCACCTGGGCCGGTCCTTGCCCACCGCCGCCGGTGGCCATTTAGGTCATGCGCGCACCCCTCTCCCTCCCTGCTCACCGCCACCGCTAGGCGCAGTCCGCGCCGCCCCCGTCCCTGTGCACGGTCGCACCACCGCGTGCGGCCGTGGAGGGGAGGGCAGGAACGACTCTGACTTGGCCTACACCAGGAGCCCAGCGACCCGAGGAGCTAAACATCAAACACCAAGATCAGAAAATTAAGAATCTGACAAAAAGGGTCAGCGGAACTCTCGTATACTCCAAGAACTGTATTCATGCCGACAGAATTCTCTTCTACTCCAAAAACTGAATTGAGAACACCGAATTCCGCATAGAATCGGCAACTAGCAGCAAGTATCGCACCTTCGACATTGGGGCTGATGTAGAACTCGTCGCTACCGGGGTAGAGGTCTACCTCGGCGACCGGCTTGTAGACCATCGCCGGCGAGCTGAAGAGGCCCATGGACGACGACAACGAGGCACGACAGACAGACAGCCACAGGCAAGAGCTCTTGAAGTGTGGATAGGGCACCGGGAGGGACTTTGCGATGCTCCAGGAATTAGTCAACCACAGCAGCGTGCCCTTCAGGCCTATGTGGTGGGCGACCAGGCCACCTACGTCATGCGGAGCAGCCTACCGGATGTACCCACCGAGCGCCTGTATGACCTTGCCACCGATGCTGCGGCCCCCTTCACCAACATCTCCCTCCTCCCTCCCTCTGCTGTTGGCGACGCTGAGATCAGCCGGTCGACGATGATGCTCTGCTTCAGGTGGTAGCCCACAGGCTTTTGTTGTATCGACACTTGAGCATGTGCGGCGCGTGCGAGGCATCCGCCGCGCTCCGGTCGTAGGCCAACCGCGCCGCAGGAAGGAGGGATGAAGAAATAGGTGAAAGGTTGAAGACAACCATGATGTGTGGTCCCATATGTCAATGGTAGCAGTGGGAAGGGTAAGGAGGTCATTTCGCATGTTGGGTCCCGCCTGTCAGGGGTCACAAACAGAGGCAATCTAACAAATTCCGACGGAGTGGCAAAGGGGCAACAAAGTTTTGAGCAATGGCACACATGTGCACTCCAACTTTCCAATGGCACACAGGTCACAATGAACTTTTATATTTTTTCGATAAGGGAATTTTTTTATTAAACTCAAGGTTTTTACATCGAGTTGATACAAATTCCTCGAACTATTTTCTCGACTTATGCATAACTAGGATGCACACAGCCAAAAGAAAAAAGCAAAATTTGCCAACTAATGGTTTTCAATCCGTAGACTAGACCGCCATCCATGTGCTTGGGTAAAAAAACTCCTTGGCCACTAGAGCCAAGTGTTGCAACGACACTACAATAAATTCCTGTGAAGCTGGTTTCTGTAGCATAATCCACGAACGAATCCAATGGATAACTGAGTAGATAACCTGCAAAGGAGAAGTATTAGGTTTAATACAACATCATTCCTGCAAAGCCATATCGACCAACAAGTAGTAGCCGCTCCTAGCAGGACTAGTGGTTTCAATTCTTTGCTTATACCCTATAACCAATCTCGAAACATATGTGATATGCTATGAGGCTGTGGAAGACCTAAAGCCGCATGTGTGATAGACCAAACTACACATGCAAAACGACAATCAAGAAACAAATGTTGAATTGTTTCATCATTAGCACAAAAACAACACCTCTTGTTGCCTTGCCAATTACGCTTAGCTAAGTTGTCTTTTGTCAACACCACCCCCTTTGTAAATACCACAAAAAAATCTTGACCTTTAGTGGGGCTTTTATTTTCCATAAAAATTTGTTTAGGTTTGGAACATCTTCATGTATCATGGCTAGGTAGTGGGCTTTCACTGAGAACTATCTAGTAGGATGTAAGTCCAGTGACATCATCTTGCTCTTTCCTCAAAGTTATATTAGCAATACGTGGCTAAAGACTATTCCATGCTGCTAACTTATTGCCTATCAGATCTCTACGCCATGAGATATTGATGGATGAGGAGCTTAAAACTTCTAATAAAGTGTTTTGTTTATGTTGAGCTATGTTATGAAGACAAGGATACTGCTCACGCAAAGTTGCAATACCTAGCCACTTGTCTTCCCAAAATCTTACTTGTGTCCCATCTTTGGCTGTGAAGGTTCCAAAATGAAGGAATTCTCGTTTTACTTTCATCAGACTAGCCCAAAAATGGGAGTCCCCATTTTTCCATTGGGCTCGAGAAAGAAGTTTAGAATGGAGGTACTTATTGTGTAAAATTTGTTGCCACGTCCCGTCAGTCGTGAGCAGTCTAAAGAGCCACTTACTAAGCAATACAATATTCTTGGTATCTAAATCATGAATTCCTAGCCCCCCTTGATTTTTTGGTTGACACAAAATACTCCACTTGGCGAGGCGGTACTTCCTTTTCTGATTGTCAATTTGCCAAAAAAATCTGAATCGAAAGTAGTACAACTTCTTTAGCACTCCTATTGGGATTGCGAAGAAGGACATCATATACATGGGTAGGCTACTAAGAACTAAGTTAATTAGTACCAATCGCCCTCCTGTTGAGAGATGTTTACATTTCCAGCTACTTAGTCGTTTTTCAAACCGCTCCTCAACTCGTTTCCAATCAGCACTCGATAGTTTCTTAAAGTGAATAGGAATCCCTAAATACTTGAGAAGGAAATCACCATCATTACAACCAAATAGTTATGTGTATTGAGCTATTGAATCTTTTGTCTCGCCAAAACAAAATATTTTACTCTTATGGAAATTTATCTTAAGACCTGAGAGTTGCTTGAATGCACAAAGCAATAACTTCATGTTACGAGTTTTTTCTAGATCATGTTCCATGAAGAGTATTGTATCATCCACATATTGTAAAATAGATAGCCCACCATCAACTAGATGAGGTACTACTCCATTTATCTGACCATCCTCTTTAGCTCTCTTTATTATAATCGCTAACATATCCACTACAAAATTTAAAAGTAATCGAGATAAAGGATCTCCTTGTCGAATGCCTTTTTTTCGTTAGGAAATAGGACCGGACCTCATCATTTACATTAATGGCGACACTTCCACCTGAAACGAAGGATTTGACCCAAGATATCTATTTAGGCGAGAAACCTTTCATTCGAAGTGTCTGCATTAAGAATGGCCATCTAACTTTATCGTAAGCTTTCTCAAAATCAATTTTGAATATAAATCCACTTTGTTTTTTTATGCAACTCATGGATAGTCTCATGTAAGATAACGACACCCTCTAGGATGTTTCGTTCTCGCATAAAAGCTGTTTGAGTTGGACTAACTATACAATATGTCATTGCATTAACTCTAATGGTGGCCACCTTAGTAAAAATTTTGAAGCAAACATTTAGCAAACAAATTAGTTGATATTGTTGTATCAAGTTTGCCTCTTAGACTTTTGGCAGCAGAGTTATGACACCAAAGTTCAAGCTAAAGAGTGGTAACACTCCAACATGAAGATCTAGGAACATTTGCATCAGGTCCCCTTTGATGATTTCCCAGAATTTCTGGTAGAACTCAGCTGGGAATCCATCTGGCTCTTGTGCTTTATTATGTTCCATGTCAAATACTGCGTTGTGAATCTCCAATTTTGTAAAGGGGTTGTTAGGGATTCATTTTCTGAAGTTGTCACCTGGGGAATATCATCCCTTAGTGACTCATCTAGGGTGAAAGAATTTTCTTCTGGAGGTCCAAACAAATCTTTGTAGAAGTGTGTAATGTAAGCTTTGAGGTTTGTTTGTCCCTCAATTTTCCCTTCCTCGTTATCATCTAGGGGGAAATCCTCTTTTTTCTGCGTTTTCCATTCACAACCACTTGTAAATATCTAATATTATTATCCCCTAGCATGATATTTGTTGCTTCGGCACACTGATAATACTTTATTTCCTCATCACGAAGCAGTCTGGTTAACTGATCGCGAGCCCCAGTTAGCTGGTCCCGCTCAGCTTCAGATAAGATCCGTACCTCAGCAGCAACATCCAAATCATTTATCATGGATTATAGGGAGGCTTTCTGCTGCTTGTACAAACCATTAGTGTGTGATGCCGGTCACGGAGATGTCTACGTAGCAAATTCATTTTCTTGTTCCATCGTTGAACAAAATTTTGACTTGTAATCGACTTATTCCAAATTTCCACTAAATCCTCATGTAAAACCCTCGTGGTGAGAAGAGCATTTATGCACATCCTGGCAATTGGCAAGACACACATCCCTACACACGACTAGTGGACTATACGCGGGCATCGCTGTCTAGGGTTTTGCTGAGAGTCCTCCCCTCCTTGTGACCGAACCGCCCTAAAATAGTTCGTATTATCGCTAAGCCCGTCCACGTGGCCATTAAGCAATAATAAAGAACTATTCTCGTCGCTTCCGCCGGGTCAAGCCCGGTAAATCACATACAACGGGATGCGATATGCGCTAAGCCCACACGAAGGCGGGACCGAGTACATTATTACATTACATAAAAAGGTTCACAAGTTTAACATTATTACAAACCAGGTTTTCATACATAAAAGTAAACGTGATCGAGTTTAAACAAGCGGAAATAAAACTAGCGCATGATACACACGGGAGGTCATCCATGCATATCACTCCTCATCAACGTTCTCCCATTCAAGCTCCCAACCATCCGGGATAGAACCGGGCCGGATGGGATTACTCGAAAACCACAAATTAAGCAAGGCCGAGTACTAATACTCAAGCAAGAATTACCCGACAAAAATAAAGTACGACTAGACATGCAAGGCTTTTTGGGCTGCCGGGTTTGTTTAGCCAAAAGCGACTAAGAGTGGATCCTTATTTTTGAGTTTTAGCTCATATTCTAGTATGTTAATCGTCTAGGTGAGCACCGTACTAAACAAGCATGTTGTACAAACAATATTAAACAGGTAACAATATTAATCCAAAATATTCCATAAATAAACATGGGGTAGCCGGTGGTCAAGCCGACTCAGATAACGGCGAGTGACCGACGATCGATCGATTTATATCCTTGCAAGGTAAACCCAAGATACACGGAAGAAGATAGACCAAGTGCGGTGTCTACCCCAACCGGACGGTTCCCAACATCCCACAGTTTAGGATCAGACGCTACAAACTCTGGTACACGGTTATCCGGAGGGTCTAACCCGACCAATCCGGACTCACACACTATACCACGGGTAGCTAGCCCGGAGACACATCCCAAGAGGGTAGCTAGAAAGATCCCGCCCCGGTTCAGAAGGTACTAGGCTTACCGGTCCCATTCCCGACAAGCACTTAGTACGTTCAATAGCTTAAACCAAAGACAATGCTACTCGGTCAAGACCGAACCCATTGCTCTTACCACATGAGCGAGTCAATTTAACCAACTTATGATTCCAACATAAGCATCCTATATCTCGCGAGCAATGAGTCATTACTCGACTTCTACCGTGACCTTAGAGCATGGCACTAGCGTTCCTAACATACTAGTAAAAGAGCATAGGAGTCCTAAGGATCATGCATCTAGGTTTCAAAGCAACTCCTGAAACTTAAATGCACAAAGTAAAGCATAAAGTGCTGAAAAGTAAAGGACATGATTTTAATTTACAAAATGGGTTAGATGAAACCGGTGCTTGCCTTCCTCAGACTCAGTACCAAAACAAGCCTTGGGCTCTTCTGGACTTTGGTCCAGGTCTTGCTTTGCACACCAATTTGGTTCAGCTCTCCACTAGCTGCCCCCTCCTCCTCCCCGGGTGAGCGTGTACGTCCCGTCCGTAAATCTACACGTATACATGCATATGCATTAATTAAAGTTAATCTTGATAGTGACTATGTACATATAAGCAAATTAACTTATTTAACTTCACCAAACAGAAAGGGGTGTGACTAAATATCAAAAACAGAACCAAAACATGATTTCACAAATTTAACATTTTAATATCCATTTCTTTCTTTAATTACTTAAAACAAGCCTTTCAACCATAATTCCAAATTAAATCAAAAACACTTCCAAAGAACCTAATATTTTGCACACAACAACATATGCTTAGTTTAAGCTCTCAAACCAAAATTTGGCTTAAAATCATTTATAAATTAATTTATACGAAAAAGACAAATTTCAGCCTAGTAACTCAACATTAATTCATATAAAAAGATTTAATAAACTTTTTTATCTCAACTTTCTCCTGCAGGTCATATATGACAAAAATGAGTTTCTGACCAAAGCATGGTTGCAGATTCAAATTATTTTTCATATTTTGAATTTAAGGTTATACACAAGATTAAATCCAAAACAACTAGTAAACAATTCCCTAAATTCACATCCACCACACCAGGGGTACTAATCATCAAGTTAAAGCCCTAGGGTGTACTTGTGCTCAAAGAAAAGTTCATTAAAGGGGCTATAAAAAGCATCAAACTTAATCTAGCATGAAGCTTAAATAAATCATAACTGAAAATATATACATCAAAACCGTGCAAATTTTTGTCACAGATCTATACATGCCATAAACAGCAACATATCCAAAATTCAAGTTCATAGCATGTGTATATTTTAAATCACACTAAAAACACTCCAAACTGCGTTTGAATTGTTAATTCAAAAACTGTACAGAAAAACCCTATACATGTTTTCTAGAAAAGATAGATTTCTTCACCACGAAACTAACAAAATTGGTTTTGAATTTTTCTGATTTTTCTACGATTTTTAATGATTTTCCGAAGTTGCTGCTGTAACCCTAAAACGACCTTTACACCCGGGTCCCTGGAATTTTACCGAAACAACCCTAGAAAGAAATAGATCGATGCAATGTGGTCCTTGGCGGGTCTGCCCCTCGCCGGCGGCGGGATTGGCGGCCGGAGGTCGCCGGACTTGGCCGGAGGAGCGAGCTTGGGCGCTACCGACCTTGCTAGAGGGTTGGAGGGCGGCGACTCGGACGAGTGGAGGGAGGCACGGGGGTCACGTGGAGGAGGATGAGGAGTGGAGCAAGGCGGTCGGAGGAGAGACGGAGCGGCGGACCGGCACCGGACGGCGGCGGCGTTCGCGAGACAGGGCGCGGTAGGCTTCTCGCCGCGCGCGCACGACGACCGACCGGGCGAGTGTTCGGCGGCCGGCCATAAGGCCTCGCGGCCGGTGGCCGCTTGCATGCGCCGGGGGCACCTTGGGTCGCTTGCGCCGGCGTGTGGCCGCTTGGGCCCGCGGCTAGGCCGCGACGGCCCCTCCCCCGGGCGCGGCGCACGGTCCACAAGCGGACGGAGGCTCCACGGCTCGGTCTTGGGTCCACCACGGAGTTTCCCGGCTTCCGTACACCGGCGCTCGCGCGCTTCGACGCGTGGCGAACGGGCGGGCGTGCTCGCCTCGTTGCGGAGCGCGGCAACACCGACACCCGGCTCAAGTTTAATTCGTTTAAGCCTTTTCGAAATTGCAAAACTCCAAAAAGTGCCAACTAAGTCGAAAATCTCGAAAAGCAAAGTTGTAGAGGAGCTATAGATCTACAACTTTCCCGAAGGGCGTCATATGGTTTGATCAACCGTTTGCCCGGGAACGTCGACCGAAGTTGCGGATTTTCCACGGCTCGGGTTATTGTTCATAAGGGTTTCAAATCTTTTTTTGGCCAATTTGCACTCAAAATTGGAATGTCTGTCAATTACAAAAAATGTGTTCTCGGAAATAACGAACAACTTTCGTATTGGCCGATTTTGAACTTCTATAGTAAAATTTGGAGAACGCGCAAGAAAACCATTTCAGCCTTAAAGGAGATCTAGGGTTTGACCGTGATTTGGGATTTTGACCAAGGTCTTATGTGCAAATATGTGACAAAACATGTCAAACATTCTTAGAAGCTAATTAACCCCGATTAACCTAACTAATTGAGGTATTTATCTTCAATAAACACGGGGTGTTACGATCTACCCCCCCTTAAAAGAAATCTCGTCCCGAGATTAGGAATTTAAAAAGGCTAGCTTAGGGAAGGTTGTTCTAAAACAGAAATGTATACCCGTGAAATTATGTTTGCCTGGTTTCACTTGGGGTTTTGGTCGTTTGCCTTGACTTCCCTGCTTGGCTCTTGAGCCTCGACCGTGCCGATTTGTCTTGTTCTGCTCAGTTTTCGGGCACTCCCTCACAAAATGCCCAGGGTCTCTACAATTGAAGCAGAGACGAGGTGTGGGTGTATTGGACCTTGGGAACCACTTGGTTTTGATGGGCTGATCCACAACACTAGCTGGGTTGCTTGGCTTTTTCTCACGGGAGGGGAGTTCGGTGCATGTAATTTCCCATCCATTTAAATCAATCTTTGGCAAATCTCGCTTGTGACTCTTACTCCTTCTTTCTTCCTCCCTAAGGTCCATAGGAAGTTGAGACCGTGGCATGAGTGAATCTACGAGTTGCTGATTGGAATCTTGGTTCTGTTGATTTTGAGCTTCATGATTCATCAAGAGATTGAATAGATAGACCTGCTCCATAATAGATTCGATATTGCTTGGCAAAGGCGTCGGATAGACTAGTTTGCGATAGCCCTTGATAACGATTATGGATGACATTTTGCACTAGTTGGCATAACACCAAATTTTGGCCCTCCAAAATTTTCATGGTGTTGGCAAAGATATCCACCACCTCCTGTGTTGGTGGAAGAGATGGGGACATCTCATTGGGTCGAAAATTGATCGGATCTCCCGTGGTGGATTCCATTTCCCCGAAAGTTCATGACGATCCAATTAGACTCCCTAAGAGTACAAAAATTCGAGTATGGTAGTTATTGATAAACAAGCATATCAACGGGTTAGAAAGTTAGAGAACTTGATCCAAAGGTTTTATAGGGGTTTGTTTTTAAGAAAGAAGCTAGTAGCCATGTTCTACAAAGGGTGGTCGGGTGATTAAAGATCGATACTCCCCTCTTTACCGATGGTCGCCACGGTGTAGTAATGATGGAACGCTTGGCGTTAGAGACGGAGACCGGTATATTAATACGGCACGGCCGCTGTAGTGAAACACTGCGGTAATGGAGTGGCACAGAATCGATGGAACACAAATATGTAGGAAGTCCAAAGATCGTTAGTATTCAGTTGTGTGTTTAAGAGATTTTCTCTGGCGGAGATTGTCGTCCAGGTCATCCATAAGAATGCTGATTCATTTCATATCCTTATAGAACATTCCTCATCCTCAAAGGAATTTTAGAAAGAGAAAATTATTTCCTGAGTTTAACCAACTCAAAGAAGAAGGCGGATGGAGGGTTCTATCTTTATCTTATTCATGTCATACATAGGCCACCCATTTGGGGCAGTGATCTGACAGTTGTCATAGACGATAACCATTGGTATGTCGACGAGAGAGTGCACTACCATCGAGATGTCTTTGGCAACTTGGCAACGGCACTACAGTATAGCGTAGGCTGTGATCAGTAGCTTTGAGAAGAGATGGTAGAGCGATGATGTTGCATACTGTCATCACGGCTCTGAAGAGGATGAGATAAATGGCTCGAGAGAATTAACCAAGGTATTGGAGAAATCAAAAAGAGCTCGAGGTGTCCTCAATTTAGAACCGAAATTGCTTTGAGAAGGCTGATCGAAGGATTTTCCAAACTTGTGTTTTCTTATATCCTGATTCCATTAATTTAAAAGAAACATTAAAAAGGATCACAAATCACCGAGTTCTCGAAGCTCCTCATATCTTGACTTTTGGAGAACCTTGATTGCTCATGAAACATCTCTCTGTTTATACACCTTCACCTTAACTTGGTTAAGTTGATATCGGCAACCGGTGTGATTAATCGAAAGAAGACCGAGTTGAAAAGTTTTCATAAGGATCTCTATAAGGAATGGGAATCTTAGCAATTGACCATACTAAGATTGCTAAAAGAAATATTTTTGGAGAATAACAAGGGTTCGATGATGGCTTAAGGGTTCTACCATCGTAGATCTGATGTTAGTTCATAAGAATAGTTAAGGATGGTAAAGTCATAGAGAGCCGTTACCAAGAGTTCTTACGGATATTTAGTGGGAAAGATATGCAAAGACAGGGCTAGTACGGGAATTTCGAAAGGCTTGCTCACATGTCACTTATTTTATGAGTATTAGCGACATCCTTCATCCCATTAGTGGTGCAATGACTTTTAACTGGGTATGTGGTGCACCAATGAGACATGCTTGCAATATTAATGTATATAGATGAGTTGTGCAACAGTGGAATGGTGCTCATAATGATGCTTATGATGAGGTGCATATAGTATGATGTATATGCACATGAGCATATGATGCTTATGCACATGAACTTATGGTGCTTATGTAATGATGCATAATGAGTGATGCACATGATGCGTGCATGATGTAGTGCACACATGCTGATGCACATGTTGATGAAATGCGTTGATGCATATGCTCATGAGATATGATGCTCATGATGCAATGTCAGCATGACTTGCTTCACCCATGAGGTTAGTCAAGGTAGAGAGGATAAACATAGAGTTGAGAAGTAATAGGTGCGGTGAGTCGCATTCTAAAAAAACCAAGATACCTAGCGCGCTCCTAGTGGTAATCACATGGCTGCAGCACACATGATACCCTAGATTTCGTCGCGGCACCTTCGTTTATGGAACAACAACATCACCAGAAAAAGGGCGATAGAGTAAAAAGATGGAAAACCGTCAGGACATATGCATGTTAGTTCATCCAATGTCCCAAATGCACATGTGGTGCAATGCATTTCCCATGCTCATGATTTATGTTATTAAGGTTGCAAGATATGCATGCGGTGATGATGCCCATGTGCTTACCAACAGATTTTTGATGCCTTGTAACCATGTTCTCTTTTATTTATTTGTGAGCAAGCATAAGGAGGGCTGAGAATTGATAGTGATCAATGTAGGAGTATCGATGCAAGGAAAGTGGAGTGATCACATTTACATAGACATAGGAAGTTGGTGGATCGCCTCTAAATTGAAGAAAAGGCGTATAAGCAATTAGGAGAGTACAACGGGGTTCCACTTGACTCGGCAAGGATATGAGTATGCTTCTCTTAGAAGCCATCCTAAAAGAAGATGGAGATAGATGGATCTCGCACTGATTGTGTTCATATGTGGATAGAAACTTCAAAACATACGTAGCATTCTTCCACCACCTAAATATTATCATCTTTAGGCAGGGGATGTAAAAATCTCGTGCCTTCCAATATTGGTAATCAACTTAAAGATAAAGCGAGGCTATCATACCCGAAAATTCAGATATCGCTTTGCTGTCGGGGTTGTTGGACAGCAGGCCGATGGTCACTAAAAATTCCATATCTCTCAGCTCAAGCGTCGAAAAATTATGAATTTTGGTCAGCATGTGTAGAATTTCATAAGCTTAAACTTTGGTGTTCAACTCCGGGACAGATGCAACTTTTACCGGGGTCGAAAGGTTCGTTACCAAAGCTCTGTCTAGCAGTTTTTACAGCAAACAGGGGCTTACTAAAAATTCGATATCTTTCCATATACACATGCATAGGTGCTGAAATTTTGTGAGTATTTCCATCACAAAATTATGAACCATTTTGGTATTCAAGGTTTTCTCTATACCCTGAAGTAAGATGACTTAAAAATTTGAATTTCAGAGATCACTAGTTCTGAAATTCAGCAGGACAGAGAGCTAATGTTTTGAGCATAACCCCCAAACTAAAAATCTAGTGACCTTGAGATTTCTACAGGAGGTATATAGATACCTAAGGAGAATTTTTGGTATTCAAAGGTCGAATCAAATTAGATTGGAAAAGGGTCTAATAGATCCATTTTCAGAGTGTTGTTGCCCAGAAATTTCAGCAGAACAACACTTCACTAAAAAGATCATATCTCAAAGATTAAGAACCCGACGACCATGAGATTTTGACAACACAAAGTATGCTATAAGAAACATTTTTTGTTTAGATTCTCTGGTCAAATTCTTTTTGGAACTATAGGTAAAAATTCGAGTTTTCTCGCCTAACTCGGGATTTTGACAGCATTTCAGCATGACCTTGTCTAGCAATTTTAATCCTAAGCGCAGTTTTAAGCATCCTAAAATCATGAGAGATTCGGGGAGCAAACTTAACTAGGTGATGAACAATTTCCACGAAGAGCACCTAGCTAGAAATTTTCTAGATAAACCTTAGAAAATTCGGACAGCATCGAGTTACAATTTTTGCTTAACACTTCATCAAAGCAATCGGACTAGCAAGATTGGTCCTTAAGAAACACACATTAAATAGAGACCAAGCAACACATGAACTAAGTTCAGTTTTGGTTTGATAGCTTTTACATGATGCAAAAAACGTCCTAAACTTCCTCACAAAGCTTTTAAGCTTAAAAACGAAGTTGGTGCGGTGGCGGGGCATATATAATCGTCTCTCCCTATAATAACTAGTCGGAAGCTATTCGTTTCTTAATTACCGTACCTAACAACCGTGGTTAGTGTACTGCGAGAAGATCACGGATATTCAAGACCTTTTGTGCCAAGCACTCACAAAAGCGTCCACATTCATTACCGTTCACTTATAGAAACGGTATCCATGCGTAAAGCCGCTGCATGGACGGTGTCCTATTTAAGACTCGACGCGACGTGAGTGCCCATTGGAATAGGCCT
This sequence comes from Cenchrus americanus, assembly GCA_947561735.1. Classification (NCBI taxonomy): domain Eukaryota; kingdom Viridiplantae; phylum Streptophyta; class Magnoliopsida; order Poales; family Poaceae; genus Cenchrus; species Cenchrus americanus. Next base: position 196,620,324 of record OX387239.1, on the reverse strand, counting down.
CACTCATCCCTCACGGACTTTCCGTGGTACCATCACGTATGGCAAAACGTGACGAGACTCGGACGCGACGTGACACCCATTGGAATAGGTCTCACTAGTCCCTCACGGGACTTCCCCGTGGTACCACCACGTATGGCAAAACGTGATGAGACGCGGACGCGACGTGGCACCCATTGGAATAGGTCCCACTAGTCCCTCCGGGACTTCCCCGTGGTACCACCACGTATGGCAAAGCGTGATGAACTAGTATGGTTGTGCATGAAAGTAAGTTTTGACATAAATAAATGTCTTTGGAAGTCAGACTAAATACACCATAGAATACTAGCCACCTGAAAGAACCCAAAATTCCCTCTAGGGCCTCTCGGACTAGATTAAACCTTAACGTCCTACTCTTTTAGCAAGATTATTAATCTTGGCAAATTTTATTCCAAAAACAAGTTTGTTAAGGTATTTTAATTACTCGGTGCATATCATTGCTCTAATACCGGTTTGTGACGAACCGCCCAAAATAGTTCCGTATTATCGCCTAAGCCCGTCCACGTGGCCATTAAGCAATAATAAAGAACTATTCGCTCGCTTCCGCTGGGTAAAGCCCGGTAAATCACATACAACGGGATCGCCGATATGCACTAAGCCCACACGAAGGTGGGACGAGTACAATATTACATTACATAAAAAGGTTCACAAGTTTAACATTATTACAAACCAGGTTTTCATACATAAAAGTAAACGTGATCGAGTTTAAACGGCGGAAATAAAACTAGCACATGATACACATGGGAGGCCATCCATGCATATCACTCCTCATCAACGTTCTCCCATTCAAGCTCCCAACCATCCGGGATAGAACCGGGCCGGATGGGATTACCCGAAAACCACAAATTAAGCAAGGTTGAGTACTAATACTCGGCAAGAATTACCCGACAAAAATAAAGTACGACTAGACATGCAAGGCTTTTTGGCTGCCGGGTTTGTTTAGCCAAAAGCGACTAAGAGTGGATCCTTATTTTTGAGTTTTAGCTCATATTCTAGTATGTTAATCGGTCTAGGTGAGCACTCGTACTAAACAAGCATGTTGTACAAACAATATTAAACGAGTAACAATATTAATCCAAAATATTCCATAAATAAACATGGGGTAGCCGGTGGTCAAGCCGACTCGGATAACGGCGAGTGACCGACGATCGATCGATTTATATCCTTGCAAGGTAAACCCAAGATACACGGAAGAAGATAGACCAAGTGCGGTGTCTACCCCAACCGGACGGTTCCCAACATCCCACGAGTTTAGGATCAAACGCTACAAACTGCGGTACACGGTTATCCGGAGGGTCTAACCCGACCAATCCGGACTCACACACTATACCACGGGTAGCTAGCCGGAGACACATCCCAAGAGGGTAGCTAGAAAGATCCCGCCCCGGTTCGAAGGTACTAGGCTTACCGGTCCCATTCCCGACAAGCACTTAGTACGTTCAATAGCTTAAACCCAACACAATGCTACTCGGTCAAGACCGAACCCATTGCTCTTACCACATGAGCGAGTCAATTTAACCAACTTATGATTCCAACATAAGCATCCTATATCTCGCGAGCAATGAGTCATTACTCGACTTCTACCGTGACCTTAGAGCATGGCACTAGCGTTCCTAAAATACTAGTAAAAGAGCATAGGAGTCCTAAGGATCATGCATCTAGGTTTCAAAGCAACTCCTGAAACTTAAATGCACAAAGTAAAGCATAAAGTGCTTTGAAAAGTAAAGGACATGATTTTAATTTACAAAATGGGTTAGATGAAACCGGTGCTTGCCTTCCTCGGACTCGGTACCAAAACAAGCCTTGGGCTCTTCCGGACTTTGGTCCAGGTCTTCTTGCACACCAATTTGGTTCGGCTCTCCACTAGCTGCCCCCTCCTCCTCCCGGGTGAGCGTGTACGTCCCGTCCGTAAATCTACACGTATACATGCATATGCATTAATTAAAGTTAATCTTGATAGTGACTATGTACATATAAGCAAATTAACTTATTTAACTTCACCAAACAGAAAGGGGTGTGACTAAATATCAAAAACAGAACCAAAACATGATTTCACAAATTTAACATTTTAATATCCATTTCTTTCTTTAATTACTTAAAACAAGCCTTTCAACCATAATTCCAAATTAAATCAAAAACACTTCCAAAGAACCTAATATTTTGCACACAGCAACATATGCTTAAATTAAGCTCTCAAACTAAAATTTGGCTTAAGATCATTTATAAATTAATTTATGAGAAAAAGACAAATTTCAGCCTAGTAAATCAACATTAATTCATATAAAAAGATTTAATAAACTTTTTGATCTCAACTTTCTCCTGCAGGTCATATATGACAAAAATGAGTTTCTGACCAAAGCATGGTTGCAGATTCAAATTATTTTTCATATTTTGAATTTAAGGTTATACACAAGATTAAATCCAAAACAACTAGTAAACAATTCCCTAAATTCACATCCACCACACCAGGGGTACTAATCATCAAGCCAAAGCCCTAGGGTGCACTTGTGCTCAAAGAAAAGTTCATAAAAGGGGCTATAAAAAGCATCAAACTTATTCTAGCACAAAGCTTAAATAAATCATAACTGAAAATATATACATCAAAACCCTGCAAATTTTGGTCACAGATCTAGACATGCCATAAACAGCAACATATCCGAAATTCAAGTTCATAGCATTTGTATATTTTAAATCACACTAGAAACACTCCAAACTGCGTTTGAGTTTTTAATTCAAACACTGTACATAAAAACCCTATACATGTTTTCTAGAACAAATAGATTTCTTCACCACGAAACCAACAAAATTAGTTTTCCATTTTTCTGATTTTTCTACGATTTTTAATGATTTTCCGAAGTTGCTGTTGTAACCCTAAAACGACCTTTACAGCCGGGTCCCCGGAATTTTACCAAAACAACCCTAGAAAGAAATAGATCGATGCAATGTGGTCCTTGGCGGGTCCGCCCCTCGCCGGCGGCGGGATTGGCGGCCGGAGGTCGCCGGACTTGGCCGGAGGAGCGAGCTTGGGCCGCTACCGACCTTGCTAGAGGGTTGGAGGGCGGCGACCGGACCGGAGAAGGAGGCGCTCGCGGCCGCCGGCGGGCGGCCCCCGCATGCCCGCCGCGCGCGCGCGCGCGGGGCAGCGGGAGCGCGGCCGGCGGGCCCGGCGACGGCTCGGACGAGTGGAGGGAGGCACGGGGGTCACGTGGAGGAGGATGAGGAGTGGAGCAAGGCGGCGGAGGAGAGACGGAGCGGCGGCCGGCCAAGATCGGACGGCGGCGGCGTTCGCGAGACGGGGTGCGGTAGGCTTCCGCCGCGCGTGCACGACGACCGAGCCCGGGCGAGTGTTCGGCGGCCGGCCTTAAGGCCTCGCGGCCGGTGGCCGCTTGCATGCGCCGGGGGCGCCTTGGGTCGGCGCTTGCGCCGGCGCGTGGCCGCTTGGGCCCGCGGCCTAGGCCGCGGCGGCCCCTCCCCCGGGCGCGGCGCACGGTCCACAAGCGGACGGAGGCTCCACGGCTCGGTCTTGGGTCCACCCCGGAGTTTCCCCGGCTTCCGTACACCGGCGCTCGCGCGCTTCGACGCGTGGCGAACGGGCGGGCGTGCCCGCCCGTTGCCGGAGCGCGGCAACGCCGACACCCGGCTCAAGTTTAATTCGTTTAGGCCTTTTCGAAATTGCAAAACTCCAAAAAGTGCCAACTAAGTCGAAAATCTCCGAAAAGCAAAGTTGTAGAGGAGCTATAGATCTACAACTTTCCCAAAGGGTGTCATATGTTTTGATCAACCGTTTTGCCGGGATCGTCGACCGAAGTTGCGGATTTTCCACGGCTCGGGTTCTTGTTCATAAGGGTTTCATATCGTTTTTGGCTAATTTGCACTCAAAATTGGAATGTCCGCCAATTACGAAAAATGTGTTCCGGAAACAACGAACAACTTTTGTATTGGCCGATTTTGAACTTCTATAGTGAAATTTGGAGAACGCGCAAGAAAACCATTTCGGCCTTAAAGGAGATCTAGGGTTTGACCGTGATTTGGGATTTTGACCAAGGTCTTTTGTGCAAATATGTGACAAAACCTGTCAAACATTCTTAGAAGCTAATTAACCCCGATTAACCCAACTAATTGAGGTATTTATCTTCAATAAACACACGGGGTGTTACACTTCTTTTCCTTTTCTGCAAATGTTTTTCTTCCCACAAATTTCTATTTTTAGAATATCATAACTTACACATACAATTTTGATGCATAATTTCGATCTATAGATTTTGTCACATAATTTTAAGCATAAGTTTGATTCGCGCAAAACTTATGCGTACAACTTGTATGCACAACTAACTGAAGAATAACTTGTGCGTATATTTTTCTCTCTAACGATAAGTTGTGCGCATAATTTTTTTTAAACGTCGAGTTATGTGCATAACTTATTTCAACGAGTTGTGCACATAACTTATGTATAAGAAAAAATATTGAAGAAAAAAACTAAAAAAAGAAAATGAAAAAAGAGAAAAGGAAGCAAGTGGCGCGCACGGCGCGCGATCGCTCGGAGCGACCGCGCGCCCAATTGACTTTCCGAGCGACCGCGCGCCCAATTGACTTTGCGACTATACGTCGCGTTGTATAACTTACAATATATTTTAATATTGTAAGTGTGATAATTATCGAGAAACAATATAGAAAGAAAGCAAACCATTTGTACTTCTGGAACTAATATGATTACCTTAAAGAATAATATATCCTCTGCTTGTCATGAAAAAATTGTCGTCTGACATTTCTTTTTGTTGAGTTATGATCCAAATTCTGTCTCCCAAGAGAAAGGCCGACTTCGACGGAGCGAAGCGGAGGCCCGTCGCCGTAGGCTTGGGCGGAGCGAAGCGGTGGCGAGTGGCCCATCGGGCCACACCCTTTTCCCGAGTCGCGGGCCGGGGGGTGCGGGGGGGGGGGGGCGGCCCCCCGTGCAGACGGGTCAGACGGGTCATAAATACCCGTTAGGGTTTTCCATTAGAGATCGATTTATTCTCTTGCAAGCCGCCGCCGTTGGCGTTGTAACCTGACTCCCGATATAGTGAAGTTCTTGCTGGCTGGCGCCCGTGGTTTTTCCCGCAAGGGTTTTCCACGTTAAATCTTGTGTCTCCTGCGGTTTGATTCCTTTACTTGTCGTCGTTTATTCGCCATCGTTTATAACAAGTGGTATCAGAGCTGGTTTCAGATTTGTTTTCTTCGATGTCGTCGACGATGAAGTTTGATCTACCGTTGTTGGATTACAAGACGAGGTTCTCGCTGTGGCAAGTCAAGATGCGAGCTATTCTGGCGAACACTCATGATCTTGATGTGGCGCTGGATAAGTTCGGTGGCAAGTCGTCCAAAGATTGGACCGATGAGGAGAGTCGCAAGGATCGTAAGGCTCTGTCTTTAATTCAACTTCATCTGTCCAATGATATTTTGCAAGAATGTCTGCGAGGAAGAGACCGCTGCAAAGACACTCGGTTGAAACTGGAATCGATCTGTATGTCCAAGGATCTAACCAGTAAGATGCATATGAAGATGAAGTTGTTCACACTCAAGATGGAGGAGGGTGGTTCGGTGTTGAGCCACATATCTGCTTTCAAGGAGATCGTTGCCGACCTAGTGTCGATGGAGGTTAAGTATGAGGATGAGGATTTAGGCCTCTTACTGTTATGCTCTCTGCCCAGTTCGTTTGCATCTTTCCGTGACACCATACTTTTGAGCCGTGATGAACTAACCGTCTCGGATGTTTATGAGGCACTCCAATCCAGGGAGAAGATGAAAGGCATGGTGCACTCTGATGGGTCGTCCTCCAAGGGCGATGCTTTGCAAGTTAGAGGCAGAACCGAGCAGAGATCCTCTAATGAAAGCAATGATCGTTTCAAGAGCCAAGAAAGCGAGAGGTCGTTCTAAGTCTAGACCGCCCAAGAAGTTCTCGTAAGTATTGCAAGAAAAAGACTCATTTTATTGAGGAATGTTGGAAGCTTAAGAATAAGGAGAACGGGGAAAAATAATTCGGATGGTAAGGCCTTTGTTGTTTCGGTGCCGGGAATACTTCGATTCAGAGAATGTCCGGTTGTCCTTGCCGGTTGTGTTTCGGTCATGATGAATGGATACTTGATTCCGCATGTTCATTTCATATCCGCACTAACGAGAGATTGGTTCGGTTCTTATAAACCTGTGCGGGAATGGAGATGTAGTGCGTATGGGAGATGATAACCCATGTGAGATTGTGGGTATAGGCTCCGTTCGGATCAAGGCGCATGATGGCATGACACGTACGCTACGGAATGTGAGGCACATACCGAGGATGACTAGAAATCTCATCTCACTCAAGCACATTTGACGCGGGAAGGGTTCAAATACTCGGTTCGAGGTGGAGTTTTAAAGGTATCAAAAGGTTCTCTTGTCTTCTTTGTAGGTGATATGAATTCGCAAAGTTATATGTCCTTAGAGGAAGTACTTTACAAGGTTCCATATCCGCCGCGCCGTTACTAATGTTGAACCTAGTGAGACTAACCTTTGGCATATGCGTCTTGGACATATGAGTGAACTTGGTATGGCGAGAATTGGTGAAGAGAAACCTCTTTGGATGGCCGTACTTTGAGTGGCAAGAAGTTCTCGTGAGCATTGTATTTTCGGGAAGCACAAAAGGGTAAAGTTCAATACCGCTTGTTCATACCACCAAAGGTACTCTTGATTATGTACATGCCGACTTATGGGGTCCCTCTCGTAAGCCTTCTTATGGTGGTGCTCGTTACATGCTTACTATTATTGATGACTACTCTAGAAAAGTATGGCCTTACTTTCGAAAAATAAAGATGATACTTTTCTTGCTTTTAAAGATTGGAAAGTGATGATAGAAAGGCAAACCGATAGGAAGGTGAAGGTGCTTCGTCAGCGATAATGGTGGAGAATTTTGTTCGCTGCGTTTAACCATTATTGCGGCAGGGAAGGCATTGTCGGGCACCACACCATACCGTATACTCCGCAAGCAAAACGGTGTGGCTGAGCGCATGAACAGGACCATCATCTCGAAGGCCCGTTGCATGTTGTCCAACGCGCGGATGAGCAAGCGTTTTTGGGCTGAAGCGCTAACACCGCATGCTACTTGATAAACAGGTCGCCGTCTATTCCACTTAATAAGAAAACACCTATTGAGGTATGGTCTGGCACACCCGCTGATTATTCACAGTTGAAAGTTTTTGGCTGCACTGCTTATGCTCATGTTGATAATGGAAAATTGGAGCCTAGAGCTATTAAATGTCTTTTTCTTGGTTATGGTTCGGGAGTTAAAGGATATAAGTTGTGGAATCCTGAAACTAAAAAGACTTTCATGAGCAGGAGTGTTGTTTTCAATGAATCTGTGATGTTTAATGACAGTTCGTTCTCAGATCATGTTCCAAATAATTTTGATAAAGGGTGCGGCATATGAGCGTGCGAGTGGAGCATGTGGATGACGAAAAAGGTGTGCGAGTGCGGCAACATGTGCATGATGATACGGACGAGCGAGGTGGAGCCGCTTTGTAGATGACCAGGAAAATGGAGCCGTTGATGATGAGGCTCATGATGATGTTCAAGCACTTACCCCCGTTTTGCACCTTGATGAAGATTTGCCTATTGCTACTCGCAAGTCTAAAAGGGTTTGTGGACGGCCACGTCGTCTTATTGAGGAGTGTAATATGATTTATTATGCTTTGAGTTGTCTTTGAACAGGTTGATAGCGAGTTATGAGCCGACCACATATTCCGAAGCTATCTCTTGTGGTGATCGTGAGAAGTGGATTGCGGCTATGCGAGATGAGATGCAATCTCTTGAGAAGAACTGCACATGGGAGGTTGTTCCTTTGCCTAAGGGAAAGAAGCACGTTCGCTGCAAATGGATCTTCAAGAGAAAGGAGGGTTTATCTCCTAGCGAACCTCCGAAGTTTAAGGGAAGGTTAGTGGCTAAAGGTTACGATCAAATTCCTGGTGTTGATTATAATGATGTGTTTTCTCCAGTTGTAAAGCATAGCTCAATTCGTACATTCTTGAGTATTGTTCTTGCACATAATCTTGAGCTTGAGCAGTTAGATGTGAAGACTGCATTTTTACATGGAGAGCTTGAGGAGGAGATTTACATGGACCGGCTGAGGGGTTCATAGTGCCGGCAAGGAGAATTATGTTTGCAAGTTGAAGAAATCCTTGTATGGTTTGAAACGGTGTCCCCGTCGGTGGTATAAAAGGTTTGATTCATTTATGTTGTTACATGGCTTTAAGAGATCAAAATATGATAGCCGTGTTTACATCAAGTATGTTAATGGATCACCTATATACTTGCTTTGTTATATGTTGATGATATGCGATTGTCGCCAAGAGCGGGGAAAGAGATCACTACATTGAAGAAATTGTTGAGTAGTGAGTTTGACATGAAGGATCTTGGTCTTGCTAAGAAGATTCTAGGTATGGAAATCACTAGAGATAGAAAAGGCTGGTTTATTATTTCTTAGTCGGCATGGTTATATTGAGAAGGTTCTTCGAGCGTTTCAATATGCATGATGCAAAGCTCGTTAGTACTCCTATTGCACCGCATTTTAAATTGTCGGTGAGCGGTGTGCTAGTACGGTTGAGGATGTTGAGTATATGTCAAAGGTTCCGTATTCTAGTCTTGTTGGTTCTTTGATGTATGCTATGGTTTGCTCTCGCCGGATTTGTCTTATGCTATGAGTTTGGTTAGCGAGATACATGTCTAATCCTGGTAAAGAACAACGGAGGGCGAGTTCGGTGGATTTTCGGGTATCTTCGAGGCACGAGCAGATCATTGCTTGAAGTTTGGCGGGACGGATAAGGGACTTATTGGCTATGTGGATTCGGATTATGCGGTGATTTGGACAAGCGAAGGTCACTCACGGGTTATGTGTTTACTATTGGCGGTTGTCTTTGTGGTGGAAAGGCTGTCTTGCGACTGTTGTTGCTTTGTCTACTACCGAGGCTGAGTACATGGCTATTTGAAGCATGCGAGAGAGTTGTGTTGGTTGAAAGGATTGTTTGCTGAGCTTTGTGGTGTTGATTCTTGCATTAACTTTGTTTTCGGATAGTCGAGTGCTATATATCTTACCAAAGACCGGATGTTCCATGAGAGGACAAAGCACATTGAAATCAAGTATCATTATGTGCGTGATGAGGTTGAAAAGGGTAAGTTAAAGGTATGCAAGATACACACTCTTGATAATCCTGCGATATGTTGACAAAGCCGGTTCTCGTTGCTAAGTTTGAGCTTTGCTCAAGCTTAGTTGGCTTAACTGTGTAGCCCAAGAGGCTATTTGGCGCCGAAGTATTTTGTTTCTTTGATGTGTTCGGGATGAAGGTTCGTTTTTGTTTATCTTTGCAAGAAGGAATTTGTCTCAAGGTGGAGTTTGTTGAGTTATGATCCAAATTCTGTCTCCCAAGAGAAAGGCCGACTTCGACGGAGCGAAGCGGAGGCCGTCGCCGTAGGCTTGGGCGGAGCGAAGCGGAGGCAGAAGTGGCCCATCGGGCCACACCCTTTTCCCGGGTCGCGGGCCGGGGGGTGCGGGGGGGGGGGGCGGCCCCCGCGTACGGTACGGGTCATAAATACCCGTTAGGGTTTTCCATTAGAGACCGATATAGTGAAGTTCTTGTCGGGCCGGCGCCGTGGTTTTTCCCGCAAGGGTTTTCCACGTTAAATCTTGTGTCTCCTGCGGTTCGATTCCTTTACTTGTCGTCGTTTATTCGCCATCGTTTATAACACTTTTTCCCTTCGGTCATCATTTTCATTAACATGAACTTCTGCATTTAAATTTTGATTATGTTCCTGCTGGCCATGATCTGATTCATGCTGACTATGATTAGATTCAAGTAGGCCATTATCATATTCATACCCTTCAATTGTTTCCTGAGGCCATCTATGATATGAGACCTAATCAAATTACAACTAAATAAATTACAAGTATTATATAAATTAATTTAAAGAAGAATAGCGCGGCAATCGTACAAGATGATCAGCTAGATTGGATTAATGGCTGTTGACTTATCGCCGTCGCGGCACCCGCCGCTGACTGTTGTGTGCTCACGAGAGTCTTACGATGGCAGCGGGGAAGTGTAGAAGTGGTCGATGGCTATATGAGAGTCATAGGGCCGGCACTGGCGCAGGCATGATTTTTGTACGATTTTTGTGATAAACTCTGACCATATTTTATCATCACCGGCCGTCCGGCCGGCCGTCATCTGTTCGACTGGATACCCCGTTCCGTTTCCAACTCCCCAATGCAAGCAAAACACAACAGTTCGCCATCTTCCGACTCCTGCATTCTGGAATTGTAGAGCCTCTTCCTGCTTTCTCGTCATTCAGTTTTTTTAAAAAAAACCATTGGTGTGTGGACGATTTGATGCTCTATGGTCCTTGACTCCTTGCAAATACAAGCCGCTGACAGGACATCCGTATAGAGTGGCTAATAAAAATTCTACATCAAGTCACCACTGACTCGCTGAGGCACTGGCGCTGGCCCCATGCAACATTTGGAGGCTTTAGCTTAACATTCGGTAGAAAGTGAATATGGCCACTGAAAGGAAATGCAGATGTCTGCCTAGATGAGACAGCGATCACGGACATTCATATCACTGAAAAAGTTTTGGTAAGATTTTGGCTCCTTACTCCATATGACTATATGAGATTTGGAGTTGTAAGCAAAGATAAGGGAAAATATAGCATCGAAAGATCCTCACCTCCGGAAAATATCATCAAAAGTTCGCCGCTCCGTGAAATAGCATCGAAAGTATGCAACGTTACCTAGAAATAACATTTTGTAACGTTTGTCGTCCATTTGCCAACGCCTCTGTCAAATGAGGTCTCAGTCTCCGTCAAATCAGCTCGTTGTCTATGTTGCATCATTGCTCTTTCACCGAGGCCGATACAGAGGCACAGAGCGGCAAGCGCGCGGGGGCTGCAGGCTGAGCTTGCAAGCGGCAGAGGCACATGCCGGCTCACTGGTCAAGCCGGTGGTTAGCCCGACCACAAGCGGTGGCGGAGGTCCATGCCGACTCTCTGACCGGTGACGGCAAGGGGGCGCGTGAGCCGCTGGCCAAGGCTTGCACGCGCGGCACTGAATGAGGCCACGACGGGGCCTGCTGGCGGCAGTGGGTGTAGGTCGGCGCAGGGCGATGCCGCAGCCGCAGCCACAACCTTCCTCTTCCTCCCCCTCCTCTGCCAGATCCGGCGCAATGAGCGCTAGGCGACGGTATTCGGCGGCGGGGAGCTCCGAAGGCGAGATCCAGGAAGCACATGGTCTTCGGATCGAGGAGGTGCAAGACCCGGCCGTCGACGCTGGACCCGGACGACACACACAGGGGACGCAGCACCCCCCGAATTCGACGTCCGGCGCCGCCACCTATCTGCCCAGTAGCACCTCTGCCAACTCGCTCCTCGTTCTCAACTCCTCGAGCACCGGCGGCGCCCAGAGCACCGGCGGTGGACTTGGGCAAGTGGCGACTGGCAATAGTTTGAGCAGGTCCCAGTGGATCAACGTGTTCGTTCGCCTGTCGCCTCAGCATTCAACAAAGAGAACGGGAGAAGGTTGGGAACGGACGGCGAACGTGATAGAATGCTATTTTCAAGTAACGTTCGTTCTTTTGATGCTATTTCACAGAGCGGCAAACTTTCGATGGTATTTTCCGTATATGGAGATCTTTTGATGCTACGAAACTAATTTTCCCAAAATAAAATGACTTAAGCCTCAGTCTCCACGTGTCATCAATCTTACGGCCGTGATGGAAGCTTAAAATGTTGACCAGTCTTAATCTACCAAAACACCTTGTTGGGGGTTTAGGTTGGATGCATACTACTGTACAGTAGTCTCGCACCCGCCCCTGCCCGCACTTTAAAACAAAGGGACAACGTTACATCACGCACACACGCGCACCAAAGCCAAGCCCGGCACTCGACACCACACCACCCACCCGCCCCGCGCACACGCACACACAGTGAGCACAGCACACGCACCGAGCCGCGCACTGTCCTGGGAAGCGGCGGGACGGGAGGGAGATCGATGGGGAGCAGCGGCGGCAGCGGCGAGCACTTCCTGCGGCAGCTGAGCTCCAGTGACGGCGACGGCGGCGCGCCGCACCAGCTGCTGCAGCAGGAGTGGGAGTGCGGCGGCGGCAGCAGGCGCGGTTCGCGGCGCTGGTCCAGGAAGAAGGCGCGGGCTCGCGGCCACCGCCGCGGCGGCGGGTTCTGCCGGACGGACGAGGCCGCGGCGGGGCGGAAGCGCGTCATGGTGGTGGTGGACCAGAGCTCCGGCGCCAAGCACGCCATGATGTGGGCGCTCACCCACGTCGCCAGCAAGGGCGACTTCCTGACCCTGCTCCACGTCCTGCCGCCGCAGAGCGGGAGCAGCGGTGGTGGCGCCGGCGGTCGCGGAGGCGGGGTGGACGCCTCCGCGCTCGCCAACTCCCTCGGCGCGCTCTGCAAGGCCTGCAAGCCTGAGGTGCGTGCGCTGCTGCGCTTGTTCGTTCATGATGCACACTACTTTTTATTTTTGTGTTGTTTTGCAGCTTGTTTTTGCAAGTATCATGCACCTACGCACAGTAAACAGATAAGGCTGGTTAGTCGTTTTTTTTGGTGGGGTTCAGAAGGTTCAGTTTTACGGTGACCTAGGCATTATTTCTCGCATTCTGTTTTAAAACTTTTTTCGTTCAATTTGGTATGTGCTTTATTTAGAGTTCATTCTAGTACGTTTAAGCGTGCCATAAGCTGCTTAAAATGTGCATTAACCTTAGTCTGCACCACCACCATTAAAGACTCAGCTTTCAAGATAACAAGCTCGTATAGTAGCAGGCTGAACGACAAAAGTGCTAGTTTTACCGACCCAGTAAGTCAAAAGATTGTTTCTTTAAGTAGGTTCATGTAGTGAAATTTGTACTTCAGGGAGTTACGGTTGGCCCTATGGCTTTTTCTTGGATCACGTTGTGTGAGTTCTTGGGCCACTCACTCATTCGCTGCCTGGAGGCAAGAATAGTTATGCTAGTAGGTGGTGGCTTGGCTAGATCAGATCAGAACGTTCATGACAAAAGAGACGGGATCATGGCCACCCTTTTCATTGATGGATCATGGCAGGCCTGCTAAAAAGAGCCTCACCGTCATGAAAAAAGCAAGATGCTCAGTCTGAATAAACAGTCTGATATCCCTAACGACAGTTTAGAAATGCTTTCTAAGCTAAGGAGGACGTCGTCTCAGAACAAATTTTCTGGATTTTGAGGCTGGGGGTCCAACATGTCGGTCAAACTATAGTTTTTTCTTTCACTTGCCAGACCAGATGCTAGCTATTTCTTCTATAACAAAAATACACAAACAGCTAAACAACTTGTTTCAGTGTACTTGAGCCACTGTGCGCTGCAGCAGACAGCACGCGCCCTGAACGACCTCGTCCTTGGGATTTTAGCCCGTGAACGAAGAGGGTGTGCGCTCTGCTCATCATGCATGCATGCATCACGGTATCTCCGTGCGATGTCATCCAAAACTGCTTCCCCTGATGGATTTGTTAGGTGGAGGTGGAGGCGCTTGTGATCCAGGGGCCCAAGCTGTCGACCGTCCTCAGCCAGGTGAAGAAGCTGGAGGCGTCCGTGCTCGTGCTCAGCCAACGCAAGCCCTCGCCTTTCTGCTGGTAAGCTCCTCCCTGCTCAGCTCACAATGCAACATGCATGTCATGTGCACGCACCACGTTCACATCCATCCAGTTCCACCACACCCCTTTGTCACGGATGGATGGATCAGCTCGCCTGCTGGCCTGGCCAGTGCAAAGGTGAAAGGGGGGAATAGAATCTCTCGCAGCTGGCACAGCCTATCGCACACTGTTCGTTCTTCGTGCCCATCACCCTTTCAGATTTTCAGAAACAAAGGCGCAGGGAGGGACAGAGATGTCCATGCCTGAAAATCTGAAATTCCCGGGGGTGGATATAGATGGATAGATATACTATATATTTAGCATGTGTAGTTGTCTTGGTACCAGGAACTGTTTGGCAAGCTGGCGATTTTAGGAAGACCATGGACTTTATTTACCAGAGAACAGTACTGCAGGAGCAGGGGATGGGAATGGAGTGCTCTGGCCTTTGGGGTCAAAAACTAGCGGGCAGAACAGGCAAGCATGTGCCATCCATAAACCGGAGATGCCTTTCCCTGGTCCTCGCTCGCTGCTTAAATCCGAGACCTCCCAATCGGGAAGAGCAGCAGCAAGAACGGTACTGTGCGTCCCTGCCATAGTTGTCATTGCAGCATTTGCTGGTGGCCTCGCGTTGCTGTTGTACGCCTGCGAATTGCGAAAGCAACATCTCAAAGTTGAAGGCCCGCACGAAAAAGCTTACAGCGTTCGGAAAAGTTACCTTTTCACCCTACCATGTGATCAAACTGCCATGTTCATTATTCAAGTTAGTTAGCACTAGTAGGTTGCTAATTAGCTGGACGGCTGGACCTTAACTTTTTTTTTGTGCGTGTGCAATGGTGACGATCTTGTTACACATGTAATGGTGCAGCTTCATGCGGAGCGGCAGCGAGGCGTTCGTGGAGGAGTGCATCAACCGGGCGGAGTGCCTGACGCTGGCGGTGCGGCGGCAGAGCAAGGGCGTCGGCGGCTACCTCGTCAGCACCCGGTGGCAGAAGAACTTCTGGCTCCTGGCCTGACGACGCTGACGACGACGCCGGCGCCGGCGCCGGCGGCCCTCTCTGCCCTTGTTTATGCAAACTTTTACTGCCAAGGCTGAGCGTTTTAATGAAGGTACAAGCAGGTCGATAAGCTAGCTGTAACCGCACCAATAACCTCCGCTGTCTGTCTCAGTGCATGTGTGCCTGATCTCTGTGTGTGTGTTTGTGTGTCCGTGTGACGTTGCTGTGATGCTGCCTGTGTTTATTAGTATATACAGTACTACATCCTCTTGGTTTTGCTGTTGTAAAAAAAAGCCAGGATCTGGCTGGACCCGCTGCCTAATAGTGTTCGTTTGTAGAGCACAAGACAGCAGGTTGCAGAACGTACATTGCATAAACTACGATTTGCGTGCTCCGTGATGTGTTTGTTGGCTTGCTAAGCACCATATAACCTGATGAGATACGGTGTTTGACCAACTGTCTGTGCTAGTGCTTCCTCACTTTCAACTGTCCGTACGGCCCCTGACTGGCATGTGAGAGTACAGGGTAGACTGGGGACGACGACGACTAGCAATCCACAGCATGGGAGTTGGTCGTAGGAATGTACAGTACACATATTACTAGTGCAGTGTTAACCAGCTGCGCGAGCCATCACGACCGTCGTCGGATCGGACCGGAGAGGACATCGTGTAACTGTAAACCCTCGCTGTCCCCACCGGGGGGGTCCTCCGGCGGGCCCAAAACCAATGATAGCAACGCGCCGTGATTATCAGGTTCCTGAACTCAAACACGGCCGCCATGGTAGTCACCACACCAGCACGACGACGCACGGGTGACCCCGCCCCCCGGCCCTGGATCCGAGAACCAACAGCTCCGGTCGGGCGGGCGCCAGGCGGCAAAGGCATCGCCGGCCCCCGCGGGCGCGCGCGCAAGCAAGCGGATGCGCGCCGACGGACACGGCGACAAATCCGGCAGGGAGCCAGCTGGGACCATCCCGACGACCCGATCCCGGACGATCCCACACAGGCGCGCGCACCTTGAATCTTCTTCACTGCGGCGCGCAGGGAGGGAGGGAGATCGAGCCCAGCCCGGTGTGGCCCGGCGCGACGCGACGCGACGCGAAACCATTATAGCCGGCCGCGGAGGTGGCAAAGCTGACCGGAGTAGCGTACCGGGGCGCCTGTTGCGGCGAGAGGGTAGGCGGTGGTAAGTAACTCGTCGGGCGCAGGCTTTTGCCACCACGGGCGCCATCATGGATCATCATTCGCCGGGCGTTGAAGGCTGGCTGGGCTGGCCTGGCCTGGCTCATCAGTTCACTGTACCGCAATTCATTCCGGCCGGTTGCCTGACTGATCGCGGCAGTTACGTTTTCCCAGTGTTATCATGGTGTAGTACAGTGATTCAGTGAACCTTTTTCCAGTTTCGTCTGGTTGGAGCGGAGCCCGGTCAGCCCTTTTGTTTCGTGGCGCTCTGGCTCTGTGAGAAGCACGGTGAAAAGAAAACGAGGCGGCGCAAGCAGCACAGAATTAACATGGAAACTATTCAGAAAATGGAGTGACGATGTTGGGCTTATCTGTTTACATATTATTTCTGCTTCTTTACGTACTATACTATTTTCCTCCCAAAACAAATCAACCGCATGACAAACCAGAAGAAGTCGATTTAAAATTTGCCATAACGTAAAGGCCAATATCCGTGTGCCTTTCTTTTTGGGCCATGAGGCTCCCTTTTATTTAACCCACGACGCGGTCCACATCATTTAGGCAAGAGCCCAGAGAGCCCATCAGCCTATATCTTCTTAATATTTTTAAGAAAAATATGTGCCAACACGTTCTTATTTTTAAAATATTTTATTTATTACGACCTAACCACAATTTATGCTCAATATACAATATTCAACAATCATTCAAACTTATTTCATTAATTTCAATAAAAAGTTCAACATTTCACATTGAAACCATAGAATGATCAACACGCAGCACAACAAAGTGACGAACCCGGGATATGGAATGGTGGCGGGTTATCCTGTGAATTTCGGTGCCCTATTTGAGGGTTATCTTGTAAAGATGTGGTGACAGGTGGATCTATTTTCAGATCAAACAAATGGTTCGATGCCAAAGTAATGGGATGACCAGTTACGTAAAGGTACTTCACTGAATTATCTAAAATACTCTAGAAACACCCAAATTCATTTTAGTTCAAAAATATCCAAGTAATCAATGTAAACTTTATGAGAAAGTAAGTACAAAGTTGACCAATTGGCTTTGGTTTCAACAATAAAACTTAGGGTCCCTTTGGTTGGACTTTTATTGGCTGTGCATTTTTTTTTAAAAAAGTAAAGCCCAACTAATAGACTTAGCTGCCAACAGAAGCTACAACCAAAAGCAATTTTTCCCTTTACAAATCCTACAGCAGCCCCCCCTGCTTTTCTTGGCTGTGAGAGCAAACTTCCACAAATTTATACATCATGCCACGGATTAGTTGCGTACCGAATCAATTTTACATCCCTTCCTCCTTCTCACTCGCATGAGGTCTCCCATCACGTCACCCTAGGTCGCATGGTTCCGCCGCCGACTCCCTTGCCGGCGGCGACGGGTGTTGCCCCGTGGACGGCAGCGTAACACGGATGATATCCTTTGGCGCGAGCTATGCCACAAGTAAGCTCCTCTAGGTAGATCCAGACGACGGCAAATCAGGGCGGCGGCGACGGCTCAAATCGATCCAGTTGCATCATAACTTGTGTCCGCCGGGGCGTCGACGATGCTCCTCTTCCATCTCCGGTGGGCTCCCTCTCTCTCTCTTTCTTTTGGGAAATGCGTCGGCGGGCATCCCGCATCCCTATGCTAGTTGTAGCTGACACCCGCAGATCCTCCCCGACATTCCAGGTCCCCTCGACTCCGACGTGCCTGCAACTCGTGCTCCTCCTCGGCTCCAGCATGCCTGCAGCTCATGCTCCCCCTCAGCTCCAATGAGCCCGAAGCGGAGTGGCGACGACCTGCATCTTTGATCTAGCAGGAGGGACATGGGGCGGGAGGCCTGACCAGGGTGGATGGGTTGACGAGACCAGCCATTGGCCCCTAGGAAGAGCTATGCTACGCGTAAGCCGACACCGGCATGGGCTCCGCCTCGAAGGCAAGCTCCACCATTGTCATGGGCCCTCAGGCGGGTGGTTGTACGGCTGTGAGCTTGCTGCAACAGTGCGGACGTGGTGGTTTTGTGGGCGGTGGGCGGTGCGGGTGCGGCCCCTTTCCTGACCCCGGTCCTGGCGGTGTCACCAGAGGAAGAAGAAGGCCGGTGAGCCCCCGGCCGCTGCTGCTCCCTCACGCCTTGGCTTGTGATAGGAAGGAGGAGGAGGAGGAGGAGAAAAAGAATAGTGGGGTCCACTTGCCGTGAGAGAGGGTGAGAGTTCAGTGAGAGTCACGATGAATGATACATAGGTTGCTCGTCAGTTTTCTAAAAGTCACAGTTATTTCACCAAACGACTTTTTCACAGCCACAGTTCACACCTCACAGCAACTTTTTTCAGAACCACAACTCACATCAACTTTTTTGTACATCCTGCAACCCAACCAAACACACCTTTAGTCTATTTGAAAATTGAATTTCTCATTTTTCACATCATGGTTTGGAGTGCAAATAGTTAAAATGAAAATATGCTCTCTATAGATTATACACCTCGAGTTTCACAAATTTAGGAATTTATTTGTTAATTAAAATAAAATTGAAACATGCTTAAATGATATGCATTTTTGTGCACTTAGCAGCTTCCGAGTCACGCCATGTCAGCGCCACACGATAAGGATGTGTGGGCGCAAACTACATATTCATTAGTTGCTACTCCAGCAGAGAAGGGTCACATGCAAAAGGTGATGATTTACATGTTGCAACTTCTCTTTCATGTGTGACCCAACCTGGGACAGATATGCAACAAACAGAGTACCTTTCTGACTTCCGAGCAAGGAGTTATGGCCAAATTAGAGGAAGTTGCACAAGCTGTTTTGTGGCTGCGTGAAAACTGCACAAGACCTTTGGAATTCTCCACTAACATAACCTTTCACACCCAACTAGGAGGGATGTTCCTAGTATATAAACTCATGTACTCCTCCATATAAACCAATGTTGATTTGAGAATTTTTAGAACAGACACTAGAAAGATCGGCGTGGTGTTACCGCGCCATGACATGTAGCCCAGTGATGGGTAGGAAGGTTGGAGATATTTTGTAGATTTTAGGTGGTGGATTAATACCATAAGACTTTAGAGTATTTCTTAGTTAAAAAGCATGGACCGTGAATTCATTGTGATAGAGTTAGGAGACTTTTCCGCAAAATTTTGAGTTGTGGATAGATTTGCAGAAAGTTTAGAGTCTTTTTCTATAAAAATCTTTGTACCATGTATTGTGGGAGATGGAACGTGGGTCAATTATTATAATAAAATTACATGAGAAGTGGCTCGATCGAGGTAGATGTCGTCAAATTGTCTGAGAGGTGGCTTATGTAAATGGTAGTTCTCGTAAAACTTGAGGGGGCTTCATTAAAATGTCTAAGCAAGTGGTTTGGTTACTATTTATTTTTGATAAAGCTTGAGAAGGTTTTTATACAATTGGCGACCCTATTGGCATTCATTCAAAGCTCAAGGGGGTTTTCATAAAGTTGTCTGGTTTTGCAAAGGTTGAGGGGGTTTTCACGAAATTATCTCTGAGGGTTGGACTACATATTAATTTTGATAACATTTGAGAGAGATTTTGTAAAATTGGTTGCCCTCTCGGCATTGCACAAAACCTAAGGGGTGGACATTGCACAAAACCTAAGAGGTGGTTTGAGAAAATACTATTTCTTCAAAGTTCAAGTGGGTCTTTGTAAAATTACGTGAGTGAGAGCTGAACTACACATTAATTTCGACGATGTACGAGTGATTTTTTTAAACCGTCGAGCCCCATGGATGATCCGAGCCATCCATGAGCGAGTGGACGACTCTCCCTTTGATGGTGTGGCTCAATGAGGTGGCAAAAATCCCCTCCACTTTAATTCTTTTAAAGAAACATGAGAGGTGTTTTGAACAAATACTATTTCTGCAAAGTTTAAGGGGGTCTTTGTAAAATTACTTGACCGGATACTTTTCCACTTACAGGATGAGAAAAACACAAATTTTTAATCATGAATCCCGCTCAATAGAATTGTGGGTCCCACAAACTAATATGTGTGGGTCCCACCTGATGTGGGTCCCACACGAATATCACTTGAATCCACGTGGGTCCCGCACGTGGGTCCCACCTAAACAAACTGGGTCCCGCATGAACAGTATCTGTGGATGATCCGAGCCATCAACGTGTGATCCGACGGCCGTGAGTTTCTTGATGATGTGGCGCAATGGTGGGGCAAAAATTGCCCCCCTTTTAGGTCTTGTAAAGATATGGCATCTTCTTCTCCACCACAGCATGTGAGTTTATGGAGGGATCCTCATCCACCCCATGTGTTGCATCTTTTTTGTGAGGTTGTATACACGACCACTTCATTAACACTCAATTTGTGCTTATGGTCCATTTGATTCCAGGTTGTGTAGGCTGGTTTCTTAAGAGTGTTGTTGGGCGGGGCAGGCCGTCGTATAGAGATGGTGGTTGGCTTCGAGTTTTCCTATTAGGTGGCACTACTTATCCCAGCTGCTTACAGCTAGTTATCATGGTTGTGTTGGTGATTTTCTCTCACGCCGTGAAGATCGGGACCAATCCTTATCACCAAGCCGTAGATTTTTTTACAATACCGATTTTTTACACTACCACCCTGTAGAAGCTCAAAATGTATTGTGCTATTGACTACACTATCTGTGCTGAATACTACAAATTTTTGTTAAGGGTGTGCCCACCACTTGTACATACGACCAATCAAATGTGGGAGTTATAAACCATAGAAGAGTTATGTATAATAGGTATAATAGGATGCATCTCAGTGATGACAGTGGTATCCTAAAATGCTGGCTTCAGTTAATTCTTAGAACTACCAAGCATAGTAAACATTGTTAAGATTAATAAAGTTATGTGATGACTGAACTTATATTGTGCTTTTTTTTCTACCTCAACCTTTCCGAGTCGCATGAACCTGTCAAATATCTGACAGAAGTTAGAGCTTAATCAATGTTAATAAGCTTGGGTAGGACATTCTATTACACCATGTACAGGAAGTTGAAGGGTGCACATATTACTGTTTCTTTGCAAAAGGTTATTTAGAGCAACTCCAGCAAGGACCTTCAAATAGGACCTTCAAATTAAGGCCTCCAAACCTCATTTGCAGGTCCAACTGCAAAAAATGAAGGCTCAAACTTTAAGCTCAACTCCAGCAAGAAACTCCATTTGGGCCTCTATTTCTGATGTGGACCCCACCGAAACATTCTATCCCCCCGTCCTGGCGTCCTCCTTCCGTCGCTGACTCGCTGCTCATCCGCCCGGCCGCCGTCGCACACCTCCGCCCGCCGGCCGCCGTCTCCGCCTCCGCCTCCGCGACTCCGGCCGCCCAGCCGCGAGGTTGCGAGCCGCACTGCTTGCGTCGAGGAGTAGCGTGAGCTTGAGCTCCTGGACCGGGACGGCAGGAGGCTCTCCCTCACGGGGCTGCTCCACACCTACGACGACGGCGCCGGCGACGTCAACCGCGGCGGCGGAGGAGCGCTTCGATTTCTTCTACTTTGTCCAGCAGGTATATTAGATGATATCGTGCAAGAATGGTCGCAGCTTCCAGTTCTGGAGCTACGAGTGGAAGAAGCATGACACCTGCTACAGCCTGGAGCTTCTGATCGGCGTTCGTGTTGGGCTTCTGCCCGAGGACTCGACGATTTCCTAGATCGATTCTTGGGATCGTACTATTTGATTTGATTGATCAGGCCAGGGGTGCTGCCGCTGCGGCAGGGGACGACGGCCGATGGGTAGTGGAACCTGTGGTATTCACCGTGCGTGACAGAAGCGAAGGGCGGACGCACCGGCGAGAGCCAATCGACTGGCGCCCAGAGAACGATTCCCTGCCGCCGACGGCCTGGCAAAGGGCGGGCCTACCGGCAGGAGCAGTTCGCACCGCTGCAGGCGGAAGCACGGGAGCACGGCGCGGCGGTTGAACACCACCAGCTCGCTGCCGCCCTTGCCAACCCCATGGAGTCGAAGTGCTCCTTGGAGCCGCGGCCGGGTATAGCACGGCGGATGGTGCAGCGGGCCCGGTCGAGAGCTGCAGCGACCCCGCGGCAGCCGGGGTTTGGAGGCGTGATGGCGTCGAGTTGAGGCCCAACCGGGAGGGGCGACCATGGTGAGCCGAACGAGCGAAGCCGGCGCACGCGCCCCCGGGCTTGCCGCGGGCCAGGTGCTCAACGACGACGTCCACGACGGCAGGGTACTGCACGATGTCCTCCTCATGGGCCTCGAAGACGACCGCGCACAGCGCGCCGCCGCCGCCGGGTACCTACGCCGGTCAGGTCTTGCGGGAGAGAGACGGGAGGAAGAGAGGAAAAGGTAAATAAAAAAAAGGAAAAATAATAAAAATGGTGCGACCACATTTTGGAGGGGGGGAGTAGAGGGCCTCCAAGAATGGAGGCTTGGAAGGAAGATTTGGAGGGGCCTAAAAAATGGAGGGCCATTTAGAGGCTCTGCTGGAGTTGATTTTTTTGCCCAAAACCTCCAAATTTTGGAGTAGAGGCCCATATAGAGGCCCCCACTGGAGTTGCTCTTAGGGAGGATGCTTTAGGGCCCGCATGAGCCCAACACCGGAGCATTATAGGGTCGACCCGCCTAGGGTTCCCCCGCGGCCGCTGCCGCCTGTTCTCCCGGCTCCGGCGTCCCCTCTCCCATCCGAGCTCAGATCCTGATCCCCTCGATGTCCTCTCTCCATTCGTCCTTGTCTCACCTCCCCTCGTGTTGTGGCCATGGAGATCGACTCCGGCCGCCGCTCCGCCTTGTCGGCACCCCGCAGGCCTAAGGTCGACGTCGGCAACCTCCTCGGCGGCGTGGGCTCCATCCCCTCCGCTTCCGCCCATGCCGCCGCTTCCCTTGCGCCGAACGTCGCCCGCGCCGCGCTCCCGTGCGCCGGACGTCGCCTACGTCGCCGCCTCCCCCGCGCCGAACGTCTCCCACGTCGCCGCCTCCCATGCGCCGGACGTCGCCCACGCTGTCACCTCCCCTGTGCCGGATGTTGCCTGTGCCGCCGCCTCCCATGCGCCGGTCGTCACCCACGCCTCCACCTCTCCTATGCCGGCCACCCCCGCCACGTCGGTGCCCTCCAACCCGACGCCGGCACCCGCACTTGCTTCGGGCTGCGCGTCTCCATCCAGCTTCCTCTCCCCCATGGCCACGCCCTTCTTCCCGACGCCGGCCCTCAACGGCCGCCCCAAGGTGCTGCGCTGGGCGGACTCTAACAACGAGGACGCCGACGAACTGCTCCTGGACGATAACGCCCACGACGTCGACGACACTGTCGGTGACAATGGCTTCAACATTTGTGCGTCGGCCTCCTACATCGATATGGCGCGCCGTTCCCCACCGTCGTCAGACCCCTCACCTTCGCGTGGCGCCCGGCAGGCTCCTCTCACTGAGGTGCAGGGCCCTCCGCGCCGCAACGGTCGTCGCCGCCAACACCCCGCTCAAAAGACCCGTCGTCGTGTGCCGAAGCTCGTCGTCGGCCTGCCACACCGCGGCGGCCGTCTAGGCAGGCCTCCCCCCCCGCCTCAACCACGCCACCCTAGATGCCCACGGGGGACGGCTGCAGGCAGCATCCCCATCCACCTGCGCCTCGACTCGAGGGAGGAAGCCGCTGCCCCTGTTCCCATCCACAAGTACACTCATGGCGCGGCGGGCGTCCGCATCCCTGTGCACCTGCGCCTCGAGCCGCGAGTGCCTGTTGCCGTCGTGCGTAAACCCCGCCGCCATCGCTTGTCCCCGCCAGACTCCGAGGGATGGAGTGAAGTCCTTCCCCGCCAGGTCTCCGAAGCCTCGCGGCCGCACTCCGCGGCACCTCGGCAGTACCCTGCTCTGTGGCGTAGCCTTCCGACGTAGCTCGACAGACGTTGCCTCAACTGTCTGTCCTACAATCACCGCCAAGCCACCTGCACTCGTCCCATGCGGTGTATGCGCTACTTCAACCTTCACCACATCGCCAGGGATTGCAAGCGTCCGCGCAAGCCACCGACCGACAACATCGCTATCGGGGTTGTCCGCTCCCCGCGGTGTGAGGTGCGCCGCCGCCATGAGGTCTTCTCTGCAGGCATGCCTCGCATCTCCAACACAACAACTTCCATGCTGAGGGAGACGCCGAGGGAGGACGTGATCTCCCGCGAGGGCGCCGCCACCGGGCCGCCACCTTCCCCGCCACCGAGTCGCTCCCCACCACCACCACTGCAGTTGGATGCCGCTGTTGTAAGCTTCTTGCTGCAGAGGGACACGTCCATGGTTGGGGCCTCTGACCCGATGCTGCTTGAGTGGGAGATTTGCTTCTCGGCTCCACTGCCGAGGGCTACCTGGTCGGCGCCGGACACATCCCCACCTTCGGATGTGGCCACGGTTCAGGCAGGCGCACCGACAGCCCAAGACGGGCCCATCGGCGACAGCATTGTGCCCGCCTCGCCTACCTCCTCTGAAGATCGCCTCGACTTCTTCTTGGACGTGATTCAGAAGAAGCCGGCCTCCCCCCTTCTCACAGCCCCAACTCGTCTGTTGGTGCCGTCGACCCCATGTGCAACCCCAAACGCAACATTTCAAGGCTCGCCAACAACAAGCTAGCGAGGATCACAATCTCCTGCCATGGAGAAGTTCTTCTCGTGCGGTGCTTCGACATGACATCGAGTGCTCTTAGTGGTGCCTTCAGTTCCGGCCTGTCAGGTGGACTCGCCGATAAGGTCCTAGACGCTTTCCCCTCGCGGAAGGCAAATGCCAGTAAGGCCCGGGAGGAAGTGCTCATTATCTGAGCTGCATCCTCCACACCTAGGTTGCTTCTTGTGTCCCATTGCGTTCTTGTGTCCACCCTAGGTCACACTTTCTGTAATATCTAGCGGGTGTTTTGGCGTGCGTCTGTCGACCACACACTATTGTAACAAACTAATTTTCTGCTTAATACAATGATACGCAGTTCTCATGCGTATTCGAGAAAAAAACATGGCACCTTTGAAGTGAAAGGCTGTGTCATGCTCTCCTTTCAGGACCATGAACTGAAGCTGAAGCCTATGGTTGCTGGTGTGTAGGGCTGTGTATCGCGAGCCGATTGTTCTAGTAAGTGGAAAAAGTTAGAGTGTGCTTGTTTATATACTTCAAGTGCTAGGCCACTTTTGTTGCACTGGTTTTACTTCTTCTGATTTATTAGTTTGTTCAAATGTTGTTTGCTCATAGTATTTATAGTGATTTTAAACTATTATCATTTCATTTAACTTGTATATGCTCATTGCAATGCACGAGAGCTGAAAATGTTGAATTGCATGCTTATATGATTCAAATATAACTGTTATGTGATAATTCTATTGTTTTTTATCTTGTTCGAATTTTATGTGTTCGTAGAATTTTATGTGTTTGTAAAATTTTAGTATTTTTCCAAACTATTATTTGATTCGAAATTTTCATTCCCATTGCAATGCACGGGCAAATACCTAGTTGATAATCGTTGTTTGGAATTATTCTTTTTTCTATCAGAAAAGTTTGGCAGAGGATGAGAATGTTGATTCAGCTCGAGCTGTTGAAGCTAGTACCATTTGTATATCGTGATAAATATTTGTAGACATTTTGCTTGTATACTTGATCGCCTCAGTGGAACACATAGCTGTTTGCAATTTGTTTACGCCCTCCGTTTTGTACTATTGTTGATATGCGGTTGTATGAATTGTTGCGTTCTTGTGGAACATTAATTGTCATTGTATGTGTTGGGTTCGTGGGTGATGTCTTGTTCGGTTGGCTGTTGTTGATTTGTTGTGAAAGAAAAATATTGGTGACTAGTTGGTGTCAGGTGGCTGGTGTTGATTTGTTATGGGAGAAAAGTACTCATGGTTGGTGTTTTTTTGCAAGGAAAATGTAGAGGGGTACACCACAACGTAAATGGTGTCACACCTAGTATTTGAACCCTGGGTGGGAACCCCCCAGCCAGTGGCCTTTACCATTCCAGCTGTGGGCCCCTTGACATCCTGGCTGGTGTTGATAAGCCAGATACATTTAACAAAGCTATATTCATATACGGAATGAAAATTTTGTGGGAAGGGACGTCTCAACTCTTTGCCTGACCCATCGAACACTATAGGCCCAGCCTCACCATTTCGTTGCGGGTAGTGCACATTCGATGAAAATCCTCTCTATCTCTACTTATAAATACCTTACAAAATTAGTAATATGTCATAGAAATTAAAATTTATGAAACTCTTCATGAATTTTTCGTTGAGACTCAATGGGAGTTTTATAGAGAGTTTCATGATCATTAATTTTCATGCACATCACTATTTTTCTGATGTGGAAAGAAATTTATAAGGAGAGAAGTTTCATCATACGAGAGAGGGGTTTCATTCCCATAAAACTTGTGTGACATACAATGAAATTGTGCATTGAGAGTTTTCAAAACAGTTGACATATGATGTATTTATCTGAGGTCAATTAGTAGTCCTCTCTTTACTGTGAATATATGGCCTTGTTTGGATCAAGGGGCTAAACATAAGCCCCTTTTAGTTCGAAACCCTTGGACCTCCAAACGCGCAGGGGGGTTTGTTATTTAGGCTCTCAAAATCCTTAGGCCCAGCAAGAGGGGTGAATGGGGCTAAATTTGGATGGACCCCACACAAAATCAACTTGTTTACTCCTCCCTCAGGAGGCTAATTTATAATAAATATACTTATTAAATGCATATATAGCATCCCAATCCAAATATATCCAAAGTAAACTTTAAAGAGCTAAATGTTGACGCTAAAAATTAGGCATGAGCTAATGCTTAGACCCTCAATCCAAACAGGCTCACAACATACAACTTATAAAAGACCTCAATAAGCAATTGGATAATAAGTCAATAAAGTAATGACATCTCACAGACCGGGGTGGGATGTTTTGTTTCGGGCTGTGTGTGTCTTGCCTCAAGCTCTTGGCCCTGCACCGTGCATTTTGGCAAGACCACTAGCCTACGTGGCTCTCCCCACTGGTGCGGCGCCATGCGTATAAGAGGTGTCCCCTTCCACGGGATTACTCGAGTTGAGATAGTTTTGCCACTGTACCCTTGCGCCATTCATCAAGGCAATCTCATCTCTCCTTGTGCGCATCGCCATGGTTGCCGATGTGGCATGCGCTCTTGGGCCAGTTTTGTCGTCCGCTGCGGTACGATCTCTTGAGACCCCCGATCTCTCTTTCGTCCCATCCCTACTCTGCTTGTTGTCTGGGGTTTCGAATCTGTGGTCTTTGGGATGTCGAGGCGATTCAAATCAAATTTGGGTGTTGTAGGATAAGGTAGGTCATGTTCGGTTTAGTCCCACATCGGAAATTGATTGTGCGGGAGTGCAACGTATAGGTGGGGGAAGTCCTCACCCAACAGGCTAGTCTTTTAGGTTGAGTTAGGCCCAAGACCTTGTTGTTGTGGGCTCTGGTGGGCCTAAGGCTTGGTAGGCGTCGTCTCATGGGTATAGCGGACCGGGGCGGATTCCGCTGCGCTACTCTAACAAGTGGTATCAAAGCTTTGGTTAGATTGGATCTAGAGACGGTATGGAGGTCATCATGGAGGCGCGAGGATCATGCTCGGTAGGAGCTACGGAACTGCTCGATGCGGCGCAAGGTGGAGCATGGCGGCGATCGACGATTTGATCAGTGGTGTCGGAGACTCTGAGTAGGTGGCTTGGACCGTTCAATGGGTTGCGATTAGTGAGGATCGACCAGGCGTGGTGATCGGACCAACACGGTGGCCGTTGATGACGACATAGCGACAAGCTCGCAGGTGGTCGTTGATGAGGGCATAGCGACAGGCTCGCAGGTGGATTAGATCGGCGTATTGCCGGGATCCCGGAGCGACCAGTGTTGTGGTTTGGGGAGGAGCGCCCGTAGTCACGCTCGGGGCTGGACCTCATTAACAAATATCGTGCCTCCGGTGTGGTCTGTGATTCTTGCATACATTATCTCGGTAGATCAATTATTTCTTCCGCGCACTATTATTCTAATAGGTCGATCGAGGACTGGTTTAGGTTTTGATCCATGAGTAGGGGCCGAGATGGATCCACGACTGGTTTAGGTTTTGATCGATGAGTAGGGGTCGAGATGGATCCAGGCTTTTATGGGTGGTTGATATGCGGGGCGGGCACTGCGGAACTGCTCGATGCGACGCCACGACTGGTTTAGGTTTTGATCGATGAGTAGGGGTCGAGATGGATCCAGGATTTTATGGGTGGTTGATATGCGGGGCGGGCCCTGCGGAACTACTCGATGCGACGCAAGGTGGAGCATGGTAGCGATCGACGATTCGATCGGTGGTGCCGGACACTCTGAGCAGGAGGTTTGGACCATTTGACGGGCTGCGATTGGTGAGGATCGACTAGACGTGGTGATCAGACCAACACAGTGACCATTGATGACGACATAGCGGCAGGCTCACAAGGGGATCAGATCGGCGTATTGCCGGGATCCCGGGGCGACTGGTGCGGTTTGGGGAGGAGCACCCGTAGTCACTCCCCGGGATGTAGGCTTCGGCTGGACCTCGTTAACAAATATTGTGCCTCCGGTGTCATATGTGATTCTTACATACATTATCTCAGTAGATCAATTATTGCTTTTGCGTGCTATTATTCTAACAGGTCGATCGAGGACTGGTTCAGGTTTTGATAGATGAGTAGGGGTCGAGATGGATCCAGGCTTTTATGGGTGGTTGATATGCAGTGATTCGAGCCAGACATATGGTTTTTAGTTATTTGAGAGATCCAGGGTTTTAGGGGTGATTGATATGCAATTCAAGCTGTAGAGGGTAGGTCTATGTGAATCTGATTTTGTGTTGATTCAATTAGGTCTATATGTTTTCTTTGCCCCAACTAGTTGTGTGGGTGACATATCTGGATTGGCAAATAGAGAATATCCAGACTTGGTTTATCTATATCATTTCACTTGCACTGAAATATGATTTGAACTTATAAGATTTTGGTGAATGTGGTTAGGATATCGACTTGGTTTGTTGAGTCACATTACAACTATATGTGAACGATGATGACCTATTAGGGTTTAGTATGAACTATTAAGAATGATGATGATTCGATGATGAACTATTAAGTACGGTAAAGTCAACTTGTTATCATTTAAAAGTGGCCATAATGTAACAAAGAATTGTATGTTGTGTGTTATCATATATGGCCATAATGTCCAGTATAATGCAAAATGTATTATATATTATTACTCATTAGATTACATGCACGTTTCCTTTTTTATTTGATGAATGTGTTTCTATGTTTAATCTTTTGCAGAGCATGAGTGGTTGTCTCGGAAGAGTTGTTGGTAGCTTCCCAATAGTACTTTTTTTCTTATTATAGTAATTATGAAAGTAAAATAAAGAAAATAACACATGATTTGGGCTTTTGCAATTTTAGTCGATGCATGTGTTTCTACTTGTGCAGATGGGGTCATCCAAGAGAAAGGCTGGGTCAGTGTTCTAGCCATCCATCAGATAGGTAATTCTATGTTTATACATTGTTTTTAGTTTTCTTTTGTAGAAATAGAAGTTTAGATTCCACTACACCCTTTAACTCTTGAGGATTTAAATCAGACCAAGTCGAAGGTGCTACTATCACTGTGTGTAACGCTTTTTAGTGTACTAACATGTTGGATGTGTAAAAATGACACAAAGATTTTTAGTGTACTAACATGTTGCACATCCGGACTACCTCGACTACCTTCTCATTAAGTTGTTGGCTCTAAACACAGACAACTACGAACTAATATATACATTATATCTAGATGCATAATAATATCTATGAATATAGAAAACATAACATGATCTATAATTTGGAACGGGGGAGTAGATATTATTTAAGAGACACCACAATTTAATAATCAAAGTTTAATATGGAAACTTAGTAGGAAAATACATATTTTTCCTTGAACATTTGTTTTGCACAAAAGCCAAAATATGCATTCAGTCGACGTAAAAATTTATGCATTGCACTGCATTTTTTTGCCTACGTTGCTTTGTCATGGGATGTGGACCTATGGTTGGCCTTCGTACTTACGGAAGATAGGGAGCACTCACTGTCAAATGTCGATTGAATGGTGGAGCGAGGCCTAACTCTCTCTAAGGTAAGTGCAATAACTTCAGAGGAATCGGATCCATAAATTGATAAGGGACTCGGAGTTGGAGTGGATGCGGATCATCCATCATCGTACCCAAACCCACTCCCACCGTCTCCAACCAACTCGGTTGCTTACCCGGAGTCCCCATGTCCGTCTAGGAGTGTCATATCATTGACTCATTTTTTTAGAATTTGGTATTTTGGCTTGCTAGGAAATATCAAGAAATTTTCTAAAAAAGGAAATATCAAGAAAGAAGTGGAGGTCCTCCAGTCAGTGCACGGATGAAAGGCATCTGATGGGTATTCCTTCATCATGTAACAAATTATTATGATGATCCTAAGGAGAGGAATGGATGCCGGAGCTAGTCACGCATGAGGAGGAGGGTGGTTGCGGCACCTCGAGGAGAGAGAGAGAGGGGGGTACAAAATCCTTATTTGACGCGTGTGCGTCACTTACCTTAGCAGCGAACAAACATGTAAGAGCAAATCAGCGCTTGCACGTGACCTCCACATGTTACCTCCTTACCCGTTCGACTGCTTGGAGTGCAAGCATTGGGGAGTAAGAACAGTAGGGGATGGCAGTCGCGACAGGTTGTGGGTGGCGGTCGGCGGCGGGTCACCGCCGACAGCGGGTGGTGGTGGAGGCTGGTGAGGTAGCGTTAGAGATTTGGGGCTGTTGGGGAAAGGGAGCTTCATGGCCGGTGACGGAGAAGTGGCGGGTTGTGGGCGGCGGTGGTCGGCGGGTCACCACCGACGGCAGGCGAAGGCTGACGGAGCTTATGGTTTTCTGGTTAGGGTTGGGGGTTAAAGGCTTGGGGTTGTTGGGGGGAAGGGGATCCATGGCTGGTAGCCTTTTAGAGGAGATGACTATTGGGGGATTTAGAATCGATTGCAATAGAACCACTCTGTTTTTGAACAAAAACTATTGTTAGCTACAAAGAGAAATGATGTGGTGACGAAACCCAAAGGAGGAAAATGTCTTCGCCTAGAATTTCGATAGATGAAGTAATGATCAGAGCAATTTTCCAAGCAGATCTTTTCAGCACCAAGAGATTGGTCTCGCCAATCATGTTGCGTTGGCAGGGATATTCAATCTTGGGTTCTTGTTTTTATCTTTTGCATGGAAGAAAGCCTGCAGACGAATCATGTTGTTGTTTCTTCGTTCAATTGCAGGGACGAAATTGTATGGACGAAAGGTCATCCAGGGAAAAGCCTTCACCCGACAACTGCACATGTTTTCGCCTAAGGGCGCGACACGATTTGCGACGCAAGATCAGCAAGGCATGGGTTGTGTGAAGGCCTGGATGTGAAATCCCTAATTAGGTTTAGTACATCCTGGAATGATTCCTTTCATATAAGGCCATTTTTGGAATGTAAAAGTACGTCCGTCTCCCTATAGATGGAGGTCGACCGACACTTGTAAAGGGGATCAACTTTTGATAGAAACAGCTATACAATTTTTACTTTACACCTTTCGAGTCTTGTTTGTTCCGAGTTGTTTTTTTATTGTTCGTGATTGGCTTCACTGAATCACAATAATGACCGGGGGTGGCGGTAGGCCCGACGGAGGTTGTTGGGCGACGGTAGGCCCGACAGAAGTTGCGGGTTGCGGGCGGCAGTGGTGCAGCTGACTGGGTGGGCAGGGGAGGACCCTCGATGGGTGGTGCTGGCAGCGGAGGTCAATGATGGAGAGGTTAGGGGACGTGGGGAGCTGCGGCGGGGGTGGGAGGATTGTGGAGCGACACGACGACGTGGGCACCGCCGGCCGCAGGCGGTGGTAGGGTTGTGCGGCAGGGAGAAGAATGAATGGAAGAAGAAGAAAGAGGAAGGGAAGGGAATAGATAAGATGGGTGATAGGCCCCACTTGTTCGCTGCTCGACGCCCGCGCGCCCGCTAGCAGCAGCAGCCCAGAGAGGGTAGAAGAGGAAGCAGGGAGTAGTATTGTGACAACCCGCCCGCGGAAAATACCGTACTATCGCCTAGGACCGATCCACTTTGGCCATTAAGTAATAGTAAAGTATCATCCTGTCGTTAGTTGCCGGGTTAACGCCGGTAAATCACTTGGACATCGAACGAGAGGATCGACACATGCATTAAAACTCACGCGAAGGCGAGTCCGGAGTACAACATGAATTAACATAGTTTATTACAAACCATTGTTCATGACATGGAGTAAAGGTTCAGAGTTCGAAAATACAGCGGAAATAAAATAAACTAGCGTAACGGTAGACATCACAGGAGGCCATCCGTGATGTCATCACTTGTCGTCACCCTTCTGATCAATCACACCTGCATCAACAGTTTTAAAGCAAGGCTGAGTATACTAATACTCAGCAAGACTTAACCGTCGGGTGATGACTACATCACCAACCTCTAGACATGAAAGGCTTTTGGCCGGTGGAGTTTCTTTTGCTGGAAAGCTACTAAGAGTAGATCCTTACTTTCAATATTTTAGCACAAGTTCTAGTTGATTACCATTTCTAAATGTGCCAACTAATTCAATCAAGAATTGGACAAGCAATTAATTCATCCAACCATATTTCTCGAGTTCCATCATTATGGGATATCATGGCCAGTTGATTAAGCAGTCTCGGATAACGGTGAGAGGCCGACAATCGATTGATTTAAACCTTGCAAGGTAGACCCAAACACACGGTAGGCTGTCCCCGCGAGGGCAACTTTCCCGGGCCGTCCCCATAAATCCTCGGGTTGGGATCGAATCTTACAGTCCCTGGTGCAGGCTATCCGGCATACCCCGCGAGATACCCGGAGTCACCATACACCACCCTTCCCGTAGCTAGCCGGTTAGGGAGATTTCTCAAGAGTAGTAATAGTAAGATCCCGTGCCGCCTCATTAAGGTACTAGGCTTACCGGCCCCATAACCGGCGAATGTTTAGTACGTTCAAAAGCTTAGCCCACATGACCACCGGACCGAAGCCCAATCCCATGCTCTTACCACATGAGCGATCCATTTAAGGATATCTTATGATTCCTATCTAGGAACCTAATCTCGCGAGTGACGAACATCACTCGACTTCTATCGGTCCTATAGCATAGCAACTATCGACCTAGCATACTAGTGATAGAGCATAGGTAACTAGGGATCAGGCATCTAGGGTTTCAAATCAACTCCTGAACGTAAATGCACAATAATAGCAAACATAATTGCATAATTTTAAAAGATGGGTTAATGATCCGGGGCTTGCCTTCGATGGCAAGGTTGGCCTTGGGCCCTTCTGGACTTGGGTCCAGGTCTTGAGCTACGTTCACGCTCGGCGGCTCTTTGCGGCACCTTCGTCTCCTCCTTCCGCACGAGCGTACGCTCTGCGGCGGAAAGATCTACACGAAGATGCAAATGCAAGATTTATTCGACGGTTTTTACTTTAATCACTTACAAACCATATTGACAATCAAGGGGTGTATTTGTTGGGCACATTCACCTAGATAAGAATACATTCAAGCATACTCTTCCATAAAGGAACAATATGCAACTCTTTATTAATTATTCTTTTTGATGGTGATTGTGTACATATATATGTAAATAATTTACGGTAGTGGGTAGGTATAATTAACCTTTTTAACATGATTTGCAACCACACTCAAGTTAACATGGGTGGTTTGGTGATTTCTCTTTTAGGAAGGTTATTGGTTGTACATGGGTTATTCTTTTATTGCACAATTGAATAAAGATTTCTCTGTACTTGTCATTTCATGTGAAGGCTTTAATCATTTTCCTTTCATAAGCAAAGATATAAATAATATTTTTATCCTTGAATTAATTCCTTATCAACAATGAGAATTAATTATCTTTTAATTAAATTAGATAATACTTTCAAAAAGGAAAAAGTTAAATAGGGGCTTTTTCTTTATTTAATTTCTCTTTAATATTAAAAGGGCTTTTAAGCTTTTTAGTAAGCAATTAAATTACCAAAAATTAATGTAGTGCTTCCTAAGCCTACTAGCACCTATACTTGGTCCATTGGACCCACATGTAAGTGTTGGATGCTAGTGATTTAAATATTATTGAAATAACAAAGGCTAGCTAGTGATTCCATTTTAAATGCATACAAAAATAAATAAGAATCAAAATAACCCGAACTTTCTTGTGCATGCTCTTTGGTCCTAAAAAGGCCTAAAGAACCAGCATGTTCACATGGAATCTCTCTTGAACTTGGTTTATTAATTTACCAAGGAAAACATGCATAAATCAAGAATAATTATTTCTGTTAATCCAAAAATCATGATTAATTCACAAGATGTTCATTTTGGCATTAAAAGACAGTGTGCACAAGTGTAGCTCAAGAACATGAATATATTTAACATGAAAAATCATTTATTCAGTTCTGCCAGAAATAGAAAAACATTTTTATAAAAAGATTTACTACATAACTTTGTGCAATTGTTGGCATAGAAGCTAGTCATGACCTAACACACAACATATCCAAAAATTAGCTACAGAGGATTTATGGTTTTGAGATATTGCAGATCTAGGGTTTTCACATTTGTATTTTTCATGCAAAAACTAAAAAGGGATTAGCTCAGGACAGAATAACAAAAGTTGTAGTATAAATCATCAAGAATCCAACAAAATTAGTTTCACATTTTTCTGATTTTTCTGTGATTTTCTACGCAATTTACAAGAATCAGGAAAATGGCAACACTATTGGAGTTACCTTTTTGCAATAAAGACCCCGGAAAGGTTTTGGCTTTTGCAATGTTCCCCCTGGGGCGGCCGGCCGGTGCGGGCTGCCGGAATCCGCCGAGCTCGCCGCGGTTCTTGGCGGGGAAGGGCAAGGGAATGGTCTAGGGGGCACTAGGGTTTGATTTGGGGCACCTGGGTTTGGTGGGGGGGTGCGGCGGCGGTGGCCGTCGGCGGCGCAACCGGAGGGCGATCGCGGTGGAGCTTGCTCCGACGAGGTGAGGGTGCGGTCGGGGTTAAGAGCGGCCGGGGAGGATTCGGTAGGTGCTCGCGGCCCGTGGGTGTGCTCAAACCGTGGCGACCGCGGGCGGACGGGGAACTCGACGGCGGCGGTGTCGATGGCGTGGGCGGTGCGGCGGTTCGGCGTGGCGGGGAGGGTCCGGCGCGTCCGGGGAGGGAGCGGCGGCCTCCTTTAAGGCGGCACACGTGCTAGCTTGTGACCGCGGGGGCGACGGCGACGTGCCTTGGGGCGGGCGACGGCCTCGGTAGGACGCGCGGTCCGTGCGGCACGGACGCGACCGGCGGTCCGTTGGACGCCGTCCGGCCGGCCGGCGCGCGCGCGCGAGGGGGGGGATGACTTCTAGGGGCTCTCGGGGCGCGTGGAGCCTCGAGCAACGCGGGGCACGGTCGCCTAGGTTGTCCCGGGCGTGCGTGCGCGGCCCGGAAGCCAAGGCGCGCGCGCGGCGCGGCGCGACGCGCGACGTCGTGGCCGCGGCGCGGTGCGGCGCCGAGCGGCTGACCCGTTTCGCAGTGCCTTGGTTTGGACGCGTGTAACTCCAAAATCTTGAACTAAAGTGCACATTGCGGTCAATAGGAAAGTTGTAGATCTCATTACCCTCTACAACTTTCAAAAAGGCTATAGGGTGTTTTTCTCGACGGATTTTGCAGGAACGTCGTGCCAACTTTGAATGTCGGCACGTTCCGGAAAACGGGGGTACCGCGGATCGATCGAGTTTTTCACCAATTTCCACCCAAAATTTGAAATGCCAATCTACATGAAAGTTGTGTCCCTCAACAAGATAGACAACTTTCATAAAGGTAGATTTTGTGGTGTTAGGTGAATTTTGGAGAACGCGGCAAAAGTTCCGGACGACATTCGCTGACGTCAACGGTTAAGCCGGTTTTGACCGTGTCTTTGACCAAGGGTTGACTACGGGTGTGTGTAGGCTTGGTCAAGGGGTTCATTGGGGTTCACTGGCGAGGTTTTCGGGTGATGACCCTGGTTGACCTAGGTTTGACCGGGGTTTGACTGGTTTGACCCGGCTGATCCGGTCATTAGCGTTAATGACGGTAATTAAAAACCTGGGGCGTCACATGTATTTAGGGTTCTTTTCTTCTTACCCCTTCTCTGAGTTTGCATGGGCTATCTGCTCAATATCAACTCGCATGTCGACATTTTTTTTACTTTTTACTTTTTATGTTTTTTTAAAAACATGTAATTGAATAAAATTTTTACAAATGACGGTACCTTAACCGTGTGTTTGGTTTGAGAGCAGCGGGAGCGGAGCGGAGCCCGCTCCCATGGCTGTTTGGATAGGGAGCGGCGGGAGCGGAGCGGCTCTCGGAAGAATATACCCCCAAGATGCAGGTTCGCTCCGTCCCTCAAATCGCTCCGCTCCTATTTCTCTCTCCTGTCTCTCTCCGGCCTCTCTCTCCTGTCTCGCACCTTGCATCTCAGCTCGAGCCCAAGCCGGCCGAGGCGAGCTCCCCCGGCGACGTGCGGTGGTGGCCTGGGCAACCTCCTGTCACGACCTGGCGGCAATGGGGTTGTTCTCCTGTGGCGTGGCGCAGTCATGGGCTTGGGCGGCGGGGACCCCCGACCGCACGTGGTGGTGGCCCAGGGTGGCGGCGAAGCTCCCGCGCCGACCCCTCGCTCCCGGATCCGCGTCGTGACGCGCGGGCGGAGCAACACGGTGGAAGTCGTGCCCGCGGCCGGCGGGGGCTCGGGGCGGGCGGCGGATGTTGCGCCGGCGAATGGAGCAGGGGGAGGGGCACGCCGTCTTCGCATCCGCGGCCGCGGTTGTGACAACCCGCCCAGGGGAAGTACCGTACTATTGCCTAAGACCGATCCACTTTGGTCATTAAGCAATAATAAAGTACCACCCCGTCGTAAGTCGCCGGGTTAACGCCCGTAAATCACTCGAGAGCACAAGGATCGAATATATGCATTAAAACTCACTCGAAGGCGAGTCCGGAGATACAACAACATTCAAATTCAAATGTGTACCCCGAAGGGTTTAATTATTACAAACCATAGTTTTTGTCATGACAGAATAGTTCAGAGTTTTGAAAAGACACAGCGGAAATTAACTAGCGGAAGCAAGTCACCACGGGAGGCCATCCATGATGCTTCAGTAGTCGTCCTCCACCCACTCCAGCTCCCAGCCGGGCGGGATCTCACCGGGCCACACATCACTGAAGGCATTACCTGGATCAACACATTATAGCAAGGCTGAGTATACTAATACTCAACAAGACTTACCCGTCGGTGATATCTACTTCACCAAATCTAGACCATGAAAGGCTTTTTGGCTACTGGGTTGCTTTTGCTAAAAAGTAACAAAGAGTAGGTCCTTACTTTCAAGATTTTAGCACAAGTTCTAGTGGTTTAAGTTTACTATATTAGCCAACTAGTACAAACAAAGTTGTACAATACAATTATTCAAACATAAAGTTCATCAACTTCCATCATTAGGGATCACATGACTAGTGGAGTAAGTAGTCTCGGATAACGGTGAGAGGCCGACAATCGATTGATTTAAAACCTTGCAAGGTAGACCCAAACACACGGTCGGCTGCCCCCGCGAGGACAACTCCCCAGACCGTCCCCATAAATCCTCGGGTCGGGATCGAATCTTACAGTCTTTGGTGCAGGCTATCCGGCATACCCCGCGAGATACCCAGAGTCACCATACACCACCGGTGGCGAGCCGTGAGAGCGAATCCCAAGAGTAGTAACGGTAGGATCCCCGTACCGCCTCATTATGGTACTAGGTTTATCGGCCCCATAACCGGCATGTGCTTAGTACGTTCAAAAACTTATCCCACATAACCACTGGACCGGAGCCCAGATCCCATGCTCTTACCACGTGAGCAATCCATTTAAGGATATAGTATGATTCCTATCTAGGAACCTATTCTCGCGAGTGAGGTCATCACCCGACTTGTAACGGTCCTATAGCTTAGCAGCTATCGACCTATCATACTAGTAAGGACAAAAGGTACCTATGGATCATGCATCTAGGGTTTCATTCAACTCCTGAACGTAAATGCGCAATCAACCATAGATAATTGCATAAAGAACTTTTAAAAAGCTGGGTTAGATGCACCGGAGCTTGCCTTCGTCGCCTATGTTAGCTTGGGCACCCTCGGTGTCGAGTACGGCCACGTATCGCAGTGAACCTCCGCTCCGCCTTCCTCGGTTTCCGGGACCGGGGGAGTAATCTCCATCCGGAAGATCTACACGGAATGCAATGCACTTTAGGTGATGTGATAGTTCGTTGTCTTACCCAACTCTAGTTGGTCATATTCACCTTAACAAGCATCTATCTAAGGTTTCTATTTGAGGAAGTCATTGGTTGTACATGGATTACTCTTTTTATTCCTTATTTGAATAAAGGTTTTTATTTAAGCTTATCATTTCATGTGAAAGCTTTACTTCATTTTTATCTTTACCAACAAAGGTG
Source organism: Cenchrus americanus (assembly GCA_947561735.1). NCBI lineage: Eukaryota > Viridiplantae > Streptophyta > Magnoliopsida > Poales > Poaceae > Cenchrus > Cenchrus americanus. The sequence continues at coordinate 196,582,039 of OX387239.1, read as the reverse complement.
TACTTAACATCTTTTATTTATGAATTAAGTTTCTTTATCAGTAATATTAATTAAATTTCTTTTATTTATATTAAGTACTAATTCCAAAAAGAAAAAGGATTTAATTAAGGATTTCTCTTTATTTTAATTCCCCTTCAATATTAAAAGGGCATTTAAGCCATTATTTAAACAATTAATTTACCAAAAATTAAATGAGTGTTTCTTAAGCCTAACAGTACCTATTCTGGTCCATTGGGCCCACATGTAAGTGTTGGATGCCGGAAAATTAAATATTATTGAAAATAACAAAGGTTATCTAGTGATTCAACTTAAATGCAAATAAAAATAAATAAGCATCAAAATTATCCAAACTTTCCGGTGGATGCTCCTGGTCCTAAACCAGTCTAAAAAGCTAGCATGTTCACATGGAACCTCTACCGAATTTGGTTTGTTAATTTACAAAGGAAAACATGCATTAAACAAGAATAATTATTTCTGTTACTCCTAAATTCATGATTAATTCACAAGAGGTGCCCTTTGGCATCTCAAGATAGTGTGCACAAGTTGGGCTCAAGAACATGAATAAAATTAACATGAATTATCATCTATGTAGCTCGCCGAGAGATGGAAAAACATTTTTATAAAAAGATCCACATGATAACTTTGTGCAATTTTTGGCACAAGCATCTAGTCTTACCCTAACACACAACATATCCAAAGCTTAGCTACGGAGAAGCTGTACTGTTCAAGTTATAACAGATTCAAGCATAACACATTTGTAATTTTCCTGCCAAAACTACTTTGAATATAGTCACAAGTATACATCAAGTAGGTGGGGTTTAACATCCCGAGACCTACAAAATTTGTTTGAGAATTTTTGGAATTTTCTGTGAATTTCTAGGGATTTTCTAAGACCTTGGACCGATCCGCAAATAAACTAAGTTACGGATCCTTGCAAATATGCCCCCGGATTCACATCTATACCCTCGGCGGCGGCGGGAGGACTTGCCGGCGGCGATGTGGGGCCCGACCACGACAACAAGCGGCACCATGATGAAATTGAGCTCACCACGGTCCTATTGGTGGTGGTGGCGAGGGTGGAACTTGCTCGGCGACGCGCGCACGGCGGCGACCGGCGGCGGCGCTCGGGGCGGCTCGGTGTCTTCGCGCGTGGAGGCCAAATTGGCGCAAACAAGCGCGCTTGCGAGCCGGCCTCGGGTGCTAAGGGATCTAGTGACGTGCTTGGACGGCGGCGAGCTCGAGCCGGGAGAGCTAGCCCCGGCGGCGGCGGCAATGGTGGCGGGCTGCTCGGGTGGCACGCGAAGGGGAGGCGGGGGGCTTTTATACCCGGCTCGGGCGGCCCGTGGGTGACGCGCCGGTGACGGCGGAAGATGCGGCCGTGCTACGCGCGCGTCGAGGTGCGAGCGTACCGCGGCGCGGACGCCAAGGCGCCTCGGGACGGGGCGCATCGGGGCGCGCGTGCATCGGGACGCAGCACGGCACGCACGCCTAGGCTACGGGCGGCGCGGGCACGGCCGCCGGGGCAAGGCCGGCGACCGGGGCGCACCGCGCGCGCGACGCCGCGGCGCGACGCGCTCTCGCGTCTGGCAGTGACACTGGTGCTGTGTTCAAGCCACGATTTCTCCAAAATTTTGAACACAACTCGACCAAACAATGAATACCAAAGTTGTAGATCTAAGTACCAGCTACAACTTTCCCAAAGGTTGTATGGGGTTTTACTGTTTAGATTTGAATCTAGAGGAATGTCAACTTTGAATGTCAACATGGTTCTGTCAACAGTGATCTCTGGCTTGCAAGGGCTTTTTCACAATTTTCCCCTCCAAATCAGCAATGCCACTCTACATGAAAGTTGTGTCCCTCAACAAGACCTACAACTTTCCCAAAGGTAGAATTTTAAGTGTTTAGGTGAATTTTGGAGAACGCGGCAAAAGTTCCGGCAGACACCTGTGGACACTGGGTGGCAAGGGGGTTTTGACCCACCCTTTGACCAAGGGTTGGCCCCACAAGTGTTTTACTATTCACTAGGGTCACTTAGGGGTATGTTAGGGAGTTTTCATGGGTGAGGGCCCAGGTTGACCTAGGGTTGACCATTTGACCGCTAATCGTGTCGTTAGCGTTAATGACGGTAATTAAAAACCCGGGGCGTCACGGCGGTGAGCTGCTTGAGGTCGCGAGCTTGTCTGTCGTCGCGTCGCATCGCCGAAGCTGAGGTTGCGAGCGGTGTGGGGATGAGGATGAAGAAGAGGATATGTATGACATGTGGGACCCACTAAACCCTAAACTCTATATGTGGGTCCCACTAACGGAGTGAAATCTGCCATACATTCCATATCTCATTCCTCCAACTCCAACCAAACAAAAAAGACGGTGGGAGCCACTCCTACCAGCCTTTCCGACCAAACATGAGAAGGGTTGGAGTCGTCCCCAAAATGAGGGTCGGCTCCACCCCGCTTGCTCTCCAACCAAACACATGGTAAAATCGTTGTTTGAAACGCCGACAGAGGTTCTACAGTGCATCTACCGCTATATGAAACGGTGGTAGAGAATAGTAACCCCGTCGTACTGTACCATCCAATACCGCCGGTATTGGATGGAGATAAAATTTATATAAAATTTGTAGCTTTTGTCAAGATTTACAACTTTGTAGTTCAAAGTTTTTCATTTGAAATCACTTGAGCATATAAAAAAACTACTTTCTTCCTGGTGTATGGGGTCAGTGGCCAATCTTAGTGCACAGTTCTAATACACAATTATCTACACTGAAAATTAGGTAACTATGCTAGTGAAGTTTCATGGGGATGACAGTCACTTCCCATCTCCAAGAGTTTGCCAAATTTTACTTATCAAATCTTGTGTTTTGCAACTTTTTTAAAAAAATGCCAAGTAAAAAAAGAGTTAATTTGCAACAATTTAGCATAATTCACTTGCCAAATTCAGATCTAACTTTACATTAGGAATCCTGAGAGAAACAGATTTATGTTTATAGCCTTCCATCTCTTGAAAACTTACATCAGGAATCCTTTTCTATTCTTTATTTCTTTTTTCACCCTCTCACATACAGGGAAACGCCAATGGCAACCACGATCCGCGCGCGGGGAGGTGAGTTTCGCCAAGTTTCTATTTTTACCAAGTTAGTTTGCCAAACTGTTGAGGTTAAATTTTCTCGTTTTGCCAAAATTAGATGGATGCCAAGTTGTTGCCAAATTGTTGGAGTTGCTATAATGAAACTGCCCCCATTCTCCCACGTGCAAAACTAATGGTATGTCATAGATTTTAATATCATAAAACTTTCATTGAAATAGCCGAGATGACTGAATAGTGTACGAAGTAGCACTGCCGACTGTATCAAGTCCGGCGAAAAAGTGACAAGTACGGTAATTTGGAGAGAAATAGTTGGAAAAGCACCGTCGTTCTGTAAAAAAACGAAAGCACGTCCTGCTGGATGAGTGGCAATCTGAGACGATGGTGTTAAATCCCAAGCCGTATAGATAAGGGCTCGTTCAGGATCTGATCACAATTTTTGTCTGAGTGGTGGCGCTGCTACTGTTTCAAGATAGATCATTTGGGCACGCAAGCAATCTGACGATACTCGTTCACACATGAAACAGAGCTATTAATAACTAGCCAAACAAAAAATATCATGGTACACATATAGCAGGCCTGCAAGAGTGATATGCCTGTTAGGGAAGTTGGTCTTCGGAAGCATCACCCTCGTCCGGCCACGCTGGCGACCTTCGGTCTGCGTACGGCTTCGGTCTCGTGGAGAAACCTTCGCTGTACGGGCGCTAACAAAAACGCTAATACCGCTTATGCTATGTGAGTTTTGTTGTGCAGGGATGGCCCCACATGGAGGCGCCTGCCTTCGGTGCCGAAGGCACGGATGGCCGTGTTCCGGCGACGAAGGTCCGAGAGGACCAGGAATGAGGCGCGCCTGCCGGGGACATCGCGTCCGGGGCCGGTGGCGGTGCGGGCGAGGTGTCCGAAGAGGTGCGACGCCCCCAGGGCAGGATCGCTACTTCGGCGCCGAAGGTGCGGCGATCCTGGACACGTGGCTGCCGCCGACGTGTAAAGTGAGCTTCGGACGAGGCAGAGACAAGGGTTGCCGCGTGTAAAGGCGTTTCGGCCGTACGAAGACACGCTGGAGGCCTGTACGACGCGGGGACTTCATCGTTATACCCTTGTAAAGTGTTTAAAGCAGTTTGTCGGGCAACGTAAAAGGTGTAATTGAGGCAAATGACTATACCCAGGGGTCTCCTATAAATAGTAAACCCCTTGTAATGAAACGGACACACCGTAATGAGAAGAGAGCACCGAAGGCAACAAATTTCGGTCTTTCGGTCTTCGGTCCGCCGAGTATTTCCTTGTTTCCTTTACTGTGTTGTTAAGTTTTAGCGTTTCCTCTCCTAGCGCAAGTAGAAGTAGCAGCCTCGTGATAGCAAGCGAAGGGAGGGAGAGAACTCGGGGGCCGTTGTGTCGGCGTCCACCCTTCGGGCCCGATTTCCACCAACAGCTTGGCGCCCACCTTGTGGAAGAACTCAAGACCACATAGCCGGGACACGTTCGGCGAGCGCCGAAGCCGCAACGGCTCAAGGGCGTCGACCCCTCCACTCGTGTCGGAGCCCGCCAACCCATCTGCTTCGGCCGTCCGGCCTTCGGCGGGGACCGTGCCGGCCGAGCGCCCGAAGGTAGAGCACACTGCTTCGGGGATGTTCGAGGTCAGCCTCGAGGGGCTAGGGGCTTCGGCGCAAGACATCGAGGCCCTCCGAAGGATTCGGGCCCTCATCGCCGGCAAGTCCATGCCGGCTCATCCCGAGCAGAGACGCGCCCATCCTCGTCGCAAGTGCGGCCATCCCGGCACCCGGGACGCGGCTCCGCCACACGCCACCTCCGACGCCATCGACTTCAACATCGAGGCGGCCGAGCGTTACCTCGCCATGCCGCAAAGCCGGGTTGCGGCGCGACGCCGCCACAAAGCAAGTCACTCCGGCGCCGCCCGCACCAACGCCGACGCCCGCCGCGCATGCCGCGCGCGGGCGGCCCGAGAAAGACGCCCGGCTCACCCCCGCAGCCATAGGCGGTGCTCGGCCGGGATCAATGGAGGCGCAGAAGGATGCCTCCGAAGGGCAAAGCATAGGCCACCGCCAAGAGAGGGGGCAGCGCACGAGCACTTCGCTCCCGACGACGCACCACTTCGCAACGTCGTCCCGTGTCCCCGCTCTCGGCCGAGCTCGAGAGCGCGTCGTGGCCCCGTCGATTCAACGCCAACACCTTGCCCCGCACGACAGAGACTACGATCCCAATGAGTTTCGATGAAGTTCGAGGCGGCGGTAGAATCCAACGGGGGCGACGCCACTACGAAGGCGAAGGCCCTTGTGCTCGCGCTCAAGGGAGAAGTCCAGTATTGGTATGCCAACATACCGAAGGGGCATATAACATCTTGGTTCCGAACGCGGAACAAGCCGCCGTCCCGCCTTCAAAGGCATGCGGTGTCGAAGAGCTAGACTCCAACGACCTCGTCAACATGTGTGTCCAGGGGGACCGTGAGTCACTGCAAGAGTACATGCACAGGGTTGTCAAATTGACAGCGCGTGCGCCCACGGTGTCCGAAAGCAGCATCATCGACGCCATCGTTGGGGGCCTGAGGGTTGGAAACTGCCAAGATGTGCTCGACAGGTCAAGCCGAAGTCTCGCAAGAGTTATTTGAAGTTATGCAAGAATACTGCAAGTCCGACAAAGGCCGCCGCCGAAGGCTCGACCGGGCAAACGCAGCAAAGAAGAGAAGCAACGGGGGCGGTGGGACCGGACCGAAGGGTGGCAAAACCGCCCGCCGAAGCAAGCGAACCGTCGGATCAACAACGTGTCCGCGCCCCCGACCGGAACCAGCACCGGGCGACGGGCACAAGGGCGGATACAAGCATAACAGGGGGCCGAAGCCACAAGAAGCATAACCGCCCGCGGCGGGCCGGTGGTGAGCGGTTTTTCTCGCCGGCTCCATGGAATTGATGCCCAAGCACCACACGCACCGGTGCCCTTCGGCGGTCAAGATGAAACCGGGAGTGGGAGGCGGAGGAGAAGGCGAAGGCGCGGGCATGGCCGTGAACCATGTCATGAAATACCAAAATGCGGGTCGTTCGGGGCCCCGCCACCACCATACCATCACCGCCCTTACCAACCTTCGGCACTCGCGCATGCCTTCCACCCACCACAACCGTACACACCTTCGGCGCCGCGCCGCTTCCGCCCCCCCCTCCCCCACTCGCGCAAGGCAACCTTCGGTTTTCGTGCCTTCGTGGCTGAACCCGGCCGCCCACCACCCAGCACACTACACCCATGCCCAACCGCCACCTCCACCCCCACCAAAGCAAGAGGCCCCTGACTCTAACAGTTCGGGGATGACGGGCATGCTCAACATTATCAATGCGATCTCCGGCGGATCCAATGAGCCAACGCACGAGACAAAGAGGCAACGCCAAGACTACTACCGAAGCGTGTCGCACATCTGCTCCGGCAAGTACTTTCACTTGCCATGGTCCCACGTCCCCATAACTTTCACGGCAGGTGACATCCGCCGCAAACACTACCCTCACAATGATCCGCTCGTCATAAGGGCCAACATCGGCAAGAACACAAAGTACTACTTCGGCAATGACGTGGGGAGGATCTTGGTGGACAACGGCAGTTCAGCAGATATCCTGACCTGGCAGTGCTTCACTGGCATGGGGTTCAAAAAGGAAGACTTGAAGAAGGCAGAACACCCGCTGTACGGCTTCGGCAACAAGAAAATCGAAGCCCTGGGCAAGATTGATGTCAATGTATCCTTCGGCCAAGACGCCACCATGAGAACAAGAGGTCATAACATTCGATGTCGTTGATTTCGCGTACCCATACAATGCCATCTTCGGCCGCAACACCATCAACAAGTTCGCGGCGGTCATCCATCAAGGGTACCCGCCGATGAAGATACCAACGGCGGCGAGGGTAATCTCCGTGTACGGCGGCCGGGGAGGAGGCCCGAAGAGCCGAGCGCAACACGTCGGTCCACAACAGACAAGTTCATGTCATCAATGAAGACGAGAGCAATGAAGCCGCAGCGCCGAAGAGCGGAAAGCCGAAGCCCAAATGAGGCAAGTCCATGAAGGGGGCCGAAGCCGAGCGCATGAAAGCCGTCGACGTCACGAAGACGGGCCCCCTATGCGCGGACGTGCCTAGCAGGACCGTGATGATAGGTGCTGAAATCAGCACAGAGGACGAAGACCGGCTCTTGCAGTTCCTTCGTAACAATCAAGATGTGTTCGCATGGTCCAAGTCCGATCTGACAGGCGTCCATCGTTCGGTCATAGAGCATGCGCTCAACACCGATCCAAGGGTCAAACCGAAGCTGCAGAGGCAGCGGCCGATGTCGGCGGACAGGGTCAAATCTGCGGAGGCCGAAGTGCAAAAGCTGCTCGACGCGAGAATCATCAGAGAAGTCCAATACCCCATCTGGGTGGCAAACGTGGTGATGGTGCCGAAGAAGAACGGCAACATGCGAATGTGTATTGACTTCACTGAACTCAACAAGGCATGCCCGAAGGACCCTTACCCGTTGCCAAGGATCGACGTCATTATTGATCAGGCCGCCGGCTGTGACATGTTGAGCCTCCTAGATTGCTTCTCCGGCTATCACCAAGTGTGGATGCGAAGGGAAGACGAAGCAAAAACCGGATTCACAACCCCCTTCGGCATCTTCTCGCTTCGTCGAATGCCCGAAGGCCTACGCAACGCCGGTCCACCTTCAACCGCATGATGAAGCCGATCCCCGGGCAGCCGAGTGGGGGCGCAACGCCTCGGCGTACGTTGATGACATCGTCATCATGAGCGAAAAAGAGGAAGATCACATTGCAGATCTGACCGAGACCTTCGACAACATGAGGCGAAACGGCCTCAAGCTCAACCCAGAGAAGTGCATCTTCGGCATCCGGAAGGGGCAGTTACTGGGCTGTATGGTCTCTAAGCGAGGCATTCAGGCGAACCCCCAGAAGATTGAAGCCCTACGAAGGATGCAGCCTCCAAGCACCAGAAAGGAAGTCCAAAGGCTCACAGGCAGAATTGCCTCGCTGAACCGTTTCATCTCCAGAGCCGCCGAACGAAGCCTTCCTTTCTTTAAAGTACTCCGCGCCAACTCAACTTTTCAATGGGGCCCAGAGCAACAACAAGCCTTCGACGACCTCAAGAAATACCTTGAAGATGCTGCAGTCATGACCAAGCCGTCACCGAAGGCCGAACTACTGTTGTACATCGCTGCAACCGACACAGCGGTTAGCGCAAAGGCTTGTGGAAGAGCGCAAAGAGGCAGACGCTCTGAGGCAATTCCCCATATATTACGTCTCCGAAGCTCTGAGCGGCTCAAAACTTCTCTACTCCGAAATGGAGAAGATGGCATATCTTTGTCGTGATGGCAAAAAGGAAACTTCGGCATTACTTCCCGAGCCACAACGTTTCGGTGCCTACGGCCTTTCCCTCTCCGGGACATGTTCGAGAACAAAGAGTCAACGGGCGGGATGGGCAAGTGGGCCTCGGAATTGGCGAAGCACGTCATAAGCTTCGTAGCCCACGCCGCGATAAAGTCTCAAGTCCTCGCCGACTTCGTAGCCGATTGGACGCCTTCGGCGCCGAAGGGGGAAGCGGTAGTTACGAGCCGATATGGGAAGTCCAATGCGATGGTGCATACCGCCACCTTGGGTCGGCGGCCGCAGCAGCCTTAAAGTTCCCCTTCGGGCATCAAGCTCGGTATGCCTTGCGGGCCGAACTATGACAACCGCACAAACAACGTGGCGAGTACGAAGGCCCGTCGCTTGCGCTTCGGAAAGCCGTGGCCGTAGGTGCAAGGAGGCTCGTCGTCCCGACGGACTCCGAACTTGTTGCCCGCCACATTGGGAAAACCTACAAGGCAAAGAACCCGGATATGATGAAGTACTTGCGCGGCCGTCCGAAGCATGGAAAAGTTCTTCATCGGCATCACAATGAGAAGTTTTCCCGGGAATTACAACAAGGAGGTCGATGCCATTGCAAAGGCAACCGCACTACTCGAGCCCCCGTCACCGGATGTCTTCTATGAAACAACCACCTCGAGGTCCGTCGCCGATGAAGCAAACACCCCCCAAGTTCGTGAACGCCATACGTAGTGAGGACTGGCGCGCCCCAATAGTGGCGGCGCTCAAGGGTTACTATGAGGCCGAAGATGGGGTCATCAGCAAGAGAGTGGCCATCAGGGCGAGAAACTACCACCTCGTCGACGGCAACCTGTACCGAAGAGGGGTGTGTGCCCCACTGCTAAAGTGCATATCGGTCACCGAGGGCAAGCAGCTGCTCCACGAAATCCATAGCGGCATGTGCTCACACCACCTCCGCACCAGGGCATTGGTGCAGTAAAGCTTTCCGCCGGGGTTTCTACGGGCTTCGGCGGTCGCGCACGCCCATGATATAGTGTGCCATTGTCCAGAGTGCCAGCGCCATGCGCCCTACAGCAAGTTCGCTTCCAACGAGATACAACTGTTACCACCGGTGTGGCCCTTCGCCCGGTGGGGTATTGACATCGTCGGCCCGCTACCCACAGCACCCGGAAACTACACTCACGCAGCTTGTGGCGGTCGAGTATTTTTCCAAGTGGGTCGAAGCGAAGCCGTTATTGAGTATCACTTCGGCAACCATTTAGAAGTTCTTTTGGCAGAACATAGTGTGCCGCTTCGGCGTCCCCCACGAGGTCATAGTGGATAATGGCAAGCGCTTGACGGCGCGGGAGTTCAAGGAATTCTGTGCATACTTGGGAACGAAGTTGTGCTTCGCTTCGGTCTACCACCCGCAGTCCAACGGGGCGGTGGAGCGGGCCAATGGGATCATCTTCGCTGGCATCAAGAGGAACATCACTGACCTGCCCAAGAGCAAATGGGCCGAAGAATTACCGAGGGTAATCTGGTCCCACAACACCACCACATCCAGAACCACCCAGTTCTCACCCTTCAAACCGTTGTACGGGGGAGGAAGCCATGCCGCCCGAAGAGCTATGCCCGGGCACCGGAGGAGCACACCCTCCGGAGACGAAGACCTTAAGGCGTCAGTTCAGAACATTGAGGAGGTCCGCCTACAAGCAGCCACAAACCTGTCGGCCTACCAAGACGAGACCCGAAGGTGGAAAAACAAGAAGATCAGACCAAAGCTTATACGGTCAGGGGACCTGGTGCTACGCAAGGTGCCGAAGGGCAAACTGAAGGGCAAGATGCATGGGAAGTGGGAAGGCCCGTTCATAGCGACCGCAACCGCAAACGAAGCGACGTTCAAGCTGCGCCGGCTAACGGGCGACGAAGAGCCATACACCTGGAATGTGGACATGCTTCGAAGTACTTCGTCCGAAGCAACCGCAAGTTTTAGCGTAGTTTTTGAGTTTCAATAGTTTCTTTTTCTCTTAAGTCATGGTAGCGACCGTGTATCTTATGTACATTAAAGTAGTGGGGACGTACTCTTTTCCTCACGGGGGAGGCTTCACGGTTGCCCTCCGGATCCGCGAAGTGTGAGGTTTTTAACGAGGCGGCCCCTTGTACCCCTTTTGTTCCCGACATGTAATATAAGTCGGTGTTCCCCCATCCCTTCGTATCCGGCCTACTTCCTCTTCAAAGAATGCTTTCGCCACTCTGTCGAAGCTAGGCCACCGCCGCCGGGGGCCTAGTCTCCGAGGTGGCCTTCGGCGAGTAAGTGACGGCCCGTGCACGGATCGCCTAGGGGGCACACGCGCCAAGCCCGTCACTTATCGATTTGACCGAAGAGAAAAAGCGCTGACGCGGAGCGAGGCCACGAGTCGGCCGGTTTAAGCACACGCTCGGAGCGATGCATCGGTCTCGATTTGACCGAAGAGAAAAATCGCTTGACGCGGAGCGAGGCCACGGTCGGCCGGTTTAAGCGCACGCCTGGAGCGATGCGTCGGTCTCGATCCGACCGAAGAGAAAACCGCTTGACGCGGAGCGAGGCCACGATTCGGCCGGTTTAAGCGCACGCCCGGAGCGATGCGTCGGTCTCGATCCGACCGAAGAGAAAACCGCTTGACGCGGAGCGAGGCCACGATTCGGCCGGTGTAAGCGCACGCCCGGAGCGATGCGTCGGTCCCGATTTAATCAAAGGGAAAAAACACTTAGTGCGAGCAAGGCCGCGACTCGGCCGAAGTAAGCGCACGCCTAAAGCAATGCTTCGGTCTTGATTCGACCAGAAGGGAAAGCCGCTTCGCGTGGTATACACCCTCGATTTGGCTCGAGCGGAGCGCACTAAAAACGGTCGGCCGAGAAACGCACGTCCCGAACATAACATTGTTTTCTAACCCGAGGGGGCGAGCCTCACGAGAGGCACTCGGGAAACGATGATGCCGTTGCAAGTTACGTCCGAGGGGAAGCGCGGTGCCGCTTCGTCCCAACGCACTCGGGGGCATTCTCGATCAAGCAAGTAGCGAATGCAACACCGAAGCACGCAAAAGATGGGCACAGGCACCTCTCGTCCTCTTCCCTTCTTACATTTTCAACATGTAATGTCCATCGTAACAACAATATAACTTTACAAGGGAAAAAACAATGCGGTTACAACACACATCGTCTCGAATGCTAAATTTACAAATCGTAGGCGAGAAATTCGCTCGGGCATGCCGCGAACACTTCGGGGGGAGTTCCGAAGTCCCGTGCTTCAAGTCTTCGCGCCGACCCGTAGCCACACTTGGCAATCAATCTTCGTTTAGCACGTCTTCACGCATCTCGTCGATCAACCGAAGATATGACATATCTATAATCTCCGAGCCATCCCCCCGAAGCTCGCTGTCGATAGGCATCCGTCCTGCGCCGAAGTCGGGGTTAGAGTCAATGCGCAGGTGATCACTCCGTCTCCACCTTCACGGCCGCGAAGCTCTCCGACGAGGCGTCAGGAATTAAATATACATACTCGGGCGGCCCAAGGACCCCCTCTTCGATCGGCTATATTTTTGGAACGACCCCTTCGGTCACGAAGGGGTCCACTAAGTTTCGCTTAGCGCCCGCGGCGGCCCGCTCTCTAAGAATGGCATCCCGACGCACGGGATCCTTCGAAAAATCCGCAAAAAGTGTTTAGCGGCTTCATTGTGAAGGCGGTAACGCTCCGCACGATACGACAAAAACTCGGCGTACGAAACATTAGGGTGGCGAATGCTAAACTTCGTCCAAACGTTCGGCGCGACAAAAAGTGAGTTAAGGGGCGAGTTGAGCCGCTCGCACCTTCGCCCTCTCGCGCGGGAACCACCGAAGGAACTCCGCGCAGATACCGTGCATCGGTTTACTTTACAAAAATTCATCCCATCGAGGGGAGAGTGGTTCACTCCTTTACAAGTCCCGGACCGGCGCGGTTCGGACCTCGGCACCTTCGGCCGACGACGGGGGCCTCGCTCGGCACGGCGCTCGCTTCGGTGGCCTCGACCGACGCGACGGTCGCGTCGACCGCCGCCTCCGCGGGTCCCTCGCCGCCAGAGAGCCGGCGGCCGCGCCAGCGGCGCGGCCTCAGGTCTCGCCGCGTGTGCCGCCGCGTCTTCCCCCGCGGGGACCGCGGCCGCCACGGCGTCGCGGGGGCGGGCGCGACCTCTTCCTCGGTAGCGGGGAGCAACTTCAAGGCCGGCGGGCGCGGAAGGGCGGTCCCTGCGGCCGCCTCGGCACGCTCCCCCTCAATCGCGGGCTCCGGCGCGCCTCCCCCGTGCCTTTCTTCGGTAGTGGGAGCCGTCGTGTCTTCGGCGGCGCCAGCTTCGTCGTCAGGAACACCGGTGGCCTCACCTTCCTCCTGTGCCGCAGCTGCGGGGCCCCCAGCGGTGATAAGAGGAACGCGGGGCATGGCGATCCAATCCCCCTCCGTCATGAACTGGGGCAGGGGCGGAGTGCCGCCGAACCGAACCCGGAGGCGGTCGTAAACACGGTCTTGCAGACGAGGCCTTATCTGCAAAAAACAGCGAGGGCAATATGTCAAAACACTTGCCAAAAAGTACATCTAACGCAACCTTAGACGAAAGGCTGAAGTAGCTTCGGCGTACCTGAGCACTAAGGCGAGCGGACTCGTCCAAAGTGAGCTGATACCCGCGCTGAGCGAAGAAGGTATTCATGAAATTTTTCGCAAGGTTCTTGGGGAGCACCGGGAGCTGTCCAACATCGAGGTCCGCGTCGGTGGGCCACTCGAAGTTTTCCTTGGTAAGCCGACGAAGGTCACTTTTGCTGATCGTCTTCTCCGATGATGGACGATCCGAGGGCACCAGCGAGCACACCGAATACGCCAGCGTGCGAACCCCCACCGCAGCCCCGAGCTCTCCGAAGATTTTCGTGTTCATAGAGATGAGGTCGAAGCAGGCATTCACCCACTCGTAATATGACTCGACGGTGCACCGGGGGAAGGGGATAGGCGGCGCGCTGAGGTTGCACTGATCCAGCAGCTGCAGTATATCGTTACGAAGGGCTTCCGCACTCCGAATGTGATCTGTGCGGTACCGCTCCAGCGCCCCGCTCAGCTCGCTCGCCTCTTTCTGCGCTTCGGCCAACTTGGCCTCCCTGTCGGCAAGCTGAGCGTGCAAGTCCTCCCTAGCATTGCTCGGGGGCCTCCACGTCGTGGCGCAGCGTGTTGAGGACAGCTTCGGAGGATTTCGCCGAGTCTTCTTTCTCCTGCTGCAGCCTCCGGGCGCGCTCTTGCTCCGCAGCCAGTCGTCCCTCCAGCTCCGCCACTCGGTTTTCAAGCGAGGAGACAGCAGCCACCGATCTCTCCTTCGCCTCCTTGCTCTCCTACTCCAGCCTTCGGGCGAGGCATCGCGACGCGATGAAGGCCTTCAGGGACAGATCCCCGCATGCCGTCGTCAGCTCAGCCGCGGTAAGCTTCCCGAAGTATTCCTCTTCATGAGGTATGGCGAAGCTTGCCCCGGCTTCCTCCAGGAACTGGCGCTCATGCCCGCCACTCGTCAGCCCCAAAAAGCGAATCGTCTTCCCGCCAATCGGCTTGGCCTCGGCTGGAACCTGAAGACGAACGGTGGCGGCCGGGGGCTCCTCAGGCGTCACCCGATAGCTGCTGCTCTCGGGCCCCTCGTCCTCCTCTTCCTCCGCTTCGGCGACGACATCGTTCTTCTCGGAAGCGGGGGCCGAAGGGGGAGGCGGATTGCTCGGTGCCACCGGAGGACGTGTCGACGAGCTGCTGGAGGTGGAGCCGGAGTCATCTTTTTCTTGTGGGGCTTCGGCGCGAGGGCGACGGGGGGGCTCGGTTTGCGCGGCGCGTCCCCAATGGAGGACACGATGCGAACATCGCTATCGTCGTCACTTTGTCTTTTCTTGTGGGCCGAGGGGGACCGAGCGGCGGCCCGGCGGCCCCTTTCCCGGCCCCTCACCGAAGGCACGTCCGAAGGCGCGGCCGCGCGCGGCGCGCGGCGGCTATCACATCTTCGACGAGGCTCGTCTCCACGTCAACGACGCGGGTCCTCTTGGGGGACGGGGGCGAGTCCGCCGGCCGCCCGCCCCGTTTCTTCGGGCCTTCCCTTCGGCGGCGGCGCGCGCGCGGCGGGCGCGCTCCTCCCTTGCCGGTCTTCTGCGAAGCGGCACGCGGCGAAGTCGCCGTCTCCTCAGCGTCCGCTTCGGCGGCCGCAACCGCCACGACCTTCTTCTCGGCTGCCTCGCGGTGCTTGGCAAAACCGACGCGCTCAGGTGGAGTGATCTTGAAGAATTCGAATACCCGGTTCGTCCGAGATCCGTTCAGCTCCGCGACGGTGTCTTTATACTCCTTCGGCGAGACGGGGCCGAGGATGAAGTCCCCGTGCGCCTCCACCTTCCTCGCTCCTCGGACCGCGGGGAAAACAGTCCAGTCGGTTAGCATTTTATTTACCAGGGACGTAGCTAAGAAGAACCATCCGAAGGACGCAAAGTAACTTACATTCGGCTGTGAAGCCGAAGACCTTCGTCCAGTCAGGGCAGGGAATGCCCCCGATATCCTCCGCCCACTCGTCGTCGGCCACGGACCAGCCGTCCACCAACCGGCACACGGGGACGCTGCGGTACTCCTCCACGATGTCGCGTGTGCCGTACTTACGCGCGAACCAGCGCAGCATTATCACGAACTCGTCGCCTTCCGGGCACGAAGGGTTCTTGGCGTAGGACTCGTGGAGGGGCGGGAGCTCCTTCGTCGCCAGTGGGTGAGCGCCTCCGGAAGAAGGAGGGCTAGTGTAGTAGAACCAGTGCTGCTGCCAATCCGAAGGCCATTTGTTCCGATATGCGGTGACCGGGCTCACCACGCCAGACTTGTACGAAAAGTTGAGACAGCCGAACTGGCAGTCCTTCTCCACAGATTGGTCCCCCTCCTCCTCGAAGACCGTCCGCCGCTGGTGGTGCACCGATGCGCCGAAGCGAACCCCTCGGCGGAGGGTTTGATCTTCGTTGTCCCAGCATATCCACATGTACACCGACGGTCGCGGGATGGCGTTCGGAGTGAGCCGGTGCGGGTAGATGTGGAAGTACCGGAGGATGTCGACGACGGCGGGGTGCGGCGGGAACCGAAGCCCCGCGTACGGTAGATCGCGAAAGATGACAACTTCGTTGTCTCGTGGCCACGGCACGCCTCTCCGCCGGGGGCTCGGCCGGCCCCGACCATGCGGTTCTTCACCGGCCGACTCCACGTCGGTCTTGTCGATCTGGCTCCGACCGAACGTGTAGGTCTTCGCAATCTCTCTTGCGACAGCATCGCGTCTCCGCTTCGGCGCCATGAATGCTAACTAAGCACGAAGCGAAAACGGAAGCGAGGGGGCTGGAGGAAGTCTTACAATAGACCTTCGGAGCTCTCGTGCGTCGTAGCTTTGGGTCGCAGCCGCAGTGTGGGGCAACCCAAAGGACGGCCCCCCTTTTTTATAGTAATGAGTCCCGATAATCGCGCCGATGACGACCGAAAATTACAGTTTTACCCATTAACAACCCCTCACAACGGTAAATTCCACAAGGGGCAACGCACGTCTTTTTTCAGGTTGCCGCGTCAGCGTGGGCCGTCCGGGGGAGTTCCGAAAACCATTCTTCACCCTGTCAAGGTCAATCGTAAGTTCGGCCCATCATAGGTTCAGGAAGGCCCTCACTGACGAGGGGCTACTGTTGGGGAAGTTGGTCTTCGGAAGCATCACCCTTGTCCGGCCACACGGGCGACCTTCGGTCTGCGTACGGCTTCGGTCTCGTGGGGAAAGCTTCGCTGTACGGGCGCTAACAAAAACGCTAATACCGCTTATACTATGTGAGTTTTGTTGTGCAGGGATGGCCCCACATGGCGGCGCCTGCCTTCGGTGCCGAAGGCACGGATGGCCGTGTTCCGGCGACGAAGGTCCGAGAGGACCAGGAACGAAGCGCGCCGGCCGGGGACATCGCGTCCGGGGCCAGTGGCGGTGCCTGCGAGGCGTCCGAAGAGGTGCGACGCCCCCAGGGCAGGATCGCTACTTCGGCGCCGAAGGTGCGGCGATCCTGGACACATAGCTGCCGCCGACGTGTAAAGTGGGCTCCGGACGAGGCAGAGACAAGGGTGGCCGCGTGTAAAGATGTTTCGGCCGTACGAAGACACGCTGGAGGCCTGTACGACGCGGGGACTTACTGTTATACCCTTGTAAAGTGTTTAAAGCAGTTTGTCAGGAACGGAAAAGGTGTAATTGAGGCAAATGACTATACCCAGGGGTCTCCTATAAATAGTGAACCCCTTGTAATGAAACGGACACACTGTAATGAGAAGAGAGCACCGAAGGCAACAGCTGGTCTTTCGGTCTTCGGTCTGCTGAGTATTTCCTTGTTTCCTTTACTGTGTTGTTAAGTTTTAGCGTTTCCTCTCCTAGCGCAAGTAGAAGTAGCAGCCTCGTGGTAGCAAGCGAAGGGAGGGAGAGAGCTCAGGGGGCTGTTGTGTCGGCGTCCACCCTTCGGGCCCGATTTCCACCAACAATGCCAATTGCCACCACACGACTGCCAGCTAATGCTGTGCAAACGTGCCCGTTTCCAGCTTTCTGTTGCCTGCAGGGCAGTATAAGTAGGGCGAGCACAATCAAACCGCATGGATGAACTGATCACTCACCGGATCATCACCAACACACCACCGTGCGTGTGAGAGGTACGGTGGAGATGATGGGCGGCGGCGTCGCGGAGATGCTGGTCGCCGGCGTGGTGGTTCTCGGGCTGGCAGCGTGCGCGTCGCCGGCGGCGGCAGGGAGCCGGCGGTGGAGGAGTGAGGAAGGCTGGGGCGTGCCAAGAGGAGAGGTCACGTACGACCACAGGGCTCTGGTGGTGAACGGCACCAGGAGGATGCTCTTCTCCGGGGAGATGCACTATCCAAGGAGCACGCCTGAGGTAATTAACGCATGCACCTCGCTCCTCGATCCGTTGTTGCTTGTACTATGCTGCCGGCTTTTCTTGCATGTAGTTCGGGGTGTCAACGATCAGTTTGGTTTGGTTGTTTTAAGAAAAAAGAAACGCTGCAGTTTCACCTGGTGAACCGATCGAGTTCATTCGGGTTGCGTGCCTACCTACACAGAAAATGAATTAGTGGATCCACGGGTGAAGCCGAAATGCTTAGAATTTCGTTGCTGTTGCATCGCCTCCACGGTCACGGTTAGTCGGAGGAGCGACTCACGGACGTCGGCGGTGAGAAGGCACACGACGCAGAGCAGAGAGATGATCTCGAACTATGCAGCTGCATGCGGTGCTGCCAGCTGCGCCTTCGTCTCGGCCGAGCTTCAACTCGCGGTAGAACGAACGCGCCCGGGGCTGGCGCCTGGCGAGTAGCGATCGAGGCCGCCGCGAGCGCGCCTGTGTCGTCGTCAACCCGATCGCGGTTCGCCCACCCGTCCCGCCTGGCGCTCGGCCTGGCCTTGAGGGGCTCTCCGCATGACGACGCGCCGGCGCGGCGCGTGTGCTCCACCGCCCCGGCGCTCATGGCAAACGTGTCGCGCGGATGTGCGAACCGTCTGCCGCTCGTGCCCCGCCCGTCTGCAGCGCGCGCGCGCGCGCCCGCCAGTGGCCACGGCGTCCATTGGTACCCAGGCGCGCCCTCGATCTGCCATCATCTTAGAGAGCGCCACCGCCAACGACGACGACCGTCGTCCTGGCTCTCGCGGCGGCGTTCGTTGAGTGCCATCGACCATCGTCGTCGGTGAGTAAATCATTGCGCACGCACGACCGGCTAGTTGGTGCTGACAGCTCGCAAGTGCCGTATGATCAGAGCGAAAATCCCACTAGTATGAGCGGCCGCGGAGTCTATCCGTGACCTTCCATTGACCGCATGCAACCGCGGACCCCACATTTGCATGCGTCTGCTGGTATTGTTTATGTGTCGTGGGCCCCAGCAGTCAACAAGGCGCGAGGCACAGATCCTGCCTCGGCGACCCTGGGGTGCCTGCGCCAGGCAAACATCACGTCGCGTCCTGCGGTCCTGCCCCGGCCTTATCCGCCGCCGCCGCCGCCGGCGGCTGCCGCTGGATCGCATCTGCAGCGCCGCCGCCGCCGCATCTCTCGATCCGCCTCTGTGCTCCGCGATGTACACCGCCGGCGCCACCGTCTCTCTCTCGCCTCGATTTCTTGGCAGCCATCTCCGCTCCCCCCTCTCTTCTTCCCGATCTACCGCCATTCTATCTCCTGCTGCACGCCGTCGAGATCCAGCATGTCACTGTCCTCTAGGTTCGTCCTCCAGGTTCTTGGCAGCTTCCTGCAGCCCGACGAAATCTACCACATCACCATCCTCCAGGTTCTACAAGTTCCTCATTTGCTTTCACTAGAGTGCTGACCCCTACCTCCCACATCTTCCTCCGGATCCACCATTGCCACCTCCTCCTTCGACTACCAGTGAAAGGAAAATATGTGTTTTCCTTTCAATATTTGTACCAGACTACCAGTGAAATCATATTAGACTGTGTATGTAGATTACAAATTAAGTAAACCTTTTAGATAATTATCTTGTATAATGTACTACTGACATTGTTTTCCATTTCTCAATTAACTGCCACATAAACTCATTAATTAGTCCTCAAATATTCAGATACATTGTGCTTTTAACAATTTTGTATGCTAAAATACTCGTTCTCAGTTCCCTCTACCTCCTCCCACTTTTGGGATTTTGACTGTGGGTGCTCTTTTTCATTGAGCTGCTGAGAACAGGTATGATGCAGAGTAGCAGATTGCATTTAGGTTTCTAAGTTTGAAAAAGATACTGTGAAGAGGGTCTTACTTTTTTAAAAGAGAATTTTGAGATTCAGTCTTTGAGAATTTTGAAAATGGAACGAATAAAATAATAGAAAATTCAAGAATACTCTTTTTTTTTTGTAATGGCAGGCACCTAGACGGTTTTTTACCCTGGACGGCAGTAAACTCCAGCAGTTAAAGCAGTAAAAAAGTGCACAACAATAATATGGCCAAGTGTCTCTTTTTACCCTGGCTTACGACCTTGCAAGACGCCCATGCACCTAGTCGAACCAGGGCTCCGTACATCGGTACATGTATGAAAACTGAATCACCAGGGCATCCACCTCAACTCTTTGGAGCATATGTACTGCCAAATATCTTAATGTGTAAATGGATTTTTCATGAATAAACTTCGATGTGGATTTGTTGTAATGGAAAGTGGTCAACATACCAAAAGAAGCAGCAGGGTGCCGAGGGTACTTACTATCAAGTAATTAAAAATTTAGTATTGGAAAAATTATTAACCTTTTTTAAAGCACGTGTGCATTCTTTTCTTATATGCATCTTCTAGTATAGTGCTATTTGACGAAATAGGTAACCTTGATGTTTTTTCCCGCGTACTAGTGGCACCAAAAATGAACCCACGGAGTAATCTTCTAGGATGCTGCTCACCTGGTGAACCAGCCCCAGATATTTTAGGCCACGTCAGCAATCCGCGAGATGGAGCCTGGTTGGCTGCCGCGCCAGCGATCCGCGATATAGAGCCTGGTTGGCTGTCGCGCCGTTGAGCGACTTTGTTTCTCGGTGCCTTCACGCGGACTCCAACAGTCCAACTGGGGCGCCGTTGAGCGACTTTGCTTTGCTTCAAAGCCTTAATAACGATTCTTATCCATGTCGCCTTTTTCTGCCGAGTCAAATCAAATCACCTCTTTTTTCTACCAGGATGGCAGGATCTCACCACTTTAACCTCAGAGACCTTCCGTGGACCCGGTTAGTCGATCGGCCTTGTGGCTTGCTGTGTCTTTGCACACTAGTATTATTGATGATCCAAACAAATTCAAGGTAATATATACCAAAATATGTATTCAATTTCAAAACAATACGGACAGTTGTATACACATCATTTTTCTAATCAAAACAAGTTCCATAATGAATATGTTTAGCAAGAAAAATACAAGGACACATGGGTCCACAAGATGTACAGTAAAAGTACCATTTACTGAACTCTTCGTGCACAAGTTGGAACCACCACATCACATCGCTAACAATTTACCTTGATATCCCATCACCAAGTCATATATATTAAAATAATTTAACTATCAATCATTTCTTTTTTTTGAAACAAAGCCACCAATCATTTCTCCAAATACATACTAGAGCTCTTGAAGCAGATCGTGTATTCCAAACAAAATACACATGGATCAGTTGGATACATACATTGCACACCCAAAGCAGAAAGCACCACATTTTTGGGCAATTACTTCTATACATTACATAACCAAAAGACACTCAGAGCAGGTGGGCATTGCTCTTACTCTCCATCTTATGTGCATAACCATTTCCTCTAGGAATTTGCTAAGCATGGTAGTTGTAATACCTGTGCATCCATACCAAAAAAACTATGTCAGTAGAGGGGTGTAGCCAAAAGTAATTTGCCAAAGCAGGACTACTAGCAAAGGTCAATATCCAAAGCTGATTACACTTAGCACAACTAAACTCTTCTTGTATGGTATTTTTGTATCATGCACTACTACTTATTGATTTTCATTTGGAGCAAAAATTGCATGGCGTCTTGTTCTAATTACACGTGACAAAATTGTATCAAGACACAAGTATGATGGTTATTAGTAACTGAAGTAGGCAACAAATAAAGTAAAACTATATGTTTCTCCAAATTAGCCAGTGAAAGCATTATGCAATAATTCATTCTTCCTCCAAATGAAAGCATTATACAAGCAGCAGAGAAAAAAGTAGCCTCAGATGATAATTATCTATTTTTTGATGGAGTCATCACTTCAATCCATTAATAAGGAGGCAGGAGGCATGAAAACAAATATGATCCAGATTACTCATTACTCATTACCTATAATTTTACCAGAATGCGAATTTGAGATAACGTTGTTCAATGAATAAGTGCTTTGGGATAGCTGATCTATAATCGTACTCGCTATATCCATCAATCCAAGTATGTCTTGCTCCATCAAAATGCCCCTACATCACATCGGGGACCGACCTTAGAATAAAACCATTACGAACTATTGTGATGGTAGCTACACTTTACTCGCACATTTAAGCTAAGTTGACACCGAACTAAAATCCAATATGAGATAGTAAAAACTGAAATATTCGTTGATACTACTTACTATAAGATAGTATTGCATAACATATTGACCATCCAACGATCGCATATATAGGCCTACATCCTACCAAAACTAATGTCATGATTCGGAAAAAAATGCTCTTCATGACGTGACTAAAAGATCTCAAGCTCGTGGTATCATAACAAAACAAGATGTAAAAACACAAAGCGCTTTAGAAAAAGAAAGTGAATATAAATCATAAACACGGATTTTATTACCGGAGCACCGATCTACCCCATGAATGAGGGGATGCATAAGAGGTTGGTTGCTTTGAAGTGGGATGATGCTTGCCGATGATGCATTGGAAAATGGTTGCCGAACCGGGATGATGCTTGCTGTCAAAAATATTGAAGGCCATGTGGTGACCAAGGCATGACCTGGCCGGCGTCATTAACAAAGGGGCCCGCCAGGGGAAGAAAAGCCATGCTCCCCATGGGACGCCTCTTCAGGATGCCGTTGCATTGGGACGACCACATACGGCGGGAGCACGAGCGGTGTTGACTCACGGTAAGGGGATGAGTCGCCGGCGAGGGGGTGCCTCGGGAAGAAATTGAAGATGGGACAACGCCGACGGGGGGGGTGCACGGGGAAGAAATTGAAGATGGGACAACGCCGGGGGCGCGCCTCCTAGTGAGGGCAAGACGATGCGTACGGAGCGAGCGGCCGGGGACGGAGCATACCATGGGGGAGGGGGTGCGGCCACCGCAGGGAACGCCGCTCCCACGCCGACGCCGCCGCAACCACCGAATGTGCCGGGAGTCGTCCCCGCCGCAACCACCTAATGCGCCGCCATCACGGGATCCAGGATCGTTGAGATCAGCATGGGGAGCAGCGGATCCGAACCGCGGTGCCGTGAGCCGATGAGTTGGGGATGGAGGTGCCGGCGGCGGCGGCGGCGACGCCGCTGCTCATTCTGGAATGACTCGGGGGTGGGTTGACTCAAAAGTGGCTTAGGGTTTCAGGTGTGCCCGGTTGTGAGGGGAGTGGCAAAATATTCCCTGCTGAGGCAAAATATTTGATCCCGCGTGAGGCAAAGCATCCAGGCAAAACATTCGATCCCGCCCACGCCTCAGCCCGCGAGGCAATTTGGTTTGACCGGGTGTGGATCCCACCAACATTTTCTATTCTTCCATTCCACATGCACCGCGGGTCCCACGCCTGCATGCAACCAATCGGTGCACGGGATTAAGCTCCGCGGCCGCTCATAGTAGCGGTAATGCATTTCTGCCGTATGATTGCACGTTATCTATGGTTGAGTTGGAGCGGACGATCGTCCATAATATCGTCGCTCAATGATGCTCCGCTTTTAACGAAAAACGGAAAGAGATGCGCGTGACGCCAGCGATCACGCCGCGTACGTACTACTAGCGGAAAAAGGCGCAAAGCGGGAAATTAACGTAACGCACGGATGTACGTGTGACGTGGCCGCCGCGCGTCCCAACTGAAAGTCGGATGCGGTGACCTGCCGCGCGCTCCTGCTCTGCTCTTGATCCCTCTCTCCACCCACTCGGTCGATTCACTTTGATTGAACGCGCTCATGCACGAATGCACGATGCGTTGGTGAGCCAACTAATCGATCCGATGGTGCTAGCATATACCACTAGCTGTAGCTAGCTATTCTTGGATCTAGGCCAGAAAGCAGCAAGTGGACGCGTGTATGTTCATCCCGGTTTCGTCAGTGATGTAACGACCCTGCGCTGCTTGATCGATGCGCGCACGCTTGGTCCGGTGATGCGGCACGGGCACGCATCGAGATCGCCACTACGGTCAAATGGCACACGGTCTTTCACGGCACTGCTCCCCACGGCCGGACGGATCGACGACGCGACGGTCTTTCCTGTCCAAGTTTTTAAAGCGCTGTGGAAAATGCACGCCATGTTTCTGCCCCTTGATTTATTGGACGATGGAAATTGTGGAGACCCAAACGACCATGTCTTCGATCTGGCGTTTGTTCATTTTTGTGCTCGCCAAGCACAACGGGACGGGACCAAGCAACGCGTCTTTTCTCTTTCAGTAGTGTGGTACCCATCACTTGCATTCCATTTCCATGATCGATCGATCTGGAATTCTGGATGGACTTGCAGAGTGCTCCGCCCCTACAAGGACTTCTCTTCCGTTTCCTCCTTGGAGGAGAGATCGGACAGTAGCCAAATGTCTGTGTCGGTGCAAAATCGGTGAGTCGTCCGTGACTGCTCCTATTTCTACTGACACGATCGCACCGTCCAAACTGATGTAGTGCGGTCACCGTAAATTGCTTGGCAATGGCTCGTCTGCTGCTTCGTTTGACACGAATTGACAGTCAATACAGAGGTCTGAAACTAGCGTTCTCGAGATCGCGCCTGCAGGGGGGACAAGATGTACAAATTTGCGCGCCTATTGGTTGGTAACGTGTTCAGCAATTAATCCATGTTGGTGGATACGAGAGTCAGACAGAGGCCAGAGATCACTGGATGAGATCTCTCTCGTTTGCCAACTGTTTGCAAGACTCCTTCCCTCTTCACCATCACCGCGTGTGTTATATATACGCACGCATTTCCCTTTGAACTGCCGCCCTCCTCCCTCAAGGTCCAAGCAATCATGCACATGTTACCGCTCCAGGCAGAGGAAACTTGAGCAGAACAGCAGTGGAGGTATCCTGGTAATAACCAGAGAAATGATCAAAAACATCGTTGCCGCTGCCGTGGCGCTCGCCGCGTTGGCGACCGTGTTCGTGTGCACGCCGGCGGCAGCGGCGGAGAGAAGGCGGTGGGTGGAGGAAGGAGGCGCCGTGCGAAGGGAGGTGACGCTGGACAGCAGAGCCTTGGTAGTGGATGGCGCGCGGAGGGTGCTGTTCGCTGGTGAGATGCACTACACCAGAAGCACCCCTGAGGTTAGCGTTGCTCGGAGAACTTCGCCATACTTTTTTTCATCTCTTTTGGCAATTTATCTTTGCGCAATGCGGATGTCAATGCCGAGCTGCTATGATCACTCACCTAGTGGACATGAGTTGCTCCCATTCGACCAGCACAACTGCAGAAAAAAAGGTTGTTTCCTGTGCTTGCCTCCTGTCTAGTTGCCTTCATTGGCCCTGCAGAAAAACCATGTTCGTTTGATTGCTGGTTGATGCTGATTTGTTAGAAAAATACCGCTGACTACCTGGTGACTAATGTGTATTGCTGATTTGTTCTGAGAGAAAAGTAATGCTGACTAGTGGCTGACGAGCCTGCATCTTTTATAAACAAGCACTAGGCGCACAAATGGCATGATTTGCAACGGTGTGCAATTGTGCAAATTTGGTGCAAAATTGTCCTGAGGTTTTGTATTCTGAATCTCCCATATAGCCGAATTGGCTCCGAGATCAGGCATTTCAGAAAGTGAATACATTCACACTCAAACCCTTTGCTCAAGGCCTCGAGGGCATAGCTAGATGAAAATCTTCATATATACTGCATCCTTAAGTTATTTCCCTCATAAAGAGTTCTTGAATGATTGGCAGATGTGGCCAAGACTCGTTGCTAAAGCAAAGGAAGGTGGCCTTGATGTAATACAGACTTATGTATTTTGGAATGTTCATGAGCCTGTCCAAGGCCAGGTAAACGCTATTTACAATGCTATATGAATGACTATAAAAACACATGCAAAACATCCAACTATATACTGGTGATCAAAATGCTAAGAGATATGTGCATTATTTCATTTAAACAGTACAACTTCGAGGGAAGATATGACCTTGTGAAATTCATCAAAGAGATTCAAGCTCAAGGACTCTATGTCAGTCTCAGGATTGGTCCCTTCATCGAGGCGGAATGGAAATACGGGTATGAATGAAAGAAATATAAATGGTTCTGCAGAACATATTCTCACCAAACTAAATTGTTTTAAAGAACCATTTTATAAAAAGTTAATTAAGATAGTATAACAACCAAACAAAACAAAGATAGATATTACCTCAACAAATGCTGAATATCTTTTGTTCACACAGAGGATTTCCATTTTGGCTACATGATGTCCCAAACATTACATTCCGAAGTGACAATGAACCCTTTAAGGTAAGTAAACCTGCCTAACCAAATCAAGCACTAGTTGAGTACTTTGTACTTGAACAGTGGCATCATGTAAATTCCATTTTATCTATGCAGCAACATATGCAAAGATTTGTCACAGACATAGTAACCATGATGAAACATGAAGGGCTTTATTATCCACAAGGAGGCCCCATTATAACTTCTCAGGTCAGCACAATGACAAAGTTCGTTATGTTTTGACTTATAATCATCTAACTACACAAATTATATGCAGATTGAGAATGAATACCAAATGGTTGAGCCTGCATTTGGCACAAGTGGGCAACACTATGTCAGTTGGGCAGCAGCAATGGCTGTAAACCTTGAGACAGGTGTTCCCTGGACGATGTGCAAGCAAAATGATGCTCCAGATCCAGTTGTCGGTATTCATTCTCAATTTCTCATACTACTACACTTAATTCCCACAAGCTAGCAGCAAGTTCAAAATAATCTAATCTAATAAGTAATAACAAATTTACAAATATCTGGTTAGATCAATACCTGCAATGGGCTCATCTGCGGAGAAACATTTGTTGGACCAAACTCGGCTAATAAGCCTGCACTGTGGACAGAAAATTGGACCTCTCGGTATCTGTACTATGATATTTCACGTTTAGTTTTATGTTCTCTGATCATGATGGGATAAAAAGTGCTTAATGGCAGATTATTTCTGCATGCAGCTATCTTATATACGGTAATGACACAAAATTGAGATCTCCAGAAGATATTGCCTTTGCAGTTGCACTTTTTATAGCAAGAAAGAATGGAAGCTATGTGAGCTACTATATGGTCCGTACGAACTTCCTGAGAAAAGAATCGAATATTTCACAGCATTACCTTTCAGTATCTCTCATTTTCTGTTGATTATCATACAAGGGTTTTGTTGTTGTTGTTGTCTGTTGATAATGATAAAGTACCATGGGGGAACAAACTTCGGGAGGTTTGCTTCTTCATACGTGACAACAAACTACTATGATGGAGCTCCTCTTGATGAGTATGGTAAATATTTATACAATTCTAGAAGCGTGCTAAATAGATTTACACAATTTCATAATTCAATGCCACGCCAATAAATTCATTGAATCATATCAAGGTTTAATATGGCAACCAACATGGGGTCATCTCAGAGAACTGCATACTGCGGTAAAACAGTCATCAGAACCATTACTATTCGGGACGTACTCCAATTTTTCTTTAGGCCAAGAACAAGAGGTAAAATTACACAAATGGAAAATTCAATGCTATTTCAATAGACCCCACCAAGATAAGGACATAACCTATGTTGTATGATGCACTCCAGGCACATATTTTTGAAACAGAATCACAATGTGTGGCTTTCCTAGTCAACTTTGATCAACATCAGATATCAGAGGTCGTATTTCGTAATATATCTTTGCAACTGGCCCCTAAATCAATAAGCATTCTCTTGGATTGTAAGAGAGTCGTTTTTGAATCTGCTAAGGTGAGCAAAGCTGCATACTGTTTATGGTAGATCCTTTTTGTTCTCTAACAATAGAGCACAGTAAATAACAACATAAATTCTTTATGTCACAGGTAAATGCTCAGCATGGGTCAAGAACAGCCGAAGAAGTACAATCTTTCAGTGACATTAATACTTGGAAGGCATTCAAAGAACCAATTCCTCTAGATGTAAGTAAAGCTATGTACACTGGAAACCAACTCTTTGAACATCTATCAACCACTAAAGATGAGACAGACTATCTATGGTACATTGTTGGGTAAGATAAACTTCCCCAAAGATCCTTACAATGTTTACTTGTTTCATCACTACCTTAAATGTATTATAAGTGAAACTCTCTCAAATGCAGTTACGAATATACACCCAGTGATGAGGGCCGGCTTGTGCTAATCAATGTTGAGTCACGGGCACATATATTGCATGCCTTTGTTAACGAGGCATATGCAGGTAAGTATTGTTTTAAATTATTGTGGTTTTCCCAATGTTCATCAAGTGTATTTGTCTCCATGAAATCATGTCATGTTCCAGAAGTGTTCGTTTTTCCCTAATTTGTATTTGACAACTCTTTTCCATTACATTTTAGGTAGAATACATGGAAGTCATGATGGACCTGCCAATATAATTCTCAGCACAAATATTTCTCTCAGTGAAGGACCAAACACCATATCGTTGCTAAGTGCTATGGTTGGATCACCGGTATAAACCATACTATATCATGAACAACAAAGAGTTACCAATTAGAGAAAACTAAAAGTGGGGATCAAGATGTTCTATAATGTGCTCCAAATGCAAAGCAAATTGCTTATAAAACTTATGATAAGAATCTGTTTTCTATTTGAGATAAGAATCTGTTTACACATCAGTTTTTAAATAACATGTATTGTCAAGCACGAGTACCACAACTTAAAGCACTTAACAGATATGCAACATAATGAGTTTCATCTACTAATTTAAAGGACTCTGGTGCTCATATGGAGAGAAGAGTCTTTGGAATCAGGAAAGTGAGCATACAACAGGGACAAGAGCCAGAACATCTGCTCGACAATGAGCTATGGGGATACCAAGTAAGTCCCAAGTCAAGATAGTTTTTGAATGAAAACTGAAAGGCAAATATTAGATGCTTGATTTTGAGCTTTCTGATTAAATGAAGGTTGGCTTGTTTGGGGAAAGGAATCACATCTACACACAAGAAGGATCACAAAGTGTTGAATGGACAACTATCAACAATTTGGTATACAGCCCGCTTACTTGGTACAAGGTACAAAGTACAGAAAAATTGGTTCACAGTTTTTTGCCGTGTCCACTATTCAGCAGTAAACTCTAACTAGCATCATTTTTCTGTGACCCAGACAACATTCCCCACACCAACAGGAAATGACGCAGTAGCACTGAACCTTATTAGTATGGGTAAGGGTGAAGTGTGGATCAATGGAGAGAGCATCGGACGATATTGGGTCTCTTTCAAGGCTCCTAGTGGCAATCCTTCCCAGTCTCTGTAAGTAGAGTTACCTCCAATCCCCACTCTCTCTTCCCTACAATCTCACAAGCAAATGTCTGACTGCAACGACGCTCCTAAGGTACCACATACCACGGCAGTTTCTAAACCCTCAAGACAACTTCCTGGTCCTTTTTGAGGAAATGGGAGGTGACCCACAACAGATAACAGTGAACACAGTGTCCGTCACAAGAGTGTGTGGCAATGTGAATGAGCTGTCTGCACCATCACTCCAGTCCCAGGACAATAAGCCAGCAGTCGATCTCTGGTGCCAGGAAGGAAAACAGATCTCGGCAATTGAGTTTGCAAGCTATGGAAATCCCATGGGGGACTGCACGAGTTATGGTTTTGGAAGCTGTCATGCCGGATCAACGGAATCTGTAGTAAAACAGGTCAGAACACCGCCAAATCATCTCTAAGCTTATCCATACTAACACCATTATGCCATAAATCATGATGTTATTTTCTGTTAGCTAGTTCGTATAAGTTACAACTAGTTATGTAATTTTTTCAGGGTTGCTTGGGTAAAAGTGGGTGCTCTATCCACGTAACACCTGACAATTTTGGAGCGGATCCGTGTCCTGGAATACAAAAATCCCTCCTAGTAGTGGCGAGTTGCAGATGATAAAGGAAAATCATATAACTATGCAAGTATACAAACACAGGAAAGGCACTGCACATTAGTTGAATTGCAAGATCAGCAGAGAGGAAACAGGAATCAAAACAAACAAGTATTCTTAGGAAAGCAGTGGATAAATTGAGGTGTAGTTACCCATTGATTTAACCTCATTGAGGTGTAGTTCATAGACTCCATGTACCCACTGCTTGACCTCGTACTCAATTTTTAGATAAAGGAAACCGATCTCAACACTCGCGAATGAGTGTGTTGACCTCCATACTCATGGCACAGATATGTGACCCGAAGTACGGCTGATTGTGCAAACTGCCACTGCAAACTGAAACCCTATTGCGTCTCGGGACCAATTTGCATCGACAACGGCGACAAAAATTCCCTAGTACTAGCTAGAATACTAGATTGCCAGGGAGAAGATAACGAGAGCTTACAAGAGGCGGTTCAGAGTCGAGTCGCGGATCCGCACGACGCGCGTTTTCCCTGCCCTCGGCACAGAAGCAGCCTGTCGCGATGCCCGCGGCCGCACCGGGAGGGCAGCCCTGAGGCCGACGCGCTCGCTCGCGGCGCGGCGCGGCGGGCGGAGCGGAACCAGCGTCGCGGCGATCGCCCGCCGTCACGCACGGTGGACGGGGGAGGGAGGAAGGAGATCTGAAGCCCGCCCTCGCATTGGCCCACGTTTTTCTTGTTTTTGGATTCGGCCCACTTTTCTCTCTTATTCCATGAGGCCGAGTTTTGTTATGAACGGCCCATTTGTTATGAGGCAAAAAAAGGCATCAGTGCAGACGACGTGTATGCTCGATCGCTGTATCAACTACAACAGTGCCGTTTGTACTCGAGATCTTGGATCTATAACACTACTATGATCATGCCCGTGCATTGCTACGGACAAAACAATTAAAAGAGGACTATCTTTTGGGATGCAGATTCACTAACAAATAATTTTTAGTAAATGAATCAATATCAACATCAGGTAAGCTTGGTGTAGTCAACAAAATCTTATATCCACTAATGTCACATTGCTAAGGCATCAAAAAATTATCCAAAACATTTTGCTGGGAACATTTCAACTAAAAATTTCTGTGTTAAACATAATGCATAATAGTGTGTCCAAATCAACCATTCAGGAACACCACATTGTTGCCAACAGGAATTAGAGAAATAAATTAACACTCTTGTTGTGGTGAATGTAAAAGCAATGGACCATTGGGAAATGAGAACAAACACCATTTTCTTCTTGTTTACTGTCTTACCTCGCAAAAATTGGTATAACTTTTCATCCATAAACAAATGTATTTCAACAACGGTTAGAAAGGGATAAGCATTTATGGGAAAAAATGGGCCTCATTCGGTCAATTAAAAACATTCCATGCTTATTAAGAAATCTATCGAGTTTTGGTAATAAATTGTGTCATTCCTAGGCATATATAAAGCACAAAAATTACGGCATAACAATGATTACCCCGAGCACACTAAAAGCAGATGTTCTTCTAGATCAATATCCTAAATAAATGGTAACATGTTCTAATTTCATCATTAGAAACTATCGATCTAGTCTTTCACATTTATTAAGTACAAATGTATCCCCACATTAGTGGTATCGAGAAATGGCATTCGCAAGTATAAACATATCGCTTAACACATTGGTTCTACCATACACGGGCAATCTAGTCTAAACATTTTCGATTCTTGATATATATCCTTGCTACTCTCATTAGCGCAACCATACAAGAAAAAGGTAAAAAACAAAATTCGATATTTTTAAAGGGAGCTACCTCCGGTTGATAAGTGTCCGCAACTCTGGAATTCTTCAGAGTTGGGAACCGTAGCTTGTCGTGAAATAAGGGATTAGCTTCAATCGGCTTCTTCACTCAATAAGCATTATCGATCTTGCGGACTTTGTATCACCGTACTTGGAGAGCCGATCATTTTCCCTAATAACGAAGCAGAAATAACTTGTTGAGATATCAAGAAACAGCTAGGCATCATGGCAATAGTGACAGGAAATTACCCGAAGTTTTCCAAGGTTACAAGCTGTGTGATCTCCTTAAAAATCTCCTCATTGAAGGATGCAAAGACCTTCAAGTCCTTGACCAAGATTTCAACGACCTTCGACCGATCGTGCCTAGCGGAAAAATGGAGAAACCGGGGTGAGCAAGGCACTCTAGTCAAGCATCATAAAAGCCGCATAACCCTCGACACTTATCAAGAGCCTCGAGATTTAGAAAGGTTTAAGACAGTACTAATAAAAATAACAAATAATATGCCTCAAATTATATAGCAATGTTTAGGAATTAGGATAGTGAATATATGCTCACCGGCATCATATACTTCGATGTGCCTCAAGAAATAGCATCTGTCACCTCAATGAGTGCAAGCGGCACGAGCCTCTGCAGATGCACGCCTTAGTGAAATGTTAGTCCTACTTACACTTTTACCACATCTCGGTTCTAACAAAAGATGCAAGAGTAGTAAGGAAATCAATGACCAACAACCTCTATCGGTCACATACCCCTCAATAGCATCCGAGGGCCCAACCCGGTCTGCGGCGTGACCTCCCCCTGCTTGTCGGTGTTTTAGACCGGCAACCTACTAAGGGGAGTACCCGAAGTAGATGAATGTGGCCTCGCCGAGATCCGTAACTCGAAGGAAGAGACACGTCGCACACAATTTAGACAAGGTTCGGGCCGCGAGGTGCGTAATACCCTACGTCCCGTATGCCGCGTAGCTACGGGATTGATTGGGTACGATTACAAGATGATGCAATCTTACGCCGTGAGATGAGATGATGAGAGAGGGTCCCTGCCTCGCCTTATATAGCCGGGAGGCGGGGTTACAAGTCGGAATAGGGAGAGTACTAGTCGAGTACGTCTTGGAGTCCTCTATACGATGCGGGACATGTACGGCTTCCCAACCGAGTACTTCTCCTCTCGTAGTCCTTGTGCTCCACGCCATCGTGTACGCGTGCGGTGCAAGTCGGGTAGTCCCAGGGGCCCACCGAGTAGTCGGTCCTGGTACCCACCGAGGTAGTGGGCCCAGGGAGGTCCATACGACAAGCCCCCGAGTACTTTGTAGTCGAGAAGGATAGCTTCAAGTAGTCTTGACGGCCTTAACGAGTAGTCCCCGAGCGTCCCCGAGTACCGCAAGTCAAAAGTCCTCAAGAGTAGTCGAGGCATCCCGAGGGCCGGAATGTACTCCGACCGATGTTTGAGCAATCCTGAAGTCTTCTCGAGTAGTCCCGAGCGTCCTTGAGTGCTGCCTTTGAAGGTCTTCAACAATGCCCGTGTTGTCTTGAAGCCGAAGCTGATATGGAAGTGCGATTGCAAAATCGCACTCCATATGGAGTAGCCCCCGAGCCTTAGGTTGAGTTGTAGACTCTGGCTGAGGGTCCATCTGAAGTTTTGGCAAGAATATCCCGAAAAATCCGGAGAAAAAACCGAAGGACACGTGGCACAGAGCCCCCGAGCCTTGAGTCGAGTACTTCCTCTCGAATTGAAGGGTCATCTTGTAGAATATGTCCCGAGATGCTCTTGAATCTTGCCGCTTCCCGGGGAAGTCGAGTAGAAGTAGCCGAGCCCCCGAGGTGAGGCGCGTCGACTAGTTGAAGTTGAAGAGTCACGCGCGGCCGCCGAGTCGGCCCGAGCGCGGACTTATCCATCCGGCCGTTGGAGGGCCGCGTTGACTTATAAATAGAAGCCAAAACCCTTAGGGTTTTTCACCCTACACACCGTAGCCATTCCCCACCGATCTTGGCAAGAAATCGCCACCGGTGCGCGCGCCGCCGCCGAGTGAAGTGTAGATCCGAGTGCGCCGCCGTAGAGAGCCACCGCGGTAGCCCCCGAGCGAATGTGCGTGAAGACACCGTGCACTTGGAGGATGAAGCCATCTCTGTCCAAGACCACGAAAGCCGCCGGCGGGAAGAAGAGGGGCCATGAGGAGGCCACCGGATCTGCCGCAGGGACATCACCGCCGGTGTCCCCGCCGCGGCCAGATCCAAACCGTGAGTGGAAGAAATCCAAAGCGAAGACCGAGGACTTGCTCGCCCCCGCTCAACGGTGGATTCCTCGCGCGAGAAGGAGGTGGATATGTGGAGGGCCGCCGCCGGGGATCCGTACCCCATGGAGAAGAACCCGGATGAGATCCCGATGTTCGCGCGATTCGCGGAGCGTGGACTATCTCTTCCGGCGAGCGACTTCTTCAAGGGGCTCATGGGGTGCTCGCGGCATCGAGTACCTCAACCTCAATCCCAACGGTATCTTCCACACCGCTTTGTCTTCGTACATTTCGCGAAGCTTTTCCGGGGATCAAGCCCCATTGGAACTTGTTCGGAAATTCTTCCGGTGAAGCCGCAACCTAGCGCCGGCAACCCGCGGGTAGTCGGAGGCGCGGGGATCCGGATCTTCGGAGGACGCCGCCGAGCGCATCTCTCGTACAAGCTCATAGACTCCAACCGAGATCGGAAGGCCAAGTGGTTCTACGTAACGAACCACCATACGGGGGCCGCCGAAGCCGAGCGAGAAGCCGGTCCAAGCATCGCCCTTGGTGGAACACGGAGCCGACGATGCAAGAAGGGATCCAGTGCCCGAGTTGTTGGCGCGGATCAAGACGCTAGCCGGGTTGAGGGCCGAGCACGTGGCCTTCGGCCTTCATGAAGCGTAGGGTGCGGCCGCCGATGGCTCGCGACACCCTCCGTACGAGTACACCGGGGACGACGACACGTCGCGGATGCACGGAGACGAAGTCGACGACGACAATATTGTTGACGAGTGGCCGGATCTTCAAGGATATGCCGCCGTACACGGCGTGCCCCGTACCGGAGTACTCCGTTGTGCGCCCACCAAAGGAGGTTAGTAGCTGCACCCATAGTTGAGTACCCATTGCTTGAGAGTAGTCGCACTAATGAGTTGTTCTTGCAGGATGACTTGAAGAAGTTCGTCTCCGAGCCGCCGCCGCCCCCTCAGCTAGTCGAGGTCCCGGAGGAGGGGAAAGCCAAGGCCAAGGAGCGGCATGAAGTGGGCGAGGGAGACGACACCGTTGTCGTGGAGGACACATCCGACGAGGACGACGACGAGGAGACGTTGCAGGACCGCTTCCAGCTGCGGTCGAGGTTCAGCCGTCCTGGCTTACCTCACGTTCCTCTCGTCAGGATCAGCCGGCTAGCCTGGAGGCTAGTCTGGCCGCGCCACCAAGGAGGCCGCGCAATGCGTCCCGCAAGCGCGTGGCGAAGAAATTGAAGGTCACTGAGACCACGTCTCAGGAGTTAAGCCGTCTTCACTAATGTGGTCGAGTACTCGTGTCTCGAGTTGATGTGTTGATGACTGAGCTTCATTGCTTGCAGGAGTTGCCGCCTACGGAGCCCGTTGATCAGGGCGACGAAGGCGAGTGGGACACGGTGGGGGAGGCCACTGGAAGTCGTAGCCCAGCCCCCGCTGTCAAAGAACTCTTGGCGCGGATGGAGCGCCGGCCCTCGCCGCGCGAGGAGAGCGTTGTACCCGCGGCCGCCGGCTGCGGAAGAGGCGGTGGCCGCGAGAGGCGCAAGAGGAGGCGCCCGCCAAGGGTGGACCGGTCGACATCGCCGGCATCCTCGGCGCCCGACCGTGACGGTAGTCCGGTCAAGCTCGTAAGTGTTGAATCTTCCCGAGTAGTACTTGATGTGATAGTCGTACTTGATTGACAACCGGCTAGTGTACTGCGAGAAATCGACGGACTCGTCCCGGGAGGGGGATGAACCCTCTACGGCGGTGGCGGAAGAAGAGGCCGCGCCACTCACCGAGGAGTCCGCTCCCGCCCCTCAGGCGGAGCCCGAAGTGCCGGCCGCCGAGGCTACGTTACCCGAAGCCACCGTAGTTGAAGGTGAGTACTCTACTATGGTTGAGGTGCCTTCGTAGAGTAGTCGTAGTCGCCATGTTGAGCGATACACTTGTCTTCTTGTCGACAGTGTGCCGAGGCCGAAGGGAGGGATATCCCGTCGGCGGTGCCCGTAAAGGACGTGGCACGGAGACACGAGGAGGCAGCCGTAGAGGCCTCCAAGCCGATGGAGGTGATCGCCGGAGAAGCCGCCGTGACGGCTGGAGGAGAGGAGGACGCCGCGCATCCAGAACCTGCTCTGGAGGTGGTCGTCTGCTCACCAGAGATCCAGGACGCGGAGCCAATTCGCTCGGCGCCGATGACCGAAGCCGCTACGAATAGTCGTGGCGGGATCGAGTTGTTGGCGGACGACTTGGTCGATCCGGCAACGGTGGCTCAGCACTTAGAAGCGGTGCGACAAGCCGAACAGTGGATGAAGGTGAGTAGTCCTGACCCTTGAGTAGTCAATCCTTTAGCGTTGAGTACCCGTTTGATGTGAATTGTCTGTGCAGGACGTCGCTGAGAGGTCCCGCCTAAAGTCGGAGATGCTTCAGGGGTACGGCGACGCGGTGCTTCGGGCCGAGACGCTGGAGGATCAACTCTTGAAGTCCCGGAAGCACGCCGCCGCCATGCAGTCAAAGCTGGATACCGCCTTCGCCAAGTACAACTATGACATCCAGGAGATGCAGGCGAAGGGCGACGACTTGGTGCGGAAGAACAAGTCGCTTCGCAACAAGAATAAAGGTACACCACTTGTATTGTTGAGTACTTGTTAGAGGTCGAGAGGTAGTCTAACCCGCTGTGCCTTATTGTTTGCAGAGCCTGAGACTCGGGTAGAGCACCGAAGACTTCGAGAGACCGATCCGAAGAATCTCTTCTACCGGGAGCGAGGAGGCCCGCCGGTGCATCGGAGTTAGATTATAAGGAGCTTGCTTACGAGTGCGACAAGCACATGGAGCTACGTATTGCATCGATCGTGACCTTGTCAATCTGCTACAAATCATTGCGAAGGCCGAACGAGGATTGCGAGAAGGCCGCGGGCCCAACTCAAGGAGCTTGAAGAAGCCGCGCTCCCCATCGCGAGGCCGCCGGTGCCTCATCCGGGCGGTCCCAAGATAACGCGCGCCGGTGGATCGGTTGAAGGAAGCCCCCGGCCGGGCCGGCGGCCTACGTGAAGCATCCGGCAAAGTCGATCCCGAACCGGTGCTAGCCTTCATGAAGTCGTAGTTCCCGAAGGCTCCCGTAGACGTAGTCGCCGGTGGACTAGCCGCCAACCGTAGCGACGAGCAATATGCGGAGCGCTGGTGGAGCGAGATGGCGCCCATTGCGGATCAAGTTGCCGAAAAACTTAATCTCAAGTAGTCCTGTAATAGTTAGCTCGTAGCAGTAGATGTACAGAAACAATTGTAATGAAATTGTTTAAGTATTAATGAAGAAAAGTTTCCATCAATGAGTACTCGTAGTTGCGATCTCAGAGTGCAGAGTCCCATCGTGGAGTTGTCGCGAGTAGTCGCACTCGGCAGTAGTCCCGCAGAGGGAAAAAGACAGTAAAGCAGTTGATGAACAATCAAACTTTATTACTGATGAAGTACACCTGGGTGGCCAGGGCCGTAGTTACAGAGTAGTCGCCGGGACCGGAAGCCGCTTACGGCTAAGTGGTGCTAGGGTGTGTAGCCTGTTGACGGTTAATAATTGTATCAAAGTTCGTTCGTGACTCGCAAGCGTACAAGTCTCCCGTCGTAGTCAAGGGACCCTTCTTCCCTCGAGTGGTGAACCCAAGGTATCGAATCCGTGGAACAAATGTGTGACGCAAGAATTAATCTATTAAAGCCAAGTAATCTTCAATAATCGATAAAAGACCTAATGCATCTAAGTAAAAGACACAAAACGAATCTAATCTACTAAAAACCGGAGAAAACAAAGTAAGATTAGGTAGATAAACCGATCTAGAGGGATCGGGGTAAGCCTTTCGTTGAAGTTCCAAGCAAGAGAAGAAGTAGCAAATCAAATCTTAATAGAAGCCTCTTTAAATCGTGGTTTCCCGTCCAAATCCGAAAACATCCGCCTTTCGAGATCCCCGTTCGTCACAACGTATCCCTATTCATGCGGGGAGCTTAGGGGCGAGTCAAAAGACAAGTCGAGATTCTTTCGGAAGATCCGGTGTGTACCTCTAGCCACCGCGGCTACAAGAACACCCTATGTAATCTATCTCGAGAATAGAATTGAAATAAGCAAAGCCGATCGAAAAACGAAATCTTCGAGGAAACACTTGATCGCTGAGAAAAGATTCAACTTGATAATTCAACTATAACAATGATACATACACAAGATCACCACCGGGATCCTTCCTTGATCTTGCTTCTAGCTCGGGAACTCCGACGTGGTCTTCCGTGCAAGGTTCCCACGTCGGCTAGGGAAACCCTAGTCAACTAGCTCGACCCTCTCCTCTCCTAGATGATGTCCCTCTCTTCTCTGCTTCTCGGCGGCCGAAGACGAAATCTTCTCGCGTGGCTCTCGGTCAGGGGACTATAAATAGCCCGATTGGCGGCTAGGGCAAAGGAGGACGGATTTGGGCCCTAAATGGGCCTGGGGCCGACCCGGACCGGGCCGGCCGGCCCGGGCCCATTTAGGCCCGGCCGTGGGCTCCTTTGCCCGAGGTCGGTTCCCTTGCTTCCGGATGCTTCCCCCTTCGCATGTAGGTCCATGTCGTCGGTTTCTCTCCGAATTGGACTCAACTCCTTGTCTTGCAAGATTCAGGCACTTTTACGGTCGGGTCCCCGGAGTCCGTCGTCTTCTCGGATCAAGTCCCCGGCTTCTTGGAGTTAATTTTGCTTCATTGCATGACTTGTTCGGGACTTCAAGGTCTTGTCATGAGGTGCTTGATGAACTTATCCCGAAAGTCTTGCATTCAACACTAAATCCCCGCATAAACATTAAACTCCAAAAACGACATGCACACGTGAACTTGTTATACCACGGGGGTTAGTACCAATGGATAAAGTATAAAACTCATGCCAACACCGAAGGTAAACTCATGGCTAGGTTGACGGATTTTCACCGTCAACATCTCCCCCATGCTTAAACCTTGCTCGTCCTCGAGTAAGCCTTCGATGAATATCATCATTGCTAAACGATGTTTAAACTTTGCATTTGATCATACATGAGAAAACATAATGCTCTCAAAATTTAATTCATTAAAGTTCCATAATGTGCTAGCCTTCATCTCTACGGAGGGTAGATTCTTATTAAGCTTATCCCACAAGTATTAACATGCTCACAAAGTTTTAAATAGATCTCGAATTTTTGAAATGAAGAACGAGATAGAGAAAAAAAAACTAAACCAAATTCACAAATTTAAATCATCTCATGTATTTCTCATAAACTCTCATCTCACTTGTCTCTCAAGCCTATATATTCTACTCCTTTCCCTCTCATATATATGTGGTAGGCTTTATATGGAGCTTTTGGGAAAGTTTAGTCCTAACAAGAATTTATAAATGAGGTGTTGTCAAAACAAGACAAGCTTCTCATGGTCTTACCGAGACTCGTCAAAAAGGTCATTGGAAAATAATGTTAAATCAAGGCGGGGAAAGAGAAAAATACACACACTTTAGATGAGTGGACATGTGCAAATGGCAAAGAGTGATCCCGAGGCACAAAGAAAGTCCTCGTTATCGGATTGCACATGGTTGGAAAATTGAGAATGGATCTTTTTATCTTGAAGCCTTGAATGCACTCTTAGAGAACCGGGGAGTTCACTTTACGCACAAATATATATTTTTTTCTTTCTCATTCTTTTCTTTCTTTCATTCATTCATTTTTTTCTTGCCTCGTCATATATTCAGTCCATGACTTTCACAATGAAGTTTTGATTTTTTGATACCTTGAAAGTCATGCATATCACTGGTTTTTTTTTCTTTCATCATTATATATATATATATTTTTTTTATATCTCCCTTTTGAACTCTAAAACTGCACCGTACCTACCTCCTCCCCCATGCTTAGACGTTGCTCGTCCTCGAGCAAAGAGGCGAAAAATAAGGTAGGTACCGGATATTTTTCCTTGGAGAGATACTTGAAATCTTCAACGTTGGCACCGTCTTGCGATCTTCCTTGAATTGATGATCCATCCTCAATGATAGGTTGTGGTCAAGGAGGTAGTCACAAAAAAGATGATATTTGGTTTAAGGGTGGATATCCGGCGAAGTTTGTGAGATCACCGATGCGGGGATACACAATGCACGGATAAAAGGCTAGCAAAAAGATAGATACGCAAAAACGGAATGACCAGCTTCTTAGTCTCGGGCCAGAGAAATCATGGCCTGCAATAACTCACTCAAAAATAAATCTTGTACACTAAGGTTTATGCACTCAAATATATATAAGGCTTTGGATAGGTTGAGCAACACACAAGTGATATTTGTGACAAGGTTAGCAATATTTTTGAGCATAAAAGACATCTTCAACCCATTCATAACTTGAGAGCACATAAAACACTATGGGTCTTTATTTTAATCATAACCTCCGCTGAAAATTAAGCTAGCATTTAAATAAATTCAGATCTGTATTTTTAAGAGAGCACTAGCTTAAACATGCATAAATCAACTACAAAGATGAACAAAGCTGCAATTTTAATCATATATCATCATAGCATGAATTTTGTAACTTTTCCAATAATATAATCAAGGTGGTGACTTTATTAATGGTGATATCAAGTTGAAATACACACTGAAAATAAAGAAACATACTTGCTGAAAATTAAATAAAAACAGAAAAATACTACGCAAACACACATAAGAAAAAGCTGAAAATTACAGAGAAATAGAAAAGAAAAGAAAACTAAAGTTCCTAAATCTTCTAGTCCTCCGCCGGTGGTTGATGTTGGTAGTCTTGATAATAATACCCTTGCTCATAATATGAATGAACACTTCCTCCGTCGAATTGATTTGGCTCCACAAGGTGAAGGCGTCCAAGTTCAAAGGCAATATTTGCGTTGCCTTCACCGAGTTGAGCTGCGTTGGATTGGATGGCTGCTATATTTTGAGCATTTCTTGCAGCATATCCTCCAATAATAGCCATGCTTTGTTGTGGTTGGGGATGATGAGCGTAGGACTCCGCGAAGTTAGCGTTGGGCACAACATAATTTTGTGGGGGTACCGGTGCACCACCCCCCCATGCTTGTTGTTGAGACCCTCCGTAATAACTTGGCGGAGGAGGAACCCCGCCGGATGGTTGCACATTGGGTTGTGCTCCACCCTCTTGTGCGGAGGATGTTCCCTCTTCTACGATCCTTCCTCTTTTGTTCTTCCTTGCAGGGACAAGTATTCCCTCTTCCAACCAATCTTCCCTTCCTTCGGTGAAAAGCCTAAGCCTCTCATCCGGAAGAGGGAGGTTCACAATGGCCAATCGGTAACCTCTTCTCTCATCTCCACTAATGTACTTGCCTTGCCGCAAGTACTCAAAACCGAGAGAGGTACCGCGCAAAAGGTGAGCGGGGTTTCTTGCGATCCCCGGTCGCAAGGAAAAGGCCAACATGGAGAGGTAACACCCCGAACCAATATCACTAGCCCCCGATGTTGCTTCACAACACCAACGGTTGATCATGAGGTAAGAGGGGTCAATTGGCTGCCCGGCAATCAAAGCCGAGTATAGCCAATTTAACTCCGTGTCGGTCACCTTTGTTTCCCTCATCCTCCCCAATACCCTCTTGCACATCCAAGAGTGAAATATCCGGATAATGGGGTTGCGGATGCTTTTGCGTTGTTGATGGGCATCTCCGGAGATCATGCCCCAAAATTCCGCCAACATGCCGGGAGGCACGTCGACTTTCTCCGGAGCGCCCTTGTGGAATCCAAGCAGCTCCCTTACGTGCTCGTAGGGAACCACTTGTTGGATTCCCTCCAAACGGAATGACAAGCATTGCACCCCATCATCATCAACGATGGGTGCCATAGTCATTAAAATTTCCAAGGTGTAACCCAAGTGGGTGTCCACCGAGATTCCGTTGGAGAACTGAATCCACCCGAGGTGCCCCAACATGTAGTTTATGTCGGTGCGAAAACCCAAGGTGTGGAGTGCTTGGTCGTCGATCTCGACGTTTGGCACAAGCCTCTTCTCAAGATTGGCGAGCCTATCCTCCTCCTCCGCCGACATGATGATGAAGCCGTACGAAGATTGTGTCGGGGTGTAAGGAGGTGGTGCGGTTGAGCGAGTCGATCGTCGTGGTGGCGCGGGTTGCTCCTCCGTGTGCCCACGAGGTTCGGTGAACCTCATGGAAGTGCTTCTCGCAGCCCTCATCCCACCAAGGAGGAGAGCGTCGTTCCTCCTCGGTGGTGCCGTGTCCGTCTCCATGCTCCGGGGAGACTCGGAAACCGAGTGCCTCCTCGAAGACGTGGTTGATGACGGCTTGGACGACGACGAACTCTTCTTCTTAGAGAAGAGACTTGTGGTCTTCTTCCACATGCTTGCTGCACTCTCTCTTCAACTAAAAATCCGGGTTGCAACCGGTAAACTAGGCACTTAAACTCTTTGCTTCGGATGTGGACTTTGAGTGGATTAGGGAGGTGGATTTTTTTCTTGAGCTCTCAAGCTTGGGTGGTTGGCTAAGTCTACGGAGGTTCCGAGCACACAAACTTGAACACACAAACAAGGGAAGGAGAGGGAAGCTTGCTGCGAGAAGACGGGCGCCGGGGGACGCCATTTATAGGGCAGGCCGGCCGGCCTAGGCCGGCCGGCCCGGGGGTGCTCCGGCTCCTCCTCGGCGCGTCTTTCTCCCAAAGACGATCATTTCGCCTCCGCAACTTTCCCCGCCCGCGTGCTACACGAGTTGCACCGCCCAAACGCTCTCGTCCACTCCTTTTCTTGAATTATTGGTCCTCCCACTTGATGCTCCATGCTTTGGGTCATGTCCATGCTCCCTAGCTCCACTTGCTTCACATGCCACCATTGAAATCCTGCAAAGTTGATGCTTGCTGCCCACCATGCTTGTCCTTTGCATGTGGAATTGGTGAAAGTTGATAAAAGGGAATCCAATGGTGCATGCATAATTAATTCAAACTTCATTGCCTCCATTTAGGTGTGTTTAAGGTTAAGCACTCCTCTAATTCGAATTTTAAAATATTTTTCAGAGCCATGCAAGAGCTTGAGCATAATTTTAGAGAAGTTTTTAAACCATTAAAAACAGATGTAAGTCGAAAATATTTTTCGACTACGTCGATTTTGGTCTTACCGGTAAAGTCCGCTTTCATCGGTTGAGAGCGAACGTTTTCCCGGCTTGATCATGGGGGCATAGGTTTAGGTTCTAATTTTGGCTAAATAAGAAAGATTTTGAATAAAACAAAATTAGAATGGGCTTAGAAAAATTCTAATCCTAGAGAAACCAAGGATAAAGATTTTTAAGACCAACCAAAAGCTTCGATTTCTAGGTTCACGCGAGTCCTACCACGTGCTGAATTTTTATAACACTTGAATATAAATCGTGGCTCTACTCGTGTGGTTTTAGCATGAAAAATAAGCCAACCTCAGCACCATAATGAGGGTGAAAGGTTGAGCTAAGGTTCTGAAATTATTTGGTTGAGGGGTTTCTCGAAAAGAAAAGAATCAAACAAGCACATAGGAGGGTTCATGCAAAGGGTTTATGATAAAGCAAACATTCAATCAAGAATTATGTCTCTAATATTGTTCAACCACTTCTAAGTCTAATGTCTTTGCGTAGTAAAACTCAAAAACTAAATTATTAAAAATACTCGAAAAACCTGGAATCGGGTTGTCCTCCCGTAGCTTATTCTTGACTTGACTTGACGAAACGGGTTGCCTCCCGCCTAGCGCTTCGTTTATAGTCTATAGCTAGACTTCTTCACTTGATTACTCCGGATCAACGCTCTTTGCGGGCGTTGCAATCTTGGGTACCCACTTCCGCACCATCTTGGGCGCGGGCTTGTCTTTTGGCTTGGCGGCTTAGTCATTTGTTTGGTCTTCACGGGTGGCTTTTCTTCCTTTGTCTTGACGGATGCAACACCTTCTTTAATTTTCGTTACGTTCACTTTTTTCGGCTCCTTCTTCTTTTTCAGCCCCTCCGTTTGTTTTGGTTCTATCTTCACTCCAATCATGTTGCATGCCTCAATCCTTGGACGGAACTTGAAGGAACTCCTTTCTCCGTT
Source organism: Cenchrus americanus (assembly GCA_947561735.1). Lineage (NCBI taxonomy): Eukaryota > Viridiplantae > Streptophyta > Magnoliopsida > Poales > Poaceae > Cenchrus > Cenchrus americanus. Next base: position 196,538,840 of record OX387239.1, on the reverse strand, counting down.
GATATCGAACATGATCTCCCCCTTGCCAACATCAATAGTTGCTCCCACGGTCTTGAGGAACGGCCTCCCTAGGATGAGCGGCGGCTTCTCCCTCTCTCCCATCTCGAGCACAACGAAGTCGACGGGGATGAAGTGGTGTCCAATCTTCACGGGTACATCTTCGCAATGCCCAAGGGATAGCGAATGGAGTTGTCACCCGGCTCCAAACATATTCCCGTAGGCTCCATCGGTAGGCGTAACTTCTCGAACACATCCCTCGGCATGACACTCACACTAGCTCCAAGGTCGCATAACGCCTTCTCGAAGTTGAAAGAACCAACCGAACATGGAATTGTAGGGCACCGGGGTCTTTTTGCTTCTCCGGCCCATAAGCAATAGCCGCACTACACTCCTCGGACATCTTGACATGATCTACCCCGAGTGTTGCTATCTCATATTTATTTGCAAGTATGTCTTTAAAGTAACGAGAATATGTAGGTACTTGTAGGGCATCTAGTAACGGCATGTTGATGCTAAGTCTACGCACAACTTCCACAAACTTCTCAAAGTGGTTGTCAAGTTTACCTCGGAAGTAGCGTGGCTTGAGTTGCGGTATCCTCGTGTCATCTTCCGGCATCTCAAATTCGGGTTCCTCGGTGACGATCCCCGTAACCTTCTCTTTAGCAGCTCCTTCCACCTCGGTGGACGGTTTCGGCTTTCTTGCTCCCGCGGTACGTTCCGGATCTTCGGTCTCCTTCCCCGAACGTGTTTGAATGGCCTTCGCCGATTCGGGACATTTGGGTTGTCCCGGAAGCTTCCCTTCATCATTAGTGAGGCGCCCCGCAAGTTGTCCAACTTGCGTCTCGAGCATCTTCATCATGTTGAGCACTTGATGATTGGAACTTCCGACCTCCGTCACTTTGCTATCGATGTTCTCCAACACCTTGTCTATGGTCTTGAACTTGGTGACGGTGTCCTTGTTGATCTTAGCTTGCTCATCCATGAACTCCTTCAATTGTATCCGAAGTGGAACCGCGTTAGGAATAGATGAGCTTGCATTAAATTGAGGCCTACCTTGCCCGTAGCGGAAGTTCGGCAATTCTCCCTTCCTCATGTAGTCGAGCACTTTGGCTTCCTCCGGACAATCTTTGCGGACATGGCCATACTCTCCACATTCTTCGCATGTGGACCTTGCTTCGGCGGCCTTCAAGTCTTGAGCCTCTTTCTTTTCTATCTCCATCTTCTCCAACCTCCTCATGAGCGAGTCGATCTTGCCTTCAAGTATGTCTTCCTTCTCCACTTGCAAGACTCCTTTGACGTTCCCCATAGGTTGAGCCGGGTGTAGGCGCCCGGATGACGCCCACGTGTCATTATCCGCGACCTTCTTGAATAGCGTGAAAGCTTCCGTCGGTGTAAGCTCGATGATAGATCCTCCCGCCGATGCATCGATGATCGTCCTTGACGCCATGGTGAGTCCTTGATAGAACTTTTGCACGAGGTCTTCTTTCGGGAACTTGTGATGTGGAACCGCCCGGTGTACTCGTTGAAGCGCTCGAATGCCTCCGAGATAGTTTCGTAGGATATTGAACAAAGGTGGCAATCTTATTACGCAAGCTTTGAGTTTTACCCGGTGAGTAGTATTCCTTCATGAAAGCCTTCATCAACGTGTTCCAATTTTGCACCGTCTCCGCCGGTTGAGAGTGGAACCATTGCAACGCCTTCCCGAGTAGTGAAAACGGAAAAAGCCTTGCCCTCATTTGATCTTGAGTCACCCCCTCCATATTGAAAGTCTGACATAGTTGAATGAATGCTTGGAGGTGAAGGTTCGGATCCTCTTTGCCGGTGAAGGGTGAATGTTGCACCATGCGGATTGTTGAGGTCTTGATCTCGAACGGTCTTCCGATCTCGTCGAGGTTCAAGATTGGTAGGTCGATGATGTCTGGGGTGCATAGCTCCCCAATCTTGCGTTCTTCCGGTGGTTGGTCACCCATCGGTGGACGTCGGTTCTCCCGCGGACTTTGAGGTGGTGAATTCTCCGGAGATTCCTGCGATCCTTCGTCTTCGACTCCGAATCTACAAAATCCGGCTTTTTAGCTTGATGTGCTTCGCGTCTCCTTAGCCTCGTAAAGTTTTTCCGGATCATCCACAAAATTAATGGGTTTGTTGGAGAGGTAGCCGTCCATCTCTCGTTAGGGTTAGCAATAAACAAAATATGCAAAAGAAACTAGAAAACAAAACAAATCTATAAAGACTAGAGTTAGACAAACTAGATTAGATGTATTTTGAGGATGATTGAAGCTTATTAGATGCAAAAATAAAACAAAATCAGTACTGAAAATTACAAAAAAAAAGCAATAAAAAATCAAATCTTGATCACTTGTTCCCGCAACGGCGCCGGAAAAAGGGGCTTGTTGACGGTTAATAATTGTATCAAAGTTCGTTCGTGACTCGCAAGCGTACAAGTCTCCCGTCGTAGTCAAGGGACCCTTCTTCCCTCGAGTGGTGAACCCAAGGTATCGAATCCGTGGAACAAATGTGTGACGCAAGAATTAATCTATTAAAGCCAAGTAATCTTCAATAATCGATAAAAGACCTAATGCATCTAAGTAAAAGACACAAAACGAATCTAATCTACTAAAAACCGGAGAAAACAAAGTAAGATTAGGTAGATAAACCGATCTAGAGGGATCGGGGTAAGCCTTTCGTTGAAGTTCCAAGCAAGAGAAGAAGTAGCAAATCGAATCTTAATAGAAGCCTCTTTAAATCGTGGTTTCCCGTCCAAATCCGAAAACATCCGCCTTTCGAGACCCCCGTTCGTCACAACGTATCCCTATTCATGCGGGGAGCTTAGGGCGAGTCAAAAGACAAGTCGAGATTCTTTCGGAAGATCCGGTGTGTACCTCTAGCCACCGCGGCTACAAGAACACCCTATGTAATCTATCTCGAGAATAGAATTGAAATAAGCAAAGCCGATCGAAAAACGAAATCTTCGAGGAAACACTTGATCGCTGAGAAAAGATTCAACTTGATAATTCAACTATAACAATGATACATACACAAGATCACCACCGGGATCCTTCCTTGATCTTGCTTCTAGCTCGGGAACTCCGACGTGGTCTTCCGTGCAAGGTTCCCACGTCGGCTAGGGAAACCCTAGTCAACTAGCTCGACCCTCTCCTCTCCTAGATGATGTCCCTCTCTTCTCTCGCTTCTCGGCGGCCGAAGACGAAATCTTCTCTGCGTGGCTCTCGGTCGGGGGACTATAAATAGCCCGATTGGCGGCTAGGGCAAAGGAGGACGGATTTGGGCCCTAAATGGGCTCGGGCCGACCGGACCGGGGCCGGCCGGCCCGGGCCCATTTAGGCCCGGCCCCGTGGGCTCCTTTGCCCGAGGTCGGTTCCCTTGCTTCCCGGATGCTTCCCCCTTCTCGCATGTAGGTCCATGTCGTCGGTTTCTCTCCGAATTGGACTCAACTCCTTGTCTTGCAAGATTCAGGCACTTTTCTCGGTCGAGGTCCCCGGAGTCCGTCGTCTTCTCGGATCAAGTCCCCGGCTTCTTGGAGTTAATTTTGCTTCATTGCATGACTTGTTCGGGACTTCAAGGTCTTGTCATGAGGTGCTTGATGAACTTATCCCGAAAGTCTTGCATTCAACACTAAATCCCCGCATAAACATTAAACTCCAAAAACGACATGCACACGTGAACTTGTTATACCACGGGGGTTAGTACCAATGGATAAAGTATAAAACTCATGCCAACACCGAAGGTAAACTCATGGCTAGGTTGACGGATTTTCACCGTCAACATAGCCGCTGGCGTATTGGATCCGTAAGTAGCCGTATAGGCTGGATCTAGGAGTACATGGTCTCTCAGTAGACCGCTGCTAGAGTCCTTTGTTGCTCATCGCAGCCCAGGATCCGTAGGTAGCCGCACAGGCTAGATTCTGGAGAGGAGTAGTCCGGAGACTGGTGCCTGGACCCGGAGGCCGCTTACAGCGAAGGGGTAGTCCGAAGACTGGAGCCTGGACCTGGAGGCCGCTTATGGCGGAGGGGTCTTGGTGTAGTCGTGTAGACTTCAGCCCTGGGGTAGTCGTGTAGACTAGGCGTAGAACCGACAGAGCTGGTCGACATTCCACGAGTTGCTGATGTCTTCGCCTTCAAGTGTCTAGAGGCGGTAGGAGCCGGCCCGATCACCTTTGCGACCGTGAAGGGACCTTCCCGGGGGGAGGCCGAGCTTGTGTAGTCCTTCCGTGTTCTGGATGCGACGGAGGACGAGATCGCCGACGTTGAAGGAGCGTTCCTTGACGTTGCGATCGTGGTAGCATCCGATACCCTCCAGGTACCTTGCTGATTGGACGAGGGCGGCGCAACGAGCTTCTTCGAGCCCGTCGATGTCAACTCGTCTCGTCGTCTTCGAGACGCCTTCGTCATAGTGCTCCACTGTTGGTGAGTCCCATATGACATCAACGGGGAGGATTGCTTCGGAGCCGTAGACCGGGAAGTAAGGGGATTGCCCCGTTGGCTTGGAGGGCCGAGTGCGTAGCCCCCGCAGTGCATTGGGTAGTTCCTTGATCCACTTGCCTCCTTTAGAGTTAGCGGCGTCATGTAGGCGCTTCTTGAGAGCGTCGAGCACCATCCCGTTGGCACGCTCGACTTGTCCGTTGGCCCGAGGATGGGCAGGCGAGACGTATCGGACGTCGATCCCGGTTGTTCTCGCGGTACTCCCGAAGCTGGTGATTGTTGAAGTTGGAGCCCGGTGTCCGTGATGATGCGATGGGGTAGTCCGTAGCGATGCACAAGTTCATCCGGGAAGTCGAGTACTCGTCGGCCTTGGGGCATGTGACCGGCTTGACTTCGATCCACTTGGTGAACTTGTCGATGGCCACCAATACTCGGTTGAATCCGCCCGGCGCGGTTGGCGGTGGCCCAATCATGTCGAGCCCCCGGCGGGCGAAGGGCCGGGTTGGCGGTATGGTGACTAGCTTGTAGGTTGGGACGTGTTCTTGCTTGGCGAAATGCGGCACCCTTGGCACCTTCGACGAGTTCTTCGGCGTCGCTCAAAGGCGTGGGGCCGCAGAAAGCTTGTCGAAGGCCTTGCCGACCGCCGTACGAGAGGACGCGTGGTTGCCGCAAACGCCCTTGTGGATCTCCCCCAAGATGTCCTTGCCTTCTTGTCCGGGAACGCACTTCATGAGTACTCCGGAAGATGCACCCCGTCCGTAAAGCTTGTCTCCGACGAGGACGTAGGACTTGGCGCGGCGGATGAGCTGCTCGGCCAAGTTCTTGTCCGAAGGAATCTTCGCTCGTTGAGGTAGTCGATGAAGGGTTGCCTCCGGTCCACGTCGATCATCATGACCTCCCGGCCGGCCGGGGGTGCGGCGGGGACGGTGGTCGGTGGCGCGGCTCCGGGATGGATGGCGCGTGAAGCTCGTGGACGAAGACACCCGCCGGTACTTGAGCGCGAGTAGAGCCAAGCTTTGACGAGACGTCCGCCGCAACGTTGTTGTCGCGGACGATGTGGTGGAACTCGAGACCGTAGAACTTGTTCTCGTGCTTGCGGACTTCTAGGCGATGGCGTCCGTGTTCTCCTTGTTGCGGTCCCGGGACTTGTTGACTTGGTTGATGACCACTCTGCGGAGTCGCCGTAGACTAGTAGCCTCTTGATGCCCGGTGAAGCCGCGAGGCGGAGCCGTGCGTAGAGCTTCGTACTCGGCTTCGTTGTTTGAGACCTTCCGGAAGATCGCGGGACGTACTTGAGTTGTTCGCCCGTGGGAGAGATCGGGGAGTACCCCCGCACCGCGCCCTCGAGGTTGAGTGAGCCGTCGAAGTACATCACCCGGTGCTGCGGTCGCTCGGTTGGAGTAGGTAGGCGATTCTCCCGCCACTCCGCCATGAAGTCGACTAGTGCTGCGACTTGATGGGCGTCGTGGCTTGAAGTCAATGGTGAGGGCGCCGAGTTTGGTTGCTCACTTGGAGATTCTTCCGGTAGCATCTTGGTTCCGCAGATGTCGCCGAGCGGGTAGTCGGTGACGACGGAGATGGAGTACTCCCGGAAGTAGTGTCGTAGCTTCCGCGAGGTGATGAGTACCGCGTACGGGAGCTTCGCACATGCCGATACCGTGCCTTGGACTCGACGAGACTAGGGATGGATTCGGATGTCTGGAAATCCGAATTATCCGTATTCGTATCCGCTAAAAACGTTAATATGGATATCCGTATTTGTATTCGTTTTTAATATGGATGTTGGATGGATGTATTCGAATCCGATTTTCAATATTATCCGAATTCGACATTATCCGAAATATCCGACAAAAATCCGACATATCCGACATTATTCGTATCCGCAAAAGTAAAGTACCCATAGAAAACATCTAAAATTTATTTATATTATTAAATACTAATTACAAATGATGTTAATTTTAATATTGCTACTATAATAATTATTTACATTTAACTATTGAAAATTATATATATGACAACTAACTAATTATGCTTACCTAATATTACTAAATTATATAATGATATTTTTAATTAATTTTGATGTGTATAATCATAGTAATTTTAAATACATTATATTATTTAGCAAATAAATAAATTATATTTAAATGTATTTATGTACTTTTTTACTTATAAAAGATGTTTATATAGTTACAAAATTACTTATTTTATATTTATTGTCGTATATTAATTAATGAATTAACTAATTTATATGTTGTTTGCGGTAAGATATCTATTATGTATTGTATAATGATCATAATTTACTCTCTTCTTGTAACATGATTTGATCATTTATATAACCATCGACAAATGAAATTGATAGTCATTATGACTCTATGCCGTAAATCGAGTAAGTATTCGAATGTGAATCCGAATTCGAAATATCCATTTTGTATTCGTATTCGATAGTATTCGTATTCGTATCCGAATTCGAAATAAAATGTGGTAAATAGTGACATCCGAATTCGTATCCGTGCGTATCCGATCCGAATCCATCCCTAGACGGGACCTCGCCGATGAAGTAGGCCGGGCGGCCGGACCGGATAGGCGTGGCCGTCTTCCCCGCCGCTCGACGATGATGGCGATGCGACCACATGAGTGGTCGCGGCGAGGTAGAGCGATGCTGCTCGCCTTTGCGAGGAGCCGTGAGGACGGTGGCTTCGATAGGAAGTCCTTGAGCCGGGCAAGGGCTTGGTCCGCCTCTCGGAGTCCACACGAACTTCTCTTGGTGCTTGAGTAGTTTGAAGAAGGGGAGCCCCCGTTCTCCAAGCTTCGAGATGAATACGTTCAAGGCCGCCGTGCACCGGTCGGCTTTTGGACGTCGTTGATGCACGTGGGAGCTTTCATCTTGGTGATGGCGGAGATCTTCTCGGGATTGGCTTTGATGCCGCGCCGGTCGATGATGAAGCGAGGGCGGGCCCCATATGTATTCATGGGTATTCGGTTGAATACCCAAACTTTTTGACAAAAGAAGTTCATATACATAGCATATTACATGTATGTGTAAAAAATAGAAAAAGACACTACATACCGGGCTTCCCATTGCTCTATCCGGCCTCTCCGGCGCCCTTTGCCGATTCTTTGGCCCAAAATTCTCACGGCCCAACCCACCGGCTCGGACCTTTTTTTGGTTTGGATCGATTCGCACGGCGGTTAGCGACACATCCCAACGGCGGCCCGCCCCCCGATTCGGCGCCCACCGGCCTCTTGCAATGACGACGGCGGACGAGCACGGCACCGGCACAACCAACCCTAGCGGCGGGCGCGGCCGGCGGTCCGGCGACCGGGCCGAGCGCGGGCGGGGAGACCCTATAGGCCGGCACCGTATCTCTCTAGGGTGGGGGGAGGTGACGGCGCCGCGGCGAGCTGCGGCGGAGCCACGGCACGGAGCACCACGGCGGGTCGGTGCCCGGCGGCGCGAGGGCGGGCGGAGGCGCGGAGCGCGAGACCCGCCCGCGGGTGGCCTCAACGACGACGAGTCCTCCCTCTTCCGGACTTCCGGTTCCATTCTTCCTCGGTTCCTCTTCGATTGGAGTTTCTTAAAAAAAGGTGAACACAAATTACTTCGGATTGCAATTTCGATTGCTTGTTAATTTGTGATTGTTTTAGAGGAATGCAATAACTTGAGTGATTGTAATTTATAGGATCAAACTTATCATTTTGCTCTTTTATCCTCAATTTATTTCACATGTTGCAACTTGGATATGATTATCGTTTAGTACATCTATTATCTCCGAAAAACAAACAATTTCAAGTTACGATAGTCGATAGATACTTAATTATGTGCTACAATTTGAACTTTAGGCGACCAAAAAATTTTTTTGCACTTTGAAAAATTTTGAATACCCAAACCCCAAATCCCGGGCCCGCCCCCGTGATGAAGCCGAGTAGTTTGCCCGAAGGTACGCCGAAGACGCACTTGTTCGGGTTGAGCTTCCGGCGGTACTCGCGCGAGGATGCGAAAGTCTCTTCGAGATCGTCAATGAGGGTACCGGAGTTTCGGGTCTTGACGACCACGTCATCCACGTAGGCATCGACGTTCTTGTTGAGTTGCTTCTTGAAGCGAGGCCCGGATAGCTCGTTGATATGTGGCGCCGGCGTTCTTCAACCCGAAGGACATGGTCGTGTAGCGATGACGCGCCAAACGGGGGTGATGAACGCGGTCTTCTCCTGGTCTTCTTCCTTGATCCCGATCCGGTGGTACCGGAGTAGCGATCGAGGAAGCGAGAGAAGGTCATAGCCCACCGTGGAGTCGATGACTTGGTCAATTCGTGGCAACCCGAAGGGGTCCTTGGGGCGGTGCTTGTTGAGGTCGGTGTAGTCGACGTACATCCTCCACTCGTTCGAGTTCTTCTTGCGGAGGAGGACGGGGGTTGGCGAGCCACTTAGGATGGAAGACTTCTCCGATGAAGCCGGCCACGAGTAGTTTGGCGAGTTCCTTCTTGATGGCGTCCCGTCTATCGTCGGCGAAACGGCGGAGGTGTTGTCGCTTGGGGGTAGCTTTAGGGTCGACGTTGAGGCGGTGCTCGATCAACTCCCTAGGCACTCTCGGCATGTCCGTCGGCTTCCACGCGAAGATGTCGCGGTTATCCGGAGGAAGTTGACGAGCGCGTCTTCCTATTTGGGGTCGAGGCCGGCCCCGATGGTGGTGGTCTTGCTGCTCGTCGCCGTCTCGAGGTCGATCATCTTGACCCAGAACCTCCTCAGCTGGCTGAGGCTTGTTGGCTTTGTCTGACTTCTCAGGGATGTCGAGTTCACTTGGGGCAAGCTTCTTCGACGCGGCGTAGACCTCCATCATTGCGTTGGGTACTTGATTTGTGGAAGTGATCTCCACGGCTTCGGTGTCGCAGTCGTGCGAGATCTTCATGTCCCCTTGGAGCGAGAGTACACCTGCTGGGCTTGGCATCTTGAGTACCAAGTAGGTGTAGTGGGGTACCGCCATGAACTTGGCGATAGCCGGTCTGCCGAGGATGGCATGGTAGGACGTCTCGAAGTCCGCGACTTCGAACTTGACGTACTCGGTACGCAGTTGTCCCGAGATTCCCCAAAGGTAGCGGCGGGACCACCGAGCCTAGTGGGATAGCCGCGTTCCCGGGGACGATGCTTGTAGAAGGGCGAGGCGCTCTTGGTGAGCATGTGGGTGATGTCGAGCTTCATCTTCTTCAAGGTCTTGGTGAAAAGGATGTTGAGCCCGCTTCCACCGTCGATAAGGACCTTGTTGAGCCCGGAGCCCGCGACCACCGGCTTCGGGACGAGAGGGAACCGCCCCGGTTCGGAGAAGCTGGTCCATTGACCCGCGCGGGAGAAGGTGATGGGCACCTCTGACCACCTGAGAGGGGTCGGAACCGCTGGTTCAATGCTCATGACTTCTCGACGAGTAGCCTTTTGATCCCGTCTGCTAGGTAGTCCACCGAAGAGGATGTTGACAGTCTTGTCGGGTTCCTGGAAGTCATCGTTGCCTCCGTCGTTCTTCTTCTTGCCTTTCTTGTCGTGAGGGTGCGGTGGCTCTGGAGTACTCTTGAGTGCTCGCCTGAGTTGGTAGCATTGCTCGGTGGTGTGGTTGCCGTCCAGATGCCACGGGCACTTCTCCTTCAGCAAGTCTTTGAAGCCGTCGGAGGTCTTCTTCGAGTTCTCCTTCGCAGGGCGCTGGATAGCCGCGACAGTGTTGTCTGGCTTGTGCTTGCGGTTGGGACCCGAGTAGTTATTGTTGTTGCGACCGCCTTAGTTCCCGTTGTTGCCGCTGCCGCCGCCCGTGTTCGCTTGCTCTTGCCATGGATTGGCTTTGGCTTTGTCTTCTTCATCCACCCGGGACGTGATCATGTCCTTGAGGTGGGGGATGGACTTGGGGCGACGGCGACCGAAGTCTTCAAAGGTGCGGCGGTAGTAGAGGCCATCTTGGAAGAGGTCGATGACCTTCTTGTCGGTGACGTCGACTACGGTGGCGCGCTTGTCAAAGAAACGGCACATGTACTTGCGGAGGGTCTCACCTTGTTCTGCTTGACCATGGCCGGGTCCATGCGAGTACCCGATCGGCCCATGGCGCCCGCGAAGTTGCCGGTGAACTGCTCCTTCACCTGGTCCCACTTGTCGATGGAGTGCTTGTCCGGTGACTTGAGCCATTTGAGTGGGGCTTGGTCTAGGCGAGAAGGGGAAGTAGAGGCACTTGGTGTCGTTGTTGCCGCCAGCGTTCTCGATGGAGAGGGCGTAACACCTGAGCCACTGGATGGGATCCTGCTTCGCGTCGTACTTGGTGATCCCCAAAGGTTTGAACTTGTTGGGGAGGAGCAAGTTGCGAAGTCGAGGTGAGAAGGCGGGGAAGCCGTCGTTGTCGCCTGCAGTGGCGGACTTCTTCCGCCACAACTCCTCAATCTTCGGCGGGCGTCGTAGCCGCCTGCCGAGGCTCGAGGCGTGGCTATTCGCGTTGTCTCGACCGCCGCGACCGCCGCCGCCGCCGGCCCTCCTATTGGCTCCGTGGTTGGAGCTTCCGCCGTCACCGCCGCCGCCGCCGGGATCGCGGCCGCCGCCGTCGGGGCCGCGGCCGCCGCCGTCGGGGCCGCGGTGAGGGATGATCTCACGATTCTTGTTGCCACCCCCCGTGAGGGTCCGCCGGCGTTTGCGCGAGTACGGTTGGGCCGAGCCGACGGCTCGTCTTGAGTACGGTTGCGGCCGAGGTCGGCGCTGTGACTTGTAGCTTCGTTGTCGCGGTTCCTGGTGGGGAGAGGCTAGGTGACACCGTTGTCGACTCGCATGAAGTAGGCGTCTTCTGCGAGCTTGGCGATGACTTCTCCAGCACGTATCCCCTTAGCTTGGCGTGCGATTGCTGTGATCGACATGAGGCATTGCTCGGAGGTGGTGTGTACTCTGCTCTCGACGGCTTCGAGAGCTTCTGCGAGGTTGCGGATGGGAGGTTGTCTCGGAGACGCCGGCGCCATTCATTGCGCCTTCTGTTACGCTCACTTCGAGCGTCCCTATTGGCGCTGGTCTCATCCCCGGGTGCTTCAGCAGACAGCTCGTCTGCGGAGATGTCTTCAAGGTACTTGTCCTGCGCCGTCCCTGAAGGTCCTGGCGTGTCGCCGGCAGCCATGAAGACTTGGCGATCGGGGTTGCCAAGAGCGGAGTCGGAGCTCGCCACCTCAGTTGGAGTGTACGAGTCAGCTCGAGCAAGTGGTGTTCCCTCCTGGAACGGGAGCGAGTCGAGGTAGGCGACGTAGTGCGAGTCCACGATTATCAAGTCGGCGGGCTTGCGGTCGGCCGAAGAGACGAATCTCCCGGCCGGTGTGGACGTTATAACCAGGCCGGAAGCCGGCCCTGACAAGGGTTGCTCAGTAGTGTTGTCTTCGGACTCAGGATCCTCAGGGTCCGACCCGAAGTCGAACTCATACGCGGAGTCCGAGTAGAAGCCGGAGAGGGGGTTGGAGTCCGAGGCGTGGCCGGGGGCGGTGTCCGAGTCCGAGTTGTACTCGGGTATGGGCTCCTTGCCGGCCGGCGCGCGCGGAGGGAGCCTCCGTGCGGGCCCCGCAGAGATTGCGGGGGGCCACGCGTGGAGCGCTCACGGGGGTGGGGGGACCACATGCGATGGCTGAGCAGCCGGCTCGCACACGGTAGCCCACGGGGACGTCGAGTTCGAGTTGGAAGCGGATCCGAGCTCGAAGTCGGCGTGTTGGTCGAAAAGCGAAATTTCGCCGAACTTGCCGGCGAGTTCGCCCGTGACTACTTCAGGAAGCGTCACGAAGCCGGTCTCCAGGTTGGGTAGCATGGTGAGGTGGCGTTGGAAGGACCCGGCGCCGTCAGCAGTGCAAACCCAGGCACCGAAGATGAAGGTTTCGCCGCGGTTGAAGGCGACAGTCGGCTTGATGTAGATAGGAGCCGTCGAGTTCGCCATGTGATCTCGGGCGAGAGCCCCTACCTGGCGCGCCAGCTGTCGGTGTTTTAGACCGGCAACCTACTAAGGGGAGTACCCGAAGTAGATGAATGTGGCCTCGCCGAGATCGGTAACTCGAAGGAAGAGACACGTGGCACACAATTTAGACAGGTTCGGGCCGCGAGGTGCGTAATACCCTACGTCTTGTATGCTGCGTAGCTCTGGATTGATTGGGTACGATTACAAGATGATGCAATCTTACGCCGTGAGATGAGATGATGAGAGAGGGGTCCCTGCCTCGCCTTATATAGTCCGGGAGGCAGGGTTACAAGTCGGAGTAGGGAGAGAGTACTACTCGAGTACGTCTAGGAGTCTTCTATACAGTGCGGGACATGTACGGCTTCCTAAGCTAGTACTTCTCCTCCGTAGTCCTTGTGCTCCACGCCATCAGGTACCGTGCAGCGCAAGTCGGGTAGTCCCAGGGGCCCACCGAGTAGTCGGTCCTGGTACCCACCGAGGTAGTGGGCCCGGGGAGGTCCATACGACACCCGCCCCAGGGACCTCCTTCTCCTTGATCTCCAGCATACCATGAATAGCATCATAGAGCATTTAATTTTACCTAAAGAAGATAAAGCAACAACATTAAATGGCATAATTTCTTTTCCAAATACGCATTAATACCTAAGTTAGGCATGAAGAAAAAATAAATATCATATTACATTACCTACAATGTCAAAACCTCCTTGTATACAATATTCTTCATATACGTGCCATTCACCGGTAATACTCTTTTTTGTTTTTTGACTACCCCATTTTGTTTTCTCTTGCCCTTTGCTTTTTTTTGCATCTTTATTTTCTTGCCTTCTAGCTTCTTCCTCCTCTGCCTCTGCATTAGGCGGGAGGGCGAGGATCTTGATGTTGGTTCGGTTAGTGGCTCTAGACATAGCAACATGCAACTGACCATGGGAGAACACAGGTGCGGGCAACTACACTCCTACGTTTGGTATTGTTTGACCCTGTGACTTGTTTACAGTCATGGCGAAGCTGAGCCTAATAGGGAATTGCTTCCTCTTGAATTGAAATGGGAACATCTCATCATTAGAGGGGCACAAGGGTATCCGAGGAAGGAAAACCCTCTTACCGGCATGCTGCCCCAAAACAATTTCAGCATCTATTGAGTTTCTTTGGCACCCTCTGACCAGCAGCCTTGTTCCATTGCAAAGTCTCATGGCGGTGGTCTAAATTTCTAAGCAATATTCTTGGGCGACCGATCTTGAGCTTTAGGACATGTGGAGGTAGCTTGTTGGGAGTCAATGTGTTAAGGAACTCCCGAGGATAATAGTTATGAGGATCATCAACCGCTTCGTCGAGACTATGGTACAACATCTCCCCACCCTGGAACTTGTTGATCATCTTCAAATTAATATTATCCACCTAGTCATTACATGTTGATAAAATGGCTCTGGAGGTGATGTAATCCTTATTCGTCATGTTTGCATTGAGATTTGGAAAGATGCTCTCGATCAATGTGTCTAGATCTTTCTCGGAATCCCCAGTGTACGGGACACATATTTCATCGGGAAGCAAGTACATCACCATCTTCATTAACCTCCTCTCGTGCCATTACCAATGCGCAACAAATAATCCGCGAACCATCGGTCACTTTGGGCCCTCATGTTGCGCACGAGCTTAAGATGTCGCATGAACTCTCATAGATACGACTTTCGCAAGGAAGCACCAACAATTTGAGCCCCGGATCCTTTACGTACAACATGGAGGACCCGTCCGAAATCTTCACCAAATTCAATTGTCTTCCCACCGAACGGAAGATCCTTACAATCCATTATATCACGCATGCTATAGTCTAGCGCTTCCACGGCCTGCCTCTTCATCATAGACGCCTCGTCCCAAATGAGTAGAGACGCTTGCCGCATAAGCTTGGCGAGTTCCACACTTTGTTTTGTGAAGCCGCAACCGCATTTATCGTCGAGTGTTAGGGGAATCTTGAAATGTGAGTGGGCTGTCCTCCCACCAAGCATTATAGATCTTTGCGACACCAGATGTAGCAAGTAGCAACGACAATTTTGTTCTGACTGCGAACAGTTCCGAGAAGCGCTCTATACAAGAAAGTCTTTCCTGTCGCTTCGGTCCGTCTACAAAGAATAGACCACCTTATTCCGTGTCGACTTTGGACATTATCTCATCATAGGCAGCCCTCTGCTCCTCATTTAGTAGAGAGGATAATCCCACATCTTCCGGATTTGTGTCAATGCCGGTCTCCTCAAATATCTCACGAGGGACCGCGCTAGCGTCATCAAATGCATCATCTATTTTTGGTAAGGGGAACTTATTTATGTCTTTGTCGTTATCCCTAGATTTCATAGATTGCAGCATGTTCCTGATGTCAATCAAAACCATCTGTTCCACCCAATGAGGGTTTGGATTCTTATGCTTGAAGTCTTCGCCATTGCGTCAAAGTGTTTTGTCCACAACCGGCCACATCCTTCGGCTCACAGAACACCAGTATTGTAGAGAACAACCTACGTAATGAGGATGGCATCTGGACCATACTACTTTCGCAAGTCATTCATCAAGCGTGTTGTCATCTTCAATCGGACTCCGCAAGCACAAGCGCATCGGAGAACGAATCATAATGCAAACCATTCACAGTCCTAAGGTGCCTCCATGGCGTCGCTCCGGGAACATGGTTTAGGAGGATCGCCGGATTTGCGGATACGAGTCTCCCGACCTGGTATGCCGAGTTTTTTCCTTGGTTGCCAACATTTATCTTTCACATTCCATGTATAATACCGTGGAAAGTCACGATACAAGATTTCGCGAGCTTCGGGGTGATGGAAGTTGTAGTTGAACCATTCGTGAGCATTGACTCCTTGATACGCGGCTTTTTTAAAACTCGTTCAATCTTGTCTATACGTGAAATGAGACCATATGCTAGCCAGGGAGATGGCATTGCAGCGCCTACACGGGTGGGTGACACTAGTGTAAATCAAAGGCGTATATCCTCCACATCGCTTCTGGAGGCCCCACCCACCGAGCCTCTCTGTACTCCGTGATCTCATCAACATTCCCATTGGAATCTTTTTTTCCATTTTCCTTAACAGCAACGAGATGCTTTGTCATGCCCCTTGTATATATACTTGAATAGATATTTCACGTACTTAATGCTTCTGCATGCCTCTACATTAATGTGGAAGTTGAAAGTACATATCGGATACGGGTTGTACGGGACAACCCATCGATTGTCCAAGCATGTGACCTCGAACCATTTCCTTACGACCATCATCGGGCCACCGGTACCTTGGGTACGAATCCTTGCCTTGCAATGTCGAATCACGGAATGGTCGCGGGTAATAGTTCTTGCATGAAGTACGGTCCTTTGTGCATGGGCGGCTTGGATTAAGCACACCGCGGGATCCATGCATCATATGCTTTGTGACCATCTTGTAGAGCTCTAGGTACTCCTTCTTGTTGGGTAGCTGCGAGATAATCATGTCGTCTTGCTCCGGGCAAGTGATCTTGTACTTCCTCGCATTATCGGCGGCCAGTGTGCATGCGGCAAGCCCCTCTTCCGGAACTCAACAACATATACATAGGCTTTAACCTTCCCAAGTATGTCGTTGTACAACAACCGCCGCCTCGGCTCCCGCAAATTGGCTCGAACACTCGAGACACGAGATTTGGACGGTCCCGGGCGCACCGTCCCGGACATAGTTCATTCTTTATCTCATCCCAATTCGGATTGCATGTCATGGTCGGGAAGACATCCGGTTTGCCATACTTGCGAACCGGAGCCATCGCGTCCATGTACCGACGCCTCATATCACGGGGACCACCTATGAACGTCGGTGATAGAACCGTACGCTTCCCAATCTCACTCGCGTCTTCCACCGCGTTACGATAACCGTCAACCAAACCCCGGTACAAGTCAGCCCTCACAGTATCCTGATTGTTTCGGTAGTAGTCCAGACGCGAAGATTCTATCTTCACGTAAGTGTCGACGGCAAACTGCTGGAACAGACGCTTGCCGTATAGTATCGGGTTGAAAATGCCAGGATGCATCTGCAACCTGTATGAATAGTAATCACGAACTGAAACGCATTTATTCCCGACAGACCCTACACACATGAAAGCTATCGGTTAATATCATGATGCACGGTAATCGGGTCATATTTGTTAAGAGGAAATATGCAAGTACCTGCTCCGTCATTGCCACCCCCTTGAGCACGTTGCTTGCGGATCGCTCGGGCTCTGTTAACCTGCGCCTCAGTCACACCAACTTTGGGAATGCGGTTGTGCCACCCGAACTCTCCCCTTGGAAAGAAAAGTGGGTATGAGAGGGGGTCGTATCAACCATGATACGACCGAATGCCTTTCCATGACCTATCCTTCCCGTGGAGAATGACACTATTTTCAAACCGACCCCGATGCTCGCTCCCCTCAATCCAAACGGCGGCAACCTCGACGTTAAAGGCTTGTTGTATGTTCTCTCGGTCCAATCGTTGATCAAGGTTGAACTCGATATGGTAATCGGAAAAATCCTCTACCTCTCCCATAGTGCGAAGTTGATCCGAGTAGGGATTAACACCACTATTGAAGATTTTTACCAACGTACGAATAACCTCTCTGTCTTTCTGTTGAGTCTTCTCACGACACTTTCTGAGCCTATAATCAAGATCAGGATCGTCGTCATAGAAATAAAGCTCGAGGTGATTAGGTTCATACTTATTTTCTTTGCCAAAGTTTTTAAGATTATGGTAAAGGGCGCCATGCGCACGAAAGGTGTATATGGGACACTTCCGAGTGTCAGTGCAATATTACAATGTAGAGAAGTGAAGTAGAAGTGCCCATTAAAATATCTGATGTGGTCACGAAAATGCCTGGCATCAGAATCAGAGGTGGTCCACAACCGCACGAGTTCATCCGGGGGCGTCTCGGGGGTGGATAGATGAATGGCTCCACTACGGCAGCAGAATCCCGGCGGTTCATACTCAAACTTCTTGGTGTTGCGGAACTTGCAATTATCTACCGGCTTCAGCAAGTGACCCTCTTTTGGGACATTGGCGTAAACCCCACGAGAATGGATCCGGTGCATCCGATTCAATAGTATCATCATCACCCCTCGTGAGGTCGTCATTCATGACAAGCATCGTCATCATCCTCGATAATATTTATCATAGGTCAAGGGCGCTATATGTTGGTTTTAATGAAATCTTAATGTGAGATAATTGCGGCGAGATATACCTTGTCCCGCGTAAAGAAATTCTTCATCCTCTTCCTCGTCCTCATCGAATACGATGTTTTCATCACCATCCGAGCAACCACATGTGACTTCGGTGGTGATACGAACATTCATGAATATACACAATGTGAATGGGAAGAGCATGTGTGTCATAAACACATACCTTGACAAGGGTATCCGTACGGATCACGTGGTGGCATAGAATCGGGCTCATCAACCACGGATGGTTGTGTTTGATTACCAGTGCATGTTCGGAAGTACTGCAGAGATTGGATGGTGGGTGAGACACGAAAGAGTGTCGACCGACCGAAGCAAGTAATGTTGTTACCGCTCCTAATGCATCCGATGTTCCGTCACCCTCTTGCGTGACACCTATATATATATATGTGTGTGTGTGTGTGTGGCATGAAGACATAGTTTGGTTAAATGTGTATTACATTTTATATTATAATAATAATATATAGGTTGGTAAGTAGTTTACCATTGTCAACAACACACGGCTCGTATCGGCCGACTCGCAATGTTCTCGTTTTCACCGGTGGCCCCATTGGTATTTCTTCCAATGGAAGATTCAAACTCCTAATTACGACGCTTTCGTCGCGATTCTCGCAATCCTGGAGTTAGGTGGACCGTATGGATAGTGTTGGATAGAAATGTCTCCAGGGTTTCATCTTGTTGTGCAGGTTCATGTAGAGCTGCCTCGACGTAAATGGGACTGCCACCTAAATCAGGGATCACCATTTGTTCCGATACTCTCGAGGAAGGCTTATCACCATTAGGGTGTAAAAGCTCTGGCTTCCATTGAGGGTTTGCCATGGCGATGGAGTCAGGATGCAAGTTGTTTTCGTGATGTTCTTTCATCCTCTTTCGGTAGTTGTTGTCGGACTTTCTTGCACTCTCCTTCTTCTCTTGTGGCGTCTTAAATAATCTCTTTACAGCTCTAGCATCACACCTCTTCTTTTGTAGTGCCTCCTTTGACACAGGAGACATTGCCGCATAGCGTGCCCTATCCCTCCTACGCCTACGCTCACCCGGAGAGAGGGTTTGGTCGTTCACAGAGATGGGTTCATCATCTCGACCTAAATTCCAGATCACCACTTTGTGCTAAATATAACATTTGGAATATGGCAGACATCTCACAAACAAAAAACACACAGTATTTGGGAAAGATTATATTAGCAGGTAACAACTACAATAAGATGTTATTAGTAAATTATATTTTAATTAGCATGCATAGAACATCAAACAAAGTGCGCCATTGAAAACAAAATTTTTAAGTGAGTCTCATATTCCCTTGAATCCTCTTGAAAATCTTATGGGAATTTGTGGGTAGAATAGTATCAAATATTGATAGACATGATCGGCCTACGGTTGTGCACAAGTTAAAATAAAATTAATTACCGCCTGCCCTAAACCCTTTAAAAGTTATCGACGCTCTAGATCAGTCATGCCCCTCAATTTATGAGCATGTATTAAAAAATTCGCTTGCTCCTAAATTTTTAAAAATATCCAATATCAGTCACAATGCTTTATTAGAATAATATGACAAATTTCCAATGACCTATTCTACCCGTTGGCGTACCTTGTATGCTACAATAAGCAAGTAGAAACTACAATTAGTTGTTATCAGGTAAATTATATTTTAATTTTGTCAGATAAAAAAAGCTCAAGTTAATTAAGAGTAAAATATAAGATCAGGCAGTAATCACCAGAAAATAGGTCAGAATATTGACAACACATTTACCTCCTTCATCAATAGTTGGATCAACACAACTCTCAACTATGCCATTCTGTTGGTTGTCGCGTTGCTCAATTCCCCACCACCGGCTACGTGTAACAAACAAGTGGTCAAGTTGACATCAAACATAAAGTGTACAACAACAACAATTAATAGTAATCAACTAATCAATAGCAAGAATACGGATGAAACTAACCCATGTAATACAATGTAACAAACTATTGCACCGATTTGGCCAAGAGATTGAATGAACTATTGCACTCGCGTCATAGCCGATCTCAATTTTGCATACAAAAGCTTGCAAACTCATTTTCTACAAGTGATCACCGTAAATTACGAACCCGGAAGGTTACTTGTCTTGTGTCAAATCTCCTCTATGAAGCCATTCGTCGTCTCCATCTTCATCAATTGGGACACCAACATCCGGTAAAAAAACATGCATTTAATTTAATTTTCCATGAACTTGGACACAAAGAACTCGGTAAAAAAAGCATTCATTTAATTAAAAAAAGGGGACATTGACGTGACCTAGTTGATTACCAATTGCCGGGGCCTTCTTCTTCCCACGCCTCTCACGTTCCTTCTGTTTATTTCATCCTTCTTATCCCTTGACATTGCCGCATAACGTTCTTTATCCCTTTTGTAGAAACACCGCACACCCTGATTAGGGGGGGGGGTGACCTTTGATTATATAGCCAAATAGGCTAGGGTTACAATGTACAACACCTATGGGCCTATGGGCCTGACGTCAATGGACTGTCTATTCTAACACCCTCCCTCAGTCTAAGCGAGAGTGACACGAACACAAAGACTGGACCTAAAGTCAGTAAACAACTGTACAGGTAACCCTTTGGTCATGATATCCGCGAACTGATGAGACAAAGGAACATGGAGCACCCGAACCTGTCCCAAAGCAACCTTCTCGCGGACAAAGTGGATGTCGATTTCAATATGCTTCGTGCGACGATGATGGACCGGGTTAGCGGTCATGTAGACAACACTGACATTGTCACAGTAGACGATTGTCGCCAAAGAGATGGGTGCATGGAGCTCCTGGAGCAACTGACGAAGCCAACAGGTCTCAGCCACAGCGTGCGCAACTGCTCGATGCTCAGCCTCCGCACTCGAACAAGAGATCGTAGTCTGTCGTTTGGAGGACCAAGAGACTAAGTTGTCGCCAAGGAAGACGCAGTAACCTGAAGTGGAGCGCCGAGAATCTGGACAGCCCGCCCAATCAGCATCGGAGTAGGCTGTCAAACTGGTGATGGTGCCTGTGCCGATGTGAAGCCCGGTGGAGAGAGTGCCTTTGACATACCGTAGGACGCGCTTGAGCATTGCTAGATGAGGCACTCGCGGGTCGTGCATGAAAAGACACACCTGCTGGACTGCATAGGCGAGATCCGGACGAGTGAGCGTGAGATACTGTAGAGCTCCGGCGAGGCTGCGGTACTGAGTGGCATCTGCCACTGGAGCGCCATCCGCAGACGACAGCTTGGCATGAGTGTCAACAGGAGTCGTCGTAGAGTGACACTCAGCCATACCGGCGCGCTGAAGCAGGTCGGCAGCATACTGTCGCTGGGAGAGGAAGAGGTCGTCGGAGGAACGCGTGACAGAGATCCCGAGGAAATGATGAAGATCCCCGAGATCTGTCATGGCGAACTCGGAGTGAAGGGACTCGGTGATGCGATGAAGAAGCCGAGTCGACGAGGCTGTCAGAATGATATCGTCGACGTAGAGCAGCAGGTAGGCGATGTCGGCGCCCTCTTTGTAGACAAAGAGAGATGTGTCCGAGATCGAAGCGGTGAAGCCAGTCTGCTGAACGAAGCCAGAGAAACGCTGGTGCCATGCCCGGGGCGCCTGCTTGAGCCCATACAAGGACTTTTGTAGGAGACAAACGTGATCGGGGGCGGCCGGATCGACAAAGCCAGGCGGCTGCTGACAGTAGACTGTCTCGTGGAGATGGCCGTGGAGGAAGGCGTTCTTCACGTCCGGACCGCCGGATCGGCCGGGAGCGAGAGACGGCGACGTTGAGAATAGCCGGATGGTGGCCGGTTTGACGACCGGACCGAACATCTCGTCGTAGTCGATGTCGTACCGCCGCGAGAACCCTCGAACGACCCACCCGGCCTTATGGCGAGCCGGGGAGCCGTCGGCACGGGAACTTGTGCTTGAAGACTCACTTGCCGGTGATGACGTTGGCACGAGGCGGTCGAGGAACAATACGCCGGTGCCATTGTCGATAAGCGCCTTGTACTCATCGCCCATCGCAGCATTCCAGTCGCATCGGCGAGCGCGGCGCGAGTGTTGGCGGTAGCGGGGGACGCCGAGCCGGTCGCGGTGAAGCCGTATCGCCGCATGGGAGGTGGCGGGGAGCTCGTGCGGGAACGAGTCGCCCGTACGAGAGGCGCAAGAGGTGCCGGAGGCCGTGGGCAACTCGATCGGTGGCTCGGGGACCGGTGGTGCGTCCGGTGGCGGCGCGGGAACCGGAGCCGGAGGCGGATGCCCGCCGTAGTGAAGACCGAAGCGCCGAGGCCGGCGTCCAGACACCGGCACCGGTCGCGGGCGGGCGCGCGCACGCACCGAGGGCACGAGTGGGGGTCGGAGGCGTCGCCCGTGGCGCGGTCGGTAGGCGCACCGTGCCACGGGATGGCCGGTCCCGCCCCGACGGGGTCGCCGCGTCGTCCGAGACCGGTGGAACCGAAGCTCGCGTGTGCCGAGCGTCTAGGGTAGACGGGGCGGGCGCGGGAGTATGTCCCGTAACGTAAAATCAAACGAGTCCGGTCGAGGCTTCGAAGCCGCAAACGAAAAGTGAGTCTCATCAAAAACAACGTGGCGAGAGATGATGATCTTGCGAGTGGAAAGATCAAGGCATCGGCAACCCTTCCGAGAAGGAGGGTAACCAAGGAAGACACACGCGCCGAGCGAGGAGACAGTTTGTGGGGGGTCGTGGCACTAAGGTTCGGGTAGCACACACAACCAAAAACTCGAAGGAGTGAGTAGTCTGGCATCTTGTGATAAAGACGGTGATAGGGAATACCGTTGTTGATGGACGATGAGGGCCGCCGGTTGATAAGAAACACAGCGGTGGAAAGTGCTTCAACCCAGTAAGAGGGAGGCATGGAGGCATGTATCAGGAGTGTCTGAACAGTATTGTTCAGTGTGCGAAGCATGCGCTCAGCTTTGCCGTTCTGGGCGGACGTGTAAGGACACGAAGTGCGGAGGAGAATGCCGCGGCCAGCCAGGAAGGTAGCGGTGGCATTGTTGAGGAACTCCGTGCCATTGTACGCTCGAAAAGTGAAAACGAGCGCACATGATAACCGAATTGTGTGTGAGGATAAGCTATGAATTGAACAATGTGTTCGTGAACATCGAGATTTATGGCGCGAGAGGAAAAGTCCAACGGTAATGTGTAAAGTCATCAACTATCACAAGATAAAATTTGTAACCGGAATACTCGGAACTCGGGAGAGGTCCAAATATCACAATGGAGGAGTTCAAATGGTGCTAAGGTACTAGAAACCGAACTAGCAAATGGCGCCTAGCGTGTTTGCCTAGCTGACAGGCATGACAAATGCGGCGAGCCGCTTTATTACACCGGATAGCCGAAAGTTTATTTAGAGTTTGGACGCCGTGGGCCGGTGCCGGATGCCGAGACGAGAATGCCAAAGCTCCGAGGAGACGACAACGACATGACAACGAGTGGGCATGTGGTGTGGAATGGTGTAGAGGTCCCCATCGCTATTGCACCGAAGAAGGACCATCTTGGTCTGGAGATCCTTGACAGAAAAACCAGAAGCGTCAAACTCAATAGAACAGTTATTGTCGCGAGTAAGCTGTCGAACGGATAGTAAATTGCGAGTAAGTTGAGGAGCGACAAGGACATTATCAAGATGAAAAGGACGATCGGCTATACGTAAAGAAGAAGTGCCACGACCGAGAAATAGGAATGGACTGCCCGTTACCAATAATAATGGAAGATGGTGGTGACGGGAGGCGGGAGAGAAGTATACCGTCGTTGGAGGACATGTGGGATGTCGCTCCATTGTCCATGACCCAAGGAGAAGACCCTTGCACCTTGCCACTGGTTGAGGGCAGCGATCAGGCCAGCAGCGTTCCAGCCACCTGGAGCGGGGCTAGCGGCGGAGAACGTGACGGCGCAAAGGCGGTGTGTGCTTGCTGTGGGGGCGGTGCTGGTGGCATCCACTGTTGTCGAGGAGGCCACTGGTTGCCCGAGGAAGCCCACGGGCCGACCCAAGGGTTATAGCAAACCCAGGGACCGGCCGGCTGAGGAGTCTGTCGCCCGCTGAAGCCGCCGCCTTGCTGCTGATGACCACCGTGCTGCTGGTTGCGACCGCCACCGCTGCCACTGCTACGCCCTCCCTTTCCCTTGCCGCCTTTTCCTTTGCCACTGCCCCCACGGTTGGTGGAAGGAGTGGGCTGGCATGATGACGACGTACAGGATGGGGTAGTGGAGGCAGCAAGAGTCGAGGCCGAGGCCTCTTTGCCCGCAGCGCCAAGGCGAAGTTCCTTGACGCGGAGCATGTTGGTGGCAGACTTGAAGTCGGGAAGCGGCGACGTGTTGGCAATGATGTCGGCGGTGTTGGCGAAGCGAGGGTTGAGGCCTCGCAGAAGATTCAGCACAAGCTGCACTGGAGAGATGGTGTGACCAACCTCCCGCAGGGTGTCGGCGGTGCGCTTCATCTGCTGAGCGTAGGCGTCGATGGAAAGGTCGCCCTGGGACAGGCTATGGAACTCCTGTTCAAGGACGACCGCGCGAGACTCCTTGTTCGCTTGAAACAGAGCCTCGATGGAGACGTACAGGGCACGGGCATCCTGATTGGGCTCCATGGCGAGGTCGAGGACGGCATCATCGATGGAGCCGTACATACAGCCGCAAATGCAGGCGTCAGGCTGAGACCACAGAGGGTCAGTCGGGCGCGCGGCCTTCGTGCCATCAACATGGCCGAGCAGCCCGTATTTGGCGCAGAGGGCGGTGAAGAACGCCTTCCACTTGGAGTAGTTGGGGCGCTCGAGACTGAGGGAGATCGGCACGTGCTGCTTGACGTTGACGGATGCGTAGGCGGTGTAGAAGGAGGCGGCGAGAGAGGGAGTTACCGGAGGATTGAGACCCTAGGACACCGGAGGTGGCGAGTCGTTGGCGGAGGTCGTCATGGCGGCGGGGAGCAAGACGACGCGGCGCGGTCGAGTGGATCGAAACGGAGAGCGTCGCGGCTCCGGGCGGCCGCGCGACCGGTGTCGGGCAGCGGCCGGGGCCCCGGACGGTACGGCGGGACGACGCGGCGCGGCCGAGCGGGGGCGCGCGCGGCCGCACGACCGGGTCGGGCGGCGGCCGAAGCCCCGGACGGCGCGGCGAGGAGGCGGCGCGGGGGCGCGCGACCCGGGAGATGCGGCGGCGCGACGAGGAAGGCGGTGGCGTAGGGCGCGTGGCCGGGGGGATGCGGCGGCGCGAGTCGCGGGGCCCGGTGGTGCGGCGGCGCACGGCCTCAAGGGAAGGCCGTGCAGGAGGAGGAAGGAGGGAGCCGCGGATCGGCGGCGCCGCGAGCGGAAGCGGAAAGAAAGGATCGGTAATTGTCCGATACCATGTAGAAACACCGCACACACCGATTAGGGGGGGGTGACCTTTGATTATATAGCCAAATAGGCTAGGGTTACAATGTACAACACCTATGGGCCTATGGGCCTAACGTCTATGGACTGTCTATTCTAACACCTTTGCCTCTTCTGAACATTGGAATCCTCTTCTTGCCGATCCCCTGGCAAATCGTGGTTACACAATTGAAAAAGAAACGTGTATGCAACTAACTGTGAGATGACAGCGGAACTAAGAATTATCACCTCTTTGACATGTGTTTGTGATGTCCCCAAAAGGGGTACGAGACTGGCTCCGTGGTGACTGGTGGTCCATCACCCTGTTAACAAAATGAAATGACAACCAAAATGATTAACAAAATTGACTGTGTAGAACCCTCTGTCATACAACAAATGAATGTCATTTACACATGGTTGCCGATTGCACACACTCGAGGGTTGTCTGTGGCATCATAGCACAATGGTTTGGATTTAAATTACCAGCCCAAAATGCAGAACAGAATTATATTTCAACTACTGATCCTTCAACTTCAGTTGAGAACAGAAAAAAATATGAAAATAGTACAAGCTACTTCAACTTCATTCAAGAACAGAGAGGATGTTAATAAATTTCTTTGAGAACCAGCTCGAGACAAAACCAGCAACTATCACATCTATGGACATAGATTAACCAATAACAGGTGGTTGGCCGGCGTAGTAATCTTAGTTACCTATAAAACATTTCCATCCACGACAAAGTTTACGCCTCTTACAGCAGCAGGAGGGTATTTTTAAAGTTTGCCCACCCCTTAACCAAGTCAGCATAAGGTCCAACTTCAAATAGAGGCAGCCACACTACTCATTTTGGCCATGATGTCTGTTTTCTGTTGATACTTATTCCGATATCAAAGAAAGAATCAGTATCCCCCACTAATGCAAAAAAGGTTATTGCCAAAAATCATCTCCCATTAGTAATGCAAAATAGGTTAATACCCTGTTAGTACGCAAGGTACTTATTTGGCATATGGAGGCTTCGGAAGAGAAGGATGCAAAACTGAAACGAAACATTCAGAGGAGCATAACTAAAGTTTGTGCCTCATTTTCTATTAGTGCATTCAGGGGAAGTTTAACTATGCATGTCATATTGGGCATCTTACAATTGTTAGTGATTTCACATGAGTTGTTAAGGGAGCAGAGTTGTTAAGGGAAGCAGTTTTGGAAATCTATTTCAGTTGAGATTCAAATGTCACTACACAATTATTCGCTACTATAAACTATTTTTGCAGAATTATTAGCAACTAATAATTTGGCAGAATGACAAGGCACAAACTGCGGACTTTCCTAGCAGCCTAGAAACATCTTATACATCAGTTAAACATCTTATCCTAAAAAATGGCCTCACCTTTGATTGGCATAAAGGATTTACCACGATGTGCGGTGACACAGAGACGTGCGGGTGACGAATGGGAGTTGCGCAGCGAACTGGGGACAAATGTACCTGAAGTAAATGG
The DNA here is from genome assembly GCA_947561735.1 of Cenchrus americanus. NCBI lineage: Eukaryota > Viridiplantae > Streptophyta > Magnoliopsida > Poales > Poaceae > Cenchrus > Cenchrus americanus. Next base: position 196,512,406 of record OX387239.1, on the reverse strand, counting down.
TTTTAGATTTTTGCAAATGCATCTATCAAGTTATCTGCTAACTTAATGTATGGCTTCTTTCATCTCGTGGTTAGCCTAAACAACTTGAAAATTTCTTCAAATATAGTAGTTTCATTTGCTTAATTAACCTAAGAAATTCAATTATTTTTACTAAATAGCAGATCTTCCAAACAATCTCATATTATAAAATGAAAAAGAGAGAACAAAGCCACAAATGACAGCATTTAGATGTAAAAAAAAATCCAACCCACAAGATGCAACTGGGCATTGCATAATATGTAATAGATTAAGAGCACAAAGCAAATTCAGACAGTGCATTAAACCAGGTGATGGATATTAGGAGCAAAGAATCTATAGCATTCTAATCACAAAACACATCAGATGGCCTTGTATGCATTTTATCAAACATGTGATGGGTAAGTAAATGCAAAGAAAAACGATTTCATTGTAGAATCAAACGATTTCATTGTATAAATTTGAAATCCCTAATCTTTTTGGGACAATAGAACCAATGTCAATGGGGCAGCCAGGAGGACCATGCAGAGATTGTGCATTGTGCATTGATAAGAGTTTTAAACATAATGACGCTTTTCACATACATAAAAATGTTTCCCTGTATAGAATTAAAGTTTATCTCAAATTTGTCGAGTACCGTTAAAAGTCTGATGACTTGTACAACAAGTCCACGTAATCATGGGCCCTCGGTGAGTTGTAACAAAATTACAGTTACCGGATTTTTGGATGGTGCACAAAGCAACAAGTTCTTCTTCAGGGTATTTTGCATCGTGTGGGGTACGACTAACAGCCATGTTAAAACATACTATAAAAGAAAGTCTGTACCTTCATATGGCATCACAGGTTCAGGTACATTCATATTAACCTTTTTATTTGTGTATAACCAAGATTGCAAGGAAAGGAAAACCCAAAAGCTGCTAGTCTGTGAATGCATGCCTTGAACCATAGTAGCATATACTACTAAATTACTTTACATGGTAGCTTTACATGGTATGACAAATCTAGCAAGAATTTTTTTCGCCCTCTTGAGAAACCGTCAACAATGAAAATATACACTGTATCCTACCTCACATATGCCGCAATGGTAGCTTGAAATTTTCAATTCAGCCTCCGTGTAGACTTAATTATCTCTTGAATTCTAATTCAAATGTATATACACTGAGTTTGATGCAGAAGAAAGGTTGGAACCAGACAAGCTCAAGTCAAAATTAATCGGTTACAAGCTCAAGTCAAAATTATTCAGTTAGGGCCTGTTACAAGTAATGGATCAAACCCGAAAGGTTGCAATTAAAGCCGTTACGAAGATTGCTACCTCGGTAATGGATCTAACTAATATTTCTATACTAAGATTGCTACCTGCCTACTTAATAATCTTACCGGGAAGTCTCAACCGCTTGAAGTGGAGGTGGAGAGAACTACCGAACAATTGAAGGAAGCTATTTCCATTGCCGGGGAGGAAACTGGAAAATGCAAGGTGACAAATGAAGTAATCAAGTCACTCAGTGCACAAGTCTGCTTACTCCGCAGGCATTCAATTTTGTCTCCTTTTATACACACATCTAAATCAGTTTCAATGTTAGCATGTAGAGAAAAGGCCTTTGAGCTATATTCTAGATCCCATATTAACTACCGCATTTATGTTAGTATATGACTATACGTTACAACCTGGATATGAAATTTGAATGAAGCAGTTTGGTTTGTCTCCTTTTGTACACACATCTAATTGTATTTAAATCCGTTGCAATGTTAGCATGTAGAGTAAAGGCCTTTGAGCTATATTCTAGATCCCATATTAAAAACTGCATTTATGTTAGTTTATGTTACAACCTGGATATGAAATTTGAATGAAGCTTTTTGTCACACCGGATTTAAGGACAAACCCGAATGCAAGAATACATGTGCGCCGAGATCAAGTTACACACATGCATCGACGCGGTGAATACCAAAACACGGTGTAAAGCGTAAAGAGAGTATTAAACGGTTATCACATGACCGAATGTCTCAACTAAACAATCGTTCGAGTAGCTAACGAGCGGAAAAGAAACACACGTAGAAGTCCTCCACGAGCGGTACCGACCGGAGAACGAATGCCTAGAACCCATCGAACTCATCATAGTAGTCTTCAAAACGCCCATCTGAGCAGCAGCCGGGTAGTGTAGATGCAATAAATAAACAACAAGCATGAGCACATGTCGTACTCAACAAGGGAAAAGTTCTATAACAACATGCAAGGCTTTATGGTGGAAGTTGTTGGCTCATAAGCAAGTCGGCATTTTAGTTGGTCAAGTTTTATTAAGCAACCGTTACTAGCAAGTGTAAGTATATACCAAACCCGGATAATAAAATGCAACAGATCCATAAAATGTAATGCACAAGTTTAAAAGTTCCATCTTCCATAGAATTATTCATGTGAGGGTCCAAGCCGCCCGTGACCGTGGGCACGACTAATCGATTAGTTTTACACTGCGAGAGGTTGTACATCTTTACCCACAAGTCGCGTAAAAACCCCGAAGAGTTTTGGACCCAACCATGCGGTGTTTGCAAGGCACCATACCACACTTCCGAGGTGTGATTGCATAGGGACACTACGAGGCCGTTACAAAGATCCCCGGATGAAGGTCGCCCGCTAGGTTACCCGGTCGGTGCAACGTATAAAGCTCCCGGACGAGTACCGTGTCTTAGCTAAGCCCACACCGCGCCCGAGCAGTCCATACACCACTACCCGCCGGCCCCCAACCCTTATCAGGTAAAGCATACCTAACATCTAGTTCACTAATTAATAAGCCAAGACAGAGCCATATGTCTTGTGGTAGTACTGTTTTCCTGGGTGGTCGCTCCATGTTCCGATTAACAAGCATAAAGTGTTCTTGCATTACATGAATGATAGCATAAATAAAGCCATATTAACGAGTGTTCATTAGACCAGCCCAAAACCACGTAAAGCGCTAGCATGTGCTACCCAACATAAAGTAAACCCAGGTTGATCAAGGCATAGGATAACAAAGCTAGTCGAACCTTAGCAATAGGACCCATCAATTTAATGCATAGCAATAATAAACAACAGTGTAATTAAAATGCATGTTGTAATAGGAATTTAACGGGAATGCAGCAAGGACTTGCCTTCTACCGGCCGGAAAGCTGCTCGGGGTCTTGATACTCTTCAACGACGAAAGCGAAGTCCCCGAATTGCTCGAACGCTACGCTCCACACATCACATACAAGCATACAATTGAAACAAATAAGAAACAGTACACCAATCATCTCAAACGATAGCGAAAGCAACAGAAAACTATTCTACTCGTCGAGACGAACGCTTGGACATAAAGAACGCTAAAAACGGAGCTAAAACGACAAACTCATGGATAAAACAAGTTTTAGGACCAAAGCGTAAAGAATTTTAAGCTTTCGGGCTAAAACAGAAGAAAACAGGACCTATGTGTAAGAGTTTTCTAAGGTGGGAGGACTGGGTTGTAAAACTAAAGAAGCTCACGGTTTCTTTAGCAAAAACACACGGCTAAGGCTATGGGGGTGGATCTGGGCCACTGGATCTAAATCGAGCGGCCAGGATCTAATGCGGGTAGGGGTGTTAGGGTTGACCGGTATGAGCCGGTCTGACCAAAGACATGGCGCGATGCGGGGCCGCCGGTTGGGGAATCGACGGCCCGATCTCTCGCGAGCGGCTACAACGGCGGGGGTGCGGCGGCGGCGGGGCAAAGCGGCGGCGCGGCGCCGGCGGCCGGCGGCGCAAGGGCCTCACGGCGGCCCGGGTGCACCGTTGGCTGCGGGTCCTCCACCAAAACGTCGAGCACGCGCTTGCGAACTCAACCGGAACATCCCGTGGCGGCGGCGACGACGCGCGGCGGCGGCGCAAGACGGACGGCGGCGGTGGCGGTGCTCCGGCGAAGACGAGCCGGCAGAGCGGAGCACGAACATCCAAACCAACGCCAACGGAGGGCTCCTTACATCGCGGCGGTTCCTCAGAGTAGCTCCAAGCGACCGGACGGCGGCGAGACGGCGGCGAGCGGCGCGGAATCCGAGCGACGGCTCCGTCGAGCTAGGGTTGTGGGCGGCGGCGGCGCAAGGTCGCTAGGGTTCGGGGGTGCGGGTGCGGCGCGGCACGGGGGGGCGGCGCACCTAAATAGGCGGTGGTGCGCACCGGCTCGCGGGCCCGGGCGCCGAATCGAGCGGCGGCCGGACTCGGGCTCGTGCCCGAGTCGGAGACGGGCGGCGGCGGGAGGTAGGCGCCGACAAGCGGGCCCCCCCGTCGGCGTCGGCGGCGGCGCGCGCGCGCGCGCGGCTGCGGGGCCGAAGCCGGCCGGGGCCGGGCCGCGAGTGCGCGGACGCGGGAAGAAAGCCGAGGGACCTCCGCGGACTTCACGCGCCGGGGCCGCGGCGAAAACCGGGCCGGGAGGCTGGCTTTCTTCTTTCCTTTTTCCTATTTCTAATTCTATTTAAACAAGCAAACAAATTCCGGATTCAAACCAAGATTTGAGTCCAAACACCCAAAAACAATGCACCAAAGCATGTATGCAACAAGTAAACTCCTATATTTCATTAATTAATTAAGCAAAGTGATTAAATGCCTATAAGTGCACAACATCCTTATATTCCTTAAACGAGATCCAAATGTTGCTAAGCAAATTTTAATTAAAAGCAAACGGTGGAATTTAGGGTGTTACACTTTTGGTTTAATAAAAAAACTGCGAAGGTTTGCATAATTTTTGCATCAATTATTCTTAGCTAAACGTAAATGGTAAAAGAGCTTTACAGCTATCGTCTAAGGGTCAATTCCATTTGTTTTGTAACAGTTAAAGGGGATGGCCGAGAGGTTTCCAGGAGGAGCTGACAAGAACACTAAACTGCCATATCTTCCTGGAATTTCCATTCCAAATGACATTTCATCTGTGGGTACAGAGAGTTTGGGCAGACCAAGTTCTGTTAGGAATAAGACGATCCCCGCAGAAGTTGGCAAGAATGGAAGTAGGCTACCTGATTCTGAATCTTGCCATGAGGCTGAATGGGTGGAGCAAGACGAACCAGGTGTATACATGGTGAGCTTTACTAAAAACAACTTTGTGAGCTTTACTACTGAAGTGATTGCCACACTACACCCTCTCCATGAGAAATAGATTTGTTGAGGGAAAACTTTTTAATTACATGGTGATTCTATTCCTTAGGAAGCTGCATCTTTATAAATAAAATGTTTGGTGCCACCTGTTCTTGATATGAAAAAATTAATTGGCCAAAGCAGCACCGGTTCACCAATAAAATGAATTTTGATAACGTAATACATGCAACTCCGTATTCGGTCGAACTAAACTCGGATAGAGACACATAATGACTTATTCATTCCAAATGTAAATCAAATGTAAACTATGACCGCAATGCTTGGCGAGCATTTACCTCAACGATCGATTGAATGCATCAGGTTTTGAAGCAATATTTTTTATTGTCTTAGCAGCCGAAGCAACCTCATCAAGCTCCTTAATATGTAATATCGCACCTTCTCCTGGAGAAAACTCCCGAATATTCGGAGTACCAACAACAACCGGAATGAAACCGGAGTGAAGGAAAATGGAATATTCGGCGAATACATTCTAGTTACACTTTTAGACTTCACAAATATAATATCTAAATCCAGCTCTAGAATTGGTAGTTTATCAGGAATAACAGTTTCAGAAAATATTTCGTCAATGGGTGGAAGAGAATTTACAAAGGGAATTTGTGTCGGTGGAAAGATATGGGCATAAATCATTACCTGCTATCCTTTAGTCCCTCCGCATCGATGTAGTGGACGGTGTCGGAGATGGGGAGGCGCAGCCAGACCTGGTACCATGCCCCGGCGAGATCGTTGATCAGCGACGGCGGCGCCCGCGGCTAGGGTTGGCGGCTGACGGTGACGAATGGGCGTCCACGGTACCGAGGCCGGGCGATTTCGGCCGCGGTGGGGCGCGCTTTGTGGGCACGGGGGAGGAGGGGTTTGGCGGGGGGGGGGGGGGGTCGCGTTGCGAGCAAGGGGGCGCGAACCCTACGGCGGCGACGGCGGGCCGGGGTTTGCGGGCACGGGGGAGGAGGCGGTGCTCGAGTCGATGGGGACCGGGCGATCCGGTTCGGCGGCGGGCGATTTGCTCGAGGTGGCGGTGCGTTGGCGGAGGGGAGGTCCCGGCGCGACGGCGGAGGCAAGGTCTCGATGCGAGGCGGAGGGGAGGTCCCGATGCGATGCGATGCGAAGGCGGAGGGGAGGTTGCTGCCCGATGCGGACCGATGCGGAGCGGATTACGGAGGATGGAAGGCGGGAGGAGGTTGCGGCCCGATGGCCGATGCCAAGGGAAGGGGCGCGAGGGGTGGCCGCAGGGGAGAAGGGGCGGACGCCCGGATGACAGAAAAAAGACGTACCAATTTTTTCTCGTGACTTTACTCTTTTACTCTTTTTAGTAGTAGAGATCAAAGAGCGGATATGTTCCTGCACGGTCATGTGATTTTCATTAGCGATCGACTCCTCTGATAAGCTCGTGTAGACTCGTAGTACAAGCTGTTAGCGGCCGGCCTGTACATACATGTTGGCGAGATGTGGCAGTGGCACTGGCACATGCGACTCCTCTGGTCAACTGGCCTGGCACGTTCACGGAGTACATCTGTTTGTGACGACGCCGTTTAATCGCGTGTAAGTTGCTGACCGATCGATCTGGGAATTAATTTTTTAAACGCACATGTAACAAGCTGTATATGGTTGACGCAGATGTACTAGAGATGCACGACTCTTAATTTGTGCATCCATCGATCTGAAATGTAGGATCGTATAGTGTATAATCATCTGGTGCCGCCGCATGTGGTAACTTATTTGATTAGGCGCGTGTCCATGTGATTTTTGGGGATTCAGGAGGGAATGCAGGTGATCTCGTTGGTCAACTTGCAGAAATTCAGAGCTTGTTAGGAACATGTTTGATCAAAGTGTAAACGTTGTATACTCCAAGTTCACTTTTTCCTTTTTTTTTCCCACCACGCCAAAAAGGATTAAAAGGTAACAAATACCGAGTCATGCTGATTATGCCTGCTTTCCTTGACACCATGTTAATCTGATATTTGATCTTAGCGAATAATTTGGCAACACATCAACAGCTTGTCTGTAAACCAAATAACGCCAGCATGCCAACAATCACTGCAAATTGATAAGCAATCCAGCTTGAAATTAACCCAATGGAGCTTAGTAACTGTTTTGGCAATATTTCGGCAGCTGGATTGTCTTCAATCCAAACGCCTATCACTTACCGAAGTGCTGCTCCTATCAGTCAATGGCCTTACTTAATTACTCTAGTCACTTACCAAACATGCTCAAATTTACTGGTTGCCAAAGACCCAAACATGCATGCACATGTTGCCAGTTTGCCGCCCCCACTGGCAATGCGGCAAGTATATATACACCTACGCTGAGTAGTGTGCAGCCGAGTGCTCCGAGATGTCGAGAAGCATGGCCGTCGCGGCGGCTCTCGTCGTGCTGGCGGCGCTGCACACATCGGCGGCGGCGCGGAGAGAGGTGTCGTACGACGGCAGGGCCTTGATCGTGGATGGCACGAGGAGAATGCTCTTCTCAGGCGAGATGCACTACACAAGAAGCACCCCGGAGGTATCTTCTTCATTTGGCGTTTTTTTATAATACTGTAGAAGTTCACTTTGTGTCCTGTCAAAGAAGAGAAGGATTGAAGGAATTTCAGCCAAAACCGTGATAAACTTTTCTGTTTTCTTTTTAAATCTTGCTGAATAAGGTGTGACAGTTGATTCATGAGGAAGTGATGTCCTAGTATCAGTCCTAAAGACAACAAGACAATGTAGCCTGTGATACATACAGTTATAAAGGCACCTTTAGCGTGGTGGTTTGAATTTTGATGTCAACTCAGCATGCTGCTGCGTGGGCGTGACCTGCACAATGATCTGTTATGACTTACGAGCCGTGCTAGATCTCAAGATACTATCTGAACTGATCCCTGCAACGTGCACAAAGAAATGGTGGGAACGTTCAATTATCATCATAATTGATACTTTTAATAGCATTTTCCGGATGCCTAAAAAACTTAATTTTCTTATGCACTCCATTCTGTCTATCCCATGATTAATCCTTCAAATCTCTGCAAAAAATTGACAGATGTGGCCAACACTCATTGCTAAAGCCAAGGAAGGTGGCCTCGATGTGATTCAGACGTACGTGTTTTGGAATGTCCATGAGCCTGTCAAAGGTCAGGTAAACGCTCTCCTTTCCATTTTGATATGGGTACAGGGGTACCTGTCAAAAAGCATGCAAAATATTCCCACAAATGACTGGCTGAACACTAATATGGTATCATTTCATCAGTACAACTTTACAGGAAGGTATGATCTTGTGAAATTCATCAAAGAAATCCAAGCTCAAGGCCTCTATGTAAGCCTCAGGATTGGCCCGTTCATAGAGGCAGAATGGAAATATGGGTATGAATGAATGGTGCATTTCCTGTGTGAAGACTAGTTGTATGAATTTCTAAAATAATGTTCTCAAAAGTATAATCTAACTGAACCTTTCATAAGCCGAGGCCTGAGGGAACCTAGAGCAATTACTGAATAAATACATTCTGTTTAAGCAGAGGCTTCCCATTTTGGCTACATGATGTCCCAAACATTGCCTTCCGAAGCGACAATGAACCCTTTAAGGTAAGCCTAACCTGTTGGGATGAGATTAGTAAACACATTACCTGCAAGTAGTTTCATATCAATGGTTTCATCACAGTTAATACGTCTTTTAACACATCACGATAATTACTTGTATTTGATCATACTATATGCAGCAACATATGAGAAGATTTGTCACACATATAGTAAACATGATGAAACATCAAGGTCTTTATTACCCACAAGGAGGACCTATCATCATTTCACAGGTCAGGACAAGTTGAATATATAGTTGCGGCAAAAGTGGATAATTTTGACACGCTGTCTCATCTAATTACATCACTTTGACATGCAGATTGAGAATGAATACCAGATGGTTGAGCCTGCATTTGGCTCAAGTGGACCACGTTATGTCCGTTGGGCAGCTGCAATGGCTGTAAGTCTCCAGGCAGGTGTTCCATGGATGATGTGTAAGCAAAACGATGCTCCAGGTCCAGTTGTGAGTTTCCATTATATACTCTTTCACCTGATTTCCACATGGCAACCTGAAAAATCCAATAAGTCTAACATCGAACTCATGGCTAGATAAATTCCTGCAACGGGCTCACTTGTGGAGAAACATTTGTAGGACCAAACTCACCTAACAAACCTGCACTGTGGACAGAAAATTGGACATCTCGGTTTGTTAAAATGACACAGCTTCATGTAATTAGTATTAGATCTTCTAATACTGATGGTACAAAAGGGTCTAAATGGTGGATTGTTTCTGGCTTTCTGCGTCCAGATTCCTTACATACGGCAGTGATACACAATTGCGATCTCCAGAAGATATTGCCTTCGCGGTTGCACTTTTTATAGCACGGAAGAAAGGAAGTTTCGTGAATTACTACATGGTATGCATGTCCAAAAGATACAACATTTCAAACATAACAATTTTGTGATTTTTCTGCTCATCATCATATAGTACCATGGAGGGACAAACTTTGGAAGGTTTGCTTCCTCATATGTAACAACAAGCTACTACGATGGAGCTCCCCTTGATGAATATGGTACCATACATATTTACACAATGTTGGATATATTTGCACAAATATATACTTACAACAGGTCAACTCATTTAACTGCAACAGGTTTAATATGGCAGCCTACATGGGGTCATCTCAGAGAACTGCATGCAGCAGTCAAACAGTCATCGGAACCGTTGCTATTTGGACAGTATTCTAGTTTTTTGTTGGGTCAAGAACAAGAGGTAATATGGCAGTAGAAAAGATAGATGATTTATTTCAATTGATTGCAAAAGATAAAAGCATAATTTATGATGTACTACAGGCACATGTGTTTGAAACAGAATCGAAGTGTGTTGCATTCTTGGTCAATTTTGACAAGAGTCAAAAGCCAAAAGTAACATTTCGCCATATATCTTTTCAACTGGCTCCTAAATCAATTAGTATTCTCTCAGATTGCAGCAGAGTAGTTAAAGAAACAGCCAAGGTGTGTAGCCAACATTCTGTCACCAGTATCATCTTTTTTATATACATATAATAGGTAAGTGGCATCAATAATTCTCATGTATTTATTTATTAGATAAAGGCCCAGAGTGGTTCAAGAATAGCCGAAGTAGTACAATCTCTCAGTGACATTAATACCTGGAAGGCATTCCAAGAACCAATTCCTTTAGATGTGAAAAAGGCTATGTACACTACAAGGCAGCTCTTAGAACAACTCTCAGCCACTAAAGATGAGACAGACTATCTCTGGTATACTGTCAGGTAAGAGAAACATTTCAATGACCTCTGTTATTCTTAATTCATCCTTTGTTTTCTTTTCAACTTGATTACTTGTCTTCAATGAATATGCTAAATGTATGACATGTGAAATTCATATTCAAATGCAGCCATGAATATAGACCAATTGGTGATGGCCAGCCTGTACTTCTCAATGTTGAGTCACGAGCACATATAGTTCATGCTTTTGTCAATAACCAATATGTAGGTCAGTATCCTATGATATAACTCTGAGTTTCCAATATTCTTTTAATACACATTTATGAAAAGCAAGCAATGAACATCCAAAGATGTTTTGGGCCAAGCAATGAAACCAGGTGGGGGTCCTCTCCCCTTCCGTTGACCCTTCAAAAAAAACATCCAAAGATATGAACTAAACATGATCACACATTCACATTGATCGCATGTTAGTTTCTGATTATGCTATATCCTCCTTTAAATTTTACAATTGATACTGCTAATGTCTTTAGTCACAATTCAACCCCATGGCCCCATGTAATACTAAATTATGAATAGTTAACACTCTTGCATACAATGGTTAGGGTCTGTGCATGGGAGTCATGATGAAAGTGACAATATAAATCTGAAGACGCGTGTTGCTCTGAAGGAAGGACAAAACACCATATCATTGCTAAATGTTATGGTTGGATCACCGGTATAACTCATACAACCCCCATGTATACTGTATAAACAAAGTATTATAGATCAAAGAAAAATTATGAAATGAAATAGCAAAGGGCATAATGAAAATGCTGTACTTTTGGGCTTTCAAACACAAAGCATATGATGCCAGTTTGCATAGACACATGCTTACATCGTATTTGGTACTGAAATAATATTCTCTATTTTGCATCCCTACACATAATATTGAGATTGAGACATTAAGTATCCTATTCAATATGGATTGATGAGAAATGCATTAAATTGAGCTTTCACGTGCTGATTTGAAGGACTCTGGAGCTCACATGGAAAGGAAAGTCTTTGGAATCCGGAAAGTGACCATACAAATGGGAAAGCAGCCAGAACAATTGCTCAACAATAGATTATGGGGTTACCACGTAAAATCCTAGTCAATCAGAACTAAAATAAAGAGGTAAAAAGAATCTGTAGCTTCATTTGAAACTTCTTCCTTAAATGCAGGTTGGCTTGTTTGGGGAGAGGAACCACATCTACACACAAGAAGGATCACAGGGCATTGAATGGACAACTATCAACAACACAACATATCATCCCGTTACTTGGTACAAGGTACATAAAGTACAGAACAATTCTTTCATAACCTTATGCTAAAAGTCAGCTCTTTACAGTAGCAAAGTAATTTCTAATACCATGGGTTCTGTAACCTAGACAACATTTGCCACGCCAGCGGGCAATGATGCAGTAGCGCTGAATCTTACTGGTATGGGGAAGGGTGAGGTATGGATCAACGGAGAGAGCATAGGACGGTATTGGGTCTCCTTCAAGGCTCCTAGCGGCAATCCGTCTCAATCGTTGTAAGTAGAGTTAGTTCCTACTCTTAGACTCTTGGTCCATTTCAGTACTACATTCTTCTTTTCCTTGTATAATCTCACAAGCAGAATACCATTGGCAAATCATTCCTAAGGTATCATGTACCACGGCAATTTCTACGACCTCAAGGGAACTTTCTGGTCTTTTTTGAGGAAATGGGAGGCAACCCAAAACAAATAACGGTGAACACAGTGTCCGTCAAAAGTCATGGTCAAGCAGGTAACGAACAGGAGCCTCGCCATTGACTCATTGTTGTACCATATCCACAACCATTGATCACATCAAAAATTCATAATATGCTTACCTTGTTACTAATGTATAATTATTCGTTTCATTGCTTCAGGCTTGTCTGGGTAAGACTGGGTGCTCTATTCCCTTAACACCTGCCAAATTTCAATCCCTGCAGCTCAGAAATCCTTTCAAGTTGTTGCGAGTTGTAACAGAATGAGTATACAAGGATACAACAAAGGAAACAGAAGCACAAATTGAATTTGTTGGATGGAAAAGGTAGCCGAAAGGAGACAACAAAACAAGCACCGGTATTCTTAGGCAAACAGTTAGTAGTTGGGAGGCAGAGTTCACAGATTTCCTGTAGGCAGTGCCTTGACATGAACTTATGTGTATGTGCAAAATTTATCGAGAGGCACAGTTGGTGACTTTGTCCCTTTTGTGAATCGAAACATGAGATGCGATCTACCGAGTAGGGAAAATCGATCGCATTGTACTGCCCATACCGAATACCAAATTCCGATATCTATCATATGAGCGATGAGCGATGCGAATCGACAAAGTGGAGGAACAAACATACAAGTGCGGTCGCAGTGCCCCGGCGACTCCGCATGACAGGACTCGCTTTTCGCCCGTCCTGGCCTGCCTGCGGACGTGTCGGGATGTCGGGTGCCACCCCCCAAAGCCAGACAGCAAGGCGCGGCAGGGCGCGGCGCGGCCGCCGGGCCTGCGGCGATCGCCGTCACTGGGAACGACGGGGCCCACGAGATTTCTACGTCTCCGAGTTGCAGGGTGCTCTGGAGGAGATCGATGATGGGGGAAGGAAGGCCCGCCCGCGTGGTAGACGATCCGAGCGAGTAGCCCACATACCACGCTTGTGTGTTTGGTTCGGTGGACTCGAGACGAATGGCGCAGCGCACGCCGGAAGGCAACGCCGGGCCTCCGGAAGATGGATAAAACTATAATTTTCCAACCCATCAAAATCCATGTCTCGGTTAATTTTTTTTCTTTTCAACGTTTGAAACTTTTGTAGCGCACTGTAGCATGTTTCGTTTGTTTGTGGTAAACTAGTAAGATGCACGTGCGACAGGCACATGTAAATAACCTATCAAGTATTAGTCAACTGACATCACTTAATTTTTTATTCAATCACACATTATCTCAGCAGCTTAATTACTCACACCCATCACAACCAGCACCCCGCAAAATGAATTATGAATTCCATTTCAACAAAATGAATTGTCTACAAATTATTTAAATATAAATAGCTTTACTATGCTCATGATGCTCTCAGAATTATGACCAATAGACCACAAGTAATTCTTCAAAATAAATATATCTGACAACACCATTTGCGTGTAGTACAACCAAAGAATGTAAAATACACTTTAAAATGCTAAAAAAGGTATGATAGTGAGGCAAACACAAATGTTTGTGTTTGAGATGGTTCTATTAGTACAATAGGTGCACAAGCACACCGTTCAAACAGAGAAATCCTACTGTAGTTCAGAGTTCAGACAACTCATCGGATATATTAAAACCCACCCGCCTTTGCTCGCACCACAGCGCTCCGCGGGGTACGTGTCGCGCAGCGGCGAGTTTTGATCTTTTGCGAAAAAGCCCTTTGAGTTCTAAAAATCGCGAAAAAGTTCAGCAAGTCTAGATCGTACAGCAACACGTTCATATATTTTGCAACCAGACCCTCGAGCTAAACTTATTTCTGCACAAAGAAGAGATAGCGTTGTTTTTTACATACACCCAAGGCAGTTTTACGAAAACCCCCTCCCACCACCCTACCCCCACCTAATACCCCCCGCCCCCGTCACGAGCCCTAACCCTCCCCTCTCTTCTCCTCTCCACCGCCGCCCTCCCCCTCCCCTTGCTCTCCTCTCCTCCTCCTCCGTCGTCGCCCCGCCCACTCCTCTCCTCACCCCCGCCATGTCGCGACCCTAAACACCGCCGCCGCCGCTCTCTCCTCTCCTCCTCCTCCGTCGTCGCCCCGCCCGCTCCTCTCCTCACCCCTGGCCCGTCGCGACCCTAAACACCGCCGGGCTGCCTCCCACCGAGAGGGCAGCCGCCTGCCGCCGCCTGAGTCGCCGTGCACGAGATCAAGCGAAAGGTACTCTACGCCCCCTGCCTCCCTCCTCCGTCTGGACCATTGGCGGGGCTGTTCTAGATCTCGCGGGCGCCACCGCGGGTGGTGGCCGCCGCTTGGATCTGCAGCGTGGCGGCACCACCTAGATCTGTCGTAGGGTCAACTTCTTGAGGCTGCGTGGTCGAGCGAAGGAAAACGGCGGCATCGATGCGGCCTTACCGACGGGGTCGGCCGCAGGAAGCATGCCCGGCTGACGGGGATGCAGCATCCCGCCGCCGGAGAGCCGCCGCCTCCGGGAGCCCACCGAACGGAGCCCACGGCCTCCCACCGCTTCGAGGAGGATGTGAGAGCTCCCCTTCGGTTCGGGGGCATTGGGGATGCCCATGATGGTGAAGGCGATAGAGTGCACATTTGTTTTTTTTTCGGGAGCGCACACAAAGACACACACGGTACCGCCATTCGCCACGGGTGACAAAACTCTGTTAATTCAATGAATCTGTAACTCGAGAATGTAATCTCGCTACCAGGTGACAACTTCATCATCAATCAAGCTGTGTACACCAGGTGAATCACCTGTTTAGTACAATATAATTATGTTTTCAAAGTTTAGCAACACAATGAGATCAGTCTTCTCACACTCAGATCCAACCGGTGCGGAGCACGGTGAAGGATTGTATCCTGCCTTTTGTTCTTTATTAATCCTCGGTTCATAAGTTATTTAAGCTCTTATGGTTGTATTGCCCCAGCAGAGCTATTGAGAGAGAGAGATGAATGCTTAGAGTGTCAGCAATTGGTTGGAAATACTGCTACTTCCTAATTAAAAAATCATTATTTGGTCCTGCTTGCTATATCATGCCCTTCCTGAGTTTCTTTTCCTTTTTTTGGTCCTTTTGAAGAGAGGTCTACTTGCATATAGCTCTGTGATAGATTACCCATACTATACAGACTCACCTAAAAATTTGATGTGAAATTTGAAACATGATGTAATTTGGCAATGGCAATTTTAATTTCTTCAGATGCACTATTGGGTTAATGTTAATGGAGTCTACTGCTTTACCCAATACTTTCTGTAAATGGGTATTTATGATTAGTTGTGTGAACCTAGGTCCATATGCAATGCACTGTAAAGTCTGAAGAAATTGGTGTGCTGTTTGTGCTTACATAATATATTACAGGCACCCTTAGCTTCTACTGAAGCACGACATACTTTTCTTAAGCTATATATATACTATCACAAACTTCATGGAGTTCCAATATAATAGACATTATTTGTTGTTGTTGTTTGGCCATGGCTGGCTGAATTGTAATTCACTTCTTCTCTTACGTTCATAAGATAACACATTACTATAAAGCATCTTAGAAACTGAATCTTGTTTGTCACTGAATCTGCATATTATAAACGCCCTTGAAATATTCATTTACCGGCTGCACTTGTGACGATCTCGATCTCTCGTAGTCGCTTCTTCCTTGGCATGTTTTTTCATGGACTCTTTAGCAATAGCATGGAGTGACATGGCCTTATAGCATGGAGCATATGGTGTTTAAACAGACATAAAATTGTGCTTTTTAACTAGAGTGGTTGACGGGATGTGCAAACATACAATGCAATTTATATATAATAATATATATCCATTTGACATTTGCTCAAGGGAATAGCTAGCACGAGATAGTCCGGTCGTCCGAATTTTCAAGCTTTGCATACATTTTAATAGTAACACATGCATCATGCTCAGTCCTATATCATGCATCTACTGATCTACTTTGTTATCTTTGCCTTTTATTTACTTGTATTTTATTTCTTCGATTGTTCAAACTGTAGGGCGCGCATAGCGCGCCGAATGTTCTAGTGATGTAAATAAGTCATTCTTGTAGAGATACCAATCTGAATCATCGAATGAAATAAACTTGAATATTTCTACTCCATGGACCCAACTGCTATTATTGTTTAATGGGGAGTGCACCGGAGAAAGAAAAGAAGAGAAGAGATCGAATCTTGGTTTCTACTTAGGGCATGTACAACTCTTAGACAACACGTCGTCTAAACAGATGTACATACAGCTCATACAACCCATAGACGAGAGGTCGTCTGTAAGTTGTTTAATACTTTGCATGGAGCTTAAGATCAACTACAAATGCATTTTGTATACCGATGTGTGGCTATTTGATTGAACAATATAAAGCATAAATAATATCAGCATGATAACAATAAATTATAAGAACCATTAAATGATAACTATACTATATTTATTTATTTATTTACAAAATCTTTTTGTCAGCTTTTCTTTTTCATAGCTTTGTCATATTTTTTACAAAGTGCCTTTGCAAAGCTTGTATTATGATCGTCATTTATAAGCACTTCATATAATTGCAAAACTGTTGTCTAATTTTTCAAATCATCAGTGCAAATGACATAAAGACACATTCAGAAAGCTAACATATTACACTAACCAGTTTTGCAAATTGGTCGAATTTAGTCTCATGTGTGTGTTCCAACTTTACCAATATGAAATAAAAAGGAAATATAAAAAAGAATTATACTTGCTGAGCACAATAGCAAACCTCCTTTCTTTTCCCCACTCTCGATCTCTCCGCACGCTTCTAGTTTCTTGTTTCTCTGTCTCTTCTCTTCTTGAATTCTCTTTCTTCTTCCACTGAGCACACTGCAACATCCACCGATCAAGCAAGCAGTCGCATCTCCCTTTTCCCCCTGCCACCGTTTTCTCCATCTACCCTCCCGGCGTTTCCAAGAAATCACCCCGGAGAGAGAAAACCACAGGCCCCATGGCCACGCGCTCCTCATCCGCACAAGGAGCTTCATCGCCATCGATTAAGATCTGCTGCCATCGATTTAAGCTTCCTGCCACCAAATCAACCATCACATCGTCGAATCGAGTTCACAAGCATCAAATCAGGGTTTGCAACCACCGAATCGCGAATCACCATGTGCACCGCCGTGAAGCTCCGCCTACACCTCCTCCGCCCCCACCTCCGTTGCCACGGCGCTCCTCCTCGCCGACCCCGGCCCCCTCCTCCGCGGGATCCATGGCGAGCGTACGGGCGCCCTGGCGACTCGCACAGACCGGGGTGGAGCAGCCCACGACGACACTCGCGGCTGGCGTCCACTCCTTCGCATGCTCGAGGCCATGGGCGTGCCCCCCCTCTCGACTGTCTCCTCCCTCCGCGCGTGACCAAATCGACGGCGCTGCAGCAGAGCTACTTATCCTCACGGTGGCCGGTGCGGAGGGCAGGCAAGCTCCTTGCAAGCGCGCATGGGTGGGGCCATGGCGGCATCCTTCCCGTCACAACCGTGGAGGCCTCCTCGAGGCCGAGGTGCGGCACGGTGGGGCCAGGGCAGAGGCCGCGAAGAGGGAAAAGCATAGGCGCGCACAAGCTTTTGGCAGGGAAGAGATGCACGCACGATCGAGCTTTTGGCGGAGAGGGGGTGGGGGAGCGCGATATCCACACTGGCGCGGGATCCAGGCCGCTGGCGCTCGATGAAGACGCCCTCCTACAACCCTTCGTCACGTGTCGGTTTGGCGTCGGGGAACGGTATGCCCGCGTGTAGCGACACGCGGGCCGTCAGTGGGGGGGGGGAGGGGGCTTTCTGCAAATTTCACGCTCTATAGATGGGATGAATCGCCGGTATGTCGTCTACAGAATCTCAAATTGCGCATACAGACGAATGTACAAACAACTCGTACAACTCATAGACAGAGAGGCTATCTGTAAGCTATTTAATGCTTTGTGTGTAGCTAAGATCAATTGTAAATGTACCTATGTATATCATTGTGCGGTCATTTGATATAATACCTATATTACATATAGTTGTGATGCCTTTGTCTAAGATAATAAAACATTTTATGGTATTTGTTGAGAAAACATAAGCAAAACACTAAAAATTTTCCACCACATATTTGTTTATGCTATATCACAGTTCGTAGCAGACCATCTGTGGAGCATGGAGCTCCTTCTACTCACATTGAGCTCTATGTACTCTATAGAGGTTGTTCGGCTGGCCGTTCCTCAGCTTATCTCGGCTTGTTTCGGCTTATCTCCTCTCACATAATACTATTCAATCTACCAGCCTAACACATGTCTTCATCCCATTGTTTGCTCTGTCGGATGAGGCTGATGGCGCCAACGACGGGAGCTCCATCCATGCCGAAGCTCACGGTGCGGTACAACCCAGACTCGACAGTGGCCATCTGCTGCTGTTGGGAGGCCATGGCGGTCGTGTTCGGGATGTAGGCATGCGACACCAGTGGCTTGTCCGGTGGTCAGTGAGGAACCTGGTGAAGATGTTGTCGGCAGTGCCAGGGTCGGGGCTTCCGACGCGCGGGCCGGACTGCAGGAAGTCCTCGCATACCTCGCAGAGTAGCGTGCTCAGCTCCTCTCTGCGCCGACCTCATCTCCATGGCGGGTGGAGGGCGCCGGCCTCATACCCTACTCCTACCCCTACCCCCGCGGCCCGTCTCCATGGCGCGACGAGCCAAAGCTCGATTCAGAGCTCGTTGGCGCAGTATAAGCACCAGCGCGGGGCCCGGCGGCCTCCTCCTGGCGTGGGATCCGAGCACGGCGTCTCGCCTCATCCCGAGCTCGTCGGCGCAGCGCAGGCGGGCGTGGGTACTGACATGGTTCCTAGTGTCCTCCTTCCCCGTAGTCACTGCTGCAGCCTAGCCCGGTGCCATCGTAGATCCCCGCGGCGCCGACAAACATGGGCCTTTCACGGCCGCTGCTCGCCATCGCGTTGGTGAAAGTGCATCTAGGCCCCTAAGTGGATTTTGGTGAATTGAATGACAAGGCGATTAAAGGACTAATGTTTTTGTTTAAGATCGTGAGCAGGTTTTCATTATATATTCATGAGCTACTTTTGAAGTATTTTATATATGGATGTATTTTATGGCTCACATCTACAAAGATAAGTATTTGGTGCAAGGCTTCATGAGTTTATTAAAAGAGAACAAGATGATGAGTATACATTTCATGGTTCTAAAAATGGAAGCTTGCATATCCGTTGTCAATCAAGATCAAGCATTTGAAACGGGACTTTCAAATGAAGGTTAATTGCGTGTGAAGCAAAATGGAACTCAAAGTGGATTGGATAAGTGATGAAGAGATCAACCGAGATGTCTAGGGTGAGGGACTAAGCAATCTTTGGGGCCGTAGCTAAGCCGCCATAAGTGTTTTGCTAGGGTGAAGGTCTAGCATCCGTGGGGTCTTCAAGTATCATATTCAAACCTTAATCGAGGGAAGCTTTGCAAGTCATCAACTCGTTAAGATTGGCAACATGGAGTGGCCATGGATCAAAGTGTGCATTCTTATGCTATATGGAAAGATCCTAAGTCACTAGCTCAAGTATGGACGTGCTCAAGTCAAAGGCTAAGTTGAAAGCTCTCAAGTGGTTATCGATCAAGTATGGCAAGAATTGAAGATTGTTCAAGCTCAAGAGGTCATCAAAGCTCTTTTACTCTTTTCTTGAGTATAGGTATGCCGTACTATCAAGAGGGATGCAACTTAGCAAGTTGACCAAGTCAAAGTGCTCATTAGTTGACCTAAGTGAGATCTAGCCCTTGAGTGTGCTAACTAACCCTCCTAACCTAACTCGGGTCATTTCATCTCGATGGTGAAGTGCTAGTTTCCTTAAAAAAAAGGGTTTTGGGGCAACTCTCGGGGGCTCGACCGGTCCCCGACCGGTCGAGGCACCGGCCCGATCGGTGCCGCTAGCCCAACGGCTAGTTTTTCATACACCGGTCCGACGTGTAGGGCACCGGCTCGACCGGTGCCGCCCGGGTCTAACGGCTAGTTTTCTTCTTTGAGGGGTATAAATACCCCAAGCCCTCTTCGGTGAGGGTTGCCGCTTCTAGTGTTGTCGCCGAGATCCCAAGCCATTTCTAACCAGCCTCTAAGCCTTAGTGGCTCTCCCCAACCATCTCTTTGTGAGATTTGTGGATTCAAGCCATCATCTTTGTGTTGGGTTGAGAAAGTGAGCCTAGGAGTGACTTTGTGAGCTAACAAGAGCAGTTCCATAGCTTGAGCACTTTGGTTACGAGTCTACAAACTTTGGTGCATTTGTTACTCTTGGAGGTTTGCCTCCTAGACGGCTAGGTGTCGCCGGCTAGCTCCCAAGGTTGTGGTGAGCAGCGGGAAGTTTGTGAGGGCTGCGATCTTGCCTCTTCGTGGAAAAGATCACCTTAGTGGAAAGGAGGAAAGTGGTTGAAAGAGACCCGGCTTGTTGTGGGAATCGTCCCTTACAAGCTCCTCAACGGAGACGTAGCCATTCCTCAGTGGGTGGTGAACTTCGGGAAACAAATCCTTGCTTCTTCGTGTGGTTCTTCTCTCTAAGTTGTTTTTCTAGCATATTTCATTTGCTTCCGCTTCGATCTACTTGGGTGTGTTACTTGTGTGTGCAGGGGCTCATTACTCGCTTGTGATCATCTACCGAGCCACACCCCGAGTTTGGTTCGTGCTAGAAGCCAAGAGGCGCTTGAAGTTGTTTTTGCAGGTTCTCTGTGCTACACCGGTCTGACCGGTGAGGTGCACCGGTCTGACCGGTGTCATCTGTGAAGACCAGTGCTTGACCGGTCTGACCGGTCACCACCACCGGTCTGACCGGTGGAGCACTGTCAGCTCAAGTGATTTGGGGGAAAAAGTTTAATTCGGTCGTCACGCCTATTCAACCCCCCCTTCTAGGCGACATCAAGGTCCTTTCAATTGGTATCAGAGCTTGGTGCTCCGATTCGAGCTTAACCGCTTGGAGTTCTTCGATGTCGACAACTTGTGAGGTACCGTTTGAGCCTCTAGCTCTAGATGGCTCAAACTATCCTTCTTGGTGCTCTAATGTTCTCATTGCACTTAAGGTTTTGGGCCCTACCGCTGAGAGCATCATGGTTGCGAGTATCCTTCCAAAGGATGAGACATGTGTCTCGCCAATGGACTTGGAGAAGAAGCAACTCAATGCCGTTATTACTAACCTTTTGTGTAGTTGTGTATGTAGCGAACTAAAGTACATTATCCTGAAGAGCAAAAAGATTTCCGAAGATGCTCATCTCATTTGGAAATTACTACTTGAGTTGGTAAACACCAAATGGGATGAACTCGAGAGTGATGATGAAGATGAGTCAGTGGAGATGTGCCCTACCTCTACAACATCCACTGAGCCTCAAGCATCAAACCTCAAGCAAGAAGAAGAGCAAAGAAGCGAAGACGCCGTCTCTCTGCGAGGGACCGGTCGGACCGGTGACACCCACCGGTCGACCGGTGCCAAGCAGAGGCACACCAACTTGCTTGATGGCCAAGAAGGAGAAGAGAAGCAAGAAGAAGAGACAAGCCAAAGGGGCTAAGGACCAAAAGATTGAAGCCTCAAGCTCTTCGTCAAGAGAACTTGAGCTTCTCAAATCCGAACTTGCATCCTTGGTTTGTAAGTATGAAACATTGGCTAACAAATATGATCATGACATCAAATCCTTTGCTTGTAGAGCTAAATTAGAAGAAGATGCCAATGATGATCTAGAAGCCAAACTAGCGAAGCTCACTAGCGAGCATATGGTCCTACAAGCTAATCACAATGAACTTGAACTTTCCTTTGAGAAGCTTGTTGATTCTTATGCAACACTAGAGATAGCCCATGAGGTTGTGCTTTCATCGGTAAAATCTCTACAACCTCTATCTCACACATGCACTTGCTCACAAGTTCAAGTTGTTTTATCTAGCGCTAATGATTGTTTGTCTCAAGCAAGCCAATCTAGCATTGAGCATGTACTTGTAGAATCTTGTGAAGACCTCATTGCCGCCGAAAATGACAAACTAAAGCAAGAGGTCGAAAAGCTCCAAAAGGACTTGTGTGTGTTGAAGGAGAAGAGCAAAGTGCAACCTTCTCAAGATAACCGTGAAAGCACGGTGAAGAAGCTTGGGAAGGGATCAACCGCCACCAGTTCAACTCCTCAACAAGCTACAAGGTCCCACAAGCACAAGATTCAAGAAAAGAGCAAGATTGGGCAAATCAAACCCCAATATCGCCCGATCAAGCACAAGGCACAAGAACCACTCTCCAAGAAGCCTAGGAGCTCCAACGGGTGGAGGGTGTGCTACAAGTGCGAGTAGAGAAGGGACACCTTGCCGACTCGTGCCCAAAAGCAACAACGGGCGGTGGCTCGACCGTGGCCGGTCGGACCGGTGCGTGCCACCGGTCGGACCGGTGCTAGCCGTGCGGCCCCACCTCAAGCAAACAAGGCAAGGAAGCCACCTTCTCCAAGAACAAGTCTCGAAGCAAGTGTAGAAAAGAAATTGCAAGGAATGGGGTGACCAACAAGAACAAAAGTCGTATTTGCTACGAATGCCGTCAAAAGGGTCACATGGGCGGGAATTGCCCAAATGGTAATGTTCCTAAATCAAACCTTGTCCATTATGACTTCCATAAGCTTAGGAACGATAAGAATAGAACTTGTGCTATGAGGGAGATTAGTTCACCTCATTGTAGCATGAGGGCTATTTGGGTTCCTAAACACCTTGTGACTAACCCAATAGGACCCAACAAGTGTTGGGTACCAAGGAATGCTTACCGAGCTTGCAGAGTTGAAAGAGATGCATTGAGCACATGGTTGGAGGACTTAGAAATCTTGATGAATTCAATTGACCATGTGAAGAGCAAACTCATATATTTCGTGAAATCAATGACATCTCGGTAACTAATGCGCCCGATTGAGTATAAGTCACTTTGGTTCTTGGTGAACACTTATGTGAAGCTCTTCTTGCATGAGCAAAGCATGAGGTGGTGACTTTGACTATTTTTATGAAGATTTACCTTCTCATGTCATTCGATACCTTTAATGGCTCTCTAGTAGAGCAATACCTTATCCTTGGATGCGGTGTCCGAAATTAGTGATACATTCACTCACTCAAGGAAAAGGGAAGGAAAAATCACCAAAATGGGTCGAGAGGGTGGTCACCGGTCCCCGGCGTGATGTGCACCGGTCCGGCCGGTGCCAACGCAGCCGGAAACTTGAGCGGGTGACCCCGCACAAGTGCCGGGTGACCCGTACGCCTCGAATGCCGCGGGGTGACCCTAGGCATGAGTGCCGGGTGACCCGGGTTGTCCAAACCCTCAAGATGAAGGGTGATTTGGCGTCAAAGGTTATGAGAAGCCGAACACATGACAATTATCAAATCATTTGTGTGTTATGACCAAGTTTTGGAATGAGCCTCAACATGTTCTTGATTGAACAAAGTGCCTTGGTCGAGAAATTCAAATTCTCTAGCACTACTTAAGGGGGAGCTCATTACAAAACTTGAGTCACTTATGGGACTAACAATTTCGTCTGAGTGATCTTGTAGTCTCATGCGTTTGTGCATCTCAAAGGAAGCTCTCGATAAGCGTAACTTCCAAAAGAACAAGTAAGAGCTAACGTTGTTTGAAAGTAAATATATGCACAAATGAAATGGTCTTAAGGCAAAGGTATGTTTTCATGAAACTCATTGATATACCGTAATGCATCTAGGCCATAACATCATGCTAGTGTGCCATCCTTAGCATGTAATTGCTTCAAATGGACCTCTTGAGCTCCTCTCTAGATATTTGGTTGATATCTTTGCTTCTACTCGTCTTTGTGTATCGAGGACGAAGATATGAGCCAAATATTCTTGTTAGGGCATTCATTGGAAGTGGATGCATGCACTCTGTGAAATAGGATAGATGTTTTCGAAAAATCAACTAGCATGAATAGGAAGTGTGCTTTCTTTGAAAAATATCTGGTTGTTGGTCTTAGTGACCCAATCAACTTAGTTGTGACTATAGTTCTACTTGTTTGATTGATGGCTAGTCACAATTAAGAAGATTTTCTCAAGTCCCTAAAAATCCATTCTTTTTATCTCTCTCAATCTTGGAAGGATCAAGAATTCGCAAATAAATTGGTTAATCCTCCTTTCCTATATAAACTGATGATCTTTGGATCAATATCATCTTAATATCTCATATCCAAAACATCTCTAAAGGTTGAAATGAAATTCTGTGTTGTGGCTCAAAGTTTGTTTCTCAAGGCCGCACCGGTCTGACCGGTGCAAGCCACCGGTCTGACCGGTGGTGGCCTTGAAGTCACATAATCGTGTTTATGCAACCTAAGTGGATGAGAATTGGTCTATAACATTTTTGGAGAAGTTTCAAGGAGCAAAATCTCAAAAAGGAGAAAAAGGGACGGTACTACCGAGGGCGTGTCGGTTCTACCGATAAGGACTCTCTGTTGAATTTTATCACAATCTTCGGTTCTACCGATGGGGGGCCGGAATAACCGATATGGCCTCTCTGGCTTGACCAGCGGCTTTCACCGGTCTGACCGGTGGCCGTCACCGGTCTGACCGGTGACGCCCGGCGTCAGCCCGTGGGGCCACAGTAAAAGGAATCCTTTTACCCCCCTCCTTCTCTCTCTCCTCCATTATTCACCATCCCACCACTGCCTCCAAACCGTGAACACCTCCTCCATCTCCTCTCTTTCACCTCTCTCACAATCCATGGTGATTTGAAGTTTCAACCAAGGAAAAGCCTCAAGATTGGAAGCAAAAGGATCTCCTAAGGCCCCTCTTCACTTTCCCCTTCGTGTTTCTCGGATTCAACTCGAGTTCATCTCTCCAAAGGTATTCAAACCTTTCTTTTGCCCGATCTCCTCACTTGGTGCAAAGTTTTGAATTTCCTTTGGTAGAACATCTTCTGAGATCACCTAGAAGACATTCCTATAGATCCATAGCGTTTTGTTGGACACATTGTGAGAAATCACAAATTGGGTGCGGACGGCCTTCACCGGTCTGACCGGTGGCCGTCACCGGTCTGACCGGTGGCGCATGTCCAACCCCAAATTGTGTTTTCTTCTTGTTTTTCAACACTTATCTATTCTAGGGTGTCTTTTGTTTATCTAGACAAAATCTTAGATCACCATCTCCGCTCGTATTGAATGTGGGAGCAATTGGCTCTGTTCTGGGTGGCACCGGTCTGACCGGTGCCCCTCACCGTCCGACCGGTGTGGCCCGGTAATGCACCCAACTCGTTCGAACTTTCAAGTTTCAATTCCAATTCAATTCAATCTTTTTCCCGGAGTCTTATACACTCTTGTCATCCTTTGTGTGACTCGGGACAGTACTATGGTGCGGGAAAAGGAAGGGGCTAAGAAAAGAAGAGAAGAAGTCCTCACTCGCCGAGGAGCCATCCCGGTGATTTTGGGGAAGGGGGCAAAGACCGTAAACATCGGCGGCAAGAGATTGAGACGCCGCTCAACTCAAGCTAGTGCCGAGGATCCCGATCTAGGAGGTGACACCGGAACAAGCGGCCGATGACAATGTTGAAGATGAGACTTATCCGGGTCGGTTTGAGTTGAGAAGACACCGGGAGGCCGGGGTCGGACGGCCGATGGTGGCCGGGGATGAGGATGAGGAGGAGGATGAGGAGGAAGAAGAAGAGGATGTGGATCCCATGGAAGAGGACGACGACGATCGGGGTAGGCCGAGGATCATGCCACCTACCTACATTTATCCTGATCGGCCGGTTAAGTACCACGGGTCAGGGATGACCAAGGCCCTGAAGAAGCTAAGGGACAAGAACCCTTATGAGGAGGGCAAGACCGCTTCGGATCCCAGATTTTGGGCTAAATTTCAGCAAGACTACTATGCTACAGTGATTATAAAGAAGCCCAAGATCACACACAAGGCTCAGTTTGTGGATTGGGGGCACATGGCAAGGAAAGGAGACCCTATTTTTGATGAAGTAATCAAGAATCGTGAGAGGCAAAGGGTCAAGTCACTTATGGGGTTCCGACACGATTGGAACAAAGAGATCATTGCCCGCTTCTTTGCCACAAGGCACTTTGGTCACATTGAGGCCGACGGGGCCATGATTTGGATGACTAACGGCCAAAGGTACTCCATTACGTTCCACAGATTCTTGAGATGCTTTGGGATCATGGCGAGGAGATGGGGAGCTAAGGAAGCTCCATGATGAGGGGGAGCTAGAGAAGGATGCTTTGCACGTGATGTACCCTCGCGGTGAGCACGCCAACTTTGGGAAGGTGAAGAACCTCTATACCTACTTCGCCGTCCTAAATAGGCTACTTAGGGTATCTATCACACCTAGAGATGGAAACCCCTCGGAAATCACTAAGTTTCAGAAAAATTTGATGGTGGCTTTGAGGCCGGGAGCTCCGAATTCGGTGTTGGGGACTTCATTTGGCAAGAGATTAAGCATCTATCCGAAGACCCCAAGAAAATTTGCAACTACGACCCCTACATCATGTATATGATTGAAAAGGTTGCAAAGACGAATTTCCGAAGAATGTGACACACAAGCCTCGAAGCTAAATCCTAGCAAGAATCCTCGGGTTCCATCTCCTAGAGTTGAGCATGCACCGTAACGGGAGGAAGAAATTTTTGAGGAGGGTGCGGCTCGGACGGTTTCGCCTCCGGGCCGGTGCTCGAGCCGCACCCGTCCGACGGAGGCCGAGCACCGGTCCGACCGGTGGGGAGGCCGGGCAGCCCGGGCGGACCCCGCATCCACCTCTCCTTTGAAGAAGTTTCTCAACTTCATTTTTGGGATGTGTCGGAGCCGCATGACATCCGGGTGGAGCAAAGAAAGGTCAAGGCGGGCAAACAAGCAAATGCGGGATACGATGAAGCTCATGCACAATGCCCAAGGTTTTCAACCACCTCGATCTCCACCATCTCCGGAATCTCCTCCGGCCGAGATACCTTCCTTTGAAGAAAGGATGAGAGGATGGGCCAACTCGTATTTGCTTAACCAATACGGCCCTATGTTCTTCGAGTCTCAAGCAAGGGCAAGGATCATCTTCATCGGTACCTCCTCCTCCACCACCATTTGTACCACCTCCTCCGACGTAGCGAGATCGTCTCACTTCATGGAACGAGAGCAAGCACCCCCACCTCCTCCACCTCCCGAGCAAGTACACGATTGGGGCGCTCGCTTCTCCGCCGAGATCTTTGGCTACGACCCGTACTTCTATGGTAAAACCGTGCTCCCATAGCTCATCCATCTCGCATCAACGTCTCGGAATCGATTTACCTAAACTCTCCTTTGCATTGGATTCTTGACGACTTTCAAATAGGAGGGAGCTCTCACCCGGAGAGACGGCTCACAAGGACGATGTCAGTGCCGCTTCTTCTCCGTGCCCTTCTTGGATGCTTGATGACAAAGGGGGAGAAGAATCGCGATTAAAGCCTCAAGTTTGTGCTTTGTCGAGATCGTCGTTCGTGTTGCACCGGCTCGGCCAGGTGCCCCGCACCGGCTCGACCGGCGCTCGCCGGCATTTGAGAAAAATCGTGTAATAAGTTAGAATTTGATCTTAGTGGACTTGAGAACTTTTGTATGAGTGCCACCGTGTGTTTCAAACCTTAATGTAATATTTAAGCGACTTTATTGATAGATTGTGATGCATGCTTTGAATGGTGTTTGTTTGTGTTGGCTATATGGAGCAAAGTGATCTAAACCGGCTTGCAACCCCGGCATGATCACCTTGGACCAAATAGCACACACTTCTCGTTGCTTTGTGCGTCGATCGGACTCGACCGGTCCGACCGGCCGTGGGCACCGGTCCGACCGGTGCCGCCCGCTTGGGAGAGCCGGGCCGGGACTCGACCGGAGTCGGCCGGTCGGGGCACCCCGGCTCCCGACCGGTGCTGCCCAATCAGCTCATTTTTCTTTGCTTTGTGCATATCTTGTCATACGCATCACGGATTTTATTTTTGTCGCTCACACTTGTTGCACTCCACTGATTCTAAGATATAGGGGGAGCTCACACGACTTTTCTTCCAAATTTGTGCTAATGGCATTTAAGGCCATTTTCTTGAAATCAAACTCAAGCACAAATTAAGGGGGAGCTCTAGCTATATCTAAGAGTCTAAATGCGCTTTATTGCTTTATTTGTAAGCTTTAATCGAGTTGTCATCAATCACCAAAAAGGGGGAGATTGAAAGTGCATCTAGGCCCCTAAGTGGATTTTGGTGAATTGAATGACAAGGCGATTAAAGGACTAATGTTTTTGTTTAAGATCGTGAGCAGTGTTTTCATTATATATTCATGAGCTACTTTTGAAGTATTTTATATATGGATGTATTTTATGGCTCACATCTACAAAGATAAGTATTTGGTGCAAGGCTTCATGAGTTTATTAAAAGAGAACAAGATGATGAGTATACATTTCATGGTTCTAAAAATGGAAGCTTGCATATCCGTTGTCAATCAAGATCAAGCATTTGAAACGGGACTTTCAAATGAAGGTTAATTGCGTGTGAAGCAAAATGGAACTCAAAGTGGATTGGATAAGTGATGAAGAGATCAACCGAGATGTCTAGGGTGAGGGACTAAGCAATCTTTGGGGGCCGTAGCTAAGCCGCCATAAGTGTTTTGCTAGGGTGAAGGTCTAGCATCCGTGGGGTCTTCAAGTATCATATTCAAACCTTAATCGAGGGAAGCTTTGCAAGTCATCAACTCGTTAAGATTGGCAACATGGAGTGGCCATGGATCAAAGTGTGCATTCTTATGCTATATGGAAAGATCCTAAGTCACTAGCTCAAGTATGGACGTGCTCAAGTCAAAGGCTAAGTTGAAAGCTCTCAAGTGGTTATCGATCAAGTATGGCAAGAATTGAAGATTGTTCAAGCTCAAGAGGTCATCAAAGCTCTTTTACTCTTTTCTTGAGTATAGGTATGCCGTACTATCAAGAGGGATGCAACTTAGCAAGTTGACCAAGTCAAAGTGCTCATTAGTTGACCTAAGTGAGATCTAGCCCTTGAGTGTGCTAACTAACCCTCCTAACCTAACCTGGGTCATTTCATCTCGATGGTGAAGTGCTAGTTTCCTTAAAAAAAGGGTTTTGGGGCAACTCGGGGCCTGACCGGTCTGACCGGTCAGAGGCACCGGTCTGACCGGTGCCGCTAGCCCAACGGCTAGTTTTTTCATACACCGGTCTGACCGGTGTAGGGCACCGGTCTGACCGGTGCCGCCCGGGGTCTAACGGCTAGTTTTCTTCTTTGAGGGGTATAAATACCCCAAGCCCTCTTCGGGTGAGGGTTCTCGCTTCTAGTGTTGCCGCTCGAGATCCCAAGCCATTTCTAACCAGCTCTAAGCCTTAGTGGCTCTCCCCAACCATCTCTTTGTGAGATTTGTGGATTCAAGCCATCATCTTTGTGTTGGGTTGAGAAAGTGAGCCTAGGAGTGACTTTGTGAGCTAACAAGAGCAGGTTCCATAGCTTGAGCACTTTGGTTACGAGTCTACAAACTTTGGTGCATTTGTTACTCTTGGAGGTTTGCCTCCTAGACGGCTAGGTGTCGCCGGCTAGCTCCCAAGGTTGTGGTGAGCAGCGGGAAGTTTGTGAGGGCTGCGATCTTGCCTCTTCGTGGAAAAGATCACCTTAGTGGAAAGGAGGAAAGTGGTTGAAAGAGACCCGGCTTGTTGTGGGAATTGTCCCTTACAAGCTCCTCAACGGAGACGTAGCCATTCCTCAGTGGGTGGTGAACTTCGGAAAACAAATCCTTGCTTCTTCGTGTGGTTCTTCTCTCTAAGTTGTTTTTCTAGCATATTTCATTTGCTTCCGCTTCGATCTACTTGGGTGTGTTACTTGTGTGTGCAGGGGCTCATTACTCGCTTGTGATCATCTACCGAGCCACACCCCGAGTTTGGTTCGTGCTAGAAGCCAAGAGGCGCTTGAAGTTGTTTTTGCGGTGTTCTTCGTGCTACACCGGTCGACCGGTGAGGTGCCGGTCCGACCGGTGTCATCCGTGAAGACCCGTGCTTGACCGGTCCGACCGGTCACCACCACCCGTCCGACCGGTGGAGCACCTTGTCGGCTCAAGTGATTTGGGGGAAAAAGTTTAATTCGGTCGTCACGCCTATTCAACCCCCCTTCTAGGCGACATCAAGGTCCTTTCGGTTGGCAGTGCCTCCTTCCCTTCCCCACCACATCCTCATTGGCATCACACCCCCCACCGAGCCCGCCCTCCGCCGTGCAAACTGGTGCTCCGCCCACGTCCTCTCGACGCCTCAGGACGACGATGGGTACAGTGCGTGGCGAGCTCATCGACTCCAGTTAGTTCAGCATGGGAGAACGGGACAAACCACATCGTCTGACGAGGCGACGCAGGGGTCGTTGACTGACTCGCGGGGGCCTTTTTGCAAAATATGTGACGATCAGACAGGGTGTATCGACGACCTGTACATGCACTGGTCCGGGTGGGTGGGTGGGTGTCGTATGGACCCTCCCCCGGGCCCACTACCTCGGTGGGTACCGGGACCGACTACTCGGTGGGCCCCCGGGACTACCCGGCTTGCGCTACACGGCACTCGATGGCGTGGAGCACAAGGACTACGGAGGAGAAGTACTCGGTTAGGAAGCCGTACATGTCCCGCGCTCGTATGGAAGACTCCTAGACGTACTCGACTAGTACTCTCTCCCTACTCCGACTTGTAACCCTGCCTCCCGGACTATATAAGGCGAGGCAGGGACCCTTCTCTAGCATCTCATCCAATCCACGGCGCACTATTACACCATCTTGTAATCGTGCCCAATCAATCCGTAGCTACGCGGCATACGAGACGTAGGGTATTACGCACCTCGCGGCCCGAACCTGTCCTAATTTGTGTGTCAGGTGTCTCTTCCTTCAAGTTACCGATCTGGCCGAGGCCACATTCATCTACTTCGGGTACTCCCCTTAGTAGGTTGCCGGTCTAAAACACCGACAGCTGGCGCGCCAGGTAGGGGATCTCGCCCGAGATCACATGGCGAACTCGACGGCTCCCGTCTACTTCAAGCCAACCGCCGCCTTCAATCGCGGCGACACCTTCGTGTTCGGCGCCTGGGTCTGCACTGCAGACGGCGCAGGCTCTTTCCAGCGTCGCCTCACCATGTCGCCCAACCCGAAGACCGGCTTCGTGACGCTTCCTGAAGTTGTCACAGGCGAACTCGCCGGCAAGTTCTGCGAAATTTCGCTCTTCAACCATCACGCTGACTTCCAGCTCGAGTCCGCTTCCAACTCGAACTCGACGTCTCCATGGGCTATCGCATGTGAGCCGGCTGCTCAGCCATCGCATGCGGTCCCACCACTTCGCGAGCGCTCCACACGTGGCCCCTGCATCCTCAGCCGGGCCCGCATGGGGGCTCCCTCTTCGCGCCGGGCCGGCAAGGAGCCCGTACCCGAGTACAACTCGGACTCCGACACTGCTCCCGGCCACGCTTCGGACTCCAACCCTCTCTCCAAGTTCTACTCGAACCCTGCATACGAGTTCGACTTCGGGTCGGACCCTGAGGATCCCGAGTCCGAGGACAACTCCACTGAGCATCCCTTTTTAGGGCCGGCCTCTGGGCTGGTTATAACATCCACACCGGCCGGGAGATTCGTCTACTGGCCAGACCGCAAGCCTGCTGACCTGATAAGTGGAGACTCACGCTACGTCGCCTACATCGACTCGCTACCGTTCCGGAGAGGGAACACCCCTAGCCCGGGGCCGACTCGAGCACACCAACTGAGGTGGCGCCTTCGGAGTCCAGCCTTGGCACCCCTGATCGCCAAGTCTTCATGGCTGCCGGCGACACCCCAGGACCTTCAGGGACGGCTAAGATAAGTACCTTGAAGACATCTCCTCCGATGAGCTCTCTACAGATGCTCCAACAAACGAGACCCCCGCAGACAGAGATTCTCGACGTGAGCGTAACCGGAAGCACAGCGAACGTCGCCGACGCCTCTGCGACAATTTCTCGGTCCGCAACCTTGTGGAAGCTCTCAAGGCGGTCGAGAGCAGACTACACACTACCCCCGAGCAATGCCTCATGTCGATCACAGCGATCGCACGCCAGGCTCAGGGCATATGCGCTGGAGAGGTCATCGCCAAGCTCGCTGAAGATGCCTACTTCATGCGGGTCGACAACAGGGTCAACCAACCTCCTCCCGCCAGGCACCGCGACAACGAAGCCACAAGTCGCAGCGCCAAAAACGGTCCCAACCGTACTCGAGCTGAGCTTCCCGCTCAGCCCAACCGCACTCGCTCCAACGCGGCGCGGACCTCCGCGGGTGGCAACAAAGAACCGCGAGGTCGTCCCTCACCGTGCTCCGCCGGTGGCGACGGCCATGACCCCGACGGCGGCGGGCGGCGATGGCGGAAGCTCCAACCATGGAGCCAACGGGAGGGCCGGTGGCGGCGGCGGCCCGAGGCCACGCGAACGACCACGCCTGCGGCGCCTCGCGGGGGTGGCTACGACGCCCGCCAGAAGATTGAGGAGCTGCGGCGGAAGAAGTCGACCACCGCAGGCGACAACGACGGCTTCCCCGCCTTCTCACCTCGACTTCGCAACTTGCTCCTCCCCGACAAGTTCAAGCCTTTGGGGATCACCAAGTACAACGCGAAGCAGGATCCTATCCAGTGGCTCAAGTGCTATGCCCTCTCCATCGAGAACGCTGGCAGCAACAACGACACCAAGTGCCTCTACTTCCCCTTTTGCCTGGACCAGGCTCCACTCACATGGCTCGAGTCACTGGACAAGCACTCGATCGGCAAGTGGGACCAGCTGAAGGAGCAGTTCACCAGCAACTTCGCGGGCGCCATGGGCCGATCGGGTACTCGCATGGACCTGGCCATGATCAAGCAGGAACAAGGCGAGACCCTCCGCAAGTACATGCGCCGCTTCTTCGACAAGCGCGCTACCGTAGTCGATGTCACCGACAAGGAGGTCATCGACCTCTTCCAAGACGGCCTCTACCACCGCCGCACCTTTGAAGACTTCGGTCGTCGCCGCCCCAAGTCCATCCCCCACCTCAAGGACATGATCACGTCCTGGGCGGATGAAGAAGACAAGGCCAACGCCAAGTACGACGCCATCCGTGGCAAGACCAAGCAGAACGCGGGCGGCGGCAGCGACAACAACGCGAACCAAGGCGGTCGCAACAACAACAACAACTACTACTACTCGGGTCCCAACCGCAAGCGTAAGCCAGACAACACTGTCGCGGCTATTCAGCGCCCTGCGAAGGAGAACTCGAAGAAGAACTCCGGCAGTTTCAAAGACTTGCTGAAGGAGAAGTGCCCGTGGCATCCAAACGGCAACCACACCACCGAGCAGTGCTACCAACTCAGGCATGCACTCAAGGATACGCCAGAGCCACCGCACCCTCACGACAAAAAGGGCAAGAAGAAGGACGGCGACAACAACGACTTCCAGGAACCCGACAAGACCATCAACGTCCTCTTCGGCGGACTACCAAGTAGGCGGGAGCAGAAGGCTACCCGTCGAGAAGTCATGAGCATTGAACCAGCGGTCCTGACCCCTCTCAGGTGGTCGGAGGTACCAATCACCTTCTCCCGCGCGGATCAATGGACCAGCTTCTCCGAACCAGGACGGTTCCCCCTCGTCCTGAAGCCAGTGGTCGCGGGCTCCAATCTCAACAAGGTCCTCATCGACGGTGGAAGTGGGCTCAACGTCCTCTTCACCAAGACCTTGAAGAAGATGAAGCTCGACATCACCCACATGCTCACCAAGAGCAACAAGCCCTTCTACGGCATCGTCCCCGGTAACGCGGCTATCCCACTGGGCTCAGTGGTCCTGCCAGTTACCTTCGGGGGATCTCGGGACAACTACCGTACCGAGTACATCAAGTTCGAGGTCGTGGACTTCAAAACTTCCTACCACGCCATCCTCGGCAGACCGGCCATCGCCAAATCCATGGCGGTGCCCCACTACACCTACTTGTTACTCAAGATGCCAAGCCCAGCGGGTGTACTCTCTCTCTCCAAGGGGACTTGAAGATCTCCCACGACTGCAACACAGAAGCCGTGGAGATTGCTTCTACGAATCAAGTACCCAACGCTATGATGGAGGTCTACGCTGCGTCGAAGAAGCTTGCTACAAGTGAACTCGACATCCCGGAGAAGTCTGATAGTGCCAACAAGCCTCAGCCACCTGAGGAGGTTCTTGTCAAGACGATCGACCTCGGAACAGGCGACCCAGCAAGACCACCACCATCGGGGCGGCCTCGACCCCAAATAGGAAGACGCAC
This sequence comes from Cenchrus americanus, assembly GCA_947561735.1. Classification (NCBI taxonomy): domain Eukaryota; kingdom Viridiplantae; phylum Streptophyta; class Magnoliopsida; order Poales; family Poaceae; genus Cenchrus; species Cenchrus americanus. Next base: position 196,478,106 of record OX387239.1, on the reverse strand, counting down.
TCATCAACTTCCTTCGGGCTAACCGCGACATCTTCGCGTGGAAGCCAGCGGACATGCCAGGAGTGCCCAGGGAGTTGATCGAGCACTGCCTCAACGTCGATCCTAAGGCCACCCCCAAGCGACAACACCTCCGACGCTTTGCCGACGACAGACGGGACGCCATCAAGAAGGAACTCACCAAACTACTCGCGGCTGGCTTCATCAGAGAAGTCTTCCATCCTGAGTGGCTCGCCAACCCTGTCCTCGTCCGCAAGAAGAACTCGAACGAGTGGAGGATGTGCGTCGACTACACCGACCTCAACAAGCACCGCCCCCAAGGACCCCTTCGGGTTGCCGCGGATTGATCAAGTCATCGACTCCACGGCGGGCTGCGACCTGCTCTGCTTCCTCGACTGCTACTCCGGGTACCACTAGATCGCGATCAAGGAGGAAGACCAGGAGAAGACCGCGTTCATCACCCCGTTTGGCGCGTACTGCTACACGACCATCTCCTTCGGGTTGAAGAACGCCGGCGCCACCTACCAACGATCTATCCAGGCCTGCTTCAAGAGGCAACTCAACAAGAACGTCGAAGCCTACGTGGATGACGTGGTCTGTCGGTGTTTTAGACCGGCAACCTACTAAGGGGAGTACCCGAAGTAGATGAATGTGACTCGCCGAGATCGGTAACTCGAAGGAAGAGACACGTGGCACACAATTTAGACAGGTTCGGGCCGCGAGGTGCGTAATACCCTACGTCCTGTATGCTGCGTAGCTCTGGATTGATTGGGCACGATTACAAGATGGTGCAATAGTGCGCCGTGAGTTGTATGAGATGAGATTGGATGCTAGAGATCGGTCCCCCTCGCCTTATATAGTCCGGGAGGCGGTGGTTACAAGTCGGAGTAGGGAGAGAGTACTAGTCTAGTACGTCTAGGAGTCCTCCATACAAGTGCGGAACATGTACGCCTCCCTAACCGAGTACTACTCCCCGTGTAGTCCTTGTGCTCCACGCCTTCGGTGCCGTGTAGCGCAAGCCGGTAGTCCCGGGGCCCACCGAGTAGTCGGTCCCGGTACCCACCGAGGTAGTGGGCCCGGGGAGGTCCATACGACAAGCCCCCGAGTACTTTGTAGTCGAGAAGGATAGCTTCAAGTAGTCTTGACGGCCTTAACGAGTAGTCCTCAAGCGTCCCTGAGTGCTACAAGTCAAAAGTCCTCAAGAGTAGTCGAAGCATCCCGAGGCTGGAATGTACTCCAGCTGATGTTTGAGCAATCTTGAAGTCTTCTCGAGTAGTTCTAAGCGTCCTCGAGTACTGCCTTCGAAGGTCTTCAAAAAAGCCCGTCTTATCTTGAAGACGGAGCTGATATGGAGGTGCGATTGCAAAATCGCACTCCATATGGAGTAGTCCCTGAGCCTTAGGTTGAGCCGCAGGTTCTGGCTGAGGGTCCATCTGAAGTCTTGGCAAGAAAATCCCGAAAAATCCGGAGAGAAAAAACTGAAGGACACGTGGCACGGAGCCCCCGAGCCTTGAGTCGAGTACTTCCTCTCGAATTGAAGGGTCATCTTGAAGAATGTGTCCTGAGATGCTCTTGAGACTAGCCGCTTCCCAGGTAGTCGAATAGAAGTAGCCGAGCCCCCGAGGTGAGGCGCGTCGACTAGTAGAATGCGAAGGGTCACGCTTAGCCGCTAAGTCAGCTGCGCGTGGACTTATCCAGCCGGCCGTTGCGGAGCCGGTTTGACTTATAAATAGAAGCCAAAACCCTTAGGGGTTTTCACCCATCCAAGCTGCAGTCATTTCGATTCCATCTGTAGTAGATCCACTCCCAGCGCTTGCTGCCGCCGTAGTAGATTCAAGTGCGCCGCCACCCAAAGCTTTTAGGGTAGCCCCCGAGCGGATGCGCGAGAAGATGCCCTGCACTTGGAGGATGAAGCCGTCACCATCCAAGATGTCGAAGGCCGCCGGGAAGAAGAGGGGCCGCGAAGAGGCCGCCGCGTCCGCCACCGGAGTAGCGCCGCCCGTGTCTCCACCGCGGGCTGATCCGAGCCGCGAGTGGAAGAAGTCCAAGGTGAAGACGGAAGATGTACTGACCCTCCTGAACAGTGGGTTCATCCGGGAGAAGGAGGTCGACATGTGGAGGGCCGCTGCTGGAGATCCGTATCCAATGGAGAAGGCCGAAGATGAGATTCCAATGTTCGCGCGGTTCGTGGAGCGCGGGCTTGCGCTCCCGGCCAGCGATTTCTTCAAGGGTCTACTCGGGTACTACGGAGTCGAGTACCTGAATCTGAACCCCAACAGCATCTTCCACACCGCGGTCTTCGTGCACTTCTGCGAAGCCTTCCTTGGGATCAAGCCGCATTGGATCCTTTTCCGGAAGTTCTTCCGCGTCAAGCCGCAGCCAAGTGCCACCAACCCAAGGGTAGTCGGAGGAGCCGGCATCCAGTTGAGAGAAGACGCCGCGGAGCAATATCTGGCGTACAAGCTTGTTGACTCCAACACTGATTGGAAGACAAGATGGTTCTATATCACGAACCACCACCCCGGCCTGCCGAAGCCGAGCGGACGGCAGCCCAGGCACCGCGAGTGGTGGAACACGGAGCCCACCATGCAAGAGGGGATCCAGCTTCCCGAGCTGCTGGCACGCATCAAGGTGCTCAGGGAGGCGGGACTGAGGGCCGAGCACGTGGCCTTCGCTCATGAAGCGGAGGGTGCAGCCGTTGATGGCTCGAGACACCTTAGGCTTCGAGTACACCGGTGACGACGACACGTCGCGGATGCCCGGAGGCGAGCTGGACGACAGCGACATCATCTAGAGGTTGTCGCGGATCTTCAAAGATATGCCGCCATACACGGCGTGCCCTGTCCAAGAGTACTCCGCCGCGCGCCCGCCCAAGGAGGTGAGTAGTCGTACTCCCCTGGTCGAGTAGTCATTACTTGGTGTAGACTTACTGACATCTTCGTGTCTTGCAGGATGACTTGAAGAAGTTCATCTCTGAGCCGCAGCCACCTCCGAGCGGGATCGAGATCCCGAAGGAAGGGAAGGCGAAGGAGCGGCGAGAAGTCGGTGAAGGCGATGGCACCGTCATCGTGGAGGACACCACCGACGACGACGACGACGAGACGTTGCAAGACCGCTTCCAATTGCGGTCGAGGTTTAGCCGTCCAGGCTTGCCTCATGTGCCTCTAGTGCAAGACCCCTCGACTAGCCTGGAGGCTAGCCTGGCTGCGCCGCCACGGAAGCCGCGCAACCCCTCCAGGAAGCGGGTGGCAAAGAAGCTTAAGGTCTCAGAGACCACGCCTCAGGAGGTAAGATGTCTTGACTAGAGTAGTCTAGTACCCATCGCACAAGAACCCTTGCTGATGAGTAGTCTGCCTTGTATGCAGGAGGTGCCGCCGACGGAGCCCGTCGAAGAGGGCGACGAAGGCGTGTGGGACACAGTGGGGGAGCCAGCCGAAAGTCGTAGTCCAGCCCCCACTGTCGAGGAGATCTTGGCGCAGCTGGAGCGCCAGCCCCCTGCTCCACAGGGGAGCACGGAACCCGTAGCCGCCGCCGTTGAAGAGGTGGTGGCTTCAGGAGCGCAGGAGACCATTGCGCCGGCCACCGCTGCTGTGGAGGAGGCGGTAGTCGCGGGGGCGCAGGAGGAAGCACCCGCCGAGGGTGGACTGGTCGACATCGCCAGCATCCTCGACGCTCCGGCCGTGACAATAGTCCGGTCGAACTTGTAAGTACCGCATCTTCGCGAGTAGTACTTGTTGTAGTAGTCGATGTTGACTGACGACCAATTGTGTGTGCTTCTGCAGGAAATCCACGGATCTGTCCTGGGAGGAGGATGAGCCCTCTTCAGCGGTGGCGGAAGAAGTCGTGCTGCCCGCCGAGGAGTCCGCCCCTGCTACCCAGGCGGTGCCCGAGCCGCCGGCTGCCGAAGCGCCGTTGCCGGAGGCCAGCGTAGTCGAAGGTGAGTACTCTTCCGAAGCTATGGAGCTCCTCGAGGAGTAGTCGTAGTCGCTGATGCGTTTGTCTTCTCTTTGACAGGTGCTGAAGCTGAAGGTGGTGACATCCCTGCGGGGGTGCCAATGCAGAAGTTGACGCCAGAGGTCCCGGAGGCTGCGGGTGGAGCCCCCGGGCCTATGGAAGGAGTCGTCGAGGAGGCCGCCGTGGCGGCTGGGGGAGAGGGGGTCACCACGTCGCCAGAGGTCGCTCTGGAGGTGGCTATCCGCTCCCCGGAGATCCAGGACGCAGAGCCCATCCGCTCTGCGCCGATGACGGAGGCCACCGCGAGTACTCGCGGCGGGATAGAGCTGCTCGCAGACGATCTTGTCGAGCCGGCGACGGTGGCCAAGCATCTGGAGGCGATCCGCCAGGCGGAGCAGTGGATGAAGGTAAGTAGCTGTAGTTTCTGAGTAGTCAATCCTCTGTTGTTGAGTACTCGTGTGACTTGAGTTGTCTTTGCAGGACGTTGCGGAGCGGTCCCGCGACAAGTCGAACATGCTGCAAGGCTATGGAGACGCGGTGCTCCGAGCTGTGGCGCTGGAAGAGCAACTTGTGAAGTCGCGGAAGCACACGGCTGCCATGCAGTCGAAGCTCGACGCCGCCTTCGCCAAATACCACAACGATGTACAAGAGTTGCAGGCGAAGGGCGACGACTTGGTGCGGAAGAATAAGGGCCTCCGCAACAAGAACAAAGGTACGCCGCTGAACTTGTCGGGTACTTGTTGGAGGTCAAGAAGTCCCTGACCCGCTGTACTGTTGCCGTGTTGCAGAACTTGAGGGCCAGGTGGAGCAGCTGAAGTCCTCGGAGACGAGCATGAAGAACCTCTTCTACCGGGAGCAAGAAGCCCGCCAGGTACTCGAGCTCGACTACAAAGAACTTGCCTTCGAGTGCGAGAAGCACATGGAGCTCCGGATTGCTTCTGACCGCGATCTCGTCAACTGCTACAAATCCTTGCAGAAGTTGAATGAAGACTGCGAGGCACTGCGGGCCCAACTGAAGGAACTCGAGGAAGCCGCACTGCCGATCGCAAGGCTCCTAGTGCCGCACTCGGGCGGCCCCAAGATAGCTCCACTGGTGGATCGCCTCAAGGAAGCTCCGAGCCGGCTGGCGGCTTATGTGAAGCACATGGCGAGGTCGATCCCAAGGCAGGTCCTGGCCTTCATGAAGTCGTACTTCCCGAAGGCCCCAGTGGAGGTAGTCGCCGGCGGTGTAGTCGCCAACTGCACTGATGAGCAGTATGCAGAGCTGCTGGAGCAGATGGCTCCCATCGCGGAGCAAGTAGCTGAGAAGCTTAACCTCCAGTAGCTCTGTAATAGATAGCTAGTAGCCAGGGTTGTACAAGAAACAATTGTAATGAATTGCTTAAGTGTCAATGAAAGAAATTTTCCAGCAATGAGTACTCGTAGTCACGATCTCATAGTGCGGAGCCCCCATCGTGGAGTGGATGCGAGTAGTAGTACTCAGCGGTAGTGGTCCCGTTGTAGGGAGTAGACAGTAAAGAAGTTGATGCACGATCAAACTTTATTACTGAAGAAGTTCACCTGGATGGCCAGGGCCGTAGTTACAGAGTAGTCGCTTGGACCCGGAGGCCGCTTACAGCTGAGTAGAGCTGGAGCGGGTAGCCGCTGGCGCAAAGAGATCCGTAGGTAGCCGTGTAGGCCGGATCGTAGATCCGTAGGTAGCCGTGCGGGTCGGATCTTGGAGTGTGGTCTTTTAGTAGACCGCTGCTAGAGTCCTTGATGCTCGTCGCAGCCCCGTGGTCCGTAGGTAGCCGCACGGGCCGGATCCTCGGAGAGGAGAAGTCCGAGACTCCGGAGCCGGGGACCGAAGGCCGCTTACGGCAAGGGGGGTGTTGATGTAGTCGTGTAGACTTGAACCCCGGAGTAGTCGTGTAGACTAGGCGTAGAATCGACAGAGCTGGTCGACGTTCCACGAGTTGTTGATGTCTTCGGCTTCAAGTGTCTGAAGGCGGTAGGAGCCCGGCCCGGTCACCTTTGCAACGGTGAACGGCCCTTCCCAGGGGGAGCTGAGCTTGTGTAGTCCTTCCGTGTTCTGGATACGGAGGAGGACGAGATCTCCAACGTTGAAGGAGCATTCCTTGACGTTGTGATCGTGGTAGCGTCGGATACCCTCTAGGTACCTTGCTGATTGGACGAGGGAAGCGCAGCGAGCTTCTTCGAGGCTATCGATGTCAACTCGTCTGCTGTCTTCTGAGACTCCTTCGTCGTAGTGCTCCACTGCTGGTGTCGGGGACAGCCCTAGGGGTCCCCTTAAACAACGGGGAAATCCTCACCTAAATCCCGGTATCAAAACACGCTAAGCCTAACCATGCAAGTAACTAACCATGCAGGACACAGCCCACGCCGGGACCCCGACGGCCCACCGAGACAGCCCGCTTAGAAGACCCCTCGAGCAGGCTCCGCCTCGCTCGAGGGCGCGCTCCCCCTCGAGCGGGCTCCGCCCCGTTCGAGGGGCAACTCTCCCCCTCGAGTGGTCCCGCCCCGCTCGGGGGGCCTCCCCCTCGAGCGGGTCTCGCCCCGCTCGAGGGTCCGCCCCGCCCTCGGCCGGGGCCCGCCGCACTCACGGGCGCCCCGCACGCGTGCGCCGGCCCCGTACTTGGGCATGAACGCCCGACGCCGCAGACGGCGCCATCATGCGCCGGGGCTCACGCCCCGGTGCCGCCGCACCAACTCCCCAGGGAGGAGCCCATCCCCGCCACTGTAGGGATGGACTGTGCGGCACGGCCGGTGTCAGTCCTGTGACACCGCGCGCCCACTACAGTACGGCTAACGCGCCCGACTTTCGAAGGGGGGCCGGGCGCACCCTCGATTTCACTTTCCCGTGACCCTACAGGTTAGGTGGAGGGCGCTAGGCCGGTGGATGGCCATCCCGGTCACTGTAACGGCGCGGCCACCGTACCCACGCGTGCAGGCGCACGCCGGCGCCGCAAAGAACCACTCGCTACCGCGCCGCACGCGGGAAGGAACGCGTCGGGCGCCCGCTCCGTACCCCGTGCCGGCCATCATCGCACCTCCCTCGAAGCCTATCAGAGGACGCCACCACCATCTGCCGCCCTCCTACCCTCGAACCGCCACTGTTCGGGTACGGGGTAGGCCATCATGGCCGAATCACAGCGAAGATCGTCCGGACGGCCGCCCACTTTACGGTGTAGCACGACGTGCACCCCCACGTAGCTGATAGCGCGGCGTGCATGTAACTCGCCGCCCCCTTAGCCTATAAAAGGGGAGGCGAGCCCCCGACCGGGGGGGGGGGGGGGGGGGAGGACAAGTTCAGTTCAACACAACACACCGTGCACTCACTCTCTTATTCTCCCACAACATCTTCAGCCACTCTCTCAGGGACTTGGAAGCCACGCTTCCTCTCCCGCCTTGCTTGTACTTGCCCCACTACAAGCACCCCGGTGCTGAGCAATATAGTGCCACGAGCACGCCCCTGCTGGACGTACGGCCCTCTCGGCCGAAACCAGGATAAACCTTGTGTCGGTGCAGAATATGGTCCCGACACTAACCAGTAGATAACGCCTAGGTCTATCCCTCAATGGTCGATGCTAAGCAACAAATGACACAAGGTTTTATCCTGGTTCCGGCCGAGGGGGCCGTACGTCCAGCAGTGGTGTGCTCGTGGCACTATATTGCTCAGACGGGGGTGCTTGTAGTGGGGCAAGTACAAGCAAGGTGGGAGAGGAAGCGTGGCTTCCAAGTCCCTGGTGAGTGGCTGAAGAGGTCGTGGGAGAATAAGAGAGTGAGTGCGCGGTGCGTTGTGTTCGACTGTGCTCGTTCTCCCCCGCGGCTGGGGGCTCGCCTCCCCTTTTATAGGCCAAGGGGGCGGCGAGTTACATGCACGCCGCGCTACCTAGCTACGTGTGGGAGCACGTCGCGCTACGGTGTAGAGCGGGCGGCCGTCCGGACAATCTTCGCTGCGATCCGGCCATGATGGCCTACCTCGTACCCGAACAGTGGTGGTTCGAGGGTAGGAGGCGGCAGATGGCGATGGCGTCCCCTGATAGGCTTCGAGGGAGGTGCTGATGATGGCCGGCACGGGTACGGGGAGCGGGCGAACGGCGTTCCTTCCCAATGAGCTCGCGGTAGTGGAGTGGTTGCTTTGCAGTGCTCGGGGGCGTGCGCCGCGGAGTCGGGCGTGCGCCCGCACGCGTGGGTACGGTGGCCGCGGCGTTACGCGGGCCGGGATGGCCACCCACCGGCCTAGCGCCCCTCACCTAACTGCGGGGTCACGGGGAAAGTGGAATCGAGGGTGCGCCCGGCCCCCTTTCGAGGGTCGGGCGCGTTAGCCGTACAAGTAGCGGGCGCACGGTGTCACGGGACCGACACCGGCCGTACCGCACGGTCCATCCCACGCGGGCGGGGATGGGCTCCTCCCCGGGGAGTTGGTGCGGCGGCACGGGGCGTGAGCCCCGGCGCATGATGGCGCCGTCCGCGGCGTCGTGGCGTTAAATGCCCAAGTACGAGGCCGGCGCACGCGTGCGGGGCGCCCGTGAGCGTGGCGGGGCCCCGCCCGAGGGCGGAGCGGACCCTCGAGCGAGTCGGGACTCGCTCGAGGGGGGAGGCGTGCCCTCGAGCGGGGCGGGACCGCTCGAGGGAAGGGTCGCCCCTCGAACGGGGCGGAGTCCGTTCGAGGAGGGGGTTGCCCCTCGAACGGGCGGAGCCCGCTCGAGGAGGGAGCGTGCCCTCGGGCGAGGCGGAGCCTCGCTCGAGGGGTCTTCCCGGACGGGCCGTCTTGGTGGGCCTCCGAGTCCGCCGCATGGGCCATGTCCCGCATGGTTAGTTTCTGCATGGTTAGGCTTAGCGTATTTCGACGCGAGGATTTAAGTGAGGGTTCCCCCATTGTTTAAGGGGGCCCCTAGGGCGGTCCCCGACGCAGGGCCCCCGAGCATCCGCGGGTTTGCCATTGAGGCTCCCGCGGATGCCGGAACCTACCGATAGGACGTTCTTCCCTCCTTGTTTGCGAACGCTTTCCGTGGGGCCGCGTCGGCGACCCGCGGGTCTAGCCCCCTAAGCCTGCGGGCAGAGTATGGGCTCTCTGCGCAGGGGTTAACCGCGAGCAATTTGGTCGAAAGGCGTGGCACATATGCCAACCGGCATCGGCGGTGTTTCGGCCGGCATCGGGGGTGCACGCTCCCCCTCACCGTCTCCGGCGGGTGCAATTTCAAGGAGGTGTAGCCGTGCGTCAAGCCCCCGAGCCTTGGCCCGTTCGAGGCGATCGGGTCGAGCCTGACGACTTGTTTTTTAACGCGCCCTCGCCGTCCCTCCGCGGGACGGAGGGTGAGGTTTCCACGACTCCCATCGAGCGGGTCGCGAATCGCGGATTCCTCATCGAGCCGCTAGCGGGTGGTTCAAGTGGACGTCCATGCCCCGTTCGATAAGGGTAGGCCGCGCGGTCGGAGACACGTCCATGGAAGCGCTTGCGTGGGTTTGCTAGGTGGGGCTCGGCTCCGTTCGCTAGGGACCGAGGGCGCGGAAGCTCTCCCTCGGTGGGATCCCCCGGCTAGCTGCCCTCGGCGGCTCTCGAACACGACATGTGGGGCACCCTCGAGCCGACGGGCTCGAGGAACGGCTCGAATGCTCGTGCCCTCGTCGTCCCTAACTCGTGATGCGGGGCGCCTGTTCGAACCCGTCGAGGGTCAGGCTTCGAACCTCTGATCAGTAAGGCCGTGCGGGGCCGTGCATGGACAGCCCCATCTTTTCGCGTTTGCGGCCGTCGAGGGGTCTGGGCGAGCCAGCCCTCGAGGTGCTTGTTGGCGGTACGGCGCGGTATGAGTGCTTTCGGTGTCGCTCTATTTCAAGCGTGACCTGGGCGATCCTCTTACGCGCGTGCCTTCTTTTAGAGGGTTGACATTGTCTCGAGTTGAGGGTCATGCCGCTCGAGGGTTTTTTTTTTACGTGGCATGGGTGCCCGCGGTTGCCTGCTCTACGTCGAGCAGGTCCCGGGCGACCTTCTCACGCTGACACCCCATCGAGGGTCGCCTTTGTTTCGAGTCGAGGGTCATGCCGCTCGAGGGTTCTACGTGGCATGGGTGCCCGCGGTTGCCTGCTCTACGTCGAGCAGGTCCCGGGCGACCTTCTCACGCTGACATCCCATCGAGGGTCGCCTTTGTTTCGAGCCGAGGGTTCGCCTCGCTCGAGGGCTCTCCTTGCTTGGCAAGGGGCCCGGGCATTTAATTGCCTTGCGGTCGTGGCCGCGGTTTTGCAGCGCGGGCGCGCCTTTTTAGGCGCCGCGGCGCGCGCGCGCGTAGTGGGCGGTGTGGCGGCGGACGTGACGGTTTCGCCTCGGTCGCGGCCGGTCTCGCCGTAATGATGACCCGCCCGCAGGTAGTTAGAGTCGCCGGTCGTGGTGGGGCCCACCCGTCGACGCGATGGAAAGATTCCGCCGGTTAATGCGGCGGGCGTCCGCTCCGAGAGCTCGCCCGTCGCCTATAAACCGCGGGGAGGAGTGGACTCGCGGTTTTTTACCTTGGCACCTTACCACTTTCGGTCCTCCGTCCCTTCGCCTTCGCCTCGCTCTTGCCATCGCGGCCGGCTCACGTTGTTAGAGCTTTTTTCCTCCGCTCCTCGTTCTCTGCCTTCGCATTCCTTCGTCCCCCTCATGGCGCCTCCTCAGCTTCCCATTAGGATCCTGGAGCCGTACGCCTGGGAGAAGTCGACGGTGACCCGGCTCGCGCTTGGCGAGCTGGTCGCCGCCGGCCAGCGTCGGCCAACAAAGAAGGGCGCCCGGCGGAGTGGATCGTGCCGCCGGCGACGCACCACGAGCCCAACCCGCCGGGAGGGCTACGTGGTGAGCTTCCTCCGCTACCACGAGCGCGGCTTCAACGCGCCGGCGAGCACCTTCATGCGGGCGTTGTGCCACCACTACGGAGTGGAGCTGCACAATTTCGCCCCCAACTCGATCTCGCGGGCGGCCACATTCGTGGGCGTGCGAAGGGTACCTGGGGATCCCAGTCAATTGGGAGCTCTGGGTACACCTCTTCCGCGGGGAGCTCATCACGCATCCCACGTCGGAAGCCGAGGACCCCGCGCGCGGTGCGCGCCGGCGGGATGTCGCCTGCCCCGCGGGGGCGGCTCAAGGATTTCTACATCCCCCGCACCATGACGACGAACAACGCCGGGCCGGGAGCGGGGATGGTTTTACCCGCGTAACGCCGAGCCCGGCCTCCTTCCCTACACCGGCCGGGTGTTCAAGAAGAGGCCGGACTCATGGGGCTACGGGTTGTCTACGGCCCAACATCGGGCGCGGCAAGAGTCCGTCCTCGCCGCCCGCGGCGGGCCGGCGAAGCTCGGGCTCAACGCGATGAGCGTCCTCGCCTTCCTCCACCATCGGCGGGTCGTGCCTCGATGCGGAGGCCCCTCCGCATCTTCGAGATGACGGAGGGCGGCCAACCCCGTCGACACCGGCGAGGTCGCGGATGCTCCCGACGCCGCCGGAGCGGCCGTACGCGCTCACCCGGCGCGGAGCGCCGTCGACACTCGACGCCGCCACCTGCGGGTCGGACTCCGTGGGACATCGAGATGCTCCCCACCGGCCCGTTGGTGAGTGTGGTTTTTGATTTTGTTTTAGTCCTTGTTCTTGCTTCCGTTTCCTGATGCGCTATTGTCGCCCTTGCGCGCAGCTGGTGGAGTTCAACGCCGCCAAGTCCGTTCCACCCACCCCCGACTCCCGTGCGCTCGGCCGGGCGGCGCAGCGGGAGCAAAGCGAGGAGCGAGCGGCGCGCAAGAGGGAGCACGCGAGGCGGCGCCAGCGCGCCGCGACCGACGGTCCGCGGAGCACCGGCGGCGGGAGGAGCCGGGGCTCTCCTCCCCGGACATCGAGGAGCCCTCGTCCTCGGAGCGGAGACGAGGGAGGAAGAGTCCGAGGGGGAGGGCCCCTCGGACGGTGGCGGCTGCGCCCCCGTCGCCGGAACCCGCGCGCCGGCGTCGGGGCGGCTTTTGCTCGGGGCGGCGCACCGGCGCCCGCCGCCGGCGATCGTCGTCGGGGAGCGGCACGCGCGCGGGCGCGCGCGCGCGCCACGGAGGCACGCGCGGCGGACGTGCGCGCGCGCGCGCGCGCGTGCGCGCGCGCGCGCGGCGTCGTCGTCGGGGGCGCGTCGGCGGGCGTGCCCGCGCGCGGGCGAGCGTGCCCCCGCGCGCGGTGGCGTCGTCGGGGGGTGCGGCATCGGGCGCGCCCACGCGCGGGGGCGGGCGTGCCCGCGCGTGCGGCGCGCGCCGTCGGAGGCGGCCGCGCAGGCGCGGCCGCTGCGCCGGCCTCGTCCGCAGAGGCCTCGAGGAAAAGGAAGCGGGCCTTTTCCTCCGCGAGGTAAGGAGCCTGTCTTCCTTTGTTTGGTTTTAGTGTGCTGGTGATTAGATGCTCTAACCCTCCATTCGTGTCTGCGCAGGGCGGTGCCAACCGTCCCTCCTCTTGCACCGGCCAAGGTGCTGAGGACGGACGCGTCGATCCCCACCCGGCGGCGTTCGTCGAGGGGGTCGCGCCCGGGGACGAGCGCGGCGGCGGGCACGAGCTCTCAAGGCCCGCGCGAGGGTCACCGGCGGTGGGGGGTCAAGGGCACGGTGCCGAGGCCTCGTCCTCCCACGCCGCCGCCCCGCCCGGGTGGGGGGGCCGTGGAGGATCCCCCCTGCGTTCGCCGACGCCGGGGGGGAGCGAGGAGCTGCGGGGGGCGAGCTCCGAGCCACGGCGCCACGCTCAACCGCGCGTTGAACGAGGCGGCGGCGGGTCCACGGCGGCCCGGCCGGCTCGTCTTCCGGGTGAGCCACGGTTGCTCATCTCTCTTCCTTTTTCGTTTTCGTGTGCCGCATTCAAGCCTTGGCGCTTACGAGATTCGATGTGTGGATGCCGGGAGCTCGAGCGCCGCGCCCATGAGAAGTACGACGCGTTCGACCGAGGTGAACGCCGAGGCCCGCCGCCTCCGGGAGCGATGCGGCGCTTTCGACGCGCTTGTGGATGCTCTCGGGACGCCGCAGTACCGGCCGGTGTACGGGCGATGGCGTGGTGCGACGTGCTCCCCGAGAGCTCGGGGGTAGGACACGGCGCGTCACTCGAGTCTCGAGCGGATCCGCGCGCCCTCGTCGATCGCGACGAGGCGCCGTGGAACGCGCGCGAGGACCCGGACAAGACGCGGACGCCGGCCGCCAACCGGGAGGCGGAGGTGGCCACCGCTCGCGCCGAAAGCCGGGAGCTCCGCTCGTCGCTCGAGGGGGCGCAGCGCGGCGGCGCCGGAGCCGAGGAGCGGGCGCGCGGGTTGGAGCAGCGCGCGCCAAGGAGGCCGACGACCACGAGGGCCGCCCTCGACGTCAAGGCCGCGGCCCTCGTCGCCGGCCGAGGAGCAGCTCCGGCAGAGAGCGCATCGCCCGCCGGGGGGCCGAGGGGCGGCTCCGGCGAGAGCAAGGCGCCCTGGCGACGCCCGAACGGCGCCGGGAGCGGAGCGCATTGCTCGCGAAGCGGCGGAGAAATCGTTGAGGAGCGGAACGCCGCATTCTCCAAGGTTGAGGACGAGGCGCTCGCGCTCAGCATCAACAACGCCAGCCAGGAGCTGGCTCTCCGCGAGCAGGGTAAGGCCGTCCAGCGCCTCGAGTTGGCGCTCGAGTCCGCGCGCCGCGACCTCGATCTGGAGAGGAAACAAGTCGATGGTGAGTTACTGTTTGACCCTGCTTGTTAGTTCTTGCTTTAGAGGGTTCGCTTCCCCTTTCTGATTTCTTGTCGTCTTGTTGATTCCAGGCTTGCGCACAGCCTTGGGGCACGCTGCTGGGCGGGCCGAGGCCCTGCAAGCTTCCTACAACTCCTCCGAGCGAGAGCCGGCAGAGCCGCGTGACGCGGCCCTCGAGACCCGCCGCGTCGTCGAGGAAGGCGAGGCCCGGGCCGGCGGCTCGGCCGGCCGGCCCGCCCGCGCGCCCTCGGCGGCCATGTCACGGAGCGGATGCGCCGGGCGTTGCACCCGGGCGTCGGGAAGGCCCTCGGAGTGGTGCGATCCCACTACGAGGTCAACCTCGAGGCGGCGGCGGAGGGTTATATCGTGCCCGAGGGCGTCGAGGACGAGGTGGCCATGGAGCGCGCGGACGCGCTTGCCGCCGACGCCGCCGGGTCGCTCGCCGAGGCCTTCGAAGAATTCCTCTTCCGGACGCCGCCGATGCTTTCGTCGCTCCACCCGCCCGAAAGCACACGGGCGCTAGGCCCGTTTTTTGTTTATGTGTATCGTAGTCCGGCCTCGTGGCCTTTTGTAAATAAACAAGTCGTTTCATGAACATAGACAGTTGCTGCAAATGAAATCGTTTGCTTATTACGCTTTTTGTTTCTCCTTCTTCCTGAGTAGATTCTAGTTAGGAGAGTTCGTTTTTCGCAGGGGGCCCGCTGGGTTGGAGGCGAGAGAGACGGGCCATAGCCACGCGGCGTAGGCTGTCTCTGGCTCGCACGCTCCTTCCGCTGTGCCGCCTGCGCCCTGTTCGAATCATGGCTCGAGGTTGAAGTGGAAAACAAACTTAGCGCGTGTTGTTACGTTTTTTGCGCGAAAAAATGGGACCATTTTGGGGGGGTGCCCCCCCCCGCAAGAGCCCCCCGAGGGTAACTTGGGTTTTCGGGGGGAAAGCCGAGTTGCCCTTTTATTAGACTTGGAGTATTTACATAGGTGGCACCACGCGGGGCGTTGGTCATGCGTTTTTACAACGAGAAAATACTTGGAAATCCTAGCTAAGGGTAGAAGCGACGTAGCCGTTGGATGTTCCAAGCGTTGGTTAGTTCTTCGCCGTCCTCGTTGGCCGGCTTGTACATGCCGGTTTGAGCACCTTCACCACGACGTAGGGTCCCTCCCATGGGGGCGATAGCTTGTGGCGCCCTCGGTTGTCTTGGCGTAGCCTTAGGACCAAGTCCCCCTCGGCCGAAATCCCTCCGACGTATCTTGCGTGCTTGGTAGCGCCGTAGGGACCGTTGATACCTTGCGGAGTGCATCAACGCCACGAGGCGTACTTCGTCCGGTCGATCCGGCGAGTCCTCGCGGGCTCGCTGGTTAGCATCCTCGTTGTAGCCTCGAACCTTGGGCGACCCGTATTCCAGATCCGTGGGGAGGACGGCCTCCGCGCCATGAACTAGGAAAAACGGTGTGAACCCGGTGGCTCTGCTTGGGGTGGTCCTTAGGCTCCACACGACTGCTGGTAGTTCTTGGAGCCATTTTCGGCCAGATTTGTTGAGCTGGTCGAAAATTCTGGGCTTGAGGCCCTGTAGAATCATGCCGTTGGCGCGTTCCACTTGGCCGTTGGTCTGTGGGTGTGCCACAGCTGCCCAATCCACGCGGATGTGGAACTTGTCGCAGAACTCCAAGAACTTCCGGCCCGTGAAGCGGGACCCGTTGTTCGTGATGATGGAGTTTGGCACTCCAAAGCGGTAGACGATGTCGGTGAAGAACGTGACCGCCTGCTCAGCCCTCAAATTCGTGATGGGGCGCACCTCCACCCACTTGGAGAACTTGTCGATCGCGACAAGCAGGTGGGTGAAACCCCCGGGCGCCTTCCGCAGGGGCCCGACGATGTCCAACCCCCACACAGCGAACGGCCATGTTATGGGGATCGTTTGCAGAGCGTAAGCGGGCAAGTTGGTCTTGCGGGCGTAGAACTGGCACCCTTCGCAGGTGCGCACGATTTCGCTGGCATCCGCGACCGCGGTAGGCCAATAGAAGCCCTGGCGGAACGCGTTGCCAACGAGGGTGCGTGGCGCGGCGTGGTGGCCACAGATTCCCGCGTGGATGTCCCGTAGGAGCTCGCGCCCCTCGGGGATGGGTATACACCGCTGGAGGATGCCTGATGCGGCGCGCTTGTACAGCTCGCCGTCGACGAGGGCGAAGGATTTGGCCATCCCGGCGATGCGCCCGGCGCGGCCCGATCCGCGGGGAGTTCCCCTCGAGCGATCCAGGCGGTGTACTTTTCCCGCCAATCCGCTTGGACAGAGCCGGCTCTATATCCATCGCATCGACCTCGTGGGGAGCCGTACCCCTCGAGAAGGGAGAGTACGTACGCCTCGTTCGAGGGGTCCTCTTCCATGGGTTCCGCACCCGCTGGATTCGAGGGAGCCCCCGAGGGTCCGCCGTCGCTCGAGGGGAAAGGCTCGAAGGTGACCGAGGGCTGCGCGATGTCGCGCGCAAAAACGTTCGGGGGGAACGGTGATCCGCCCGGACGCTATTTTTGCCAGCTCGTCTGCCTCCTCGTTGTACCGGCGGGGTACATGATTAAGCTCGATGCCGTAGAATTTGTCTTCGAGGGCCCGCACGGCTTTACAGTAGGCCTCCATCTTGTCGTCGTGGCGCTCGCGTTCTTCATGACTTGATCGGTTACGAGCCGTGAATCCCCTCGCACGTCGAGGCGCTTGATGCCCAACTCAATGGCGATTTTGAGGCCGCGAGAGAAGGGCCTCGTATTCCGCCATATTGTTGGACGCGGGGAAGTGGAGGCGCACTCGCGTAGCGCTTGTGCTCCCCGAGGGGTGACACGAAGAGCGGGCCCGCGCCCGCTCCCCGTCTTCATCACCGAGCCGTCGAAGAACGAGTCCAAGCACTCGCTTGAATCTGAGGGGGCGGCAGCTGCGTGTCCGTCCACTCAGCGACGAAATCGGCTAGGATTTGCGATTTGATGGCCTTGCGCGGAGCGTAGGCGAGCGTCTCGCCCATCAACTCCACGGACCACTTGGCAATTCTGCCTGCCGCGTCGGGGTTGCGAATGATCTCTCCTAGCGGGAAGGAAGAGACCACCGTAACTGGGTGGGCCTCGAAGTAGTGGCGGAGCTTGCGCCGCGCGAGGACTACCGCGTACAACGCCTTTCGGACCCGGGGGGTAGCGCGTCTTAGTGTCCGACAGACTTCGCTGATGTAGTAGACCGGCCTCTGCACGGGCAAGGCATGCCCTTCCTCCGTGCGCTCCACGACGATCACGGCGCTGACCACCTGGGTGGTTGCGGCCACGTAGAGTTGGAGGGGTTCGCCGTCTCGCGGCGGCGTAAGGATTGGGGCGTGCGTCAGAGACGCCTTCAGCTTGTCGAGCGCTTCCTGGGCCTCGGCGGTCCAAGTGAGGAACCAAGTTGAGAAGTACCTTGGTTCGTGTGTGATGAGTGATTGACCGGATGGTTTGAAGCTTTGTGTGTGTAGTGTTGAGTTGTGTTGTGTGTGTTTTATTTTGTGTATTTACCTTATTGTTTATGTGGTGTGTTGTCAATGCACTCATGAGGAGTGGTTGACAACGTTGTGTGGACTGACTCTTGGCCTAGTATTGCAGGTGTTGGTTGTGGCTTGGTTTGCGTTGGTGCAGGTGAAGAACAGGGCGCGAAAGGTCTTAGCCTTGCGGGGCCTCCGAGGAGTGGAGAGACAAGTAGGCTTGGTTCGAGGGACCCGGTGGCCGACGGGATCAAGTGCGAGCCGCATGGTGCAAGAAGAGCAAGACGAAGTCGTGGACATGGAGCCGGTGCATCGGTGGTGGCCAAGTCAAGGAACGAGGCAAGACTGAGTAGACCGTCGGGCGCCGGAGGTGAAAGGCTTGGCGGGCTCGACGCTTGGCGTGGTGAGGCCGGGCCGTGTACGCGGGGTTTGGTGGTTTGGCCACAAAACCATCGGAGGAGGGTTTCTCGGTTTGGGCCTCAAAACCGAGCCCGAGGGCCCGGCGTGACGGAGACGGTATCCGGGTGCGTCGGGAAGCTTCGAGGGCGGGCGACACGCGGCATGATCGAGGTGCTTGCGTCGGGAGGACGTGAAGGCTCGATGGATGCGCGGCCGTCCGATGGTGAACTTCATGTGTTGACCAAAATGCCCCTGTGAGGGCTTGTGTTGTACTCCTAGTGTAGGGGCACTTCGGTCTTTTCCGGAGGGCCTATATATAGGAGGAGGGGGCTGAATTTTCAGCCAACTCTTGGGCTAGAGGCTGCGGTACTCTTTCATTTTGGAGTGCTTTGGGAGAGAGAGAGAGAGGGGAGAGTGGCTCTTTGATTGGAGCTTTTTGCCATCTTAGATTTGATTTCTAGGAGTGGCTTGTAATCGTTTGGACAAGATATTCATAGTGATTTCATCCTCTAAATCTTGTGCCAATCTTTCTATTCCCGAATTTCTTTTATTGCCTTTTCGGAGCTCTTTTGTGCTATTTTCGTGCTTGTTTTTGGCGCCTTTGTTCTTGGTGTGATTCCGCGGATTTGAGTGGATTTCTCCCCGGATTTCTTTGAGGGAAACATGGATAGATGCCTTGTGCATCTTTGTGCTTGATCTTGTGCCCTCAAACGCCGGAAAACCACTTCGATTCGTGAGTTTTCGTTCGGTGCTCTAGCTTTTGGTGGTGCTCAAAGGATTCGCGATTCCCGGTGATTTAGGGAGTTAGGAGGCAAGATTTTTGGGTTATAGCATCCTTGTGTGACGCTTTTTCAAGTACCCAAACCCTTGTCTCTACGGCTTCAACCGTTTGGGAAATCCGATGATGATTTGGGGGAGTTGACTTTCGGGGTCGGGCGTTTTCGGCTCCGTCCGCACACCGGCGGACGGTCCGCGAGGGCCGGGCGGACGGTCCGCGTGTACGGTGTTCTTCGCGTGTTCTTCGTGTTCTTGCGCGCCTTTGTTTTCGATCCGGTTTGGCTTTTGCTTTTTGTTGCGGCCGGTTTGCGGACGGTCGGGCTTGAGTAGCGGACGGTCCGCGGGTGGCGCGGACGGTCCGCCCGGCCTCGGCGGACGGTCCGTTTTTCTCGGGTCGCTTCGGTGTTCTCGTGTGCTTTAACGGACGGTCCGCGGTGTACGGCCGGACGGTCCGCGGGGTTGGCGCGGACGGTCCGCGAGGGCGGCCGGACGGTCCGCGAGGCCCGCGCGGACGGTCCGCCCCTCTGCGCGCGGACGGTCCGCCAGAGCCTGTGTGCTTTGCTTCTTGGTTCGATTCCTCCCTCCCTTTCTAGTGCTTCCGCGTGTGCTTCTAGGAATCGTTCCTAGGACTAGAGGTTGATCCATAACCTCGTGGTCTTGGCGATTGGTGCGTGATTCGATTCATCGCTTGTGCGTGACCGGGTTCTTTGAGAAGAATTTTTATCCGGCTCCTATTCACTCCCCCCCCTCTCTAGTCGCCATCCGATCCTTCAATTGGTATCAGAGCTGGTTGTGGATTCTTTTGGCTCTAACAAGTCTTGAATCCATAGGGTGACTAGAGGAAAGAGGTGCTTTTGCTTGCGACCTTGGTTTGCTCGTTTTGAGTCCGACGATTTGGAGTTGTGTCCTTGGAAAACCATAACTTGAGGTACCTTCAGTAAAACGGGCATAACTTTTCGCTCGGTGCTCCGTTTTGGCTCAAATTTTTACAGCGGTTTCGTGACTCCATTTGTAGGTGATCCAAAATAATCTAAAGATCATTTTGGGGTCTTCAAAAATTCAGAAAAAATCAACAAGATAATTGAAAAATCCTCATTTATGTCTCTTGCGGCTTTGTCTTGTTTCTTCGGATTTTCTCTAGGCTTCATTTCACCTTATCTTGAGCTGAAATTTTTTGTGCCTCTATCTTTGGTGCTCCTTGTTCGGTGGTAAAATTTTGGGAAAAAGATAAGATCCTTTGCTATTGAACTCGTCAGTAGTTGTTAGAGAATTGAGGCTTTTTGAGCGCTTTCTTTGCATCGTTGCTTGTTCCTTGAGCTTGGTTTCGGCTAATCCTAACCGGTACTTTGTTTATGGCACCAAGTTCTTCTCCTTGTGGTTCTTTGAGCAGGAGGAGTATGGAGGTTGAGGCGGAAGCCGAAGTGGAGGAGATGATATCTCTCATCGAGGACTATCGAGATGGTGACATCAAGAAAGGCGAGCTCTACCACAAGCTAGGAGGCATGAACAAAGGTACACTTGCCAAAGCTATCTTGATCCTATGCAATAGGTTGGATGATTGTGAGTGTGATTGTGGAGACTTGCATAGGAGAAACATAGATTTGTGTGATGCCTTGCGTAGGAAGAATGAGAAGATGAAATGCTCTCTTACTAGGTTGAAATGTGGTATGGCTCATTGGAGGTCTCGTGCTTTGAATTCTTGCACTTCTTGTAACACCATGCATGCTAAAAATGATGCTTTGATTGCTTCCATTGCATGCTTGAAATCTGAAATTAAGGTGTTGAATTTCAAAGCTTCTTTGCCTTGCAAATCTTGCGATGCCTTGTGTGCTGAAAATGAGAAATTAAAATATGAAGTTACTTGTCGCAAAATGCATGTTGAAGCTTTTAGAAGAGCATGCGACAATCTTGATTTTGAGAATGATGAATTGAGATCATCTCTTGCTAACTTGCAATCTGAAATTGACTTGTTGAAATCCAATGCTTCTATGCCTTGCAAATCTTGTGGTGTTTTGAATGATGAGCTTGATATGGCTAGGAGTAAGATTGCTTTTTTAGAGACAAGTGCTTCTTTACCATGTGTTTCTTGTGAGTCTTTGCGTGCTGAAATTAATGAATTAAAATTTACTCACACCACATGTGTAGATGATCTTGAGCATGCTAGGGCTGAAATTTGTGATATAAAATCCATGCCTTGTAGCAAGTGCTCTTTGTTTTTTGTAGAGGATGCTTGCCATACTTCTTGTGATGATGGTGATGATGCTTTGATGGGTGTAAATGATGATACTTGTTCATGTGGTCTCATTTGCACTTCATGCATTGATTTGGAAAGTGAAGTTTTGGCTTTAAAGAAAATGCGCGATGATATGAGCGCCAAGTTGGTTGAGCATGATGAGATGAGTGCCAACCTTGAGAAAGAAAACGAACTCTTGCGTACCACATATGCTAAATGCATTGAAGAAGAAATCAATAATTTGAGAAATATGACATGTGGTACTTGTGCCAAGGGTTTGGATTCTCACTCCTCTTGTCAACCGGAGTCGACTTCTTCTCTTGAGTATGAGTCTTTGGATGGTGGTAAGTGTGCTAGTGCCATGGATAGCTCTCTCATAGCTACTCCTAAGCTTGTTGCTTCTTCCGGTGTTGCCCAAGGTGATTTGAATGGAAAGGGTGCCTCCCACATATTTGGAACTCATATTCCCAAGCCGAGGTTCCAATGCACCTTTTGCAAGAAGGATGGGCATACCGTTGAGTTTTGCTTTCGCCGTGTCAAGCACGAGCGACGTGTGCGTGCTAAAGCTTTTAAGAAGCCACGTAGTCTTTCTCATGGCACGTGTGATTCTAATGTGGACACCAAGTTGGATGTTGGGGTTGATGCTTCATGCTCTAAGTCCCAAGGGACTTCCCACTTACAAGAGAATGGCGATTCATCCACTCGGACTGTGCCTCTCGATAGGCCTTTGTACCATTGCTCTCACTGTGGGAAGGATGGGCATCAAGAGAGCTTTTGCTACCGCCGGGCAAGGAGAATACGGCGAGGAGGTGCCTCAAGGCCTTTGGTTGTTCATAGCCCTTCTCATGGCATGAACACTTGTGAGCCTAAGAAGGCGCGATTTGTGGATGGGTTTTATGACACTCTGTCTAGTGAGTTAGGCCATGCTCGTGGACATGCTTCTAGTGTTTCTTGTGTTGGTCCGCGACATGCTTCCCGTGGTGCTTGTGTTGGTTCTTCTCCTACGACCCCGAAGGATCTTTGCCTTTTTGTTTGTGGTAGCACTCGAATTTCCTCGCGAGTGACTTCTTTGAGGCATGGTTCCAAGGGTGTTCGAAAGACTTTTCATTCCAACCGGCATTTGCATCATGCTAACCCACATGATAGTGTGTGTGCACCACTTACCCGTGTGACCAAATCTTGGATTCCCAAGTACGTGCTTGCTAACTCTTTGGGATCCAAGGCTCGGTCTTTCTTGTCTCCTTGTGTGTAGGTATGGAGACGCGGTTGGAGAACATGAGCTCAATGGAGACATGATGGTTCTCCACACCGTTTTGGATGGCTCTTGAAAGCCTTTGTACACATGTATAGTGAGTTTTCTTTTCCCCTTGTACTCTCTTGTATATACTTGTGTCTTGCTTGTGTGAAAACCATGGTAGGCTAGCCACCTTGTTCATGATAGCTTTGTGATCTTGAATGTCTATATTGCTATCTTTGTATGGTTTTATGGTGGATGTTATTTATGAACATCATGTCATGTTTTTGGTTGATTGCTCGGATATGTCATGTTGTTCATTCATATCATGTTTGTCTAGCTCGATGGTACCTTTCCTGTTAGCATGTTTGTCCCCCATGTATATCTTGTCATGCTAGCTTTGTAATATTTGTTAGTGGTTGATCCATGTGATCTTGTATCATGCCTTTGTTTAGTTCTTGTATATTGTTTGGCATGTTACTCTTTGGTATCATTTTGGGTTTATTGTTGTACCTTGTTGACATACTTGCTTGCCCATGCTTATTCATATTTGTGGAATCATGTTACAATGCTCTATTTCTGTTATTTGATATTATCAATGCATTGTGTAGCATGTTGTGAGCTTTCCTTGGAGTTTTGGGCTTGCCTTGTCTTCGAGTTGTGTTGTTGTTCCTCTTTTCGGTTGGTTTTAGAGTTTTTCCTTGCTCTTCCTTTTCCTAGTTTTTGCTTTGTTAGTTGCCCTTGGTTGAGGGGGAGCTTGGCTTCTTTTGATAGGGAATTTGATTCCAAGAAGGGTTGTGGCTTTTTGGGCAGTCTTTGCAATCCTCCAATTGATATTTCTTCTATGGTATTCAATTGGGATCTTTGCGGTTTTGCAATTGGTACTTTTTTCTATGGTACTCAATTGGGACCTTTGGTGGCTCTTCTCTCGCTTGGAGCGATTCTTGGTTGGTGTGTTCCCTCGTGAGCTTTATTGGTGTTAAGTCAAGTTCCTTGTCTCCCTATGCATTCTTCATTGCATTTGTATCATATATCATGGTGTATAGACTTTGGTAGGTTTGACATTTGTGTCTCGCATCCTGTCATATATCATGTTCATTTTGATGTACATATCTACCTATGTTGCATTTGTATCATATTGCATTTTAGGATGATGAGCTTCTTCCATATGCCTCATTTGAGTTTCTTTGGCTACTTGTGAGATATTGGTCATGTGTGTGGAGAAATAGCTATGTGAGGCTATGCTCTTGGAATATTTGAGATATATGTGTTGTGAGATAGCCTTTTTGAATCAAATGCTAAACTTGACTAAATTTGATGAAATGTGCTCCACTCATGTGTAGTAGTATATCCATGTCACTTTTTGGTCTAAATATGCCTTTCATGCTTAGATTGTGCTTGGATGTCTCTTTCTTGCATTTGGGCCAAAGGCCGATATCATTGTGAATGTTTAGCCTATGTTGCATTCATGGAGGAGCATAAGCTTCTTTTTGCCGCAAAGGCACTTCATGTACCATGAAATGATTTAATCTTGAAAAGAAGTGTGTATGCTTGAAAAATGCTCTCTCCATCATGTTTATGCTTAAAATGTCTTATCTTTCACATATGGGTGCAAAACATGTTGCATGATGTTCACCGGTGGAGAAGTCTCCCGAAGTGGACACATGGCTCATGAGCTTTGACATGACATGCTTTGCTTTATGGGTGTTTGCCATGATCTTTTGCTGAGAATTGGATATCCTTGTATGATCTTTGAATGGTATGCATGTTTGTGGCTCAAGTGTGACATGGATAGGCTTTTACATTTGAAGTGAGCCATCTTTTGATATAATTACTCAAATCTGAAAATTTGCTTTGTCACATGCCTATATTTCCATATATTACTTGTGGCAATGCTTTGACTTTGTTATGATCCATATATGTGCTTTTTGTCTCATTTCTAGCCTTTGTCACTAAATTTGGCCTATTTGAGAAGCTCATGTAGATGTTTATATGCTTTGTTTTGCATTTTCGCATTTTCACCTTGATTCATATAAATTTGGCCTATTCATACTTGTCAACAAGGGGGAGAAGAGGTGAGCTTAATGAAAAATTCGAGAAAACCGCATTTAAAATTTGGGAATTTGCTCCACATGTTCGGGGGGGAGCTCGCATTTGTGTAGGGGGAGCTTTGGTGAGTCTCCTTTGTTTGCCCGAGTTGTGCTTTGGTGGTTGCTTTTTGCTCTATCACGTGTGTTTAGGGTGAGCTTTGTATGCTCTTTGTCCCTAGTGCATGTGTTTAGGGGGAGCTTGTGAGCTTGGTGTGCTCTTTTCTCTATCTCATGAGTTTAGGGTGAGCTTTGTATGCTCTTTGGTCCTAGTTCATGTGTTTAGGGGGAGCTTGTGATTTTTGTGCTCTTGTGCGGTGGTGTTGAGCCCCTTTGCCTCTTCTTGAGGAGCGGCGGTTGACTTATGTTTTCGATTATCACATGATTGGTGTTGAGCCCTTTGTGCCTCTTCTTGAGGGATCGTGTGATTTCGCTTGTCCATGATCGGTGTTGAGCCCTTTGTGCCTCTTCTTGAGGGATCATGCATTCTTGTCTCGGTTGTGTCGAGCCGTTGCCCATGTCTTTGGGGACCGAGACATTGAGTTGGCCTTTGTGGTTTCTCTCATGCCAAGTGACCTTGTTCTTTGCTCTTGTGTGGTTTCTTTCACTTGGATGAGATGTTCGGTCTTTGCCCTCTCAAACCATTTCTTTGTGCCCACTTGTTGTCAATCCGCTCCTCAAGGGGGAGAAATTTGGAAAATCAAGTTGATATGAACCTTGATTTGATGGTGATGAGCGGTTGACAAGTGTTTTGGTAAGAGGTTTATGGCACTTTGTGTTGAGCATTTTGGTTTGATGGCTTTTAGGGATTGCATGTTGGTAGTGTGTCTCTTTGATTGCGCTTAGCCTTTGGGCTTGCTTTGGTTTCGAGAGGAATTTGTCGGAGCATGCTTTTATCCCTTCTCACTTCAAGTGGCCTTTTGTTTGCTTTTTATAGGCTTTGTGGCGCTTGAATGAGTTCTTATTTGCTTTTTGACCTTCTTTTGTCAATGCACTCATCAAGGGGGAGATTGAGGAACCAAGTTGAGAAGTACCTTGGTTCGTGTGTGATGAGTGATTGACCGGATGGTTTGAAGCTTTGTGTGTGTAGTGTTGAGTTGTGTTGTGTGTGTTTTATTTTGTGTATTTACCTTATTGTTTATGTGGTGTGTTGTCAATGCACTCGTGAGGAGTGGTTGACAACGTTGTGTGGACCGACTCTTGGCCTAGTATTGCGGGGTGTTGGTTGCGGCTTGGTTTGCGTTGGTGCGAGGTGAAGAACGAGGCGCGAAAGGTCTTAGCCTTGCGGGGCCTCCGAGGAGTGGAGAGACAAGTAGGCTTGGTTCGAGGGACCCGGTGGCCGACGGGATCAAGTGCGAGCCGCATGGTGCAAGAAGAGCAAGACGAAGTCGTGGACATGGAGCCGGTGCATCGGTGGTGGCCAAGTCAAGGAACGAGGCAAGACTGAGTAGACCGTCCGGCGCCGGGAGGTGAAAGGCTTGGCGGGCTCGACGCTTGGCGTGGTGAGGCCGGGCCGTGTACGCGGGGTTTGGTGGTTTGGCCACAAAACCATCGGAGGAGGGTTTCTCGGTTTGGGCCTCAAAACCGAGCCCGAGGGCCTGGCGTGACGGAGACGGTATCCGGGTGCGTCGGGAAGCTTCGAGGCGGGCGACACGCGGCATGATCTAGGTGCTTGCGTCGGGAGGACGTGAAGGCTTGATGGATGCGCGGCCGTCCGATGGTGAACTTCATGTGTTGACCAAAATGCCCCTGTGAGGGCTTCTGTTGTACTCCTAGTGTAAGGGCACTTCGGTCTTTTCCGGAGGGCATATATATAGGAGGAGGGGGCTGAATTTTCAGCCAACTCTTGGGCTAGAGGCTGCAGTACTCTTGGATTTTGGAGTGCTTTGGGAGAGAGAGAGAGAGAGAGAGAGGGGAGAGTGGCTCTTTGATTGGAGCTTTTTGCCATCTTAGATTTGATTTCTAGGAGTGGCTTGTAATCGTTTGGACAAGATATTCATAGTGATTTCATCCTCTAAATCTTGTGCCAATCTTTCTATTCCCGAATTTCTTTTATTGCCTTTTCGGAGCTCTTTTGTGCTATTTTCGTGCTTGTTTTTGGCGCCTTTGTTCTTGGTGTGATTCCGCGGATTTGAGTGGATTTCTCCCCGGATTTCTTTGAGGGAAACATGGATAGATGCCTTGTGCATCTTTGTGCTTGATCTTGTGCCCTCAAACGCCGGAAAACCACTTCGATTCGTGAGTTTTCGTTCGGTGCTCTAGCTTTTGGTGGTGCTCAAAGGATTCGCGATTCCCGGTGATTTAGGGAGTTAGGAGGCAAGATTTTTGGGTTATAGCATCCTTGTGTGACGCTTTTCAAGTACCCAAACCCTTGTCTCTACAGCTTCAACCGTTTGGGAAATCCGATGATGATTTGGGGGAGTTGACTTTCGGGGTCGGGCGTTTCGGCGGCGCGTCCGCACCGGCGGACGGTCCGCGAGGGCCGGGCGGACGGTCCGCGTGTACGGTGTTCTTCGCGTGTTCTTCGTGTTCTTGCGCGCCTTTGTTTTCGATCCGGTTTGGCTTTTGCTTTTTGTTGCGGCCGGTTTGCGGACGGTCGGGCTTGAGTAGCGGACGGTCCGCGGGTGGCGCGGACGGTCCGCCGGCCTCGGCGGACGGTCCGTTTTTCTCGGGTCGCTTCGGTGTTCGTGTGCTTTAACGGACGGTCCGCGGTGTACGGCGGACGGTCCGCGGGGTTGGCGCGGACGGTCCGCGAGGGCAGGCCGGACGGTCCGCGAGGCCCGCGCGGACGGTCCGCCCCTCTGCGCGGACGGTCGCGAGCCTTGTGTGCTTTGCTTCTTGGTTCGATTCCTCCCTCCCTTTCTAGTGCTTCCGCGTGTGCTTCTAGGAATCGTTCCTAGGACTAGAGGTTGATCCATAACCTCGTGGTCTTGGCGATTGGTGCGTGATTCGATCCATCGCTTGTGCGTGACCGGGTTCTTTGAGAAGAATTTTTATCCGGCTCCTATTCACTCCCCCCCCCTCTCTAGTCGCCATCCGATCCTTCACCAAGAGAAGCGCTCGTGCTTCTTGAGCAGCCGGTAGAGGGGCAGGCCCTTCTCACCGAGCCTCGAGACGAAGCGGCTTAAGGCGGCGAGGCACCCCAATACTTTCTGCACCCCTTTGGGGTCCCGGGTGGACCCATTCGCTCGAGGGCCGCGACCTTTTCAGGGTTGGCCTCGATTCCCCGCTGGGAGACGATGTACCCTAGGAGCATGCCCCGCGGCACTCCAAAGACACATTTTTCGGGGTTGAGCTTAACCCCGTTGGCTCGCAGGCAGCTGAACGCGATGCCAAGATCGTTAACCAGGTCGTCCACCTTCCTGGTCTTGACGACGATGTCGTCCACGTAAGCCTCGACCGTCCGCCCGATATGGTCCCCAAAAACGTTTCGAGGCCAAAAGGCATCGTGACGTAACAGAACGTCCCGAACGGTGTGATGAACGAAGTCGCGAGCTGGTCGGACTCCTTCATCTTTATTTGATGATATCCCGAATAGGCATCAAGGAAACGAGTAGTTCACACCGGCTGTGGAATCAACGATCTGATCTATGCGTGGCAAAGGAAAAGGAACTTTTGGACATGCTTTATTGAGCTCGGTGTAGTCTATACACATCCTCCACTTCCCATTTTTCTTTTTTACAAGCACGAGATTAGCTAGCCACGTAGGGTGGAACACTTCCTTGATGAATCCGGCCTCGAGGAGCTTCCGCGGCTCCGCTCCGATCGCCCGTCGCCGCTCCTCGTCGAAGCGGCGCGGCCGGCCGCACGGCGCGAGCATTAGGCGGGGATATCAAGGGAGTGCTCGGCGACCTCCCTCGGGATGCCCGGCATGTCCGAGGGGCTCCACGCGAAGACGTCGGCGTTGGCGCGGAGGAAGTCGACGAGCACGCTTCCTATTTAGGATCGAGGGTCGGCCGACCCTCAACGCTTTGCCCTCGGGGGCCGATGGGTCGAGGGGGACCCCTTTGGTTTGCTCGGCGGCCTCGAACGTGCCGACGTGCTTGGCGGCGGAGGCCGAGGTCGTCGTGACGGTGGGCGCACCGCGTTGGGCGGCGGCGCGCTCGGCCTGCCGCCGCTCGGACCGCGCCCGGCGCGAGCGTAGCCCGGAGCGACGGCGGCGTCGCGGCGTCGACGGACCCGCGGCATCCGTGCTGCGGGCGTCCGTGCGGTGTCGTTCGTGTGGCGGAGACCGGGGCGGACTCGGCTCCGGCGGCGCGCGCGAAGCTCCTCACGGTTGGTGAGGCGCATGAGATAGCCGTTCCCCGTAGCCTGAAAGTTCAGGTCCCCGAAGCGGATTTCGAACCCGGCTGGGAGGGGGTCCGAGCTACCCATGCAGTAGCGCGTAGCACGGTACTCAGTGCGGATCACCATGGAGGGAGTTGGCGAAATGACCTCAGGCGCTCGATTGCCCCACGGTGGGCGCCAACTGTCGGCTCGGAATTTGGTCCCGACACTAACCAGTAGATAGCGCCTAGGTCTATCCCTCAATGGTCGATGCCAAGCAACAAATGACACAAGGTTTTATCCCGGTTCCGCCGAGGGGGCCGTACGTCCGGCAGTGGTGTGCCGTGGCACTATATTGCTCGGCACGGGGGTGCTTGTAGTGGGGCAAGTACAAGCAAGGTGGGAGAGGAAGCGTGGCTTCCAAGTCCCCGGTGAGTGGAGGATGTGTATAGACTACACTAGTCTCAATAAAGCATGTCCAAAAGTTCCTTTTCCTTTGCCACGCATAGATCAAATCGTTGATTCAACGGCTGGGTGCGAACTACTCTGTTTCCTTGATGCCTATTCGGGATATCACCAAATAAAAATGAAGGAGTCCGACCAGCTCGCGACTTCGTTCATCACACCGTTCGGGACGTTCTGTTACGTCACGATGCCCTTTGGCCTCAGAAACGCGGGCGCAACATATCGGCGGCCGCATGCGGCATGTTTTTGGGGATCACATCGGGCGGACGGTCGAGGCCTACGTGGACGACATCGTCGTCAAGACCGGAGAAGGCGGACGACTGGTTAGCGACCTTGGCGTCGCGTTCAGCTGCCTACGGGCCAACGGGGTCAAGCTAAACCCCGAAAAATGTGTCTTTGGAGTGCCGCGGGGCATGCTCCTAGGGTACATCATCTCCCAGCGGGGAATCGAGGCCAACCCTGAAAAGGTCACGGCCCTCGAGCGGATGGGTCCGATCCGGGACCTCAAAGGGGTGCAGAAGGTGTTGGGGTGCCTCGCCGCCTTAAGTCGCTTCATCTCGAGGCTCGGTGAGAAGGGCCTGCCCCTCTACCGGCTGCTCAAGAAGCACGAGCGCTTCTCTTGGACCACCGAGGCCCAGGACGCGCTCGACAAGGCCGAAGGCGTCTGCGACGCACGCTCCAATTCTCACGCCGCCGCGAGCCGGCGAACCCCCGCAACTCTACGTGGCCGCAACCACCCGGGTGGTCGGCGGCCGTGATCGTCGTGGAGCGCACGGAGGAAGGGCACGCCCCGCCCGTGCGAGAGGCCGGTCTACTACATCGGCGAAGTCTGTCGGACACGAAGACGCGCTACCCCCGGATCCGGAAGGCTGCTGTATGCGGTAGTCCTCGCGCGGCGCAAGCTCCGCCACTACTTCGAGGCCCACCCGGTCACGGTGGTCTCCTCCTTCCCGCTAGGAGAGATCATTCGCAACCCCCGACGCGGCGGCGGGGATTGCCAAATGGTCCGTGGAGCTAATGGGCGAGACGCTCGCCTACGCCCCGCGCAAAGCCATCAAATCGCAAATCCTGGGCGATTTCGTCGCCGAGTGGACGGACACGCGGTGCCGCCCCCTCAAATCCGAGCGGACGTCGGACTTTGTTCTTCGACGGCTCGTAATGAAGACGAGGAGCGGGCGCGGGCCTGCTCTTCGTGTCACCCCTCGGGGAGCACATGCGCTACGCAGTGCGCCTCCACTTCCCCGCGTCCAACAATATGGCAGAATACGAGGCCCTCCTCTGCGGCCTCAAAATCGCCATTGAGTTGGGCGTCAAGCGCCTCGACGTGCGAGGGGACTCGCAGCTCGTGATCGATCAAGTCATGAAGAACGCGAGCTGCCACGACGACAAGATGGAGGCCTACTGTAAAGCCGTGCGGGCCCTCGAAGACAAGTTCTACGGCATCGAGCTTAATCATGTACCCCGCCGGTACAACGAGGAAGCAGACGAGCTGGCGAAGATCGCGTCCGGGCGGATCACCGTTCCCCCGAACGTTTTCGCGCGCGACATCGCGCAGCCCTCGGTCGCCTTCGAGCCCTACCCCTCGAGCGACGGCGGACCCTCGGGGGCTCCCTCGAATCCAGCGGGTGCGGAACCCATGGATGAGGACCCCTCGAACGAGGCGTACGTGCTCTCCCTTCTCGAGGGGTACGGCTCCCACGAGGTCGATGCGATGGACATAGAGCCGGCTCCTGTCCAAACGGATTGGCGGGAAAAATACACCGCCTGGATCGCCCGAGGGGAACTCCCCGCGGACCGGGCCGCAGCCAGGCGCATCGCCAGGATGGCCAAATCCTTCACCCTCGTCGACGGCGAGGCGCGTACAAGCGCGCCGCGTCAGGCATCCTCCAGCGGTGTATACCCATTCCCGAGGGGCGCGAGCTCCTACGGGACATCCACGCGGGGATCTGTGGCCACCACGCCGCGCCACGCACCCTCGTCGGCAACGCGTTCCGCCAGGGCTTCTATTGGCCTACCGCGGTCGCGGACGCCAGCGAAATCGTACGCACCTGCGAAGGGTGCCAATTCTACGCCCGCAAGTCCAACTTGCCCGCTCATGCCCTGCAAACGATCCCCGTGACATGGCCGTTCGCCATGTGGGGGTTGGACATCGTCGGGCCCCTGCGGAAGGCGCCCGGGGGCTTCACCCATCTGCTTGTCGCGATTGACAAATTTTTCAAGTGGGCGGAGGTGCGCCCCATCACGAATTTAAGAGCGGAGCAGGCGGTCACGTTCTTCACCGACATCGTCTACCGCTTTGGAGTGCCAAACTCCATCATCACAGACAATGGGTCCCGAGTTCACGGCCGGAAGTTCTTGGAGTTACGTGATAAGTTCCACATCCGCGTGGATTGGGCAGGCGTGGCACACCCACGGACCAACGACCAAGTGGAGCGTGCCAACGGCATGATTCTACGGGGCCTCAAGCCCGTAATTTTCGACCGACTCAACAAATCCGGGCGAAAATGGCTCCAAGAACTACCGGCGGTCGTGTGGAGCCTAAGGACCACCCCAAGCGAGAGCCACGGGTTCACCCCGTTTTTCCTAGTCCATGGCGCGGAGGCCGTCCTCCCCACGGACTTAGAATACGGGTCGCCCAGGGTTCGAGGCTACGACGAGGACGCTAACCGGCCGAGCCCGCGAGGACTCGCCGGACCGGCCTAGGACGAAGTACGCCTTGTGGCGTTGATGCACTCCGCAAGGTATCAACAGTCCCTACGACGCTACCAAGCACGCAAGATACGTCGGAGGGATTTCAGCGAAGGGGATTTGGTCCTAAGGCTACGCCAAGACAACCGAGGGCGCCACAAGCTATCGCCCCCATGGGAGGGACCCTACGTCGTGGTGAAGGTGCTCAAGCCGGGCACGTACAAGCTGGCCAACGAGGACGGTGAAGAACTCACCAACGCTTGGAACATCCAACAGCTACGTCGCTTCTACCCTTAGCTAGGATTTCCAAGTACTTTTTGTTGTAAATTCACATGGCCAACGCCCCAGTTGGTGTCAACTATGTAAATACTCCAAGTCTAATAAAAGGGCAACTCGGCTTTCCCTGAAACCCAAGTTACCCTCGGGGGCTACTACGGGGGGCATCCCCCCCCCCCCAAAATGGTCCCATTTTTTGCGCAAAAATAAAAAAACGACTCACACGCGCTAAGTTTGTTTCCTACTTCAACCTCGAGCCACGATTCGAACGGGCGCGGGCGGCACGGCGAAAGGAGCGTGCGAGCCGAGATAGCCTTCGCCGCGTGGATATGGCCCTTCTCTCTCGCCTCCAACCCGGCGGGCCCCCGCGAAAATCGAACTCCCCTAACTAGAATCTACTCGGGAAGAAGGAGAAACAAAAAGCGTGATAAACAAATGATTTCATTTACATCAAATACCCATGTTCATGAAACGACTTCTTTATTTACAAAAGGCCACGAGGCCGCAGTACTGATACACATAAAAAACGGGCCTAGCGCCCGGAGGCTCGCTTTCAAGGCGGGAGGAGCGACAGCGTCGCGGCGACGTCGGGGAAGAGGAACTCCTCGAAGGCCTCGGCGAGTGATCCGGCGGCATCAGCAGCAAGCGCGTCTACACGCTCCATGGCCACCTCGTCCTCGACGCCCTCGGGAACGACGTAGCCTTCCGCCAGCGCCTCGAAGTTGACCTCGTAGTGGGATCGCACCACCCCGAGGGCCTTCTGGACGCCTAGGTGCAACGCCCGGCGCATCCGCTCCGTGACGTGGCCGCCGAGGGCGCGCAGCGGCGGCCGGCCGAGCTGCCGGCTTGGGCCTCGCCTTCCTCGACGACGCGGCGGTCTCGAGGGCCGCATCGCGCGCCTCCCGCGGCTCTGCTCGGAGGAGTTGTAGGAAGCCTGCGGGGCCTCGGCCCCGCCCGCCGGCGTGCCCCAGGGCGGTGCGCAAGCCTGAAATCAACAAGACGAAAAGAAATCAGAAAGGGGGAAACGAACCCTCTAAAGCAAAAAACCAACAAGCAGAGTCAAACAGTGACTCACCCTCGACTTGCTTCCTCTCCAAATCAAACTCGCGGCGCGCGGACTCAAGCGCCAACTCGAGGCGCTGGACGGTTTCGCCCTGCTCGCGGAGGGCCAGCTCCTGGTTGGCGTTGCTGATGCTGAGCGCGAGCGCATCGTCCTCAACCTTGGAGAGTGCGGCGTTCCGCTCCTCCAGCGACTTCTCCGCCGCCTCGCGCGCGACGCGCTCCCGCTCCCGGCGCCGGTCGGGGCGTCGCCGAGGGCGGCTTTGCTCTCCGCCGGAGCCGCCCCTCGCCCCCCGGCGGGCGATGCGCTCCTCGCCGGAGCCGCTCCTCGGCCGGCGACGAGGGCCGCGGCCTTGGCGTCAAAGGCGGCCCTCGGGTCGTCGGCCTCCTTGGCGCGCCGCACCAACCCGCGCGCCCGCTCCTCCGGCGGCGCCGGCCGCGCCCGCGCCCCCTCGAGCGACGTGCGGAGCTCCGGGGTTTCGGCGCGAGCGGTGGCCACCCCCGCCTCCCGGTTGGCGGCCGGCGTCCGCGTCTTCTCCGAGTCCGCGCGCGCGTTCCACGCCGCATCGTCGCGATCGAAGAGGGCTGCGCGGACCCGCTCGAGGCTCGAGCGACGCGCCGTGTCCTGCCTCGAGCTCTCGGGGAGCTCGTCAGGCCAGGCCAGGGCCCGGTACGCCAGCCAGCTGTCCGGCGTCCTAAGAGCGTCTGCAAGCGCATCAAAAGCGCTGCACTGCTCCCGGAGCTGGCGGGCCTCGGCGTTCACCCGGTCGAACGCGTCGTATTTGTCGTGGGCGGGACGCTCGAGCTCCTGGCATCCACGCATCAAATCCCGTAAGCGCCAAGGCTTGAATGCAGCACACGAAAACGAAAAGGGAAGAGGGACGAGCAACCATGGCTCACACGGAAGACAAGCCGGGCCGGCCGCCGTGGACTTGCGCCGCCTCGTTCGGTCGCGCGGTTGAGCGTGGCGCCGTGGCTCCGAAGCTCGCCCCGAGCTCTCGCTCCCCCCCGGCGTCGCAAACGCCGGGGGATCACCGACGGCCCCCTCCACCGGGCGGGCGACCGCATGGGAGGACGAGGCCTCGGCGCCATGTCCTCGGCCCCCCACCACCGAGGTGACCCTCGTGCGCCTCACGAGGGCCCCCTCCGGGGCTCGGGGGAGTTCGTGGGCCAGCTGGCCCACTGATTCCACCCAGGGGCGGCGGGGAGTCATCCGAGAGCTCCACCACCTCCGCCCGAAGATCGCCGGCGGCGCGCGGCCGCTTGCGCCACCTTCGGCAGCACCGCCGCATCCACGGGCGCTCCCGCAGTTGCGCCCGCTCCACTTCCTCCGCAGGTGGCCGCCACCGCGGGCCGCACCTCCACCGTGGCCGCCGCCGCGGCCCGCGTCTCCGCGGCGACCGGCGCCGGCCGCCCCCCGCGACCTGCGGCCGCGCCGCGGCGGCCGGGTCCGCCGCCCGGGGCCTCGAGGCCCCCCCCGGGCCTTGCGAGCCCGTGCCCGCCGCCGTGCTTGTCCCCGGCGCGACCCCCTCGACGAGCGCCGCCGGGGTGGGGATCGATGCGTCCGTCCCTCGGCACCTTGGCCGGTGCAAGCGGAGGAACGGTTGGCACCACCCGCGCGTGTGCACGAACGAAGGGTTAAATCACCCGATCACCGCCGAACCAAACCAAACGAAGGAGGACGGGCTCCTTACCTCGCGAGAGGAAAAGGCCCGCTTCCTTTTCCTCGAGGCCTCGCGGACGAGGCCGGCGCGGCCGGCCGCGCCCGCCGTAGCGCCTCCCCGGGTGGCGCCGCCGCGCGCACGAGCACGCCCGCCCCCATGCGCGGGCGCGCCCGATGCCGCACCTCCCGAAGGCGCCACCGCGCGCGGGGGCACGCTCGCCCGCGCGCGCGGCACGCCCGCCGTCGCGCCCCTTGACGATGACGCGCGCGCGCGCGGGCACGCTCCCCCCGCGCGCGAGCACGCTTGACGCGCGCACGGGCGCGCCCGCCGCGCGTGCCTCCGCGGCACGCGCCGGCACCTCCCGCGCGCGCGTGCCGCCCCGATGACGATTGCCTAGCGGCGGGCGCCGGTGCGCCCGCCCCGTGCAAAGCGCCCTTGACGCCGGCGCGGGTTCCGGCGACGGGGGCGCGAGCCGCCACCACCGTCCGAGGGGCCCTCCCCCTCGCCCTCTTCCTCCTCGTCCTCCTCCGAGGACGAGGGCTCCTCGATATCCGGGAGGAGAGCCCCGGCTCCTCGCGTCGCCGGCACTCCGCGGCCCGCCGGTCGCGGCGCGCTTGGCGTCGCCTCGCGTGCTCCCTCTTGCGCGCCGCCCGCTCCTGCTTTGCTCCCCGCCGCGCCGCCCGCCGAGCGCACGGGGAGTCGGGGGGTGGGTGGAACGGACTTGGCGATGTTGAACTTCACCAGCTGCGCACGGGAGCATCAATGGCGCGTCAGGAAACAAAAGCGAGACCGAGAACTAAAACAAAATCAAGAACCAAACTCACCAGCGGGCCCGTAGGGAGCATCTCAAGGTCCCATGGCGTCCGACCTGCAGCTGGCGGCACCCGGGTGTCGACGGCGCTCCGCGCCCGGGTGAGCGCGTATGGCCGCTCGAGCGGCGTCGGAAGCATGCGCGACCTCGCCAAGTCGACGGGGTTGGCCGCCTCTGTCATCTCGAAGATGCAGAGCGGCCTCTCCATCAACGGCACGATCCGCCGGTGATGAAGGAAGGCGAGGACGCCCACCGCGTTCAGCCCGTGCGCCGCCAGGCGCTGCAGCGCGGCCAGGACCGACTCTCGCCGCCTCCGATCTTTGGGGCGTAGACACCCCGTAACCCCAAGAGGCAGGCCTCTCCTTGAACACCCGACCGGTGTAGGGGGGAAGGCCGGACTCGGCGTTGCGCAAATAGAACCACCCCCGCTCCCAGCCGGCGTTGTTCGTCGTCATGGTGCAGGGGATGTAGACATCCTTGAACCGCGCCCCGCGAGGCAAGCGACATCCCGGCGGCGCGCATCGCGCGCGCGGGTCCTTGGCTCCGTCGTGGGCTGCGTGATGAGCTCCGCGCGGAAAAGGTGTACCCAGAGCTCCCAATTGGGCGGGATCCCCGAGGTACCCTTCGCAGACGCCCACGAACGTGGCCGCCTGCGAGATCGCGTTGGGGGCGAAGTTGTGCAGCTCCACCCCGTAGTAGTAGCACATCGCCCGCATGAAGGTGCTCGCCGGCGCGTTGAAGCCGCGCTCGTGGTAGCGGACGAAGCTCACCACGTAGCCCTCCGGCGGGTTGGGCTCGTGGTGCGCCGCCGGCGGCACGATCCACTCCGCCGGCGCCCGTCTTCGTTGGCCGACACTGGCGCGGGCGGCGACCGGCTCGCCAAGGGCGAGCCGGGTCACCGTCGACTTCTCCCGTGCATACGGCTCCGAGGACCCGAAGGGGAAGCTGAGGCGGCGCCATGAGGAAGGACGAAGGAATGCGAGGACGGAGGACAAGGAGACGGAAGAAAAGGCTCTAGCGGCGACACCGCGGTGGCAAGAGTGAGACGAAGGCGAAGGGACGGGGACCGAAATGGTGAGATGCCAAGGTAAAAAACCGCCGTCCCCTCCTCCCCGCAGTTTTATAGGCCGACGGGCGAGCTCTCCGGAGCGGACGCCCCGCCGCATTAACCGGCAGGGAATCTTTCCATCGCGTCGGCGGATGGGCCCCACCACGACCGCGGCGGCTATAACACCGGGGCGGGTCATCATTACGGCAAAGACCGGCGAGCAACCGAGGCAAAACCGTCACGTCCGCCCGCCGCGCCGCCCACTACGCGCGCGCGCGCGCGCGCCGCCTAAAAAGGCGCGCCCGCGCTGCAAAACCGCGGCCACGACCGCGAGGCATTTAAATGCCCGGGTCCCTTGCCAAGCAAGGAGCACCCTCGAGCGGGGCGAGTCCCCGGCTCGAAACGAAAATAGCCCTCGACGGGATAACAACGTGAGAAGGTCGCCCGGGACCTGCTCGATGTAGAGCAGAGGCACCGCGGGCACCCATGCCGCGTAAAACCCTCGAGCGACACGAACCCCTGGCTCGAAACGAAAGCGGCCCTCGATGGGATATCAGCGTGAGAAGGTCGCCCGGGACCTGCTCGATGTAGAGCAGAGGCACCGCGGGCACCCATGCCGCGTGAAACCCTCGAGCGGCACGAACCCCCGGCTCGAAACGAAAGCGGCCCTCGATGGGATATCAGCGTGAGAAGGTCGCCCGGGACCTGCTCGATGTAGAGCAGAGGCACCGCGGGCACCCATGCCGCGTAAAACCCTCGAGCGGCACGAGCCCTCGGCTCAAAATGACAGCAACCCTCGATGGGATATCGACGTGAGAAGGTCGCCCGGGACCTGCTCGATGTAGAGCAGGCACCCGCGGGCACCCATGCCACGCAAAACCCTCGAGCGGCCCGAGCCCCTGGCTCGAGACAATGTCAACCCTCTACACGAAGGCACGCGCGTGAGAGGGTCGCCCAGGTCACGCTTGAAATAGAGCGGGCACCGAAAGCACTCATGCCGCGCCGTGCTGCCAACAAGCGCCTCGAGGGCTGGCCTGCCCAGACCCCTCGACGGCCGCAAGCGCAAAAAGACGGGCCGGCCTGTGCACGGCCCCCGCACGGCCCTTACCGATCGAGGTTCGAAGCCCGACCCTCGACGGGTTCGAACAGCGCCTCGCATCGCGAGTTAGGGACGACGAGGGCACGCGCATTCGAGCCGTTCCTCGAGCCCGTTGGCCCGAGGGTGCCCCACATGTCGTGTTCGAGAGCCGCCGAGGGCGGCCAGCGGGGGATCCCACCGAGGGAGAGCTTCCGCGCCCTCGGTCCCTAGCGAACGGGACCGAGCCCCACCTAGCAAACCCACGCAAGTGCTTCCATGGACGTGTCTCCGACCGCGCGCCCTACCCTTATCAAACGGGGCATGGGCGTCCACTTGAACCACCCGCTAGCGGCTCGACGAGGAATCCGCGATTCGCGACCCGCTCGATGGGAGTCGCGGAAACCTCACCCTCCGTCCCGCGGAGGGACGGCGAGGGCGCGTTAAAAAACAAGTCGTCGAGCTCGACCCGATCGCCTCGAACGGGCCAAGGCTCGGGGGCTTGACGCACGGCTACACCTCCTTGAAATTGCACCCGCCGGGAGACAAGGACAGGGGAGCGTGCACCCCGAAGCCGGCCGAAATACCGCCGATGCCGGTTGGCATATGTGCCACGCCTTTCGACCAAAGTTCTCGCGGTTAACCCCCCGGAGAACCCACACTCTGCGGGGCCGGGGCTGAGACCCGCGGGTCCGCCGACGCGGCCCCACGGAAAGCGTTCGCAAACAAGGAGGGAAGAACGTCCTATCGGTAGGTTTCAGCATCTGCTGGGGCCTCAATGGCAAACCCGCATGCTGGGGGCCACCGTCGGGGACGAGCCCCTAGGGGTCCCCTTAAACAACGGGGAAATCCTCACCTAAATCCCGGTATCAAAACACGCTAAGCCTAACCATGCGGGTAACTAACCATGCGGGACACGACCCCACGCCGGGACCCCGACGGCCCACCGAGACGCCCCCGCTTAGAAGACCCCTCGAGCAGGGCTCGCCTCGCTCGAGGGCGCGCTCCCCCTCGAGCGGGCTCCGCCCCGTTCGAGGGGCAACTCTCCCCTCGAGTGGTCCCGCCCCGCTCGGGGGCTTACTCCCCCCTCGAGCGGGTCTCGTCCCGCTCGAGGGTCCGCCCCGCCCTCGGCCGGGGCCCGCCGCACTCACGGGCGCCCCGCACGCGTGCGCCGGCCCCGTACTTGGGCATTTAACGCCCCGACGCCGCGGGGACGGTACCATCATGCGCCGGGGCTCACGCCCGTGCCGCCGCACCAACTCCCCGAGGGAGGAGCCCATCCCCGCCCGCGTAGGGATGGACCGTGCGGCACGGCCGGTGTCGGTCCCGTGACACCGCGCGCCCACTACATTACGGCTAACGCGCCCGACCCTCGAAGGGGGCCGGCGCACCCTCGATTTCACTTTCCCGTGACCCTACGGAGTTAGGGTGGAGGGCGCTAGGCCGGTGGATGGCCATCCCGGTCACCGCAACGGCGCGGCCACCGTACCCACGCGTGCAGGCGCACGCCCGGCGCTGCAGCAACCACTCCGCTACCGCGCAGCGCACTGGGAAGGAACGCCGTTCTGCCCGCTCCTGTACCCCGTACCAGCCATCATCAGCACCTCCCTCGAAGCCTATCAGAGGACGCCACCACCATCTGCCGCCCTCCTACCCTCGAACCGCCACTGTTCGGGTACGGGGTAGGCCATCATGGCCGAATCACAGCGAAGATCGTCCGGACGGCCGCCCACTTTACGGTGTAGCACGACGTGCACCCCCACGTAGCTGATAGCGCGGCGTGCGTGTAACTCGCCGCCCCCTTAGCCTATAAAAGGGGAGGCGAGCCCCCAGCCGCGGGGGGGGGGGGGAGGACAAGTTCAGTTCAACACAACACACCGTGCACTCACTCTCTTATTCTCCCACAACATCTTCAGCCACTCTCTCAGGGACTTGGAAGCCACGCTTCCTCTCCCGCCTTGCTTGTACTTGCCCCACTACAAGCACCCCCGGTGCTGAGCAATATAGTGCCACGAGCACGCCCCTGCTGGACGTACGGCCCTCTCGGCCGGAACCAGGATAAACCTTGTGTCATTTCTTGCTTGGCATCGACCATTGAGGGATAGACCTAGGCGCTATCTACTGGTTAGTGTCAGGACCAAATTCCGAGCCGACAGCTGGCAAGTTCCATATGACGTCGGCAGGGAGGATTGCTTCGGAGCCGTAGACCAGGAAGTAAGGGGATTGCCCCGTTGGCTTGGATGGCTGAGTCCGTAGCCCCCAGAGTGCGTTGGGTAGTTCCTTGATCCACTTACCCCCTTTGGAGTTCGCAGCGTTGTGTAGCCGCTTCTTGAGAGCGTCGAGCACCATCCCGTTGGTGCGCTCGACTTGTCCGTTGGCCCGTGGATGGGCAACTGAGACGTATCGGACGTCGATCCCGCTATTCTCGCAATACTCCCAGAACTGGTGGTTGTTGAAGTTGGATCCCAGGTCTGTGATGATGCGGTGGGGTAGCCCGTAGCGGTGTACGAGTTCATCCGAGAAGTCGAGTACTCGTCGGCCCTTGGAGCATGTGACCGGCTTGACCTCGATCCACTTGGTGAACTTGTCGATAGCCACCAATACCCTATTGAATCCTCCCCGGCGCGGTTGGCGGTGGCCCAATCATGTCGAGTCCCCGGCAAGCAAAGGGCCGGGTTGGCGGTATGGTGACTAGCTTGTAGGCCGGGACGTGTTCTTCGCTTGGCGAAGATGCGACATCCTTGGCACTTTCGACGAGTTCTTCGGCGTCGCCCGAGCCGTGGGCCGCAGAAAGCTCGCCGAAGGCCTTGTCGACCGGCGTGCGTGAGGACGCGTGGTTGCCGCAGACGCCCTTGTGGATCTCCTCCAAGATGTCCTTGCCTTCTTCTCGAGGGACGCACTTCATGAGTACTCCAGAAGATGCGCCCCGCTTGTAAAGCTTGTCTCCAACGAGGACGTAGGACTTGGCGCGGCGGACGAGTTGCTCAGCCGCGTTCTTGTCAGAGGGGACCTTCTGCTCGCTGAGGTAGTCGATGAAGGGTTGCCTCCAGTCCACGTTGATCATCATGACCTC
This sequence comes from Cenchrus americanus, assembly GCA_947561735.1. Classification (NCBI taxonomy): domain Eukaryota; kingdom Viridiplantae; phylum Streptophyta; class Magnoliopsida; order Poales; family Poaceae; genus Cenchrus; species Cenchrus americanus. Next base: position 196,437,828 of record OX387239.1, on the reverse strand, counting down.
CGCCCGGTGGTGGATGGAGGGCTGGGACAGTGGTCGGTGGCGCCAGCTCCGGGATGGATGGCGCGTGAAGCTCGTGGACGAAGACACCCGCTAGCACCTGAGCGCGGGTGGATCCAAGCTTCGAGAGGACATCCGCTGCAACGTTGTTATCGCGGACGATGTGATGGAACTCGAGACCATAGAACTTGTTCTCGAGCTTGCGGACTTCTAGGCAGTAGGCGTCCATGTTCTCCTTGTTGCGGTCCCAGGAGTTGTTGACTTGGTTGATGACCACTGCGGAGTCGTCGTAGACTAGTAGTCGCTTGATGCCGTGTGGGAGGGCTTCATACTCGGCTTCGTTGTTTGAGACCTTCCAGAAGATCTGCAGGACGTACTTGAGTTGTTCGCCCGTTGGAGAGATCAGGAGTACCCCTGCACCTGCGCCCTCGAGGTTGAGTGAGCCGTCAAAGTACATCACCTAATGCTCTGGTCGCACGGTGGGAGTAGGTAGGCCGGTTCTCCCGCCACTCTGCCATGAAGTCGACTAGTGCCTACGACTTGATGGCTGTGCGTGGCTTGAAGTCGATAGTGAGGGCGCCGAGCTCGACGACCCCACTTGGAGATTCTTCCGGTAGCATCTTGGTTCCGCGGGATGTCGCCGAGCGGGTAGTCGGTGACGACGGAGATCGAGTACCGCCGGAAGTAGTGTCGTAGCTTCCGCGAGGTGATGAGTACCGCGTACGTAGCTTCGCACGGGGCTGATAGCAGGCCTTGGACTCTGATAGGACCTCGCTGACGAAGTAGACTGGGCGCTGGACTGGGTAGGCGTGGCCGTCTTCTTGCCGCTCGACAACGATGGCAGTACTGACCACATGAGTAGTCGCAGCTAGGTAGAGCAGTAGCTGCTCGCCCTTGTGGGGAGTCGTGAGGATCGGTGGCTTCGATAGGAAGTCCTTGAGCTGGGCAAGGGCTTGATCCATCTCTGAAGTCCACACGAACTTCTCTTGATGCTTGAGTAGTTTGAAGAAGGGGAGTCCCCGTTCTCATAGCCTCGAGATGAATCTGTTCAGCACCGCCATGCACCCTGTCAGCTTCTGGACATCTTTAATGCTCGTGGGAGCTTTCATGCTGGTGATGGCGGAGATCTTCTCGGGGTTGGCTTCGATGCCGCGCTGGCTGATGATGAAGCCGAGTAGTTTGCCCGAAGGGACGCCGAAGACGCACTTGTTCGGGTTGAGCTTCCAGCGGTACTCGCGCAGTGATGCGAAGGTCTCTTCAAGGTCGTCGATGAGGGTACTGGAATCCCTGGTCTTGACAACCACGTCATCCACGTAGGCCTCGACCGTTCTTGTTGAGTTGCCTCTTGAAGCAGGCCTGGATAGCTCGTTGGTAGGTAGCGCCGGCGTTCTTCAACCCGAAGGACATGGTCGTGTAGCAATACACGCCAAACGGGGTGATGAACGCGGTCTTCTCCTAGTCTTCTTCCTTGATCGCGATCTGGTGGTACCCGGAGTAGCAGTCGAGGAAGCAGAGCAGGTCGCAGCCCGCCGTGGAGTCGATGATTTGATCAATCCGCGGCAACCCGAAGGGGTCCTTGGGGCAGTGCTTGTTGAGGTCGGTGTAGTCGACGCACATCCTCCACTCGTTCGAGTTCTTCTTGCGAACGAGGACAGGGTTGGCGAGCCACTCAGGGTGGAAGACTTCTCTGATGAAGCCAGCCGCGAGTAGTTTGGCGAGTTCCTTCTTGATGGCGTCCCGTCTGTCGTCGGCGAAGCGTCGGAGGTGTTGTCGTTTGGGGTGGCCTTAGGATCGACGTTGAGGCAGTGCTCAATCAGCTCCCTGGGCACTCCTGGCATGTCCGCTGGCTTCCACGCGAAGATGTCGCGGTTAGCTCGAAGGAAGCTGACGAGCGCATCTTCCTATTTGGGGTCGAGGCCTGCCCCGATGGTGGTGGTCTTGCTGGGGTCACCTGTTCCGAGGTCGACCGTCTTGACGAGTACCTCCTCAGGTGGCTGAGGCTTGTTGGTGCTGTCAGACTTCTCTGGGATGTCGAGTTCACTTGTGGCAAGCTTCTTCGATGTAGCGTAGACCTCCATCATCGCGTTGGTACTTGATTTGTGGAGGCGATCTCCACGGCTTCTGTGTCGCAGTCGTGGGAGATCTTCAGGTCCCCTTGGAGGGAGAGTACACCGGCTGGGCTTGGCATCTTGAGTACCAAGTAGGTGCAGTGGGGCACCGCCATGAACTTGGCGATGGCCGGTCTGCCGAGGATGGCGTGGTAGGAGGTCTCGAAGTCGGCGACCTTGAACTTGATGTACTCAGTGCGGTAGTTGTCCCGAGACGCCCCAAAGGTAACTGGCAGGACCACTGAGCTCAGTGGAATAGCCGCGTTGCTGGGGACGATGCCATAGAAGGGCGTGTTGCTCTTGGTGAGCATATGGGTGATGTCGAGCTTCATTTTCTTCAAGGTCTTGGTGAAAAGGACGTTAAGCCCGCTTCCACCGTCGATGAGCACCTTGTTGAGCTTGGAGCCCGCCACCACTGGCTTCAGGACGAGGGGGAACCGTCCTGGTTCAGAGAAGCTGGTCCATTGGTCCGCGCGGGAGAAGGTGATGGGTACCTCCGACCACCTGAGAGGGGTCGGGACCGCTGGTTCAATGGACATCACTTCACGACGGGTAGCCTTCTGCTCCCGCCTGCTGGGCAATCCGCCGAAGAGGACGTTGACGGTCTTGTCGGGCTCCTGGAAGTCGTTGTTGTCGCCGTCCTTCTTCTTGCCCTTTTGGTCATGAGGGTGCGGTGGCTCTGGCGTCTCCTTGAGTGCATGCCTGAGTTGGTAGCACTGTTCAGTGGTGTGGTTGCCGTTAGGATGCCACGGGCACTTCTCCTTCAGCAGGTCTTTGAAACCGCCGGAGTTCTTCTTCGAGTTCCCTTTCGCAGGGCGCTGGATAGCCGCGACAGTGTTGTCTGGCTTGCGCTTGCGGTTGGGACCCGAGTAGTAGTAGTAGTAGTTGTTGTTGTTGTTGTTGTTGCGGCCACCTTGGTTTGCGTTGCTGCCGCTGCCGCCGCCCTGGTTCTGCTTGGTCTTGCCACGGATGGCGTCGTACTTGGCATTGGCCTTGTCCTCTTCATCCACCCAGGACGTGATCATGTCCTTGAGGTGGGGGATGGACCTGGGACGGCGACGACCGAAGTCTTCGAAGGTGCGGCGGTGGTAGAGGCCGTCCTGGAAGAGGTCGATGACCTCCTTGTCGGTGACGTCGACGACGGTAGCGCGCTTGTCGAAAAAGCGGCGCATGTACTTGCGGAGGGTCTCGCCTTGTTCCTGCTTGATCATGGCCAGGTCCATGCGAGTACCCGATCGGCCCATGGCGCCCGCGAAGTTGCTTGTGAACTGCTCCTTCAGCTGGTCCCACTTGTCGATTGAGTGCTTATCCAGCGACTCGAGCCAAGTGAGTGGTGCTTGGTCCAGGCAGAAGGGGAAGTAGAGGCACTTGGTGTCGTTGTTGCCGCCAGCGTTCTCGATGGAGAGGGCGTAGCACCGGAGCCACTGGATGGGATCCTGCTTCGCATCGTACTTGGTGATCCCCAAAGTCTTGAACTTGTCGGGGAGAAACAAGTTGCGAAGTCGAGGTGAGAAGGCGGGGAAGCCGTCGCCCTCAGCTGCGGTGGTCGACTTCTTCCTCCGCAGCTCCTCAATCTTCTGGCGGGCGTCGTAGCCGCCCTGCGAGGCGCCAGAGGCGTGGCTGTTCGCGTGGCTCCGGCCGCCGCGACCGCCGCCGCCTCCGGCCCTCCTGTTGGCCCCATGGTTCGAGCCGGCCGCCGCCGCCGCCGCCGCCGTCGGGGATCGTTGCCGCCCCCGCCGGCCGAGCGCGGTGAGGGACGACTTCTCGGTTGTCGTGGTCGCGCGTGAGGGTCCGCCGCGTTGGAGCGACGACGGTTTGGCTCGGCTGGGAGGTCAGCTCGAGTACGGTTAGGACCGTTGTTGGCGCTACGACTCATGGCTTCGTTGTCGCGGTGTCTGGCTAGAGGAGGTTGATTGACTCTGTTGTCGACCCGCATGAAGTAGGCGTCTTCAGCGAGCTTGGCGATGACCTCTCCAGCGCATATGCCCTGAGCCTGGCGTGCGATCGCTGTGATCGACATGAGGCATTGCTCAGGGGTGGTGTGTACCCTACTTTCGACCGCCTCGAGAGCTTCCGCAAGGTTGCGGACAGGGAAGTTGTCGCGGAGGCGCCGGCGACGTTCGCTGCGCTTCCGGTTACGCTCACGTCGAGCGTCTCTGTCTGCAGGGTTCTCGTTCGGTGGAGCATCAGCAGAGAGCTCGTCGGAGGAGATGTCTTCCAGGTACTTGTCCTGAGCCATGCCTGAAGGCCCTGGGGTGTCGCCTGCAGCCATGAAGACTTGGCGATCGAGGGTACCAAGGCTGGACTCGGAGGGTGCCACCTCAGTTGGTGTGCTTGAGTCAGCTCGGGCTAGGGGTGTTCCCTCCTGGAACGGTAACGAGTCGATGTAGGCGACGTAGCATGAGTCTCCCTTTATCAGGTCAGCAGGTTTGCGGTCTGGCCAGTAGACGTATCTCCCGGCCGGCGTGGATGTTATAACCATCCCAGAGGCTGGCCCTGACAAGGGAAGCTCGGTGGAGTTGTCCTCGGACTCGGGCTCCTCGGGGTCCGACCCGAAGTCGAACTCGTAGTCCGGGTTCGAGTAGAATTCGGAGAGAGGGCTGGAGTCCGGAGCGCGATCGGGGGTGGCGTCGGAGTCCGAGTTGCACTCGGGTACGGGCTCCTTGTCGGCCCGGCGCGAAGTGGGAGCCCCCGTGCGGGCCCGGCCGAGGGTGCGGGGGCCACGCGCGGAGCGCTCGCGAGGTGGGGGGACCGCCTGCGATGGCTGAACAGCCGGCTCGCATGTGATGGCCCATGGCGACGTCGAGTTCGAGTTGGAAGCGGACTCGAGCTCGAAGTCATCGTGGTGGTTGAAAAACGAAATTTCGCCGAATTTGCCGGTGAGTTCGCTTGTGACGACTTCAGGAAGCGTCACGAGGCCTGTCTTCGGGTTGGGCTGCATGGTCAGGCGGCGCTGGAAGGAGCCCGCGCCATCAGCAGCGCAGACCCAGGCGCCGAACACGAAGGTGTCGCCGCGGTTGAAGGCGACGGTTGGCTTGAAGTAGACGGGAGCCGTCGAGTTCGCCATGTGATCTCGGCGAGAGCCCCCTACCCGGCGCGCCGCCGGTGTCGGTGTTTTAGACCGGCAACCTACTAAGGGGAGTACCCGAAGTAGATGAATGTGACTCGCTGAGATCGGTAACTCGAAGGAAGAGACACGTGGCACACAATTTAGACAGGTTCGGACCGCGAGGTGCGTAATACCCTACGTCCTGTATGCTGCGTAGCTCTGGATTGATTGGGCGCGATTACAAGATGGTGCAATAGTGCACCGTGAGTTGTATGAGATGAGATTGGATGCTAGAGATCGGTCCCTGCCTCGCCTTATATAGTCGGGAGACGGGGTTACAAGTCGGAGTAGGGAGAGAGTACTAGTCGAGTACGTCTAGGAGTCCTCCATACGGTGCGGAACATGTACGGCTCCCTAACCGAGTACTACTCCCTGTGTAGTCCTTGTGCTCCACGCCTTCAGGTGCCGTGTAGCGCAAGCCAGGTAGTCCCAGGGGCCCACCGAGTAGTCGGTCCTGGTACCCACCGAGGTAGTGGGCCCAGGGAGGTCCATACGACAGTCGTCAAGACCAGGAACTCCAGTACCCTCATCGACGACCTTGAAGAGACTTTCGCGTCTCTGCGCGAGTACCGCTGGAAGCTCAACCCGAACAAGTGCGTCTTCAGCGTACCTTCGGGCAAACTACTCGGCTTCATCCTCAGCCAACGCGACATTGAAGCCAACCCCGAGAAGATCTCCGCCATCACCAACATGAAAGCTCCCACGAGCATCAAAGACGTCCAGAAGCTGACCGGGTGCATGGCGGCACTCGAGCTGTATTTATCTCGAAGCTTGGAGAACGGGGGCTCCCCTTCTTCAAACTACTCAAGCACCAAGAGAAGTTCGTGTGGACTCCAGAGGCGGATCAAGCCCTTGCCCATCTCAAGGACTTCCTATCGAAGCCGCCGGTCCTCACGGCTCCCCGCAAGGGCGAGCAGCTACTGCTCTACCTCGCTGCGACTACTCATGTGGTCAGTGCTGCCATCGTCGTCGAGCGGCAGGAAGACGGCCACGCCTACCCAGTCCAGCGCCCAGTCTACTTCGTCAGCGAGGTCCTATCAGAGTCCAAGGCGTGTTATCAGCCTGTGCAGAAGCTCCTGTACGCAGTACTCATCACCTCGCGGAAGCTACGACACTACTTCCAGGAGTACTCGATCTCCGTCGTCACCGACTACCCGCTCGGCGACATCCTGCGGAACCAAGATGCTACTGGAAGAATCTCTAAGTGGGTAGTCGAGCTCGGCGCCCTCACCATCGACTTCAAGCCACGCACAGCCATCAAGTCGCAGGCGCTCGTCGACTTCATGGCGGAGTGGCGGGAGAATCAGCTACCTACTCCAACCGTGCGACCAGAGCATTGGGTGATGTACTTCGACGGCTCGCTCAACCTCGAGGGCGCAGGTGCAGGGGTACTCCTGATCTCTCCAACGGGCGAACAACTCAAGTACGTCCTGCAGATCTTCTGGAAGGTCTCAAACAACGAAGCCGAGTACGAAGGTCTCCTACATGGGCTCCGCCTCGCGGCTTCACTGGGCATCAAGCGGCTACTAGTCTACGGCGACTCCGCAGTGGTCATCAACCAAGTCAACAAGTCCTGGGACCGCAACAAGGAGAACAAGGATGCCTATTGCCTAGAAGTCCGCAAGCTCGAGAACAAGTTCTATGGTCTCGAGTTCCACCACATCATCCGCGACAACAACGTTGCAGCGGACGTTCTCTCGAAGCTTGGATCTACCCGCGCTCAAGTACCAGCGGGTGTCTTCGTTCACGAGCTTCACGCGCCATCCATCCCGGAGCCGGCGCCACCGACCCTTTGTTCCGGCGCACCCACCGCCGGACGAGGAGGTCATGATGATCGACGTGGACTGGAGGCAACCCTTCATCGACTACCTCAGCGAGCAGAAGGTTCCCTCGGACAAGAACTGGGCCGAGCAGCTCATCCGCCGCGCCAAGTCCTACGTCCTCGTCGGAGACAAGCTTTACAAGCGGGGTGCATCTTCTAGAGTACTCATGAAGTGCGTCCCTCGGCAAGAAGGCAAGGACATCTTGGAGGAGATCCACAAGGGCGTCTGCGGCAACCACGCGTCCTCTCGCATGCTGGTCAGCAAGGCCTTCCGGCGAGCTTTCTACTGGCCCTCTGCTCTGGGCGACGCTGAAGAACTCGTCAGAAGGTGCCAAGGATGCCAGTACTTCGCCAAGCAGCAACACGTCCCAGCCTACAAGCTAGTCACCATACCACCAAACTGGCCCTTTGCCTGCTAGGAGCTCGACATGATTGGGCCACTGCCAACTGCGCCAGGTGGTTTCAACAGAGTATTGGTGGCCATCGACAGTTCACCAAGTGGGTCGAGGTCAAGCCGGTCACATGCCCCAAAGCTGACAGAGTACTCGACTTCCTGGATGAACTCGTGCATCGCTACGGACTACCCCATTGCATCATCACAGATCTGGGCTCCAACTTCAACGACCACCAGTTCAGGGAGTACTGCGAGAACAGTGGGATCGACGTCCGATACATCTCAGTTGCCCATCCTCGGGCCAACGGACAAGTCGAGCGCGCCAATGGGATGGTGCTCGACGCTCTCAAGAAGCGGCTACATGATGCTGCTAACTCCAAAGCAGGCAAGTGGATCAAGGAACTACCCAACGCACTCTGGGGGCTACGTACTCAGCCCTCCAAGCCAACGGGGCAATCCCCTTACTTTCTGGTCTACGGCTCCGAAGTAATCCTCCCTGCCGACGTCATATGGAACTCGCCAGCAGTGGAGCATTACGACGAAGGTGTCTCAGAAGACAGCAGATGAGTTGACATCGATAGCCTCGAAGAAGCTCACTGCGCTGCCCTCGTCCAATCAGCAAGGTACCTGGAGGGTATCCGATGCTACCACGATCACAACGTCAAGGAACGCTCCTTCAACGTTGGTGATCTTGTCCTCCGTCGTATCCAGAACACGGAAGGACTACACAAGCTCAGCTCCCCCTGGGAAGGTCCCTTCACCGTGGCAAAGGTGACCGGGCCGGGCTCCTACCGCCTCTAGACACTTGAAGGCAAAGACATCAATAACTCGTGGAACGTCGACCAGCTGTGTCGATTCTACGCCTAGTCTACACGACTACTCCGGGGTTCAAGTCTACACGACTACATCAACACCCCTCTGCCGTAAGCGGCCTCCGGGCCCTAGCCCCAGTCTCCGGACTACTCCTCTCCAGGATCCAGCCCGCGCGGCTACCTACGGATCTTGGGCTGCGACGAGCGACAAAGGACTCTAGCAGCGGTCTACTAAGAGACCATGTACTCCAAGATCCAGCCTACACGGCTACCTACGGATCTACTACTGTAAGCGGCTACTCGCCCTAGCACCACTCAGCTGTAAGCGGCGTCCGGGTCCAGGCGACTACTCTGTAACTATGGCCCTGGCCATCCAGGTGTACTTCCTCAGTAATAAAGTTTGATCGATTATCAATTTCTTTACCGTCTACTTCCCTCGACGGGACTACTGCCGAGTACGACTACTCGCATCATCTCCACGATGGGGCTCCGCACTCTAAGATCGCGACTACGAGTACTCATTGATGGAACTTTTCTTTCATTAACACTTAAGCAATTCCATTACAATTGTTTTTGTACAACTTTGGCTACGAGCTAACTATTACAGGGCTACTGGAGATTAAGCTTATCGACTACTTGCTCCGCAATGGGCGCCATCTGCTCCAGCAGCTCCGCGTACTGCTCATCTCTACAGTTGGCGGCTAACCCGCCAACGACTACTCCCACCGGTGCCTTCGGGAAGTAAGACTTCATGAAGGCCAAGACTTGCTTCGGGATCGACCTCGCCATACGCTTCACATAAGTCGCCAGCCGGCTGGGGGCTTCCCTGACGCGATCCACGAGCGGTGCAATCTTGGGGCCGCCCGGATGAGGCACCAAGAGCCTTGCAATCGGCAGCGCGGCTTCCTCAAGATCCTTCAGCTGGGCCCACAGCGCCTCGCAATCTTCATTCAACACGCAACGATTTGTAGCAGTTGACGAGATCACGGTCAGAAGCGATCCGAAGCTCCATGTGCTTCTCGCACTCGAAGGCAAGTTCCTTATAGTCAAGCTCGAGTACCTGGCGGGCCTCCTGCTCCCAGTAGAAGAGGTTCTTCATGTCTGTCTCTGAGGTCCTCAACTGCTCCACCCGGGTCTCGAGCTCTGCAAAACAAACAAGGCGCAGCGGGTCAGACTACCTCTCGACCTTCAACAACTACCCAACAAGTCAAGCGGTGTACCTTTGTCCTCGTTGCGGAGTGTCTTGTTCTTACGCACCAAGTCGTCGCCCTTTGCCTGCAACTCCTAGATGTCATTATGATACTTGGCAAAAGCGGCGTCGAGCTTGGACTGCATGGTGGCCGCGTGCTTCCGCGACTTCAAAAGCTGATCTTCTAGTGCTTCAGCCCGGAGCACCGCGTCACCAAAGCCTTGCAGCATGCTGGACTTCTCGCGGGACCTCTCCACGACGTCCTGCACAGACAACACATGTCAACGAGTACTCAACAACAGAGGATTGACTACTCAGAAGTTAAGACTACTTACCTTCATCCACCGCTCAGCCTGGCGGACCGCCTCCAGGCGCCTGGCCACCGTCGCCGGGTCGACCAGATCGTCCGTGAGCAGCTCCACCCCGCCACGACTACTCGCGGCGGCCTCAGTCATCGGCGTAGAGCGGATGGGCTCTGCGTCCTGGATCTCCGGGGAGCGGACAACCACCTCCAGGGCAGCCTCTGGCGGCACGGTGGCCTCCTCTCTTCCGGTCGCCACAGCCGCTTCCTCAGCGACTTCCTCCATCGGCTCGGGGGCTCCTTCAGCAGCTTCCGGCGCCTGTGGTGTCGACTTCTGCATGGGCACCGCTACAGGGATGTCGCTCCCTTCGGCCTCGACGCCTGACAAGAAGACGTCAAGTTCATCAGCAACTACGACTACTCTATGGGGAAGGCTAAAACCTCAGTAGAGTACTCACCCTTCACCACGCTGGCCTCGGGCAAGGCAGTCCCAGCAGCTGGCGCTTCTGACTCCGCCTGAGGGGCTGGGGTAGACTCCTCGATGGGCGGCGCGACTTCTTCCTCCGCCACCGTTGTGGAGGGTTCATCTCCCTCCCAGGATAGGTCTGTTGATTTCCTGCAGAAGTACACAAAACCGGTTGTCATTCAAGCTCGACTACTACACCAAGTACTACTCGGGAAGGCTCAGCACTTACAGGCTTGACCGGACTATCGTCACGGTCGGGGCACCGAGGATGCTGGCAATGTCTACTAGTCCACCCTCGGTGGACGCTTCCTCTTGCGCCTCGGCGGTCACTGCCTCCTCTGCAGCAACGGTAGCCGGTGCAGCGCCCTCCTGTGCTCCTGCGGCTACCACCTCTTCGACGGCGGGGGCTGCGGGTTCCGTGCTCTCTTGATGAGCAGGGGCTGGCGCTCCAACTGCGCTATGAGTTCTTCAACAGTGGGGGCTGGGCTATGACTCCCAGCGGATTCCCCCACTGTATCCCATTCGCCTTCGTCGCCCTCCTCGACGGGCTCCGTTGGCGGCACCTCCTGCATACAAGGAAGATCAGTCATCAGCAAGTGAACTCGCACGACGGGTACTCGACTACACTAGTCAAAGACATCTTACCTCTTGAGGCGTGGTCTCTGAGACCTTCAGCTTCTTCGTCACCCGCTTGCGGGCGGGGTTGCGCGGCTTCCGTGGCGGTGCAGCCAGACTAGCCTCCAGGCTAGCCGGCGGATCTTGCACGAGGGGTACATGAGGCAAGCCGGGACGGCTAAACCTCGACCGCAGCTGGAAGCGGTCCTGCAACGTCTCCTCGTCATCGTCCTCGTCAGACGTGTCTTCTACGATGACGGTGTCATCTCCTTCGCCGACCTCCTGCCGCTCCTTGGCCTTGGTTTTTCCTCCCTCCGGAATCTCGATTCCCTGAGGGGGCGGCTGTGGCTCGGAGACGAACCTCTTCAAGTCGTCCTGCAAGACACAAGACATCAGCGCGACTACTCACAAGCAATGACTACTCGACTAGGGGGTATGGCTACTTACCTCCTTTGGGGGGCGCGCGGCGGAGTACTCCTGGACTGGACACGCCGTGTACGGTGGCATGTTCTTGAATATGCGCGTCAGCCTATCAATGATGTCGTCGTCGTCGACTTCACCCCCTGGCATCCGCGACGTGTCGTCGTCACCGGTGTACTCGAAGCCCAGGGTGTCGCGGGACATCAGTGGCTGCACCCTGCGCTTCATGAAGCTGAAGGCCACGTGCTCGGCCCTCAGCCCGGCTTCTCTAAGCTCCTTGATGCGTGCCAACAGCTCGGGGAGTTGGATCCCCTCCTGCATCGTGGGCTCCGTGTTCCACCAGTCCCGGTGCCTGGGCTACCTCCCGCTCGGCTTCAGCAAGCCGGGGTGGTGGTTCGTGACGTAGAACCACCTCTCCTTCCAATCGGCGTTGGAGTCGATGAGCTTGTACGCGAGGTACTGCTCGGCGGTGTCCTCTCGCATCTGGATGCCCGCTCCTCCAACTACTTGCGGGTTGCTGGCGCTCGGCCGCGGTTTCACCCGGAAGAATTTCCGGAACAGGATCCAGTGCGGCTTGATCCCCAGGAACGCCTCACAGAAATGGACGAAGACTGCAGTATGGAAAATACCGTTGGGGTTGAGATTCAGGTACTTGACGCCGTAGTACCCAAGAAGACCCTTGAAGAAGTCGCTTGCGGGCAGTGCGAGTCCGCGCTCCGCGAAGCGCACGGACATTGGAATCTCATCCTCGCTTTTCTCCATGGGGTATGGGTCCCCGGCGGCGGCCCTCCAACTATCCATCTCCTTCTCATGAATGAACCCGCTGTTGAGGAGGGCCAGCAGATCCTCCGTCTTCGTCTTCGACTTTTTCCACTCGCGGCTTGGATCTGGCCGCGGTGGAGACATCGGCGGCGCTGCTCCTGTGGCAGCCGCGACAGCCTCGTCACGGCCCCTCTTCTTCCCGGCGGCCTTCGTAGACTTGGACGGTGAAGACTTCATTCTCCAAGTACACGACGTCTTCACGCGCATTCGCTCGAGGGCTACTCTGGAAGCTCTGGGTGGCGGCGCGCTTGGATCTACTGCGGCAGCGGCGTGCGCTGGAAGTGGATCTGGCCCAGATCTATTCGAAATGGCTACAGCAGTGATGGGTGGAAAACCCTAAGGGTTTTTGGCTTCTATTTATAAGTCAAACCGGCTCTCCAACGGCCAGATGGATAAGTCCGCGCTCGGCTGACTCAGCGGCCGCGCGTGACCCTTCGTATTCTACCAGTCGACGTGCCTCACCTCGGGGGCTCGGCTACTTCTATTCGACTACCTGGGAAGCGACAAGACTCAGGAGCATCTCAGGACACATTCTTCAAGATGACCCTTCAATTCGAGAGGAAGTACTCGACTCAAGGCTTGGGGGCTCCGTGCCACGTGTCCTTCGGTTTTTCTCTACGAATTTTTCGGGATTTTCTTGGCAAGACTTCAGATGGACCCTCAGCCAGAGGCTGCGGCTCAATCTAAGGCTCGGGGGCTACTCCATATGGAGTGCGATTTTTCAATCGCACTTCCATATCAGCTTCGGCTTCAAGACAAGGCGGGCATTTTTTGAAGACCTTCGAAGGCAGCACTCGAGGACGCTTGGGACTACTCGAGAAGACTTCAAGATTACTCAAACATCAGCTGGAGTACATTCCAGCCTCGGGATGCTTTGACTACTCTTGAGGACTTTTGACTTGTAGCCCTCGGGGACGCTTGGGGACTACTCGTTAAGGCCGTCAAGACTACTTGAAGCTATCCTTCTTGACTACAAAGTACTCGGGGACTTGTCGTATGGACCTCCCTGGGCCCACTACCTCGGTGGGTACCAGGACCGACTACTCGGTGGGCCCCTGGGACTACCCGGCTTGCGCTACACGGCACCTGATGGCGTGGAGCACAAGGACTACGGAGGAGAAGTACTCGGTTAGGAAGCTGTACATGTCCTGCGCTGTATGGAAGACTCCTAGACGTACTCGACTAGTACTCTCTCCCTACTCCGACTTGTAACCCTGCCTCCCAGACTATATAAGGCGAGGCAGGGACCCTTCTCTAGCATCTCATCCAACCCACGGCGCACTATTACACCATCTTGTAATCGTGCCCAATCAATCCAGAGCTACGCAGCATACAGGACGTAGGGTATTACGCACCTCGCGGCTCGAACCTGTCTATTGTGTGTCACGTGTCTCTTCCTTCGAGTTACCGATCTCGGCGAGGCCACATTCATCTACTTCGGGTACTCCCCTTAGTAGGTTGCCGGTCTAAAACACCGACAGTGGGTGGGTGCGCTCGGTGGGTATAGGTGGGTGGGTACACAAACACTTTTCAAATTGCGATTTTTCGGTTCTTCTACAGTCCTCCCACCTATCCACTTCATACATATGACGGGTGGGTCCAAAAGCATATAGACACACATGCGACACACAAGTATTTATATTAAAAATAATTTTAGTATCCAAGAATCTATTTATAAGACAAGGTCTAATGCCTAGTAAAAAATATCATAGACACAACATTAAACATTCACAAATACATTATGATTTGTGTTCAAACTCAAATCCTTAAATATAAAACTCAACCTAACGATCAAATCAATTCAACAGGCCAAACTGCACCGTGCTCAGCAAAAAATTAAAACACTATCAAATCATTGTACCTTAAAACATGAAACATGATATCTTGCTCTTAAACTCAGTTTTTTATCACACAAAAACCACAACACCATTAGTGCAGTTTGTCACATATGTGTACTGAAGAGAGCAGCACCAATTAATGCAATTAGTCACATATGTGCACTGAAGAGAGTAGTAATTGAACCTTACTGCAGTGTGTGAGGCAGGAAGCGGATGGCGTACAAACTCGTTATATCTGATGTTTCAGCTCTAAACTGAGCTTCGTTCCTTCCTTTCTTCTTGATTGGTCTATTAGTGCACATGCACATACGTGCATGGCCGCATACGAGAAGCAAATCGCCAAATCCTGGCCTGCATCTTGGTGAACGTCGTCTTCTTGGTTGGGCATGTGAGCGCCTCCGCCCGTCGGCGTGGTGTGTTGTCATCGTGCTTGAGCACGCCGGCGCCTCTGTCCATCGACCTGGCGTCGTCTCCGTACTATATATACGGCACCGACTCCGTATGGGACGTCGGTGGCCAGGCTGCGACGACGGCGGGCAGCGAGGCTTGCCGGTGAAGGTCGTCGAGGACTCAGCGACGTCCTGGCTCTTCTTCTTTGCTCTTCCTTCTGCCTAGTGGCGCTTTGATGAATCACGAAAGTGAAACTTCTTTTCTTTTCCTGGCAGCGGCTTAGTGGAGGAGAAAAAAGATTAACCTTGACTGTGGGGGTATGGGGCCAACGCCGCTTCTGTTCGTTAGGCGCGTAACAATCCGGCATTAGAGCGGTGGACGCATAGAGACCAGGGGCGGTACGGTGGGCGGGTATAGGCGGATATGGTGAGAAATCCTTTTCGTTTTTGGCAGAAACACTCTCTAAATCGCGATTTTTTGGTACGTTATAGTCCTTCCACCCTATCCACTTCCAAAAACATATGACGGGTGGGTCGGTGTGAGGGGTAAGGCGGGCCCGATTGGGTGAGAAAAGTTTTCAATTGTCTTCGCTCCTTATAGTATAGATATTATTCTACCATAGTCTAACTAGACTCGAAAGATTTGGGAAAAAGTCTATATCAGCCCTCACCTATGGGGGTTGAATTACATAACCCCCAACCTATGAAACTGTGTATATCACCCCTTGAACTTTGCAAAACGGGTCAAATTACCCCTTATTGCAATTTTGAACAATCACAGTAAATCATAGAAAATTCATAAAATGGAAAATCAAATTGTGTTAGATTTCAAATAAGCAGATCTACCCAATGAACATATAATATGGAATGCTTTAGTACAATTTTTTGTGTGTAGCTTTAGATCCATGCTTTTCTTCGTAGCTGTATAAAAATATACCAAAGCATACAAAATTATATGTTCACTGTGTAGATCTACTCATTTTTAGTCTAACACAATTGTATTTTTCATTTTATGATTTTTCTGTGATTTACCATGATTTTTCAAAACTGTTATAGGGGCAATTTGACCTATTTTGCAAAGTTCAAAGGGTGATATAGACCGTTTCATAGGTTGGGGGTTATGTAATCCAACCCTCATATGTGAGGGGGTGATACAGACTTTTCCAAAGATTTGTGTCACAAAGTAAATCAAAACTGTCTAATTAGTTATTTTTTACCTATATTTAATACTTCGAGCATATGTCTTTTGGCGTATTTAATGTGATGTGATGGAGAGAGAGTGGAGAAAAAGTTGGAAAATTTAGCCAACTAAACAAGGTCATAACGTTTTTTATTTTCCCACCAGCCCACTCATTGCTATTAAATAAAAAATGTTTCAACATTTTTTCTTCAACATTTCTATTCATTTTTACATTTTACAAAATATTGCAACATTATCGAGACCAACATATTTTTAATCAACATTTTTCCTTCCAACATTTTTCGGAAATGTTACAACATTTTTAACAAATGTTAGTTTCGCCAACTATTTTTTGTCAACATATTGCAAAATGTGCAACATTTTTATAAATGCTGGAACAACATTTTTTCCTCCTTCCACCTCCAGGCGGCGGGCGGCGTACGGGGGTGCGGGGCGTGGCAGGATTCGGCGCGTAGCCGGCCATCCGCGGTGGCGCGACGGGGATCCGACACGCGGGCCGGCGGGCGAAGAGCGGCAGGATCCGGTGTGCGCGGGCACAAAGGCCGCGGCGGCGCACTTCCGGCGAGCCCCCGCCGGTGGAGCCCGCTCGAGTCGGGGTGACGGCAGGCAGGGAGAGGGAAGGAGGAGAAAGAAAGGGTAGGATATATTAGGGCTTGGTGGTTATATGTGTTGTAGTGGACTATTGTTGGGTTTATAATTCGCATGGATTCTATCTTCCGGAAGATATATAAGATTGACATCACACCATTCTGCGGCACCGCCAACCGGCCCGCCCCCATCAGTGCAGCAGGAAAGCAAGGGTGTGGGGCAAGGGGGTCCGGCGCGGCACGGCGCGGAATTCCAAACGTTGCCAGCAGCCCAGCCTAGTTTGGGACATGGCACACTTCAGAAGTTTCAGATCTCAGTTACATTCATGCCTCGTCCACAAACTATTTTACCTCAGTGGAAATCAACTCATCTGTGATAATACGAGTCACATGATGTTGATCCAAGGGATGCGCAGGGACGCGCAGGGAGGTGGGGCTGAAACACTTGAGTGATCGGAAAAGAGGTTTCCCTGGCTACGGTTTGTTACTAAAAAGTAAAAACCGCTTAAAACTACCTGTTGTTCATGATGTCATAATTGTGTGGCCAAACTTGTTTTCCCCAGATTTTTCATCTTCTGCCGACACTCCAATGAAGGACAAAAAACCACAGGCCTTAATCTGGTGATTCAGAATCAAAGATGGTGGCTCTAAGTGAGCCATTCGTTTTCGGAGGTTGTATCTTTCATGTTACATCAGGTCGCTTCACTGATGTTAACAAAAAAATGGCAAATATCAAAGACATAGAGGACGAGGAGAATCAAATCGGTGAACATACAGAAAGGGCTACTTATGATTTTGACAGCAGGAGAGTGCCGAACAGTCATCACATTCCTCGCATCTAACCTGGATCTCACTGACGTGGAAATCATAATCAAGTGACAATATTTTAACTACCAGTTGCTCTATAATGCTGTCCATAATTCTTTTAAAAAAGCTTCCCATTACGGGACATGCATATGCTTATCATATGAAGGACGGGCTGATGAATATAAAATATTAGTACTTTTTAAAGGACCATACATTCTCACCTTTGCATAAGCACAATGATTGGGAAATGCGAGAGATCGAACAGCCTTCGTTCGTTTGACTACGATATGGTGAGTCTTGATTTGTTACGAGAGAAAATCGCTATTGGCGATTCTTTGGTGGCTAGTTTGTTCCGAGAGAAAATCTTGTTGGTGGTGGTGATAAGCCAAACGAACAGGGCAATGCAGTTTTTCTGCAAGATTTATACTGTTGCCCCACGGACACTGCCGAGATGGACAAATTTATCAGTTGCTCCCTGTGGGGTACCAGCCCTTTTTGATTTCAACTAATTTTTCTCCACATGTTATGTGTCCGCGATGGCTCCAGGAGATAAGCATTCCACGTGTAAGCTGAGGATACCTCATGGATCTGGATCAAGAATCATAAACTTTCATATTTTTTTTAAGCTTTAGTTCGTTTCGATTTTCACATTATTCTTTGGGGGCTGAAGACTGAAGTGACTGGCTGCCTACATGCAGCTCTACCCTCTTGGCCCTTGTACAATAGTCACTGTCTTCTGTGCTCTTCTATGACTCAGACATCCCTTTCTTTTCCAAGTGATCTATAAAACCTATATAAGTGAGACCCACTGAAAGTCATATCATCATTTTTCTCAACATGCAAGCATTCCACATCATGACCCACTAGATGCCATGTCACCGTCCACTACATGCCATGTCATTATCCACCAACCATCTATTTATGTTTTCAACTGATTTACTGTGGCTAATAGCATGTATTTATACGTAGCACAACACAAAATTCCCACAGCTAAAATACATTAGGATCAATCATTTTAGAATGATTCGCTCTCAACGAATGTTTCCATGTAATCACTTTTGTGTTTCGACTTCCTCATTTCACCTTAAAATTTTGTTTTAAAAATTTCCGCAACAACGTGCGGGGGTATCCCCTAGTTTTAGATATGCTTTGCTACAAGATTTGATATATTTCTTTCCTCCTCCGTACTAGATTTTTGCTCTGCCATTCTTTCGCCTTCAATTCTGGCGGCCAATCGTGAAGAAAATAACACATAGCTCTAGAAATATTTATGTGATGAGGAGTTAGTATAATGGAGTTAAGAGGAATGGCTCAGGAGAGATGGGATTTTTTTACTTTTTTAATCATTTTGCAAAATTATACGACCATTTGAAATTTCAGCAGATTTGGCAACCAACCGCCGTGCGCCACGGCATTTAAGAACAAACCGCCGTAGCGCACGGCGGTTGGAGGACGACAATGGCGGTTTGCGGCGGCCCACGGCGGTTGGGCCTAACCACCGTGGGCCATGGCGGGTGGCATAAAACGCCATGGCCCACGGCGGCTAGACCCTACCGTCGTGGCCCACGGTTGTTAGGATCATTTAATTTTTTGATTTTAATAAATCTAGTAGAAAATGGAAATTTAGGACACGATCTCCAACCTAATACAAACAAAATCAAACATTAGTTGTATTATCTCCATATAATTAAAACCGAAGAGAAATATGAGGTAAAGGTACGTACGCTAAACTGCTGCAACCAAGTCAAGGTGGGTCCGTGAGCGTTCGCGAACTCCTGGTACGGGGCGGGCACGCGATCGTTCCGAGGAATGTTCGCGAACCGAGTGAGGAACTCATTATGCCAGTCATCGGAGATGTTCGCGGCCCTCAACGGCTCACCCTCACAAGAAAGGCCCATCAGCAGTGACATGTCCTGAAGGGTCACCGTCATCTCGCCGACGGTGAAGTGGAACGTGTGGGTCTCCGGTCTCTAGTGGTCCACAAGCGCGCTAAGGAGGGGGAAGTCGTACTGGAAGCGTGTCATGCGATCCTTCCGAAGAATCGCGTTGCGCTGACTGTCCCCCTGGACTAACCGCGCTACAGGCTGGAGTCCTGCAGCGCGTAGCCTGAAACAAATAACGTAATTTATATGTTACAACAAAAGGATAAATGAAGGTACAAACAATAACAAAGCATCAATTCACATACTTGGGAACTCGCGCGGTCGTGGATCGGCAGCAACGTGCACGTAGTGCGGGAATGCACGTGTCCAACATCCTCCCCGAGGACGGCGGACAAGAACGAGCGGTGCCCGCGGTCGATATCCCTGTCCAGCAACTGAGGCGTCACATACCCCTCAAGCTCGGCACGAGCGCCCGAGCCTCGGCCCCGCGCCCGGGTCCGAGCCGGGCACTCGGGCCGAGGCGGGCCCGAGCTCGAGCTCCGCGCCTCGGCCTGTGCCTGAGTCTGAGTTTGGTCCATAGCTGCAGCTGCATACAAAAATTAAATATACAATTAAAAAATACACATAAGTAATTTTCTTGGTTTTCTAAACAAATATAAGTTTTTTCTACATTTTCTAAAAAAATTAAATTATTTTCTACAATTTCTAAATGATATAAACTAATTTTCTAGATTTTCTAAACTAGAAACTATTTTTCTAAATATAAACTAATTATCTAATTTTTCTAAACCAGAAAACTAATTTTCTAAATCTAAACTAATTTTCTAGATTTTCTACACTAGAAAACTAATTTTCTAAATCTAAACTAATTTTCTAGATTTTCTACACTAGAAAACTAATTTTCTAAATCTAAACTAATTTTCTAGATTTTCTACACTAGAAAACAAAGTTTCTAAATCTCAACAATTTTTCTAGATTTTCTACACTAGAAAACTAATTTTCTAAATTTAAACTAATTTTCGAGATTTTCTACACTAGAAAACTAATTTTCTAAATATAAACTAATTTTCTAGATTTTCTAAACTAGAAAAATAATTTTCTAAATATAAACTAATTTTCTAGATTTTCTAAACTTGGAAACTAATTTTGTAAACTAAATTAGATTTTATAAACTAGAAAAGTAATTTTCTAAATACAAACTAATTTTCTAGATTTTCTACACTAGAAAACTAATTTTCTTGATTTTCTAAACTAGTAAACTAAATTTCTAAATCTAAACTGATTTTCTAAGATTTTCTAAACTAAAAAACTAATTTTCTAAATTTAGAAACTAATTTTCCAGATTTTCTAAACTACAAAACTAATTTTCTAAATCTAATCTATTTAATTAACTAATTTCTAAACTATCTGAATTAACTAAAAAAGAGAGGAGAGAACTTACCTGGGAGGGGGCAACGTTCGTCGAAGGAGGCGGCAATAGGGGTGGGGGGGGGCACGGTCGCCATCGCCCCTTATATAGGCGCTGCTGCCACCCTCCCGCAAGGCGGTAGTAGCCTACCGCCGTGGCCCACGGCGGTCGCAGCCCTTACCGTAGTGGCCCACAGCGGGTAGGCTGTCGTGGGCCCCGCTCCCCGCAGCGGACCGTTGGCGGCCCCCGCCGCCGTGGCGCACGGCGGTTGCGTTGCAAACCACCGTGGCGCACGGCGGTTGGTTGCCAAATCTGCTAAATTTTCAAACGGTCGTATAATTTTGCAAAATGATTAAAAAAATATAAAAAAATTCGGAGAGATGGGTCGCCATCAGAGATTTTTTTTGCGAATTACACAATACATCGGAGACACTCATAACGCATGCGCACTCACCCCTATGAATACACGCACGCAAACCCTACCCCTAGGAGCATCTTCGAAGACTGTGCTGATAAATCCTCAAGATTGACGAAGTCACTACAGGCGTCTCGCTGTCGACGGGAACGTCGCAAAAACAGATTTGGATGCTCTAGTGGGCAATAATCATTTCAGGAGGATCATTTTCGCTCCCCGGTAGCCCCCACTTTGGACAGGCACACATGCATGCTTGATCTCCGCAGAAGTTACCGAGTACTCCCTCCATTTCAAAATATCGTCATTTACTTTTTTTTCTGCAACTTTGATCATTCAACTTATTCAAAAAATTATGTAAGTATAATTTATTTTGTTTGCTATACATTTTAATCTTATATGTATTTTAAGCTTGACGTATCGTTTTACATGTTTATGATACTTTTTTAAATAAAATGAATGATTAATGTTTACAGCAAGAACAGAGAGAGGCCACGCGAGTAACTGACACCATTTACTGATCCACCGTGTACGTGCGTGCAGGTAGCAGATTCGGTTGAAGGTGAAGGAAAGCCTTAACCAATCGTACAGAAGCATGCAGTAACTTACGGAAGCGTACGTGTTTGGGTTGGGGTGATCTGGATGGATCAGACGAAAAACTTGCCGGCTAACCATTAACACCCTGCTCGTTTGGTGGTGGTGATGGCTAGTCTTGGTTTGTTCCGAGAGAAAATCTCTTGGTTGATTCTTGATGGGCGATTTGTTAAGAAGTAAAGTAGTGTTCTTGCGGTGGTGATAAAGCAAACGAACAGGGCGTAGTAACGCGATCAGCGATCACTACTGTCGCCCTGCATATTGTTCCCAACTGTTTTGCCCTGGCGACGTACGTACGGTACGAGACTGTACGTGTACTACACGAGCGCGTGTGCGAAGTGCGATGAGTATTTCTGCACGCGGCCGATCAAACAATTAATCATGGTCGCAAGACCACATCATGTCCCTGCGAGCACGACGACGACGACCGAGCTGGCGGCCGTGGCGCCATCGCTAACTGCTCGGCACTCCGCTGTGCGCTGTAGCAGCTTAGCAGGGCCTGCGTTCTTGGTCGCGCGCCGCGCGCTTCAGACCTGACAAGGTATCAAGAACAGCGAGCAGCACAAACGGACAGCGGCGCGTCCGGAGCTGTACGCTTCCGCCGCGCGTACCGGCGGCGTACGGGCTCCGGCCGGCATGCAGGCGAACGCGTGTATCCCGTGGTGGAATGGACGGGGTTACCTTGGCTCACCACAATGCAAGAAGTATTTCGATCCGAGTGGCCTGACCTTTAAATCTGAAGTGGTCGAGTAGTAGATCTGTATGGCGACAGTCGACGATGCAATACAAGGACTGCTCCATTTCCGGCACGCATGGCAGGTCCGACACATGCATGGCGCTGGCCGCAGGGGCCCCGGCCTCTGGATCGCTCGCTCTCCCTGTCCCTGGTGCCTCGCCACACTAATGTCGCCCAAGTGCCCAACCAATCCTTGCCAAGCACATTTGCAGGCCTGCTCCCTCGCGCCATCCAATGGCTGGCAATGCCGCGCGCACCGGCCGCACGTTCCGACAAGGGACGCAGATGATCATCCGTGTCGTCGTCCCTCGTGGCTCCCTGGCCTACACGTCGTACCGAGGAGGACGAGCCACTTGTATTCTACTACCTCTCGCACCAACCGCTCCGCCACCGTCGCGATGACGCGGTCCCGCTCGATCGATCTCTTTCTCTTTTCCCGGCCCTCTTCCTGCACAGTGCACTCCAAGCACTGAAGCTCCTCCCAGCTCCCACCCCCCTAGAAAGCCGCCACGATCTCTCTTGCTCTTCCACTACCTCCTCCTCGCTCTCGCTGATGCCCCCGTTTATAGCAGCCACTGACAGGTAACAGGTCACTACTGCACGCTCCTGAAAATCCTCCCTCGCTCGCTCGCTCTTAGCGCTGTCCGTTCGTTCCTCCGTTTCTCTCTCGGCCTCTCGCGCGAGCACCGGGAACGCGCGTACCGGGCGCGCGGCCAATAATGGGGAACAAGAACAAGCCGCCGGAGCTGTACCACGAGATCCTGCGCGTCGCCAGGGACGCCTCCCCGCAGGGCGTCCGAGCGGCGTACAGAACCCTGGCCCGCCAATGGCACCCCGACAAGCACCGGCCCGAGTCCAGGCCCGAGGCCGAGGCGCGCTTCAAGGCCATCACCGAAGCCTACGAGGTTCGACGGCCGAGAGTTTGATGTGTCCATGTCTTCGTGAGCCGAGTAATTTCTATCTGGTTGCATTGCCTGTGCACGGTGCTGACTGTGTAGCGGCGTTCCCGGCGTTCGCAGGCGCTGCTGGACCAGCAGGAGAACAGGGCGGTGTTCGCCGCGGGCGACGGAGGCGGGATGAGCCGTAGCCCCGCCGAGAAGGACCTCTGCGGCGGCGGCACGCCGGCGGCGCGTGGCGAGAAGCCCGGCGCCGCGCCCCCCTGCACGCCGGCGCTGGCTCTAGCGGCCAAGGCGAAGGTGTACAGCGCGTGCAGCAACGTCGGGGCCGGCGGGGGCCGGCGCGCGTTCGCCGAGTTCTCCAGCTACGTGGTGCGCAAGGCGCCGCCACTGGAGCGCAGGGTGGAGTGCACCCTCGAGGAGCTCTGCGCCGGGTGCAGGAAGGAGGTCACGTACACCCGCGACGTCGTCACCAAGAACGGGTAAGCCGTCGCGCTCGATCGCCTACGACCATAGGCGCAACGCCTAGAGCCGTACGGCGAATAGCGACACCCGTGGCTGTGTGGTCTCTTTGTCGGTGTTTCTTCGAATCAGCACAACGTTTTCTCGAAGATATTTGCGTTGCACCCTTCACGACAATATCGACTGAAGAAGTATTCCCCACCACAACTCTGCAAACATGCATTATTGCCCCTGCATAATTCAGAACATCACACTTTTTTTTTCAGTTCAGTCAGTCAGTACTGCATAGTAACATTTCTCTCTCTTTTTTTCATTTTATTGTTACTTGTCTTCCTATGTCGTCTATATATGCACGTGTAATGAAGCCAAGTAACCGGTTGAAAACTTAATCACGCACCTACTTTCATCTCAACAAGAAGAATCTCTGTACAATTTAACTATGCAATCAGAAGTTGGAGCTGCTAAGTGCAATTTATGCTGAATTATGTGGTGTACTTTATGGAACAAAATCAGCAGTTCTCCACATCAAGGAAAACACTGAAGCAGTACATTCGCCGTAGTCATCAGTACAACCTTGCATAACGGACAGTGACGCCGCACTTCCCTTAACTAGCTGCTTAAGCCATTGATGATTTGACTGACGGCTTACCATGCTTTATCAGATTTTTCACGCGACTGATCGACCAACCTCGTACATTTTCTGATGACAGACTGATCACCAAGAAGGAGGTGACGCAGACCATCCGGGTGAGGCCCGGGACGAGGAAAGGCACGGCGGTGACGCTGGAGGGCGCCGGCGACGAGCGGCCGGGCTGCCTGACGGGCGACGCCGTGTTCGTCGTGTCGGAGAGGAAGCACAGGCGGTTCAAGCGGCTCGGCGACGACCTGGTGCTCCGGGCGCGGGTGCCGCTGGTGAGCGCACTCACGGGGTGGCATCTCTCCTTCAGGATGCTCTGCGGCGACGCGTTCCGGTACGCGTTCCGGGACGAGGTCATCTGCCCCGGGTACGTCAAGGTCGTCAAGGGCCGGGGCATGCCCGTCGCCGGCGGGGAGAAGGGCGCGCGCGGGGACCTCGTGGTGAAGTTCGAGGTCGTGTTCCCCGAGGACCTCACCGACGAGCAGCGGAAGGGGCTCGCCGAGATCCTGAGAGGCTGCGCGTGAACGAAGTTTGCTGGCAACCTGAGGTTGGTGTGTCATATGCGGCGACTTCTTGCCGTTGTAAAATTTTGTTTCACGGTTCTGTTAACACTATACTGATCAGACTCTCAGACTAAAAAAAGATTAGAAGGGTGTTAGATTTAGTCCCACATCGGAAATTGATAGTGGAGGAGCACAACATATAGGTGAGGACAGTCCCCACCCATTAGACTAGTCTTTTGGTTGAGATAGGGCTAAACCCTTGTTGTTGTGGACTCCGGTGGACCTAGGCTTGATGGTGTGCTGGCTCGTAGAGTTTTTTTATACATGGCAACCTGCACGAGGTAGATAATCTTTTTTTAAGAAACTGCATGAGCTAGATAGGGATGGCAATGGGGCGGGTTCGGGGCGGGTAGAGCATACCCATGCCCGCCCCGACATGGGCAGCGGGTAAAATTTCTTACCCGTCCCCGTGCCCATGGGTAAAATTTCTTACCCGTCCCCGTGCCCGCCGGGTATCGGGCGGGTAACGGGTTACCCATGGGTACAACAATGTAAACACATTGCCATTATGCCATACCACAATCACAAATTCACAATTCAACAAATTATTTCAATTTTGCAACATCTCACACAATAAACATTCATATGATAAATATAGTCACATTGTCAGTTTGTCACATCGGTACATCACATGATAAATGCGTAAATGGAGTCACATTGTCACATCACATGATAAACCACACATTCATAGCACAAATTTAAAAAAAGCATTGTTGACTTAGGGTTAGGCGGCGCCTGTGGGATGAGCAACGTTGGGCTGGGCCGAAGGTTGGGCTGAAACTGAAATATTTTGTTGAGTTTGTGATTGTTTGACGGGTACCCATGGGTTACCCATGAGTAAGATTAGATCCCCGCCCCGTACCCGCCTCACGCCGGGTTGGGTATGGGCGCCACCCACGGGTGAAAAATGGTACCCATGCCCGTCCCCGTCGGGTCGGGTACCCGGCGGGTACCCGGTACCCGTACCCGAATTGCCATCCCTAGAGCTAGAGATGGCAATCTTTGGTTTTGTTTTTTAGAGCAACTCCAATAGTTTGGCAAATCAACGTGACATCCATATAATTTTGGCAAAATAAGATTACTTAGTCTCCAACAGTTTGCAAACCAAGTTGGCAAAACTCACCTCCCCACACACATATGTGCGCGTGCAGTGTTTCCGTGAAGGTGGGAGGGTGAAGAAAGAAATAAAGAATAGAAAAGAATTCCTGATGTAAGTTCAGTTCTTTAAGAGTTGGAAGAACATAACATAATTTTGTTTGGGCGGAGCCAAGGGGCGCGCGCAGGGCCTGGCCCCCTGATCTCCCCGTGTAACACGAAGATGACCCCTAAATACTATGAGTTAATGACCAGTATTAGCTTAAATGCCCACAAGACCTTGTGCATACATGAATAGAACTGTATATCATCGATCCTGTGTTTACTCTAGGCGCTGTTGTAGCATGCCAGGCACATGTTGCTGTGACAACCCGCCCAGAAAAATACCGTACTATTGCCTAAACCAATCCACTTTGGTCATTAAGCAATAATAAAGTATCATCCTGTCGTTAGTCACCGGGTTAACGCCCGGTAAATCACTTATACAGCAACAAGGATCGACATATACGCATTAAAACTCACGCGAAGGCGAGTCCATAGATAAAACATAATTAACATCCGAAATTTACCCCGAAGGGTGAATTATTACAAACCGAAGTCTTTGACATGACAACGTAGTTCAAAGTTTTTAAAACAGCGGAATTAAACTAACGGAACACGGAAAACACCACGAGAGGCCAGCCATTATGCCGGGCGGGATCTCTCCGGGCCACACATCACCAAAGGCATTACCTGGAGCAACAAATTATAGCAAGATTGAGTATACTAATACTCAGCAAGACTTACCTGTCGATGATAACTACTTCACTAACTCTAGACATGATAGGCTTTTTGGCCACTGGGGTTTCTTTTGCTGAAAAGCAACAAAGAGTATGTCCTTACTTTCAAGATTTTAGCACAACTTGTAGTTGGTTATTCTTTTCTAAATTAGCAAGCTATTGCAAGCATAAGTTGTGCAATACAATTAATCAAGCATAATCAACTTTCATCGTTAGGGATCTCATGGCCAGTGGAGTAAGTAGTCTCAGATAACGGTGAGAGGCCGACAATCGATTGGTTTATAACCTTGCAAGGTAGACCTAAAAACACGGTAGGGTGCCCCTGCGAAGACAACCACCAGGCGGTTCCCAAAAATCCGCGGGTCGGGATAAAAGTCCACAGTCTTTGGTACCGGTTATCTGGCATACCCCGCAAGGCACCCAGACTCATACGTGCACCACCGGTAGCTAGCCGTGAGACGCATCCCAAGAGTAGTGGCAGTGAAATCCCTCACCGCCTCATTAAGGTACTAGGTTTATCAGTCCCATTCCTGCAAGTGCTTAGTACGTTTAAACACTTAACCCACGAAAGCCATTGGACCGGAGCCCACATCCCATGCTCTTACCACATGAGCAATCCATTTAAAAAGATCTTATGATTCCAACATAAGAACCTAATCTCGCGAGTGACAAGCATCGCCCGACTTGTAACGGTCCTATAGCATAGCAGCTATCGACCTATCATACTAGCAAAGAAAAAAGGTACCTAGGGATCATGCATCTAGGGTTTCATATCAACTCCTAAACGTAAATGCACAATCATCCGTAGATAGTTGCATAATAATTATAAAATATTGGGTTACTTGCACCGAGGCTTGCCTTCGCCAGCAGGGTTAGCCTAAGTACCCTCGGTGTCTTCGATCAATTCCACGTACTGCAGTTCCGCTTCAGCTTCTCATTCCTCGGCGTCCGGCACGAGCGAGTAGTCACCATCAGGAAGATCTACACGGAATGCAATGCAGGGTTAGGGGGTGTGATGGATTAAATATTTTATCCAACTCTTGTTGGACATATTCATCTTAACAAATAATTAATTATTAATTCTTTTTCATTAAGGTTACTATAGGCATGGGTTTATTCTTTTAATAAATACTTAATTAATGTTTTCTTTTATAAATGTTATTTTATGTGGGGATTTATTACTCCACCTTTTAACAACAAAGGTGTGCACAAAAAGGTAATTAATTGAATTTAATTTCTTAAACAGCAAGTGGTGTACTCTTAGATCCTAAACAAGCTATGCAACCATTTTGGAAAGGGTCACAAGGAATAAGAGGACATTTGCCCATTTATCAAAACATTTAACCTTTAATTGCCTCCAAAGCTTTCATTCAAACAATAAAACATTAAAATTTGGTGGAAGGATTTCTTAGCACCAATTTACTTATACTAAGCCACTGAACACACATGCATTCTTGGAAAAGCTAGAAAATTAATTATACCAGAAATAACAAAGGCTAGTCACTTAAGCAAGATAAATGCATACAAAAATAAATAAGCATCCAATGGATCCATACTTTCTTAGACATGCTCTCTGGTCCAAAACTAACCTAGGAAAGTAGCATAAACATCTAGAACTACCACTGATCTTGAGTTATTAATGTACCAAGAAAATCAAGCATATATCAAGAATAAGTACTTCGGATTATTATAAAATTGTGATTAATTCACCAGAGGTGTATTTTGGCATAAAAAGGCCACATGCAGAAGTTAGGCATAAAACATAATTATTTTTAGCTACAAAAATCATCTAGACAGATTCTGCATAAATGGAAAACAATTCATATAAAAAGATTTACAACATAACTTTGTGCAATTTTTGGTACAGGAGCTAGTCATAACATAACACACAACATATCCAGAAAATTAGCTACAGAGGACTTATGGATTTTGAGATATCAAAGATCTAGTTTTTTCACATTTCTATTTTTCATGCAAAATTTATCAGGAAACAACCTAGACAAGTTTAACAAAAGTTGTAGTGCTCTTTACCCGGAGTCTAGCAAAATTGAGTTTGCATTTGTCTGATTTTTCTACGATTTTCTATGCATTTTCTAAGAATCAGCAACTTGACTTTACTATTTGAGATGCCACTTTACACTGAGGTCCCTGAGAGTTGTGATTCCCTTACAAAAATGCCCTTGGTTCGCGAAACAGATTCCGGAAAGAAACGTGGGCTTGCAATTGGGTCCCTAGGGGTGAGGGCGGCACGGCCGGCCGGAATTCCGGCGAACCGGCGGCGCTCTCGGCTCAGGAATAGGTGGGAAAGGTCGAGGGGGTCACCTTCGGTCGATTCGCGCTCGAAGTTGGGGTCCGGGTTGCCTTGGCGATGGCGTGCGGCAGTTGCAGGCAGCGCAGGCCTCGGCCGCCTGATGCCCGGCGAAGCTCGGTGGGCTGCGGGGCAACACACGAGGCTCTGAGCTCCTATGGGACCTAGGCAAGGCGTTGGAAGGTAATGCGGTTCAGGGAGTGAGCAAGAACAGGAGCTCGCTGTAACACCCTGTGTTTTTGATAAGTGGTAATTGGTGCTAATGACCCTCTTAATATCTTCTCTGACTACCCTTGGGAACCCTAGGTCAACCCATGGTCAAAACCCTAGCCTAAAACCCTAGTGTCCCCTTTGAGCCCCTTGTGCCATTCTAGAACTTTGGCACGTTCTCCAAAATTTCACTAAACACTTCAAAATCACCCAATGGGAAAAATGTGCAGTTTGTCAAGGCACACAACTTCTCTGTTTAGTGGCATTGCTAGTTTGGAGTGTAAGCTTGTGAAAAATGCAAATCTAGGTGTCTGATTACTATTCACCTGCGTCGAGTTTTGGCCGACTTTCTCTTCAATTTGTGCTAAAACCCGTGAACAAAACCACCTAGAGCCTTTGGCAATCTTGTAGAGGGTGACTTGCTGAGCAACTTTGATATTAAAAGTTTGGAGCACTTCTGTTTGAAATTATGGAGAAAATTTGATTTGAAGAGGACTAAATGAAACGGTGTTTGAAACATCGGCGCTCCTGCAACACGACGTCGCGCCGCGCGACGCCACGTCGGCTAGCCGTACCCGGCCCGCGCACGCACGCCGAGGCGCCGGAGTGACCGCCGGTCCGAGGCCCGCGCCGCCGCCACCGTGCGCTAGAGCCCGTGACACATGCGTGGAGGCTTAGGCCGGTGCCACGCGGCCGCGGCGGACTCGCCCCCGCGTGCACCGCCTTCCGCCATTGGCCGTCGGCCCCACCGCACGTCGCCACCGGCTCGCTCCCATTCCTTAGCCCCTGTACGCCACGACGCTACCGAGCAACCGCCTCGGCATGCCCCCGGGCCTATAAACCCCCCTCTCATTTTTCCTTGCATGCGAGCCAACTTCTGCCGCCCGCCATTAGCGCCGCTGGTGAGCTCGCTTTCTCGCTTGCGCCCGTGACCAACCCGTGACTCTAAGCTCTTCCCTAGCCCACACGTGAGCCTCCAATCGCGCTTGATGGCCTAGCATCACCGGCGTTTCACCGCAACCCGAGCCGCGGCAGCTGTGCTACCACTGCCTCGCCGCCGGGCATCGCCGGACACCTCTCCACCCGAGCCACCACCGCGAATCGGCCACACGTGAGTCCAATCGCCCATACCTATCGCTTGTTTGCTTCCTCCGGCCCGACCTCGCCTCCGGCGAGCTTGCCTTGCCGCGGGAGGGCACTGTTGCGAAGGGGATTTGTCCCCGAGGGCCAGCGTGTTAAATGCGAGGGCATAGTTGTGAAGGTTCAAAAGTCCCAAGGGGCTGAGTGCTAATAGATTCTTCCCAGTTTTGCATTTGACCCAGTGACTTGTAAATTCAATATCAATTCGTAGAAAAATCCAAAAATTGCAAACCCAATTTTGTTGTGCTCTGTGTGATTAGAACTACAACTTTTGCACAGCATGTATATACTTTTGGGCTTTAGTTTTTGCTTGAAAAATTGAAATGTGAAATACCTAGATCTGTGTTTGTGCAAAATCCCTAGATGATCCTGAGCTGGATTTTGGCTATGTTGTGGAGACTAGCATGTGTAGGTCCTGTGCCAAAAATTGCACAAAGTTACTAAAGGAATCTTTTTATATAAATTATCTTGTGATATTGACAGTTCTGCCTAGATGATTTTTATAGCTTAAATTATAATTATTTTTGAGCCCTACTTCTGGATATTGTCATGGTATGACAAAATGCACCTTTGGTGAATTTACCCTGATTTTATCTCTGTTAGAAATATTATTCCCAATTTATGCTTGTTTTTACTTATAAATGTATAGATCAAGATCCCTAATAGCTCTAAGTGTGTTTGTTGGTTCCTTAGGCTTGTTTTGGACCAAAGCATGTGTAGGAGAAAGTTTGGTTTCATTTCTGTTATAATTATTTTAATATGCATTAATCCTTTAAATGCTAGCTAGAATTACCTTTATTTTGTGTGCATTTAATTTGCAGTGGCTTAGACTTGTGCTTGCTGTCCAAACAAGTGCTCCCTGGTCAGTAGGACCAGTGGGTACTGTTGGGTAAGTTTGATGTTGATTGGTTGATTAAAGGTTGAAAACTAGATTAATCTAGTGAGGGAAAAATAGGAAAAACCCATTTCTTTTGTGCATAAGCTATGTAAATGAGTTAGGAAGTATTTTGTGGCATAAAAGTAACTTTACTAGCTACCTTGCATTTAAAGTAAATACTCTTTTATAGATGTGCACACAATCACCATAAAGAGAATACTAATTAAGCTTTTTGATTATCTTTTAAAGGGAAAGTGTTTAAATACTTTTGTTAAGGTGAATATGGCCAACCATATACCCCTAGTGACAGCTTGCTACCGTTTGTTTTTTAAATTAAATTAATCACCCTCCTAATCACTGCATTGCACTCCCCGTGTAGAAGTCCCCGACGGTAGCTATATGCTCGTGCCGGCTGATGAGGACGAGGGAGCAGGAGGAGACGTGCACCGCGACCGTAGAGCAAGACCCGGACCAAAGTCCGGAAGTTTGTGTGTCTGCTTGTGCTGACGAAGGCAAGCCCCGGTTTAATCATTTAACCCATGTGTTTACTTTCAATATCTGAATTTATTATTGCTATCTATGTGCATTGACATCAGGAGTTGATTGAAGAGAGTTTTACCTGTATGCCATTAAAAAAGTTGCCTCAGACCTGTATGCCACCAAAAAGTTCATTTGCACCAGTGTGCCACTGACTCAAATTTTTACGACCCCCATGCCATTCCGTCCACGATCCGTTAGATTTCTGCCGTTATGGAAGTCTGACATGTGGGACAGAGATTGGAATTCTCTATTTTGCCCTCTACATCTTTTTGACCGGAACAGATCCAATCACCCCGCAGCCCATCCGCGAGCCGCCCCCTCCCTCGTGACCTTATACCGAGCGGCGCCCTTCCCCGCGAGGCCGCGACCTATCCCGACGCGGCGGCGCCCCTCCCTCGCGGCCGCGCAGCCGCCGGCCCTCCCTCGCGCCCGTCCTGCGCAGCGAAAAGAAGCACCAGGTACTGGCTCAACTCGTATCTGCCTCTCTCTCTCTCACGTGCTATTCCTAACCCTAGCAGCGAATCTAGGGCAATCGGGGAGATCAGTGAGCGGAGTCTGTGAGCGGCGAAAGCGGAGGCAAATCCGACGTACAAGAAGACAGTGGAGGCGGTGCATGGGTTAGGCAGTGTCGATCTGTCCGTGGAACCACAGGAGCGTCAGGTCATGACGGCGAATAAGGGGGCCTGCGACTGACCGGATTGGCTTCCTGACGGGTGAGTGACTCAGTTCCCCCTCCTAGATTGCCTGGTCTTAGGTCTACGAAATTGAAATTGATGTATTGGTGCTTAGTTTCTTGCGGTTGTGCTCCTTGTTCATCTGTAGGATGGACGCAGACTCTAGCTTCAACTTAGAAATCCGGATTGTTTCTCCCAATTGTCGTAGTGGTGGGTGGTTTGCGTTGGACAAAGTCGTGGATGCAAATGTCACCAACTTCAGAGGCCTGATTGATGAAGTCGTCGACAAGTATCCTAGTGGTTATGGTGACAAAATCAGACTCTTTTATTTCTGCATGGATAGTAAGGTCAACATCGAAGTTTGCAATGATCATGATTTGGTTGAAATGTTTGCAAAACATAAGGCTTCCAAGTGCTGTTTGCTGACTCTAGCCTATCATAGCCCAAGTGTTGATGCCCTTGATATTCCTGATTGGAATTTGAGTACAACTGTCCCTTCTGTTCAACCTCCAATGACACCTTCAGTTGATTGTCCAAACTTAGCAGAACCAAGCCATGCCACAAACACTCAACCTGATGAACCTGACTACCTTTCCAACCCAGACTCAATGAATGAGTTTGTGGGTATTGATGTGGAAGGGTTGTACATCGATCTTGGTCCCCAACATCCACTACCCCCTCCCAGTTTCCTGTTTGAAGGTGGCAGTAAACAAAGTCAAGATGAAACTTGTGGTGATGAATCCATGTCTGATGATGACACTGAAGTAGAGGACTTAGATGACATTGTTAATGATAGAGAGCCTGAAAATATGCCTGATGTTGAATATGACAAGAATGACCCACCTATGGGTGAGGGGACTGTCTATGCAAATATGGATGCTTTTAAGATTGCATTAGCTTCTCATGCTGTTAAATATGAGTTCAACTATGACATTGAAAAGAGTGACACAGGGAGCTATAGGGTAAGCTGCACATTCAAGAGTGATGGCTGTCCATGGAGGATTCATGCTTCTACTAATAAGGATGATGGCAGAGTTATGGTAATCTGTTAATACAGTACATTTCTATGCATTGTGAAATGTGTTTGTCTTGTATTAAGTGTATTTTTTGGCTGTTTTGCAGGTGAAGAAGAACCCATGGCCTCATGATTGTCAGAGCAGTAGGAGGAGTGAAATTTGTGTTGGGGTTTCTCAGTTTTGGGTGTGTGAGAAAGTGATTGACTGGCTTAAGGAGGATGGTACTCTAGGTGCTAAAGAACTGCAAAGGAGGCTGAAGGATGCACACAAAATTCCGGTGCCCTACAGGAGAGTGTACAAAGGTAAAAATCTTGCCATGGATGAACTTTATGGGCCTTGGGACAAAAGTTTTGATAACTTGTATAGATTTAAGGCCCAGATAGAGCAAACTAGTCCTGGATCATTTATTATCATTGATCACCACACCGTGAAGAAAAAAATAAGGTTTAATAGGTTATTCTTTGCATTGAAAGCATGTGTTGATGGTACAAGGAAGGGGTCAACTACCACTACATCAAGTAGTACTACTGGTAGTACATCTACCAGGTAATTAGTTGTCAATTTGCTCATTTTCTGATTCAAAAATAACAAATGGAATTACCAGCACTTTAGTTCATTTCTTTACATCTTATTTTTTATTTATGAACTTAGTATGTTGTTGTCCAACATGATAAAAATATGCATGGTGCATACTACATCCATTTGCTCTTATTTTATTTTATCTTGATGAGAACTGAGATGATTTGTTCAACTGTGCAGATCTGGCACCGGTTCCAATGACCCTGTTGCAATCCAAGTTTTGCCAACAGCCCCTTTTCATGCATATTCGACTACTACGGCTCTTTGGACCGGTTCGGACGGAGAGCTGCAGGATGTTATGCTTGCCATTGGAGACTATGTTGCCTCGGGCTTCACCAAGGAAGAAGATGGCGGTGAAGAAGAAGCTTACACCAAAAAAGCTTCAAGTTGCAAGAAGCGGCCACACTACTAGCCCGAGCGGCCCTTCCGCCAATACCAGGAGTAAAAAAACATTGAATTTGCAGTGATGTGTGCCTGCATCAATGTTCTTTTGGTGGTGTAATAGTTGAAAAACAAGTGTGGTTTTCTTCTCTGTTCCTATGTGATGAACGGTACTTTAGAAAATCTTTTGTCGTGATGTAATGAAAACTAGCAACTCTGAACTAGCTATGTTGGTGTGTGATGTAATGACAATCTAGTGCATCTGTTATGTTGGTTATTATGTGATAAATCAATTTCAAAAAATGATGTGATGCATCTGTTATTATGTGACAATCTATTGCATATGTTATTATGTGATAATAAATCAATTGCGAAAATTAATTCAGTGATTTTGCTGCCTATGATGGTTAAAAATTTGTGAGATGAACAAATTTATTTCAACCAATGAGTTTGATGTTGTAATACTAAAAATTAGCATTGATCAAAGCCACGTTGGGTGGAAGGAGCCATGTTGGGTGGAAGGGTAAGATGGCCATTTCATCTGTTTAGTTGACACCGTTACTTGCAAAACTGGACGAAATGGCATTAGGGTTGCAAAAGTTTGAGTCAGTGGCACACAGGTGCAAATGAACTTTTCGGTGGCATACAGGTGTGAGGCAACTTTTTTAATGGCATACAGGTAAAACTCTCTTGATTGAAACCCTAGTTGCATGATCCTTAAGTACCATGATCTTTTACTAGCATGTTAGGTCGCTAGTTGCTATGCTTTAAGGATCCGATACAAGTCGAGTGATGTTCGTCACTCGCGAGAATAGGATCTCCTTTATGGAATCACCATACTGTATCAATGGATTGCTCACGTGGTAAGAGCATGGGATTGGGCTCCGGTCCAATGGCTTCATTGGTTAAGTGTTTGAAAGTACTAAGCACTTATCGGAAATGGGTACGATAAGCGTAGTACCTAAATGAGACGGTGTGGGAACTTTGCGCTACTAAACTTAGGGTTGCGGCCCCGAGCTCGCCACCCGAGTACTTGCGTGAGGCTGGGTGACCTTGGTGGCGTAGCCCAGTAAACCTCGTACTTGAGACTGTAGCATCTGATCCCAATCCGAGGATTGACGAGAACCGCCTGGTGGGTGACCTCTTAGTGAGGGCACCTCCCGTGTGCTTAGGTCCACCTTGCAAGGTTTGAATCAATCGATTGTCGGCCTCTCACCGTCATCTGAAACTACTTAATCTACTGGCCATGATATCCCTTTATGATGGAACTTTGTGAAGATTATTACTTTGATTAATTGTTTGCACAACTTTGATTGCAATAGCTGCTTATCTAGCAATGATAACTTCTACTAGAACATGAGCTAAAATGTGAAAGTAAGGATTCACTACTTAGTAGCTTTTTGGCAAACAAACACACTAGCCAAAAGCCTTGCATGATTAGAGGCAAAGTCTTTTTTTAGACAGGTAAGCCTTGCTGAGTATTAGTATACTCAACCTTGCTTTATAAATCTTGTTTCCAGGTAATGCATGTGATGTGTGGCCCGGAGAACTTCCACTCGGCTGGGAGCTGGAATGGGTGGATGACGACGAGTGATTGCATCAGGGACAGACCTCCTATGATGTGATCGTACCATTTAGCTTCTTCCGCTGTTTTCAATAAACTCTCAACTATTTACTTCCATGTTGAAGAACTATGTTTGTAATAATGGACCCTACGGGGATTTGATGTTAATTTGTAAGGCACTCTGGACTCTCCTTCGTGGGAGTTTTAATGCATACGTTTGATCCTCTCTGTGTTGACAAGTGATTTATCGGGCATTAACCCGGCAACACTCAACGGGATGATTCTTTATTATCTCTTGATGACCAAAAGGAGTGGTTTAGGCGATAGTACGGAATTATCTCGGATGGGGTTGTCACACTCGCCCAGGCGGCGTCCATGGCGGCTCGACGGAGGTCGTGGGGCTGGCCGACGTGGACGCGCGCGAGGCGGCTTGGCGGCCTTAAATAGTCGAGCCGGGCGTGCGGGCGCGGAGGCTTAGCCTCGAAGCGAAAGGGCGGCCGTGGGGGCGGGCGGCGTGCCGGCGGGCGGCACGGGCGGGGAGCGCGCGCGCGCGACCGCCGGGCGACACGGCGCGTGGCCGCGGGACTTCAAGGCGCCTCGGGTTGCTCCCGGTCTCGAAGTGCGGGACCTCGGAAAGGCGCGTGGCCTCGGGATGCGGCCGGTGGGCCCGGACGCCGAGGACAGAGCGTGGCGCGGCGCGGCGCGCCCGTGGCGACGTCGCGGTGCACGCTCGGTTCTGGCGCAAACGTTTCATCTTAGGTCAGATTTTCTCCCAATTTTTGAACTGAAGTGCTCAAGGTGGTGAATAGGAAAGTTGTATATCTCACTACCCTCTACAACTTTTACAAAGGCTCTATAGTGTTTTTTCAACGGATTTTGCATAAATTGCAGCCAAACTTTGAATGCCACTCTGTTTCGGTGAACAGGAGCTGCTGGCAGTTGACCAAGTTTTCCACCCTTTTCCACTCAAAATTTGAAATGCCATTCAACATGAAAGTTGTATCTCTCAAAAAACTAGACAACTTTCATTGGGAGATTTTGAAGTGTTTAGGTGAAATTTGGAGAACATGGGACATTCAAGGACATTAAGGTTTAGGTGGGGTTGACCGTGTCTTTGACCAAAGTTTGACCACTAGTGTGTGTTGACTTGATCAAGAGGGTCACTAGGGTTGGTTGGTGAGGTTTTCGAGGTGATGACCCATGTTGACATAGGTTTGACCAATGTCAGCAGTTTTGACTAGGCTGATTCGGTCATTAGCGTTAATGACGCTAATTAAAAATCTGGGGCGTCATAGCTGCTGCTGCTCTAACATGCATACAACACACCAATAGATTTTTCACTTGCGCCTTGCCCCCCTGTGGTTGGATCCCGGCTACGCCCCTGCTCTCAGTGATGTAAGTTAGATCTATATTTGATAAGTGAATTATGCCAAATTGTTGGAGATGAACTCTTTTTTTACTTGGAAACACAAGATTTGCAAGTAAAAATTGACAAACTCTTGGAGATGCTCTTGTCAAGCGCTTAGAACATCTTCAAGAGTTTGCCAAATTTTACTTACAAATCTTTTGTTTTGCCAACTCCTAAAAAGATATGCCAAGTAAAAAAAGAGTTCATCTCCAACAGTTTGTCATAATTCACTTGCCAAACTCAGATCTAACTTATATTAGGAATCCTGAGAGAAATAAAATTATGTTCGTGTCCTTCCACCTCTTAAAAACTTACGGGAATCCTTCTCTGTTATTTATTTCTTTTTTCACCCTCTCACCTACAGGGAAACGACGATGGAAACTACGATGCGCGCAGAGAGGTGAGTTTTGCCAAGTTTTTATTTTTGCCAAGTTGGTTTGTCAAACCGTTGGAGATCAATTTTTCTCGTTTTGCCAAAATTAGATGGATGCCAAGTTGGTTTGCCAAACAGTTGGAGTTGCTCTTACATGAGTGGGAAAATGTATGTTTGTAGACAAGCTAAAACCCCTTGCAATTTAAAACAAGTGCTTCGGCTAGTGAAATAATGCACATCAGCACAATGCAGATGGACGCAACGTAACAATGGATTTTGCTGATGTGCATACTAATCAACGCTGGAAACAATGGGCAAGAGGGGGAAAAATTAAAAAAGAAGCTTATCTAGTATATAGATGAACTAGAAAAATCGACATAGACATCGTCGTCACGGCTCCTATCGCAGCATAGGAAGCACATACATCTGCTGGCTTCCTCCGCGCCGCCGCTCCTTTGCCTGCCGCCACCGCGCGCGTCCCGGCGTTCCCACCTTTCGCCGCCGCAGTGGCCACCGCGGTGGAGGCCGCCGTCGTCGTTGTGGTCGATGCCGCTGGCGTCGCTCCTGTCGCATTGATCTTATTGCTGCTGTCTGCCTTGATGCCGGAGGAGGAGAGGTTACCCATGTCGACGATTTGTAATTGGTTGCGAGATATGATTTGTGTATGGCAGTACGTTTATGATTGGGATCAGCAGGCTTGTCGTCTTGTCGACACGTGAACTGTGAATATAAGGCCTAGCGATTACAAGTTCTGCTGGGACTTCGGTTCCAAAGGGAGCGCGTTAGCACGTAAGAAGATTTCGAGTCGGACAGAGCAAATCCTGTAGCCAGAGTGCGATTCGGACGAGGAGAGGTGCAAGGGGTTCTAGCGTCGGTTCGTCAGTTGGACTTGGACATGATCACATGACTCGTACACAAAGCGCATAAAAACAGGTTGAAATACAAAGATGCTACCACATTTGTGTGTACTAATAATTTACAGAACCAAAATAAACTTTAGACTTAATAGATATATAACACCTTGAAGAAGAAGCATCGGAAGAACTAGTATTAAAAAACAAACGGCAGGAATTCTGCAAAGAAATTACAGAGTCTAGTTTCTACCAGCCTCCCATCCCTACCCCCACGCCCACACCCCCAC
Source organism: Cenchrus americanus (assembly GCA_947561735.1). Lineage (NCBI taxonomy): Eukaryota > Viridiplantae > Streptophyta > Magnoliopsida > Poales > Poaceae > Cenchrus > Cenchrus americanus. The sequence goes on along the minus strand of OX387239.1, from coordinate 196,399,275 downwards.
CAATTCCCGTTCCCGAACCCATCGACATTCCGCCGAGTCCTATTGCAGGAAAGACTGTAACTTGGTTGTGGCCGTAGGAGCCGGCCGTCGCCACCGCCGACGTCGTCGTCTCCGTAGTGCGCTTTCCTGCTGGCGGCAGCGTCGGCTTTGGCTTGTTGGCCTTCTTGTCTGTCTTGCAACCGGAGGAGCAGAGGTTTCCCATGTCGGCGACTATCTAGGAATCCGTGATTGGTTGTGAGATTTGGTTCGTGTATGGTATGGTAGCACGCCTGAGATCGGTTGCTATGCATATATACACACATAGCAACCGATTCGGCCTTGTTCTGTTCGGACGAGGTTGCAGCGGAGGGCGTGAGCATTTCGAGTCGGACAGACAAATCGAAACAGAGTGTGATTCAGGCTTGCAGTGCAGGAGTCCTTTTCGTCTAACAGGCTGAGGAATTCAATTGTAATGCACTTTTTTTTGGTGGCGCATCATCTGCACTTGCTCACGCAGACAGCTGTTTCAGCGTTGATGCTTCAATATAGCATCTGTTCAGTAGAGCATCTGGCGATCAGCAATCAGCTACCATTTCTGAACCGCGAAGAAATGAAACGATTGGGGCATGCGGACGCGCGAGGCCTTTTGCGTCACCACAGGTTTGATGATAAAATCAAAGTGCTAATTGTCGTTACTCCCAAGCTGTTTTTGTTGTTGTTTTTGTTTAGTTTCGACCCATGCAGTTGTGTTTCCTGCCAGGGGTCCGAGTTGTTTGGGGGATTAGCGACTACAGTTGCTCATAATCCCTCTTTCTTTCCTTTTCTCGTTTCTTTATTATTCGCTATTTCTTCTAATAAATATTACAGCAAATCTCTTGCTATTTCGTCAAAAAAAACTCATCTCAAGTATATATAGAAACTGCTATGGGATGACTAACTATGTGAGATTCAGCTGCACGGGATCACACTTGACCTCAGTCTTGCTGTGTTGGAGGGGAAAAAATAATCTTGCATCCATGACATTGTAGCGATCTAGGCCCTTTCGCACCTTTGGTAAGAGTGTGTTTCGGTGATAAATGACAACCTTATGCTTGTGACTAACCTTTGTTTTGAAGCGGATTTCTAATTGGGTTATTGTCACGAGTATTGAATGGAATGAGACCCCTCAATTTGAATTTATGGGCTCAATATGGTTGAAGACTACAAGGCTAAGGACTTTGTTAGTTCCAAGTGTCACAAAGGTGATGAAGGACACTTGGATTGCTAGTTTGTAGTTTTGACCGTACTATTAAGAGGGGTTCGTACACTAGTAGCTTGACCATGCACTCCAAAAGCCATAAAATATGCACACTTAAGTTCCTTGGATGCTATCTAGCTCAGAGAGTTCATGGAAGCAAGGTTGAAGCAAAAGAATCGACGGAAAACTCAAAGGCGCTGAATTGGATGAGTTGAAATCAAGTTTATAGCGTCGGATGATCCGACGCCCCATTATTAACACGCGTCGGATGAGTTCTGCAGCCAACAAATTCAAAATGGACCGTCAGATGAACCGACGGTACAGACATCGGTTCATCCGACGCCTTAGGGTTTGGCTACAGTTCTGGTCAAGGGTCTGCACTTAAGCATCGGACGATCCGACGCCTTGGCCATCGGTTCATCCGACGGTTGCATTTAAATTCAGTAGAGACGCGCCAAGACTTCTGCTTCAGCACCGGATGAACCGACGCTTGGATATTTATTCTCAGCGGTTCATCCGACGGTTTGATTCAAATCATACAGTACCGCCCCAAGTGTGGTGCCTTCAGCACCGGATGATCCGACGGTGCGTCGGTGTATAGCGTCGGTGTATTGTCTGGGTTTCAAGGTTCAACGGCTATATTGTCTTCTATTAGAGACCGGATGATCCGACGCTCAGCAGGGGGGCACCATCGGTTCATCCGACGGTACAACTTTTTCAGGGGACCTTTTCCAACGGCTAGCCCTCTTTGCTAGGCGTATAAATAAGCCCCCCTACCTCTCTAGAGCTGCCTTTGCCACTCCGAAGATCCATTGCAGCCAAGGAGAGAAGGAGAGTGTGTTCTAACCAATTGGGATTCTCTTCCTCTTGATTGAGGGCCATCTTTCTTAGTGAGCTAGAGTTTCAAGGTGCATGCGTGGCTTAGCTGAGTGCTTAGGTCAAGTGAAGGTGTGCGGGCTTGTTACTCTTGGAGTTTGACGGCTCCTAGACGGTCTTGGTGACTTGGGGGTTCTTGGTGAGCTCTTGGAGATTATGGGAGCCTCAAGACAAGCTTGGTGTACACGGTTCGAGACCCACCGTTCCGGAGATGGAGAACGGGTACTCTTAGTGAGCACTTGTGTCTTTGTGACTCAAGGGGGCGCAATACTCTATGTGAGTGCTCCAACGTGGACTAGGGGGAAGCGTCAACTTCTCGATACCACGAGAAAAAACCTGGTCGCCTCTTGTCCTTCTTATTTACTTCTAACACTTACTTTCAGCACTTCTATTCCGCTCTCAAGTTTCTTTGTCCTTGTTCTAGCTTGTTTCTCTTGTGTGCTTCATATCTTGCCTAGGTTGTCATATTGCCTCCTAGTGTGTTATTTGCTAAGGAAACTTGTGATAGTGTGCTCTAGTAGTAGGGAAGAACCTTTTTAGTATGGGCAACACTAGTTGATAGGTTAAGGTTTTCGTTTTTCATTAGAGCTTGCAAAAGAAGTCCCATATTCAACCCCCCTTCTATGTGACTTGATCCTACAAGTGGTATCAAAGCTAGGCTCCCTTTTGCTTGGCTTAACTGCCTAGGGAGATGGGGAAGGGAAGCGGCAATGGCCCTCCAAGGTTGGCGGGGAAGCGCTTCACCTTTTGGGCGCATAGAATGGCTAGCTATCTTCAAGCTCAACATCATGATGCGTGGCGCACTACCATGTATCCGTTGCCTTCTATTCCCACCGAGAGTGAGGCTAAGTGGAATGCACGTGCTAGAAATCACATCTTTGAGGCGCTAGACAAGGAGTTGTTTGATCGGGTCTTTGCTTTTCCCACCGCCCATGAGGTGTGGATGGAACTCAAGGAAATCCATGTGGGTAACAAAAAGATCCGTGAGGAAAAATATGAGTTTCTCAAGTTGGAACTCAATGAGTTCAAAATGAAGGATGATGAGGGGGTAGAGCAAATGTATTCTAGGATGGGGGTGCTTATTCAAAGTATCAATTCTCTGGATGTTGCTAACCTTTCCGAGCAGGAAATCATCCGGAAAATCCTTCAAACGCTCCCCAAGCCAAGATACAACATCGTCAAGGCACTTCTCTTTGAGAAGGACTTCACCACCCTCACCATCACCGAGGTTTTGAGCAAGATTCGCTCCCATGAGATGTTCATGATGGAAGACATGGAATCATCTACCTCACACTCAAGTGCCAAGAAAGACCTTGCACTCAAGGCAAGTGAAAAGGGCAAGTCCAAGAAGATCAAGGAAAAAGCTCATTCATCCTCAAGTGAAAGTGAAGATCCAAGTGACTCAAGTGAAGCGGAGAGCGATGATGCTAAGCTTGCTCTTCTCATGAGGAAGACCACAAGAATGCTCTCCAAGATTGGCAAGAAGGGCTATAACTATGATCCTAAGAAGCAAAAGTTCCGGTCATCAAGAAGAAGCGGTGAGGGAAGCAATCGCAAGTGCTACAATTGTGGTAGCTATGATCATCTCTCATATGATTGCCCCAAGCCCGACAAGCGAGTGTCAAACTCAAGCAAGAAGAACGATGAAGATGACAAAGATGCCAAGTACTACAAGAAGAGCTCCTCCAAGAAAAAGGCATCAAACAAGCCCTACCACAAGAAGAAGGGTGAACATCGTTTTCTATTGGTCAATGAATGGGTTGCCAGTGGTGAAACTTCAAGTGAATCAAGTGAGAGTGAGAAAGACAAGAACAAGAAGATTGCCAGTATTGCTATCATGGATGATGAAGAGCCTCCACTCCCACCTCCACCAATGTGCTTTATTGCAAAGCACTCCAATGTGAGCGATAGTGATAGTAGTGGGTCTCTAGTGATGATGATCTCTCACCGCTTGCTCTTAAAGATCTTCTTGATGAATACACCTCCATGATAAAGAAAAAAAAGAGTAAGCTTAAAGCTCTTGATGAGACTCATGAGAAACTTAAGATTTCATATGATGAGTTGCTTGTGAAGCACAATGACCTTAGCAAAGAGCATGATGCTTTGGTAGTGTCTAACAAGTCACTTAGAGATGACCACAACAAGTTACTTGATAAGCACAATGAGCTAATCATCAAGCATGACGACATAACCGTGCTTAACAAGTCTCTTGAGTCAAGTCATATGAAGCTCAAAGAACATGTGCTCTTAGAGATGAAATATCAAGAACTTGAGCTTGCTAGTGAGGACATTGATTCTAGTGGGCATGCAAATGCTAGAGAAGTCACTAAAGTCAATGCCTCCACCTCATGTGATGATCTAATTGAAAAACCTAAGGTCTTGCACAATGTTGGAAATATTGCATCCTCTTCCAAGACCAACCATGATAGGGTGAAAGCTCTTGAAGAAGAAGTGAGGAGCCTAAGGTCTTGTGTAAAGGCTTTGGCCAAGGGTGAGGAGTTGCACAAGGAGATCCTCTACTACAATGCAAGAGATTATGGGACAAGGGGACTCGGTTCTTTCCCAAATCCCATCAAGGAAACTCCTAAGTCAAAGGAGCTATATGGGTGTTTCATCAATGAGGTTGGATCTTACTGTCAACATTGCAAGGTCACCGGTCATCACACAAGAGAGTGCCCAACACCTACTCATCCTTTGCCCACCTTGCCTAGCAACTACAAGTCCATGTACAATGACAACCACTTCTTTTGATGAAGAAGAACAATGGCAAAGTGGCAATCAAGTTCATCGGGACCAAACCGAAAGTCAAGCCACCTAGAAGCTTGTGGATTCCTAAATCTCTTGTCACTCACATCAAAGGGCCCAAACTAGCTTGGGTTCCTAAATCTCAATGCTAATTTCTTGTGTGTAGGTGAACTACAAGGCCGGAGGGAGTCATTGGATACTTGATAGTGGTTGCACTCAACACATGACCGGCCAAGTAAAAATGTTCACCTCACTAGTGGATGATGCGGGAGATCATGAACAAGTTTCATTTGGTGATAACTCTAAAGGAAGGATCTCCGGATTGGGTGAAATCTCTCTAACAAATGATTTATCCCTTTCCAATGTTCTCTTTGTGGATTCTTGTAGTTACAACTTGCTTTCCATTGCACAATTTTGTGTCTTTCATGCACATTTGATGATGAAGGGGTCACAATTACTAACAAGAAAACTAATGAAGTTGTTTTCAAGGGATTCCGCTATGGCAATCTTCCCGTGAAGCAAACTTGACTACTTGCCTCATCTCCACTACATCCAAGGGTTGGCTATGGCATCGCCGCATTGCACACATAGGCATGAGCCAACTCAAGAAAGCTTTCAAGAAAGGCATGGTCCTTGGTGTGAAGGATGTTACATTTGAAAAGGACAAGTTGTGTAGTGCATGTCAAGCCAGCAAGCAAGTTGCAAGCCATCATCCCATGAAGGCTTATGTATCTACCACAAGACCATTGGAGCTCATTCACATGGACCTCTTCGGATCAACTACATACAAGAGTCTTGGTGGTAATCTCTATTATCTTGTCATTGTTGATGATTACTCACGCTATACTTAGACTTTCTTTTTGGAGGATAAGGGCAAGACATTTGACATCTTCAAGAAGTTCGCTACTAGAGCCCAAAATGAATTTGGGCAATCCATGGTGAAGATAAGGAGTGACAATGGGTCGGCATTCCGCAACACCAAGGTGGAAGAGTATTGTGATGGTGAAGGCATCAAGCATGAATTCTCCTCAACTTATACACCCCAACAAAATGGTGTGGTTGAGAGGAAGAACAAGACACTCATCACTCTTGCTAGAGCTATGTTGGATGACTATGGAGTCTCACAAAGGTTTTGGGCGGAAGCTATCAACACGGCATGTCACGCTTCAAATAGAGTGTATCTCCACTGACTCATGATGAAGACACCATATGAGCTACTCATTGGGAGAAAGCCCAACATCTCTTACTTCCGGGTGTTTGGTTGTAAGTGTTTCATATTCAAGAAGAGGAAGCATTTAGGGAAGTTTGAGAGTAGAGTAGATGAGGGCATATTTGTTGGTTATGCATCTAACTCCAAAGCATATAGAGTATTCAATAACTCTACACGAGTGATTGAAGAAACATGTGATGTGGAGTTTGATGAATCTAATGGCTCCCAAGGAGATGGTTTTTGTTGTGATGGTGTAGGAAAAGAACCTCTTCAAGAAGCAATGAAGAAGATGGCCATTGGTGACATCAAACCAAGGGAGGATGATGACCCTCACTCCATTCTTGAAGACTCATCCTCCGATGATGATAATAATGATGATCCACCAAGGCATCCACCTACATCACCCACAAGACAAGATAGTCCATCTTCCTCACAAGAACCACCTCCTATCTCACAAGACACTCAAGATCAAGTAGAGGACATGGGAGAAGTTCAATCTCAAGATGATCCCACCTCTACAATATTTGGAAGACACACAAGGACTTCAACAAATCATCCAATTGATCTTGTGTTGGGTGATCCCCAAGGGGGTACAAGGACTCACCGCAAGCAATATGCCTCATTTTGCAAACATCATGCTTTTGTCTCTTTTGTAGAACCCACAACTATAGATGAAGCTCTTGGGGATCCAGATTGGATCTTGGCTATGCAAGACGAGCTCAACAACTTCACAAGAAATCAAGTGTGGGAGTTGGTCGAGCGCCCCAAGAACAAGAATGTGATTGACACCAAGTGGGTCTACTGGAACAAGCAAGATGAACATGGCATTGTGGTGAAGAACAAGGCAAGACTTGTCGCCAAAGGGTACTCTCAAGTAGAAGGCTTGGACTATGGAGAGACCTTCGCTCCGGTGGCACGTCTTGAAGCTATCCGTATCCTCCTTGCATATGCATCTAGTCATAAAATGAAATTATTTCAAATGGATGTAAAGAGTGCTTTCTTGAATGGCTTCATCAATGAAGAAGTCTATGTGGAGCAACCTCTCGGATTTGAGGATGCTACATATCCTAACCATGTCTTTAGGTTGCACAAGGTGTTGTATGGACTCAAGCAAGCTCCTAGGGCATGGTATGAGAGGCTCTAGGATTTTCTCATTGAAGCGGGGTTCAAGATTGGTAGAGTGGACAACACTCTCTTCACAAAGATAATCAACAAAGAACTCTTCATTTGTCAAATTTATGTTGATGATATTATCTTTGGCTCTACTAATCTCAAAGTGTGCAAGGATTTTAGTGAACTCATGACTAGGGAATTCGAGATGTCAATGATCGGAGAGCTCAACTTCTTCCTTGGGTTTCAAATCAAGCAATTGAAGGAAGAGACCTTCATCCATCAAGAGAAGTACACCAATGATATTCTCAAGAAGTTCAAGATGGATGATTGTAAGCCGATCAAGACTCCAATGCCTACTAATGGACATCTCGACCTAGATGAGGGCGGTAAATCGGTTGACCAAAAGGTTTACCGTTCTATGATCGGTTCTCTTCTTTATCTTACCGCATCTAGGCCCGATATCATGTTTAGTGTTTGTATGTGTGCTCGGTTTCAAGCCAACCCTAAAGAATCTCACCTAAGTGCTTTAAAAAGGATCCTTAGATATTTAAAATACACACCTAGCATTGGCTTGTGGTACCCCCATGGTGCTTGTTTTGAGCTCTTGGGTTATTTGGATTCGGACTTTGCCGGATGTCGAGTAGACCATAAGAGTACTTCAGGTGGGTGCCATTTGCTAGGTCGCTCTTTGGTTGCTTGGTCCTCTAAGAAGCAAAACTCTGTGGCCTTATCCACCGCGGAGGCGGAATACATTTCCGCGGGGGCTTGTTGTGCTCAAATCCTCTATATGAAGCAAAGCCTCTTGGATTATGGTGTGGTTCTAGATAGGGTTCCCCTCCTTTGTGACAATGAGAGTGCCGTAAAAATTGCTAACAAACCCGTTCAACACTCTCGCACCAAGCACATTGATATTCGTCATCACTTCTTGCGAGACCACGTTGCAAAAGGGGACATTGTCCTTTGTGGTGTTCGCTCCGAGGAGCAACTGGTGGATATATTCACCAAGCCTCTTGATGAAAACACCTTTTGTAGGCTTCGGAGTGAATTAAATGTGCTTGATGCGTCCAACATCATGTAATGCTTGTCATATAGTTTGCATTTGCATATGTACATGATTAGGGGCTTGTCTAACCTTGATGAGATAGTGATGAGTATGGGTTTTGCTTGAGCTGGTGGTTCTTTTGTTTTGCTCAAGGCATGAAGAATGGCTCATCATGAATAAGCTCATCAAGGGTTCAAACTTGGCAAGATAGTTTACCTTCTCGCTTTGCATTTATGCTTGCAATGTAGATGCACTCATGTTTACTTTCATGCATTTGTCCTTGCATAGCATTGCGTGAGAGAAGTCACAAAGGAAACTCACACTATGAGAAAGTTGCTTAGCGCTCAATGCAAATCAACAACTCTTAAGGTGTGATGAGACAAATGTTTGTGCTTAATGGCTATTGAGTTAAGTCCTAACGAGCTTATGGTGTCAATCTCTAAGTTCAAAGGCAATTAACTCATACATTCCCTTTTTGGAGCTCCCTCCCTCCTTTGGTTCTTATTTTGCCTATTTTTAACTATGGTTTATCCCTTTTTAGGGAGCTAATTGTGTATTATAAGTATTTTATAAAGGAGTGCTTGAGGGGTGAGGTTGTCACTTAGGATTGATCCAAAGATGTGCTTATGTTGGCTTGTGTGTGACATTCGACGGATAAAAAATGAGAAATAGTTCAACAAAATCGAATTGTCACCGTCGGATGAACCGACGCCCTGTAGGTTCTAGCGTCGGAACATCCGGTGAAGGGGTCTGGGCGCTCTGTTGCTCTCTGTTAGCAAATTTCGCACCGTCAGATGAACCGACGCCTTCGCGTCTTTTGACCATCGGTTCATCCGATGTTGAAGAAATTTGCCCTTCTTCCCAGACCCGCGCGCAACTGCTCTGACGCGTTATAAAGATAGGCCGTCGGACCATCTGATGCCTGGTTTCACCGCGGAGCTCAGTTGCACCAACGGTTCGACCGACGCTTCTATTTTTCGACCGTCGGTTCATCCGACGCTATACAAAAGTGTGGGTCCCACCCGTCATAACGGTTCGCCGCCGTCTCTTTCCTCTAACCCTAACCCAACGTCGCCCACACCCGTTCGCCGCCGTTCTTGCCCGAGCGCCGCCCCGCTCGCCTCCAGCCCCCATCCGCGCGCACGTGTGCTTTCCGCCGGCCCTCCGTCGCTCATCGTGCCCGCCGCCGGCCGCCGCACCGCGCCACCGCGCTCCATTTCGCGTGCTGCCACCGCCACACCCTAGCTAGGGTTTGGGCCACGCCGCGGATTCCGGCCGCCCGCCGTCGGCCTGCTCGCCGGCGACCGTCTAAGGGTGCGCAAGAGCCGTATCTTCTCTCACAGCCGCTCCTCGCCGTCCATCCTTCGCTGTGGTGAGCACAATCATCCCCTTAGCACCGTTTTTAGGGCAAATTTGCACTGTTCTTAGGCCCAATTCTTCTGTTCTTCCAATCAAGCACAAATTCCTGCTAGTTCCCTCTCTAGACTGGTTTGTGGACATGAGTACTCATTGGAATGTTTTTTGTTGCCCACAAATTCTTGCAAATCATCAACTTCACAATCTAGAGATCTTAGGTGTCTTGCAGCATGTAATTCAATTTGCACCTTTTTATCAAATTTTATCCACACACTTGCACATCGTGTCCACCTAAGGATCTCCTAGTCTTTCATCTCTTTTCGTGGCAGAAATTCTCCTAGATTTTTCATAATTAGGCTCATATCCGCTCATATGCTTTGCTTAAGGACCCCTTATCCTTAGTTACATATCTTATTTATTCTCATCTCTAGCCATTCTACAATCTTCTACCTTTTTTCTCACACAGATGGCAGGCGATAAGCGGAAGGGTAAGGCGGTTGCTGAGCCGAAGAAGAAGAAGAGCAAACAGCAGAAGGAGTGGGAGCGCGTGCTAGCAGTGCCCGACACCCAGGGACAGCCTCAGAGGGGCATTCGTATCTCAGAGGGCACACAGAGTCAGGGGGAGCAGCCCCAGAGTGAGCAGCAGCAGCAGCAGCAGGCAGAGCAGCAGACACAGCGGCAGCAGCAGCCACGTCGGTCAGGCAGAGGGCACCAGACCACAGAGCAGTCAGAGTCACCACCCTCACTAGCCAGGTCCGGACCTCGGACACGCGGTGGTCACACACAGCCGCAGCCGACACCGCGCCAGAGGAGAGCTGCAGCAGAGGAGCTCACACAGAGAGAGAGAGAGAGAGCAGCAGGCTCTCGACCCCCATCTACCCAGAGGTCCACGAGCAGAGGCTTTCAAAGTCTATCTCCATGACCTCCGTCACTTGCCGGGGCCGAAGATTCGGCGGTTGAGGAGTGTGCCTGAGGACCAGTGGTTTCCACGTGCCAGAGAGGAGTGTGACCCCAGGTTCTGGACGATTCTCCAGGAGAGCTTCTATGCCTCCTACACACACAGAGGGTCTCAGCTCAGCCAGCACCGTATGCTACAGTTCACAGCTCTCAGGGTAGCTGCAGCTGGAGAGGCAATACTCCCCTTCTTCGACTACCAGCGGGGACTGGTGGACTTAGTGACTCGGAGGTCACGATACGTCCCCGACTGGGTTAGGGTTTTCTACGCCACTGTCTATGTCGACGCTGACCGGGTTGCCATTAGGTTCATGTTTATGGGTCAGCAACAGCGGCTTACTCGAGAGGGGATTGCAGAGCTGCTTCAGGTGGATCTACACGATGATTCTATTCACTACCTGGCTTACCCCGACATCGAGCCTCCTCGTGGTGCACACTCACATGTTCTACCCTCCGACGAGGAGATCAGCTTCCTGTTCCAGCCACCGTTCCTCCCCGGTACACCCAGGACACCGGACCGTCTGATTCGTGAGGCGTACATCATTCACTACACTCTCAGGAGGTCTGTGCTCTATAGGATGGGGAACGCAGAGTCTTTGACAGGGGTGTAGCAGTGGCTCTTGATGTACGTGATGGCGAAGCGCCCCTTTGACCTCGTGGACATCATGCTAGCAGAGATCGAGGATGCCATTATGGATGGCATGGGGATGACACGACAGCAGCCTTTCGCTCACTGGATCAGTTGGCTGCTGTCCCGGTTCGAGGCTCAGAGGTTCGTCGAGATGCTTGACTTGTCGAAGTTCGTGTTCCCGACCTACCGGCCTCCGATGCCAGGTGACAGGAGGAGAGGCCCGAGAAGCATGAGGAGAGCCAAGGAGACACTCCAGGCTCGGGCAGCAGCAGAGGCAGTTATGGACGAGGCAGCACGACAGGATGCTACTCTTGCTGCAGCAGAGGCACCTCTTCCTCAGTATTTTGCCACAGACGACGAGTCCTCTAGTGACGACGAAGAGTTCGTACCTACTCCAGAGTCAGAGCCAGTTTTCAGAGTCCGTCGGTCACACGACGACGAGGCAGGAGGCTCCACCTTGCCAGGCCAGAGAGAGGCTGAGTCACCAGTTCCCACGATCACAGCTGCTCAGGTGACCCAGCCAGACCAGCTCACTACCCTGATCTCGGCTATGGCTGCTCAGACTCAAGCGACTCTCCAGGTACAGTAGCAGATGCAGGCTCAGTTCCAGCAGTACCAGGAGCCGCAGTAGGTGATCCTTGAGGGGATCCGTCAGCAGCAGGAGGCTCAGAGGCAGCAAATGCTACAACACCAGATGTTGACCTCACAGATGTTCATGTTCATGTCTGGTTGCCTTGGTCAGCTCTTCCAGCAGTCAGGACTTCAGCTACCTCAGCCCCCTACCACTGCCGAGCTACAGGCTGACCCGACAGCGCCTCTTCCTCCAGCGGGTGGGTTCACGAACGTTCTTCTGTCTACTTTCCCACAGACACCTCTACTTTAGACAGGGGCGTTCGCGGTACCTCAGACGACGACACCACAGGTAGCGGTCACCACTTCCTTCCTTGCTCAGCTTCAGATGACCACTCCTGCGTCGTCCCAGCTGGTGTCTCCGCTTACCACAGAAGCTCTCATCTTCGAGACACCAGCTCGCATCACTCTGCCTAGTCCACCGGGATCTTCACCGCTTCCGACGTTTATTACACCGAGGGCAGAGGGGTTGGGACAGGAGGACCACTACCTTCGAGCGATCACGGAGCAGATCTCGTCAACCCTTGCCTCCGACACTGTTCCTCCTGCTCCCGAGGCTACTACAGCTCCCAGCACGACGACTGTTGCACCTCCTCCGCCTCCTCTGGGTTCCTCGTCACCAGCTTGCGACATCCTCAGCGACGACACTGATGACGACGACGCTTCCAGCTTCTCTGTGCGACCTCGAGAGTTGTCTCTACTTCGCCGCCAGATCCTTCCTCTCCGCCTCAGGCTTAGTCTCCTTTTTGGTGCTTGTTGCCAAAGGGGGAGATAGATAGGGGGAGTTAGGGGAGAGTGCAGGTCTTGGAGTTTTTGTAGCCTCTCTCACTTTTGTGGAGTTTCATGATGAGACATGTATTTGGATCTTGTGTATGTCGATGGTTTCCATGTCTACTCATGCTTGTTTGTTTACTTAATGCATGTATGTTTACCGCTTATTCTATTTCATGCATTAGAAGTAGAGTTTATATGCTTTTAAATTCAAATTTTTGTATATCTCTACTCGTGTTGTCATCTATCACCAAAAGGGGGAGATTGTAGCGATCTAGGCCCTTTCGCACCTTTGGTAAGGGTGTGTTTCAGTGATAAATGACAACCATATGCTTGTGACTAACCTTTGTTTTGAAGCGGATTTCTAATTGAGTTATTGTCACGAGTATTGAATGGAATGAGACCCCTCAATTTGATTTTATGGGCTCAATTTGGTTGAAGACTACAATGCTAAGGACTTGGTTAGTTCCGAGTGTCACAAAGGAGTTGAAGGACACTTGGATTGCTAGTTTGTAGTTTCGACCGTACTATTAAGAGGGGCTCGTACGCTAGTAGCTTGACCATGCACTCAAAAGCCATAAATTATGCACACTCAAGTTCCTTGGATCCTATCTAGCTCAGAGAGTTCATGGAAGCAAGGTTGAAGCAAAAGAATCGACGAAAAACTCAAAGGCGCTGAATTGGATGAGTTGAAATCAATTTCATAGCGTCGGATTAACACGCGTCAGATGAGTTCTGCAGCCAACCGGTTCAAAATGGACCGTCGGATGAACCGACGGTACAGGCATCAGTTCATCCGACGCCTTAGGGTTTGGCTACAGTTCTGGTCAAGGGTCTGTGCTCAAGCATCGGACGATCCGACGCCTTGACCATCGGTTCATCCGACGGTTGCATGTAAATTCAACAGAGACGCGCTAAGACTTCTGCTTCAGCACCGGATGAACCGACGCTTGGATGGTATACACAGCGGTTCATCCGACGGTGTGTTTCAAATCATACAGTACCGCCCCGAGTGTGGTGCCTTCAGCACCGGATGATCCGACGGGGCGTCGGTGTATAGCGTCGTTGCATTGTCTGGGTTTCTTGGTTCAATAGCTATATTGGGCGCTGTGAGACACCAGATGATCCGACGCTCAGCAGGGGGGCACCATCGGTTCATCCGACGGTATTACTTTTTCAGGGGACTTTTCCAACGGCTAGCCTCCTTTGCTAGGCCTATAAATAAGCCCCCTGCCTCTCTAGAGTTGCCTTTGCCACTCAAGATCTATTGCAGCCTAGGAGAGAAGGAGAGTGTGTTCTTGCCTATTGGGATTTCTCTTCCTCTTCATTGATGTGTTCTTTCTTAGTGAGAAAGAGTTTCAAGGTGCATCCATGGCTTAGCTGAGTGCTCAGGTCAAGTGAAGGTGTGCGGGCTTGTTACTCTTGGAGTTTGACGGCTCCTAGACGGTCTAGGTGACTTGGGGGTTCTTGGTGAGCTCTTGGAGATTGTGTGAGCCTCAAGACAAGCTTGGTGTACACGGTTCAAGACCCACCGTTCCGGAGATGGAGAACGGGTACTCTTAGTGAGCACTTGTGTCTTAGTGACTCAAGGGGGAGCGATACTCTAAGTGAGTGCTCCAACGTGGACTAGGGGGAAGCGTCAACTTCTTGATACCACGGGAAAAAATCCGGTCGCCTCTTGTCCTCTTGTCCCTCTTGTTTACTTCTAGCACTTACTTTCAGCACTCTATTTCCGCTCTCAAGTTTCTTTGTCTTCGTTCTAGCTTGTTTCGCTTGTGTGCTTCATATCTTGCCTAGGTTGTCATATTGCTTCCTAGTGTGATATTTGCTAAGGAAACTTGTTATAGTGTGCTCTAGTAGTAGGTAAGAACCTTTTTAGTATGGGCAACACTAGTTGATAGGTTAAGGATTTCGTTTTTCTTAGAGCTTGCAAAACAAGTCCCATATTAAACCCCCTCTATGTGACTAGATCCTACATCATGATGACCTTTCATTTCATACTCGTTTTTAGTAAGATCTCCTACAAGCAAGTATATTAAGGTTGACTTCAGTTGAGCCACAATATAATAGAAAGGGGCCATAAACTTGAACATTTCAAAAGATCACATGGTGTAGTTGAAATAATAGAATTGGAATCGACTAAATATAGGATAACTTTCTTAATGGTTTATATTGTTCTTTTATTTATCTTGATATTCAAGCCATTCCAATGCTGGCAAAGCAAGCACAAAAAAAAACTTCTGTTGTCTAAAAGAAAACGCCAATACATTGGAACTCATTTCAAATAAATGTTTTTCATGCTACTTTATAAGAAAAAATATCTCATTATGAACAGATCATCAAACTTGACTGCAATCTTCCATTCTTGCTGCCTTGGAAACAGGATATACAGTCTATCATCCCTTACAACATGATGAGAAACCAAGATTATGTGTGACAAAGAACTATAAAACTGAAGCCTTGACAAGGTGTCTGACAGCTTAGCAAAGAGGGCAGAGATGAACTTACAGCTCAGAGAACAACACTCAGACAGAAATTCCAAGAGATCTCAGAACCTGAAGTAGTAGTAAGTGGGGTATAAAAACTTCGTGTCGCCTCGGTAAACACACGTGGGCCCGCTGCACGGTTCTTGACTACCGGGAAGGACTAAGTATTGGTATTAGAAGACGTTTAGGACAAGGTTTAAGTCAAACATTGGATTATAAATCACCAATAGTTTTTAAGTTATTGATTGAAAATGTGAAAATCATATGAATAAAATTGTCTTGAAAAATATTTTCACAAAAGTATAAATATATCATTTTTGAATAAATATCTTTTTACAAAAAGCAAGTCAAAGTTGTGTTTTGAAGACCGTGTCACAGTCAAAAATGTCTTCTAATACCAATATGGAGGGAGTAAGAAATAACAGACATATGATAAAAAGGTATACCGCCAAAGTAAGCAAGCAACCCACTGGTAGTGCTTTGAATAGAACGTTCTTGCAGGAGCGTTTGCCCGTCCATAATTGCCTGGCAGCCCGCAAACACCCTGCAACTGCTACCATTGAGACCATCCACACTCGTGTTCCTTCATTTTCTCCTTCAAAACAGAATATTCTGTCACAGTCAGCAATATTCTCTCCTTCATATCCACTCCTCCTACACTCATCTTCCTCCATATTTCTTCTCCATCCCAACAACCCACTCGTGGGGCCCACGTGTCACCTCCCTCCCTTGTCTTGTTCCTCCACCTCCCTCCTCCACTCTCCTCTATTTTCTCCGCCCCTCCACTCTCGTCACCACCCGGCCGCGGCAGAGCTCCATCTTCGGCCCTCCCCGCGCCAACCATTGGAGCCAGCCCCGAGCTCGAGCACTGGCAGCGGAGGCGGGACAACGGCCGGCGAGGGGCCGGGAGATCGAGTGGCGATGGAGAGGGGACCCGCGTCCCCCGCGGTGGAGGAGCAGGGGAGGAGCAGCGGCCTCACCAGTGGGCCTAGCGAAGGCGCCGCCCCTTCTCCCCACGGCGCGCGGAGGAGGCGCACGGCGACGGCACGGTGCTCCCTCCTCCCCACGCGCCCGGAGTTTCATCCCCACACACACGGCAACGGCGATGGCGCCGCCGTCCCTCTCCCGCGCCGGCCATCCCCCATCCGCGGCGTGCGAGACGGGGTTCCTCCGCCGCGCGCCACTCCTACTCGAGCACCGGCGGCCGAGTCGAGCCGGGGGGACGGGCCGCGAGCGGATCGAGCAAAGCCGGCGGGCGGATCTCCCCAAGACCGGTGACGCATTCATGGCGGTAGAGGTGTGTGTGGTGGCCGCGGCGCGGAGGAGCAGGATCTCCCTCCCAGCAGCGCAGTCCCGGCCGGGTCCTCACCCCTGCACCATGCGCCCGCCCCTCTCTCCAGGCCGAGGAGGAGCAGCCCGAGCTCGACACGCCAGCGGAGGAGCCCGAGCTCGACGCGCCAGCGGAGGAGACCGAGTTCGACGCGCCACCTTTCGGCTCGGCTCGGATTTGGCTCCTCCTCGCCATGCCCGACGAGGATAGCGCAGGGGGCGGCGCTGCATCTCTGCCGGCGGGGAGGCGGGCAATGGCGCTTGGTCGTTGGGGCGGTCGCATCAGGACGCCTGGTGGGCCCTCGCGGAGCACACTCAATCCCTCTGGATCTGGAGGGAATCGGGGGGCAACGCTTTTTTCCCGGGCTCCTGCAGGACACCGCTGCGGCGCATTCTTCGGGAAAAGTCTGCTGGATCCGGATGGCGTAGCCGGATGTCGTAGCCGGTGTGGATGGTCTGACACCGGCAAAATAAACGTCAAGTTGATTACATGTTTCACCGCATGAATGAAGTAAAATAAAAACCATTCCCTCCAGTTGTTCTGAGGATCCAATGCTAGAGATACCGCATCTGTAAATGCTTCAATCATACTACTGACTGCTCCGAAAACCAGTGCAGCAGAGAGGATGAGGCAAAAGCGGCGATTGATTATGGTTGTAGTAGTTAGACAGGCATGCACAAGCAAGCATGTCGCAACTGTGGAGAAGTAGAATGACGTGCTATTTTGAAAAACATAACCCATGAAATATGTTTTCTCTTTCAAAACTGGCATGCAAGCATTCTTGCCTTCTGCAACGTAGCCCCCAGGTGGAGGAAAGCAGCAGCGAATGAACAGCTGCGATAAGTACAGAGATATATAAAATGCTCTGGGACCCTTTCGTGTAACTGCTCAATTCCTTCTCATCTTCCAAGCTCTTATCTGTTAGATATATAGGGAGTTGGAATGGGCGAGGATAAGCTTCACATAATGCTAAGATTACCATGATGTAAAAGTTCGTGCACTGCATAAAAATAATAAATATTAATATGCAAAAATAAAAAAGAGCTGAAAGACAGATGTCAAGGGATAGCATAATGCACTAGGGACATACCAACGAAAATGAATAATTATGGTTATTTTCATTCCATACAACAAGCAGAGGTGTCAACCCTTCATGGTTAATATTGCCAAGATTCACCCTCATATCCATCATAAGAAGGGAGAAGATCATTCCACGTACATGCTTAACAGAAAGATGTAATGGTGTGTTTCCTTCACTGTCTCCAGAATTAATCATATTACTCACAAACTTTGGGTCTCTACAGAAGTGCCACACCACCTTAATACTCCCGTGTTCAACGGCACAATGCAAAATATTTCTATGTTTCTTGTCAACCAACTCATCACAGCCCGGGCACATTTTCATGAACTGGAGGATAACTTTGGACTTGTTGGTTATAGCCGCAACATGCACAGGAAACAGACCATCAGTATCTGGGATGTATGCAAGAGAGCCGTTGCCCAGTAAAAGTTTCACCACTCCAATCTTCCCAGCTGATGCTGCATAATGAAGGGCAGTTCTTCCAGAAATGTCGGCCTTCTCCGCAAGTGTTGGCTCCCAGCGCAGCAGGGAGTCACTCATTTCTTGAGCTAAAAAACAAGGATTGCGGCTTCAGTGAGTAAAAAAGGTGCTCAAATCGCGCAAAAAAAAGAATTAGGACAGTGGAGGCAAAAAACTAATCTATGAAATACAGTACATATAAGAATTCATGTTTACCGTTGTTAGCGTAGACCGCATCATGCAGAGCAGTTTGTCCACCTGGTCCCTCGCAGCTTGCCGGAGATCTCACACCATCTGAAGAATGAAGATTCTCTGATCAAGATGTCAACCATGTCAGCCCGGTTGGACACAACCGCCAAATACAGTGGGGACACACCTTGTCCATCGACCAACGCGGCAAGCCTGCTATCCCTTGACATCAGCCTCTGCAGGATGGACACATGGCCGTTCCTAATGGCCTCATGCATCACCGTCGCGCCACCTGAATTCCGTGCCTTCAGTAGACTTACAGCTGCTTCTTGGGGACTCTGTGGGTGACCAGATTGATGCTGGTCCCAAGCACGCTCGATGAGGTAATCGAACACATCGACATGCCCAGCCCTTGCCGCACAGACCAGAGGCGTGTCGAGGTGATTATTCCTTGCCATGATGAGCGAGGTGTCATGAGTGTAGATCAGCACAACTAGCGTCAAGTACCCACGGCTTGCTGCGATATGGAGCGCAGAGCTGCCCTCGGCCGTGATGCCTTTTAGGCAGCTCTCGTTGCCATCCTGATTCCTGAGATGTTGCAATGGACCACATGCTTGGGACTTGCGCTAAGAGGTCCGCGTCGCCGGTGCAGACAGCTTTGAGCAATTCATGATTCATTGTGTGTGGGCTGTGCCTTGGAGCCATGTGTTCCGGCTGAATGAGGAGGCACGGCATAAGTGCATGCCAGCTGAAATAGCAGAGTTTCCAGTGCTCTATATACAAGGCTTGTGGATGCTGAAGATTAAGGAAACCTCGAAGAACTAGAAGCCTCCTGTTTTATTATTAGTATAAACATATCGATGTTTTATTATATTAGTATAAACATATGGATGTGATGAAGCCTCTGATTAATTAATAATAATTAGTATAAACATAAGGATCAAAAAAAAGAAGATGATAATTCTCTAAGTCAAGTGCAAGGGTTCATGTGTTTATTGAAAGATGACATAAGGATGAGTGTACACATTATAGTTCTAATTTGGAAGCTTGCACATTCGTTATCAATCAAGATCAAGCATTTGAAGCGGGTTTTTTCAAATGAAGGTTAATTGAATATGAAGCAAAGTGGAACTCAAAAGTGAATTGGATAAATGATGAAGAGATCAACCGAGATGTCTAGGGTGAGGGACTAAGCAATCTTTAGCCCGTAGCTAAGCTGCCATTAGTGTTTTGCTAAGGTGAAGTTCTAGCATCCGTGGGGTCTCTAAGTATCATATTCAAACCTTAAGTGAGGGAAGCAATTCAAGTCATCAACATGTTAAGATTGACAATATGGAGTGACTCATGGATCCAAGTGTGCATTCCTATGTTATATGGAAAGATCCTAAGTCACTAGCTCAAGTATGGACGTGCTCAAGTCAAAGAATATGTTGAAAGTCCTCAAGTGGATATTTATCAAGTACGGCAAGATTGAAGATATTCAAGCTCAAGAGATCAACAAAGTGTCTTTATTCATTCTTGAGTATAGGTATGATGTACTATCAAGAGGGATGCAACTTAGAGAGTTGACCAAGTCAAAGTCCTCATTAGTTGACCTAAGTGAGATCTAGCCTTAGAGTGTGCTAACAAACCCTCCTAACCTAACCTGAGCCATTTCACCTCGGTGGTGAAGTGCTAGTTTCATAGAAAGGGTTTTGGGGGTATCTCGGGCCTGACCGATCCGACCGGTCAGGGGCACCGGTCTGACCGGTGCCGCTAGCCCCAACGGCTAGTTTTTCAAACACCGGTCTGACCGGTGTGAGGTACCGGTATGACCGGTGCTGCCTGAGGACCAATGGCTAGTTTTCTCCTTTGAGGGGTATAAATACCCCAAGCCTTCTTCAGTTGAAGGTTGCTGTTTCTAGTGCTATTGCTGAGGTCCCAAGCCATTTCTAACAAGCTACAAGCCTTAGTGGCTCTCCCCAACCCTCTCTTCGTGAGATTTGTGGATTCAAGCCACATCCTTGGTGTTGGGTTGAGAGAGTGAGCTCAAGAGCGACCTTGTGAGCTAACAAGAGTATTTCCATAGCTTGAGCACTTTGGTTTCGTGTCTACATGCTTTGAAGCGTTTGTTACTCTTGGAGGTTTGCCTCCAAGACGGCTAGGCGTCGCCGGCTAGCTCCCAAGGTTGTGGTGAGCAGCGAGAAGTTTGTAAGGGCTGCAATCTTGCCTCTTCGTGGAAAAGATCCCCTTAGTGAAAAGGAGGAAAGTGGTTGAAAGATACCCGACTTTTTGTGGGAATTGTCCCTTACAAGCTCCTCAACAGAGACGCAGCCGTTCCTCAGTGGGCGGTGAACTTCGGGAAACAAATCCTTGCTGCTTCGTGTGGTTTGACTCTCTAAGTTCTTTTTCTGTCGGGGACAGCCCTAGGGGTCCCCTTAAACAACGGGGAAATCCTCACTTAAATCCCGGTATCAAAACACGCTAAGCCAAACCATGCAGGCAACTAACCATGCAGGACACAGCCCACGCCGGGATCCCGACGGCCCACCGAGACGGCCCACTTAGAAGACCCCTCGAGCAGGCTCCGCCTCGCTCGAGGGCGCGCTCCTCCTCGAGCGGGCTCCGCCCCGTTCGAGGGGCAACCCTTTCCCTCGAGCGGTCCCGCCCCGCTCGAGGGATCGCTCCCCTCGAGCAGGTCTCGACTCGCTCGAGGGTTTGCTCCGCCCTCGGCTGGGGCCCGCCACGCTCACGGGCGCTCCGCACGCGTGCGCCGGCTCCGTACTTGGGCATTTAACGCCCGACACCGCGGAGACGACGCCATCATGCGCCGGGGCTCACGCCCCGGTGCCGCCGCACCAACTCCCCGGGGAGGAGCCCATCCCCGCCACCGTGGGATGGACCGTGCGGTACGACCGTGTCGGTCCCGTGACACCGTGCGCCCACTACAAGACGACTAACGCGCCCGACCCTCGAAAGCGGGCCGGCGCACCCTCGATTTCACTTTCCCGTGACCCTACAGGTTAGGTAGGGGGCGCTAGGCCGGTGGATAGCCATCCCGGTCACCGGAACGGCGCGGCCGCCGTACCCACGCGTGCGGGCGCACGCCCGCACCGCAGCGCACGCCCGGACCGCAGAAGAACCACTCCGCTACCGCGGAGCGCATTGGGAAGGAACGCCGTTCTGCCTGCTCCTGTGCCCCGTACCAGCCATCATCAGCACCTCCCTCGAAGCCTATCAGAGGACGCCACCGCCGTCTGCCGCCCTCCTACCCTCGGACCGCCACTGTTCGGGTACGGGGTAGGCCATCATGGCCGGATCGCAGCGAAGATCGTCCGGACGGCCGCCCACTCTACACCGTGGCACGACGTGCTCCCTCACGTAACTAGGTAGCGCGGCGTGCATGTAACTCGCCGCCCCCTTGGCCTATAAAAGGGGAGGCGAGCCCCCAGCCGCGGGGGGACAACAAGCTCAGTTGAACACAACACATCGTGCACTCACTCTCTTATTCTCCCACAACATCTTCAGCCACACTCCCAGGGACTTGGAAGCCACGCTTCCTCTCCCGCCTTGCTTGTACTTGCCCCACTACAAGCACCCCCGGTGCTGAGCAATACAGTGCCACGAGCACGCCCCCGCCGGACGTACGGCCTCCTCGGCGGGAACCGGAATAAAACCTTGTGTCATTTGTTGCTTGGCATCGACCATTGAGGGATAGACCTAGGCGCTATCTACTGGTTAGTGTCGGGACCATATTCCGCACCGACAGTTGGCGCCCACCGTGGGGCAAGCGAGCGCCTAAGGTCATTTCGCCAACTCCCTCCATGGTGATCCGCACTGAGTACCGTGGTACCCGCTACAACATGGGTAGCTCGGACCCTCTCCCGGCCGGATTTGAGATCCGCTTCGGGGACCTGAACTTCCGGAGCCACGGGGAACGGCTATCTCATGCACCTCACCAACCGTGAGGAGCCGCGCGCGCGCCGCGAGGCCGGGGTCCGCTCTGGTCTCCGCTACGCGCACGACACCGGCGCGGCGCCCGCGCAGCACGGATGCCGCGGGCCCATCGACGCCGCGACGCCGTCGTCGCTCCGGGCTACGCTCGCGCCGGGCGCGGTCCGAGCGGCGGCGGGGCCGAGCGCGCCGCCGCCCAACGCGGTGCGCCCACCGTTACGACGACCGCCACCGCCCCAGCGGGACCGCGTGCGGTCTCCGGACCACGCATTCCCATCGGGCTGCGTGGCGCCACTACGGCCTACAACGCCAACGTCAACACGACGATGCGCAGGGTTCCACCTGGCCGCCACGTCTTCGTCGCCAGGGATCCCGGTACCTCCGCAGCAGACGAGTCGTCCCTGGGCTCCGTCGACACGATGCCACCCGCCAACCGCCATGGGTACGCGGAGTGGGACTTCTCCGGTGTGCGGGACCCGGGCCGCGTTCGGGCGCTTCCTCGACGCCACGGACTGCGGTTTGGTCGCTCCGACGACTCCAAAGATCGGGAGCTACGACCCCACGCGGGAGTGTTGCGCCGTCATCACCAACGACCCGGCCAACGCCGCCGGTGCGGCGGGTGCCGGGAGACGGGGAAGTCACGCCCGCCCTGGGGATCGCCACGCGCCCGGCCGCGGGGCCAAGCGCTCCCCGCCGGGGCCGACGTCGACGCACACCGGCCCAAGCCCGCGAGCTCGAGGCCAAGCCGGCGGAGGAATACGGACGCGGCGGCCGCTCCGCGCCTCGATGGCGGGGGAGGCCTCCGCGCGCGGCGAACGCGCGCGGGAGCTAGGCCGACAGTCCGTGACCGCCTCAACCCCCGCCCCCAACGTCGAAAACGCAGACACTCCGCCGCGGGTGAGCCAAAAGCTCATCGCCGCCGCGACGCTGCTGCGCGCCATGCCGGCACCCTCGACCCCCGAGGCTCGAGACATGCACCGCGAGGTGCAGACCCTCCTTGAGCAAGCGGCCGTCCAGCAGGCCGAGAGCTCGGCCTCACGCATCCGCCAACAGGGGGACGCGCGGGGTGATGATCCTGCACCAGGAGGCGAACCCTCGGTGCACGTGGGTCAACCTGCTGACCAAGGACGCACGCCGGCCAAGGAGCGGCTCCTTGACACACGCAGGGCGCTGGATGGAGATGCCCGCAACGTCATCAACGCCAGGCGCACCAGCAAGGCGGACGCACGAGCGGCCAGAGGCTATCACCCTCGAAGGGGTGGACGCTACGACAGCGGTGAGGACCGCTCCCCGACGCCGGAGCCCCCGGGCACCCGTGTGTTCAGCCGGGAGATCCGCACGGCGGCGTTCCCCCAGCGCTTCCGTCAGCCCTCGACGATCGTCAAGTACAACGGGGAGACGGACCCCCGCGTCTGGCTCAACGACTACCGCCTAGCCTGTCAGCTGGGCGGGGCCACCAACGACGAAGTGATCATCCGCAACTTGCCCCTGCATCTGGGCGACGCGGCCCGGACATGGCTCGAGCACTTGCCCGCCAGCCAGATCCATAACTGGGACGATCTAGTCCACACCTTCGTGGGCAACTTCCAGGGCACATACGTGCGCCCCGGGAACTCTCGGGATCCGCGCTCCCGCACGCAAGCGCGGCGAACCGCCGCGGGACTTCATACGGCGCTTCTCCAAGCGCCGCACGGAGCTCCCCGGCGTGGCACGGTCCGAGATCGTGCACGCGTTCCTCGAGGGCACCACGTGCCGGGACCTTGTGCGCGAGGCCGGGCGCGGCCCCGCCTACGGACTCGAACGAGCCGTTTGGACATTGCCACCGGCTTCGCCTCGGAGAGGAGGCCGTGGGGGCAATCTTCGACGGCAAGAAGGGCAAGCGCTCCGAGGACACGCCCACGGAGGGCGGTGGGTCCAAGGAGCCGCGCCGCAACGACAAGCGGGGCAAGAAGGGGAAGAAGCCGCGCCGCGAGGCGCGCGAGCGAGGGCGCAACGGCGGCAACGCCGAGGCCCTCGCTGTTGACCCGGCCCGACGGGGCCCTCGACCGGCTCCTCGAGGCCGGGGGTGTTTGATGACATGATGAAGAAGCCATGCCCCTACCACAAGACTCCCGTGAACCATACTCTTGAGCAGTGCGACATGCTCAAGAAGTTCTATGGCCGTGCCGCCGCGAAGGAGGCAGAGGCCAAGAAAGATGGGGGCGATGGCGACGCGGGTGGCTTCCCTGCCGTCGAAAACGTGTTCCTCATCTTTGGGGGACCTACCGTCGACATGTCGACCCGGCAACGCAAGAAGGAGCGGCACGAAGTCCTCGCCGCAGAGAGGGCACCTCCGGCCTTCCTCAACTGGTCGAAGGATGCCATCACCTTTAGCCGGGATGACCACCCAAACCGCATCCCGAACCCGGGCCAGTACCCGCTGGTGGTCGATCCCATCATTGGGAACGCCCGGTTTTCGAAGGTCCTTATGGACGGAGGCGTAGCCTCAATATCCTCTTCGCGCATACATTGCGCCCGATGGGGATTGGGCCGGACCCCAGCCGCGGCCCGGCACGAAGCCGTTTCACGGCATCGCGTCCGGCAAGGTGTTCAACCCCTAGGGCAGATCGATCGCCGGTCTGGTTTGGGACCCCCAAGAATTTCCGCAAGGAAACCCTCACCTTCGAGGTGGTGGGATTCAAAGGGGCCTACCATGCCATACTTGGGCGACCATGCTATGCCAAATTCATGGCGGTCCCCAACTACACGTACCTGAAGATGAAGATGCCGGGTCCAAACGGCGTCATCACCGTCGGGTCGTCGATCGAGCACGCTTTCGATTGCGACGTCGAGTGCGTGGAACATGCAGAGGCACTAGCGCCGGGATGAAGCGCCGGTGAACACACCGGGAGAAGATGGTCAACGACGACCTCAGCCTCCGCCGCCAAGCACGTCGGCACCTTCGAGGCCGCCGAGCAAACCAAAGGGGTCCCCCTCGACGCGTCGGCCCCCGAGGGCAAGGCGTTGAGGGTCAGCTCGACCCTCGATCCTAAATAGGAAGCAGTGCTCGTCGACTTCCTCCGCGCCAACGCCGACGTCTTCGCGTGGAGCCCCTCGGACATGCCAGGCATCCCGAGGGAGGTCGCCGAGCACTCCCTTGATATCTCGCCAAACGCCGCGCGCGTGCGGCGGCGGGGCCGCGCCGCTTCGACGAGGAGCGGCGACGGGCGATCGGAGCGGAGCCGCGGAAGCTCCTCGAGGCCGGATTCATCAAGGAAGTGTTCCACCCTACGCGGCTAGCTAATCCTGTGCTTGTAAAAAAGAAAAATGGGAAGTGGAGGATGTGTATAGACTACACCGAGCCTCAATAAAGCATGTCCAAAAGTTCCTTTTCCTTTGCCACGTATAGATCAAATCGTTGATTCAACAAGTGGGTGCGAACCGCTCTCGTTTCCTTGATGCCTATTCGGGATATCACCAAATAAAAATGAAGGAGTCCGACCGGCTCGCGACTTCGTTCATCACGCCGTTCGGGACGTTCGTTACGTCACGATGCCTTTTGGCCTCAGAAACGCGGGCGCAACATATCAGCGCTGCATGCAGCACGTTTTTGGGGACCACATCGGGCGGACGGTCGAGGCCTACGTGGACGACATCGTCGTCAAGACCAGGAAGGCGGACGACCTGGTTAGCGATCTTGGCATCGCGTTCAGCTGCCTACGGGCCAACGGGGTCAAGCTCAACCCCGAAAAATGTGTCTTTGGAGTGCCGCGGGGCATGCTCCTAGGATACATCGTCTCCCGGCCGGGGAATCGAGGCCAACCCCCGAAAAGGTCGCGGCCCTCGAACGAATGGGCCCAATTCGGGACCTCAAAGGGGTGCGAAGGTGTTGGGGTGCCTCGCCGCCTTAAGCCGCTTCATCTCGAGGCTCGGTGAGAAGGGCTCGCCCCTCTACCGGCCGCTCAAGAAGCACGAGCGCTTCTCTTGGACCGCCGAGGCCCGAGAAGCGCTCGACAAGCCGAGGCGTCCCTGACGCACGCCCCAATCCTCACGCCGCCGCGAGACGGCGAACCCCTACAGCTCTACGTGGCCGCAACCACCCAGGTGGTCAGCGCCGTGATCGTCGTGGAGCGCACGGAGGAAGGGCACGCCTTGCCCGTGCAGAGGCCGGTCTACTACATCAGCGAAGTCCTGTCGGACACAAAGACGCGCTACCCCCAGGTCCAGAAGCTGTTGTACGCGGTAGTCCTCGCGCGGCGCAAGCTCCGCCACTACTTCGAGGCCCACCCGGTCACGGTGGTCTCCTCCTTCCCGCTAGGAGAGATCATTCGCAACCCCGACGCGGCAGGCAGGATTGCTAAATGGTCCGTGGAGCTGATGGGCGAGACGCTCGCCTACGCCCCGCGCAAGGCCATCAAATCACAAATCTTAGCCGATTTCGTCGCTGAGTGGACGGACACGCAGCTGCCGCCCCCACAAATCCAAGCAGAGTGCTGGACTCTGTTCTTCGACGGCTCGGTGATGAAAACAGGAGCGGGCGCGGGCCTGCTCTTCGTGTCACCCCTCGGGGAGCACATGCGCTACGCAGTGCGCCTCCACTTTCCCGCGTCCAACAATATGGCGGAATACGAGGCCCTCCTCTGCGGCCTCAAAATCGCCATTGAGTTGGGCGTCAAGCGCCTCGACGTGCGAGGGGACTCGCAGCTCGTGATCGATCAAGTCATGAAGAACGCGAGCTGCCACGACGACAAGATGGAGGCCTACTGTAAAGCCGTGCGGGCCCTCGAAGATAAGTTCTACGGCATCGAGCTTAATCATGTACCCCGTCGGTACAACGAGGAGGCAGACGAGCTGGCGAAGATCGCGTCCGGGCGGATCACCGTTCCCCCGAACATTTTCGCGCGTGACATCGCGCAGCCCTCGGTCGCCTTCGAGCCCTACCCCTCGAGCGACGGCGGACCCTCGGGGGCTCCCTCGAATCCAGCGGGTGCGGAACCCATGGATGAGGACCCCTCGAACGAGGCGTACGTGCTCTCCCTTCTCGAGGGGTACGGCTCCCACGAGGTCGATGCGATGGACATAGAGCCGGCTCCTGTCCAGGTGGATTGGCGGGAAAAATACATCGCCCGGATCGCTCGAGGGGAACTCCCCGCGGACCGGGCCGCGGCCAGGCGCATCGCCGGATGGCCAAATCTTTCACCCTCGTCGACGGCGAGCTGTACAAGCGCGCCGCGTCAGGCATCCTCCAGCGGTGTATACCCATTCCCGAGGGGCGCGAGCTCCTACGGGACATCCACGCGGGGATCTGTGGCCACCACGCCGCGCCGCGCACCCTCGTTGGCAACGCGTTCCGCCAGGGCTTCTATTGGCCTACCGCGGTCGCGGACGCCAGCGAAATCGTACGCACCTGCGAAGGGTGCCAGTTCTACGCCCGCAAGTCCAACTTTCCCGCTCACGCCCTGCAAACGATCCCCGTAACATGGCCGTTCGCCGTGTGGGGGTTGGACATCGTCGGGCCCCTGCGGAAGGCGCCCGGGGGCTTCACCCACTTGTTTGTCGCGATCGACAAGTTCTCCAAGTGGGTGGAGGTGCGCCCCATCACGAATTTGAGGGCTGAGCAGGCGGTCACTTTCTTCACCGACATCGTCTACCGCTTCGGAGTACCAAACTCCATCATCACGGACAATGGGTCCCGGTTCACGGCCGGAAGTTCTTGGAGTTCCGCGACAAGTTCCACATCCGCGTGGATTGGGCAAACTGTGGCACACCCACGGCACCAACGGCCAAGTGGAACGTGCCAACGGCATGATTCTACAGGGCCTCAAGCCCGTAATTTTCGACCAGCTCAACAAAACGGACGAAAATGGCTCCAAGAACTACCAGCAGTCGTGTGGAGCCTAAGGACCACCCCAAGCAGAGCCACCGGGTTCAGCCCGTTTTTCCTAGTCCATGGCGCGGAGGCCGTCCTCCCCATGGACCTGGAATATGGGTCGCCCAAGGTTCGAGGCTACGACGAGCATGCTAACCAGGGAGCCCGCGAGGACTCGCTGGACCAGCTAGACGAAGTACGCCTCGTGGCGTTGATGCACTCCGCAAGGTATCAACAGTCCCTACGACGTTATCAAGCACGCAAGATACGTCGGAGGGATTTCAGCGAGGGGGATTTGGTCCTAAGGCTACGCCAAGACAACCGAGGGCGCCACAAGCTATCGCCCCCATGGGAGGGACCCTACGTCGTGGTGAAGGTGCTCAAGCCGGGCACGTACAAGCTGGCCAACGAGGACGGTGAAGAACTCACCAACGCTTGGAACATCCAACAGCTACGTCGCTTCTACCCTTAGCTAGGATTTCCAAATACTTTCTGTTGTAAAATCACATGGCCAACACCCCAGTTGGTGTCAACTATGTAAATACTCCAAGTCTAATAAAAGGGCAACTCGGCTTTCCCCTGAAACCCAAGTTACCCTCGGGGGCTACTACGGTTGGCACCCCCCCCCCCAAAATAGTCCCATTTTTTGCGCAAAAATAAAAAACGACTCACACGCGCTAAGTTTGTTTCCTACTTCAACTTCGAGCCACGATTCGAACAGGCGCGGTGGCACAGGCGGAAGGAGCGTGCGAGCCGAGATAGCCTACGCCGCGTGGCTATGGCCCTTCTCTCTCGCCTCCAACCCGGCGGGCCCCCGCGAAAATCGAACTCCCCTAACTAGAATCTACTCAGGAAGAAGGAGAAACAAAAAGCGTGATAAACAAACGTTTCCATTTACATCAAACGCCTGCGTTCATGAAACGACTTGTTTATTTACAAAGGGCCACGAGGCCAGAGTACTGATACACATCAAACAAAAAATGGGCCTAGCGCCCAGACTGCTTTCAGGCAGGAGGAGCAGCAGCGTCCACGACGTCGGGGAAGAGGAACTCCTCGAAGGCCTCGGCGAGCGATCCGGCGGCGTCGGCAGCAAGCGCGTCTACGCTCTCCATGGCCACCTCGTCCTCGACGCCCTCGGGAATGATGTAGCCCTCCGCCGCCGCCTCGAAGTTGACCTCGTAGTGGGATCACACCACTCCGAGGGCCTTCTCGGACGCCTAGGTGCAACGCCCGGCGCATCCGCTCCGTGACATGGCCGCCGAGGGCGTGCGGGCGGCCGGCCGCCGAGCCGCCGCCCGGGCCTCGCCTTCCTCGACGACGCGGCAGTCTCGAGGGCCGCGTCACGCAGCCTCCCTGCAGCCTCCGCTCGCAGGAGTTGTAGGAAGCCCGCAGGGCCTCGGCCCGCCCGGCCGGCGTGCCCCGTGGCGGTGCGCAAGCCTCGGAATCAACAAGATGGAAAGAAATCGAAAGGGGGAAACGAACCCTCTAAAGCAAGAACCAACAAGCAGAGTCAAACAGTGACTCACCCTCGACTTGCTTCCTCTCCAAATCGAGGTCGCGGCGCGCGGACTCGATCGCCAGCTCGAGGCGCTGGACGGTCTCGCCTTGCTCGCGGAGAGCCAGCTCCTGGTTGGCGTTGCTGATGCTGAGCGCGAGCGCATCATCCTCAACCTTGGAGAATGCGGCGTTCCGCTCCTCCAGTGACTTCTCCGCTGCCTCGCGCGCGATGCGCTCCCGCTCCAGCGCCGTTCGGGCGTCGCCGAGGGCAGCCTGCTCCTGCTGGAGCCGCCCCTCGGCCCCCGGCGGGCGATGCGCTCCTCGCCGGAGCCGCTCCTCGCCGGCGACGAGGGCCGCGGCCTTGGCGTCGAGGGCGGCCCTCGGTCGTCGGCCTCCTTGGCGCGCTCGCTCCAACCCGCGCGCCCGCTCCTCGGCCCCGGCGCGCCGCGCCCGTGCCCCCTCGAGCGACGTGCGAAGCTCCCGGCTTCGGCGCGAGCGGTGGCCACCTCCGCCTCCCGGTTGGCGGCCGGCGTCCGCGTCTTCTCCGCATCCGCGCGCGCGTTCCACGCGCGCCTCGTCGCGATCGAAGAGGACCGCGCGGACCCGCTCGAGGCTCGAGCGACGCGCCGCGTCCCGCCTCGAGCTCTCGGGGAGCTCGTCGGGCCGGGCCGGGGCCGTACGCCAACCACCGTCCGTATCCTAAGAGCGTCTGCAAGCGCGTCGAAAGCGCTGCACTGCTCCCGGAGCCGCGGGGCTTCGGCGTTCACCCGGTCGAACGCGTCATATTTATCGTGGGCGCGGCGCTCGAGCTCCTGGCATCCACACGCCAAATCCCATGAGCAACAAAACTTGAGCGCGATGTACACAAACGAAGAAGAGGGACGAGCAACCATGGCTCACCTGGAAGACGAGCCAGGCCGGGCCGCCGTGGACTTGCAGCGCCTCGTTCAGCGCGCGGTTGAGCGTGGCGCCGTGGCTCCGAAGCTCGCCCCAGAGCTCCTGCTCCCCCCGGGCGTCAGCAAACGCCGGGGGATCACCGACGCCCCCTCCACTTGGGCGGGCGGCCGGTGTGGGAGGACGAGGCCTCGGCACCATGTCCTCGGCCCCCACCACCATGTGACCCTCGTGCCGCCTCACGAGGGCCCCCTCCCCCGGGGCTCGGGGGGAGTTCGTGGGCGCCCGGCCCACCGATTCCACCCGGGCGGCGAGGAGTCATCCGAGAGCTCCACCACCTCCGCCCGAAGATCGCCGGCGGGCGCAGCCGCTTGCGCCGCCTCCGCCGCACCTCCACCGCGCCTCCGCGGCCACGGGCGCCGTCGTGGCGCCGTGGCCGCCGCCCCCGGCCGTACCGCCGCATCCACGGGCGCTCCCGCGGTTGCGCCCGCACCACCTCCTCCGCGGTGGCCGCCACCGTGGGCCGCACCTCCTCCACCGTGGCCGCCGCCGCGCGCCGTATCTCCGTGGCGACCGGCGCCGCCCCCGCCCCCCGCGACCTGCGGCCGCGCCCCGGCGGGTTGATCCGCCGGCCGGGGCCTCGAGGCCCCGCCCGGCCTTGCGAGCTCGTGCCCGCCGCCGCGCTTGTCCCCGGCGCGACCCCCTCGACGAGCGCCGCCGGGTGGGGATCGATGCGTCCGTCCTCGCACCTTGGCCGGTGCAAGAGGAGGAACGGTTGGCACGCGCCCGCGCGAGGCACGAACGGAGGGTTAGAGCACCTAATCACCAAAGAAACCAAACCAAACGAAGGAGGACAGGGCTCCTTACCTCGAGGAGGAAAAGGCCCGCTTCCTTTTCCTCGAGGCCTCCGCGGACGAGGCCGGCGCGCCGGCCGCGCCGCCGCGCCGCCTCCGGACGGCGCCGCCGCGCGCACGGGCACGCCCGCCCCGTGCGCGGGCGCCCCCGATGCCGCACCCCCCGAAAACGCCACCGCGCGCGGGGGCACGCTCGCCCGCGCGCGGGCACGCCCGCCGACGCGCCCCTTGACGATGACGCCGCGCGCGCGGCACGCTCCCCCCGCGCGCGGGCACGCGACGCGCGCGCGCAGCGCGTCCGCCGCGCGTGCCTCCGTGGCGCGCGCGCGCACCTCCGCGGTGCGTGCCGCTCCCCGACGACGATTGCTCGGCGGCGGGCGCCGGTGCGCCCCGCCCCCAGCGAAGCCGCCCCCGACGCCGCGCGCGGGTTCCGCGACGGGGGCGCGCGGCCGCTACCCGTCGGAGGGGCCCTCCCCCTCGCCCTCTTCCTCCTCGTCCTCGTCCGAGGACGAGGGCTCCTCGATATCCGGGGAGGAGAGCCCCGGCTCCTCGCGCGCGCCGGTACTCCGCGGACCGTTGGTCGCGGCGCGCTTGGCGCCGCCTCGCGTGCTCCCTCTTTCGCGCCGCCCGCTCCTCGTCGCTCCCGCTGCGCCGCCCGGCCGAGCGCACGGGAGTCGGGGGTGGGTGGAACGGACTTGGCGATGTTGAACTCCACCAGCTGCGCACAAGAGCGACAATGGCGCATCAGGAAACAAAATCAAGGCCAAGAACTAAAACGAAATCAGGGACCCAACTCACCCGCGGGCCCGTGGGGAGCATCTCAAGGTCCCATGGGGTCCGACCCGCAGGTGGCGGCGTCCGGGTGTCGACGGCGTTCCGCGCCCGGGTGAGCGCATACGGCCGCTCAAGGGGCGTCGGGAGCATCCGCGACCTCGCCGAGTCGACGGGGTTGGCCGCCTCTCGTCATCTCGAAGATGCGCAGTGGCCTCGCATCGAGGCACGACCCGCCGGTGGTGGAGGAAGGCGAGGACGCCCATTGCGTTCGGCCCCGTGCTTCGCCGGCCGGCGCAGGCGGCGAGGACGGACTCTTGCCGCGCCCGATGCCGGGCCGTAGACACCCCGTAGCCCCGGGAGTCCGGCCTCTTCTTGAACACCCGGCCGGTGTAGGGAGGAAGGCCGGGCTCGGCGTTGCGCGGTAGAACCCACCCCCGCTCCCCCGGCCCGGCGTTGTTCGTCGTCATGGTGCGGGGGATGTAGAAATCCTTGAGCCGCCCCCGCGGGGCAAGCGACATCCCGCGGCGCGCGCACCGCGCGGCGGGTCCTCGGCTCCGACGTGGGCCGCGTGATGAGCTCCCCGCGGAAAAAGGTGAACCGCAGAGATCCCGCTTGACCGGGATCCCCGAGTACCCTTCGCAGACGCCCACGAACGTGGCCGCCTGCGAGATCGCGTTGGGGGCGAAGTTGTGCAGCTCCACCCCGTAGTAGTAGCACATTGCTCGCATGAAGGTGCTCGCCGGGCGCGTTGAAGCCACGCTCGTGGTAGCGGAGGAAGCTCACCACGTAGCCCTCCGGCGGGTTGGGCTCGTGGTGCGTCGCCGGCGGCACGATCCACTCCGCCGGGCGCCCTTCTTCGTTAGCCGCCGACCGACCGGGCGGCGACCAGCTCGCCAAGGGCGAGCCGGGTCATCGTCGACCTCTCCCATGCGTACGGCTCCAAGATCCTAACGGGAAGCTGAGGCGGCGCCATGAGGAAGGACGAAGGAATGCGAGGACGGAGGGCGAGGAGACGAAAGAAAGGGCTCTAGCGGCGACATCGCGCGGTGGCAAGAGCACGACGAAGGCGAAGGGGCGGAGGACTGAAAACGGTGAGACGCTAAGGTAAAAAACCGCCGTCCCCTCCTCCCCCGCGGCTTTATAGGCCGACGGGCGAGCTCTCCGAGCGGACGCCCCCGCCAGCATTAACTGCAGGAATCTTTCCATCGCGTCGACGGGTGGGCCCCACCACGACCGCAGCGGCTATAACACCGCGGGCGGGTCATCACTACGGCGAAGACCGGCGCCGACCGAGGCAAAACCGTCACGTCCGCCCGCCGCGCCGCCCACTACGCGCGCGCGCGCGGGCGCGCCGCCTAAAAAGGCGCGCCCGCGCTCGCGAAACCGCGGCCACGACCGCAAGGCACTTAAATGCCGGGTCCCTTGCCAAGCAAGGAGAACCCTCGAGCGGGGGCGGACCCCCGGCTCGAAACAGAGGCGACCCTCGATGGGATATCAGCGTGAGAAGGTCGCCCGGGATCTGCTCGATGTAGAGCAGTCAACCGCGGGCACCCATGCCACGTGAAACCCTCGAGCGGCATGACCCTCGGCTCGAAACAGAGGCGACCCTCGATGGGATATCAGCGTGAGAAGGTCGCCCGGGACCTGCTCGATGTAGAGCAGACAACCGCGGGCACCCATGCCACGTGAGACCCTCGAGCGGCATGACCCTCCGGCTCGAGACAATGTCAACCCTCTAAAAGAAGGCACGCGTGTGAGAGGATCGCCCAGGTCACGCTTGAAATAGAGCGGCACCGAAAGCACTCATGCCGCGCCGTGCTGCCAACAAGCACCTCGAGGGCTGGCTCGCCCAGACCCCTCGACGGCCGCAAACGTGAAAAGACGGGGCTGTCCAGGCACGGCCCCGCACGGCCCTACTGATCAGAGGTTCGAAGCCTGACCCTCGACGGGTTCGAACGGGCGCCTCGCATCGCGAGTTAGGGACGACGAGGGCACGCGCATACGAGCCGTTCCTCGAGCCCGTCGGCTCGAGGGTGCCCCACATGTCATGTTCGAGAGCCGCCGAGGGCGGCTAGCGGGGGATCCCACCGAGGGAGAGCTTCCGCGCCCTCGGTCCCTAGCGAATGGGACCGAGCCCCACCTAGCAAACCCACGCAAGCGCTTCCATGGACGTGTCTCCGACCGCGCGGCCCTACCCTTATCGAACGGGGCATGGACGTCCACTTGAACCACCCGCTAGCAGCTCGAAGAGGAATCCGCAATTCGCGACCCGCTCGATGGGAGTTGCAGAAACCTCACCCTCCGTCCCGCGGAGGGACGGCGAGGGCGCGTTAAGAAACAAGTCGCCAGGCTCGACCCGATCGCCTCGAACGGGCCAAGGCTTGGGGGCTTGACGCACGGCTACACCTCCTTGAAATTGCACCCGCCGGAGACAGTGACAGGGGAGCGTGCACCCCCGAAGCCGGCTGAAACACCGCCGATGCCGGTTGGTATATGTGCCACGCCTTTCTGACCAAAGTTCTCGCGGTTAACCCCTGCAGGGGAGCCCACACGGAAAGCGTTCGCAAACAAGGAGGGAAGAACGTCCTATTAGTAGGTTCCAGCATCTGCGGGAGCCTCAATGGCAAACCCGCAGATGCTCGGGGGCTACTGTCGGGGACAGCCCTAGGGGTCCCCTTAAACAACGGGGAAATCCTCACTTAAATCCCGGTATCAAAACACGCTAAGCCAAACCATGCAGGCAACTAACCATGCAGGACACACCCACGCCGGGATCCCGACGGCCCACCGAGACGGCCCACTTAGAAGACCCCTCGAGCAGGCTCCGCCTCGCTCGAGGGCGCGCTCCCCCTCGAGCGGGCTCCACCCCGTTCGAGGGGCAACCCTTTCCCTCGAGCGGTCCCGCCCCGCTCGAGGGATCGCTCCCCTCGAGCGAGGTCTCGACTCGCTCGAGGGTTTGCTCCACCCTCGGCCGGGGCCCGCCACGCTCACGGGCGCTCCGCACGCGTGCGCTGGCCCCGTACTTGGGCATTTAACGCCCTGACGCCGCAGGACGGCGCCATCATGCGCCCGGGGCTCACGCCCGGTGCCGCCGCACCAACTCCCCGAGGGAGGAGCCCATCCCCGCCACCGTGGGATGGATCGTGCGGTACGACCGGTGTCAGTCCCGTGACACCGTGCGCCCACTACAGTACGACTAACGCGCCCGACCCTCGAAAGCGGGCGCGGGGCGCACCCTCGATTTCACTTTCCCGTGACCCTACGGGTTAGGTAGGGGGCGCTAGGCCGGTGGATAGCCATCCCGGCCACCGAACGCGCGGGCCGCCGTACCCACGCGTGCGGTGCGCACGCCCGGCACCGCGAGCGCACGCCGGGCACCGCAGAAGAACCACTCCGCTACCGCGGAGCGCATTGGGAAGGAACGCCGTTCTGCCTGCTCCTGTGCCCCGTACCAGCCATCATCAGCACCTCCCTCGAAGCCTATCAGAGGACGCCACCGCCGTCTGCCGCCCTCCTACCCTCGGACCGCCACTGTTCGGGTACGGGGTAGGCCATCATGGCCGGATCGCAGCGAAGATCGTCCGGACGGCCGCCCACTCTACACCGTGGCACGACGTGCTCCCTCACGTAACTAGGTAGCGCGGCGTGCATGTAACTCGCCGCCCCCTTGGCCTATAAAAGGGGAGGCGAGCCCCCAGCCGCGGGGGGGGGGGGGGGGGGAAGAAGCTCAGTTGAACACAACACATCGTGCACTCACTCTCTTATTCTCCCACAACATCTTCAGCCACACTCCCAGGGACTTGGAAGCCACGCTTCCTCTCCCGCCTTGCTTGTACTTTCCCCACTACAAGCACCCCGTGCCGAGCAATATAGTGCCACGAGCACGCCCCTCGTCGGGACGTACGGCCTCCTCGGCCGGAACCAGGATAAAACCTTGTGTCATTTGTTGCTTGGCATCGACCATTGAGGGATAGACCTAGGCGCTATCTACTGGTTAGTGTCGGGACCATATTCCGCACCGACATTTTCTAGCATAATTGATTTGCTTCCTCTTCGATCAACTTGGGTGTGCTACTTGTGTGTGCTATTTGTGTGTGCAGGGCTCATTACCTTACTTGTGATCATCTACAAAGGCCACTCACCAAGTTTGGTTCGTGCTAGAAGTCAAGAGGTGGTTTTGCAGGTGCTCTATGCTACACCGTGAAAGGATCTTGATGTCACCTAGAGGGGGAGGTGAATAGGCGAATCTGCACACTTATAAAAATTCAATCCACTGTCAGTACTGAAACCGGTCAGACCGGTTTACAAAACCGGTCAGACCGGTTTTACACAGACAGAGCCAACACAAAGTAAATACTCTCTACGAGTTCTAGCACAAACCAAACTTGGTGTGGGACTTCCACAGGTGTTTCCAAGAATATCAATGTAGTCCCTGCACACAACACAAGCACACAAAAGTAGATTGAAGCAGAAGCACAAGATATATGCTAGATAAAGAGATAAATCAACAAGCAAGATATATATGAAGTAAAAGCACAAGTGACACAATGATTTATCCCGTGGTTCAGCTCGCCACAAAGGCTTGCTTACGTCCACGTTGTTGAGGTATTCACACAAGGATAGACTCGCCACACAAGGCTTGCCCTTTACCTCGATCTCAAGTCAAGAGAATGAACTCTTGAGATGAGAAGGTTTCCACTAGATTCACAGGGGTAATACAAACTTCTTGGAGGTTCCACAATCTCGGATTGGAGCTTCCAAGCGACCTATAGCCGTCTAGGAGCAAATGCTCCAATAGTAAAAGATGCTTCAAAGATCTTCAACGAAAACAGCAGGTGCTCAAGTGTGGGATGCTCACTAGGCTTCTTAAAGCTCTCTAAAGCTCTCACACAAGTCACTCTCTCAACCCAACTCAAGGATATGGCACTAGAGGCTTAAATCTCACTTAGAGAGATTGGGGAGAGCTTAGCTATGGTTCTGGAAAGCGTTGGGAGTGGAGAGAACCAGCAGCCCCTCAAAGAGGAGCTCATGGGTATAAATACCCACCACACTCAATACTAGCCATTAGTATATCAAACAAAACCGGTCAGACTAGTTTGCCAAACCAGTCAGACCGGTTTTCAAACCAACTAGCCGTTGGACGGTGTCAGTGCCCAAACCGGTAAGACGGGTTTCCAAAAACCGGTCAGGCCGGTTTTGGCCAGAGAGCTCAACTAAGGTTTTGATCTCACGGGTAGTCTCTCTTGGTTTCACTTGAGCACCTTTTGATGTTTGTTGTTCAACCAATGATTCATCCCTCTTGATAGTACGTCATACCTAAACTCAAGATAAAAGATAAACGCTAATTAATCCACTTGAGCTTGAACCTCCAAGGTACGTCGGTAATTGATCTTCAATGATTCGAGGGCTTCCAATGATGTGTACCAGCTGAGCACATGTTGCAGATGAACAAATATATGCATGTGCTTGAGCATGTCCACCTTGAGCTAGTGACTTAAAATTCTTCCATAGAGTAGAGATCAACCACTTTGAATTCTTAAGCCACTCCGATTTATCAATCATGACACTAGATGCAATTTATCACTTTCCTCGGTAAGCTTGGATATGATACTTCGAAATCCTTGATGCTCTCAACTTCACCCTAGCCACTTCGCTTATGGTCGCTATCCATAACCTTAGCTTAGTTCTTCGTTTTAGCCATCTTGATCTCTTCATCACTTACCCTTGCCACAATTGAGTCAAGCCTTACACCATAGAGAGAAAACCATTTGAGATGCCACTCAATTTGTTTGTCCTTTGATTGATGTCAAATATTCTTCCTTCTCCAAACTTCCATCTGTAGGTCCAAAGTAATATATATAACCACATGACCCTTGTCAAAACTCAACTTGAAGTCTCGCAAATAGCTTCTTTGAACAAGTCAATAATCTTCACAAAAAGTAAGAGTGAAAACCATTTGATATTGAACTTGGCAAACTTATTATTTAGGTCATCAAGTTCCATCTTGTAGCAATAGTGAAATCCCTTGATGTTTTGCTTGATAAACCTCACAATATTGGTTATCAAGCTCTATCAAGTGTCGATGGTGAAATCCCTTGATGCCATAATCAACTTTGATTTAATTCTCCCATTATTATACCACAAGCTTCTCCTTTCTTCACAATGTTCTTTGCCCAACATAGAAGGGCCAACCAATTATCACATATAATCATGCCTCTATATTTGCTTTTCTTTAGCTTAGGATCACTTGTTGTATGCCTTATGTAAAGTCCAATGGGAAGAACATCCTTTCTTTATCATGACATTCACTCTTAACATGCTTATAATCATTCCAAGTATATTGTCATGATCCACCCTTGTCTTATTTGCAATATGAGCCAAATGCATGAATTTACACATAAATATCATTTATCAATAATCAATGACCTGCTCACATGCTTCACAAGAGTGTTAGTGTTTTAATCAAGTTGTCACTTAATTCACCAAAACCCTCTTAGGGCTTGATTGCACTTACACACCGGCCTGACCGGTGAGGCTCACCAGTCTGACTGGTGTCTTCTATGAAGTCCAGTGCTTGATCGGTCTGACCGGTCATCATCACCGGTCTGACCGGTGGAACACTGTCAGCTCAAGTGTTTGGGGAAAAGAGTTTAATTTGGTCATCACGCCTATTCACCCCCCGTCTAGGCGACATCAAGGTCCTTTCAATTGGTACCAGAGCTTGGTGCTTTGATTCGAGCTTAACCGCTTAGAGTTCTTCGATGTCGACAACTTGTGAGGTACCGTTTGAGCCTCTAGCTCTAGATGGTTCAAACTACTCTTCTTGGTGATCCAATGTTCTCATTGCACTTAAGGTTTTGGGTCCCACTGCTGAGGGCATTATGGTTGCGAGTATCCTTCCGGAGGATGAGACTTGTGTCTCTCCAAAGGAATTGGAGAATAAGCGACTCAATGCCATTATTACTAACCTTTTGTGTAGTTGTGTATGTAGAGAACTAAAGCATCTTATTCTAAAGAGCAAAGGAATTAGAAAAGATGTTCATCTCATTTGGAAATTGCTATTTGAGATAGTTCACATCAAATGGGATGAAGTTGAGAGTGATGATGAAGATAAACCAGTGGAGATATGTTCCACAACCCCTACAACATCCACTGATCATCAAACATCAACCCTCAAGCAAGGAGAAGATCAGAAAAGTGAAGACATTGTCCCTCTGCAAGGACCGGTCAGATCGGTGACACACACTGGTCAGATCGGTGCCGACAGGGGCACACCAACTTACTTGATGGCCAAGAAGGAAAAGAAGAGCAAGAAGAAGAGGCAGGCCAAGGGAGCTAAGGGCCAGAAGATTGAAGCGTCAAGCTCTCCGACAAGAGAACTTGAACTTCTCAAATCTGAGCTCGCATCCTTGGTTTGTAAGTCTGAATCATTGTCTAACAAATATGATCATGATATCAAATCTTTTTCATATAGAACTAAAGTAGAAGAAGATGCCAATGATGTACTAGAAGCTCAACTAGTGAAACTCACTAGTGAGCATATGGCTCTACAAGCCGATCACAAGAGACTTGAGTGTTCCTATGAGAAGCTTGTCGATTATTATACAACACTAGAGATAGCCCATGAAGTTGTGTTTTCATCGGTAAAATCTATACAATCTCTATCTCACACATGCACATGCTCACAAGTTCAAATTAATTTATCTTGCGCTAATGATTGTTTATCTCAAGTAAGCCAATCTAGCATTGAGCATGTACCTGTAGAATCTTGTGATGACCTCGTTGCTAAAAAATGTTGAAGTCAAGCAAGAGGTTGAAAAGCTTCACAAGGACCTGTATGTGTTGAAGGATAAGAGCAAAGTGCAACCTTCTCAAGATAACCGTGAAGACATGGTGAATAAGCTTGAGAAGGGATCAACCGTCACTAGCTCAACCGCCCAACAACATATAATGACCCACAAGAACAAGATTCAAGAAAAGAGAAAGGTTGGGCAAGTCAAGTCCTAGTATCGCCCAACCAAGCACAAGGCACAAGAGTCACTCTTCAAGAAGCCTAGAAGCTCCAACAAGTGGAGGGTGTGCTACAGGTGCAGAGACAAGGGTCACTTTGCCGACTCGTGCCCAAGTGTGAAGATGGGGAGTGGCACTGACCGTGACCGGTCAGACCGGTGTGTGCCACCAGTCAGACCGGTGCCGGCCAGGGTAGCCCCACCTCAAGCAAACAAGGCAAAGAAGACCTATTCAACAAGAAGAAAGCTCAGAAGCAAGCATGGATAAGCAATTACAAGGAGTGATGTGACCAACAAGAACAAAAGCCGCATTTGCTATGAATGCCGTCAAAAGGGTCACATGGGCAAATATTGTCCAAATGGTAACATTCCTAAATCAAATCTAGTCCATTATGATTTCCATAAGCTTAGGAATGATAAGAATGGAACTTGTGCCATGAGGGAGATTAGTTCACCTTTATGTAGCGTGAAAGCCATTTGGGTTCCTAAGCACCTTGTGGCTAACCCAATAGGACCCAACAAGTGTTGGGTACCAAGAAATGCTTGCTGAGCTTGTAGGTTGAAAGAGATGCTTTGAGCACATGGTTAAAAGGGTTGGAAATCACGTTTGATCAATTGGCCATGTGAAGGGCAAACTTATGTGAATCTTGAAATCAATGACATCTTGGTAACTAGTGCTCTTTAATTGAGTCTAAGTCACTCTTAGTTCTTCCTGAACACTCATGTGACGCTTATCTTGTACAAGTGAAACATGAGGTAGTGACTTTGACTATTTTATGAATATTACTCTCTCATGCCATTCGATGCGTTTAACGGCTCTCTAGTAGAGCATTGCCTTGTTTATGTTGCAGAACTTAAATTAGTAACATAGTCACACAATCAAGGGACAAGAAAAACAAAATCATCAAAGGAGTGTGCGCTGGTAGTCACCGGTCTGACTGGTGCCGGCCCAGTGAGGCTGTTGGGCGGGTGACCCGGCACCTGTGCCCGGGTGACCCGGTACGCCTCTGTGTGCTGCAGGGTGACCTGACCGCTATGGTTGCATGACCCGGGAATGATCCAACTTTTAAGAAAAAAGTGATTTGGTGTCAAAGGTAATGAGAGGCTCGACACATTTCAATTAATAAATCATTTATGTGTTGTGACCAAGTTTCGGAATGAGCCTCACCAAGTTCTTAATTAAAATAAAGTGCTTTGATTGAGAAATTCAAATATCTCTAGCACTATTTGAGGGGGGAGCTCATTGCAATACTTGAGTCACTTGTGGGACTAACAATTTCTTCTAGTGACCTTGTAGTCTCACTCTTTTGTGCATCCCTAAGCAAGCTCTTGTTAAGTGTAACTTCTAAAAGAACAAGTAAGAGCTAGCACCGTTCAAAATTTAAATATATGCACAGATGAAATGGTCCTAAGGCAAAGGTATGTTTTCTTGACTTTCATTGAATACCGTAATGCATCTAGGCCATAATACCATGCTAGTGTGTCATCCTTAGCATGTAATTGCTTCAAGTGAATTTTTGTGCGGCTCTCTAGATATTTGGTTGATACCTTTGCTACCACTCGTCTTTGTGTCTCGAGGTTGAAGGTATGAGTCAAATATAATTGAAAAGCAATTCAATTGAAGTGGATGCATGCAATTTGTGACATAGGATAGACTCTTCAAAAATCAACTAGTATGTGTAGGAAGTGTGCTCATTTTGAAAAAATATTTGATTCTTGGTCTTTGTGACCCAATCAACTTAATTGTGACTATGGTTCCCCTTGTTTGATTGATGGCTAGTCACAATTAAGAAGATTTTCTCAAGTCCATAAAATCCATCTTTATATATCTCTCTCTTGGAAGAATCAAGAATTATCAATCAAATTGGATTATCCTCCATTCTTTCAAGATTATAAAAAATTTGGATCAATATCTCATCTATATCCTTTATCCAATCTTTGAAAAGGAGAATGGAGCAAAATCTGTTCAAAGTGTGTCTCATGGGCGCACCAGTCTGACCGGTGACAACCCTAAGTCACAAATTTCTTTTTCTGAGGTTTAAGTGGAAGAAAATTGTTTTATAAAATATCTGGTGAAGGTTTAAGGAGCAAAATCTCAAAAATGGAAGAGAAGGATCGGAACTTCTGAGGCTAGGTCGGTTCTACCGATATGGTTTCTCTGTTGGAATTATCAAAATCCTCGGTTCTACCGATCTCAGGCGAAACTACCGCAAAATCTACACTGGCTAGACCCTGGGGGTGACCAGTCTGACTGATGCCCCTCATTGGTCTGACTGGTGTCGCCCGGGAGCCACCCGTGGGGCCACAGGCAAAGAATCTATCCTTTTACCCCTCGACCTTCTCTCTCATCTCTCATTCACCGGCACCCCTTCCACCCTGAGGCCGTGAACACCCTCTCTCCTCCCCCCTTTACACCTCTTTTTCCCCATGAAAACCTAAGGATTCAAACATGGAGAAGGTGCAAGATTGGATGGAAATCACTCTCCCGAGGACCCCCCTTTGAATCCCCATCGAATTCTTCGGTTCCCCTTCAAGTTCCTCTCTCTAAAGGTATTCAAATCTTCTTTTTGACCGATCTCTTTACTCCATGCAAAGATTTGAATTTCCTTTGGTAGAACAACTTCTGAGAACCCCTAGAAGACATATCTATAGATCGATAGAGTTTTGTTGGACACATTGTGAGAACTCAAGATTTGGGGTCGGACGGCTTGCACGGGTCTGACCGGTGGAGGCTGTCAAACCCTAGTTCCTGTTTTCTTCATGTTTTCGACACATATCAGTATAGAAATGCTTCTAGATCATTTTTGTTCATATCTTGTCATCCCAGCCACTGAGATTAACAATTGAGCCCATTGGCTCGGTTCTAGATGGCACCGGTCTGACCGGTGCTCCTCACCGGTCTGACCGGTGACAAACATAACCGATCCAATTGTCCTAACTTGTCAATTTCAATTTCAATTCAATTCAAATCTCATTCCTGTGTCTTATACTATCTTGTTATATCCTTTGCGACTCAGGACCGTCCTATGCCAAGGATGAAGCAGTCCGGGAGCAAGAAAACAAGGTTGACACCTAGAGAGCCTCCGCATGATCGTGAGGCAGGTGGCAGTGCAGTGCAGGTGGTAGGAACCTGTGAGAGTGTGCACCTAAGAGAAGAAATGAGGAACAAGAAGTAGACTTGGGTGGTGACATGGGGATGAGCAATGATGATGATGTTGAGGATGAGAACTATGTTGACCCCAATGTCTTTTGTGTGCAGCATCATGGAAAAGGGACAACTATAGAGGATGAGGATGATGAGGATGAGGAGGAGGACCTAGGTGGTCAGGAGAGGGATGAGGATGAGGATCCTATGGATGAGGATGATGACGATGGTCCATGCAGGCTAAAGGTCGTCAAACCCATTTACATGTTTCCCAACAAGCCAGTGAAGTATCATGGGACGGGGATGACAAAGAAGCTGCAGAAGTTGAGGGACAGAGATCCCTATGCCAATGAGAGGACAACCACAGATAGGAGGTTTTGGGGTACATTCCAGTAGGATTACTACGCCATGGTAATTATAAAGAATCCCAAGATCACTCACATGGCACAGTATGTGGACTGGACCTACATGGAGAGCAAGAATGACCCTATCTTTACTGATCTCAACACTGTGTGTGGTCACCAGAGGGTGAAGGAGCTCATGGGATTTAGGCAGGATTGCAACATGGAGATCGTTGCTCAGTTCTATGCCACGGTTCACTTCAGCCACATAGAGGGAGAGAGAGCTATGACATGGATGACTAATGGGAACAAGCATGCCATTCACTTTTCCCGGTTCTTGCCTCTCTTTGGTTTGGGCGCTGACGATAAGGATTATCCTAAGCTGCATAATGGTGGTCTGTTTGAGCCAGAGACTTTGTACTTCATCTATTCTAGGGATCAGAGGGCTAATGTTGGTCACGTGAAGGGGCTCTACACTTACTACTCAGTACTTAACAGCCTTCTTCAGGCGACCATTGCTCCTAGGAATGGAAATCCCTCTGATATTTCTAGGTTCATGAAGAACCTGATGATAGCTTTGAGACCGGGGGCCGACCCATTCAGTGTGGGCGACTACATTTGGTAGGAGATCAAGTACTTGTCAGAGGATCCTAAAAAGATCTGCAGCTTCAGCCCGTACATTATGCATATGATTGAGAGGGTGTCTAGGGTTGAGTTTCTAAAGGATGTCATTCACAAGCCACTGAGGCCCAACCCAGTGAAGAACCCCAATGTCCCTTCTCCTGAGCGAGAGATTGAGATCACAGCTGAAGAAGGTGCAGAGGCAGGAGTTGATTGGCAGCAGTTCCAGCAGTGACCTACTGCCCAGGCTGACATCGGTCTGACCGGTGGGGCCTGGACAGTATAGTCAGCAGAATAAATCCACCTCTCCGCTCTGCTGTTTTCTGAATTTGCTCTTTGGGATGTGCAAGAGTCAGTAGGACATTGAGGTGAAGTAGCAGCAGACGAGGATAGAGAGGAAGAAGGAGAGGGACACGATGAAGCACCTCCATAACCACTTTGGATTTCATCCACCCCGTTCACCTATCTCTCCCACTCCTCCCGAGGTTGAGATCCTGTCATTTGATCAGTGGATGAGGACGATGATAAATTCAAACATGATCAACGAGTATGGGTCTATGTTCTTCG
This sequence comes from Cenchrus americanus, assembly GCA_947561735.1. Taxonomy (NCBI): domain Eukaryota; kingdom Viridiplantae; phylum Streptophyta; class Magnoliopsida; order Poales; family Poaceae; genus Cenchrus; species Cenchrus americanus. The sequence goes on along the minus strand of OX387239.1, from coordinate 196,354,703 downwards.
AGTCCGGTGAGGGTAGCTCCTCCTCAGCTGCACCTCCTCCACCACCTAGTTCAGAGGAGGTACCTCAGCCCTACAGTGTGCCACAGGGACCAACAACGTACCCTCCACCTTTCGGCACCCCAGTTGTCCCACCTCCACCTCCGGATGCAACAGAGGAGACAGAGGCACCTCCGGATTGGACAGGTCGCATTTCTACTGATATCTTTGGTTGGTCTGGATGTCCACCTCTTTATCAGGTTTTGGATGACGATCTTCATGTTTTTATCTCTCTTTTCACCATATCTAGCGTATCTCTCAACATTGTCTCATTTCCTGATTCTTATATAGGAGGGCGCTCGCACCCTGGTGGCTCGGCTTGGGACTGGTGGTAGGGATAGTGATCGACTGCTACTTCTTCCCCAGGCCCTCTTTTGGATGCTTAATGACAAAGGGGGAGAATATCTGGATTAAATTCTTTAGCTTAGTGGTGCTATCTGTGTTGCACCGGTCTGACCGGTGCCCTGCATCGGTCTGACCGGTGCCTTTTGGCTGATGAGAGCAGTCTGTAATAAATCTAGAAATTTATCTTAGTGGACTTGAGAACATTTGTGTGAGTGTTACTGTGTGATTGAACCTTATTGTAATAATTAAGCGACTCTATTGCTAGATTGTGATGCATGAATTGAATGGTGTATTGTTTGTGTTGGCTAAATGGAGCAAAGTGATCTAAGCCGGCTTGAAACCCCGGCCTGATCACTTTGGACCAAATAGCACACACTCCTTTTTGCTTTGTGCTCTGGGCTCTGGCTGGACTTGACAGGTCAGACCGGTCAGGGGCATTGGTCTGACCGGTACTGCCCAATTGAGTGTGCTGGCTGGACCTGACCGGTCTGACCGGTCAGAGGCACCAGTCTGACCGGTGCTGCCTAGCCAGTGCACTTGTTCTTTGCTTTGTGTATATCTTTTCATATGCATCATGGGTTTTTATTTGTTGTTCACACATGTTGCACTCCACCGATTCTAAGATATAGGGGGAGCTCACACACGCTTTCTCCCAAATTTGTGCTATTGGCATTTGAGGTCAAGTTTTTGAAATTCAACTCAAAGCACAAATTAAGGGGGAGCTCTAGCTATATCTAAGAATCTAAATGTGCTCTAATGTTCTATTTGTAAGCTTTAATCAAGTTGTCATCAATCACCAAAAAGGGGGAGATTGAAAGTGCATCTAGGCCCCTAAGTGGATTTTGGTGAATTGAATGACAAAACAATTAAAGGACTAATGTATTTGTCTAAGATTGTGAGCAGGTTTTATTTATATATTCACGAGCAATTATTGAAGTATTTATTTATGGATGAATATTATATGGCTCACGTTGACAAAGACAAATATATGGATGATCCTAATGCATAAGTGACAAATATCAAGCAATAAAGGAAGATAAATATTGGGATAATTTGAGAAAGTCAATTCATGGTCTCCCATAACAAGACATAGCTTGATTAAAATTATAAGGATCACAAAAGAGAAGATGGTAATTCTCTAAGTCAAGTGCAAGGGTTCATGTGTTTATTGAAAGAGGAAATAAGGATGAGTGTACACATTATGGTTCTAATTTGGAAGCTTGCACATTCGTTGTCAATCAAGATCAAGCATTTGAAGCGGGTTTTTCAAATGAAGGTTAATTGAGTATGAAGCAAAGTGGAACTCAAAAGTGGATTGGATAAGTGATGAAGAGATCAACCGAGATGTCTAGAGTGAGGGACTAAGCAATCCTTGGGGCCGTACCTAAGCCGCCATTAGTGTTTTGCTAAGGTGAAGTTCTAGCATCTGTGGGGTCTCCAAGTATAATATTGATACCTTAAGTGAGGGAAGCAATGCAATTCATCAACATGTTAAGATTGGCAATATGGAGTGACTCATGGATCCAAGTGTGCATTCCTATGCTATATGGAAAGATCCTAAGTAACTAGCTCAAGTATGGACGTGCCCAAGTCAAAGGCTATGTTGAAAGCCCTCAAGTGGATATTGATCAAGTATGGCAAGATTGAAGATATTCAAGCTCAAGAGATCAACAAAGTATGTGTTCAAAAAAAGAGATCAACAAAGTGTCTTTATTCATTCTTGAGTATAGGTATGTCGTACTATCAAGAGGGATGCAACTTAGCGAGTTGACCAAGTCAAAGTGCTCATTAGTTGACCTAAGTTAGATCTAGCCTTAGAGTGTGCTAACAAACCCTCCCAACTTAACCTGAGCCATTTCATTTCGGTGGTGAAGTGCTAGTTTCATAGAAAGGGTTTTGGGGGTATATTGGGCCTGACCGGTTTGACCGGTCAGGGGCACCGGTCTGACTAGTACCGCTAGCCCCAACGACTAGTTTTTCAAACACTAGTTTGACCGGTGTGAGGCACCGGTCTGACCGGTGCTACTGAGGACCAACGGCTAGTTTCTCCTTTGAGGGGGTATAAATACCCCTAGCCTTCTTCAGTTGAAGGTTGCTGTTTCTAGTGCTATTGTAGAGGTCCCAATCAATTTCTAACAAGCTCCAAGCCTTAGTGGCTCTCCCCAACCCTCTGTTTGTGAGATTTGTGGATTTAAGTCATATCCTTGGTGTTGGGTTGAGAGAGTGAGCTCAAGAGCGACCTTGTGAGCTAACAAGAGCATTTCCATAGCTTGAGCACTTCGGTTTCACGTCTACAAGCTTTGAAGTGTTTGTTACTCTTGGAGGTTTGCCTCCTAGACGGCTAGGCGTCGCCGGGTAGCTCCCAAGGTTGTGGTGAGCAGTGGGAAGTTTGTAAGGGCTGCGATCTTGCCTCTTCGTGGAAAAGATCCCCTTAGTGGAAAGGAGGAAAGTGTTTGAAAGAGACCCGGCTTGTCGTGGGAATTGCCCCTTACAATCTCCTCAACGGAGATGTAGCCGTTCCTTAGTGGGCAGTGAACTTCGGGAAACAAATCCTTGCTTCTTCGTGTGGTTTGACTCTCTAAGTTGTTTTTCTAGCATAATTGATTTGCGTCCACTTCGATCTACTTGGGTGTGCTACTTGTGTGTGCAGGGCTCATTACCTTACTTGTGATCATCTACAAAGGCCACTCATCAAGTTTGGTTCGTGCTAGAAGTCAAGAGGTGCTTGAAGTTGTTTTTGCAGGTGGTCTGTGCTATACCGGCCTGACCGGTGAGGCTCACCGGTCTGACGGGTGTCTCTTGTGAAGTGCAGTGCTTGACCGGCCTGACCGGTCATCACCACCGGTCTGACCGGCGGAACACTGTCAGCTCAAGTGTTTGGGGAAAAGAGTTTAATTTGGTCGTCATGCCTATTCACCCCCCTCTAGGCGACATCAAGGTCCTTTCAGTATGTTCGGAGCAGTAAATGTTGGTAAAAAAAATTACTAATCACATAGTTTTGCTGTCATCACGAGTCGAATCTTTTTAGCCTAATTACCCCATGGTAGGATGATATTTACCACAAACAAACGAAACATGCTACATGAGTACTACAGGAGTTGGAACAATTACTTTTGCTAATTTTTTGCCAACTAAACAAGGCCTAAGTCTTTCTAAATGATTTAGAGAGTCATTTGCATAAAAATCATTTTCTATATCTTTTCACTTTTCAACAACTTTTTATTTCTTATACGCACTCTAAGAACCATTCTCGTTGTTGACGGTAAAATTCCGTCAACCTAGTCATGAGTTTACCTTCAGTGTTGGCATGAATTTTATATCTTATCCATTGGTACTAACCCCCTTTGTATAACAAGTTCGTTTGTGCATGTCGATTTTGGAGTTTAGTGTTTATGCATGATTTTAGGGCCTGTTTGGCATGGCTCTGAAGCTGAACTCCAGCAACTCTACTCAATTGTCTAGCCAAACACACCAACTCCAAAACTCTATGGAGCAGCCAACTCCATGGAGTTGTAGTGCAAATGAGGGTGGAGTTTTGGAGCACCTCTTTTGCTGCTCCAAAACCACCTAATATGAACCTTCTCATGGAGTTGCGAGATAATTACCAACCAATGTCATTATTAAGTGGGAAAACGGTTCACTTCTATTCTCCTCGAGACCCATCCCTACACCGTGACTCGTCTCCCGCGCCTCCCTCGTGTCCGCGGCAGGCCGCCGGACCCACCCTCCGCGCTAGCGGGACGCCGTCGAGCTGACCCTCCGCTTCGCTAGAGGCCTACAGTCCGGAGCTCTTCCTCCCTGCTGACAGACGACCTCTACGCCGGAGGCCGGCCTCCCCGCCGCGCCGCCACCACGGTCCCTCCCTCTGATGCGGCTCCTCCTTCCACCGGCCACGAGCGACCACGCCCGCCTCCCAAGCAGCAAGGCCCGGTCGTTCTTCTTCTCGGGGGGGACAAATTTTGGCTGGATTTCGGCTGGTGGCCGGATTCTTGGTGCTCCAGTGACGAAATTGGGATGATGATAGACTCACCGGCACACAGAACGACGTTGTAGAACTCTATCTAGTGCTCCCTGTCTCCTCTGACGTCATGGTGTGGCTAATCAATCGAAGAGCCACTGGCGGCGTGCTGCGCAGCAGGCCTGCCCGGTCTAGCCTCCCAGGAACGACAATAAGATAGGCCTCCCAACAACGACAAGAGGATAAGGTAGAAAAAGGGGAAACAAGGGAAATAAAGTATGACATGTGGGTCCCGCGAGCAAGGGGCAACAATGACAATACACCATCAAAACCATGTATTTTGGAGTTGAGAACAACCTAGCTCCACCTAGAGTTTTGGAGTGGAGCCGCTCCAGACGGAGTTGGAGCCATGCCAAACAAGCCCTTAGTGTTGAAAGCAAGACTTCTGGGATAAGTTCATTAAACGCCTGATGACAAGACCTTGAAGCCCGGTACAAGTCAAGCAATGAAGTAAACATGACTCCAACAAGCCCAGGGACCAAACCCGAGAAGATAAAAAACTCTGAGGACCCAGTCAGAAAACTGCCGAATCTTGCGAGACAAGGAGCTTCATCCAATCCGAAGAGAAACTGATGACAAGGGCCCACATGCAGATCAGGGAAGACTCAGGAACCGACATCGGGCAAATGAGGCCGCTGGTTGGGTCGAAGTGGGCCCAGGCCGACCGGCCCAGCCCATTTCCATGCCCAGTCAGCCCCCCTTTGACCTAGCCGCCATTCGGGCTATTTATAGCCCCGAGGCCAGGTGTCACGCATCAACTCATTCGTCATCCGCCGCTGAGGAGCAGAGAAGAGAGGGACACCATCTTGGAGAGGAGAGGGTCGAGCTAGTTGACTAGGATCTCCGCCGGTGTGGGAACCTTGCAAGAAAGACCACATCGGACTTCCCGGAGCTAGAAGCAAGATCAAGGTAGGATCCCGGTGGTGATCTTGATTCATGTATCATATACTTTGTTGAATTATCAAGTTGCAATCCGATTTCTAGTGATCGAGTGTTTCTCCTACGACTTTGATTTCAATCGGCTTTTTGTATCTTTAGATCTATTCTTGAGATGGATCATCGAGGGTGTTCTTGTAGCTGTGGTGGCTAGAGGTGCATGCCTGACCTTCCGAGAGATTTCAACTTGTCTTTGGACTCACCCTAGACTAACCCGCATGAATAGGGGTGCGTTGTGATAGAACAGTGGCTCCAAAAGGCGGGCGTTTTCGGAGTCGGACAGGAAACCGTGATTTAAAAAAACTTTTTATGAGATTCAACTTGTTTACTTCTTCTTTGCTCAGAACTTCAACGAAGGCTTGATCCAATCTCTCTAGATTGGTTTATCTATCCCCCTCTATCTCTTGCTACCTCCGGTTTTCATAGATTAGATTCGTTTTCATGATGTTCTTTAGATTAGATGCATAGGATTCTCCTTTTGAAGATGTTCTCGGCTTTATTAGATTGATTCTTGCGTCACACATTTATTCCACGGATTCGATACCTTGGGTTCACACTTGAGGGAAGAAGGGTCCCTTGACTACGACGGCGGATTTGTCCGCTTGCAAGTCTATTTAAGTTTAATACGAATATACACCATCAACAAGCCCCTTTTTCTGGCGCCGTTGCTGGGAACAAGTGATCAAGATTCGATCTTTTATTACTTTTGGTATAATTTTCAGTTTTCTTTTGGTTTTTCTTTTTGAATCTACTAACTTTTGATCATCCTCAAAATCAATCTAATCTAGTTTGGCTAACCCTAGTTTTCTTAGATTTGTTTTTATTTTTCATTTTTGTATATTTTGTTTATCGCTAACCCTAACAGGAGATGGACGACTACCTCTCTAACAAAACCGATAATTTTGTGGATGATCCAGAAAAACTTTACAGGCTAAGGAGACGCGAAGTGCAACAAGCTAAGAAGCTGGATTTTGTAGATTCGAAGTCGGAAGACGAAGTATCGACGGAATCTCCAAAGAAATCACCACCTCAAAGTCCTCGGGAGAATCGACTTCCACCGATGGGAGAACAACCGCCGCAAGAGCGCAAGATCGGGGAGCTATGCACCCTAGACATCATCGACCTACCAATCTTGAACCTCGCAGAGATCGGAAGGCTATTCGAGATCAAGACCTCAACAATACGCATGGTGCAACATTCACCCTTCACCGGTAAAGAAGATCTGAACCTTGACCTCCAAGCATTTGTTCAACTATGTCAAACATTCAACATGGATGGGGTGACTCAAGATCAAATGAGGGCAAGGCTCTTTCCGTTCTCGCTACTTGGGAAGGCTTTACAATGGCTCTACTCTCAACCAGCGGAGATGGTGCAAAATTGGGATACATTGATGAGGGCCTTCATGAAGGAATACTACTCACTGGGTTCAACTCAAAGCTTGCGTAATAAGATTGATACTTTTGCTCAGTATCCTACGGAGACTATATCAGAGGCTTTCGAGCGCTTCAATGAGTACACTCGGGCGGTTCCACATCACAAGTTCTCGAAGGAGGACCTCGTTCAAAAGTTCTACCAAGGACTCACCAAGGCGTCAAGGATGATCATCGATGCATCGGCGGGAGGATCTATCATCGATCTTACGCCGACTCAAGCTTTCACTCTATTCAAGAAGGTCGCAGACAATGACACGTGGGCGTCATCCGGACGCTTACTTCCGGTTCAACCCACGGGAACGTCAAAGGAGTCTTACAAGTGGAGAAGGAAGACATACTCGATGGCAAGATCGATTCGCTTATGCGGAGGTTGGAGAAGATGGAGATAGAAAAGAAAGAGGCTCAAGACTTAAAGGCTACCGAAGCAAGATCCACATGTGAAGAGTGCAGAGAATATGGCCATGTCCACAAGGATTGTCCGGAGGAAGCCAAGGTGCTCGACTACAAGAGGAAGGGGGATTTGCTGAACTTCCGCTATGGGCAAGGTAGACCTCAATTTAATGCAAGATCATCCATTCCGAATTTGGTTCCGCTTCATATACAATTGAAGGACTTCATGGACGAGCAAGCTAAGATCAACAAGGACACCGTCACCAAGTTCAAAGCCATAGACAAGGTGTTGGAGAAAATCGATAAGGTGACGGAGGTCGGAAGCTCTAATCATCAAGTGCTCAACATGATGAAGATGCTTGAGACGCAAGTGGGACAACTTGCCAAGCGCCTATCCTCTAATGAAGGGAAGCTTTCGGGGCAACCTAAAGGTCCCGAAACGGAGAAGGTTATTCAAACTTGTTCGGGAAAGGAGACCGAAGATCCGGAACGTTCCGCGGGAGCAAGGAAGCCTAAACCATCCGCCAAGATGGAGGAATTTTCTAAGGAGGAAGTTATGGAGATCGTCACTGAAGAGCACGAGTTTGAGATGCCGGGAGAAGATACGAAGATACCGCAACACAAGCCACGCTACTTCCGAGGTAAACTTGACAATCACTTTGAGAAGTTTGTGGAGGTTGTGCCTAGATTAAGCATCAACATGCCGTTATTGGACGCCCTTCAAGTTCCTACATATTCTGTTACTTAAAAGATATTCTTGCAAATAAATATGAGATAGCAATACTCAGGGTAGATCATGTCAAGATGTCCTAGCAATGTAGTGCCGCTATTGCAAATGGACTAGAGAAGCAAAAAGACCCCGGATGCCCGACGATTCCATGTTCCGTTGGTTCATTCAAGTTTGAGAAGGCATTATGCGACCTTGGAGCAAGTGTGAGCGTCATGCCAAGAGATGTGTTCGAGAAGCTACGCCTACCATTGGAGCCTACGGGCATGTGCTTGGAGTTGGGTGACAACTCCATTCGCTACCCCTTGGGCATCACCGAAGATGTGCCCGTGAAGGTCGGACACCACTTCATCCCCGTCGACTTTGTGGTACTCGAGATGGGAGAGATCGAGAAGCCACCACTCATCCTTGGGAGGCCTTTCCTCAAGACCGTGGGAGCTACTATTGATGTTGTCAAGGGGGAGATCAAGTTCGACATTATCAGCGAAAGGAGTTCCTTCAAGTTTCGACCACGCCTCGAGGTATGCAACATGATTGAAGTTAAATATGTTCCACCTCATCGTCGTGTTGTTAAGGAAGAACCAAGGAAGAAGGAAGATTCAGGGAAGAAGGAAGAGCCGAAGAAGAAGGGAGTGAAGAAAGTCACAAAAGTTGTTGCATCCGTTAAGACAAAGGAACAAAAGCCACCTGTGAAGACCAAAAAGATGACTAAGTCGGAGAATAAGCCGGCGCCGAAGATGGTGCGGAAGTGGGTACCCAAGATTGCAACGCCCGCAAAGAGCGTTGATCCGAAGTAATCAAGTGAAGAAGTCTAGCCATGGACTATAAACGAAGCGCTAGGCGGGAGGCAACCAGTTTCGTCAAGTCAAGAATAAGCTACCGGGAGGACAACCTGATTCAAGGGTTTTTCAAGTCTTTTCAAGTAACTTAGTTTTGATATTTACTACGCAAGACATTATACTAAGAGTGGTTGAACAATATTAGAGACATAATTCTTGGTTGAATATTTTGTTTGGATCATAAACCCTTTACATGAACCATCCTATGTGTTATTTGATTCTTTTCGAGAAAGCAAAACCAAATAAATTCAGAACCTATCTCAACCTTTCATCCTCTTTATGATATTATGGTTGACTTGTTTTACATGCTAAAAACACATGAGTAGAGCCACGACTTGTACCTAGATGTTATTTAAATTTCAGCACGTGGTAGGACTCGCGTGAACCTAGAAACTTAACTTTTTGTTGGTTTAAAAATCTATATACTTGGTTTCTTTAAGATAAGAATTTTTATAAGCCTCACTTAATTCTATTTCATTCAAAATCTCTCTCATTTAGCCAAAATTAGAACCTAAACCTATGCCCCCATGATCAACTCGGGAAAAGTTTGCTCTCAACTAATGAAGGCAAACAATACCGGTCAGACCAACATAAAAGTAGTCGGAAAATATTTTCGACTTACATTTTTTAATGCTTTAAAAACTTCTCTAAATTTATGATTGAGCTCATCTATAGCTCTGAGTTCATTTTTAATTTTCAAAATTAGAGGAGTGCTTAGACTTAAGACATGTTTAGAGGGAGGCAACCTGGTTAAACAAATCATGCATGCACCATGATGCATCACGGGATGCTCTTCCAACTACTTTCATCAAAGCCACATGCAAGGGACAAGCATGGGTGGGCAACAAGCCTTGTTTTGTAGAAAAATCATGAGGCATGTGAAGCAAAGGAGCATGGACATGACTCAAAGCAAAGACATCAAGTGGAAGGACCAATAATGCAAGCAAAGGAGTGTATGAGAGAGTTTGGGTGGTGCAACTTGTGGAGCACGCGGGCACAAAGGTCACAAAGTGAAGATGATCATGTTGGAGGAAAACCGAGCCAGGGAGGAGCCAGAGGCCACCTAGGCCTGTCGGCCCAGGCCGGTCGGCCTCCCCTATTTAAGCACCCCCGGTGCTCGTCTTTGGCAGGCAAGCAGCTCATCCTACTCTTTGTTTGTGTGCTCGAATTTGTAGTCCAGAACCACCTTAGACTTAGACATCCTTCCCAAGTTTGACCCTTAATCCACTCAAAGTCCATACTCCGAAATAATTTTTGTGTGCCTTGTTACCTGTTAAAACCCCGGAATTATATTAGAGAGAAGAGTGCTGCAATCATGTGGAAGAAGACCACAAGTCTCTTTACCAAGAAGAAGGGGTCGTCGTTGTCCAAGCCATCTTCGACGACGTCTTCGAGGAGGCACTCGGTTTTTGAGTCTCCTCGGAGCATGGAGGAGGACACAACACCGCCGAGGAGGAACGACACTCTCCTCCTCGGTGGCATGAGGGCAATAAGGAGCTCGTCCATGAGGTTCACCGAACCTTAAGGGCGTACGGAGGAGCCGCCCGTCCCACCTCGTCGATCAACACAATCATCTGCTCCTCCTCCGTACACTCCGCGGTACTCCACATATGGATTTATCATTATGTCGGAGGAGGAGGAAAAGAAACTCACTCGCCTTGAGAAGAGGCTTGTGGCGAACGTTGACTTCGACGATCAAGCTCTCAACTCATTGGGTTTTGGCACGAACATTTATTTATATGTTGGGGTACCTAGGATGGGTGAAATTCTCCAACGGGGTGTCGGCAAATACCCACAAGGAATTTGCCTTGGAAATTCTAATGACCATGGTGCCTATCCTCGATGAGGGGGTGTCGAGTCTCTCATTCCGGTTCGAGGGAATTCAGCAAGTGGTTCCCTTTCAACATATTAGGGAGCTACTTGGTTTTCAAAAGGGAGCTCCGAAAAAAGTAGACATGGCAGAAGGAATGTTGGATGGATTTTGGAATTTGATCTCGAAGGAAGCCCACTGTTGACGGTGAAATTCCGTCAACCTAGCCATGAGTTTACCTTCGGTGTTGGCATGAGTTTTATACCTTATCCATTGGTACTAACCCCCGTGGTATAACAAGTTCACGTGTGCATGTCGGTTTTGGAGTTTAATGTTTATGCAGGGATTTAGTGTTGAATGCAAGACTTTCGGGATAAGTTCATCAAGCACCTCATGACAAGACCTTGAAGTCTGAACAAGTCATGCAATGAAGCAAAATTAACTCCAAGAAGCGGGGGACTTGATCCGAGAAGACGACGGACTCCGGGGGACACGACCGGAAAAGTGTCGAATCTTGCAAGACAAGGAGTTGAGTCCAATTCGGAGAGAAACCGACGACATGGACCTACATGCGGAAGGGGGAAGCATCCGGGAAGCAAGGGAACCGACCTCGGGCAAAAGGAGCCGCGGGGCCGGGCCTAAATGGGCCCGGGCCGGCCGGCCCGGTCCGGTCGGCCCCGGGCCCATTTAGGGCCCAAATTCGTCGTCCTTTGACCTAATTGCTTCTCGGGCTATAAATAGCCCCCCCGACCGAGAGCCACGCGGAACCGAAGTCGTAATCCGCCGCCGAGGAGCGAGAGAAGCTTGAGGGACACCAACTTGAAGATGAGGGTCGTGCTAGTTGTCTAGGGTTTCCCTAGCCGACGTGGGAACCTTGCATGGAAGACCACGTCGGAGCTCCGGAGCGAGGATCAAGATCGAGGGAGGGCCCCGGTGGTGATCTTGTTCATGTAATCATTCATGGTGAAGTTTGTAAGTGAATCCGATTTCTAGCGATTAAGTGCCTTCTCGATGATTTTGTTTTCTTCTTGGTTTTGCTTCTTCTACGATCTAGTTTGCGGCTAGATTACATAGGGTGCTCTTGTAGCCGCGGTGGCTAGAGGTGCATACCGGACCGGCCAAGTGATTTCAACTTGTTCTATCGAACTCGCCCTAAGCTCCCCCGCATGAATAGGGATACGTTGTGACAGAACGGGGGGTCTCGAAAGGCGGATGTTTTCGGAGTCGGATGGGAAGGCCACGATTTAAAGATGCTTTTAATGAGATTCGCTTTGCTATCTTCATCTATCTTGTTTGGAGCTACAACATAAGCATGATCTAGATTCTCTAGATTGGTTATCTCTTGCTTTCTCTTGTTACCTCTTTAGTAGATTAGATTAGATTCGTTTTCTTTATGAGTTAGTAGATTAGATGCAATTTGTCTTCATTAGATACCTTTACCTTGCTTTACTAGATTGAATCCTTGCGTTGCACATTGTTCCACGGATTCGATACCTTGGGTTCACCACTCGAGGGAAGAAGGGTCCCTTGACTACGACGGGAGACTTGTCCGCTTGCAAGTCACAAACGAACTTTGATACAACTATTAACCGTCAACAAGCCCCTTTTTCTGGCGCCGTTGCCGGGGAACAAGTGATCAAGATTTGATTTTTTATTGCTTTTTTTTGTAATTTTCAGTACTGATTTTGTTTTATTTTTGCATCTACTAAACTTCGATCATCCTCAAAAGAAAAAAAAATATCAATCTAATCTAGTTTTGATTAACCCTAATTTCTCTTTTGTTAGATTTTTGTTTTATTGCTAACCCTAACCGGAGATGGTTGGCTACCTCTCCAAGAAACCCAAACTTTTTTGTGGATGATCCAGGAAAACTTTACAGGCAAAGGTGACGTGCAACACAAGCTCGAAGGACCATCAAAATCTCCAAGGGAATCACCACCTCCAAGTCCAAAGGAAGATCAACCTCAACCACCGGAGCGCTACGCACCCCGGACATCGTTGATCTACCTATCATAAACCTTCAAGACACCGGGAGGCCGTTCAAGATCAAGGTCTCAACTATCCGCACGACGATTGCGAGAGCTGAATGCATACGAGCTGGATTCCTTGAGTGGCATATCGGTTTACTCAAGAGGAGGATGGAGAAGATGGAGACGGAGAAAGAAGCTCAACACCTAAAGGCTACCAAGGCAAGATCCACATGCGGGGTGTTCATCGTGATGAAGATGTTAGAGACGCAAGTGGGACAACTTGCCGGACAACCGATTGGTGACAAAGAAGAATATCCGAGACAACTCCAAGGTCCCAAGATGGCGAAAGGCTACTCAAACTCATTCGGGAGAGATGAAGGATCACACTAGAGACCATGAAGATCACGACCGAAGGACCGGAGTTCGAGATGCCGAGCCACAAGGAAGATGTTGCATCCGTCAAGACCAAAGGACAAAGCCGGACTGTGAAGACCAAAAAAATTGACTAAGCCAAAGTGGGTACCCAAGATTGCAACGCCCACAAAGAGCGTTGATCCGGAGTAATCAAGTGAAGAAGTCTAGCCATGGACTATAAACGAAGCGCTAGGCGGGAGGCAACCCGTTTCGTCAAGTCAAGAATAAGCTACCGGGAGGACAACCCGATTACAGGTTTTTCAAGTCTTTTTAAATTTAATTCAGTTCTGAATTTTACTACGCAAAACCTTAGACTTAAAATGGTTGAACAATATTAGAGACATAATTCTTGGTTGAACATATTGCTTGATCATAAACCCTTTACATGAACCATCCTATGTGATTGTTTGCTTCTTTTTCGAGAAACCACAACCAAAAAAAAAATTTCAGAACCTTAATCAACCTTTCAACCTCATTATGGTGCTGAGGTTGACTTGTTTTTCATGCTAAAAACACACGAGTAGAGCCACGACTTGTATCTAGATGTTATTTAAATTTCAGCACGTGGTAGGACTCGCGTGAACCTAGAAACTTGATTTTTGGTTGGTTTAAAAATCCATATCCTTGGTTTCTCTAAGATTAGAATTTTTCTAAGCCTCACTTAACTTTATTTCATTCAAAATCTCTCTCATCTAATCGAAATTAGGACCTAAACCTATGCCCCCATGATCAAGCGGGAAAAGCTTGCTCTCAACCAATGAAGGCAAACTATACCGGTGAGACCGAAATCGACGTAATAAAAAAATATTTTCAACTTGCATTTGTTTTTAATGGTTTAAAAACTTCTCTAAAATTATGTTCGAGCTCTTGCATGGCTCTGAAAAATATTTTTAAATTTCGAAATTAGAGGAGTGCTTAGCCTTAAAGGGAGGCAATCTAGTTAGCCTAACCATGCATGCACCATGGTACATCACGGGATGCCCCTCCAACATATTTAAACCACATGCAAAGTACAAGCATGGGGGGCAGCCAAGGCTTTGTTTTGTAGGAATATCATGGATGCATGTGAAGCAAGGGAGTATGGAAGTGAGTCAAAGCGAAAACATCAAGTGGAAGGAGCAATATTGCAAGCGAAGGAGTGGACGGGAACGTTTGGAAGGTGTACGCGATCACGAAGCAACATGAATGCACTAGAGATGAACCTAGCCAAGAGGAGGAGAGAGGTAGTCTTTCATCCAACTCTTTGTTCGTGTGCTCTAGTTTGTAGGCCGGAATCACCTTAGACTTAGCCATCCACCGCGTTTGTTTCGTGCAACAAATCACATCCTTAATCCACTCAAAGTCCAGACTCCAAAATAATATTTGTGTACCTTGTTACCGGGTGAAAACCCCGGATATATATTTGTGAGGGAGAGTGCTGCAATCATGGAAGAAAACTACAAGTCTTTTCACCGAAGAAGAAGGGATCATCGTCGTCTAAGCCATCATCGACAACCTCTTCGAGGAGGCACTCGGTTTCCGAGTTTCCTTGGGGTATGGAGGAGGACATGGCACCGCCGAGGAGGAACCACACTCTTCTCCTTGGTGGCATGAGGGCCACACAAAACTCGTTTATTAGGTTTACCAAACTTCAATAACATATGGAGCCATATGGACAGGCGGCCGCTCCATATGTTATTGAAGTTTGGTAAACCTAATAAACGAGTTTTGTGTGGCCCTCATGCCACCAAGGAGAAGAGTGTGGTTCCTCCTCGGCGGTGCCATGTCCTCCTCCATACCCCAAGGAAACTCGGGGGAAACCGAGTGCCTCCTCGAAGAGGTTGTCGATGATGGCTTAGACGACGATGATCCCTTCTTCTTCGGTGAAAAGACTTGTAGTTTTCTTCCATGATTGCAGCACTCTCCCTCACAAATATATATCCGGGGTTTTCACCCGGTAACAAGGTACACAAATATTATTTTGGAGTCTGGACTTTGAGTGGATTAAGGATGTGATTTGTTGCACGAAACAAACGCGGTGGATGGCTAAGTCTAAGGTGATTCCGGCCTACAAACTAGAGCACACGAACAAAGAGTTGGATGAAAGACTACCTCTCTCCTCCTCTTGGCTAGGTTCATCTCTAGTGCATTCATGTTGCTTCGTGATCGCGTACACCTTCCAAACGTTCCCGTCCACTCCTTCGCTTGCAATATTGCTCCTTCCACTTGATGTTTTCGCTTTGACTCACTTCCATACTCCCTTGCTTCACATGCATCCATGATATTCCTACAAAACAAAGCCTTGGCTGCCCCCCCATGCTTGTACTTTGCATGTGGTTTAAATATGTTGGAGGGGCATCCCGTGATGTACCATGGTGCATGCATGGTTAGGCTAACTAGATTGCCTCCCTTTAAGGCTAAGCACTCCTCTAATTTCGAAATTTAAAAATATTTTTCAGAGCCATGCAAGAGCTCGAACATAATTTTAGAGAAGTTTTTAAACCATTAAAAACAAAATGCAAGTCGAAAATATTTTTTTTATTACGTCGATTTCGGTCTCACCGGTATAGTTTGCCTTCATTGGTTGAGAGCAAGCTTTTCCCGGCTTGATCATGGGGGCATAGGTTTAGGTCCTAATTTCGATTAGATGAGAGAGATTTTGAATGAAATAAAGTTAAGTGAGGCTTAGAAAAATTCTAATCTTAGAGAAACCAAGGATATGGATTTTTAAACCAACCAAAAATCAAGTTTCTAGGTTCACGCGAGTCCTACCACGTGCTGAAATTTAAATAACATCTAGATACAAGTCGTGGCTCTACTCGTGTGTTTTTAGCATGAAAAACAAGTCAACCTCAGCACCATAATGAGGTTGAAAGGTTGATTAAGGTTCTGAAATTTTTTTTTTGGTTGTGGTTTCTCGAAAAAGAAGCAAACAATCACATAGGATGGTTCATGTAAAGGGTTTATGATCAAGCAATATGTTCAACCAAGAATTATGTCTCTAATATTGTTCAACCATTTTAAGTCTAAGGTTTTGCGTAGTAAAATTCAGAACTGAATTAAATTTAAAAAGACTTGAAAAAACCTGTAATCGGGTTGTCCTCCCGTAGCTTATTCTTGACTTGACGAAACGGGTTGCCTCCCGCCTAGCGCTTCGTTTATAGTCCATGGCTAGACTTCTTCACTTGATTACTCCGGATCAACGCTCTTTGTGGGCGTTGCAATCTTGGGTACCCACTTTGGCTTAGTCAATTTTTTTGGTCTTCACAGGCTGGCTTTGTCCTTTGGTCTTGACGGATGCAACATCTTCCTTGTGGCTCGGCATCTCGAACTCCGGTCCTTCGGTCGTGATCTTCATGGTCTCTAGTGTGATCCTTCATCTCTCCCGAATGAGTTTGAGTAGCCTTTCGCCATCTTGGGACCTTGGAGTTGTCTCGGATATTCTTCTTTGTCACCAATCGGTTGTCCCGCAAGTTGTCCCACTTGCGTCTCTAACATCTTCATCACGATGAACACCCCGCATGTGGATCTTGCCTTGGTAGCCTTTAGGTGTTGAGCTTCTTTCTCCGTCTCCATCTTCTCCATCCTCCTCTTGAGTAAACCGATATGCCACTCAAGGAATCCAGCTCGTATGCATTCAGCTCTCGCAATCGTCGTGCGGATAGTTGAGACCTTGATCTTGAACGGCCTCCCGGTGTCTTGAAGGTTTATGATAGGTAGATCAACGATGTCCGGGTGCGTAGCGCTCCGTGGTTGAGGTTGATCTTCCTTTGGACTTGGAGGTGGTGATTCCCTTGGAGATTTTGATGGTCCTTCGAGCTTGTGTTGCACGTCACCTTTGCCTGTAAAGTTTTCCTGGATCATCCACAAAAAAGTTTGGGTTTCTTGGAGAGGTAGCCAACCATCTCCGGTTAGGGTTAGCAATAAAACAAAAATCTAACAAAAGAGAAATTAGGGTTAATCAAAACTAGATTAGATTGATATTTTTTTTTCTTTTGAGGATGATCGAAGTTTAGTAGATGCAAAAATAAAACAAAATCAGTACTGAAAATTACAAAAAAAAGCAATAAAAAATCAAATCTTGATCACTTGTTCCCCGGCAACGGCGCCAGAAAAAGGGGCTTGTTGACGGTTAATAGTTGTATCAAAGTTCGTTTGTAGACTTGCAAGCGGACAAGTCTCCCGTCGTAGTCAAGGGACCCTTCTTCCCTCGAGTGGTGAACCCAAGGTATCGAATCCGTGGAACAATGTGCAACGCAAGGATTCAATCTAGTAAAGCAAGGTAAAGGTATCTAATGAAGACAAATTGCATCTAATCTACTAACTCATAAAGAAAACGAATCTAATCTAATCTACTAAAGAGGTAACAAGAGAAAGCAAGAGATAACCAATCTAGAGAATCTAGATCATGCTTATGTTGTAGCTCCAAACAAGATAGATGAAGATAGCAAAGCGAATCTCATTAAAAGCATCTTTAAATCGTGGCCTTCCCATCCGACTCCGAAAACATCCGCCTTTCGAGACCCCCGTTCGTCACAACGTATCCCTATTCATGCGGGGAGCTTAGGGCGAGTTCGATAGAACAAGTTGAAATCACTTGGCGGTCCGTATGCACCTCTAGCCACCGCGGCTACAAGAGCACCCTATGTAATCTAGCTGCAAACTAGATCGTAGAAGAAGCAAAACCAAGAAGAAAACAAAATCATCGAGAAGGCACTTAATCGCTAGAAATCGGATTCACTTACAAACTTCACCATGAATGATTACATGAACAAGATCACCACCGGGCCCTCCCTCGATCTTGATCCTCGCTTCCGGAGCTCCGACGTGGTCTTCCATGCAAGGTTCCCACGTCGGCTAGGGAAACCCTAGACAACTAGCACGACCCTCATCTTCAAGTTGGTGTCCCTCAAGCTTCTCTCTCGCTCCGCGGCGGATTACGACTTCGGCTCCCGCGGGCTCTCGGGCCGTGGGGCTATTTATAGCCCGAGAAGCAATTAGGTCAAAGGACGACGAATTTGGGCCCTAAATGGGCCCTGGGCCGACCGGACCGGGCCGGCCGCCCGGGCCCATTTAGGCCCCGGCCCCGCGGCTCCCTTTGCCCGAGGTCTGCCTTGCTTCCCGGATGCTTCCCCCTTCGCATGTAGGTCCATGTCGTCGGTTTCTCTCCGAATTGGACTCAACTCCTTGTCTTGCAAGATTCAAGACTTTTCCGGGGTCGTGTCCCCGGAGTCCGTCGTCTTCTCGGATCAAGTCCCCGGCTTCTTGGAGTTAATTTTGCTTCATTGCATGACTTGTTCAGGACTTCAAGGTCTTGTCATGAGGTGCTTGATGAACTTATCCCGAAAGTCTTGCATTCAACACTAAATCCCTGCATAAACATTAAACTCCAAAACCGACATGCACACGTGAACTTGTTATACCACGGGGGTTAGTACCAATGGATAAGGTATAAAACTCATGCCAACACCGAAGGTAAACTCATGGCTAGGTTGACGGAATTTCACCGTCAACACCCACCAACAAAGAAATTCTATCCGGAACCCCATCATCCAAGTGTTTCACTCATGGATGTGTAAAAGGATTTTGGGAGAATGAGGGAAACAAAGGTGACCGACACGGAGTTGAATTGGCTTTACTCGGCTTTAATTGCCAGGCAGCCAATAGACCCCTCCTACCTCATGATCAATCGATGGTGTTGTGAAGCAACATCGGGTTCAGGAGATATTGGTTCAGGGTGTTACCTCTCCATGTTGGCCATCTCCTTAAGACCGGGTATTCCAAGAAACCCCGAGCATCTTCTACCCAGGACCTCGCTCGGATTTGAATATATGAAGCAAGGAAAATATATAAGTGGAGATGAGAGAGGAGGCTTTAAAGTGGCCTAAGTAAACTTACCCCTTCTGGAAAGACTCTTTATTCAACGGAAGGAAGATTGGTTAGAGGAAGGACTCCTTGTACCAGCAAGGAAAAATAAAAGAGGAAGAATTGTAGAAGAAGCATCCTCCTCGGCACAAGAGGGAGGTGCACAACAAAACTATGTGCCACCGTATGGAGGAATTCCTAAGCCGCCTAGTTACTACGGTGGGCCACTAATGCAAGCATGGGGGAGTGGTGCAGCCATGCCCCACAAAATTATGTGGTGCCCAACGTAACCTTTGCGGAGCCCTATGCACAATTTCCTCAACCACAACAAAGTGCGGCTATTATTGGAGGATATGCTGCAAGGAACATGCAAAATATTGCAACCATCCAATCCAACGCGGCTCAATTAGGTGAAGGCAATGCAAACTAGCGATGAAAACGGATAAATTTAGTGACAAAGGCTAGAAATGAGACAAAAGCACATATATGGATCATAACAAAGTCAAAGCATTGCCACAAGTAATATATGGAAATATAGGCATGTGACAAAGCAAATTTTCAGATTTGAGTAATTATATCAAAAGATGGCTCACTTCAAATGTAAAAGCCTATCCATGTCACACTTGAGCCACAAAACATGCATACCATTCAAAGATCATACAAGGATATCAAATTCTCAAGAAAAAGATCATGGCAAACACCCATAAAGCAAAGCATGTCATGTCAAAGCTCATGAGCCATGTGTCCACTTCGGGGAGACTTCTCCACTGGTGAACATCATGCAACATGTTTAGCACCCATATGTGAAAGATAATACATTTTTAAGCATAAACATGATGGATGGAGCATTTTTCAAGCATGCACACTTCTTTTCAAGATTAATTCATTCTGGTACATGAAGTGCCTTTGCGCAAAAAAGAAGCTTATGCTCCTCCATGAATGCAACATAGGCTAAACATTCACAATGATATCCTACTTTGGCCCAAATGAAAGAACAGGGCATCCAAGCACAATCTAAGCATGAAAAGCATATTTAGACCAAACTCGTGACATGGATACACAACTACACACCGAGTGGAGCATATTTCATCAAAAATTAGTCAAGTTAAGTATTTACCTCAAAAGGGGCTATCTCACCACACATATATCTCAAATATTCCAAGAGCATAGCCTCACATCACCATTTCTCCACACATATAACCAATATCCTACGTATAGCCAAAGAGACTCAAATATGGCATATGAAAGAAGCTCATCATCCTAAAATGCAATATGACACAAATGCAACAAGATATGTACATCAAAAGGAACACGATATATGACGATGCAAGACACAAATGTCAAACCTACCAAAGTCTATACATCATGATATATGATACAAATACAATGCAGAATGCATAGGGAGACAAGGAACTTGACTTAACACCACAAAGCTCACGAGGGAACACACCAACCAAGAATCGCTCCAAGCGAGAGAAGAGCCACCAAAGGTCCCAATTGAGTACCATAGAAAAAGTACCAATTGCAAACCGCAAAAGATCCCAATTGAATACCATAGAAGGAATATCAATTGGAGATCACAAAGACTACCCAAAAAAGCCACAATCCTTCTGGAATCAAATTCCTATCAAAAGAAGCCAAGCTCCCCCTCAACCAAGGGCAACTAACAAAGAAAAAGCTAGGAAAAGGAAGAGCAAGGAAAAACTCTAAAACCAACCGAAAGAGGAACAACAACACAACCTCCTCAAGACAAGACAAGCCCAAAACTCCAAGGAAAGCTCACAACATGCTACACAAAGCATTGATAATATCACTTAACATAAATAGAGCATTGTAACATGATTCCACAAATATGAATAAGTATGGCAAGCAAGTATGTCAACAAGGTACAACACTAAACCGAAATGATACCAAAGAACAACATGCCAAACAATATACAAGAACTAAACAAAGGCATGATACAAGATCACATGGATCATCCACCAACATATATTACAAAGCTAGCATGACAAGATATACATGGGGGACAAAACATGCTAAATGAAAGGTACCATCTAGCTAGACAAACATGATATGAATGAACAACATGACATATCCGAGCAATCAACCATAAAGCATGACATGATGTTCATAAATATCACCCACCATAAAATCATACAAAGATAGCAAGATAGATATTCAAGATCACAAAGCTATCATGATCAAGGTGGCTAGCCTACCATGGTTTTTCACACAAGCAAGACACAAGTATATACAAGAGAGTACAAGGGGAAAAAGAAAAACTCACTATACATGTGTACAAAGGCTTTCAAGAGCCATTCTCAACGTTACCTTATCACTCACATGCACAACAATCTCAGAGCGCATCCTACCTCGACCATTGTCCCCAAATGTGATGTACAACTTTTCCTTCATCGGGGTGAGTGGGCCGGGAGAACCACTTCTTATCTCCCATTTCTCATGTGTCGAGAACACCCTAGAGTCGATCAACCAAATGTTCTCCAAGCCTCCGCTCAAGCGCAAATAAACAAGAACGAGAACGAGCTAGCGACCGCCGACACCGGGGTTAGCACAGAGAAAGTTAAACCAAGTACGAGCCATCTCGCTCAAAAAGAGGGGTTAGCAAACATCACTCCCTTGCCACCAAACTTCCCATGTCCCATGGGAGGAGTACGAGCACCACGAGGGGGAAAACGTGGTCCGTAGTTCCTCTCGAATCCAAAACTCGCGATCATCTCCCCTAAACCCGTACCGAGGACGAGTAGAGGGACGTCCAAGAAACCACCACGAGCCCGACCAAACTTCTCACCAAACCCCGCACACCATCATCTCTCCCGAGCGTACCTCTCACCACCACCTCTCCGTGGGAACCTCGCCAACACTCCTCACACTTCCCACACCCCGTGGAAGTGGCACTCTAGGCCGTGAATACCGCGAGGCCGGCGATACCCGTCCCGGGGTTTGCTTGCTCCCTAGCAAGCCTCTCATCCCTCTTCCTCTTGTAGCAAAAACTCGCAAGATGCCTCTCCTTGCCACAATACTCACACCCGAAGGGGATGGGTTTTGGTTTTGGCTCGGCTTTTCTTCAGTTTCTCTACCCTTCTCACCCACAAACTTGATGTGTTTTTGGAAATCATTTGTCTTAGGTGGGAATTTGGGTGATCTTGGGCTGCGTCAAGCTTGTTGCAAAGGTGGTTGGGCTTTGGTGTGAAAGAGTTCTTGGGTGCTTTTGGGGAGTGGGACTTGGATCTCTCCGATCACCTCGAACCCTAGGGTTAGACTCAACACACTTCGTACACACTTCCCCCACTCGTTCTCTCCCACTTTCTCACCCAACTTCTCAAAACCCAAACCACGACCATCGCCCTCTGAACTCCTCAATCATGATTTTCAACCGAGGTTCCCGCCGTACAACCAACCCAACACCTTTCTCAAATAGTCATTCTCCTCATAGATGACATCCAAACGGGAAGTAAGTTCAAGATTACGCAAAGTGACTTCATCACAAATATAGAACATGCATTTGCAACAGAGATTTCAAAGATGCTTCCAAAGAACTAATGGTAGAACGAGCATCGACAAGCTTAGCATGCATAGTAGGACATGATTTGCAAGCACCAAGCAAGTAGTCTAGCCTTAAGTTCATCATGTTCAGCCCAAGAGATTACTCAGTTGGAGCCAAAATAGAAGCATCTTCTCATTAAGCATTTTGATCTCATTCAACCAAGCATCACATTCAACACATTCAACATCATCAGAGAAGTAGAGCAAGTTTCAAAGAGTCATTCTCAAGTTTTAATTCAAGCAATTTCGACGAAATCTCCTACTTTCTCACTCAGCATTCTCAAGCCGAGCCCTAAGATCTTTCCTCATCTTTTTGGGTCGATGGATGACCGCTCCCTCGTTGATGAGTGATTGACAACGGGTGTTGGACCGACTCTTGGCTTAGTGCGCGGTGTAGGCCGCGCCTAGTTCGTGTTGTTGCGTGTGAAGAACGGCGGCGAAAGGTCTTCACTTTGAGGGCCTCCGGGAGATGGAGAGACAAGTAGGCTCGGCTCCGAGGGACCCGGTGACAGCGGATCGGTGCGGGCCACATGGTGGCGACACGAGCAAGACGAAGTCATGGACAGACGAGCTCGGTACGGTGGCGGCTCGAGTCAAGTGGTTTGGCGGAGGTCGGGACCGGCACGCGGGTTTCGGGGCTGGCTCCACAAAACCATCGGCGGTCGGTTTCTGGTTTGGGCCTCAAAACCAAGTCCGAGGGCCCAACACGACGGAGACGGGATCCGGCGTGTCGGAAGCTTCGAGGCGGAGGACACGCGGCGGGATCGCATGGCTTGCGTCCGGAGGACGCTGGGTGCGAGAGGCGTGGCCGTCCGATGGCAAGACCCACAAACATTACCACAAATGCCCCGACGTGGGTTGTCGCCGTAGTTGAGTTAGGGGTAGCTCGAGCCATTTACCACTCCTGCGGACTCGATATATAAGCCATGAGTGTGTGCTGGATGGCTCTTCTCTCCGTGACTTAGGGTTTCATTTCCTCCTCCTCTTTCTCATTTTCGTAGCTATTTTTCCTTCCATTTTCTCTAGGCTAGCATGAGAGCTTCATGAGAGATTTGTTGAGAGGGATGGATGCTAGGGCGGCATGCTAGACCTTGTGAATCTTTCCTGGTTTGTATAGAAGATTCTGGGGTTGTTTTTCGTGACTTTTTGTGCTTGTTTTCGTGCCTTTGTTCCCGGTGTGATTCCGCGGATTTGAGTGGGTTTCTCCCTGCATTTCTTTGAGGGAAACATGGATAGATGTCTTGTGCATCTTTGTGCTTGATCTTGTGCCCTCAAACGCCGGGAAACCACTTCGATTCGTGAGTTTTCGTCTCGGTGCTCTAGCTTTCGGTGGTGCTCAAAGGATTCGCGATTCCCTGCGGATTTAGGGAGTTAGGAGGCAAGATTTTTGGGCTATAGCATCCTTGTGTGACGCTTTTCAAGTCCCCAAACCCTTGTCTCCATAGCTTCAACCGTTTGGGAAATCCGATGATGATTTGGGGGAGTTGACTTTCTGTGGCTCGGGCCGTTTCTCGTTTCGTCCGCGCGGCGCGGACGGTCCGCGGGGGGGTCGCGGACGGTCCGCGGGTGGCAGTGTCTGTCGCGTGTTCGTCGTGTTCTTGCGCGTCCTCGTCTTCTCGATCCGGTTTGGCTTTTGGTTTTTGTTGCAAAGAAGCTTTGGTGACCCGTCCGCGCTTGAGTAGCTGACGGTCCGTGGGTGGCGCGGACGGCCCGCCCGGCTCGACTGGACGGTCCGTTTTTCTCGGATCGCTTCGGTGGTCTCCGTGTGCTTTAACGGACTGGTCCGCGGTGTAGGGCCGGACGGTCCGCGAGTGCCGGCTGCGGACGGTCCGCGCAGTGCGGTCGGACTGGTCCGCGAGGCTCATCGCGCGGACGGTCCGCACCGCCTTGGCCGGATGACCCGCCAAGAGCCCGTGTGCTTTGGCTTCTTGATTCGATTCCTCTCGTTCCCTTTCTAGTGCTTCCGCGTGTGCTTCTAAGGAATCGTCTCTAGGACTAGAGGTTGATCCATAACCTCGTGGTCTTGGCGATTGGTGTGTGATTCGATCCATCGCTCGTGTGTGACCGGGGTTTGACTAGGGTATAGCCGGGTTCTTTTGGAAGAATTTTTACTGCGCTCCTATTCACTCCCCCCTCTCTAGTCGCCATCCGATCCTTCAATTGGTATCGTAGCTTGGTGCCGGATTCTTTGCGACTTTGACAAGTCCCGAATCCTAAGATGGCGTACGTTGAGCGGGGCGGTCCGCCGCACTTCGATGGCAAGGGTTACCACAAGTGGGCGGCTCGTATGATGATCTTTCTTCGTGGGAAGTCGTTGGATTTCATTGTGCTTGACAAGACCTATGCTATTCCTGGCCAACATCCATACTCTTATGGTGACCGATGCCGTGCACAAGGCCAAGTATGAGGCTAATGCAAAAGCCGTTGATCACTTGGTCCGAGCTTGTGTGATCCAGCAGTTTGAGTGTGTTCGCCATTTGAATCTTGCTTGGCAAATTTGGGAAAAGTTGTTGGTTGCTCACGCCGTGGTGATAACCATGTGAAGGCTCGCCTTTGTCTCTTACCGGATGCAATATGAGAATTTCACTCCACTTCCCAGTGAGGACATTGATGCGATGTTTCAGAGGTTCACCGCCATCGTGAACAACATGAAAGCTAATGTTGAGGATTTTCCGTACACCGAGCATGATCAGGTTTGAAGCTCTTGCATGTCTTGGACCCAAATGTTTGGGGTGCTAAGGTTGAGGCCATCAAGGAGTCTGGGCATTACTTGACTATTGAGTTGGATGACCTCTTTCTAAGCTCAAGTCGCCGAGGTTGACAGTGAAGTTGCAATCCAAGCATGAGGGCTCGACCGACCATAGTCTTGCTCTTGTGGGCGGATCAAAGGGCAAACCTAACCCTTCCCCGTCGACAGCTTTCCTTGTCTTCTCTCATGTCCATTCCAGATGAGGAGTTTGATGTGCCAAGCAGGAGGAGCCGGTCTCGCTCTCAAGAAGGTTTGAACGACTACACGAGAGTCTGAGAACGCAAGGCCGAGCTCGTGGACGTGCTACAAGTGTGGCAAGCGTGGCCACTTCATCGCCGAGTGCCCGAAGTGAGGAGAACAAGTACAAGGTGAACGAGTACAAGGCGCACCCGAGGCGTGAAGACAAGTATCTCCTCCAAGGGCAAGCACTTCAACAAGTCCAAGAGCAAGGACAAGGACAAGCGCGCGACCGAGCAAGAGCGGCTACAAGAAGAACAAGGCAAGAGCGATGGTGGCCGTGCGAGCGACGTTGACTCAAGCTCAAGCGAGGAGCACTGCTCAAGCGCGCTGAAGATGAAGACGCCGTGAGGCACAAGGGCAAGAAGAGTGCAAGTCGAACCTCGCTGGGTCGAGCCGTGTGGCGCTTGAGGGCTTTGTGGCATGGCCCATAGCTCAAGTAGCAAGAAGAGCGAGAAGGAAGACAACGAATCCGACTCGAGGATGAGGTAAACCGTGACCCCGACTCTTTGCTTGCCGAGATTGCTAGGTTGAATGGCTTGCTTGATAACCGTGATAGTGTGCTTAGAGATGCCAAAAAGATGAGGAAAGATCTTAGGCACAACTTGAGAATGCTAGCGAGAGTAGGAGAGTTAGAGTCAAAATTGCTTGAATTGAAACTTGAGAATGACTCTTTGAAACTTGCTCCTCATCGCTTCCCGATGATATTGAATGTGTTGAGTGTGATGCTTGGTTGAATGAGATCAGAACCGCTGAATGAGAAGAATGCTTCTACTTTGGCTCAACTAGATGCTCTTAGGACCGAATATGATGAGCTTAAGGCTAGACCTACTTTGCTCGGTGCTTGCAAATCATGTCCTACTATGCATGCAAGCTTGTTGATGCTCGTTCTACCATTAGTTCTTTGGAAGCATCTTTGAAATCTCCCCGTTGTCAATGCATGCACTAGCCGTGATGAAGTTACTTGCAGCAATCTTGAACTTACTTCCCGTTTTGGATGTCATCTATGAGGAGAATGACTATTTGAGGAAGGTGTTGGGTTGGTTGTACTGGGTAGAACCTCAATTGAAAATCATGATTGAGGAGTTCAAGAGAGCCGATGGTCGTGGATTTGGGGTTTGAGAAGTTGGGTGAGAAAGTGGGAGAGAACAATGGGGAGAGTGTGTACGAGAAGTGTGTTGAGTCTAACCCCGAGTTTGAGGTGACGAGAGATCCAAGTCCCACTCCCAAAAGCACCCAAGAACTCTTTCACACCAAAGCCCAACCATCTTTGCAACAAGCCTGACACAACCCAAGATCCACCCAAATTCCCACCTAAGACAAATGATTTCCGTAAACCAAAGAAGTTTGTGGGTGAGAAGGGTGAGAAGCCTAGAGAGAAGCCGTAGCCAAAACCAAAACCCATCCCCTTCGTGTGAGTATTGTGGCAAGAAGAGGCATCTTCGGCAGTTTTCATACAAGAGGAAGAGGGATGAGAGGCTTGCTAGGGAGCAAGCAAACCAGACAGTATCGCCACCATGGTATTCCCGAGCCTAGAGTGCCACTTCCACCGGGTGTGGGAAGTGTGAGGAGGTTAAGGTGTTCCCATGCTGAGAGAGGGTGGTGGTGAGAGGTTTGTCGTGAGAGAGGATGGTGTGCGTGCCGGTGAGAGGTTTGGTCGGGCTCGTGGTGGTTTTGGCCGGACGTCCTCCTACTCGTCCTCGAATACGGCTTCGGGGAGATGATCGCAGCCTTTGGGTTCCAAAGGAACTACGACCACGTTTTCCCCTCGTGGTGCTCGTACTCCTCCCATGGGACATGGGAAGTTTGGTGGCAAGGGGAATGATGTTTGCTAACTCTCCTTTGAGTGCATGGCTCGACACTCGGTTTAACTTCTTTTCAGTGCTAACCCCGCGTCGAGTCGCTTAGCTCATTCTCGTTCTTGTTTCGATTGCACAAGCAGGAGGCTAGGAGAACATTTGGTTGATCGACTCTCGGTGTTCCTCGACACATGACCGGAGATAAGAAGTGGCTCTCCAAGTACCACCCCAGTGAAGGAAAAGATGTACATCACATTTGGGGACAATGGACGAGGTAGGGTGTCAGTTCGAGGGTGTTGTGCATGTGAGTGGACAAGGTAACGTTGAAGAGAGTGGCTCTTGTGAAGTCTTTGGGTTTCAATTTGCTTTCGTTTCTCGCCTAGCTTGATGAGGGTTTTGAGGTGCGTTTCAAGTCCGGCGAGTCTCGTTTACTTGATTCTCGAGGTGATCTTGTCTCGTATGATCATCCCCGAGGGTCGCATTTCGTGGCCGATTTTCTCGTTCTCTTGGGTCCTCGCTCGCCGTTTGATGGCTCTTGGCCCTTCTTCCGATTTGTGGAAATGGCATAGGCGGTTGGGACACTTCGAGCTTTGATTTGGTTTCCGCTCGAGTGGTCTTGACCTTGTCCGAGGATTGCCGAGGTTGAAGCTTGAGAAGGATTTGGTTTGTGCTCCTTGTAGGCATGGTAAGATGGTAGCCACTCCCCATCCACCCCTGACCGATGTCATGACCGAGCGTCCGACGAGGCCGTTGCATATGGACTCTGCTGCAGCCTCGAGTTCGCTCTCGGTGGGTGGGAAGTGGTATGTCCTTGTTGTGGTGGACGATTACTCTCGCTATGCCTGGGTGTTCTTTTTGGAGGATAAGAGTGAGACATTTGGTTTTGTTCGAGATCTGATCGTGAGGCTGAAAAACGAGAGGCATGGGAATGCTATTCGAGCTATTCGCAGTGATAATGGCTCTGAGTTCAAGAACTCTCGTTTTGATGCCTTTTGTCGTGATCTAGGTCTTGAACATCAGTATTCGACCCCTTATGTACCCCCTCAAAATGGAGTTGTGGAAAGGAAAATCGACTCTTTGTGAGATGGCTAGGACGATGCTCGATGAGCACAGGACTCCTAGGAGGTATTGGATCGAAGCGCCAATACAGCCTTGTCATGTTTCCAACCGCAGATTTTATTGAGAGCTTTCAAGAAGAAGACCTGCTATGAGCTTATGCATGGTCGGGCACCCAAGGTGAGTCATTTCCGAGTCTTTGGCCGCAAATGCTTTATTCTCGAAAAGGGGAAACTCGACAAGTTTGAGGCTAGGTCTAGTGATGGTATTTTCTTTGGATATGCTAACCATTCTAGAGCCTATAGGTGCTTAACCTTGAGACTAACAAAATCATGGAGACTTGCGAGGTGACCTTCGACGAGACAATGCTGTACCTCTCTGGCTTTGAATGTGCAAGTGATGAAGAGATGGCCGAGGACCTCTTTGAAGAGCCGGAGATGATGATGGGGAGAACCATGCGCCCGAAGCCGAGCATGTACCCACTACTTCCCCTACGACCACTTTGGAGCATGGACCGTCTACTTCATGGACAACGACGGTGCAACAAGAGGACCAGGCAAGAGAAGTCGAAGTTGAGGGGGAGGTAGTCTCGAGGCGTGAGGCTCCCCGCATGGATTCAAGAAGTGCATCCCCGTCGAAGATCATTGGGAAACATCGATGAACGCACTACACCTGGCCAAGGTCCAGAATTCCTCTCATTTTGCTCATGCCGCTTTTGTTGCCACTTTTGAGCCCAAGGACATTGGACATGCTTTATCTGATGCAAATTGGGTCAATTCTATGCATGAGGAGTTGGAAAACTTTGAGAGGAACCAGAGTGGGAGTTAGTTGAACCACCTCCAAATTGCCATCCCATAGGAACCAAGTGGGTTTGGAAGAACAAAGAGGGAGAGAATGGGATGGTTGTGAGGAACAAGTCCGTACTTGTTGCTCGTGGGTTTAGTCGAAGGGGAGGGGATCGACTATGAGGAGACCATTGCTCGTGCCCGTCTTGAGGCAATTCGGGATCCTTCTAGCCTTTGCCGTGGCTAAAGGGTTCAAATTGTTTCGTATGGACGTGAAGAGTGCTTTTCCGAATGGGGTCATAGAGGAGGAGGTGTATGTGAAGCAACCAACTCGGGGTTTGAGAGCGAGTCGTACCCACAATGTGGTATATGGTTGGAAAAGGGCTCTGTATGGGTTGAAACAAGCGCCCCGTGCTTGGTATGGGAGATTGAGAGGTTTTCTTTGAGCAGAGGGTTTGTGATGGGTACCGTGGATAGAGACCTTGCTCCTCCTCAAGCATGGAAATGACTCTGTTAATTGTTCGATATACGTGGATGATATTGTCTTTGGTGGCTCGTCACATAACCTTGTTGCCAAGTTTGCAGATGAGATGAGCTGTGGAGTTCGAGATGAGCATGATGGGCGAGTTGCGCATTTTCTGCCGCATCAAGCAAGTGAAGGACTCGTACATTTGTGCACCGCACTCAAGTACACGAAAGACATGCTGAGGAAGTTCCAGATGCAAGATGTGAAGCCGATGTCGACTCCCATGGGGAGTACTAGCCACTTTGGATGCGGATGAGGATGGAGAACCAGCGGGACCACGTGAGGCACAGGAGCATGATCGCTCCCCTCCTACTTGACGGCGACGAGGCCGCACATAGCCGACAGCCGTGTGTCCGTGCGCTGCTGTCGCTTCGCCGAGGACATCACATCGACAGCCGTCAAGAGGATTTTCGGTGTCTACAGCCTGCCCTCGGTCTTGGCCTTTGGTATTCTTCCTCCTCGACTCGTCTCTTCATGGTTTTTCCGATGAGGATTTTGCCGGATGTCGAGTCGAGAGGAAGTCTACTTCTCGGTACTTGCCGCTTCTCAGGGTCTTCGTTGGTCTCATGGTCTTCCCGCAAGCGCTCTAGTGTAGCCTTGGCCCACCACAGAGGCAGAGTATGTTGCCGCCGCGAGTTGTTGTTCTACCGTTGTGGATTTCATACACTTTGAGAGACTTTGGTGAGGAGTGCACCCAGATCCCACTTCTTTGTGATAGCACCAAGCCATAAGCGTAGCCAAAAACCCAAAGGCTTCACCTGAACAGACAAACACATAGAGGTGAGGTATCATTTCTTGAGGGACAATGTGGAGAAAGGAACCATTGTGTTGAGCCATGTCCCTACCCAAGATCGACCTAGCCGACATTTTCACAAAGCCTCTCGACCAAGCTACATTTGTGCGCTTGGGGGGAACTTGGGGTTTGTTGCCCTTCTAGTTGATTCTTGGGGATTTCCTTTTGTATCATATGTATCATACCATGTTTACTTTGATGTATATACATGCTTTGCTTGATGTACAAACCATGGTAGGATAGCCATCTTGTCATATATCATGTTGCATTTGTATCATATTGCATTTTAGGATGATGAGCTTCTTTCATATGCCATATTTGAGTCTCTTTGGCTATTTGTGAGATTTGGTCATATGTGTGGAGACATGGATGGCGCACTATTGCACCATCCTGTAACCGTGCCCTATCAATCCAGAGCTACGCAGCATACAGGACGTAGGGTATTACGCACCTCGCGGCCCGAACCTGTCTAAATTGTGTGCCACGTGTCTCTTCCTTCGAGTTACCGATCTCGGCGAGTCACAATCATCTACTTCGGGTACTCCCCGTAGTAGGTTGCCGGTCTAAAACACCGACAAGCGTGCCAACGGCATGATCCTACAAGGCCTTAAGCCTAGAATTTTCGACCAGCTAAACAAATCTGGTCGGAAATGGCTCCAAGAGTTACCGGCAGTCGTGTGGAGCCTAAGGACCACCCCGAGCAGAGCCACCAGGTTCACCCCATTTTTTCTAGTCCATGGAGCGGAGGCCGTTCTCCCCACGGACTTAGAATACGGGTCGCCCAGGGTTCAAGGCTACGACGAGGATGCCAACCAGCGAGCCCGCGAGGACTCGCTGGACCAGCTGGACGAGGCACGCCTCGTGGCCTTGATGCACTCCGCGAGGTATCAACAGTCCCTCAGGCGCTACCAAGCACGCAAGATACGCCGACGAGACTTCAGCGAAGGGGATTTGGTCCTAAGGCTACGCCAAGACAACCGAGGACACCACAAGCTATCGCCTCCATGGGAGGGACCCTACGTCGTGGTGAAGGTACTCAAGCCCGGCACGTACAAGCTGGCCAACGAGGACGGTGAAGAGCTCACCAACGCTTGGAACATCCAACAGCTACGTCGCTTCTACCCCTAGCTAGGATTTCCAAGTATTTTGTTGTAAAAATCACATAAACAACGCCCCAGTTGGTGA
Organism: Cenchrus americanus; assembly: GCA_947561735.1. Lineage (NCBI taxonomy): Eukaryota > Viridiplantae > Streptophyta > Magnoliopsida > Poales > Poaceae > Cenchrus > Cenchrus americanus. The sequence continues at coordinate 196,323,247 of OX387239.1, read as the reverse complement.
CAACTATGTAAACATCATAAGTTTAACGAAAAGGGCAACTCGGCTTTTCCCTGAAACCCAAGTTACCCTCGGGGGCTACTACGGGGGGGCATCCCCCCAAAATGGTCCCATTTTCGCGCAAAAACGAAACAACTCACGCGCGCTAAGTTTGTTTTCTACTTCGGCCTCGAGCAAAGATTCAAACAGGGCGCAGGTAGCCTAGCGGAAGGAGCGCGCGAGCCAGAGATAGCCTACGCCTCCGCGAGGATACGGCCCTTCTCTCTCGCCTCCAACCCAGCAGGCCACCCGCGAAAATCGAACTCCCCTAACTAGAATGTACTCAGGAAGAAGGAGAAACAAAAAAGCGTAATAAACAAAAGACTTCACTTCACATTGGCAAATGTTTAGGAAAAAATAATCTGTTTATTTACAAGGGCCGCACGGCCAGCGCACTGATACATTAACAAAAACGGGCCTAGCACCCGACTGTCTTCAGGCGGGAGGAGCGGCGGTGTCAGCAGCGTCCGGGAAGAGGAACTCCTCGAAGGCTTCGGCAAGTGTCCCGGCGGCGTTGGCGGCGAGCGCGTCCACGCGCTCCATCGCCACCTCGTCCTCAACACCCTCGGGGACGACGTAACCCTCCGCCAGCGCCTCGAAGTTAACCTCGTAGTGGGACCGCACCACCCCGAGGGCCTTCTGGATGCCAAGATGAAGCGCTCGGCGCATGCGCTCGGTGACGTGGCCGCTAAGGGTGCGCAGGCGGCTGGCCAGCGAGCTACCGGCCTGTGCCTCGCCCTCCTCCACGGCCCGGCAGGTCTCGAGGGTTGCATTGCGCAACTCCCGCCGGCCTCCCGCCGGAGGAGTTGTAGGAGGTCTGCAGCGCCTCGACCCGCTCAGCCGCGTGCCCCAGCGCGGTGCGCAAGCCTGGAGTTACCAGACCAGAAAGAAATTAGAAAAAGAATGTGAACCCTCTAAGGGAAAACCAGCGAAACAGGAGTCGAACAAGCGATTTACCTTCGACTTGCTTCCACTCCATCTCGAAGGCGCGGCGCCCGGCCTCGACCGCCTGCTCGAGGCCCCTGACGGTCTCGCCTTGCCCCCGGAGGGCCGCCCTCTCGGCTCGCGCTCGTGATGCCGAGCACCATCGGCTCGCCCTCGACCTTGGAGAACTCGACGTTCGGTCCTCCCGGCGACATCCGCGCCGCCCTCGCGAGCGACGCGCTCCCGCTCTAGGGCCGATCGAGCGTCGGCAAGAGCGGCTCGCTCCGCCGGAGCCGCCCCTCGGCTCCTTGGCGGGGCGGTGCGCTCTGCGAGGCCGGCCCTCGGCGGCGGCGAGCGCCGCGACCTTGGCGTCAAGGGCGGCCTTCAAGTCGTCGGCCTCCTTGGCCTCCCTCGCTCGAGCGCGCGCACTCGCTCCTCGGCCCGGCGCCGCCGAACTCGCGCCTCCGGAGCGACGAGTGGAGCCCCCGGTTGTCGCGCGGACACCGACCACCTCCGCCTCCCGCTGGCCGCCGGTGTGCGCGTGTTCTCCGGTGTCCGCCCTCGCCGCGCGCGCGCCTCATCCCGATCGATGAGGGCCACACAGACCCGCTCGAGGCTGGAGGGATGCGCCGGGTCCTGCCTTGCGCTCTCGTGGAGTTGATCGCGTAAGGCCATGGCCCGGTACGACAGCCAGCCGTCCGGGGTCCGGAGGGCATCGGCAAGCGCATCGAAGGCATCGCACCGCTCCCGGAGCTGATGGAGCTCGGCGGTCACCTGGTCGAAGGCGCCGTACTTGTCACGGGCACGGCGCTCGAGCTCCTGTCGCCCACAAGCCAAAACCCGTGAGCATCATGCTACAAGGATAAGCGCGCAGAAACGAAGAAAAAAGGGGAAGCAAGCAACGGCACCCCACCTGGAAGACGCGCCACGCGGGGCCGCCGTGAATCCTCAGTGCCTCGTGCAACGCCTGGTCGAGCGCGGCGCCATGGTTGCGGAGCTCCCCCCACGGCCCTCCTCGCTCCCCCCGGGGCGTCGGCGAACGCAGGCGGATCGCCGGCCGATCCCCTCCACTCCGGGCGGAGTGGCCGGCGCGGGAAGACGAGGCCTCGGCGCCGTGCCCTCGGCCTCCCGCCACCATGTGGCCGTCGCGTCGCCTCACGAGGGCCCCCTCCCCGGGACTGCGGGGAGAGCGTGGGGAAGCTCGCCCACCGATCCCACCCGGCGGCGGGGAGTCGTCGTCCGGGATCTCCACCACCACCGCCGGGAGCCTCCGGCAGGCGCCGCCCCTGCGTCGCCCTCCGCCGGCGCCTCCACTTGCGCCTCCGTAGCCGCGGGCGCCCGACGCGGCGCGGGGCCACCGCTTCCGGCGCGTGCCTCCGCGACCGCGGGCGCCCGACCGCCCTCCTCGCCCACCGCCGCCCGCTCGCCTCCGCCGCGGCCCGGCGCCGCGACCGCGCCTCCGTCGCGGCGCCCACCGCGGGCCGCATCTCCACCACGGGCCCGCCGCCGCGGGCTACGTTTCCGTCACGACCGGCGCCCGCCGCTCCTCGACGACCACCGGTTGCGCCACGGCGAGCTGATCCGCTAGCCGAGGCCTCGAGGCCTCGCCCGCGCCCGCGAGCTCTCGCCCGCCGCCGCCGCCGTGCTCGCCCCGCCCGCGGCGCCCTCGACGAGCGCCGCCGGGTGGGAACGGACGCGTCCGACCTCAACACCTTGGCTGGTGCGAGGGGAGGCATGGTCGGCACCACCCTGCACAAGTACAAACAAAAAATCAGAACGCCTGGTCGCCAGAAAACCAAACCCCGCCGAAGAGCAAGCCCCTTACCTTGAAGAGGAGAAGGCGCGCTTCCTCTTCCTCGAGGCCTCGGTGGATGAGGCCGGCGCGGCCGACGCGCCCGTCGCCGCGCCTCCCGACGTCTCCGCCGCGCGCCCGGCCCCGCCCGCGCGCGCAGCGCGCTTGCCGTACGCGCCCGCGGCGCGCGCGCGGCACCTCCGCGGCCCGCACCGCTCCCGTTGTCGATTGCCCGGCGGCGGGCACCGCCGCGCCCGCCCCGGGCGATGCCGCCCTTGCCGCCGGAGCCGGCTCGGCGACGGGGGGGTGCGGGGCTCCCACCTATCGAGGGGCCCCGCCCCCCGCCTTCTTCCTCCTCGTCCTCCTCCGAGGACGAATACTCCCTCGGTCCCCGGAGAGGAGAGCCCCGTTGCTCGCGCGGCGGCACTCCTCGCTCCGCCACTCGCGGTGCTCGCGGTGCCGCCTTGCGCGCTCCCTCTTGTGCGCCGCCCGCTCCCGCTCCCGTTGCTGCGCCGCCCGACCAAGCGCGGGGGAGTCAGGGGTGGGCGGAACGGACTTCGCGGCACTCAGGCTCACCAACTGCGGGCGAGAACGTCAAAAGCACGTCAAGAGCCAGGGGCAACATCAAGAACGAAAACAGGGCCAAGAATCATACTCACCAGCGGGCCGGTGGGGGAGCATCTCGAGGTCCCACCGGGGACCGATCCCGGCGCAAAGATCCGGGTGTCGACGGCGCTCCGCGCCCGTGTGAGCGCATACCCCCGCTCGAGGGGGGTCGGGAGCATCCGCGACCTCGCTAGCGCGACGGGGTCTGCCTCCTCCGTCATCTCGAAAATGCAGAGCGGCCTCTCCATCAGAGGCACGATCCGCCGGTGGTGGAGGAAGGCGAGGACGCCCGCCGCGGTCGCCCCGCGCGTCGCCGGGTTCTTCACGGGGCGGCCGGGGAGCGAGTCCGCCCGCCTCCGATGCTGGACCGTGGACACCCCGTGGCCCCAGGAGTTGGGCTTCTCCCGGAGCACCAGACCGGTGTAGGGGGAGGCCGGGCTCGGTGTTGCGAAGGTAGAACCACCCCCGCTCCCAGCCGGCGTTGTTGGTCGTCATGGTACAAGGGATGTAGTCGTCCTTGTACTCGCGTCCGCGAGGCGAGCGACATGCCGCCGGCGCGCACCGCGCGGCGGGTCCTCTCGCTCCGTCGTCGGGCTGCGTGAACGGCCTCCGCGCGGAAGAGGTGTATCCAGAGCTCCCAATTGACTGGGATCCCTAGATACCCCTCGCAGACTCCCACGAACGTGGTCGCCTGCGAAATCGCGTTCGGCGCGAAGTTGTGTAACTCCACGCCGTAGCGGTGGCAGAGCGCCCGCATGAAGCGGCTCGCCGGCGCGGCGAAACCGCGCTCATGGAAGCGAATGAAGCTCACCACGTAGCCTTCCGGCGGGTTGGGCGCGTGGTCCCCCGCCGGCGGCACGATCCACTCCGTCGGCCGGCCCTCCTCGTTCGCCGCCAACTGGCCGGCGGAGACCAGGTCGCCGAGGGCCAGTCGGGTCACCGTCGACCGCTCCCAGGCGTACGGGTCGAGAATCGTGAGGGGCGGAAGCGGCACCATGAGAAAGGACAAGGGACCCGAGAGCGGAGGACTGGAAGAAGAAGAGCCCTAATGGCGAAGGGGCGCGGTGGCAAGAGCAAAACGAAGGCGAGAGCGCAGGGGGCAAGAATGGCGGAACGCTAAGGTAAAAAACCGCCGTTTTCCCTCCCCTCAGATTTATAAGCCGTGTGCATGCTTTCCGGGGCGGACGTCCCACGCGCATTAACTGCAGGGAATCTTTTTCTCGCTGACGGGCGGGCTCCACCACGACCGCGGCGGCCACGCCACAGCGAACAAGCCATCATCACGGCGAAGAATAGCGAGGGCCGTGGCAGGCGGTCATGTCCGCCTGCCCACGCCGCCCACTACGCGCGCGGCCGTGGCGCCTAAAAAGGCGCGCCCGTGACGCGAAATCACAGCCTCGGCTGTGGAGCATTTAATGGCTCGGTTCCTTACAAAGTAAGGAGAACCCTCGAGCGGCACGGGCTCCTGGCTCGGGAAAATTTCAACCCCCGAAAGGGTACAGGCGTGAGAAGGTCGCCTCGGGGCCTGTTTGAAACGAAACAGGCACCGCAAAGCACCCATGCCGCGCTGTATTACTGATCAGCACCTCAGCGCCTCGAGGGCTGGCTCGCCCAGGCCCCTCGATGGTCGCAGATGCAAAGACGGGGCCGCCCAGGCGCCACCCCGCACCGCCCCTATCGATCGGAGGTTCGAAGCCCGACCCTCGACGGGTTCGAACGGGTGCCCCGCATCACCGAGTCGGGGACGACGAGGGCACGCGCATTCGAGCCGTTCCTCGAGCCCGCCGCTCGAGGGTGCCCCACATGTCGTGTTCGAGAGCCGCCGAGGGCAGCTAGCCGGAGGATCCCACCGAGGGAGAGCTTCCGCGCCCTCGGTCCCTAGCGAACGGGACCGAGCCCCACCTAGCAAACCCACGCAAGCGCTTCAATGGGCGTGTCTCTGGACCACGCAGCCTACCCTTATCGAACGGGGCATGGGCGTCCACTCGAACCACCCACTAACAGCTCAATGAGGAATCCACAATCCGCGACCCGACCGATGGGGGTTGCGGAAACCTCACCCTCCGTCCCGCGGAGGGATGGCGAGGGCGCGATAAAAAACAAGTCGTAAAGCTCTACCCGATCGCCTTGAACGGGCCCAGGCTCGGGGGCTTGACGCACGGCTACACCTCCTGGATTGCACCCGCCGGGGATAGTGCCAGCAGCGCGTGCGTCACCGAAGCCGGCTGAGACATTGCCGACGCCGGTTGAAACATGTACCACGCCCCTCGTCCAAGTCTCGCGGTCAACCCCTACGGGGAGCGCCTATGCTCCCGCGGGCTTCGGGGGCTAGACCCACGGGTCCGCTGACGCGGCCCCACGGAAAGCGTTCGCAAGACCAGGAGGGAAGAATGTCCTATCGGTAGGCTCCAGCATCTGCGGGAGCCTCAATGGCAAACCCACAGATGCTCGGGGGCTACTGTCGGGGACAGCCCTAGGGGTCCCCTTAAACAACTGGGAAATCCCCACTTAAAACCCGCAACGAAGCCAAAGCCAAACATGCCTCGCTTAACCATGCAGGATACAGCCCACGCTGCGGAGGCCCCAACGGCCCACCAAGGCGGCCCACTCGAAGATCCCCTCGAGCAGGCTTCGCCTCGCTCGAGGATGCGTGCCTCCCTCGGGCGGGCTCCGCCCCGTTCGAGGGGGTGCGCTTACCTCGAGCAGGCTCCGCCCCGCCCTCGAACGGGGTCCGCCTCGCTCAAGGGCGCTTCGCACGCGCGCGCCTGCTCTCGTACACGGGCATTTAACGCCCGACAACGGCGGGGCGGCGCCATCATGCGCACGGGGCTCGCGCCCCGTGCCGCCGCACCAACTCCCCAGGAGGGAGCCCATCCCCGCCACTGTGGGGGGGATTGTGCGGCGTGGCCGGTGCCAGTCCCGTGACGCCGCGCCGCCTGCTCTGGTACAGCTAACGCGCCGAACCCTCGAAGAGGGGGCTGCTGCACCCTCGACTTGCTTTCTTGTGACCTTGCAGGGTTAGGTGGAGGCGCTAGGCCGGTGGGACGCCATCCCTGCCACTGTTAACGGCATGGCTGCCGCCCCCGCGCGTACGAACCCACGCTGGGCGCTGTGGCAACAGCCCCAGTGCTGTGGAGCGTGCGGGAATGGGACGCCGCCTTACCGGCCATTGTGCCCCATACGGACCGACGTTAGCAGCTCCCTCGAGCCCATCTGAAGACATCACAGCTGTCTGCTGCCCTTCTACCCTCGAAGCCGCCACTGTTCGGGTACAAGATACGCCATGATGGCCGGATCGCTGCAAGGATCGTCCGGGCGGCCGCCTACTCTATAGCATAGCACATCACGCTCCCTCACGTAGCTAAATAGCGCGGCGCGCATGTGATTCGCTCTCTCCTTAGTCTATAAAAGGAGGACGAACCCCCCTGCCGCAGGGGACAGACAGGAGACACGACGACGAACACACGACACAGCACAACACGAGGCAGGCCGCGCCACGCACTTGCTCTCCAATTCTCCCACAACATCTTCAGCCACTACACCAGGGACTTGGAAGCCACGCTTCCTCTCCCGCCTTGTTTGTAGCAGCCCCACTACAGGCACCCCCGGTGCTGAGCAATATAGTGCCTCGAGCACACCACTGCTGAACGTACGGCCCCTCGGCCGGAACCAGGATAAACTCTGTGTCTTTTATTGCTTAGCATCGACCATTGAGGGATAGACCTTGGAGCTTATTACTGGTTAGTGTCGGGACCACATTCCGCACCGACAACTACGATGGAGGATTTTTCCGCTTGCAAGTCCACTTGAAGTTTAATACGAATATGCATCGTCAACACTTGTCTTCTATATTTGACTAGCGAAAAATCTGGAATACAAGATGACTATATTTGGATGACCATTTAGATAACCTATTAGAAGATATTTTTTCACCAAAATCTCTGTTTCTACTATTTAGAAAGAATATAAAAGAGTCTCTTAGAGATTCTCTAAGGTGTAATGTAAAAGTAGGAACACTAAATTGATTGTGGGACAACAATTTTTTCGAGGAAATTAGCTCTTGGACATCTTTCAAATTCGAGAATGCCCAGTCTTTTGGATTACTAGTATGAACTACAGCATGGTTGATTTGTTGAACTAATTTATATAGGATGTGCCTCTTTATTCGTACCATAACGTTGGATCCTCTTAGAAAAAGTTAGAACCCCCTACGCGTTGTCTCCCCCACGAGGCGACTCGGGGGCACTCGCCCACCATAAACCCTCCTGCCGAGCCCTCCCCCTCGCCACCACTAAAGTAGATGACTGAAGCCCGCTCGGCTGTCAGGACAATGGCGACAGGCTCCCTCCCCTCCCTAAGTTTTATGCAGGCACTTGGAAGGTCAATGGTAACGAGTAGCTAACCGCCGACTGCCGATTTGGTGATGTAGAGACCCAGATCCGACGTCCCCCGGGCAAGATCCGGTGCCTCCCAGGCCGGACTTCGCCGCTCTCATGTCGGCCGTTACTAGGCGTGCTCTGCACCCTAGAGGCCAAATCTAGCATCCACAATGCTAGGTCAGGCTTCGCCAAGGCTGGATCCGGCACCCCCATCTGGGCCTCGCTGGGGTTCACCGCTCTCTCCGGTGTGGCACACAACCCTAGGTGTGGGTGGCAGAGTGAGGGTGCGGCCACGCAGGATGGGTCCCCCGCATGCGCCTCGCTTTCGTCGAGCGGCCTGATCTACTGCGGCTTCAGTGGGTGGCAGACTGAGGTTGCGGCTCCCCTGGTGTCATCGTCCTCGTCGGGGCTCCTTAATTGCAGGCTCCCCTAGTGGTGAGGCAGCTTGCATCAACACTAGGGAGGTGCACATGGGCGCGCCCATGGCTAACCAGACCATGGCCTAGTGTCGTGCGGTTAAGGGTCACGAGGAGCTCCAGGCGAAAGCTGCTTTTGACGGTGGCGTCTGCAGACGTCGTTACCTTCGTGGAGGCGTCGAGATAGCTCCCTTTAGCCTCCGGCTGTAAGGCCTCAGGGTGAAAATCTTGCTACGGCGACGGTGTCGTTGATGTCACATCCTACCTGTAGGCATCATCATGGAGGAACCTGCATGATATCTATAACAAGTACTAGCGCTACAATGGTCTTTCGCTGAAACCATTCCTAGATGGTTGCACAAGCTAATTTCCAGTGGGTATCTGCTTTTTGTGGCTATGCTCCGTCTTCATCCATGTTCTTTGATTGCATTGTCTCATCTAATGCCAGGTTGCGAGACCATGATCCCCTCTCTTGGATCTCCTTATTCTTCTATTGTTGGTCCTCCCTCTTTGAAGATTCCTCCCCTCAACTGGTGTCGGTGGCTCGGCAATTGGATCCTGAATATGCTCTATAGGCGATACAAGTCACGATCGTCGTATGTCAATTTTGGTCTTGTAGCTATGTGCTATTATATATGCTTTTCGAGATTAAAGGACTAAGAGCAACTCCAAGAGACTAGCTATCGTGGCTTAGTTAGCTAAAAAATAGAAAATTTGTCTAAAAACTCAATCCAACAAACTAGCTAAAATTGCTCTCGCTATCCTCTGCTAGCTAAATCGGGGGCTTCGCTGGACATCTTTGGCTAGCTAGTCCCGCTAGCTATCCCCTCATACATGAGAATGACAGGCAGGACCCACTGGTGGAGCATATGGATAGTTGATTTTGTAAGGAATCGGATGCTCGTTAGCCTATGAGGGGGAGGGGGTGAATTAGTCAACTTAAAAACTTAACCTATGTCTTCACTAATTTTACACAAAGATAAACTAGAACATATTATCTAGATGTTCAACTAAGGTTGTTCTAGTGTAAAACTCCCATCCCAAAACAAGGTTTGCAACCTATAGCCATGCCTAGCATGATACTACTCTAGGAAAGTAAAGGCAAGCAAAGATTGCAATAGAGTAAATGTGGAAACGTAAACGGGATGAGAGGAAGCAAACTCTTGACACGCGATTTATCCTGTGGTATCGGTAGGCACTAAGCCACCCCTAGTCCACGTTGTTGAAGCACTCACACAAGAGTATTGCTTCCTAGTCACCAAGTCTCTCCCAAGAGCACCACTTGACTCGCCACAAAGGATAGCCACTTAGGCACTTGCCAACCTCCCTTGGTCACCTTGATGCCGCCTCCACTAAGGAGCTTCTCCACTTAGGAAGGGGGTCTCCACGTCCCCCGCACAAAGTGTCCTCGCCGCTCCACACCAAGCCGGAGGGTCGATGACGATTGCCAGTGAGCCACTTAGGCCCCAGGGCTTCCGGCGAACCTTGTACAACTTGATCCACTCAAGAATCACCTCACAAGGTTGGCACAACCTTGCACTTACTCAGCTCTAAGCTAAGCCTAGCACTAAGCACATACACAAAGCATATGCAAGTCTAAGGATGAGCAATTAAGCACTTGGATGGATTGGATATGATCTTCAATGTGTCTTGAACTCCTGTGCACTTCCACACAATCCGGCAACCTCAAATGGGCGGGTGGAGGAGGTATAAATAGCCCAAGACATCAAACTAGCCATTGGCTAAAAGCTGCTGAAAGTAGTACCGTCGGATGATCCGACGCTATCTTTTTCCGGGCGTCGGTTCATCCGGTGCTACTAGCCGTTGCCACCACCGCACATGACCATTGAAGTTCTCTGACACAACTGCTCCGACGCTATACACCGACAGTGCGTCGGTTCATCCGGTGCTGAAGACCCCGCGGCCAAGTCGTCTCTGTTAGCTTCCACGCGACCGTCGGATAGACCGACGCTTCCCCTTCACCAAGGCGTCGGATCATCCGGTGCTGAAGACTTCTTCTTGGCGCATCTCTGTCTTGATTCAAACTAAGCGTCGGATAGATCGACGGTGTCCTCACTCAGACTATCGGATCATCCAGTGCTACGGTCTTCGCTGCTCTTCCTCTGCAACTCGTCCGACGCTACTAGGAAATGGACCGCGGTTCATCCGACTGTGCCTAGGGTTTCACCCAGTGTACCAACTCGTCCGACGATTTCACCGACGCTTGTTATCTAGGTACCGTCGGTTCATCCGACGGTGTATTTTTCCTTCTTTTTTCGCGTCTTCAACTTGGATCTTTGCTTCAACTTAACATACTTAACATACTTAACGTGCCATTACTTATAGCCTTGAAATATATACTAAGTCCTCAAATTTTCTATAAGTAACCTAACATGTCCATGGTATGTTAACTTGTGGTATGACACGTTAGCTTGGGCATGATATGTTAACTTGTGGTAACATCCATGGGACCTAGAAATGCCTACAAGGACATGCTCGATAAAGTGGTTAGTCCCATTGCTTGTGTTAACATGAATCACCAAAATCAACTCGAACAAATGGCAAGTGGGGCCATGTTCGCTACAATCTCCCCATTTTTGGTGATTTATGACAACACAAGCAAAGCAAGCATAAATTTGCAAAAATTGACAAAATTAGAGCCACTTCATCTTCCTAACCTTGTGTGCAACCACATTGCCATTTGCCTTCTTCTTGATGACGTAGGTGTTGCTCTTGGTCTTGTTCTTGCGGTTGGGCTTGGTGTAGATGAGGGAGCTCTTGATGGTGGGCTTCAACTTCTTCTTCTCGCCCTTGTCCATCTTCTTGACAAATTGAGGGCATTTGTAGAACTTGTGCCCTTCTCCATGACACTTGTAGCAAGTCACGGTTGCACCCTTCTCAAGCTTCTTCACCATAGGATCACGGTTATCTTGAGATGGTTGGACCTTGCTCTTCATGCATTGAGAGATGTCCACTTGTTCTTCATCATTCTTGCCCTTGCCCATCAAGCTTGCCAACCTCTCTCGGAGCCATTTCACTTCTTGCTTGAGCTCATCATTTTTCTTGCCTATGAGACAATCACAATTTTCTACAACAGCATTCTCATTGCAAGATGGTGAGCAAGATTCATCAATTAAATCAATGCAAGAAGTTGAAGCATCTACCTTGGAGATAGGAATTGCACAAGGGATAGATGATTCATCAAGCTCAAAGGAATTACTTGTTTTAGTCTCATTGCTCTCAAGCTTAGATTTTAGCTCATCACACTCCTTGCTAAACAATTTGAATTTGCATAGAAAATGTTCATGTCGGTGTTTTAGACCGGCAAACCTACCAAGGGGGTACCCGAGGTAGTAGATTGTGCGGTGAGGATCGTGATCGGGAGACCGAGAACTCAAAGGTATGCGCAAGGACACGGGACATAAGATTTATACAGGTTCGGGTTGCCAAGGTGGCGAGCCCTACGTCCTGTTTGGGGATCAAGTATGGCGCCCTGCGCTTGGTGTTGGGTTGAGATCCCCGGCTAGGTACCCTACCCTCCTTTATATAGTCCAGGGGGCGGGTTCCTAGTCGGGTACAAGGCAGGAGTCCTAGTAGGATTACATGGAACGAGTCCTAGTAGGGTTACAAGGGAACTCTAATAGGAGTCTGTCTTCTTCCTTCCTGCATGAGTACCCGGGGTCTATGCCCGACAAGCCCCCGAGCACGTTGGAGTCGAGAGTAGTAGTTCGAGTAGTCTTGAAGCCTCTTCGAGTAGTTCTTGAGCGTCCTCGAGTACTGCTTGGAGAAGTCTTCAATAGTACTTGAACTGCCGCGAGGCTGGAAGGTGGTCCAGCTCGTCAGTCTTGAAGTCGAGATTATATGGAAGTGCGGTTGCAAAATCGCACTTCATATGGAGTAGCCCCCGAGCCTTAGGTTGAGTCACAGACTCTAGCTGAGGGTCAGTCTTGATTCTGAATCTTCCGTCTTGAAAAAATTGAATGATGGGTGTAGCATAGCAGCCCCCGAGCCTTGAAATGATTAGGTAATCAATCCAAGGGTCTTCAGTGTTAGCGAAAGCCATCATCTGAGTACTCTTGCAGCGTGTAGCCCCCGAGATAAGAGAGCCATATGATCTACGTCGAGTAGTTGTTGGTACGGAGCCCCCGAGCTTGAGAGCAAGCGAAGTATACTAGAGTCATCCTCGAGTATTAATTTGGCATCGAGCCGTGGAGCTGAAGAAGTAGTCGTGCCGTCAGAGCGGACTTTAGATGCGACCGAAGTCGACTTTAGATGCCGGCAGAGCGGACTTTAGAATGCGACTTAAAAACCGAAGTCGACTTTGTGCTGCGCGGAGCGGACTTTGAGATGCGACTTGAAAACCGAAGCCGACTTTGTTCCGCGCGGAGCGGACTTTGATATGCGACTTGAAACCCGAAGTCGACTTTGTGCCGCGCGGAGCGGACTTTGAGATGCGATTACAATAGTCGACTTTGTGCCACGCGGGGTGGACTTAAGATGCAAAAAATGAAAAGCACTTTCCGGAAAGCCAAAGCGAATGCAAAATCAGAGAAAACGAGTAGTTTTGCCGCCGGAGCGGGCTTAAGATTGCGACCGAAGTCGGCTAGTGCCACCGGAGTGGGCTTGGATGCGACCGAAGTCGACTTGTGCCACCGGAGTGGGCTTGGATGCGACTGTTAGCGTCGACTTGTGCCACCGAAGTGGGCTTGAGTACCTGAGCCATGGATTTCAGACCCAAGGTACGATTGCCACCAGAGCGAGCTTGCGGGTGCGACCGGAGTCGGCTTGTGTACCTAGGCCATGGATTTCAGACCCAAGGTACGGAGCGCGAGTACTTAGGGTACTTGGACCCATGGTACAGAGCGTGAAGACCACGTGCAGCTAGGTTCCATCGTCGCCAGGACCCGATGGCCGCTTACAGCTAGGTTGCATCGAAGCTTACACACGTAGTATGCTGCTGGAGCAGGCAAAGGTGCGACCGGAGTCGACTTTAAGTTGCCGCACAGAGCGGACTTTAGAATGCGACTTTAGAAGTCGACTTTAGATTGACGCGCGTAGCGGACTTTAGAAACTGCCTCCTAGGGATAGCCCTCGAGTTGATGAAGTAGACTCGTGGCGACTTGATTGATATGCCCCAAGAGTAGTCAGCAGAGTGTAGCTCCCGTGAAAACCCGCCGAGAAGCATACACAAATGAGTAGTCAGCAAGTAGTCCTACATGATGAGGAGAACAAGCCAAGAGAACAGTAATCATTTAAATAAATGACTTAGCTGTTGCTGCCTGGGCAGACTGATGATGAAGTCGTGGCGATCGGCGATGGAGCCGCGACAGTTGTTGTTAAAGTTGACTAGTCAGAGTTGATTCCGACTAGTTGTTGGGGGTGTGACTGCCGTTCTCGACTAGTTTGGAAAACTAGTCAAGATGAATGGTCGACGCGATGCGACCGGAAGACGACGTCGTGGCGGCGCGCGGCATACTCGAAGTAGAGCCAGTGTTGCCGCGAGACAAGTAGTCACGACGCACGGCGTGGATGAAGTAGAGCCAGTGTGACCGCAAGACGAAGTCGCGACGCACGGAGTAGTCAACGACGAGCCTGGGCGAGGCGGAGTAGTCGACGACGAGCCTGCGCGAGGCGGAGTAGTCGACGACGAGCGGCGCGACGAGCCGCGTGACGAGCCGCGACATGCCGAGGCACTCGGACGCGCGGCAGAGGCGAAGTAGTCGACGACGACGAGCCTGCGCGAGGCAGAGTAGTCGATGACGAGCGGCGCGACGAGCCGCATGACGAGCCATGCGACGTGTCGAGGCACCCGGATGCGCGGCGAAGAAAAAGTAGTCGACAACGACGAGCGGCGCGACGAGCCGCATGACGAGCCACGCAACGTGCCGAAGCAACCGGAAGCGCGGCGTAGGAAAATTTATTCCGCTTTGACAAGAGCAAGGCGACTTGCTTCAATGGATCTCGGCGAGTCGACGAGTAGATTGATCTTGTTGACGAGGGTCCTTCGAATTCGCCCCGGTGGTGATTGTTGACGGTGAATTTCCGTCAACCTAGAGTACTTGTTATACATTGGTTTCGATTATGATTTGCAACTAACCCGCCACTAGGCATACTAATGATGTAACAAGTTCACACTTACATGTCGATTTTGGAGTTTGTTGTTTACGCAGGAAATCTACACTAAAGAGGAGACTTTCAGGATAAGTTCATCAATCACTTCAAGAGAAGATCATGAAGCCCGTCACAAGTCAAGACACAAAGTGAACAAGACTCCAAACAACCCAAGGACCGAAGCATCAACACGCAAAACTCCGGGGACTTGGATGTTTACCAACGAGATCAACTCAGCCCGAGAGATATCCTCGCAACCCAGGACAACATCATATTTCGGTGCAGATTCGAAGACTTAAACGGTCTCTAATGGAAAAAGATTGACTACCAAAATTGTGGGCCTTGACGATACCTTCGATTTGGACATGTGGAAGGCCCAATTTGGATAAGGGAGCTAGGAGATATGGCCCCATAAATCCCTGCTGCGCAGTCAGTCCGAACTCAGAACAAATTATCTTCCAAGTCTGCTTTGGAGATCTTATCTTCGTTTCCAAGGAAAGAAATGAATACCAAAGTTTAAGATAATTTCGTGGCACACAACCTGGACACCGAATTTGCATTATTTGGAGTCTGAACGTGGGAGACATGGCGTTGGCAAGGAAGGATTGCGAATCAGGAAAATCTGGCTGATTTTATGGAAACCAAGGTTGCTTCTCTCCCAAGGAGGATTTCGTGCAAGGCAAGGTGGAGCACGCCCAAAGGCACCTCAAGGACATAAATACAACCCCCTAGGCGCCCCAATATGGTGACCCATCGAACAAATCATCCTACCGACGCCAATCACCAGAAAACCGCCGCCGCAAGATGAGGGAGAGAGTTAGATGAGCTCGTCGCAAGGATCAACGCCGGCGGAGAGAAGGAAGCAAGAGGAGGACTCCAAGCCGCTGGCCTAGGAGTGTTCCCAAGCTCCATCGCCGCCATCTTCACCGACGACGTTCTCCGGAGTCTCCATCACCCCTATGTGCTTCAATCCGTGTAAGATGATGGGGTAATGTCTCCGTTCATCCCTAGGATTAGATGGATACATGCTATGTCATCGCTACTCGATTTGTGGTTTCAATCTATTGTTTTCATGTTGATGATTCTTTGATGATTAAGGTTAGCTACCATGTTTTTCGGGCGTATGATATCCGCTACTCCCATAGATTCCATCAACATACCGTGTCCATCATAGGTCTAGTCACGAATACCTTCGCGTAGTGACAGTACGAGAGGAGGGAAAGGGCGAAACCGTGGTCACAACCCCCGGTAGATTGGTTTACCGCTTTCATGTAGTAGATGCATACCATGTTATCCTAGATCCTAGGGAGGGAACGCTTATCTTTCTTGCTCACTCTCTTGTGTTCACCCCTTTACCATATAGTTTAACCCTATATTTGTTTGATCAACTTAACTTATATTAACTTAGGTTAGATTGTCTTTACTTTTAGATTAATACTCTCGTTAAAGGTTTCCTTAGTCAACTAGATTAGTACTTGGTTAAGCGCTAGCAATCCCCTTGCTCTGCGGATTGACAAGAACCTTGGGAATCCCGTGGTGAAAAAGGTGTGGGGTCCGTACGCTTGCGGATCGTAGAGGGATACGTCTTTTATCCGTCAACAGTGATGATCACCCCTACCTGGCGCGCCAGCTGTCGGTGTTTTAGACCGGCAAACCTACCAAGGGGGTACCCGAGGTAGTAGATTGTGCGGTGAGGATCGTGATCGGGAGACCGAGAACTCGAAGGTATGCGCAAGGACACGGGACACAAGATTTATACAGGTTCGGGTTGCCAAGGTGGCGAGCCCTACGTCCTGTTTGGGGATCAAGTATGGCGCCCTGCGCTTGGTGTTGGGTTGAGATCCCCGGCTAGGTACCCTGCCCTCCTTTATATAGTCCAGGGGTGGGTTCCTAGTCGGTTACAAGGCAGGAGTCCTAGTAGGATTACATGGAACGAGTCCTAGTAGGGTTACAAGGGAACTCTAATAGGAGTCCGTCTTCTTCCTTCCTTGCATGAGTACCCAGGGTCTATGCCCGACAGCTCATAATTTGTAGCAAGGGTTGCACTAAGATCATTGAGAGCATTGAGTTCTTTAATTTCATTAGCTTGTTTCTTAAGCATTCCTTTTTGCTCATGGACTAGCTCAACAAGATCATCGAGAGAGGTGGTGTCGGATTTGTCATCACTTACATTGCTCTCCATACCTTTGGCCATAAGGCACATGTGTAGTGATGATGAAGGACCTTGCATGAAGCGGGTGGTGAAGTTCTTTCTTGATTCATCACTTGAGCTAGAAGAACTTGATTCATCACCACTTGTCCACTCACGGATGGCGATAGTTGCTTCTTGCCTTGGTTTCCTCTCCTTGACCACCTTCTTCTTGGGCTTGTGCTTGATCTTGGTGAACTTGATGTGTTGATGATGACGTCCTTCTCTTAAGTGGACGTTGTAGCCGTACATGTTGACTTTCTTCACATACTTGAAGATCTTCTTCACGTACTCAGCCACCATGGATTCAACCTCTTCATCACTTGAGGAATCTTCATCGTCACCAGAATCACCATCATCCTCGCTTGAGCTTCCATGAGTAGCCATCCTACTCAACACCTTCTCTTGTTGGCTTGAGAGAGCATGACTTGTGGTTGGAGAAGATGGTTCTTGGGTCTTTTCTTGGGGCGCCTTCTTGGACTTGGGCATGATTTGAAGCTCAGTGCCATGATCTTGCTCAAGATATGAGATGGCTTCAATTCTTCGAGCTTCTTTTCATAGATGATAGCCTTCACCAAGTCATAATCGGGCTTCCGGAGACTTTGAAGGATCTTGCGGTTGATGTTCAAGTCTGTGACGTTCTTCACACACAAAGCATTGATCTCATTGACAAGCACATTTAGGCGTGAGTACATAGATTCGGCATGTTCATTTGCAAGTTGCTTAAAGCTATTGAATTCCTCAAGGAGACAACCGTAGTGTTCATTAGAAACTTCTTTTGAACCCTCATTTTGCTCCTTGATGGTTTGCCATAGCTCATGAGCATTTTCACAATTACAAACTCTATTGAAAACGCCTACATCTAGTGAGGACAAAATGTTACTCTTAGAAATCACATCAAATTGCTTTTCCTTCTTAGTATCATTTATCATGCCCTCATCGGTGACTCTCCAAACATCAAGGTCCTTTGCTTGGAGATAGGCCTCCATGAGAACCTTCCACCGAGGATAGCCCGTGCCATCGAAATGTGGAGCCAAACCTAAAGTATCTACCCCTTTCATACCTCTATAGAGCAACTCACTAGGCGGTGAAGCCTAACCGTTCCAATGAGCCGGTTTTCACAATTTACCAATCAAATTGGCGTTTCCTTGTGAAGGAAGTGAGTTCCGGCTCTGATACCACTTGTAAGGAATCGGATGCTCGTTAGCCTAAGAGAGGGAGGGGTGAATTAGGCAACTTAAAAACTTAACCCGTGTCTTCACTAATTTTACACAAAGATAAACTAGAACATATTATCTAGATGTGCAACTAAGGTTGTTCTAGAGTAAAACTCCCGTCCCAAAACAAGGTTTGCAACCTATAGCCATTCCTAGCATGATACTACTCTAGGAAAGTAAAGGCAAGCAAAGATTGCAATAGAGTAAATGCGGAAACGGCGGAAACGTAAAGGGGATGAGAGGAAGCAAACTCTTGACACGCGATTTATCCCGTGGTATCGGTAGGCACTAAGCCACCCCTAGTCCACGTTGTTGAAGCACTCACACAAGAGTATTGCTTCCCGGTCATCAAGTCTCTCCCAAGGGCACCACTTGACTCGCCACAAAGGCTAGCCACTTAGGCACTTGCTAAGCTCCCTTGGTCACCTTGATGCCGCCTCCACTAAGGAGCTTCTCCACTTAGGAAGGGGGTCTCCACGTCCCCCGCACAAAGTGTCCTCGCCGCTCCACACCAAGCCGGAGGGTCGATGACGATTGCCGGTGAGCCACTTAGGCCCCAAGGTTTCCGGTGAACCTTGTACAACTTGATCCACTCAAGAATCACCTCACAGGGTTGGCACAACCTTGCACTCACTCAGCTCTAAGCTAAGCCTAGCACTAAGCACATACACAAAGCATATGCAAGTCTAAGGATGAGCAATTAAGCACTTGGATGGATTGGATATGATCTTCAATGTGTCTTGAACTCCTGTGCACTTCCACACAATCCGGCAAACTCAAATGGGCGGGTGGAGGTGGTATAAATAGCCCAAGGCATCAAACTAGCCGTTGGCTAAAAGCTGCTGAAAGTAGTACCGTCGGATGATCCGACGCTATCTTTTTCCGAGCGTCGGTTCATCCGGTGCTACTAGCCGTTGCCTCCACCGCACATGACCGTTGAAGTTCTCTGACACAACTATTCCGACGCTATACACCGACGGTGCGTCGGTTCATCCGGTGCTGAAGACCCCGGGGCCAAGTCGTCTCTGTTAGCTTCCACGCGACCTTCGGATAGACCGACACTTCCCCATGACCAAGGCGTCGGATCATCCGGTGCTGAAGACTTCTTCTTGGCGCGTCTCTGTCTTGATTCAAACTGAGCGTTGGATAGACCAACGGTGTCCTCACTCAGACCGTCGGATCATCCGGTGCTACGGTCTTCACTGCTCTTCCTCTGCAACTCGTCCGACGCTACTAGGAAATGGACAATCGGTTCATCCGACTGTGCCTAGGGTTTCACCCAGTGTACCAACTCGTCCGACGATTGCACCGACGCTTGTTATCTAGGTACCGTCGGTTCATCCGACGATGTTTTTTTCCTTCTTTTTCTTTGCCTCTTCAACTTGGATCTTTGCTTCAACTTAACATACTTAACATGCCATTACTTATAGCCTCGAAATATATACTAAGTCCTCAAATTTTCTATAAGTAACCTAACATGTCCATGGTATGTTAACTTGTGGTATGACATGTTAGCTTGGGCATGGTATGTTAACTTGTGATAACATCCTTGGGACCTAGAAATGCCTACAAGGACATGCTCGACAAAGTGGTTAGTCTCATTGCTTGTGTTAACATGAATCACCAAAATCAACTCCAACAATGGCAAATGGGGCCATGTTCGCTACAGATTTTAACTAGTCTGTTGGGTTTCATCAACTTTTTACTAGCCATTTCATTTTACATACTAGTCAAACCAAGGTTTTAGCTAGTGATTTTTAGATAGGCTCTTTGGAGTTGCTCTAACCGTTGGTCTTGCAGCTATGTGTTTATGTATGCTCTTGTATGAGCTGTTGTTTGTGTTGTCCTTTCTCACTCTCTTGTTTGTGTTGTCCTTTCTCACTCTCTACATATGTGTGTTTTGAGTTGAGTTTGTAAAATTGTTAAACTTCATGTTTTATTGAGCCTGCAAGAAGCTCCATCACTGAAAGTGGGTGAGGATCCCCGAATTCCTAAAAAAATATCAGACTGAAATTTATCTGATGTCGTACACAAAGCACATAAAAACATATTGAAATACAGAGATACTACCACACTTGGGTGTAAGAACAATATACTTATACACATCACCAATCTAAACTTTAGTTTATATTATATAACACCTTAAGAAGAAACAAATGGGGAACTAGTATTAAATAAAAAATATGGCAATAATTTTGCTAAGAAATTACAGTAACAAGTTAGACTGTTCTAAGGAACTAAGTCTAGTTTCAACCAGCCTCCCATCCCTATCCCCACACCCACACCCCCACCTATTCCCGATCCCGTACCCATCGACATACAGTCGAGTCCTATCGCATGATAGACTGAAATTTGGCTAGAGCTGCTGTAGGAGCAGGTCGTCAGCACCGCCGGTGCAGAGGAAGTTGTCTTCGACGTAGTCGCCGATGTCGTCGCCTCCGTAGTGGGCTTTCCTGTTGGCGGCAGCGTCGGCTTTGGCTTCTTTGGCCTTCTTGTCTGCCTTGCAACCGGAGGAGCATAGGTTCCCATGTCGGCGAGACTAGGAAAGAATCTACGATTGGTTGTGAGACTTCGTTTATGCTGCTGGTAGCACGTTTGAGATCGATTGCTAGGCAAGCTGGCATATACACACACATAGGACTACATGTATTCTGTTCGGACGAGGTGATGCTCCATGGACTTGAACACCTCCTGGTTCCACGGCTGAGTAGGCAGGCTGCTGAGGACCTGGAAGCGGTCCTGGACCCCATCAGCTCTACCGTCCTACCGCCCAACTGTATTGGGTGTCCATTCGGGTCGGGCCGGATGTACCGGTTCGTCTGGCGCAACCACGCCCCCCCCCCCCCCCCCCCACGGGTCAAATTATTCGGCTGGCTGCTCCTCTAGGAACGAATTAGAAAATATGAAAGCAGCCTAGTGGGAAAAGTAACCACGCCATCCACGTTAGCAACAATTACAGTGTCCGTCGGATTCATATCCTACGGTGATTTATTCTCTCTTAGGGCTTGTTTGGGAAATGGAGGATTCAAGTGGATGGAAGAGGATTGAAGGGGATTTTGAGAAATTTTGAATTATAATGGAAATTCCTCCACCTCAATACCCTTCATTCCCCTTCATTCCACTAATTCCCAAACAAGCCCTTATGAAAGGTGGGGAGTTCGGTGCGCGGCTAGGCCATCCACATCAGCGCCAACGATTTCGACCGTTGGATCCCGAACCAACGCTA
Source organism: Cenchrus americanus (assembly GCA_947561735.1). NCBI lineage: Eukaryota > Viridiplantae > Streptophyta > Magnoliopsida > Poales > Poaceae > Cenchrus > Cenchrus americanus. Next base: position 196,302,352 of record OX387239.1, on the reverse strand, counting down.
GAGATGAAGCAGTAGACGCGGTCTTTTGCATTCGGCACTGCTAGCGCCCGGACGTCCGATCCGGGCGCTAGCATCGGATGGGTCCATGGCCGTTAGATCTTAGGATCCTCAATCGTCAGCCGTTAGATAAAGTCTACCGGGTAAATGTTATGAGCGTGTTGCGAACGTATTACAAAAATGTTGCGAACGCGGTTGCTTGCAACATCCAACATCGGGAGTCTTTCTTTTCTCCCCCCATGTTGCGACCATGTTGCGACTATATTGCGGCCATGTTGCGACCCGTGTTGCGTGCAACATCCAACATCAGGAGCCTCTCCCCCCTTCTCCTCAACACAACACCCAAACACCACATGTCTGCAACATCGAAACGCAACGTCTGCAACATGGAAAAACAATGTTTGCAACACCCAACAACACATGTCTGCAAACATCGAGACTCAGCATCCGCAACATCTAAAATTAATGTTTGCAACATAAAAAATACGCTAAAAAGAGTTGCAACATCTGCAACATTTGAAAACAAATAGTTGCAACATCGGAGATCAACATCCACAACACTGAAACATCTAAAACTACTTTTGCAACATCCACACGAAACACTTGCAACATCCTGATGAGACATCTGAAACACGTGAAACACACGCTTGCAACATGCACCAAAACCCTACCACACGTCGTGTCTCCTCGTCGCCCTCGTCCCCAACCCGCCGTCCGGACGCCATGAGCTCCTCCACGGGGCGCAGACCATTGAGTAGCAACATGTCAGAGGATGAAGGATCGGATGGCGACTAGAGAGGGGGGAGTGAATAGGAGCCGGTAAAAATTCTTCTCAAAGAACCCGACCTATACCCTATACAAATTCCGGTCACACACGAGCGATGGATCGAATCACACACCAATCGCCAAGACAACAAGGTTATGGATCAACCTCAAGTCTTAGGAACGATTCCTTGAAGCACACGCGGAAGCACGAAAGAAAGGAGAGAGGAATCGAACCAAAGAGCAAAGCGCCCGAGCTACCGCGGCATCGTCCGGCCAGGAGGAGCGGACTGTCCGCATGAGCCACGCGGACTGTCCGCCAAGGTACCGCGGACTGTCTGCACAGGTACGGCGGACCGTCCGGCCTGGGCCGCGGACCGTCCGTTAAAGACAACAGAACCTCCGGTCAGCGAACCCGAAAAACAGACCGTCCGCGGGGAGCACGCGGACTGTCCGCCAGGCAACCGCGGACTGTCCGCCGGACTCACGCGGACCGTCCGAAACCTCGCCCAACCAAAACTCGAAATCACAATGGATCGAAAACGAAGACGAGCAAGAACACGAAGAACACACCAAGAACAGCGTGCTCGCGGACCGGCTGCCAGCCCCTCGCGGACAGTCCGCGCTTCACGGACAGACCCAGAAACAGCCCGACCTCGAAGGTCAACTCCCCCAAATCATCACCGGATTTCCGAAACGGTAGAAACTATTGAGACAAGAGTTTGGGGACTTGATAAGCATCAAACAAGGATGCTATACCCCAAAAATCTCGCCTTCTAACTCCCTAAATCACCGGGAATCGCGGATCCTTTGAACACCACCAAAAGCTAGAGCTCCGACCGAAAATCCTTGAATCGAAGTGGTTTCCCGGCGTTTGAGGGCACAAGATCAATCACAAAGATGCACAAGACATCCATCCATGTTTCCCTCAAAGAAATCCGGGGAGAAACCCACTCAAATCCGTGGAATCACACCAAGAACAAGAGCACCAAAAACAAGCACGAAAAAGACCACGAAATTCACAACGCCGAATCTTCTATACAAACCAGGAAAGATTCACAAGGTCTAGCATGCCGCCCTAGCATCCATCCCTCTCAACAAATCTCTCATGAAGCTCTCATGCTAGCCTAGATAAAAATGGAGAAGAAAATAGTCCAGGAAAAAGAGAAATTGAAGGGGGAAATGAAACCCTAAGTCGCAGAGAGAGGGAGCCATCCACACACACTCATGGCTTATATATCGGGTCCCGCCGGTGTGGGAAATAACTCGACTACCCCTAACTCAACTACTGGCGACACAACCCACGCAGGGGCATTTATGTAATGTTTGTGGGTCTTGCCATCGGACGGCCACGCCTTCGCCGCACCCCGCGTCCTCCCGACGCAAGCCATGCGATCCCGCCGCGTGTCCTCCGCTTCAAAGCTTCCCGACACGCCCGGATCCCGTCTCCGTCGTGTTGGGCCTTCGAACTTGGTTTTGAGGCCCAAACCAAGAAACCGTTCTCCGATGGTTTTGTGGGCAAACCACCAAACCCCGCGTGCTCGGCCCGGCCTCCCGCCAAGCCTCTTGACTCGACCGCCACCGTGCACCGGCTCGATCGTCCACGACTTCGTCTTGCTCGTCTCGCCACCATGTGGCTTGCACCAGTCCCGCCGTCCACCGGGTCCCTCGAACCGCGCCTACTTGTCTCTCCATCTCCCGGAGGCCCCTCAAGGCCGAAGACCTTTCGCGCCCGTTCTTCACACCGCAACAAACACGAACTAGGGCGCGGCCTACACACCCGCGCACCGAGCCAAGAGTCGGTCCAACACTCGTTGTCAATCACTCATCACCGAGGAGCGGTCATCCATCGACCACCGGGACGCTCCCGGTCCTCGAGGAGCTCCTCCCAAGCTCACCGAGGGTAGAGATGGCAATGGGTACCGAAACCCGAGTACCCGACGAGTTTTACCCGATAAGGAGGTGGGTACGGAAGGAACTTCGTACCCGTGGGTACGTTATTGGGCAAAATCTCATACCCATCGGGTATGCGGGTACGGGTGTGGGTGTAGACTACCCATACCCGTCTACCCGCGGTAAGAAAAAAACCGCATAAATAATAGCCACCCTAAGTCATTTTAGCTCATATGGTGCATGAATTTGGCCTATATATTGGTCCTTATGTGTGTTACTCTATTAGCTTGTTGCAATGATATGGTTATATCAATATTTATAATTTGTAACTTACTAAAAAGTTGGAATTATTTATTATTTTTGTGTGACGAAGTCCGATTATTTATGCAATTCTCGAGTATGTTGTCGGGTACGGGTTACCCGTCGGGTAGAATTTACCCGACGGGTACGGGTATGGAATTATTTTACTACCCGTGTGCATTCGCGGGTAACCCGACGGGTAAAATTTAGTCCCAACGGGTGCGGGTACGGGTGGGCACTACCCATCGGGTATGTACCCGTTGCCATCGTGACCGAGGGGTAGGCGCGGGGAGCGGCGACCCGCCACCCACCGCGTGCGCCTCGCCTGCAGCCGGCCAACTCAGAGCTGCTCCAGTCATGACCACCACTCACACGCCCCTAGCAGGGAGCAGCTCGCCTCATCGGGTCACAGGAGAGCGGGCTGGCGCGGCTCGTCCGCCCGTGAACGCGAGGGCAGAGCAACCCACGTCCTCGAGCTCAAGTAGCGGCCGGCAGCGAGCGGAGCGCGTGCGGCCTGCAGCGAGATGTGTACGAATCGATATGTTGGGAGAAACGACGAGGAGAGATAAAAAGAAAAAAAGTACCGCGTGCGCAGGCTCCCGCCCGATTTTTATGCGATTACCGTTTTGCATTTAGACCCTCGAGTTTTCATGAAATCTAACCCGAGGTCCACCATCTGCGTTTAGAATTCTCTCGACCTCATCCTTTCATTCTCAGGCGCCGCCGCTCTCGTCATCCCCATCGCTGCTCAGGCCGCCCGCGGCAAGCAGACTCCGCCGGCACGCCACCCCATCCTGCGCCTCCCGTCGCGCCGCCGGCCCCTGTCTTACGCGTCCCCACCAAGCCGTCGAAGACCGCCTCCCCCGCGCCGTTGCTTCCTTCTTCGACTCATCTCTCCCCGCGCCTCAATCTTATCGACGTCGCTGCCCTCCGCAACCCCGCCCACGTCTCGACCTACGGCTTGCTGTGGCTGACGGCGCCGCCCATCCCGTCGTCGTGCTTCTCAGCGGGTGCGGCACATCGGCAATGAAGCCGGTGCACTTCGGCAACGCGCCTCGCCGCCGCGCAGTCCCAACCTCCCGACCGTGGCAAGAACCGTAGCGCCGCACACAGGCCGTAGCCCTCCGCTGTTTACCTGCATTTTGCTCTCTCTTTGTTTGGTCCTAGGGTTCCTCTGTCCTTCGTTCGTGCATGTGCTCCTATCCGTCGACTTGGGTTTCCTCCTCCTTTCCCCTTCCCGCAATCTCTCCCCTCACGCCTGTTTGTACTCCTTGCTGCTCGATTGGCAAGTTTTTCTTCCACTATCAGTTGTTCACATGCTGCGGATTTAACTGATGCATCTTGCTCTTTTTTATATTCTATTCTTTTCTACTTCCATACGAACCAGAGTTATTTGCCTATGTGCAATCCACAACACTGCTAATTTCAGAATATGTTTTCTTATGCTGAAAGCCTCGCTCGACGGGAGGGAACCACATCTACACTTCTATTTCCTGCATTGTCAGGATTCAGAAATTGTTGCTACTGCTAAGTTTAAGCTAGCGAGTATAGGAAATCTATGTTTATTTCCATTGTTGTTGTGGTATTTAATTAGTGTGTCTTATGCATATCTGTTCATAAGTGAAAAAAAATTATACCATACCAGGTTGAGTGCGTTGGTTCCATACATTGGAATTGTGAGAACTGATTGGTTGCTAACATCGTAAATCAATAACAAGTTTGTATTTTATTTTTCTAAATAAGTCTGTTGTAATCTGGTGTTGTAGGATATTCTTCTATCCTATTACCTTACTCGAAGAACAAAAACACATTTACAGCTTCTTGGCTGATTTCTTTTGGTTATTGCAGGTCCTCACTCATCAGTTCTTCGCGATCCACTATTTGTTCGTGGAATTACCTGCATTGCTTACCTAGTGAGTTTGCAGGCTAACCTTTTCTCTTTGCTTTTATTGATTGTGCATAACTCCTATTGTAACGCAATTGAATTTTTCTGCGAAATCCATTTCTACTCTACAATACCTACAGGTGGCATGTGTTAGAATCATTATTGATGCATGTTTGGCACTCTTATGTGTGTTTAATTATTTGGCGGTAGCCTATAAATAAAATAATTAAGGTATGATTGGATCGATGAATGTAGGCTCGGTTCTGTGGTGCATACAAATAGACAGTTCATATCTTATAAATTTCTATGTATTATGTGCTAAGAATTTTTGTGAATATTGCAATGAGTAGCCATTTCTACTTACCATAGTGCTTCACATATGGGTAAAAGGGCACCTATTTTGTTACATCAATATACTGTCTGCAGCGTAACACAAGATGGCTGACGGGTTCCTTTTTTCTTTTCCCCCTGTTTTCTGTCTTTTTTTGCAGCACTTATTTTTGGAGTTCTTTTTAACCCTTGATTATCGTGTTTCTAACGTTTCCTATTACAAACTTCAATTCTGTAATTAAGCATTGCTTATGAGTATACAGCTAGCAACAGTGTGCATACATAATTTTTGAGCATGCAAAAGCCGACCAACAGGATGCTCACTGCATCCCCAATTGCCAATCCTCATGCAGAATCATCCTCACTTTTTAGGTCATCTTGCAACAACACACTAATTCAATTTTTCATCAACATGCTAGGTCCTGTTGATATTTTAACATTATCGCTCATTCAGTCCCTCCGATTTATTTTATTATTTTTTATTTCAACTACTGCTATCTATTGCCATAAGATTAAGCAATGATGGGTGAACTCTGCAATATATGTACATTTCTATTTATGATAAATTATATAGCTTCATTGTAAAACTGTTTATCTCATGCAACTTCAGATTTAGTAGCGCGCATGGGCGCGCGCAAATCACTAGTTCAGTGCAAGAGCAACATGCTCCACAAACACATTGTGGACGATACACAATGTAATCTCTGCCATGGAGAAGATGAGACCTGCGACCACCTGATCATTGGATGCCCCTTCGCACAAAGGTCCTGGACTCACTTGGGGTGACGCAGCTCTAGTCCCGCGCCGACGCCTCTTTGGGAAACTGTATGTCCTGACGCGGTGTCTCAGCAATTTCAATCTACGCTCCTCCGATTATGTTGTTGGCACCTCTGAAAGCACCGAAATAAGATTGTGTTCCAGGGTGCATCTCCCAGCTTGTCGAGCCTCCTCGTCAAATGTAAGGAAGACGCCCTCCTGTGGAAGCATCGGCTTCCAGCTCATTTCCACCATGTTGCTAACTATTGGTGTACCCGTTTTGTAATATGTTGAGTATCTCCTCTCTTCCCGCTATGTAATTCTTCCGCCTTGGGCGAAAACTATGTACTCGGGGCAATGCTCCGTCCATTAACAGCTCGCCGGAATCTGTGTTATATAAACAGGTGGGGACTCTCGTCCCCTCCGTCGATTTAAAAAAAACATACAAGAGTGTGATTCAAGCAAGGAAAGTTGGTGCTTTGCAGTATGCAGTGTCCTTTCCGGCTGGCCGGGCTGATGAATTCAGTTGGGACCGCTTTAGGACTTAGGAGTAGGTATTCTGATGAATTCCGCTTAGCATTTGGAGTCGGACAGAGAAATCGAAAGCAGAGTTTGATTCGGCCAGTAGGCTGGCGGCGCATCATCATCAGCAGTTCAGCACGTGCACATTTTGGTTGCTCCATGCTCGTCACGCGGGCAGCTATTGCAGCGTTGATGCTGCAAGACTGCAACGCATGCTTAGGCTGGTAGCACTCGTGGTACTCTATTTGCATACCCTAAAAGCGAATATTCTGTTCAGTCATCAAGATTTTCCAGTACAGTATGAGTTTTCCCGCACCCGTCATCCCCTATACATCATACTCCATATCAACAAACATCCCCAGGGATCCACTTATCAGATTTTTTTAAATAACAACCCCCTCCCCGGTCCCACTCCCTCTCTCTCCTTTCCTCTTCCCCTCCGAGCTCTCCGCCTCTCCCTCCCCCTCGGAGCCTCCGCCCACCCCACTGCCCTCCACCACCGCACGACGAGCCTGCCGGCGGCGCCCGAGGGCGGCCGACGAGTGGCACCCGGATCCGGCCGGCCCGCATCTCCTCCCTCCCCAGCGCCTCCTCTCTCGCTCCTCTCTCTTCGCACGTGGCGGCGGGGACTCGGGAGCTCGGCGGCGGCCACGAGAGGTGAGCGGCGGCCACAGGAGGCGGCCGCGGTACACCCGTGCGCCGGCCTCGACGAGCGGGACCAGGAGCCCATCTCCGGCACGGCACACAACTTCGACGGGTGGGACGAGCCCATCTCCAGCGAGCCCCCTGCGGCGGCGGGAGCAAGAGCGGCAGCCCGGCCTGCAGGATCCGGATCCGGCTCCTCTCCTCCTGTCGGTGCGGAATGTGGTCCCGACACTAACCAGTATTAAGCGCCGCGGTCTATCCCTCAATGGTCGATGCTAAGTAACAAGTGACACAGAGTTTTTATCCTGGTTCCGGCCGAGGGGGCCGTACGTCCACGGCGGTGGCGTGCTCGAGGCACTATATTACTTAGCACCGGGGGTGCCCGTAGTGGGGGCGCTACAAGCAAGGCGGGAGAGGAAGCCGGCTTCCAAGTCCCCGGTGTGGTGGGCGAAGATGTTGTGGGGGAATTGGGGAACAAGTGCGTGGTGCAGCTCGTTGTCCTCTGTTGTGTCCCCCCGCGGCGGGGGGGGTGGGGGGGGGGGGTTCGTCCCCCTTTTATAGATCAAGGGGGAGCGAATTACATGCATGCCGCGCTACCTAGCTACGTGAAGGGGCGTGGAGTGCTATGTCGGAGAGTGGGCGGCCGTCCGGGACGATCCTTGCGGCGATCCGGCCATCATGGCCTATCTTGTACCCGAACAGTGGCGGTTCGAGGGTAGGAGGGCGCGGATGATGGTGATGTCTTCGACGGGCTCGAGGGGGTCGGGCCGACGTTGGCACCGTGCGGCGTACGGGGGTAGGTAAAACGGCGTCCCGTTCCTATACGCTCCGCCGCACGGAGTTGTTGCTAGCGGCGCCGCGCGTGCGCCCGCACGCACGGGGCGGCGCCATGCCGTAACAAAGTGGCGGGGATGGTGTTCCCCCGGCCCCTAGCGCCTCCACCTAACCCCGTAGGGTCACAAGAAAGCAAATCGAGGGTGAAGCCGGCCCCCTTTCGAGGGCTCGGTGCGTTAGCCGCATCGGCGCAGCGCACGGCGTCACGGGACTGACACCGGCCGCGCTGCACAGTCCCTTCCCACAGTGATGGGAATGGGCTCCCTCTGGGGAGTTGGTGCGGCGCACCGGGGCGCGAGCCCCGGGCGCATGATGGCCCTGTCCCGCCGGCGTCAGGGCGTTAAATGCCCAGTGTACGGGGGCAGGCGCACGCGAGCGAGGGCGCCCACGAGCGAGGCGGACCTCGTTCGAGGGCGGGGCGGACCCTCGAGCGGGGGCGGAGCCCGCTCGAGGGGGGCGCACCCCCTCGAACGAGACGGAGCCTTCTTCGAGGGAGGCGTGCACCCTCGAGCGAGGCGAAGCCTCGCTCGAGGGGATCTTCGAGAGGGCCGCCTTGATGGGCCGTTGAGGTCCTTTGCGGCGTGGGCCGTATCCTGCATGGTTAGGCAAGGCATGTTTTGGCTTTGTTGCAGGTTTTAAGTGGGGATTCCCCGGTTGTTAAAGGGGACCCCTAGGGCTGTCCCCGACAGTAGCCCCCGAGCATCTGTGGGTTTGCCATTGAGGCTTCCGCAGATGCTGGATCATACTGATAGGACGTTCTTCCCCCTTGCCTTGCGAACGCTTTCCGTGGGGCCGTGTCAGCGGACCCGCGGGTCTAGCCCCCCGGCCCCGCGGGCAGAGCGTGGATGCTTCTGCAGGGGTTAACCGTGAGAACTGATCAGAGGGCGTGGCACATGTTTCAACCGGCATCGGCGATGTCTCAGCCGGCCTCGGTGGCGCACGCGCTGCTGGCACTGTCTCCGGCGGGTGCAATTTCAAGGAGGTGTAGCCATGCGTCAAGCCCCCGAGCCTTGGCCCGTTCGAGGCGATCGGGTAGAGCTTTACGACTTGTTTTCTTGCGCATCCTCACCGTCCCTCCGCGAGACGGAGGATGAGGTTTCCGCAACCCCCATCGAGCGGGTCGCGAATTGCGGATTCCTCGTCGGGCTGCTAGCGGGTGGTTCGAGTGGACGCCCATGCCCCGTTCGATAAGGGTAGGCTGCGTGGTCCAGAGACACGTCCATTGAAGCGCTTGCGTGGGTTTGCTAGGTGGGGCTCGGTCTCGTTCGATAGGGACCGAGGGCGCGGAAGCTCTCCCTCGGTGGGATCCCCCGGCTAGGCCCCGCCCCCCGCTGGCTCTCGAACACGACATGTGGGGCACCCTCGAGCCAATGGGCTCGCGGAACGGCTCAAATGCGCGTGCCCTCGTTGTCCCTGACTCTGCGATCTGTGGCGCCTGTTCGAACCCGTCGAGGGTCAGGCTTCGAACCTCTGATCAGTAGGGCCGTGCGGGGCGGCGCCTGGGCAGCCCCGTCTTTGTGCTCGCGGCCGTCGAGGGGTCTGGTCGTGCCAGCCCACGAGGCGTTGGTCAGTAGCACTACGTGGCATGGGTGCCCGCGATGCCTGCCTTGTTCCGGGCGGGCCTCGGGGCGACCTTCTCACGCTTGTGCCCCTCTGGAAGGTTGATATTGTCTAGAGCCAGGGGCTCGTACCGCTCGAGGGTTTTGCGTGGCATGGGTGCTCGCGAGGCCCACTTTGTTTCAGGCAGGCCTCGCGGCGACCTTCTCACGCCAATGTCCCTTAGAGGGTTGACATCGTTTGGAGCCAGGGGCTCGCACCGCTCGAGGGTGCTACGTGGCATGGGTGCTCACGAGGCCTACTTTGTTTCAGGCGGGCCTCGGGGCGACCTTCTCACGCTTGCACCTGCTCGAGGGTTGAATTTATCCCGAGCCAGGAGTCCGTGCCGCTCGAGGGTTCTCCTTGTTTCACAAGGGACCGGGGCATTTAATGCTCCACAGTAGAGGCTGCGGTTTTCGTATCGCGGGCGCGCCTTTTTAGGCGTTGCGGCCGCGCGCGCGCGTAGTGGGCGGCGTGGGCAGGCGGATGTGACCGCCCGCCACGGCCCCGCCGGCCTTCACCATGATGATGGCCCGTTTGCGGTGACGTGTCCGCCGTGGTCGTGGTGGGGTCCGCTTGCCAGCGAGAAGGAAAAGATTCCCCTGCCGGTTAACGCACGCGCGCGGGACATCCGCTCCGGAGAGCTCGCCCGCGGCTTATAAATCTGAGGGGAAGGGGAAGCGGCGGTTTTTTTACCTTAACGCTCCGCCATTTTAGCCCTCCGTGCTTCCTTCTTCGTCTCGCCCTTGCCACCGTGCGGCTCCGCCATTAGAGCTCTTCCTCCCTTTCCTGTCCTTCGCTCTTCGCATCCTTGGTCCTTCCTCATGGCGCCGCCACAGCCCCTCACGATCCTGGACCCGTACGCCTGGGAGAGGTCGTCGGTGACCCAGCTGGCCCTTGGCGAGCTGGTCACCGCCGGCCAGTTGGCGGCCAATGAAGATGGGCGCCCGGCGGAGTGGATAGTGCCACCGGCGGGTGACCGCGCCCCCAACCCGCCGGAGGGCTATGTAGTGAGCTTCGTGCGCTTCCACGAGCGAGGCTTCAACGCGCCGGCGAGCCGCTTCATGCGGGCGCTGTGCCACTACTACGGCGTGGAGTTACACAACTTCGCGCCCAACGCGATCTCGCAGGCGGCCACGTTTGTGGGCGTCTGCGAGGGGTACCAGGGGATCCCAGTCAACTGGGAGCTCTGGGTGCACCTCTTCCGCGCGAGCTCTTCACGCAGCCCCCACGACGGAAGCCGAGGACCCGCCGCGCGGTGCGCGCCGGCGGGATGTCACTCGCTGCGGGGCGCAGTTCAAGGACGTCTACATCCCCCGCACCATGACGACGAACAACGCCGGCTGGGAGCGGGGATGGTTCTACCCGCGCAACGCCGAGCCCGGCCTCCCCCTACACGGTCGGGTTTTCAAGGAGAAGCCCGGCTCCACGGGGCTACGGGGTGTCCACGCCTCAGCATCGGCGGCGGCGAGGAGTCGGCCCGGCCGCCCTGAGGTACCTGTCGGAGCAGGGGCTGACCGCGATGGGCGTCCTCTCCTTCCTCCATCACCGGCGGGTCGTGCCCCTCATGGAGAGGCCGCTCTGCATCTTTCAGATGACAGAGGAGGCGGACCCCGTCGCGCTGGCGAGGTCGCGGATGCTCCCGACCCCCCTTGGGCGGCCGTATGCGCTCACCCGGGCGCGGAGCGCCGTCGACACCCGGATGCCGGCGCACCGGACCGGGACCCCCGTGGGACCTCGAGATGCTCCCCACCGGCCCGCTGGTGAGCATGATTCTTGATTCTGTTTTAGTTTTTTCTTTTTGGTGTTGCCTATGCCTTCTGACGCGCCGTTGATGTTTTCTCATGCAGCTGGTGAACTTCACCGCCGCGAAGTCCGTTCCGCCCACCCCCGACTCCCGCGCGCTCGGCCGAGCGGCGCGGCCGGCGGAACGGAGGAGCGGGCAACGCGCGAGAGGGAGCGCGCGAGGCGACACCAAGAGCGCCGCGACCGCCGGGAGCGCGGAGTACGGGCGCGCGAGGAGCCGGGGCTCTCCTCCCCGGGGACCGAGGGAGTACTCGTCCTCGGAGGAGGACGAAGAGGAAGAGGCCGAGGGGGAGGGCCCCTCGATAGGTGGCGAGCATGCGCCCCCGTCGCCGGAGCCGCACCGGCGGCAAGGGCGCATTGCACGGGGCGGGCGCGACGGCGCCCGCCGGCCAGGCAAACGACAACAAGGGTGGCACGCGCCGCGGAGGCGCGCAGCGAGCGCGCGCGCGCGCGCGCGGCAAGCGTGCCGCGCGCGCGACAAGCGTGCGCGCGCGCGGGCGGGGCCCGCGCGCGCGGTGGCGTCGTCTGGAGGTGCGGCGGCGGGCGCGCCGGCCTCATCCGCTGAGGCCTCGAGGAAAAGGAAACGTGCCTTTTCCTCTTCGAGGTAGGGAACTCGCTCTTTCGCTTAGTTTGGTTTCGTGTCGATCAGGCGTTCTAACTCCTTGCTTGTGCCTGCGCAGGGTGGTGCCAACTGTGCCTCCCCTCGCACCGGCCAAGGTGCTGAGGGCGGACGCATCCATCCCCACCCGGCGGCGCACATCGAGGGCGTCGCGGGCGGGGGCGAGCACGGCGGCGGGCGAGAGCTCGCAAAGCCCGCCGAGGCTTCGAGGCCTCGGCGGCGGATCGCCCCGCCGCGACGCGGCCGGCGGTCGCCGAGGAGCGGCCGGCCGCCGGCCGTTGTGGGGACGCAGGCCGCGGCGGCCGGCCGTGGCGGAGGCGCAGCCCCGCGGAGGTCGTCGCTACGGAGGCGCCGTCCGTGGCGCCACCGGCGGAGGAGGCGGAGCGGGTGCAACCCGTGGCGGCGCCCGTGGTTGCAGAGGCGCGGCGGAAGTGGTGGCCACGACGCCGCGTCGGGCGCCCGCGTCCACGCAGGCGCAAGTGGAGGCGCCGGTGGAGGCGGCGCAAGCGCCGGTGGAGGCGGCGCAAGCGCCGCGCCGCCGGCGGTTCCCGGGCGGAGGTGGTGGAGGTCCCGGATGACGACTCCCCGCCGCCCGGGTGGGATCGTGGGCTAGCTTCCCCACACGCTCCCCCGAGCCCCAGGAGGGGGCCCTCGTGAGGCGGCACGAGGGTCACATGGTGGCGGGGGACCGAGGACACGACGCCGAGGCCTCGTCCTCCCGCGCCGGCCACTCCGCCCAGGTGGAGGGGGTTGCTGACGATCCCCTGCGTTTGCCGACGCGCGGGGGGGAGCGGGGAGCTGCGGGGAGAGCTGCGGGAGCCACGGCGCCACGCTCAACCGCGCGCTGAACGAGGCGCTGCGGGTCCATGGCGGCCCTGCATGGCGCGTCTTCCAGGTAGGGCATGGTTGCTCGTTCCTCTTCCATCTCTCGTTTTTGTGTGTTGCCTCCGTGTCGCAGCGCTTATGGGTTTTGATTTTGTGGGTGCCAGGAGCTCGAGCGCCGCGCCACGACAAGTACGACACCTTCGACCGGGTGAACACCGAGGTCCACCAGCTCCGGGAGCGGTGCAGCGCTTTCGACGCGCTTGCTGACGCCCTCAGGACGCCGGACACCGGGCCGGTGTACGGCCATGGCGTGGCGCGACGAGCTCCCCGAGAGCTCGAGGCAGACCCGCCGCGTCGCTCGAGCCTCGAGCGGGTCCGCGCAGCCCTCATCGATCGTGACGAGGCGCCGTGGGCGGTGCGCGCTCGTACTTGGAGAAGACGCGGACGCCGGCCGCCAACCGGGAGGCGGAGGTGGCCAACGTCCGCGGCGAGAACCGGGAGCTCCGCTCGTCGCTCGAGGGGGCGCAAGCGCGGCAGCCGCCAAGCCGAGGAGCGGGGCGCGCGGGCGGGAGCGGCGGGCCAAGGAGGCCGACGATTTGAAGGCCGCCCTCGACGCCAAGGTTGCGGCGCTCGCCGCCGCCGAGGAGCGGCTTCAGCAGGAGCACACCACCCGCCAAGGGGCTGAGGGGCGGCTCCAGCAGGAGCAAGCCGCCCTCGTCGACGCCCGGTCGGCGCTGGAGCAGGAGCGCGTCGCGCGTGAGGCGGCGCAGAAGTCGCTGGAGGAGCGGAACACCGCGCTCTCCAAGGCCGAGGGCGAGGTGATTATGCTCAGCATTACCAACGCAAATCAGGAGCTGGCCCTCCAGGAGCAAGGTGAGGCCGTCAAGCGCCTCGAGCTGGCGGTCGAGGCCGTGCGCCGCGACTTCGAGGCGGAGAGGAAGCAAGTCGAAGGTGAGCTGCTGCTTGGCTTTTGTTTGGTTGGTTCTTCGTTTGGGAATCCGCGCTCCCTTTTCTGATTTCTCTCTTGTCTTGGTGACTCCAGGCTTGCGCACCGCTCCGGGTCACGCGGTACCGAGCGGCCGAGGCGCTGCAGGCTTCCTTCAACTCCTCCGAGCAGGAGCTGCAGGAGCTGCGTGGTGCGGCCCTTGAGACCTGCCAAGCTGTGGAGGAGGGCGAAGCACAGGCCGGCAGCTCGGGCCGCAGCCGCCTGCGCGCCCTTGGCGGCCACGTCACCGAGCGGATGCGCCGGGCACTGCGTCTGGGCGTCCAGAAGGCCCTCGGAGTGGTACGATCCCACTACGAGGTCAACTTCGAGGCGCTGGCGGAGGGCTACGTTGTCCCCGAGGGTGTCGAGGACGAGGTGGCGATGGAGCGTGTGGACGCGCTCGCCGCTGACGCCGCCGGGTCGCTCGCTGAAGCCTTCGAAGAATTCCTCTTCCCGGACGCTGTCGACGCCGCCGCTCCTCCTGCCTGAAGACAGCTGGGCACTTGGCCCGTTTTTATGTGTATCAGTATTCTGGCCTCGTGGCCTTTTGTAAATGAACAAGTTGTTTCATAAACATTTGCTGGAATGAAGTCATTTGCTTTGTACGCTTTTTGTTTCTCCTTCTTCCTGAGTAGATTCTAGTTAGGGGAGTTCGATTTTCGCGGGGGCCCGCCGGGTTGGAGGCGAGAGAGAAGGGCCATATCCACGCGGCGTAGGCTATCTCTGGCTCGCACGCTCCTTCCGCTGGGCCGCCTGCGCCCTGTTCGAATCGTTGCTCGTAGTTGAAGTAGGAAACAAACTTAGCGCGCGTGAGTTGTTTCATTTTTGCGCGAAAATGGGACCATTTGGGGGGGTGCCCCCCCTCCCCCGCAGTAGCCCCCGAGGGTAACTTGGGTTTCGGGGGAAAGCCGAGTTGCCCTTTTTATTAGACTTGAAGTATTTACATAGTTGTTACCAACTGGGGCGTTGGTCATACGGTTTTTACAACAAAAATACTTGGAAATCCTAGCTAAGGGTAGAAGCGACGTAGCTGTTGGATGTTCCAAGCGTTGGTGAGCTCTTCACCGTCCTCGTTGGCCAGCTTGTACGTGCCCGGCTTGAGTACCTTCACCACGACGTAGGGTCCCTCCCATGGGGGCGATAGCTTGTGGCGCCCTCGGTTGTCTTGACGTAGCCTTAGGACCAAATCCCCTTCACTAAAGTCCCGTCGACGTATCTTGCGCGCTTGGTAGCGTCTTAGGGACTGTTGATACCTTGCGGAATGCATTAAGGCTACGAGGCGTGCCTCGTCCAGCTGATCCAGCGAGTCCTCGCGGGCTCGCTGGTTAGCATCCTCGTCATAGCCTCGAACCCTGGGCGATCCGTATTCTAAGTCCGTGGGGAGGACGGCCTCCGCGCCATGGACTAGGAAAAACGGGGTGAACCCGGTGGCTCGCTCGGGGGGGTCCTTAGGCTCCACACAACTGCTGGTAGCTCTTGGAGCCATTTTCGTCCAGATTTGTTGAGCTGGTCGAAAATTCTAGGCTTGAGGCCCTGTAGGATCATGCCATTGGCACGCTCTACTTGGCCGTTGTTCTGTGGGTGTGCCACAGCCGCCCAATCCACGCGGATGTGGAACTTGTCGCAAAACTCCAAGAACTTCCTGCCCATGAACTGGGACCCATTGTCAGTGATGATGGAGTTCAGCACTCCGAAGCGGTAGATGATGTCGGTGAAGAATGTTACCGCCTGCTCTGCCCTTAGATTCGTGATGGGGCGCACCTCTACCCACTTGGAGAATTTGTCGATTGCGACCAGCAAGTGGGTGAAGCCCCCGGGCGCCTTTCGCAGGGGCCCAACGATGTCCAGACCCCACACGACGAATGGCCATGTGACGGGGATGGTCTGTAGGGCATGGGCAGGTAGGTTGGACTTGCGGGCGTAGAACTGGCACCCTTCGCAGGTGCGTACGATTTCGCTGGCGTCCGCAACTGCGGTAGGCCGCAAAAGCCTTGGCGGAACGCATTGCCGACGAGGGTACGAGGCGCCGCGTGATGGCCGCATCCCGCGTGGATGTCCCGCAGGAGTTCGCGCCCTACAGGGATGGGCACGCACCGCTGTAGGATGCCAGAGGCGGCGCGCTTGTACAGCTCGCCGTCAACGAGGGCGAAGGACTTGGCCATCCTGGCGATGCGCCTAGCCGCGGCCCGGTCTGCGGGTAGTTCCCCTCGAGCCATCCAGGCAATGTATTTGTCACGCCAATCCGTCTTGACAGGAGCTGGCTCGATGTCCATCACGTCGGCCCCGTAAGCGCCATACCCCTCGAGGAGGGAGAGCACGTATGCCTCGTTCGAGGGGTCCTCGTCCATGGGTTCTGCACCCGTTGGGTTCGAGGGAGCCCCCGAGGGTTCAACGTGACTCGAGGGGTGGGGCTCGAAGGCGACCGAGGGTTGAGCGACGTCGCGCGCGAAAACGTTCGGGGGAACAGTGATTCGCCCGGACGCAATCTTGGCTAGCTCATCCGCCTCCTCATTGTACCGGCGGGGCACATGGTTGAGCTCGATGCCATAGAACCTGTCTTCGAGGGCCCACACGGCCTTGCAGTAGGCCTCCATCTTGTCGTCATGGCAGCTCGCGTTCTTCATGACTTGATCGATTACGAGCTGTGAGTCCCCCCGCACGTCGAGGCGCTTGACGCCTAACTCAATGGCGATTTTGAGGCCGCAGAGGAGGGCCTCGTATTCAGCCATGTTGTTAGACGCGGGGAAGTGGAGGCGCACTGCATAACGCATGTGCTCCCCAAGGGGTGATACGAAGAGCAGGCCCGCGCCCGCCCCTGTTTTCATCACCGAGCCGTCGAAGAACAGAGTCCAGCACTCTGCTTGGATCTGTGGGGGCGGTAGCTGCGTATCCGTCCACTCAGCGACGAAATCCGCCAAGATTTGCGACTTGATGGCCTTGCGCGGGGCGTAGGCAAGCGTCTCCCCCATCAGCTCCACGGACCACTTGGCGATCCTGCCTGCGGCGTCAGGGTTGCGGATGATTTCCCCCAGCGGGAAAGAGGAGACCACCGTGACGGGGTAGGCCTCGAAGTAGTGGCGTAGCTTGCGCCGCGCAAGGACTACTGCGTACAGCAACTTCTGGACCTGGGGGTAGTGCGTCTTGGTGTCCGACAGGACTTCGCTGACGTAGTATACGGGCCGCTGCACAGGTAAAGCATGCCCTTCCTCCGTGCGCTCCACGACGATCACGGCGCTGACCACCTCGGTGGTTGCGGCGACGTAGAGCTGCAAGGGCTCGCCGTCCTGCGGCGGTGTGAGAATAGGGGCGCGCGCTAAGGACGCCTTTAGCTTGTCGAGCGCGTCCTGGGCCTCGGCGGTCCAGGAGAAGCGTTCGTGCTTCTTGAGGAGGCGATAGAGGGGCAGGCCCTTCTCGCCGAGCCTCGAGATGAAGCGGCTCAAGGCGGCAAGGCACCCCAGCACCTTTTGCACCCCTTTGAGGTCCCGGATTGGACCCATTCATTCGAGGGCCGCAACCTTTTCGGGGTTGGCCTCGATTCCCCGTTGGGAGACAATGTATCCCAGGAGCATGCCTCGCGGCACTCCAAAGACACATTTTTCGGGGTTTAACTTGACCCCGTTGGCCCGTTGGCAGCCGAACGTGACGCCGAGGTCGCTAACCAGGTCGTCCGCCTTCCTGGTCTTCACGACGATGTCATCTACGTACGCCTCGACCGTCCGCCCGATATGGTCTCCGAAAACGTGCTGCATGCAGCGCTGGTATGTTGCACCCGCGTTTCGGAGGCCAAATGGCATCGTGAAGTAGCAGAACATCCCGAACGGCGTGATGAACGAAGTCGCCAGCTGGTCGGACTCCTTCATCTTTATTTGATGGTAGCCGGAGTAAGCATCGAGGAAGCAAAGCAATTCACACCCAGCCGTTGAATCAATGATTTGATCAATACGTGGCAAAGGAAAAGGAACTTTAGGACATGCTTTATTAAGACTGGTGTAGTCTATACACATCCGCCATTTCCCATTCTTTTTCTTTACAAGCACGGGGTTTGCTAGCCACGTCGGGTGGAACACCTCCTTGATGAACCCGGCCTCGAGAAGCTTCCGCAGCTCCACTCCGATTGCCCGTCGCCGCTCCTCGTCGAAGCGGCGGAGCCGTTGTTGCACGGCGCGAGCGTGAGGCAGGATGTCAAGGGAGTGCTCGGCGACCTCCCTCGAGATGCCTGGCATATCCGAGGGGCTCCACGCGAAGATGTCGGCGTTGGCGCGGAGGAAGTCGACGAGCACCACTTCCTATTTGGGGTCGAGGGTGGAACTGACCCTCAACGCTTTGCCCTCGGGGGCTGAAGGATCGAGGGGGACCTCCTTGGTCTGCTCCGCGGCCTCGAACGTGCCGGTGTGCTTGGCGGCGGAGTCGAGGTCGTCGTTGACCATCTTCTCCAAGGTGGTCACCAGCGCTTCGTCCAGCGCTAGCGCCTCTGCGTGCTCGATGCACTCGACGTCGCAGTCGAATGCGTGCTCGATGGATGAGCCAACGGTGATGACGCCGTTCGGTCCTGGCATCTTCATCTTCAAGTAGGTATAGTTGGGGACCGCCATGAATTTGGCGTAACAGGGTCGCCCAAGTATGGCGTGGTAGGCTCCCTTGAACCCCACTACCTCGAAGGTGAGGATCTCCTTGCGGAAATTCTTCGCGGTGCCAAACCAAACCGGCAGGTCGATCTGCCCGAGGGGATGGACCTGCTTGCCGGGCGCGATGCCGTGGAACGGCTTCGTGCCGGGCCGCACCGGTCCGGCCCTAATCCCCATCAGGCGCAGCGTATGCGCGTAGAGGATGTTGAGGCTGCTGCCCCCGTCCATCAAGACCTTCGAGAACCGCGCGTTCCCGATGATGGGGTCGACCACCGCCGGGTACCGGCCGGGTTGGGGACGCGGTTCGGGTGGTCTTCCCGGCTGAAGGTGATGGCGTCCTTCGACCAATTGAGGAAGGAGGGAGGCGCCTTCTCCGCGGCGAGGACTTCATGCCGCTCCTTCTTGCGCTGGCGGGTCGACATGTCGACGGTGGGCCCCCCAAAGATGAGGAACACGTTTTCCACGGCGGGGAAACCGCCGGCGTCGCCATCTCCCCCGTCTTTGTTGGCCTCTGCCTCCTTCGCGGCGGCGCGGCCATAGAACTTCTTGAGCATGTCGCACTGCTCAAGGGTGTGGTTTACTAGGGTCTTGTGATACGGACATGGCTTTTTCAGCATGTCGTCGAACACCCCCGGACCTCGAGGGGCCGGTCGAGGGCCCCGTCGAGCCGGGTCAACAGCGAGGGCCTAGACATTACCGCCGTCACGCCCTGCTCGCGCGCCTCGCGGCGCGGCTTCTTTCCCTTCTTGCCCCGCTTGTCGTTGCGGTGGGGCTCCCTGGACTTGCTGCCTTCCGCGGGCGTGTCCTCCGGGCGCTTGCCCTTCTTGCCGTCGAAGATCGCCCCCACGGCCTCCTCTCCCGAGGCGAAGCCGGTGGCGATGTCGAACAGCCTCGTTGGAGTCCGCGGGCGGGCCGCGTCCCGGCTCCCGCACGAGGTCCCGCACGTGGTACCCTCGAGGAAGGCATGCACGATCTCGGACTGCGCCACGCTGGGGAGCTCCGTGCAGCGCTTGGAAAAGCGTCGTATGAAGTCCCGCAGCGACTCGCCGGGCTTCTGCGTGCAGGAGCGCAGGTCCCAGGAATTCCCAGGGCGCACGTACGTGCCCTGGAAGTTGCCCACGAACGTGCGGACCAGATCGTCCCAGTTGTGGATTTGGCTGGCGGGCAGGTGCTCGAGCCATGTTCGGGCCGCATCGCCAAGGTGCAGGGGCAAGTTGCGGATGATGACTTCATCGCTGGTCGCCCCGCCCACCGGCAAGCCAAGCGGTAGTCGTTGAGCCACACGCGGGGATCCGTCTCCCCGTTGTATTTGACAATGGTCGAGGGTTGGCGGAAGCGCCGGGGGAAGGTCGGTCGTGCGGATCTCCCGCCGAACACACGGGTCCCCGGGGGTTCCGGCGTCGGGGAGCGGTCCTCACCGCTGTCGTAGCGCCCGCCCCGTTGAGGGTGGTAGCCCACCGCTGCTCGCGCGTCCGCCTTGCTCGTGCGGCGGGCGTTGATGACGTTGCAGGCGTCACCGTTGAGGGCTCTGCGCGTGTCAAGGAGTCGTTCCCTGGCCGGTGCGCGTCCTGAGTTGGCGGGATGCTCCGCCGCCCCTCCTGCGTGGACCGAGGGTTCGCCCCCTTGTGCGGCCCCGTTGCCCCGCGCATCCCCTTGTTGGCGGATGCACGAGGCCGAGCTCTCAGCCTGCTGGACAGCCGCTTGCTCGATGAGAGTCTGCACCTCGCGGTGCAGATCTCGTGCCTCAGGAGTCGAGGGCGCCGGCATGGCGCGTAGCAGCGTTGCGGCGGCAATGAGCTTCTGACTTGCCCGCGGCAAAGATGTCGGGGTTGTCGGCGTTGATGCGGTCGCGAGCCCTCGTCCGCGCCGGCCTCCCGCACGCGTTCGCCGCGAGCGAAGCTTCCCCAGCCATCGAGGCGTGGAGCAGCCGCACCGTCGGGTACTCCTCCGCCGGCTTGGCCTCGAGCTCGCGGGCTTGGGCCACCGCGCGTCGGCGTCGGCCCCGGCGGGAGAGCGCTGGCCCCGCGGCCATGCGCGCGGCGATCTCGGGGGCGGGGGTGATTTCCCCGTCTCGCGCGCCCACCGCGCCGGCCGGCATTGGTTGGGTCGTTGGTGATGACGGCGTAGCACTCCCCGCGCGGGGTCGTAGCTCCCGTGCCGGGAGTCGTCGGAGCGCCCGAACCGCAGTCCGTAGCGTCGAGGAAACGCCTGAACATGACTGGGTCCGGCACGCCGGAGAAGTCCCATTCTGCATAGCCGTGGCGGTTGGCGGGCGGCAACGCGTCGAGGGAGTCCAAAGACGACTCGTCAGCCACTGAGGCGCTGGGATCCCTGGCGACGAGGACGTGGCGGCCAGGCGGGACCCTGCGCATCGTGGTGCTGACGTTGTTGTTGTAGGCCGACGTGGCACCACGCAACCCAATGGGGATGCGCGGTCCGGAGACCGCGCGTTGTCCCGCTGGGGCGGTGGCGGTCGTCGTGGCGTCGGGCGCGCCGTGTTGAGAGGCGGCGCGCTCGCCCGCTCGTCGCTCCGACCGCGCCCCGGCGCGAACGTAGCCCCGCAGCGGCGGCGGCGTCGCGGCGTCGACGGGACCGGGCCGGCATCCGCGCCGCGGGCGTCCGCGCCGTGGTGGCGCGTGCAGCGGGGACCAGAGCGGACCTGGCCTGGCGCTGCGCGCGGAGCTCCTCACGGTTGGTGAGGCGCATGAGGTAGCCATTCCCCGTGGCCTGAAAGTTCAGGCCCCCGAACCGGATTTCGAACCCGGCGGGGAGGGGGTCCGAGCAGCCCATGTTGTAGCGTGTACCGCGGTACTCAGTGCGGATCACCATGGAGGGAGTTGACGAATTGACCTTAGGCGCTCAGACGGCCCCACGGTGGGCGCCAACTGTCGGTGCGGAATGTGGTCCCGACACTAACCAGTATTAAGCGTCGCGGTCTATCCCTCAATGGTCGATGCTAAGTAACAGGTGACACAGAGTTTTTATCCTGGTTCCGGCCGAGGGGGTCGTACGTCCAGCAGTGGCGTGCTCGAGGCACTATATTACTTAGCACCGGGGGTGCCTGTAGTGGGGCTGCTACAAGCAAGGCGGGAGAGGAAGCCTGGCTTCCAAGTCCCTGGTGTGGTGGCTGAAGATGTTGTGGGGGAATTGGGGAACAAGTGCGTGGTGCAGCTCGTTGTCCTCTGTTGTCGTCCCCCTGCGGCAGGGGGGTTCGTCCCCCTTTTATAGATCAAGGGGGGAGCGAATTACATGCATGCCGCGCTACCTAGCTACGTGAAGGGGCGTGGCGTGCTATGCTGTAGAGTGGGCGGCCGTCCGGACGATCCTTGCAGCGATCCGGCCATCATGGCCTATCTTGTACCCGAACAGTGGCGGTTCGAGGGTAGGAGGGCAGCGGATGATGGTGATGTCTTCTGACGGGCTCGAGGGAGCTGCTGACGTTGGCCTGTACGGCGTACAGGGGTAGGTAAAACGGCGTCCCGTTCCTATACGCTCCGCCGTACCGGAGTTGTTGCTACAGCGCCACGCGTGCGCCTGCACGCACGGGGGCGGCTGTCATGCCGTAACAGTGGCAGGGATGGTGTTCTCCCAGCCTAGCGCCTCCACCTAACCCTGTAGGGCACAAGAAAGCAAATCGAGGGTGAAGCCGGCCCCCTTTCGAGGGCTCGGCGCGTTAGCCGTACTGGCGCAGGCGCACGGCGTCACGGAACTGACACCGGCCGCGCTGCACAGTCCCTTCCCACAGTGATGGGAATGGGCTCACTCCCGGGGAGTTGGTGCGGCGGCACGGGGGCGCGAGCCCCCGGCGCATGATGGCCCTGTCCCGCCGGCGTCGGTGGCGTTAAATGCCCGGTGTACGGGGGCGGGGCGCACGCGAGCGAGGGCGCCCTCGAGCGAGGCGGACCTCGTTCGAGGGCGGGGCGGACCCTCGAGCGGGGCGGAGCCCGCTCGAGGGGGGCGCACCCCCTCGAACGAGACGGAGCCTTCTTCGAGGGAGGCGTGCACCCTCGAGCGAGGCGAAGCCTGCTCGAGGGGATCTTCGAGAGGGCCGCCTTGATGGGCCGTTGAGGTCCTTTGCAGCGTGGGCCGTATCCTGCATGGTTAGGCAAGGCATGTTTTGGCTTTGTTGCAGGTTTTAAGTGGGGATTCCCCGGTTGTTAAAGGGGACCCCTAGGGCTGTCCCCGACACCTCCCTCGGCTCCGGCGCAGGCGCAGCAAGTGGAGGAGCTCCTCACACGCTGGCGCGGTAGCGGACCCCAGAGCTCGACCGCGACTCCTCTCCCTCCTCCCTCTGCTGGCTGCTGCCCCTGCTCCTCGGCGCCCAGGTGCGGTGCGGTGGCCGGCCATCTTTCTCTCTCTGCTGCCCCGGTATTTTCTCTCTCCTTTCCTCTCTTGGCACGGACCAACAACGGCGAGGCGAGGTGGGGCCAGCAAGGGGCGTAGCGCATGCCCCATACTACTCTCCATTTGGGGTACCCAGGCTTGGAACTGGACATAGCGTGAGTACTGCAGTACCCCGGTGCGGGCTCTCGGTGCTCTATTGCGTACTGGAGCACGCCGTGCCGCACCGGGTGCAGTACCCAGTGCTACCAGTCTTATGCGTTCGGTGTAGGTGTAGTGTAGCAGGCAGGTTCAGTTACTCAGGTCGCCATCTTTGATGGAAATGTGCAACTGGACTCGGTGACGTGATCTGATGGACGAATCGAAAGGAACTGGATATGAGGAAGTTCAAGTAGCAATCAGCATCATCTCAAAGATACACAGAAATTTCTTCAAAAATCCTCATGCACACGTTGATTACTTTAGCCGTTTTGTCTTCTCCATTCGCTTTCCTTTTCTTCAAGGTTTTTTTACTGTACACAATCTAACCCAACGGTCGTACGATCGTATTATCGATTTTCCTCTATGGGTAAAATGGTAATTTGATAGATATATTATTTGAAAAGAAATTCTCCGCTGCCCCCTTATACTATCTAAAACATTTCATATATTTAATTTCCTATATTACAACAATATCATTTTACATTTTCGATAATACCCTTATACTACTAATACGACCTTTGAATACTACCGTACGACAGCTAAAAAAACCAGTTGTATAGAATTAATCTCAACCGTCATATCCTTAAGGTCATATTTTATTACATACGAGTCCATTTTCAACCGGCCGTACAAGTCGTATTGTGTACCGTAAAAAAACTTTTCTTTTCTCACTTATCAGCATAGGACATGACTAAGTTGCCCTGCCTCTCTCCAAACTTGCAGCCTGTTCGTTTGGCTGGTGGCTGGTGCTGATTTGTTCTGAGAGAAAAGTACTGCTGGCTGATTGCTGGTGGCTGGTCTGTTCTGAGAGGAAAGCACTGCTGGCTGGTGGCTGACAAGCCAAACGAACAGGCTGTTGACAGCCCAGATTTTCTGCGTTGAAGAGACAAAAACAAACAAACAAGCTTGCACCCGTCCGGACAGTTTCATTACTATTGTTGAAAAACAAAATCCATTACAAAGAAACAAACAAACAAGCCTTCCCATCGAAGGTGGGGGATTCGAGCCAGACGCGAGGGTGGAAGCGGCTGTCGTCATAGGTGTCCTCGTCGCCACGGCCTTCGCGAGGTTTCTCCGGCAGCGGGTGCGCGCGGTCCCGTGGGAGACCGGACTTCGGCAGATTGCCGACAGAGGCGTCGCCCTCCGCCGTGGCGGCGCCTTGCCGTCACGGTGGGCGTTTTCCGTGCGGATTAGGGCGAGCTTGAGGGCGCTGATCTGCTCTCTGTTCTCGTACGCGGAGGCTTGCAGCGAGATGACATTGGATGGAATCGTCGGCAGCTGATCCGCCACGGGGGCAATGGGAGCCAGCTTGTCGAGCGATGCTTGCATCGTCTCCTGTGTCGCCTGCATGGTCTCCTGGACCTCCCGCATCTTCTCCATTGCCGAGGTGACCTTCTCGAGCGCCTGCTTAATCTCGTCAGCGCTCCCCATGGGCACGGAACTAGGCACGACTGATACCAAGTTGTTATGGGCGTTGGAAGAAGAAAGATTGGTGAAAGGGATTTGGCGAAGGTTGTATTTAAAGGATGTGGCCGGTCGTGGTCCTGAACCTCGACGGCGCGGCGGAGCTGCAGGGTGCTCACGGCGCGCCAGGGGAGGCAGGACGGAGGCCAAGGTACAGATACAACTAAGCATGCCTTCTCTCTCTAATCCCCTCAGCTTATATGGCTGCCGGAGGATAACAAACTCCCTAACCAATACTTATCCCTAACAAACTCAATCTCTAATTTAACGAACTCAAACTCTATCTCCTATCCTACTCATGCTACTGCAAGACTGTTCTTGCGCTGGCCAAACGTGCGGCCATACATGACATGAGACTACAACTTTGGCATGGTGTATGACATTTCAAGAATCAAGAGAAAGTATACAGAGGCATACAGCTGATATTATTGAAGAGATCTTACTAAGAGAACAACTCTAGCTGATAAATCATTTCAAAAAAGAAAAACTCTAGCTGACAAAAGCCAAATGCCCTGAACAATTCCACAGATCCGCAGAGAAATTTCACGAACCTCAGGTAGGGTGTAAGTAACCGGCATCAACTTTGATCACACACCCAGTCGAGCTGCAGGGTTCTTGCTGACCAGCCAGTACGCTTTTAACTATGGGCTGCACGGTGCTGATTATAGCTCGAACCGCATGAATTGCCAGGACGGCTTGAACTGTTACTTTAGAAATGTCCTGCCAGCGGTGTTTGCTCGTCCACAGCAGCGTTGCAATTGCAACTGCTAAATCAGCTGACACCAGCCGGTCGAAAATATATTCTCCCCACCTGTTCTCAGGGTCCAATGTTAGCCATACGAACATCACAAATGTGATTAGCGTGGACAGAACAGCTCCACAAAACAATGCCGCGGACAAAATAAGATAAAACCGGCGATCTCTTGTTTGTCTGGTAAACACAAACAGAAATGTCGTTGGTATCGAGAGAAAAAACGACATGATGTTTGCGAACATGAATATCCAGAAACGAGTTTCCCCTCCGTGTACATCCTTACCAGCATCTGCGCCTTCTGCAATGTGACCCCCAGGTGGTGTAGAAGCAGCAGTCAGTGTGAGTGCTGAACTGAATCCAATGAATATAGAGTAGGTGAACATGTTCCGGGACACATTAGCGTAAATGCTTGGTTTCTGCTCTTCTTCCGAGCACCAATTCAAATTTTTAGCCAGGTGGCAAGGGCTGCCATAAGCTTCACAGAGATTTAAGCATACGATGATTGAAGTGTTCGTCAACTGTTACCAAAAATAGGGGAATATAAAAGAGTTTATTAGAAAACATAGAAATCCTGTTTAAAATAATATGTTGAAAGAGCATGTAAATGCACGATCGATGGAGGAACTTACCAATGACAAAGTATCATCACTTTGTATCTTACTCGAGGCAACATCCAGAGGTGTTGATCCCTCATTGTTCATAATGTCAAGATTCACCCGAGGATCTACCATAAGAAAGAGGAAGATCATCGCATGCCCATGCTTTACAGACAGATGTAACGGTGTGTTTCCTTCGCCATCCCTCGCATTCATCATCCTCAAGAACTTTGGGTTTCCACATATGTGCCTAACCAGCATCACCTTTCCATGTTCAACGGCACAGTGTAGGATATTTCTGCGTTTGTTGTCAAGCAACTCATCATAGTCCAGGCATATTTCAGTGAATTTGAGGACAGCACTGACGTTGCCCGTTATAGCGGCAATGTGGACAGGAAATAGACCCTCATTATCTTGAATGTATGCAAGGGCGCTGCTATTGGTCAACAGAAGTTCCATCGCTTCAAGTTTAGTATGAGCCGTTGCATAGTGAAGGGCAGTTCTTCCATAGTTGTCGACCTTGCTGCCAAGTGTTTGTTCCCAACGTTGCAGGGACTCACATATTCCTAGAGAATTAACATTTGACAAAAATCAATTGCCCACATTAAAACAGAACCAAGGGGAGTTGGAAGTATTAGTGTGTGCATGCAACACATACATGTCTACATAAGGCATCTTCAATTTGTAGTCTAAAGTGGTCATAGGATTGCATTGTGTCTTCAACATGTTGTCTCTTCTTCTCTGGTTCTGTTCTTGGGATTAAGCTATAGTGGTTTTTCCTTTCTCAAATCGTTAAGACAGCAAGTCATGTCATACTTTAATTCATCAGGACACAGCATCATATTGCCGATCTAACCGTTACGAAAAGCGACTTAGTATAGATCTCTAACATCTGAGGAATGAAACAGAGGACTTGCTTAATAAAGATTGTAAATTTGATTACTTTTTTTTTACAGAATCTTGGGGTGTCAGAAAATGCGGCACACCAGCTTTTGTATGCACGAAGCCCATGGATGTATGGCGCCAATCAACCTGTTCGGTTGGCTGGTGGCTGATGGATCATGCTGGTTTGTTCGGAGAGAAAATCTTGCTTGGCCACGGTTCTTTGGTGGCTGGTTTGTTCTGAGAGAAAAGTACTGCTGGCTGGTGGCTGATAAGCCAAACGAACAGGTCGAATAATGGAAAAGTTTTGAGATTACCTCTGCTGACGTAGACTGCAGCATGCAGTGCAGTCTGCCCATCTGGCCCCGAGAAGCTCGCCGACGATCTCACGCCGTCGGGAGAGTCCCCAATCAGGACTCGGACCATGTCAGCCCGGTTGGATGCAACCGCCAAGTAAAGCGGGGACACGCCATCCCCATCGACCACTCTGGCCAGGCCGCTATCCCTGGACATGAGCTTCTCCAAGACGAGGTGGTCACGGCCATTC
Source organism: Cenchrus americanus (assembly GCA_947561735.1). Lineage (NCBI taxonomy): Eukaryota > Viridiplantae > Streptophyta > Magnoliopsida > Poales > Poaceae > Cenchrus > Cenchrus americanus. The sequence continues at coordinate 196,275,187 of OX387239.1, read as the reverse complement.
CTGACCGCCTCGTGCATCGCGGTCTCCCCGGCCGAGTTCGTCGCCCTCAGCGAGGTGGTCGGCCACATCGCGGCCTCCTCGAGAGCACGCTCCGCGAGGTGGTCGACCACATCTGCGTGCCCAGCCCTCGCGGCGCAGATCAGAGCTGTGTCGCCCTGATGGTTCCTTCTCCTGGTGAGCGAGGGGTCCTGAGCGCAGATCGTCACGACAAGCTCCAGGTGCCCGCGGCCGGCCGCGACGTGGAGCGCCGAGCTGCCCGCCGCCGTGACGCCTTCCAGGCAGTTCAGGTTGCCCTGCTCAGCTGGTGCTGGTGAGGGCCTCAGGCCAAGAGCTTGTTCCAGCAGGCCTAGGTCGCCTGTGGTAACAGCTTTGAGCAATCTCGGCTCCATTGTGTGCCAGGCTGGGTGTCTCTGCTTCTCGCTGCCGGCTGCACACTGCTGAATCACGGGCAGCAAGATGCATGAACACAGAGCTAGCTAAACGTTCTGTCCTCGATTAGTCCGATCCTATAGACCTAAATTAAACACATGGCCTGCGGAGTACTGTAGAAGACAAGGTCACAAGGCGCTTCACATGAGCAGCAGCAGCTAGCTGTAGATTTTTCGGCCAGAGGCGCTCACCAAGTCAAGTCAAGCCTCTTTGGTTGTAAAGTGGCGCTACTGCTGCTAGTGCTCAATATAACAATATTGTAGTCAGACCTTGACCAATAGTTTAACTTCTCTGCTCTCGGTCCAAAAATTATTACTCCCTAATAACCAGATAGAAAATTACATGATTATATATATATAGTATACTGTGCAGCAACGCAGGCAGGACCGCAGGAGGATCAGCTTGTCTTGGCTTATTTCCTCTCACATAATACTATTCATTCTACCAGCCGAACAGTCTCGATGTTGCTACGCAAAGTTTCGTTTGCATCCTGCCTGGGCCATGCATGCCCCGGGCGACCTGTCGGATGAGAATTGGGAGGCCACAAATTAAAACTGCGAAGCAGCAGACAAATTGTGAGAGAACACAACAAGACAAGTGGCGTTTATCTACGCCGAACAATAATAACGCGTACAGCAGCGGGACCACATTATTACCTCACCTATACGTGCTTGTTTTCTGATAGTGAATGCCTGGATAATGTCGTTGATAGATGAAAACTCCAAGGGTGCAAAGGGGTAACCATTAGGTACACCTCCAAACCTTTTTATTTTAATTATTTGTACCTCTTTAGTTCAATTTTGAAGAAGTTCAGAGGTGCACCACATTATAACCAATTTGCACCCCCTAGCCCAAGCACCCAATCCCATTCAGAAGAAATGTCGAAGAAGTTAGGAAGAAAGGTTGATTACGAAGAAGCCTCCTTTTCGGCACCCACGGTGGCACGACCAGCAAAATATGTAAGCTTAGTTTGAATCCCTTCATTTTGAAAGATTTGGAATCCCTTACCAAATTAGGCTTTTTATCTTGAATTGTGCATTCCACAAAATTTAAGTGTTTAGATATAAACTTATCTTAAATTCATGAGGGGTGGAAGATGAAAATTGGTTTGATAGGTCTCCTGCTATGTTTCTAATTAATGTGCAACTAATAATTAACAAGGTGAGCATACCATCTACTAATAATTATTTGATGGAATTTATTTATAAAAATGGATCCAAACCGGGCCTAAGAGTAATCATGACCGCATGCTATTTCATAAAAATGATGGTCCAATGTTAGATATCCAAAAATACAATGACATAAATATTCCTTTAGCTCAACACTCAACTTCTTGCCCAAGCCTTTTTTAGCCCTATATGTCCTTTCATTATAAATACTTGTTTTAGAATAGGAACCCTTTATAGTCAATTCTTCTAGCTCGTTTGTTTGGTTTTTTTGCTTGGTTTCAATGAAATCCATGTTCAAATTCATCTCTTTATTAAAATGTGTATATATTATTTTTGTAACGAGGATGCTAGGATGATTTTTTAAAGATGCTCTCACATTTCTAATCGTGTTCCCTAGGGCGTAGCCAGGATTTGATCATAAAGGGCCGAGACACCATGTAGAGATAAATAATTTGTTTCTAAAATTTTCTACTAATTCAAACTTGTTCAGTTTGTGATGGTGTAGGTGTATTTTGTTCTAATTTTGGATGTTTCATTTTAACCGGCTCAACAGTGTGAATAATATTTGAATTAGGATCAACCAATTTATACCAGCTAAAGGATCCTTATACTCTTCATCTTAGCTAACACAATCAGCTATAGCTCAATGATTGGAAAAAAGTCATGTAAATTGAGAAAAAAAGAAGCTAGAGCAGCTAGCTGCAGGTTATTTAATCTAAACTCAAACAAAAATATGGGAGCAGCAGAGGACGTTCGCTGGCTGGTGCACGATGGAATCGTCATGCATGGTCCAATGAGCTAATGTTGTCCTATTATGGCTTTGTGAGTCGGCTAAAATAAGCTAATCAAGATAATTTGTAGATTAATTAGGACATTCTATGGGTTCCGGAAGTGGGCCTCCCCCCTATTCATCATAAAGCACTAAGCATACACCTTTTTGTGGACAGCCTACTATCACAATAAAATCTCACATGCTGCTAGAGAGGTGAAATCTTTTTGGTGGAAGTGTCGGTGTTTTAGACCGGCAACCTACTAAGGGGAGTACCCGAAGTAGATGAATGTGACTCGCCGAGATCGGTAACTCGAAGGAAGAGACACGTGGCACACAATTTAGACAGGTTCGGGCCGCGATGTGCGTAATACCCTACGTCCTGTATGCTGCGTAGCTCTGGATTGATTGGGCACGATTACAAGATGGTACAATAGTGCGCCGTGAGTTGTATGAGATGAGATTGGATGCTAGAGATCGGTCCCCGCCTCGCCTTATATAGTCGGGAGGCGGGGTTACAAGTCGGAGTAGGGAGAGAGTACTAGTCGAGTACGTCTAGGAGTCCTCCATACAGTGCGGAACATGTACAGCTCCCTAACCGAGTACTACTCCTGTGTAGTCCTTGTGCTCCACGCCTTCAGGTGCCGTGTAGCGCAAGCCGGGTAGTCCCAGGGGCCCACCGAGTAGTCGGTCCTGGTACCCACCGAGGTAGTGGGCCCAGGGAGGTCCATACGACAAGCCCCCGAGTACTTTGTATCGAGAAGGATAGCTTCAAGTAGTCTTGACGGCCTTAACGAGTAGTCCTCAAGCGTCCCTGAGTGCTACAAGTTAAAAGTCCTCAAGAGTAGTCGAAGCATCCCGAGGCTGGAATGTACTCCAGCTGATGTTTGAGCAATCTTGAAGTCTTCTCGAGTAGTTCTAGGCGTCCTCGAGTACTGCCTTCGAAGGTCTTCAAAAAAGCCCGTCTTGTCTTGAAGCCGGAGCTGATATGGAGGTGCGATTGCAAAATCGCACTCCATATGGAGTAGCCCCCGAGCCTTAGGTTGAGCCGCGAGCTCCGGGCCGAGGGTCCATCTGAAGTCTTGGCAAGAAAATCCCGAAAAATCCGGAGAGAAAAAACCGAAGGACACGTGGCACGGAGCCCCCGAGCCTTGAGTCGACTACTTCCTCTCGAATTGAAGGGTCATCTTGAAGAATGTGTCCTGAGATGCTCTTGAGACTAACCGCTTCCCAGGTAGTCGAATAGAAGTAGCCGAGCCCCCAAGGTGAGGCGCGTCGACTAGTAGAATGCGAAGAGTCACGCGCAGCCGCTGAGTCAGCCGCGCGTGGACTTATCCAGCCGACCGTTGCGGAGCCGGTTTGATTTATAAATAGAAGCCAAAACCCTTAGGGTTTTTCACCCATCCAAGCTGCAGTCATTTCGATTCCATCTGTAGTAGATCCACTCCCAGCGCTTGCTGCCGCCGTAGTAGATTCAAGTGCGCCGCCACCCAAAGCTTTTAGGGTAGCCCCCGAGCGGATGCGCGTGAAGACGCCCTGCACTTGGAGGATGAAGCCGTCACCATCCAAGACGTCGAAGGCCACCGGGAAGAAGAGGGGCCGCGAAGAGGCCGCCGCGTCCGCCACCGGAGTAGCGCCGCCCATGTCTCCACCGCAGGCTGATCCAAGCCGCGAGTGGAAGAAGTCCAAGGTGCAGACGGAAGATCTGTTGACTCTCCTGAACAGTGGGTTCGTCCGGGAGAAGGAGGTCGACATGTGGAGGTCCGCTGCTGGAGATCCATATCCGATGGAGAAGGCCGAAGAAGAGATCCCCATGTTTGCGCGGTTCGTGGAGCGCGGGCTTGCGCACCCGGCCAGCGATTTCTTCAAAGGGCTGCTCTGGTACTATGGGATCGAGTACCTGAATCTGAACCCCAACGGCATCTTCCACACCGCGGTCTTCGTGCACTTCTGCGAAGCCTTCCTTGGGATCAAGCCGCATTGGATCCTTTTCCGGAAGTTCTTCCGCGTCAAGCCGCAGCCAAGTGCCACCAACCCAAGGGTAGTCGGAGGAGCCGGCATCCAGTTGAGAGAAGACGGCGCGGAGCAATATCTGGCGTACAAGCTTGTTGACTCCAACACTGATTGGAAGACAAGATGGTTCTATATCACGAACCACCACCCCGGCCTGCCGAAGCCGAGCGGACGACAGCCCAGGCACCGCGAGTGGTGGAACACGGAGCCCATCATGTAAGAGGGGATCCAGCTTCCCGAGCTGCTGGCACGCATCAAGGTGCTCAGGGAGGCGGGACTAAGGGCCAAGCACGTGGCCTTCAGTTTCATGAAGCGGAGGGTGCAGCCGTTGATGGCTCGGGACACCTTAGGCTTCGAGTACACCGGCGACGACGACACGTCGCGGATGCCCGGAGGCGAGCTGGACGACAGCGACATCATCGAGAGGTTGTCGCGGATCTTCAAAGATATGCCGCCGTACACGGCGTGCCCTGTCCAAGAGTACTCCGCCGCGCGCCCGCCCAAGGAGGTGAGTAGTCGTACTCCCCTGGTCGAGTAGTCATTACTTGGTGTAGACTTACTGACATCTTCGTGTCTTGCAGGATGACTTGAAGAAGTTCATCTCTGAGCCGCAGCCACCTCCGAGCGGGATCGAGATCCCGAAGGAAGGGAAGGCGAAGGAGCGGCGAGAAGTCGGTGAAGGCGATGACACCGTCATCGTGGAGGACACTATCGACGACGACGACGACGACGACGAGACGTTGCAAGACCGCTTCCAATTGCGGTCGAGGTTTAGCCGTCTAGGCTTGCCTCATGTGCCTCTAGTGCAAGACCCCCCGACTAGCCTGGAGGCTAGCCTGGCTGCGCCGCCACAGAAGCCGCGCAACCCCGCTAGGAAGCGGGTGGCAAAGAAGCTTAAGGTCTCAGAGACCACTCCTCAGGAGGTAAGATGTCTTGACTAGAGTAGTCTAGTACCCATCGCACAAGCACCCTTGCTGATGAGTAGTCTGCCTTGTATGGAGGAGGTGCCGCCGATGGAGCCCGTCGAAGAGGGCGACGAAGGCGTGTGGGACACAGTGGGGGAGCCAGCCGGAAGTCGTAGTCCAGCCCCCACTGTCGAGGAGATCTTGGCGCAGCTGGAGCGCCAGCCCCCTGCTCCACAGGGGAGCACGGAACCCGTAGCCGCCGCCGTTGAAGAGGTGGTGGCTTCGGAGAGCGCGAGAGACCACTTCGCGCCGCCGCCGCCGCCGTGGAGGAGGCGGTAGTCGCGGGGGCGCAGGAGGAAGCGCCCGCCGAGGGTGGACTGGTCGACATCGCCAGCATCCTCGGTGCTCCGGCCGTGACAATAGTCCAGTCGAACTTGTAAGTACCACATCTTCGCGAGTAGTACTTGTTGTAGTAGTCGATGTTGACTGACGACCAATTGTGTGTGCTTCTGCAGGAAATCCACGGATCTGTCCTGGGAGGAGGATGAGCCCTCTTCAGCGGTGGCGAAAGAAGTCGCGCCGCCCGCCGAGGAGTCCGCCCCTGCTACCCAGGCGGTGCCCGAGCCGCCGTCTGCCGAAGCGCCGTTGCCGGAGGCCAGCGTAGTCGAAGGTGAGTACTCTTCCGAAGCTATGGAGCTCCTCGAGGAGTAGTCGTAGTCGCTGATGCACTCATCTTCTTTTGACAGGCGCTGAGGCTGAAGGTAGTGACATCCCTGCGGGGGTGCCGATGCAGAAGTCGACACCAGAGGCCTCGGAGGCTGCGGGAGGAGCCCCCGAGCCTGTGGAAGAAGTCGTCGTGGAGGCCGCCGTGCCGGCCGGAGGAGAGAGGGTCACCACGTCGCCGGAGGTCGCTCTGGAGGTGGCCATCCGCTCCCCGGAGATCCAGGACGCAGAGCCCATCCGCTCTGCGCTGATGACGGAGGCCACAGCGAGTAGTCGCGGCGGAATAGAGCTGCTCGCAGACGATCTTGTCGAGCCGGCAACGGTGGCCAAGCATCTGGAGGCGATCCACCAGGCGGAGCAGTGGATGAAGGTAAGTAGTCGTAGCTTCTGAGTAGTCAATCCTCTGTTGTTGAGTACTCGTGTGACTTGAGTTGTCTTTGCAGGACGTTGCGGAGCGGTCCCGCGACAAGTCGAACATGCTGCAAGGCTATGGAGACGCGGTGCTCCGAGCTGAGGCGCTGGAAGAGCAACTTGTGAAGTCGCGGAAGCACACGGCTGCCATGCAGTCGAAGCTCGACGCCGCCTTCGCCAAATACCACAACAATGTACAAGAGTTGCAGGCGAAGGGCGACGACTTGGTGCGGAAGAATAAGGGCCTCCGCAACAAGAACAAAGGTACGCCGCTGAACTTGTCGGGTACTTGTTGGAGGTCGAGAAGTCCCTGACCCGCTGTACTGTTGCCGTGTTGTAGAACTTGAGGGCCAGGTGGAGCAGCTGAAGTCCTCGGAGACGAGCATGACGAACCTCTTCTACCGGGAGCAAGAAGCCCGCCAGGTACTCGAGCTTGACTACAAAGAACTTGCCTTCGAGTGCGAGAAGCACATGGAGCTCCGGATTGCTTCTGACCGCAATCTCGTCAACTGCTACAAATCCTTGCAGAAGTTGAATGAAGACTGCGAGGTACTGTGGGCCCAACCGAAGGAACTCGAGGAAGCCGCACTGCCGATCGCAAGGCTCCTGGTGCCGCACCCGGGCGGCCCCAAGATAGCTCCATTGGTGGATCGCCTCAAGGAAGCTCCGAGCCGACTGGCGGCCCATGTGAAGCACATGGCGAGGTTGATCCCAAGGCAGGTCCTGGCCTTCATGAAGTCGTACTTCCCGAAGGCCCCAGTGGAGGTAGTCGCCGGCGGGGTAGCCGCCAACTGCACTGATGAGCAGTATGCAGAGCTGCTGGAGCAGATGGCTCCCATCGCGGAGCAAGTAGGTGAGAAGCTTAACCTCCAGTAGCTCTGTAATAGATAGCTAGTAGCCAGGGTTGTACAGGAAACAATTGTAATGAATTGCTTAAGTGTCAATGAAAGAAATTTTCCAGCAATGAGTACTCGTAGTCGCGATCTCATAGTCCGGAGCCCCCATCGTGGAGTGGATGCGAGTAGTAGTACTCGGCGGTAGTGGTCCCGTTGTAGGGAGTAGACAGTAAAGAAGTTGATGAACGATCAAACTTTATTACTGAAGAAGTTCACCTGGATGGCCAGGGCCGTAGTTACAGAGTAGTCGCTTGGACCCGTAGGCCGCTTACGGTGAGTAGAGCCGGAGCGGGTAGCCGCTTACGCAAAGAGATCCGTAGGTAGCCGTGTAGGCTGGATCGTAGATCCGTAGGTAGCCGTGCGGGCTGGATCTTGGAGTGTGGTCTCTTAGTAGACCGCTGCTAGAGTCCTTGACGCTCGTCGCAGCCCAGGGTCCGTAGGTAGCCGCACGGGCTGGATCCTGGAGAGGAGAAGTCCGGAGACTGGAGCCAGGACCTGGAGGCCGCTTACGGCAAGGGGGGGTGTTGATGTAGTCGTGTAGACTTGAACCCCGGAGTAGTCGTGTAGACTAGGTGTAGAATCGACAGAGCTAGTCAACGTTCCACGAGTTGTTGATGTCTTCGCCTTCAAGTGTCTGAAGGCGGTAGGAGCCCGGCCCGGTCACCTTTGCAACGGTGAACGGCCCTTCCCAGGGGGAGCTGAGCTTGTGTAGTCCTTCCGTGTTCTGGATACGGCGGAGGACGAGATCTCCAACGTTGAAGGAGCGTTCCTTGACATTGTGATCGTGGTAGCGTCGGATACCCTCTAGGTACCTTGCTGATTGGACGAGGGCAGCGCAGCGAGCTTCTTCGAGGCTATCGATGTCAACTCGTCTGCTGTCTTCTGAGACACCTTCGTCGTAGTGCTCCACTGCTGGCGAGTTCCATATGACGTCGGTAGGGAGGATTGCTTCGGAGCCGTAGACCAGGAAGTAAGGGGATTGCCCCGTTGGCTTGGATGGCTGAGTCCGTAGCCCCCAGAGTGCGTTGGGTAGTTCCTTGATCCACTTGCCCCCTTTGGAGTTCGCAGCGTCGTGTAGCCGCTTCTTGAGAGCGTCGAGCACCATCCCGTTGGCGCGCTCGACTTGACCGTTGGCCCGTGGATGGGCAACTGAGACGTATCGGACGTCGATCCCGCTGTTCTCGCAGTACTCCCAGAACTGGTGGTTGTTGAAGTTGGAGCCCAGGTCTGTGATGATGCGGTGGGGTAGTCCGTAGCGGTGCACGAGTTCATCCAGGAAGTCGAGTACTCTATCAGCCTTGGGGCATGTGACCGGCTTGACCTCGATCCATTTGGTGAACTTGTCGATAGCCACCAGTATCCTGTTGAATCCTCCTGGCGCAGTTGGCAGTGGCCCAATCATGTCGAGCCCCCAGCAAGCAAAGGGCCAGGTTGGCAGTATGGTGACTAGCTTGTAGGCTAGGACATGTTGCTGCTTGGCGAAGTATTGACATCCTTGGCACCTTCTGACGAGTTCTTCGGCATCGCCCAGAGCTGTGGGCCAGTAGAAAGCCCGCCGGAAGGCCTTGCTGACCAGCGTGCGTGAGGACGCCTGGTTGCCGCAGACGCCCTTGTGGATCTCCTCCAAGATGTCCTTGCCTTCTTCTCGAGGGATGCACTTCATGAGTACTCCAGAAGATGCGCCCCGCTTGTAAAGCTTGTCTCCGACGAGGACGTAGGACTTGGCGCGGCGGACGAGTTGCTCAGCCGCGTTCTTGTCAGAGGGGACCTTCTGCTCGCTGAGGTAGTCGACGAAGGGTTGCCTCCAGTCCACGTCGGTCATCATGACCTCCTGCCCAGCTGGTGGATGGGCTGGGACAGTGGTCGGTGGCGCCAGCTCCGGGATGGATGGCGCGTGAAGCTCGTGGACGAAGACACCCGCTGGCACCTGAGCGCGGGTGGATCCAAGCTTCGAGAGGACGTCCGCTACAATGTTGTTGTCGCGGACGATGTGATGGAACTCGAGACCATAGAACTTGTTCTCGAGCTTGCGGACTTCTAGGCAGTAGGCGTCCATGTTCTCCTTGTTGCGGTCCCAGGACTTGTTGACTTGGTTGATGACCGCTGCGGAGTCGCCGTAGACTAGTAGTCGCTTGATGCCCAGTGAAGCCGCGAGGCGGAGCCCGTGTAGGAGGGCTTCGTACTCGGCTTCGTTGTTTGAGACCTTCTAGAAGATCTGTAGGACGTACTTGAGTTGTTCGCCCGTTGGAGAGATCAGGAGTACCCCTGCACCTGCGCCCTCGAGGTTGAGTGAGCCGTCAAAGTACATCACCCAATGCTCTGGTCGCATGGTGGGAGTAGGTAGCTGGTTCTCCCGCCACTCTGCCATGAAGTCGACTAGTGCCTGCGCCTTGATGGCTGTGCGTGGCTTGAAGTCGATAGTGAGGGCGCCGAGCTCGACAGCCCACTTGGAGATTCTTCCAGTAGCATCTTGGTTCCGCAGGATGTCGCCGAGCGGGTAGTCGGTGACGACGGAGATCGAGTACTGCTGGAAGTAGTGTCGTAGCTTCCGCGAGGTGATGAGTAATGCGTACAGTAGCTTCTGCACATGCTGATAGCGGGTCTTGGACTCTGATAGGACCTCGCTGACGAAGTAGACTGGGCGCTGGACTGGGTAGGCGTGGCCGTCTTCTTGCCGCTCGACAACGATGGCAGTACCGACCACATGAGTAGTCGCAACTAGGTAGAGCAGTAGCTGCTCGCCCTTGTGGGGAGCCGTGAGGATTGATGGCTTCGATAGGAAGTCCTTGAGCTGGGCAAGGGCTTGATCCGCCTCTGGAGTCCACACGAACTTCACTTGATGCTTGAGTAGTTTGAAGAAAGGGAGTCCCTGTTCTCCTAGCCTCGAGATGAATCTGTTCAGCGCCGCCATGCACCCTGTCAGCTTCTGGACATCTTTGATGCTCGTGGGAGCTTTCATGCTGGTGATGGCGGAGATCTTCTCGGGGTTGGCTTCGATGCCGCGCCGGGCCGATGATGAAGCCGAGTAGTTTGCCCGAAGGGACGCGCGAAGACACACTTGTTCGGGTTGAGCTTCCGGCGGTACTCGCGCAAGGTGATGCGAAGGTCTCTTCAAGGTCGTCGATGAGGGTACCGGAATCCCTCGGTCTTGACAACAACGTCATCCACGTAGGCCTCTACGTTCTTGTTGAGTTGCCTCTTGAAGCCAGGCCCGGATAGCTCGTTGGTAGGTAGCGCCGGCGTTCTTCAACCCGAAGGACATGGTCGTGTAGCAATACGCGCCAAACGGGGTGATGAACGCGGTCTTCTCCCCGGTCTTCTTCCTTGATCGCGATCCGGTGGTACCGGAGTAGCGGTCGAGGAAGCAGAGCGAGGTCGCGGCCCGCCGTGGAGTCGATGACTTGATCAATCCACGGCAACCCGAAGGGGTCCTTGGGGGCGATGCTTGTTGAGGTCGGTGTAGTCGACGCACATCCTCCACTCGTTCGAGTTCTTCTTGCGGACGAGGACGGGGGTTGGCGAGCCACTCGGGGTGGAAGACTTCTCCGATGAAGCCGCCACCGCGAGTAGTTTGGCGAGTTCCTTCTTGATGGCGTCCCGTCTGTCGTCGGCGAAGCGTCGGAGGTGTTGTCGTTTGGGGGTGGCCTTAGGATCGACGTTGAGGCAGTGCTCAATCAGCTCCCTGGGCACTCCTGGCATGTTCGCTGGCTTCCACGCGAAGATGTCGCGGTTAGCCCGAAGGAAGCTGACGAGCGCGTCTTCCTATTTGGGGTCGAGGCCTGCCCCGATGGTGGTGGTCTTGCTGGGGTCACCTGTTACGAGGTCGACCGTCTTGACAAGTACCTCCTCAGGTGGCTGAGGCTTGTTGGTGCTGTCAGACTTCTCTGGGATGTCGAGTTCACTTGTGGCAAGCTTCTTTGACGCAGCGTAGACCTCCATCATCACGTTGGGTACTTGATTTGTGGAGGCGATCTCCACGGCTTCTGTGTCGCAGTCGTGGGAGATCTTCAGGTCCACTTGGAGGGAGAGTACACCGGCTGGGCTTGGCATTTTGAGTACCAAGTAGGTGTAGTGGGGCACCGCCATGAACTTGGCGATGGCCGGTCTGCCAAGGATGGCGTGGTAAGAGGTCTCGAAGTCCGCGACCTCGAACTTGATGTACTCGGTACGGTAGTTGTCCCGAGACGCCCCGAAGGTAACTGGCAGGATTACTGAGCCCAGTGGAATAGCCGCGTTGCCGGGGACGATGCCGTAGAAGGGCGTGTTGCTCTTGGTGAGCATGTGAGTGATGTCGAGCTTCATTTTCTTCAAGGTCTTGGTGAAGAGGACGTTGAGCCCGCTTCCACCGTCGATGAGCACCTTGTTGAGTTTGGAGCCCGCCACCACTGGCTTCAGCACGAGGGGGAACCGTCCTGGTTCAGAAAAGCTGGTCCATTGATCCGCGCGGGAGAAGGTGATGGGTACCTCCGACCACCTGAGAGGGGTCGGGACCACTGGTTCAATGGACATCACTTCACGACGGGTAGCCTTCGCTCCCCCTCGTCGGGCAATACGCCGAAGAGGACGTTGACGGTCTTGTCGGGCTCCTGGAAGTCGTTGTTGTCGCCGTCCTTCTTCTTGCCCTTTTGGTCATGAGGGTGCGGTGGCTCTGGCGTCTCCTTGAGTGCATGCCTGAGTTGGTAGCACTGTTCGGTGGTGTGGTTGCCGTTAGGATGCCACAGGCACTTCTCCTTCAGCAGGTCTTTGAAACCGCCGGAGTTCTTCGAGTTCCCTTTCGCAGGGCGCTGGATAGCCGCGACAGTGTTGTCTGGTTTGTGCTTGCAGTTGGGACCCGAGTAGTTGTTGTTGTTGTTGTTGCGGCCGCCTTGGTTTGCGTTTGCCGCGCCGCCGCCGCCCCGGTTCTCGCTTGGTCTTGCCACGGATGGCGTCGTACTTGGCATTGGCCTTGTCCTCTTCATCCGCCCAGGACGTGATCATGTCCTTGAGGTGGGGGATGGACCTGGGACGGCGACGACCGAAGTCTTCGAAGGTGCGGCGGTGGTAGAGGTCGTCCTGGAAGAGGTCGATGACCTCCTTGTCGGTGACGTCGACGACGGTAGCGCGCTTGTCGAAAAAGCGGAGCATGTACTTGCGGAGGGTCTCGCCTTGTTCCTGCTTGATCATGGCCAGGTCCATGCGAGTACCCGATCGGCCCATGGCGCCCACGAAGTTGCTTGTGAACCGCTCCTTCGCGGGTCCCACTTGTCGATTGAGTGCTTATCCGGCGACTCGAGCCAAGTGAGTGGTGCTTGGTCCAGGCAGAAGGGGAAGTAGAGGCACTTGGTGTCGCTGTTGCCGCCAGCGTTCTCGATGGAGAGGGCGTAGCACCGGAGCCACCGGATGGGATCCTGCTTCGCATCGTACTTGGTGATCCCCAAAGGCTTGAACTTGTCGGGGAGAAGCAAGTAGCGAAGTCGAGGTGAGAAGGCGGGGAAGCCGTCGCCCTCAGCTGCGGTGGTCGACTTCTTCCGCCGCAGCTCCTCAATCTTCTGGCGGGCGTCGTAGCCGCCTTGCGAGGCGCCAGAGGCGTGGCTGTTCGCGTGGCCCCGGCCGCCGCGAGCGCCGCCGCCTCCGGCCCTCCTGTTGGCCCCATGGTTCGAGCCGCCGCCGTCGGCCGCCGCCGCCGTCGGGATCGTTGCCGCCCCCGCCGGCCGGAGCGCTGTGAGGGACGACTTCTCGGTTGCTGTGGTCGCGCTGTGAGGGTCCGCCGGCATTGGAGCGACGACGGTTTGGCTCGGCTGGGAGGTCAGCTCGAGTACGGTTAGGATCGTTGTTGGCGTTGTGACTCGTGGCTTCGTTGTCGCGGTGTCTGGCTGGAGGAGGTTGATTGACTCTGTTGTCGACCCGCATGAAGTAGGCGTCTTCAGCGAGCTTGGCGATGACCTCTCCAGCGCGTATGCCCTGAGCCTGGCGTGCGATCGCTGGATCGACATGAGGCATTGCTCAGGGGTGGTGTGTACCCTGCTTTCGACCGCCTCGAGAGCTTCCGCAAGGTTGCGGACGGGGAAGTTGTCGCGGAGGCGCCGGCGACGTTCGCTGCGCTTCCGGTTACGCTCACGTCGAGCGTCTCTCGTCCGGGGTTCTCGTTCGGTGGAGCATCGGCGAGAGAGCTCGTCGGAGGAGATGTCTTCCGTGTACTTGTCCCGAGCCGTGCCCGAAGGCCCTGGGGTGTCGCCTGCAGCCATGAAGACTTGGCGATCGGGGGTACCAAGGCCGGACTCGGAGGGTGCCACCTCAGTTGGTGTGCTTGAGTCGGCCGGGCTAGGGGTGTTCCCTCCGGAACGGTAACGAGTCGATGTAGGCGACGTAGCGTGAGTCTCCCTTTATCGGTCGGCGAGGTTTGCGGTCCGGCCGCAGACGTATCTCCCGGCCGGCGTGGATGTTATAACCAGCCCAGAGGCTGGCCCTGACAAGGGAAGCTCGGTGGAGTTGTCCTCGGACTCGGGCTTCTCAGGGTCCGACCCGAAGTCGAACTCGTAGTCCGGGTTCGAGTAGAATTCGGAGAGAGGGCTGGAGTCCGGAGCGCGATCGGGGCTGGCGTCGGAGTCCGAGTTGCACTCGGGTACGGGCTCCTTGCCGGCCCGGCGCGAAGTGGGAGCCCCCGTGCGGGCCGGCTGAGGGTGCGGGGGCCACGCGAGGAGCGCTCGCGAGGTGGGGGGACCGCCTGCGATGGCTGAATAGCCGACTCGCATGCGATGGCCCATGGCGACGTCGAGTTCGAGTTGGAAGCGGACTCGAGCTCGAAGTCAGCGTGGTGGTTGAAAAATGAAATTTCACCGAATTTGCCGGCGAGTTCGCCTGTGATGACTTCAGGAAGCGTCACGAGGCCTGTCTTCGGGTTGGGCTGCATGGTCAGGCAGCGCTGGAAGGAGCCCGCGCCATCAACAGTGCAGACCCAGGCGCCGAACACGAAGGTGTCGCCGTGGTTGAAGGCGACGGTTGGCTTGAAGTAGACGGGAGCCGTCGAGTTCGCCATGTGATCTCGGGCGAGAGCCCCTACTTGGCGCGCCAGCTGTCGGTGTTTTAGACCGGCAACCTACTAAGGGGAGTACCCGAAGTAGATGAATGTGACTCGCCGAGATCGGTAACTCGAAGGAAGAGACACGTGGCACACAATTTAGACAGGTTCGGGCCGCGAGGTGCGTAATACCCTACGTCCTGTATGCTGCGTAGCTCTGGATTGATTGGGCACGATTACAAGATGGTACAATAGTGCGTCGTGAGTTGTATGAGATGAGATTGGATGCTAGAGATCGGTCCCTGCCTCGCCTTATATAGTCCGGGAGGCAGGGTTACAAGTCGGAGTAGGGAGAGAGTACTAGTCGAGTACGTCTAGGAGTCCTCCATACAGTGTGGAACATGTACAGCTCCCTAACCGAGTACTACTCCTGTGTAGTCCTTGTGCTCCACGCCTTCAGGTGTCGTGTAGCGCAAGCCGGGTAGTCCCAGGGGCCCACTGAGTAGTCGGTCCTGGTACCCACCGAGGTAGTGGGCCCAGGGAGGTCGATACGATAGGAAGGACATCCTAATTCACTCTTCAGAGGGATTGCGAGGTGTGTTTTGGGAGATGGATCGACAGTTCTCTTCTGGGATGATCTCTAGTCCTCAACAATCCTATCCCAAAGTTTCTCATCCCTTTTTAGCCATGCAACAAATACAAGAGCCTCGGTCAAGGAGGTCATGGATGCAAATGATCTTGTCTCAGTACTTAACTTGCCTATGTCACAAGAGGCATTGGACGAACTGAACACCATGCAAAATATTCTGCTATTGTTGCCTATGATGATTCATCTGATGACTCTTGGACATTCATTTGGGGCAATGCGGCTTACACATCACAAAAGCTCTACAAGCTAGCATGCAGTGGAGTGCTTGCTCCTCCATCCTTTGAGTGGATATGGAAGTCTAAATGCATCCTAAGAATTAAGTTCTTTTGGCTGGCTTATTTTGGTTGATCGGCTCAACACAAGAAGTATGCTTCAATGAAGAAATTATCGCCTGCAATCTGGTGTGCACTGCGTACTTTGCAACCTGCGGATGGAAGAGGATATCGATCACCTTTTCTTCAGCTGCCTCTTTGCCATGCAGTGTTGGGTTCAACTAAATTTGCAATGGGACTTGGGTCTAGACATCCACTAGCGAATCAAGCAAGCTCGGGGTAACACAACTCATCAATTCTTTCTTGAGGTTTTTCTGATAGCAGCTTGGGAAATTTGGAAACACCGAAATGCGGTGATTGTTGATGGGATTCAGTCGAACTTCCAACTGTGGATCATGAGATTCGCAGAGTAGATTTGTCTTCACCTAGATAGACAATGATATAAGTTCCTTACTAGCAACCCCCCCTACATTCCCATCCCTTAAACTGTATCCTAATTGCTAACTACTAACACATTAATGAAAATTTGATGCGTTGTGGGGATCTTTCCCTGCAGTTTTTCCATCAAAAAAAGCAAAAACCTTTCATAAGGCAAAATTTGCGGAATGAAAGAACTTAGAGGTACAGATGAACTTGCATCAATTTAGCATTTTTCTATAATGATTTATACTTATTATTTTATATTTTAAAGAAGATACCTAATCCACATAGTTTTTTTGGGGTACCTAATCCACACACTTGTCAAGGCACAATAATAGTTAAGAAGAATAGAATGGCAACCAAACCTAACAATTGGGCATGATTTTTTTGGTAGATTTCATCAAACTATTAGATCACCTCCAGGCCTTGTGATCTCAACAAGTGCATTCAAAGGAATGGAATTAATTAGTTCTTACTCAGGCCTTTGGAAATGAGTCAAGCATATAGGGACATAGAGTGCATAATAATGAAACATATTCAACTCCTTGATTATTACGTGCAGCTTTTTAGCAAATTTTTCTTCTAAAGTTGAGAAGAAAATTTGCTAAGAAGCTTAAGATAAGATACCACCCAATGTGATGAAGGCCCTCAGGGCAAGGAGCAGGAGGGCTGAAATATATGTGGGAGGTACTATACGTACAAAGATGATGGTCCATGAAGCTTATTTTCCATGTAACCTTCTATTGCAAAGTTCAAGACAGCCTATGAACAGTTTGTGAAGCCAATGACAGATACTCCCTTCGCCCCAAATTCCTATTCATTTTGGCTTTTCTAATTACATAGCTTTGATACACACATAGATACTATATCTATATACATAGCTGAAGAGTATCTTGGCCCCCTAAGTGGGTTTTGGTGATATAATGACACACACCTAAGTGGCTAATGAGTTTATCTAGTCCATGAGCAGGTATTAAAATCATGTATGGCATCAAGCACAGCTCGTTGACTACACAAAAGAAAGTGGTGCTCTAAAAAGTTTCCTAAGAAGGCTTATTTATTTTACTTTTTGAATTTGAGTCTTAGGAATGCCGTACTATCAAGAGGGACAGGAATTATGTCTTCCAAGGGTCGAACAGGTGCTCTAGTTGCTAAAACAAAACCTATGAGAGACACCTTTGCACTAACACATTCACGGGAATCTTATCTTGGGTGCTGGCCTTGGAAGGCCGGAGTGTCGGGTTTTGGCCGGAGACTCCGACTTCCCGAGAGTCCGGGTTTAACCCGGATACTCCGGGTCATAAAGCCTCAACGGCTATATTCGGGTGAGGGGGTATAAAAGCCCCCTCCACCCCTTCATTTACTTCTCCTCCCCGCCATTTTCGTCCCGAGACACCGCAACCCTCATTTACTCCTCCCCTCTCTCCCTTTGGCTCAAAGTTGGTGAGATTTGTTGAGGGAGTTAAGAGGATTTGAGAGCAAGGGCTTGGAGAGTGCTAGTGAGCTGATTTCCCATCTCTAGAGCACCTAGTTCTTCGCTTGGTTGGCAAAATTCGTGTTTGTTACTCTTGGAGCTTTGAGCTCCTAGCCGGCTAGGCATTGCCTTGGAGCATCCAAAGGTTGTGGCTGCCCAAGGAGGTTTGTATTACCCCGAAATTGAGTAAGTAACTCTAGCTTGATCTTCGTGGTCGCTAGAGGGAGGAAAGTGACCTAGGTGTAAAGGTCCACCCTTTGTGGGTACCTCATTGGAGACGTAGACCTCAAGGTGTGAGGTTGAACTCCGGTAACAAATCCTGTGTTTCTTGTGCTTGTTCATCTTGTTGCATGCTTGTATCTTGCTTGAACACTTATCTAGGGTTTGGTGCCGATCTACTTCGTGTTGAGGTTCCTACAGGTTTTAAGTGGATAAACAGGCTTGTATCACTTCAGTGCATAACCTATTTTCACAGATTTACTTTTGAGCAAGTTTAAATCCTGTCGATTTAATCCCCCCTTTGCAGGCCGGACTATCCGGACATTTTCTCGGATTCTCCGGATTTCCCGGAGTATCCGGAAAAATATCCGGAGTCTCCGGACCTGGTTTAACAGCTGCGAAAAGTTTGTGATTTTCAGGTTCAACTATTCACCCCCCCTCTAGTCGACATCTTGATCCTTTCAATTGGTATCAGAGCCTGGTGCTTCGTGTTTGAAGCCTAACCGCTTGGAGTCAAAAAGATGTCGAATCCAAATGATCAAGCCACGCCTCTCGCCGAAGGTGATCCCGTCAACAATGTTGTTGGCATGCCTCCTCCACCTCGAGGAGACAACACGCGTGGTGCAAGCACTAGTCATCAAGCGCCCGGAAGAGGTGATGAGTCCTCCGACAGTGAGGACGAAGAATTCGATGATGCAAGATCCACCCGCTCCGCTCGTCGACCATCAAGGGATTACACTCGAACCTCTTTCGATTACTCTCGCTTATCTTTTAACCATCCATCGGGTTCTAGCCACATTGGGAAGATACCCCAATTTGATGGAACCGGCTATTCCAAGTGGAAGAACTCGATGGAGGAGTATTTGATGGCGGTGAATCCCGCACTTTGGACTATTGTGAACAGGGGAATTACATTTCCAAGTGGTGATGCGACGCTAACTCAAGATCAAGCAAATGAGATACAAAGAAACTATCAAGCCATCCGCATCATCAAGAGTTCACTCACGGCCGAAGAATATGACAAGGTAGATGGATTGAAGTCCGCCAAAGAAGTGTGGGACACCTTGTTCATCAATCATGAAGGGACAAAGCAAGTAAGGGAAGGAAGGATTCGAGCCTTAGAAAGTGAGCTCAACCGGTTTGTCATCAAGGACGACGAATCACCACAAGACATGTACAACCGATTGAACAAGATCATCAACAAGATCAAATCTCTTGGAAGTACAAGATGGGGAAGAAGAGAAGTGGTTGACAAGATCCTCTCCGCATACATGGCAAGGGATGTTCAACTCCCCACTCTCATAAGGGAGAAGAGAGGATTCAACAAGTTCACTCCGGCGGATGTGATTGGAAGAATGGAAGAACACCTTATCACCGTCAAGGAGTCCAAGCTCTCACAAGAGATGTCAAAGATGCACGAACAACTTGAGAAGAACAAGGGAGTGGCCCTCAAAGCATCTAGCAAGGAGAAGAGGTCAAGTTCATCAACCTCAAGAATCATGGCCGAGGAAGATGACGATGAAGATAGTGAAATGGACATGACCCCCGAACAAATGGCTCTCTTTGTGAGGAAGTTTAACAAAATGTTCAAGAGAAGTGGGTTCCTCAACAAGAACAAGGACAAGGACAAGATCAAGACCAAGAGATCCTCAAAGAGACCATGCTTTGGATGTGGAAAGGAGGGACATTTCATTGCGGAGTGCCCTAACATAAAGGTGAGAAGAAGAGACACCAACAAGTTTGACAAGAACAAGAGAAAGGAAGTTGGTGAAGCTCACTTGGGTGAAGAATGGGATTCAAATGATGATAGCTCCGACTCCTACATAGAAGCCGGTCTTGCTACCATAACCATTAAGGAACCAATCAACAAGTCATCATTGTTTGAAGATCTCACCGATGATGAAGATGACTTCACCCACACTTGCCTCATGGCTAGGGGCTCCAAGGTTGACACTCCTACCCCTCCTCTAGATGATGATAGTGAAAATGATTTCAATTTTGAAAAAATGATCACTAGCTTTGGTAAAAAGGCAACTAAGAAAATTATGTTTTTAATGAAAGAAATTGAGAATAGAGATGGGACTCTTGAGGTGCAAGAAGAACTCTTTAGACTTGAGCGGGAGAAAACCATTGCCCTTGAGGATGCCCTTGTAATTGAAAAGAAGGGTTTCAAGGTGCAAGAGGACTCGCTCAAAGAAAAGGAGAAAGAAATTCTTAGCCTCAAGAAATCCCTAGCTAAAGATAAGTTGTTGGTAGATGAATTAACCAGGGAATCTTTCCTAGCTAAGGATGCTTGCAAGAAAATTGAGGATGAAAAGCTTGAACTTCAAAAGAGCATTGATAGCTTAAAGACTAGTCACATAGCATTAAAAGTTCAACTTGACAACCTCAAGAACAATGCTACAACTTCATCTAATGATGCTCTCTCAAACTCTCAAACATCAACAAGCAAAGGTTATTCTAGATGCTATAAATTTGATGTAAATGCTTGTGCTACTAATGTTGCCGAGATGAATGCCATGAGAAAGGAAATTGCTAGGTTGTCAAACTCACTTATAGTTGAAAAGAGGAAAGAACCCAAGAGAGGTGAGTTTGAAAACCACACCAAAGGTTTTGGGTCAAGCTACATGAAGAAGTTTGGCTTTGAGGATGGGAAGGGGCTTGGTAAGCAAGAACAAGGTACAAAAGACCCCATCCCATTCATCAAGAACCACCACACCAAAGGTATGGGAACAAGGAATGTGGTGCACGGGATGAAGCAAATGGGTGTCAAGAAGCATGACAATCAAGTGAGATACAACACTCCAATCAAGTTCAAGAGCACCCAAGCAACCTCACAAGCACCACACCCAAAGCCAAACAAGTCAATCAAGAAGCTCAAACCTCATGCCTCACAAGATAGCTTTTATGCCGATTATGTGTTGACTTGGAACCACAAGGGTAAGGTGGTTGCCAAGTATGTAGGGCCTCGCACAAAAGGAACAATGATAAAAAGGAGTGTGTGGGTGCCCAAAATTCTTGTGACTAACGCTCTAGGACCCAAATCCACTTGGGTACCTAAAACACAAGCATAATTTGTTTTGTAGGCATATTCCTCCGGTGGGACCAAATGGGTGATTGATAGTGGATGCACAAATCATATGACCGGGAGAGAAGAAAATGTTTACATCTTGTGATATGATTGAAAATCCTACGGAAAGCATTGCCTTTGGAGGCAATGGTGGAGGAACGGTTATTGGTCTTGGTAAAATTGCTATCTCAATCAATCATTCAATTTCCGATGTTTATTTGGTTGAATCTTTGGACTACAACTTGTTGTCCGTCTCACAACTTTGTGAGATGGGCTACAATTGTTTGTTCACCAATGAGGG
Source organism: Cenchrus americanus (assembly GCA_947561735.1). Taxonomy (NCBI): domain Eukaryota; kingdom Viridiplantae; phylum Streptophyta; class Magnoliopsida; order Poales; family Poaceae; genus Cenchrus; species Cenchrus americanus. Next base: position 196,254,470 of record OX387239.1, on the reverse strand, counting down.
TGTGACCGTCTTTAGAAGGGGCGATGACTCCGTTGCCTTTAAGGGTGAACTCAAGGCAAGGCTTTACTTGGTGGATTTTTCATTGGATAAAGCCCAACTTGATACATGCTTATTGGCAAAGTCTAGCTTGAGTTGGCTTTGTCATCGCCGACTAGCTCACGTTGGGATGAACAATCTCAATAAGCTTCTAAAGGGGGAACACATCCTAGGACTAACAAACGTTCACTTTGAGAAAAATAGAATTTGTAGTGCTTGTCAAGCCGGAAAACAAGTTGGTGCCCCTCATCCCGCCAAGAACATTATATCTACCACAAGGCCTTTGGAACTACTTCACATGGATATCTTTGGTCCGGTAGCCTATGTTAGCATTGGGGGAAACAAGTATGGATTTGTCATTGTTGATGATTACTCTCGGTACACTTGGGTATTCTTTATGAAAGACAAGAGCAAAGTTCATGAAATTTTCAAGAAATTTGCAACAAGAGCCCAAAATGAGTTTGATGTGAAGATCAAAAGAGTAAGAAGTGACAATGGCACCGAGTTCAAGAACACCAACATTGGTCATGAGCCGTTTGTATCTTGATGAAGAAGGCATTGGTCATGAGCTCTCCGTCCCATACACTCCACAACAAAATGGGATTGTAGAGAGGAAGAATAGAACTCTTATTGAAGTCGCAAGAACCATGCTTGATGAGTACAAGACTTCGGATAGTTTTTGGGCGGAAGCAATCAACACGGCGTGTCATGCTATCAACCGTTTGTATCTTCACAAGCTTCGCCACAAGACCGCCTATGAGCTCCTTATTGGTAAAAAGCCTAATGTCTCTTACTTTAGAGTTTTTGGTTGTAAGTGCTTCATTCTCAACAAGAAGCCCAAAAGCTCTAAGTTTGCATCTAAAGTTGATGAAGGTATCTTTCTTGGTTACGCCTCAAACGCTCATGGCTATCGTGTCCTCAACAAAACCACCGGTTGTGTTGAAGTCACGTGTGACTTGACGTTTGATGAATCTAATGGCTCTCAAGAGGAGCAAGTTGACGAATTGTGTGTAGGCAAGGAAGTACCGCGAGAAAAGGCTATAAGGAGGATGGCCATTGGAGAAATCAAGCCTCAAGAAGATGATGATGAGGAATGCATAATTGAGGATGCTGCAGATTCGCCTCACCGCGCAACCCGGAGTATCCGGGCAAAAACCCGGAGACTCCGGATTTTCCGGAGAATCCAGAGGTAAGCCCGGAGACTCCGGACCTGTTGCTGAAACGTCACAGTGCAGTCAAGAAGATGAGGACTTGATTCAACAAGAAGTGTCTGACCCACATCCAAGAGTTCGACAAAGTGTTCAACGGGATCATCCCGTTGATAACATACTTGGAAGCATTCGCAGAGGGGTAACAACTCATTCAAGATTAGCAAATTTTTGTGAACATTACTCGTTTGTTTCCATGTTGGAACCTCTTAGGGTTGAAGATGCTCTTGGAGATGCTGATTGGGTGATGGCAATGCAAGAAGAGCTCAACAACTTCACTAGGAATGAAGTCTGGTCCTTAGTGGAACGCCCCAAACAAAATGTGATTGGAACCAAGTGGGTGTTTCGCAACACACAAGATGAAGACGGCGTGGTGACCAAGAACAAAGCTAGATTAGTTGCAAAGGGTTATACTCAAGTAGAAGGCTTAGACTTTGGAGAAACTTATGCACCGGTGGCAAGACTTGAAGCAATTCGTATACTCTTAGCCTTTGCCACTCATCACAACTTCAAGCTACATCAAATGGATGTCAAGAGTGCCTTTTTGAACGGTCCAATCTCCGAAGAAGTCTATGTTTAGCAACCACCGGGCTTTGAAGATCCACAACTCCCGAACCACATCTACAAGCTCCATAAGGCGCTCTATGGGCTCAAGCAAGCCCCTAGAGCATGGTATGAATGCCTTAAGGATTTTCTCTTAAAGAAAGGCTTTGAAATAGGCAAAGTCGATCCTACTCTCTTCACTCATAAACAAGGCAATGATTTGTTTGTGTGTCAAATATATGTTGATGATATCATATTTGGCTCTACTAATCAAATTTTGGGTTGATGAGTTTAGTAGGATCATGACTAAAAGATTCGAGATGTCTATGATGGGCGAGTTGAAGTTCTTTCTCGGTTTTCAAATCAAGCAACTCAAGGATGGCACCTTCATAAGTCAAACCAAGTACACCCACGACATGCTTAAGAAGTTTGACATGAACAACGCCAAGCCCATCAAAACACCTATGCCATCAAATGGACATCTTGATCTAAATGAAGAAGGCAAAAGCATCGATCAAAAGGTATACCGCTCCATGATTGGTCCTTTGCTTTACCTTTGTGCATCTAGGCCCGATATTATGCTTAGTGTGTGCATGTGTGCAAGGTTTCAAGCTAATCCTAAGGAGTGCCATCTAATGGCCGTTAAAATGATTTTTAGATACTTGGTTCATACTCCTAACCTTGGTTTATGGTATCCTAAGGGCTCCACTTTCGATCTACTTAGCTACTCCGATTCGGATTATGCCGGTTGCAAAGTAGATAGGAAGAGTACATCCGGGACTTGCCAATTCCTTTGAAGGTCCTTGGTGTCTTGGAGTTCCAAGAAACAAAACTCCGTTGCCCTTTCCACCGCCGAGGCCGAGTATGTTGCAGCCGGCGCTTGTTGTGCTCAACTACTTTGGATGAGGCTCACTTTGAGAGACTTTGGTTGCAAGTTTAGCAAGGTGCCACTCTTGTGTGACAACGAGAGTGCCATTAAGCTAGCGAACAACCCCGTAAACCACTCAAGAACAAAGCACATAGACATAAGACACCATTTCTTGAGAGACCACGAAGCCAAAGGAGATATCGCTTTAAGTCATGTGAGCACCGATAAGTAACTAGCCGATATATTCACAAAGCCTCTTGATGAACTAAGGTTTTGTGCTTTGAGGAGTGAGCTAAATATCTTGGATTCTCGTAACTTGGCTTGAGATCATGCACATATTTGAGTGATCTAGTACAGGTCTTTTAAAACAAAAGATTTGTGAAAAGGCTTGTATTGCATTTGTTTTGAAAAGTTTGGATCTTTAGGTACAACACTTGGACTATTGTTCTCTTTGCTTGTTTGTGGCTAGTCCAAGGTGTTGATACTGCTCAGGCTCACATTTATCACATAAGGAATCTTCCAAATTCATTCAAAATCAAATTCCTTGAAAATCTGCTCGCTGAGTTCAGGGGGAGCGGAGTATCCGGGGTTGAGGCCGGACACTCCGGGTTTCCCGGATTGTCCGGACCCAACCCGGAGACTCCGGGTTTTAAAGGTATATAAGGGTTTTGACCGCGGTGAAAACTTCTTTTTCACCCCCACTTCATCTCTTAACCGTGCCCTTTCACTCCCGTCGCCCCCTCTCATCCCTTAGGGCGATTTTGCCTTCCAACCACCAAAAGCGCGTGAGAGTGAGGATTTGAAGTCTCCAAGGCGTGGAGAACAAGGATCTACTCAAGTTTCAAAGGATCCAAGCCCTCTCCCCTCTCTTCCCAAGGTATTCTCAAAAGGAACTTTCCCGATCTATTTCCCTAGTGTAGTTCTTGCAGTATCCTAGTAGGGAATAGGTAGGAAACACTCTTTAGGCTCTAAATCTGCGTTTCCTCTCAGTTTGGATGGACGAACTTCACTGCATTGTGATTTAGGGTTTCGGCCTGCGAAACGCGGACTCTCCGGGGTCGAAGGACCCGGAGTCTCGAAAATCCGGAGTCTCGGACTTTTTCCGGAGTATCCGGGGTTCGCACTGCAACCCTAAAACACTAATGCAGTGTGTCTTCACCTTTGATAATCTCTCATTTCCATATCTTTTTATCCATTCAGATGGTGAGGTTGAAGGTCAGCCGTGGCAATGAGGAGCCCTCCACCCAAAGGAGGACCAAGGCTAGGCATGACCCTGCCGCTTTTCGGGCCGTGCAAGAAGCCTTGGGGCAAGAGAGTTCTCAGCGCAGCTCAAGACCCAGACGGGGTGACCCTCCTCCCTCCTATGCCGAAGGGAGTGAAGAAGAAATTGTTGAGGAGGAGGAGGAGGAGGAGCAAACGGAGAGTGATGATGACGAAGTTGAGGATGAAACTTATAAGCAATCCCCCGAGCCTCCTCGTCGTCATGGAAAGGGGCCAGCCAAAGAAAGCTCCCGCTACAAGCCTCATCCCAAAAAGAGCCATCAAGCCCCCTATATCCACCAAAGCCGCCCAGCTACTTGAGTTCCTCCTAAACATAGGCAAGGAGTAGCTGCTCACATCTGTCCTAAAACCCCTCCTAGACTTATCCCTACCCTTCCACCCAATGTCTGAGTAGTTGAGACACCTATCAAGCTAAGGGACCCAGGCTCAGTTCTTGGATTTGCTGAGCACATGATCAGGGACTACTCGAGGAACTCCCTAGCAGTGAGGGAGCAAAGGGAGGAGAATGTTTACTTGTATCTCAAGGGAGAGGGACTTGAGGCTAGGTTTTGGTGTGACTTCCACCGGGAATTCTATCAATCAGTGATCCGCAATCCCAAGTTGGCCTCCAAGAACATGGCACCCATTGTGCCTATGAAGTACATCGATTGGAAGTACTATGAGGAGCTCAACAACACAGTGTTCAACTCAGTGATTGACAAGTGCAAGGAGGTCGGGCTCTACAACATCATGGGCTTTAGGTACAATTGGAACAAAGAAATCCTTGCTCAATTCCATTGTTCCTACTACTTCAATCCCCATGACAACACCATCACATGGACAACTCAAGGCCAAAAGTGCACAATTGACTACATGACCTTCTCTCGGCTCTTGGGTCTTGGTTCTAAGGATGAAAGGCGCACCCCCGTGCACAATGAGAACAAATACAAGCCCAAGGAGCTCCCCTTTATGTTTCCTAGCCGAGATGCGGCCATTGAGGGCAAAGCGGACCAACTTAACCCCTACTACTACTATCTCAATCAATTCTTTCGTGCCACTATCAACCCTAAGATTGGAGATGTCACAGCTTTGAGATATTTTGCTCCCAATCTTCTCAATAGGATGGCACCGGATGAAGAAGGCTTTTGTGTCTTTGACTTCATTTGGAATGAGTTGAGGAGGGCCATGAATGATCCAATGAAGCACCTTCCTTATGCCCCCTATCTCATGTATATGATTGAGAGAGTGATCAATGTCTGCTATCCCAAGGATGTTGTCCATGAGCCCCTTCGCCACCTCCGTGATCGTGCCAAGAGGCCCCCCAAAGGCCGTAAATATGTTGGATCGTCGAGTGCAGCTCCGTCCCACGATGATGTGCCCGCTGCACATTCCTCTTCACCACCTCCTCGTCGTCACCGTGGCTCCATGATCAAGAGAGTGCTCAAGAGCATTTTTAGCATGTGCAAGACCATCGCCACAGAGACCAATGAGAACCGGCGCGACATCATCGAGATCAAGTCTCACCTTGGCCTTCCCACTGATCCCTACCGCGAGCTTCCTGAGTTTGATGACCCGTTTGCGGAGTGGGACGCCCAAGGTGCCCAAGAAGAAGAAGAAGAGGAGGGCAATGAAGAAGAAGAAGAAGAGGAGGAGGACGACGACTCCGAGTGACTCTGCTGCTCTTCACTTCCTTTTTGGCGCTTGATGCCAAAGGGGGAGTGTTATTATCTATTTGTGTCGTCGAAACAATGAACTTGGCTTGTAATAATTTGAATTTGGAACTCGGTTTGTAATAACTCTAGTATTCGCTCGTGTGAGACTATGTGAGTTTGAGACAATTGCTTGTGTGCTTGTGGGATTTTTAACTGCTTTTTATCTGCTAAGGACAGCTTATGCTAGATTGAACCTGTGTGTTGTCTGTTTTTCTGCTGCTCTGCTGAAGCCCGGAGAGTCCGGACTTTTTCCCGGAGTATCCGGATTTTCCGGACACTCCGGACCTGGCCCGGAGAATCCGGACTTCTCAGCACCAGATCTCATTCCTCTTTTGTTGTGTGCATAATTTGTCATGAGCATTTCACCTTGTAATCTGTTGCACATCACAAGCACCCCACTATTGTAATATCCTCTTGCTTTTCTTGTTGTGCAAAATATTGGCCCTAATAGGACCTTTGATATTCAAAATCAAAATGCACACATTAAGGGGGAGTATTACAAAAGCTTTAAATATTCATTGTTTATCTCTTATATGACTTAGTTGTGTTGTCATCAATCACCAAAAAGGGGGAGATTGAAGAGTATCTTGCCCCCTAAGTGGGTTTTGGTGATATAATGACACACACCTAAGTGACTAATGAGTTTATCTAGTCCATGAGCAGGTATTAAAATCATGTATGGCATCAAGCACAGCTCGTTGACTACACAAAAGAAAGTGGTGCTCTAAAAAGTTTCCTAAGAAGGCTTATTTATTTTACTTTTTGAATTTGAGTCCTAGGAATGCCGTACTATCAAGAGGGACAGGAATTATGTCTTCCAAGGGTCGAACAGGTACTCTAGTTGCTAAAACAAAACCTATGAGAGACACCTTTGCACCAACACATTCACGGGAATCTTATCTTGGGTGCTGGCCTTGGAAGGCCGGAGTGTCGGGTTTTGGCCGGAGACTCGGACTTCCGGAGAGTCCGGGTTTAACCGGATACTCCAGTCATAAAGCCTCAACGGCTATATTCTGGGTGAGGGGGTATAAAAGCCCCCTCCACCCCTTCATTTACTTCTCCTCCCTGCCATTTTCGTCCCGACAGTACCGCAACCCTCATTTACTCCTCCCCTCTCTCCCTTTGGCTCAAAGTTGGTGAGATTTGTTGAGGGAGTTAAGAGGATTTGAGAGCAAGGGCTTGGAGAGTGCTAGTGAGCTGATTTCCCATCTCTAGAGCACCTAGTTCTTCGCTTGGTTGGCAAAATTCGTGTTTGTTACTCTTGGAGCTTTGAGCTCCTAGCCGGCTAGGCGTTGCCTTGGAGCATCCAAAGGTTGTGGCTGCCCAAGGAGGTTTGTATGACCCCGAAATTTAGTAAGTAACTCTAGCTTGATCTTCGTGGTCGCTAGAGGGAGGAAAGTGACCTAGGTGTAAAGGTCCACCCTTTGTGGGTACCTCAACGGAGACGTAGACCTCAAGGTGTGAGGTTGAACTCCGGTAACAAATCCTGTGTTTCTTGTGCTTGTTCATCTTGTTGCATGCTTGTATCTTGCTTGAACACTTATCTAGGGTTTGGTGTCGATCTACTTCGTGTTGAGGTTCCTACAGGTTTTAAGTGGATAAACAGGCTTGTATCACTTCAGTGCATAACCTATTTTCACAGATTTACTTTTGAGCAAGTTTAAATCCTATCGATTTAATCCCCCCTTTGCAGGCCGGACTATCCGGACATTTTCCCGGATTCTCCGGATTTCCCGGAGTATCCGGAAAAATATCCGGAGTCTCCGGACCTGGTTTAACAGTTGCGAAAAGTTTGTGATTTTCAGGTTCGACTATTCACCCCCCCCCTCTAGTCGACATCTTGATCCTTTCAATAGCAAAATTTATGTATCTAAAAAGCTAAAATAAATAGTATTTTAGGATGGAGGAGTTGTAAATAGTAACCTTGAGTTAATCATTTTGGCCCTGTTTGTTTCAACTTCTGGAGAGCTTTTCACATCTATCTTTCCATATATCCAAAAGATAGATGTCTCCAAAAAGTGGAAAGTTGGAAAGTTCATAAAAAGTTGCTTCTGGGTTTCCACTTTCAAAGCTTTTCGGCTTTCGGATATATGAAAAGCCATGCACCAAAAGTTTGTTACAAACTGAAACAAACAAAGTTTGTGGTTGCTTCCATGTATGAGAAGGGCAACAGAATAAACTCATGTGTCAAACTCTCTCGGGGAGGAGATGAGTGAGGAGCGAACGTGTGACGCGGTGGTGCCGCCCGGCGGGCGGCGGCGGCGGCGGTTGACTTTGGCTCCACGACCTAGGGCGGATGAGGTGCGTGGGGTCTCGCCTGCGGCGGGAGGGGCTGGAGTGTTGGTTGCGGACTCGGCGCCGAAATGCTCTGACGCGCGAGGAGCGGAAGATGGGGGCTCGTCGGTGGCGAGTTGCAGCTCGCGGTCAAGTGTCGACTCCTCTTCGGAGGTCCTGTCTAGCTTCGCGCGGGCTGCCTGTGGTTCGGGTTCTGGGCTCTCGCCGGAGAAGAGAGTTCAGAGGAGGAGGAAGACATGGCGGAGGAATCCCTATTCCCGGTGTGCAAGGAGTCTCAACCTCGGTCTCGCTTCCTGCTATGCAGGGCGCCGGTGTTCGGGAATTAGGTACATCGCAGGGGCCGGTGACCAGTGATGTTAGGAGAAAGAGCAACGAATTGAGGTGTGGAGTCTCGGGGAGGCCCGGTCGGCCACTAGAGCTGCATCCTAAGTTGATGCGGCGGCGGCGGACGACGTGTAAGCCATGGCGTGGCCCCCTACCTCCGGCTTACTGTCTCAATCGGATATCCCTAGGGGACATGAGGGTTACGGACCGCCGAGGTGGAGGCAAGGTTACCATTGCAAATTTGACGGAGCTGAAGGAGGGGGGCGCTGCCGGTGGGATCCGGTGAGCCGGCGATGGGGAAGACGGGTTGCTCAGATCCAATTTCAAATTCTCCTGCATTCTGGTGGGCCTTTGTGGGTCGAAAGTGGATCGGACGAGGCATCACGAGTGGGCCGACCTGTCCGTGCGGTGTGGGCTGAGCAATAGGCCAAATGATGGTTGCGCGGCCGGTGACAACACGAGCCCAAGTCAATTGAGACCGGGGTTTCGGTGTCTGCCTGCCCTTGGGTGGCTATTTCAGAGGCAGGGAACCCTAGGCGGTTCACTTTCCTCATGTTGCGTCCCTTCGTCTGCTCTTGCGTTTTGGTGTGCGCCGGCAGTGGGGCATGGGGCGGCGGCTAATGTGGTCTCTTTGCTGGCCAGTGGGCAGTCCGGTGTCCCGCGGGACTTCTCAAGGTCGGGGGCCATGGCGTCCTGGCCGCGTGGCCGCGGCTTTGCGCCGCACACCGGGAGGGAGACTGGGAGGTGGTTGCAAGGTGCTGGCTAGCGCATGCCGTTCCGGGAGGGGAACGCGTGTCGTCCTGGGCATTGGCAACAAGACAGGGAGCATGAAGGCCGAGAGAGCAGGTTTGGAGGCCGAGGTGGGCAGTTCTTTGGTGATAGAGGAAGAGGCGGTTTTGTTGGGGGCGAGGGGGTTTCTATGGTCATGGTGCGCGCGGCCGTGTAGGCCGTGGTGGCGGCAGCTCGCAGGATCAAGGGAGGATGGGAGCACGGGTTGAGTCGAGGCCTTACAGTAAAGAGACAGTGGAGGTTGGTATGCAGGATGGTCAGAGGAATGAGATGATGAGAGCTCAGCAGCAGAGATTTGATGGTGAGGATGTGGTGATGAAGGAGGTGGGGGCGACGGCGATCAGGCAGGGGGCATGCCCGGGGTGAAGTGCTCTCATTGTTCCAAGAAAGGGAATTCACCACGGCATGCAAGGCGGAGATCTACTGTGTGCTTTGTGATAAGCACAATGATCATGTTAATCACAAGTGTCCCATTCTGAAGATGCCAAGAGCCGTGGCGCATGCGGTTGGCTATGCGGTGCATGGTCTGGGTTTTTACCACATTCCGAGGCTGCCACTACCTAGAGCTAAGAAGGACTCGAGGATGGCGCGCATTGCAGTTGAGGGGGGCAGTGTTCCGATTGAGGAAGTGAGGAGGCAGCTTGAGAGGCTATTTCCAGGGAAGTGGACTTGGGAGCTTAAGGCTCATAAGGAAAACTCTTTTCTGGCTAAGTTCCCATCGAAGCTGGAGTTGCAGAGGGTGGTGGCCTTTGTGGTGCTGATTTGAGAGGGGAGGGTATCCCGGTTGGAGCGAGGTTAAAATTTGATGAATGGAAGGAGAAGGAGGTGGGATTTTTGTTGCCAAAGGTGTGGATTAGGGTGTATGGGCTGAGGAGGGAGCTGTATGAGTTCCTGGACCTGTGGGCGGTGGGGTCTATGCTTGGATCCACTCAGATCATTGACATGGAGACTACCAGGAAGAACGAGTTTGGTCGTGTGATTGTGGCGGTCCTTAATCCGGGACTAATACCGGCACAGCTTGATGTGGTGATTGGAGACCACTATTTTGAGTTGGAGTTTGAGGTGGAGAGGAGGGGCTTTGATGAGAAGGGTGAAGAGGCGGACGTCGAGTGGCCTGTGGAGGTGGAGGAGGTTGATGGGGTGGGTGTTGCTAGTGGGGGGCGGTAGGCAGATGTTGTGAGTCCGGAGAGGTTGGCAAAGAAGCAGAAGAGGGGTGAGGGGAGCAAAGAAGGGGAGGGGTGGTGGAGAAGGATAAGGGGGGCGAGGATGTGTTTGTTTCGTGGAAGGAGCAGGTGCAGAACATGTCGACGGATGAGTTTGAGGCCTTTTTGAAGGCAAGGGCAGACGAGATATTAGACAAGGCTGCTAAGACGGTGATTGAGGAGATGGCGGACAAGGTGATGGGAGAGGTGGATGAGGGTGTGCAGGAGGTGGAGAGTTTGGAGGAAGGAGAGCTGTCTCGGAAGGGGGAGGAGGTGGAGATGGAGGAGAGGGTTTTGGTGGCTGCGATGGTTCCTGAGGCTACTATGACGCAGGTCAGGGCGAGTCCGAGGCTTCAGCGGTCTAGGGACGAGCACACCATGGCTAAAGCCGAGGGGAGGGTGGACAGGAGGAACCTAGAGTTTTCGGAAGGTACTTCCTCTTCAGTTTCTTTTTGTTCTGTTAATAGAGACCTAGCAATGAATTGTTTGCAACAACTAGGTTTCAACTTAGGTGATTCTAGTTTAGAGAAAGAAAATAATCTAGATATTTTGCTGGGTTTCGGGTCAGGGGTGTGGTAGGGGAGTTGGATTACGGTGAGGGTTAGGAAGGTTGTGAGAGTGAGGATGAGAGTGTGGAGGAAATTGAGCGGAAAGCTTTAAAAAGCTTGTGTGGTGATCTAATGGAGGAGGTCTTTGATGAATCAAACTCCCCCATAATTGGTGAACTTGATAACATCACCCGGAAGGGCAAGTTTCACGCTAAGTCGTGTTTAAGGAGAACTTGCAAATTTAGGAGGGATATTTTTTCTAACAAGGGTGTGAGATGAAAGGAATCTTCTGGAATAGCAAAGGTCTTAGTGACTTGGCTAAATCAAGATTTCTAAGTGAGACTTCCAAGGAGCAAGACCTAGCGTTTATTGCTCTTTTGGAGACGGGCAAGAAAGATTTCTCCCAGGACACACTAAATAATTTTAGTGGGGGAGGAATTTTGTGTGGCACCGGACGACGCCCCGTGGGAGATCCGGGGGAATTCTTCTAGGTGTTAATCTGGATGTGTTGGATGTTGGTAGTATTGATGACGGGGATTTTTTTGCGAAATTCAGAGTGAGAGATAAGGGGAGTGATTTCAAGTGGGTTCTGGTGGCTGTGTAAGGGACAGCTCAACCGCAATTCAAGGAATCTTTCCTTACCGAGCTGGTACAGTCTTGTAGTCAAGAGAAGGTACCGTTGTGTATTGGGGGAGATTTTAATATCATTCGAAATAGTAAAGAAAAGAACAATGACAGATTTGAGGAGAGATGGCCTTTCTTGTTTAATGCAGTCATTGATAGTATGGATTTGAGAGAGATCGACTTATCAGGTCGAAAGTTTACTTGGGCTAATTCTCGTAGGGTATCTACAGATGAGAAGTTGGATAGGGTGCTTGTTAGCACTGAGTGGGAGCAGCATTTCCCTCTTGCGACTGTGGAGGCCCTTAATAGGGACATTTCAGACCACACCCCTCTCTTGATAAGTACAGGAGATGGTGTCCAGATCAAGAAGCAACCTCCGTTCAAGTTCGAGTTGGGCTGGTTGCTGAAGGAGGGTTTTTTTGAGACGGTTTCTGAGGTTTGGACCAAAGAGAGAAGGGGTAGCACCCCGATGCAGCGTTGACAAAATAAGATCAGAAGGTTGAGAAAAATTTTGAGAGGCTGGGCTAAGAATATAAATGGTGCTTATAAAAAGGAAAAACAAGAGCTTTTGAGGAAGGCTGAGGAATTAGACAAGAAAGCGGAGTCCTAGCTGCTAAGTCAGCACGAATGGGATTTGAAACAGAGCGTCCATGTGAGACTCACGCAGTTGCTGAGAGAGGAAGAGTTGAAATGGTTTCAAAGAGCTAAAACGACCAAACATCTGAAAGGAGATAGCAACACTAAGTGTTTTCACATGGTAGCTAACGGAAAAAAGGAGGAAGACTAGGATCTTCCGACTTGAACAAGAAGATGGAGTAGTGGAAGGGGAGGAGCAACTTAAGTGTTACATCACGGATTATTACAAAAAGCTCTTTGTCTGTCCGGATAGGGGCAGGTTATCACTCAATGAGTCATCGGTGGAGGATATCCCTCAGGTCACCGATGAGGAGAGTGAGGGGCTTGTAAAGGAATTTTCGGAAAAGGAAGTCTGAAATGCTATTTTCCAAATGAAACATAATAAAGCCCTGGGCCCTGATGGGTTCCCGGCTGAGTTCTATCAAGTTTTTTGGAGTCTCATAAAAGATGACCTAATGGCCATGTTTCGAGACTTTCATAGCGGGAATTTACCGTTGTTTTGTCTCAACTTTGGAATAATAATGCTACTGCCTAAAGAGAAGGAAGTAAAGAGAATACAACAATATAGGCCCATATGCATGCTTAATGTTAGCTTTAAGATCTTTACAAAGGTCTTGGCAAACAGACTCACGTCGGTGGCATGTATGATTACAAAACCTTCGCAATCGGCATTTTTGCCTAGAAGGAATATTCTAAATGGGGTGGTTGTCTTGCATGAGACCATACATGAATTGAAAAGGAGGAAGCAGAAGGGCATTATTCTCGAGCTAGATTTTGAGAAAGCTTATGATAAGGTGAACTGGGCCTTTTTGTTGCAAGTCCTTAGGATGAGGGGCTTTCCTTCTGTTTGGTGTCAGTGGATGGAGAGGGTAGTCTCGAAAGGGAGTGTGTGTGTGTGTGTGCAGGTGAATGACGAGCAGGGCTGTTTCTTCCAAACTAAGAAGGGTTTAAGACAGGGTGACCCTCTTTCCCCCATCCTGTTCAACATAGTTGCCGACATGTTGGCAGTTTTAATCGAGAGATCTAAAAGCTTGGGTTTCATTGAGGGACTTGTGCATCACTTAGTGGAGGATGGTCTCTCGATTTTGCAGTATGCGGATGACACAATTCTCTTTTTGGAGGATGATATGGTGAAGGCCAGGGGATTGAGGTTGGTGCTCAATGCCTTTGAAAAGCTTTCTGGGCTCAAGATCAATTTTCACAAAAGTGCACTTTACCCGTTTGGGGAGACAAAGGAGAGAGTTTCGGAGTATGTGGAGATGTTTGGTTGTAGGGAGGGGGAGTTTCCTTTTAGGTACTTGGGCATTCCTATGAGTCCTAGTAGACTCTCTAATAGGGATTGGAGAGTAGTTGAGGAGAGGTTTAAAAAAAATCGAGCAGTTGGAAAGGTAAACTATTGTCCTTCGGGGGGAGATTAGTGCTCATTAACTCGGTTTTGTCAAGCTTACAGATGTATATGATGTCCTTCTTCAGAATACCTAAAGGTGTTTTGGAAAAGTTGGACTATTACAGATCCAGATTTTTCTGGCAGTGTGATGAACATCGGAAGAAATATAGGCTTGCCAAATGGTCGATTCTTCACAAACCTATAAGTGTGGGGGGAATGGGCATTATTGACTTAGATATCCAGAACAAGTGCTTGCTGATTAAATGGGTGATCAAGTTACTGAATGAGGATGGTTTATGGCAACAAATCCTCAGGAAGAAATACCTTAAAGGAAAAGGCTTTCACAAGTGGTTAAAAGGCCGGAGACTCTCATTTCTGGTCGGGTTTAATGGAGATCAAAGATCTTGAGCTACTGAGGGGTAGGTTTATAGTTCAAGATGGTACCTAGGCTAGGTTCTGGGAGGACACGTGGCTAGGGAAAGATCCCTTGATGGCCGTGTTTTCTAATCTTTACAGTATTGTCCGGAGGAAAAATATGTCCGTGGCCCAAGTACTAAGTACTACTCCACTGAATGTCTCTTTTAGACGTGCATTAGTGGGGAAGAATTGGGAGGATTGGCTTGATCTTGTGGGAAAGGTTATGACAGTTACTCTTACGGAACACAAGGACTTTTCTGTTGGACGGCCAATAAGGCTTTTTCGGTTAAGAACTTATATAATGACATAATTTTGAGTGCGAGAACACGGGTTAATTGTTGGACATGGAAAGCCAAGATACCTTTGAAGATTAAAATCTTCCTCTGGTTTCTTAAAAAGGGGTGGTACTTACTAAGGATAACTTAGTTAAAAGACGGTGGAAGGGGTGTACGAAGTGTTGCTTCTGCGCAGAGCAGGAAACAGTCCGACACCTCTTTTTTGATTGCCCTATGGCTAAGCTCGTGTGGGGATGTGTGGCCTTTACGTTTGGGATTAGCAAGCCCATTGATGTGCAGCACCTTTTGGTCCTTGGCTTAGAAGTTTTTCGAAAAAACAAAGGAACCTTGTGATGATTGGAATGACAACTCTATGTTGGGTTATATGGATCGGTAGGAATGATTTGGTTTTTAATAAATCACATTATAAATCTATTTTGCAGGTGATCTTTAGGGGAGTTTTCTGAATCAGAAGTTGGTCGGTCCTCTCTAATCAAGAGGGGAGAATCATTTTGGAGGCTGGATGTCGCAAACTGGAGTCCATCGCCTTGGCGGTCTTTCTGGGGTCTGGATGGAATACCCTTAAGCGCATTGAGAGATAGAGGACCTTTTTATGGTTCTTTGTATGGGGGGCTTACATGCTGTTTTCTGTAACTTGGCTGTAGGTGGTTCATTTACTGTCGGGGCCGGAACTCGTTCCCTTAATAAAAAAAATGAGAAGGGAAACAACGAGACTAAGGGAGAGAAGGTCAAGATGGGTTGAGGGGGATCTGAAAAGAGAACTTCAAAATGCAAAAGGCATCGAAAAGCACAAGATGCAAAATGGTGTAAAAAAACTTTGGTCATATGGAAAAACATGCCATCAATATGTTTATGATTCTGATAAAAGAAAGAACTTAGGCCATTTAGTATCATATTCTGGTAATGTGGCTGTCCAAACCATGGGTCCACGGCTAGTTCACTTAAAAACAAAAGTTGAAAACCTAACTGATTTTAAAGTCGAAGAATTTATTTAACTCCTTGTGTAAAGTTCGTTACTTCGTTCAGAGACAAAAATATCTATTTTGCCATTAACTCACAATCACAATTCCAACTCCCCCAATTTCGCTCCACCGGCGGTTCGCACTTCGCAGACTGCAGCTGAGTGCTGATCCCGCGCGCGGCACCGGACGCCCACGCCATGGTGATCCCTGCCGCCTTCTCCTCCTCCCTCGTGGTCCGGTCGGCCGTCGGCTCTTTGCTGGCGGCCACCATCGCAGCGCGCGCGGTCCGCCGGCGCTCCCTGGACGCCTCGGGTGGGATCGCCGGCTTCGTTGTCATGGCGGTCCACATCGCCTGCGGCTACAGGTACGGCGCGGTGCTGCTTACCTTCTTCTTATCCTCGTCCAAGCTCACCAAGATCGGGGAGGACCGCAAGCGCCGTGTCGAGGAGGAGTTTAAGGAGGGCGGTCAACGCAACTGGTAAGCAATGCTCTCTGCCTCTCTATTTTGTGGAGCATTGAATCCCACAAAAAAATCTACTCTCTGCTGAACACTTGAGCTAGCCTTTGACATTCCACAACTCAGACAGATCCTTTCTCTGTCTGTGCCACCATTTCCGTGTACGTTCTCAGAACAATTGCTGCAGAAATCATAAGTATATAGTGAATGATGGTAGGAAAAATAAAGACTGTTCGGTGTTCAACTGAGAGATTTAAAGATGCAACCACAAATGTGAACTATATACCAGTTTATAATAAAGTAACAGTTTGATTCAGCACTGCTCAATATTGGCCTTACCACGTCTAGCAAAATGAAGGAAAAAAGGGAACCTAATTATTGGAAATGCATCTCACATGGTTACCATGTATATACCTACTCTCAGTTGTGTGCAAGTCTTTATTCAGAGTTAGCACTTCATGCTTCTATCAGCATACCGTGGAACAGCAATTGCGGTTCCAACCAAAGCCAAAGTGTTACAAATTCAAGGGAAATTCCCTGAAATTCTTACATGTTTAATTACTTTGATGAAATTACATCAGATTTTATTATGTGTTACTTAATCTTTTTGTTGGCACTATGCTCAAAGTGATAATAGTTTTTGCTCAGTTCAAAAAAATAAATACATAAAAGATGCCTATAAATATCTTGTGGATGTCATCACACACCATCAAAGATATATCACAATTTAAGCAGCTGCTGTTTTGTCAATTTAACGTTTATGTTGTTTTTATTATTCTCTTTACATCATCTTACAGGATCCAAGTTCTAGCAAATAGCACAATTGCCACTATACTGGTTGTGATATTTGAAATAATAACTGGAGGGCAAGATCAGTGCTTGGACTCAAATGGATCAAAGATTGTAACTGGTATTATGGGTGGTATTATTGGCCACTACTGTTGCTGCAATGGAGATACTTGGTCGTCCGAAATTGGTGTGCTTAGTAATGAACAACCACGGCTTATTACAACGCTGAAGGTAAGTGTTCTTTTCCATGCAACAGGAGGTACTGAATTACTGATGGGGTCCATATGTTCTCTTCATTCATGATTTTATATGTAATTATCTATATATTGGACCAGACTGCAAGATTAGGCTACTTTTCCTAATCTGCCCTTAGCCAATTTGACTGGACAATGCCAACATTTTAGGTTCCAGTAAAACGATCTGAAATGTGTAAGATCATGGTATTGATACCCAGCTGGCCACGTCCATATTGTTCTTGGTATTGAACTAACATAAGAACTGAGTCAACACAGTAGGAAAACCAATAAGATTTATCACATTCTCATCAGGAAAGCATACAATATGCCTACCTGGCCTAATACAGTATTGATGCACAATGCGTAGCTTTCCTAAACAATCGTGTGAAACTTTCTCCAGATGTACAAACATGGAATTGAAAACCACAAACCTTGTCCACTTTCGTGATTATAAGCTGTAAGGCTGTAAGCTGTGTGTGTTATAGTGGGTTGGACATCCAACCATGGAATATATTAGTAATTCCAATATACTCTTCTGTAAATAAGATGAATTTGAGGTCTAAGGGCAGTAAGGTACCATCTCACTGTGTTTTTTATTAGGTTATCTAATATAGTGCTAGGACATATGATTTGTTTCAAAAGTATATCTGGTATTCATTGGCAATGGGAAACAAGAGTACAAAGTAGAACAGATGAGCATTAACATTAACAAGAGTACAAAGTAGAATAGATGAATATTTAAATATCTTGGTATTCATCATGGGTCAGCTTTGAGCCCTTATCTATTTCCCTTGGTGTGGATGAGTTCATGGAAGACATACAAGGGGATATCCCTTGGTGTATGTTTTTCGCGGACGATGTTATGCTAGTTGATGAAAGCCGTACGGGAGTAAATAGGAAACTGGAGATTGGTGGGACTGGAGACTCTAGAGTCCAAAGTTCGAAGATTTTAGACTCGTTAGAACTAAAACTGAATATATGAGATGTGACTTCAGCACTACCACACATGAGAATGGAGATGTTACTTTGGAAGGTTAAGTAGTGCCCAAGAAGTATACCTTTCAATATTTGGGATCAATGCTACAGAGAGACGGGGACATTGATGAAGATGTTTGGAACAGGAGGGGTTGCTCCCCTACTGGTTATATATTATAGTGCAAAAAAAGTTATTTACGTCAGATAAGCTAGGGAAAAAAGTTACAACAAAGCTTCTAGGTTCTAGCCATATGCCTATTATTCGATGATATGCCTTCTTCCTTGGGATTGAAAGGCTTTGTTGTTGGAAGTTTGTCGTGTCTATGTTACACCTACACCATGCAATAGATTGTGACTACCATCATTTGTACAACACACAGAATATTACTGTTTCAGTTTCCCAAATAAAAAATAATATTTTTACTCAATTTGATTCCAAATGTAAGTCACTTTAGATTTGTGTTCAAGGATGAAGAATGTAGATCAAATGGCTTTGTTGCCCTTCATTTGTACTACATTGGGAAAGATAGGTTATGTATACAGAGGGTGGTAGCATTAATTATCTTGGGCAATGAAGGAAGAAAGAAAGAAAAAGACGCCGATAATTTCTTGGATGGCGTGCATCTAGTAAAGATTTGAGAAGGTTAATATAACTTACATTTGTAGTCAGGGAGTAGGGTATTCCCCAAATGTATATTAGTCTTTTGTGGTGTTTACCTGTGAGCTGATAACAGCATTACTCTGTTAGCCTGTCAGGAAGGGTACAAATGGTGGAGTGACCTTACAAGGACTTCTTGCTGCCACTGGAGGAGGCCTGCTCATTGGTCTCACTTTTGTTATTGTTGGACTGTTGACAGCTGAATGTTCTTTTGATGTGGCCATCCGGCAGCTCCTAGTACTACCCATCTCTGCTGTGGCTGGTTTGATTGGGAGTCTATTTGATTCATTGCTGGGAGCTACACTTCAGTTCAGTGGATACTGCAGTGTTCGGAAGAAGGTACTGTGCCACCTTTGTAATTTCCTATTGGCGAAAAATATGGTCTGTAAAAGCCATGTTTTTTCATTGAAGATTGCATCCAGAGGTCATTAGTTCATTGTGATAGTACTTACCAGTTGTGAAATCTTCCTCTGCTTTAGGACACCTGAAGTATGTTGAGTCAGTGATAACTGCAAATGACACAAAAAAAAATCTATTCATTTCATTACCATGTTCAAAGTAGAATATCATATAGAACTTCTTCATTAGGTTTGTTAAGTGTTAACAGTTCTGTTATTTGCAAGGACCATAACAAGTACATTTGGATCATTGGATGTTTCTGCAAACAGGGTCCTTTGCAGCAAAATGATAACATGTTTGATTTAGTTTGGAATTTAGTGGTATCTTTAGCAAAATATTATCTTGCAACTTCCATCCGATAATAATGTTATAGTTTCTTTATCCTCCTTTGTAGGTCGTCAGCAAAAGAGGTCCTACTGTTACAAAGATTTCTGGGATGACTGTCCTTGACAATGATGCGGTTAATGCAGTATCTATCCTACTCACAACTGTACTTACAGCTTTTGCATGCATTTACATTTTTTAAAAATGATTTGTGAAGTTTCTTCACTTGTTTCTGATCTTTGTTCTCATTTACAAACACGAAGGGTCTCAGAATGATAGTGACATGAGTATATCTAGCCACATAGGGCTGCTTGATGGCAAAATATGCTTGCCTTGATGACTTAGAGCAAAACTCGGTTTGAATGCTAGTGTGAATTGAAAGGTGTCAGTTATGTAAGCATACATGTCTGTATAATCATGAAACTAGACAAGGATAATCTTGAACAGAGCACTGTAATACACTGCACCCTTTCCTTGCATGCCACTTGAACAAGTTGCGACTTACATGTATTTTGACAGAATTTATGTGGCGCACATGCGTTCACCTCTACAGTTACCCAGTGGATGTTTTTTTAAAAAATATGATCACATTTCACATAAGGCACTCTAGTTGCATTTGTTCTTATTTTCTCAAGGGTCGAGTTGAAGGGTGTGTTTGGATTCTATGTGCTAAAGAAAAGTGTCTAAAGTTAGACAGTTTAGTGTCTAAAGACCAAACACTTCTATCTAAAAGGTTGGCACCTCTAGCACCTAGAGGTGCTAAACTTGTCCCCTGTCCTCATTCATTGGTCATTTAGCAGAGCATTAATTGCAATTTAGATAGTTTTAAACAGAATCCAAACAGAGGTGTCTAGTAGTTTTAGACAGTTTTAAGACACTACAATTTTAGCACTTGGAATCCAAACACACCCTGTTATGAACTGAGATGCGAGGGGAAGGTGATTGGAGGATTTGGGGCTGATGTGTGGGGGAATTAGGGTTGCGAGCTACAATTACCCGCAGGTACTGTTCACGCCCAGGATTGTGGCGGCGGCTAGGGTTGGAGGGACGCAAGGAACGCCGGCCGCAGGGCTTCGCCCACGACCGACATAAGAGAAGGGTTTTCCTTCTAATCTCTTGCTTGCTTTGATTGATACATCTCCCCTCCTTATAAAGAGAGGATTTCTTGTCCTCTAAGTAAGGACTCGATCTTATCCCTAAACGTAACCCTAATGGGCCTGCCAAGCCGGCCTATTAGACCCGGCCCATTAGTCCCCTGACACCTCTGACACACCCTTAATCACCAAGCATCCAACTCCCAGTTTCATAGTCAAGTTAATTGCTTCAGGGGCCGCATAGGATTCCACTAATACCCCTACATGAACAATTACCCAGCCGTGTAACACTGCGATCTGGAGCAAATGCTTTCGCATGAAAGAACTGGATCACCTTCCCGGAACTGGAAGACAAGCCCTGGATTTGCCCTGGCAGCAAAGCTGGGACATTCCATGTCTGAGAAAGATTTTAAGATATTCATTTGGTGAATGATACACGACTTTTATCTCTGAGGACAAATGGTAAAACTTGATCCCAATCTTGCGTCCATTACACGACCAGCACAGTTTTAATACAAGATGAAAACGAGAACTTTTTTACAAACAACTATGTCAAACTTTAGCGTTGCAAATGTGTAAATGTTCAAGAGATACAATTACAGCTGCTATTACTGAACAGATCTTGCTGACACAAGCTGAGAAGAGCAATAATGTGATGCACCTGTACTGGGCGATCCACAACCTGCAGTCATGAGCCTCAAGTGGGGTACAAGAGAACTGCATCACCTTGAATCACACATCCAGGCCAGCTGCAGGATTCTTGTCTCCCAGGCAGTACACTTTTAACCAGGGATTGTATGGAAATGATCAAAGCTCGGACCACATAATTAGCAGGATAGTTTGGGCTACTACTTCAGAAATGTCCTGCCAGCGGTGTTCACTCATCCACAACTGCATTGCAACCCGCAGACATATTGGGAATGCTAAATTTGACACCAGCCAAATAAGAATAGACTCATCCCAGCTGTTTGCAGGGTCCAATGTTAGCCCTACTAGTGTCGCAAATGTGATTACCATGGACAGAACAGCTCCAAAAACCAGTGCAGCAGGCAAAATGAGGCAAAACCGGCGATGCCTTGTTAATCTAGCAAACACAAACAGAAACATCATCGCTGTGGAGAGATAGAAGGGCATGGTGTTTGCAATAACGAATATCCAGAAACCAGTTCTCCCTCCGAATACTGGCTTAACAGCATCCTTGCCTTCTGCAATATAGCCCCCAGGTGGAGTAGAAGCAGCAGCCAGTGAACCGACTACGATAAATATAGAGATGTATAAAAATTGGGACACATTAACGTAACTGCCTGATTCCGTCTTTCCTTCTGAGCACCACTTATCTGTCAGATTTTTAGCCTGGTGGCATGGGCTTCCTGAAGCTTCACAGAGGGTTAAGCATGTGATGACAGAAGTATTCATGAACTGTGAAAATGAAAAGAGTTAAAAAAAATGAAAGTTGGAAGAGAAGAATGCACATGTTTGAGGAACTTACCCGATGAAAATGTATAATCACTATGTATCTTACTGAAGGCAACATCCAGATGTGTTAATCCCTCATTGTTCATAAAGTCAATATTCACCCTTGTCCATCATAAGAAAGGAGAATATCATTGTGCATCCATGCTTTGCAGTGAGATGTAGGGATGTATTTCCTTCACCATCCCTTGCGTTCATCATCCTGACAAACTTGGGCTTCTCCAGTTGTGCCACACTACCTGAACCCTGCCATGTTCAACGGCACAATGTAGAATATTTCTGCGTTTGTTGTCAAGCAACTCATCATAGTTCAGGCATATTTCCATGAACTTGCAGACAACATTAGCGTTTCCATCTATAGCAGCAATGCGCACAGGATATAGACCCTTATTATCTGGAATATATGCAAGGGTGGCATTTGCCAACAAAAGTTTCGCTGGTCCAAGTTTTTTTGCTAATGTCGCATAGTGAAGGGAGTTCTTCCATGACCATCAACCACTCTGGCAAGTTCTGGTTTCCAACTTTGCAGAGACTCAAATATTTCTGAAAAACAGAAAAAATACAGCATCATCATTTGATAAAACAAAATTCAGATTGCTCATCAAAATGAGAATAGAGTTGATAAAGTAGTCTGTGCAACACAAATCTACATGAGGCATCTTTAATGTATAGACTAAAGTGGCCCTAACCACATCACATAATTTTGTTAATTGCTAGAAACATAATCTTTAGGGCCTTTCGTAAGTTCTAATCTTGGGACCTAATACTAATACCAAGAAAATTTGGATGACTTGGACTGCTGGCAGTGGAGGGATCAATGCGGTGTCAAGCAAAAGGCGTTATGTATGTTCTATTGCAAAGGACCTGGTTTGAAGCATGTAGCCTGTTGCTTCTGCTAATATCTAAATACTTGGTTATGAATAAAAACAACCTTATAATATAAGAGCTATGAATGTTTAGAACATAAATGAACATGAGTATTAAGCATTTCCAGAGCTTTGAACAAATTAATAAAGCTACTCAATATCACTTCTACATCAAGCATGAAAAATGTAAAACAGAGAAAAAGAATAACCTCAACATGATTATTCTATCAAGTTCTGCTCTCAGATACAGTTCATTACTCTCGGTAGCCTTCCCAAGTCTCATTGCTTATCCTTGGATCTCATATTAGTTTGAAAGTTTCAACTAAACACTTTTAAGGTTTTAGACTGACAATTAAATGCTAAGAATAAAGCTATATAACCAGAGAATCAAATTTAATCATAGCTGTAGTTATATGACTATTATAACTTCAGTCCAACACAAGTAACACCCTAGCGGAGATAATAAAACTCTTCTACAAAAAAGGATGGACACACTTAAAGGATAAAACCTTAGGATTGATATTAAGCGGTGTCAGGCAAAAGGCATTATGTACTCCCTCCGTTCTGAAAAACCTGACGTTTAGGACAAGGTTTGGGTCAAACATTGGGAACCTAAATTATCAATAACTTTTAAGTTGTTGAGTTTGCAGATGTGAAAACTATACGAATAGATTTGTTTTGAAAAATACTTTCATAAAAGTATAAATATATCACTCTTTGATAAATAGTTTTATAATGATATGAGGTCAAAGTTGTGTTTTGGAGACCGTGTCGCTGTCCTAAAAGACAGGTTTTTCAGAACGGATGGAGTATGTTCTATTGCAAAGGACCTGGTTTGAAGCATGTAGCATATTGCTTCTGCTAATATCTAAATACTTGGTTATGAATAAAAACAACCGTATAATATAAGAGCTATGAATGTTTAGAACATAAATGAACATGAGCATTAAGCATTTCCAGAGCTTTGAACAAATTAATAAAGCTACTCAATATCACTTCTACATCAAGCATGAAAAATGTAAAACAGAGAAAAAGAATAATCTCAACATGATTATTCTATCAAGTTCTGCTCTCAGATACAGTTACATTACTCTTGGTAGCCTTCCCAAGTCTCATTGCTTATCCTTGGATCTCATATTAGTTTGAAAGTTTCAACTAAACAATTTTAAGGTTTTAGACTGACAATTAAATGCTAAGAATAAAGCTATATAACTAGAGAATCACATTTAATCATAGCTGTAATTATATGACTATTATAACTTCAGTCCAACACAAGTAACACCCTAGCGGAGATAATAAAACTCTTCTACAAAAAAGGATGAACACACTTAAAGGCTAAAACCTTAGGATTGATATTAAGCTGCTATCACAGTATCACCATTGACATGAGTTCTCATCTGCTACTGCAGCCAGCCTGCTACCCCTTGACATGAGTTCCTGCAAGACAAGCAAATGGCCATTCCTGATTACCTCATGCATTGCAGTCTCCCCGTTGCAAGGATTTGGTGGTGGTAGCGCTCGACCTGGATGGCAAGGGCGGTGATCTCCAGGAGTAGATGGCGTGGCGAGGGAGGCGAGTGCCACGTGAGGCGAGAGCGGCTGCCACCGGCTCTTCGTCTGCTGTCGAGTGTTTCAGTTTTGCAAAGCTGAATAGTTTTTTCTTTCTCTTCCGAATGGATGGTGGGTGAGTGGCCATCAAAAACACGTGAGGCTCTTCAGGTGCCTAGACGGCGAGCTTGTCCACATGATGCCAAGGGAGAGGCGGTCCCTTGGATTGCTCCATCGAGAACAAGGGAGGCTCTTCAGGTGCCTGGACAACAGAGCTTAACCACGGGATGGCAAGGGAGAGGCGATCCCTTAGGGCAGTCCCAACGGGACATTTACGTAGTTTCTATTTTCTATTAATTATCTTAACAACTAAGCGAAATAATGATGTGGCAGTCTAATTAATGAGAAAAGAGAACACAAATCATAGAAATGTTTTCTTCATGGAGAAACCATGTCTACTCTTGACCCAATGCACAAGAAACCTTGATTTTGCCATTGGGAAGAAACCACTAGTTTCTATAAGATTAATGCAACGCTCCCCATTAGTCAAATTGGGAGAGAGAAAGAGAAAACAATTATTACTTGAAGACACTACCACTGTGGAGTATAGTTTCTATAGATGATTTCTTATATGCTATGGAAATTGTGTCAGTTTCATCTATTGGGACTACCCTTAGCTTGCCCGCAATGACACGGGTGAATAAATGACAGATGCGTAAGAGGATGACGTGGCATACTGAGAGTTAAGATTTGAGAGAATTGTTTATGTGAGTTGTAGTGGGTTGCTCATATATAATTTTATATCATTACAACTAAGGGCATCTCCAACACTGGCCCGATTTGGATCTACCTATCTAAACTTCGGATGTGTTTTTTTAGCCAACTAAAATGTGTCTAGCTAAAGTTTAGCTGCAAGTAATTTGGATACACGGTCTAAATACCAATTAAAGATGTATTTACCGATATTACCTCTCCCTCCCATCTTAGAAAATCCATCCTCTGCCCACCAATGTCTTTCCACTCCCCGCCCCCCCCCCCCCCCCGGTCCCACTTCCCTCGCAGCATCAGCATCAGCAACCCGAAGTCTGATGATATTTGGCTTGCCCGTGATGCTTAATGGGATGAGTTTGGATAGAGTGATGAAGCCTTATCGGCCCGCAAAATGCTCAGATATAGATGTAAATGTGACTCATGCACAATACCCGCCCCCTACAAGAGCGATCTCCTCAGTGAGGTCCTGCATAGCGGGAGATTTATTATAGAATTTAAGTGACATTATTTTTTCAGTGGTAGGTGACATTTCCGTCGATAGCGAGGCATAAGTGGTAACTTCATCAATATCGATGATTTACCAATTCAGTCTTTGAGAGATGCTCACATAATCATGTGCCCGATTTGTATAGGGTAGATGCACGGGCGTGTTTGTGAGCATCATGTAGTGTGAGATTCCAAAAGAAAGAGTACGCTTGGATCTCAATGACGTATCAAAGATCACTTATTGATGGAGTATTGAACCTATCTATAGATGTCCAGATGGGCCAGACACGACGGGCGGCACGACACACGACACTAAAAAACACGACACGGACACGACACGAACACAACACGACACGATGAACGTAGTGTCAGTGCCGGCACGACACGATGCATGGGTCGTGTATGGGCCGAGACCTCGACACGCAGTGCCAACACGAACACGACACGAAAATAGGGGTAGCACGACTAACATGATTATAATTTAGCCCAACCCAACCCAACAGCATGCAGCCCAGTCCAGTAGCAACTAGCCGTTGCAGCCCACCACGGCCTGCTACCAGCCCAACGGTCGGCGGCCATCCTATATAAGTGTTGCGGGGCGATGGGGTCACGAACCCTAGCTCATTTCCCCCTCCCTCTGCCACCGCCCGCCTCGTCGTCTCTGCCGCCGCCCGACCGCCTCTTCCAGATCCCCTCCCCTCCCCCTCCGATTCTGGTTCTCCTTCTCCCCCACGGCCCCCACCCCCAGTTCCCCTCCCTCTTCTCCGACTCTCCTCCATTTTCCGCAGCCGCAGCCGATGGTCGGCACCCGATGGCCGATGGTCGGCAGCCTGGCGCGGCACGGTCGCACATCTTTCTCCTAATCTCCTTCAGTCCTCCTCCACACCTTGTCGGTGTGGCAGATCTAGCAGGTATTGCAGCTCCTTCGTTTTTCTTTCTCCTAATCTCCTCCTCTACATCGTCTCCTTCCTCCCGAATGGCTTGATCTGAATCTTTCGCTTGAATGTTTGATGCAGCATGCTTAGGTCGTCGAAGAAGCCGAGGCCGGCGGCGTCGAGGAACAACGACGACGAAGAGGTTGTTGTGTCTCACAACGATGAGCTTCGAATGTTGGGGCAAGCCGGAGATGATGAGGAGGATCTATTGGAGGGGCGGGAAGAACTCTTCGGCCTCAGTGCAGAAGCTCCCATCGACGTCGGTGATGACGGTGGTGATGCAGCTGCTAGAGGAGAGGAGCCTGAGACACGGAGCACCGCTGCAAAGGAGTCAACCCGATCCTGCACCTCTGACGTCTGGGATGATTTCGAAAAAATCTTCAAGGTAGTGAACGGTAAGAACATCCGCGTCTCAGCTAAATGCAACCATTGTGGTCAAATCTATGTTGCTCGTTCTACTATCGGCATTGGTTCCCTCTTGCGTCATAGGATGAAATGTTCTATTAGGGGAATCAGAAAGCTCGTGGTGTGACCCAGTCCCTAATCCGCTTTAAGCCTAATGGTAGTGTTGCTCAGTAGGAGTATAGTCATGAGGTTGCTCGTACTCAGCTTTGTCGCTTGATTGCTCGACTAGATCTTCCTCTGTCTTTTGGTGAATCTGATGCATTTGAAGAGTACATTAAGCTTGCTCATAATCCTCGGTTTGTTTCTATCTCTAGACAAATCACTAGTTGAGATTTAGTGAAGTACTTCTCTGATCGTCGTTCTGAGCTTATGGAGTCTTTGAAATTTGTTTCCTCTGTTGCACTGACATTTGATATATGGTCCGGTAATGCTAAGGAAGACTACCTTATTATTGTGGCTCACTTTGTTAGTTCTGATTGGCAATTGGAGAAGCGTATCCTAGGGATAAGGCTCATTGATGTGTCTAATACTAGTGATAACATTGACAGTCGTGTGCTAACTGTGTTGGAAGAGTTTGTGTGACAACCCGCCCAGGAAAATACCGTACTACCGCCTAAACCAATCCACTCTGGTCATTAAGCAGTAATAAAGTATCCTCCTGTCGTTAGTCGCCGGGTTAACGCCCGGTAAATCACTTATATAGCAACAAGGATCGACATATATGCATTAAAACTCACGCGAAGGCGAGTCCAGAGATACAACTTAATTAACAACAAAAATTTACCTTGAAGGGTTTAATTATTACAAACCGAAGTTTTTAGTCATCGCAACGTAGTTCAGAGTTTTTGAAATAGCGGAATTAACTAAGCGGAAAGCGAGAACACCACGGGAGGCCAGCCATGATGCCTTCAGTCGTCATCCTCCACCCACTCCAGCTCCCAGCCGGGCGGGATCTCTCCGGGCCACACATCAACAAAGGCATTACCTGGCAACAGATTATAGCAAGGCTGAGTATACTAATACTCAACAAGACTTACCCGTCGGTGATAACTACTTCACCAACTCTAGACATGAAAGGCTTTTGGCCACTGGGTTTCTTTTGCTGAAAAGTAACAAAGAGTATGTCCTTACTTTCAAGATTTTAGCACAAATTCTAGTGGGTTTATTCTTTTCTAAATTAGCCATATAGTACAGACAAGGTTGTACCATACAATTAATCAAGCATAAAATTCATCAACTTCCATCATTAGGGATCTCATGGCTAGTGGTGTAAGTAGTCTCAGATAACGGTGAGAGGTCGACAATCGATTGATTCAAAACCTTGCAAGGTAGACCTAAACACACGGTGGGATGCCCCGCGATGACAACCACCAAGCGGTTCCCAAAACTCTTCGGGTCGGGAAATCTTACAGTCTTTGGTGCAGGCTATCCGGCATACCCCGCGAAGCACCCGGACTCACCATACACCACCGGTAGCTAGCCGTGAGACGCATCCCAAGATGAGTAATAGTAAGATACCGTGCCGCCTCATTAAGGTACTAGGCTTACCGGTCCCATCCCGACAAGTGCTTAGTACGTTCAAACACTTAACCCACAATAGCCATTGGACCGGAGTCCAAACATCCCATGCTCTTACCACATGAGCAATCCATTTAAGGAGTTCTTATGATTCCTATCTAGGAACCTATTCTCGCGAGTGACGTCATCACCCGACTTGTAACGGTCCTATAGCTTAGCAGCTATCGACCTATCATTCTAGTAAGGACACGGGTACCTAGGGATCATGCATCTAAGGTTCCATACAACTCCTGACCTTAAATGCACAAGCATCCATAGATAATTGTATATCAATTTGAAAAGCTGGGTCATATGCACCGGGACTTGCCTTCGTCAGCAAGGTTAGCCTGAGCACCCTCGGTGTAACACCCCAGGTGTTTATTAAATATAAATACCTTATTTAGTTGTGTTAATCAAGTGTAATCGGCTCCTAAACATGTTTGACGTGATTTGGCACATATTTGCACAAAAGACCTTGGTTAAAATCTCAAATCACGGTCAAACCCTAGATCTCCTTTAAGGCTGATTCGGTTTTCT
Organism: Cenchrus americanus; assembly: GCA_947561735.1. NCBI lineage: Eukaryota > Viridiplantae > Streptophyta > Magnoliopsida > Poales > Poaceae > Cenchrus > Cenchrus americanus. The sequence goes on along the minus strand of OX387239.1, from coordinate 196,225,853 downwards.
TGCGCGTTCTCCAAATTTCACTATAGAAGTTCAAAATCGGCCAATACGAAAGTTGTTCGTTATTTCCGGAACACATTTTTCGTAATTGGCGGACATTCCAATTTTGAGTGCAAATTGGCCAAAAATCGAGTTGAATGCGCCGTGAATAGTAAACCGAGCCGTGGAAAATCCGCAACTTTGGCCGACGTTCCGGACAAACCGTTGATTAAAACATATGTCGCCCTTTGGGAAAGTTGTAGATCTATAGCTCCTCTACAACTTTTGTTTTTGGAGATTTTCAAGTTTGTTGACAATTTTTGGACTTTTGCAATTTCGAAAAGGCTTAAACGAAATAAACTTGTGACGGGCGACGTCGTCGCCGCGCCCGCCGCGTCGCGCGTGTCCGGACCGCGCCGGCCACGTGGCTTCCGCGCGTTGCCCCGGCGTACGGACGTCCCGGGAGTCTCCGCTATGGACCCACGAACCGCCGTGGACCCTCCGCCCGTGTTCCTCCCGTGCGCCGCGCCTAGCCGACCGAACGCACCGCGGTGCAGGAGCCACGTGCTCGCGCGCGCGCGCGTCCGCGCGCATGCGGCGGCCAGCCGGCCTCATCTCGCGGTCGAGCGCCTTAAGCCCTTCCCGTCGTTTGCTTCGTCGAAGTTGTCGCCCGGGAATTGAGCCGCGCGCGCCGTCATCTCTTTCGCCCGAGCTCGGTCATCCGTCGGCCGCCGACGTGGTTCGAGGGCGCTTGCCTCGTTGCTCGTCCAACTCGCGTCCTTCCCGTCGGGCACACGTCCCTCGCTCCCCCTCAACCCCCGCCGCGTCGCCTCCGGTACGCCCGGACGCGCCGTCGCCGCCTGCCGCCGGGCTGCAGCGGGCTCGCACCGAGCTCCTCGCCGCCGGCACCCGGCGAGGCCGCCCCCGGTCCAATCTTCGGCAAGAATCGGTCAAGAGTGAGCTCCCTAACCTTCCTAGACCCTCGGCCGGCCAAGTCCGGTGCTCACCGGCCGGGAATTCCGGCCACCGGTGTGGGCAGTCCGCCCAAGGACTACATTGCAAGAGAGAAGGTATTTCCAGGGAGATTTATGCAAGTTTCCAGGGACCCGGCTGTAAAGGTCGTTTTAGGGTTACAGCAGCAACTTCGGAAAATCATTAAAAATCGTAGAAAAATCAGAAAAATGCAAAACCAATTTTGTTGGTTTCGTGGTGAAGAAATCTATCTTTTCTAGAAAACATGTATAGGGTTTTTCTGTACAGTTTTTGAATTAAAAATTCAAACGCAGTTTGGAGTGTTTTTAGTGCAGTTTAAAATATACACATGCTATGAACTTGAATTTTGGATATGTTACTCTTTATATCATGTCTAGATCTGTGGCAAAAGTTTGCATGTTTTTGATGCTTATATTTTCAGATATGATTTATTTAAGCTTTATGCTAGAATAAGTTTGATGCTTTTTATAGCACCTTTAATGAACTTTTCTTTGAGCACAAGTGCACCCTAGGGCTTTGACTTGATGAGTAGTACCCCTGGTGTGATGGATGTGAATTTAGGGAATTGTTTACTAGGTGTTTTGGATTTAATATTGTGTAGGAGCTTAAATTCAAAATCTGAAAAATAAATTGAATTTGCAACCATGCCTTGCTCAGAAACTCATTTTTGGCATACTTGACCTGTAGGAGAAAGTTGAGATCAAAAAGTTCATTAAATCTTTTTATATGAATTAATGTTGATTTACTAGGCTGAAATTTGTCTTTTTCGTATAAATTAATTTACAAATGATCTTAGGCCAAATTTTGGTGTGAGAGCTTAAACTAAGCATATGTTGCTGTGTGCAAAAGATTAGGTTCATTGGAAGTGTTTTTGATTTAATTTGGATTTATGGTAGAAAGGCTTGTTGTAAATAATTAAAGAAAGAAATGAAAATTAAAATGTGCTAAATTGTAAAATCATGTTTGTTTCTGTTTTTATTAAATTAAACACACCCCCTTGCTGTTTGGTGAAGTTAAGTAACTTAGATTGCTTAGATGTGCACACAATCACCATCAAAATCGTGTTTTGTTTATTATCACACACCCCAATAATTTATATGAGAAAATATTAATATTTGGGTGAATGTGTCCAACAAGAGTTGATTTTGTGGTAATTCTCCCACCTTCACCATAATCTAATGCATGTGCATGTAAACGTGTAGATCTCCCCGACGGGACGTACACGCTCACCCAGGAGGAGGAGGGAGCAGTTAGCGGAGAGTTGAATCAAGTTAGCGTGCGTAAAGCAAGACCCGGACCAATGTCCAGAAGAGCCAAAGGCTTGTTTGGGTGTAGAGTCTGAGGAAGGCAAGCACCGGTTTCATCTAACCCATGTTTTAAATTAAAATCATGTCCTTTACTTTTCGGTACTTTATGCTTTACTTTGTGCATTTAAGTTTCAGGAGTTGCTTTGAAACCTAGATGCATGATCCTTAGGACTCCTATGCTCTTTTACTAGTATGTTAGGAACGTTAGTGCCATGCTCTAAGGTCACGGTAGAAGTCGAGTAATGACTCATTGCTCGCGAGATATAGGATGCTTATGTTGGAATCATAAGTTGGTTAAATTGACTCGCTCATGTGGTAAGAGCAATGGGTTCGGTCTCGACCGAGTAGCATGGTGCCGGTCCTAAGCTATTGAACGTACCAAGTACTTGCGGGAATGGGACCGGTAAGCCTAGTACCTTCGAACCGGGGCGGGATCTTTCTAGCTACCCGCTTGGGATGTGTCTCCGGGCTAGCTACCCGTGGTATAGTGTGTGAGTCCTGACCGGTCGGGTTAGACCCTCCGGATAACCGTGTACCGAGTTTGTAGCGTCCGATCCCAAAGCGTGGGATGTTGGGAACCGCCTGGTCGGGGTAGACCCCGCATTTGTTTTTATTTGAATTCTTGGGGTCTACTTCTTCCGTGTATCTTGGGTTTACCTTGCAAGGATATAAATCGATCGATCGTCGGTCACTCGCCGTTATCCGAGTCGGCTTGACCACCGGCTACCCCATGTTTATTTATGGAACATTTTGGATTAATATTGTTATCTCTGTTTAATATTGTTTGCACAACATGCTTGTTTAGTGTAGGTGCTCACCTAGAATGGTTAACATACTAGAATTGGAGCTAAAATCTGAAAATAAGGATCAACTCTTAGTCGCTTTTGGCAAAACAAACCCACAAGCCAAAAAGCCTTGCATGTCTAGTTGTAATTTATTTTTGTCGGGTAAGTCTTCTTGAGTATTAGTACTCGGCCTTGCTTAATTTGTTGTTTTCGAGTAATCCCATCCGGCCTGGTTCTATTCCGGATGGTTGGGAGCTTGAATGGGAAAACGATGATGAGGAGTGATATGCATGGATGGCCTCCCGTGTGTATCATGCGCTAGTTTTATTTCCGCTGTTTAAACTCTACCATGTTTACTTTTATGTACAAAAACCTGGTTTGTAATAATGTTAAACTTGTGAAACTTTTTATGTAATGTAATGTTGTACTCTGGTCCCGCCTTCGTGTGGGCTTAGCGCATATCAGCGATCCTGTTGTATGTGATTTACCGGGCTTTACCCGGCGGAAGCGACTTAATAATTCTTTATTATTGCTTAATGGCCAAGTGGACCGGCTTAGGCGATAATACGGAATTATTTTGGGCGGTTCTGTCACAGCTGGTACCAGAGCGATGATATGCGCCAGAGTAATTAAAATACCTTAACAAACTTGTTTTTGGAATAAAATTTGCCAAGATTAATAATCTTGCTAAAAGAGTAGGACGTTAAGGTTTAATCTAGTCCGAGAGGCCCTAGAGGGAATTTTGGGTTCTTTCAGGTGGCTAGTATTCTATGGTGTATTTAGTCTGACTTCCAGCACATTTATTCCTGTCAAAACTTACTTTCATGCACAACCATACTAGTTCATCACGTTTTGCCATACGTGGTGGTACCGCAGGGAAGTCCTGTGAGGGATTAGTGGGACCTATTCCAATGGGTGCCACGTCGCGTCTGCGTCTCATCACGTTTTGCCATACGTGGTGGTACCACGGGGAAGTCCCGTGAGGGACTAGTGAGACCTATTCCAATGGGTGTCACGTCGCTTCGAGTCTCGTCATGTTTTGCCATACGTGATGGTACCACGGGAAAGTCCGTGAGGGATGAGTGAGGCCTATTCCAATGGGCACTCACGTCGCGTCGAGTCTTAAATAGGACGCCGTCCATGCAGCGGCTTTACGCATGGATACCGTTTCTATAAGTGAACGGTAATGAATGTGGACGCTTTTGTGAGTGCTGGCACAAAAGGTCTTGAATATTTGTGATTTTCTGCAGGTACACTAACCACGGTTGTTAGGCACGGTAATTAAGAAACGAATAGCTTCCGACTAGTTATTATAGGGAGAGACGTTTATATATGCCTGCCACCGGCATTAACTTCGTTTTTAAGCTTAAAAGCTTTGTGAGGAAGTTTAGGACGCTTTTTGCATCATGTAAAAGCTATCAAACCAAAACTGAAGTCAATTCATGGTTGCTTGGTCTCTATTTAATGTGTGTTTCGTAAGGACCAATCTTGCTAGTGTGATTGCTTTGATCAGGTGTTAAGCAAAAATTGTAACTAGATGCTGTTCAAATTTTCTAAGGTTTATCTAGAAAATTTCTGTCTAGGTGCTCTTTAGGGAAATTGTTCATCACCTAGTTAAGTTTGCTCTCTGAATTTCTCATGATTTTAGGAGGTTTAAAACTGAAGTTAGGATCAAAATGGCTAGCCTACGTCTTGCTGAATTGCTGTCAAAATTCTGAGTTAGGCAGAAAACTCGAATCTTTACCTATAGTTCCAAACAGAATTTGACCTGAGAATCTATAGCAAAAATGTTTATTATCTAGCATAGATCGTGCTGTCAAAATCTCATGGTCATAGGGTTCTTAATCTTTGAGATATGATCTTTTTAGTAAAGATATGTCCTGCTGAAAATTTCTGGGCAACAGCACTCTGAAAATGGACCTTTTGCACCTTTTTCCAATCTGATATTATTCAAACTTTGAATACCAAAACTGCTCCTTAGGTATCTATCTACCTCCTGTAGAAATCTCAAGGTCACTAGATTTTTAGTTTGGGAGTTATGCCCAAAACTTTAGGTCTCTGTCCTGCTGAATTTCAGCACTAATAATTTCTGACTTTCAAATTTTTAGGTCATCTTCCTTTTGGACATAGAGCAAACCTTGAATACCATATTAGGTCATAATTTTGTGATGTCAATGCTCACAAAATTTCAGCATGTATGCATGTGTATATTGAGAAAGATCGAATTTTTTTTATAAGCTCCTGTTTGCTGGCAAAACTGCTAGACGGAGCTTTGGTAAATGAATTTTTTCGGCCTCTGTAAGAGTTGAATCTGTCCTGAGGTTGAATACCAAAGTTGAAGACTATGAAATTCTACACATGCTGACCAAAATTTGGAAATTTTCGACACTTGGGCCGAGAGATATGAATTTATTTCTCGGAGCTATTGATGTCCAAATTCTGGAAGTTTCCACTTGAAGTCTCCTTAGACAATTATAGATGAAATATCTAAGGGAAAATCACATGGTTTCGATGGACGAAAACCCTTGCCTCAATTCTGGAGAAGTAGTTGATAGTGAGGCAAGCAGTAGCAATCCAACATTGTCATCGAGCTTGTGCTATACGAATGGCTATTACCTTCCATTTGGTGTGGTGATCAATGCATGAGGCTAGCCCAACTTGAAATTGCTCTCGCGTAGCAAATGCGTTATTAGCACCATGAGAGCATGGCCCAAGCATTGGGTACCAAATGAAATCATTTGATAGCTGGGATTTTTCTTCCAGCGAAATCATGATAAGGTCTTCTTTTAATTTCCTTGAAAATTTTGGGAATAATTAAAAAAATATAAGCGTGGGTTGAAACTTTGTATTCGGCACGCTCATCAAAATTCAGCCTCCTCGTGTTCCTACTCTAAGAGTTGTGAACATGTTTGTGAACCTTGGCTTGCCGCACAACCGCCAAGGCGAGTAGGGGTTTTCGGATTCGTGAGTATGATTTCTTAGCTGACGTGTTCACTCCCGTATCATGTGGGTATTCTCTCTGAAGCACTCAACTATTCCTGGATGTTGACATCATGGGTTCGATCACTATTGATCTCCCAACTTTGAAAATGTTTCTTTTTGACCTTGCTCAACGATTCTGAGGGCAATAAAATGAATACGGAGTATCGACACCTTCTTACCTACATAAGGAACATATCATATCTTTTGTCAAGTCAACTAAAACTCCGTTGTGCTATTTTTCTTTGGTTGTTTTCCCCACACTTTCTCTAGATAGGAGACAACACTTCAACTCCTTATAGCCATGAAACGTTGGTCCCACAACTTTCTGGCATTGGTATCCCAACTTTTCTCGCTCTAAAGTTCCTTGCCTCCAACTTGATTTCCCCCCTATGCTTGCTCACAAACAAATAAATAAATTCACGTTTATAAGTGTGAAGAATCTTGTGGCATGCAAAGTGGAGCATTTTGTCACAATGCATATACGTACCTTAACAACACATTTTCATTACGCATTATATAACTTGTGCATTTGGGAAATCTTGGGTGACTAACTTGCATAGGCATTAAAAAAAATCCTTCTACTCTACCTTCCTTGGGGTTGATGATGTTTCCCTAACTAAAGGTGCCGCGACGGAACCTAGGGTATCGTGTGATCTGCAGCCATGTGATTATCACAAGGAGCGCGCTGGGTATCTTGGGTTATGGAAAATGACTCACCACAATTTTGTTTACTACTCTTTGATTGCTTCCCCTTTCTTAACTAACTCCATGGGTGCAATAAAGCATACTGACCATGCACCATGAGCAACATATCTCATGAGCATATGCATCAACACATTTCATCAACATTTGCATCATCATGTGTGCACTACATCATGCACGCATCATGTGCATCACTCATTATGCATCATTACATAAGCACCATAAGTTCATGTCCATAAACATCATATGCTCATGTGCATATACATCATACTATATGCACCTCATCATAAGCATCATTATGTGCACCATTCCACTAATGCACAACTCATCTATATGCATTAATATTGCAAGCATGTCCCATTGGTGTACCACATATCCAGTTAAAAGTCATTGCACCACTAATGGGAGGAAGGATGCTGCTAATACTCATAAAATGAGTAACGTGTGAGCAAGCTAGTCCGAAATTCCTGTACTAGCTTGTCCTTTCATATCTTTCACACTAAATATCTGTAAGAACTCCTGGCAACTGCTCTCTATGACTTTACCATCCTTACCTATTCCTATGAACTAACATCAGATCTACGATGGTAGAACCCTTAAGCCATCATCGAACCCTTGTTACTCTCCTAATAATTCTTTTAGCAATCTTAGTATGATCAATTGCTAAGATTCTCATTCCTTATAGAGATCCTTATGATTTTTTTTCAACTCGGTCTTCTTTCGCTTAATCACAAAAGTTCACCCGATTTCAACTCAACCGAGTTAGGGTGAAGGTGTATAAACAGAGATTTTTTTTTCGTGAGCAATCAAGGTTCTCCAAAAGTCATGATATGGGGAGTTTTCAAGTACTCGATGATTTGTGATCATTTAGCACTTTCTTTCAAATTAATGGAATCAGGATATAAGAAAACAAAAGTTTGGCAAATCCTTCGATAAGCCTTCTCAAAGCAATTCTGATTCTAAATTAAGGATACCTCGAGCTCTTTTCGATTTCTCCACTACCTCGGCTAATCCTCTCAACGGCCAATTTGACCCCTCTATATCCGTGCTTCGCTCGTTCTACGTCGCTTTGTCATAGCCACCGCTATTGATCGTGGCCGTCATGTCATCAAGGTATCACAATGCCGGCCACTAGAGCGCCGGGCGCGCCATCACAACATCATTTCACCTACCCTACTACAACTTGGCACGCACACCAATTGTTGTTGTAGTTCTCTCGGTCATCATTAAAAGGAGAGCCATCTCGTCGATCCCTTACCACCTCCAAACCTCACCTCCAATTGAGTTGTACGCCACTTTTCCTTCGTCTCGCTCCTTTGAGGAAGCACACCAAACCCACCTTCGTCGCTCACGGCATTCCGTGTCGATTAAGCTCTTTCCCCTATCTTCCCCAAAGAATGTGGAGAAGAGTCAAGCTCCTCCGGCTATCGGTGTTAAGTCCGAGCCTTTTCCCCGAAGCTCGTCCACCGAAGGTTGGTGCCAACATCACAAAGAAGAAGCTCGAGAAGAGAGACACAAGAGGGAGCTAACCGCACACCACCAATTATGGATCGTTTTCGGAGATGTTTGATTCCGTTTGTTGGACTCTAGTAGGACCGTATGTCCGCTTTGCGATCCGAGTCCTTGATGGTTTTAGTTTGTCATGTATACATTCATCGCCCACTCCCTCACGAGTAACTTTATTTTCTCTTCAAGCATGTTATTCCCCCTGGAGGTTTTCCTCTGATCTTATTGTCAAATCTCGGGACGAGATTTCTTTTAAGGGGGGTAGACTGTAACACCCCAGGTGTTTATTAAATATAAATACCTTATTTAGTTGTGTTAATCAAGTGTAATCGGCTCCTAAACATGTTTGACGTGATTTGGCACATATTTGCACAAAAGACCTTGGTTAAAATCTCAAATCACGGTCAAACCCTAGATCTCCTTTAAGGCTGATTCGGTTTTCTTGCGCGTTCTCCAAATTTCACTATAGAAGTTCAAAATCGGCCAATACGAAAGTTGTTCGTTATTTCCGGAACACATTTTTCGTAATTGGCGGACATTCCAATTTTGAGTGCAAATTGGCCAAAAATCGAGTTGAATGCGCCGTGAATAGTAAACCGAGCCGTGGAAAATCCGCAACTTTGGCCGACGTTCCGGACAAACCGTTGATTAAAACATATGTCGCCCTTTGGGAAAGTTGTAGATCTATAGCTCCTCTACAACTTTTGTTTTTGGAGATTTTCAAGTTTGTTGACAATTTTTGGACTTTTGCAATTTCGAAAAGGCTTAAACGAAATAAACTTGTGACGGGCGACGTCGTCGCCGCGCCCGGCCGCGTCGCGCGTGTCCGGACCGCGCCGGCCACGTGGCTTCCGCGCGTTGCCCCGGCGTACGGACGTCCGGGGAGTCTCCGCTATGGACCCACGAACCGCCGTGGACCCTCCGCCTGTGTTCCTCCTGTGCGCCGCGCCTAGCCGACCGAACGCACCGCGGGCGCGAGCCACGTGCTCGCGCGAGCGCGCGTCCGCGCGCATGCGGCGGCCACCGGCCTCATCTCGCGGTCGAGCGCCTTAAGCCCTTCCCGTCGTTTGCTTCGTCGAAGTTGTCGCCCGGGGAATTGAGCCGCGCGCGCCGTCATCTCTTTCGCCCGAGCTCGGTCATCCGTCGGCCGCCGACGTGGTTCGAGGGCGCTTGCCTCGTTGCTGTCCAACTCGCGTCCTTCCCGTCGGGCACACGTCCCCGCTCCCCCTCAACCCCGCCGCGTCGCCTCCCGTACGCCCGGACGCGCCGTCGCCGGCCCGCCGCGGCTGCAGCGGGCTCGCACCGAGCTCCTCGCCGCCGGCACCGGCGAGGCCGCCCCCGGTCCAATCTTCGGCAAGAATCGGTCAAGAGTGAGCTCCCTAACCTTCCTAGACCCTCGGCCGGCCAAGTCCGGTGCTCACCGGCCGGGAATTCCGGCCACCGGTGTGGGCAGTCCGCCCAAGGACTACATTGCAAGAGAGAAGGTATTTTCAGGGAGATTTATGCAAGTTTCCAGGGACCCGGTTGTAAAGGTCGTTTTAGGGTTACAGCAGCAACTTCGGAAAATCATTAAAAATCGTAGAAAAATCAGAAAAATACAAAACCAATTTTGTTGGTTTTGTGGTGAAGAAATCTATCTTTTCTAGAAAACATGTATAGGGTTTTTCTGTACAGTTTTTGAATTAAAAATTCAAACGCAGTTTGGAGTGTTTTTAGTGCAGTTTAAAATATACACATGCTATGAACTTGAATTTTGGATATGTTACTCTTTATATCATGTCTAGATCTGTGGCAAAAGTTTGCATGTTTTTGATGCTTATATTTTCAGATATGATTTATTTAAGCTTTATGCTAGAATAAGTTTGATGCTTTTTATAGCACCTTTAATGAACTTTTCTTTGAGCACAAGTGCACCCTAGGGCTTTGACTTGATGAGTAGTACCCCTGGTGTGATGGATGTGAATTTAGGGAATTGTTTACTAGGTGTTTTGAATTTAATCTTGTGTAGGAGCTTAAATTCAAAATCTGAAAAATAAATTGAATTTGCAACCATGCCTTGCTCAGAAACTCATTTTTGGCATACTTGACCTGTAGGAGAAAGTTGAGATCAAAAAGTTCATTAAATCTTTTTATATGAATTAATGTTGATTTACTAGGCTGAAATTTGTCTTTTTCGTATAAATTAATTTACAAATGATCTTAGGCCAAATTTTGGTGTGAGAGCTTAAACTAAGCATATGTTGCTGTGTGCAAAAGATTAGGTTCATTGGAAGTGTTTTTGATTTAATTTGGATTTATGGTAGAAAGGCTTGTTGTAAATAATTAAAGAAAGAAATGAAAATTAAAATGTGCTAAATTGTAAAATCATGTTTGTTTCTGTTTTTATTAAATTAAACACACCCCCCTTGCTGTTTGGTGAAGTTAAGTAACTTAGATTGCTTAGATGTGCACACAATCACCATCAAAATCGTGTTTTGTTTATTATCACACACCCCAATAATTTACATGAGAAAATATTAATATTTGGGTGAATGTGTCCAACAAGAGTTGATTTTGTGGTAATTCTCCCACCTTCACCATAATCTAATGCATGTGCATGTAAACGTGTAGATCTCCCCGACGGGACGTACACGCTCACCCAGGAGGAGGAGGGAGCAGTTAGCGGAGAGTTGAATCAAGTTAGCGTGCAGCAAGACCTGGACCAATGTCCAGAAGAGCCAAAGGCTTGTTTGGGTGTAGAGTCTGAGGAAGGCAAGCACCGGTTTCATCTAACCCATGTTTTAAATTAAAATCATGTCCTTTACTTTTCAGTACTTTATGCTTTACTTTGTGCATTTAAGTTTCAGGAGTTGCTTTGAAACCTAGATGCATGATCCTTAGGACTCCTATGCTCTTTTACTAGTATGTTAGGAACGTTAGTGCCATGCTCTAAGGTCACGGTAGAAGTCGAGTAATGACTCATTGCTCGCGAGATATAGGATGCTTATGTTGGAATCATAAGTTGGTTAAATTGACTCGCTCATGTGGTAAGAGCAATGGGTTCGGTCTCGACCGAGTAGCATGGTGCCGGTCCTAAGCTATTGAACGTACCAAGTACTTGCCGGGAATGGGACCGGTAAGCCTAGTACCTTCTGAACCGGGGCGGGATCTTTCTAGCTACCCGCTTGGGATGTGTCTCCGGGCTAGCTACCCGTGGTATAGTGTGTGAGTTCGGACTGGTCGGGTTAGACCCTCCGGATAACCGTGTACCAGAGTTTGTAGCGTCTGATCCCAAACTGTGGGATGTTGGGAACCGCCTGGTCGGGGTAGACCCTGCATTTGTTTTTATTTGAATTCTTGGGGTCTACTTCTTCCGTGTATCTTGGGTTTACCTTGCAAGGATATAAATCGATCGATCGTCGGTCACTCGCCGTTATCTGAGTCGGCTTGACCACTGGCTACCCCATGTTTATTTATGGAACATTTTGGATTAATATTGTTACCTGTTTAATATTGTTTGCACAACATGCTTGTTTAGTGTAGGTGCTCACCTAGAATGGTTAACATACTAGAATTGGAGCTAAAATCTGAAAATAAGGATCAACTCTTAGTCGCTTTTGGCAAAACAAACCCACAAGCCAAAAAGCCTTGCATGTCTAGTTGTAATTTATTTTTGTCGGGTAAGTCTTGCTGAGTATTAGTACTCAGCCTTGCTTAATTTGTTGTTTTCAGGTAATCCCATCTGGCCTGGTTCTATTCCAGATGGTTGGGAGCTTGAATGGGAAAACGATGATGAGGAGTGATATGCATGGATGGCCTCCCGTGTGTATCATGCGCTAGTTTTATTTCCGCTGTTTAAACTCTACCATGTTTACTTTTATGTACAAAAACCTGGTTTGTAATAATGTTAAACTTGTGAAACTTTTTATGTAATGTAATGTTGTACTGCGGTCCCGCCTTCGTGTGGGCTTAGCGCATATCGGCGATCTGTTGTATGTGATTTACGGGCTTTACCGGCGGAAGCGACTTAATAATTCTTTATTATTGCTTAATGGCCAAGTGGACCGGCTTAGGCGATAATACGGAATTATTTTGGGCGGTTATGTCACAGCTGGTACCAGAGCGATGATATGCGCCAGAGTAATTAAAATACCTTAACAAACTTTTTTTTGGAATAAAATTTACCAAGATTAATAATCTTGCTAAAAGAGTAGGACGTTAAGGTTTAATCTAGTCCGAGAGGCCCTAGAGGGAATTTTGGGTTCTTTCAGGTGGCTAGTATTCTATGGTGTATTTAGTCTGACTTCCAACACATTTATTCCTGTCAAAACTTACTTTCATGCACAACCATACTAGTTCATCACGTTTTGCCATACGTGGTGGTACCGCAGGGAAGTCCTGTGAGGGATTAGTGGGACCTATTCCAATGGGTGCCACGTCGCGTCTGCGTCTCATCACGTTTTGCCATACGTGGTGGTACCACAGGGAAGTCCTGTGAGGGACTAGTGAGACCTATTCCAATGGGTGTCACGTCGCTTCTGAGTCTCGTCATGTTTTGCCATACGTGATGGTACCACGGGAAAGTCCGTGAGGGATGAGTGAGGCCTATTCCAATGGGCACTCACGTCGCGTCGAGTCTTAAATAGGACGCCGTCCATGCGGCGGCTTTACGCATGGATACCGTTTCTATAAGTGAACGGTAATGAATGTGGACGCTTTTGTGAGTGCTTGGCACAAAAGGTCTTGAATATTTGTGATTTTCTGCAGGTACACTAACCACGGTTGTTAGGCACGGTAATTAAGAAACGAATAGCTTCCGACTAGTTATTATAGGGAGAGACGTTTATATATGCAGCCACCGGCATTAACTTCGTTTTTAAGCTTAAAAGCTTTGTGAGGAAGTTTAGGACGCTTTTTGCATCATGTAAAAGCTATCAAACCAAAACTGAAGTCAATTCATGGTTGCTTGGTCTCTATTTAATGTGTGTTTCGTAAGGACCAATCTTGCTAGTGTGATTGCTTTGATCGGGTGTTAAGCAAAAATTGTAACTAGATGCTGTTCAAATTTTCTAAGGTTTATCTAGAAAATTTCTGTCTAGGTGCTCTTTAGGGAAATTGTTCATCACCTAGTTAAGTTTGCTCTCTGAATTTCTCATGATTTTAGGAGGTTTAAAACTGAAGTTAGGATCAAAATGGCTAGCCTACGTCTTGCTGAATTGCTGTCAAAATTCTGAGTTAGGCAGAAAACTCGAATCTTTACCTATAGTTCCAAACAGAATTTGACCTGAGAATCTATAGCAAAAATGTTTATTATCTAGCATAGATCGTGCTGTCAAAATCTCATGGTCATAGGGTTCTTAATCTTTGAGATATGATCTTTTTAGTAAAGATATGTCCTGCTGAAAATTTCTGGGCAACAGCACTCTGAAAATGGACCTTTTGCACCTTTTTCCAATCTGATATTATTCAAACTTTGAATACCAAAACTGCTCCTTAGGTATCTATCTACCTCCTGTAGAAATCTCAAGGTCACTAGATTTTTATTTTGGGAGTTATGCCCAAAACTTTAGGTCTCTGTCCTGCTGAATTTCAGCACTAATAATTTCTGACTTTCAAATTTTTAGGTCATCTTCCTTTTGGACATAGAGAAAACCTTGAATACCATATTAGGTCATAATTTTGTGATGTCAATGCTCACAAAATTTCAGCATGTATGCATGTGTATATTGAGAAAGATCGAATTTTTTTAATAAGCTCCTTTTTGCTGGCAAAACTGCTAGACGGAGCTTTGGTAAATGAATTTTTTCGGCCTCTGTAAAAGTTGAATCTGTCCTGAGGTTGATTACCAAAGTTGAAGACTATGAAATTCTACAGATGCTGACCAAAATTTGGAAATTTTCGACAATTGGGCCGAGAGATATGAATTTATTTCTCGGAGCTATTGATGTCCAAATTCTGGAAGTTTCCACTTGAAGTCTCCTTAGACAATTATAGATGAAATATCTAAGGGAAAATCACATGGTTTCGATGGACGGAAACCCTTGCCTCAATTCTGGAGAAGTAGTTGATAGTGAGGCAAGCGGTAGCAATCCAACATTGTCATCGAGCTTGTGCTATATGAATGGCTATTACCTTCCATTTGGTGTGGTGATCAATGCATGAGGCTAGCCCAACTTGAAATTGCTCTCGCGTAGCAAATGCGTTATTAGCACCATGAGAGCATGGCCCAAGCATTGGGTACCAAATGAAATCATTTGATAGCTGGGATTTTTCTTCCGGCGAAATCATGATAAGGTCTTCTTTTAATTTCCTTGAAAATTTTGGGAATAATTAAAAAAATATAAGCGTGGGTTGAAACTTTGTATTCGGCACGCTCATCAAAATTCAGCCTCCTCGTGTTCCTACTCTAAGAGTTGTGAACATGTTTGTGAACCTTGGCTTGCTGCACAACCGCCAAGGCAGAGTAGGGGTTTTCGGATTCGTGAGTATGATTTCTTAGCTGACGTGTTCACTCCCGTATCATGTGGGTATTCTCTCTGAAGCACTCAACTATTCCTGGATGTTGACATCATGGGTTCGATCACTATTGATCTCCCAACTTTGAAAATGTTTCTTTTTGACCTTGCTCAACGATTCTGAGGGCAATAAAATGAATACGGAGTATCGACACCTTCTTACCTACATAAGGAACATATCATATCTTTTGTCAAGTCAACTAAAACTCCGTTGTGCTATTTTTCTTTGGTTGTTTTCCCCACACTTTCTCTAGATAGGAGACAACACTTCAACTCCTTATAGCCATGAAACGTTGGTCCCACAACTTTCTGGCATTGGTATCCCAACTTTTCTCGCTCTAAAGTTCCTTGCCTCCAACTTGATTTCCCCCCTATGCTTGCTCACAAACAAATAAATAAATTCACGTTTATAAGTGTGAAGAATCTTGTGGCATGCAAAGTGGAGCATTTTGTCACAATGCATATACGTACCTTAACAACACATTTTCATTACGCATTATATAACTTGTGCATTTGGGAAATCTTGGGTGACTAACTTGCATAGGCATTAAAAAAAATCCTTCTACTCTACCTTCCTTGGGGTTGATGATGTTTCCCTAACTAAAGGTGCCGCGACGGAACCTAGGGTATCGTGTGATCTGCAGCCATGTGATTATCACAAGGAGCGCGCTGGGTATCTTGGGTTATGGAAAATGACTCACCACAATTTTGTTTACTACTCTTTGATTGCTTCCCCTTTCTTAACTAACTCCATGGGTGCAATAAAGCATACGACCATGCACCATGAGCAACATATCTCATGAGCATATGCATCAACACATTTCATCAACATTTGCATCATCATGTGTGCACTACATCATGCACGCATCATGTGCATCACTCATTATGCATCATTACATAAGCACCATAAGTTCATGTCCATAAACATCATATGCTCATGTGCATATACATCATACTATATGCACCTCATCATAAGCATCATTATGTGCACCATTCCACTAATGCACAACTCATCTATATGCATTAATATTGCAAGCATGTCCCATTGGTGTACCACATATCCAGTTAAAAGTCATTGCACCACTAATGGGAGGAAGGATCTTGCTAATACTCATAAAATGAGTAACGTGTGAGCAAGCTAGTCCGAAACTCCCGTACTAGCTTGTCCTTTCATATCTTTCACACTAAATATTTGTAAGAACTCCGGCAACCGCTCTCTATGACTTTACCATCCTTACCTATTCCTATGAACTAACATCAGATCTACGATGGTAGAACCCTTAAGCCATCATCGAACCCTTGTTACTCTCCTAATAATTCTTTTAGCAATCTTAGTATGATCAATTGCTAAGATTCTCATTCCTTATAGAGATCCTTATGATTTTTTTTCAACTCGGTCTTCTTTCGCTTAATCACAAAAGTTCACCCGATTTCAACTCAACCGAGTTAGGGTGAAGGTGTATAAACAAAGATTTTTTTTCGTGAGCAATCAAGGTTCTCCAAAAGTCATGATATGGGGAGTTTTCAAGTACTCGATGATTTGTGATCATTTAGCACTTTCTTTCAAATTAATGGAATCAGGATATAAGAAAACAAAAGTTTGGCAAATCCTTCGATAAGCCTTCTCAAAGCAATTCTGATTCTAAATTAAGGATACCTCGAGCTCTTTTCGATTTCTCCACTACCTCGGCTAATCCTCTCAACGGCCAATTTGACCCCTCTATATCCGTGCTTCGCCTGTTCTACGTCGCTTTGTCATAGCCACCGCTATTGATCGTGGCCGTCATGTCATCAAGGTATCACAATGCCGGCCACTAGAGCGCCAGGCGCAGCCATCACAACATCATTTCACCTACCCTACTACAACTTGGCACGCACACCAATTGTTGTTGTAGTTCTCTGGTCATCATTAAAAGGAGAGCCATCTCGTCGATCCCTTACCACCTCCAAACCTCACCTCCAATTGAGTTGTACGCCACTTTTCCTTCGTACGCTCCTTTGAGGAAGCACACCGACCACCTTCGCCGCTCACGGCATTCCGTGTCGATTAAGCTCTTTCCCCTATCTTCCCCAAAGCAATGTGGAGAAGAGTCAAGCTCCTCCGGCTATCGGTGTTAAGTCTGAGCCTTTTCCCTGAAGCTCGTCCACTGAAGGTTGGTGCCAACATCATAAAGAAGAAGCTCGAGAAGAGAGACACAAGAGGGAGCTAACCGCACACCACCAATTATGGATCGTTTTCCGGAGATGTTTGATTCCGTTTGTTGGACTCTAGTAGGACTGTATGTCTGCTTTGCGATCCAGTCCTTGATGGTTTTAGTTTGTCATGTATACATTCATCGCCCACTCCCTCACGAGTAACTTTATTTTCTCTTCAAGCATGTTATTCCCCCCGGAGGTTTTTCCTCGATCTTATTGTCAAATCTCGGGACGAGATTTCTTTTAAGGGGGGTAGATCGTAACACCCCGGTGTTTATTAAATATAAATACCTTATTTAGTTGTGTTAATCAAGTGTAATCGGCTCCTAAACATGTTTGACGTGATTTGGCACATATTTGCACAAAAGACCTTGGTTAAAATCTCAAATCACGGTCAAACCCTAGATCTCCTTTAAGGCTGATTCGGTTTTCTTGCGCGTTCTCCAAATTTCACTATAGAAGTTCAAAATCGGCCAATACGAAAGTTGTTCGTTATTTCCGGGAACACATTTTTCGTAATTGGCGGACATTCCAATTTTGAGTGCAAATTGGCCAAAAATCGAGTTGAATGCGCTGTGAATAGTAAACCGAGCCGTGGAAAATCTGCAACTTTGGCCGACGTTCCCGGACAAACCGTTGATTAAAACATATGTCGCCCTTTGGGAAAGTTGTAGATCTATAGCTCCTCTACAACTTTTGTTTTTGGAGATTTTCAAGTTTGTTGACAATTTTTGGACTTTTGCAATTTCGAAAAGGCTTAAACGAAATAAACTTGTGACGGGCGACGTCGTCGCCGCGCCCGGCCGCGTCGCGCGTGTCCGGACCGCGCCGGCCACGTGGCTTCCGCGCGTTGCCCCCGGCGTACGGACGTCCGGGGAGTCTCCGCTATGGACCCACGAACCGCCGTGGACCCTCCGCCTGTGTTCCTCCTGTGCGCCGCGCTTAGCCGACCGAACGCACTGCAGGCAGAGCCACGTGCTTGCGCGAGCGCGCGTCCGCACGCATGCAGCGGCCAGCTGGCCTCATCTCGCGGTCGAGCGCCTTAAGCCCTTCCCGTCGTTTGCTTTGTCGAAGTTGTCGCCCAGGAATGGAGCCGCGCGCGCCGTCGTCTCTTTCTGCCCGAGCTCGGTCATCCGTCGGCCGCCGACGTGGTTCGAGGGCGCTTGCCTCGTTGCCTGTCCAACTCGCGTCCTTCCCGTCGGGCACACGTCCCTGCTCCCCCTCAACCCCGCCGCGTCGCCTCCAGTACGCCTGGACGCGCCGTCGCCGGCCTGCCGCGGCTGCAGCGGGCTCGCACCGAGCTCCTCGCCGCCGGCACCCGGCAAGGCCGCCCCCGGTCCAATCTTCGGCAAGAATCGGTCAAGAGTGAGCTCCCTAACCTTCCTAGACCCTCGGCCGGCCAAGTCCGGTGCTCACCGGCTGGGAATTCCAGCCGCCGGTGTGGGCAGTCCGCCCAAGGACTACATTGCAAGAGAGAAGGTATTTCCAGGGAGATTTATGCAAGTTTCGAGGGACCCGGCTGTAAAGGTCGTTTTAGGGTTACAGCAGCAACTTCGGAAAATCATTAAAAATCGTAGAAAAATCAGAAAAATGCAAAACCAATTTTGTTGGTTTCGTGGTGAAGAAATCTATCTTTTCTAGAAAACATGTATAGGGTTTTTCTGTACAGTTTTTGAATTAAAAATTCAAACGCAGTTTGGAGTGTTTTTAGTGCAGTTTAAAATATACACATGCTATGAACTTGAATTTTGGATATGTTACTCTTTATATCATGTCTAGATCTGTGGCAAAAGTTTGCATGTTTTTGATGCTTATATTTTCAGATATGATTTATTTAAGCTTTATGCTAGAATAAGTTTGATGCTTTTTATAGCACCTTTAATGAACTTTTCTTTGAGCACAAGTGCACCCTAGGGCTTTGACTTGATGAGTAGTACCCCTGGTGTGATGGATGTGAATTTAGGGAATTGTTTACTAGGTGTTTTGGATTTAATATTGTGTAGGAGCTTAAATTCAAAATCTGTAAAATAAATTGAATTTGCAACCATGCCTTGGTCAGAAACTCATTTTTGGCATACTTGACCTGTAGGAGAAAGTTGAGATCAAAAAGTTTATTAAATCTTTTTATATGAATTAATGTTGATTTACTAGGCTGAAATTTGTCTTTTTCGTATAAATTAATTTATAAATGATCTTAGGCCAAATTTTGGTGTGAGAGCTTAAACTAAGCATATGTTGCTGTGTGCAAAAGATTAGGTTCATTGGAAGTGTTTTTGATTTAATTTGGATTTATGGTAGAAAGGCTTGTTGTAAATAATTAAAGAAAGAAATGAAAATTAAAATGTGCTAAATTGTAAAATCATGTTTGTTTCTGTTTTTATTAAATTAAACACACCCCCTTGCTATTTGGTGAAGTTAAGTAACTTAGATTGCTTAGATGTGCACACAATCACCATCAAAATCGTGTTTTGTTTATTATCACACACCCCAATAATTTACATGAGAAAATATTAATATTTGGGTGAATGTGTCCAACAAGAGTTGATTCTGTGGTAATTCTCCCACCTTCACCATAATCTAATGCATGTGCATGTAAACGTGTAGATCTCCCCGACGGGACGTACACGCTCACCCAGGAGGAGGAGGGAGCAGTTAGCGGAGAGTTGAATCAAGTTAGCGTGCAGCAAGACCTGGACCAATGTCCAGAAGAGCCAAAGGCTTGTTTGGGTGTAGAGTCTGAGGAAGGCAAGCACCGGTTTCATCTAACCCATGTTTTAAATTAAAATCATGTCCTTTACTTTTCGGTACTTTATGCTTTACTTTGTGCATTTAAGTTTCGGGGAGTTGCTTTGAAACCTAGATGCATGATCCTTAGGACTCCTATGCTCTTTTACTAGTATGTTAGGAACGTTAGTGCCATGCTCTAAGGTCACGGTAGAAGTCGAGTAATGACTCATTGCTCGCGAGATATAGGATGCTTATGTTGGAATCATAAGTTGGTTAAATTGACTCGCTCATGTGGTAAGAGCAATGGGTTCGGTCTCGACCGAGTAGCATGGTGCCGGTCCTAAGCTATTGAACGTACCAAGTACTTGCCGGGAATGGGACCGGTAAGCCTAGTACCTTCTGAACCGGGGCGGGATCTTTCTAGCTACCCGCTTGGGATGTGTCTCGGGCTAGCTACCCGTGGTATAGTGTGTGAGTCGGACTGGTCGGGTTAGACCCTCGGATAACCGTGTACCGAGTTTGTAGCGTACGATCCCAAACTGTGGGATGTTGGGAACCGCCTGGTCGGGGTAGACCCTGCATTTGCTTTTATTTGAATTCTTGGGGTCTACTTCTTCCGTGTATCTTGGGTTTACCTTGCAAGGATATAAATCGATCGATCGTCGGTCACTCGCCGTTATCTGAGTCGGCTTGACCACTGGCTACCCCATGTTTATTTATGGAACATTTTGGATTAATATTGTTACCTGTTTAATATTGTTTGCACAACATGCTTGTTTAGTGTAGGTGCTCACCTAGAATGGTTAACATACTAGAATTGGAGCTAAAATCTGAAAATAAGGATCAACTCTTAGTCGCTTTTGGCAAAACAAACCCACAAGCCAAAAAGCCTTGCATGTCTAGTTGTAATTTATTTTTGTCGGGTAAGTCTTGCTCGAGTATTAGTACTCGGCCTTGCTTAATTTGTTGTTTTCGAGTAATCCCATCCGGCCCTGGTTCTATTCCGGATGGTTGGGAGCTTGAATGGGAAAACGATGATGAGGAGTGATATGCATGGATGGCCTCCCGTGTGTATCATGCGCTAGTTTTATTTCCGCTGTTTAAACTCTACCATGTTTACTTTTATGTACAAAAACCTGGTTTGTAATAATGTTAAACTTGTGAAACTTTTTATGTAATGTAATGTTGTACTACGGTCCCGCCTTCGTGTGGGCTTAGCGCATATCGGCGATCTGTTGTATGTGATTTACGGGCTTTACCGGCGGAAGCGACTTAATAATTCTTTATTATTGCTTAATGGCCAAGTGGACCGGCTTAGGCGATAATACGGAATTATTTTGGGCGGTTCTCACACAATTTGGTACCGAGCGATGATATGCGCCCGAAGTAATTAAAATACCTTAACAAACTTGTTTTTGGAATAAAATTTGCCAAGATTAATAATCTTGCTAAAAGAGTAGGACGTTAAGGTTTAATCTAGTCCGAGAGGCCCTAGAGGGAATTTTGGGTTCTTTCAGGTGGCTAGTATTCTATGGTGTATTTAGTCTGACTTCCAGAGACATTTATTCCTGTCAAAACTTACTTTCATGCACAACCATACTAGTTCATCACGTTTTGCCATACGTGGTGGTACCGCAGGAAGTCCTGTGAGGGATTAGTGGGACCTATTCCAATGGGTGCCACGTCGCGTCCGCGTCTCATCACGTTTTGCCATACGTGGTGGTACCACGGGGAAGTCCCGTGAGGGACTAGTGAGACCTATTCCAATGGGTGTCACGTCGCTTCGAGTCTCGTCATGTTTTGCCATACGTGATGGTACCACGGGAAAGTCCGTGAGGGATGAGTGAGGCCTATTCCAATGGGCACTCACGTCGCGTCGAGTCTTAAATAGGACGCCGTCCATGCGGCGGCTTTACGCATGGATACCGTTTCTATAAGTGAACGGTAATGAATGTGGACGCTTTTGTGAGTGCTGGCACAAAAGGTCTTGAATATTTGTGATTTTCTGCGGGTACACTAACCACGGTTGTTAGGCACGGTAATTAAGAAACGAATAGCTTCCGACTAGTTATTATAGGGAGAGACGTTTATATATGCACGCCACCGGCATTAACTTCGTTTTTAAGCTTAAAAGCTTTGTGAGGAAGTTTAGGACGCTTTTTGCATCATGTAAAAGCTATCAAACCAAAACTGAAGTCAATTCATGGTTGCTTGGTCTCTATTTAATGTGTGTTTCGTAAGGACCAATCTTGCTAGTGTGATTGCTTTGATCGGGTGTTAAGCAAAAATTGTAACTAGATGCTGTTCAAATTTTCTAAGGTTTATCTAGAAAATTTCTGTCTAGGTGCTCTTTAGGGAAATTGTTCATCACCTAGTTAAGTTTGCTCTCTGAATTTCTCATGATTTTAGGAGGTTTAAAACTGAAGTTAGGATCAAAATGGCTAGCCTACGTCTTGCTGAATTGCTGTCAAAATTCTGAGTTAGGCAGAAAACTCGAATCTTTACCTATAGTTCCAAACAGAATTTGACCTGAGAATCTATAGCAAAAATGTTTATTATCTAGCATAGATCGTGCTGTCAAAATCTCATGGTCATAGGGTTCTTAATCTTTGAGATATGATCTTTTTAGTAAAGATATGTCCTGCTGAAAATTTCTGGGCAACAGCACTCTGAAAATGGACCTTTTGCACCTTTTTCCAATCTGATATTATTCAAACTTTGAATACCAAAACTGCTCCTTAGGTATCTATCTACCTCCTGTAGAAATCTCAAGGTCACTAGATTTTTATTTTGGGAGTTATGCCCAAAACTTTAGGTCTCTGTCCTGCTGAATTTCAGCACTAATAATTTCTGACTTTCAAATTTTTAGGTCATCTTCCTTTTGGACATAGAGCAAACCTTGAATACCATATTAGGTCATAATTTTGTGATGTCAATGCTCACAAAATTTCAGCATGTATGCATGTGTATATTGAGAAAGATCGAATTTTTTTTTTAAGCCCCTGTTTGCTGGCAAAACTGCTAGACGGAGCTTTGGTAAATGAATTTTTTCGGCCTCTGTGAAAGTTGAATCTGTCCTGAGGTTGAATACCAAAGTTAAAGACTATGAAATTCTACACATGCTGACCAAAATTTGGAAATTTTCGACACTTGGGCCGAGAGATATGAATTTATTTCTCGGAGCTATTGATGTCCAAATTCTGGAAGTTTCCACTTGAAGTCTCCTTAGACAATTATAGATGAAATATCTAAGGGAAAATCACATGGTTTCGATGGACGGAAACCCTTGCCTCAATTCCGGAGAAGTAGTTGATAGTGAGGCAAGCAGTAGCAATCCAACATTGTCATCGAGCTTGTGCTATACGAATGGCTATTACCTTCCATTTGGTGTGGTGATCAATGCATGAGGCTAGCCCAACTTGAAATTGCTCTCGCGTAGCAAATGCGTTATTAGCACCATGAGAGCATGGCCCAAGCATTGGGTACCAAATGAAATCATTTGATAGCTGGGATTTTTCTTCCAGCGAAATCATGATAAGGTCTTCTTTTAATTTCCTTGAAAATTTTGGGAATAATTAAAAAAATATAAGCGTGGGTTGAAACTTTGTATTCGGCACGCTCATCAAAATTCAGCCTCCTCGTGTTCCTACTCTAAGAGTTGTGAACATGTTTGTGAACCTTGGCTTGCTGCACAACCGCCAAGGCAGAGTAGGGGTTTTCGGATTCGTGAGTATGATTTCTTAGCTGACGTGTTCACTCCCGTATCATGTGGGTATTCTCTCTGAAGCACTCAACTATTCCTGGATGTTGACATCATGGGTTCGATCACTATCGATCTCCCAACTTTGAAAATGTTTCTTTTTGACCTTGCTCAACGATTCTGAGGGCAATAAAATGAATACGGAGTATCGACACCTTCTTACCTACATAAGGAACATATCATATCTTTTGTCAAGTCAACTAAAACTCCGTTGTGCTATTTTTCTTTGGTTGTTTTCCCCACACTTTCTCTAGATAGGAGACAACACTTCAACTCCTTATAGCCATGAAACGTTGGTCCCACAACTTTCTGGCATTGGTATCCCAACTTTTCTCGCTCTAAAGTTCCTTGCCTCCAACTTGATTTCCCCCCTATGCTTGCTCACAAACAAATAAATAAATTCACGTTTATAAGTGTGAAGAATCTTGTGGCATGCAAAGTGGAGCATTTTGTCACAATGCATATACGTACCTTAACAACACATTTTCATTACGCATTATATAACTTGTGCATTTGGGAAATCTTGGGTGACTAACTTGCATAGGCATTAAAAAAAATCCTTCTACTCTACCTTCCTTGGGGTTGATGATGTTTCCCTAACTAAAGGTGCCGCGACGGAACCTAGGGTATCGTGTGATCTGCAGCCATGTGATTATCACAAGGAGCGCGCTGGGTATCTTGGGTTATGGAAAATGACTCACCACAATTTTGTTTACTACTCTTTGATTGCTTCCCCTTTCTTAACTAACTCCATGGGTGCAATAAAGCATACTGACCATGCACCATGAGCAACATATCTCATGAGCATATGCATCAACACATTTCATCAACATTTGCATCATCATGTGTGCACTACATCATGCACGCATCATGTGCATCACTCATTATGCATCATTACATAAGCACCATAAGTTCATGTCCATAAACATCATATGCTCATGTGCATATACATCATACTATATGCACCTCATCATAAGCATCATTATGTGCACCATTCCACTAATGCACAACTCATCTATATGCATTAATATTGCAAGCATGTCCCATTGGTGTACCACATATCCAGTTAAAAGTCATTGCACCACTAATGGGAGGAAGGATGCTGCTAATACTCATAAAATGAGTAACGTGTGAGCAAGCTAGTCCGAAATTCCTGTACTAGCTTGTCCTTTCATATCTTTCACACTAAATATCTGTAAGAACTCCTGGCAACTGCTCTCTATGACTTTACCATCCTTACCTATTCTTATGAACTAACATCAGATCTACGATGGTAGAACCCTTAAGCCATCATCGAACCCTTGTTACTCTCCTAATAATTCTTTTAGCAATCTTAGTATGATCAATTGCTAAGATTCTCATTCCTTATAGAGATCCTTATGATTTTTTTTCAACTCGGTCTTCTTTCGCTTAATCACAAAAGTTCACCCGATTTCAACTCAACCGAGTTAGGGTGAAGGTGTATAAACAGAGATTTTTTTCGTGAGCAATCAAGGTTCTCCAAAAGTCATGATATGGAGAGTTTTCAAGTACTCGATGATTTGTGATCATTTAGCACTTTCTTTCAAATTAATGGAATCAGGATATAAGAAAACAAAAGTTTGGCAAATCCTTCGATAAGCCTTCTCAAAGCAATTCTGATTCTAAATTAAGGATACCTCGAGCTCTTTTCGATTTCTCCACTACCTCGGCTAATCCTCTCAACGGCCAATTTGACCCCTCTATATCCGTGCTTCGCCTGTTCTGCGTCGCTTTGTCATAGCCACCACTGTTGATCGTGGCCGTCATGTCATCAAGGTATCACAATGCCGGCCACTAGCGCGCCAGGCGCAGCCATCACAACATCATTTCACCTACCCTACTACAACTTGGCACGCACACCAATTGTTGTTGTAGTTCTCTGGTCATCATTAAAAGGAGAGCACATCTCGTCGATCCCTTACCACCTCCAAACCTCACCTCCAATTGAGTTGTACGCCACTTTTCCTTCGTCTGCTCCTTTGAGGAAGCACACCAGCCACCTTCGCTGCTCACGGCATTCCGTGTCGATTAAGCTCTTTCCCCTATCTTCCCCAGCAATGTGGAGAAGAGTCAAGCTCCTCCAGCTATCGGTGTTAAGTCTGAGCCTTTTCCCTGAAGCTCGTCCACTGAAGGTTGGTGCCAACATCATAAAGAAGAAGCTCGAGAAGAGAGACACAAGAGGGAGCTAACCGCACACCACCAACTATGGATCGTTTTCCGGAGATGTTTGATTCCGTCTGTTGGACTCTAGTAGGACTGTATGTCTGCTTTGCGATCCAGTCCTTGATGGTTTTAGTTTGTCATGTATACATTCATCGCCCACTCCCTCACGAGTAACTTTATTTTCTCTTCAAGCATGTTATTCCCCCTGGAGGTTTTCCTCTGATCTTATTGTCAAATCTCGGGACGAGATTTCTTTTAAGGGGGGTAGACTGTAACACCCCAGGTGTTTATTAAATATAAATACCTTATTTAGTTGTGTTAATCAAGTGTAATCGGCTCCTAAACATGTTTGACGTGATTTGGCACATATTTGCACAAAAGACCTTGGTTAAAATCTCAAATCACGGTCAAACCCTAGATCTCCTTTAAGGCTGATTCGGTTTTCTTGCGCGTTCTCCAAATTTCACTATAGAAGTTCAAAATCGGCCAATACGAAAGTTGTTCGTTATTTCCGGAACACATTTTTCGTAATTGGCGGACATTCCAATTTTGAGTGCAAATTGGCCAAAAATCGAGTTGAATGCGCCGTGAATAGTAAACCGAGCCGTGGAAAATCGCAACTTTGGCCGACGTTCCGGACAAACCGTTGATTAAAACATATGTCGCCCTTTGGGAAAGTTGTAGATCTATAGCTCCTCTACAACTTTTGTTTTTGGAGATTTTCAAGTTTGTTGACAATTTTTGGACTTTTGCAATTTCGAAAAGGCTTAAACGAAATAAACTTGTGACGGGCGACGTCGTCGCCGCGCCCAGCGCGTCGCGCGTGTCCGGACCGCGCCGGCCACGTGGCTTCCGCGCGTTGCCCCGGCGTACGGACGTCCCGGGAGTCTCCGCTATGGACCCACGAACCGCCGTGGACCCTCCGCCCTGTGTTCCTCCCGTGCGCGCGCCTAGCCGACCGAACGCACCGCGAGGCGGAGCCACGTGCTCGCGCGGCGCGCGTCCGCGCGCATGCGGCGGCCGTGGCCTCATCTCGCGGTCGAGCGCCTTAAGCCCTTCCCGTCGTTTGCTTCGTCGAAGTTGTCGCCCGGGGAATTGAGCCGCGCGCGCCGTCATCTCTTTCGCCCGAGCTCGGTCATCCGTCGGCCGCCGACGTGGTTCGAGGGCGCTTGCCTCGTTGCACCGTCCAACTCGCGTCCTTCCCGTCGGGCACACGTCCCTGCTCCCCCCTCAACCCCGCCGCGTCGCCTCCAGTACGCCTGGACGCGCCGTCGCCGGCCCGCCGCGGCTGCAGCGGGCTCGCACCGAGCTCCCTCGCCGCCGGCACCGGCGAGGCCGCCCCGGTCCAATCTTCGGCAAGAATCGGTCAAGAGTGAGCTCCCTAACCTTCCTAGACCCTCGGCCGGCCAAGTCCGGTGCTCACCGGCCGGGAATTCCGGCCACCGGTGTGGGCAGTCCGCCCAAGGACTACATTGCAAGAGAGAAGGTATTTCCAGGGAGATTTATGCAAGTTTCCAGGGACCCGGCTGTAAAGGTCGTTTTAGGGTTACAGCAGCAACTTCGGAAAATCATTAAAAATCGTAGAAAAATCAGAAAAATGCAAAACCAATTTTGTTGGTTTCGTGGTGAAGAAATCTATCTTTTCTAGAAAACATGTATAGGGTTTTTCTGTACAGTTTTTGAATTAAAAATTCAAACGCAGTTTGGAGTGTTTTTAGTGCAGTTTAAAATATACACATGCTATGAACTTGAATTTTGGATATGTTACTCTTTATATCATGTCTAGATCTGTGGCAAAAGTTTGCATGTTTTTGATGCTTATATTTTCAGATATGATTTATTTAAGCTTTATGCTAGAATAAGTTTGATGCTTTTTATAGCACCTTTAATGAACTTTTCTTTGAGCACAAGTGCACCCTAGGGCTTTGACTTGATGAGTAGTACCCCTGGTGTGATGGATGTGAATTTAGGGAATTGTTTACTAGGTGTTTTGGATTTAATATTGTGTAGGAGCTTAAATTCAAAATCTGAAAAATAAATTGAATTTGCAACCATGCCTTGGTCAGAAACTCATTTTTGGCATACTTGACCTGTAGGAGAAAGTTGAGATCAAAAAGTTTATTAAATCTTTTTATATGAATTAATGTTGATTTACTAGGCTGAAATTTGTCTTTTTCGTATAAATTAATTTATAAATGATCTTAGGCCAAATTTTGGTGTGAGAGCTTAAACTAAGCATATGTTGCTGTGTGCAAAAGAATAGGTTCATTGGAAGTGTTTTTGATTTAATTTGGATTTATGGTAGAAAGGCTTGTTGTAAATAATTAAAGAAAGAAATGAAAATTAAAATGTGCTAAATTGTAAAATCATGTTTGTTTCTGTTTTTATTAAATTAAACACACCCCCTTGCTGTTTGGTGAAGTTAAGTAACTTAGATTGCTTAGATGTGCACACAATCACCATCAAAATCGTGTTTTGTTTATTATCACACACCCCAATAATTTATATGAGAAAATATTAATATTTGGGTGAATGTGTCCAACAAGAGTTGATTTTGTGGTAATTCTCCCACCTTCACCATAATCTAATGCATGTGCATGTAAACGTGTAGATCTCCCCGACGGGACGTACACGCTCACCCGGGGAGGAGGAGGGAGCGTTAGCGGAGAGTTGAATCAAGTTAGCGTGCAAAGCAAGACTCGGACCAATGTACGGAAGAGCCAAAGGCTTGTTTGGGTGTAGAGTCCGAGGAAGGCAAGCACCGGTTTCATCTAACCCATGTTTTAAATTAAAATCATGTCCTTTACTTTTCGGTACTTTATGCTTTACTTTGTGCATTTAAGTTTCAGGAGTTGCTTTGAAACCTAGATGCATGATCCTTAGGACTCCTATGCTCTTTTACTAGTATGTTAGGAACGTTAGTGCCATGCTCTAAGGTCACGGTAGAAGTCGAGTAATGACTCATTGCTCGCGAGATATAGGATGCTTATGTTGGAATCATAAGTTGGTTAAATTGACTCGCTCATGTGGTAAGAGCAATGGGTTCGGTCTCGACCGAGTAGCATGGTGCCGGTCCTAAGCTATTGAACGTACCAAGTACTTGCCGGGAATGGGACCGGTAAGCCTAGTACCTTCTGAACCGGGGCGGGATCTTTCTAGCTACCCGCTTGGGATGTGTCTCGGGCTAGCTACCCGTGGTATAGTGTGTGAGTCGGACCGGTCGGGTTAGACCCTCCGGATAACCGTGTACCGAGTTTGTAGCGTCCGATCCCAAACTCGTGGGATGTTGGGAACCGCCTTGGTCGGGGTAGACCCCGCATTTGTTTTTATTTGAATTCTTGGGGTCTACTTCTTCCGTGTATCTTGGGTTTACCTTGCAAGGATATAAATCGATCGATCGTCGGTCACTCGCCGTTATCCGAGTCGGCTTGACCACCGGCTACCCCATGTTTATTTATGGAACATTTTGGATTAATATTGTTATCTGTTTAATTTTGTTTGCACAACATGCTTGTTTAGTGTAGGTGCTCACCTAGAATGGTTAACATACTAGAATTGGAGCTAAAATCTGAAAATAAGGATCAACTCTTAGTCGCTTTTGGCAAAACAAACCCACAAGCCAAAAAGCCTTGCATGTCTAGTTGTAATTTATTTTTGTCGGGTAAGTCTTCTCGAGTATTAGTACTCAGCCTTGCTTAATTTGTTGTTTTCAGGTAATCCCATCTGGCCTGGTTCTATTCCAGATGGTTGGGAGCTTGAATGGGAAAACGATGATGAGGAGTGATATGCATGGATGGCCTCCCGTGTGTATCATGCGCTAGTTTTATTTCCGCTGTTTAAACTCTACCATGTTTACTTTTATGTACAAAAACCTGGTTTGTAATAATGTTAAACTTGTGAAACTTTTTATGTAATGTAATGTTGTACTCTGGTCCCGCCTTCGTGTGGGCTTAGCGCATATCAGCGATCCTGTTGTATGTGATTTACGGGCTTTACCGGCGGAAGCGACTTAATAATTCTTTATTATTGCTTAATGGCCAAGTGGACCGGCTTAGGCGATAATACGGAATTATTTTGGGCGGTTCTGTCACAAATGTTGGTACCGCAGCGATGATATGCGCGAGTAATTAAAATACCTTAACAAACTTGTTTTTGGAATAAAATTTGCCAAGATTAATAATCTTGCTAAAAGAGTAGGACGTTAAGGTTTAATCTAGTCCGAGAGGCCCTAGAGGGAATTTTGGGTTCTTTCAGGTGGCTAGTATTCTATGGTGTATTTAGTCTGACTTCCAGCACATTTATTCCTGTCAAAACTTACTTTCATGCACAACCATACTAGTTCATCACGTTTTGCCATACGTGGTGGTACCGCAGGGAAGTCCTGTGAGGGATTAGTGGGACCTATTCCAATGGGTGCCACGTCGCGTCTGCGTCTCATCACGTTTTGCCATACGTGGTGGTACCACAGGGAAGTCCTGTGAGGGACTAGTGAGACCTATTCCAATGGGTGTCACGTCGCTTCTGAGTCTCGTCATGTTTTGCCATACGTGATGGTACCACGGGAAAGTCCGTGAGGGATGAGTGAGGCCTATTCCAATGGGCACTCACGTCGCGTCAGAGTCTTAAATAGGACGCCGTCCATGCGGCGGCTTTACGCATGGATACCGTTTCTATAAGTGAACGGTAATGAATGTGGACGCTTTTGTGAGTGCCGGCACAAAAGGTCTTGAATATTTGTGATTTTCTCGCAGTACACTAACCACGGTTGTTAGGCACGGTAATTAAGAAACGAATAGCTTCCGACTAGTTATTATAGGGAGAGACGTTTATATATGCTCGCCACCGGCATTAACTTCGTTTTTAAGCTTAAAAGCTTTGTGAGGAAGTTTAGGACGCTTTTTGCATCATGTAAAAGCTATCAAACCAAAACTGAAGTCAATTCATGGTTGCTTGGTCTCTATTTAATGTGTGTTTCGTAAGGACCAATCTTGCTAGTGTGATTGCTTTGATCGGGTGTTAAGCAAAAATTGTAACTAGATCTTTGTTCAAATTTTCTAAGGTTTATCTAGAAAATTTCTGTCTAGGTGCTCTTTAGGGAAATTGTTCATCACCTAGTTATGTTTGCTCTCTGAATTTCTCATGATTTTAGGAGGTTTAAAACTGAAGTTAGGATCAAAATGGCTAGCCTAC
This sequence comes from Cenchrus americanus, assembly GCA_947561735.1. Lineage (NCBI taxonomy): Eukaryota > Viridiplantae > Streptophyta > Magnoliopsida > Poales > Poaceae > Cenchrus > Cenchrus americanus. Next base: position 196,195,051 of record OX387239.1, on the reverse strand, counting down.
GTCTTGCTGAATTGCTGTCAAAATTCGAGTTAGGCAGAAAACTCGAATCTTTACCTATAGTTCCAAACAGAATTTGACCTGAGAATCTATAGCAAAAATGTTTATTATCTAGCATAGATCGTGCTGTCAAAATCTCATGGTCATAGGGTTCTTAATCTTTGAGATATGATCTTTTTAGTAAAGATATGCCCTGCTGAAAATTTCTGGGCAACAGCACTCTGAAAATGGAACACCATAGAAAGACACGGCCCCTTGCAATCCCATTCTTGGCCGGGGGGGCGGCACGGTTGGCCGGAATCCGGCGAGACCGGCGGCGCTCCCGGCCGGGGGAGGGGTCGGGCTCGACCACGTGCTCACCTAGGATCGGGTGGTGGCCGTAGTTGGGGCGGAGGGGTCGCCGGCGTGGGCGCACAGTGAGGACCAGCAGCGGCGGCCGCGGTGGGCGGTGTTGCCGGCGAGGGAGGCTTCCGACTTGCCCACAAGCAAAGGCTACGTCTCACGTGCGAGCTAGAGGAGGTGTTGGGTGTGTCGGCCGGTGACAAAACGCTCGGGAAGAACGGGAGCTCGCTCAAGCGGCGGTCATGGAGGCGGCTGTGGCACTAGTTGTGCGCGCGAGGTGGGACGCGGCTTTAAATAGGGGAACTCGGCCGACGATGACGACGACATGAGCGCGAAGATGCGCCGTGGTCCAGCGGCCTCGACCGGCGCGCGTATGGCGGGAACGCCGCCGACGGACCGGCGGTCCGTGGCGCGCGCCCGGCCGTACGGCGCGGACAAACGGCGGCGCGCGGCCGGGGAGGACTCCAAGGGGGCCTCGGGGCATGGGCGCGTGGGGAAGGCGCGGCCGGGGCGGCGGGTTGCCTCGGCGGCGTGGCCTCGGACGCGGACGCCGAGGGGGCGCGTGGGCGCGACGTCGCGGCGCGGGGCTGTGACAACCCGCCCAGGAAAGTACCGTACTATTGCCCAAGACCGATCCACTTTGGTCATTAAGCAATAATAAAGTACCATCCTGTCGTAAGTCGCCGGGTTAACGCCCGGTAAATCACTTGAATAGCACAAGGATCGATATATGCATTAAAACTCACTCGAAGGCGAGTCCAGAGATACAACATCATTCAAATTCAAATGTGTACCCCGAAGGGTTTATTTATTACAAACCATAGTTTTTGTCATGATGAAAACAGTTCAGAGTTTTGAAAAGACACAGCGGAAATTAACTAGCGGCAGCAAAGTCACCACGGGAGGCCATCCATGATGCTTCAGTAGTCGTCCTCCACCCACTCCAGCTCCCAGCCGGGCGGGATCTCACCGGGCCACACATCACTGAAGGCATTACCTGGATCAACACATTATAGCAAGGCTGAGTATACTAATACTCAGCAAGACTTACCCGTCGGTGATATCTACTTCACCAATTCTAGACCATGAAAGGCTTTTTGGCTCTTGGGTTGCTTTTGCTAAAAAGTAACAAAGAGTAGGTCCTTACTTTCAAGATTTTAGCACAAGTTCTAGTAGTTTTAATCTTTACTACATTAGCCAACTAGTACAAACAAAGTTGTACAATACAATTAATCAAGCATCATCTTCATCAACTTCCATCATTAGGGATCTCATGACTAGTCGAGTAAGTAGTCTCGGATAACGGTGAGAGGCCGACAATCGATTGATTTAAAAACCTTGCAAGGTAGACCCAAACACACGGTCGGCTGCCCCCGCGAGGACAACTCCCCAGACCGTCCCCATAAATCCTCGGGTCGGGATCGAATCTTACAGTCTTTGGTGCAGGCTATCCGGCATACCCCGCGAGATACCCGGAGTCACCATACACCACCGGTGGCGAGCCGTGAGAGCGAATCCCAAGAGTAGTAACGGTAGGATCCCTAGCCGCCTCATTATGGTACTAGGTTTACCGGCCCCATAACCGGCATGTGCTTAGTACGTTCAAAAACTTAACCCACATAACCACTGGACCGGAGCCCAGATCCCATGCTCTTACCACGTGAGCAATCCATTTAGGATATAATATGATTCCTATCTAGGAACCTATTCTCTCGAGTGAGGTCATCACCCGACTTGTAACGGTCCTATAGCTTAGCAGCTATCGACCTATCATACTAGTAGGGACAAGGTACCTAGGGTTCATGCATCTAGGGTTTCATTCAACTCCTGAACTTAAATGCACAATCAATCATAGATAATTGCATAAAGAACTTTTTAAAACTGGGTTAGATGCACCGGAGCTTGCCTTCGTCAGCTAAGTTAGCTTGGGCACCCTCGGTGTCGAGTACGTCCACGTACTGCAGAGAACCTTCCGCTCCGCCTTCCTCGGTTTCCGGGACCAGGGAGTAATCTCCGTCCGGAAGATCTACACGGAATGCAATGCACTTTAGGTGATGTGATAGTTTGTTGTCTTATCCAACTTTAGTTGGTCATATTCACCTTAACAAGCATCTATCTAAGGTTTCTATTTGAGGAAGTCAATGGTTGTACATGGATTACTCTTTTATTCCTTATTTGAATAAAGGTTTTATTTAAGCTTATCATTTCATGTGAAAGCTTTATTTCATATTATTTTTACCAACATGGTGTAATTAATATTTTATTTATGAATTAAATTTCTTATCAGTAATGTTAATTAAATTTCTTTTATTTATATTAAGTACTAATTCCAAAAAGAAAAAGGATTTAATTAAGGATTTCTCTTTATTTTAATTTCCCTTTAATATTAAAAGGGCATTTAAGCCATTATTTAAACAATTAAATTACCAAAAATTAAATGAGTGTTTCTTAGGCCTAACAGCACCTATCCTGGTCCATTGGGCCCACAAGTAAGTGTTGGATGCTAGAAAATTAAATATTATTGAAAATAACAAAGGTTAACTAGTGATTCATCTTAAATGCAAATAAAAATAAATAAGCATCAAAATGGTCCAAACTTTCTTGTGCCTGTTCTATGATCCTAAACAAGCCTAAAAAGCTAGCATGTTCACATGGAACCTCTACTGAACTTGGTTTATTAATTTACAAAGGAAAACATGCATAAATCAAGAATAATTATTTCTGTTAATCCAAAATTCATGATTAAATCACAAGATGTGTATTTTGGTATTACAAGACAGTGTGCACAAGTTGGGCTCAAGAACATAAATATTTTTAACAAGAAAAAGCATTTATTCAGATCTGCCAGAGATAGAAAAACATTTTTAGAAAAAGATTTACATCATAACTTTGTGCAATTTTTGGCACTGGAGCTAGTCATGACCTAACACACAACATATCCAAAAATTAGCTACAGAGAATTTATATATTTTGAGATATTGCAGATCTAGGGTTTTCACATTTGTATTTTTCATGCAAAAACTAAAAGGAATTAGCTCAGGCCAGAATAACAAAAGTTGTAGAATAATTCACCACGAATGCAAAAACAATTGGCCTTGCATTTTTCTGATTTTTCTGTGATTTTCTACGCAATTTACAAGGTTCAGCAAATCTGCTTTAACTATTTGAGTTACCTTTTGCGAATCAGACCCTGGAAAGATTTCCAGATTCGCAATGTCACCCCTGGACGGACCGGCCGGCGCGGCTCGCCGGAATTGAGCCACTCCGGTGGGGGTTTCGGCCGGGGGATGGGTGGAGAAGGTCGAGGGGGTCACTAGGGTTCGGTTTGTGGCCTCAAACGGGTGGTGGAGCACGGTGGACGGCCGGCGGCGGCGCTCGGGCGGGGGCGGCCGCGGAGCGCCTCGTCCGGTGGTGCTCCGGCTCGGGAGCGGGGCGCGGTGGTGCTGGGGAGGTTGGGGAGGCCGTGGGGAGCCGTTTAGGACCGCCCGGGACCGTGGCCAAAGCGCTAGAGGAGGGGGGCGCTCGGGAGCGGCGCGTGCACGGGCGGGGACGATGGCGTGCGGCGGCGTGCGCGAGCCGGCCGTGCACGGCCTTTTAAGGCGGGCGTGGCGGCGGGAGAAGGCTTCGGGGGTGTGGGCCGGCTCCCTCGGAATGCGTGCGCGAACCTCGGCCGCGCGCCCGGCGGGGAGGGCGGGGCGACGGACCGCCGGTCCATGGCGGGCTCGTACGGCGGCTCGGTTTTCGCGGCGTTCCGTGTTCGAGGCGTCGGGAGGCGAGCCGCGACCTCGGGACGACACGGGCCACCTTGGGAACATGCGCCGGAGGGCCCGGACGCCGAGGCGGCGCCGGCCCGCGGGGCGGGCGCGGCGGCGCGGCGTCGCGGTGCGGCCGCGCTCCGGCGCGCCGGAGCGTGTGAATTTATTCGGACTGGCCCTGTTCAAGCGAGGTTTTCTCCAAAATTTTGAATAAAAGTGCACAAAGTGATGAATACGAAAGTTGTAGATCTAGCTACCCTCTACAACTTTTGTAAAGGCCGTCTAGTGTTTTTCTCGACGGATTTTGCAAGAACGCCGTGCCAACATTGAATGCCGACCTGTTCTGGAAAACAAGAGGTGCTGTCAGTCGAACAAGTTTTTCGCTAATTTCCACCCAAAATTTGAAATGCCATTCTACATGAAAGTTGTGTCCCTCAACAAGATGGACAACTTTCATAAAGGTAGATTTTGAAGTGTTTAGGTGAAATTTGGGGAACGCGGCAAAAGTTCCGGACGACATTCGCTGACGTCAACGGTTAAGCCGGTTTTGACCGTGTCGTTGACCAAGGGTCGACTACGGGTGTGTGCAAACTTGGTTGAGGGGTTCATTAGGGTTCATTGGCGAGGTTTTCGGGGTGATGGCCCAGGTTGACCTAGGTTTGACCGGTGTTTGACCGGTTTGACTCGGCTGATCCGGTCATTAGCGTTAATGACGGTGATTAAAAACCTGGGGCGTCACAGTCTACCCCCCTTAAACAGAATCTCGTCCTGAGATTCGAAAGTAAAAGACAAAGTAGGGAGGGTTCCCGAATAGAGAGGTTACTTATGAAATTCGGTTGGCTTTGCTTCACTTGAAAGCTTGGCTTCTTGTTGCGGTTGCCCTTCGTGGATCCGGGGTTCTGCTTCTGCTGTCTGGGGTTCGGGCACTCATTGGCAAAATGCCCCGGTTGTCTACAATTGTAGCATATGCGGGGCGGGAGTTCCTTAAGCTTGGGCACATGCTGTGGATTCCTTTGGTACTGGAGATTTCCCGAAGGCTTGTCCTGGAGTGGGGTCCTTCTCCACTGCCCAGATGGCGAAGATTGCGAAGATCCATGAGTACGCTTCTTGACAAAGCGGAACTGCTTGCTCGATTCGCTGCCGGAAGTGAAATCAGCTTGTCGCTTCTTATCTTCCTGTGCCTTCTTCATAGCATCCTCCTGGGAGATAGCTTTGTTTACTAACTCGTGGTAACTATGGGGTTCCAACAGTATTAGCCTTTCGTACAAGTCACCATTGAGACCATCACGGAAACGTTCCATTTTCTTGGCATCAGTGTCCACGTGATGTCCTCCGTACTGGCAGAGACTATTGAACTTCTGTGCATACTGGTACACGGTGTCAGCTCCCTGTTTCAGAGCCAACAACTCTCTCATTTTTCTATCCATAAGTCCTTTAGGAATATGGTGGTCCTTGAAAGCTTGCTTGAATTCAACCCAAGTGACTTCATGTCCAGCAGGTTGCATAGACTTGAAATGTTCCCACCACATCAGTGCTTCGCCCCGAAGTTGTAAGGTTGCAAAGGTTGCCTTGCGCTCCTCGGAGCAAGGAAGGGTAAAAGCAGAAAACTTGGCCTCTATGGCCCTGACCCATGCGTCAGCTTCAAGCGGTTCTTCTGCCTTAGTGAACGTTGGAGGCTTCATCCCAATAAACTGGGTGTAGGTAGTGACCATATGTGGTCCCTCATGATTGGCCCCGTGCGGAGGCCTCTGTTCCAACAGCTGCACACGCTGGTCTGTCTGTTGTTGCATCCGGCAGAGCTGGCGCAATAAGTCGGTTTGTGTGGTCAGAAGTGCCTCTGTCGGTGTCAGGGATGGTGGCGGGGGTGGGTCGTTACTACTTGAGGCACCAAAACCATTGGGAGTGTTGCGTGTCGGTTCGACCATCTGAAAAATTGAGTTTTCATTAAACACACATTCATAAGCTTGTTCATAATATTGACAAGTAGAATATGTACGACGAAAGCTCATTTATGGTAAGTTTTACGGAACCGAACAACACAGTGGCCATAAGCATCAAATTCAGGAATCGATGCTCATGCACCGAAAATCCTCATTCAAGGTCCGTAGACGTACTTCAAGTTGGTATTCCACCTGGGATCAAGAATGAACACACGATGGATGACTTCTCCACATTGACTATTCGAGAACCTTGACTGCTCAAGAGAGTTTCTATGTCTAAGGCTTCAACATGTTTAAGGATAAAAGGGGTTGGAGGGAAAATTCAAGTCGATGAAGATAACAAGTTGGTAGGTGAAATCACCATTGAAGATTGAGTTCTATGATCAAGACATTCCCTCTGACATAGTAGAATAGCATAAGTTCTTTTCTCCGGTTGAGCATTGCTGGGTATTCATGTGCACAAAGGCACAGCTGTATGTTAGAGCTCGAAGCGAGCACACATACATAATGACATGAGGTTCTGGCAGTTGTGAACAAAAATTCATAACCAAAAATCCAGAAACCTCAAATCTTTCCCAAGTTTTCCCGGTTCAAAATAAATTCTTTAACACCTAATTAAATTTCAAGGTTAAGCATCGAACAAGGAACAAGGTGGACGGTACTGAACCTAGATGTGCTTAGGGAAAAGTAAACCAACCCAACGAAACTAGGATTAAGATTTACTATTACAAGATAACTAGTTGAGGAGCCATTATTTTTAACAATTTGGTTTAATTAACCTATCACATGGTGAACAAATTTTTGTAAAATTTCAGCAGCATGACGGCTAGGTATGAGGAGTATTCTAGCTTATAAAAAGCACACACTAGCATAAACTTCCTTAGAGAACACATGGAAATTTCGATTTTTGGGTCCATTTTTGTTGTTTCGATTTTTATCATGCATGCAGGACGTCCTATTCGACCTCACATGGCAATCAAGCCAAAAATCGAAGTTAGTGCCGGTGGCAAGGCTTTTAATTCGTCTCTCCCTATAGTATCTAGTCGAGAGCTATACGATACTCGCGTAACAACTAACGAAGCGCTGTTATGTACCTGCAGAAAACGAACCTTTCGTGCCAGCACGTCACGAAAGCGTCCACATACATTACCGTTCACTATAGAAACGGTATCCATGCGTTAAGCCGCTGCATGGACAGCGTCCAACCTCGGACACCCTCCGTTCGAATGGAGTGTATCCTTGCCTCGCATGAGCGACATGCGGAATGCACACGTATGAAACACATGGCGACACACAACTCATAAACGGACGCGAAGATGGGATCCGTGGAATGGATCACTCCATCAACCCTCGCAATTCCCGTGATGCGGAACAAAGACACGTATAAAACACGTGGCTCCTAGTTTGGTTGTGCATGAAAGTAAGTCCGACGGAAAGTAATGTGCCGGGAGTTAGCAAAATAAACCATAAGTTAATTAAGCCACCTGAAAGAACCCAAAATTCCCTCTAGGGCCTCTCGGTCTAGTTTATCCTTAGCGGACCAACGTATTTTGGAAAATCAGACGATCTTGGCATATTTTATTCAAAAACCATTTGATTAAGTTTATTAATTAATCTCTGGTGCATATAAGCTCTGATACCAACTGTGACAACCCGCCCAGGAAAGTACCGTACTATTGCCCAAGACCGATCCACTTTGGTCATTAAGCAATAATAAAGTACCATCCTGTCGTAAGTCGCCGGGTTAACGCCCGGTAAATCACTTGAATAGCACAAGGATCGATATATGCATTAAAGCTCACTCGAAGGCGAGTCCAGAGATACAACATCATTCAAATTCAAATGTGTACCCCGAAGGGTTTATTTATTACAAACCATAGTTTTTGTCATGATGAAAACGAGTTCGAGTTTTGAAAAGACACGGCGGAAATTAACTAGCGGCGGCAAAAGTCACCACGGGAGGCCATCCATGATGCTTCGGTAGTCGTCCTCCACCCACTCCAGCTCCCAGCCGGCGGGATCTCACCGGGCCACACATCACTGAAGGCATTACCTGGATCAACACATTATAGCAAGGCTGAGTATACTAATACTCAACAAGACTTACCCGTCGGTGATATCTACTTCACCAATTCTAGACCATGAAAGGCTTTTTGGCTACTAGGTTGCTTTTGCTAAAAAGTAACAAAGAGTAGGTCCTTACTTTCAAGATTTTAGCACAAGTTCTAGTAGTTTTAATCTTTACTACATTAGCCAACTAGTACAAACAAAGTTGTACAATACAATTAATCAAGCATCATCTTCATCAACTTCCATCATTAGGGATCTCATGACTAGTCGAGTAAGTAGTCTCGGATAACGGTGAGAGGCCGACAATCGATTGATTTAAAAACCTTGCAAGGTAGACCCAAACACACGGTCGGGCTGCCCCCGCGAGGACAACTCCCGCGACCGTCCCCATAAATCCTCGGGTCGGGATCGAATCTTACGATCTTTGGTGCAAAGCTATCCGCATACCCCGCGAGATACCCGGAGTCACCATACACCACCGTGGCGAGCCGTGAGAGCGAATCCCAAGAGTAGTAACGGTAGGATCCCTAGCCGCCTCATTATGGTACTAGGTTTACCGGCCCCATAACCGGCATGTGCTTAGTACGTTCAAAAACTTAACCCACATAACCACTGGACCGGAGCCCAGATCCCATGCTCTTACCACGAGAGCAATCCATTTAGGATATAATATGATTCCTATCTAGGAACCTATTCTCTCGAGTGAGGTCATCACCCGACTTGTAACGGTCCTATAGCTTAGCAGCTATCGACCTATCATACTAGTAGGGACAAGGTACCTAGGGTTCATGCATCTAGGGTTTCATTCAACTCCTGAACTTAAATGCACAATCAATCATAGATAATTGCATAAAGAACTTTTTAAAACTGGGTTAGATGCACCGGAGCTTGCCTTCGTCAGCTAAGTTAGCTTGGGCACGCTCGGTGTCGAGTACGTCCACGTACTGCAGAGAACCTTCCGCTCCGCCTTCCTCGGTTTCCGGGACCAGGGAGTAATCTCCGTCCGGAAGATCTACACGGAATGCAATGCACTTTAGGTGATGTGATAGTTTGTTGTCTTATCCAACTTTAGTTGGTCATATTCACCTTAACAAGCATCTATCTAAGGTTTCTATTTGAGAAAGTCAATGGTTGTACATGGATTACTCTTTTATTCCTTATTTGAATAAAGGTTTTATTTAAGCTTATCATTTCATGTGAAAGCTTTATTTCATATTATTTTTACCAACATGGTGTAATTAATATTTTATTTATGAATTAAATTTCTTATCAGTAATGTTAATTAAATTTCTTTTATTTATATTAAGTACTAATTCCAAAAAGAAAAAGGATTTAATTAAGGATTTCTCTTTATTTTAATTTCCCTTTAATATTAAAAGGGCATTTAAGCCATTATTTAAACAATTAAATTACCAAAAATTAAATGAGTGTTTCTTAGGCCTAACAGCACCTATCCTGGTCCATTGGGCCCACAAGTAAGTGTTGGATGCTAGAAAATTAAATATTATTGAAAATAACAAAGGTTAACTAGTGATTCATCTTAAATGCAAATAAAAATAAATAAGCATCAAAATGGTCCAAACTTTCTTGTGCCTGTTCTATCTAAGTTCTTAAAAGTCCACCATGTTTGGCGCCTCCACAGCAATTGAGGCATCGGTGGCCTCTCCGCTGCTCGCCACGTCGTCCTTGGCGCGAGCGTAGCGCACGAGAGGGCGGCAGAAAGCGGACCCGCGGGAACTTTTCGAAGATACGTGAAACCAATCCACGATGAAACAGGCACAGTATATGAGGCCAAATCGCACCCTGCTGATAGCTGTGGCGTGGACTGAGTTCATCGATGTGGCGTGGAGCGAGCTCACGGGTTGTGAAAATGTGCTTGTGGTCCCCGCCACTGACCCGAGGAAAACAAATGCACTGCCTACCTCACTTCTCTCTGTGGGGTTTGGTACGCTGAATGGTAGGCTACATCTAAACACGACCCCATGGGTCAGCGATACAGATTGTGAGAGCATGGTGATCGTGTGGCACCACCGAGCGGGTCCGCTGCATCGTCCCCCGCGCCCACGTTCCCTGTCAACCTCCTCTCTCCTTTCTTCCCCGGCTCCCTCGATCTCCCCGTCCATCTCTGTCTCCCCCAACTTCTCTCCTTGCTCTGCCTCCACCGCCCCCTCCGACGTCGCCGCGTCGACCTCCGACGACCCCCGAGCTCCCCCTCCTCCCAAGCTCCCCCACTCCCCCTCCTTCTGATATTTGTGGTCGGACCCCATGACATGCTCGAGGGAAGTCTCGATTCAGCGGTGGCGTTCGATTCACTGCGCAACGGCCTCCTCGGGGCGGAGGAGCTCCAGCTCCAAGCGACGCAGGGGGAAGAGGCCGGAGTGAGCTTGGGAATCTCCCATGGTGGACGAGGTCGAGCACAGGGCCATGGAGGAGCTCCTCACCGCTACAGCAGTTCCGCCTCTCTCGGCTCCTCGTGGCCTGAGGAGGAGGCGGATCTGAAGCCAGAGGAGGCACTGGCAGTGGCGGCCTCCTCAGATCCTGCTCGCCCTTCCAGCTCACCAACGGCCCCCCTCTCGACGGTGGGCGTTCAAGTGGAGGCGTCGCTAGATGGCAGGCGAGGGTATCCATCCACTGCGAACATCTTTCCACCAGTTCGGACCCAAACGTTTCATCCATTGCAGCTCTCGCCATCCCACCGTGTCGTCCACCCACCCCACCCGAACCCTAACCCTCCCCTCCCCTTGCATCTCTCTCCCTCCCCGCCGCCACCTCCCCTCCCCGCCGCCCAGCCCTCTCTTTTTCTTTCGCAGATTCATCGGCGGCAGTGGTGGCCGCCATCGCTTGCCACACGCCCCACCCCGCACGTATCTCCCCCAGCATTTCTCCCTCCCTCTCTTTCTTGGGGATCCAGTCGCGGGCCGACCGGCCGAAATGACGGCCGGCCCCGGTGCTAGGGCGGCGCGGCAGCCCAGCAGGGAGCAGCTCCCGACGGCAGTGATGGGGCTGCAGCATGAAGGGCGGCTGGAGGTGCGCGGTTCGAATGCACGGTGAGGGCATGGAGCTGCGCAAGATCCAGCGACGCGTGGATGGGAGCCAAGCGGCTACTGGTTCCTCCTCCCCTGTGTTCTTCTCTCTTCAGTTCCAAACTTGTGATCCCTCGGTCTGTTTCTCTTCATCTGCATGTTTATGTTTCTGTGAGATCCAGCCGTTGCCTACACAGATTTGTCGTGCCTTGATCTTGTGAGATCAAGTCGTTCCCTACACAGATTTATCGTGCCTTGATTTGATCTACGGTTCGTTCTTTGATGTCCTTGTGCAGGTGTATAGCCGACCATGGCATCGGTGGTTCAAGGAGCAACCATCGATACAGGAAGGTGAGTTAGGCATACCAATGTTATCTGGTTTAGTACCCTTCCTAAACATCATTGTTAGTGCTTCACATATTTTACCTGATGCACTTCCTTATCCATTCAGGATGTGCTGTGGAGTTCTCAAAAAAATTGTGGGACCTCGGTGATTAGAAAGGTACCAATTTTCTGAAACATTTCCACGAGGCTCTTACTGAGCTAATGATTATGGCACATACAATTCGAGTTTCCTTTGAGGTTTTAATATGCTAAAATATTAAATTTCTGCTTTGAAAGAGATGGTTCCTTACCATACCTATCCGGTAATCTTGCACATTTTAGTTAGCATGTTACCTTTTCACGATAGTTGACAACTTTGACTTCCACTACTCAATTGTTTACAAATAATATCCGCTTAGGCTCTTACCGAGCTAATGATTGTGGCACATACAATTTAAGCTTCCTTTCGGGTTTATGGGTTCTTAACAGTTTTGTGTATGTATGCCAATTATGCAGTAACCTATTAGTTTTGAATGGAAATGCAATACATATACTTAACCTCTAAAAAGTAATTTATCACACCTCTTTAAACTCTCACGATCAGGACATGCTTGTAAATAGTTTCGTAATTATTGTTGTGTCTGATTACAGAAAACTTTTGTGTTACTTTTTTTGCCAATGATGTGGTGACATGTAGCTGAAATTTGCTAGCAAATCTTCAGTTTGTTTGTTGCTAATACTTTATTTGCTTATAGAACAAAAGGTATACGCTTTTTCAGGGGAAGATAGATAGTCTATCATATAGGACATTCAGCAGTTTGAAGAGGTAGCCTTTTTTTCAATTGACTAGGCACTTGATCAGTTGATTGCAAGGATCGAAGCATCCCATTATGTGGGAATTAGCTTGGAGATTTTAGGAACATAGACTCTTGAACTGATAGTTCAATCTTGATGAAATTAGCTGATAGATTAAGTCTGTCAGTCTTTTGATGAAATTAGCTGATAGTTCCCATTTTTTTCTGTATGCTATCCTTATGTTTTGAGTCCAAGTTTAGCTCGGTGGTATTTTCGGTATAAAAAATTTTGCATCGAACAAGCCGTATATATAAATTCACTTAGCTTAATCAAGCCATACGGAGTTATTATCTCACCGAGGTTTGCTATTTATTTGTGTGATATTACTGAAATATGCAAACTGAGTTTCAAGATTTTTCTTTTTGAAATACCAAATGCTAATATGTTGGCTTTTTACTACATAATACTATCATCTATATTTGATGTTGACTCACCAGTCAGCCAAGAGATTATGCTAATATTCTTAGTTTGCTGAAATTAAGCTGAACGGTGATGATGAATTCCTGATGCATTCCCTTTCTAGCTTATTGATGCTGAGACTTCACATATCTGAAAAATATTTGAGTAGATACACTATATAGTATGACTTCCTGATGCATTCCCTTTTCCTTGCTATGCTAATATTCTTTTGTTTGCTAAAACTAAGCCGAATGGTGATCATGAATTCCTGATGCATTCCCTTCCTAGCTTATTGATGCTGAGACTTCACATATGTGAAAAATATTTGAGTAGATAAATTATACAGTATGGCTTCCTGATGCATTCCCTTTTTCTTGCTTATTGAGTTATTGGTGCTCCAGTATTCAGCTTATTGAGTTATTGGTGCTCCAGTATTCAGATACATGTGCCCGTGCCTTTTTCTTTTTTCTCTTTCTAGCTTCAAAATTGCTCACAGTGACATGTTAGCCATATTGGTCTTTTCATTAAAGAATAGAATTATGGGCTCGCTTGTGAAGTCTGTATAACGTTGATCCCGCTTTTTGGTGAAATGGTGTTTAAACTTTGATTGAACCGATTACTTTCGTTTTATTTAGTTTGTGAGACATACTTGTTTCCTAAGTGTTTCGCTAGAACCAGGACATTAGCATTTTTCCTGCTATCAGTGCCTGTTCAATTTGAATGCCAGTGCGTTGTAGTTGACTTGTGAAATGTAATGTTGCCCTTGCTTTATACCTGATGCAATTGGTTTGGCACAGAGCCTTTGTTGTAGGCAATTTTGCCTGTATGGATGATTGTTTAAGTTATTTGTTTGTTGTGGACTAAACTTCATGTCTTTTTGCGCCCCCCGCTTATTGCGTTGCATGAGCAAGCGAAGCTCATGCCCATTTTGGTCGCTCCATGTTGAGCCAGCATTTCAAGTACCGCTCAAGTTCATCAACGTGTCATCTTCATCCGCTTCTGGCTTCGACACGTGCGACGTTTGCTTTGGTTGGTTAATGCAGTGGCTTTTGCACGTATCAAGAGCTACTGGTTAGGATACTTGGTACCTGTGACAACTTATGTTGTTTACGGTAATCAGATGTGATGTAATTGAGATAATGTTTATGCCGGACAAACACCTCTTCTTTTGCTGATCAAATGCTAGCTAGGGATACTGCTTAGTAGTTATGATTGGTGATCGGATGTGCTGTAAACTTAAGTCTTCACTTGCCAGACAAACACCTCGGTTGTGATGCTCTTGAATGCAAAAATGTGATGCCGCCTTGCGATGTTGATATTATGCTCATGAATGCAAAAATGTCTTTTTGCTTCCTCGCGAATTTAATTAAGTCTTTGTTGAAATATTGGTAGGGCGCGCATTGCGCGCCCACCCGTTCTAGTGATCCTAAACAAGCCTAAAAAGCTAGCATGTTCACATGGAACCTCTACTGAACTTGGTTTATTAATTTACAAAGGAAAACATGCATAAATCAAGAATAATTATTTCTGTTAATCGAAAATTCAGGATTAAATCACAAGATGTGTATTTTGGTATTACAAGATAGTGTGCACAAGTTGGGCTCAAGAACATAAATATTGTTAACAAGAAAAATCATTTATTCAGATCTGCCAGAGCTAGAAAAACATTTTTAGAAAAAGATTTACATCATAACTTTGTGCAATTTTTGGCATAGGAGCTAGTCATGACCTAACACACAACATATCCAAAAATTAGCTACAGAGGGTTTATATATTTTGAGATATTGCAGATCTAGGGTTTTCACATTTGTATTTTTCATGCAAAAACTAAAAGGAATTAGCTCAGGCCAGAATAACAAAAGTTGTAGAATAATTCACCACGAATCCAACAAAATTGGCCTTGCATTTTTCTGATTTGTCTGTGATTTTCTACGCAATTTACAAGGTTCAGCAAATCTGCTTTAACTATTTGAGTTACCTTTTGCGAATCAGACCCTAGAAAGATTTCCAGATTCGCAATGTCACCCCTGGGCGGACCGGCCGGCGCGGCTCGCCGGAATTGAGCCACTCCGGTGGGGGTTTCGGCCGGGGGATGGGTGGAGAAGGTCGAGGGGGTCACTAGGGTTCGGTTTGTGGCCTCAAATGGGTGGTGGAGCACCGGTGGACGGCCGGCCGGCGCGCGCTCGGGCGGGGCGGCCGCGGAGCGCCTCGTCCGGTGGTGCTCCGGCCCGGGAGCGGGGCGCGGTGGTGCCGGGGAGGTTGGGAGGCCGTGGGGAGTCGTTTGAGCGCACCGGACCGTGGCCAAAGCGCTAGAGGAGGGGGCGCTCGGGAGCGGCGCGTGCACGGGCGGGACGATGGCGTGCGGCGGCGTGAGCGAGCCGGGCCGTGCACGGCCTTTTAAGGCGGGCGTGGCGGCGGGAGAAGGCTTCGGGGTGTGGGCCGGCTCCCTCGGAATGCGTGCGCGAACCTCGGCCGGCGCGCCCGGCGGGGAGGGCGAGGGCGACGGACCGCCGGTCCATGGCGGGCTCGTACGGCGGCTCGGTTTTCGCGGCGTTCCCGTGTTCGAGGCGTCGGGAGGCGAGCCGCGACCTCGGGACGACGCGGGCCACCTTGGGAACATGCGCCGGAGGGCCCGGACGCCGAGGCGGCGCCGGCCGGCGGCGGGGCGCGCGCGGCGCGCGCGGCGGCGTGCGACGTCGCGGTGCGGCCGCGCTGCGGCGCCGGGAGCGTCCGAATTTATTCGGACCGGCCCCGTTCAAGCGAGGTTTTCTCCAAAATTTTGAATAAAAGTGCACAAAGTGATGAATACGAAAGTTGTAGATCTAGCTACCCTCTACAACTTTTGTAAAGGCCGTCTAGTGTTTTTCTCGACGGATTTTGCAGGAACGTCGTGCCAACATTGAATGCCGGCCTGTTCTGGAAAACAAGAGGTGCTGTCAGTCGAACAAGTTTTTCGCTAATTTCCACCCAAAATTTGAAATGCCATTCTACATGAAAGTTGTGTCCCTCAACAAGATGGACAACTTTCATAAAGGTAGATTTTGAAGTGTTTAGGTGAAATTTGGGGAACGCGGCAAAAGTTCCGGACGACATTCGCTGATGTCAACGGTTAAGCCGGTTTTGACCGTGTCGTTGACCAAGGGTCGACTACGGGTGTGTGCAAACTTGGTTGAGGGGTTCATTAGGGTTCATTGGCGAGGTTTTTGGGGTGATGGCCCAGGTTCACCTAGGTTTGACCGGTGTTTGACCGGTTTGACTCGGCTGATCCGGTCATTAGCGTTAATGACGGTGATTAAAAACCTGGGGCGTCACAGGGGAATGGGCCGACACGAATTGTGTTGCCGATCCCTTGTTTGAGCACGCATAGCTCCAAATGTTTGAATAGAAAGGCACCAAACTTTTAATATGAAAGTTGTAGATCTAGCTATCCTCTACCACTTTCAAAAAGGCTATATAGTGTTTTTCTCAATCGATTTAGCAGGAGGGGCTTGCCAACTTTGAATGCCACTCAATTGCCATGAACAGGAGGTACTGGCCTTTGAGCAAGTGTGTCATCTTTTTCCACTCAAAATTTGAAATGCCAATCTACATGAAAGTTGTGTCCCTCAACAAGCTGGACAACTTTCACAAAGGTAGATTTTTAAGTGTTTAGGTGAATTTTGGAGAACGCGGCAAAAGTTCCGGAAGACATCTAGGGTCACTAGGGTTTGAGTGGAGTTTGACCAAGACTTTGACCATGGTTTGACCACACATGTGGGTCCACTTGATCAAAGGTGTAATTATAGTTGGTTGGTGAGTTTTTCGAGGTGAGGACCCAGGTTGACCGTGACTTGACCAGTGTCAGCAGGGTTGACCGACGATTAGGGTTAAATAAAAACCTAGGGCGTCACGGTTTGGATTAACTGATAAAGTGTTTTCTATTACTTTAGATAATGCATCATCTAATACTAATACTATGGTCTCTTTGTCTCCTAACATTGTTGGTTATCATAGAGGTGCAAATGCACCACCACTCACACAGAAACTGTGGATGAAGAGGTGAGAGGTATTCGGTTATTGCATCAGAGATGTGCTTGTCACATAATCAATCTTATTGTTAAGTATGGCTTGAAAAGGATTAAATCATGCCTTGAATCATTTAGAACTGCTATTGCTTTCTTAAACTCTTCTAACCAACGAATTGCAGCATATAAGAGTTACTGTGTGGCAGTTAATGAGCGTCCTAGGAAGTTTCAGCTTGACATGGATGTGAGGTGGAACTCTACCTACCTCATGCTCAAGCATCTTGTCCCTCATAAGAAGAGCTTTGGTGTGTTCATCCAAGCTCACTACCCCAAGTCTGCAACTGAACCTCATCTATTGACTGATGCACATCGGTATGTTGATGAACACATCTTGTCATTTCTTGAGCTTTTTTATGACTCAACTATTGCATTGTCTGGTGTATACTATCCTACATCTCCTTTAATCTTGCACCATATAATTGAGATAGATGGTCACTTAAACTCTTATGAGAATGATAACTTGCTTAGATCAGTAGTTGTCCCTATGAAAGATAAATTTCTTAAGTATTGGAGGGACATTCCCATGTTCTACTCAATTGCATTTGTCATGGATCCTAGAGCAAAGATGCATGGTTTAACCAATGCTTTGATTTTGTTATCTAATTTATCTGCTACTAATTACTCCCCTTATTTAGCATGGGTAAGAGCTGAACTCACTACCATGTTTAACAAATACAATGACAAGTTTGGTGCAGTGAGAATGTAGAAACCTTCACAACCAGTGAGTTCTAGTAAGAGAAAGACTGCTTGGGGTAAGATCTATGCAAATGCAAGTAGTGGTTCTAGTGCTGTTTCATCAAGTTTTGGTTCTGGTTCTACTTCTGGTATGTCTTCCTCCGCCTCCATACCACCCCTTTGTCTAGATGAACTTCTGCAGTTGCATTGCTGCAAGCGGAAAACACTAGTGCCGCTGCTCTTGGCTCTGAGCTTTCTGCTTACTTGGATAGTGACATTGTCAACCAATTTGATGATGATTTCAACATCATAAATTGGTGGCATGAGCACAAACGAACTTATCCAGTGCTTTCAATTCTAGCTAAAGATGTTTTATCTATCCATGTGTCTACTATCTCTTCAGAATCTGCTTTCAGTCTAACTGGCAGGATCATCGAGGAGCGCCGCCGGCGTCTAAGCCCAGAGACAGTAGAGATGCTCAGCTGCATCAAGGATTGGGAGGCTGGTGGTGCAGGAGCGCAGCATGCAGTGGAGGACAAGGAGCTGGAAGCAACTTATGAAGAGCAGTATCTTGATTAGTGAACTTTGTATCTGTCTTATGTATTTGTGTTGATCATTTGAACTTTGTAATATGGAACCTTTTATTTATTGATTGAGCTGGGTTGTACTCTTTTCCTGTCTAGGGTTTCTCACGAGGTGTGAGTTTTACCTAGATAGATTCTTAACGAGAAAGCCATTGCACCAGCTCAAACTTTTGATTATGTCTCTGTCTGTGTTTGATTTCTGTTTGATTGCTCAAAATTTAGTTTCAAAAGTTCCCCTATTGGCTGTTTGATTGCTGAAAATTTGAGTGAAAAAAATGATAGTGTCGTGCTGGGCACGACCCGGCGTGTTGTCCGTGCCGTCGTGCTGGCACGACACGACTAAGTAGGGCGTGTGTCGTGTATGAGTCGAGGAGTCGACACGGATGGTGGATCGTGTCCAGTCGTGTCGTGTTCGTGCAGTGTCATGTCGTGTGGCCCATCTGACCATCAATAAACCTACCCTGACCTGACCAAAAAACTCCATCAAAACCGGGCCTCAGGCTATCCGCACCGGAGTATTGGACGCCGAATGGAACGCGTCCTACAGTACGTGGGTAGCGTTTTTTTCCGCACCGGCGTACTGCAGGAGGAATGCCATGGTTCCGTTCGTCCGTCTGGGCGCTATTCGTGGGGAAGGTACCAAACGAACGCCACACGCCACGTCGCGCGCGGGCCCGCCGTCCCAACCTCCATGCGCGCAGGGGGAGGAGCCGTGGAGGAGCTGTTGCGCAGGGAAGGAGGAGCCACGGAGGAGATGCGCAGGGGAGGAGGTCGCTGACGTGGGCAAGGAGGTGTGTGCCGTTGCCGGTTGCGGCCACATCGTCCCATAGATCCCGCCGCCGACGATGGGAGGGCCGACGCCATGGGTGAAGGGAGCCTCTCCGCCCACACCGACGGAAAGCAGGGGCGGCGCGGGGATGGCCAAGGGGGGCTAGGAGTAGATGGCAGACGCCCCTGTCCTCCGTCGGTCGAGGTAAGAGTAGATGGCGGACGCCCTGCTCGTCGTCGGAACCTACTGTCGCGCCAAAGGCCTGTCCGCCGCATCCGAGGAGAGGGAGGGAGCGGCGCATCGGTGGACGGGCGGCGCGCGGCGAAGGGAGGAAGGAGGCGACACGCCGGTGACGGGGACGAAGGCCGCCCCCACTCGATCCGCCAAAGGCGGGCGCACGCGGATTCGCCGTCGAAACGCCATCCCAACCGCCGCCGCCGCTCCTCTACTTCACGCCGGTAGGAGGCGCCTCCGAGCTCAGCCCCTGCTGGGTCTGGTGCATTGACCACTCGATCCGCAGCCGGAAGAGCAGGCGCCGCCGGGACCTCCAAGGCCGGCACGCTCAGGGAGCTCTGCCGGCAACATCAAGTGAGAGAGAAAGGAGGGCGGGCGGAGAGGATGAGGAAGGATCGAGGTGGCTGGTGGATGGGCGGAGAGGATGAGGAAGAAATAGGGGAGGCTGACTAGTGGGTCCCGCAGCGGGTTGTTGGTATAGAGTATGAGATATAAGGGATGACGGCTGCGGGGAAATTGATACTGTGCCGTAGATTCTGGATAATGATGTAGGAATATTTCTTGTAGGGATGGACTTGGAGGAGCATGAGGAGCGGGGATAGCCTCAGCCGGCAGCCCGCCACCGGGTCCGTGAGAACCGGCCGAAAGACAAACTCAATTCGTACTCCCCTCTCCTGCGACCACAAAAGATAAATACCCTCGGGAACACCTCCTCTGCCACCGGGCCCGACCGGAGACGGGTCCCAATAGTCAGTCGCAGGGGGCTACCAGACGTCGGCTCTCGGCAGCCGAGCCGCCTCCAAATAGCCACAACACGCAGGCAGATCCGCAGGCCGCAGCATATCACATCTACCAACCTTCCCATGCGCTAGCCTAGCTCGCCAGCCAGTCGCTTCGGTTGCTCGCTCCGCTCGCCTCCCCCCGCTCGCAAGTCCTCGCACTCGCCGCGGCGTCAACGCGTCTTCCCTCCCGCTGTGTCGCGGCCTCCGCCTCCCAGATCCGGCTCCCATGGCGAGGAACCCGGGATGCACCGTCTTCATAGGTGAGATCTCCCCTCCCCCTCCCCTCCCCTCCCGACTTTGCCGTTCGAGGACCGAGTCGCCAGGCGGCTCCCGCGGAATTTCAGCTCCCTTCGAATTTTCCTTCCGCTCAAAATTCCCCACGATTAGGTGTGTATATGGTCTAAAGCTTCGCGGGGTCGCTGTCGACGCGCTTTATCCTCTCGCGGACGGGAGGTGGCTGGCTCTGTTACTCCCGCCCCCAAATTTACTTGCTCGGTTGCTCCTGTCCTCTGGTCCGCCTCTGGTTTGATTCGAGCAGCAGATGTAGTTCTCGTTGCCTGTTAGGCTGAGCTGACGCTGATTGGTAGGGCAATTCGTGGGTTTCACCTTGCGATTTGGGTAATAATTGAATGGAATTGGTGGCTTGCTAGGGTAGTATGTTGCTTGGGTTTCGGGCTACCCTTCCTGATTCTTTTGTCTAGGTAGGTGGTTGCGCGCTTAGGATCCACATATGACGTATAGCAAGAGCTTTGCCTCCAAAAGAGGATTTAGATTTTTATTGTCTGGCTTGATTGTGTGAGCTTCTCTTTTGTAAATTTCCGGATGAAATTGACGAGTGAACTTTTACTTGTAAGCAAGCATTTTTTTATTGTGGTCATTGGATGTTGGGCATTAGTTACTTGAGTGATGCCTTCCATGCTATTAATGTTGCATTTCATTCTTTAGTTGTTGAACGTACTGGTTTTAATCAATTGCAATGAGATCTTGATCCTTTAGTCCCTTGAAGTAAGGAATATTTAAAAAATTGCCTAGCCATCACCCATCAGCCTCATCTGTTTTGTTCCGTGTTTGACAATTAGGTGTGCGCAATCTGCTTGCTTGTTAATTGCTCCATTGCTTTTCTATGATGTCCTTTCTGTGATATTATGCATAGCTTCATGTCTATTGTTATGCTATTCTTATCCTGATACCCTATACATGGTTGTTGCTTGCTTTGCAGTGTTGGTACTGTTTTGTCTATTGGTTGTTTTGTTACTCTACTTTTTGGTTTTTTTATGGTCTGGCCTGATAGCTTATTCTGTTGCATTGTTTTCTTAAATAGGTAACTTGGATGACAGGGTTCCTGAGAGGGTCCTGTATGAGATTCTTATTCAGGTAGGTCGAGTTGTAGACCTACACATACCTCGCGACAAGGAAACTAGTCGACCAAAGGGTTATGCTTTTGCTGAGTATGAAACAGAGGAGATTGCCCAGTATGCTGTTAAGCTATTTTCTGGCCTTGTTCGGCTGCATAATAAAACACTTAGATTTGCGGTGCGTTTCTTTTTGCTCTTCCATTTTATATAAGTTATTTTAGTACATCTGAATGGTTGAACATTACTGTTTTCCATGGTATATATCTGTTATGCATTGAACATTAACTTTGTGTTGGGACTAAACCTATGTCCAACTGAATATGATATTGTACTTTACTGGTTCAGGTCCTTGCTTTTACTATATAAGTACTGGCAAAAATCAAGCTCTCAAATTATTGCTTTTTTGGACAGATCTCTGGGCAAGACAAAGTTGACAAACCCTCCTCAAATGGCAATATGCCTGTAACTCCTAGGTTAAACCCTATACCACCACCAAAGCCTCCTCAACTTATGAGGTCTAGTGATACTCCTCTGTCACAGCATACAGTTGTGAATGGCAGGATTGCAGGGTATGGTACCTCTCCAAATCATCCATACGACTCACATTCTCAAGGTGAGCTATTGCATTTTTTGGTGTTTATGGAACGTGAGATAGTTAATGTTGAATTTTGTGTTAAAAGCTTATAATTCCCTTTTTTACCAGCACCATCAAGTGGGTTACCGAGTAGAGGACTAAGCAACGGTACGTATGAGTATAGTAGACGTGTATTTGGTTCTGTTATGAATGATGTTAGCCGTCGAGCTACCAGGGAACCTGTTCCATACCCGTCCTACTAGCATGTTGAGCTCCAGTGACTGTAACTTGATATGCTGACAGAGTAGACCGCTGAAGCCATCATCTGTGTCTCAGCCATCTGTAAGGTTATCTCTGTACTCACCATTTGATGCCTGTGAATATGGTTTATGGTGGTAGGGCATATGCTTATCTTTTGGGTTGTTCTGTTGTTCTTTACATTGTTATGGGAGTTGTCTCTGCTGGTTAGACTCCTCTCGTGCCCTAGTGATCAAGGCCTTGCCCCCACTAATGTGATTGTACTAGAATTACCATGTCTAGTTACATGAATGGGTGGCAAAACTTTGCAATTGCTGTTTACATTAGATGTCGTTAGCTGTTCTCATGTTATAGTAGGAGCGAGTTTGTGTTTAAGATATGAGTATTTGGTGGATTTTGTTTATCATCCCTATTGAATCTGTATTATGTTGGACATTTGAAGGGGAAATGTTGTTAAAGAAAAGGGGAAACCTGCCCTTATTATGTTGTTTGTGTATACGAATATTTTGTTTATATATGACTTGTTTGCTTGAGCTGTCTGTCTGTGGCAGCAACAGGCTTTCGAGTTATCAAGTTATACGTTCTCTGTGCTTTGGTCTGCCATTTGCAAGTTGATCGGTTGTCTCTTCCAAGTTAAGTAACATCGAAGTTGTTACTGCTGGATTCTCACTTCACTGGTGAATTATTTTAGCAATTGCATTACTCCCCCAATGGTACTGCATGCTCTGAATTGCAAATCTTACTGATGATCAAGATGGGTCAGATGATACTCATTTCTCAGCAGGCTGTATTTCGGAGCTCCATGCCTGAGGTCGTTAGCTTGACTACAGGAATTTTGAAAGGAAAATTATCCTGTTGGAGCTCCAAATTGCAGGCTATTACATTTCCTAATGATTGAAGATTAGTTGTACAGGGTGAACCTATGAGATCAATACAAGATTTAAGAATTGGCAGTTGCCCAGTTCTATGTCATAATGGTACTACTTTATGATGCAACAATACCCCTTACATACAGTCAGTTCATTTGAACCTTCGTGTTGGCCTCCACATGCTGGTAGGTCTTTCTTTGCTATGGGGCCGCAGCATGTAATTTTTTGGTTCTCAGCTTGCTGCAAAATTAAACAATCGTCTGAATTTCTATTATCTGCAATTTAAAGGCCCGAGACACTCTGGTACTGCTCCCCAGTCGGAAGTTTGTTGCCAATGAATCTCACCAGTTTGATGCCACTGAGCTGAGACCTTAGGCACGTGGATTGGCAACTCCGGCGCTGGGCAGCATTTCATTGCCTGCGTTGGACCTTTGGTATACCTTGCAGTGCGCCTGTTATACTTGAACCAAAAAGCTTCAGAGAATTATGAACGTCGCATTTGCTGAGGACTTGGAGAAGCTCAGCTGGTGTTTTTATTGTACATCTTCCATTACAGTGCCTGTCTGCCACGCTATGTAATGCGCGTATAGTATTTGGATAATCAGGAAATGCTCAACCGCTTGTCTAGTTCACTCTCGTACTGTATTTCAGCAGAACCGGAGCACACATGGTTCCGGCGACGAATCATCGGTCTTGAGGGCAACTCCTGAGCCCCGGATGCCAGGTAGCTTAACTAACGACGCTAAGCTCATACTGCCAGCATGAGCGACGTGCCTCCTCACGCCAAAGGGCCTTGCCAAATGCCAACTGAACCGTTTCGCCGTGCCGGGATCAGATGGCAGGTAGCCGGCGCGTTCCGCGCGCGATGACCCGAGAGCCCCGCGCGCATTTCCCTGCCCCGTCACCTCGCTCGGCTGCTCCAACAGGTGCTCGGATCCGCCGCGCGCTCACAAGCTTAGAGCTTCAGAGCACCTGTAAGCGTCGTGCTCGCGCGCGCCGCGACGATGGTATGTAGTGTAGTTTGCGGGACTGGAGCTGCCCTGAGTTTTTGAGCGTTCCTATTTCTTCTCCAATAATGGTGATCTACTGTTCGTGCTGGTATTGCATTGCAGGCGCAGACCGAAAGGCAGCCGCAGCCGGAGAAGAAGGCGGCGCCCCGGGCGAGGCCGATGTCGGGGAAAGCCGTCATCATGCTGTGCGCCACGAGCTTCTTCGTGGGGCTGCTGCTCAGCGGCCGGGTGGCGCTGCTGACGCCGCCGTCGGGCGAGGCTTCCACCAGCCACGGCTTCGCCGACGACTGTGACCAAAGCAGGCGTGTAAGTATGCAGAAACCATGGTTCCATTCACACTATGTGCACGGAATGTTTTTTATTAAAATCTTTTTCAGAAGCTTGAAGAGAGCAAACCGAACGACATCATGAAGGAGGTGACAAGAACGCACCAAGCGATACAGTGAGTCGTCGTCCCGCAGCCTTATTTTTTTGTTTCCACTAGGAATCAACGTGTTCCAGCCATATGCATTGGATGGATCCTGAGTTCCTGATCGATGACCAGGTCCCTGGACAAGTCGGTGTCGTCGCTGGAGATGGAGCTGGCGGTGGAGCGCGCCAAGCAGAACGGCGGGCTGGGCGTGTCGGCGCCGTCCCGGGGCCGCCTTCCCAAGGCGCTGCTGGTGGTCGGCATCAACACGGCCTTCAGTAGCAAGAGGCGCCGCGACTCGCTGCGGGACACCTGGGTGCCCCGCGGCGACAAGCTGCGGCGGCTGGAGAAGGAGAAAGGGGTCGTGGTCCGCTTCGTGATCGGGCACAGCGCGACGCCCGGCGGCGCGCTGGACCGCGCCGTCGACGTCGAGGCCGCCGCGACGGGGGACTTCCTGCGGCTCGACCACGTGGAGGGGTACCACGAGCTGTCGGCCAAGACGCGGGCCTACTTCGCCACCGCTGTCGCCACCTGGGACGCCGAGTTCTACGTCAAGGTCGACGACGACGTGCACGTCAACCTGGGGATGCTAGCGGCCAGGCTCGCCAAGTACCGGGCCAGGCCGAGGGTCTACGTCGGGTGCATGAAGTCCGGCCCCGTCTTGTCGCAGAAGTAAGCACGACACGAGGAACCCGTGATGTTCTTTGAGTACACTGGCTCCTCCGTGTTCATCGTGATGAAGCGAAAATGGTTGGTGCTGTGTGCGCGGCTGCAGGGGCGTCAAGTACCACGAGCCGGAGTACTGGAAGTTCGGCGACGAGGGGAACAAGTACTTCCGCCACGCGACGGGCCAGATCTACGCCGTCTCCAGGGACCTCGCGTCCTACATCTCCATCAACCAGTAAGCGTCTCCGTCTTGTTCATATGTCAGCATCGGCAATCGGCATCGCATCGTTCCGTTGGCGCGCATGCTTACGCTGGCTTTGCACGGCGAAAACGACGCGCAGGCCGATCCTGCACCGGTTCGCGAACGAGGACGTGTCGCTCGGCGCGTGGCTCCTCGGGCTAGAGGTCGAGCACGTCGACGACCGCAGCCTCTGCTGCGCCACGCCGCCAGGTGCGAGTACGAGGATGCCTTCCTCATCGACCACCTGATGTAAATTTTTGTCCGAGCTGCTGCGGTGGCGCTGTGTCGGTTTTGGTTGATCCATGCTCTCCGGCGTACGTGTGCGCAGACTGCGAGTGGAAGAAGCAGGCCGGGAACGTGTGCGCGGCGTCCTTCGACTGGTCGTGCAGCGGCATCTGCAAGTCGGTGGACAGGATGAGGGCCATCCACAGCGCCTGCGGCGAGGGCGACGGTGCCGTCTGGAGCACCGCCGCCATCTGAATCTGACCCCCGATCGACGATCATATCGATCCACCAACTGCGCGTGATGAGCACCAGCTTTTATTTCCATCTAGAATTTTTCTCTTGTTTTATTTCTATCTAGAATTTTCTGGAACTCTCGGAAACAATCAGCTAGCGCTGTCTGAGAATGGCGTACGCCCTCGTCACGTGCTAGCTGGGCACAGGTGGTGGTGGTTGGGGGTACGGTGCATTGGTCCGTGCATGTGCTTGGGGCTATCAGAAGATCGTCCTGTTCAGCTTTCTCCAATAGGCAGGTTATTATGGCAGCCTAACTCTTGGTCCTGCCAAACGAATCGTAACAAATTCGTTTCTATTTTGCCCATTCGTACAGAATACCAAATGGCCAATGACTGGATTATTTGCCTTCTTTTCAGCTCCCTCCCGTCTGTTGTCAGATGAAAAAACAGCTCTCTTCTAGTTTTACGAGTGTGCGTGCATGTTTTTAGTATTTGTGTTGTAATTTGAAAAAACTAGAAGAGAAAGGGCGAAAGGCCGTGTTGATGCAGAAGGCCGTGTTGATGCCGACCACCAGCAAAACGTGTGTTTTTTTTTACAACATGAGCAAAATGTGTTGAATTCAACAGCCATGCTTGTAGCATTTTTGCTAACTTGCAGCAGCTTTTGGATGCCCATGCCAGTTTGTTTCCTGACAGTGTGTTCGGCGGATCTTCTGCTGATTTGTAGAGTAGATTTAATCTGAGAGGAAAATGTCGCTGACTGATTTGTACATCATATTTGTTCAGAAAAAAAAAGTTGCTGCATAGAAGCTGAAAGAAGAGAAGCTATTTAAAGGCCGAGTAGCCAAGAGCCCAAGATTCACAATTTGGCGCTGTCTACAGTTTTTTGGTCCACGACTGGCTTTGGTCCACATGAGTCACACGCTTTTGACGGCCAACGCAACAGCCAAATGAGCCTGCTACAGCCGGCGTTAAACATAAGAAACGTACGCATGTTCGCCGCACATGTTTTTTTAGCAAATCAAAGAGCTTTACTCCTGCATCACACCATTACAATCCTTGTTAGCGACCTTCTTTAATCAGTCCGGGAGAGCCCAACCCAGGACATCGCCGGGACAAACGCCGATGGCAATATGCATGGCATGGACGCACACAAGTAGCTGGCCACGCCATGCAGTCCCGGGCCACAACTTGTGGCGGGCTTAATTACCGGCGCCACAGCCACGACGCCTGTACGCTTGGCTTATCAGCTACCAGTCACTCGAAAGCAAATCGTCGCGGGTAGATCTTTCTCTCCGCCGAACAAAACAAAGACCTGGTCATCGTATGTGGCCACCAACCAACCGAACAGGCTGTAAGTGACGGACAGTGCTGGCCTGCTGCGGCGCGAGTGACTGTAGCATTGGCGATTTGTGGCCAGGGTTCACAAAATCGGTGGGAAAGTGGTTTACAAACAAAAGTAACCGAAGCGGTAAATCGGAAGGCCTGATTTGCTAGGTCTGGTCCAAAAATCGTCCGGTTTTTAACGCTGATCGTGGCAGGCAGACAAGCAGCCCCTCCGCCGTTGCCGCCAGGACATCTCAACACTACGCCTGTAGACCCAATTCCAGTGCTTGCAGCGAAGGCTGCATCTGGTGATCTTCGCCCAGCCATGGGGAGGCCGTTGCCATCTTCCCCTCGTCGCACAACGCACATGTTCAGCAATCAGCATATACACCGGACACAATCCCAGCAGCTAAAATAAGGCCGCGTGCATCCACTCATCCATCCGACCGTCTATTTACATCTCAAGACTCGAGCATACTCGTAACTCGGTGCCCCCTCGTACAGTCGTACTGATGCAAAAAAAAGTAACTTGTTACAACAAGGCTGAAGGCTCCCCCTCCGGGCTCCGGCGTACGGACGGCCGCGTCAATCCCAAACAATGGCAGACTTCATCGGCGTGACCATCTCGCTGTGCGGTGCTAGTCCTCCCCTCGACACAGGCCGCGCAGGAAGAGGTGCCACCGGCGCCAGGTAGTTGCCCACCCGAACGTACCCGCCGCGCGCGTCGTACCGCCCAGCGTGGTGCGGCACGGCCACCGGCGCCCCCACGTACTGGTGCTGGTAGTGGTGGAAGCCGTTCTGCGGCAGGCCGGCGTGCCTCGGGGAGCTGCTCACGTAGCCCGGCACGCCCCCGCCGTCCGCCGCGTGCTGGTGCTGTTGCAGGTACTGCGCCGCCGCGTCCAGGGTGCTGAGGTTCGGCGTGCTCCGGACGCGCTGCATCCCGAGCCCGAAGGCGCCGGGCGGCTCGGCGCCCACGGCGTTGGCGCGCGGCGAGTTGTCCGCGGAGACAGCGCCGGGCGGTTGGGACGGGAACGGCGGGCTCCCGTCGGGCGAGGGCGGCACGGTGGCGACGTAGCGCTCCGGCTGCAAGTGGTGGTGCTGCTGGTGCTGTTGCTGCTGGTGGTGATGGTGCGGGTGGAGGCGCGATAGGCCGGCGTAGCGGGTGGTGGCGTGCGCGGCGGGCTGCGGCGCGAAGACGTAGACGCGGAAGCGCGGGGACGCGGTCGGCGACCGCTTGGCCTCGAAGCGATCGTACTCGTCCAGCATGTGGGCCAGGTCCTCGTCGCAGGTGACGGAGACGAGCACGTCGAGGTCCTCGGCGAGGGAGAGGAGCTGGTACTTGATGGCCGCCACCTCCGTCTTGAACATCTCCTCCACCTTCTTCTTCATCTCTGCGCACGACACGGCGGGGGGAGAAAAAGAATTAAAGATCCGAGCGCCGGCGACGACATCCAAGTAAAATGCGCGCGGATCAAGAACGTACCGCGGAAGGGGATGGATCGGGGCACGGCGAGGACGCGGGTCTCCCCGCCGATGTACTTGAGCACGCCGTCGTGCGGGCGGGGCACGATGCGGCCGCCGAAGCTGCAGAGGATCTTGATGCGGCCTCCGACGCCGCCGCCGCCGCAGGCGTACGTCGGCGAGAGATGCTCGTCGTCCGTGGTGGTGCCCTCGGACTCCGTGGTCGGCGCACCCACCGCGTCTTGTATCTCAGCCATGGTCCGGCTTCACCTTAAACTTCTCCTCGCTCGCCCCCGCAACGAAGAAGTGGTAACGAACGAAGACCTGCGAAAGAACCGCAGCACGTTTATCAGCTTGCAGCCTCGCACAGATCACTCTCGAGAACGAATCCTAAAAGCAACAGGCTCTGAGTAACCAGCACCAGAAAAAAAATTCGATTTCATTTTGACTGGAGTATGAACCCACCACATCTTCGGAACCGGCGTGACCAGGCAAACGCGAGATGAAGGGAACACCAAAAGAAATGTCAAAGAAAGCAATAGTGCTATTTCTGTGTGACTACGAAAAGAGATTCCGAGAGCAACAACGACCTCTTCGCCATCAAGCGTGCGGCCGTG
The DNA here is from genome assembly GCA_947561735.1 of Cenchrus americanus. Taxonomy (NCBI): domain Eukaryota; kingdom Viridiplantae; phylum Streptophyta; class Magnoliopsida; order Poales; family Poaceae; genus Cenchrus; species Cenchrus americanus. Next base: position 196,165,994 of record OX387239.1, on the reverse strand, counting down.
CGGAAACGAAAACGCACCCCCACAAATACTGAAATCCAACAGGGCTGGCGGCGAAATGAATCGCGTCCGCCCGTTAGTTGAGCGACACGCCATGAGGATGGAGATGCCAGCCTATCAAGTTATGGGGCCCCAAGTTATGACCTCCCCTCCCAGCATAGCATTATCTCCCTAGAAAGCTTCATTTTTTTTTTGTTCTCGAGAGCAAGGAATCAGAATGCGCCAACCAACCTGTAACCGCACGGGGTGGAATTCCAGAAACTGCCAGGCGAAGAAAAAATCGAGACGAGCACAGACAACAAACAATCGCATCGGCGGATCGTAGGGGGTGAGCAAAGCAAATCGAATCCGGCGGGGGGAGACCGGAAGAGGAAGCAGCAGCAGCAGCAGCAGCGAGGATAGCGAGCAGGACTCACCAAAGGGGACGGGAGGGAGGTCGGACTCCAACCAACCGGCGGCGGCGGCGGCGATAGGGGGCGACGGGCAAACGGCTGCCGAGGGAAGTTAACTTTATATCCTCCGGTGATGAGAATCGACTGATCCGGCGACCAGATCGAGCCGAACAAACCGGCGGCGACGACGAAGGGGCGAGGCAAAGGGGAAGGAGACCCCCGAGGAAACCCTACAATCGACTGATCAACCGTCGCATCTCTATCTCCTCCCCGGCGGGCGTGGCCGGATTTAGGGAGGGCCGACGGACGCGCCGCGGGGGACGGGGCTCCTGGATTCGTGGACCAGAAGCCGGTCGCCGCCTATTCTCGGGGGATTGTGGTGGTGGTGGGCGCCTTGCGGGTGTGTGAGAGGCGGAGGACTGGAACTCGTTCGCCGCCGCCCGCGTCCCCGCGAGCCGGGTTGTAAAATAGAGGAGGCGGCGCCGGGGCCGGGCCGTCGCGGGCGCGGGCGCGCCCGCCCGGTGGGTCGGGGTGCCGCGAATATTCGCGGGCGCCTTGCCGGTGGGTTGCGTACTTGCGTGTTGCGTCGCGTCGTCGTTCGGGTTGGGAACTCGAGGGACAATTTTTTTAATTTTAACTTTTTTAGTTAATTATAAAATTAACGTCTGGAAAACATTATTCGCACCTGGTGACCCTTTTGGCTGCTCCTGGCATCGTGGCGCGGCGCGGCAGGGGTGCCACGGTGGCCGGCCGCGGCACGCGGGGTAGACGTGGGCCCGGTCCTCCGCGCCACATGCCGGCGCGTCGGGCTTGCCGCGCCACCCCCGCCCGGCGTGGCGGCGGCGACCATCCGAGCGCGGCCCGGCCCCCTTTCTTCCTCCTCCCTTTCTTTCTCTGCCCGAGCCCGCCTGCATCAGCCGCTGTCGCCGCCGCCGGCCGGTACACCCCAAATTCGGCGATTTGTGGTGGGGATAGTGTGGGAAATCGATCCACGTATTCTTGGGAAGGTATTGCACTTATTTAATCTTAGTTTTAGCACTTAATTTTGCCAGATTTTGCAAGTATAGGTGAGTTAGGGTTCGGCGATATGTGATGTGTTAGATGTTGGATGTGTTGAAAGTGATGCTTTGGGTAGTCGCAATAGTAATTTTGTCGTCTATTGTCATGTTGAAAGTGCATCTTGACCCCCAATTGTTTTGGTGATAGTGACAAGCACAATTTGTGGTGTTTAATGCTTGATCAAGATGTGTGCAGGACTTAAGTGAATGAAACTATCATGGTTTGACCAAAGGAAGGCCTCCAACTCCAAGTCGTCGATTTCAACTCGAATCAAGGCTTAATTTATTTTTGATTTTGAATTTGAGTATAGGAAACACCGTACTATAAAGGGGGATGCGAATTGATAGCCAAGAGATGCTAAAAGTGCTCTAGGAGGTGACCCAAGTGAGTGAGAAGAGTTTAGAGCTGGCACGTACACGTTTGCTATTCTTCTCTCAAACTCTCAACCATTGTCGGTAGTACCGACACCAGGTGGGTAGTACCGATATGGCTTCACTGGCGAGTTTTAGCCAGGGGGTCGGTACTACCGACCCAGTGTCGGTACTACCAATAAAGCAGCATTGTTAGGTTTCTGGGAAACCCATCGGTAGTACCAACGCCGTGTCGGTAGTACCGAGGATACCCAACTCAGCGCAGTAACAGCTAGTTTTTGAGCTGTAGTATAAAAAAATCCTTTCTCCCTCCTCACTCATTGCTGACCAACCACGAGACAAACACTTCCTTGAGCATTCACTTCACCTCTCCCCTCTCCTCTAGAGCTAATCCTTGGTTCCCTTGAGCTAGAGTTTGAGTAGAGAGGTAATTCCTAGTGAAGTGTGCACAAGCTTTGAGAGCCCCATCGTTTCTCCCCTTCTCAAGAGCACTTGAAGCATCTCCGGGTTATTTGATTCGCATTTGTTACTCTTGAAGCTTGCTTCTAGACGGTTAGGCGTCGCCCATTGAGTGCCCTTTTTGTGTGGTGCACCCGGGATCGTTTGTATTACCCTCTCCTTGGTGGAGAATTCTTAGTGAGCATCAATCTTCCTTTGTGTGGGTTGGAAGAGGAAAAGAGGCTCTTGGTGATAGCCCTCCCTTCGTGGGATCCTCAACGGAGACGTAGCATCCTTTGTGGGTGTGAACTTCGGATTAAATCTTTGTGTCTCTTTTGCTTGCTTGAATTCTTTGTCTCTCACTAACCCTAGAACTTGTTTTAGCCCGATCTATAATTTAGTTGCTTCCAACTCATCTCTGTGGTTGCAGGTGGTTCTTAGCCTCTAAACTAAGACTTTGATTCAAATAGAATTGATAGAATCCCTGCAGAATTCAAATTTCGTTTTAGCCAACTCTACCCTGTCGGTAGTACCGACCTGGTACCGGTAGTACCGACACCCTCGGTAGTACCGGCACCACATCGGTAGTACTGACAGGCGCTTTAACCGTTGCTTTTGTTTCAGAAATTTGAAGTGATCCTATTCACCCCCCTCTAGGCATCACAAGGTTCTTTCACATGTTAAAAATACGTTGCTTTACTACATGCTTTAGTGTAGGTTTGATTTGTAATATTGTTAATGTTACCTATGTTGTTTTACCGTATTTGAAATTGTTCATTTCAATAACATTAGTTGCAGGATTAGTAGACATGAGCCACCAAAACCCATGTTATTGTGCCATTTTTAGGGGTAAAGGAAGGTTTCCCGAAGAGTGGGATGAAGACGCTCCTGTGCCTCGAGCTCTCCCTGTACCCAATTGTTTATGTGGTGTGCCGACTTTGTAAGTGCAATCAAGCCCTATGAGGGTTTTGGTGATGTTGACCACACAATTAAAGAGCTAATGAGCCTTTGAGTTTGTTGTGCAGCATAAAGTTATTATCACAGGTGCAAAAGATTGATTGGAGACCCCTCAACTTGTTACAAAGAAGATTGTCTATGCTACTTGAAGGAGTTTATTTATTTTATCTTTTGAATTTGAGTATAGGACAATCCGTACTATCAAGAGGGATACTAATGGTGAGTTAGGGTGGTTTTCAAGTGCTCATGATCCATCTTTCCTAAACCCTAATCCTCACCCCAAGGGAAGTAACCTGACATTTGTTTTGCTTCGTCGTTTTCTTTGTTCGGAGGTTCCGAAGATTTTCTCGGAGGTTCCGACCGTACGGGCTACGATGCGAGTTTTCAAAAGTCGGAGGTTCCGAGATTTTTCTCGGAGGTTCCGAACTACGGAATATAGCCGTTGCGTTACCGGATCTGGGGGTATTTATACCCCACAGTCCCCCAACGGTTATCTTCTTCCTCCTCTGGCTCAGAACGCGGTTGCTACTGTTTTCTCTCACCTAGCATTCACTCCTAAACTACTCTCTTCCAAATCCTTGCCTAGCATTGATTGAGAGTGGTTTCTTGAAGTGAGTTAGTGAGCCAATCCCTTCTCCCTTGAAAACTTGAGCACTTGGAAGAACCCTAGCAAGCTTGGTGGATCTATTACTCTTGGGGCTTTGCTCCTAGACGGATAGAGGTACTTGGAAGCTCTCCAAGGCGATTTGTGGAAGCTCCAAGGTGTTTGTATTACCCCTTGTGATTCTAGTGGAAAGCCTCCACCTATTACCCAAAGTGATAGGTGTGAGAGAGGAGTTGACCTTTGTGGTCCGAGCCTTTGGTGGCCTCCTCAACAACGTGGACGTAAGCAAGCCTTTGTGGCGAGGCTGAACCACGGGATAAATCTTTGTCTCATGCGTGTTTTCATTTACTTACTTGTTCATGCTTGTGCTTGACTAGATCTATTAGGGTTTGCTCCCGATCTACTTTGTGGTACCTTGCTAGCTTGTACTTTGCTTAGAAATCCTCTTGCTAGGTCCTAAGTACCTCCTAGAATTTAGTAGATCTGGTTTCCATCAAGTTCCTAGCAGCTCTTGTTATTTATGCTCTGTTCTAACAAATTGTCGGAAGTTCCGAGTTTATTCTCGGAGGGTGCCTCGTTCGGAGGTTCCGAGAATAATCTCGGAGGTTCCGAGGTCCGACACTTGTTTTCGCGAGAAAAAGTTTAATTTACGTGTGCGAGCCTATTCACCCCCCCCCCCCTCTAGGCCACATTGCCTCGATCCTTTCAATTGGTATCGGAAGCGGGTCATCCTCGTAAACACCTAACCGTGTGAGGATATGGCAAGTGATGATGACAAGCACGAAGAAGAACGAACGGTTTGAAGACATACCAAGCGAGGTGAAAGTGATGCCTCGGAAGTGGGCGATACATCAACTCAAGAGAAGTTTGAAAAGCTTAAAAAGGTTGTGAAGGAAAGCTCAAAAGATGGAAGCAAGAAAAACAAGAAAGAGAATAAGAAAAAGGAAGAAGAGGAAGAAAAGAGGAAAGAAGACGACAAGCAAGAAAAGAAGAAGAAGAGAAAGAAGGAAGAGAAGAAAAGAAGAAAAAGAACACCTTCACCATCTCCATCACCATCCTCATCATCCTCATCGTCGTCCTCATCTAGTGAGAATGGAGATAATGATGATGAGTACTACGGCACAAGAATTCCCAAGCGAACAATCAAGCCAAAGTCAAAGCCTAAAGCAAAGAACGACTACAAAAGCGTATCCTTTAACTATGATTCTTTGGATGTCAAATCCAAGGATGAAGTGACTATTCCCCTTGGCAAATTACCCCAATTTGATGGGACTAATTTTGCTAAATGGAAGCATATGATGAAAGCTTATTTAATTGGCTTAAGCTTGGAATTGTGGAATATTGTGTGTGTAGGTTTTGAAGATCCCAAAGATTTTAGGAACCTCACTCCAATTGGCCGACGCAACATTAGAAGGAATGGTCAAGCTACAAGCATACTCCTTAGTGCTTTGAATGCCCAAGAGTATAACCGTGTTAGTGGACTTGAGATTGCCAAGGAGATTTGGGACATTCTCCACATTGCACATGAGGGTGTTGACAAGGTCAAGAAATCCAAGATCAACATATTGATGGCCGAGCTTAATAGATTTACTATCTTTGATGGAGAGGGGCCACAAGAGATGTTTGATAGGTTGATGGTCATTGTTGGAAAGATAAGAGGTCTAGGTGGTGATGAGCTAGATGACCACTTTGTTGTGAAGGTGATGTTGGAAGCTTTTGCACCAAGGAACCCTACTCTAGTCACCTTGATTAGAGAGAAGAAAAGATTTGAGGAACTCTCTCCAAATGATGTTCTTGGTAGAATTCTCACACATGAGCTCATGGACAAGGAAATTCAACATAGGAAGAAGATTGGGGAGTTGGAGGCTAAGTTAAACAACTTGAAGGTTAAAGAGGTGGCTCTCCACTCTCACAAGTCAAGCAAACCCTCCTCCTCATCCAAGCACACCACTTCTTCCAAGCCTCTCAAGTCAAAGTCCAAAAGGATGGAAGTAGTGAGCTCCACAAGTGATTCAAGCGAAGATGAAGATGAAGGTTCTCATGTTGAGATAGGAGACATGGCCTTGTTTATGAAGACCTACAAGAGAGGGTTGAAGAAGCAAGGGTACAAGTTTACCAAGAGGAAGTTTCCCAACAAGAAAAAGAGAACTTGTTACAATTGTGGAAGTACCGAGCACTTTATTGCTGACTGTCCTAATGAGAAGAAAGAAAACAGAAATGACAAGGGTAAAGGGAGTTACAAGAAAGATCAAAAGCCACATTACAAGAGAAGACACTATGGTGGTGAAGCCCACATTGGTCATGAATGGAACTCCGGGGATGAAAGCTCTAGTGAAGAGGAAGGGAAGAAAGTTGCAACCGTGGCTATCAAGAAGCTTCCCTCCACCTCAAGATTGTTCAACAATTTGACCGATGATGAAGAGAGCACTTCCATTCATTGTCTCATGGCCAAGGGTGAGAAGGTAAAAACTGCCCCAAAACCCTTTTCTCAACTTAGTGATGAGTCGGAAATGGACTCTAGTGATGATACTAGTGATGAAGAAGCTAACCAACTTGTTCGTAAAATGGATGAGCAATCTAGGGATTTTATGGCTAAGTTAATAGTTGAACTAGAGAAAAGCCAAGACACCATTATCTCCGATAGAAGTGAGATTGAGACTTTGCGCTTGGAAATCAACCAAGCAAAGAGTGTCATAGCTACTCTCAAGGAGGACCTTCTTGTCACTCAAGCTCAATGTAATTCTCTCAAGTTGAGGAATGAAGAGCTTGAGGAGCAATATAGCCTCCTTTGGAGTAGCACCTCACATCCCTCGAAGGTAAAAGGCAACTCTAGTGCTTCTACTAGCAAGGGCTGTGATAGATGTTATAATATTGATATTGAATCTTATGCCACTAACCTTGCAAACATGGAGGCTTTAAAGAAAGAAGTTGCTAGGTTGAACTCAATCATAGCTAGAGGCGCATGGGTGAAGAAAACAAAAGGCCAAGATTCACCAAAAGGAAAGTGTTAGAAAAGAGCAAGAATCCGGGCTTTGGATATATTGAAGGTGGCAAGACAAATGAAAGAAAAATCATCAAAGAAAAAGAATGCCTTGAATTCAAGAGTTACGGATTCTGTTCTCCCGGACCCGGAGGTTCCGACCTCCAAGCCGGGAGGTTCGGAGTCCGGAAGCCCCGAGCGCTCGGACGGTCCAACTCGGAGGTTCCGAGAAAATTCTCGGAAGTTCCGGAAGCTACGCAAAGACAGGACAAAGAAAAGGAGTAAAACTCGAAGCGGCATGGTTCCGGGGCCTCTAACACTTGTATGCGGGTTGAAAATCATCCAATGGTGCCTAGAAGAAACTTGAGTCCCAACAAAAGCAAAGCCCATGCATCTAGAGACATACCTCCTAGCTATGTGTTGAGACGCAACAATGTTGGTAAAGTTGTTGCCACGTATGTTGGAAATGAGTGCAACATATATGTGAAAAGATCACTATGGGTTCCAAAGGTTTTGGTTGCTAACGTGGAAGGCCCCAAGTCAAATTGGGGACCTAAAAGAAGGAACTAAATTGTTTTGTAGGCATACTCCTCCGGTGGTTCAAGTTGGGTGCTTGACGGCGGATGTACACATCATATGACCGGAGAAAAGAGTATGTTCTCATCCTATCTCCATTTGGAAGGACCAAGGGAAACCATTGCATATGGAGGGGATACTAAAGGAGAAGTCATCGGCGTAGGTGATATCCCTATATCTCAAAATTATTCAATTACAAATGTTCTTCATGTTGATCCGTTGGGTTACAATCTATTATCGGTTTCACAACTTAGTGAGATTGGTTTTGATTGCCACTTCACGGATAAGGATGTGTCCATCATAAAAAGGGAGGATTCCTCTATTGTCCTCACGGGTCGCTTGAGGGGGAGGCTTTACCTAGTTGATCTCAACAAAAGTAAAGTTTCTCCTAAGACTTGTCTAGTGGCAAAATCTAGCATGGGTTGGCTTTGGCATCGCCGTCTAGCCCATGTTGGCATGAGAAACTTGGCCAAACTTTTGAAAGATGAACACATCCTTGGACTAACAAATGTACATTTTGAGAAAGATAGGATTTGCAAAGCATGCCAAGCCGGAAAGCAAGTAGGAGCACCTCACCCACCAAATAGCATCCTCACTACTTTAAGCCCATTGGAGCTCATCCACATGGATCTATTTGGACCGGTGGCCTACATAAGTATTGGCGGTAACAAATATGGCTTGGTTATTGTTGATGATTATTCTCGCTTCACGTGGGTGTTCTTTGTGTTTGACAAGAGTGAAGTGCAAGGAAAGGTGAAGACCTTCATTAGAAGAGCACAAAGGGAATTCGGGCTACCAATCAAGAAAGTGAGAAGTGATAATGGCTCGGAGTTCCGGAACACCTATGTTGAAGAATTTCTTGATGAAGAGGGCATCAAGCATGAATTTTCAGCACCTTATACCCCTCAACAAAATGGGGTGGTTGAAAGGAAGAATAGAACTCTTATTGAGATGGCAAGAACCATGTTGGATGAGTACAAGACTCAAGACATCTTTTGGGCCGAAGCTATCAACACGGCTTGCCATGCAATCAACCGCCTCTATCTTCACAAGTTTCACAAGAAGACCTCCTATGAGCTTATTACCGGTAAAAAGCCCAAGGTGTCTTACTTTAGAGTGTTTGGGTGCAAATGTTTCATTCTAAACAAGAGGCCCCGAACCTCTAAGTTTGCACCAAAGGTTGACGAAGGATTTCTTCTTGGTTATGGTCCAAATGAGCATGCTTATCGAGTCTTCAATCTAACCACCGGGAGGATTGAAGTCACGGTAGATTTGACCTTTGATGAATCTAATGGCTCTCAAGTGGAGCAAGTTGATTTGAATGTTGTAGGTAAAGAGAAGCCATCTTGTGAAGCAATCAAGCAAATGGCCATAGGTGATGTTAGACCGGTTGAGGCACAAGAGGAAGATGAAAACCAAGCACAAGCCTCAACACCACTCGAAGGGCCGAAGCCCTTTGGTTCGGGAGCGGTGCGGACTTCGGAGGTTCCGAGAATTTCTTCGGAGGTTCGGGAACCGACACCGGAATCCAACCTCCGAGAAATTCTCACGGAGGTTCCGGGTCTGCAAGTTCAACACAACAAGACACCCCGAACCCGACCGATCGGCAAGGGGATGTCCAAGGAAGTACATCCGAGCCCCAAGGCGATGAAGATGATGAAGATCAACCTCTACACCAACCTCTTGGACCATCACATCCTCGTGTACATCAAGTCATTCAACGGGATCATCCCGTTGACAATATTCTTGGGAGCATAAGGAGAGGGGTAACAACGCGTTCTCGTCTTAAGAATTTTTGTGCATTTTACTCGTTTGTTTCCTCTCTTGAACCAACCAAGGTAGAGCAAGCTCTCGAGGATCCGGATTGGGTGGTGGCTATGCAAGAGGAGTTGAACAACTTTGAAAGGAACCAAGTGTGGGAGTTGGTGGAAAGACCAAAGACAAACATCATTGGCACCAAATGGGTCTTTCGGAACAAGCAAGATGAATTTGGTGTTGTGACTAGGAACAAAGCAAGATTGGTTGCTCAAGGATACACCCAAGTTGAAGGGCTAGACTTTGGAGAAACATATGCACCGGTAGCAAGACTTGAAGCAATTCGATTTTTACTAGCTTTCGCTGCCCATCATGACTTCAAGCTCTATCAAATGGATGTCAAGAGTGCATTTCTCAATGGACCACTCTCCGAAGAAGTATATGTTAAGCAACCACCGGGTTTTGAAGATCCCAAGCGTCCTAATCATGTCTACAAACTCCATAAGGCGCTCTATGGGCTAAAGCAAGCACCAAGAGCATGGTATGAATGCCTTAAGGATTTCTTGCTTAAGCAAGGCTTTGAGATAGGCAAAGTCGATGCTACTCTCTTTACTAGAAAAGTTGATGGTCATATTTTTGTGTGCCAAATATATGTCGATGACATAATATTTGGTAGTACTAATGAAACTTTTTGTGAAGAGTTTAGTAGGGTTATGACAAAGAGGTTTGAGATGTCCATGATGGGTGAGCTCAAGTTCTTTCTTGGATTTCAAATCAAACAAGCTAAAGAAGGGACGTTCATATGTCAAACCAAGTATACAAGGGATATGTTAAAGAAGTTTGACATGGACAAGGCAAAGCCCATCAAGACTCCAATGCCTACCAATGGACACATGGACCTCAATGAAGAAGGGAAATCCGTGGATCAAAAGGTATATCGCTCCATGATCGGCTCTCTTCTTTACTTATGTGCATCTAGGCCGGATATTATGCTTAGTGTGTGCATGTGTGCTAGATTTCAAGCTAACCCGAAAGAGTGCCATCTCATGGCCGTAAAGAGAATCTTGAGATATCTAGTGCATACCCCTAACCTTGGCTTGTGGTATCCTAAGGGCTCCACTTTCGATCTACTTGGCTATTCGGATTCCGATTATGCGGTTGTAAAGTAGATAGAAAGAGCACATCGAGGGACTTGCCAATTCCTTGGTAGGTCTCTAGTGTCTTGGAGTTCTAAAAAGCAAAACTCAGTAGCCCTTTCCACCGCCGAGGCCGAGTATGTTGCAGCCGGCGCATGTTGTGCTCAACTACTTTGGATGAAGCAAACCTTAAAAGATTACGGATGTCACTTCTCCCATATCCCACTTTTGTGTGACAATGAAAGTGCCATAAAGCTTGCAAACAACCCCGTAAGCCATTCTCGCACAAAACATATAGACATCCGTCATCACTTCTTGAGAGACCACGAAGCCAAAGGAGATATCGTTTTAAGTCATGTGAGCACCGACAAGCAACTAGCCGATATCTTCACTAAACCTCTCGATGAGTCAAGGTTTTGTAGTTTAAGGAATGAACTAAATATTCTTGATTCTCGTTGTGTGGTTTGATCTCTAGCATGCCATATTTGTTTGCTTCAAATCTGTTAGTATTCTCTGAAAATCTTGTTTGAAAAATGTGTGTGAAAACTCTATCTTAAAGGTTTTTCAAAATCTATTTGCTTATCTCTAACTTGTCTTAAGTGGCTATAGTTGTGTGTGTGATTGCTTGTTTTCTAGCCACTTGAGTCAAGGGTACCATGACCTAAGAATCTCTGTTGATAGAAAGTTCAAAATCTCAAAAGGAGTAGAAGCTAGCTGTCTCTGGAATTTAATTTTTCGGAAGCTCCGAGAAAATCTTTGGAGGCTCCGGGCCTCAGAAGTTCTGAGAAAATCTTCGGAAGCTCCAATCTTTATAGACTTAGCTCTCAGTCTCAACCGAAGGGGAGTCAAAAGGGAATAAAGCATCTTCGCGGAATATTCCTTACCTAGGGTAAAACCAGCCTTTCCCTTTTCACCGCGGTCAACCCACTCAGATCTACTTTCACCGCTTCCTCCTCTCTCTCCCGACGCGAATCCGCACCATCCTCTCCACCGCCTCACCGCCGCCGCTTCCCTCGCCGCCGGTGACCACACCTTTTGCGGGCTACCCGCGCGAAGCCGAGTCGCCTCCCTCATTCGTGGGTCGGCTCGCCGGGAGAGTGCCAAGGGAGGGATCGCTCGGATCCCGTACGGAGAGGAAGAAGAAGGCTCCAATCCGCACCCGTTTCTCGCCGATTCTGCGGCGTGCACAAGCGTTGAAGATCTGCATCGTCCTTCTCCTTGATCCCAATCAAGGTACTCAGTGGCCGTATCCTAACCCTAACCCTAAATTCCTAGATCCGCATCTTCGTTAGGGTTCTAAATCTTGAAAATGCGCATTGTTGCCTATCTATCCTGTTCCTAAATGCCGTGTTGCAAGTAAAAGCTAGGTTTAGTTGAAAGTTGAATCAAATGTGAGAATGCGGTAAGGTTGACGAGAGGCTCGGAGGTTCCGAGAAAATTCTCGGAGGTTCCGAACCCCCGTAACCCACCGTAGGGCCGACCTTGATTCAAAGTTCTACCGAACTTCATTTTACCCGTAACATCCTTTTCAACTTGTCCTAGCTAAATTGAGTCATGCTTGCTTTATTGATCAAAATTCGGTTGAAAGTTGAATCAACGGAATCGTCCTCTGTCGGTACAACGACTTCGGAGGTTACGAGAATTTTTCGGAAGCTCCAACCTGCGGAGGTTCCGGAAACTTTCTCGGAGGTTCCGATGTCCGTACCGACAAGTGACGAGGTCGTGATTCAAAATTCCACCGAAAAGAAATCAATTGAACATCATGCTAATCTTGTTCCTCTATCCTTATCGGCCCCGATCCCACTCTTATCTGCTGCTCACTTATCTCTCTAACAGATGTCTGGCACTCCTGTGGACAAGACCTACACCAAGAGGCAGAGGCCTCCTTTTGAGACACCCGCCGGTGAGAGGGCTTTCAAGTTAGCGAGCAAGAGCAACGACGAGGGGACGGTGGCGGCGGAGAGGAAAGGCCACTCCTAGGAGGGCGAGAGGTGGCGGTTGTCGGGAGGCGAGAGGTTCGGGGTCTGCTGCCCATGTGGATGACAATGGGGGGACCGAAGGCAAAACCATTCCAATAGAGCTAGAAGATGACATGCCCCTAGGAGAGATAGACTCAACCTATCTCAAGTACCACAAGGGGCTACTCAAAAGGCACCCTCCAACCAAATATGACAACTCAGTGTATATTGAGCACACCAACTATGATGGAGCTGGTTTCTTGGTCAAGAAAGCAAGAGAAGAAAATCCCTATGTGAACCCCAAGATGGCAGCCATTGATTACAGATTTTGGTCTGTCTTTCACTTTAAGTTCTATGAGACTGTCCTTAACACCAAGATGAAGCTAATCAAGATGAAGTGGATAGATTTCACCCATCTGGAGGCAGCAGAGGAATCTGTCAAGGAGGAAGTGCTGGATTTGGTTGACAAGTATAGGATGAGGGACATCATGAGTTTCAAGTATGATTGGAACATAGAAGTTTTAGCTCAGTTTCATGCCACATTCTTCCATGAAGATAACAAGGAGACCATCCACTGGATGACAGAGGGAGTGCATTACAAAATAGATTTTCTCACCTTTGCTAGGTTGTTTGGGTTCAGCAAGGAGGACAGGGAAGCTGATATTATCCATTTTGAGGCCCACATGAACCCCAACAAAATTGCTGCAGCTTATGAGTATGAGGAGCTGGCTGATGGCTCCACCACTGCTCTGAAATCAGTGTTCTATGTGCTCAACAATATGTTCAGGGAAACCATTTACCCAAAAGGGGGCAGTGACTCAACAAGTCTTAGGAGGTTTGCACCAAACCTGTTGGCTAGGCTGGCTTTGCGGAGCCGGAGCCATTCTCGCGTGAGCGATTCATTTGGTACAACCTTGTAGAAGTGACGAGAGAGTGGGAAGTGCAACTTTGCCCTATGCCCCTTATCTTATGTACTTGATAGAGATGGTTTCGGGGGTCGGCTACAAGAAAGATGTTGAGCATGCTTCCTATCAAGTCAAGCGGTGGCGGCATCGAAGAAGCGACACATTGTGGAAGAGCATATTCTTAAGAAGGCCGGCACCAAGCCATCCGGATCCGGTCCGGCGGTAGGAGAAGAAGGATCCGGCAAGGCTCCCATGCCTCGCCGGTCCGCACAAGCCGAGAGGGATGGTTAGGGACACTGGAGGTACTGCGGATGGACTTCCCATCGGCTCTTTGAGCTCGGGGAAGACATGAACGGATTGCTAAAACACCGGGGGGCCGTCCTTTGATGCCATGCACCACCCCCCCTCCTCTCTTCCCCGACTTTCCGGGAATACACTACCGGTGAGGATGAGGGTGAGCGGGGAGCACGCTACTCCCATGGGCGAGGATACTCCCCGTTGCTCACTTTCTTTGCGGATGCGAGAAGATGAAGAACCACTTGGTGCTAAAATGGCCGGACCGAGGAAAGAAGGCTGCCGGCAAGAAGGCAATGGGGTCATCATGCGGTACAAGACTCGGGGAGAAAGGCCGGCTGGCGGGAGGCTGTCGGAAGGCCCATAGATCCGTCATCCGGTTTCGACCTTGGCTCCGACAAGACCGTCCCCGAAGCGAGAAGAGGGGGAATCGACTTCGGTGATGAGGAGTGACTTCTCTAGGTTCCGCTCTCACTTCCTCTCTTCTTTTCTTTCCTTTTTGTTAAATTGTTGACAAAGGGGGAGAGATGAAGATTGAGAAGCATCCGAAGACACGGAGCTCCTTCCGGTGGCCCCGCTAACCTCGAAACATTCTTTTGTTCTTTTGGTGAGATGAGAGTGCTAACTTCTCTCATAAACTCCTGTTGGAAATTTGGTGAACTGCTGTAAAACTTTAGCTTGCCTCTGTTGGCAAGCAGGATCTGGTCATGGTTGTATGGGATTTGCAAAACTTTAAAACTTTGTGATGGATGTAATAGGGCTAGATGTGTTGAATGCTGTTATCCTTATCTAGCTGCTATTTTCTGGTCTTATCTGTTGTTTTGCCTGTGTGCTATTGTTATCTGTTGGAGTATCTGTTGCAGACCTCGGAGGTTCTGAGAATTTTTCCGGAGGCTCCGACCCCTGGAGGTTCCGGAAACTTTCTCGGAGGTTCCGAACTCTGCTAACAGATAGCTCTCTGAGTGTTTTCACATGGCATATGCATCACGTATTATCTGCTACACTTCTTTTGCACCCCTCGATGACTTGAGTACAACTTTCTTGTCACTTTTACTCACAATGTATGCAACTTAATTGTCGGCTAAGACATTTTTCCCTATTCAAAAGGTACATGCATACATTGAGGGGGAGACTTGTACTCAAATCATCAAAAGCTCAATCTTTCAAATTAAATTGTAAACTTTAATTGGGTTGTCAACATTTACCAAAAAGGGGGAGATTGTAAGTGCAATCAAGCCCTATGAGGGTTTTGGTGATGTTGACCACACAATTAAAGAGCTAATGAGCCTTTGAGTTTGTTGTGCAGCATAAAGTTATTATCACAGGTGCAAAAGATTGATTGGAGACCCCTCAACTTGTTACAAAGAAGATTGTCTATGCTACTTGAAGGAGTTTATTTATTTTATCTTTTGAATTTGAGTATAGGACAATCCGTACTATCAAGAGGGATACTAATGGTGAGTTAGGGTGGTTTTCAAGTGCTCATGATCCATCTTTCCTAAACCCTAATCCTCACCCCAAGGGAAGTAACACTGAATTTGTTTTGCTTCGTCGTTTCTTTGTTCGGAGGTTCCGAAGATTTTCTCGGAGGTTCCGACCGTACGGGCTACGATCTGCGAGTTTTCAAAAGTCGGAGGTTCCGAGATTTTTCTCGGAGGTTCCGAACTACGGAATATAGCCGCCGTTCTTGTTCCGGATGCGGGGGTATTTATACCCCACGGTCCCCAACGGTTATCTTCTTCCTCCTCTGGCTCAGAACGCGGTTGCTACTGTTTTCTCTCACCTAGCATTCACTCCTAAACTACTCTCTTCCAAATCCTTGCCTAGCATTGATTGAGAGTGGTTTCTTGAAGTGAGTTAGTGAGCCAATCCCTTCTCCCTTGAAAACTTGAGCACTTGGAAGAACCCTAGCAAGCTTGGTGGATCTATTACTCTTGGGGCTTTGCTCCTAGACGGATAGAGGTACTTGGAAGCTCTCCAAACTGATTTGTGGAAGCTCCAAGGTGTTTGTATTACCCCTTGTGATTCTAGTGGAAAGCCTCCACCTATTACCCAAAGTGATAGGTGTGAGAGAGGAGTTGACCTTTGTGGTCCGAGCCTTTGGTGGCCTCCTCAACAACGTGGACGTAAGCAAGCCTTTGTGGCGAGCTGAACCACGGGATAAATCTTTGTCTCATGCGTGTTTTCATTTACTTACTTGTTCATGCTTGTGCTTGACTAGATCTATTAGGGTTTGCTCCCGATCTACTTTGTGGTACCTTGCTAGCTTGTACTTTGCTTAGAAATCCTCTTGCTAGGTCCTAAGTACCTCCTAGAATTTAGTAGATCTGGTTTCCATCAAGTTCCTAGCAGCTCTTGTTATTTATGCTCGTTCTAACGGTTTGTCGGAAGTTCCGAGTTTATTCTCGGAGGTCGCCTCGTTCGGAGGTTCCGAGAATAATCTCGGAGGTTCCGAGGTACGACAGCTTGTTTTCGCAGAAAAAGTTTAATTTCTGTGTGCAGGCCTATTCACCCCCCCCTCTAGGCCACATTGCCTCGATCCTTTCAGACTTATGTGAAACAGTCTAGGTGAGCTAGGACTGTTGGTAGAGCCTTCTACTATTGTTGGATTAGGGAAGCACCACCCCCTGCAGCTCCTTGTTATTTCTTGCAGTGGATAGACGGGTCGGACAAGTTTGATTCTAGGATACGTCTCTTCCCGTATGCGAGTCATGTCTTGAAGCCATATGATGAGTTTCAACGATGGGTTCCTCCTCCACCAATGACCTATGAGTAGGAGCAGTTGGCCGCCATTAGGCGAGTTAACAACCCTCCATTGTGTGATTGTGGAGTGCGTGCGTATCTTCAACGGCCAAACATTGAGGTCCCAAATAAGTTTACACCATTCTTTCGTTGCTCACTAAAGATTCTTGTAAGTACATCGCATATTCTTGTTATCATTTGAGTTTTATAAATATGCATGACTCATTGTTATTAATGGTTGTTTTCCATTTCAGAGTGGGTGGCCTAGGTGTGACTTCAATGAATACATACATGGACCAAGATCGGAGTGGCCAACCGAATCTGAAGTGAAAGAGTTCGAGTCCGGGACGAAGCCTTGGCCTTGCCTTAGCTATCCACCTTCACAGTGCAAGTGTGGCATAGTAGCCACGGAAGGTGTTGTGCCATCTGAGCTAGGTTTTGGAATGTTTTATGGCAATGCATATGGAGACTTTTGGGTGAGCATGATGTGAACTTCATTGCCATATGCCTGCAGCTCCTCCGGATCCTCTACACCATGTATTTGGTACAAATTGAATACATATTCAAAATATGGATAAATCTAAGCATTAAGTTTTTGAAAACTAATACTACCTCTGCAAAGTTGCGTAGGGCTCCACCTTCGGATGCACTTGCATGTTCCATGGCCACTCCTGCCTCATTTGCAAGTCTTGCAAGTTGTTGTCCCTACAAAAATAATCTTGTTACAGCTACAAATTTTTAGAAACTGGAGTAATCAAACAACATTGTCGTGGGATACAATTACCAAGTAATCGTGCAAAGGTACTCGCTCTGACTGTGTGCCCACACGTGTCAGGTTGTCGTACTCATCCGCTATGTCATCGTCGGAGTCTGAGGGGGCATTTTCAATGTGCTCGTCCGTCAAAGCTGGCTTGATCCCTGTTCTTGTAGAGGTATGGTACCACCTCAGGTACTCTCTATGTGGTCCAGCACGCCAAGCAGGGCCATCTTGAGGATCCATCCTCTGGCGATTGTTCCAAAGGTCCAAGTACCTAGCATGCTTCACCGTCCAATCATTCTCCTTGTATCTTTTTTGCCTGTTGACCCTGAAATGCCAAAATTGCTTGTCACATTATTTACAAACCAACTTATGGCATATGAGAATAATGAAAAATGCATCGAGTTGGTTTCTTATTTGTGCAAGGCTGGAACGGTGGATACACGCTCTGGAGGCGACGACTGAACCCTCCCAAACTGGCGTAGCACCCTGTTTGGCAAATGCCACTCGACAACATAGTAGATGATGGGTGGCACCGTTGACCTCCACAGAAGTCTGTCTCTGTAACACATGGGTGAGAACTGGGCGTGTTGAGGAAAGTTGTGGGTGTACGGTAGCCACTCCACCTACAAAAATACAACATGTTTAGAGAATATGTGATGAACCATAATTTACAAATTGAACACGAGCTAGTGGACATGGGTTTTTACCTGTGCATGAGTAAGACAGTCCAACTCGTTTGTGTAGAACTTGTACCTCCTCCCCGGAGGACCACGTACCGCTGTCGCTGTCTTCCACACAAACATAAAAGTGGGTCGAAAATCCTGCCGACTCCAAACCTGCAAAATAGTACCAAAATTTGAAAGATGAATAATTAATGAATATAAGTCTGCATGAATAAAGAACAAAACATTTGTATGTACCTCAACTGGCCCGCGGTGTGGTCGGCCTACTAGAAGACGCTCCCAAATCCAAATCTGCAGGAGGTAAGCGCATCCACCAAGGTCCGCGTCCTGTCCACTCCGCTTACAGGCATCACATAGCTGTCTATACAGCCATGCCAAAACCGCCGAACCCCAACTGTAGACACGGATATTGTCACAATCCTGACCCAAAAGTGACAGAACCATCCAAGACACAGTGTTTCCCACAGCATCTAGTAGCAAGAACGTGGCAACAAAGTGCCACAGCCAAACACGTGTGTGTGCCTCTCTACAACAGCCTCAGCAGCTCCCTGGGGGCATACGGTGAAGTGCTGCCTCAACCAAACTGTGTTGACTCCGGAGGTCTTCTTCGACGTATCCCCCTCATCAGCATCTGGTGGTCTCACCCCAATGTGTAACTCGACCATGTCACGCCAACTAGCACTCTGAATGATCCCACTCACTGGTAGCCCCTCAAGTGGAAGACCAAGGATCATGGAGGTATCCTGCAAGCTGACTGTCATCTCCCCGCAAGGGAAGTGGAAAGAGTGGGTCTCCGGACGCTCGATCCACCAAGGTCGACAACAACAGGCCGTCCATCACAGGCAACGCACGAACCACCACCAAAGCAATGTCAAAAACCCCGCTCTAGCCAAGTACGGGGCGTATCTCTCGTCCCAAGGAAGTGGAAAGTGCTCTCACACCCTCAACGGCTTCAAGTCCTGAAAAAAACAATAAAATTCAATAATTACAACATTAGCAATGTGTAGTCCGATAAAAAAGAACCTCTACATGATGTAAAAGAAACGACGAAGATTTTGTAAATACCTCGTGGAGGTCGGCGAGAAGGTGTGCACGATGGCTGCCATCATATGCAACCTCAAGGAGCGGGTACACTGGGTGCGCCATCCTGAAAAAAATTACATGTAGTTAGTGACAATGATAAATAAATTGAAGCTAAGTATATAGAAATATAAATAATTGGCAATGTAAAATAATATTACTTGCATACAAAATTTCATAATTCTTCCCCTACTAACATACTACCACGACACCTACCCTCGCGTTGGAAGCACCCATCCTTCTATTTGTCCCCATTGATTTTTTTCCGACACTTGCAGTTTTTAATTTCTTTGTGACATTTTGAGCAAAGATACGTCATCTTGTCTGCATCAGCTTCAAAATCACCCAAGTCATAATCAGCGGCAAACCATCCTTGACACGCATCCATGTCCCCTTTCAAACGCTTCTTTTGCCTCCTGCCCTTTTTCATTTTCTTCAAAGACGGTAGTGGCACGTACTCTGGGCCATCGTATTCATGCCATTGTGACGGATCAAGGTACGGCTCAAAGCTGGATTCCCAAATCTTAATGGTGTGTTCTCTAAAGAACAAAGGAGACATGTACATGGCATTTTCATAGTCTAGACCTCTAGTAGTGCAAGCTGTCATCAAGTGAGAACAAGGAAGATGCAACAATTGAGGACCGTTCCAGGTGCAAGTACCGGCCCGGAGGTCCACTCTATAGTGTCAACCGCCATGACTCTCCTCTCCAACATTAGTAGTAGAGGAACCTCGAATAGAATAAATCATTCTGTCTGGACCTTATGCTTCTGCAGATTGGTTCACAGATCTTAAAGCAGCATCATACATTTTGTCATCTGCAAAGGATCCAATTTTACCCCCCTTATCCAACAAATCACGTGCCTTCCGCCATCTGTTCACAAAATATTCATTGCATTTTTCAAATGAGTATTCAATGATCCCTGAGGCGGGTCTACTTCTTATTCTTTTAAATATGTTGTTGACACGTTCAGAATAGTTTGTTGTCATGATACCCAACGCATACCCCCCTCATCATATGCTTGAGCCCATTTGTCCTTATCCTCCATTTCATACTCCAACAAATCTTTAGCTTTCACGTTCAAGTCCTTAACTAAGTCTTTGTGCAGTTCCTTAAATTTGTCCTCCGTATGTACTGATGCCAGCAACTTCAACTTTTCTATTACCTCCTTGTTCTTTTGATGACGCCACATATTGGCGGCAAAGTGCCTAATGCAACACCGATGAACAAGTGGTTGATACCCATCCAGGTGGTCGCTCGCACATTTGATGAGACCATGGTGCTGATATGAGATTATACAAACCTGTAGCGTTGGACCAAGTATGTTAATGCGAACGAGCCTCATGAACCATGACCAACTGTCATCATTCTCACTCTCGGCCAAGGCAAAAGCTAAAGGCACAAGTTGTTGTTCAGGATCTATAACAACTGCCATCATGAGTGTACCTCTGTACTTGCCGGTCAAGAAGGTTCCGTCTACAAGTATCATCGGACGACAGTGTTGGAAAGCCACTTGACGTTGTGGAAAGCACCAAAAAACACGTAGAAGGACGGGCTTCAAAACACAACCGTCAAGAACACGCAACCCGGTCATGTAAGGGAACCATTTAACCCCAGGATTGAAGTGGTTCATGGCTCTCAAGACCCTTGGAATTTTTGCATATGACTCTTTCCAATCGCCCCAAAGCAAGACAATTGCATGTTGCTTAGCTGCCATGCCTTAGAATACTTCACACGATATCCAGCAAACATCAATATGGACTCAATCAAACTGCTGGCCGTCACATCACTATTGTCACGAACAACGCTTAAGATACACCTTCCAATGTAACTTACAGTCAATTTGCGTGAACTCCCTTCACCTGGCTCGAACGACATGTGTGAGGTTCCCCAACGTTTGCAATCTTCCATTTCCCTGTCCCTCTCTGCAGTCGTGCCCGTACACACCACATACACCCTTGTTTGCACATTACTTCATACCTAAGATTCCTGTCCGAATGGACTACAATGAAAGGCCTATAATGCTTCACTGCATAGTCAGTCAAGAAAAACTTAAGTTCATCAAGGAAGTCAAACAACATTTTCTCATGTATCTCAGGCTTAGTGGTAAAAAATATTCCTTCTGTGAACAACATGGTAGAATCACAAATGGCTCTATCGATCCTACTCAAGTCTCTGTCATTACGAACAGAAGGGAGTCCAAATTCGTACTGAGCTTGGGTGTAGTGTTCATCACTCTCACCAATTCTAGTGTTGTCCGGGAGCCTAGGTACGTGTTGTTCACTTTCACCATTTCTAGTGTTGACTGGCGGCCTACTTATGTGTACTTCCCTTTCAAATGTTGTATGGTTCACCGAGGGTCCTCCAACATCATCATGTTGAACACCATCCAAGTTAACCTCACTTAAACCAAGGAGTGCTTCAGCCGCATGCGCATTGGCATCATTTTGCTCTTCCACATCCTCCTCATTAGACTCATCTTCAGACTCACCTTCTTCAGAGCTGTCGGACATATCATCATCGTCCATGGTTTCTTCCTCCTGCTCAAAACAATCATTGGGAAAATCCTCATTCAACATCCCAACCTCCCGACGAGGTTCCCTACAACCTAAGTCCTCCTCTATAATTGTAGACTCTTGTGTATCATTTTGAACCTCAAACGACACTTCCTCATTCATATTAACATTACCACTAGGCCCACGAGTAATATCTACCGCAACCTCCAGACATGACACATTAGCTTGACCAACTACCTTCTTGTACGGATTTCAATTTTCTTCGCTTGACAAGCTCATCAAGACATAATGAGCTCTAGCCTTCCCACAATCAAAACGACCTCTAAATGTCACCTCATGCATTCCAACTCTATAGTTGACCATTGCACAATCAACTACATCCTTAAAGGTTGGCGGCCCATCAAATGTTTCTACTAACTCTGTCATATTCTTAAACTCTCCATTTTCCTTAACTAGGCCCCCATGAAACATGCGAACTAAACAGTCCATCTACAAAATTTAAAGAACTTCATGAACTAACTTGTTTCATAAGTACATATTGCTAGAATAGACGATTTATTATAAATATACATGCAAAATTAGAATAGTGTTCAACAAAAATTAAATTCATATCAATTAGTTATATATATATATATATATGTATGTACACATTATGCATATTGTCTTATTCAACAAAATTGTTAGGTATTCCCACTAATAAACGTGCATCCATGTAATAGCTTCACCCATTATCAACTACATTAAACATTTGATACCAACAACATCATTAAATCGATTCATGCAACATGTTCTACACGTCAATAACACGGGCAGAGATACTACAACGTATGAACTAATCATCATTTACATTAAACCAAATTGCATTTCTTCTAAATTTCAAATTTCTAGAGCTAACCCTAAATCACAAACATATCCTCCGATCTACATAATGCAACGGTGAAAGAGGGAGAGAAGTAGGGGATACCTTCACAAGGACGCGAGGGACGATTTCCCCCACTTTTCCCACCCAAATCCACCGATTTGGGGTCGGGATCAGGGGGCGGGGTGCGGCCGGCGGCGACGGTTTGGGGCGGCGCGGCCTCGGGCCTGGGAGAGAAGAGAGGGAGGAGGAGGAAGAAAGGGGGCCGTGCGGGCCCTATTGACTCAACACCGCCGCGCTAGGCGGGGGTGGCGCGGCGGTGCATGTGGCGCGACAGAGCCCGGGCCCACGTCCGCCTCGCGCGCGCTGCGGGCCGGGCTAGTGTGGCACCCCTACCGCGCCGCTGCATGTGGCGCGGCAAAGGAGGCCTGCCACGCCACGCCGCCAGGCGCGGCCAAAGAGGTCACCAGGTGCAAATAATATTTTCCAGAAGTTAATTTTAAAAAATAAATTAAAAAAAGGTTAAAATTGAAAAATTGTCCAAACTTGCGAGTCGACCAGTCGGGCCCGACGAGTTCGGCGGGAGACGTTCGGGTCAGCCGTCCAGGCCAGATCGCCACGAACGCGTGTGCCCGCCGCGCGCCCGCTCGCTCGCTTTGGCGGAACGGCGCCGCGACGACGTATCCCGCCGCGAGTATTGTGGCGCCTGCCTGTCTGTTTCAGCGTGCAAGTCCCCGTTCCGCGCACGATACAACCACAGCGCAGATTTAGTAATGCTACGTAGTATATATGTGTACGCAATTGGTAGTCTGCCCGCGCTGCTGTGCCAGTGACTGACTCAGTGAGTTGATCGTGTTACGTCCTGCGGAAGAGGGCGCTGACGCTACGCTTCGTCGGCGTCCTGAGCTGATCGGATCGGCGTCGACTGGGGAGTGGGGACACGCGTGCGCCCCCCACCCGCGGCGCGCGGGCAAGCGCGGTCGGCTGCTCCGCACTCGGCGCTAGAGGGGGAGAAGTTGTCAACGATCGTTTGCTTCATGGCACTTTGACGGCGCCTCCTCTCTTTTTAGCGACTAGCTGCGCTGCGTTCGTCCCCTGGCATCGTCAAAGATGCCCTTGCAGCGGTCTTAAAAAGCATAAACGAAAGGATAACGATAATGTAGATAGATAGAGAAAATTGATGCTCCGGCCGGCCGCCACTTTTTATGGCCTATGGCTCTCGGTTTCGCGCATTTGTTCATGGTTGGATGTCTACAAGACGAATAGAGTTATCCTATGTCAGTTTTATATAATTGGATCGAAATAAAAGATACTAGTGCATTTTTATAGCTTTTTTTGGAAGACACCGTAGCCATAAATATATGTGCCGTCATGGCATGAGTCAGGTCTGGCTATCGCCATTTTTTTTTAAAAAAATCTACCTAAACCATTAGATCGCGAACGATTTGTGCTGACACATGGAAAATAAATTGCTGACACATGCAATTATCACTTGCCAGCATAGTGGTGGAGGCACAATGCTGACGGGTGCTTAAGTAACCCGCCATCACAAATGCAGAATACTGGCGGGCGACATAAGGCACCCGCTAGCACAAATGCCTTTGTGCTGGCGGGTGCCTTATGTCGCCCGTTAGCATTGTGCTTTTGCAAAATCAACAACCCCTTTTTTAAAGTAGTAAAATGTTATCAAATAAAAAAGTTGTAAACTACAAAGTTCCATACTTCTATAACTTGTCAATATGTACAATTTTTATTCGGTTGTTGCTTCATTCGACAAAATGGTAGTAATTTTGTTCACAAAATCTATATCGTTATATAGTTTGAAGAAACTATGTGAGAGGTGTATAAGATTTGTGAAGAATGTTGCTACCACTATTCCGGATGAGCAAATGACCAAAATAAAAGTTGTCCATCTTCAAAAGTTATAGACCTTTGTAGTTGAACCATTTTTTATTTGAATTACTTTTGTTGAAGTAAAGTACGTCTAAAATTTTGAAAATTTGAATTTTCCAAACTGCCTCAATGGAGAAACTCTCAACATGAAAGTTGTAGATCCTAAGAAGTTATGAAACTTCGTATTTTACAATTTTTTATTTGAAATCATATTGTCAATGAGATCCAAATTTGAATCTCTCAAATTTGAAATTCAAATTTCGTAGTTGACCTCAAATGGAAAAACTCCCAACATGAAAGTTGTAGATCTCAGAAAGTTATGAAACTTTGTAGTTGACAAGTTTTTAATTTGAATCCATTTAGTGCCTCAAAAACCGATTTACATTCGGTGTAGTATAATATGAGTAAAATCAAAACTGCATATGGATTCATATGAGTGTGTGGTGTAGTGATAGAGGAGGCTTCGCGCGAGGGGGAGGTCACAGGTTCAAACCACGACAGTCGTGTAGTGTCGCGACTTTACGCGAAAAAATGCGCGACTTGATGACAGGGACGGGTGGGTGCTTGGTTGGTGGGGTTCCACTCCCAAATAGTTTTTTATTTCGAGTCGATTTCGAAAATCCACTGTGCCGACGGACACTTATGTCACCCGCCAGCACTGTGGTTCAGGGGTGGCGGGGTGCACCCGCCAGCAAAGACAGCCATTTTTGTTGGCACAAGACTGCTGGCGGGTGCTGCGCCCGCCAACACAAATGCCTTTTAGCCGTCAGTACAAATCGTTTATGGTCTTGTGAATTTTACATTAGGCTTGTTTGCTCCAAATTGGTTACACAAGGCTTGTTTGTTCCTAATCGGTTTAAACAAGGCTTTTTTGTTCCAAATTGGTATCAATTGTTCCCTCTTATCTAGCACGTATATGAATTATCTCATCTTCATATGTGATGGGACGTCGGTGAAGGTGAGGTATTTCGTTTTCTTTCTCTCTCTTTTTTCAAAACTGCTAGGTTATGTGCGGATCAACCCTCTAGCTCTAGGAATCTTCGCTACATAGAAAGGGCTTTCGCATCAAACTTTTCTGAATTTAACTTGCATCAAACTTTCCATACGAAGCTTTCGCATGATTCGTACTAATAAGAACGTCTTCAAGAGTGCCAATAATTTCTTTTTACAGGTATGAAGTTTTACCACTCCTAAAAAATATTATTGTAACAAATAAAGAAGATCATTTCCAAAAGTTTCTAATAATCAACTCCTTTAATACCAAAATAATAAATAATACCTCCATGACAATTGAGCGTCCAAAATATATACCACATGAACAACACATTGCAAACCATGAGTCCATGACACCCATGCGAAATTAAATCCGACACATATATCTTCCAATTACAGTTACTCAATTAATGAAATTAAGTCTTCATCAACTATGATACCATGACGGAATACATGCTCGACGCATCAACGCTGCACGCCTTTCCACGGCTGTTCGTCTCGCTTATCAGCCACCAACCGCCAGTCAACAATATTTTCATCTCAAAAAGAACAAATCAACAGCAAACATGAACCGTCAGACAACCAGTGGTATTTTACTGTGAGAACAAATCAGCATCAGCCACCAGCGAGACAAATAGGGTGTCATGGCTGGGAAGAAAGAAAGAAAGAAAGTTAGAAAAAGGCCCGTTTTGGGCCGGCCGTGTGGTGTTTTTTACGTGGACTAACTAGAAGAGAGGGCCCATTACCTCGGCCTGGCCAAGCAGCACAAAACCCTTTCCAAACCCTTATCCATTTGGCCCCTGCCGCCGGCCTACCTGCTCTCGCTCAGCTCCATCCCCCGTTCTGTGCCCGCGCCGTCCCTGCCGTCGGTCAAAACCCTAGCCGCCCGACGCCCCGATTGCTCCTCGCCGCTTCACTTCTTCCCCCAACCGCAATCCACCCCCGCCACGCGCCGGCGCAGCCATGGCTGACTCAGCCGCCGCTACCTCCAGCTGTGAGGTGGACCTCGGCAACCTCATGGCGTACGATCCGTCGCACCACCTCGCCGCTGCCACCGGCGCCTCCAGGTTCGCCTCCGCCGCACCAACGAGAACGAGCATATCGTTGTGCTCTTTTGCAACATCCTGACAAAATTTGTGGTTGGGGAACGAACGCAGGGAGGATCTCAGGCAGGAGTGCCTGCAGAAGGGGACGGAGCTGGCTCAGGCGGTGGCCGACGCCCTCTTCGCGCTGCCGGCCAGTGAGGACAGAGACGGCCCCATCGTCCATCTCCCGCCGCCCACCGTGCGACTCCCGCGCGAGAAGCATGTGAGAACACTCTCGCTTTTTTAAAGAAACTCCTAATGACATAATCTGTGTGTGTGTACTCAGCAAGAAGCATCATATGAGTCTCTGACGATGATGTGCTGAAGAATTAGTCACACGGACTTTGTTTACCTTGCTAAATCTCGTGTGTTGATCATAACCTTTTCTACTTGCGTTCATATAGTTGATTAAACTCTTGCTGATTCGAAGGGACATCTACCATGAATGCGAGTTGAAACTATTGTTCCTGGCATGCTGTTCTGGTTTTATCGAGACCAATCTCGATCCACCAGTTCTTAATGTTGATGCATGCTTTGAGGATTGTAATGTGATGTGTTTTGCACGTTTGACAACCCTTTTTCTGTTCTCACCAGCTACCCAGGCCAAAGCCACCGACCAAGTGGGAGCTGTTTGCCAAAGCGAAAGGTGACCCCATTGCCCATGTTATATATTCTCTGTTGTGCGAATGGGAAAATCTACTTACTCTTTCATCATTGTTGATTGAATCAACATCATGCAGGGATTACCAAGCGCAAGAAGAACAAGCGTGAATGGGATGAGCAAACTCAATCCTGGAAGCGGACTTATGGTTATGACCGTGTTAATGATGACAGGGACATTCCAATCATTGATGCCAAAGCCACTGATGGTTAGTAATCAGTCTTCATGAAACAATCCTATTCATGTCGTGAAACAAGAGTGCAATACTGTTTTATTTCCCCAATCTTGTAAGCATATTGCAGTTATCATGGGCATCTGCTTGCGTCTGTTGACTTTGTCCAGCATTTTTATTACGCTCATCATTTATTTTAGATATGTAGCCATTTTATAGTTTAAGACCTGAATCTTAAATGTTTTTTTGTTATCAATGATTCTCATTCAGAGGAGAATTTGTCCTAAGCCTGTTTTGGGAACCGTATACCCTTTTAATTGATAATTTCATATGTTACAGAGCCTGGTGTTGATCCTTTTGCACAAAGAAAGCAAGAGAAGAAGAAGCAGGTAGAAAAGCAAGAAAAGAACAGACTGGAGAACTTAAAGAAAGCTGCAAAAGTTGGTGCTTTGCCAAGGTTGTAAACTTGTAATCCTTCAGTAGTTACTGCTGCTGCCCTGCCCCTCTCCCATGAATTCCTTTTTGTGTTAGTATAAATAATCTAACAGCTCTCCAATACATCTTTGTTGCAGTCATATACAGCTAGCTGCAAAGGCCTTGCCCATCACAGGAACTAAAGCTGATCTTCCGAAAAAATCTAGAAAAGAGGATCTTGAGAATGTTGCTGGCATGGCTTCATCAGCAACAGCAAGTGGTGGGAAGTTCGATGAGAAGTTGCCTGGCGAGAAACCTCTGAAGCATCCTGGCAAACATAGAAAGGTTTTGATATCAGAGTGGCTTTGATTTCTGGGTCCACCTTAGTAGGCAGATTTTGTGCACTAGCTGAATTATGTTGTTTATGCAGTTCCTCCCAGTTGCTGAAGGGAAGGGAATGGGCAACCTGGAGAGGCAGCAGAATGACAAGATCCTGAACTCTCTACTTGCCAGAAACAATGATGAACAGCTTGATGTCGGCAAGGCAAGTTCCAGGATTCAACGGCGTACATTAAATTGTCTTTTGCCTGCCATTATTGGTACTGCTCCTTTGTTTTGATTGAGTGAGATAATATCTGTGAACTGTTTTGTAAGCAGGCAATTACAATGTACAAGGTGAAGAAGGAAAAGCAAAGAAGTAAAGATAAAAAGTTCTCAAAATCTGATAAGCTTAAGACCCAGAAGAAACCCTTCAAGAAATCATCAAAGAAGGCTTAGACCCATTCTTTCTTGTGACTTGGTTTAGGAGGTGACCACAGTTTTGAAGTCTCAAGGAGACCTGTCACATCTTGCTATTGTAGGCCCCGTTTGAATCTATCTTCAAAATATTATTGTACCGTTTACTGGTTACGACAGAGACCTGAATATAAGATATGCTGCTCAGATATGACGTGGTGTGATCTCAAAAATTCCTGAAAGGCTTCTCTCGTCCATAGGAGCAGCCTGGCTCTGGACAATCGTTTTTGGTGTTGTTGGTTGCCCAGGATCAATCTGATGTTTGGTGCCAATCTAATGTTAGAACTTCCAGTGTAGTGTCAATTTGATATTGGACTGTGAGCATGGAAACCAAGCAAAAATGCCCGACGATTGGTTGATCTGAACAATACGAGACCTGATGCGGTGGTATGCAGTTGAACTGCCGTGTTGCATGTCCCAAAACTTAAAGGCGTGTTTGATATGGGTCAAAAACCCTCGGCCGAGCCCGTTGCGTGCTGGTGCGGTGTTTGATTTGCTTTGCCCTGTTCATCGGTCTTGGTCCCTAGGATGAAAAAACTCTTCTCTCCTTGGCTCTGGTCAGCTTGAGAGTTTAGTTTTTCCGGAGTCAGGTCATGGTCGAGGAGCTCCCGCTCGATTCGTCTCACCTTGCGGACCTCCCCCACTGGCAGTCTACGGGTGTCGGTCGCGGGCGTGGGCACGAGCGGCTGGTTGGTCACGGCCTCTGCTGGACGACTCGGCTTGCCGGACACAACGCACGCGGGAAGGCATCAAGGCAGAGGCATCCTAGGCGATGTCGCACGACGACTCTCCGGTTGGTGAGCGACCGTCCATGGAGCTCCGCCGTCGGACGAGCTCCCCTTCTCTCCCTTATGCTCCTCTCCTCTCGGCAGTGCGCACCAGCAGGCTCCCATGGCGGCGTGAGCAGGCTCCCTCGGCAGCGGCGGCGCAATTCACCTCGGGCAACCGTCCAAGTGTTCGAAGAAATGACTCATAGGAAAGAGCAGGGAAAGGATGGACAGTATGGCTACATGTTCATATACATGTGTATACTACATGCAGTCGGCAGCTCATGAGCTCAAGCGGCAACGTGAATGCCTCAAGGGATCGTGCATGATTCACGAATGGTCGCCAAATACGAACTCACGCGTCCTAACGCGGCACAAAGACAGGTGTGGAGGGCTCACAAAGTCGAGCTCGTGGTGTGCACCGGTGGTGGGGCTGCATAGCCATCGAATTTTGATTTGCGATATGATTGCACCATCACTCCATCACTGTGAAATCATCCAGTTAGCAGCACCCTGGATTTCAATGATGAATTTTTGAACTTCGATTGGTTCAATCGTTCGTTCGTTGACCAATCGTTCATATTTTAGTCTACATATTTCTCGATAATTATCAAATATGTTTAATTAAAAATACATAAAATTTTATATAAGGTCAGACTTTGGGGCGTCGTGACAAGTTTGGAAAATGCTCTCAAAATCCTAGGACAGGCACTGGGTAGGGGGTGAGGCTAGGCGGTGGTGGTGCCGCCGGTCGAGTGTGTGTCTCTCTCTATATATATATCGAAAAATAAATGGACAAATCAAAAATTTCGAGAATTATACATCTGTCGCCAAACCCCACGGCGGCAGGAGTTCCTGACGCCGTGGGGCACGGCGGTAGGGGTGGCGCCAACGGTCGTCTGACTTGCCAGGTGGGGTTAGATTCCCACCGTCGTGGGACACGACGGCAGGAACCCACAGCGTCAGGAGCCCTAGCGCCGTGCCCCACGACGGCAGGGTCCTGGCGCCGCGCCCCACGGTGACAGTGTCACCCCTATATAAAGGGGCGACCGCTGCCGCCACAGACCGCTCCCTCCCTCCCTCTCTCCTCTCAATCTTCGGCTTTCAACCCTTCAGAGCACTTTTGACTGAGGTATGTTTCTAAATTTAGTTTAGTTTAGTTAGTGTAGTTAGTATAGTGACGAGGGCCCGAATTAGGACCCCCTTTTGGTGGCGAGATTATCTCCCATAAACACAAGACAATCCAATGCCAACGACAATGTGAAGGCCAAGATCGACAATGTCAAGGTAAAGATTCAGGACAAGGAGGAGAAAGGACCCTGGTCAAGACCCACACTGGCAAGACGTCCAGTCTTCGCCTAGTTAGCTGCATCTCCTACCAGTTCCCCACTAGTGGGATCCCCACAACAAGTTTTCGCCTCGCATGACAAATCTCCGCCTCGCACGACAAGATCGGCTCCGACTGGCGCGTGAGCCCGGACGCACAGCGAAAGCTCACGACGCGAGCACCACCACCGACGCGTGTGGAGGAACGATTCCCCACGCCATACAAGTACAACAGCTGGTGGCCATGCAAGCAGCTCACCCCGACAAGAGCCTTAATCTTGGCCTGACCGGCTGCCATCCCATCGCCATCATCTCCCACTCTGCCACACGCAAGCTCAGCCCGAGGCACTTAAGCACCCTTTACGACGCGCACGAGCCTAGACTTAGACTCGGGCGTGGCAAGCTAGGCAAGTACTCGGGCAGGTTAAGACAAGCGCGAACTACTCAGAGAACAAGCCAAGCGTCCCGGAATGAATAGTCGAACCCGACCACGCGACGGCTCCCACGACTAGGCATCACAACTCGACTTCAATGCGTCCTGACGGACAACGATGTACGACGGGACGTACCAACAACCAAGCATTGCACCTTTTTTACTTCCCCCCTTCTGCCCCTCCCCTTGTAACTATAAAAGGGAGAGGAGGGCAACGGTTACAAAGGTTAGACCTTCGAAAGGCCGAACACCACCTCAAGGGATTTGGGCTCGACACCCTCTCCCGACCAGCTTGTAACCCCTACTACGAGCACTCCTAGCTCGGGAACACGACAACACCACACTGGACGTAGGGTATTACTCGTCGGAGGCCCGAACTAGTCTAAATCCCGTTGTCTCCCGTGCTAACCATCCGAGCCCGACGCACGATCGATACAAATTTACCGCCGGCGGTAGAGAACCCCGACAGTTGGCGCGCTAGGTAGGGGCACATCATGTGTATCGACGAACTCTAGTGGATCGGATGAATGGTCGCAGGATCACGCTGACTCCTAGGACCACCTTGTGTTTCGGCTCCCTCGGCTTTGTCTACACCAGGCCGACGGAGTCCGTCGCCGGGCGCACCTTCACCCGGCCGCCTCGTCCCAATATCCTCACGGGGGCTGCGGGACGCGAGGCTTTCGTCTGAGGTTTCTCGGACGACGTCATCATCGGCATGTTGGGGCCAAACCCAACACAAGAGCATTTTAGGCTCGCCGCCTACTACCTCACCGACCTCACCTTTCAGGCCAGCGGAGACGAACCGCTGGGCTGGGGGGAGTCCATGGAGCGGTACACCGCGATGTACCCCTGTGGACAGCCCGGCCTCCCGGACGACCCGGTGACGGCCTACGTCAACAACCTCCGCGCGACCGGCGCCGCCCCTGGGTCCTTGACGACTCGGAGGGCGCGGACCACGCGACGGCATGACCCCACACGGGAGTGCAACATCTGCGTGGCCTCCTCATCGAGCAGCTCCGAACCGGAGCCAGTTCCGCGCCACTGCGACTCCGACGCCCAGCGGCGGGCTCGGCTCGACGAACTCACAGAGGCGAGACGCCAGCTCGACGAGGAGCTGGCCCTTCTGCGCCAGGAACTGGGTGTGGATGCCGAGCCACGTGATCGACGGCCTGCATAGGGCATTCCTGTGCAGGAGCAGCCCCGCGAGGGGAACTGTGACCAGCGGCCTGCGCAGGACGTTCCTGTGCAGGAGCAGCCCCACGAGGGGAACAACGACCGGTGCGAGCGCCGTCTGGCTGCCGATCATCTGCACAGCCGCGCACCTACGCCGTTGGCACGCGGGCCGGCACACGACAACAACCGATGCGCCAACGAAGGAGCGAACGCCGATGCCAACGCCGACGCTGATGCCCCGCCACTCTTCCGGCGCTCGAGGCTGCGGCAGCGCAACAAGCGGAGAGCTCCGCCTCGTGCGAGCGCTCTGAGTGCGGGTGGGCCAGAGCACCATCTGCCCACGGCCCGAATCTGCTTGCTTCCCAGCATCGAGAGCGCGGGGAGGGAACCGGAGCCGTGACATCGGCGGTCAAGAGCCGTCTCGGGCCCAACCGCGACACTCGGAACACCATCGAGGCCCGACGGCGGGCTGAGAGTGTCGACAACAACCGCGACAACCGCTCGCACCACCACGACAACCGTGGGCACGGACGGCGTCACGACAGCGACGACGACCGCGACCGTAGCTGGTCACTGAACCAGCGAGGTCCACGAGCCTTTAGCTAGAGCATCCGCGACGCGAAATTTCCTTCGCGCTTCCGGGCTCCGACCAATGTACCAAGATACGGCGGGGACACCAACCCCAGCGTTTGGCTTGAGGACAATCGGCTCGCATGCCACGCCGGGGAGCGACCGACGACCGATTCGTCATCAAGAACCTGCCGCTCTACCTCGGTGACTCCGCACGCACGTGGCTCGAGCACCTGATGCGAGACAAGATCCACGACTGGACCGACCTCCGTCGAGTCTTTTGTCGGCAACTTTCAGGGCACCTACATGCGCCGCGGCAAACAATTGGAGCTGCGCAACTACAAGCAGCAGCCGGGGGAAAGTCCCCACGAGTACATACGTCGCTTCTCCAAGCGCTGCACCAAGCTCCTCGACGCGACCGACAACGATGCCATCTCAACGTTCCAGAACGACACGATGTGCACGTCCCCCATCCACCGGCTCGGGTGCCGCATGCCTCGCACAACTCGCGAGCTCCTCGACATCGCGAGCAACCACGCCGACGGTGAGGAGGCGGTCGTCGCGACACTTAACACCCCTCAGGTCAAGGGGAAGCAAGTCGTGGACCACGACGAGGGGACGTTCTCGTGCTTCAAGAAGAAGAAGAAGAATGATAAGAGTCGCCGTGACGACAACTTTGTCACGACGGTGGAGCGCAAGGCGTCGCGCCCCAAGGGCAACCCGACCAAGCCCACACCGTCCAGGGACCACTTCAAGAGGTTCTTGGACGCGCCGTGCCCGCACCATGAGGTCCCCGTCAAGGACACAATCAGGGAGTGCCGGCTAATGAAGAACTACGTCAAGGGCACCCTCAAGCCAAGAGCGGCGGACCAGCTCGAGAAGGGAGGCCCCTCTCCCGACAACGACGATGGCGCGGGGGCTGCGTTCCCTGAGGAAGATGGCGCGGTGCACATGATCTTTGGGGATCTCCGACAAGACCCTCAAGATGGCGCGAGAAGCTCATCCGACGAGAAGTCCTCAATGCCGACGTCGCGAAGCCGTCCTATCTAAAGTGGTCGGAGGTTCCGATAACCTTCGACCGCAAGGACCATCCCGACCACGTGCCTCAACCTGGACCCTACCCACTAGTGGTAGCTCCCATATTCAAATCCAGAAGGATCCACAAGGTCCTGATGGATGGGGGAAGTAGGATCAATGTGCTCTACGTGTCAACGCTTGATGAGATGGGCATCCCGCGGTCCGCACTGAGGCCGTTGACTGCGTCATTCCACGGGGTTGTACTCGGAATTGAGGCACTCCCCCTCGGGCAGATCGATTTGCCCGTCACATTCGGGACGTGTGGAACTTTCACATAGAAACTCTCACCTTTGAAGTGGTGGGGTTCTCGGGGATGTACCATGCGATCCTCAGGAGGCCGACATACGCGAAGTTTATGGCCGTGCCCAACTATACGTACCTGAAACTGAAGATTCCCGAACCGAAGGGGATCATCACAATAGGACCAACGTATCAGCGCACATTCGAGTGCGACGCTGAATGCTTTCAGTTCGCTGAGGCAATCATCCGGTCCGAGAGGCTCCGCGCCGAGCCTCGTTCCGAGGACCAAGATGTCCCTGTGTCATCCAAGCGTGCGACCCGTTCTTTCGAGCCTGCCAAGGACGCCAAGGATGCAGTCGTCTACGACGACGGCCATACGCTCCGTATCGGGACGACGCTCGATCCTAAATAGGAAAGCGCGCTCGTCGACTTCCTCAAAGCGAACCTCGATGTGTTAGCATGGAAACCCTCCGACATGAAGGGGATCCCGAGAGAGGTTGCCGAGCACAAGTTGAACATCAAGCTGGGATCAAAACCGGTGAAATAGCGCCTTCGCCGCTTCAACGACGAGAAGTGCAAGGCGATTGGCAAGGAGGTCATGAAGCTCCTTAGTGCAGGGTTCATCCGTGAAGTCTTCCACCCCGAGTGGCTTGCAAACCCTGTACTTGTAAAGAAGAAGAATAAGAAATGGAGAATGTGTGTTGACTATACGAGCCTTAACAAGGCATGTTCCAAGGATCCGTTTCCTTTGCCTCACATAGATCAGGTAGTCGATTCAACGACAGTGTCGTATGGACCTCCCTGGGCCGACTACCTCGGTGGGTACCAGGACCGACTACTCGGTGGCCCCCTTGGACTACCTGACTTGCGCTGCACGATACCTGAAGGCGTGAAGCACAATGACTACAGAGGAGAAGTACTCGGTTAGGAAGCTGTACATGTCCCGCACTGTATAGAGGACTCCTAGACGTACTCGACTAGTACTCTCTCCCTAAACCGACTTGTAACCTTGCCTCCCGGGCTATATAAGGCGAGGCAGGGACCCCTCTCTGATCATCTCATCTCACGGCATAAGATTGCATCATCTTGTAATCGTACCCAATCAATCCAGAGCTACACAGCATATAGGACGTAGGGTATTACGCACCTCGCGGCCCGAACCTGTCTAAATTGTGTGCCACGTGTCTCTTCCTTCAAGTTACCGATCTCGGCGAGGCCACATTCTTCTACTTCGGGTACTCCCCTTAGTAGGTTGCCGGTCTAAAACACCGACAGCTGGCGCGCCAGGTAGGGGATCTCGCCCGAGATCACATGGCGAACTTGACGGCTCCTGTCTACATCAAGCCAACCGTCGCCTTCAACCGCGGCGACACCTTCGTCTTCGGCACTTGGGTCTGCACTGCCGACGGCGCTGGATCCTTCCAACGCCGCCTCACCATGCCGCCCAACCCGGAGACCGGCTTCGTGACGTTTCCCGAAGTAGTCATGGGCGAACTCGCTGGCAAGTTCGGTTAAATTTCGCTTTTCGACAACACGCTGACTTCGAGCTCGGATCCGCTTCCAACTCGAACTCGATGTCCCCGTGGGCTACCGTGTGCGAGCCGGCTGCTCAGCCATCGCATGTGGTCCCCCACCCCGCGAGCGCCCCACGCGTGGCCCCCACAACCTCTGCAGGGCCCGCACGGAGGCTCCCTCCGCGCGCCGGGCCGGCAAGGAGCCCGTGCCCGAGTACAACTCGGACTCCGACACCGCCCTCGGCTACGCTTCGGACTCCAACCCCCCCTCTGGCTTCTACTCGGACTCCGCGTACAAGTTCGACTTCGGGTCGGACCCTGAAGATCCCAAGTCCGAAGACAACACTACTGACCAACCCTTGTCAGGGCCGGCTTCCGGGCTGGTTATAACGTCCACACCGGACGGGAGATTTGTCTACTGACCAGACCGCAAGCCCGCCGACCTGATAAGCGGGGACTCACGCTACGTCGCCTACCTCGACTCGCTCCCGTTCCAGGAGGGAACACCACTTGCTCGAGCTGAGGAGTACACTCCAACCGAGGTGGCGAGCTCCGACTCCAGTCTTGGAAACCCCGATCGCCAAGTCTTCATGGCTGCCGGCGACACGCCAGGAACTTCGGGGACGACACACGACAAGTACCTCGAAGACATCTCCGCAGACGAGCTGTCTGCTGAGGCACCCGTGGACGAGACCGACGCCAACCGGGACGCTCGACATGAGCGCAATAGAAGATGAAACGAACGGCGCCGGCGCCTCCGAGACAGCTTACCCATCCGCAACCTTGCGGAGGCCCTTGAACAAGTCGAGAGTAGGGTACACACCACCCCCGAGTAACTCCTCATGTTGATCACAGCGATCGCACGCCAAGCTCAGGGGATACACGCTGGAGAAGTCATCGCCAAGCTCACAGAAGACGCTTACTTCATGCGGGTCGACAACAGAGTCAACCAGCCTGCTCCCGCCAGGAACCGCGACAACGAAGCTACAAGTCGTAGCGCAGACCTCGGCCGCAACCGTACTCGAGCCGAGCTGCCGGCTCAGCCAATCATACTCGTGCAAACGCCAGCGGACCCTCACAGGGTGGCAACAGCAATCGTGAGATCATCCCTCACCGCGGCCCTGGCGGCGGTGGCCGTGACCCTGGCAGCGGTGGCAGCGACGGCAGAAGCTCCAACCACGGGGCCAACAGGAGGGCCGGTGGCGGGGGCAGTCGCGGCGGTCGTGACCACGTGAACTGCCACGCCTCCGGAGCCTCACAGGGCGGCTATGACGCCCGCCAAAAGATTGAAGAGCTGCGGCGGAAGAAGTCCGCCACTGCAGGTGACAACGACGGCTTCCCCGCCTTCTCCCCCTGGCTTCCCAACTTTCTCCTCCCGGACAAGTTTAAACCTTTGGGGATCACAAAGTACGACGCGAAGCAGGATCCCATCCAGTGGCTCAGGTGCTACGCCCTCTCCATCGAGAACGCTGGCGGCAACAATGACACCAAGTGCCTCTACTTCCCCTTCTGCCTGGACCAAGCCCCACTCACATGGCTCGAGTAACTGGACAAGCACTCGATCAACAAGTGGGACCAGCTGAAGGAGCAGTTCACCAGCAACTTCGCGGGCGCCATGGGCCGATCGGGTACTCGCATGGACCTCGCCATGGTGAAGCAGGAACAAGGCGAGACCCTCCGCAAGTGCATGCACCGCTTCTTCGACAAGCGCGCCACCGTAGTCGACGTCACCGACAAGGAGGTCATCAACCTCTTCCAAGACGGCCTCTACCACCGCCGCACCTTTGAAGACTTCGGTCGCCGTCGCCCCAAGTCCATCCCCCACCTCAAGGACATGATCACGTCCTGGGCGGATGAAGAAGACAAAGCCAACGCCAAGTACGATGCCATCCGTGGCAAGAGCAAGCAGAACACGGGCGGCGGTAGCGGCAACAACGAGAACCAAGGCGGTTGCAACAACAACAACTACTCGGGTCCCAACCGCAAGCGCAAGCCAGACAACACTGTCGCGGCTATCCAGCGCCCTGCGAAAGAGAACTCGAAGAAGACCTCTGGTGGCTTCAAAGACTTGCTGAAGGAGAAGTGCCCGTGGCATCTGGACGGCAACCACACCACCGAGCAGTGCTACCAACTTAGGCGAGCACTCAAGAATACCCTAGAGCCACCGCACCCTCATGACAAGAAAGGCAAGAAGAAAAACGACGGAGGCAACGACGACTTCCAGTAACCCGACAAGACGGTCAACGTCCTCTTCGGCGGACTACCCAGCAGACGGGAACAAAAGGCTACTCGTCGAGAAGTCATGAGCATTGAATCAGCGGTTCCGACCCCTCTCAGGTGGTCAGAGGTACCCATTACCTTCTCCCGCACGGATCAATGGACCAGCTTCTCCGAACTAGGGCATTTCCCTCTCGTCCTGAAGCCAGTGGTCGCAGGCTCCAGGCTCAACAAGGTCCTCATCGACGGCGGAAGCGGGCTCAACGTCCTTTTCACCAAGACCTTGAAGAAGATGGGGCTCGACATCACACACATGCTCACCAAGGGCTCCTCGCCCTTCTACGGCATCGTCCCCGGGAACGCGGCTATCCCACTGGGCTCAGTGGTCTTGCCAGTTACATTTGGGGAAACTCGGGACAACTACCGTACCGAGTATGTCAAGTTCGAAGTCGCGGACTTCGAGACGTCCTACGATGCCATCCTCGGCAGACTGGCTATCGCCAAGTTCATGGCGGTACCCCACTACACCTACTTGGTACTCAAGATGCCAAGCCCGACAGGTGTACTCTCACTCCAAGGGGACTTGAAGATCTTGCACTGCGACACGGAAGCTGTGGAGATCGCCTCCACAAATCAAGTACCCAACGCAATGATGGAAGTCTACGCTGCGTCGAAAAATCTTGCCCCAAGTGAACTCGACCTCCCGGAGAAGTCAGACAAATCTAACAAGCCTCAGCCAGCTGAGGAGGTTCTGGTCAAAACCATTGACCTCCGGACAGGCGACTGCAGCAAGACCACAACCATCGGGGTGGGTTTCGACCCGAAATAGGAAAACGCGCTCATCAACTTCCTCCGGGCTAACCGCGACATCTTCGCGTGGAAGCCAGGAAACATGCCAGGGGTGCCCAGGGAGTTGATCGAGCATTCCCTCAACGTCGATCCTAAAGCTACCCCGAAGCGACAACACCCCCGCCGCTTCGCCGACGACATACGAGACGCCATCAAGAAGGAACTCGCCAAACTACTCGCGGCTAGCTTCATTAGAGAAGTCTTCCATCCTGAGTGGATCGCCAACCCCGTCCTCGTCCGCAAGAAGAACTCGAACGAGTGGAGGATGTGCGTCGACTACACCGACCTCAACAAGCACTGCCCCAAGGACCCCTTCGGGTTGCCGCGGATTGACCAAGTTATCGACTCCACGGCGGGCTGCGACCTGCTCTGCTTCCTCGACTGCTACTCCGGGTACCACCAGATCGCGATCAAGGAAGTAGACCAGGAGAAGACCGCGTTCATCACCCCGTTTGGCGCGTACTGCTACATGACCATGTCCTTCGGGTTGAAGAACGCCGTCGCCACATATCAACGAGCTATCCAGAAATGCTTCAAGAGACAACTCAACAAGAACGTCGAAGCCTACGTGGACGACGTGGTCGTCAAGACCAGAAACTCCAGTACCCTCATCGACGATCTTGAAGAGACTTTCGCATCCCTGCGCGAGTACCGCTGGAAGCTCAACCCGAACAAGTGCGTCTTCGGCGTACCTTCGGGCAAACTACTCGGCTTCATCATCAGCCACTGCAGCATCGAAGCCAACCCCGAGAAGATCTCCGCCATCACCAGCATGAAAGCTCCCACGTCCATCAAAGACGTCTAGAAGCTGACCGGGTGCATGGCAGCCCTGAACAAATTTATCTCGAAGCTTGGAGAACGGGGGCTCCCCTTCTTCAAACTACTCAAGCACCAAGAGAAGTTCGTGTGGACTCCAAAGGCGGACCAAGCCCTTGCCCAGCTCAAGGACTTCCTATCAAAGCCACCAGTCCTCACGGCTCCTCGCAAAGGCGAGCAGCTACTGCTCTACCTCGCTGCGACTACCCCCGTGGTCAGTACTGCCATCATCATCGAGCGGCAGGAAGACGGCCACGCCTACCCAGTCCAGCGACCAGTCTACTTCGTCAGCGAGGTCCTGTCAGAATCTAAGACACGCTACCAGCTCGTACAAAAGCTTCTGTACGCAGTTCTCATCATCTCGCGGAAGCTACGACACTACTTCCAGGAGTACTCGATCTCCGTCGTCACCGACTACCCGCTCGGCGACATCCTGCGGAACCAAGATGCTACTGGAAGAATCTCCAAGTGGGCAGTCGAGCTCGGCGCCCTCAACATCGACTTCAAGCCACGCACAACCATCAAGTCGCAGGCACTAGTCGACTTCATGGCGGAGTGGCGGGAGAATCAGCTACCTACTCCAACCGAGCGACCAGAGCACTGGGTGATGTACTTTGACGGCTCACTCAACCTCGAGGGCGCAGGTGCAGGAGTACTCTTGATCTCTCCAACGGGCGAACAACTCAAGTACGTCCTGCAGATCTTCTGGAAGGTCTCAAACAATGAAGCCGAGTACGAAGCTCTCCTACACGGGCTCCACCTCGCGGCTTCACTGGGCATCAAGCGGCTACTAGTCTACGGCGACTCCACAGTGGTCATCAACCAAGTCAACAAGTCCTGGGACCGCAACTAGGAGAACATGGACGCCTGCTGCCTAGAAGTCCGCAAGCTCGAGAGCAAGTTCTACGGTCTCGAGTTTCACCACATCGGCCGCGACAACAATGTTGCAGTGGACGTCCC
Source organism: Cenchrus americanus (assembly GCA_947561735.1). Lineage (NCBI taxonomy): Eukaryota > Viridiplantae > Streptophyta > Magnoliopsida > Poales > Poaceae > Cenchrus > Cenchrus americanus. The sequence continues at coordinate 196,125,978 of OX387239.1, read as the reverse complement.
GTCGAAGCTTGGCTCTACTCGCGCTCAAGTACCAGTGGGTGTCTTCGTCCACGAGCTTCACGCGCCATCCATCCCGGAGCCGGCCCCACCGACCATTGTCCCAGCGCATCCCCCGGCTGGCCAGGAGGTCATGATGATCGACGTGGACTGGAGGCAACCCTTCATCGACTACCTCAGCGAGCAGAAGATTCCCTCGGACAAGAACTTGGCCGAGCAGCTCATCCGCCGCGCCAAGTCCTACGTCCTCGCCGGAGACAAGCTCTACAAGCGGGGTGCATCTTCCGGAGTACTCATGAAGTGCGTCCCCAGGCAAGAAGGCAAGGACATCTTGGAGGAGATCCACAAGGGCGTCTGCGACAACCACGTGTCCTGTCGCACGCTGGTCAGCAAGGCCTTCTGACGAGCTTTCTACTGGCCCACAACCCTGGGCGACGCCGAAGAACTCGTCAGAAGGTGCCAAGGGTGCTAGTACTTCGCCAAGCAGCAACACGTCCCAGCTTACAAGGTAGTCACCATACCGCCAACCTGGCCTTTCGCCTGCTGGGGGCTCGACATGATTGGGCCACTGCCAACTGCGCCAGGTGGATTCAACAGAGTGTTGGTGGCAATCGACAAGTTCACCAAGTGGATCGAGGTCAAGCCGGTCACATGCCCCAAGGCTGACAGAGTACTCGACTTCCTGGACGAACTCGTGCATCGCTACGGACTACCCCATCGCATCATCACAGACCTGGGCTCCAACTTCAACAACCACCAGTTCTGGGAGTACTGCGAGAACAGCGGGATCGACGTCTGATACGTCTCAGTTGCTCATCCTCGGGCCAATGGACAAGTCGAGCGCGCCAACGGGATGGTGCTCGACGCTCTCAAGAAGCGGCTACACGACGCTGCTAACTCTAAAGGAGGCAAGTGGATCAAGGAACTACCCAATACACTCTGGGGGCTACATACTCAGCCCTCCAAGCCAATGGGGCAATCTCCATACTTCCTGGTCTACGGCTCCGAAGCAATCCTCCCTGCTGATGTCATATGGGATTCACCAGCAGTGGAGCACTACGACGAAGGCGTCTCTCGAAGACGACAGACGAGTTGACATCGACGGACTCGAAGAAGCTCGCTGCGCTGCCCTCGTCCAATCAGCAAGGTACCTGGAGGGTATCCGACGCTACCACGATCGCAACGTCAAGGAACGCTCCTTCAGTGTTGGCGATCTCGTCCTCCATCGCATCCAGAACACAGAAGGACTACATAAGCTCAGCTCCCCCTGGGAAGGTCCTTTCACAGTTGCAAAGGTGACCGGACCGGGCTCCTACCGCCTCCAGACACTTGAAGGCGAAGACGTCAACAACTCGTGGAACGTCGACCAACTCTGTCAGTTCTACGCCTAGTCTACATGACTACCCTGGGGCTCAAGTCTACACGACTACATCAAGACCCCTTCGCCGTAAGCGGCCTCCGGGTCCAGGCGCCAGTCTCCGGACTACTTCTTTGCTGTAAGCGGCCTCCGGGTCCAGGCACCAGTCTCCGGACTACTCCTTTCCAGAATCCAGCCCATGCGGCTACCTACGGATCCTGACCTGCGACGAGTGACAAAGGACTCTAGCAGCAGTCTACTGAGAGACCATGTACCCCTAGATCCAGCCTACACGGCTACTTACGGATCTACTGTTGTAAGCGGCTACGCACCCTAGCACTACGTAGCCGTAGGCGGCCTCCGGGTCCTGGCGACTACTCTGTAACTACGGCCCTGGCCATCCAGGTTTACTTCTTCAGTAATAAAGTTTGATTGTTCATCAACTGCTTTACTGTCGTCCTCCCTAAACGGGACTATTGCCGAGTACGACTACTCGCGACAACTCCACGATGGGACTCCGCACTCCAAGATCGCGGCAACGAGTACTCATTGATGGAAGTTTTCCTTCATTAATACTTAAACAATTTCATTACAATTGTTTTTGTACAACTACTGCTACGAGCTAACTATTACAGGACTACTGGAGATTAAGTTTCTCGGCGACTTGATCTGCAATGGGCGCCATCTTCTCCAGCAGCTCCGCATACTACTTGTCAGTGCAGTTGGCGGCTAGCCCGCCGGTGACTACATCTACGGGAGGCTTCGGGAAGTACGACTTCATGAAGGCCAGCACTTGGTTCGGGATCGACTTTGCCAAATGCTTCACATAGGTCGCCAGCCGGCTGGGGGCTTCCTTCAACCGGTCCACCAGCGGCGCTATCTTGGGACCGCAAGGATGAGGCACCAGTAGCCTCACAATGAGGAGCGCGGCTTCTTCAAGTTCCTTGAGCTGGGCCCGCAGCTTCTCGCAATCCTCATTCAGCTTCTGCAATGATTTGTAGTAGTTGACGAGGTCACGGTCTGATGCAATACAGAGCTCCATGTTCTTGTCGCACTCGTAAGCAAGCTCCTTATAATCTAACTCCAGTACCTGGCGGACCTCCTGCTCCCGGTAGAAGAGATTCTTCAGATCAGTCTCCGAAGTCTTCAGCTGATCTACCCGAGTCTCAAGCTCTGCAAACAACAAGGCACAGCGGGTTAGACTACCTCTCGACCTCCAACAAGTACTCAACAAGACAAGTGGTGTACCTTTGTTCTTGTCGCGGAGAGACTTGTTCTTCCGCACCAAGTCGTCGCTCTTCGCCTGCATCTCTTGGATGTCATTGTGGTACTTGGCGAAGGCGGTGCCCAGCTTTGACTGCATGGCGGCGGCGTGCTTCCGGGACTTGACGAGTTGATCCTCCAGTGTCTCGGCCCGAAGCACCGCGTCGCCGTACCCTTGAAGCATCTCCGACTTCAAGCGGGACCTCTCAGCAACGTCCTGCACAGACAACTCATATCAAATGGGTACTCAACGCTAAAGGATTGACTACTCAAGGGTTATGACTACTCACCTTCATCCATTGCTTGGCTTGGCAGACCGCCTCCAGATGCCGAGCCACCGTTGCCGGATCGACCAGGTTGTCCGCCAACAACTTGATCCCGCCACGACTACTCGTAGCGGCTTCGGTCATCGGCGCCGAGCGGATTGGCTCCGCGTCCTGGATCTCCGGCGAGCAGACGACCACCTCCAGAGCGGGTTCTGGTAGCGTGGTGCCCCCTCTCCTACAGTTGTCGCGGCCACCTCCATCGGCTCGGGGGCTTCTACGGCTGCCTCCTGAGTCTCCGGTGCCACGTCCTCTACGGGCACCGCCGACGGGATATCGTTTCTTTCGGCCTCAGCACCTGTCAACAAAGAAGACAAGTGTATCAGTCAACATGGCGACTACGACTACTCTACGAAGGCATTTTAACCACAGTAGAGTACTCACCTTCAACTACGCCGGCCTCAGGCAACGCAACCTCAGTAGCCGGCGCTTCGGGCTCCGCCTGAGGGGTGGGAGTAGACTCCTCAGCGGACGACGCGGCTTCTTCCTCCGCCACCGCTGCAGCGGGTTCATCCCCCTCCCAGGACAGGTCCGTCGATTTCCTGCAGAGTACACAAGCCGGTTGTCAATCAAGTACGACTACAACATCAAGTACTACTAAGGAAGAATCAACACTTACAGGCTCGACTGGACTACCGTCATGGTTGGGGCGCCGAGGATGCTGGCGATGTCGATCAGTCCCGCCTCGGCAGGCGCCTCCTTTTGCGCCTCTGCGGCCGCTGCCTCTTCCGCAGCAGCAGCAGGTTCCGTGCTCCCCTGAGCAGCAGGGGGCTGGCGCTCCATTTGTGCCAAGAGCTCTTCGACAGTGGGGGCTGGGCTACGACTTCCAGCGGCCTCCCCCACCGTGTCGCACTCGCCTTCGTCGCCCTGCTCAACGGGCTCGGTAGGCGGCACCTCCTGCAAGCAAGGAAATTTCATCGTCAATACATGAACTCAAGACATCACTACTCGACTACACTACTCAAGACGGCTTACCTCTTGGGACGTGGTCTTCGTGACCTTCAATTTCTTGGCCACACACTTCCGGGCCACATTGCGTGGTTTCCTCAGCGGCGCGGGCAGACTAGCCTCTAGGCTAGTCGGCTGATCCTGAATGAGAGGGATGTGAGGTAAGCCAGGACGGCTAAACCTCGACCGCAGCTGGAAGCGGTCCTGCAGCGTCTCCTCGTCGTCGTCCTCATCGGACGTGTCTTCCACGACAACTGTGTCATCTCCTTCGCCGACTTCACGCCACTCCTTGGCCTTGGTTTTCCCCTCTTCTGGGACCTTGACTAGCTGAGGAGGCGACGGCGGCTCGGAGACGAACTTCTTCAAGTCATCTTGCAAGAACAACTCATCAGTGCGACTACTCTCATGCAATGGGTACTCGACTTTGGATGCGGCTACTAACCTCCTTTAGTGGGCGCGCGGCGGAGAATTCAGGTACGGGGCACGACGTGTACGCCGACATATCCTTGAAGATCCGGGCCAGCCTGTCAACAATGTCGTCATCGTCGACTTCGCCTCCAGGCATCCGCGACGTGTCGTTGTCGCCGGTGTACTCGTACCCCAGTGTGTCGCGAGCCATCAGCGGCTGCACCCTGCACATCATGAAGCTGAAGGCCACGTGCTCAGCCCTCAGCCCGGCTTCCCTCAGCGTCTTGATCCGTGCTAACAACTCGGGCAGCTGGATCCCTTCCTGCATCGTCGGCTCCGAGTTCCACCATGGGCGATGCTTGGGCTGCTTCCCGCTGGGCTTCGGCAGCTCCGGGTGGTGGTTCGTGACGTAGAACCACTTGGCCTTCGAGTCCTGATTGGAGTCTATCAGCTTGTAGGAGAGGTACTGCTCGGTGGCGTCCTCCCTCATCTGGATCCCCGCTCCACCGACTACTCGCGGGTTGCTGGCGCTGGGTTGCGGCTTCACCCGGAAGAACTTCCGGAACAATATCCAATGGGGCTTGATCCCCAGAAAGGCTTCGCAAAAATGTACGAAGACGGCGGTGTGGAAGATACCATTGGGGTTGAGGTTGAGGTACTCGATGCCGTAGTACCCCATGAGCCCCTTGAAGAAGTCTCTCGCCGGGAGGGACAGTCCGCGCTTCGCGAACCGCGCGAACATCGGGATCTCGTCCGGATTCTTCTCCATGGGGTACGGATCCCTGGTGGCGGCCCTCCACATGTCCACCTCCTTCTCCCACAAGAATCCACTGTTGAGAAGGGCGAGCAAGTCTTCAGTCTTCGCCTTGGACTTCTTCCATTCACGGTTCGGATCTGGCCGCGGCGGGGACACCGGCGGTGATGTCCGTGCGGCAGATCCGGCGGCCTCCTCACGGCCCCTCTTCTTTCTGCCGGCGGCCTTTGTGGTCTTCGACGGAGATGGCTTCATCCTCCAGGTGCACGGTGTCTTCACGCGCATCCCCTCGGGGGCTACTGTGGTGGTTTTCTACGGCGGCGCACTCAGATCTGTGCTCCACTCAGTGGCAGTAGTGTGCACTAGTGGCGATTTCTGGCCAGATCTGCTGGGAATGGCTACAGCTGCGTAGGGTGAAAAACCCTAAGGGTTTTGGCTTCTATTTATGAGTCAATGCGGCCCCGCAACGGCCGGATGGATAAGTCTGCGCTCGGTTGACTCAGCGGCCGCGCGTGACCTTTCAAATTCTACTAGTCGATGCGCCTCACCTCGGGGGCTCGGCTACTTCTACTCGACTTCCTGGGAAGCGGCAAGACTCAAGAGCATCTTACGACATATTCTACAAGATGACCCTTCAATTCGAGAGGAAGTACTCGACTCAAGGCTCGGGGGCTCTGTCGGTGTTTTAGACCGGCAAACCTACCGAGGGGGTACCCGAGGTAGTAGATTGTGCGGTGGGGATCGTGATCGGGAGACCGAGAACTCGAAGGTACGCGCGAGGACACGGAACACAAGATTTATACAGGTTCGGACCGCCAAGGTGGCGAGCCGTACGTCCTGTTTGGGGGATCAAGTATGGCGCCCTGCGCTTGGTGTTGGTTGTCCCCGGAGGGATTGGGATGTGCGGCTAGGTACCCGGCCCTCCTTTATATAGTCCGGGGGGGCGGGTTCCTAGTCGGTTACAAGGCGGGAGTCCTAGTAGGAGTACACGGAGCGAGTCCTAGTAGGAGTACGGGGGGAATTCTACTAGGAGTCCGTCTTCTACTATTCTTCCTTCCTTGCACGAGTACCCGGGAGTATGCCCGACAAGCCCCCGAGCACGTTGGAGTCGAGAGAAGTAGTTCGAGTAGTCTTGAAGCCTCTTCGAGTAGTTCTTGAGCGTCCTCGAGTATCGCTTGGAGAAGTCTTCAATAGTACTTGAAGCGCCGCGAGGCCGGAAGGTGGTCCGACTCATCGGTCTTGAAAAAATTTGAATGATGGGTGTAGCATAGCGACCCCGATCCTTGAAATGATTAGGTAATCAATCCAAGGGTCTTCGGTGTTCGCGAAGCCATCATCCGAGTACTCTTGCGGCGTGTAGCCCCGAGATAAGAGAGCCGTATGAGCCACGTCGAGTAGTGATTGGTGAGGAGCCCTCGAGCTTGAGAGGGAGCGAAGCATCGCGAAGTTATCTTCAAGTAGCCCCCGAGCTGGAGAGATTCCAAGTAGCGAGTTTGGCGTCGAGCCGTGGAGCTTGAGAAGTAGTCGTGCCGTCGAGCGGACTTTAGTTGCGACCGAAGTCGACTTTAGATGCCGGCAGAGCGGACTTTAGAATGCGACTTAAAAACCGAAGTCGACTTTGTGCCGCACGGAGTGGACTTTGAGATGCGACTTGAAATCCGAAGTCGACTTTGTGCCGCGTGGAGCGGACTTTGAGATGCGACTTGAAAACCGAAGTCGACTTTGTGCCGCGCGGAGCGGACTTTGAGATGCGACTTTAGAAGTCGACTTTAGAATGCCGCGCGGAGCGGACTTTGAGATGCGACTTTAGAAGTCGACTTTAGTTGCCGCGTAAAGCGGACTTTAGGTGCGACTGCAGTAGTCGACTTTGTGCCACGCGGGGTGGACTTAAGATGCAAAAAACGAAAAGCACTTTCCGGAAAGCCAAAGCGAATAAAAAATCAGAAAAAACGAGTAGTTTTGCCGCGGGGAGCGGACTTAAGATTGCGACCGGAGTCGGCTTGTGCCACGGAGTGGGCTTAAGTACCCGAGCCATGGATTTCGAGACCCAAGGTACGGTTGCCGCCGGAGCGGGCTTGTGCCACGGAGTGGGCTTAAGTACCGAGCCATGGATTTCAGACCCAAGGTACGATTGCCGCCGGAGCGGGCTTGAAGGTGCGACCGGAGTCGGCTTGTGTACCTAGGCCATGGATTTCAGACCCAAGGTACGGGTGCCACCGTAGTGGACTTGAAGGTGCGACCGGAGTCGACTTGCGTACCTGGGCCATGGATTTCAGACCCAAGGTACGGAGCACGAGTACTTAGGGCACTTGGACCCATGGTACAGAGCGTGAAGACCACGTGAAGCTAGGTTCCATCGTCGCCAGGACCCGAGGGCCGCTTACAGCTAGGTTCCATCGAAGCTTACACACGTAGTATGCCACTGAAGCAGGCGAAGATGCGACCAGAGTCGACTTTAAGTTGCCGCGCGGAGCGGACTTTAGAATGCGACTTTAGAAGTCGACTTTAGATTGCCGCGCGTAGCGGACTTTAGAAACTGCCTCCTAGGGATAGCCCCCGAGTTGATTAAGTAGACTCGCGGCGACTTGATTGATATGCCCCAAGAGTAGTCAGCAGAGTGTAGCTCCCGTGAAAACCCGCCGAGAAGCATACACAAATGAGTAGTCGGCAAGTAGTCCTACAGATGAGGAAAACAAGCCAAGAGAGCAGTAGTCATTTAAATAAATGACTTAGGCACATTGTTGCACGGGCGTACTTATAGATGAAGCCGTGGCGATGGAGCCGCGACGGTTGTTGTTGAAGTCGACTAGTCAGAGTTGATTCCGACTAGTTGTTGGGGGCGTGATCGGCGTTCTCGACTAGTTTGGAAAACTAGTCAAGATGAAGGGTCGACGCGATGCGACCGAAGACGACGTCGTGGCGGCGCGCGACATACTCGAAGCCGAGCCGGTGTTGCCGCGAGACAAGTAGTCACCACGTACGGTGTGGGCGAAGTAAAGCCAATGTGGCCGCAAGACGAAGTCGCGGCGCACGGAGTAGTCGATGATGAGCCGTGTGACGGGCCGCGCGACGTGCCGAGGCACCGGACGCGCGGCGTAGGCGGAGCGTCGACGATGAGCGCGCGACGAGCGGCGTGACGAGCCGCGCGACGTGCCTAGGCACCCGGACGCGCGGCGGAGGTGAAGTAGTCGACGACGAGCCGGAGTAGTCGACGACGAGCGGCGCGACAAGCCGCGCGACGTGCCGAGGCACCCGGACGCGTGGCGGAGACGAAGTAGTCAACGATGAGCGGCGACACAAGCCGCGTGACGAGCCGCGCGACGTGCCGAGGCACCCGGACGCGCGGCGAAGACGAAGTAGTCGACGACGAGCGCGCGACAAGCCGCGTGGACGAGCCGCGCGACGTGCCGAGGCACCCGGACGCGCGGCGAAGGCGAAGTAGTCGACGACGAGTAGTCGACAACGAGCGACGCGACAAGCCGCGTGACGAGCCGCGCGACGTGCCGAGGCACCGGACGCGCGGCGGAGGTGAAGTAGTCGACGACGACGAGCTCGCGCGAGGCGGAGTAGTCGACGACGAGCGGCGCGACAAGCCGCGTGACGAGCCGCGCGCGACGTGCCGGGGCACCCGGACGCGCGGCGAAGACGAAGTAGTCAACGACGAGCGGCCGACGACGAGCGGCGCGAGGAGCCGCGTGACGAGCCGCGCGACGTGCCGGGCACCCGGACGCGCGCGACGCGAAGTAGGGGTCGACGACGAGCGGTCGGCCGACGACGAGCGGCGCGACAAGCCGCGTGACGAGCCGCGCGACGTGCCGGGGCACCCGGACGCGCGGCGAAGACGAAGTAGTCGACGATGAGCACGGGGGCGGGGAGTAGTCGACGACGAGCGGCGCGACAAGCCGCGTGACGAGCCGCGCGACGTGCCGAGGCACCCGAAGCGCGGCGTAGAAAGATTGATTCCGCTTTGACAAGAGCAAGGCGACTTGCTTCAATGGATCTCGGCCGAGTCGACGAGTGGATTGATCTTGTTGACGAGGGTCCTTCGAATTCGCCGGTGGTCATGATCACCCCTACCGGGCGCGCCCGTGTCGGTGTTTTAGACCGGCAAACCTACCAAGGGGGTACCCGAGGTAGTAGATTGTGCGGTGGGGATCGTGATCGGGAGACCGAGAACTCGAAGGTACGCGCGAGGACACGGGACACAAGATTTATACAGGTTCGGACCGCCAAGGTGGCGAGCCCTACGTCCTGTTTGGGGGATCAAGTATGGCGCCCTGCGCTTGGTGTTGGTTGTCCCCGGAGGGATTGGGATGTGCGGCTAGGTACCCGGCCCTCCTTTATATAGTCCAGGGGGCGGGTTCCTAGTCGGTTACAAGGCAGGAGTCCTAGTAGGAGTACACAGAGCGAGTCCTAGTAGGAGTACAGGGGAATTCTACTAGGAGTCCGTCTTCTACTATTCTTCCTTCCTTGCACGAGTACCCGGGGAGTATGCCCGACAGGCTCCGTGCCACGTGTCCTTCGGTTTTTTCTCCGGATTTTTGGGATATTCTTGCCAACACTTCAGATGGACCCTCAGCCAGAGTCTACAACTCAACCTAAGGCTCAGGGGCTACTCCATATGGAGTGCGATTTTGCAATCGCACTTCCATATCAGTTTCGGCTTCAAGACAACACAAGCATTGTTGAAGACCTTCAAGGGCAGCACTCGAGGACACTTGGGACTACTCGAGAAGACTTCAGGATTGCTCAAACATCAGTTGGAGTACATTCCAGCCTCAGGATGCTTCGGCTACTCTTGAAGACTTTTGACTTGTAGTACTCGGGGACGCTTGAGGACTACTTGTTAGGGCCGTCAAGACTACTTGAAGCTATCCTTCTCGACTACAAAGTACTCGGGGGCTTGTCGTATGGACCTCCCTGGGCCCACTACCTCGGTGAGTACCAGGACCGACTACTCGGTGGGCCCCTGGGACTACCTGACTTGCGCTGCATGATACCTGAAGGCGTGAAGCACAAGGACTACACAGGAGAAGTACTCGGTTAGGAAGCTGTACATGTCCCGCACTGTATAGAGGACTCCTAGACATACTCGACTAGTACTCTCTCCCTAAACCGACTTGTAACCCTGCCTCCCGGGCTATATAAGGCGAGGCAGGGACCCCTCTCTGATCATCTCATCTCATGGCGTAAGATTGCATCATCTTGTAATCGTACCCAATCAATCCGGAGCTACGCAGCATACAGGACGTAGGGTATTACGCACCTCGCGGCCCGAACCTGTCTAAATTGTGTGCCACGTGTCTCTTCCTTCGAGTTACCGATCTCGGCGAGGCCACATTCATCTACTTCGGGTACTACCCTTAGTAGGTTGTCGGTCTAAAACACCGACAGACAGGGTGCGAAACCCTCGGTTTTCTCGATGCGTACTCCGGGTACCACCAGATAGCGATGTGCATAGCGGACCAACTCGCAACCTCGTTCATTACTCTGTTCGGCACTGTTAACACCAAAATTTGGTAAGGAGTCTGACTTGTGGGTCCAGCTCGGTGGAGAGTCCGTCTGGTAGAAGGAAAGGTTTTCTTAGATGTATTCGGCAGAAGGATCCGCGGTCGGCTATCTGCTCCCGTTCGGCAAAGGAACAGTTGAGCTGATTTTGCGGGATTGGATGGTGACGTGGCTCAAGCAGGAAGGACGAATAGATGGATAGGCGATCAAGCTTAGAGATAAGTTAGGCAACGAATCCATTCGAAGTTGTACTTGACAGGGTATAAATATGAGCCCTGAATGTATGTAACAAATACAATCATTCTTCAATACAAACCGGCCTTACGCCAAACCCTAGAGTCCTTTTGTCGTGTCGTCGAGTTCTTCGAGAGGGTTCATCGATCCGTCGACCTCCGTGAGTACCGGCAACCTTGTATCATGTCTAGTATCATGCGGTGGATTTAGATCTGATGCAAGTAGTCTTGTTACCTGCTTCGTGTCATGCAGTAGATTCAAGCTTGGTTCAAGAGGGTTCCTTGTTAGGTCATGAGCCATGCGGTAGGCTAAGATCTAGCTTGAAACTAGTTATCGGCTCTATTGAATTTTAGCAAGATCCAATAGATTCATCAAGTTACCCGTGTTACTTTGAGTTTTTACTTTATGTTTAGATTCATGTAACACACTTTTGCCCAATCTAGATAGATTTGGATCAGCTTTATCCCTCTTGTGATCCTTGTATGAGTCGAATTCGTGTTTTGACATATGGATCTTGTGCTTTCCGATAGCCGAAACCGGATCGATCTAGGTTGTTACGTGTTGCGGGTTCAAGCTTGCCGATGTTGGTATAAATCTTGAAAGAACTGAGTATCATGCGGTAGATGCAGGTTTTTGGGTTGCTTTGGAGCTAGTCATCCGGTGGATTAGATTTCAAACCAATCTGATAGATTTATTCGCTTGGTAATGTTCGTTCCTTCTTCATGGACCCCGAATCGGCTATTCAGCCGTATTCGGTTATATTTCTTCATGAGTAGAACACGTGCGTAATTCACGCTTTAAATGACGTATGCTTTTAGCTTTCCATGTTTAGATTGTATCATGCGGTGGATAGATCTATTTGTGGAAAGTGGTACGGTTTTTCATGCAAGTTGTATCATGCGGTGGATAGATTTGCTTGGCATCGTACCCGACGGGTTTTAAAGTATCTAGACATGCGGTAGACTAGTGCTTTGGATCTATGCATATTTGTTTATTGCATGCTTGTGCTTGTGTTTTACCTTATTCATTTATTTAATGATAATTATCACGAGGATCGGTCATGGCTTTGTGCATGTGCATCTTTGTTCAAACAAAGACCGATCGCTGTCATGCTTACGTCATCCATTCGGCAATGTTATTTTTCCTTTTATAAATTCTCGAATGGTTTCAGTTTATTGGTAGATAGCTCTTTATAGCTATGTGTTATCACGTTTGGCTTCCTAGCCGTAAATATGGAACTATCTGGTACCACCCGGCAAGTTCCAAGCTTGGGTATCTAACTGCTTTGTCTTTTGTCAATTTTCAGGAAAAATTGACTGGCACGTCTCGTGACACTCTGTGCGTGTAAAGCCAGCTTGTTCGGCTTGCTGTGTGTTGGGCGCTAGGTGCACATTTTGCGTCAACACACTTTTTGGCACGCCCAGCGGGACCACAGCCGAATAGATCAAGATGCCTGACATCGCGGACATCATGGACGTCAACATTGAGGACCTCTCTCCCGAACAGCGGCAGCAACTCCAGGACGCCATGGACCAGTTCCAGCAAAAATGTCTGCTGTCCTTCAAGAAAAATAGAAGTGGCGTCCCGTACTTGAAGAACGATATGCCCAGGGTGTTGCTACCAGGGGAGAGCGATGCCACGACTTAGCAGGAGGAAGAGGAGTGCATGCAAGCATTCCGGGAATCTGCAGACTACATGTTGAGCAAGCACCACAAAACTTTCCTCGGTGCGCTACAGCAAATGATGGTGGTCGTCTTTGGCCCAGGCATGGAACAAGAATTCAGCAAGGCACCCGTCCAAGGGGCACCGTGGAGCTGGGCGAGTCAAGCTCTCAACCACCATTACAGAGCCAGCCACATCAGCCTCCTCCTCAGAGCTCTGGAAGTCAAGCTTTCCAGCCTCCTCCGCAGGGGCCGGGGGTCGGCCCGGTTCGGCCCCCACTACGAGGCCTCGGGAGGGCGGCCCAATCTAGCCACCACCGCGGGCGGCACGGGTCAGCTTCGTGCGATGGCCGAATCCGTGCCGGCCTACGTACGGAGAGCCGGCATTCGGCTCGCCCGGAGCCCCGCTTGCCTCCGGCCACGAGATTGCTCGGCAAACAGCGGCCGGGTGAGAAGAACTTGTACGGCGGAGGCTACCATGAGGTGGGAAAGTACGGGGCATTTGACGCTTTCCCGCATCCGGGATGCGCGCCGGCTGCAGGCGCACAAGAGGACGACGCCCTGGCACGGAAGATGGCCGAGTTGATGCAAAATCAGTTCGGCCTCAAGCCAAAAATGCGGGGACACCGCCTACAAGCCGCCATTCCCAGAATGGTACTACAATGTGCTCCTTCCGCCAAGGGTGAAACCTCCGACGGAGTTCACGAAGTTTTCGGGCAAGACGACATAAGCACGGTGGAGCACATTGCTCGTTACCCGATGCGGCTCGGGGAATGCTCGGGCGAGGAAACATTCGGGGTCGGATACTTCCCCGCGTCCGCGACGGAGCCCAAGCATTCCGGTGGTTCTCGTCCCTACCTCCCGAGTCGGTTAGCAGATGGAAAGACCTGGAGCGGAAATTCCACGCCCATTATTTCAGTGGCAGCTCAGAGAAGAAGCTGATCGACCTTGCCACCCTGAAGCAGAGACACAGTGAGACGCCATTGGAATTTCTCAGGAGATTCAGGGAGGTTAAGGGCATGTGCTTCTTGCTCAACTTGCCAGATGACCAGTTGGCTGACATGGCCATCACCGGAATGCTGCCGGCCGTACGTGAGAAACTATTTGGGATGGAGTTTGAGAACCTGGGCCAGCTGTCTCAAAAGCTATCGTTGATGAGCAACCAGGCGTATGGCTTCAAAAAGGATGCCAGGTTTGGCAAGCAGCACGACGTGGCGGACATCTACAACCAGTTCTTAGACAAGGCTGACCTGATTGAGGATTCTGATGATGAACTGGACGTGGCCGCAGCCGAAATCATGTGGGGGAAAGAGCCTTTAACGATGAATCAGCGCTGGGTCAAACAGACCAAGGGCACCTACGATTTCGATATCACGAAGGCTGACAAGTGTTTGAGCTCCTAGTGAAGGAAGGCCGAATCAGATTGCCTGAAGGGCATTCCATGCTTCGACCCGATGGAGTCAAAGGAAAACATTATTGTGGCTTCCACGACAGGGATTCACACTCCATCAACGACTGCAGGGTCTTCAGGATGAGGATCCAGAAAGCCATCCAGGAGGGGCACCTCAAGTTCGACAACAAGATGAAGCTGGATGGCCACCCCTTCCCTCAGAACATGGTGGGCTTCTCTGTCAACATGGTAACGACTGAGGAGAAGGGCAAGGTCAAGGTCTTGACCTCAGCCAGGGCTAGACAGGACGGAACAGTGGACCTAGAGTGCCAAGTAACTCTAAAACAAGTGCATGGTGAAGCCCCCAGCATTCTCAAGAGCCACATCGAAATCGGGGGATCGTTCAGAGCCAAGCCCAGGGTGACTACACGCATCCTCCTCAACAAGTGGCAGCACCAGACGGAAAAAGAACGCTACCAGAAGCGCAGATACGAGGAGGAGAAGCACAGAGCCGAAGAGGAAGCACATAGAAGAAACCAGGAGCAATACACGCGCGAGCAGGAGCGCGCGCACTGGGGATGTGCGTTCTTCAGGCACTGCTGGAATGAGGGTTTGAAGCTGCCCACGCCGAGGAAGCGTCCCGAATGCGATGACGGATATTTTGAGTACGGGCAGAGAGAGCGCAATCGCCGATCCGTCCATGAGAGAATTGGAAGGATCCACCCTAACGGGGATCGGCGCCAAAAAATTGAAGTTATTGATCACCCCAGGAAGCGCCAAGCTGATTTAAGATGGGATGATCAAGAAGAGGATGAGGACGAGTACATCTGGCAGAAGGGGCAATGGTGCCCGCCTGGCCTACGCAAAAGTCAGAAGAGACGGGTCCAACGCTTGAGGAACCGTGAACTGAGGCAGGCCGGGATCCAAACAAAGCAGGTGTGGCGTCCAAAAGACCAACCAGAAGGATCAAGGCGTTCGACTCCAACATGCATGGTATATTTTCTGCCGAACGAATTCATGGCTCCTGCTAACTAGGTTGTGCAGGAAGAGCCGTCCCTAGATGATGAGCAGGTCGAGGGGATGATGGCACAACTGGTGCTGGCCAAGCAGGCAATCTTCGACAAACCGGCCAAAAATCGACATATGAGGCCGCTGTACTTGAGAGGATACGTCAATGGCAAGCCATTGACCAAGATGTTTGTCGACGGTGGAGCGGCAGTCAACGTAATGCCGTACACCACCTTCAGGAAACTTGGCATGGGCCCGAGCGATCTGACGCCTACAAGCATAATACTGAATGATTTCGCTGGGAATCCTTCAGATACCAAGGGATGCGCTCACGTGGATTTGATGATCGGGTCCAAGACGCTGCTCACTACCTTCTTTGTCATCGAAGGTAAAGGAGCCTACAGCCTACTGCTTGGGCGGGGCCCGGATTCATGCCAATTGTTGCGTCCCATCCACCATGCACCAGCAGCTTATCCAGTGGGTGGATGATGAGATTGAGGTCGTCCAAGCAGATGACTCCGTGAGCGTGGCGAACATGGAACCGACCTTACGGGAATACCAAGGTATTGATTGTTTCTCGGGGAAAGGCGGGGAGAAGGTCTGTTGAACCTGTCTGCAGTGATCAACAGCCGATTCAAGCAGTCGGCTCTTATAGTAATTTTTAATGGAGAACCCCGTAGATGGCACTGATTGAAAGTTGGGGCGAGGATTCATGTCGGCTGATAAATTAGAAGAGGTTGACATTGGAAACGGTGATAAGCCAAGGCCGACGTTCATCAGCGCAAACTTGCAGCCAGACTTCAGGGGGGAGTTAATTAAGCTTCTCAAGGAATACAAGGATTGCTTCGCCTGGGATTATTCGGAGATGCCTGGATTGGATCGTTCTATCGTCGAGCATCGGTTGCCAATCAAATCTGGTTTCAAACCATACAAGCAACCACCCCGGAAAATCTACAAGGATGAGGTATTGGACGATGTGAAGAAAGAGGTTGAAAGATTACTTGATGCAAACTTCGTTCGGCCATGCAGATATGCGGAGTGGATGTCTAACATTGTCCCTGTGTACAAGAAGAATGGAAAAATGAGGGTCTGCATAGATTTCGGGGGACACGAACGAGCTACTCCGATGGATGGTTACCCCATGCCTATTGCCGATTTGTTGATTGACGTCGCAGCTGGACACAAAGTCATCAATTTCATGGATGGCAATGCGGGATACAACCAGATCTTCATGGCAATAGAGGATATATCAAAGACGGCCTTCAAGTGTCCTGGCCACATAGGTTTGTTTGAATGGATAGTCATGACGTTTGGGTTAAAAAATGCCGGCGCAACTTATCAGCGAGCCATGAATTACATTTTTCACGAGTTGATCGGCAAAGTTGTGGAAATCTACATCGATGATGTGGTGATCAAGTCCCTGAATCATGACACGCATTTGGAAGACGTGAAAAGGACCTTGGAGTGCACCCGGAAGCATGGCTTGAAAATGAATCCAAACAAGTGCGCTTTCGGGGTATCAGCTGGAGAATTCTTGGGATTTTTGGTCCACGAAGGGGGAATTGAAGTTGGCAAGAAGAGCATGAAAGCCATTGATGAAGTCGTCCCCCCAACCAATCTCAAGGAATTACAATCACTGCTCGGCAAAATCAATTTCATAAGAAGAATCATTTCAAATTTGTCACAGAAGGTTTTGCCATTCTCTCCGCTGTTGAAGTTAAAAAAAGATCAGAAGTTCACATGGGGCGACGAACAACAAAAGGCGTTCGATGAAATCAAGCAATACATGAAGGAGCCACCAGTATTGGTCCCTCCTCAGCTGGATAAGCCTTTCAAGTTGTACGTGGCGGCCGATACCCAAACCATTGGATCGGCCCTCATTCAAGAATTCGAAGGAAAGGAACGGGTAGTAGCATATCTTAGCCGAAAATTACTTGATCCTGAAACCAGGTATTCGGCTGTAGAGAAGCTGTGTCTTTGCGTATACTACTCATGTACAAAGTTTCGGCACTACCTATTGAATGCCGAATGCACTGTGTATTCCAAGTTCGACGTGATAAAACATATGTTATCTATGCCAATTTTGAACGGCAGGATTGTCAAATGGATTTTAGCGTTATCAGAATTTGAGTTGAAGTTCGAATCGGCAAAAGCCATCAAAGGTCAGGTCATTGCCGATTTCATAACCGAACATCGCGATCCATCAATTGATTTGCTTGAAATTACCCCTTGGGCTTTATTTTTTGGTGGATCATCATGTGGTAAAGGTGGGGGAGTAGGGATCCTATTGATTTCGCCTAGGGGTGAGATGTTTGAATTTGCCATCCCTATACAGCCCACTGTCACAAATAACCAGGCTGAATACGAGGCATTACTTCGAGGGCTTCAATATTTGAGAGAGGCCGGGGCCGTTTCAGTTGAAGTTTATGGAGACTCAGAGCTGGTGATCAAGCAATTGAATGGCCAATACGAGTGCAAAAGTGAAGCGCTAAGGAGTTACTACGAAGAGTGCAGGGAAATCTTGAAGAGCTTCCCGTTGGTAACTCTACAGCATATTCCTAGGGAACACAATGAAGAAGCAAATAGGTGGCTCAAAGCGCCTGCGGTTACAAAGAGAGTCGGGGAAGCGTTTCTTTGCAGAGGTGTGTGCACTGGGGACGGATCTTGCAGAAGATGATTGGAGGAAAGAGATCGTTGATTACTTGAAGGATCCATCCCGAAAGGTCTCTAGGAAGCTCAGGTACAAGGCCATAAAATTCGTTCTTCTGGATGACAATTTGTTCTATAAATCATTAGATGGGGTATTGTTACGATGCCTGGGTCCAGAAGAAGCCAAGAACATGATGAGTGAGGTGCACGATGGGATATGTGGAGCGCACCAATCGGCCTACCGTATGAAATGGGTTATCAGACAAGCTGGGTGCTTTTGGCCGACGATATTAGAGGATTGCTTTGAGTATTACAAGGGATGTCAGGATTGCCAGAGGTTTGGAAATATTCAAAGAGTTCCCGCGTCAGCATTGAATCCCATCATCAAGCCATGGCCATTCAGGGGCTGGGGTATAGACTTGATTGGCCAGATTAATCCACCATCTAGCAAGGGGCATAAGTTCGTGCTTTTGGCTACGGATTATTTCACTAAATGGGTTGAGGCGATCCCACTGAAGAAGGTGGCGTCGGAAAACATGGTTGAATTTGTCAAGGAGCACATCATCTACCGGTTTGGAATCCCTCAGACAATCACAACTGATCAAGGGGCACAATTTGTGTCTCTGGAGTTCAGAGAGTTTGCCGAAAGCATGGGAATCAAATTGTTTAACTCTTCTCCCTATTATGCCCAGGCTAATGGTCAAGCAGAGGCTTCTAACAAGATCATGATCAAGTCGATACAAAAGAAGATCGACCGTAAGCCGAGAAGGTGGCATTCGGTACTCGGTGAGGCAACCGTGGGCTTACCGAATGGCCCCTCACGGAGCTACAAAGACTTCTCCTTACGAATTGGTTTACGGGCATCACGTGGTTCTACCGTGGGAAGTGCAATCTGATTCAAGGAGGGTTGTGTTACAGAAAGATTTGAGCTCCAAGGATTACAGTGGTCTAATGATGGACGAGCTAGAGGATTTACACATGATCCGTCTTAGGGCCCTGGAAAACATTGAGAAGAACAAACTGCGGGTTGCCAAGTACTATAACAAGAAGGTAAAAGTAAGGCAATTTGCAGAAGGCGATTTGTTTGGAAAGCGCTATTGCCGATTGGAACTAAATACAGTGAATTCGGCAAATGGTCCCCTAACTGGGAAGGACCTTTCCGTGTGGTCAGATGCGTCCCTGGTAATGCATATATATTGAAAACTTTGCTAGGAGAAGAATTTTCCGCCGCAATAAATGGGAGATATCTGAAGAAATATTATCCTAGCATTGAGATCGATCGATGATTACACACATCTGACACAGAGACAGCCGGCGCTCAAGAACGAGGCCGCCTTCAGAACAAAAATCCATAAACAGAAGAAATGGCCAGTGCCTAGATGCATTGCCCTTAGCACAAAAACTACATTACAAGCGCTTCTTGCGGGTTTACATCCAACACCCTGGTGATCAGAACCTCAAGGAGGTGGGAAGCAGAAGGCGTGGAGGAAGAAGCGAAAGTATGATTCAATCTTTTCTTTGCTTCTTCTTCGTCTGCTCCCTCTTCAGTTGTTCCAGGACCACCGTGACGGCAACTTGGAATGCATGGGGGTGACCATGGTTTGCGGCCTCCACCAAGCTGTCCCAGGCCGCTTTCAGATTGTTGTACTGTCGGGAGACATGCGAAGCGAGAAGAACGGGTGTTAGGGGGAAGAAATCCAGATGTAGGCATGAAATCAAGAAGAAGTCAGAAACGTTTACCCCCCACTAGTGCCTCCAGAGCCATGCGGCGCTCTCGTTCGGCTTGGCAACGAGCAGTGATGTCCCTGAGACCGTGCTCCAGGTGCCGAACGCGGCGGCGCAGTTGATGGCTGGTCCTCTGTTCAGGCGTGGCGTCCTCTGCTTCGAGGGAGGAATCGGAGGAGATGTACTCAGGCACATCGGTCCCGATGATTTCTTCAGGAAGCAAATAAAGACTAAAAAGGGGAAAAGAAGAGAAGGTAAAACGCAAGATCATGTGGGGAACAGGAAGCAAATCAAGGGAAAACTCACCTTCGAATCGTGCGTTTCTTTGAGGGGCTGCTCTCCTGGGGTTGCTTGCCCTTGTCCATGGGCTTGGGGTTTTCTCCTCTAGAGACAGGGGAAGAAATGAGAAGTGATGGATGAGTGTGCGAGTGGATTTGCAGGGCATCCCGGCAGGCTATTTTATTGACCGAAGGGGTGCATTGGGAGTGATGACTGGCCAGTACACACTGTTGGAATACCAAACGGCAGGGTTTTTTCCCGGATGCGAAAGGTTTTTTGCTTGAACAGTGCTTGTGGATTGCCGAATCGGGGATCTTCTGTGGATTTTGCACCAAGAGGCATCTGTTCTCACGCGTTCGGCTCAAGGCAGTTCCCGGATGCATTCAAGGAAAAATAAGATTCACGGGAGAAAATACAAAGGAATCATCGCGGTGCAAGTACAAAATGCAAAAGCTCTTTATTTATTGCCGATGTTCAAACATCCTTAATACAATCTAGTCGAAAAGCCTGTTCAACACAGATTGGGGATGAGTGATTTCGGCAATGGCGTCGCCATGGCCATCAAGGCGCTCCAAGATGAGCTCAATCTCCTCAATGTCCTCTGGCGCGCCGCCCCGGAAGCCGCGCGGCCTGGTGGAGTAGTCGACGTCCGTATGCGTCGCCATGGCAGCCAGGCCCAGGGTGGTGCCCAAGCGAACGCCATGGGTGGCCACCTCGTCGACACGGTGCTCCACCGCGACAAGGCGCTCCGCCGGCGTGTCACCGCGGGCGTTCACCTTGTCGGCCGGTTGCTCCACCGGCGCCTTCGGTGGTTGAGCTCGGCGTCGCGGGCGCAAGGAGCAAGAAGAAAGGAGATTAGCATCAAAAGCCGGGTTGGATCAAAGAGCGATTTCGTGGCCGTACCGTCGATGGTTTCCAGCCATTGTTTGCGCCGGTCCTCCCCATTCCGGCTCGGCTATGCCCGCCTTCTTGGAGACGTCCTCCAACTCGCGCGGGCCGTCTCCGGCTCCTCCTTGAAGCGGAGGGCGTCGAGCTCCCCGTAGGGCACGGGGGAGTGGCCGTCGGACTCCGAGGAGTCGTCCGGAAGGGGTTGGTTGGCCGGCGCGGGGAGACGGATTTCCTTCGAATCAACCTGAAAAGGAGATGATCGTCAAAACAAGAAGAAGATCAAAGATGAATCAGAGAAGAGAAATCGATGATCATTGCCTCCTGCGCGTATTGGCGCTACTCCCTTCCGCCTCGTCAGAGGCGCGACGACGGTTGAGGCGGCGTACCATCTTGCTCTGGGATGTGCACTGTTTGGAGAGAGGAAGAACTGAGATTGGCAAAGATTCGAGAGCTAAAAGACTTGGTGGAGAGCTAGGGGCACCTACGGTTTCATTTATAGGCCTGGCAAGACAGATCGTGGCTTCGAGTTGTGGCTCTGGATCGTGGCGCATATCCCGAAAAAATTGGAAGGTGGAAAGGTTTCCTTGACCGGGCTGCCAATGGGTCGCTTGGAGTTCTAGGCGGAGTCGTATTCGGTTGACTGGCTCGGCTGAGAGGAGTCAAAGTGCCATTCGGGTGTTGGCATTTCTTTGCCGAAAGGGTCGTTCAGCATTACACTTGAAGGAGCACAGAAGAAAAAAGGAAACGAAATTGCAAGAAAAATATCACAAGAGCGACCAATTCGGTTATACATCAATTGGAGCATTCAAATGTTCAAGTATTTCGCAATCACACCACGAGCATTGGATGTTGCTTGGCGGAAATTGCCCAACAACTCCTGGCAATCTTTTTGGGCGCTAGACAAGGTGGTGAGTTCTGCATCGCATTGTTCTATCTTGGCGATAGCCGATTTTGCTTCCGCTTGGGTCCTTTCTATCAATCCAGGGAGCTCGGCTATTTTCTTTTTATCAGCCTCTATCTCGGTCGACGGGCTTCTCGGTTCGCCTCTAGAGCGACTTTCTTGGCAATTTTCGGATCACAAGAAGCACGCGCAGACTGGCCAATGTATCTTTGTGGCTCTTTGTTTGGGATTGCGCCCCGTTCATGGCTTGCTCAGCATTGCTCTCTTCTTTTCAATAGCCGTGCGGGAGCGCAATTTCCTCAGAGCTTGCCTTATGGGCGCATAAAGGATTTCCAAGCCACAGATGGATACCAGAGAAGCACTGACATCCTCAGGGAGTTCTTGGCTAATAGATTCAAGCATCTCTTCAAAGTGATCGAGATCCTTGAATTGATCTTGTGCATCTCTTTCTAGCCAGGCAACAATTTCTCTGAGCTTTGCTAGCACCGCATCTGACAGAGTTTGGTGCATTCCTTCCATCGCCTCGGCAACTGGATTGTTCCCCGTTGACAGATTTGATGATGATGGGGCCTGATCCTAAGAAGCAGTATTGCCGAGTTAGGAGTGCTAAATGCAAAGGTAGCAGAGTTAAGTGCAAATGAGTACCTCATGTCTGATTTCTTGAGCTGGGGTAGGACTTTGTTCAAAAGCAATCACAAGCGAAGGAGGTGTTCCAGGCAAGGCCGAAGCTTCTATGAGAGAAGGCGCTGTTGCTGGCGGCTCAGGGGCTTCTAGCTGAAGAGGAGATGGGTTCACCTCAGCTGGGGTTGGTGTCTCTACATGACCAGCAGGTGATTGTGCCCCTGGAGGACTCGACGGTTCTGGCTGGATTGGGAGGCTCATCTCTGGAGAATTCATTGCTTCTGCAGAAGGTGATTGAGTCCCTGATGAAGAAGAGATCTCCACTGGGATAGGTAGTTCAACCCTAGATGGACTTGCTTGTTGAGACACTGGGATGTCCACAAGTTGTTCTTCCATTGTTTCTTCCGCAAGTGTCAAATTAAAAGGGTAAATGCCAGTGTTCATCCTTAAAAGAGGACAGTAAAGGTCATACCAGTGGATGGGGCATTGGCAGGTTCTGGCACTGAAGGCTGCTGGGCTCTGGTCTGAAAATGCATGAGATGTGATTTATCAGGAACAGAGTAATTTTGTGATCAAGAAAGGAAAGGATCTTACCTCAACAAGAATTTTCTTGACAGTTCTCCTCCTCTTGGCATTTGGAGGAGCAATCAGAGACAGACCTTGCCTCCTATCAGCAGCAAGGCTGGAGAGGCTTGGGTCGGTTGTGGCAAACACGGCCATTAGGCGAGCCGAGTTGGGGACCGAATCCCGGTCTTTGAGATCGGGCCTACGGCATTGTAGGTGATATTCGGGCTCGAGGGCGAGGCTTGTGTTCGTGAGTGAAAGAAATGAGGTCAGAATCATGATTGGAAGAGGAAGTGTTTGATCCAGAGGTTAATTATATTACCTCTGAAGTTGGTTGAAAGTCAGGCATCAACTCTGCACAGAACAAGTGCACAGGCTCACTGAAGATATGATCATGGAATTCTTGCCACCAGGAGATAAAGGTGGAGTGAGCTATGGTTGTAGGTACAAAAGGCCAGGTGTAGACGGTGGGGCTGCACACGTAACGGAAGACTCTGCTGCTGTGCATGAGTTTTGTGATTTCCTCTCTGGGCTTGAGGAATTCATGAAGAAAAGTCTCGGGGGCATCTGGCCACACCCAAGTTGCCTAGCCATTACATTGGGCTGATAATATTTATAAGTACTACAAATCTGCCTTCCTCCATTGAATTCAGCCGGCAACATACATGGGCGGATTATGATGTTGAGGGTTTCGAAGAATCGTCCATCTTGGCAGTCGGATTCAAAAGAGAATTCGCAGGGGAAAATCAAAGTGTCATTGTCCAGATAAGGAAGCCAGAGAGGATTCTGGAAACCTTTGAAGAACAACTCAAAAAGCTGGCTAATATCTTGCTGAATAAGAACAGTTGAAGCAGCTTCTCCATAATTTTGGCATCCTCTGGTGGCTTGGGGCTCCCCTTCAGGGTGATTGGATAAAGGGAAGAGCCTGGTGTTCAAATCAACACCAACGATTTGATGCATGTGAAGCTGCAGCCACATTTGAACAAACCACCAAGGACCGTTGACACATGTTATCCTTCGACTAGTATACATGCGGGTGACAGTTTGGTGAAGCATATGGTACACACTGCCTAGGAGGAATTTCCCAAGGGGAAGGCGGTTGCCACTGACCAAATGAGAAGCCATTGCAATGTGATTCAGAGTAGGTTCATTGGCTTTACCACAGAAGACGAATCTGCACAACCACATGTTCAGAAATGCCCTGTATTCGACTTCACCAAGGGGATTGTCCTTCATGTGCTTCAAGATGTAATTCTTGTATCCGTTACCTGGTTTCACCCCTGTTTGCCGTGAAGAGCTTCTGAATTCCCAGGGTTGAACGGATCCTGTGATGTCAAGGCCGGTGATCATATACACATCGGCCAGGGTTGGAGACATCGGGCCGTGGCCAAACAGAAAGGCGTTGACGCCGTTTGACCAAAAATGGCAAGTTTGCTATCGGGGAGGTCTTCATTCTTGGGGGTCTCGGCCAAGGATAACTCCAAACACTGAGCAATGCGGAGGGTATCCCAGTTTTTGGTCAATGCACTCTTGTCTGCAAGAATCCTCCGGTACCAAGTTTTCCAGCCTGCGATTGGAGGCAAGGGCCAGTTCTTGAAAGCATCTTGCCACCGGGGAGGTGGGGACAGGAGGTGGGGACAGAGCTGCTTTGAAATGGATCCTCTGAGATTCAGCCGCAATGAAATCTTGAGGATCAGAGTTTCCCACAGGACCAAGATAATAGGATCTCGAATTGGCCCCGGTGCGAATCAGAAGTTCAGTGGAAGGCTCCTGAAGAGAAAGCGGAAAAGAAATCTCAGGTAAAAATTGAAAACCTAAATGCCGAATGAAGCTTACGGGGGGGGGGGGGGGGGGAATTTACCTGAGCATCTTGGTTTTGAGCCGCCATGGGGGAGTTGAGCTTAGAACAAGGGGATCTAGGGTTTGGATCTGGACGAGGATTCCGGCGGATTGCGAAGAAAGAAGAACAGGTGTTGACAGATTCGATTTGAAAGTGTTCGTGGCTAGAGTCAATTGCGGAACAAAATTAGTTTTATCCCGCAATTGAAGGGGCATGTGTTAACACCAAAATTTGGTAAGGAGTCTGACTTGTGGGTCCAGCTCGGTGGAGAGTCCGTCTGGTAGAAGGAAAGGTTTTCTTAGATGTATTCGGCAGAAGGATCCGCGGTCGGCTATCTGCTCCCGTTCGGCAAAGGAACAGTTGAGCTGATTTTGCGGGATTGGATGGTGACGTGGCTCAAGCAGGAAGGACGAATGGATGGATAGGCGATCAAGCTTAGAGATAAGTTAGGCAACGAATCCATTCGAAGTTGTACTTGACAGGGTATAAATATGAGCCCTGAATGTATGTAACAAATACAATCATTCTTCAATACAAACCGGCCTTACGCCAAACCCTAGAGTCCTTTTGTCGTGTCGTCGAGTTCTTCGAGAGGGTTCATCGATCCGTCGACCTCCGTGAGTACCGGCAACCTTGTATCATGTCTAGTATCATGCGGTGGATTTAGATCTGATGCAAGTAGTCTTGTTACCATGCTTCGTGTCATGCGGTAGATTCAAGCTTGGTTCAAGAGGGTTCCTTGTTAGGTCATGAGCCATGCGGTAGGCTAAGATCTAGCTTGAAACTAGTTATCGGCTCTATTGGATTTTGGCAAGATCCAATAGATTCATCAAGTTACCCGTGTTACTTTGAGTTTTTACTTTATGTTTAGATTCATGTAGCACACTTTTGCCCAATCTAGATAGATTTGGATCGACTTTATCCCTCTTGTGATCCTTGTACGAGTCGAATTCGTGTTTTGACATATGGATCTTGTGCTTTCCGATAGCCGAAACAGGATCGATCTAGGTTGTTACGTGTTGCGGGTTCAAGCTTGCCGATGTTGGTATAAATCTTGAAAGAACTGAGTATCATGCGGCAGATGCAGGTTTTTGGGTTGCTTTGGAGCTAGTCATCCGGTGGATTAGATTTCAAACCAATCTGATGGATTTATTCGCTTGGTAATGTTCGTTCCTTCTTCATGGACCCCGAATCGGCTATTCAGCCGTATTCGGTTATATTTCTTCATGAGTAGAACACGTGCGTAATTCACGCTTTAAATGATGTATGCTTTTAGCTTTCCATGTTTAGATTGTATCATGCGGTGGATAGATCTATTTGTGGAAAGTGGTACGGTTTTTCATGCATGTTGTATCATGCGGTGGATAGATTTGCTTGGCATCGTACCCGACGGGTTTTAAAGTATCTAGACATGCGGTAGACTAGTGCTTTGGATCTATGCATATTTGTTTATTGCATGCTTGTGCTTGTGTTTTACCTTATTCATTTATTTAATGATAATTATCATGAGGATCGGTCATGGCTTTGTGCATGTGCATCTTTGTTCAAACAAAGACCGATCGCTGTCATGCTTACGTCATCCATTCGGCAATGTTGTTTTTCCTTTTATAAATTCTCGAATGGTTTCAATTTATTGGCAGATAGCTCTTTATAGCTATGTGTTATCACGTTTGGCTTCCTAGCCGTAAATATGGAACTGTCTGGTACCACCCAGCAAGTTCCAAGCTTGGGTATCTAACTGCTTTGTCTTTTGTCAATTTTCAGGAAAAATTGACTGGCACGTCTCGTGATACTCTGCGCGTGTAAAGCCAGCTTGTTCGGCTTGCTGTGTGTTGGGCGCTAGGTGCACATTTTGCGTCAACAGGCACGTATTGCTACTAGACAATGCCCTTTGGGCTCAAAAATGCGGGTGCAACTTTCCAACGATGCATGCAACGCGTCTTCTGGGAGTTGATAGGCCGCATCATAGAAGCGTACGTCGACGACATCATAGTCAAGTCGAAAAAGACGGGGGACCTGGTCCCCGACCTCACTGAGGTCTTCACGAAGCTACGACAACACAGGGTGAAGCTAAACCCTGAGAAATGCGTTTTCGGGGTTCCGAGGGGCATGCTCCTCGGCTTTGCCGTGTCAGAATGCGACATTGAAGCTAATCCCGAGAAGATCTCTGCCATCATGGACATGGGGCCAATCAAGAACCTGAAGGGCATGCAACGTGTCACGGGCTGTCTCGCGGCTCTAAGTCGTTTCATAGCACGACTCGGAGAGCGCAGCCTGCCGCTGTACAAGCTGATGAAGAAATCCGACCACTTCACGTGGACTCCCGAGGCGCAAGAGGCACTCGATTCTCTCAAGAACATGCTCAAGAGTCCTCCGATACTGACTGCTCCGACCTCGGAAGAGCCAATGCTCCTGTACATCTCGGCGACAACCCAAGTAGTCATTGCAGCGTTGGTGGTCAAGCGAGAAGAGCCCGGGAGGTCTCAAAAGGTGCAACAACTAGTGTACTTCGTCAGCGAGGTATTCTCCGACTCCGAGACGCGCTACTCCCAAATGCAGAAGCTTGTGTATGCGATATTGATGACCAAGTGCAAGCTTCGGCATTACTTCGACGCGCCCCCATCACCGTGGTGTCCAAGTATCCGCCAGAACCCCGAGGCCGAAGGAAGAATCACCAAGTGGGCTCTCGAGTTGATGGGACAGAACATCACGTACGCACCGCGTAGCGCCATCAAGTCCCAAGTACTCGCAGACTTCATGGCTGAGAGGACGGAGATTCAAACTCCTCCAGCGTCGATCGAGCACGAAACTTGGACCATGTATTTTGACGGCTGGGTCATGAAGGAGGGAGCTGGTGTAGGCCTTGTCTTCATCTCGCCTCTTGGCGTACACCTGGAGAACATGGTACGACTACATTTCCCGACATCAAACAACACCGCCGAGTACGAAGCCCTGATCAACGGTCTCCGGGTCGCTGTTGAACTCGGGATCTGTCGGTGCGGAATGTGGTCCCGACACTAACCAGTAATAAGCGCCGAGGTCTATCCCTCAATGGTCGATGCTAAGCAATCAGAGACACAGAGTTTTATCCTGGTTCCGGCCGAGGGGCCGTACGTCGAGCAGTGGTGTGCTCAAGGCACTATATTGCTCAGCACCGGGGGTGCCTGTAGTGGGGCTGCTACAAGCAAGGCGTGAGAGGAAGCGTGGCTTCCAAGTCCCTGGTGGAATGGCTGAAGATATTGTGGGAGATTTGGAGAGCAAGTGCATGGTGTGTTGCGTCCTAACTTATCTGCTGTGTTCTGTCTCCGTCCCCTGCGGCAGGGGGGTTCGTCCTCCTTTTATAGACCAAGGAGAGAGCGAATCACATGCATGCCGCGCTATTTAGCTACGTGGGGAAGCGTGGTGTGCTATGCTGTAGAGTAGGCGGCCGCCTGGACGGTCCTTGCCGCGATCCGGCCATCATGGCGTATCTTGTACCCGAACAGGGGTGGCCTCGAGGGTAGGAGCGCAGCGGACGACCGTGATGTCTTCAGGCGGATTTGAGGGAGTAGCTGACGTCGGTCCGTACGGGACACAGTGGCAGGTAAGGCGGCGCCTCGTTCCTTGTTGACGGTGAAAATCCGTCAACCTAGCCATGAGTTTACCTTCGGTGTTGGCATGAGTTTTATACCTTATCCATTGGTACTAACCCCCGTGGTATAACAAGTTCACGTGTGCATGTCGGTTTTGGAGTTTAATGTTTATGCAGGGTTTTAGTGTTGAATGCAAGACTTTCGGGATAAGTTCATCAAGCACCTCATGACAAGACCTTGAAGCCCCGTACAAGTCATGCAACGAAGCAAACTTAACTCCAAGAAGCCGGGGACTTGATCCGAGAAGACGACGAGACTCCGAGGGACGACCGAGAAAAGTCTTTCGAATCTTGCAAGACAAGGAGTTGAGTCCAATTCGGAGGGAACCGACGACATGGACCTACATGCGAAGGGGGGAAACATCCGGGAAGCAAGGGAACCGACGTGGAGCAAAGGAGCCCTCGGGGCCGGGCCTAGATGGGCCCGGGCCGGTCGGCCCGGTCCGGTCGGCCCGGAGCCCATCCGGGGCCCATTTGCCCCCTCCTTTGCCCTAGCCGCCAATCGGGCTATTTATAGCCCCCCGACCGAGAGCCACGCGAGAGGATAATTCGTCATCGGCCGGCGAGGAGCGAGAGAAGAGAGGGATACCATCTCGGAGAGGAGAGGGTCGAGCTAGTTGACTAGGGTTCCCCTAGCCGACGTGGGAACCTTGCACGGAAGACCACGTCGGAGTTCCGGTGCTAGAAGCAAGATCAAGGAAGGATCCGGTGGTGATCTTGTGTATGTATCATTGTTATAGTTGAATTATCAAGTTGAATCTTTTCCTAACGATCAAGTGTTTCCTCGAAGATTTCGTTTTTCGATCGGCTTTGCTTATTCCAATTCTATTCTCGAGATAGATTACATATGGTGTTCTTGTAGCCGCGGTGGCTAGAGGTACACGCCGGATCTTCCGAAAGAATCTCGACTTGTCTTTTGACTCGCCCTAAGCTCCCCACATGAATAGGGATACGTTGTGACAGAACGGGGGTTCCGAAAGGCGGATGTTTTCGGATTTGGACGGGAAACCACGATTTAAAGAGGCTTCTATTAAGATTCGATTTGCTACTTCTTCTCTTCCTTGGAACTTCAACAAAAGGCTTACCCCGATCCCTCTAGATCGGTTTATCTACCCAATCTTACTTTGTTTTCTCCGGTCTTTAGTAGATTAGATTCGTTTCATGTCTTTTACTTAGATGCATTAGGGTTTCTTTTATCGAAGATTGAAGTTACTTGGCTTTATTAGATTAAGTTATGCGTCACACATTTGTTCCACGGATTCGATACCTTGGGTTCACCACTAAGGAAGAAGGGTCCCTTGACTATGACGGGAGACTTGTACGCTTGCGAGTCACGAACGAACTTTGATACAATTATTAACCGTCAACAAGCCCCTTTTTCTGGCGCCGTTGCCGGGGAACAAGTGATCAAGATTTGATTTTTTATTGCCTTTTTGTAATTTTCAGTTTTCTCTTTGTTTTTATTTTTGCATCTACTAAATTTTGATCATCCTCAAAATACATCTAATCTAGTTTGTCTAACCCTAGTTTTTATAGATTTGTTTTACTCTCTAGTTTTTGCATACT
Source organism: Cenchrus americanus (assembly GCA_947561735.1). NCBI lineage: Eukaryota > Viridiplantae > Streptophyta > Magnoliopsida > Poales > Poaceae > Cenchrus > Cenchrus americanus. Next base: position 196,096,463 of record OX387239.1, on the reverse strand, counting down.
TTGTTTATTGCTAACCCTAACAGGAGATGGACGGCTACCTCTCCAACAAACCCAATAATTTTGTGGATGATCCAGAAAAACTTTACAGGCTAAGGAGACGAGAAGCACATCAAGCTAAAAAGCTGGATTTTGTAGATTCGGAGTCGGAAGACAAAGGATCGCATGAATCTCCGAAGAATTCACCACCTCAAAGTCATCGGGAGAATGGACTTCCACCGATGGGTGACCAACCACCGCAAGAACGCAAGATTGGGGAGCTATGCACCCCAGACATCATCGACCTACCAATCTTGAACCTTGAGGAGATCGGAAGACCGTTCGAGATCAAGACCTCAACAATCCGCATGGTGCAACATTCACCCTTCACCGGTAAAGAGGATCCGAACCTTCACCTCCAAGCATTCATTCAACTATGTCAGACTTTCAACATGGATGGGGTGACTCAAGACCAAATGAGGGCAAGCCTTTTTTCGTTCTCACTACTCGGGAAGGCTTTGCAATGGTTCCACTCTCAACCGGCAGAGACAGTGCAAAATTGGAACACGTTGATGAAGGCTTTCATGAAGGAATACTACTCGCCGGGTAAAACTCAAAGCTTGCGTAATAAGATTGCCACCTTTGTTCAATATCCTACGGAAACTATCTCGGAGGCATTCGAGCGCTTCAACGAGTACACCCGGGCGGTTCCACATCACAAGTTCCCGAAAGAAGACCTCGTGCAAAAGTTCTATCAAGGACTCACCATGGCGTCAAGGACGATCATCGATGCATCGGCGGGAGGATCCATCATCGAACTTACACCGACGGAAGTTTCACTCTATTCAAGAAGGTCGCGGATAATGACACGTGGGTGTCGTTCGGGCGCCTACATCCGGTTCAACCCACGGGAAACGTCAAAGGAGTCTTGCAAGTGGAGAAGGAGAACATACTTGAAGGCAAGATCGACTCACTCATGAGGAGGTTGGAGAAGATGGAGATGGAAAAGAAAGAGGCTCAAGACTTGAAGGCCGCCGAAGCAAGGTCCACATGTGAAGAATGTGGAGAGTATGACCATGTCCGCAAAGATTGTCCGGAGGAAGCCAAAGTGCTCGACTACATGAGGAAGGGAGAATTGCCGAACTTCCACTACGGGCAAGGTAGGCCTCAATTTAATGCAAGCTCATCTATTCCTAACGCGGTTCCGCTTCGTATACAATTGAAGGAGTTCATGGATGAGCAAGCTAAGATCAACAAGGACACCGTCACCAAGTTCAAGACCATAGACAAGGTGTTGGAGAACATCGATAGCAAAGTGACGGAGGTCGGAAGTTCCAATCATCAAGTGCTCAACATGATGAAGATGCTCGAGACACAAGTGGGTCAACTTGCGGGGCGCCTCACTAATGATGAAGGGAAGCTTCCGGGACAACCCAAATGTCCCGAATCGGCGAAGGCCATTCAAATGCGTTCGGGGAAGGAGACCGAAGATCCTGAACGTTCCGCAGGAGCAAGGAAGCTTAAACCATCCACCGAGGTGGAAGGAGTTGCTAAAGAGAAAGTTACGGGGATCGTCACCGAGGAACCCGAATTCGAGATGCCGGAGGAAGACACGAGGATACCGCAACTCAAGCCACGCTTCTTCCGAGGTAAACTTGACAACCACTTTGAGAAGTTTGTGGAAGTTGTGCGTAGACTTAGCATCAACATGCCATTACTAGATGCCCTACAAGTACCTACATATTCTCATTACTTTAAAGATATACTTGCAAATAAATATGAGATAGCAACACTCGGGGTAGATCATGTCAAGATGTCCGAGGAGTGCAGTGCCGCTATTGCTAATGGGCTAGAGAAGCAAAAGGACCCCGGGTGCCCCACAATTCCATGTTCAGTTGGTTCTTTCAACTTAGAGGAGGCGTTATGCGACCTTGGAGCTAGTGTGAGCGTCATGCCGAGGGATGTGTTCGAGAAGCTACGCCTACCAATGGAGCCTACGGGAATATGTTTGGAGTTGGGAGACAACTCCATTCGCTATCCCTTGGGCATTGCTGAAGATGTACCCGTGAAGGTCGGACACCACTTCATCCCCGTCGACTTCGTTGTGATCGAGATGGGAGAGAGGGAGAAGACACCGCTCATCCTAGGGAGGCCTTTCCTCAAGACCGTGGGAGCTACTATTGATGTTGGCAAGGGGGAGATCATGTTCGATATCAACGGAGAAAGGAGTTCCTTCAAGTTCCGTCCAAGAATTGAGGCATGCAACATGATTGGAGTGAAGGGAGAACCAAAACAAACGGAGGGGCTGAAAAAGAAGAAGGACCGAAAAAAATGAACGTAAAGAAAATCAAAGAAGGTGTTGCATCCGTCAAGACAAAGGAAGAGAAGCCGTCTGTGAAGACCAAAAAAATGACTAAGCCGACTAAGCCGGAAGACAAGCCCGCGCCCAAGATGGTGCGGAAGTGGGTACCCAAGATTGCAACGCCCGCAAAGAGCGTTGATCCGGAGTAATCAAGTGAAGAAGTCTAGCTATAGACTATAAACGAAGCGCTAGGCGGGAGGCAACCCGTTTCGTCGAGTCAAGAATAAGCTACGGGAGGACAACCCGATTCCGGGTTTTTCGAGTATTTTTAATAATTTAGTTTTTGAGTTTTATTACGCAAAGACATTAGACTTAGAAGTGGTTGAACAATATTAGAGACATAATTCTTGATTGAATGTTTGCTTTATCATAAACCCTTTGCATGAACCCTCCTATGTGCTTGTTTGTTCTTTTCTTTTCGAGAAACCTCAACCAAATAATTTCAGAACCTAACTCAACCCTTCACCCTCATTATGGTGCTGAGGTTGACTTATTTTTCATGCTAAAACCACACGAGTAGAGCCACGACTTATATCTATGTGGTAATAAAAAAATTCAGCACGTGGTAGAACTCACGTGAACCTAGAAATCAAAACTTTTGGTTGGTTTTAAAAATCTATATCCTTGGTTTCTCTAGGATTAGAATTTTTGTAAGCCTATTCTAATTTTGTTTTATTCAAAATCTTTCTTATTTAGCCAAAATTAGAACCTAAACCTATGCCCCCATGATCAAGCCGGGAAATGTTTGCTCTCAACCGATGAAGGCAAGCTATACCGGTGAGACCGAAATCGACGTAGTCGAAAAATATTTTCGACTTACATTTCTTTTTAATGGTTTAAAAACTTCTCTAAAATTATGTTTGAGCTCTTGCATGGCTCTGAAAAATATTTTAAATTTCGAATTAGAGGAGTGCTTAACCTTAAACACACCTAAATGGAGGCAATCTAGTTTGAATTAATCATGCATGCACCATTGGATTCCCTTTTATCAACTTTCACCAATTCCACATGCAAAGGACAAGCATGGTGGGCAGCAAGCATCAACTTTGCAGGAATTTCATGGTCGCATGTGAAGAAAGTGGAGCTAGGGAGCATGGACATGACCCAAAGCATGGAGCATCAAGTGGAAGGACCAATAATGCAAGAAAAGGAGTGGACGAGAGCGTTTGGGCGGTGCAACTCGTGGAGCACGCGGGCGGGGAAAGTTGCGGAGGCGAAATGATCGTGCTAGAAGAAAGACGAGGCGGGGAGGAGCCGGGGAGGACCCCGGGCCGGCCGGCCCGGGCCAACCGGCCTCACCTACTTAAGGAGCCCCCCGGCTCCCGTTTTCTGCAGGCAAGCTTCCCTCTCCTTCCTTTGTTTGTGTGTTCAAGTTTGTGTGCTCAAAACCTCCGTAGACATAGCCAACCTTCCCAAGCTTGATAGCTCAAGAAAAAATCCACATCCTTAATCCACTCAAAGTCCACATTCGAAGCAAAGAGTTTAAGTGCCTAGTTACCGGTTGCAACCCGGAGTTTTAGTTGAAGAAAAGAGTGCAGCAACCATGTGGAAGAAAACCACAAGTCTCTTCTCCAAGAAGAAGAGTTCGTCATCGTCCAAGCCGTCATCAACCACGTCTTCGAGGAGGCACTCGGTTTCCGAGTCTCCCCGGAGCATGGAGACGGATACGGCACCACCGAGGAGGAACGATGCTCTCCTCCTTGGTGGTATGAGGGCTGCAAGAAGCACGCCCATGAGGTTTACCGAACCTCGTGGGCACACGGAGGAGCAGCCCGCGCCACCACGACGATCGACCCGTTCAACCGCGCCACCTCCTTACACCCCGCATACTCTTCGTACGGCTTCATCATCTTGTCGGCGGAGGAGGAGGAGAGGCTCTCTAATCTTGAGAAGAGGCTTGTGCCCAACGTCGAGTTCGACGACCAAGCACTCTACACCTTGGGTTTTGGCACCGACATATACTATATGTTGGGGCACCTTGGATGGGTGCAGTTCTCCAACGGAGTATCGGTGGACACCCACTTGGGGTTCGCCTTGGAAATTTTGATGACTATTGCACCCATCCTTGATGATGATGGGGTGCAAAGCTTGTCATTCCGTTTGGAGGGAGTCCAACAAGTGGTTCCCTACGAGCACGTTAGGGAGCTGCTTGGATTCCACAAGGGAGCTCCGGAGAAAGTTGACGTGCCACCCTGCATGTTAGCGGGATTTTGGAATATGATCTTCGGAGAAACCCATCAACAACGCAATTGCATCCGCAACCCCATTATCCGGATATTTCACTCTTGGATGTGCAAGAGGGTATTGGGGAGGATGAAGGAGACAAAGGTGACCAACACGGAGTTGAATTGGCTATACTCGGCTTTAATTGCCAGGCAGCCAATAGACCCCTCTTACCTTATGATCAACCGTTGGTGTTGTGAAGCAACATCGGGGGCGGGTAATATTGGTTCGGGGTGCTACCTCTCCATGTTGGCCTTCTCCTTACGGCCGGGGATCGCAAGAAACCCCGCCCATCTTTTGCGTGGTACCTCTCTCGGTATTGAGTATTTGCGGCAAGGCAAATACATTAGTGGAGATGAGAGAGGAGGTTATCGGTTGGCCATAGTGAACCTACCCCTTCCCAATGAGAGGCTTAGGCTTTTCAACGAAGGGAGAGAAGATTGGTTGGAAGAGGGACTACTTGTCCCTGCAAGGAAAAATAAAAGAGGAAGAATCGTAGAGGAGGGAACATCCTCCGCACAAGCGAGTGGAGCACAACCCAATGTGCAACCATTCGGCGGGATCCCTCCTCCGCCAAGTTATTACGGAGGGCCACAAGAGCAAGCATGGGGGGGGGGTGGTGCACCGGTACCCCCACCAAATTATGTGGTGCCCAACGCTAACTTCGCGGAGCCCTACACTCATCATCCCCAACCACAACAAAGCATGGCCATAATTGGAGGGTATGCTGCAAGAAACGCCCAAAACATCGCAGCCATCCAAGCTAACGCAGCTCAACTTGGTGAAGGCAACGCAAATATTGCCTTTGAGCTCGGACGCCTTCACCTTGTGGAGCCAAATCAATTCGTCGGAGGGAATGTCCAATCATATTATGAGCAAGGGTATTGTTATCAAGATCATCAACATCAACCACCGGCGGAGGACTAGAAGATTTAGGAACTTTAGTTTTCTTTTCTTTTCTTTTTCTCTGTAATTTTCAGCTTTTGCTTATGTGTGTTTGCGTAGTATTTTCTGTTTTTATTTAAATTTCAGCAAGCATGTTTGTTTATTTTCAGTTTGTATTTCAACTTGATGTCATCATTAATAAAGACACCACCTTGATTATATCATTGGAAAAGATACAAAATTCGTGCCATGATGATATATGATTATAATTGCAGCTTTGTTTATCTTTGTAATTGATCTATGCATGTTTAAGCTAGTGCTCTCATAAAAATACAAATCTGAATTTATTTAAATGCTAGCTTAATTTTCAGCGGAGGTTACGATTAAAATAAAGACCCATAGTGTTTTATGTGCTCTCAAGTTATGAATAGATTAAAGATGTCTTTTATGCTCAAAAATATCGCTAACCTTGTCGCAAATATCACTTGTGTGTTGCTCAACCTATCCAAAGCCTTATATATATTTGAGTGCATAAACCTTATTGTACAAGATTTATTTTTGAGTGAGTTATTGCAGGCCATGATTTCTCTGGCCCGAGACTAAGAAGCTGGTCATTCCATTTTTGCGTATCTATCTTTTTGCTAGCCTTTTATCCGTGCATTGTGTATCCCCGCATCGGAGATCTCACAAACTTCGCCGGATATCCACCCTTAAACCAAATATCATCTTTTGTGATTACCTCCTTGACCACAACCTATCGTTGAGAATGGATCATCAATTCAAGGAAGATCGCAAGACGGTGCCGAAATAGAAGATTTCAAGTATCTCTCCAAGGAAAAATACCCCGGTACCTACCTTATTTTTCGCCTCTTTGCTCGAGGACGAGCAACGTCTAAGCATGGGGGAGGAGGTAGGTACGGTGCAGTTTTAGAGTTCAAAGGGGAGTATTTTAAAAACAAAATAATAAAATATATATAATGATGAAAGAAAAAATCCGGCGACGATCGTGACTTTCAAGGTGAAGGTTTCACAAGAAGAAAGAAAAAAAATATATATAATGAATGAAAGAAAGAAAGAAAGAAAGAAAGAAAGAAAGAAAGAAAAGAATGAGAAATATGAGAAAGAGAAAAAAATATATGCGTAAAGTGAACTCCCCGGTTCTCTAAGAGTGCATTCAAGGCTTCAAGTTAAAAAGATCCATTCTCATTTTCCAACCATGTGCAATCCGATAACGAGGACTTCCTTTGTGCCTCGGGATCACTCTTTGCCATTTGCACATGTCCACTTATCTAAAGTGTGTGTATTTTTCTCTTTCCCCTCCTTGATTTAACATTATTTTCCAATGACCTTTTTGACGAGTCTCGGTAAGACCATGAGAAGCTTGTCTTGTTTTGACAACACCTCATTTATAAAATCTTGTTAGGACTAAACTTTCCCAAAGCTCCATATAAAGCCTACCACACATATATATGAGAGGGAAAGGAGTAGAATATATAGGCTTGAGAGACAAGTGAGATGAGAGTTCATGAGCAATATACAAGATGATTTAAATTTGTGAACTTGGTTTAGCTTTTCTTTATCTCGTTCTTTATTTCAAAAATTCTGAGATCTATTTTAACTTTGTGAGCATGTTAATACTTGTGGGACAAGCTTAATAAGAATCTACCCTCCGTAGAGATGAAGGCTAGTACATTATGGAACTTTAATGAATTAAAATTTTGAGAGCATTATGTTTTCTCATGTGTGATCAAGTGCAAAGTTTAAACATTGTTTGGCAATGATGATATCCATCAAAGGCTTACTCGAGGACGAGCAAGGTTTAAGCATGGGGGAGATGTTGACGGTGAAAATCCGTCAACCTAGCCATGAGTTTACCTTCGGTGTTGGCATGAGTTTTATACCTTATCCATTGGTACTAACCCCCGTGGTATAACAAGTTCACGTGTGCATGTCGGTTTTGGAGTTTAATGTTTATGCAGGGTTTTAGTGTTGAATGCAAGACTTTCGGGATAAGTTCATCAAGCACCTCATGACAAGACCTTGAAGCCCCGTACAAGTCATGCAACGAAGCAAACTTAACTCCAAGAAGCCGGGGACTTGATCCGAGAAGACGACGGACTCGAGGACACGACCGAAAAGTCTTCGAATCTTGCAAGACAAGGAGTTGAGTCCAATTCGGAGAGAAACTGACGACATGGACCTACATGCAGAAGGGGGAAACATCCAGGAAGCAAGGGAACCGACGTGGAGCAAAGGAGCCCTCGAGCTGGGCCTAGATGGGCCCAGGATGGCCGGCCCCGGCCCATCCAGGGCCCATTTGCCCCCTCCTTTGCCCTAGCCGCCAATCGGGCTATTTATAGCCCCCTGACCGAGAGCCACGCAAAGGAGAATTCGTCATCGGCCGCCGAGGAGCAGAGAAGAGAGGGACACCATCTCGGAGAGGAGAGGGTCGAGCTAGTTGACTAGGGTTCCCCTAGCCGACGTGGGAACCTTGCACGGAAGACCACGTCGGAGTTCCGGAGCTAGAAGCAAGATCAAGGAAGGATCCCGGTGGTGATCTTGTGTATGTATCATTGTTATAGTTGAATTATCAAGTTGAATCTTTTCCTAGAGATCAAGTGTTTCCTCGAAGATTTCGTTTTTCGATCGGCTTTGCTTATTCCAATTCTATTCTCGAGATAGATTACATAGAGTGTTCTTGTAGCCGCGGTGGCTAGAGGTACACGCCGGATCTTCCGAAAGAATCTCGACTTGTCTTTTGACTCGCCCTAAGCTCCCCGCATGAATAGGGATACGTTGTGACAGAACGGGGGTTCCGAAAGGCGGATGTTTTCGGATTTGGACGGGAAACCACGATTTAAAGAGGCTTCTATTAAGATTCGATTTGCTACTTCTTGTCTTGCTTGGAACTTCAACAAAAGGCTTACCCCGATCCCTCTAGATCGGTTTATCTACCCAATCTTACTTTGTTTTCTCCGGTCTTTAGTAGATTAGATTCGTTTCGTGTCTTTTACTTAGATGCATTAGGGTTTCTTTTATCGAAGATTGAAGTTACTTGGCTTTATTAGATTAAGTTTTGCGTCACACATTTGTTCCACGGATTCGATACCTTGGGTTCACCACTAAGGAAGAAGGGTCCCTTGACTATGACGGGAGACTTGTACGCTTGCGAGTCACGAACGAACTTTGATACAATTATTAACCGTCAACAAGCCCCTTTTTCTGGCGCCGTTGCCGGGGAACAAGTGATCAAGATTTGATTTTTTTATTGCCTTTTTGTAATTTTCAGTTTTCTCTTTGTTTTTATTTTTGCATCTACTAAATTTTGATCATCCTCAAAATACATCTAATCTAGTTTGTCTAACCCTAGTTTTTATAGATTTGTTTTACTCTCTAGTTTTTGCATACTTTGTTTATTGCTAACCCTAACAGGAGATGGACGGCTACCTCTCCAACAAACCCAATAATTTTGTGGATGATCCAGAAAAACTTTACAGGCTAAGGAGACGAGAAGCACATCAAGCTAAAAAGCTGGATTTTGTAGATTCGGAGTCGGAAGACAAAGGATCGCAGGAATCTCCGAAGAATTCACCACCTCAAAGTCCTCGGGAGAATCGACTTCCACCGATGGGTGACCAACCACCGCAAGAACGCAAGATTGGGGAGCTATGCACCCCAGACATCATCGACCTACCAATCTTGAACCTTGAGGAGATCGGAAGACCGTTCGAGATCAAGACCTCAACAATCCGCATGGTGCAACATTCACCCTTCACCGGTAAAGAGGATCCGAACCTTCACCTCCAAGCATTCATTCAACTATGTCAGACTTTCAACATGGATGGGGTGACTCAAGACCAAATGAGGGAAAGGCTTTTTCCGTTCTCACTACTCGGGAAGGCTTTGCAATGGTTCCACTCTCAACCGGCGGAGACAGTGCAAAATTGGAACACGTTGATGAAGGCTTTCATGAAGGAATACTACTCGCCGGGTAAAACTCAAAGCTTGCATAATAAGATTGCCACCTTTGTTCAATATCCTACGGAAACTATCTCGGAGGAATTCGAGCGCTTCAACGAGTACACCCAGGCGGTTCCACATCACAAGTTCCCGAAAGAAGACCTCGTGCAAAAGTTCTATCAAGGACCCACCATGGCGTCAAGGACGATCATCGATGCATCAGCGGGAGGATCCATCATCGAACTTACACCGACGGAAGCTTTCACTCTATTCAAGAAGGTCGCGGATAATGACACGTGGGCGTCGTCCGGGCGCCTACATCCGGTTCAACCCACGGGAAACGTCAAAGGGGTCTTGCAAGTGGAGAAGGAGAACATACTTGAAGGCAAGATCGACTCGCTCATGAGGAGGTTGGAGAAGATGGAGATGGAAAAGAAAGAGGCTCAAGACTTGAAGGCCGCCGAAGCAAGGTCCACATGTGAAGAATGTGGAGAGTATGGCCATGTCCGCAAAGATTGTCGGAGGAAGCCAAAGTGCTCGACTACATGAGGAAGGGAGAATTGCCGAACTTCCGCTACGGGCAAGGTAGGCCTCAATTTAATGCAAACTCATCTATTCCTAACGCGGTTCCGCTTCGTATACAATTGAAGGAGTTCATGGATGAGCAAGCTAAGATCAACAAGGACACCGTCACCAAGTTCAAGACCATAGACAAGGTGTTGGAGAACATCGATAGCAAAGTGACGGAGGTCGGAAGTTCCAATCATCAAGTGCTCAACATGATGAAGATGCTCGAGACACAAGTGGGACAACTTGCGGGGCGCCTCACTAATGATGAAGGGAAGCTTCCGGGACAACCCAAATGTCCCGAATCGGCGAAGGCCATTCAAATGCGTTCGGGGAAGGAGACCGAAGATCCGGAACGTTCCGCGGGAGCAAGGAAGCTTAAACCATCCACCGAGGTGGAAGGAGTTGCTAAAGAGAAAGTTACGGGGATCGTCACCGAGGAACCCGAATTCGAGATGCTGGAGGAAGACACGAGGATACCGCAACTCAAGCCACGCTTCTTCCGAGGTAAACTTGACAACCACTTTGAGAAGTTTGTGGAAGTTGTGCGTAGACTTAGCATCAACATGCCATTACTAGATGCCCTACAAGTACCTACATATTCTCGTTACTTTAAAGATATACTTGCAAATAAATATGAGATAGCAACACTCGGGGTAGATCATGTCAAGATGTCTGAGGAGTGCAATGCCGCTATTGCTAATGGGCTAGAGAAGCAAAAGGACCCCGGGTGCCCCACAATTCCATGTTCAGTTGGTTCTTTCAACTTAGAGGAGGCGTTATGCGACCTTGGAGCTAGTGTGAGTGTCATGCCGAGGGATGTGTTCGAGAAGCTTCGCCTACCAATGGAGCCTACGGGAATATGTTTGGAGTTGGGAGACAACTCCATTCGCTATCACTTGGGCATTGCTGAAGATGTACCCGTGAAGGTCGGACACCACTTCATCCCCGTCGACTTCGTTGTGATCGAGATGGGAGAGAGGGAGAAGACGCCGCTCATCCTAGGGAGGCCTTTCCTCAAGACCGTGGGAGCTACTATTGATGTTGGCAAGGGGGAGATCATGTTCGATATCAACGGAGAAAGGAGTTCCTTCAAGTTCCGTCCAAGAATTGAGGCATGCAACATGATTGGAGTGAAGGGAGAACCAAAACAAACGGAGGGGCTGAAAAAGAAGAAGGAGCCGAAAAAATGAACGTAAAGAAAATCAAAGAAGGTGTTGCATCCGTCAAGACAAAGGAAGAGAAGCCGCCTGTGAAGACCAAAAAAATGACTAAGCCCCGAGGGAGGCGTGCGCCCTCGAGCGAGGCGGAGCCTGTTCGAGGGGATCTTCGAGTGGGCCACTTTGGTGGGCCGTCGGGGCCACCGCGGCATGGGCCATGCCCTGTGTGCTTAAGTGGGGCGCGTTCGGCTTTGACTTGTTTTTGGGTTTTAAGTGGGGATTCCCCGGTTTGTTTAAGGGGACCCCTAGGGCTGTCCCCGACAGTAGCCCCTGAGCATCTGTGGGTTTGCCATTGAGGCTCCCGCAGATGCTAGAGCCTGCTGATAGAACGTTCTTCCCTCCTGGTCTTGCGAACGCTTTCCGTGGGGTCGCGTCAGCGGACCCGCGGGTCTAGCCCCCAAAGCCCTACAGAAGCGCGGGCGCTCCTGTAGGGGTTTTACCGTGAGACTTGGTCAGAGGGCGTGGTACATGTTTCAACCGGCTTCGGCAATGTCTCAGCCGGCTTCGGTGACGCACGCGCTGCTGGCACTATCCCCGGCGGGTGCAATCAGCCGTGCGTCGAGCCCCCGAGCCTGGGCCCGTTCGAGGCTATCGGGTAGAGCTCCACGACTTGTTTTTTTATCGCGCCCTCGTCGTCCCTCCGTGGGACGGAGGGTGAGGTTTCCGCAACCCCCATCGATCGGGTCGTGGATTGCGGATTCATCGTTGAGCTGTTAGTGGGTAGTTCGAGTGGACGCCCATGCCCTGTTCGATAAGGGTAGGCTACGTGGTCCAGAGACACGTCCATTAAAGCGCTTGCGTGGGTTTGCTAGGTGGGGCTCGGTCCCGTTTGCTAGGGACCGAGGGCGCGGAAGCTCTCCCTCGGTGGGATCCCCCGCTAGCCGCCCTCGGCTGGCTCTCGAGCACGACATGTGGGGCACCCTCGAGCCGGGGGGCTCGAGGAACGGCTCGAATGCACGTGCCCTCGTCGTCCCTGACTCTGGTGATCTGGGGCGCCTGTTCGAACCCGTCGAGGGTCAGGCTTTGAACCTCTGATCAGTAGGGCCATGCGGGGTGATGCCTAGGCGGCCCCGTCTTTGCATCTGCGAATCCTCGAGGGACTTGGGCGAGCCAGCCTTCGAGATGCTGATCAGTAAAGTGGTGCGGGGCGGCGGCTAAGCGCTCCCGGCCTGGCATATGCGAGCCATCGAGGGACCTGGGCGAGCCAGCCCTCGAGACGCTGATCAGTAAAGTGGTGCAGGGCGGCGGCTAAGCGCTCCCGGCCTGGCATCTGCGAGCCATCGAGGGGCCTGGGCGAGCTGGCCCTCGAGGCGCTGATCAGTAAAGTGGTGCGGGGCGGCGGCTAAGCGCTCCCGGTCTGGCATCTGCGAGCCATCGAGGGACCTGGGTGAGCCGGCCCTCGAGGCGCTGATCAGTAAAGTGGTGCGGGGCGGCGGCTAAGCGCTCCCGGCCTGGCATCTGCGAGCCATTGAGGGGCCTGGGCGAACCGACCCTCGAGGCGCTGATCAGTAAAGTGGTGCGGGGCGGCGTCTAAGCGCTCCCGGCCTGGCATCTGCGAGCCATCGAGGGACCTGGGCGAGCCGGCCCTCAAGGCACTGATCAGTAAAGCAGCGTGGTATTGGTGCTTGCAGTGCCTGTTCTGTTTCAAACGGGCCCTGAGGTGACCTTCTCACGCCTGTACCATTTCGAGGGTTGATTTTTCCCGAGCCAGGAGCCCGTGCCGCTCGAGGGTCCTCCTTACTTGGTAAGGAGCCGGGCCATTTAATGCTCCACAGTCGAGGCTGCGGTTTCGCGTCGCGGGCGTGCCTTTTCAGGCGCCGTGGCCGCGTGTAGTGGGCGGCGTGGGCAGGTGGACGTGACCGCCTGCCACGGCCCTCCCAGTTCTTCGCCGTGATGATGGCCCGTTTGCGGTGGCGTGGCCGCCGCGGTCGTGGTGGGGCCCGTTCGTCAGCGAGAAAAAGATTCCCTGTAGTTAATGCGCGCGGGACGTGCGCCCCGGAGAGCACGCCCACGGCTTATAAATATGAGGGGAGGGAAAACGGCGGTTTTTACCTTAGCGTTTCGCCATTCTCGCCCCCTGCGCTCTCGCCTCTGTTTTGTTCTTGCCACCGCGCCCCTTCGCCGTTGGAGCTCTTCTTCTTCTTTTTCTTCTTCTTCTTGTCCTCCGCCCTCAGATCCCTTGCATTTCCTCATGGCGCCGCTCCCGCCCCTCACGATCCTCGACCCGTACGCGTGGGAGTGCTCGTCGGTGAACCGGCTGGCCCTCAGCGACCTGGTGTCCGCCGACCAGCTGGCGGCGAACGAGGAAGGCCGGCCGGCGGAGTGGATCGTGCCGCCGGCGGGGGACCATGCGCCCAACCCACCGGACGGCTACGTGGTGAGCTTCACCCGCTTCCATGAGCGCGGCTTTGCCACGCCGGCGAGCCGCTTCATGCGGGCGCTCTGCCACCGCTACGGCGTGGAGTTGCACAACTTCGCCCCGAACGCGATTTCGCAGGCGGCCACATTCGTGGGCGTCTGCGAGGGGTATCTAGGGATCCCAGTGAATTGGGAACTCTGGATACACCTCTTCCGCGCGGAGCCGTTCACGCGGCCGACGACGGAGCGAGAGGACCCGCCGCGCGGTGCGCGCCGGCGGCATGTCGCTCGCCCCCGCGGACGCGTAGAAGGACGACTACATCCCTTGTACCATGACGACCAACAACGCCGGCTGGGAGCGGGGGTGGTTCTACCTTCGCAACGCCGAGCCCAGCCTTCCCCCCTACACCGGTCTGGTGCTCCGGGAGAAGCCCAACTCCTGGGGCCACGGGGTGTCCACGGTCCAGCATCGGAGGCGGCTGGACTCGCTCCTGGCCGTGCTGAAGAGCCTGGCGACGCGCGGGCTGACCGCGGCGACCGTCCTCGCCTTCCTCCACCACCGGCGGATCGTGCCTCTAATTGAGAGGCCGCTCTGCATCTTTGAGATGACGGAGGCGGCGGACCCCGTCGCGCTGGCGAGGTCGCGGATGCTCCCGACCCCCCTCGAGCGGGGGTATGCGCTCACACGGGCGCGGAGCGCCGTCGACACCCGGATGCTGCACAGCGACCGGCCCCCGTGGGACCTTGAGATGCTCCCCACCGGCCCGCTGGTAAGTAGGATTCTTGGCCCTATTTTTGATCTTGATGATGCTCCTGGTTTTTGATGCATCTCTGACGTCTTCGCCTGCAGATGGTGAGCTTGACTGCTGCAAAATCCGTTCCGCCCACTCCTGACTCCCGCGCGCTCGGTCGGGCGGCGCGCAAGAACGGGGAGCGGGGAGCGGGCGGCGCACAAGAGGGAGCGCGCAAGGCGGCACGGGCGAGCGCGCGCGAGCGGCGGAACGAGGAGCACCGGCCGCGCGAGCGAGGCAGGGGCTCTCCTCTCCGGGGACCGAGGAGTACTCGTCCTTGGAGGAGGACGAGGAGGGGGGGAACCGGAGGGCGGGGTCTCTCTCGATAGGTGGGAGCCCGCACCCCCGTCGCCGGAGCCGGCTCCGGCGGCAAGGGCGGCATCGCTCGGGGCGGGCGCAACGGCGCCCGCCGCTAGGCAATCAACAACGGGAGCGGCGCGGGGCGCGGAGGCGCCGGCGCGTGCCGCGGAGGTGCGCGCGGCAAACTCGCCCGCGCGCGCGGGCGGGGCCGCGCGCGCGCGGGAGATGGCGGGAGGCGCGGCGACGAGCGCGCCGGCCGCGCCAGCGTCATCCACCGAGGCCTCGAGGAAGAGGAAGCGCGCCTTCTCCTCTTCGAGGTAAGGGGCTCGCTCTTCTACGGGGTTTGGTTTTTTGGCGACCAAGTGTTCTGATTATTTGCTTGTGTTTATGCAGGGTGGTGCCGACCGTGCCTCCCCTCGCACCCGCCAAGATGTTGAGGACAGACGCATCCGTTCCCAACCGGCGGCGCTCGTCGAGGGCGCCGCGGGCGGGGGCGAGCACGGCGGCGGCGGCGGGCGAGAGCTCGCAGGCGCGGGCGAGGCCTCGAGGCCTCGGCCGGCGGATCGGCCCGTCGTGCGCGGCCGGCGGCCGTCGAGGAGCGGCCGGCGCCGGTCGTGGCGGAGGCACAACCCGCGGCGGTGGCCGCGGTGGAGGCGCGGCCGCGGCGGCGGCCGCGGTGGAGGTGCGGTCCGTGGCGTCGGCCGCGGTGGAGGCGCAGTCCGTGGTGGTGGCCGAGGAGGGCGGTCGGGCGCCCGCGGTCGTGGGGGCGCGGCCGGGAAGCGGTGGCCTCGGCGCCACGTCGGGCGCCCGCGGCTACGGAGGCGCGGGCGGAGGCGTCGACGCAGGCGACGCGAGGGGCCGGCACCGCCGGCGGCTCCCGGGCGGTGGTGGTGGAGATCCCGGACGACTACTCCCCGCCGCCCGGGTGGGACCAGTGGGCGAGCTTCCCCACGCTTTCCCCTGAGTCCTAGGAGGGGGCCCTCGTGAGGCGGCACGAGGGCCACATGGTGGCAGGGGGCCGAGGGCGCGGTGCCGAGGCCTCGTCTTCCCGGCCGGCCACTCCGCCCAGGTAGAGGGGATCGCTGGTGACCCGCCCGCGTTCGCCGACGCCCGGGGGAGCAGGAGCTGTGGGAGAGCTCCGCAACCACTGCGCCGCGCTCGACCGGGCGTTGAACGAGGCGCTGAGGATCCACGGCGGCCCCGCGTGGCGCGTCTTCCAGGTGAGGCGCCGTCGCTTGTTTCTCTTCTTTCCTCGTTTCTGCGCGCTATCTTTGTAGCATGATGCTTATGGGTCTGGACTTGCTGGTGACAGGAGCTCGAGCACCGCGTCCGCGACAAGTACGGCGCCTTTGACCAGGTGACCGCCGAGCTCCACTAGCTCTGGGAGCGGTGCGACGCCTTCGACGCGCTCGCCGACGCCCTCGGGACCCCGACGGCCGGGCGTCGTACGGCCATGGCCCCCGCGTGATCAACTCCACGAGAGCGCGAGGGGGACCCGGCGCACCCCTCCGGCCTCGAGCGGGTCCGCACGACCCTCATCGACCGGGATGAGGCGCCGGCCGGCGAGGGCGGACACGGAGAAGACGCGCACCCCGGCGGCCAACCGGGAGGCGGAGGTGGCCGGCGTCCGCGGCCGACAACCGGGGGCTCCGCTCGTCGCTCCATGGGGCGCGAGCTCGGCAGCCGCCGGCCGAGAAGCGGGCGCGCGCGCTCGAGCGAGAAGGCCAAGGAGGCCGACGACTTGAGGGCCGCCCTCGACGCCAAGGTCGCGGCGCTCGCCGCCGGCGAGGACCCGCCCTCCGCAGGAGCGTGCCGCCCGTCAAGGGGCCGAGGGGCGGCTTCGGCGAGAGCGAGCCGCCCTTGCCGACGCTCGGTCGGCCCTGTAGCGGGAGCGCGTTGCTCGCGAGGCGGCGCAGATGGCGTTGGAGGACCGGAACACCGAGTTCTCCAAGCTCGAGGGCGAGCTGATGGTGCTCAGCATCACGAGCGCGAGCCAGGAGTTGGCCCTCCAGGAGCAAGGCGAGACCGTCAAGGGCCTCTAGCAGGCGGTCAAGGCTGGGCGCTGCGCCTTCGAGGTGGAGAGGAAGCAAGTCGAAGGTAAGTCGCTGTTCGACTCCTGCTTTGCTGGTTTTCCCTTAGGGAGTTCGCACCCTTTTCTGACTTCCTTCTTGTCTGGCAACCCCAGGCTTGCGCACCGCGCTGGGGCACGCGGCTGAGCAGGCCGAGGCGCTGCAGAGCTCCTACAACTCCTCCGAGCAGGAGCTGCAGGAGTTGCGCACTACGGCCCTCGAGACCTGCCGGGTCGTGGAGGAGGGCGAGGCGCAGGCCGGGAGCTCGGCCGGCCGCCCGCCCGCGCGCCCTTGGCGGCCACGCCACCGGCGCATGCGCCGGCGCCGCATCTTGGCGTTCAGAAGGCCCTCGGGGTGGTGTGGTCCCACTATGAGGTCAACTTCGAGGCGCTGGCGGAGGGCCATGTCGTCCCCGAGGGCGTCGAGGACGAGGTGGCGATGGAGCGCATGGACGCGCTCGCCGCCGACGCCACCGGGACGCTCGCCGAGGCCTTCGAGGATTTCCTCTTCCCGGATGCCGCTGATGCCGCCGCTCCTCCCGCCTGAAGACAGCCGGGCGCTAGGCCCGTTTTTGTTCATGTATCAGTATGCTGGCCGTGCGGCCCTTGTAAATAGACATGTTACTTTGCTATGAACACTTATCAATGTGAGATGATGTCTTTTGCTTATTGTGCTTTTTTGTTTCTCCTTCTTCCTGAGTAGATTCTAGTTAGGGGAGTTCGATTTTCGCGGGTGGCCTGCTGGGTTGGAGGCGAGAGAGAAGGGCCGTATCCTCGCGGAGGCGTAGGCTATCTCTGGCACGCTCGCTCCTTCCGCTAGGCTGCCTGCGCCCTGTTCGAATCTTTGCTCGGGGACGAAGTAGAAAACAAACTTAGCGTGCGTGAGTTGTTTTATATTTGCGCGAAAATGGGACAATCTTGGGGGGGGGATGCCCCCGCAGTAGCCCCCGAGGGTAACTTGGGTTTCAGGGGGAAGCCGAGTTGCCCTTTTTATTAAACTGATAATGTTTACACGGTTGTCACCAGCTGGGGTGCTGGTTATGTGATTTTACAACAAAATACTTGGAAATCCTAGCTAGGGGTAGAAGCGACGTAGCTGTTGGATGTTCCAAGCGTTGGTGAGTTCTTCACCGTCCTCGTTGGCCAGCTTGTACGTGCTGGGCTTGAGCACTTTCACCACGACGTAGGGTCCCTCCCATGGAGGTGATAGCTTGTGGCGTCCTCGGTTGTCTTGGCGTAGCCTTAGGACCAGATCCCCTTCGCTGAAATCCCGTCGGCGTATCTTCTGTGCTTGGTAGCGCCTGAGGGACTGCTGATACCTTGTGGAGTGCATCAAGGCCACGAGGCGTGCTTCGTCCAGCTGATCCAGTGAGTCCTCGCGGGCTCGCTGGTTGGCGTCCTCGTCGTAGCCTCGAACCCTGGGCAACCCGTACTCTAGATCCGTGGGGAGGACGGCCTCCGCGCCATGGACTAGAAAAAACGGGGTGAACCCAGTGGCTCTGCTCGGGGTGGTCCTTAGGCTCCACACGACCGCTGGTAACTCTTGGAGCCACTTCCTACCAGATTTATTTAGCTGGTCGAAGATTCTGGGCTTGAGGCCTTGTAGGATCATGCCGTTGGCACGCTCTACTTGGCCGTTAGTCTGTGGGTGTGCCGCAGCTGCCCAATCCACACGGATGTGGAAATTGTCGCAGAACTCCAAGAATTTCCTGCCCGTGAACTGGGACCCGTTGTCGGTGATGATGGAGTTGGGTACTCCAAAGTGATGGATGATATCGGTGAAGAACGTCACCGCTTGCTCTGCCCTGAGATTCGTAATAGGGCGTACCTCTACCCATTTGGAAAACTTGTCGATCGCGACCAACAAGTGGGTGAAGCCCTCGGGCGCCTTCCGCAGGGGCCCGACGATATCCAGCCCCCACACGGCGAACGACCATGTTATGGGGATGGTTTGCAGGACATGAGCAGGGAGGTTGGACTTGCGGGCGTAAAACTGGCACCCTTCGCAGGTGCGCACGATCTCGCTGGCATCCGCGACCGCAGTAGGCCAGTAGAAGCCTTGGCGGAAAGCGTTGCCAACGAGGGTACGGGGCGCAGCGTGATGGCCGCAGATTCCCGCGTGGATGTCCCGCAGGAGCTCGCGCCCCTCGGGAATGGGGATGCACCGCTGCAAGATGCCGGAGGCGGCGCGCTTGTACAGCTCGCCGTCGACGAGGGCAAAGGACTTGGCCATCCTGGCGATGCGCCTGGCCTCGGTCCGGTTCGAGGGGAGTTCCCCTCGAGCCATCCAGGCAACATACTTGTCACGCCAGTCAGCCTTGACAGGGGCTGGCTCGATATCTATCACATCGGCCCTGTAGGCACCATACCCCTCGAGGAGGGAGAGCACGTACGCCTCGTTCGAGGGGTCCTCGTCCATGGGCTCCACGCCTGCTGGATTCGAGGGAGCCCCCGAGGGTTCCGTGTGGCTCGAGGGGTGAGGCTCGAAGACGACCGAGGGCTGGGCGATATCACGGGCAAAAACGTTTGGGGGGATGGTGATCCGCCCGGACGCGATCTTAGCCAGCTCGTCCGCCTCTTCGTTGTACCGGCGGGGCACGTGATTGAGCTCGATGCCGTAGAACTTGTCCTCGAGGGCTCGTACGGCCTTGCAATATGCTTCCATCTTGTCATCGTGGCAACTCGCATTCTTCACGACTTGATCAATTACGAGCTGCGAATCCCCCCGCACGTCGAGGCGCTTGACGCCTATCTCGATGGCGATCTTGAGGCCGCAAAGGAGGGCCTCGTACTCAGCCATGTTGTTCAACGCGGGGAAGTGGAGGCGCACCGTGTACCGCATGTGCTCCCCGAGGGGTGACACGAAGAGCAGCCCGCGCCCGCCCCTCGTTTTCATCACCGAGCCGTCGAAATACGAGTCCGGAAGACTCGCTTGGATCCGCGGCGGTGGCGGCTGCGTGTCCGTCCATTCGGCCGACGAAATGCGCGGGATGCGGGACTTGATGGCCTTGCGCGGGGCGTAGGCAAGCGTCTCACCCATCAGCTCCACGGACCACTTGGCGATCCTGCCCGCCGCGTCTGGATTGCGGATGATCTCCCCTAGCGGGAATGAGGAGACCACCGTGATGGGGTGGGCCTCGAAGTAGTGGCGGAGCTTGCGCCGCGCGAGGACCACCGCATACGGACAGCCTTCGGACTCGAGGGTAGCGCGTCTTGGTGTCGGACAAGACTTCGCTGATGTAATAGACCGGCCGCTAGACCGGCAGGGCGTGCCCTTCCTCTGCGCGTTCCACCACGATTACGGCGCTGACCACCTGGGTGGTCGCGGCCACGTAGAGCTGCAGGGGCTCACCGTCCTGCGGCGGCGTGAGGATCGGGGCGTGGGTCAAGGACGCCTTCAGCTTGTCGAGCGCGTCCTGGGCCTCGGCGGTCCAGGAGAAGCGCTCGTGCTTCTTGAGGAGGCGATAGAGGGGCAGGCCCTTCTCGCCGAGCCGCGAGATGAAGCGGCTCAAGGTGGCAAGGCACCCCAGCACCTTTTGCACCCCTTTGAGGTCCCGGATTGGGCCCATTCGCTCGAGGGCCGCAACCTTCTCGGGGTTGGCCTCGATGCCCCGCTGGGAGACGATGTATCCTAGGACCATGCCTCGCGGCACTCCAAAGACACATTTTTCGGGGTTTAGTTTGACCCCATTGGCTCGTAGGCAGCCGAACGCGATGCCGAGGTCGCCAACCAGGTCGTCTGCCTTACTGCTTTTTACGACGATGTCGTCCACGTACGCCTCGACCGTTCGCCCGATGTGATCTCCAAAAGCGTGTTGCATGCAGCGTTGATACGTTGCACCCGCGTTTCGGAGGCCGAACGGCATCGTGACGTAACAGAACATCCCGAACGGCGTGATGAACGAAGTCGCGAGCTGGTCGGACTCCATCTTTATTTGGTGATACCTGGAATAGGCATCAAGGAAGCAAAGTAGCTCACACCCAGCCGTTGAGTCAACGATTTGATCAATGCGTGGCAAAGGAAAAGGAACTTTGGGACATGCTTTATTAAGACTAGTGTAGTCTATACACATCCGCCACTTCCCGTTCTTTTTCTTTACAAGTACAGGGTTTGCTAGCCACGTTGGGTGGAACACCTCCTTGATGAATCCGGCCTCGAGAAGCTTCCGCAGCTCTGCTCCGATAGCCCGTCGCCGCTCCTCGTCGAAGCGGCGGAGCCGTTGTTGCACTGTGCGGGCATGAGGCAGGATGTCAAGGGAGTGCTCGGCGACCTCCCTCGGGATGCCTGGCATGTCCGAGGGGCTCCACACGAAGATGTCGGCGTTGATGAGCACCACTTCCTATTTCGGATCGAGGGTGGAGCTGACCCTCAACGCCTTGCCCTCGGGGGCAGCAGGGTCGAGGGGCACCTCCTTGGTCTGCTCCGCGGCCTCGAAGTTGCAGGTGTGCTTGGCAGTGGAGTTGAGGTCCTCGTTGACCATCTTCTCCAAGGTGGTCACCAGCGCTTCATCCAGCGCCAGTGCTTCCGCATGCTCTACGCACTCGACGTCGCAGTCGAATGCGTGCTCGATGGACGAGCCCACGGTGATAACGCCATTTGGCCCCGGCATCTTCATCTTCAAGTAGGTGTAGTTGGGGATCGCCATGAACTTGGCGTAGCAGGGCCGCCCAAGTATGGCGTGATAGGCACCCTTGAACCCCACCACCTCGAAGGTGAGCGTTTCCTTGCGGAAATTCTTCGCGGTGCCGAACCAAACTGGCAGGTCGATCTGCCCGAGGGGCTGGACTCGCTTGCCGGGCGCGACGCCGTGGAACGGCGTCGTGCTGGGCTACAGCTGGTCCAACCCGATCCCCAGCAAGCGCAGCGTATGCGCGTAGAGGATGTTGAGGCTACTGCCCCCGCCCATCAAGACTTTTGAGAACCGCGCGTTCCAATGATCGGGTCGACCACCAGCGGGTACTGGCCCGGGTTGGGGATGCGGTTCGGGTGGTCTTCCCGGCTGAAAGTGATGGCGTCCTCCGACCAGTCGAGGAAGGAGGGAGGTGCCTTCTCTGCGGCGAGGACCTCGTGCCGCTCCCGCTTGCGCTGGCGGGTCGACATGTCGACGGTGGGTCCCCCGAAGATGAGGAACACGTTCTCCACAGCGGGGAAGCCGCCGACGTCGCCATCTCCTCCGTCCTTCTTGGCCTCTGCGTCCTTCGCGGCGGCGCGGCCGTAGAACTTCTTGAGCATGTCGCATTGCTCAAGGGTGTGGTTTACTGGGGTCTTGTGATATGGACATGGCTTTTTCAGCATGTCATCAAACACCCCCGGACCTCGAGGGGCCGGTCGAGGGCCTCGTCGAGCCGGTCAACAGCAGAAGGGCCTCGGCATCGTCGGCCGCCGCGCCCCGCTCGCGCGCCTCGCGGCGCGGCTTCTTTCCTTTCTTGCCCCGCTTATTCTTCCGGTGGGGCTCCCTGGACTTACTGCCCTCCGCGGGGGCATCGTCCGAGCGCTTGCCCTTCTTGCCGTCAAAGATTGCCCCCACAGCCTCCTCTCCAGAGGCGAAGCTGGTGGCGATGTCGAACAGCTCGTTGGAGTCCACGGGCGGGCTACGTCCCAGCTCTCGCACGAGGTCCCGGCATGTGGTACCTTCGAGGAAGGCGTGCACAATCTCAGATTGCGCCACGCTGGGGAGCTCCGTACAGCGGTTGGAGAAGCGCCGTATGAAGTCCCGGAGTGACTCGCCGGGCTTCTGAGTGCAGGAACGCAGGTCCCAGGAATCCTCAGGGCGCACGTACGTGCCCTGGAAGTTACCCACGAACGTGCGGACCAGATCGTCCCAGTTGTGGATCTGGCTGGCGGGCAGGTGCTCGAGCCACGTCCGGGCGGAATCGTCGAGGTGTAGGGGCAGGTTGCGGATGATGACCTCGTCACTGGTGGCCCCGCCCAGCTGGCACGCCAGGCGGTAGTCGTTGAGCCACACGCGGGGATCCGTCTCCCCGTTGTACTTGACGATGGTCGAGGGTTGGCGGAAGCGTTGGGGGAAGGCCGCCGCGCGGATCTCCCGCCTGAACACACGGGTCCCCGGGGGTTTCGGCGTCGGAGAACGGTCTTCATCGCTGTCGTAGCGTCCACCCCGTCGAGGGTGGTAGCCTACCGCCGCCCGCGCGTCCGCCTTGCTCGTGCGGCGGGCGTTGATGACGTTGCGGGCGTCGCCGTCCAGCGCCCTGCGCGTGTCGAGGAGCCGTTCCTTGGCCGGCGCGCGTCCCGGGTTGGCGGGTCGCCCCGCTGCTTCACCTGCATGGACCGAGGGTTCGCCCCTCTGCGCGGCCCCGTCGCCTCGTGCATCCCCCTGTTGGCGAATGCGTGACGCTGAGCTCTCGGCCTGCTGGATGGCCGCCTGCTCGATGAGAGCCTGCACCTCGCGGTGCAGGTTCCGCGCCTCGGGGGTCGAGGGGCCGGCGTGGCCCGTAGCAACGTTGCGGCGGCAATGAGCTTTTGACTTGCCCGCAGAGGTGCGTCCGGGTTGTTGACGTTGAAGTCGGCGTTGATGCGGTCGCGGGCCTGTTTTCCCAGCCCCCGCGCGCGTTCGCCGCGCGCGGAGGCTTCCCCAGCCATTGAGGCACGGAGCAGTCGCACCGTTCGATATTCCTCCGCCAGCTTGGCCTCGAGCTCGCGAGCCCGGGCTAGGCCGTGCGTCGACGTCGGCCCCAACAGGGGTGCTCGGCCCCGCGGTCGGGCGCGGAGCAATGCCCGGGCGGGCGTGACCCTCCGTCGCCGGCCGCCCACTGCGCCGGCGGCGTTTGCTGGGTCGTTGGCGATGACGACACAACATTCTCACGCGGGGTCGTAACTCCCGGTGCTGGAATCGTCGGAGCAGCCGAACCAGTAGTCCGTGGCGTCGAGAAAGCGCCTGAACATAACCGGGTCCGGCACGCCGGAGAAGTCCCACTGTGCGTACCCATGAAGGTTGGCGGGTGGTAACGCGTCAAGGGAGCCCAGAGACGACTCGTCGCCTGCAGAGGCGCCAGGGTCCCTGGCGACGAAGACGTGACGGCCAGGGGGAACCCGGTGCATCGTCGTGTTGACGTTAGCGTTGTAGGCTGTCGTGGCACCACGAAGACCGATGGGGAAGTGTGGCCCGGAGACCGTGCACTGCCCCGCCGGGGCGGTGGTTGTTGTGCCGACGGGTGCGCCGCGTTGAGAGGCGGCGCGTTCGGCCTTGCCACCACTCGGACCGCGCCCGGCGCGAACGCCGGCCGGAGCGGCGGCGGCGCCGTGGCGTTGACGGCCCGCGGCATCCGTGCCGGTGGGCGTCCGTGTCGTGGCGGTGCGTGCAGCGGGGACCGGAGCGGACCCGGCCTGGCGCCGCGCGCGCAGCTCCTCACGGTTGGTGAGGCGCATTAGGTAGCCGTTCCCCGTGGCCTGAAAGTTCAGGGCCCCGAACCAGATTTCAAAACCGGCGGGGAGGGGGTCCGAGCTGCCCATGCAGTAACGCGTACCGCGATACTCAGTGCGGATCACCATGGAGGGAGTTGATGATGGATTGACCTTAGGCGCTCGATTGCCCCATGGTGGGCGCCAACTGTCGGTGCGGAATGTGGTCCCGACACTAACCAGTAATAAGCGCCGAGGTCTATCCCTCAATGGTCGATGCTAAGCAATCAGAGACACAGAGTTTTATCCTGGTTCCGGCCGAGGGGCCGTACGTCCAGCAGTGGTGTGCTCAAGGCACTATATTGCTCAGCACCGGGGGTGCCTGTAGTGGGGCTGCTACAAGCAAGGCGGGAGAGGAAGCGTGGCTTCCAAGTCCCTAGTGGAATGGCTGAAGATATTGTGGGAGATTTGTCGAGCAAGTGAGTGGTGTGTTGCGTCCTAACTTATCTGCTGTGTTCTGTCTCCGTCCCCTGCGGCAGGGGGGTTCGTCCTCCTTTTATAGACCAAGGAGAGAGCGAATCACATGCATGCCGCGCTATTTAGCTACGTGGGGAAGCGTGGTGTGCTATGCTGTAGAGTAGGCGGCCGCCTGGACGGTCCTTGCCGCGATCCGGCCATCATGGCGTATCTTGTACCCGGACAGGGGTGGCCTCGAGGGTAGGAGCACAGCGGACGACCGTGATGTCTTCAGGCGGATTCGAGGGAGTAGCTGACGTCGGTCCGTACGGGACACAGTGGCAGGTAAGGCGGCGCCTCGTTCCTGCACACTACATAGCGCGGAGGCGCGGCGCGCGCGCCGGCGTGGGGTTGTACGCGCGGGGGCGGGCCGCCATGCCGTTAACAGTGGCAGGGATGGCGCCCCGCCGGCCTAACGCTTCCACCTAACCCCCGCGGGGTCACAAGAAAGCGGATCGAGGGTGTGGCCGGCCCCCTTCGAGGGCTCGGCGCGTTAGCCGTACCGGAGTAGGCGGCGCGGCGTCACGGGACTGGCACCGGCCACGCCGCACAGTGTGACGCCCCAGGTTTTTAACTACCGTCTTTAACGTTAATGACCGGATTAGCTGGTCGATTGGTCAACCCTAGGTCAACCTGGGCCCTCACCCATGTAAGCTCCCTAACACACCCCTAGAGACCCTTAATGAATAGTATTTACACTTGTGGGGCCAACCCATGGTCAAAGGGTGGGTCAAACCCCCTTGCCATCCAGTGTCCACAGGTGTCTGCCGGAACTTTTGCCGCGTTCTCCAAAATTCCCCTAAACACTTAAAATTCTACCTTTAGGAAAGTTGTAGGTCTTGTTGAGGGACACAACTTTCATGTAGAGTGGCATTGCAAATTTGGAGGGGAAAATTGTGAAAAACCCCTTGCAAGCCAGATTTTACTGTTGCCAGAAACAGGCTGACATTCAAAGTTGGCTTTCAAATAGATTCAAATCTAGGGAGAAAAACCCTATACAGCCTTTGTGAAAACTGTAGCTGGTACTTAGATCTACAACTTTGGTATTCATTGCTTGGTCAAGTTCTATTCAAAATTTTGAAGAAAACGTGAGTCAAACAGTGTGTCAGCAAAATGGTTGGGCAGGAGCGCCGGCGCGCCGCGACGTCGTGCGCCCGCGCGCGCGCGCGCCGCCGCCGCCGCCGTCCTCGCTCCGGCGTCCACGCCCGCGCGCCTCCCGATGCCCCGCCGCCCGAGAACGACCGCGCCCCTAGGCCGCGCCCGTGCCGAGGCGACCCGCGCCCCGCGACGCGCCGGGGGCCGCGCCGCGCCACGCGCCGACGCGCGCGCGCGCGCCGTGCGATGGCCGGATGCCCCCCTTTGGACCGGCGGTCCGTCCACGCCCCCCCCGCCGCGTGCGCCGTACTACGGCCGGGGATCACGCCGCCGTCATCGCCGGTGCCCCGGGGGGGGGGGTATTTAAGCGCCGTCCACACGCCCCCCCCTCCGCGCGCCACCGAGCTCCACCGCGCCATTGCCGCCGCCGCCGCCGCCGAGCTCGCGGCCTCGCCCTCCCCACCGGCCAACCGCACCACGAGCCTCCCTAGACCCCACTACATCTCCCGGGGTCACGTATTGGCCCGAGCCCGCACTCTCCTCGCCCAACGCCGAGCCGCCGCAGAGACGTGCCCGCCGGCCGCCGCCGAGCGCCGCCGTGCGGGGTTTCCCCGCCCCAACCGCGCCTACCCGGCCCACCCTAGGTGAGCACGTGGTCCTCCACGGCCGCTTGCCGGCCGGGGATCGCCGCCGGCTCGCGGAATCGGCCATGCCCGCGCCGCCGGCCTGGCCAGGGACCCAATTGCAGGGATTCAATTCTTGTTAGGGTGTTTTGTGTAAAAAGCAGGACTAGTTCGTGAATGGCCCTATCTAACTTTTCTTACAGTTTCGTCCAAGGTCTTAGAAAATTCCTAGAAATTCACAGAAAAAGCAGAAAATTCCCAAACCAATTTTGTAGGTTTCAGGATGATAAACCCCACCTCCTTGTTGTACACTCATGGCTAGATTCAAAATAGTCTTGGCAGGAAAATTACAAATGTGTTATACATGGATCTGTCATAACTTGCAAAGTATAACTCCTCTATAGACAAGTTTTAGATATGTTGTGTATTAGCATATGACTAGATACTGTGCCAAAATTTGCACAAAGTTATGAAGTAGATTTTTCTAGACAAATTCTTTTCCATTCCTGCAGTAGCTGCCTAGATGATTTTTCATGTTAAAAATATTTATGTTCTTGAGCCTAACTTGTGCACACTGTCTTGTAATGCTAAAAGGCACATCCTGCGAATTAATCATGAATTTTGGATTAACAGAAATAATTCTTCTTGATTTATGCATGTTTTCCTTTGTAAATTAATAAACCAAGCTCAGTAGAGGTTCCATGTGAACATGCTGGTTCTTTAGGCTTCTTTAGGACCAGAGAGCATGCACAAGAAAGTTTGGATCATTTTGATGCCTATTTATTTTTATATGCATTTAAGTTGAATCACTAGTTAGCCTTTGTTATTTTCAATAATATTTATTTTCCTAGCATCCAACACTTACATGTGGGTCCAAGGGACCAGGATAGGTGCTAGTAGGCTTAAGAAACACTCATTTAATTTTTGGTAATTTAATTGATTAATAAAAGGCTTAAATGCCCTTTTTATATTAAAGGGAAATTAAATAAAAGAAAATCCTTAATTAAATCTTTTTCCTTTTTGAAAGCATTATTTAATATAAATAAAAGAAATTTATTTATCAGCTCTGATAAGGAGTAAGTCATAAATAAAAATATTAATTACACCTTGTTGGTGAGGATAAAAGGAAATGAAGCTTTCACATGAAATGATAAGCTTAATAAAAACCTTTATTCAAATGTGGAATAAAAGAGTAACCCATGTACAACCAATAACCTTCCTAAAAGAGAAACTTTAGATAGATGCTTGTTAAGGTGAATATGACCAACTAGAGTTGGATAAGACAACAAACTATCACATCACCTAAAGTGCATTGCATTCCGTGTAGATCTTCCGGACGGAGATTACTCCCTGGTCCCGGAAACCGAGGAAGGCGGAGCAGAAGGTTCTCTGCAGTACGTGGACGTACTCGACACCGAGGGCGCCCAAGCTAACCTAGTCGACGAAGGCAAGCTCCGGTGCATCTAACCCAGTTTTTAAAGTTCTTTGTTCAATTATCTATGAATGATTGTGCATTTACGTACAGGAGTTGAATGAAACCCTAGATGCATGATCCATAGGTACCTTTGGTCCCTACTAGTATGATAGGTCGATAGCTGCTAAGCTATAGGACCGTTACAAGTCGAGTGATGACCTCACTCGCGAGAATAGGTTCCTAGATAGGAATCATACCATATCCTTAAATGGATTGCTCACGTGGTAAGAGCATGGGATCTGGGCTCCGGTCCAGTGGTTATGTGGGTTAAGTTTTTGAACGTACTAAGCACATGCCGGTTATGGGGCCGGTAAGCCTAGTACCATAATGAGGCGGCGAGGGATCCTACTATTACTACTCTTGGGATTCGCTCTCACGGCTAGCTACCGGTGGTATATGGTGACTCCGGGTATCTCGCGGGGTATGCCGGATAGCCTGCACCAAAGACTGTAAGATTCGATCCCAACCCGAGGATTTATGGGGACGGCACTCGGGGAGTTGTCCTCGTGGGGGCAGCCGACCGGTGTGTTTGGGTTTACCTTGCAAGGTTTAAATCAATCGATTGTCGGCCTCTCACGGTTATCCGAGACTACTTACTCCACTAGTCATGTGATCCCTAATGATGGAAGTTGATGAAGATGATGTTTGATTAATTGTATTGTACAACTTTGTTTGTACTAGTTGGCTAATGTAGTAAAGATTAAACCTACTAGAACTTGTGCTAAAATCTTGAAAGTAAGGACCTACTCTTTGTTACTTTTTAGCAAAGGCAACCCAGTAGCCAAAAAGAAAGCCTTTCATGGTCTAGATTTGGTGAAGTAGACATCACTGACGGGTAAGTCTTGCTGAGTATTAGTATACTCAGCCTTGCTATAATGTGTTGATCCAGGTAATGCCTTCAGTGATGTGTGGCCCGGTGAGATCCCGCCCGGCTGGGAGCTGGAGTGGGTGGAGGACGACTTCTGAAGCATCATGGATGGCCTCCCGTGGTGACTTTGCTGACGCTAGTTTATTTCCGCTGCTTTTTCGAAAACTCTGAACTATTTCGTCATGACAAAAACTATGGTTTGTAATAATTAAACCCTTCGGGGTACGAATTTGAATTTGAATGTTGTATCTCTGGACTCGCCTTCGAGTGAGTTTTAATGCATATATTCGATCCTTGTTGCTTTTCAAGTGATTTACCGGGCGTTAACCCGGCGACTTACGACAGGATGGTACTTTATTATTGCTTAATGACCAAAGTGGATCGGTCTTAGGCGATAGTACAGTACTTTCCTGGGCGGGTTGTCACACACAGTCCCCCACAGTGGCGGGGATGGGTTCCCTCCTGGGGAGTTGGTGCGTCGGCACCGGGGCGCGAGCCTCGGCCGCATGATGGCGCCGCCCCGCCGTTGTCAGGGCATTAAATGCCCGCGTACGGGAACAGCCGTGCGCGTGCGGAGTGCCCTCGAGCGAGGCGGAGCCCGCTCGAGGGCGGGGCGGACCCTCGAGCGAGGCGGAGCCCGCTCGAGGTAAGCGCACCCCCTCGAACGGGGCGGAGCCCGCCCGAGGGAGGCGTGCGCCCTCGAGCGAGGCGGAGCCTGTTCGAGGGGATCTTCGAGTGGGCCGCCTTGGTGGGCCGTCGGGGCCACCGCGGCATGGGCCATGCCCTGTGTGCTTAAGTGGGGCGCGTTCGGCTTTGACTTGTTTGTGGGTTTTAAGTGGAGATTCCCTGGTTTGTTTAAGGGGACCCCTAGGGCTGTCCCCGACAGGATCAAACGCCTCGAGATCAGGGGCGACTCGGAGCTGGTCGTGGATCAAGTCATGAAGGACAAGAGTGTTGACCTGAAGATGGAGGCGTACTGTCAAGTCGTGCGAGATCTGGAGGGCAAGTTCCATGACCTCGAGCTCCATCCCGTGCTGCGCGACTACAACAAAGCAACCGACGTACTCGCAAAGGCCGTATCCAGTCGAAGCCCGGTTCCTCACGGGGTCTTCGCGAGTGATCAGCATGAGCCATCCGTACAAGCAGAAGGCGAGAAGCCACCCGAGGAGTTGGAGCCCGAGGTCATGGCGATTGATCAACCACCAGAGGTGAACCTCAAGGATCCCGACTGGTAGTTCCCAATCCTCGAGTGGCTAGTCGAGGGGAAGCTCCCCTCCGACTAGACAGAGGCCCGACGCATCGCTCGTCGAGCGAAAGCGTTCGTCCTCATAGACGGCGAACTCTACAAACGCAGGGCTGCCAGCATACTCATGCGGTGCATCCTCGGGGATCAAGGCCGAGAGCTCTTGCAAGAAATACATGCCGGCACCTGCGGTCACCACGCTAGTCCGAGAACACTTGTCGGGAAGGCTTTTCAACAAGGATTCTATTGGCCCACGACGGTCGCTGACTCAAAGGACATCGTGCGGCGCTGTGAAGGGTGCCAGTTCTATGCTCTACAAACTCACCTCCCGACGCAAGCACTGCAGACAATCCCCATCACGTGGCCCTTCGCCGTCTGGCACCTCGACATGGTGGGGCCACTCCGACAAGCACCCGGGGGCTTCACCCACCTTCTCGTAGCAGCCGACAAGTTCTCGAAGTGGATCGAGGCCCGAACCATCATCAATGTCTGCTCCGAGGAGGCGGTCTCGTTCTTCACCGACATCATCTATCGCATCGGCATACCCAACACGATCATCACCGACAACGGAACCCAGTTCACCAGGAAGAAATTCCTCAACTTCTGCGGCGACAATCACATCCATGTGGACTGGTCTGCTGTTGCTCACCCAAAGACAAACGGGCAAGTCGAGACGGTGAACGACATGATCCTACAAGGTCTGAAGCCAAGAATCTTCAAGCGGCTCGAGAAGTTTCGAGCAAGATGGGTAGCCGAGGTGCTGTTCGTTTTGTGGAGTCTGCGCACCACACCGTGCCGAGCCACGGGGTTCACACCTTTCTTCATGGTGCATGGCTCCGAGGCAGTCTTGCCCACGGACATCGACTACGGCAACCCGCGAGTACGGGCTTACACCGAGGAAGGAAATCAAGTCACGCTCGAGGACGCGATCGATTAACTCAACGAGGCGCGTGATGTAGCACTGCTGTGAAGTGCCAAGTACCAGCAGGCGCTACATCGCTACCACGAGCGCAACGTGCGCCCCCGCGAGTTCCACGTCGGGGATCTCGTGCTCTGATGAGTCCAAGGCAGCAAGGACAGGTACAAACTATCGCCACCTTCGGAGGGGTCGTTCATCATTCATGAGGTGCTCCGACCAGGGACATACAAGATCCAGTACGAGGACGGGAGGGCCGTCTCCAATGCATGGAACATCGAACACTGTGCCCTTTTTATCCTTGAGTAAATGTTCAAACCTCGTACATCAATAAATAGATGCTGCATGTCTTGTTCACATGCCTTTGAGTTCCGAACTTATCATTTGCTGTGTTCACATGTTTGCAACAACGCTTGGGGCTGAGCAGAGAGCGTCTTTTCACCAGTGCAAAGATGCTCCCTGCTCGAGGGCTACCCAGGGCATGATGCCCTCCTCATTTTTATGATTTTTTCCAAAAAATCCCGACAGTTGTGTCGAGACCGATCGCACGGGCGAGAGGTTTTTTTGACGGAAACTCGATCTCGCGAAAAGTAAAGATGACGGCTTGCGTGGAACAAAGGGCTGCTGCTCGTTCAAAGCTCCTAGTGCTTACGCCCCCGTGGCTACAACACGAAGACTTGCGAGTACTCCTCGAGTTCCTAAGTCTTCATCCGACCTCTTTTCAAAAGTACTCGAGCGACCGCCGGGACTCCGGTCCGAAAACATGATTTCACGAGCAAAATCTCGACAAGTTACCTCATGAACCTTCCGAGTTCTCGGGGGCTGCGAACGGATGGTTGCACTTAGCGGATTGAAGAGGACAGGCCTTTCGACCCCTACGCCTCTGTGGCTCCAGAGTATGGTTTGACCGCTTCGGTTCTCTAAGCCCAACTGCGCGTTACTGCAGTTGTCCTCGAGCGCTCGAAAGTAATCGGGGAGTAACGCTTTTCGAATAAAGTACTTAGCTACACAGCTGGTAGCCTACAACTTGTTCGAGTTATTACATAAGATAACTCATTGCAGAATTAATTTGAGGGACCGGGGACTTCTGGGTCCTCTGATTCATCTCGTGGCAGCAACTCCAGGTCCTTTAGGGTGGCGTCGGCCATGTTGCGGGCGAAGGCAGTGCAGTCTTCTTCCAGCTAGTCGCACTGATCGTCGGAGATGCCAGGGGCCCTGCCGCCACTCAGCGCCGTGCGGTCCAACCCTTGGTAGTGCGACTCAAACATGGTGAGGACCCGGTGCACCGCACGAGGGGTCGTCGTCAGCTCGAGCTCTCGCACCATGCCGGGGAGGCGCCCAACCTCTTCAATCAGCATCTCAGGCATCATTAGCCCAAGCGACACGCCGAGCCTGGCCATGGCCGAGCTCATCACCCTAGCGAGCTTGGCTATCTCTCCAATGGCCTTCTAGCCGATGGCCTCTGATTTGCGCTGGGCATCCCGAGCCTAGCTCAGGGTGGCTGCGTCTTGCTTCTGGGACACCTGCAACTGCTCCAGCTCGGTCTTGGTCTCTGAAAAGCGAACGGGAATGAGAAGTTATGGTGGATTTGCGGAAAAGGGTAAGACAGAGTCAAAGCCCGACACTCACTCTGAAGCTGCTCCGACAGGCGACCGATGGCGCCTTCCTTCTCAATGACCTTGAGGAGGGTGGCGTTCCGCTCCTGCTTCGCCTCCGCCATCTTCGTAACCATCCCGGCACGGATCACGCGCGCCCCTGCGACCACGACCAACAGATCAGTATGCGATGAGGAGCAAGCAACGAGCCAAACGAAGAAGGAAAGTGACCACGCGACTCACCATTAAGATCCTGCGACAAATAAGTGTTGCTCTCGCGCAGCTGCATCGCCTCCTCCGAGACCACCTGGAGTTGGTTCGTGACTTGGGAGAACTAGCGGCACGCCGTCGCCAAGTCCGTTATTGCCGTGCCCAGGTCGTGCTCCAGCTCCGATAGCCTCACATCCAGTGTCGCCTTCTCGCGAGCGGCGGCCTGGGTGGCGTCCCGGGCGACGGTTTCGGTGGCAGCTGCGGCGGTCTTGGCCCTCTTGGTGGCCTCCTCAGCAGACGCTACGGCTGCGTGAAGCTTCTCGACCTCGGCCTAAGCGAGCGCTAGCCTTGGCGCCAGTGAGTCTCGCTCGGTGGCAGCTGCTGTGGCGGCAGTCTGGGCAGTGGTGGCGTGATCCTCCACCGACTAGCGAGCGGCTTCAAGGGACGTCTGCACAGACGTCTCACTCGCCACGGCAGCGACCGCCACCACCTGAGCTATGACAAGCTGCATCTCCAGCTGAGTCCGTTCTGCACGAAACTCACATACTGCGCGGGCTCGCCTCTAACCTGATGATGCGAGGGTCTGCCCCGAGCAAAGCAAGAATAAGTACCACTTCTTGCAAGAACCAGAGAACTGAAGAGATGAGTTTAAAATGAGAAAGCCTACTGAGGTCGCGCGGAGGATCAACTCATCGAAGGCGCGGCACGCCCAATTCAACCCACACTCCATGGTGTTGCGCGCTGTGGCCTCCTTGTCATCCTCAGTGTCGTCGTCAGACTCAGAAGTGGCCGCCCACGAGGTGCGGACGAGCTCGAGGGTCTGGGCTTCACCACTCGCCGCACCTTGCAGCAAGGCCGCGTCCTCCTCGGCCTCCTGGATCTCCGGGGAGGTGGCTCTTGCCGTGTCCTCGGGAGCGACGTGATCTTGAAGGGCCATGGCGGCCTCATCCGTCACGGTGACCTCATCAGCGCTGGCGGCGGTCGAGCAGGGCGACGACGACCCCGCCTCTTCGACAACATCCTCCGTCGCACCGGCCGCTGCGGCTACGGCCGTGGGTTCGGGCCGCCTCTCGCCGGGCCGGGGGAGGGATGCCCGTCGGTGTTTTGGACCGGCAACCTACTACGGGGAGTACCCGAAGTAGATGAATGTGACTCGCCGAGATCGGTAACTCGAAGGAAGAGGCACGTGGCACACAATTTAGACAAGGTTCGGGCCGCGAGGTGCGTAATACCCTACGTCCCGTATGCCGCGTAGCTACGGATTGATAGGGCACGGTTACAGGATGGTGCAACAAGGCGCCGTGAGTTGAGATTGGATGAGGTGATCGGGGATCGGTCCCCCGCCCCGCCTTATATAGTCCGGGAGGCAGGGTTACAAGTCGGAGTAGGGAAGGAGTACTAGTCGAGTACGTCTAGAAGACCTCTACACGGTGCGGAACATGTACAGAGTCCTATCCGAGTACTACTCCCGTGTTGTCCTTGTGCTCCACGCCTTCGGGTGCCGTGTAGCGCAAGTCGGGTAGTCCCGGGGGCCCACCGAGTAGTCGGTCCCGGTACCCACCGAGGTAGTGGGCCCGGGGAGGTCCATACGACAAGCCCCCGAGTACTTTGTAGTCGAGAAGGATAGCTTCCGGTAGTCTTGACGGCCTTAACAAGTAGTCCTCAAGCGTCCCTGAGTGCTACAAGTCAAAAGTCCTCAAGAGTAGTCGAAGCATCCCGAGGCTGGAATGTACTCCACCGATGTTTGAGCAATCTTGAAGTCTTCTCGAGTAATCCCAAGCGTCTTTGAAATCCGCCTTCGAAGGTCTTCAAAAATGCTCGTCTTGTCTTGAAGCCGGAGCCGTCAAGAAGATACGATTTGCGGAACCGCAATCCACGTAGGGTAGCCCCCGAGCCTCGAGCCGCGGGCTCGGGGCCGAGGATCTATCCGAAGCCTTCGCGAGAAAATCCCGAAAAATCCGGAGAGAAAAAACCGAAGGACACGTGGCACGGAGCCCCGAGCCTTGAGTCGAGTACTTCCTCTCGAATTGAAGGGTCTTCTTGAAGAATGTGTCCTGAGATGCTCTTGAGACTAGCCGCGTCCCAGGTAGTCGAGTAGAAGTAGCCGAGCCCCCGAGGTGAGGCGCGTCGACTAGTAGAATACGAAGAGTCACGCGCAGCTGCTGAGTCAGCCACGCGCGGACTTATCCGGCCGCCCGTTACGGAGGCGATTTGGCTTATAAATTCAAGCCGAAACCCTTAGGGTTTTTCACCCAAGTGAGCCGCGATCATTCGCCACTTGAATCTTGAAGTAGATCCACTCCAACGAGCACCGCCGCCGCAAGAGATCCAAGCGCATCGCCACCCGAAAGCCGTAGGGTAGCCCCCGAGCGGATGCGAGTGAAGACTCCCCGTTCTTGGAGGATGAAGCCGTCCCCGTCGAAGACGTTGAAGGCCGGCGGGAAGAAGAGGAGCCATGCGAGAGGGGCGCCGCGGCCGGCACGGAGCGGCGCCGCCCACGTCTCCACCGCGCGCCGACCCAAGCCGCGAGTGGAAAAGGTCGAAGGTGAAGACCGAGGACTTGCCGACCCCCGTTGAACTCCGGTTCATCGGGGAGAAGGAGATCGATATGTGGAGATCCGCCGCAGAGAGATCCCTATCCAATGGAGAAGGCGCAAGACGAGATCCCGATGTTCTCGCGCTTCGTGGAGCGCGGGCTTGCGCTCCCGCCGAGCGATTTCTTCAAAGGACTTCTCGGTACTATGGCATCGAGTACCTCAACTTGAACCCCCAACGGAATCTTCCATACTTCGTCTTCGTCCATTTCGCGAAGCATTCTTGGGGATCAAGCCGCATTGGATTCTCTTGGGAAATTCTTCCGCGTGAAGCCGCGACCCGCCGCCTCCAACCCCGAGTAGTCGGCGGGGCCGGGATCCGGTTGAGGGAAGATGCCGCCGAGCGTGCACGGCGTACAAGCTCGTGGACTCCAACACGGATTGGAAGACGAGGTGGTTCTATACCACGAACCACCATCCCGAGCCGCCGAAGCCGAGCGGACGGCAGCCCAAGCACCAAGAGTGGTGGAACACGGAACCCACCATGCAAGAGGGGATCCGGCTCCGGAGTTGCCGGGACGAATCAAGGCCCCGTGTGATGCAGGACTGAGGGCCGAGCATGTGGCCTTCAGTTTCATGAAGCGTCGGATCCAGCCGCTGTCAGCGCGGGATACGATGGGCTTCGAGTACACCGGCGACGACGACACGTCGCGGATGCCGGGGGGCGAAATTGAAGACAACGACATCATCGAGAGGTTGTCGAGGATCTTCAAGGACATGCCGGAGTACACGGCGTGCCCTGTCGAGGAGTTCTCCGCCGCGCGCCCGCCCAACGAGGTAAGTAGCCGTACCCGCCTCGTCGAGTAGTAGGCACTTGTAGCAGAGTTGCTAACGCCTTTTGTGTCTTTTTGATGCGGGACGATGTGAAGCGGTTTGTCTCCGAACCGCGGCCACCACCGAGCGGAATTGAGATTCCAGCGGTGGAGAAGGTGAAGGAGCGCCGAGTAGTCGGAGACGACGATCCCGTCATCGTGGAGGATACCTCCGATGACGAAGAGGACGAGGAGACGCTGCGAGATCGCTTCCACTGCGGTCGAGGTTTAGCCGTCCGTGCTTGCCTCATGTGCCTCTCATCCAAGACCCTCCCGCTAGCTTCGGAGGCTAGCCTTGCCGCGCCGCCGAGGAAGCCGCGCAACCCCGCTAAGAAGCGGGTGGCCAAGAAGATGAAGATCTCGGAGGCCACGCCTCCGGAGGTAAGTCATCTTGAGCGAGAGGGCGTCGAGTACCCAATGATCGAGTACGGTGCCGACGAGTAGTTATCCCCATGTGCAGGAGAGGCCGCCGGCGGAGCCCGTGGAGGAGGGCGATGAGGGCACGTGGCCCGCAGGTGGGGGAACCGCCGGAAGCCGAAGTCCGGGCTCCCACCGTCGAAGAGCTTCGGCGCGGTGGAGCGCCGCCCCCCGCCCCCGAAAGGAGCGAGGTACCCGCGGCCGCCGCCGCCGAAGAGGTGGAAGCCGCGGGGCGCGAGAGAACGTCTGCGCCGGCCACCGCCGCCGTGGAAGAGGCGGTAGTCGGAGAGGCGGAGGAAGAAACGCCCGCCGAGGGTGGACTGGTCGATATCGCCAGCATCCTCGGTGCGCCGGCCGTGACTATCGTCCGGTCGAACTTGTAAGTACCACACTTCATGAGTAGTACTCATTGTAGTAGCCGATGTTGTCTGATGAACCTTTGTGGATACTTGTGCAGAAAATCCACAGACTTGAGCTGGGACGGAGAGGAGCCCACGGCAGCGGAGGCAGAGAAGGCCGCGCCGCCCGTCGAGGAACCCGCTCCAGAAGCCCAAGCCACGACCGAGCCCCCAGCTGCCAAAGCGCCGCTGCCAGAGGCGGTCGTGGTCGAAGGTGAGTACTCTTCTTGAAGCTGTAGAGCCCCAAAAAGAGTAGTCGTAGATGCTGATGCGCGTGCTCTTTGCTGACAGGCGCTGAAGGGGGTGACATCCCTGCAGGGGTGCCCATGCAGGAGTTGACACCAGGAGTCCCAGAGGCTGCAGTAGGAGCCCCCGAGCCCATGGGGGAAACCGTCGAGAAGTCCGCCGAGGAGGAGGCGGGCGCCACGTCGCCGGGGGGTTGCCCCGGAGGTGGCGATCCGGTCCCCGGAGATCCAAGACGCGGAGCCTATCCGCTCGGCGCCAATGACGGAGGCTACGACAAGTAGCCGTGGCGGGATCGAGTTGCTTGCCGACGATCTCGTCGAGCCGGCGGTGTTGGCGCAGCATCTGGAGGCGATGCGGCGAGCCGAACAGTGGATGAAGGTACGTAGCCGTTGCCTCCCGAGTAGTCAATCCTTTCGTTGAGTACTCTGCTTGACTTGAATTGGTTTTGTGCAGGACGTCGCGGAGCGATCCCGCGAGAAGTCAAGTCCGCCGCAAGGCTACGGCGACACGGGCCGCGAGCCGAAGCCTTGGAGGAGCAGCTCATGAAGTCGAGGAAGCACGCGGCCGCCATGCGATCGAAGCTTGACGCCGCCTTCGCCAAGTACCATAACGATGTGATGGACTTGCGGGCGAAGAGCGACGAGCCGGTGCGGAAGAACAAGGGCCTCCGCAACAAGAATAGAGGTATGTCTCTTGACTCGTCGGGTACTTGTTAGGAGTCATCAAGCTCGACCCGTTGTGTGTGCTCCGATTTGCGGAACTCGAAGACCAGGTGGAGCGTCTGAAGGGCTCGGAGATCAGCATGAAGAATCTCTTCTACGGGAGCAAGAAGCCCGCCAGGTACTTGAACTCGACTACAAGGAGCTGGCCTTCGAGTGCGAGAAGCACATGGAGTTGAGAATTGCATCTGACCGGGATCTCGTCAACTGCTACAAATCCTTGCAGAAGTTGAACGAGGACTGTGAGGCGCTCCGGGCCCAGCTGAAGGACCTTGAAGAGGCTGCCCTCCCGATCGCGAGGCTCCTGGTGCCGCACCCGGGCGGCCCCAAGATTGCTCCGTTGGCGGATCGACTTCGTGAGGCGCCAAGCCGGCTGGCCGCCTACGTGAAGCACATGGCCAAGTCAATCCCGAAGCAGGTGCTGGCCTTCATGAAGTCGTACTTCCCGAAGGCCCCGGTGGAAGTAGTCGCCGGCGGGGGTAGCCGCCAACCGCTCGGATGAGCAAGATGCGAGTTGCTGGCGCGGATGGCTCCCATCGCGGAGCGGTAGCCGATAAGCCGAATCTCCGTAGCCCCGCATAGATAGCTAGTAGCCATGGTTGTATAGGAAACGAGCTTGTAATGAACTATCTCATATATCAATGAAATGTGAGGTTCCATCAATGAGTACTCGTAACCGCGATCTCGTAGTGCGGAGCGCCCATCGTGGAGTAGATGCGAGTAGTAGTACTCGGCTTAGTAGTCCCATCGCGAGGAGTAGGCGAGTAAAGAAGTTGATGAACAATCGAACTTTATTACCGAAGAAGTACACCCGGGTGGCCGGGGCCGTAGTTACAAGTAGTCGCTTGGACCGGAGGCCGCTTACGGGCGAGTAGTATCGGGAGCGGGTAGCCGCTTACGGTGAGTGATCCGTAGATAGCCGTGCGGGGCCGGATCGCGATCCGTAAGTAGCCGCGCGGCCGGATCTTGGAGTGTGGTCTTCTTGGTAGACCGCCGCTAGAGTCCTTGACGCTCGTTGCGGCCCGAGGGTCCGTAGGTAGCCGCACGGGCTGGACCTGGAGGAGGGTAGTCCGGAGACTTGAAGCCAGGACCCGGAGGGTCGCTTGCGGCAAGGGGGTGTTGATGTAGTCGCGTGGACTTGAACCCCGGAGTAGTCGAACAGACTAGGCGTAGAATCGACAGAGCTGGTCGACGTTCCACGAGTTGTTGACTTCTTCGCCTTCGAGTGTTTGGAGGCGGTAGGAGCCTGGCCCGGTGACCTTAGCCACGGTGAAGGGGCCTTCCCAGGGGGAGCTGAGTTTGTGAAGTCCTTCCGTGTTCTGGATACGGCGGAGGACGAGATCTCCAACGTTGAAGGAGCGTTCCTTGACGTTGCGATCGTGGTAGCGTCGGATACCCTCCAGGTACCTTGCGATTGGACGAGGGCGGCACGGCCGAGCTTCTTCGAGGCGTCGATATCAACTCGTCTGTCGTCTTCCGAGACGCCTTCGTCGTAGTGCTCCACCGCCGGCGAGTTCCATATGACATCGGCGAGGGAGGATGGCTTCGAGCCGTAGACCGAGAAGTAGGGGGGGATTGCCCCGTTGGCTTGGATGGTTGAGTCCGCGGCCCCCGCAGTGCGTTGGGTAGTTCCTTGATCCACTTGCCCCCTTTTGAGTTAGCAGCGTCGTGTAGCCGCTTCTTGAGGGCGTCGAGCACCATCCCGTTGGCGCGCTCGACTTGTCCGTTGGCCCGTGGATGGGCGACGGAGACGTATCTGACGTCGATTCCGCCGTTCTCGCGGTACTCCCCCGAACCGGTGGTTGTTGAAGTTGGACCCCGGTGTCCGTGATGATGCGGTGGGGTAGCCCGTAGCGGTGTACGAGTTCATCCGGGAAGTCGAGTACTCCGTCGGCCCTTGGGGCATGTGACCGGCTTGACCTCGATCCACTTGGTGAACTTGTCGATAGCCACCGGTGCCGGTTGAATCCTCCGGCGCGGTTGGCGGTGGCCCAATCATGTCGAGCCCCCGGCAGGCAAAGGGCCGGGTTGGTGGTATGGTGACTAGCTTGTAGGCGGGGACATGTTGCCGCTTGGCGAAGAACCGACATCCTTGGCACCGTCCGACGAGTTCTTCGGCATCGCCCGGGGCCGTGGGGCCGTAGAAGGCTCGCCGGAAGGCCTGGCCGACCGGCGTGCGGGAGGACGCGTGGTTGCCGCGGACACCCTTGTGGATCTCCTCCAAGATGTCCTTGCCTTCTTCGCGAGGAACGCATTTCATGAGTACTCGGAAGATGCGCCTCGCTTGTAAAGCTTGTCGCCGACGAGGACGTAAGACTTGGCGCGGCGGACGAGTTGTTCGGCTGCGTTCTTGTCGGAGGGGACCTTCTCGCTCGCCGAGGTAGTCGATGAAGGGTTGCCTCCGGTCCACGTCGATCATCATGACCTCCTCGCCCACTGGTTGGTTAGGCGGGACAAGTGGTCGGTGGCGCCGGCTCCGGGATGGATGGCGCGTGAAGCTCATGGACGAAGACGCCCGCGGGTACTTGGGCGCGGGTGGATCCGAGCTTCGAGAGGACGTCCGCTGCAACGTTGTTGTCGCGAACGATGTGATGGAACTCGAGACCGTAAAATTTGTTCTCGAGCTTGCGGACTTCTAGGCGAAGGCGTCCATGTTCTCCTTGTTGCGGTCCCAGGACTTGTTGACTTGGTTGATGACCACTGCGGAGTCGCCGTAGACTAGTAGCCGCTTGATGCCAAGTGAAGCCGCGAGGCGGAGCCCGTGTAGGAGGGCTTCGTACTCGGCTTCGTTGTTCGAGACCTTCCGGAAGATCCCGCGGGACGTACTTGAGTTGTTCGCCCGTTGGGGAGATCGGGGGAGTACCCCCGCGCCGCGCCCTCGAGGTTGAGTGAGCCGTCGAAGTACATCACCCAATGCTCGGTCGCACGGTGGGAGTAGGTAGGTCGGTTCTCCCGCCACTCGCCATGAAGTCGACTAGAGCTTGCGACTTGATGGCCGTGCGTGGCTTGAAGTCGATGGTGAGGGCGCCGAGCTCGACGGCCCATTTGGAAATCCTTCCGGTGGCGTGCGGGTTCCTCGGGATGTCGCCGAGTGGGTAGTCGGTGACGACGGAGACCGAGTACTCCCGGAAGTAGTGTCGTAGCTTCCGCGAGGTGATGAGTAGAGCGTACGGGAGCTTCGCACGGGCCGGTAGCGAGCCTTGGACTGCGATAGAACCTCGCCGACGAAGTAGACCGGGCGCCGGGACCGGGTAGGCGTGGCCGTCTTCCCGCCGCTCGACGACGATGGCAGATGCGACCACGTGAGTAGTCGCGGCGAGGTAGAGCGACGGTGCTCGCCCTTGTAGGGAGCCGTGAGGAGCGGGGGCTTCGACGGGGAAGTCCTTGAGCCGGGCAAGGGCTTGGTCCGCCTCTGCGGTCCACACGAACTTCTCGTGGTGCTTGAGTAGTTTGAAGAAGGGGAGACCCCGTTCTCCTAGCTTCGAGATGAATCTCGTTCGGTGCCGCCATGCACCCCGTCGGCTTACGGACGTCCTTGATGCTCGTGGGAGCTTTCATGCGTCGGTGATGGCGGAGATCTTCTCGGGGGTTGGCTTCGATGCCACGTTGGGCGATGATGAAGCCGAGTAGTTTGCCCGAAGGTACGCCGAAGACGCACTTGTTCGGGTTGAGCTTCCGGCGGTACTCGCGCGGCGATGCGAAGGTCTCTTCAAGGTCGTTGATGAGGGTACCGGAGTCCCCGGTTTTGACAACCACGTCATCCACGTAGGCCTCGACGTTCTTGTTGAGTTGCCGCTTGAAGCGTGCCCGGATGGCCCGTTGGTAAGTAGCGCCGGCGTTCTTCAACCCGAAAGACATGGTCGTGTAGCGCACGCGCCAAACGGGGTGATGAACGCGGTCTTCTCCTGGTCTTCCTCCTTGATTGCGATCTGGTGGTACCCGGAGTAGCGGTCGAGGAAGCAGAGCGAGTCGCGGCCCGCCGTGGAGTCGATGACTTGATCAATCCGTGGCAACCCGAAGGGGTCCTTGGGGGCGAGTGCTTGTTGAGGTCGGTGTAGTCGACGCACATCCTCCACTCGTTCGAGTTCTTCTTGCGGACGAGGACGGGGTTGGCGAGCCACTCGGGATGGAAGACTTCTCCGATGAAGCGCAGCGAGTAGCTTGGCGAGCTCCTTCTTGATGGCATCCCGTCCGTCGTCGGCGAAGCGTCGGAGATGTTGTCGCTTGGGGGTAGCCTTTGGGTCGACGTTGAGGCGGTGCTCGATCGGCTCCCCGGGCACTCCCGGCATGTCCGCCGGCCTCCACGCGAAGATGTCGTGGTTAGCCCGAAGGAAGCCGATGAGCGCGTCTTCCTATTTGGGGTCGAGGCCGGCCCCGATGGTGGTAGTCTTGGTGGGGTCGCCTGTTCCGAGGTCGACCGATTTGGTGAGCACCTCCTCGGGTGGCCGAGGCTTGTTGGCGCTGTCAGACTTCTCTGGGATGTCGAGTTCGCTTGTGGCAAGCTTCTTCGACGCGGCGTAGACCTCCATCATTGGGGTGGGTACTTGATTTGTCGAAGCAATCACCACGGCCTCTGTATCGCAGTCGTGAGAGATCTTCAAGTCCCCTTGGAGGGAGAGTACGCCAGCTGGACTTGGCATTTTGAGTACCAAGTATGTGTAGTGGGGCACCGCCATGAACTTGGCGATGGCCGGTCTGCCGAGGATGGCATGGTAGGAAGTCTCGATATCCGCGACCTCGAACTTGATGTACTCGGTGCGGTAGTTGTCGCGAGACGCCCCGAAGGTAACTGGCAGTACCACTGAGCCCAGTGGGATAGCCGCGTTGCCTGGGACAATGCCGTAGAAAGGCATGCTTGCTCTTGTCGAGCATGGGGGTGACGTCAAGGTTCATCTTCCTGAGGGTCTTGGTGAAGAGGACGTTGAGCCCGCTTCCGCCGTCGATGAGCACCTTGTTGAGCTTAGAGCCCGCCACTGTTGGTTTCAGGACGAGAGGGAAGCGTCCTGGTTCGGAGAAGCTGGTCCATTGGTCCGCGCGGGAGAAGGTGATGGGCGTCTCGACCACCGAGAGGGGTCATAACCGCTGGTTCAAT
Source organism: Cenchrus americanus (assembly GCA_947561735.1). Lineage (NCBI taxonomy): Eukaryota > Viridiplantae > Streptophyta > Magnoliopsida > Poales > Poaceae > Cenchrus > Cenchrus americanus. The sequence continues at coordinate 196,053,575 of OX387239.1, read as the reverse complement.
GGACATCACTTCACGGCGAGTAGCCTTCTGCTCCCGCCTGCAGGGTAGTCCGCCGAAGAGGACGTTGACGGTCTTCTCGGGTTCTTGGAAGTCGTCGCCGTCCTTCTTCTTGTTCTTCGATCGTGAGGGTGCGGTGGCTCCGGCGTATCCTTGAGCGCATGCCCGAGCCGGTAGCACTTGCTCGGTGGTGTGGTTGCCGTTTGGATGCCACGGGCACTTCTCCTTCGGCGGGTCTTTAAACCCGCCGGAGTTCTTCTTCGAGTTCCCTTTCGGGGGACGCCGGATAGCCGCGACGGTGTTGTCTGGCTTGCGCTTGCGGTTGGGACCCGAGAAGTTGTTGTTGTTGTTGTTGTTGTTGCGGCCGCCTTGGTTTGGGTTGCCGCTGCTGCCGCCGCCTTGGTTCTGCTTGGACTTGCCGCGGATGGCGTCGTACTTGGCGTTGGCCTTGTCCTCTTCATCCGCCCAGGACGTGATCATGTCCTTGAGGTGGGGAATGGACTTGGGGCGGCGCCGGCCAAAGTCCTCGAAGGTGCGGCGATGGTAGAGCCCGTCCGGAAGAGGTCGATGACCTCCTTGTCGGTGACGTTCACGACGGTAGCGCGCTTGTCGAAGAAGCGGCGCATGTACTTGCGGAGGGTCTCGCCTTGTTCTGCTTGATCATGGCAAGGTCCATGCGAGTACCCGAACGGCCCATGGCGCCCGCGAAGTTGCTTTGGTGAATTGCTCCTTCGACTGGTCCCACTTGTCGATTGAGTGCTTGTCCGGCGACTCGAGCCACGTAAGTGGGGCTTGGTCCGGGCGAAGGGGGAAGTAGAGGCACTTGGTGTCGCCGTTGCCGCCGGCGTTCTCGATGGAAAGAGCGTAGCATCGGAGCCACCGGATGGGATCTCGCTTCGCGTCGTATTTGGTGATCCCCAAAGGCTTGAACTTATCGGGGAGGAGCGGTTACGAAGCCGGGGTGAGAAGGCGGGGAAGCCGTCGCCTTCGGCGGCGGCCGTCGACTTCTTCTCGCCGCAACTCTTCGATTCTGCGGCGAGCATCGTACCCGCCGTGAGAGGCGCCGGGAGGCGTGGCTATGCGCGTGGCCGCGGCCGCCGCGGCCGCCGCCGCCTCCGGCTTTCTTGTTGGCTCCGTGGTTGGAGGCCGCCGCCGCGGCCGCCGCCGCCGTCGGGGTCGTTGCCGCCACCACCGGCCGGAGCGCGGTGGGGGACGACTTCTCGGTTGACGTTGTCTTGTCGTGAGGGTCCGCCGGCGGTGGAGCGTCGACGGTTTGGTTCGGCCCGGGACGTCGCCCCGAGTACGGTTAGGACCGGGTCGACCTTGCGACTAGTAGCTTCGTTGTCGCGAGGCTTAGGCGGGGGAGGTTGGGCGACTCTCTTGTCTACCCGCATGAAGTAGGCTTCTTCAGCGAGCTTGGCGATGACCTCCCCAGCTCGTATGCCCCGAGCTCCGGCGTGCGATCGCGCGTGATCGACATGAGGCACTCGCTCGGGGAGTGGTGTGAACTCGCTCTCGACTGCTTCGAGAGCTTCCGCAAGGTTGCGGATGGGGAGGTTGTCTCTGAGCCGCCGGCGTCGTTCGTTGCGCTTCCTGTTACGTTCGCGCCGGGCGTCCCTGCTGGCGTCGGTCTCGTCCGCAGGGGCATCAGCAGACAGCTCGTCTGCGGAGATGTCCTCCAGGTACTTGTCTGCGGCCGTGCCTGAGGTTCCCGGGGTGTCGCCGGCAGCCATGAAGACTTGACGATCAGGGGTACCCAAGCTTGGCTCGGAAGGCGCTACCTCAGTTGGTGTGCTTGAGTCGGCTTGGGCTAGTGGTGTTCCCTCCTGGAACGGTAGCGAGTCGATGTAGGCGACGTAGCGTGAGTCCTCTCGTTGTCGGCTCGGCGGGTTTGCGGTCCGGCCGCAGGACGTATCTCCCGGCCGGCGTTGATCTTATAACCGGCCCCGGAGGCTGGCCCCGACAAGGGAAGCTCGGAGGAGTTGTCTTCGGACTCGGGCTCCTCGGGGTCCGACCCGAAGTCGAACTCGTAGTCCGGGTTCGAGTAGAACTCGGAGAGAGGGCCGGGAGTCCGAGACGCGGTTGGAGACGGCGTCGGAGTCCGAGTTGTACTCGGTTACGGGCTCCTTGCCGGCCCGGCGTGGCGTAGAAGCCTCCGTGCGGGCCGGCCGGGAACGCGAGGGCCACGCACGCAGCGCCGACGTGGAGAGGGGACCGCTGCGATGGCCGAGGAGCCGGCTCGCATGCGATGGCCCATGGCGACGTCGGGTTCGAGTTGGAGACGGACTCGAGCTCGAAGTCGGCGTGGAGGTTGGAGAGCGAAATTTCGCCGAACTTGCGGCGAGCTTGCCCGTGAGAACTTCGGGGAAGCGTCACAAGGCTCGTCCTCGAGTCGGGTTGCATGATCAAGCGGCGGCCGGAAGGAGCCCGCGCCATCGGCGGTGCGGACCCAAGCCCCGAAGACGAAGGTGTCGCCGCGGTTGAAGGCGACGGTTGGCTTGATGTGAACGGAAGCCGTCGAGTTCGCCATGTGATCTCGAGCGAGAGCCCCTACCGGCGCGCCGGTGTCGGTGTTTTGGACCGGCAACCTACTACGGGGAGTACCCGAAGTAGATGAATGTGACTCGCCGAGATCGGTAACTCGAAGGAAGAGGCACGTGGCACACAATTTAGACAGGTTCGGGCCGCGAGGTGCGTAATACCCTACGTCCTGTATGCTGCGTAGCTCTGGATTGATAGGGCACGGTTACAGGATGGTGCAACAGTGCGCCGTGAGTTGAGATTGGATGAGGTGATCCGGGGATCGGTCCCTCGCCCCGCCTTATATAGTCCGGGAGCGGGGTTACAAGTCGGAGTAGGGGAAGGAGTACTAGTCGAGTACGTCTAGAAGACCTCTACACGGTGCGGAACATGTACGAGTCCTATCCGAGTACTACTCCCTGTCTTGTCCTTGTGCTCCACGCCTTCGGGTGCCGTGTAGCGCAAGTCGGGTAGTCCCGGGGGCCCACCGAGTAGTCGGTCCCGGTACCCACCGAGGTAGTGGGCCCGGGGAGGTCCATACGACAATGCCCCCTAGCCCTCACTGGTTGGCGACGGCGCAGACACTACCGCGACCGACTCTGTGCCAGCCGTGGACTCCTCAGGAACTGCTTCCGCCACCTCCGACGCGGTGGGGGGAGCAAAGCTGCCAGCACGGTCGTACTGGTGTAGCGCCCGCGAAACTAACGCAATGGTCTCCAGGATTGACGTCTCGGCGAACATCCGCTCCATCGCCACCTCCAGCATCTCCCGGTCATTGCTCGGGAGCTTAGGGGCGTCAAGGTCGGTGATCCCGACGCTGGGGAAGTCTATGTACTGGCCCGTCGCTAGTTCCACCACCTCTTCGATGGTGACAGCGCCCGCGGCCGAAGAAGTCTCCGCCACTCCCACGGCTGGAGAAGGCTCTGGCACCCTTGCTACCAGAGAAGGCTCCAACACCGAGGTCATCACGACATCGTGATCCCCTAATGGTGGGGGAGGCGTGTGACGCCCCAGGTTTTTAATTAGCATCATTATCGCTAATGGCCGGATTGGCCCAGTCAAACCGGCTGACGCTGGTCAAACCTAGGTCATCACCTCGAAAACTGAGCCGACAACCCCTATTGACCCCTTGACCAAGTCAACACACCCTGGTGGTCAACCCTTGGTCAAGTCACGGTCAAACCCCATTGAAACCCTAATGTTGATGAACATCCTTCAGAACTTTTGCCGCGTTCTCCAAATTTCACCTAAACACTTCAAAATCTACCAACATGAAAGTTGTCCAGTTTGTCGAGGAACACAACTTTCATGTAAATTGGCATTTCCAATTTTGGGTGGAAAAGGGCGAAAAACTTGGTCGACTGTCAGCATCTCCTGTTTCCCGAAACAAGTGGCATTCAAAGTTTGGCAACAATTTGTGCAAAATCCGTAGAGAAAAACACCCTAGAGCCTTTGTGAAAGTTGTAGAGGGTAGTGAGATCTACAACTTTCGTATTCATCACTTAGTACACTTTAGTTGCAAAAATTCAAGTTTTTATCACTCAAATAGTGCCAGTCCGAAAAAAATAAGGCAGGCCGCGATGCCGCCTGCGCTCCGCGCGCCGGCGCGCCCGCGCGCGCCGTACGCCGCCTCGGCGTCCGGGCCGCTCGCGCCTTCCCGAGGCCGTGCCGTCCCGAGGGCGGGGAGGGTACTTCGAGGCCCTTGACGTCTGCGCACGCCACGTGGAGCCCTCGACCTCGCCGCCATCCGTGCACTGCCTTGCCCGCCGGTCCGTCGCCGCCTCCCCTACGAGAGCGCGTCGCCCGAGTGTGCTCGCCGTACTGCAGTGTAATGGCCGGCACGCTGCACGATGAAGGCTTGAAAGCGCCCTCCATCCCCCACCGCCTATTTAAGAGGCCTCCGCCCTTGCTCGTGGGTAGCACACCGCCGCCACGCCGCCATGGCCGCCGCCGGGCCGAGCCGCCGCGCCCCTCCCTTCTCCGGTCGTGCGACCATTCCGGTGTCTTGCCTAGGTCCTATAGAAGCTCAAAGGCTCACGTGTTGCCCCGCATTTCGTGGAACCTCGCCGGACGTCTCGACGCGGCGGCCCGCCGCCGACCCCCCTCCGTCGGCCGCGCTCGCCGCCGGCCTCCCAACCCCCAACTCCGGCTCAAGTCAACCCTAGGTGAGCCCTAGCCCCTCCCCCAACTATTTCCCGACCAATCCCCTCGCCAGAGTCGCCGGAATTTGGCCTCTCCGCGCCGCCGGCCATGGCCAGGGGCCACATTGCAAGGGGTTAAATCTTTTCAGGGGCCTCAACGCAAAACTGTAACTTCAATAGAGTACCCATTTGGCTGAAACTTGTAAAATGTGCAGAAAATCGTAAAAAATTCAGAAAATTGCATAACCAATTTTGTTGGATTCGTGATGAAGAATACGACAACTTTTGTTATTCTCACATGGTCTGATTCTAGATATTGTGAACATTAAAAATAAGAATGTGGAAAACCTAGATCTGCCATAACTCAAAAACTATAAATCCTCTGCATCCAAATTTTGGATATGTTGTGTATCATGTCATGGCTAGATCCTGTGCCAAAAATTGCACAAAGTTATGTAGTAAATCTTTGTATATAAGTTGTTTTCCTTTTATACAGAATCTGCCTAGATGATTTTTTAGATAATAATATTTATGTTTTTGTGTCCAACATGTGCATGCTGTCTTGTTATGCCAAATCACACCTCTGGTGAATTAATCATGATTTTTGGTTTACAGAAATATTTATGCTTAATTTGTGTATGTTTTCCTTTGTAAATTGATGAAGCAAGATCAGTAGAGCTTTTAGGAATGCTTGCTGGTTCTTTAGGCTTGTTTAGGACCAGAGAGCATGTATGAGAAAGATTGAATCATTTTGATGCTTATTTATTTTTGTATGCATTTAGTTTGATTGCTAGCTAGTCTTTTGTTATTTTGCAAAATATTTTATTTTCTAGCTTCCAAGCTTTGCATGTGAGTCCAGTGGTTCAGTATGGGTGTTGTTATGCTTAAGAAACCCTTCTTTAAATCTTTAGTGATTTATTGCTTAATCAAAAGGTTTAAAAGTCTTTTGTAGATTAAAGATTGTTTAAATAAGGAAAATGCATTTTTATTCTTTTCCCTTTTGGGAAGTGTTACCTAACTTAATTAAAAACTAAAAACACACCCTTACTGATAAGGGATTAATTTACAAATAAATATCTTTGTACACCCCTTTACTAGTGAGAGGTAAAAGGAATAAACCTTCACATGAAATATCAAGTATACAAAGAGCATTAATTCAAGTGTGCAATAAAAGAATAAACCACATATCACTAATAACCTTCATAAAAGGAATTTATTATTTAATTATTTGTTAAGGTGAATATGACCAACAAGAGTTGGATAAGATAAACAAACTGTCACATAACCTGAACCCTGCATTGCATTCCGTGTAGATCTTCCTGACGGTGACTACTCACTCGTCCCGGAATCTGAGGAAGGAGGAGCAGAAGCTTCGCTGCAGTACGTGGAAGCGCTCGACGACACCGAGGGTGCTCAGGCTAGCTTAGCTGACGAAGGCAAGCCCCGGTGCATCTAATCCAGTTTCAAATTTACTATTCAATTATCTATGGATGCTTGTGCATTTAAGTTCAGGAGTTGTATGGAACCCTAGATGCATGATCCCTAGGTACATTTGTCCTTACTAGTATGATAGGTCGATAGCTGCTAAGCTATAGGGCCGTTACAAGTCGAGTGATGACCTCACTCGCGAGAATAGGCTCCTAGATAGGAATCACAAAATATCCTTAATTGGATTGCTCATGCGGTAAGAGCATGGGATTTGAGCCCCGATCCAATGGCTATTGTGGGTTAAGTGTTTGAACACACTAAGCACTTGTCGGGAATGGGACCGATAAGCCTAGTACCTTAATGAGGCGGCGAGGGATCCTTGTTGATGGATAAAAGACGTATCCCTCTACGATCCGCAAGCGTACGGACCCCACACCTTTTTCACCACGGGATTCCCAAGGTTCTTGTCAATCCGCGGAGCAAGGGGATTACAAGCGTTCGATCTACAACGACACACTAGCTACTAAAACCCTAACTTACTATTATACTAGAAAACAACTAAACTACACTAGAGAGAATGATAAACGATCAAGGTAGAAGACACTCGCCCACGGGTCTACGATACTAGAGCATGCAATCGCTTAAAGACATGAAAACCAATCTAATCTATCGGGGTTGTGACCACGGTTTCGCCCTTTCCCTCCTCTCGTACTGTCACTACGCGAAGGTATTCATGACTAGACCTTTGATGGACACGGCGTATTGAATGGATCCAAGGAAGCATTGGAGCTCGTACTCCCTCTACGGCATGGTAGCGAACCTTAAGCATGAAAGTATATTCAACACAAGATGATAGATAGATAATCCGACAAAGTGCGATTACATCTCAAGATCGATTACAACCCATGGACGAATGAGAAGATTACCCCATCAAGGTGCTGATCATGGCACCGTTGATCATGGTTTCCCTTCCGCTGGTGTCTTCCTTCTTCTCCACGAGAGGGTGCTTCCTTCGAGGTGGTTGATCTCCCGCCGGAGATCGTCCTCCTCTCTCTCTAGCTTGTGGATGGCGTTCTGGTGCGAATCACTCCTCCCCTCGGTGTTGGCGGCGCCTCGGGGGTTTTAGGGTTGAAGATCCTTCGAGGGCAAGGAAAACGGGACCGAACCGGTGCCGGAACTGGGCTGGGCCGGCCGGCCCTGTGCCCAGTCGGCCCGGTTCGGTCGCCCCTTTTGCTCCGTGGGTCCTCGTGCACTTATGTACTTTGCCCCCTCCACTTGCATGATTTTGATGCTGTTATCCTCGTGTCCAAGATGGAGGCTCTCTTTGCATGAAGTTTGATCTTTTACGCTTCAATCCCCGGGGGTGTTCCTCGTAGCACTTCGGTCCTCGCCACCATTGGAAGTGATTTCAGCAAGCTCATGAACATGAACAAGACTCCGTAAATGCTCCTTTGAACTTGTTGCAAATCCGACCTTTATGTCCATGTTTTCCTACATAAACACAACACTTCCAAATGCATGCACAAAGATGAACTTGTTATATGATTAGTGTGCCTAGTGGCGGGTTAGTTCCATAATCAAATCCAAACCAAAGTGTAATAAACATGCTAGGTGCACCAAAATACACCGTCAACATCTCCCCCACACTTAGCTCTTGCTTGTCCTCGAGCAAGTACTCGTAAAAGAATTTCGTCCAAGGTGTGTAATCGTGTATCATTAATCCTCCTTCACAAGTTAGTCAATCCTTTCATCTTTAATACATAAACACAAAGTAATGATAATCAAACATAAACATGGGCGTTTAGAACTTTTACCACGTCAAGTTTTACCCCACAACTCAAACTCTTCACTCGAAGTCTTCAATCTCAACCATGCTTACTTCTTTGCTTCCATCGGAGGGTTTTTATGATTTTCAAAACAAAAATTCCTGCAACAAGTATTAGACAAAAACCTTTCTCCAAGCTCTCTCAAGTCACTCATATAAAGTGGCTATCCTAACCAAATTTTATAAAACTCTCACCTCCCATTAATCTCTCATATATCATGTAAAGTGGAGCTATAGGTAGGGCTAGCACAATCAACACAAGTATTGTCAAACTAAGAACTTCCTCTAATGGTTGTCTACCTTTCAAAGCCAATGATCATGAGAATTAACCATATGTAAGGATATCAAGGATGAGAAGATTTAGAATGGTGGACATGTGCAAGGGCAAAAGAAAATTGTGACTACAAGGCACCAATGATGCCCTCGTTGTCGGATTGCACATGGTTGGAAATAGAGTAAAAGTTTCGTCTCACAATCAACGTGACATCCTTCCTTACACTTTATTATTCTTCTTTTCTTTCACTTGATCCATCCCTCTCATATCTTCATTGCTACCTCATCTTTTTTTTCTTTTTCTTTTTCTTCTTTCATTCACATATGATTTTTCTTTCTTTCTTTCTTTCTTTCTTTTCCATACACATACTTTTTCTCTTTATTTTTCTCTCTCTTGACAACTTTTCAAAGCTTTCAATTCTCTCTTTCCTCGCATGCATACAATCTGAAATTTTAAATAAATCATGCTAGAGACGAGATGAAACTTTGAAAATAGGTTGTGTTCAAGGAATACGATGTACAAAAGAGATGTATAGGGTTGGGTATGGAATCCGGCGATGATCGTGACTTTCGTTGTGAAAGTCACGTACCGAATATATGATGAGGCTAGCAACAAAAGATAAGCACAAGGACATGATCATTGCTTGAAATTAAAACTCACCAAGAGAGAAGGGTCCTAGCCTAACTCGTCGTGCTAATCACACTTATGGTGGAGCGAAAAAAATAAACTTGGCTTTGGATAGGAATTTTTTCTTACTCTCAACTTGGAAAAAGAGGTTTTGCTAACCTTTATTACAAGGGTTTTAAGATAATTTTCAGAACTGAAATCCTCCAATTTTTAGCACCGAACATAGCACAACTAACATGTGAAGCTCAAGATCGAAGTGCGGTATGGGTACTTTAAGTAGTAGCGATTCCACTAAGCACCACGGTAAACGTTTTTCAAACCACATACTTGTGTTCATATATCAAGAATCGAAGATTAAACAAACAAGTAAATAAAGATAAGCAATACATAAAACACAAAGATATATATAAAGACTCTTTTTATTTGTTTTTCTTGACTCAACACTAATTCAAGACACTTGCAAAAAATTTTAAAACAGACTCAAAAACTAAAGACTCATTAAAACACTAAGACTCACACACGAAGATTAAACCGAACCTAAACTTGAAGTTCAAAAGCTAAGGCTAGCGAGCTAGCTCTCCCCTACACTTAAAACATACGACGTCCTCGTCGTATCTTACAAAAATCCTAAGGGGAAAACTAGATCTAGTGGTACTTCAAGCAAGTTTTGCACCACTTGCCTCTCATGTTTCCAACCATGCCGAAAAGTTTGTGCACGTTGCGGTTAAGGAACTTGTAGTCATCTTCAACTACGCGCTCCAAGTCCTCCATACGCGCTTCATCGCTTCCATGGCTTGGAGACATTCGTCGGCCGACGTGTAGAGATCCGCGATGGATTGACGGCAAACTCGACAACACATCGGATGCAATCCGAAGGGGTCGTCGTCGCCATAATCTCCACCGTTGTCACCACCGTCGTTGCCACCTCCATTGTCGTTGCCTTCGTTGCCGTCGTTGCCGTCGCCGTTGGGGCCTTCGGGAGTCCTTTCCTTGGGCTGCTCATCCCAATCATCATCATCTCTACCGGCGGCCGCCCACGAGCTCGGGCTACGATCGTCGGAGTAGTCGCTATCCCCATAATCCTTAGGCTCTGGTGACACCTCCTTGTAGTCTTTGCGCTTGATGCCTTGGATGCGTGCCGACCTTCGGACGGGTGTAGGGACCTTCTCTCCTTCGACGGGGTTGCGAGATGCAAGAGCTCCAGTCGGGACACGCCCTCCGCATCGGATGCGTGCAGTCCTCTTGACGGGTAGCTTGAGCTCGCATCGCATCGCCTCCTCCATCGATGGCTTCTTGGCTTCTAGCTTCAACTCTAAGCTTCTTGGGGGCACAATGGCTGCTACAAGGGTGCAACACATTGCTTGAAAGGTTTGATCCTCGAGCTCCCAATTCGGCCAAATAAATAGTCCTGAGAGAAAAGCCTTGGGAACCTTATTTTCCTTTTTTACACTTCCCTTAAAATATTCCGACCAAACAAGGAAGTCAAAAAGGAGCAATTCGGGCGAAATTCGGCATCATCGGACGTCGGGCCCTTCTGGGCCGGTCCGCCTGGGCCGGCCGGCCCACTGCCTCGGGGGCCGGGCCGGTCCGGGTTTTTGCACACCGCCCTATTTTTTTCTTCCTTAGCCCATGGGAAAAAGTTGGCCCAGTAAATCTTCGCGAAAAACTCCAGAAAACTAAAAGAAAAAATTATTTACAGAAGTTGATGCCTTGTTTTTCGTCCTAGGCGGGACGTTCGGGCTCTTCCTCCATGGTGAAGTCATCAACATGGTGAAGGGGCACGACATCGGGTTCGTAGTAAACCTTAAGTCGCTGTCCATTCACCACAAATTGATCGCCGTTTATATCCATAATGGTTACCGCTCCGTTGGAGAACACCGAATGCACAACATAAGGTCCGTCCCATTTGCTTTGCAATTTCCCCTTTCCGAAGGTTTTAAACCTCGAATTGTAGAGGAGGACCTTATCTCCTTCTTTAAATTCTTTTTTCTTTAATCTTTTATCATACCACCTTTTGATTCTCTCCTTGTATATGCTTGCGTTTTCATATGCTTTCAACCTCAACTCCTCTAGCTCGCTTATTTGAATTCTTCGTTTCACTACCGCGGCATCGAGATCAAGGTTCCTCTCTTTAATCGCCCAATAGGCTTTATGTTCCAACTCAACCGGAAGGTGGCAAGCTTTTCCATAGACGAATTGATAAGGGGTCATACCTATCGGTGTTTTAAACGCCGTTCGATAAGCCCATAAAGCTCCGTCTAATTTCTTTGACCAATCCTTGCCTCCCTTCTCTATGGTCTTGTTAAGTATGCTTTTTAATTGCCTATTTGACGTCTCCGCTTGTCCGTTGGTTTGTGGGTGATAGGCCGTAGAGACCCTATGCTCAATTCCCAACTTGGACAAGCACTTTTTGAAGTTCTTCCCGGTGAAATGAGTTCCTCCATCACTTATCAAGATTCTCGGTGTACCGAAACGGGGAAAAATCACGTTCTTGATCATAGTGATGGACTCCTCCGTGGAAGCATTACGACATGGTATTGCATCTACCCACTTGGATACATAATAAACCATAACAAGGATATACTCGAATCCAAATGAGTTTTTAAAAGGCCCCATGAAGTCTATGCCCCATACATCGAATATGTCGATTTGCAAGTTGTATTTCAAAGGCATAGAATTTCTTTGAGAGATGTTTCCGGTTCTTTGGCATTCGGGGCATGACGCAACATATCTTTTAGTATCTTCATGCATCTCCGGCCAATAGAATCCGCTCGACCATACTTTTGCTTCGGTTCGAAAATGGCTATAGTGTCCACCGTACTCCGCCGAGTGGCACTTCCTTAGAATCTCAATCCTCTCTTCTCTTGGCACACATCTTCTCATCACTCCATCATTGCCAAGCTTGAAGAGGTATGGTGCACCCCAAAAATATTTCTTACTTTCGGAGATTATCTTCCTTTGAGTATTTTTATCTAAATGATCGAGGGGCATCTTCTGAATTGCTCGAATGATGTCGATCATCCAAGTATCTTTATCGAGCACTCTATAGAGGTGGTCATCTCTCATCTTATCTTCTATGGGCTCTTTATCATCTTGTCCACGATTCATCCTAGACAAATGATCGGCCACAACATTCTCCACCCCCTTTTTATCACGAATTTCAACATCAAACTCTTGGAGAAGAAGGATCCAACGAATCAAACGTGGTTTAGCTTCCTTCTTAGCCAAGAGATATTTGATGGCTGCGTGATCGGTGTAAACAATGACCTTCGAGTTCACGATGTAAGATCTGAATTTTTCGAAAGCGAATACCACCGCTAGCAACTCCTTTTCCGTAGTGGCATAATTTAATTGTGCCCCACTAAGAGTTTTGCTAGCATAGTAAACGGCGTGAACTCGGCCTTCCTTTCTTTGACCCAAGACCGCGCCTACGGCGTAGTCACTTGCGTCACACATGATCTCGAAAGGTTGGCTCCAATCCGGAGGTTGGATGATGGGAGCACTCACCAATGCATTTTTCAAGGTCCGAATGCCGCTAGACACTTCTCATCAAAGTCGAAAGCCACATCCTTTTGAAGGAGATGTGTTAAAGGCTTAGTGATCTTCGAGAAGTCCTTTATAAATCTTCTATAAAATCCGGCATGGCCTAGAAAGCTCCTTAAGGACTTAACATCCGTAGGAGGTGGGAGTTGCTCAACCGTCTCTACCTTAGCCTTGTCCACTTCAATTCCTCTCTCGGATATAACATGTCCGAGCACTATGCCTTGCTTAACCATGAAGTGGCACTTTTCCCAATTTAAAACCAAATCTACCTCCGCACACCTTGTAAGGACCTTTTCTAAGTTTGCTAAGCAATCCATGAACGTCTTCCCGTAAACGGAAAAATTATCCATAAACACTTCAACAATTTCTTCGATGAATTCCGAAAACACGGCCATCATGCAACGTTGAAAAGAGGCCGGAGCGTTGCATAGGCCGAAGGGCATCCTCCTATATGCAAACGTTCGTAAGGACACGTAAACGTTGTCTTATGTTGATCTTCCGGTGAATGGGAATTTGCATGAACCCCGAGTATCCATCGAGAAAGCAAAAATAAGCGTGGTTTGCTAACCTCTCGAGCATCTCGTCTATGAACGGTAGGGGGAAGTGATCTTTCTTCGTCGCTTTGTTAAGCTTACGATAATCGATACACATCCGCCACCCGGTCACGGTTCTTTGCGGTATCAACTCGTTCTTCTCATTCTTCACCACGGTCAAACCTCCTTTCTTCGGTACACAATGTACCGGGCTCACCCACTCGCTATGCGGAACCGGGTAGATGATTCCGGCATCAAGTAACTTGATAACCTCTTTCTTTACTACCTCTCGCATGGCATGGGTTAGCCTCCTTTGGTGGTCCACTACGGGCTTACATTGGTCTTCCATTGGTATACGATGAGTGCAAAAGGCTGGGCTAATACCTTTGAGATCATTAATTGAATATCCAATCACCTTCCTATGTTTTTTAATAAAATCAGCAACGCTTCATTTTCTTCGGGACTCAACTCGTCGCTCACAATGACTGGATAAGTTTTGTCTGGGCCCAAAAATTCATATTTTAATCCCTTGGGCAAAGGTTTAAGGTCTACCTCGGGCACTTGTGGCTCCTCGGGTTTGATTTCTCCTATGTCTTCGAATTTCAATTCCTCCACACTACCATCATGCGGCTTTAAGCCTTTTGTTGCTTCCTCTAGTTCTTCATCTTGTTGATTACTAATTTGATTTTCCATCGCTCTTTGCAGCGGGTCTCTAAGGGTTTCAACAAAACAAATACTATCTATCTCTTCTACTTCTTCATCTTCGGGAGGAAAAGGTGTAAGGTGTTTAGAAGCACGAAGAAAGTTATATGTGTACTTTGTTCCGTTAAGGTTCATTGTTACTTTGCCTTCTCCGCATCTAACACGGCATCAACCAACTTAAGAAAAGGCCTACCTAAGATTATATGATCAGAATTACTATGGTAAGCATCAATAACAAAGAAATCGGTTGGTATATAGTTTCTAGAGATTTTTACTTTCATGTTGCAAGCAATACCTAGAGGTTTGATAGTTCTACCATCTCCCATAATTAATTTCGTTGATGTTGGAGCTAAGTCTAGGTTGTGGTATTGAACTTTATCGTAAATTTTAGAAGATAGAACACTTACTTGGGCTCCGATGTCGCATAAAGCTTTGCATTGAACTCCGTTGATCTCGCAACTCAAGTGCGACGTCATCTTCTCTTCTTCTTCGGATCCTATCGAGTAAATTTCAGCGAGGCGAGCGTATGGTGATGCTTCGGGCTTGATCCCCGTGATTCTCTTCACCTCGGCAATATGTTCCGGATCCACCACGTCATCTCCAAAGAGCTTTTCAAAAATCTCACCGGTGGTTTCGAGGTCGTATGAATTTTCAGCTTTCTTCTCCGGTGGGAAATCCACTTCCAATGCTCTTGCCATTCCCTTTTGATTGGGGAACGGTCTTCTCTTGTCGAATACTTCTCCGTAATCAATAGGAACCCAATCCATTGGTTCGAACTCCCTTAGTGGCTTCGCGCTTGACATGCTTCTCTTGTTCGTCTCATTTGGTGTGGCGAAGTCGACGCTTGGTGTAGTTCTCGACTTGATGTGTTCTTGTTCAAGCTTTTCCATGATCAGTTCCTCTTTTGTGACTTCCGGGGTTGCCTCTTTAGAAAAATCAGCAAGCTTCTTCTTCCTTGAATTGTATTCCGGCTCTTCCGCAAGTCTTGTTTCCCAATCTCTTCGCATGGCAGCTGCTTTACTAACTTTTTGTAGAAGTTTGGCGGCTTCCGTGAGTGTTTTCTCCATGAGATCCCCACCTACACACATTTCGACGTGTCGCATGCAACTAGGGGTTAGGGAAAAGAAAAATGTATGCAAGAGTACGTCACCGGTGAAGCCGAGTTTTGGTCCTTGTTTGATTAATTCATTAAGCCTATCCCCGTGCTTGGTCTATCCCTTCCTCTTCTCCTTGCATGAAAGTGATCACTTGCCTCCTTAGATGTTGAACCTTGCTAATTGGAAAGAACTTCTCGCAAAACTTCTTTGTCAACTTGTTCCAATTGCCTTCAACTTCAAAGGACGCAACCGAATACCATGTCTTTGCTTTGCCGGCAAGTGAGTAGGGAAAGAGATTCCATTTGAACCATTCATCGGGAACTCCTTCTTGACGCACCGTGTTGCATATTGTCGTGAAATCCCTTATGTGTCTATATGGGTTCTCCGTAACCATCCCTTCAAATGGGTTTTCCGCCACCATCTTGATGATCTTGGATTTAATTTCATACTTGGTCGCTTCGAGCTTCGAATCCGACTCTTGTACTTTTATGTCTTCACATTGAGGGCTAGCGTAATCCCTTAATGATTTCTCCAGTTCTTCCACGGGTTGATTAATGAACTCCATCTAGACAGTAAGATAAAAACAAAAACAAAAACGAAACAAGTGTTTTTCTAGATGATAAATGTTAGATATAGCAAATAAAAGATAAACTAAATATAAAACTAAGTTAGATGCAAATCAAACGATGTAAACTAACTTGCTCCCCGGCAACGGCGCCGTAAAAAAGGGGCTTGTTGACGGATAAAAGACGTATCCCTCTACGATCCGCAAGCGTACGGACCCCACACCTTTTTCACCACGGGATTCCCAAGGTTCTTGTCAATCCGCGGAGCAAGGGGATTACAAGCGTTCGATCTACAACGACACACTAGCTACTAAAACCCTAACTTACTATTATACTAGAAAACAACTAAACTACACTAGAGAGAATGATAAACGATCAAGGTAGAAGACACTCGCCCACGGGTCTACGATACTAGAGCATGCAATCGCTTAAAGACATGAAAACCAATCTAATCTATCGGGGTTGTGACCACGGTTTAGCCCTTTCCCTCCTCTCGTACTGTCACTACGCGAAGGTATTCATGACTAGACCTTTGATGGACACGGCGTATTGAATGGATCCAAGGAAGCATTGGAGCTCGTACTCCCTCTACGGCATGGTAGCGAACCTTAAGCATGAAAGTATATTCAACACAAGATGATAGATAGATAATCCGACAAAGTGCGATTACATCTCAAGATCGATTACAACCCATGGACGAATGAGAAGATTACCCCATCAAGGTGCTGATCATGGCACCGTTGATCATGGTTTCCCTTCCGCCGGTGTCTTCCTTCTTCTCCACGAGAGGGTGCTTCCTTCGAGGTGGTTGATCTCCTGCCGGAGATCCTCCTCCTCTCTCTCTAGCTTGTGGATGGCCTTTTGGTGTGAATCACTCCTCCCCTCGGTGTTGGCGGCGCCTCGGGGGTTTTAGGGTTGAAGATCCTTCGAGGGCAAGGAAAACGGGATCGAACCGGTGCCGGAACTGGGCTGGGCCGGCCGGCCCAGGCCGGCCGGCCCAGGCCCAATTCAGCCCGGTTCGGTCGCCCCTTTTGCTCCGTGGGTCCTCGTGCACTTATGTACTTTGCCCCCTCCACTTGCATGATTTTGATGCTGTTATCCTCGCGTCCAAGATGGAGGCTCTCTTTGCATGAAGTTTGATCTTTTACGCTTCAATCCCCGGGGGTGTTCCTCGTAGCACTTCGGTCCTCGCCACCATTGGAAGTGATTTCAGCAAGCTCATGAACACGAACAAGACTCCGTAAATGCTCCTTTGAACTTGTTGCAAATCCGACCTTTATGTCCATGTTTTCCTACATAAACACAACACTTCCAAATGCATGCACAAAGATGA
This sequence comes from Cenchrus americanus, assembly GCA_947561735.1. Classification (NCBI taxonomy): domain Eukaryota; kingdom Viridiplantae; phylum Streptophyta; class Magnoliopsida; order Poales; family Poaceae; genus Cenchrus; species Cenchrus americanus. The sequence continues at coordinate 196,036,989 of OX387239.1, read as the reverse complement.
ACTTGCTATATGATTAGTGTGCCTTGTGGCGGGTTAGTTCCATAATCAAATCCAAACCAAAGTGTAATGAACATGCTAGGTGCACCAAAATACACCGTCAACATCTCCCCCACACTTAGCTCTTGCTTGTCCTCGAGCAAGTACTCGTAAAAGAATTTCATCCAAGGTGTGTAATCGTGTATCATTAATCCTCCTTCACAAGTTAGTCAATCCTTTCATCTTTAATACATAAACACAAAGTAATGATAATCAAACATAAACATGGGCATTTAGAACTTTTACCACGTCAAGTTTTACCCCACAACTCAAACTCTTCACTCGAAGTCTTCAATCTCAACCATGCTTACTTCTTTGCTTCCATCGGAGGGTTTTTTATGATTTTCAAAACAAAAATTCCTGCAACAAGTATTAGACAAAAACCTTTCTCCAAGCTCTCTCAAGTCACTCATATAAAGTGGCTATCCTAACCAAATTTTATAAAACTCTCACCTCCCATTAATCTCTCATATATCATGTAAAGTGGAGCTATAGGTAGGGCTAGCACAATCAACACAAGTATTGTCAAACTAAGAACTTCCTCTAATGGTTGTCTACCTTTCAAAGCCAATGATCATGAGAATTAACCATATGTAAGGATATCAAGGATGAGAAGATTTAGAATGGTGGACATGTGCAAGGGCAAAAGAAAATTGTGACTACAAGGCACCAATGATGCCCTCGTTGTCGGATTGCACATGGTTGGAAATAGAGTAAAAGTTTCGTCTCACAATCAACGTGACATCCTTCCTTACACTTTATTATTCTTCTTTTCTTTCACTTGATCCATCCCTCTCATATCTTCATTGCTACCTCATCTTTTTTTCTTTTTCTTCTTCTTCTTTCATTCACATATGATTTTTCTTTCTTTCTTTCTTTCTTTCTTTTCCATACACATACTTTTTCTCTTTATTTTTCTCTCTCTTGACAACTTTTCAAAGCTTTCAATTCTCTCTTTCCTCGCATGCATACAATCTGAAATTTTAAATAAATCATGCTAGAGACGAGATGAAACTTTGAAAATAGGTTGTGTTCAAGGAATACGATGTACAAAAGAGATGTATAGGGTTGGGTATGGAATCCGGCGACGATCGTGACTTTCGTTGTGAAAGTCACGTACCGAATATATGACGAGGCTAGCAACAAAAGATAAGCACAAGGACATGATCATTGCTTGAAATTAAAACTCACCAAGAGAGAAGGGTCCTAGCCTAACTCGTCGTGCTAATATGTTATTTATAAATTTCGGATGTTATTTATGTTGCATCTCTGGACTCGCCTTCGTGTGAGTTTTAATGCATATATGTCGATCCTTGTTGCTATTCAAGTGATTTACCGGGTATTAACCCGGCGACTAACGACAGGATGATACTTTATTATCGCTTAATAACCAAAGTGGATTGGTTTAGGCGATAGTACAGTATTTTCCTGGGCGGGTTGTCACAAGGCGCCGAGTCCTCATTCGAGGGCACGACTACCACGTCTGCGCCGCCTGGGTCGGCCCCGGTCGGCGGCTCCAAAGCCTCTTGAGGGGCGGCCATCTCCACGGTCATCTATCCCTCCTCAACAGTGATGGCAGCGACTCGTGGGGGCGGTGTGCTCGGCTCCTCCACCGCGGCGACCACGACCGGCCCCTCTTCGCCCGCGCGGCGCCGGCCCGACGCGCGGGGGCTGGGAACGGGGCTCGGAAGGCACCACCCGTGCGCTTAGGGCCAGACACTTTAGGGGCGCAAGGCTGAGCACGCCGGTGTCGGCGTAGCTGCGAAAAGACAGAAGCAGCGTTAATGAGCAAAGTAAGTTGGAAAATCTACGATAGAAGATCCGATGTCGGGGACTCACATCTTGGAGCGCACCCGGGGCTTCTTCGCCCGGCGGTTCGACGAGCCCTGTTCGAGAGCTGTGCGCTTCGGGCCCACCGACTCGGGGGCTGCATCGCTTCGGTCCACCACCTCGACGGCGGCTACTCGCTCCCCCGTCTGCTCGGGGGCTAACCCCTCGACCCCGACGACAGTCGGAATTGGTCCTTGGCCCCCGTCGGCGACGAGGGAAACATGGACGTCTGCGGCTCCGCCCCCCGGACAAGTAATGACTGCAGGCGCCGCGGGGCGGCGCCGGACCCCCGCCTGCGGCACGCTCGGCATCGACGCCGAGTCCGACGACTTCCATCGCGGTCGACGCCTCTGTAGGGAGTCCGAGTCGGGGCGGTCGGAACCATCATAAAGCTGGCGGGCGGAAGCTGGCCGCTCCTCTGACCTTCTTGGGGGGTCGGCTTGGCGGGGTGCGGTTCTCTGCGACTCGGGGGTGCCCGTCCCACTGGGCGCCACACGAGGGCGGACCGCCCGCTGGCCCTCTTGGGCAGGGCTAGCTGCTTGTCGCGAGCTCGAGCCCACTTTCTTGTCGCGCGCGGCCATCGGCAGCTGTCGCGACGACAACACTTCAGCACCACGGGGAGGCGACGATGAGGACGACCCTGACATCTCGCTCCAGTCGACCGCCGCACTGGCGACGTCACTGCTCTGTTGACGGTGAATTTCCGTCAACCTAGCCATGAGTTTACTTTTAATGTTGGTATTGATTTATTATTCTAACCACTGGAACTAACCCCCCGTATATAATGAGTTCACTCTTGCATTTCGATTTTGGAGTTTATTGTTTATGTAGGAAATCTACGCTAAAGAGGAGACTTTCGGGATAAGTTCATCAAGCACTTTAGAAGAAGATCATGAAGCCGGACAAGAGTCAAGACACGCGATGAACATGACTCCAAATAACCAGAGGACCAAAGCGTTAACGTCCAAATCTCCAGGGACTCAACCAGAAAATGGCGAAGCTTGGATAGCATAATCCAAGCCTTAACCGTGAAGGAAACGACGTCAAAGGCCCAGATGCAAGTGCACACAAATAGGGAATCGCATGAGAAGCAACCGAGGAGGAAACCGGGGCCGAACCAGGCCGAAACGGGCTTGGGCCGGCCGGCCTGGGCTGACCGGCCCAGCCCATTCCGGGCCTGGTTTGATGCCCCCTTTGACCTAGCCACCTCTCGTGCTATTTATAGCCCCTTGGCCGAAAGCCACAAAAAAATCATTCGTCATCTGCTGCCACAAGACCGAGAACAAGAAGCAGATTAGATCTCGAAGGGAGCACTCGTGGCCTTCATCTACTTCGGGGGATTCTACACCATGATCAGCGCTACAATGAGTAACATTATGGGGTAAAGTCCTTGTTTGTCCTAGGGGTTGAAGGGGGATCTTGAGTTGTAATCACCGAAACTATGTTTTGAATCTTTTGCTATCATATTCATGTTCATGTTGATGGTGCTTTAATCTTATTGGTCGGCCGGCTTGCTTTGGGGGTGCATCGCTCGTAGCTTTGCTATCGTGTTCCTTTTGTTCTTTATGCGATTATCATCGTGTAGTGACAGTGCGCGGGAGGGAAAACATAATGAACTTGGTTCACACCTTTGATCATGCATGCCTAGAACACATCAACGTCTTGTGCACTTGGTGTTCAATCACGGATTACCCTCGTGTAGTGACTAGTATGCGAGAGGGAAAGGGTTGGACTCCATGTACTTTTACCTTTGATAGATTAGATCGGGTTGTTCTTGCTAGGTGGTTACATCTTCAAGTCATCCTAGATCCCTTGGACAAGCGTTCTACGTTCTTGAGATCTCCTCTCCATCACTCTCTACTTTGTCTTCTTTAACCTAGATTAAATTAGATTAAGTTCCTTACTTACACATATTTGATAAAGAGCTTTAAATCAACAACATTAGTGCTTAGTTGAGCATAGCAATCCACTTGTTCCACCGATTGATTAACCTTGAGAGAATACTCTAAGGGAAATGCTAGAACCGACCCGTGCGCTTGTGGATCATAACTTGACGCATTATTTAACCGTCAACAAGCTTTTCTGGCGCCGTTGCCGGGGAACAAGCTAGTTTGCTACGATTAACTTTGTATTAATTTTGTTGATTACTAACACCTAACCTTTTGTCTAGAAATCCTTGTTTTTTGTTTTGTTTTTGTTGTCTAGATGGCTTTTGTCAATCACCCCATGGAGGAAGAAGAAAAACCACTATGGTACTATGCTAGCCCGCAATTGGATGATATTAAAGTCGAAAAATCAGATTTGATACTCGAGGCTACCGAGTACAAGATCAAGCCTAGAATGATTGAGATGGTAGAAGCCAACCAATTTAGAGGGGTGAAGATGGACAATCCATATAGGCACGTCGAGCGTTTCATGATGCTATGCAACACGGTGCAACAACGAGTTCCCGTCAATTGGTACGAATGGAATCTTTTCCATACTCACTTGCGGATAGAGCAAAATGATGGCACTCACTTGCATCCTTCGAGGTGGAAGGAAATTGGAATCGATTGGTGAAGAAATTTTGTGAAAAATTCTTTCCGATAAGTAGGGTTCAAAATGTGAGGAAGCAAGTGATAAATTCTGCGCAAGGAGAATAAGAAGGAATAGATCAAGCTTGGGAAAGATTCAATGGATTAATCAAACAAGGACCAAGGCTAGGATTCTTCGGTGATGTACTCTTGCATACTTTTTATTTTTCCCTAACCCCCGAATGCATGTGGTATGTTCAAATGTGTGCAGGCGGAAATATCATGGAGAAAACACTCACGGAGGCCACCCAATTACTACAAAGAATAAGTGAGGGGGTTGCCATGCAAAGAGATTGGGAAGAACATATTTTGGGAAGCGTTGAGCAAGAAACTTATGTGGAGGTACTTGCTGGAATTTCAAGAAAAGAAGCCCTGAAAGTGAAGAAAGAAGAAGCAAGGCAAGAGAAGATTGAAGGAGCAACCCACAATGAAGGAGGACCAATCCAAGACATTAAAATTCGCAAGCTCGAAGAGTTACAAGGAAGAAGTTTGGCGAATGCAAAGCCGTTAAAGGAGTTCGAACAAATGAATTGGATCCCAATTAATTCAAAGAAATATTCAACAAGAGGAGACCATACCCGAACCAAAAAGAGTCGGCGAAAGCTATAGAATTCAACTTTCCAAAGGAGAGGCTCTCGGGGTATGAGTTGGACAAAGAATCAGCCGGAGAGATTATCCAAAGGCTTTTCAATGAGGAAGAAGAGGTAGATTCAGATAACATTGCCGAAGTAGAGAGGATTATGGGAGTGAAGCCGGAGGCCTCACCATATGCACACCTAGCCGAGGTGTACGTGATAGGAGCCGACCATGTCGAAGGTACCTCTCTTCCGACACCTCACATAAGTTGCAACATCAATGGAAAGAAAATTTGTAAAGCCTTATGTGACATAGGAGCTCATGTTAGTGTCATGACTTCCAAGATTTATTATGACATTTTTAGTAAAACTTTAAATCTTGCTCCAACACAAATAAAATTAATCATGGGAGATGGTAGAACAACAATACCTTTGGGTGTGCTTAGAGATTTAGATGTTTCTATCTCAGGTAACATTATTCCAACCGACTTTATTGTAATCGATGCTTGTCATAATGAACATGATGATATAATTCTTGGTAGGCCTTTTCTTAAGTTGGTCAATGCCGTTCTTGATGCCGGAAAGGGTAGAGTTACTATTGATCTAGATGGAACTAAATCCACATATGATTTCCTACCCGCTTCTCGTATTGCTTTACCTCTACCTCTTGATAACGAAGAGGTAGAGGATCTTTGTTTTGTTTATACTTTCAAAGACCCTCTCCGAAGAGCAATGGAGAATGATGCTATGTATGATGATCAAGATAAAGAACTAGCGGAAGCAATTGATGGGTTGAAGGCACAAGATGAAAGCTTGGATGGAGAAAATTATGAAGATATTGGAGATTTGAAACAACAAGAACCCGAAATGCCTGATATTGAGTTAAAGCTACTTCCTAAGGGATTAAAGTATGAATTTTTAGGAGCCGATAAGATGTACCCGGTCATTGTGAGTGATGAATTAAGTCCAGAGGAGATGGATAAGTTGCTGAATATATTGAGGAAACACAAGAAGATGATCGGGTACTCGATAAGTGACTTGAAGGGTATTAGTCCGGCCTTTTGCACCCACCGCATACCACTTGAAGAATAATGCAAGCCCATTGTTGAGCCTCAAAGAAGATTGAGTCATGCCATGAGCGAGGTTGTGAAGAAGGAGGTGATCAAATTGTTGGATGCCAGAATAATATACCCCATGCCACATAGTGAATGGGTGAGCCCGGTGCATTGTGTACTAAAGAAAGGAGGAATAAAGGTTGTAAAGAATGAGAAGGATGAGTTGATACCACAACAGATCGTGACCGGGTGGAGAATGTGCATCGACTATAGGAAGTTGAACAAGGCAACAAGGAAGGATCACTTTCCGCTACCCTTTATCGACGAGATGCTTGAAAGGTTATCTAAACATTCTTACTTTTGTTTCCTTGATGGATACTCGGGGTTCATGCAAGTTCCCATTCATCCAGATGATCAACAAAAGACAGCCTTCACATGTCCGTATGGAACTTTCACATATAGAAGAATGCCATTTGGTTTATGTAATGCACCAGCCACTTTTCAAAGATGCGTGACGGCTATATTCTCAGATTTTATTGAATAAATTATGGAGGTATTCATGGACAACTTCTCGGTGCATGGTACGTGTTTTGAAAGTTGCTTGAAAAATTTGGAAAAAGTTCTTGAAAGGTGTGGATAAATTGACCTAGTGCTTAATTGGGAGAAGTGTCACTTTATGGTGAAACAAGGGATAGTCTTGGGACATGTAATCTCCGAGAGAGGAATAGTGGTGGACAAAGCTAAGATTGAAACGGTTGAAAAGCTGCCGCCTCCGACAAATATCAAATCGTTAAGAAGCTTTCTCGGGCATGCCAAATTTTATAGAAGATTTATAAAGGATTTCTCAAAGATCACCAAGCCATTGACACGACTTCTCCAAAAAGATGTGGAATACGATTTTGATGAAGAATGCTTGCATGCTTTCCGGACGTTGAAGCAATCTCTCATAAGTGCACCAATTATGCAACCTCCCGATTGGAATCTACCATTTGAGATAATGTGCGACACAAGTGATTATGTCGTTGGAGCTGTTCTTGGACAAAGGAAGGAAGGGAAGGTACACGCAATTTATTATGCAAGTAAAACTTTAAATGATGCTCAAGTGAATTATGCAACTACGGAGAAGGAATTGCTTGCCGTAGTGTTCGCATTTGAAAAATTCAGATCTTATATTGTGAACTCGAAGGTGATCCTGTACACCAACCACGTTGCAATCAAGCACATTTTGTCCAAGAAAGATGCCAAGCCACATTTGATTAGATGGATTATATTATTACAAGAGTTTGATATGGAAATTAGAGACAAGAAAGGGTCGGACAATGTCGTAGCCGACCACCTATCAAGGATGCATCATGGAGATGATGGGATGGAGCTAATTGAAGATAGAATGAGAGATGACCATCTATATCGAATACTTGATAAAGGAAGATGGATGCATTATATCATAAGATGCCTACGGAAGATGCCATTAGACCACTTGGACAAAAATGCTAAAAGAAGGGTAATTGCCGAGAGCAGAAAATTTTATTGGGATGCACCATACCTATATAGATGTGGAGATGATGGAGTGCTAAGAAGATGTGTGCCGCGGGAAGAAAGAGAAGAAATTCTAAGAAAATGCCACTCGTCGGAATATGGAGGACACTATGGACATTTTAGAACACAAGCAAAGGTATGGGCAAGCGGATTCTATTGGCCTGAGATGCACGAGGATGCTAAAAGGTTTGTTGCAACTTGCCCGGAGTGCCAAAGGAGTGGAAATATATCACAAAGGAATGCAATGCCGCTGAATTATAATTTGCAAGTTGATCTATTTGATGTTTGGGGCATCGACTTTATGGGACCATTCGTGAACTCGAATGGATATGAACACATCCTGGACGTAGTTGATTATGTATCAAAATGGGTTGAAGCAATTCCATGTCGGAAAGCATCTACAGAAGAGGCTATTCAAATGATCAAGACGGTGATATTCCCTCGATACGGCGTTCCTAGAATTTTAATAAGTGATGGTGGATCACACTTTATTGGCAAGGATTTTAAAAGATGTTTGGCAAAGTTGGGAATCGAGCATAGGGTGTCTACGACCTATCATCCACAAACAAATGGCCAAGCAGAAACATCGAACAAGCAACTCAAAGGAATCCTCATGAAGACGGTGACTAAAGGAGGAAAAGATTAGTCAAAGAAGCTAGATGGAGCATTGTGGGCATACCGGACCGCACATATAACACCGATAGGTATGACCCCTTATCAATTTGTTTATGGAAAAACATGTCATTTACTGGTAGAACTAGAGCACAAGGATTATTGGGCAATAAAGGAGATGAATCTTGATATTGATGCGGCGTGAATAAAGCAGAGGATTCAAATAAGTGAACTTGAAGAGCTAAGATTGAAGGCATATCACAACGCTAGCATCTATAAAGAAAGTATGAAGAGATGGTATGACAAAAGATTGCATAAGAAGGAATTCAAGGAAGGAGACAAGGTCCTACTATACAATTCTCGATACAAGGTCTTCGACAAAGGAAAACTACAAAGCAAATGGGATGGACCGTACGTCGTACATTCAGTGTCACCATCGGGCGGTAACAATCATGGATGCCAAAGGAGATCAATATGTTGTGAATGGACAATGACTCAAGGTATTCCTGGATTCGGACGTTGTGCCTATTAAATACATTGACGTCTAAACCTTGGATGGTGACCCAGACCATCAAAACTAAGCGACGAAAACAAGGTAAGGTGTAAATAGCCTTCTACTTTATTTAATTTTCAGCATGTGTGTTAGTGTTAAAGATCATCATGAATAAAGTTTCCCACCTTGATCAACCTTTGGTAAAAAATATTAAGTTGATGCCATGATAATATATGATGAAAAGTTGCCACTTTGCTCAACTTTTGTACTTGCTTCATGCATGATTAAGCTAATGCTCTCTTTAATATGAATCTGAAATTAATTAAATACTAGCTTAATCTTTGTGGAGGTTATGATAAAAATAAGACCCATAGTGTTATTTTCATGCTGTCAATTTCGGATGAGTTAAAGATGATTTGTTCTTAAAAATATATATGCTAACCTTGTAAATTAATGCTACTTGCATTTTGCTCTACCTATCTAAAGCCATATATTTATGTTGAGTGCATAAACCTTAGTGTACAAGAATTATTTTTGGGTGAGTTATTTCAGGCCTTGATTTCTCTGGCCCGAGACTAAGAAGCCGGTCATTCCGTTTTTGCATATCTCTATTCGTGCATTGTGTATCCCCACATCAGAGATTTCACAAACCTAGTCGGATATCCACCCTTAAAACCAAAAAATATCATCTTTTGTGTTTACCTCCTTGACCACAACCTATCATCGAGTATGGATCGTCAATTCAAGGAAGATTGTGTCGTATGGACTTCCCTGGGCCCACTACCTCGGTGGGTACCAGGACAGACTACTCAGTGGGCCCCTGGGACTACTCGGCTTGTGGCACACGACACTTGACGGTGTGGGGTGCAAGGACTACGGTGGAGGAGTACTCGAATAGGAAGCTATACATGTCCTGTACTGTGTAGAGAACTCCTAGACGTACCCGACTTGTACTCTCTCCTCAAACCGACTTGTAACCCTGCCTCCCGGACTATATAAGGCGGGGCAGGGACCCCTATCTCTCTTATACACATCATCTTATAATCTCATCCAATCAATCCTGAGCTACGCAACATACAGGACGTAGGGTATTACGCACCTCGCAACCCGAACCTGTCTAAATTGTGTGCCACGTGTCTCTTCCTTCGAGTTACCGATCTCGGCAAGGCCACATTCATCTACCTCGGGTACTCCCCTTGGTAGGTTGCTGGTCTAAAACACCAACAGCTGGCACGCCAGGTAGGGGATCTCGCCGAAGATCTCATGGCAAACTCGACGGCTTCAATCTTCATCAAGCCAACCGTCGCCTTCAACCGCGGCGACACCTTCGTCTTCGGGTCCTGGGTTTGCACTGCTGACGGCGCCGGATCATTCCAACGTCGCCTCACTATGGCTCCCAACCCGAGCACTGGGCTCGTGATGCTTCCTGAAGTGATCACGGGCGACCTCGTCGGAAGATTCGGCGAAATTTCGCTCTACAACCAACACGCCGACTTCGAGTTCAGACCCGCCTCCAACTTGAACTCGACAACCCCGTGGGCCATCGCATGCGAGTCGGCTATTGAGCCATCGTGTGCGGACTCCCCACTCCATGAGCACTTCCCATACGACCTCTGCAACGCTAGCAGGGCCCATGCGAAGGCTCTCACAGCGTGCCGGGCCGGCAAGGAGATCATCTTCGACTGCACCTCGGACTCCAACACCGCCTTCGGCTACTACTCGGACTCCTCCTACGAGTTCGACTTCGGATCAGACCCCGAACCCGAGTCCGAGAACCCCACGACCGAGCAACCACTGTCAGGACCAGCTACCGGTCTGGTTATAACATCCACACCCGCCGAGAGATTCGTCTACTGGCCAGACTGCAAGCCTGCACACCTGACAGACGGAAACTCACGCTGCGTCACCTACCTCGACTCGGTACCCTTCCAGGAGGGAACACCACTAGCTCCAACAGAAGAGCACACTCCAACAGAGGTGGTGACTACCGACTCCGGTCTCGACACCCCTGATCGCCAATTCTTCATGGCTGCCGGCGAAACGCCAGGACCCTCAGGGACCCGCCCTAACCAATACTTTGAAGATATCTCAGCAGACGAGTTGTCTGCCAGCGCACCCGCCGACGAAACCAACGACGACAAGAACACCCGACATGAACGCAATAGGAAGCGGAACGAACGACGTAGACGTCTCCGTGAGAGCCTCCCAATACGGAATCTCACAGAGGCACTTGATCAAGTCGAAAGCCGGGTGCACACTACCCCCAAACAGTGCCTCATGTTTATCACCACGATAGCATGTCATGCTCAAGGGATGCGTGCAGGTGAAGTCATCACCAAGCTCGCGGAGGACGCCTACTTCATGAGAGTCGACAACAGAGTCACTTAAGTGCCTCCCCTCAGAACTCGTGAACCGGAAAACAACGAAGCCACAAGTCGCAGTCCAGCGGACAAGGGACACAATCGTACTCGAGGAGAACTACCGCAAAACCCCAACCGTACTAGGGCATCAACTGGTGGACCTTCTCAGGGCGGCAACGGTGTCGGTGGCGTCGGCGGTAGTCGCAGCGCTGCTGCTCATGGCGATGCTGGCGGCAGAGGCAGCGGCGGCGGGAGCTCCTCACACGGGGCTGGCAGAAGAGCCGGTGGCGGAGGCGATCGCGAAGGCCGAGGTCACACAAATAGCCACATCACTGGTGCCTCCCGCGGTAGCTACGATGCTCGCCGCACAATTGAAGAAATTCGACGCAAGAAGTCCTCCACAGCAGGCGAAAATGACGGCTTCCCCGCCTTCTCTGCTCGGCTTCACAATCTGCTCCTCCCAGAGAAATTCATACCTCTGGGGATCACCAAGTACGATGCGAAGCAAGACCCAGTCCAATGGCTTAGATGTTACGCCCTCTCCATTGAAAACGCTGGTGGCAACAACGACACGAAGTGCCTCTACTTCCCTTTCTGCCTAGACCAAGCTCCACTTACATGGCTCGAGTCGCTCGAGAAGTACTCGATCGACAAGTGGGACCAGCTCAAGGAACAGTTCATCAGCAACTTCGCGGGCGCCATGGGGTGCTCGGGTATTCGCATGGACCTGGCTATGGTGAAGCAAGAACAGGGCGAGACCCTGCGCAAGTACATGCGACGCTTCTTCGACAAGTGCGCCACCGTAGTCGATGTCACCGACAAAGAGGTCATCGACCTTTTCCAAGACGGTCTCTACCATCGTCCCACCTTTGAAGACTTCGGTCGACGCCACCCAAGTTCTATAACCAAGCTCAAGAACATGATCACTTCATGGGCCGATGAAGAAGACAAGGCTAACGCCAAGTACGACGCCATCCGTGGCAAGAGCAAGCAAAACCCGGGCGGCAGCAATAATAACAATTGGGATCAAGGGGGTCGCAACAACAACAACTACTCGGGTCCTAACCGCAAGCGCAAGCCAGACAACACAGTCGCGACTATCCAGTGCCCTGCGAAAGACAACTCGAAGAAGACCTCTAGCTGCTTCAAGGACTTGCTAAAAGAGAAGTGCGCGTGGCATCTGGAGGGCAATCACACCACTGAGCAGTGCTACCAACTCCGGCGAGCACTCGAGGATACCCCAGACCCACGGCCTCCTCACGACAAGAAGGGCAAGAAAAAAGCCGATGAGGACAACAGCGACTTCCAAGAACCCGACAAGACGGTGAATGTCCTCTTCGGCGGACTACCCACCAAGCGGTCTCAGAAGGCCATCAGACGGGAAGTCCTGAACATTGAACCAGCGGTCCCGACCCCTCTCAGGTGGTCGGAGGTTACCCATCACCTTTTCCCGCGCGAATCAATGGACAAACTTCTCCGAGCCAGAGCGTTTTCCACTCGTCCTGAAACCAGTAGTCGCGGGCTCCAGACTCAACAAGGTACTCATCGACGGTGGAAGCGGGCTCAACGTCGTTTTCTCCAAGATCTTGAAGAAGATGAAGCTCGACATCACTCACATGCTCACCAAGAGCACATCGCCTTTCTATGGCATCGTACCTAGGAACGTGGCTATCCCACTGGGCTCAGTGGTCCTACTAGTTACCTTCGGGGAAACTAGGGAGAACTACCGCACCAAGTACATCAAGTTCGAGGTTGCGGACTTCGAGACTTCCTACCATGCCATCCTCGGCAGACCAGCTATCGCCAAGTTCATTGCGGTACCCCACTACATATACTTGGTACTCAAAATGCCAAGTCCTGCCGGAGTACTCTCACTACAAGGGGACTTGAAGATATCCTTCGTCTGCAATACAGAAACTGTGGAACTCGCAGCCACCAATCAAGTACCCAACGCAATGATGGAGATCTATGCTGCATCTAAGAAGCTTGCCCCAACCGAACTCGAGATCCCAGAGTAGTCTGACATAGCCAACAAGCCTCAACCCTCTGAAGAAGTGCAAGTCAAGGCGATCGACCTTGGAACATGCGACAGCAACAAGAGCACCATGATCGGGGAGGGCCTCGACCCGAAATAGGAAGACGTGCTCATCAGCTTCCTCCGAGCTAACCGAGACATCTTCGCTTGGAAACCAGCGGACATGCTAGGGGTGCCCAGGAATCTGATCGAGCATTCACTCAACGTCGATCCTAAAGCTACCCCAAAACGACAACACCTCCGCCATTTCGCCGACGATTGACGAGACGCCATCAAGAAGGAACTCGCCAAACTACTCGCGGCCGGCTTCATCAAAGAAGTCTCCCATCCTGTGTGGCTCACCAACCCCATCCTCGTCCGCAAGAAGAACATGAACGAGTGGAGAATGTGCGTCGACTACACCGACCTCAACAAGCACTACCCCATGGACCCCTTCGGGTTGCCGTGGATCGACCAAGTCACCAATTCCACGGCGGGCTGCGACCTGCTCTGCTTCCTCGACTGCTACTCCGGCTACCACCAGATCGCTATCAAGGAAGAAGACTAGGAGAAGACCGCGTTCATCACCCTGTTCGGCGCCTACTGCTACATGACCATGTTGTTCGGGTTGAAGAACGCTGGCGCTACCTACCAGCGAGCTATCTAGGCCTGTTTCAAGAGACAACTCAATAAGAACATTGAAGCCTATGTGGATGACGTGGTCGTCAAGACCAGAAACTCCGACACGCTCATCGCCGATCTTGAAGATACTTTCGCATCCTTGCGAGAGTACCACTGGAAGCTCAACCCTAACAAGTGTGCCTTCGGCGTACCTTCGGGAAAACTACTCGACTTCATCATCAGCCATTGCGGCATCGAAGCCAACCCCGAGAAGATCTCCGCCATTACCAAGATGAAGGCTCCCACCTGCATCAAAGACGTGCAAAAGCTTACTGGGTGCATGGTGGCCTTGAACAGATTCATATCGAAGCTTGGAGAACGAAGACTACCCTTCTTCAAACTACTCAAGCACCAAGAGAAGTTCGTGTGGACCCCGGAGGCGGATCAAGCTCTGGCTCAGCTCAAGGACTTCCTGTCCAAACCACCAGTCCTCACGGCTCCTCACAAAAAGGAGCAGCTACTGCTCTACCTCGCTACGAGTACTCATGTGGTCAGTACTGCCATCATCGTTGAGCGGCAGGAAGACGACCACGCCTACCCAGTCCAGCAACCAGTCTACTTTGTCAGTGAGGTCCTATCAGAATCTAAGACATGCTACCAACTAGTACAGAAGCTACTATATGTAGTACTCATCACCTCGCGGAAGCTACGACATTACTTCCAGGAGTACTCGATCACCGTCGTCACCGACTACCTGCTCGGCGACATCTTACGGAACCAAGATGCTACTAGAAGAATTTCTAAATGGGTAGTCGAACTCGGCGCCCTCACTATTGACTTCAAGCCACGAACAACCATCAAGTCGCAGGCACTAGTCGACTTCATGGCGGAATGGCGGGAAAATCAGTTACCAACTCCAACCGAGCGACTAGAGCATTGGGTGATGTACTTCGACGACTCACTCAAGCTCGAAGGCGCGGGTGCAGGGGTACTCCTGATTTCTCCAACGGGCGAACAACTCAAGTACATCCTGCAGATCTTCTGGAAGGTCTCAAACAACGAAGCCGAGTACGAAGCCCTGCTACATGGGCTCCGCCTCGCAGCATCTCTAGGCATCAAGCAACTACTAGTCTACAGCGACCCCGCAGTGGTCATCAACCAAGTCAACAAGTCTTGGGATCGCAACAAGGAGAACATGCACGCCTATTGCCTAGAAGTCCGCAAGCTCGAGAACAAATTCTACGGTCTCGAGTTCCATCACATCGTCCGTGTCAACAATGTTGCAGCAGACGTCTTGTCGAAGCTTGGTTCCACTCGCGCTCAAGTACCAGCGGGTGTCTTCGTCCACGAGCTTCACGCACCATCCATCCCGGAGTCGGCGCCCACGACCACTGCCCCAGTGCCTCTCCCAGCTGGCCAGGAGGTCATGATGATAGACTTGGACTGGCGACAACCCTTCATCGACTACATCCGCGAGCAGAAGGTTCCTACGGACAAAAACTTGGCCGAGCAACTCATCCGCCAGGCCAAGTCCTACGTACTAGTCGGGGACAAGCTCTACAGGCGGGGCGCCACTTCTAGAGTACTCATGAAGTGTGTTCCCAGAGAAGAAGGCGAGGACATCTTAGAGGAGATCCACAAAGGCGTCTGCGGCAACCACACATCTTCTGGTACGCTGGTCAGCAAGGCTTTCCGACGAGCTTTCTACTAGCCCACAGCCCTGGGCGATGCTGAAGAACTCGTCAGAAGGTGCCAAGGGTGCTAGTACTTCACCAAGAAACAACACGTCCCGGCCTACAAGCTAGTCACTATACCACCAACTTGGCCATTCACCTGCTGGGGGCTTGACATGATTGGGCCTCTCCCGACTGTGCCAGGAGGATTCAATAGAGTCTTGGTGGCCATCGACAAGTTCACCAAGTGGATCGAAGTCAAGCCGGTCACCTGCCCCAAGGCCGACAGAGTACTCGACTCCTTGGATGAACTCATGCACCGCTACGGACTACCCCATCGCATTATCATAGACCTGGGTTCCAACTTCAACAATCACCAGTTCTGGGAGTACTGCGAGAACAACGGGATTGATGTCCGATATGTGTCAGTTGCCCATCCACGGGGCAACGGACAAGTCGAGCGCGCCAATGGGATGGTACTTGACACTCTCAAGAAGCGACAGCACGATGCTTCTAACACAAAAGGAGGAAAGTGAATCAAGGAACTGTCCAATGCACTCTGGGGGCTGCATACTCAACCCACCAAGCCGATGGGACAGTCACCCTATTTCTTGGTCTACGGCTCCGAAGCTATCCTACCTGCTGACGTCATGTGGGACTCGCCGGTAGTAGAGCAATACGACGAAGGCATATCTGAAGACAGAAGATGAGTTGACATCGATGGACTCGAAGAAGCTCGCTGCGCCGCCCTCGTCTAATCAGCAAGGTACCTCGAGGGTATCCGACACTACCACGATCGCAACGTCAAGGAACGCTCCTTCAACGTTGGTGATCTAGTCCTTCATCGCATCGAGAACATGGAAGGACTACACAAGCTCAGCTCGCCATGGGAAGGTCCCTTCACAGTTGCAAGGGTGACCGAACCAGTCTCATATCACCTCCAGAGACTTGAAGGCGGTGACATCAGCAACTCGTGGAACGTCGACCAACTCTGTCGATTCTACGCATAGTCTCTCGACTACTCTAGGGGCTCAAGTCTACACGGCTACTCCCGGACCCTTTACCATAAGCGGCCTCCGGGTCCAGGCACTAGTCTCCGGACTACTCTACTCCAAGATCCAGCGTTAACGGCTACTAACGGGTCTCAGGCTGCTCAGGGCATCAAGGACTCTAGCAGCGGTCTATCAAGAGACCATGTACTTCTAGATCCAGCCTATACGGTTACTAACGGATCTACAGCTATAAGCGGTCACGCGCCCTAGCACTACTCCAGCCGTAGGCGGCCTCCGGGTCCTGGCGACTACACTTGTAAACAGCCTTGGCCATCCAGGTGTATTTTCTCAGTAATAAAGTTTGATTCTCAGACAACTCATTTACTGTGCTTCCCTCGAATGGGTCTACTGCCGAGTACTACTACTCGCTCACAACTCCACAAATGGGCACTCCGCACATACACCTCGCGACAACGAGTACTCATTTCATGGAAGTCTTTTCATTAAAACTCAAACAAGTTCATCATAACTTTTGTTTATATTACATATGTCGCCGTAAGCTAACCATACAGGACAACTACTGGAGGTTCAGTTTCTCTACGACTTGTTCGGCGATTGGCGCCATCTACTCCAGAAGCTCCTTGTATTGATCATCTGAGCAATTGGCGGCTAGTCCACCCGCGACTACATCAACCGGAGCCTTGGGGAAGTATTACTTCATGTAATCCAAGACCTGGTTGGGGATGGACTTCGCCAAATGCTTCACATATGCTGCCAGACGCCCGGGAGCTTCCTTCAGCCGGTCAACCAATGGAGCAATCTGCACCAGCATCCTTGCGATGGGAAGTGCGGCTTCTTTAAGTTCCTTCAGTTGTCCCCGCAGCTTCTCGCAGTCTTTGTTGAGCTTCTGCAGAGATTTATAGCAGTTGACAAGGTCATGGTCCGAGGCTTATTGGAGCTCCATGTGCTTGGTGCACTCATAAGACAGCTGCTTATATTCATACTCAAGTACCTCTCGGGCATCTTTCTCTCGGTAGACGATGTTCTTCAAATCGGTCTCCGATGCCTTCAGCTGGTCTACCCGGGCCTCGAGATCTGCGAAATTCCAGGAGTCCATGTCAGGTTATTGCCAGGGTACTCGCAATAAGTACTCAACATGTCAGCGACGGCATACCTTTGTTCTTCTGGCGCAATGACTTGTTCTTGCGAATAGAGTCATCATTCTTCGCCTGCATCTCTTGTACCTCATTGTGGTACTGGGCGAAGGCTCCATCCAGTTTGGATTGCAGCATGGCAGAGTGTTTCCTAGCCATGTTGAGTTCCTTCTCCAACGACTCCGCCCGGAGCACTGTGTCCCCATACCCCTGGAGCATATTAGATTTTTGTCGAAGTCTCTCCACGACATCCTGCACAAGGCAACAACTGTTACTTGGGTACTCAATCCTGGTGGAATTCGACCACTCAAGGGTACCGTCACGTACCTTCATCCACTGCTCGATCCAGCGCATCGTCTCCAAGTTCCGAGCCACTGTCACCGAGTCGATGAGGTCATCTGACAGAAGCTCCAGTCCGCCACGACTAGTCGGCACAGCCTCTGACATCGGCGCCAACGAATCGCCTCCGCGTCTTGGATCTTTGGCGACCTCACGACAACATCGATACTGGCCTCCGGGAGCGGGTCGTCGTGCACCTCTTCCGTGGGCTCGGGGGCTATTGGAACCTCTGCCTCAGCAGTCGCTTACTCCAGCACAGCGGCTTCTGGCGCGGTGCCTTCAACTGGTACGGCTTCAGGGATCATGGTCCCTTTGACTTGTGTTTCTGTCATCGCAAGACATGCGACGTCAATACCCAGGGGCTATGACTACCTGATGCAAACGACGTCGTCGAGCTGTACGTACCTTCCACCACGGTGGCTTCCGGCGGAGTAGCCTCTGCGCCCTACGTGACGGTCTCAGCATGAGCGAGGGGAGCGGATTCCTCTACAGCGGCCGACGGATTTTCTTCAGCAAATGCCACGTCTGGCTCTTCTCCTTCCCAGGACAGATCGGTCGACTTCCTGCATAGTACATATTTGGTGGTCAGCCAAGTAAGATTACAAAAGTACAAGTACTACCAAGGGATGGTTTTTACTTACAAGTTGGACCGGACAACAGTCACGGTCGGAGCGCCAAGCATGCTGGCGATATCGACGAGCCCGGCATCTACGGGCGCCTCCTTTTCAGCCTGGGTTGCTACTGGTTCTCCGGATCCAGTAGTCACGCTCGGCTCTGGCCTGCTCTCCTCTGCCGGCACCTGCGGCTCGGCAACTCTAGTCGTCTGTTGTGTCATCTGTGACACAAGCTCTTCTACGGTGAGGCTGGACTGCGGTTCATTTTAGTCGGCTCGCCACCGTGTCCTAGTCATCTCCCCCCTTAATCAGCGGGGTCAGACGATGGAATTTCCTGTGACAACACAGAATTCAGTTGCCAGCATGCAATACTTCAAGACAAGTATCCGACTACTCTACTCGAGGAACTCACCTCTTGGGACGTAGTCTGGGTCACCTTCAACTTCTTGGCGACACGTTTACGCGCCACATTGCGCGGCTTCCTCGGCGGTGCAGGGAGACTAGCCTCCAGGCTAGTCGGTGGATCCTCGATGAGGAGGATATTGGGAAGCCCAGGTCGGCTGAACCTGGACCGCGGCTGAAATCGCTCTTGAAGCGTTTCCCCATCCTCCTCGTCGGACTTATCTTCAATGGTGATGGTGTCGTCACCTTCGCCGACTTTGCAGCATTCTTTGTCCTTGCCCTTGCCTTCCTCTGGAATATCTACAAATTGAGGAGGGAGAGTTGGGTCGGAGACATACTTTGCAATGTCATCTTGCAGTAAGCGACTTGGGTGAGCATGACTACTCCAATTCAATCAGTACTCGGAGGCAACGGTCATCGGCTACTAACCTTGTTCTGCGGCCGAGACGCGAAGTACTCGGGGACCGGGCAGGGTGTGTACGGTGGCATATCCTTGAATATCCTGCCCAGCCTGTCGACAATGTCTTCATCGTCGACTTCGTTCCGGGAATCCTCGACGTATCCTCATCGCCTGTGTACTGGTACCCGAGGGTGTCATGTGCCATCAACGGCTACACCCTCCTCTTCAAGAAGCTAAAGGCCACGTGTTCGGCCCTCAGCCCGACTTCTCTCAAAGCCTTGATCTTCAGCATCAGTTCGGGTAGTTGAATACCCTCTTCATCGTCGGTGTCGGTGCGGAATGTAGTCCCGACACTAACTAGTAATGAGTGCTGAGATCTGCCTCTCGATGGGCCGGTTCTAGCAGCTAATGACACTGGTTTTTATGCCGGTTCCGGCCGGGGCCGTACGTCCAGCAGTGGCGTGCTCGGGGCACTATATTGCGTTGCACCGTGGTGCTCGTAGAGGGGGGCTACAAGCTTGGCGAGAGAGGAGGCCGGGCCTCCAAGTCCCAGAGGTATTGATTGAGGCAAGTGCCAATATCACGGTGAAGGCGGAAAGCGTGCGTGTGATTGCTATCCGTCCCCCCGTCCCCTGTGGCTGGGGGACTGCCCCTCCTTTTATAGGCCAAGGAGGGAGCAGTTTACAGGCGTGCCGCACTATTCTCCTGCGTGTGGAGGCGTGGCGAGCAGTGCCACAGAGTTGACGGCCGTCCTGACGAATCTCGCTCCTGTTGGGGCGTCGTGGCGTCTCCTGTGCCCGTACAGGAGCGGATTCGAGGGTAGTGGTGTAGAGGTTGGTTGTCTGGCCGCCGCCCGCGGGCCGGTTCGAGGGTGCCGTCAACGGGGGTCCGTACGAGGCACAGTGGCAGGCATGGCGACGTCCTGTCCCCGTGCGCTCCAACAGCGTCGGGGATGTCGTCTCAGTACCCGGCGTGGCGCTGCAAGGGCGGGGATGGCCGCACAGGGCTGGCAGCGATGGAGAAGACCATTCCCGCCGGCCTGACGTCATGGAGTAGTCCTGTGTAGTCATAGAAAAAGCATTCGCCCCCATTCGAGGGTTCCGCCGGCCCCCTTCGAGGGCTCAGCGCGTTAGCCGTACGAAAGTAGGCGGCACAGTGCCACGGGGCTGACATTGGCCTCTCCGCACAGTGTTGTATAGTGGCGGGGATGGTCTTCCCCAGGGAGTCGGTGGAACAGCACCGGGGCGTGATTCTCAGGCGTGCCAGGGTCGTGGCGCAGTCCCGTGGTGTCAGAGCATTAAATGCTCGGGCGCGTGAGCAGGAGCGACGGTGACGTGCGTGTAGGGGCCCTCGAGCGAGGCGGACTTCGCCTGAGGAGACGTTCAGCCCTCGATCGAGGCGGGCCTCGCCCGAGGAGGTGTTCAGCCCTCGAGCGAGGCGGACCTCTCCCGAGGGGGCGTTCAACCCTCGAGCGAGGCAGGCCTCGCCCGAGGGGGCGTTCATCCCTCGAGTGAGGCGGACCTCGCCCGAGGGGGTGTTCTGCTGTGCCGCTCTGGCGGGCCGCGGGGGCCGCCAGGACTGTGAACGTTTAGTGCGTGCGTTTTTAGGCTCCTGAGTTAGTTCGCGCTTTGCATTTC
The DNA here is from genome assembly GCA_947561735.1 of Cenchrus americanus. NCBI lineage: Eukaryota > Viridiplantae > Streptophyta > Magnoliopsida > Poales > Poaceae > Cenchrus > Cenchrus americanus. The sequence continues at coordinate 196,016,073 of OX387239.1, read as the reverse complement.
TTATGAGTTTTGAGCGGGTTTCCCCTGATTTTTTAGGGGACCCTTATGGCTGTACCCGACAGTAGCACCTGAGCATCTGTGGGTGTACCCGTTTGGGTCCCGCAGATGCTGACGCCTGCTGACGGGATGTTCTTCCCTCCTGGTTGCTAACGCTGCTCCGTGGGGCCGCGTCAGCGGACCCGCGGGTCTAGCCCCGAAGCCCTACAGGAGCGTGAGTGCTCCTGCAGGGGTTTTTTTGCGAGACCCGCCAGTGTGCGGGGTGTTAGTTTCAACCGGCATCAGCAGTGTTCCAGCCAGCCTCGGTGGTGCCACGCGCACATAACTGGTACTTCCTGCGTTTGGTGCACCCTAGGAGGTGTGGCCGTGCGTCGAGCTCCCGAGCCTGGGCCTGTTCGAGGCGATCGGGGCGAGCTCTTCGACTTGTTTTGAACGCTCCCTCGCCGTCCCTTCGCGAGACGGAGGGTGAGGTTTCCGCAACCCCCATCGATCGGGTCGCGAATTGCGGATTCCTCGTCGAGCTGTTTATCAGGTGATTCAAGTGGATGCCCATGCCCCGTTCGATAAGGGTTGGCTCGTGGTCCAGGGACTCATCCATGAAAGCGCTTGCGCGGGTTTGCTAGGTGGGGCTCGGTCCCGTTCGCTAGGGACCGAGGGCGTGGAAGCTCTCCCTCGATGGGATCCCCCTGACTAGCTGTCGTCACTGGCTCTTGAATACGACATGTGGGGCGCCCTCGAGCCGGTGGGCTCGAGAATAGGCTCGAACGTGCGCGCCCTCATCGTCCCTGACTCTGTCGATTTGGGTGCCTGTTCGAACACTTCGAGGGTCAGGCTTCGAACCCCTGATCAGTAGGGCCACTGCGGGGTTGCAGCTGGGTGCCCCCGACTTTTTGCATCTGCAGGACTCGATGGCTCGCGGTCGGACCGACCCACGAGTTGATGATCAGTAATCCTCGTGAATCGAGGGCACCTGTGGCGCCCGCTCTCGCTGAGTGGGCTTCGAGACCACTGGTCGGTAATGGCACCCTTGGTGGGTTGGTTTTTTCGAGCCTCGTGCTCGGGCCGCTCGAGGGTCATCCTTACTTGGTAAGGGACCGAGCCATTTAATGCCCACAGTCGCGACCACAGTTATGCGCTGCGGGCGCGCCTTTTCAGGCGCCGCAGCCGCGTGTGTAGTGGGCGACGTGGGCGGGCGGACGTGACAGCCCGCCGCGGCTCTTCGGTTGCCGCGCCGTAATGATCGCGCGCGTGCGTGCGCTTGGCCACTTCGGTCGTGGTGGGCCCTGCTTGTCAGTGACGGGCGCCGTTCACCTGCAGTTAATGCGCGCGGAGCACGCGATTCGGGGAGCGTGGCTCCATGGATCTATAAATCCGAGAGGAGGGTGAGGCGAGTTCTTTACCTCAACACTTAGCGTCCATCGCCCCTGTCTCCTTCGCTTCCGCTTCAGAGCACCGTGCGCCCCTTCATCTTGCGTAGCGTTTGCTTCGTCTCCCCGCGCTCCTTCGCTGACCGACATGGCTCCCCCGCAGTCCATCACCGTGATCGACCCACTGCAGTGGCCTCGCTCGACGGTTACGGCGTTCGCGCTGCACGAGCTTGAGAATGGCGGCCAGCTGGCGCCGAACGCGGATGGGCAGCGCCCGGCGTGGATCGTCCCGCCGGCAGCGGACCGGGAGCCCAACCCTCCATTCGGCTACGTCGTCAGCTTCGTCCGCTTCCACGAGCGTGGCTTTGCGGCGCCGGCGAGCCGCTTTATGCGCGGGTTGTGCTACCACTACGGCGTGGAGCTACACAACTTCGCGCCAAACGCGATCTCGCAGGCGGCCACCTTCGTCGGCGTGTGCGAGGGATTCCTGGGGATCTCAGAGAACTGGGATCTTTGGGTCCACCTTTTCCGCGCGGAGCTGCACACGCTCACCACACCGGAGCCGAAGGTGCACCGCGCGGCACGCACCGGTGACGTGTCGATCTCGCTGCGGGAGATGCGCAGGGAACTCTACATTCCCTACACGATGACCTCCAACAACGCCGAGTGGGAATGGGGTTGGTTCTACCTCCGCAACGATGAGCCCGGCCTTCCGCCCTACACCGGCAAGGTCTTGAAGGAGAAGGTCGACTCTTGGTGGCATGGCGTGTCGCCCTCTTCGCGCCAAGACCGGCTGGAGTCAGCCTTGCTCGCGTTGAAGGATCTGGCGGACGCCGGGCTGGGTGCGGCCTCAGTCCTCACCAACCTCCACCACCAGCGGATCGTCCCCCTCATGGAGAGGCGGCTCCGCATTTTCGAGATGAGCGACGCGACCGATCCCGTGGCGCTGGCGCACTTGCGGCTGCTGCCCGATCACCTTCCGCAGGAGTACGCAGCCACGAGGGCGAGGCGCGCCATCAACCTCAAGGCCATCAGGCAACCCACGGCCCGCTAGTGAGTGGAATTTCTGTCTTCTCTCCGCGCTTTTCACCCGTGACGCACCGGTGAGGTCTGACCTTTCGCTCATCACCTGCAGCTGGTGATCGTGAATGCCGCGTGGTCTGACCCGCCCACGCTCCAAGCCTGAGCGCGCGCCTGTCGCAGCGGCGGGAACAAGAGCGGGCGGCGCGCAAGAAGGAGAAGAGGATCCGGCGGCGGGAGCACCGGGAACAGAAGAGTGAGGAGTTCCGGTTGCGCGAGCAGTAGGGAGACTCTTCCCCGGCGACTTTGGAGTACTGGTCATCGGATGAGGAAGAGGAGGAGAGCGATGGGGGACAAGCTCTCCCCGAGAGGTGGGAGCCTGCGCCCCCCTTGCCAAGTGCCGCGGAGGCGGCGGAGGAGACAGCGCCTGGGACGGGCGCGGGAGCACCCGTCGCCAGGAAGCCCATGAGAGAGGCGGCGCGCGCCGCGGAGGTGCCGGCGAGCGCCGCGGAGGTGACTGGGGGTGCGGCAGTGGCAACGTCGGCCGCAACCACAACGCCCGTCGAGCCCCCGAGGAAGAGGCAGCGGGTCTTCTCCACCCTGAGGTAAGCAACGGCTCCCCTAGACGCCATATCTTCGAGGGGCAGGAGTTTGATTTTCTAGTTTTCACGTTCGCAGGGTGGCGCCTACCGTGCCCCCCCTTGCGCCCGCCACGGTGTTCAGGTCGGACGCGGCCGTCCCCACGAGGCGGCGCTCATCAAGGGCGCCGCGGGCGGCCGTGAGCGCGGCGACGGCGATGGGCGAGGGCACGCACGGCGCGACCGCGGCGGTGGAGCCACGGCGGGTGGTGGCGGCCCCGTCGGCGGTGATGACCACGGCGGTCACCGCGCCGTTGGTTCCGCCGGCGCCGGCCCCAATCGATGACGATCGGGCGACGGTGGTGGAGATCCCGGACGAGGATGTCCCGCCGCCCGGCTGGGACCAGTGGGTGAACCTGCCCGCGCCAGCCTCCGAGCCCCCAACGGGGGTGCTTGTGGTGAGGGATGATGGCGGCGTGGAGCTGGGGCGCCCGACTGATGGAGCCGAGGCCTCGTCGTCATGTGGGGTTCTCCCTGCTTCGGACGGCACCGCGGCGCGTCCGGCGGGGAGCGGGAACGCGCGGACGCGCCGCCGACCCACTTCGCCAGTGCCTAGGCCGAGTAGGCATTGTGGCAAGAGTTTCGTGACCATGGCGCTTCGCTCAACCGGGCGCTGAACGAAGCGTTGCGGATCCATGGAGGCCCCGCGTGGCGCGTCTTTTAGGTTAGTGGTTTTTCGCCGGGTTTCGTGGTTTTTTCCTTTGCTTCTTCCACATTTGGGCTCCTCCTGACCCTCGTCTTCCCTCGCCTTATTGGTCGGCAGCAGGATTTGGAGCGTCGGGCCCGGGAGCGGTACGACACCCTCGACCGCCTGGACGCCAAGCTCTACTGGTACCGGGGGTAGTACAACACCCTCAACGCCCTCGTCGAGGCCCTGAGGACTCCAGACCGGTGGCTGGTGTACCGGGCCGAGGCCCTGCGGGACCAGCCTCTGGAGTAGGACACCCAGGGTGCGGAGGACGTCTCCATGGTCGAGAGGGTGAAGACGGTGCTGGTGAACCGGGACGAGGCGCTGCAAAAGGCGCGGGAAGACCTAGCAGGGGCGCGCACCGTAGCGGCGGCGTGGGAGGCCGAGGCCGCCTGTGTCCGTGCCCAGCTCCAACAGATCGCGCGGCCCTCGAGGGGGCACGGGCACCGGCGAGTCAGGCCGAGGAGAAGGCCAAGGAGGCCGAGGGGCTGAGGACGACCCTGGCGGACAAGGCTGCCGCGCTCGCCGCGGCGGAGGAGCAGCTCCGTCAGGAGTAAGCCACGCGGCAGCAGGCGGAGGCCCAGCTTCAGCAAGAGTAGGCTACCCTCGCTGAGGATCGGGCTGCGCTCGAGCGGGAACGCTTGGCGCGAGAGGAGGCGTTGGGCCGGCTCCAGCTGGAGCGCGCCACGCTCGAGGGGGCGCAAGCGACCCTCAAGCAGCGGGAGGACGAGGCCTCGAAGCTCAACGGGGAGTTGGTCCAGCTCAGCGTCTCACTGGCGGACGCGTACCAGTCCCTCGAGGAGCAGGAGACCACGGTTCTCAGCCTGTAGCAGGCGGCCGAGGACGCGTGCCAGGCCCTCGAGGCGGAGAAGAAGCAGGTCGAAGGTGAGTTACCTTCCGTCCGTTCTCTCACTTGTCGATTTGCCTTTTGGGGATCCACTCCCAACTTTCCTTTTCTTGTTCGTGGTTTTCAGGCCTACTGACTGCCCTGAGGAATACAACCACCCAGGCCAAGGCTGTGTAGACGGCCTACAACTCCTCTCAACAGGAGTTGGAGGAGTTGCGGGCCGCCGCCCTCGAAGTCTGCTAGGAAGTTGAAGAAGGCGAGGTGCAGGCCGGGAGCTCACTGGCGAGTCGCCTACGCGCCCTCGGTGGGCATGTTTCCCAGCGTATGCACCGCGCGCCCTTCACCTGGGCGTCAAGAAGGCCCTCGGCGTGGTGGCGTCCCACTACCAGGTTGACTTCGAGTCCGTGTCCTCGGGCTACGTCGTCCCGGTCGGTGTTGAAGACGAGGTGGCGATGAACCGCGCGGATGCGCTCGCCGCCACTGCTGCTGACATGCTTGCGGAGGACTTCGCCGACTTCCTGTTTCCGGACGCTCCCGGCGCCGGCGACCCTCAAGCCTGAAGACCATTTGGCGTTCAAGCCCTTTTTTGTTCAAACATTAGCATTCGGGCAATGTGGCCATGTAATAAACAGTTACTTGTTTGGAATGTTTGAACATTTTGTAAATAGAAGTAATGTTTTTGTTTCACTTGTCACGTTGTTCCGCTGCTCTTTTCCTTTGCCTAGGCGAATTTGCGAGTGGCCCGCTGGTCAAGAGGCGAGGGAGAAGGGCCGTATCCTGCTGGAGGCGTAGGCTATCTCCGGCTCGCGCGTCTTTCCCGCTTGGCTGCTCGCGCTCCGCCTGAATTTGCCCGAGGCTTAGGTCGAGACGTACTTGGCGTGCTCGCGAATTTTTGTGAAAAAATGGGACCATTTTTTTGGGGGCTGCCCCCCGTAGTAGCCTCCGAGGGTGACTTGGTTTTCTGGGGAAAGCCAAGTTGCCCTTTAACTTTATCAATTAGACAAGATTTACATCTGTACAGCCAACTAGGGTGTTGGGTACGTAATTTACAAAAAGAACTTGGAAATCCTTTCTAAGGGTAGAAGCGACGTAGCTGCTGGATGTTCCAAGCGTTGGTGAGTTCTTCGCCGTCCTCGTTGGCCAGCTTGTACGTGCCGGGCTTGAGCACTTTCACCACGACGTAGGGTCCCTCCCATGGGGGTGACAGCTTGTGGCGGTCTCGATTGTCTTGGCGCATCCTTAGGACCAGGTCCCCTTCGTTGAAGTCTCTGCGCCGTACCTTCCGGGCTTGATAGCGCCTTAGACCCTGCTGGTATCTCGCGGAGTGCATCAGGGCCACGGTGCGGGCTTCGTCCAGTTGGTCCAACGAGTCCTCGCGGGCTCGCTTGTTGGCGCCCTCGTCGTAGCCCTGAACTCTGGACGACTCGTACTCTAAGTCCGTGGGGAGGATAGCCTCCGCGCTATAGACCAGGAAGAACAGGGTCCTGAGGCTCGACACGACCGCCGGTAGCTCATGGAGCCATTTTCGACCAGACTTATTCAGTCTATCAAAGATTCTGGGCTTCAGATCCTGCAGGATCATGCCGTTGGCACGCTCCACCTGACCATTGGTCTGTGGGTGTGCCACGGTCGCCCAATCGACGCGGATGTGGAACTTGTCGTGGAACTCGAGGAACTTTCTGCCTGTGAATCGGGACCCGTTGTCGGCGATGATAGAGTTGGGCACTCCAAACCGGTAGATGATGTCGGTGAAGAATGTTACAGCCTGCTCCGCCCTCAGATTCGTGATTCGGCGCACCTCGACCCACTTGGAGAACTTGTCGATGGCAACCAGTAGGTGGGTGTAGCCCCCGAGCGCTTTTCGCAAGGGCCCGACGATGTCCAGCCCCCACACGGCAAAGGGCCATGTGACGGGGATGGTCTGCAGGACGTGTGCGGGAAGGTTGAACTTGCGGGTGTAGAACTGGCACCCTTCGCAGGTGCGCACAATCTCGCTGGCATCAACAACAACAGTGGGCCAGCAGAAGTCTTGGCGGAACGCGTTGCCCATGAGGGTGCGTGGCGCCGCGTGGTGGCCGCATACGCCCGCGTGAATATCTCGAAGGAGCTCGCGCCCCTGAGGGATAGGTAAGCATCGCTGCAGGACGCCTGACGCGGCGTGCTTGTACAGTTTGTCGTCGATGAGGGTGAACGACTTAGCCATCCTGGCGATGCGTGTGGCCTCGGATCGGTCCGAGGGGAGCTCCCCTCGATCCATCCAGGTGATGTACTTGTCCCGCCAGTTCCCCGCGCTAGTGGAGCCGTGGTATGACTCGTCGTCGATGGTGGCGGCGAGGTTCCCAGCCACCGGGGAGTGGTGACCGGGACGATCCTCGCGTGCCGCCACATCGGCGTTGGCGGACGAGGCGTGCACCATCGCGGCACCGCGCAAGCCGAGGGGGAACCACGACCCTGAAACTGCACGCTCCCCCGTCGGAGTAGTTTCCGTCATGCCAGTGATCGCGCCGCGTTCTGTGGCGATGCGTGCAGCCAGTCGTCGTTCTGTTCGCGCCTGCTGAGAGCGCTGACCGGAGCGTTGACAGCGTTGAGGTGTTGGAGAACCCGCAGCGTCCGCCTGGGTGGGCACCGGGGCATCAGCGGCGGGCGCGGCGGGGACCGGTCCTGGGCCGGTCGGCCGCTGCGCACGGAGTTCGTCGCGGTTGGTGATGCGCATGAGGTAGCCGTTCCCCGTGGCCTGAAAGTTCAGGCTCCCGAACCGGATTTTGAACCCAGCTGGGAGGGGGTCCAAGCTGCCCATGGAATATCTCTGGCCGCGGTACTCGGTGCGGACCACCATCGAGAGGGCTGGTGGGAGCTGATCTTCAGCGCGCGTCCCCCTACCTGGCGCGCCAACTGTCGGTGTGGAATGTAGTCCCGACACTAACTAGTAATTAGCGCTGAGATCTACCTCTCGATGGGCCGGTGCTAGCAACTAATGACACTGGTTTTTATCCTGGTTCCGGCCGGGGCCGTACGTCTAGCAGTGGCATGCTCGGGGCACTATATTGCATTGCACCGTGGTGCTCGTAGAGGGGGGCTACAACCGTGGCGGGAGAGGAGGCCGGGCCTCCAAGTCTCAGAGGTATTGATTGAGGCAAGTGCCAATATCGCGGTGAAGGCGGAAAGCGTGCGTGTGATCGCTATCTGTCCCCCCGTCCCCTGCGGCTAGGGGACAACCCCTCTTTTATAGGCCAAGGAGGGAGCAGTTTACAGGCGTGCCGCACTGTTCTCCTACGTGTGGAGTCGTGGCGAGCAGTGCCACGGAGTTGACGGCCGTCCTGATGAATCTCGCTCCTGTTGGTGCGTCGTGGCGTGTCCTGTGCCCGTACAGGAGCGGCTTCAAGGGTGGTGGTGTAGAGGTTGGCCGTCTGGCCGTCGCCCGCGGGCCGATTCGAGGGTGTCGTCAACGGGGGTCCGTAAGAGGCACAGTGGCAGGCATGGCGACGTCCTATCCCTGTGCGCTCCAATAGCGTCGGGGATGTCGTCGCAGTACCCGGCGTGGCGCTGCAGTGGCCGGAATGGCCACACAGGGCTGACAGCGACGGAGAAGACCGTTCCCGTCGGCCTGACGTCACGGCGTAGTCCTGTGTAGTCATAGAAAAAGCATTCGCCCCCATTTGAGGGTTCTGCCTGCCCACCTTCGAGGGCTCAGCGCGTTAGTCGTACGAAAGTAGGCAGCACAGTGCCACGGGGCTGACACTGGCCTCTCCGCACAGTGTTGTATAATGGCGGGGATGGTCTTCCCCAGGGAGTCGGTGGAACAGCGTCGGGGTGTGATTCCCAGGCGTGCTAGGGTTGTGGCGCAGTCCTGCGGTGTTAGAGCATTAAATGCTCGGGCGCGTGAGCAGGAGCGGGGGTGACGTGCGTGTAGGGGCCCTCGAGCGAGGCGGACCTCGCCCGAGGGGACGTTCAGCCCTCGAGCGAGGCGGGCTTCGCCCGAGGGGGCGTTCAGCCCTCGAGCGAGGCGGACCTTGCCCGAGGGGGCGTTCATCCCTCGAGCGAGGCAGACCTCGCCCGAGAGGGTGTTCTGCTGTGCTGCTCTGGCGGGCCACGGGGGACGCCAGGACTGTGAACGTTTAGTGTGTGCGTTTTTAGGCTCGTGAGTTAGTTCGCGCTTTGCATTTCTTATGAGTTTTGAGCGGGTTTTCCCTGGTTGTTTAGGGGACCCTTATGGCTGTCCCCGACAGTCGGCTATGTGTTCCACCATGACCGATGCTTCGGTTGCTTCCCGCTTGGCTTCGGCAGCTCCGGGTGGTGGTTCGTGATATAAAACCACTTGGCCTTCCAGTCTTGGTTCGAGTCGATGAGCTTGTACGACAAGTACTGGTCGGTGGCATCTTCACGCATCTGAATGTCGGCTCCTCCGACTACTCGAGGGTCGTTGGCGCTTGACTGCGGCTTCACACGAACAAATTTCCGGAACAAGATCCAGTGGGGTTTGATCCCCACTAAGGCTTCGCAGAAGTGGACAAAGACGGAGATGTGAAAAATGCCATTAGGGTTCAAGTTCAAGTACTCGATAGCGTAGTACTTGAGGAGACCCTTGAAGAAATTGCTGGCCGGGAGCGCCAGTCTGTGCTCCACGAACCTGGCGAACATGGGGACCTCGTCGGGGTTCTTCTCCAGGGGGTACGGGTCGCCCACGGTGGCACGCCACATGTCCATCTCCTTCACCCAGAGAAACCCGCTGTTCACCAGCGCAAGCAGATCTTCAGTCTTCATCTTGGACTTCTTCCACTCCTTGTTTGGATTGGGGCGTGGAGGAGACGTTGGCGGCGTTGACCCCTGGGCAGATCCCTCCACCTCGTTGCGAGATCTCTTCTTCCCGTCACCTGCACCAGCCTTTGCGCCCTTGGACGGAGAAGGCTTCATTCTCCAAGTGCACGGGGTCTTCACTCGCATTCGCTCGGGGGCTTCGCTGGTGGTGAGCAGTGGCGACGTGCGTGGACTTGCAAAATATGGCGCGGCGATGCAAGCACGAGTGGATGGTTGTCTAGATCTATTCCAGCGGCTGCTAATGTGGGGAATGAAAAAACCCTAAGGGTTTCGGCCTCTATTTATAACCTAACCGGCGGCGCTGCAACGGCCGGATGGATAAGTATCGGCGGCTGACTCAGAGGCGGCTGCCTGACTCTTCGGCTTCCAGTACTCGATGCACTCCATCTCGGGGGCTCGGCTACATCCGCTAGCCTTCCTGGGTAGCGACAAGACTCAAGAGCAATTCAGGACACATTCTACAATCAAGATGACCCTTCAATTCGAGAGGAAGTACTCGACTCAAGGCTCGGGGGCTCCGTGCCACGTGTCCTTCGGTTTTTTCTCCGGATTTTACGGGATAATCTTGGCAGAACTTTAGATTGACCCTCAGCTTGAATCTATGATTCGACTTAAGGCTCGGGGGCTACATTCCATATGGAATGCGATTCTTCGAATCGCATTTACCATATGGTTTTTTCTTCAAGACAACACGGGTGCTATTGAAGACTTTTAAGAGGAGAACACGAGGACGCTTGGGAACTGCTCGAGAAGACTTCAAGACCACCCAAGGATTAGCTGGAGTACCTTCCAGCCTCGGGATGCTTCAAGTACTCTTGAGGACTTTTGGCTTGTAGTACTCGGGGACGCTGTTGACGGTTAATAATTGTATCAAAGTTCGTTCGTGACTCGCAAGCGTACAAGTCTCCCGTCGTAGTCAAGGGACCCTTCTTCCCTTGAGTGGTGAACCCAAGGTATCGAATCCGTGGAACAAATGTGTGACGCAAAACTTAATCTATTAAAGCCAAGTAACTTCAATCTTCGATAAAACCCTAATGCATCTAAGTAAAAGACATGAAACGAATCTAATCTACTAAAGACCGGAGAAAACAAAGTAAGATTGGGTAGATAAACCGATCTAGAGGGATCGGGGTAAGCCTTTTGTTGAAGTTCCAAGCAAGAGAAGAAGTAGCAAATCGAATCTTAGTAGAAGCCTCTTTAAATCGTGGTTTCCCGTCCAAATCCGAAAACATCCGCCTTTCGAGACCCCTGTTCTGTCACAACGTATCCCTATTCGTGCGGGGAGCTTAGGGCGAGTCAAAAGACAAGTCGAGATTCTTTCGGAAGATCCGCGTGTACCTCTAGCCACCGCGGCTACAAGAACACCCTATGTAATCTATCTCGAGAATAGAATTGGAATAAGCAAAGCCGATCGAAAAACGAAATCTTCGAGGAAACACTTGATCGCTAGGAAAAGATTCAACTTGATAATTCAACTATAACAATGATACATACACAAGATCACCACCGGATCCTTCCTTGATCTTGCTTCTAGCTCCGGAACTCCGACGTGGTCTTCCGTGCAAGGTTCCCACGTCGGCTAGGGGAACCCTAGTCAACTAGCTCGACCCTCTCCTCTCCGAGATGGTGTCCCTCTCTTCTCTGCTCCTCGGCGGCCGATCACGAATTCTTCTCCCAGAGGCTCTCGGTCAGGGGGCTATAAATAGCCCGATTGGCGGCTAGGGCAAAGGAGGAGGCGTTTGGGCCCTAAATGGGCCTGGGCCGACCGGACTGGGCCGGCCGGCCTGGGCCCATTTAGGCCCAGCCCGAGGGCTCCTTCGCTCCACGTCGGTTCCCTTGCTTCCTGGATGTTTCCCCCTTCTGCATGTAGGTCCATGTCGTCGGTTTCTCTCCGAATTGGACTCAACTCCTTGTCTTGCAAGATTCAGCACTTTTCTGGTCAGGTCCCTGGAGTCTATCGTCTTCTCGGATCAAGTCCCCGGCTTCTTGGAGTTAAGTTTGCTTCATTGCATGACTTGTACGGGGCTTCAAGGTCTTGTCATGAGGTGCTTGATGAACTTATCCCGAAAGTCTTGCATTCAACACTAAAACCCTGCATAAACATTAAACTCCAAAACCGACATGCACACGTGAACTTGTTATACCACGGGGGTTAGTACCAATGGATAAGGTATAAAACTCATGCCAACACCGAAGGTAAACTCATGGCTAGGTTGACGGATTTTCACCGTCAACATCTCCCCCATGCTTAAACCTTGCTCGTCCTCGAGTAAGCCTTCGATGGATATCATCATTGCCAAACAATGTTTAAACTTTGCAATTGATCACACATGAGAAAACATAATGCTCTCAAAATTTTAATTCATTAAAGTTCCATAATGTACTAGCCTTCATCTCTACGGAGGGTAGATTCTTATTAAGCTTATCCCACAAGTATTAACATGCTCACAAAGTTTTAAATAGATCTCAGAATTTTTGAAATAAAGAACGAGATAAAGAAAAGCTAAACCAAGTTCACAATTTTAAATCATCTCGTATATTGCTCATGAACTCTCATCTCACTTGTCTCTCAAGCCTATATATTCTACTCATTTCCCTCTCATATATATGTGGTAGGCTTTATATGGAGCTTTGGGAAAGTTTAGTCCTAACAAGATTTTATAAATGAGGTGTTGTCAAAACAAGACAAGCTTCTCATGGTCTTACCGAGACTCGTCAAAAAGGTCATTGGAAAATAATGTTAAATCAAGGAGGGGAAAGAGAAAAATACACAGTTTTAGATGAGTGGACATGTGCAAATGGCAAAGAGTGATCCCGAGGCACAAACAAAGTCCTCGTTATCGGATTGCACATGGTTGGAAAATGAGAATGGATCTTTTTAACTTGAAGCCTTGAATGCACTCTTAGAGAACCGGGGAGTTTACTTTACGCATTTTTTTCTCTTTCTCATATTTCTCATTCTTTTCTTTCTTTCATTCATTCATTATATATATATTTTTTTTCTTTCTTCACCTTGGAAGTCACGTATATCGCCGAATTTTTTTTCTTTCATCATTATATTATTTTTTTTATATTCCCCTTTTAACTCTAAAACTGCATCGTACCTACCTCCTCCCCCATGCTTAGACGTTGCTCGTCCTCGAGCAAAGAGGCGAAAAATAAGGTAGGTACCGGAGTATTTTTCCTTGGAGAGATACTTGAAATCTTCAATGTTGGCACCGTCTTGCAATCTTCCTTGAATTGATGATCCATTCTCAACAATAGGTTGTGGTCAAGGAGGTAATCACAAAAGATGATATTTGATTTAAGGGTGGATATCCGACGAAGTTTGTGAGATCACCGATGTGGGGATACACAATGCACGGATAAAAGGCTAGCAAAAAGATAGATACGCAAAAATGGAATGACCAGCTTCTTAGTCTCGGGCCAGAGAAATCATGGCCTGCAATAACTCACTCAAAAATAAATCTTGTATACTAAGGTTTATGCACTCAAATATATATAAGGCTTTGGATAGGTTGAGCAACACACAAGCGATATTTGTGACAAGGTTAGCGATATTTTTGAGCATAAAAGACATCTTTAATCTATTCATAACTTGAGAGCACATAAAACGCTATGGGTCTTTATTTTAATCATAACCTCCGCTGAAAATTAAGCTGGCATTTAAATAAATTCAGATTTGTATTTTTAAGAGAGCACTAGCTTAAACATGCATAAATCAATTACAAAGATGAACAAAGCTGCAATTATAATCATATATCATCATGGCACGAATTTTGTAACTTTTCCAATGATATAATCAAGGTGGTGTCTTTATTAATGATGACATCAAGTTGAAATACAAACTGAAAATAAACAAACATGCTTGCTGAAATTTAAATAAAAACAGAAAATACTACGCAAACACACGTAAGCAAAAGCTGAAAATTACAGAGAAAAAGAAAAGAAAAGAAAACTAAAGTTCCTAAATCTTCTAGTCCTCCGCCGGTGGTTGATGTTGATGATCTTGATAATAATACCCTTGCTCATAATATGATTGGACACTTCCTCCGACGAATTGATTTGGCTCCACAAGGTGAAGGCGTCCAAGTTCAAAGGCAATATTTGCGTTGCCTTCACCGAGTTGAGCTGCGTTAGCTTGGATGGCTGCGATGTTTTGAGCATTTCTTGCAGCATACCCTCCAATTATGGCCATGCTTTGTTGTGGTTGGGGATGATGAGCGTAGGACTCCGCGAAGTTAGCGTTGGGCACAACATAATTTGGTGGGGGGTACCGGTGCACCACCCCCCCATGCTTGCTCTTGTGGCCCTCCGTAATAACTTGGCGGAGGAGGGACCCCGCCGAATGGTTGCACATTGGGTTGTGCTCCACTCGCTTGTGCGGAGGATGTTCCCTCCTCTACGATTCTTCCTCTCTTGTTCTTCCTTACAGGGACAAGTAGTCCCTCTTCCAACCAATCTTCTCTCCCTTCATTGAAAAGCCTAAGCCTCTCGTTGGGAAGGGGTAGGTTCACTACGGCCAACCGATAACCTCCTCTCTCATCTCCACTAATGTATTTGCCTTGCCGCAAATATTCAATGCCGAGAGAGGTACCACGCAAAAGGTGGTCGGGGTTTCTTGCGATCCCCGGCCGCAAGGAAAAAGCCAACATGGAGAGGTAACACCCCGAACCAATATTACCCGCCCCCGATGTTGCTTCACAACACCAACGGTTGATCATGAGGTAAGAGGGGTCTATTGGCTGCCTGGCAATTAAAGCCGAGTATAGCCAATTCAACTCCGTGTCGGTCACCTTTGTTTCCTTCATCCTCCCCAATACCCTCTTGCACATCCAAGAGTGAAATATCCGGATAATGGGGTTGCGGATGCAATTGCGTTGTTGATGGGCTTCTCCGGAGATCATGTTCCAAAATCCTGCTAACATGCCGGGTGGCACGTCAACTTTCTCCGGAGCTCCCTTGTGGAATCCAAGCAGCTCCCTAACGTGCTCGTAGGGAACCACTTGTTGGACTCCCTCCAAACGGAATGACAAGCTTTGCACCCCATCATCATCAACGATGGGTGCAATAGTCATCAAAATTTCCAAGGCGTACCCCAAATGGGTGTCCACCGATACTCCGTTGGAGAACTGCACCCATCCAAGGTGCCCCAACATATAGTATATGTCGGTGCCAAAACCCAAGGTGTAGAGTGCTTGGTCGTCGAACTCGACGTTCGGCACAAGCCTCTTCTCAAGATTGGCGAGCCTCTCCTCCTCCTCCGCCGACAAGATGATGAAGCCGTACGAAGAGTATGTCGGGGTGTAAGGAGGTGGCGCGGTTGAGCGAGTCGATCGTTGTGGTGGCGCGGGCTGCTCCTCCGTGTGCCCACGAGGTTCGGTGAACCTCATGGAAGTGCTTCTTGCAGCCCTCATACCACCAAGGAGGAGAGCATCGTTCCTCCTCGGTGGCGCCGTATCCGTCTCCATGCTCCGGGGAGACTCGGAAACCGAGTGCCTCCTCGAAGACGTGGTTGATGACGGCTTGGATGACGACGAACTCTTCTTCTTGGAGAAGAGACTTGTGGTCTTTTTCCACATGGTTGCTGCACTCTTTTCTTCAACTAAAACTCTGGGTTGCAACCGGTAAACTAGGCACTTAAACTCCTTGCTTCGGATGTGGACTTTGAGTGGATTAAGGATGTGGATTTTTTTTCTTGAGCTATCAAGCTTGGGATGGTTGGCTATGTCTACGGAGGTTTTGAGCACACAAACTTGAACACACAAACAAGGGAAGGAGAGGGAAGCTTGCACGCGTAAAACGGGAGCCGGGGGCTCCTTATGTAGGTGAGGCCGGCCGACACGGGGCCGGCCGGCTCCGGGGGCCTCCCCGGCTCCTCCCCGCCGCGTCTTTCTTCCAAGCACGATCATTTCGCCTCGCAACTTTCCCCGCCCGCGTGCTCCACGAGTTGCACCGCCCAAACGCTCTCGTACACTCCTTTTCTTGCATTATTGGTCCTCCCACTTGATGCTCCATGCTTTGGGTCATGTCCATGCTCCCTAGCTCCACTTGCTTCACATGCCACCATGAAAATCCTGCAAAGTTGATGCTTGCTGCCCACCATGCTTGTCCTTTGCATGTGGGATTGGTGAAAGTTGATAAAAGGGAATCCAATGGTGCATGCATGATTAATTCAAACTAGATTGCCTCCATTAAGGTGTGTTTAAGGTTAAGCACTCCTCTAATTCGAAATTTAAAATATTTTTCAGAGCCATGCAAGAGCTCAAACATAATTTTAGAGAAGTTTTTAACCCATTAAAAACAAATGTAAGTCGAAAATATTTTTCGACTACGTCGATTTCGGTCTCACCGGTATAGTTTGCCTTCATTGGTTGAGAGCAAACATTTTCCCGGCTTGATCATGGGGGCATAGGTTTAGGTTCTAATTTTGGCTAAATAAGAAAGATTTTGAATAAAACAAAATTAGAATAGGCTTAGAAAAATTCTAATCCTAGAGAAACCAAGGATAAAGATTTTTAAAACCAACCAAAAGTTTTGATTTCTAGGTTCACGCGAGTCCTACCACGTGCTGAATTTTATTAACACTTAAATATAAATCGTGGCTCTACTTGTGTGGTTTTAGCATGAAAAATAAGTCAACCTCAGCACCATAATGAGGGTGAAAGGTTGAGTTAGGTTCTGAAATTATTTGGTTGAGGTTTCTCGAAAAGAAAAGAACAAACAAGCACATAGGAGGGTTCATGCAAAGGGTTTATGATAAAGCAAACATTCAATCAAGAATTATGTCTCTAATATTGTTCAACCACTTCTAAGTCTAATGTCTTTGCGTAATAAAACTCAAAAACTAAATTATTAAAAATACTCGAAAAACCTGGAATCGGGTTGTCCTCCCGTAGCTTATTCTTGACTCGACGAAACGGGTTGCCTCCCCGCCTAGCGCTTCGTTTATAGTCTATAGCTAGACTTCTTCACTTGATTACTCCGGATCAACGCTCTTTGCGGGCGTTGCAATCTTGGGTACCCACTTCCGCACCATCTTGGGCGCGGGCTTGTCTTCCGGCTTAGTTGGCTTAGTCATTTTTTTGGTCTTCACGGCGGCTTCTCTTCCTTTGTCTTGACGGATGCAACACCTTCTTTGATTTTCTTTACGTTCATTTTTTTCGACTCCTTCTTCTTTTTCAGCCCCTCCGTTTGTTTTGGTTCTCCCTTCACTCCAATCATGTTGCATGCCTCAATCCTTGGACGGAACTTGAAGGAACTCCTTTCTCCGTTGATATCGAACATGATCTCCCCCCTTGCCAACATCAATAGTAGCTCCCACGGTCTTGAGGAATGGCCTCCCTAGGATGAGCGGCGGCTTCTCCCTCTCTCCCATCTCGAGCACAACGAAGTCGACGGGGATGAAGTGGTGTCCAATCTTCACGGGTACATCTTCAGGCAATGCCCAAGGGATAGCGAATGGAGTTGTCTCCCAACTCCAAACATATTCCCGTAGGCTCCATCGGTAGGCGTAGCTTCTCGAACACATCCCTCGGCATGACACTCACACTAGCTCCAAGGTCGCATAACGCCTTCTCGAAGTTGAAAGAACCAACTGAACATGGAATTGTAGGGCACCCGGGGTCTTTTTGCTTCTCTAGCCCATTAGCAATAGCTGCACTACACTCCTCGGACATCTTGACATGATCTACCCCGAGTGTTGCTATCTCATATTTATTTGCAAGTATGTCTTTAAAGTAACGAGAATATGTAGGTACTTGTAGGGCATCTAGTAATGGCATATTGATGCTAAGTCTACGCACAACTTCCACAAACTTCTCAAAGTGGTTGTCAAGTTTACCCGGAAGTAGCGTGGCTTGAGTTGCGGTATCCTCGTGTCTTCCTCCGGCATCTCGAATTCGGGTTCCTCGGTGACGATCCCCGTAACCTTCTCTTTAGCAATTCCTTCCACCTCGGTGGATGGTTTAAGCTTCCTTGCTCCCGCGGAACGTTCCGGATCTTCGGTCTCCTTCCCCGAACGTGTTTGAATGGCCTTCGCCGATTCGGGACATTTGGGTTGTCCCGAAGCTTCCCTTCATCATTAGTGAGGCGCCCCGCAAGTTGTCCAACTTGCGTCTCGAGCATCTTCATCATGTTGAGCACTTGATGATTGGAACTTCCGACCTCCGTCACTTTGCTATCGATGTTCTCCAACACCTTGTCTATGGTCTTGAACTTGGTGACGGTGTCCTTGTTGATCTTAGCTTGCTCATCCATGAACTCCTTTAATTGTATACGAAGCGGAACCGCGTCAGGAATAGATGAGCTGGCATTAAATTGAGGCCTACCTTGCCCGTAGCGGAAGTTCGGCAATTCTCTCTTCCTCATGTAGTCGAGCACTTTGGCTTCCTCCGGACAATCTTTGCGGACATGGCCATACTCTCCACATTCTTCGCATGTGGACCTTGCTTCGGCGGCCTTCAAGTCTTGAGCCTCTTTCTTTTCCATCTCCATCTTCTCCAACCTCCTCATGAGTGAGTCGATCTTGCCCTCAAGTATGTCCTCCTTCTCCACTTGCAAGACTCCTTTGACGTTCCCCGTGGGTTGAACCGGATGTAGGCGCCCGGATGACGCCCACGTGTCATTATCCGCGACCTTCTTGAATAGCGTGAAAGCTTCACGTCGGTGTAAGCTCGATGATAGATCCTCCCGCCGATGCATCGATGATCGTCCTTGACGCCATGGTGAGTCCTTGATAGAACTTTTGCACGAGGTCTTCTTTCGGGAACTTGTGATGTGGAACCGCCCGGTGTACTCGTTGAAGCGCTCGAATGCCTCCGAGATAGTTTCGTAGGATATTGAACAAAGGTGGCAATCTTATTACGCAAGCTTTGAGTTTTACCGGTGAGTAGTATTCCTTCATGAAAGCCTTCATCAACGTGTTCCAATTTTGCACCGTCTCCGCCGGTTGAGAGTGGAACCATTGCAAAGCCTTCCCGAGTAGTGAGAACGGAAAAAGCCTTGCCCTCATTTGGTCTTGAGTCACCCCATCCATGTTGAAAGTCTGACATAGTTGAATGAATGCTTGGAGGTGAAGGTTCGGATCCTCTTTGCCGGTGAAGGGTGAATGTTGCACCATGCGGATTGTTGAGGTCTTGATCTCGAACGGTCTTCCGATCTCCTCGAGGTTCAAGATTGGTAGGTCGATGATGTCTGGGGTGCATAGCTCCCCAATCATACGTTCTTGCGGTGGTTGGTCACCCATTGGTGGAGGTCGATTCTCCCGCGGACTTTGACGTGGTGAATTCTTCGGAGATTCCTGCGATCCTTTGTCTTCCGACTCCGAATCTACAAAATCCAGCTTTTTAGCTTGATGTGCTTCGCGTCTCCTTAGCCTGTAAAGTTTTTCTGGATCATCCACAAAATTATTGGGTTTGTTGGAGAGGTAGCCGTCCATC
The DNA here is from genome assembly GCA_947561735.1 of Cenchrus americanus. Classification (NCBI taxonomy): domain Eukaryota; kingdom Viridiplantae; phylum Streptophyta; class Magnoliopsida; order Poales; family Poaceae; genus Cenchrus; species Cenchrus americanus. Next base: position 195,997,261 of record OX387239.1, on the reverse strand, counting down.
TCCTGTTAGGATTAGCAATAAACAAAGTATGCAAAGACTAGAAAGTAAAACAAATCTATAAAAACTAGAGTTAGACAAACTAGATTAGATGTAATTTGAGGATGATCAAAATTTAGTAGATGCAAAAATAAAAACAAAAAGAAAACTGAAAATTACAAAAAGGCAATAAAAAATCAAATCTTGATCACTTGTTCCCCGGCAACGGCGCCAGAAAAAGGGGCTTCTTCTCGGTTAATAATTGTATCAAAGTTCGTTCGTGACTCGCAAGCGTACAAGTCTCCCGTCGTAGTCAAGGGACCCTTCTTCCCTCGAGTGGTGAACCCAAGGTATCGAATCCGTGGAACAAATGTGTGACGCAAAACTTAATCTATTAAAGCCAAGTAACTTCAATCTTCGATAAAACCCTAATGCATCTAAGTAAAAGACATGAAACGAATCTAATCTACTAAAGACCGGAGAAAACAAAGTAAGATTGGGTAGATAAACCGATCTAGAGGGATCGGGGTAAGCCTTTTGTTGAAGTTCCAAGCAAGAGAAGAAGTAGCAAATCGAATCTTAGTAGAAGCCTCTTTAAAGCGTGGTTTCCCGTCCAAATCCGAAAACATCCGCCTTTCGAGACCCCCGTTCTGTCACAACGTATCCCTATTCATGCGGGGAGCTTAGGGCGAGTCAAAAGACAAGTCGAGATTCTTTCGGAAGATCCGGCGTGTACCTCTAGCCACCGCGGCTACAAGAATACCCTATGTAATCTATCTCGAGAATAGAATTGGAATAAGCAAAGCCGATCGAAAAACGAAATCTTCGAGGAAACACTTGATCGCTAGGAAAAGATTCAACTTGATAATTCAACTATAACAATGATACATACACAAGATCACCACCGGATCCTTCCTTGATCTTGCTTCTAGCTCCGGGAACTCCGACGTGGTCTTCCGTGCAAGGTTCCCACGTCGGCTAGGGGAACCCTAGTCAACTAGCTCGACCCTCTCCTCTCCGAGATGGTGTCCCTCTCTTCTCTGCTCCTCGGCGGCCGATCACGAATTCTTCTCCCAGAGGCTCTCGGTCAGGGGGCTATAAATAGCCCGATTGGCGGCTAGGGCAAAGGAGGAGGCGTTTGGGCCCTAAATGGGCTTGGGCCGACCGGATCGGGCCGGCCGCCCGGGCCCATTTAGGCCCGGCCCGAGGGCTCCTTCGCTCCACGTCGGTTCCCTTGCTTCCGGATGTTTCCCCCTTCGCATGTAGGTCCATGTCGTCGGTTTCTCTCCGAATTGGACTCAACTCCTTGTCTTGCAAGATTCAAGACTTTTCCGGTCGTGTCCCCGGAGTCCGTCGTCTTCTCGGATCAAGTCCCCGGCTTCTTGGAGTTAAGTTTGCTTCATTGCATGACTTGTACGGGGCTTCAAGGTCTTGTCATGAGGTGCTTGATGAACTTATCCCGAAAGTCTTGCATTCAACACTAAAACCCTGCATAAACATTAAACTCCAAAACCGACATGCACACGTGAACTTGTTATACCACGGGGGTTAGTACCAATGGATAAGGTATAAAACTCATGCCAACACCGAAGGTAAACTCATGGCTAGGTTGACGGATTTTCACCGTCAACAGACGCCTGAGGACTACTCGTCAAGGCCATCAAGACTACCCGAAACTATCCTGCTCGACTACAAAGTACTCAGGGGCTTGTCGTATGGACTTCCCTAGACCCACTACCTCGGTGGGTACCAGGTATAGATGTCCATCTGGCCTGCTGAACGGCGGCCCACCCGAAAGCCCACTGCAACGGCACGGCCCAAACACGGCACGGCCCGGTAAGCCGCGTGCCCCGGCCGGCCCGCCCGTACACCGTGCCGGCGTGGGCCGCCGCCACCCCGGCCTCGTTGGGCGGCACGGCCGGCACGGTGGGAACAAAGGCCGGCCCGGCTAGGGCCCGTTAACCCCTCCCCCCACATAACATCGGCCGCAACGGCCCAACCCAACCCACCTAACGCCGCCAGCCCCGCCGCGTATAAAAACACCCCCGCCGGCCGCCGCGTCCCCCCGTTGCCCTAACCCTAATCCCATTCCCCATTCGCCTCGCGCCGCCCCGCCGCAGCCTCTGTGATTCCCTCGTCGTCTCCGCCTCCGATCCGCCATTTCCCCACCGCCTTCTCTCCTGTTTCCCGTCGATCTCCTCGCCGCCGGTGAGTAGATGTCGTAGATCTGAGCTTCGCTGCCGCAACTCCTCGGTTCCTCCTCGTCGCCTCCCCCTCCCAGGGTCCCCCTTTCCCACTCCCCCGCCTCTCATCCTCTCAGTTCCCGCCTCCGAATCTGGGCTGCTCGGTCACGGGTGCTGGTTGGTCTTCATCTTCGCCGTCTCTCTCGGCTTCGGGCTCCGGTTGCGCAGGTGCGTGACCCTCCCTAACCCTAACCCTAGATCTAGGTATCTCCTTTCTCTGATAGTTTGTGTCTCACTTAGTTACTTGCTCTCGTGTCTCAAATGCTTGCAGGTCTCGTGCAGATCAGGAGATGATGCGTGGGGCCGCGCGCCGTTGAGGAATGGAGCCGCAGAGGCGAGCTGCAGGACGAGGTCGCCGTGATGGACGACATGGAGGAGTACACCATCAACGACGACCTCAGGGCCTGTGGGCTCCCTGGTGACGACGAGGATGACCTGGCGTCCGGTGGCGAGGCACTGCTCGATAGTGGTTCTGCTCCGATCAATGTTGATGGCGGTGATGGAGGTGCAGGTGGTGGTGGTGCTGCTGCTCCTCCTCCTCCTGACGAGCCCAGGATGCCTTCCTCTACACAATCCGTGAACACCACCGATGGCATTCGATTGAAACGTGTCCGGTCTCCTGCCTGGAACGACTTCAATGAGATCTTCGACACTTTGCCCACTGGCAAGAAGGTGAGAATCGGTGCCAAGTGCAAGCACTGTGGCCAGGTTCTTTCTGGGCGCTCTTCTGCTGGTACTGGACATTTGCTCCGGCACCAGAAGGTATGTGTTACTAAGACTCAACAAGCTGCTCTAGTTCAGACTCGTCTGCAAATGAAAGCTGATGGTACTGTTCTTACTACATGGGAGTATAAGCCTGATGTTGCTCGTAAAGAACTTTGTCGTTTGATTGCTAGACTTGATTTGCCTCTAGGTTTTGGCTTTGAAACTGCTTTTGAGGAGTACATTCAGTGTGCTCACAACCCTCGTTTTAAATCTGTATCTAGGCAAACCACCACTAGAGATCTTGAGAAGTATTGGCTTGCTCGTAGATGTGAACTGATTGATAAACTTAAATTTGTTTCATCTGTTTGTTTGACATCTGATATTTGGTCTGGCAATGCTAAGGAAGATTATCTTAGTGTGGTTGTTCATTATGTCTCTGCTGATTGGGAGTTAGAGAAGAGAGTAATCGGTTTTAAGCTCATTGATTGTTCTCATTCTGGTGTTAACATTGCTGAGCGTGTTGAAGATGTTGTTTCTCAGTTTGGTTTGATTGATAAGGTTTTCTCTGTCACACTTGATAATGCTTCTTCAAATGCTTCTGCCATGTCAAGGCTCATACCTAAATTTGTTGGTTATCTTGGTCCTGATCCTGAACCACTTGATAATGCTAATGATAACTTGTGTGGCCTTTTGCACCAGCGTTGTGCATGCCACATTATAAATCTAATTGTCAAGTCTAGTTTGAAAAGGATCAAGGTCTATCTTGAGGCTTTCAGGTCTGCAATTTCTTTTTTGAACTCTTCTAACCAACGCATTACTCAGTTTCACAACTTTTGCATTGTGAAGAATGTTCGCCCTCGAAAATTTAATTTGGATATGGATGTGAGATGGAACTCTACTTATCTGATGCTTAAGCACCTTTTACCATATAAAGAGGTTTTCCCTACATTTATTGGTGCTAACTATGGTTTGGTTAATGGTGAGCCTCTACTCAGTGAGGGGCATTGGGTTGTTGCTCGAGAAAATTCTTGAGTTTCTTGAATTGTTTTATGAATCAACAGCTTGCTTTATCCGGTGTTTACTATCCTACAAGTCCTTTGATTCTTCATCATATAATTGACATTGCTGGTCATTTATATGCCCAAGAGTCAAATGCATTGCTCGATGAACATTGTGAGTCCTATGAAACCGAAGTTCCTTAAGTGCGGCGTAATATACCTCTCTTGTATTCCTTTGCTTTTGTTTTGGATCCTAGAGCTAAGATGAGAGGTTTTCATAATGTTCTCACTATTCTTTCTCGCCTTCTTGGTTTTGATTATTCCAATTACTACAGTGAGGTAAGAACTGAATTATATAAACTGTATAACAAATATGAAACCAAGTTTGGTGCTGTTAGGGGTCAAAGAAACACTCAAGCAACTGGATCTACTGGTAAGAAAAAAACTGCATGGGGTAAGATCTATGGGTCTCCTGCTCCTCCTCCTGGTTCTTCCACTCATTCATCTACATCTGTTACTCCTATAGCTGCTGTTTCTGAGTTGGCTTCTTACTTGGACAGCGACACTGTCACATGTTTTGATGATGAGTTCAATCTTATGAATTGGTGGCATGAGCACAAACTTACATATCCTATTCTTTCTATAATGGCAAGAGATATAATGGCTGTTCCAGTTTCCACAGTTTCTTCGGAGTCTTGCTTTAGTCTAACTGGCAGGGTGATTGAGGAGCGGCGTCGGCGGTTGCTGCCACATACAGTGGAGATGCTCACATGTGTTAAGGACTGGGAACTGGGGGATGCAAGGGCACAACATGAAGTTGAGAAGGGGATGATGGAGCTGAAAGGAGAAGGGCTAGTGGAGGTTGAAGCAGATGAAGGGCCACCAGCACCAACTGAGTAAGTGACTGTCTACTCTCATTGTGATTGTGTAGTGTGTAACCTCTCTTGTGATTATGTGATGATATTGAATTACTGTCTTACTGTCTTACTGATACTGTGATACATGTTTGAAATCTTTGCTAGGAGTGCTGGTGGTGCCACTGCCAGTGGATCTGTGACTGGATCTGCACCAACTGTGTGAACTGTGAAGTGAAGGAGATGCAAGTGCTTTTGGTCTTTTGGGAAGCAAGGACGAGAATGATGCAAGTGCAAGGCAGCAAGGCAGCTGAGAGACTTATTCTGTTGCATTTGTGTTCTATTCTTGTAGTTGTCTGCATGTGATGCATGTAATGAACAATTAACTTGCTTGAATTGTAGATCTGGGCTGTACTCTTTTTCCCTTCCAGGGTTTCTCACAAGGGTGAGTTTTACCTGGAAGGTTTTTAATGAGGCAGCTATCACTTGATCATAATGATCAAGTGTAAACAGATCTACAATTGCTTTTGTTTCATCACTTTTATGTTGAACACTTGAACAATTGAAGTGATGAAAATTTGTACAAATTTGTCTGTGAAGTTGTGAACTTCCTTGCTGAATTCTGTTCAAGACTTGAAATTGTTGAAAACTTGAAATGTTGAACAAATGTGATATCTTTGTAACTTGTGAAATTTGGACAAGAGAGAGGGGTTTTTCTCTTCACGGGCTACGGGCTGACCTGTCAACCCGTTAGTGCCCGTGCTCAACGGGCTAGCCCGGCCCGAAACGACCCGACGGGCCCGGGCTTGGGCTGCCCCCCCCCAGCCCGTGGGCTAGCACGGCACGATCCCGGTGGATGATAGTGCGGGGCCGCCCGCACGAAGATGAGCGGGCCACCCCAGGCTCGTGCCAGGGCCGGGCCGGGCGGCCCGAATGGACACCTATAGTACCAGGACTGACTACTCGGTGGGCCCTGGGACTACTCGGCTTGTGCCACACGGCACTTGACGGCATGGGGCGCAAGAACTATGGTGGAGGAGTACTCGAATAGAAAGCTATACATGTCTTGTACTGTGTAAAGAACTCCTAGACGTACCCGACTTCTCCTCAAACCGACTTGTAACCTTGCCTCCCGGACGATATAAGGTAGGGCAGGGACCCCTATCTCTCTCATATACATCATCTTGTAATCTCATCCAATCAATCCAGAGCTACGCAGCATATAGGACGTAGGGTATTACGCACCTCGCGACCCGAACCTGTCTAAATTGTGTGTCACGTGTCTCTTCCTTCGAGTTACCGATCTCAGCGAGGCCACATTCATCTACCTCGGGTACTCCCCTTGGTAGGTTGCTGGTCTAAAACACCGACAGATTGCAAGATGGTGCCAAAGTTTAAGATTTCAAGTATCTCTCCAAAGGAAAAATATTTCTAGTACCTACCTTATCTCTATCACCTCTTTGCCTGAGGACGAGCAAACGTCTAAGCATGGGGGAGGAGGTAGGTACAATGCAATTTAGAGTTCAAGGGGGGAAAATTAAAAATAATAATAAAAAAGAAAAAAAGAAAAAATGAGTATAAGAAAAAAGAGAGATAAAGAAAAATATGTATGAGAAAAGAAAAAAATTAAAGTGAACTCCCCAGTTCTCTAAAGTGCATTAGGAATCTCAAAAGTTTCAAGATTTAAGATCCAAACTCATTTTTCCAACCATGTGAAATCCGATAACGAGGACTTCCTTTGTGCCTCGGGATCACTCTTTGCCATTTGCACATGTCCACCTATCTCAATGTGTGTGTATTTTTCTCTCTCCCTCCTTAACATAACATTATTTTCCAATGACCTTTTTGACGAGTCTCGGTAAGACCATGAGAAGCTTGTCTTGTTTTGACAACATCTCCTTTATAATATCTTGGTAGGAATAAACTTTTCCCATATAGCTCCACATAAAGCCTTCCACTATATTTATTGAGAGGGGAAATGAATAGAATGAATAGGCTTTGAGAGACAAGATGAGATGAGAGTTCATGAGCAAGATGCAAGGAAGTTTATTTTTGAACTTGGTTTAGCTCTTTTTCATCATCTCACTCTTAACTTCAAAATTTCTAAGATTTATTTGAAATTTGGGAGCATGAGGTAATTACTTGTGGGAAGTGCTTAAATTAACATCTACGCTCCATAACGATGAAGGCTAGTACATTATGGAACTTTAATGATTAAATCCTTGAGAGCATTATGTTTTCTCGTGTATGATCAAGTGCAGGGTATAAAGCAATGAAAGGCAACACTGATATTCATTAAAGGCTTACTCGAGGACGAGCAAGGTTTAAGCATGGGGGAGTTGTTGACGGTGAATTTCTGTCAACTTAGCCATGAGTTTACCTTTAATGTTGGCATTGATTTATTATTCTAACCATTGGAACTAACCCCCCGTATATAACGAGTTCACTCTTGCATGTCGATTTCGGAGTTTATTGTTTATGTAGGAAATCTACGCTAAAGAGGAGACTTTCGGGATAAGTTCATCAAGCACTTTTTAAGAAGATCATGAAGCCCGACAAGAGTCAAGACACGCGATGAACATGACTCCAAATAACCAGAGGACCGAAGCGTCAACGTGCAAATCTTCAGGGACTCAACCAGAAAACGACGAAGCTTGGATAGCAAGATTCAAGCCTTAACCGTGAAGGAAACGACGTCAAAGGCCCACATGCAAGTGCACACATATAGGGAATCGCGCGAGAAGAAACCGGGGAGGAAACCGGGCCCGAACTGGGCCGAAACGAGCCTGGGCCGGCCGGCCTGGGCTGACCGACCCAGCCCATTCCGGGCCCGGTTTGACACCCCCTTTGACGTAGCCGCTTCTCGTGCTATTTATAGCCCCTTAGCCGAAAGACACAAAAAATCCATTCGTCATCCGCCGCCACAAGACTGAGACAAGAAGCAGATTGGATCGCGAAGGGAGCACTCGTGGCCTTCATCTACTTCGGGGGATTCTACGCCATGATCAGCGCTACAATGAGTAATATTATGGGGTAAAAGTCCTTGTTTGTCCTAGGGGTTGAATGGGGATCTTGAGTTGTAATCACCGAACCTATGTTTTGAATCTTTTGCTATCATATTCATGTTCATGTTGATGGTGCTTTAATCTTATTGGTCGGCCGGCTTGCTTTGGGGGTGCATCGCTCATAGCTTTGCTATCGTGTTCCTTTTGTTCTTTATGCGATATCTTCGTGTAGTGACAGTGCGCGGGAGGGAAAACATAATGAACTTGGTTCACACCTTTGATCGTGCATGCCTAGAACACATCAACGTCTTGTGCACTTGGTGTTCGATCATGGATTACCCTCGTGTAGTGACTAGTATGCGAGAGGGAAAGGGTTGGACTTCGTGCACTTTTACCTTTGATAGATTAGATCAGGTTGTTCTTGCTAGGTGGTTACATCTTCAAATGATCCTAGATCCCTTGGACAAGCGTTCTACGTTCTTGAGATCTCCTCTCCATCACTCTCTATTGTCTTCTTTAACCTATATTAAATTAGATTAAGTTCCATACTTACACATATTTGATAAAGAGCTTTAAATCAACAACATTAGTGCTTAGTTGAGCATAGCAATCCACTTGTTCCACAGATTGATTAAGCTTGAAGGAACACTCTAAGGGAAAAGCTACAACCGACCCGTGCGCTTGCGGATCGTAACTTGACGTGTTATTTAACCGTCAACAAGCTTCACGATGGCTCCGGCGACGGGTCTTCATCGGAGGAGACGCCATGCTCCCCCGCCTTCCACCTCTTGATGCGGTTATCATTTCGATCGCACTTGGCGATCTGACGTTCCTTGTGCCGTGCCTTGCACGCGGCGCACCACCTCTTCGCTGTAGCCTTGTTCCGATTGAATATCGCCTCCTCCGGGAGAGGCTCCTTGGCCGGAACAAGGTGGGCGCACTTCAACTGCAATGACAAGAAGGCATAAAGGTCCGCTGGGGAAGATGAGCTCCAAGAAGATCGACAACACGACAAAAGCAAACAAGATGCATCGAGAAGACACCAACTCACAACTTTTTCTGTCCCCACGTTGGGGAGCATCGGGAGCAGCCACGACGGCGGCCATGAGTAGGTCGAACTCCCAACCGCTTGTGCCACGCGGCGCTAGACCTCCAGCGGCGACGGGAGCAACGACGCGGTCATGGTCCCCGTCCAGGGGGCCCGATCGGCTGTCATCTCGCAGAGGCGAAGCGGCCGCCTCCAGAGCGGCACGAATCCTCGGGCATGGTACTGCCCGATTACTTCCGCCAAGGTGACTCCGGCTCCTCTGAGACGCCCCAGCACAGCCTAGTGATCCCTGAGGATCTTCTCCTGCTCCTTCGCGGGGCAATTCGACCAACACCTCCGCGTCTCTGCGATGAAGTTCCCGGTGAACGCCGGGAGCACGAACTCGGGGTCATTCCGTAGAGAGAACCATCCCTTGTGCCAGCCGCTGTTTGAGCTGGTCAGGGACACCGGGATGTAGTCGTGGCCCCGACCCTACTTCATTCGGAGATTGGCACAGCCGATCGTCGCCGCCCGGGAACCTTCCTTCAAGCAGGTGAACCTGAAGAAGTACTGGAAGAGGTGCCAATGGGTGCTAATCCCAAGGTACCCCTCGCACATCACTTCGAATGCCGCCATTTGCTGGATGCTGTTCGGGTTGAGGTGCTGGAGCTGCAGTCCATACTCGAACAACACCCCGCGGATGAACCGCCCAGCGGGGACGGAGAAGCCGCACTCATGGAAGGCCACGAACGACACCACGAACCCCTTGGGGGCGGCACGGACTCGCCGCTGGGAACCTTCCACTCGACGGCAGCAGTGAACGGAGGAAGCTGGCCCGCCTCGACAAGATGGAGGAGCTGCTCGTGGGAAATGTTGGAGCGTGTACAGTTTGACATCGCGGCAATAGAGTCCCGAGCGGGCTGGAAGCGCAAGAAGCGGTGGCGCTGTGGATGCGGAAGAACTCGGAGAGCAGGGAGCGAGCGTGAGAGGAAGAAGACGATGGGAAAGCAAAGTCCCAAACCTGCGCCCGACGCGCGGTTTTAAAGGGGCAGGCGCGACCCCTCACCTACAACGCCGGGCCCGCCGTGTCAATAGAACTTTCGCCCACACACACGCGCGCCCTGGCCGAACAACCGCCCACTCGCACGACGCCTCGGTTACCGCAGAATACGGACCTGCAACGTCTGCGTGCGGTCATGATGGAACAGTCACGTCCGTCACATCGGCTGAGATGCCCGCGCCCATTACTGCGCCCACATTTACCACGACGGCCATGAATACCCTGACGAAACGTCACCAGGCTACAACGGCCACAATCACGAGTAAAAGCTCGTGAGCGAGTCTCCAACTCACTCACGAGCTCGGGGGCTACATCCGACGGATGCGCTCGCGCGCACTGTCGGGGACAGCCCTAGGGGTCCCCTTAAACAACGGGGAAATCCTCACTTAAAACCCGCAACAAAACCAAAACACGCTAAGCCTAACCATGCAGGACACAGCCCATGCCGCAGGGACCCCGACGGCCCATCAAGGCGGCCCTCTTAGAGATCCCCTCGAGCAGGCTCCGCCTCGCTCGAGGATGCGCACCCTCTCAGGCGGGCTCCGCCCCGTTCGAGGGGCAGCACTTCCCTCGAGCAGGTCCCGCCTCGCTCGAGGGCTCGCTCCCCCTCGGGCGGGTCCCGCCTCGCTCAAGGGTACGTCCCGCCCTCGGCCGGGGTCCGCCACGCTCGAGGGCGCCCCTCACGCGTGCGCCGGCCCCCGTACACGGGCATTTAACGCCCGACACCGGCGGGACGGCGCCATCATGCGCCCGGGGCTCGCGCCCTGGTGCCGCCGCACCAACTCCCCAGGGAGGAGCCCATCCCCATCACTGTGGGGAGGGACTGTGCAGAGCGGCCGGTGTCAGTCCCGTGACACCGCGCGCCTGCTCCAGTACGGCTGACGCGCCGAGCCCTTGAAAGGGGGCCGGCTTCACCCTCGATTCGCTTTCTTGTGACCATACAGGGTTAGGTGGATCGCCATCCCGGCCACTGTAACAGCATGGCCGCCGTCCCCGCGCGTGCAGGCGCACGCCAGGGGCTGTAGCAACAACCCCAGCACTGTGGAGCGCGTTGGGAAGGGACGCCGTTTTACCTACTCCTGTGCTCCGTACGAGCCAACGTCAGCACCTCCCTCGAGCCTATCAGAGGACATCACCGCCATCCGCTGCTCTCCTACCCTCGAACCGCCACTATTCGGGTACAAGATAGGCCATGATGACCAGATCGCTGCAAGGATCGCCCGGACGGCCGCCCACTCTACCGTATAGCACGTCGTGCTTCCCCACGTAGCTAGGTAGCGTGGCGCGCATGTAATCCGCCTCCCCCTTGATCTATAAAAGGGGGGGCGAACCCCCAGCCGCGGGGGGAGACTCAGCAGCATCCGAGACAGGAACACGCCGCACACCACGTACTCATTCTCCAATTCTTCGACAATATCTTCAGCCACTCCACCAGGGACTTGGAAGCCACGCTTCCTCTCCCGCCTTGCTTGTAGCCGCCCCACTACAGGCACCCCCGGTGCTAAGTAATATAGTGCCTCGAGCACGCCCCTGCTGGACGTACGGCCCCCTCGGCCGGAACCAGGATAAAATCTCTGTGTCACTTGTTACTTAGCATCGACCATTGAGGGATAGACCTCGGCGCTATCTACTGGTTAGTGTCGGGACCATATTCCGCACCGACAGTTGGCGCCCACCGTGGGGCAATCAAGCGCCTAAGTTCATTCCGACAACTCCCTCCATGGTGATCCGCACTGAGTACCGTGGTACACGCTACTGCATGGGTAGCTCGGACCCCCTCCCAGCCGGGTTCGAAAATCGCTTCGGGGACCTGAACTTTCAGGCCACGGGGAACGGCTATCTCATGCACCTCACCAACCGTGAGGAGCTCCGCGCGCAGCGCTAAGCCAGGTCCGCCCTGGTCCCCGCTGCACGCGCCGCCGCGCGCAGCGCCCGCGAGCACGGATGCCGCGGGCCCGTCGACACCACGACGCCGTCGTCGCTCGGGACGGGCGCTCGCGCCGGGCGCGGTCCGAGCGACGGCGGCCGAGCGCGCCGCCACTCGGCCGCGGCGCGCCCACCGCCACGACGACCGCCACCGCCCCAGCGGGACAGCGCGCGGTCTCCGGACCACGCATCCCCATCGGGCTGCGTGGCGCCACGACGGCCTACAACGCCAACATCAACACCACGATGCGCAGGGTCCCGCCAGGCCGCCATGTCCTCGTCGCCAGGGATCCCAGCGCCTCAGTAGCTGACGAGTCGTCTCTGGGCTCCCTCAATGCGTTGCCACCCGCCAACCGCCACGGGTACGCGGAGTGGGACTTCTCCGGCGTGCCGGACCCAGTCATGTTCAGGCGTTTCCTCGACGCAACGGACTACTGGTTCGGCTGCTCCGACGACTCCAGCACCGGGAGCTACGACCCCGCGCGGGAGTGCTACGCCGTCATCACCAACGACCCGGCCCAATGCCGGCCGGCGCGGCGGGCGCCGGAGACGGGGGAGATCACCCCCGCCCCGGGGATCGCCACGCGCCCGGCCGCGGGGCCAAGCGCTCCCGCCGAGGCCGACGCCGACGCCTAGGCGGCCCAAGCCCGCGAGCTCGAGGCCAAGGCGGCGGAGGAATACGGACGGTGCGGGCGCTCCGCGCCTCAATGGCGGGGGGAAGCCTCCGCGCGTGGCGAACGCGCGCGGGAGCCGGGCCGACAGTCCGCGACCGCATCAACACCGTCCCCAACGTCGACAACGCGGACGCGCCCCCGCGGGCGAGCCAAAAACTCATTGCCGCCGCGACACTGCTGCGGGCCATGCCGGCACCCTCGACCCCCGAGGCTCGAGACCTGCACCGCGAGGCGCAAACTCTCATTGAGCAAGCGGCCGTCCAGCAGGCCGAGAGCTCGGCCTCGCGCATCCGCCAGCGGGGAGATGCGCGGGGTGATGAAGCTGCACCGGGAGGCGAACCCTCGGTGCACGCAATGGGACCGGCGGGGCAACCCGCCGACCAAGGGCGCACGCCGCCAAGGAACGGCTCCTTGACGCACGCGGGCGCTGGGATGGCGACGCCCGCAACGTCATCAACGCCGGGTGCACGAGCGGGGCGGACGCACGAGCAAGCAAGGGGCTACCACCCTCGACGGGGTGGACGCTACGACGGGCCGGCGAGGACCGCTCCCCGACGCCGGAGCCCCCCAGGCACCCGTGTGTTCAGCCGGGAGATCCGCGCGTCGGCGTTCCCCCAGCGCTTTCGCCAACCCTCGACCATCGTCAAGTACAACGGGGAGACGGACCCCCGCGTGTGGCTTAACGACTACCGCTTGGCTTGTCGACCGGTGGGCGGGGCCACCGGCGACGAGGTCATCATCCGCAACTTGCCCCTGCACCTCGGCGACGCGGCCCGGACGTGGCTCGAGCACTTGCCCGCTAGCCAAATCCACAACTCGGGGACGACTCGGTCCACACATTTGTGGGCAACTTCCGAGGCACGTACGTGCGCCCCGAGAATTCCTAGGACTCGCGCTCCGCACGCGAAGCCGGCGATCGGCCGGCGGGACTTCATACGGCGCTTCTCCAAGCGCTGCACGGAGCTCCCCAGCGTGGCGCAGTCCGAGATCGTGCATGCCTTCCTCGAGGGCACCACGTGCCGGGACCTCGTGCGGGAGCTGGGACGCAGCCCGCCCGCGGACTCCAACGAGCTGTTCGACATCGCCACCAGCTTCGCCTCAGGAGAAGAGGCCGTGGGGGCGATCTTCGACGGCAAGAAAGGCAAGCGCTCAGAGGACGCGCCCGCGGAGGGCAGCAAATCCAAGGAGCCCCACCGCAACGACAAGCGGGGCAAGAAAGGGAAGAAGCCGCGCCGCGAGGCGCGCGAGCAGGGGCGCGACGGCGGCAATGCCGAGGCCCTTGCTGTTGACCCGGCTCAACGGGGCCCTCGACCGGCCCCTCGAGGCCCGGGGGTGTTCGATGACATGCTGAAAAAGCCATGTCCTTATCATAAGACCCCAGTGAACCACACCCTTGAGCAATGCGATATGCTCAAGAAATTTTATGGCCGTGCCGCCGCGAAGGAGGCAGAGGCCAAGAAAGACGGGGGCGATGGCGAGCGGGCGGTTTCCCCGCGGTTGAAAATGTGTTCCTCATCTTTGGGGGACCAACCGTCGACATGTCGACCCGCCAGCGCAAGAAGGAGCGGCACGAGGTCCTCGCCGCGGAGAGGGCGCCTCCGTCCTTCCTCAATTGGTCGGAGGATGCCATCACCTTTAGCCGGGAGGACCACCCGAACCGCGTCCCCAACCCGGCCGCACCCGCTGGTGGTTGACCCCATCATCGGGAACGCCCGGTTCTCGAAGGTCCTCATGGACGGAGGCAGCAGGCTCAACATCCTCTACGCGCATACGTTGCGCCTCATGGGGATCGGGTTGGACCAGCTGCGGCCCAGCACGAAGCCGTTCCATGGCATCGCACCCGGCAAGCAGGTCCAGCCCCTCGGGCAGATCGACCTGCCAGTTTGGTTTGGCATCCCGAAGAATTTCCGCAAGGAGATCCTCACCTTCGAGGTGGTGGGGTTCAAGGGGGCCTACCACGCTATACTTGGGCGACCCTGTTACGCCAAATTCATGGCGGTCCCCAATTACACTTACTTGAAGATGAAGATGCCGGGGCCAAGCGGCGTCATCACTGTCGGCTCATCCATCGAGCACGCGTTCGACTGCGACGTCGAGTGCGTGGAGCACGCAGAGGCACTGGCGCTGGATGAAGCGCTGGTGAACACGTTGGAGAAGATGGTCAACGAAGACCTCGACCCCGCCGCCAAGCACGCCGGCACCTTCGAGGCTGCGGAACGGACCAAGGGGGCCCCCTCGACCCGTCGCCCCCGAGGGCGGGCGTTGAGGGTCGGCTCCACCCTCGACCCCAAATAGGAAGTGGTGCTCGTCGACTTCCTCCGCGCCAACGCCGACATCTTCGCGTGGAGCCCCCTCGGATATGCCGTGCATCCCGAGGGAAGTCGCCGAGCACTCCCTTGACATCCTCGCCAAACGCCCGTGCTTTGTGCGACGCGGTTGCGCCGCTTCGACGAGGAGCGACGACGGGCAATCGGAGCGGAGCTGCGGAAGCTTCTCGAGGCCGGATTCATCAAGGAGGTGTTCCACCCCACGTGGCTAGCAAACCCCGTGCTTGTAAAGAAAAAGAATGGGAAGTGGCGGATGTGTATAGACTACACTAGTCTTAATAAAGCATGTCCTAAAGTTCCTTTTCCTTTGCCACGCATTGATCAGATCGTTGATTCAACGGCTGGGTGTGAATTGCTTTGCTTCCTTGATGCTTACTCCGGATACCACCAAATAAAAATGAAGGAGTCCGACCAGCTCGCGACTTCATTCATCACGCCGTTCGGGACGTTCTGCTACGTCACGATGCCGTTTGGCCTCAGAAATGCGGGCGCAACATATCAGCGTTGCATGCAGCATGTTTTTGGGGATCACATCGGACGGACGGTCGAAGCATACGTAGACGACATCGTCGTAAAGACCAGGAAGGCGGACGACCTGGTTGGCGACCTTGGCGTCGCGTTCAACTGCCTACGGGCCAATGGGGTCAAATTAAACCCCGAAAAATGTGTCTTTGGAGTGCCGCGAGGCATGCTCCTGGGATACATTGTCTCCCAATGGGGAATCGAGGCCAACCCTGAAAAGGTCGCGGCCCTCGAACGAATGGGTCCGATCCGGGACCTCAAAGGGGTGCAGAAGGTGCTGGGGTGCCTCGCCGCCTTGAGCCGCTTCATCTCGCGGCTCGGCGAGAAGGGCCTGCCCCTCTACCGCCTACTCAAGAAGCACGAGCGCTTCTCCTAGACCACCGAGGCCCAGGATGCGCTCGACAAGCTGAAGGCGTCTTTAACGCACGCCCCGATCCTCACACCGCCGCAAGATGGCGAACCCCTGCAGCTCTACGTGGCCGCAACCACCCAGGTGGTCAGCGCCGTGATCTTCGTGGAGCGCACGGAGGAAGGGCACGCCTTGCCTGTACAGCGGCCGGTCTACTACATCAGCGAGGTCCTGTCAGACACGAAGACGCGCTACCCCCGGTGTCCGAGAGTGTTGCTGTACGCGGTAGTCCTTGCGCGGCGCAAGCTCCGCCACTACTTCGAGGCCCACCCCGTTACGGTGGTTTCCTCCTTCCCACTGGGGGAGATCATCCGCAACCCGATGCCGCGGGAAGGATCGCCAAGTGGTCCGTGGAGCTGATGGGCGAGACGCTCGCCTACGCCCCGCGCAAGGCCATCAAGTCGCAAATCCTGGCTGATTTCGTCGCTGAGTGGACGGATACACAGCTACCGCCGCCGCAGATCCAAGCGGAGTGCTGGACTCTGTTCTTCGACGGCTCAGTGATGAAAACGGGGGCGGGCGCGGGCCTGCTCTTCGTGTCACCCCTTGGGGAGCACATGCGCTACGCGGTGCGCCTTCACTTCCCCACGTCCAACAATATGGCTGAATACGAGGCCCTTCTCTGCGGCCTCAAAATCGCCATTGAGTGGGCGTCAAGCGCCTCGACGTGCGGGGGGACTCGCAGCTCGTAATCGACCAAGTTATGAAGAACGCGAGCTGCCATGATGACAAGATGGAGGCCTACTGCAAGGCCATGCGGGCCCTCGAGGACAAGTTCTATGGCATCGAGCTCAACCATGTGCCCCGCCGGTACAACGAGGAGGCAGATGAACTGGCCAAGATTGCGTCCGGGCGAATCACCGTTCCCCCGAACGTTTTCGCGTGCGACATCGCTCAACCCTCGATCGCCTTCGAGCCGTACCCCTCGAGTCACAACGAACCCTCGGGGGCTCCCTCGAATCCAGCGGGTGCGGAACCCATGGATGAGGACCCCTCGAACGAGGCGTACGTGCTCTCCCTCCTCGAGGGGTACGGCACCCACGAGGCCGACGTGATGGACATCGAGCCGGCTCCTGCCCAAGAGGACTGGCGCGAAAAATACGTCGCCTGGATCGCTCGAGGGGAACTCCCCGCGGACCGGGCCGCGGCCAGGCGCATCACCAGGATGGCCAAATCTTTTGCCCTCGTCGACGGCGAGCTGTACAAGCGCGCCGCCTCCGGCATCCTACAGCGGTGCGTGCCCATTCCCGAGGGGCGCGAGCTCCTACGGGACATTCACGCGGGGATCCGTGGCCACCACGCCGCGCCCCGCACCCTCGTCGGCAACGCGTTCCGCCGTGGCTTTTACCGGCCTATCGCGGTTGCGACGCCGGCCGAGATCGTGCGCACCCGCGAAGGGTGCCGGCTCTACGCCCGCAAGTCCAACTTGCCCGCCCATGCCCCGCAAACCATCCCCGTGACATGGCCATTCGCCGTGTGGGGGCCGGACATCGTCGGGCCCCCGCGAAGGCGCCGGGGGGCTTCACCCACTTGCCGGTCGCAATCGACAAGTTCTCCAAGTGGGTGGAGGTGCGCCCCATCACGAATCTAAGAGCGAGCGGGCGGTAACATTCTTCACCGACATCGTCTACCGCTTTGGAGTGCCAAACTCCATCATCACGGACAATGGGTCCCGTTCACGGGCGGAAGTTTTTGGAGTTCTCGCGACAAGTTCCACATCCGCGTGGATTGGGCGGCCGTGGCACACCCACGGACCAACGGCCAAGTAGAGCGTGCCAACGGCATGATCCTACGGGCCTCAAGCCCGGAATTTTCGACCGGCTCAACAAATGCGGGCGAAAATGGCTCCAAGAACTACCAGCGGTTGTGTGGAGCCTAAGGACCACCCCGAGCAGAGCCACCGGGTTCACCCTGTTTTTCCTAGTCCATGGCGCGGAGGCTATCCTCCCCACGGACTTAGAATACGGATCGCCCAGGGTTCGAGGCTATGACGAGGATGCTAACCAGCGAGCCCGCGAGGACTCGCTGGACCAGCTAGACGAGGCACGCCTCTTAGCCTTAATGCATTCCGCAAGGTATCAACAGTCCCTAAGACGCTACCAAGCACGCAAGATACGTCGACGGGACTTCAGTGAAGGGGATTTGGTCCTAAGGCTGCGCCAAGACAACCGAGGGCGCCATAAACTATCGCCCCCATGGGAGGGACCCTACGTAGTGGTGAAGGTACTCAAGCCGGGCACGTACAAGCTGGCCAACGAGGACGGTGAAGAGCTCACCAACGCTTGGAACATCCAACAGCTACGTCGCTTCTACCCTTAGCTAGGATTTCCAAGTATTTTTGTTGTAAAAACCATACGACCAACGCCCCAGTTGGTCACAACTATGTAAATGCTTTAAGTCCAATAAAAAGGGCAACTCGGCTTTCCCCTGAAACCCAAGTTACCCTCGGGGGCTACTGCGGGGGGCACCCCCCCCCCCCAAAATAGTCCCATTTTTCGCGCAAAAACAAAACAACTCACATGCGCTAAGTTTGTTTTCTACTTCAACTACGAGCAACGATTTGAACAGGGCGCGGGCGGCCCAGCGGGAGGAGCGTGCGAGCCAGAGATAGCCTACGCCGCGTGGATATGGCCCTTCTCTCTCGCCTCCAACCCAGCGGGCCCCCAGCGAAGATCGAACTCCCCTAAGTAAAATCTACTCAGGAAGAAGGAGAAACAAAAAGCGCAATAAGCAAAACACTTCATTTCGTATCATCAAATGTTTACGATAGAGATAATGTGCCTATTTACAAAGGCCACGAGGCCAGAATACTGATACACAAAAAACGGGCCTAGCGCCCAACTGCTTTCAGGCGGAAGGAGCTGCAGCGTCAACGGTGTCCGGGAAGAGGAACTCCTCGAAGGCCTCGGTGAGCGACCCGACGGCATCGGCGGCAAGCGCATCCACACGCTCCATGGCCACCTCGTCCTCGACGCCCTCAGGAACGATGTAGCCCTCCGCCAGCGCCTCGAAGTTGACCTCGTAGTGGGACCGCACCACTCCTAGGGCCTTCTGGACGCCCAGATGCAGCGCCCGGCGCATCCGCTCCGTGACGTGGCCGCCAAGGGCGCGCAGGGGCCGGCCGCCGAGCCGCCGCCCGAGCCTCGCCCTCCTCTACGGCACGGCAGGTCTCGAGGGCCGCATCGCGCAACTCCTGCAGCTCCCGCTCGGAGGAGTTGTAAGAAGCCTGCAGCGCCTCGGCCCGCTCAGCTGCGTGCCCCAGAGCGGTGCGCAAGCCTGAAACCGCCAAGACGGGAAAGAAATCAGAAAAGGGGAGCGCGAATTCCCAAACAAAAACCAACCAAACAAAGAGCCAAGCAGCAGCCCACCTTCGACTTGCTTCTTCTCCGCTTCGAAGTCACGGCGCACGGCCTCGACCGTCAGCTCGAGGCGCTTGACGGCCTCACCTTGCTCCTGGAGGGCCAGCTCCTGATTGGCGGTGGTGATGCTGAGCATGATCACCTCGCCCTTGGCCTTGGAGAGCTTGTCGTCCCGCTCCGCCAATGACTTCTGCGCCACCTCGCGGGCGACGCGCTCCTGCTCCAGCGCCGCCCGGGCATTGACGAGGGCGGCTCGCTCCTCGCCGGAGCCGCCCCTCGGCTCCTTGGCGGCCGTGTGCTCCCCGCCGAAGCCGCCTCCTCGGCGATGGCGAGCGCCGCAACCTTGGCGTCGAGGGCCGCCTTCAAGTCGTCGGCCTCCTTGGCCCGTCGCTCCCGCCCGTGCGCCCGCTCCTCGGCCGGCGCCGCCGCGCTTGCGCCCCCTCGAGCGACGAACGGAGCTCCCGCACTCGCCACGGATGTTGGCCACCTCCGCCTCCCCGGCTGGCGGCCGGCGTCCGCGTCTTCTCCAAGTCCGAGCGCGCCCGCCACAACGCCTCATCACGATCGATGAGGGCCGTGCGGACCCGCTCGAGGCTCGAGCGGCGCGGCGGGTCCGCCTCGAGCTCTCGGGGAGCTCGTCGCGCCACGCCATGGCCCGCACGCCGCCCAACCGTCCGGCGTCCCGAGGGCGGCGGCCGTGCGTCGAAAGGGGCCGCAGCCGCTCCCGGAGCTGATGGACCTCGGCGTTCACCCGGTCGAAGGCGTCGTACTTGTCGTGGGCGCGACGCTCGAGCTCCTGGCACCCACAAAATCAAAACCCATAAGTGCTCCGACACAGGGGCAGCATACAAAAACGAAAGAAGGAAGAGAACGAGCAACCACGGCTTACCTGGAAAACGCGCCATGCAGGGCCGCCATGGACATGCAGCGCTTCGTTCAGCGCGCGGTTGAGCGTGGCGCCGTGGCTCCGGAGCTCGCCCCGAGCTCCTGCTCCCCCCCGGCGTCCGCAAACGCAGGGGGGATCGTCGACCCGCTCCCTCCCACCCGGGCGGGACGGCCGGCGCGGGAGGACGAGGCCTCGGCGCGCCGTGTCCTCGGCCCCCCGCCACCATGTGACCCTCGTGCCGCCTCACGAGGGCCCCCCTCGGGGGCTCGGGGGAACGCGTGGGGAAGCCGGCCCACCGATCCCACCCGGCGGCGGGGAGTCGTCCGAGACCTCCACCACCTCCGCCCGCGATCGCCGGGCGGGCGCCGGCGCTTGTGCCGCCTCCACCGGCCGCTTCCACCTACGCCTCCGTGGCCGCGGCGCCCGTCGTGGCGCCGCGGCCATCATCTCCGGCCGTGCCGCCGCGTCCACGGGCGCCGCCGCGGGTTGCGCCCGCTCCGCCTCCTCTGCCGCGCCCGGCGCCACGGCCGCGCCTCCGCAAAGGGGCGCCCTCCGTGGGCCGCACCTCCACCGCGGCCGCCGCCGCGGCCGCGTCCCCACAACCGCCGGCGCCGGCCGCTCCTCGGCGACCGCCACCGCGCCGCGGCGGGCCGATCCGCCCGCCGAGGCCTCGAAGCCTCGCCCGGGACTCGCGAGCTCTCGCCCGCCGCCGTGCTTGTCCCCGGCCGCGACGCCCTCGACGAGCGCCGCCGAGTGGGGATGGACGCGTCCGTCCTCAGCACCTTGGCCGGTGCAAGAGGAGGCACGGTCGGCACCACCCTGCGCAGGCACGAACAGAGGATTAGAACGCCTGATCATCAAACAAATCAAACCAAGCAAAGGATCGAACCCCTTACCTCGAGGAGGAAAAGGCGCGCTTCCTCTTCCTCGAAGCCTCAGCGGATGAGGCCGTGCGGTGGCGGCGCGCCCGCCGTTGCGCCTCCTGACGGCGCCGCCGCGCGCGCGCGCGCGCCGCGCCCCGCGCGCGGTCACGCCCGACGCCGCGCCTCCCGAGGCGCCGCCGCGCGCCGAACGCTCGCCCCCGCATGCGGGCACGCTTGCCATAGCGCCACCGACGACGCCGCCGCGCGCGCAGCACGCTCGCCCCGCGCGCGCGGCGCGCTCGCCCCGCGCGCGAGCACGCTTGATGCGCGCACGCGCGCGCCGCCGCGCGCGCCTCCGTGGCGCGCGCCGGCACCTCCGCGGCGCACGCCGCCCCCGATGTCGATTGCCCGATGGCGGGCGCCGTTGCGCCCGCCCCAGGCGATGCCGCCCTTGCCGCCGCCGGGTTCGGCGACGGGGGCGCGGAGCCGCCACCTATTAGAGGGGCCCTCCCCCCTCGGCCTCTTCCTCTTCGTCATCCTCCGAGGATGAGTACTCCTCGGTCCCGGGGGAAGAGAGCCCCGCTCTTCGCGCCGCCGGCACTCCGCGCTCCGCCGGTCGCGCGCGCGCTTGATGTCGCCTCGCGCGCTCCCTCTCGCGCGCCGCCCGCTCCCCGCTCCCCGCCGCCGCGCCGCCCGGCCAAGCACGCGGGAGTCGGGGGGTGGGCGGAACGGACTTGGAGGCGGTAAAGCTCACCAGCTGCACACAGGAGCATCAAGGACGCGTCAGGAGGACGAAGCAACACCAAGAACTAAAACACAATCAAGAGTCACACTCACCAGCGGGCCGGTGGGGAGCATCTCGAGGTCCCATGGGGTCCGGTCCGCAGGCATCGGCACCCGGGTGTCGACGGCGCTCCGCGCCCGGGTGAGCGCATATGGCCGCTCGAGGGGCGTCGGGAGCATCCGCGACCTCGCCGATCGACGGGGGTTGGCCGCCTCGCGTCATCTCGAAGATGCGGAGCGGCCTCTCCATCGTGGGCACGACCCGCCGGTGATGGAGGAAGGCGAGCACGCCCATCGCGTTCAGCCCCGGCCGCCGCCGGGCGCTGCGGGCGGCCGGAGACCGAGTCCCCGCCGCCTCCGATGCTGGGCGTGGACACCCCGTAGCCCCAGGAGTCAGGCTTCTCCTTGAACACCCAACCGGTGTAGGGGGGAGGCCGGGCTCGGCGTTGCGCAGGTAGAACCATCCCCGCTCCCAGTCGGCATTGTTCGACGTCATGGTGCAGGGGATGTAGACGTTCTTGAATTGCCCCCGCAGGGCAAGCGACATCCCGCCGGCGCGCACCGCGCGGCGGGTCCTCGGCTCCGTCGTGGGTTGCGTGAAGAGCTCCGCGCGGAAAAGGTGTACCCAGAGCTCCCAATTGACTGGGATCCCCAGGTACCCTTCGCAGACGCCCACGAACGTGGCCGCCTGCGAAATCGCGTTGGGGGCGAAGTTGTGCAACTCCACTTCGTAGTAGTGGCACATCGCCCGCATGAAGCGGCTCGCCGGCGCGTTGAAGCCGCGCTCGTGGTAGCGAATAAAGCTCACCACGTAGCCCTCCGGCGGGTTGGGCGCGCGGTCCCCCGCCGGCGGCACTATCCACTCCGCCGGGCGTCCATCTTCATTGGCCGCCAGCTGGCCGGCGGCGACCAGCTCGCCAAGGGCCAGCTGGGTCACCGACGACCTCTCCCAAGCGTACGGCTCAAGGATCGTGAGAGGCTGAGGCGGCGCCATGAAGAAGGCAAAGGAAAGCGAGAGCGGAGGACAAGGAACGGAAGAAGAGCTCCAATGGCGACACCGCGCGGTGGCAAAGGCGAGGCGAAGACGAAGGGGCAGGGGACTGAAATGGTGAGGCGTTAAGGTAAAAAACCGCCGTCTCCCCCTCCCCTCAGATTTATAAGCCGCGGGCGAGCTCTCCAGAGTGGATGCCTCGCGCGCATTAACTGCAGGGAATCTTCCCTTCACGCCGACGGACGGGCCCCACCACGACTGCAGCGGCCACATCACTGCAGGCGGGCCATCATCACGGCGAAGACCCGCAGGGACCGAGGCGAAGCGATCCACGTCCGCCCGCCACGCCGCCCACTACGCGCGCGCGCGCGGCCGCGGCGCCTAAAAAGGCGCGCCCACGCTGCAAAAACCGCAGCCTCGACTGCGGGGCATTTAATGACCCGGTCCCTTGCCAAGCAAGGAGAACCCTCGAGCGGGGCGAACCCCTGGCTCGAGACAAGGGCAACCCTCGAAGGGATATCGGCGTGAGAAGGCCGCCCGGGGCCTGCTTGATGTAAAGCAGGTGTCGTGGGTACCCATGCCACGCAAAACCCTCGAGCGGCACGAGCCCCTGGCTCGAGACAATGGCAACCCTCGATGGGATATCGGCGTGAGAAGGCCGCCCGGGGCCTGCTTGAAGTAAAGCAGGCGCCGCGGGCACCCATGCCACGCAAAACCCTCGAGCGGCACGAGCCCCTGGCTCCAGACGATAACAGCCCTCGAAGGGACATCGGCGTGAGAAGGCCGCCGGGACCCGCTTGAAGTAAGAGGCGCACGCGCGGCACCCATGCCACGCAAAACCCTCGAGCGGCACGAGCCCCTGGCTCGAGACGATAACAGCCCTCGAAGGGACATCAGCGTGAGAAGGCCGCCCGGGACCTGCTTGAAGTAAAGCATGCACCGCGGGCGCCCATGTCACGTAAAACCCTCAAGCGGCACGGGCCCTTGGCTCAGGGTGATGTCAGCCCTCGAAGGGACATCGACGTGAGAAGGTCGCTCGGGGCTCGCTTGATGTAAAGCGGGCACCGCGGGCACCCATGCCACGTAAAACCCTCGAGCGGCACGAGCCCCTGGCTCGAGACAATATCAACCCTCTGAAGAGGACACGCGCGTGAGAAGGTCGCCCAGGGCCTGCTTGAAGTAAAGCGGGCACCGCAAGCACCCATGCCGCGCTGTGCTACCGACCAGCGCCTCGAGGGCTGGCTCGCCCAGACCCCTCGACGACCGCAAATGCAAAAGACGGGGCCGTCCGGGCGCGGCCCCCGCACGGCCCTGCGATCGGAGGTTCGAAGCCTGACCCTCGACGGGTTCGAACAGTCGCCACAGATCGCAGAGTTAGGGACGACGAGGGCACGCGCATTCGAGCCGTTCCTTGAGCCCGTCGGCTCGAGGGTGCCCCACATGTCGTGTTCGAGAGCCAGCGAGGGCAGCTAGCCGGGGGATCCCACCGAGGGAGAGCTTCTGCGCCCTCGGTCCCTATCGAACGGGACCGAGCCCCACCTAGCAAACCCACGCAAGCGCTTCCATGGACGTGTCTCCGGACCACGCAGCCTACCCTTATCGAACGGGGCATGGGCGTCCACTTGAACCACCCGCTAGCAGCTCGACGAGGAATCCGCAATTCGCGACCCGCTCGATGGGGGTTGCGGAAACCTCACCCTCCGTCCCGCGGAGGGACAGCGAGGGCGCGTAAGAAAACAAGTCGTAAAGCTCTACCCGATCGCCTCGAACGGGCCCAGGCTCGGGGGCTTGACGCATGGCTACACCTCCTTGAAATTGCACCCGCCGGAGATAGTGCCAGCAGCGCGTGCGCCACCGAAGCCGGCTGAGACACCGCCGATGCCGGTTGCAACATGTGCCACGCCCCCTGACCAATTCTCGCGGTTAACCCCTGCAGGAGCACCCACACTCCTGTAGGGCTTCGGGGGCTAGACCCGCGGGTCCGCTGACACGGCCCCACGGAAAGCGTTCGCAAAACAAGGAGGGAAGAACGTCCTATCGCAGGTTCCGGCACCGCGGGAGCCTCAATGGCAAACCCATAGATGCTCGGGGGCTACTGTCGGGGACAGCCCTAGGGGTCCCCTTAAACAACGGGGAAATCCTCACTTAAAACCCGCAACAAAACCAAAACACGCTAAGCCTAACCATGCAGGTGCCTAACCATGCAGGACACGGCCCGTGCCGCAGGGACCCCGACGGCCCATCAAGGCGGCCCTCTTAGAGATCCCCTCGAGCAGGCTCCGCCTCGCTCGAGGATGCGCACCCTCTCGGGCGGGCTCCGCCCGTTCGAGGGGCGCACTTCCCTCGAGCAGATCCCGCCCTCGCTCGAGGGCTCGCTCCCCCCCTCGGGCGGGTCCCGCCTCGCTCAAGGGTACGTCCCGCCCTCGGCGGGGTCCGCCACGCTCGAGGGCGCCCCTCACGCGTGCGCCGGCCCCCCCCGCACACGGGCATTTAACGCCCTGACACCGGCGGGACGGCGCCATCATGCGCCCGAGGCTCGCGCCCGGTGCCGCTGCACCAACTCCCCAGGGAGGAGCCCATCCCCATCACTGTGGGGAGGGACTGTGCAGAGCGGCCGGTGTCAGTCTCGTGACACCGCGCGCCTGCTCCAGTACGGCTGACGCGCTGAGCCTTCGAAAGGGGGCCGGCTTCACCCTCGATTCGCTTTCTTGTGACCCTACAGGGTTAGGTGGATCGCCATCCCGGCCACTGTAACAGCATGGCCGCCGTCCCCGCGCGTGCAGGCGCACGCCGTGGGCCGTAGCAACAACCCCGAAAGACCGTGGGAGCGCGTTGGGGAAGGGACGCCGTTTTACCTACTCCCGTGCTCCGTACGAGCCAACGTCAGCACCTCCCTCGAGCCTATCAGAGGACATCACCGCCATCCGCTGCTCTCCTACCCTCGAACCGCCACTATTCGGGTACAAGATAGGCCATGATGACCAGATCGCTGCAAGGATCGCCCGGACGGCCGCCCACTCTACCGTATAGCACGTCGTGCTTCCCCACGTAGCTAGGTAGCACGGCGCGCATGTAATCCGCCTCCCCCTTGATCTATAAAAGGGGGGCGAACCCCTAGCCGCGGGGGGAGACTCAGCAGCATCCGAGACAGGAACACGCCGCACACCACGTACTCATTCTCCAATTCTCCCACAATATCTTCAGCCACTCCACCAGGGACTTGGAAGCCACGCTTCCTCTCTCGCCTTGCTTGTAGCCGCCCCACTACAGGCACCCCCGGTGCTAAGTAATATAGTGCCTCGAGCACGCCCCTGCTGGACGTAGGGCCCCCTCGGCCGGAACCAGGATAAAATCTCTGTGTCACTTGTTACTTAGCATCGACCATTGAGGGATAGACCTCGGCGCTATCTACTGGTTAGTGTCGGGACCATATTCCGCACCGACACGCACCCACCGAGAACGTGAATAACACCCTCAACACCAAGATTGTCCAACTGAGCTTGAGCGCGACTCCTTGACTCCCTCTCAAGCTCGGGGGCTACTGACGAAGGCCCAGATTAGGGCCCCCTTTTGACGGCGAGATTATCTCCCAGAAACACAAGACAATCTAACGCCAACGATAATGTGAAGGCCAAGTTAAACAACGTCAAGGAAAAGATTCAGGACAAGGAGGAGAAAGGACCCTGGTCAAGACCCACACTGGCAAGACGTCCAGTCTTCGCCCAGTTAGCTGCATCTCCGACCAGTTCCCCACTAGGGATCCCCACAACAAGTCTTCGCCTCGCACGACAAGTCTCTGCCTCGCACGACAAGTCTACGCCTCGCACGACATGATCGGCTCCGACTAGCGCATGGGCCCGGACGCACAGCGAAAGCTCACGGCGCGAGCACCACCACCGACGCACGTGGAGGAACGATTCCCCACGCCACACAAGTACAACAGCTGGCGGCTGTTGACGGTGAATTTCTGTCAACCTAGAGTACTTGTTATGCATTGGTTTCGATTATGATTTGCAACTAACCCGCCACTAGGCACACTAATGATATAACAAGTTCAACTTCGTATGTACATTTGGAAGTATTGTGTTTTTGCAGGAAAACATGGACAAAAGGGACGGAGTCACAACAAGTTCAAAGGAGCAAATGAGGAGTTCCGTTCGTGTTCGAGTGCAAGGAGAAATCACTTCCAAATGTGGCAAAGACCAAGGTTGTATGACGGATCATCCCCGAGGACTACGATGTAAAGTTTGGACTTCATGCGAGAAGACCACCTATCTTGATCGCGGGGATGGCGACCTCAAAATGACACAAATCAAGGGGGAAAAGTCCAAAATGCCAAGATGAGCCACGGGGAGGAAGATGGGACTGAACCGGCCTAGAAAGGGCCTGGGCCGACCAGCCCGTTCGGACCGGCCCAGGGGGTTTTTGGCCCGGTTCGGCCCGCCCTTTGACCTAGCTCCGTCTCGGTCTATTTGTAGCTCTCTCGTCCGACGGCCGCTGCATCCAATCATTCTATCGACCTCTATTCTCGCCGCCACAAGATGAGGGTGAGATTAGATGAGTTCGTCGCAAGGATCAACATCGGCGGAGGTAAGGAAGCAAGAGAAGGACTCCAATAAGCTGGCCTAGGGGTGTTCCCAAGCTTCATCGCCGCCATCTTCATCGACGACGTTCTCCGGAGTCTCCATCACCCCTATGTGCTTCAATCTTTGTAAGATGATGGGATAATGTCTCCATTCATCCCTAGGGTTAGATGGATACATGCTATGTGATCGCTACTTGATTCGTGGTTTCAATCTATTCCTTTCATGTTGATGATGCTTTGACGATTAAGGTTAGCTACCGTGTTTTTCGGGCGTATGATATCCGCTACTCCCATAGATTCCATCAACATATTGTGTCCATCATAGGTCTAGTCACGATTACCTCCGCGTAGTGACAGTACGGGGGGAGGGAAAGGGTGAAACCGTGGTCACAACCCCCGATAGATTGGTCTACCGCTCTCGTGTAGTAGATGCATATCCATGATATCCTAGATCCTAGGGAGGGAACACTTATCTTTCTTCATCGCTCTCTTGTACCAACCTTTGCCATCTAGCTTAATCTTAGACTAACATAGATTAGATTGCTTTTACTTTAAGTTTAATCCTCTCTTTAAAGGTTTCCGTAGTCAACTAGATTAGTGCTTGTTTAAGTGCTAGCAATCCCCTTGCTCTGTGGATTGACAAACCTTGGGATCTCCCGTAGGTGAAGAAGGGCATAGGTGACTTGTACGCTTGCGAGTCCAATCGAAACGTTAAACGAGTTTTTACCATCAACAAGCCCTTTTTCTGGCACCGTTGCCGGGGAGCAAGCCAGTTTGCTACGTTTAATCTTGTATTAGTTTTGTTAATTACTAACATCTAACCCTAGTTTTCTAGAAAAAAAACCTTTTGTGTTTTTATTTTTTATTTTTAGTGCCTAGATGGATTTGTTCACCTCACCTTTGGAGGACGACGAGATGTCGCGAAGGGAGCTAGCAATGCCGTTAATGGAGGACAATGAGATGCAAAAATCAGATTTGGTGCTTGCTACAACCCACTAGAAGTGAAGCCTAGAATCATCAAGTTAGTGGCGACAAACCCGTTTAGAGGATTGGAGGATGACAATCCATATAGACACATTAAGGAATTCACGATGATATGCAACACGGTGTGACAAAAAGGAGTTTCGGCCGCTTGGTTCAAGTGGAATCGTTTTCCATTCTCTTTCAAAGATGAAGCGTGAAGATGTAATACACTTGCGTCTGTTGAAGTGAAAGGAAGTTGGGATGAGCTAGTGAAGAAGTTTCTTTTGAAGTTCTTTCCCATAAGAAAGGTCCAAGACTTGAGGCAAGTGCTCACTTTCAAGCAAGGAGAGGATGAAGGAATTGATGAAGCATGAGACTGTTTTAATGAACTACTTGAGCGAGGCCCGAACTTGGGATTTTCCGGTGACTTGATGTTGCATACCTTTTATTTTTCACTAACCCCTAACTCATTTCGTTTTGTAAGCATGTGTGCAGGCGGTGATATAATGGATAAAACAATTAGTAAAGCCGCACAAATCTTACAAAGGATAAGCAATGGACAAAGAACGCAACAAGATTGGCAAAGACGTTGTTGGGAGGAGCAAAACGACAAAACCAAGCCCAAGGTGCTTGCTGAATTTTCTGAAAAAGATGAACCAGAGGTCAAGGAAGATGAACCGGCCATACAAGAAATTGAAGATCCACTTCCCAAGGTAAGAGAAGTCGTTTCGGATATTAAAAATGTTGAAACTAACATGAATGCAGGCCGAAGTATGTGGAATGCTAGACCATTAGTAGAGTTTAATCAATCCGGTTGGATTCAAGTTGATTTTGCCCCACTAATCAACTACCGAAGGAAGGAGGAATGCCGACATGTTGCCAAACAAGTTGAGGATATATTTGATCAAGAGAAGAGTGCAGAATCGATCCAAAATATGCTTGAAGAAGAAAGAGAAGAAGATGATGAAGGATGGATCGATCAATTTGACAACTCGAAGATTTGCAATGAAGGAAGAGAGGAGTACAACCGTGATGAGCCTAGTGACTTGAAGGATAAATGGGAGAAGATAGGACTCAAGCTAGAAGATGAATGGGAAGGAGTTGACATAGAGCAAGTACTCCAAGAAGGCCCCTCCCCACAAGGTGATAGCTTGTGTGCTATTGAAGCCTACACACTGGCAAATCAAGACATGGAAGCACTCAAGGATGAAGAAAAGAGTGAATCAACAATGAGCAATCTCGACGACATGTGGTACATGGAAGATAAAGAAAGCAACATACAAGACTTTGAAGATAAAGATTGGGATGACAATGAAGACTTCAAAAAAGAGACAAATGCAAATGTAGTTGATGGATTACACGTCCCACATGATGAAATGGAGGGGGTGCAAAAAGGTAACAAAGAGACACCTTCACTCATTGAGATTGGTTTGCCTTCAACACCGCTAGATGAACCAAATATCACTCTTGTTGAAAAAGCTCTAAGGCCAAGGTACACGCTGAAACCTCAAGATATTATTGGTATTAATGATGATATGTTCTAATATTGATGTTGGACCAATAGTATGAATGATAGTTTAAATTCTATGTCTTGTTCCAATAATGATCATGTTGATAGGCTAGATTTTCTTGAGAATAAAAAAGAGGAAACATTTATGTTCGTACCAATCATTCTCACACCTAAATAACCTTTGCCTAATGATGAGCTAAGTGCTATGCATGAAACATATGCTTCTTTTGTTTACACCTTGACTTGTTGCTACAATTCGCATGTGGTGTTAATTATGGACGTGTATGTTTACAATAAGTTTTGTAAATCTCGATCGTGCTTTGCGCTTGGTCAAGCTAATGACCTTAAAGAAGCACATGTTGGAAGAAGGCCCAATTTTCACTAACCATGTAGACAAGGCTTGAATAATGAAAACAAAAGTCATGCCTAAAGAGTTGCAAGATAAATCATCAACCTCTCCAAATCCCGCAATGGATGCTGCTGTATTCATCAATTTGAGAGCTTGTTTAGAGGTGTACAAATTAAGAAAATGAGATATTCAGAAAATCCATCAAGTTGCCATTCCAACGCATCAAGAACCAATGAATCTGAAGACCTATGCAAGGAGTTATGGAGAAAACATTGAGCGTTGCGCATTCTGAAATTTCAGGACAGATTTCATCGCCGAAGTAAAACAAACGTAACTCTCTTGTACGGAGTCAGATTTGGGGAAATAAAGACTCTTTGGAATGGAAATTTTGTGCACTGTGCAATGGAGTAGAGCTTGGGTATACTTTCTGTTCTAGACATTAAATAAAAATTCATGGAGTGAAGGCAACACTGGAGGGTGATAAAGAAGGAGATAGCGATGAAGCAAAAGGATGCCTTGGGCAAGTCTTCCATAAGTGATCAAGCACATGGGAAGTAAATTGAAACTGCATTGGTACCTTTCCTTCTTGCATGAAGGGCCATGGCTGTGCGACGAAAAAAAGGTATGTGAGAAAGTCGAGCTCTATGACTTTAAATGAAGCGTTTTTCGGGAGGCAACCCGTTTCTTTATGTCTTTATTCCTTTCTTAGAGAGAATAAAGAATGGCACCTTCTTACGATGATCAACTTGTGGTTATTAATCTAAGTTTAGTTTTCTTTTTAGAACCACCATCAGGTTCATGCTCATATTTATTTATTTGCATGCATTGCATTTTGTTATCAACGTGATGTTTCTTTGCATATACATGTTTTGCACATAGTTGGCTTGGTCGTTTTATATACTTAATGATGTTAATGCTTCATAGGACCCTATAAGTATTTTCCTTTTGTGATCTTGTGTAAACATGGTGTTTAGAACTAGGTGAAACATTGTCTTTGTTTATATGCTTTTCCTATCATGTGCATACACACCTTGCACAACATACACTCATTAGGTTTTTATTTCTCATTAGAAAAATTATGCCACAAGTTGAGAGTCCTAGTAAACATTGGATTGTTGGCAATTCTATCTACTCCCAACCGTCACCTTGGGGGTAGAATGTGCGCTTAAAACGTCTTGCAAGAAAGATAAAGACTCTCACTACAAGGAAATTGAAGGATGACTAAGTTAAAATGCTTTGTGTTCTTCTTCCATGCCTAGAAAAATGCTAAGCATGGGGGAGACCCTGAATCTTCAACAAGGAAGTGCAACATGATACTCTAGAAGATAAAAATGATCAAGATCATTAACATCACGGGATCAATGCGCAAGAAGCCACCGATCTCATCAAAATTCTGCGTGGTCTCAAAGAGAAAACACTGAGTATTTTTGGATATTTAGAAGCCCCATGAAGTTATGATTCCAACCAATCAAGGATCAAGACAATCGGAGGTTCCTACAAGCG
Organism: Cenchrus americanus; assembly: GCA_947561735.1. Lineage (NCBI taxonomy): Eukaryota > Viridiplantae > Streptophyta > Magnoliopsida > Poales > Poaceae > Cenchrus > Cenchrus americanus. The sequence goes on along the minus strand of OX387239.1, from coordinate 195,965,743 downwards.
GTTATGCCCGAATCACCGAGTGCAACACGTCCTGAAGTCAGCTTTGGACAGCACACATCGCTGAAGTAAAACGGGCATAGCTCCCTTGTTTGAACTCCGTTTTCGATGAATGACCACACGTTGGAAAGGTAATTTCATAAACTTTTCAATAGAGCTATATTTCGATATATGTTCTGTTCTGGACAGATGGGAAATCCATGAAAAGAGACAGTAAGGAAATGATGAGAACAAGAAAAAGGAGATGGTGATGACAACATTGAAGAGAAGGGCGACCAATGACTCCAATAAGCATACAAGATCAAATTCAGAAGTTTAGGAGCATTGATAAATCAAGACAAAAGCAAAAGCCACATCTATACATGGAGATGTCGAAAGAAGACAACGAAGAACTACAAAGGATGGTAACATCTACATGGACCTTCTCTTTTTCGAATATAAATGCTTGTAAGTATGCCTTCAACCTTATTAGGTGCAACATTTTGTTTTTATTTCCCAACAATAACATGGCTACTAGGAGGACAACCTACGTTTCTTTTTACTTTCAATAGATAGGCATGACCATGTGTTCACCTCGATGTTTATATTGCCTATGCTTACGGAAAGATGATGAAAGTTGCCGCTTTGTTTTACCTACATGAAGTTATACATGTCTTGGCTAATTGCTCTCGATAATATGATCTGAATTTATTTAAATACCAGTTCTTTTATTTGTGGAGGTGAAATGACTATGCTCTAGACCCACATACATATCTTTGCTCTTTGATTTAAGTTTATGGATAGCCGGATAACTTGTTGTTTTTATGAAAACTTAACTTTTATGCTATCTACATATTTGTGATGCTCTTGCAAAGTTCTACCTACAAAGCCATATACATATATGTTCTATGATAACAAAACCCATAATTGCAAACATATGTTTTGATGAGTTGGATTAGGATTGATTTCTATGGTTCGAGACTAAGAAGCTGGTCATTCCTTTGTGTAACTTTTCATGCTAGCCTTTTTGTCCATGCATTGTGGGTTTTCACATCGAAAATTTCGCAAACTTCGCTGGGAATCCACCCAAAACCAAAAACATCTTTTTGTGATCACCTCCTTGTCCACAACCCAATTTGAGTATGGAGTAAACTTCTCGATGGAGGTTCAAATATTCCGCAAGATTATGGAATTTATACTTACTTTAGCAGTCATTTCCCCTCTTTTTTATGCTCGAGGACAAGCATCGTTCAAGCATGGGGGAGGAGTCATTACATCACCTCTAACAAATGCTATGCAAGTATTATGTTGCAAAAGTTCTGAGGAGCAAAAGAAAAAAATGAAAAATGAAAAAAAATTATGATGAGAAGAAAAGAAAAGTAAGGAAAAAAAGAAAAAAGATAAAGAGAGAAAAATGAGAAGGAAATAAAATAAAAGTAAAAAAATAATAAAGATGATCCTCGGTTCTTTTTGCTTCATAAGTTCTCAAGTGCCTTGATGACAAATCCATACTCAAATCTTCCAACCATGTGCAATCTGATAACGAGGGCTTCACTCGTGCCTCGGAATCATCCATTTGCCACTTGCACATGTCCACCTATCTAAATGTGTGTGCTTCATCACTCTCTCTTTCCAACATTTATTTTCCATAGCCTTTTTGACGAGTCTCGGTAATTCCAATAGATCCGTCTCTTAATTTGACAATATTTCGGATGTATGTTTTGCTAGGATTGTTTCTAACCTTCCAAGCTCCAAATAAGCCTTCCACTATCACATATGAGTAGAATAGGTTGAAACTAATCTAGTATAGGCTTGAGTGACTTGATGAGATGAGTGTTTCCATGAGCCTTTGCAAGAGACTTTCACTTATGTTGAATATGCATCTTTTTGAAAATTCTTCCATGTAACAAGGTAACAGTTTGATGTTCACTTAAGTTTTAAAGCATTGTGTTTATTAAATGTGGCTTGTTCTTTATTGTTAGTCTCCATAATGAAAAAGAATCCGGTCACAACTTGAACTTTAAAAATAAATTTTTAAAAGAGAGCAATTTGCCTCGTCATGGATGACTAAGTGCAAGGACGACATTGGAAGGCAACGTTGATTTCCCTTTTAAGCAAGGATTACTTACTCGAGGACGAGCAAGGTTTAAGCATGGGGGAGATGTTGACGGTGAATTTCCGTCAACCTAGAGTACTTGTTATCCATTGGTTTCGATTATGATTTGCAACTAACCCGCCACTAGGCACACTAATGATATAACAAGTTCAACTTCGTATGTGCATTTGGAAGTATTGTGTTTTTGCAGGAAAACATGGACAAAAGGGACGGAGACACAACAAGTTCAAAGGAGGAAATGAGGAGTTCCATTCGTGTTCGAGTGCAAGGAGAAATCACTTCCAGAGGTGGCAAGGACCAAGGTTGTACAACGGATCATCCCCGAGGACTAAGATGTAAAGTTTGGACTTCATGCAAGAAGATCCCCTATCTTGATCGCTGGGATGACGACCTCAAAATGACACAAATCAAGGGGGAAAAGTTCAAAATGCCAAGATGAGCCGCGGGGAGGAAGATGGGCCCGAACCGGCCCAGAAAGGGCCTGGGTCGGCTAGCCCGTTCGGACCGGCCGAGGGGGTTTCTGGCCCGGTTCGGCCCGCCCTTGGACCTAGCTCCGTCTCGGTCTATTTGTAGCTCCCTCGTCCGACGGCTGCCGCATCCAATCATTCCACTGACCTCTATTCACCAGAAACTCGCCACCACAAGATGAGGGATGAGATTTGATGAGTTCGTCACAAGGGTCAACGTCAGCGGAGGGAAGGAAGCAAGAGAAGGACACCAAGCCGCTGGCCTAGGGGTGTTCCCAAGCTTCATCGCTGCCATCTTCATCGACGACGTTCTCCGGAGTCTCCATCACCCCTATGTGCTTCAATCTTTGTAAGATGAGGGGGTAATGTCTCTGTTCATCCCTAGGGTTAGATGGATACATGCTATGTGATCGCTACTTGATTCGTGGTTTCAATCTATTGCTTTCATGTTGATGATGCTTTGACGATTAAGGTTAGCTACCGTGTTTTTCGGGCGTATGATATCCGCTACTCCCATAGATTCCATTAACATACTGTGTCTACCATAGGTCTAGTCACGATTACCTCCGCGTAGTGACAGTACGGGGGGAGGGAAAGGGTGAAACCGTGGTCACAACCCCCGATAGATTGGTCTACCGCTCTCATGTAGTAGATGCATATCCATGATTTCCTAGATTCTAGGGAGGGAACGCTTATCTTTCTTAATCACTCTCTTGTACCAACCTTTGCCATCTAGCTTAATCTTAGACTAACATAGATTAGATTGCTTTTACTTTAAGTTCAATCCTCTCTTTAAATGTTTCCCTAGTCAACTAGATTAGTGCTTGGTTAAGCGCTAGCAATCCCCTTGCTCCGTGGATTGACAAACCTTGGGATCTCCCGTAGGTGAAGAAGGGCATAAGTGACTTGTACGCTTGCGAGTCCAATCAAAACGTTAAATGAGTTTTTACCATCAACAGCGGCCATGCAAGCAGCTCACCCCCACAAGAGCCTTAATGCTGGCTTGACCGGTGCGCGGCCATCCCATCGCCATCATCTCCCACTCTGCCACACGCAAGCTCAGCCCGAGACACTCAAGCTCCCTCTTTGATGTGCACGAGCCTAGACTTAGACTCGGGCATGGCAAGCTAGGCAAGTACTCGCGCAGGCTAAGACGAGTGCGAACTACTCGGAGAACAAGCCAAGCGTTCCAGAATGAACAGTCGAACCCGGCCACGCGGCGGCTCCCACAACTAGGCGTCACAACTCGGCTTCAATGTGTCCTGACGGACAACGACGTACGACGGGACGTACCAGCAACCAAGCACTGTACCTTTTTAACTTCCCCTTGTGCCCCTCCCCTTGCGACTATAAAAGGGAGAGGAGGGCAATGGTTACAAGGGTTAGACCTTCGAAAGGCCGAACACCACCTCAAGGGACTTGGGCTCGACACCCTCTCCCGACCAGCTTGTAACCCCTATTACGAGCACTCCTAGCTCGGGAACACGGCAGCACCACACTGAACGTAGGGTATTACTCCTCGGAGGCCCAAACCAGTCTAAATCCTAGTGTTTCCCGTGCTAACCATCCGAGCCCGACGCACGATCGATACAAATTTACTGCCGGCGGTAGAGAACCCCGACATATAGTCAATTACTTAGGTTAGTTAACTTAGTTTAGTTAGTTTAGTTAAATTAGTTTAGTTTAGTTTAGAAATTTAGTTAAATTGATATAAAATTTGTAGAAAATAGTTTAAATTCGCATAATTCGTTTTAATTCATTTAAATTTCCTAAAAATGGTTATAATTCACATAATTAGATTAAATTGATATAAAATTCGTAGAAAATAGTTTAAATTCACATCATTTGTTTTAATTCATTTAAATTTCCTAAAAATGGTTATAATCCACATAATTAGATTAAATTGATATAAAATTCGTAGAAAATAGTTTAAGTTCACATAATTTGTTTAAATTTGGTTTTAAACTTCTAGGAAATGGTTATAATTCACATAATTAGATTAAATTAATATAAAATTCGTAGAAAATGGTTTAAATTCACATAATTCGTTAAAATTGGTTTTAAACTTCTAGGAAATGGTTATAATTCACATAATTAGATTAAATTGATATAAAATTCATAGAAAATAGTATAAAATCACATAATTCGTTTTAATTGGTTTTAAACTTCTAGGAAATGGTTATAATTCACATAATTAGATTAAATTGATATAAAATTCGTAGAAAATGGTTTAAATTTACATAATTCGTTTTAATTAGTATAATTTGAATAACTGATATAATTATGTTATTTTTTTGCAGTTATGGCTGCACTGTTGGAGTACGTACGACCGGAGTCGTCCGACGAGGTGGCAGACCGGCACCACCACTCGTACGTGTCGACTGTTCTTGGACGTTCGGCCGACAACATATGTTGCCAGACGACCCGCACGTTGATGCCGATACACCAGCGGTGGATTCCGATGTACGTAATTCAAATTTATTAATTATTTCTATGTCTTTACAATAGCAATTGTGTTAAGTAAATAATTTTGTTTTTAGTCTACGCGCTGCAGGACTTCTCCCTGTTGCGCAGTTGGTCGAGGGGGGACAGGCTACGAGTTGAGATTCACTGGGCGGAGCGGTTGACGCGGTTAGGCCTGACCCCTCGACACTAGGGATGACAGCGGGTGGAAAACCCGGTGGGGGGCTCAAGAATACACCCGCACCCACTAGGTTGAAATCACCCGTCACCCGCACCCGCCACCCATTGCGGGTATCAAATTCCTCCACACCCGCCACCCGCATAGGTAATGGGTACCCATCGGGTGACCCACACCCACCACAACTTGGAGTCTAGCGTTGGCGACTGGGTGATGGCGACGAGCTTCTGTCCCAAGGGATAGCTGTAGCGGCGCTGGCCTGGCCGGGGTCGGCGCATGAAGGGGCGACCGGCGGCGGCCTGGCTAGATGCGCTCACATGAGCGGTGGTGCCCCTGGCCGAGGTCGAGTGGAGGAAGGGGTGGCGGACTGGTCGAGGTCGGGCACAAGGAGGGCAGCCGGCGGCGGCCTGGCCGGATGTGTGCTCAGGGAGCGGCGACGCCCAGGCCGGATTCGAGCGCAGGGTGGCAGTGGGTTGGCCGAATTCGAGCAAGAAGGGGGCCACCCTGGCCGGACTTCACGTAGGGAGGGTGGCGACCTAGAGATCTTGCACAGAGAGATGCGAAGTCAGGCGCATTGAGCGGCGGCAGGGGCAGTCTGTGGGGGTGGCGACGGGTTAGAATGGGGATGGAGGCTAGGGTTTTGTAATCTTTTATATAGGGTATTATAACGAAGGGTCCACATGTCATAGTCAAATGCGTTGAGGACCAGAGCATCCGAGGACCGGTATATGGTCGCTCCTAGCTGTGGTGAGTGATTGACAATGTGGTGTGGACTGACTCTTGGCTGAGTATTGTAGGTGCAAGTTGCGGCTTGGTTTGCGTTGGTGCAGGTGAAGAGCGGGCGCGAAAGGTCTATGCCTTTCGGGGCCTCCGAGGAGTGGAGAGACAAGTGGGTCTAACTTGAGGGACCTGGTGGCCAGCAGGGTCAAGTGCGGGCCGCATGATCGGAGTCGGTGCAGGGTAGCGGCTCACAACCGAAGTCTGCACACGGGGTTTGCGGCGGTTCACCACAAAACCGACCGGGTTACTTGGTTGAGCCACAAAACCAAGACCAGAGGCTCGACGGGCGGAGACGGGATCCGGGCGCGTCGAGAAACTTTGAAGCGGAGGACACGCGTCGGGATCACAAGGCTTGCGTCGAGGCTACGCGAAGGGCGGTTGCCGGGCATCCGTCCGATGGTGCTGCAAAGACATATTCCCAGAGTGCCCTTGGTGGGTGTGTATCTTAGTTTAAGCTTTAGGGGTATTTTAGTCTTTCGGCTGTCTCCATATAAACTTAGAGGAGAGAGGATGGCAGCCATCTCTCGAAACCCTAGTTCAATTGGTCTTGCTATTTTCCCTTCCTATTTTTCCTAGGTTTTCCATAGGACTAGCTTGAGAGCTTCATGGTGAGATCTTGAGAGAGGGATGGATGTTGAGGAGGTAAGCTAGACCTGTATGAATCTTTCATGGTTTGTATAGAAGCTTCGACGTTGTGATTTCCGTGGGTCGTTTTGTGCCTCTTTGGTGTTTTCGTTCTTCGGTTGATTCCGCGGATTTGGGAGAGTTTTTCTTCGAATTTATTTGAGGGGATCATGGGTGAGTGCCTTGTGCCTCTTTGTGGATGATCTTGACCCCTCAAACGCTGGGAAACTTCCTCAGTTCGATGGTCTTTGGGTGGAGTTCCTTGTTCGTGGTTGAGTTCGTGTGATCCGCGATTCCGTCGTTCTAGGGAGTGAGAGGCTGCGAGTTTTGGGGCATAGCATCACCTAGTGATGCATATCAACTCCCCCAAATCTTGCCTCAAGAGCTTTAGCCGTTTGGGAGATCTGGTGACGAGTTTGGGGAGCTGTTTCTGCGGGTTCGCGTTTTTCTACGCAGTTCTTCCCCGGACTGTCCGCGCGTGGTTGGCAGACAGTCCGCGCCTGGCGGACAGTCCGCTAGGGGTTGGCGGACCGTTATGCAGACTGTTTAGACACATACACTGTGTTTTTGGTTGGAGGCGACTTTTGTACTGCGGACCGTCCGCGCCCTGTCCAGTCCACCGGACAGTCCGCCCCTTCTCTGGCGGACAGTCCGCGGAAGCTAGGCGGACAGTCCGATCTGTACGCAGTTTCTTGCCAAGTTTGATCGGTTCCTTTGCTTCTTCTCTAGTGCTTCCGCGTGTGCTTTGAGGAATCGTTCCTAGGACTCGTAGATGATTCATAACTATGTTGTCTTGGTGATTAGTGTTCGTGTGTGACTTTTGGAGTTGCGATTGGGACGTAGGTCGAGTTCTTTGAGGAGAATTTTTATCGGCTCCCATTCACTCCCCCCTCTCTGGTCGGCTAATCGGTCCTTCATGGGTGACCCACTGGGTAACGGGTATGGGGCACTCAAGAATGCACCCGCACCCGCTTCACCCGATGGGTGAGGTTTTCACCCATTAACAGACCCGTGGGGGACAAAATTCCCCAAACCCGCACCCTAATAGGGATTTTACCCGCGGGTAAATGGGTGGCGGGTACCCATTGCCATGGCTACTCGACACGTGACCCCTGGACACCTGAGGTTCCCAGGGCACCTGACCCCTGGACGTAGGACCGAGACCACACCTGGGCTGGCGCTAAAGCTGTTAGGCCGAAGAGGCACCGCCACATTTAGATGTAGTAGTGCTTTTACCATGATTTTGTATAAACTATTTTCATCTACTCGTTGATTATGATATGATCTTGTGATTATGCTTACCTCGTTGATTATGATATGACCGTGCGGCAGGGTCCTGACACCGTGCCGCGCGACCCTGCCGCCGTGGGGTTTGGCGGCAGATGTATATTTCTCGAAATTTTTGATTCATCCATTTATTTTTCGAAAATCAAAGAAAAAAAAATATATATATAATTCCCGCCGGTCGGCCCAGTGGAGGAAAACGGTTGGGCCAGGTTAGGGCAGGGACATCACATTGATAGCCCAACAGAGCTAGGTTAGCGTTAGGGATGGTAATGGGTCGGATTCGGATCGGATGTAGTGTGAGAGCACCCAAACCCATAACCTAAACTAAAACCTAAATCCAACCCAAAAATTAGTTCGGTTAAAAATTCAGATCCAAACCCAAATCCACGGATATCCAAAACCCAACGGATAATCCAAAACCTGGTTCAATTATTATAAACAAGAACACATAAGATTACTTAAAAATATGCAATTCAACACAATACAAGTTCAATACACATGGAAAACAACACAAACCAACATCCATAGTCCTCCAAGTGAACAATAGTGGACAGTTTATCATTCATCAATTATGGTGGAATCAACTTCACTTGTGAAATAAAAATGGAAGCGCAAATTACTTACATGTTCCGAGGATTGTAAATTAACAAGTTGAGTATAAAAAGAAATAGCAACAATAATACTCCCTCTGTCCCAAAAAGAATGTCATTCTAGAAATTTTAGGACAGATTATTAAGAAGGTCAAATGACCTCGATTGCCCTTATTTATTTGCCATATTAGGTGCTAATTGATTGTTGCATCCCTACATGCGTATGCAAACATGCCAAATTAAGTAAAACGTCATTCTTGTTGGGACAAATTTTGAATCGTAAAACGTCATTCTTTTTGGACGGAGGGAGTATTTCTTATGTGATTAGAATTTCTTATGTGGGTTTATTGTGATCAATTTTTCGAAGCTCCAACAGATATCCACAGGTGAAATGTAGAATCCGCCCCAAACCCACAGTGTTGCGGATATCCAAATCCGCAAACCCGTGGGTGAAAATCTGAACCAAACCCACATACCCAAAATCCGCGGATATCCGCTCCAAACCCGATTCACTGTCACCCGATTCACTGTCATCCCTACTTAGCGTGGCGGCAGGGGTGCGCGCACCCGTGCGCTCTCGTGTTTTGGAGGCCCATTAACACTCAGATTTTATAGAGGGAAAAAAGAATACTGTGAGGGTTTGAGAGAAGAATCCGAACCGTCCCATGAGTTGGATCAATGGTTATAAAATCTGAGTGTCAATGGGCCTCCAAAACACTCGAGTGCATAAGGACAGTCGTGGGGTCCGTGATGCCCGCAGCCCGCCCGACACTGGGATTGCGCACGAGCTTCCAGGAGCACGCTTAACTCCCATGACGGCACGTTAGACCACCTCGTCAAGGTCTAAGCTTCTTCTTGCTCGAGCATCACGGGAGTCGCCTCTTGCTCTGAATCTCTGATATCCTTGTCCTCGCCGCAGTGGAGCGCCAACATGCAGTCGCACGAGCATACATTCACAATTTCACAGGATTGCAGCATTGTCTATGATCATTTTGATTCTCTTGCTGATTACAGCACCAACACCAAGAAAAAGAATCTAAAAACGATAACGATTACAAACACGGCAAAATCCAGCAACCAAGAGATCAGGTCATCAGGATCAGCTACAGCTGGACACTGCACGATCCAGTGCCCTCACAGGAGCAGAGCAGCTCGAAAGGGAAGGGAGTATGGTGCTATTTACAACCGGAAGAGCTTCTTGCACGCCTTCAAGATGCCACCCCGCTTCTTCTTCTTTGTCGTCGTTCTCCTCCCCTCGGCATCCTCCTCCTCCGCTACCGCTACCGCACCGTTCGCAGCGTCTTCGTCGTGCTGCTGCTCCGCCTTTTTGTTCATGTTCTCCGCCTCCTCGGCCGCCGCCGCTTCGTCCTCGCCGTGCTCCTCGACTACCGTGTCTTCGCCGCCGCGGTCGTCGCTGTCCCCGTCCATGTCGTGGATCCTCCAGTACCCGTCCCCGGCGCCGCAGCCGCCGGGGCCCGCGGGGTGGAAGCGCCGCATGGAGAAGGCCCGCCTCAGCGCGCCCGGCAGGCCGCTCCGGCTCCGGCTCCTCCTCTCGCTGCCGGACCTGCAGAACCGGTGGGAGCCCGTGGAGAAAGTCCGGGCCAGCGTCACCGCGCCGATGGCCAGGCCCTCCCATGCCTTGGTCTCCTTGGTGTTGGTCAGCTCCATCGATGGCCTCGCCGCCCTCGCCCCGTGCGGCCCGTCCACCGCCACCACCGCCGCCGGAAGGGACGACGCGAGGGTGCTGTAGCCATCCATTTCTCCCACCCCTCTCTCCTTCCTTGTTGCTCGGATCTGGGTTATGGAGGCCCGGAATGGCTAATTTGGGAGCTGCTCGCGATTTGAGTGGAGCCGGTGGCGATCCTCAAATGCTCGGCATGCAGGACACGGCCATGGACAATCGAGTAGGTGAGCCCTGTGGAAGCATCCAAGATTTGGCCAGAAATTTTTATTCTGCTCGTGCCTTCTGATGGAGATGCAATGCTCACGATTATGCACTTATATATATACAAGTACACCCCCTGGTGAAAGATTTGTTGCGTAACTTTTGCTAAGTACTAGAACTAAGTACTATGGTTAAATGAGTTTGGAGCTTGGTTTTGTTATGGTTCATCGTGCTGGTTAAATATGGCGGCAATGGGTGGACGGTGGAGGGTGGTTAATTACGGGTGGATTCTACGAGAGCATTGAGCTCTGCCCTCAGTTTATATAATTTGTGGATCGCAGAGATGTCTGTTGGAAGCTGGAACAGATTTGCTCAATTTTACTGCTGTCGTACAGTGATCGTCAATCCTCGCTATTTTGTAGTTGTTCATCACATGGTGCTAGAGGTTTTCAATAATTTCCTGCTCATAGTGTCTTTGACTCCAGGCAGAGGTGCAGTCAGGACTCACATGAGGGGTGGGGATGACATGTACTACTCATGTCAGAGAGCAGATGCAATGAACAAAAGCATGTGGAATCACTTGACTACTTGTTCAAAAAGGCGAAAAAACTTGAAGGTAAATTATGGACTCCCTTGGAACAGGGAAAATTTGAATGCAACAGTATATGGTTGAATTCGAATAATCATCGACACGGCAGCATGCTATGGCAGTCGAGAGAGACCGAAAGCCGAGACATGACTTAGATCTGTCACAAAGGATCGAATCGCACGAGGAAGCCATGAAGCCAGAGGAAAGTCTGACTGTTCAACATGGTGACGTGATCGATTGGCATTGGCTAATATCAGCAGCATAGCACCGATTTTGTCGAAATTAACAGAAACCTATTTAACACTATTCATGAAACATACATCATACAAGTATAGAATTTATCAACCACAATACAAGCATTTAAAATATTTATACAAAAACATCCTAAAATTCTATACCAACTTAAAAATCCTAAAATCTGATTCAAATTAAAAAAACAATTTCAAATAAAGCTAAAATTCTAAGTTGATCTAAAATTGTAAAATTCGGCTAAAATTGAACTTCAAACAACTATTCATATCTTGAAGTCGTGCTATAGCTGGCTGGCCGCAAAACCAATATGGCGCGCGGTTCTTCGGGAGCGACCGCGCGCCGCGCCGTCTGCCCGCGCCCCCACGTGGGACTTTTTTTCATTTTCTTTTTTTTCTAGTTTCCCTCTTTTAACCATTTTTCTTATACATAAGTTAGGTGCACAACTCATTTTGTGGAATAAGATATGCACACAACTCGATATTTACAGAAAAAGTTATGCACACAACTTATCGTTAAAGAAAAAATATACACACAAGTTATTCTTCGAGCAGTTGTGCATATAAGTTGTACGCATAAGTTTTGCGCGAGTCAAACTTATACTTAGACATTATCTGACCAAATTTATAAGTCGAAGTTATGCATCAAAGTTATGTGTATAAATTATGATATTCCAAAAATAGAAAGTTGAAGGATGAAAAAACTTAAAAAAAAAGAACGTCGGAGAGGGGAGGACCGGTCGCTAGCAAGAGCCCTAGCGACCGGTCGCTAACTAGGAACGCCCCTGGCTGGCAGGTGAAGGCGTGCATGAGTATCATGGATTCCATAGTCATCCTTGTTGTGCCACTAGGCCAGCGGATGAGCCCTAGTCGCCTATAAACATACTATAGTCTAGGGAGAGTCGTTTAGAGTGTGTTTGGAAGGGTGGTCGTGGCTGGCGCGGCCCAATGCCCAGGCTGTGGCCAGTCGAAGCCAGGCCAAATCAGGCCACTCTCTTGTGTTTGGAGCAATGACCCAACTGAGTCGGCCTGTCTTTAGATTGTGTTTGCTCTCCACTTGAAGCCGGACCAGCCGTTCAAAACAGCCCCCGAATTGGCTGCTTTGCGCTCCGCGGAGCCGAGCTCCCCAGCTACGGTGAAATTTGGCGTATGAGCATAGTCTGGCCGAGAGGGCTTTTTTGGCTCTGAGAGGCCGGGCTGAGGGAGAGCAAAGTGAGGCTAAACACGAATATGCGCTCTCAGGGTGCAGCCGAGCCCATGAGTCACCTTAGCAAACACGTCCTTCAAACTGCTCCAGCGTGCATGCCAAGAGGATACCTCAAGGGGAGAGAGTTCCTAGACTATACGCTAGAGCGAGAGCCTAGCGGTCCGCTTTCCTTAGCAAGGGTGTCCAACTAAACACCCAACGCCAACGATTAAAAAACTTTCAGTCTCAGAAACATTCGGCATTTATTACAAAAGCTTCACGAGCGAGCTACATAGTACTCGAGAGAGATGCGAAGCAAAACACCTATGTGCCTTGTCAGGCTTTAGCAATACCTCCTGAACTATATGCTGCTCCTGCTCTAAGAAGATTGTAGATGCGTCATGCGAGCTAACGAGGAGCAGGTTTTTTTAACCATGGAGCAGGTTTTTTTTAACCATGGTACGAGCGGTTGGTACGAGGGATAAAACCGAGCGGTAAACCGTTGGCACCGGTTTGATAGGTAGTTTGATATTTTTTACCACGGTTCTTTTACCGGACCGCAGCGGCAAGAGCGGTAACCGTGGTATAAATTGCGGTAACGGTTGGTAAAAAAACCTAACGAGGAGCGAAAGAGGGAGCTGATACCTAGCAATCACATATAGATAGTGCGCGCCGACCATCGCCCCTGCCGCCATAGATGGCTCCATGCATGCTAGGAACTTGCGATCAAGGTCAGCTTGGGAGGCTGAACTTGGAAGGAGGAAAAGGACAACAGGGATGGTGATGAAGTGGTGAGTGAGAGAAGGATGATTGATGGATCTATAAAATAGTAGTAACTGAGTGTATAAGTGTTGGGCTAGATTTTTTTTTATGATGGTACATGGCCCACGCGCGCAGACTACCCTTAAGCTCCGCCCCTAGCTAATGAAAGAGTTTATTACTTTTAGGATGTCTCTGTAATTTTTATGTTTCTCCGGAGTGTTCTAAAACTAGATGTTTGATTTTTTTAATAGAAATTACGAGGACATCCAAGACACGTATGGACAATGTCATAGACATTTCTAATCAACCCAATGCATTGCCTAACTCGTAAAAGATATACGTACTGTTCGCTTGGCTTATCACCAAGTAAAGATTTTTTTTCTCGAACAAATCGCCCACCAACAACCAAAAAGAAGATTTTCTCTCAGAACAAACCAGTACCAGCCACCAGCTAAACGAATAGGCTGATAAATTGAGAGTTATTTTCTGCAGTGGTATATTCTTATATATTTCCTTGGAAGGTAGTAACTAAAAGTATCAAAATTACAATTTGTGAGTTAAAGAAGCCAAATGTATATTCTGTTTTCTCAGAACTATGGGTCGACAAATATAACAGCTTTTTGTCCTTAATGAGGAAATCTGGCGGTATAAATAGGTGTCAGAACCACATAATCACATGTACAGAAACGTCACGGTTAGTTTTTTTAAAGGAAACCAATGACCACACAATCCATTCTGCTAAACGGGTTTGAACTTTGAACATGCCATTCGGCCCAAATGGCCTAGTTTAAATAACTATTGGATGTTTGTGGCATGTCTCCAAACGAGAGAGCGGTTGCTACAGCGTTTCCTGTCGGGTGGTGTAAGCGTATAGCACTCCGACCACTGGTTCAAACGGCAGTAGATGCCGGGCTATCTTCAAAAATCATAACCTTTTTATATAGACTCAGATGGAGATGAAATTTGTATAAAAATAGTAGTTCAATTTTTTTCATTTGAAATCATTTTGATGCTCAAATAAGACAATACTAATGGACTAGACAATACTCATGAGTAACAACAACCAGGCGGGGAACCCAATTGAAAACAATATGGAAGAGAGCAATAAAGTTGAGAGATATTTGGTCACACACATGATTTTTTTAAACAAATGAAGTAATCCAGAAATTCACATACCATACCAATGGACAGTAGTGTAAAACATTTTTCACATTGGCTTTCCGGAAGGGGAAACGGCAGCATCTTACATTTTTCCACAAAACAACAATGATTAACACAAGCCAGATCAAATCTCTACTCCTAAAAAGTACGAAGCGGAGAAAAAAAACTGGTACGTAAATGTGCCTCCCCTCCATGATTCTGCCCCTCTGCGAGTCTGCTCCGCCCGCGCCCCCACCCGCGACTCCTCTTCTCCCTCCGCGCCGCACGCCCCATCCTCGACATCGTCGGTTCCCGCCTGCTCCGCCCAGATCCCGTGCCTCTCCTCCTTCCCCCGTCGCATCCATCTTCTCCTCCCTCCACCCCCGCCTCTCCTCCTCCCTCCTCAAGCGCTCTCTGCTTCCGCCTCCGACCGCCGCGACGCCCGCCTCCCCTCCGTCGAGGCCGCCGCCGCCGAACCTGCCCCCGATCCACCCGCACGGGATCCATTTTACATCCCTTGCCACACATGGCCAGCAACCACTGTCCACCGGAGCCGCCGCCATCGCCACCAGTGTCTCACCCTCGCCTCCCATCCCGTCGCTCTAGCCGCCATGACGATCTCCCTCTCCCGCCTTCCACCCCGCCGTCGGCGTCCGCTCGATTCGGGACGCAGCTTCCACCGCTCCGAACACCCTCCTCACTCCCCCTTTTGCTCCTGCGACTAGCGCCCAATCCGCTCGCACCCCATGTCGATGGTGGCGGTGGCGGACGTGGAATGGGCAGCGGCGGTAGACGCAGAGCGCCTTGTGTCGGGGCGAACATGCGCAAGTGCGATCTCCAGGCGTGGGGAGCGACCGAGACAGGCCAACTGGTCAATAGCTGCATCAAGTGACATCGAGCAGATCCAGTTCCGAGTGGTGTAGCCCTGAGATCCATCGGCACTGCGAGTGGGGCAACCGGATCCTGGCGGAGCGACCATGTCCATCGGAAATAGCTGAGTGTCTTGTTTTCTTCTCCAAAATTCTTGAAAAGCAAAATGATTAAAAAAGCAACACAACCAGCTATACCTCTCAAGCTCCCACCTAGGTCACACACTTGTGCATTGATGGGTTTCTATGCTAACCGTCTACCTATTGCTTCCACTACAAAAAACCTTGTGATCTATGACGAAATTCTCATGACGTTTTTTGATTTCGTCATAGATCACACTGTATCCATGACAAACAGTCAGATTTCATCATAGATGTCGGTGCGGAATATGGTCCCGACACTAACCAGTAGATAACGCCTAGGTCTATCCCTCAATGGTCGATGCTAAGCAACAAATGACACAAGGTTTTATCCTGGTTCCGGCCGAGGGGGCCGTACGTCCAGCAGTGGTGTGCTCGTGGCACTATATTGCTCGGCACCGGGGGTGCTTGTAGTGGGGCAAGTACAAGCAAGGTGGGAGAGGAAGCGTGGCTTCCAAGTCCCTGGTGAGTGGCTGAAGAGGTCGTGGGAGAATAAGAGAGTGAGTGCACGGTGCGTTGTGTTCGACTGTGCTCGTTCTCCCCCGCGGCTGGGGGCTCGCCTCCCCTTTTATAGGCCAAGGGGGCGGCGAGTTACATGCACGCCGCGCTACCTAGCTACGTGTGGGAGCACGTCGCGCTACGGTGTAGAGCGGGCGGCCGTCCGGACGATCTTCGCTGCGATCCGGCCATGATGGCCTACCTCGTACCCGAACAGTGGCGGTTCGAGGGTAGGAGGCGGCAGATGGCGATGGCGTCCTCCGATAGGCTTCGAGGGAGGTGCTGATGATGGCTGGTACGGGGTACAGGAGCGGGCAGAACGGCGTTCCTTCCCAACGAGCTCTGCGGTGGTGGAGTGGTTGCTGCAGTGCCCGGGCGTGCGCCTGCGGTGTCGGGCGTGCGCCCCGCACGCGTGGGTACGGCGGCCGCGCGCGCTACGGTGGCCGGGATGGCCACCCACCGGCCTAGCGCCCTTACCTAACCCTGCGGGGTCACGGGAAAGTGGAATCGAGGGTGCGCCCGGCCCCTTTCGAGGGTCGGGCGCGTTAGCCGTACGGTAGCGAGCGCACGGTGTCACGGGACCGACACCGGCCGTACCGCACGGTCCATCCCACGGTGGCGGGGATGGGCTCCTCCCCGGGGAGTTGGTGCGGCGGCACCGGGCGTGAGCCCGGGCGCATGATGGCGCCGTCCCCGCGGCGTCGGGGCGTTAAATGCCCAAGTACGGGGCCGGCGCACGCGTGCGGGGCGCCCGTGAGCGTGGCGGGCCCCGGCCCGAGGGCGGAGCGGACCCTCGAGCGAGACGGGACTCGCTCGAGGGGGGGAGCGTGCCCTCGAGCGGGGCGGGACCGCTCGAGGGAAGGGTCGCCCCTCGAACGGGGCGGAGCCCGTTCGAGGAGGGGGTTGCCCCTCGAACGGGGCGGAGCCCGCTCGAGGAGGAGCGTGCCCTCGGGCGAGGCGGAGCCTGCTCGAGGGGTCTTCCAGACGGGCCGTCTTGGTGGGCCTCCGGAGTCCTGCCGCATGGGCCACGTCCTGCATGGTTAGTTTCCTGCATGGTTAGGCTTAGCGTATTTCGACGCAGGGATTTAAGTGAGGGTTCCCCCATTGTTTAAGGGGACCCCTAGGGCGGTCCCCGACAGTAGCCCCCGAGCATCTGCGGGTTTGCCATTGAGGCTCCCGCAGATGCTGGAACCTACTGATAGGACGTTCTTCCCTCCTTGTTTGCGAACGCTTTCCGTGGGGCCGCGTCAGCGGACCCGCGGGTCTAGCCCCCGAAGCCCCCGCCAGGAGTGTGAGCTCTCCTGCAGGGGTTAACCGCGAGCAATTCGGTCAGAAAGGCGTGGCACATATGCCAACCGGCATCGGCGGTATTTCAGCCGGCATCGGGGGTGCACGCTCCCCTGTCACTGTCTCCGGCGGGTGCAATTTCAAGGAGGTGTAGCCGTGCGTCAAGCCCCCGAGCCTTGGCCTGTTCGAGGCGATCGGGTCGAGCCTGACGACTTGTTTTTTAATGCGCCCTCGCCGTCCCTCCGCGGGACGGAGGGTGAGGTTTCCACGACTCCCATCGAGCGGGTCGCGAATCGCGGATTCCTCATCGAGCTGCTAGCGGGTGGTTCAAGTGGACGTCCATGCCCCGTTCGATAAGGGTAGGCTGCGCGGTCCGGAGACACGTCCATGGAAGCGCTTGCGTGGGTTTGCTAGGTGGGGCTCGGTCCCGTTTGCTAGGGACCGAGGGCGCGGAAGCTCTCCCTCGGTGGGATCCCCCGACTAGCCGCCCTCGGCCGGCTCTCGAACACGACATGTGGGGCACCCTCGAGCCGACGGGCTCGAGGAACGGCTCGAATGCGCGTGCCCTCGTCGTCCCTAACTGCGTGATCCGAGGCGCCCGTTCGAACCCGCCGAGGGTCGGGCTTCGAACCTCTCGATCGCAAGGCCGTGCGGGGCCGTGCCTTGGCTAGCCCCGTCTTTTCACGTTTGCGGCCGTCGAGGCGTCCGGGGCGTGCCGACCCTCGAGGTGCTGGTTGGTGGCATGGCGCGGCATGAGTGCTTTCGGTGCCGCTCTATTTCAAGCGTGACCTGGGCGATCCTCTTACGCGCGTGCCTTCTTTTAGAGGGTCGACATTGTCTCGAGTTGGGGGTCATGCCGCTCGAGGGTTCTACGTGGCATGGGTGCCCGCGGTGGTCTGCTCTATATCGAGCAGGTCCCGGGCGGCCTTCTCACGCTGATATCCCATCGAGGGTCGCCTTGTTTCGAGTTGAGGGTCATGCCGCTCGAGGGCTCTACGTGGCATGGGTGCCCGCGGTGGTCTGCTCTATATCGAGCGAGGGTCCCGGGCGGCCTTCTCACGCTGATATCCCGTCGAGGGTCGCCTTTGTTTCGAGCTGAGGGTTCGCCTCGCTCGAGGGCTCTCCTTGCTTGGCAAGGGGCCCGGGCATTTAATTGCCTTGCGGTCGTGGCCGCGGTTTTGCAGCCGCGGGCGCGCCTTTTTAGGCGTTGCGGCGCGCGCGCGCGCGCATAGTGGGCGGCGTGGCCGGCGGACGTGACGGTTTCGCCTCGGTCGCCGCCGGTCTTGCCGTAATGATGACCCGCCCGGTGTTAGAGCCGCCGTGGTCGTGGTGGGGCCCACCCGTCGACGCGATGGAAAGATTCCCCGCAAGTTAATGCGGCGGGGCGTCCGCTCCGAGAGCTCGCCCGTCGCCTATAAACCGCGGGGAGGTGTGGACGGAGGTTTTTTACCTTGGCACCTCAACACTTTCGGTCCTCCGTCCCTTCGCCTTCGCCTCGCTCTTGCCATCGCGCGAGCTCGGCTGTTAGAGCTTTTTTCCTCCGCTCCTCGTTCTCCGGCTTTGCATTCCTTCGCCCCCCTCATGGCGCCTCCTCGCCTTCCCATTAGGATCCCGGAGCCGTACGCACGGGAGAAGTCGACGGTGACCGGCTCGCGCTTGGCGAGCCGGTCTCCGCCGGCCACCGTCGGCCAACGAAGAAGGGCGCCGGCGGAGTGGATCGTGCCGCCGGCGACGCACCACGAGCCCAACCCGCCGGAGGGCTACGTGGTGAGCTTCCTCCGCTACCACGAGCGCGGCTTCAACGCGCCGGCGAGCACCTTCATGCGGGCGTTGTGCCACCACTACGGAGTGGAGCTGCACAATTTCGCCCCCAACGCGATCTCGCGCAGCGGCCACATTCGTGGGCGTCGCGAAGGGTACCTGGGGATCCCAGTCAATTGGGAACTCTGGGTGCACCTCTTCCGCGGGGAGCTCATCACGCAGCCCCACGTCGGAGCCGAGGACCCGCGCGCGGTGCGCGCCGGCGGGATGTCGCTTGCCCTGCGGGGGCGCCTCAAGGATTTCTACATCCCCCGCACCATGACGACGAACAACGCCGGCTGGGAGCGGGGATGGTTTTACCTGCGCAACGCCGAGCCCGGCCTCCCTCCCTACACCGGCCGGGTGTTCAAGAAGAGGCCGGACTCCGGGGCTACGGGTTGTCTACGGCCCAACATCGGGCGCGGCAAGAGTCGCGTCCTCGCCGCCCGCGGCGGCCGGGCGAAACTCGGGCTCAACGCGATGAGCGTCCTCGCCTTCCTCCACCATCGGCGGGTCGTGCCTCGATGCGAGAGGCCCCTCTCGCATCTTCGAGATGACGGAGGCGGCCAACCCCGTCGACCGGCGAGGTCGCGGATGCTCCCGACGCCGCTGGAGCGGCCGTACGCGCTCACCCGGGCGCGGAGCGCCGTCGACACTCGGACGCCGCCACCTGCGGGTCGGACTCCGTGGGACATCGAGATGCTCCCCACCGGCCCGTTGGTGAGTGTGGTTTTTGATTTTGTTTTAGTCCTTGTTCTTGCTTCCGTTTCCTGATGCGCCATTGTCGCCCTTGCGCGCAGCTGGTGGAGTTCAACGCCGCCAAGTCCGTTCCACCCACCCCCCGACCCCGTGCGCTCGGCGGGCGGCGCGGCGGGGAGCGGCGAGGAGCGAGCGGCGCGCAAGAGGGAGCATGCGAGGCGGCGCCAAGCACGCCGCGACCGACGGTCCGCGGAGTACGGGCGGCGGGAGGAGCCGGGGCTCTCCTCCCCGGACATTGAGGAGCCCTCGTCCTCGGAGCGAGGCGAGGAGGAAGAGTCCGAGGGGGAGGGCCCCTCGACAGTGGCGCCCGCGCCCCCGTCGCCGGAACCCGCGCCGGCGTCGGGGGCTTGCTCGGGGGCGGGCGCCGCCGGCGCCCGCCGCCGGCGATCGTCGTCGGGAGCGGCACGCGCCGCGGAGGTGCCGGCGCGCGCCACGGAGGCACGCGCGGAGGACGTGCTCGCGCGCGCGTCACGCGTGCCCGCGCGCGGCGGAGCGCGTCCGCGCGCGCGCGGCGTCGTCGTCAAGGGGCGCGTCGGCCGGGGGCGTGCCCGCGCGCGGTGGCGTCGTCGGGGGGGTGCGGCATCGGGCGCGCCCACGCGCGGGGCGGGCGTGCCCGCGCGTGCGGCGGCGCCGTCGGGGGAGGCGCCGGCAGCGAGGCGCGGCCGGCCGCGCCGGCCTCGTCGAGGCCTCGAGGAAAAGGAAGCGGGCCTTTTCCTCCGCGAGGTAAGGAGCCTATCTTCCTTCGTTTGGTTTTAGTGTGCCGGTGATTAGATGCTCTAACCCTCCGTTCGTGTTTGCGCGGTGGCGGTGCCAACCGTTCCTCCTCTTGCACCGGCCAAGGTGCCGAGGGACGGACGCGTCGATCCCCACCGGCGGCGTTCGTCGAGGGGGTCGCGCCCGGGACGAGCGCGGCGGCGAGCACGAGCTCTCAAGGCCCGGGCGGGGCCTCGAGGCCTCGGCCGGCGGATCGGCCCGCCGCGGCGCGGGCCCCGAGAGGTCGCCGGGGGGCGGCCGGCGCCGGCCGCCACGGAGGCGCAGCCGCGGCGGTGGCTACGGTGGAGGTGCCGCCCGCGGTGGCGGCCACCGGAGGAGGCGGAGCGGGCGCAACCTCGCGGGAGCGCCCGCGCATGCGGCGGCACGGACGGAGGTGGCGGCGACGGCGCCACGACGGGCGCCCGTGGCCGCGGAGGCGCGGGTGGGGGCGCCGGCGGAGGCGGAGCGGGCGGCTCCGCCCCGCCGGCGGCCTTCAGGCGGAGGTGGTGGAGCTCTCGGATGACTCCCCGCCGCCTGGGTGGAACCAGTGGGCTAGCTGGCCCACGAACTCCCCCCACCCCCCAGGAGGGGGCCCTCGTGAGGCGGCGCGAGGGTCGCATGGTAGTGGGGGGCCGAGGGCACGATGCCGAGGCCTCGTCCTCCCACGCCGGTCGCCCCGGGGGGGGGGGGGGCCGTGGAGGATCCCCCCGCGTTCGCCGACGCCGGGGGGGGAGCAGAGCTGCGGGGCGAGCTCTCGGGCCACGGCGCCACGCTCAAGCGCGCGCGTTGAACGAGGCGCCGCGGGTCCACGGCGGCCCGGCCTGGCTCGTCTTCCGGGTGAGCTATGGTTGCTCATCTCTCTTCCTTTTTCGTTTTCGTGTGCTGCATTCAAGCCTTGGCACTTACGAGATTCGATGTGTGGATGCCAGGAGCTCGAGCGCCGCGCCCATGAGAAGTACGACACGTTCGACCAGGTGAACGCCGAGGCCCGCCAGCTCCGGGAGCGATGCAGCGCTTTCGACGCGCTTGCGGATGCTCTCGGGACGCCGCACACCGGGCCGGGTGTACCGGCGATGGCGTGGTGCGACGTGCTCCCCGAGAGCTCAGGGCAGGACACGGCGCGTCACTCGAGTCTCGAGCGGATCCGCGCAGCCCCTCGTCGATCGCGACGAGGCGCTGTGGAACGCGCGCGAGGACCTGGACAAGACGCGGACGCCGGCCGCCAACCGGGAGGCGGAGGTGGCCACCGCTCGCGCCGAAACCCGGGAGCTCCGCTCGTCGCTCGAGGGGGGGCGCGCGCGCGCGCCGGGCCGAGGAGCGGGCGCGCGGGTTGGAGCAGCGCGCCAAGGAGGCCGACGACCGAGGGCCGCCCTCGACGCCAAGGCCGCGGCTCTCGTCGCCGCCGAGGAGCAGCTCCGGCGAGAGCGCATTGCCCGCCAGGGGGCTGAGGGGCGGCTCCAGCAGGAGCAGGCTGCCCTTGGCGACGCCCGGACGGCGCTGGAGCGGGAACGCGTTGCTCGCGAGGCGGCGGAGAAGTCGCTGGAGGAGCGGAACGCCGCATTCTCCAAGGTTGAGGACGAGGCGCTCGCGCTCGGCATCAACAACGCCGCCCGAGAGCCGGCTCTCCGCGAGCAGGGTGAGGCCGTCCAGCGCCTCGAGTTGGCGCTCGAGTCCGCGCGCCGCGACCTCGATCTGGAGAGGAAACAAGTCGAGGGTGAGTCACTTTCTGACTTGTTTATTGGTTTTCTGCTTTAGAGGGTTCGCTTCTCCCTTTCTGATCTCTTGTCGTCTTGTTGATTCCAGGCTTGCGCACAGCCTTGGGGCACGCTGCTGGGCGGGCCGAGGCCCTGCAGGCTTCCTACAACTCCTCTGAGCAGGAGCTGCAGGAGCTGCGTGACGCGGCCCTCGAGACCCGCCGCGTCGTCGAGGAAGGCGAGGCCCGTGCCGGCGGCTCGCCGGCCGCCCGCCCGCGCGCCCTCGGCGGCCACGTCACGGAGCGGATGCGGCGGGCGTTGCACTTGGGCGTCGGAAGGCCCTCGGAGTGGTGCGATCCCACTACGAGGTCAACCTCGAGGCGCCGGCGGAGGGTTATATCGTGCCCGAGGGCGTCGAGGACGAGGTGGCCATGGAGCGCGCGGACGCGCTTGCCGCCGACGCCGCCGGGTCGCTCGCCGAGGCCTTCGAAGAATTCCTCTTCCCGGACGCCGCCGATGCCGCCGCTCCACCCGCCCGAAAGCATCCGGGCGCTAGGCCCGTTTTTTGTTTATGTGTATCGACTCGGCCTCGTGGCCTTTTGTAAATAAACAAGTCGTTTCATGAACATGGGCGGTTGCTTGTAAATGAAATCGTTTGCTTATTACACTTTTTGTTTCTCCTTCTTCCCGAGTAGATTCTAGTTAGGGGAGTTCGTTTTTCGCGGGGGGCCCGCTGGGTTGGAGGCGAGAGAGACGGGCCATAGCCACGCGGCGTAGGTCGTCTCTCGGCTCGCGCGCTCCTTCCGCCGTGCCACCGCGCCCGTTCGAATCATGGCTCGAGGTTGAAGTAGGAAACAAACTTAGCGCGTGTGAGTCGTTTTTTATTTTTGCGCGAAAAATGGAACCATTTTGGGGGGGGGGTGCCCCCCCCGCAGTAGCCCCCGAGGGTAACTTGGGTTTCAGGGGAAAGCCGAGTTGCCCTTTTATTAGACTTGGAGTATTTACATAGGTGGCACCAACTGGGGCGTTGGTCATGCGTTTTTACAACAGAAAATACTTGGAAATCCTAGCTAAGGGTAGAAGCGACGTAGCTGTTGGATGTTCCAAGCGTTGGTTAGTTCTTCGCCGTCCTCGTTGGCCAGCTTGTACGTGCCCGGTTTGAGCACCTTCACCACGACGTAGGGTCCCTCCCATGGGGGCGATAGCTTGTGGCGCCCTCGGTTGTCTTGGCGTAGCCTTAGGACCAAGTCCCCCTCGCTGAAATCCCTCCGACGTATCTTGCGTGCTTGGTAGCGCCGTAGGGACTGTTGATACCTTGCGGAGTGCATCAACGCCACGAGGCGTACTTTGTCCAGCTGATCCAGCGAGTCCTCGCGGGCTCGCTGGTTAGCATCCTCGTTGTAGCCTCGAACCTTGGGCGACCCGTATTCCAGATCCGTGGGGAGGACGGCCTCCGCGCCATGAACTAGGAAAAACGGTGTGAACCCGGTGGCTCTGCTTGGGGTGGTCCTTAGGCTCCGCACGACTGCTGGTAGTTCTTGGAGCCATTTTCGGCCAGATTTGTTGAGCTGGTCGAAAATTCTGGGCTTGAGGCCCTATAGGATCATGCCGTTGGCGCATTCCACTTGGCCGTTGGTCTGTGGGTGTGCCACAGCTGCCCAATCCACGCGGATGTGGAACTTGTCGCAGAACTCCAAGAACTTCCGGCCCGTGAACTGGGACCCGTTGTCCGTGATGATGGAGTTTGGCACTCCAAAGCGGTAGACGATGTCGGTGAAGAACGTGACCGCCGCTCGGCCCTCAAATTCGTGATGGGGCGCACCTCCACCCACTTGGAGAACTTGTCGATCGCGACAAGCGGGTGGGTGAAACCCCCGGCGCCTTCGCGCAGGGGCCCGACGATGTCCAACCCCCACACGGCCGAACGGCCATGTTACGGGGATCGTTTGCGCAGCGTGAGCGGGCAAGTTGGATTTGCGGGCGTAGAACCGGCACCCTTCGCGGTGCGTACAATTTCGCTGGCATCCGCGACCGCGGTAGGCCAATAGAAGTTCTCGCGGAACGCGTTGCCAACGAGGGTGCGTGGCGCGGCGTGGTGGCCACAGATTCCCGCGTGGATGTCCCGTAGGAGCTCGCGCCCCTCGGGGATGGGTATACACCGCTGGAGGATGCCCGACGCGACGCGCTTGTACGGCTCGCCGTCGACGAGGGCGAAGGATTTGGCCATCCTGGCGATGCGCCTGGCTGCGGCCCGATCCGCGGGGAGTTCCCCTCGAGCGATCCGGGCGGTGTACTTTTCCCCGCCAATCCGCTTGGACAGAGCCGGCTCTATATCCATCACATCGACCTCGTGGGGAGCCGTACCCCTCGAGAAGGGAGAGTACGTACGCCTCGTTCGAGGGGTCCTCTTCCATGGGTTCCGCACCCGCTGGATTCGAGGGAGCCCCCGAGGGTCCGCCGTCGCTCGAGGGGAAGGGCTCGAAGGTGACCGAGGGCTGCGCGATGTCGCGCGCAAAAACGTTCGGGGAACGGTGATCCGCCCGACGCTATTTTTGCCGGCTCGTCGCGCTCCTCGTTGTACCGGCGGGGTACATGATTAAGCTCGATGCCGTAGAATTTGTCTTCGAGGGCCCGCACGGCTTTACAGTAGGCCTCCATCTTGTCGTCGTGGCAGCTCGCGTTCTTCATGACTTGATCGATCACGAGCTGCGAATCCCCTCGCACGTCGAGGCGTTTGATGCCCAACTCAATGGCGATTTTGAGGCCGCAGAGAAGGGCCTCGTATTTCTCCATATTGTTGGACGCGGGGAAGTGGAGGCGCACTGCGTAGCGCATGTGCTCCCCAAGGGGTGACACGAAGAGCAGGCCCGCGCCCGCTCCCCGTCTTCATCACCGAGCCGTCGAAGAACGGAGTCCAAAGCACTCGCTTGAATCCGAGGGGGCGGCACCGTGTGTCCGTCCACCGCGCCGACGAAATCGGCTAGGATTTGCGATTTGATGGCCTTGCGCGGAGCGTAGGCGAGCGTCTCGCCCATCAACTCCACGGACCACTTGGCAATTCTGCCTGCCGCGTCGGGGTTGCGAATGATCTCTCCTAGCGGGAAGGAAGAGACCACCGTGACCGGGTGGGCCTCGAAGTAGTGGCGGAGCTTGCGCCGCGCGAGGACTACCGCGTACAACAGCTTCTGGACCTGGGGGTAGCGCGTCTTCGTGTCCGACAGGACTTCGCTGATGTAGTAGACCGGCCTCTGCACGGGCAAGGCATGCCCTTCCTCCGTGCGCTCCACGACGATCACGGCGCTGACCACCTGGGTGGTTGCGGCCACGTAGAGTTGGAGGGGTTCGCCGTCTCGCGGCGGCGTAAGGATTGGGGCGTGCGTCAGAGACGCCTTCAGCTTGTCGAGCGCTTCCCCGGGCCTCGGCGGTCCAAGAGAAGCGCTCGTGCTTCTTGAGCAGCCGGTAGAGGGGCGAGGCCCTTCTCACCGAGCCTCGAGACGAAGCGGCTTAAGGCGGCGAGGCACCCCAACACTTTTCGCACCCCTTTGAGGTCCCGAATTGGACCCATTCGCTCGAGGGCCGCGACCTTTTCAGGGTTGGCCTCGATTCCCCGCTGGGAGACGATGTACCCTAGGAGCATGCCCCGCGGCACTCCAAAGACACATTTTTCGGGGTTGAGCTTGACCCCGTTGGCCCGCAGGCAGCTGAACGCGATGCCAAGATCGCTAACCAGGTCGTCCGCCTTCCTGGTCTTGACGACGATGTCGTCCACGTAAGCCTCTTCCTCCTCGTCCTGCTCCGAGGACGAGGGTCCGCTCCGCCCGATATGGTCCCCAAAAACGTGCTGCATGCAGCGCTGATATGTTGCGCCCGCGTTTCTGAGGCCAAAAGGCATCGTGACGTAACAGAACGTCCCGAATGGTGTGATGAACGAAGTCGCGAGCTGGTCGGACTCCTTCATTTTTATTTGGTGATATCCCGAATAGGCATCAAGGAAACGAGTAGTTCACACCCGCCGTTGAATCAACGATTTGATCTATACGTGGCAAAGAAAAAGGAACTTTTGGACATGCTTTATTGAGACTCGGTGTAGTCTATACACATCCTCCACTTCCCATTTTTCTTTTTTACAAGCACGGGATTAGCTAGCCACGTAGGGTGGAACACTTCCTTGATGAATCCGGCCTCGAGGAGCTTCCGCAGCTCCGCTCCGATCGCCCGTCGCCGCTCCTCGTCGAAGCGGCGCGCCCGCCGCCGCACGCCGCGAGCATTAGGCGAGATATCAAGGGAGTGCTCGGCGACCTCCCTCGGGATGCCTGGCATGTCCGAGGGGCTCCACGCGAAGACGTCGGCGTTGGCGCGGCGGAAGTCGACGAGCACTGCTTCCTATTTAGGATCGAGGGTCGAGCTGACCCTCAACGCTTTGCCCTCAGGGGCCGATGGGTCGAGGGGGACCCCTTTGGTTTGCTCGGCGGCCTCGAACGTGCCGACGTGCTTGGCAGCGGAGCCGAGGTCGTCGTTGACCATCTTCTCCGGTGTGTTCACCGGCGCTTCGTCCCGGCGCTAGTGCCTCTCGCATGTTCCACGCACTCGACGTCGCGAGCCGAATGCGTGCTCGATCGACGACCCGACGGTGATGACGCCGTTTGGACCCGGCATCTTCATCTTCGGTACGTGTAGTTGGGGACCGCCATGAACTTGGCATAGCATGGTCGCCCAAGGATGGCATGGTAGGCCCCTTTGAATCCCACCACCTCGAAGGTGAGGGTTTCCTTGCGGAAATTCTTGGGGGTCCCAAACCGGACGGGCGGATCGATCCGCCCGAGGGGTTGAACCCGCTTGCGCGGCGCGATGCCGTGAAACGGCTTCGTGCCGGGCCGCGGACTCGGTCCAGCCCCAATCCCCATTAGGCGCAATGTATGCGCGAAGAGGATATTGAGGCTACCGCCTCCGTCCATAAGGACCTTCGAAAACCGGGCGTTCCCAATGA
The DNA here is from genome assembly GCA_947561735.1 of Cenchrus americanus. Classification (NCBI taxonomy): domain Eukaryota; kingdom Viridiplantae; phylum Streptophyta; class Magnoliopsida; order Poales; family Poaceae; genus Cenchrus; species Cenchrus americanus. The sequence goes on along the minus strand of OX387239.1, from coordinate 195,938,664 downwards.
TGGGATCGACCACCGGTGGGTCGGCCGGGTTCGGGATGCGGTTTGGGTGATCATCCCGGCTAAATGTGATGGCATCCTTCGACCGGTTGAGAAAGGCCGGAGGTGCCCTCTCTGCGGCCGAGGACTTCGTGCCGCTCCTTCTTGCGCCGCCGGGTTGACATGTCGACGGTAGGTCCCCCAAAGATGAGGAACACATTTTCGACGGCGGGGAAACCACCCGCGTCGCCATCGCCCCCATCTTTCTTGGCCTCTCGCCTCCTTCGCGGCGGCACGGCCATAGAACTTCTTGAGCATGTCGCACCGCTCAAGAGTGTGATTCACGGGGGTCTTGTGGTAGGGGCATGGCTTCTTCATCATGTCGTCGAACACCCCCGGGCCTCGAGGAGCCGGTCGAGGGCCCCGTCGTCGGCCGGGTCAACGGCCGAGGGCCTCGGCGTTGCCGCGGTTGCGCCCTCGCTCGCGCGCCTCGCGGCGCGGCTTCTTCCCCTTCTTGCCCCGCTTGTCGTTGCGGCGCGGCTCCTTGGACCCGCCGCCCTCCGCGGGCGTGTCCTCGGAGCGCTTGCCTTTCTTGCCGTCGAAGATTGCCCCCACGGCCTCCTCTCCGGGAGGCGAAGCCGGTGGCAATGTCGAACGGCCTCGTTCGAGTCCGTAGGCGGGGCCGCGTCCCGGCTCGCGCACAAGGTCCCGCACGTGGTGCCCTCGAGGAACGCGTGCACGATCTCGGACCGTGCCACGCCGGGGAGCTCGTGCGCCGCTTGGAGAAGCGCCGTATGAAGTCCCGCGGCGACTCGCCCGGCTCGCGTGCGGGGAGCGCGGCATCCCAGGAGTTCCCAGGGCGCACGTATGTGCCCTGGAAGTTGCCCACGAAGGTGTGTACTAGATCGTCCCAATTATGGATCTGGCTGGCGGGCAAGTGCTCGAGCCACGTCGGCCGCGTCGCCCAGATGCAGGGGCAAGTTGCGGATGATTACTTCGTCGTTGGTGGCACCGCCCACCGACGGAGCCGGGCGGTAATCGTTGAGCCAGACACGAGGGTCCGTTTCCCCGTTGTACTTGACGATCGTCGAGGGCTGACGGAAACGCTGGGGGAACGCTGCCGTGCGGATCTCCCGGCTGAACACACGGGTGCCCGGGGGCTCCGGCGTTGGGGAGCGGTCCTCACTGCTGTCGTAGCGTCCACCCCTTCGAGGGTGGTAGCCCCCCGGCCGCTCGCGCGTCCGCCTTGCCGGTGCGCCCGGCGTTGATGACGTTGCGGGCGTCTCCATCCGGGCGCCCGCGTGTGTCAAGGAGCCGCTCCTTGGCCGGCGTGCGTCCCTGGTCAGCAAGTTGACCCACGTGCACCGAGGGTTCGCCCCCTGGTGCCGGATCATCACCCCGCGCGTCCCCCCCGTTGGCGGATGCGTGAGGCCGAGCTCTCGGCCTGCTGGACGGCCGCTTGCTCAAGGAGGGTCTGCACCTCACGGTGCATGTCTCGAGCCTCGGGGGTCGAGGGTGCCGGCATGGCGCGCAGCAATGTCGCGGCGGCGATGAGCTTTTGGCTCGCCCGCGGCGGAGTATCCGTGTTGTCGACGTTGGGGACGGGGTTGAGGCGGTCACGGACTTGTCGGCCCAGCTCCCGCGCGCGTTCGCCGCGCGCGCGGAGGCCTCCCCCCGCCATCGAGGCGCGGAGTAGCCGAGGGCGGAGCGGACCCTCGAGCGAGACGGGACTCGCTCGAGGGGGGAGCGTGCCCTCGAGCGGGGCGGGACCGCTCGAGGGAAGGGGTCGCCCCTCGAACCGGGGCGGAGCCCGTTCGAGGGAGGGGGGTTGCCCCTCGAACGGGGCGGAGCCCGCTCGAGGAGGAGCGTGCCCTCGGCGAGGCGGAGCCTGCTCGAGGGGTCTTCCAGACGGGCCGTCTTGGTGGGCCTCCGGAGTCCTGCCGCATGGGCCACGTCCTGCATGGTTAGTTTCCATCATGGTTAGGCTTAGCGTATTTCGACGCAGGGATTTAAGTGAGGGTTCCCCCATTGTTTAAGGGGACCCCTAGGGCGGTCCCCGACAATAGATTCGCAGTGCTGGATATGAAGCCCGATATGAAGTCCAAATACTATGACGTTGTGCCAATTTCGTCACAGATTTCGTCACAGATTACACTGGATCCATGACAACAGTCAGATTTCGTCATAAATTACCAGTGTTGGATACGAAGCCCGATGTGAAGTCCAAATACTATGACATTGCGTCAATTTCGTCATAATCCGACCCATATTGCATTTCAATATTTCCTCATGATCAATAAATTTTAAAAGAATCATATAATGTGTGAAAAGAATTAGAGATAATCACATTTAGTAATTTAAAAATCTAAATTTAATTTTTTTTCTAAAGCATATAATACTATATATCCATATATACTTGTATAAAGACAAACAAAATTGGATTTCCATTTTATGATTTATTATAATTCACTATGATTTTTTAAATATTCAGCCGAATTGAAAAAAATACAAAACCGTTTTTAAACCACGCATAACCAACCTCGGGATGTAATCTGGACGATTTCAAAGGTTGAAGGATATGCATTGCAAAGTTACAAAGTTTAGGGACGTAAACCAGACTTTTACAAAAATTGAACATGAGTCATAGTACCATGGGCTTGCGAACCAAAGTCAAAGTCTGCTGGTGACCCTCTAACTCATTGACAAACGTGGAAACCATCCATACCAGCCCGCACGAGCCTACTTGGCGGCCCAGCTTTGCGGCCCAATAGGTCGGCCCATACCGCAAAAATGGAGGGCCACCAAGCAGACTTATTTTTTTTCCAAGAAACTCTGCAGAAATTCATTTAAATGGTAGAAAATAGCAAATTTGCACGAAAAATCTTGAAATTTCTAAAAGACAACTTAAATGTATCCTTTTATATGTGAAAATATGTTTGGGGTATATAAGATAATTATTTTTTTAGTTAATGCATAAGGGTGTCTTGATTATGTATTTTAAAATAGAAAAATATATTTTTTGCATAATAAAATAGTAACTCCTAATTCATTGATTTTTTCTAATTTTTTGTAAAATCACAATCTTTCACGTAATATCGTTCGTTTTCATATTAATTGCTATTACATTTATCTTTTTCATACAACTACTTTTCTACTACCGAAAGAGAATAAATAAAAGATATTTTTCAACAATAAATGGTAACATAACTTCATATTTACTAATGTTATGATAAACACAAGGTTATGGTAAAGTTTGAAGTGCATATGAATTCGAAAATTTCGAAAGGTATGATACACTTCAATGTTCAAGTAATGTTTCATGAAACTATGTGAGACATGTATCCATTTCTAAACAACGTAGGTTCCGATGTTACCGAAATCATTTGAAAGTTTGATCACAAGTTTATGGAACCAAATTATGTTACCACGTCAATTCGTAGAACCATTAGAGCATTTTATGATATTATTTAAATTATGATAGTGTAAATTCGAGATGTAAGTTTGAATTACTCCTAATAAACTGTTGTCGAAATCATTTTTCATTTGTTAAAGTTGTAGATCTTGGTGGAGAATGATTTTAGAAAATTTTAGAAAAAAGAATCATCCAATTTGGAGTTAGTATGAGGCAGAAAAACTAGTTACAAATTTTAGTCAAAGATTAAAAAGAGAAAACACACTTGTTCATCTTAGTTCATAGCAAGTGCAATTTCTCTTTTTAATCTTCGGATAAAACTTGTAAACTGTTTTTTTTCTCATACAAACTCCAAATCGGTTGATTCTTTTTCCTAATGTTTTCTAAAATCGAGATGTTTTACTCAGTGCCATTTGTTTGTATCTTAATTACTATTTCTTGATTGCTTTTCATACAACATATCTTTTCCAACTAAAAAGAGAATATAAAAACATGTTTTTTCATAATAATTGCTAATATAACTTAATATTCTCTAATGTTATGGTCAACGCAATGTTGCATCCAAATTTGAGGTGCCCATGGGTAAGAAAGTATTTGAGTGTGTACAAACTTTGAAGTTTAAGTTGAGTTGTATGAAACAATGTGATGATCTATCTAGTTTATGAACACTCTATAGTCCAATTTTCACAAAATCATATGAAACTTTTTTGTCAAGCTTGTACATCGATAAAATGATCCTGTGCCAATTTACATAATTTTTTATAAGTTTTATTTATTATTATCATTATTTTATAACAAGATGACTAGTAGAAGTTTGAAATTTCCCCGCAAGCCCATGTTGGCCCAAATAGCCCAACGTTTTGCAGCCATCGATCGTCGATCCAATGGTTCTCATCGTGTTTCCTCGGTATATAACGCTGCATTCAACCCTAACCGTAACCCCATCTCCATCCTCCCGCAGTCCCTCCTCCTGCAAAAATTTTTTTTAAACCATTGAAAATAGTACATGGATTAGAAAAATACTGAAATTTATACAAGATAACTTATATGCAGTCTATTACATATAAAAAATTAGTTGTGTATATAGCATAATTATTTTTATTTGTTACTTTACAATGGTGAAAGTAAATTAAAAAGAAAAAAGAAAATAGTCAAATGGGGCGTGAAAGCTATAAAGGGCCGTTTTCTACTATGGCCCGACTTCTTCCGACCGCCCGTCTCTGATCAGCACATCTGCACCGTCGATCTCAATCTCAGAATGCATAAAAGCGGGTGAAAACCCTACTTCCGCCACTCCCACCACCGACCTCCTCTCAGATCTGCACCGCCTCCTCCTCCTCATGTCCTCTGCCTCCTCCTTCCTCGATGCCTCCCTAGATGGGCTCCCAGCAGCGGCTGCCCAGCATGCATGGGGGCCATCCCCCCGTCCTCCATGGCCATGGCGACCTCCACCTTCTCCCCGCGCCCCGCCTCCCTCAAGCCGCTGCGGGCCGGCGCCAAGCCCCAGACACACCTCCACCTACACCTCCTCCCCTTCCCCCGCCTCCACGCCGGACACCGGGGGACCGCCTCGGGCGCGCCGCCGCCGGGGGAGGCGCCCGTCGAGGTCGCGCCGCCCGGCGAGCCGAGGCCGAGCGGCCGACCCCCACCGCGGCATCCAACGGGTCCGCCGTCAAGGCCATCGAGGCTCCTCCTCCTCCTCCTCCTCCCGCGAAGCCCGTCGATGCCGCGGCTGCGGCGGCGGTGGCGGCGCCGGTGTCGGCTTTCCGTGACGCGAGGTGGGTCAATGGCACCTGGGACCTCACCAAGTTCGAGAAGGGCGGAGTCGTTGACTGGGACGCCGTCATCAACGCCGGTGAGGCTCCGATTCCTTTCTACTAGTATCTACTATGCTGCTGCTGATTGCTGATGGCCTAGTTGTTGATCTTCATGGTGGTAGTGTGGTTGCTAACCAAACTGTGGATAGTTAGTTGGATTTGCTAGCATTTCACTTGAGGGATCTAGAAACACTTGCTTGCCTGATAGTTAGTTGGATGCACATGACGAGAAGGTATTTTGGCCACTGAGAGGGAAAAAGCTTCTGGTTCAGTGGTAGTGTGTTGTTGCATTTACCTATGCTCAGATCTACTGCAGTTATCTCTCTATCATTGAACTGGTGTTTGTACATAAATGGCTTCTTCAGATAGACATTACTCATGCAAGTTTCAGAGTTAGGATATTTCATCTTGTTAATGTAACAAAGATTTTGCTTCGGTCTCCAATCCTAAAGCATTAAAACATGAGTTTACTTCATTTCCTATTCTCTGTGTGCATCTTGCTATATATCCTTGTTTGTACAGATCAATATCTGAATAGTATCTTGCAATTGCTAGTTCCTCCTTGTAGAGATTAGTTAACTGAAAGCAGCATTGCTATGCCAACTAGATTGGTTGCGATCAAAATTCTGAACTTTTAATACCCACTGTAATGGTTGGGATTGGATGGTTCCTAACATATTATTTTTGGGAAAATTTGGGCTGTAGGATTAGCCATCATGATCATGATAGTCAGGTGCTGCGGTAAATTGTAGTAAAAGCTCCTGCTATTCACAATATATACTGTTCATTTAGTACATGACCTTTATTATATTGTTAAACTAATTTTCATTGTTTTATACAGCTCCAAGAGGACCTATTTTGGCGGAGAAAGGCATCCTTGTGCATGTTGGTTCTGTTTAAAGTATGGCCGAGGTCAGTATTCGATAATTGCATGTACAGTTTGTTTATTATAAGCAGCAGTAGCACAGTGTTCTGAATCTTTTAATTATTCATGCACACTTGATTTGTCAATTTGGCTACTTGGATTTGTTGCCTGCTGCTAGTTGTTTCACTAAGAATTCACTACATCTGCACCACCTGCGGTCGTTCAGTTCACCACTAGATATTGTTGACTCCATTTCTTTTGTTGGTTTTTGTGATTGTTCAATGGACATGTAAATATATAATGCTATGTTTGTAAGGCTAAGCAACATGGTGATAGCCAGTGCCTCTGCTTTTCTTTTTCTTTTTTCTTGATTCTGCCCTCCCCTCCAATTAATTTGTCTCTAGGCCAATTTACCTTTTGAAATATATATTGTGTGGTCTTTATGTATGCTCTTGTGCCAGGTGATTGGTTCATGTCATGTTTCTGCCGATTCAGTAGTATTCTCTTTGGAGTGGAAATTCAATAGGATTTTGTTGCGCTATTTAGCATTGTACTCAGATCTGGCTATGCCAGGTTTCTAATTTTGTTCCCATCACTTAGGGTTTCATATTTTGCACCTTAATTTTGATAGAAGATTGAGTGTGGATAAGAGCAGAAGGGGAGATTTCCTGATAAACTTGTAGGTTATTTCTTTCTTGCAGATATTACACTATGTAGTCATTGACCGTGGTAGTTGGAGTGTCAATGTTACTACATCTACATGTATATAAACGATGAAGTTTGAGTTAGGTAGCTAGGAATTACTTGCCATGTTTTAATGTTTACAGTATGGAACTTAGTCACCGACTATTAAAATTTTACTATCATTCTGTTATCTTTGAATGTAACTGAGAATGGATTTGCATTTTGGCAATAAGCATCTGCCGGGTTTCAAAGCTTCTCACCACATGATTTCAGGTCAATACATGATTTCTTTGATTCACTGAGTATTAGTTTGATTCTAGGGAAATATTTGTGCAGCTCAGACAGTTTTTATTAGGAGTAATGTGGAGTTGATTTTCAGTATTTTATATATCAATTGCCCACTGACAAGTGTTTGGCAATGTTCCATTTTTAGGTTGAGGATCATCAAGAAGCGAGCCATTACAAGTGATTGGATTAGGGAGCAAGTGATACTGCTAGCGATGCTACAAGAATACATTTGATCTGTTGTTTTGATGTCATGTTATGGTGTTCTTGTCTGGAATTACTTGTGATTTCTGAGCTTTTACTGCATTTTGATAACTCCGGTTGAAAATTAGGCCTGCATTTTGATGAGTTTTATATGGGCTTTGTACTTATTGTTGAATTACTGTAAAAACTGATCCTGTTGGGATGAATTTTATGTGGGCTGAATTTTATATGAGCCGTGTATATTTCTGAATGACACGGGTTGTGCAATGGGCTTTGGTGGGACGGAAATGGGCCATGTAGAGCTACGTAGTTATTTGGCCACGTCATCATCCACGTGGCTGCCACGTCAGCGTCACGTGGCTACCACGTAAGCGGCATGTGGCTGCCGCGTCAGCGTCGTGTGGCTGCCACTCAGTGCCATGTGGCAGCCACATCATTTGCCACGTGGTAGCCACGTCATCAATTGCTACGTCATCTGCCACGTCCTCGTCCACATCAGTAGCCAACTCATCTCTACAAGTGATGTGGCAAGTTAATCCATGATGATCACTTTTGTCATAGATTTTGGGCTTTGGGTTGGGTTCACTGGGCTTTACACCAATCTATGACGGTCTGAAAACGTCATGGATTACGTCAATCCATGACGAAAACGTTAATACGTCACGAGAGGTGATTTGTGACGCTCAATCTATGACGAAATGAAATTTCGTCATAGATGCTATTTTATGACAAAAATTAGATGATCTGTGACGAAAATCGACCGTCATAGATCACAAGGTTTTGTTGTAGTGTTCTACTTTAGAAAAGTAGAAGATGTTAAGCTTATAATGCTACCGCTGAATGTTTTTTATGTACCCCTAATGATCGCGATTTTGTGTGATCTTCACCCGAAGGAGGCAGGAGGGCTAATGCAGAGCATATGTCTTAATTTAAATGCTGCCTTTCATTGGGACTTTCTGCGTGCTCTTCAATTTTTGTGTTGTTTCATCTTAGTTCATTCGGTCATTGGCAAACTAGGTGTACACTTGTGCACTCATTTCATTAACTAGCTATTTTGACCCCTTTAGACATTTGTCTGTGTTCGTTTGTCAATTTTTAATTTTGGCCATCATAAGCAGGAGATCATGCAGCAGGATTCCCTGGTTGTAGACTTGCAGACATTGAATATTATATGGCAATTGTTTCAGGTGTGCCATTTAAACTACTAGATCGCTCTGAGCTACTTGAAAGCCAAAAAGCTTATTGAGGCCTTATTGGGATTCTACCTTCGAGAAGGATAAGGTAACATACTAAAAATATAATAATGTTCTGCATATACTCTATCATATATTTACAGGTGTTAAATTGTCATTCAAAGCTGAACGGCTCAATGCACAGTTCATTCAGTTCAGAATATGTGTTTCTACTAATGGATATGTGTATATTAAGAAATTCTTAAGATAATTAAACCTAACATGTCTGCCTTGTATTCATGATCTGTCTTATGCTGCTGAGCCTGTGAAATGTTTTGACAAACCTGCACCTAGACCTCTTGAGGATAAGCCTGCTGGGTGCTGGCGAAGTTCCACCTTCATAGAAGAGTCAAGTTCCTCCGATAAGCCTAGCAGTGTATTAGTATATTGGTTCCTGTCATCATCTTTGATTTTATTATGTTGCTTAAGTGTTAGTGCCACCTATTCTTCTTGCTATGGCCCAAATCATTTAAGTACTAACTTGCAATTTTCCTTCTAGTGGGGATAAATTAATATCCCAGACCTACAGAAACTGCTTACATGAAACATTTTATAACAATGGATAAGTACTTGTGTCTGATGAGCAGGTAGAAACAGAAGCTATTTTATTTAAAGCAAATAATTTAGCTTTATGACATGGTCTAATCAATTGTGTTTCTATATTCAAATGCATTTCTGTATGAAAAGGAACGGAGAGCTTCTTAGATCAAGTAACAATAGAAATCTGAACAATACCTAAAGGTCAAAATTGTGTTGTGTTACTGCTTGTACAGTGTTGGGAAGCTTGTATGTATGTTGCTGCTTATGTTGCTGTATGGTAGCTTTCTAATTTTTTATTTAGGAACTATGATTTTCTATATGATGAAAGTATCTGTTATCTTCAAAAAATAATGTTCATTCTTGGCTTCAGCATGGACTTATTTGACCCAACATTCTTGTTTAATAAGAAAAAAGTAGCAACCTGTTTTGTAATATTTCCGAGAGTGGCCAATTCTGTGTAGGTTGATTTCAGCATGGACATTATCTGTTTCTGACATACCACTTTTCAATTTCGAAAACTCTTTTGGAATGATATTGTGTAACATCATATGCCTCCCCCGAACATGAAGTAGGCATGGAGAATAATGCTAGGAAACTGAATAAATTACTATTATGCTGGAAATTATGTCCTTTATTAAGTAGAGATAACAACACATTTAAGTTTAAACATAGCAGCATTCAATTAGTCATCGTTTGAAATTAAATTAGTATCAAACTGAATTTAGCATGTTGAGTAGCTAGGTTTGAGATCATGATTTTGCTGAAACTATAAATATTATAACTGGAGAAAATGACTTGCTAATTCCTTTTATAAATAAAGTCTATCAGTTTGATACTCTGATCTAATGTAGGAACTTTTCATTAGATGTGCATGTGGAGGAAGTTTCACTGTTATATACAACTGAAAAGGAAAGGCATTAATGCATATATATTCTATCTTTGGAACATCGAGGGTGCAGTGTTCTCCATTGCACAACAATATGACAAAGAAAACACTTGGCAGTTTGTAAAACTCCATCCTGAAAAAAGTGGCTTAAAATTCTTTTATCATGCTATTGTGCGTCGTTTGCAGAATAGCTGCGCGCTAGCTTGATTGGGTGACCCATATTGCTATTGTGCATCATGTGTGTACAGTAATAGAGAGTTATTGCTAATCCCATGTGTCAGCTTTATTGACCCTTATCAGCACTTCTGTCCAATCATTGGTACTGGTATTAGGTTTTTTGTAATGTTCATTAATAATGTCAACTTCGTTAATCAGTCTTGCTAATCTCATGCCTGGTGTTGTAGGTTACTTGGTCGAGTACTGGGTAACATGTACCTTCACTTTGATCAGGTAACCATCTTACATAGCTAAATGCATGTTTTTTGTCTTTTGAAAAGGAAATAAGTTGATCTTTCAAGGAAAATAAGAAGATGAGTTAACTTGCTTATCTTTTAAGTAATGCATCCTTGTGGCCAAGCATTGCATATGCATCTTCCGGCTAGGTATCTCGCATTCAGTCACCACATACCTTACCATTTTTGTGAGTATCCATTTTTTGCCTGTTTACTTCTTATTCTTTGTAAGGTGCTTCTTAAGGTTTCCAGTTATGCATCCAATACATTAAGTCGGTGTCAAATTTATGTTGGCCACAATATATCCTAATAAATCAATAATTTATATGTATAGCTTGACAAGACATGCATTTCTATGCCAAGTTGTCTACTCTCTTTGAAAGTGGTACAAACCTCTAACAATTTACCCTACTACTGAGATGATGCTTACTGTGACACCCCAGGTTTTTAATTAGCGTCATTAGCGCTAATGGCCGGATCAGCCCAGTCAAACCGGCTGACGCTGGTCAAACCTAGGTCAACCTGGGTCATCACCTCGAAAACCGAGCCGACAACCCCTATTGACCCCTTGACCAAGTCAACACACCCTGGTGGTCAACCCTTGGTCAAAGACACGGTCAAACCCCACTGAAACCCTAATGTCGATGAACGTCCTCCGGAACTTTTGCCGCGTTCTCCAAATTTCATCTAAACACTTCAAAATCTACCTTTATGAAAGTTGTCCAGCTTGTTGAGGGACACAACTTTCATGTAGATTGGCATTTCAAGTTTTGAGTGGAAATTAGTGAAAAACCTGGTCAACTGGTAGTACCTCCTGTTCACCGAACCATGGCGGCATTCAAAGTTTGTCAACAATTTGTGCAAAATCCGTAGAGAAAAACACCCTAGAGCCTTTGTGAAAGTTGTAGAGGGTAGTGAGATCTACAACTTTCCTATTCATCACTCAGAACACTTCAGTTCAAGTTTTGGGAGAAAAACACCGTCGAAGTCGCCTAAGTCAACACATTGCGCTGGGCACGACGCCGCGTCGCGACGGCCCGTAGCGCCGGCCGCGCGCGCGCGCGCACCGTGCCTCGGGTCGCCCGCGCCCCTCGGCGCCCGCGCCTTCCTCACGCCGTGTGCGCGCCGAGGCCACCTCGAAGTCCCCCTCCTCGCGCCGCGCGCCGCGCGCCGGTCGTGCGCCGCGCCGGCCGGCCGGGATGAGCGCCCGACGGACCGCCGGTCCCTTCCCCGTCGCGCCGCCCGCCGCGTACCGCGTGCTACGCGCTGCGGACCACCGGTCCTTCCGTCGCCCTGGCCCATGCGCGACGACTATAAAAGGGAGGCCGGGACATCTCTCTCACGCAGGCCCCTCCACCGGCTCAGAGCCGCACCACCCCGGCGCCATGGGTGCGCCCACGCCGAGTTCTGCTCCGCGCCCCCTCCCGTCGGCGGACTACCACCCCGACGCCTCCTCTAGCCCCCACCGAAGCTCGCCGCCCACCCGTAGCCGCCGCCGAGACTCCACCTCGCCGGAACGGGGGGGGGGCACCGCGGGCGGCAACCGCCGTCGCCGCCGCAAGACCCCACCGGCAGCCCCTCTACCCTGTGCAAGCTGGCAAATCGGTCGCGGGTGAGCTCCCCCTCCTCCCCACACCCTTTCCCGGCCAATTCCCTCACCGGAGTCGCTGGAATTTGGCCTCCCCGCGCCGCCGGCCATGGCCAGGGGCCACATTGCAAGGGGCTAAATCTTTTCAGGGGCCTCAGCGCAAAACCTCAACTCCAATAGTATTCCCAATTTCCCAAATATTGTAAATTCTCTATAAAATCGTAATAAATTCAGAAAAATGCAAAACCAGTTTTGTTGGATTCGCGGTGAAAAATACTACAACTTTTGTTATACTCACATGGTCTGATTCTGGATATTTTTAGCATGAAAAATAGAAATGTGAAAAGCCTAGATCTACAATATATCGAAATATACAAAACCTATGCATCCAAATTTTGGATATGTTGTGTATAATGTCATGACTAGCTCCTGTGCCAAAATTTGCACAAAGTTATTAAGTAAATCTTTTTGTATAAATTGTTTTCCAATTATGCATAATCTGCCTAGATGATTTTTGTAGCTAAAAATATGTATGTTTTTGTGCCCAACTTGTGCGTGTTGGCTTGTTATGAAAAATCACACCTCTGGTGAATTAATCATGATTTTTGGTTTGTCAGAAATATTTATTCTTAATTTGTGCATGTTTTCCTTTGTAAATTAGTGAAGCAAGATGAGTAGAGCTTTTAGGTGTGCTTGCTGGTTCTTTAGGTTTGTTTAGGACCAAAGGGCATGCATGAGAAAGATGGAAGCAGTTTGATGCTTATTTATTGTTTTTGTATGCATTTAATTTGTTTGCTAGCTAGTCTTTTGTGATTTTACAAAATATTTATTTTCTAGCTTCCAAGCCTTGCATGTGAATCAAGCGCTTCAGTATGGATGTCATGGTGCTTTAGAAACCCTTTTTAAAATTTTTAGTGATTTATTGCTTAATAAAAATCTTAAAGGCCTTTTAAAGATTAAAGATTAAATAAATAAGGAAAATGCTTTTAATTCTTTCCCCCTTTTTTTGGAAAGTGTTACCTAACTTAATTAAAGGCTAGGAACACACCCTTGCTGTCAAAGGCATTAAATTATAAATAAATATCTTTGTACACACCTTACTAGTGAGAGGTAAAAAGGAATAAACCCTCACATGAAATAACAAGTATAAAAGAAACATTAATTCAAGTGCGCAATAAAAGAATAAACCACATGTCAATAATAACCTTCCTAAAAGGAATTTATTAGTTAATTATTTGTTAAGGTGAATATGACCAACAAGAGTTGGATGAGATAAACCAACTATCACATCACATGAACCCTGCATTGCGTTCCGTGTAGATCTTCCTGACGGTGACTACTCAGTCGTCCCGGAATCCGAGGCAGGAGGAGCGGAAGCTTCGCTGCAGTACGTGGAAGTACTCGACGACACCGAGGGTGCTCAGGCTAACCTAGCTGACGAAGGCAAGCCCCGGTGCATCTAACCCAGATTTCAAATTTACTACTCAATTATCTATGGGTGCTTGTGCATTTAAGTTCAGGAGTTGTATGGAACCTTAGATGTATGATCCCTAGGTACCTTGTCCTTACTAGTATGATAGGTCGATAGCTGCTAGGCTATAGGACCGTTACAAGTCGGGTGATGACGTCACTCGCGAGAATAGGTTCCTAGATAGGAATCATAAGATCTCCTTAAATGGATTGCTCATGTGATAAGAGCATGGGATTGGGCTCCGGTCCAATGGCTATTGTGGGTTAAGTGTTTGAACATACTAAGCACTTGTCGGGAATGAGACCGATAAGCCTAGTACCTTAATGAGACGGCTAGGGATTTAACTGTCACTACTCTTGGGGTTTGTCTCACGGCTAGCTACCGGTGGTGTATGGTGAGTCCGGGTGCTTCGCGGGGTATTCCGGATAGCCTGCACCAAAGACTGTTGCCTTTTATCCCGGCCCGAGGATTTTTGGGAACCATTTGGTGATTGTCCTCGCGAAGGGCATCCCACCGTGTGTTTAGGTCTACCTTGCAAGGTTTGAATCAATCGATTGTCGGCCTCTCACCGTTATCTGAGACTACTTACTCCACTAGCCATGAGATCCCTAATGATGGAAATTGATGAATACTATGCTTGATTAATTGTATTGTACAACTTTGTCTGTACTAGATGACTAATGTAGTAAAGATTAAACCCACTAGAACTTGTGCTAAAATCTTGAAAGTAAGGACATACTCTTTGTTACTTTTTAGCAAAAGCAACCCAATGGCCAAAAAGCCTTTCATGTCTAGAGTTGGTGAAGTAGATATCACCGACAGGTAAGTCTTGCCGAGTATTAGTATACTCAGCCTTGCTATAATCTGTTGATCCAGGTAATGCTTTTGGTGATGTGTGGCCCGGAGAGATCCCGCCTGGCTGGGAGCTGGAGTGGGTGGAGGATGACGACTGAGAGCACCATGGACGGCCTCCCGTGGTGTTTCCGCTTCATGTTAGTTTAATTCCGTTGTTTCGAAAAACTCTGAACTACGTCTTTATGACAAAAACTTCGGTTTGTAATAATTAAACCCTTCGGGGTAAATTCGGATGTTAATGATGTTGTATCTCTGGACTCGCCTTCGTGTGAGTTTTAATGCATATATAGCGATCCTTGTTGCTATACAAGTGATTTACCGGGCGTTAACTCGGCAACTAACGATAGGATGATACTTTATTACTGCTTAATGACCAAAGTGGATTGGTTTAGGCGGTAGTACGGTATTTTCCTAGGCGGATTGTCACACTTACTGCCAATTAAATATCTCTTTGGTTCAGGATGTTGCAAATAATTTTCAAAGGGAAAACATGTTTTTATTTATCTAGGTTACTGGCCAAGGCATCATCTTGGATGAGGTTATCAATTATGTGAATCCCTTTCAGAGCCATGATGAGATAATTATTAAACATTACACAAATAAAATGTTTAGTAGTGTATATTCTAATTCATTAGTGCAGTTCCTTTTATTGACGATTGCTTCTCTTTGCCCTATGCCCTGTGTATGGCTCATTTTAGTGTAAACTGAGCTTGGTTTAGATCAGCATTTATTGCTATCAGATGGATAACAATATATGTTTTTTCCTTGCTAAATTTACAGTCAAATATAGCTTGTCAGCTTGTATCAACTGGAAGATAAGAACCATTTCCATGGAATGGAACGGAGGGGAGTAGTAGTGATGCCTCATTCTTTTTCTGTACAAAGAGAAAGGCTGGTTGAAACTAAACCTTTTGGTTTCCCGTTATTCTTCACCATTCAAAGTGGGTAGCTTAGTGTAGGTCTTGTTCATGTGGCATCTTATTTGAAATTTTAAAATATAACATGACAGTTGGTCCTTATTCATGGATGCATATTGGAATGATACTTGGATTTTCAATGTGTGACAAGTAAATTTTTGTTATGGTTAAATGCATGAATATGCAAGTTGAATCAATATGAACAGAAATATTTTGGTATGGTTGACCAACATTCCCCTTTTCTTTCATATAAAAAAAATATTTTGTCTGTAGCAAGGCACGGTCACGATCCATGCCCTACCTAGCATTGTAAAACACTATTTTTGGCGCATTACAGGCAAAACGATATAATATATTGAGGGTGACATTTTAGGTGATTGTCATAGTCACTAAGGCAAATTACCAGTCAAACATCAAGATGTGCGCTCAATTTCAAGTCGTTCTTAAGATATGATGTCTTAAATTAAGAAATACAATGTTGTGTTTGCATGATATAGTGTAACTCAGTATTATGATTTATTGCCATTTCTTTCGTACCATATAAGTTTTATTGAATTTATTGTGTATTGCATTATAGATAATTAGATGCTCGTAGCAACGCACGAGCACTTTCCTAGTTGTACGAGATTCTTCAGTTGCCTTTGCTTTTGACCCTCCGGCAGTTCATTCTGATCTCCCCATTCCTCCCTGTCAGCGGGCTGATGTTGCCCATCTTGATCATGGACGCCACAAAGTTCCCAAAGAAATCCTTCTGGTTGCTCACGAATCGGTGAACTATTGGTACGGTGGTCGCCAACGCAGATGGGTCAGACAGCAAGACCTGGTCGTAGGGCAGCTGAGCTTGGCCGTGCAAGAGGTTGCCGTAATATTTCTTGTCGAACACGTTGGGTGTAACCCTGTCCAGATCCTCCAGTGCGCCCGCAGGCTGCCCTGCCGTGCAGTTCTCCCGCGTGAACTGGCACTGCACCTTGCCAAATGTGTGCGCTCCTTGGAGAGCGACGAGATCAGTGTTGTCAAGGTTGATGTTTCTGAACTTCTGCTGAAGCTTATCCACGGAGTCGAAAGGGCTTGGGAGGTTGTTGGTGCTCTGGACGTTGGTCGCCGTGCCGTCTTGCCGGCCAAGAAGCACCCTCCACTGTGGTCCTCCAGACTGCACCAAGGCGAGAATGTAGCTAGAGTTCGTTGATGAGTTTGGTAGCTTGGATGATCATATTGATCAATGCAAGAAGATTCTTGGTTTGGATGGACGCTTACGATTTCGACGGAGATCTCGGCGGCGAGAGCAAGGATATCGGCGCAGGAGATGATGCCTGGGCACGCGCGCTCCAATGCGCGCTTGATGTCATCGACCACGGGGAAGCCACGCACTGAGGAGTTGTTGGCAGGCACCGTCTTCTCGGTCCGGATCGCGGGGAGGTCGTCGTCAAGGTGCAGCGAGGCGTCGCAGCCCTGGACGAAGTAGTCGTGGAAGTGGAGGCGGATGAGGCTGGCGGGGATGCGGGGTCGGAGACGCGCGCGTCCTGGATGACGCGGCGGACGACGTCGTGGGCGCCCGGGCACGACGCGTTGTAGAACGTCGAGCTCAACATCGGAGAGTGGCCACGGGCACCTCCAGCCAACAAAGCTAGCAGGAGCGTGCAGTGCGCTGTGAGCAGCCACCCAGGAGAAGGGAAGGGATGTTAAACATGTAATCGTGTGTGTTGTAACCGGGTGAAACAACATAGTGTTAGTAGTTAGATGAGATGAGGTAAATCCCTTGTAAATAGGAGATGAGAACCAAGGTTGTTTCACCTATCTTGTACACCACGCCGTGGGGTTATTCCCGGACTCATATAACACGCAAGGCGCGACCCAAGAGGGCAACGCCGCTTTCATCTAGTTTTACATGGTATCAAGAGTCTAGCCTCTTCACAAGTTCATCTAGATGGCGTTTCCAAGTTCTTCTTCCGCCAGCAGGCAAGTTCCCCTCGGCCTCTCTTCGCCTCTGGGTCTTCCTGTCTCAGAGAAACTGTCGAAGAACAATTTGCAGCTGTGGAAGCTGCAGGTGCTGCCCACCATTCGAGGTGCCCAACTTGAAGGGTTCCTTGATGGCACGGCTGCTGCACCATCGAAGGAGATCGACGTCACGACTGGTGACAAGGTCACCAAGGCGCCCAATCCTGAGTACGCTCAGTGGTTCGCCCAAGATCAGCAGGTCCTCAGTTCTCTGCTGACCACCGTGACGCGTGAAGCTCTCCTCCAAGTCGGCGCTGCGACGACGGTGGCCGAGTTATGGGCTGCGATAGATGAGATCTTCTCGTCGCAGACCCGTGTCAGGGCGGTGAATACTCGCATCGCCCTCTCCACCATGAAGAAGGGTGCCATGACCGCATCCGAATACATGTCCAAGATGAAATCGCTGGCTAATGATATGGCGTCCACCGGGAAACCTCTTGGCGTTGAGGAATTGATGTCCTACATCTTGGCTGGCCTGGACATGGAATACAATCCGCTGATCACCTCCATGCTGGCCAGGCCCGATCCTGTACCCTACAATGAGCTTCTGTCTCAGATACTCAGTTTGAGCCGCCTTGATCTCCTGCTACATAACGGCAATGGCTCCCAATCATCTGCCAATTCAACGTCGCGCGACAATGGTGGTGGCCGGAATTCTGGCAATCGGTCACGTGGCTATGACGCGCCTGGAGGGCGTGGTCGCGGTGGCTCTGGAGGTCGCGGGCGTGGTGGTTCTCAGTCCCCTTCTGGTGGACAAAAGACACGATACAATGGGCGGTGCCAAGTGTGCTTCAAGGAGGGGCACAATGCTACGAATTGTTGGCACCGTTTTGATGCAGATTATGTCCCTGATGAGAAGAACGCCAATGCAACCCTTCATGCTTATAGCGCACCAGAGCAACGGATCACATCACAAGTGAACTTGACAAGTTAGTCGTTCATGACAAGTACAATGACACGGATCAGATCCGTACTGTGAGCGGGGTAGGTATGAATATTAATCGCATTGGTAAAGCTATTGTTAGTACTCCCAATTTCAATCTTAAACTTAATAATGTTCTTCATGTGCCCCATGCTAAGCAAAACCTTGTATCTATACATCGCCTTGCTGCTGATAATCGTGCTTTTCTTGAATTTCATCCAAATTTCTTTTTGATCAAGGATCAGGTCACGAAGAAAATGCTTTTGGAAGGCAAGTGTAGAGATGGCCTCTACCCTATTCCTGAGTCACGGCGTGAAGCTCACAGTGCCATCAAACCGTCCATGGCCAGATGGCATAGTAGATTAGGCCACCCTGCTCTTCCTATTGTTAATCGTGTCATTAGTGAGAATAATTTTCCTTGTGTTAAGGAAGGTCGTCAGGATTTGGTTTGTGGTGCATGTCAACAAGCCAAAAGTCATCAACTTCCTTATCCCAAGTCATCCAGTGTTTCCCAATTTCCATTATGTTGACGGTTAATGTTTGTATCAAAGTTCGTTCGTGACTCGCAAGCGTACAAGTCTCCCGTCGTAGTCAAGGGACCCTTCTTCCCTCGAGTGGTGAACCCAAGGTATCGAATCCGTGGAACAAATGTGTGACGCAGGACTTAATCTATTAAAGCCAAGTAATCTTCAATCTTCGATAAAAACCTAATGCATCTAAGTAAAAGACATGGAACGAATCTAATCTACTAAAGACCGGAGAAAACAAAGTAAGATTGGGTAGATAAACCGATCTAGAGGGATCGGAGTAAGCCTTTTGTTGAAGTTCCAAGCAAAAGAAGAAGTAGCAAATCGAATCTTAATAAAAGCCTCTTTAAATCGTGGTTTCCCGTCCAAATCCGAAAACATCCGCCTTTCGAGACCCCCGTTCGTCACAACGTATCCCTATTCATGCGGGGAGTTTAGGGCGAGTCAAAAGACAAGTCGAGATTCTTTCGGAGGATCCGGCGTGTACCTCTAGCCACCGCGGCTACAAGAACACCCTATGTAATCTATCTCGAGAATAGAATTGGAATAAGCAAAGCCGATCGAAAAACGAAATCTTCGAGGAAACACTTGATCGCCGGGGAAAAGATTCAACTTGATAATTCAACTATAACAATGATACATACACAAGATCACCACCGGGGTCCTTCCTTGATCTTGCTTCTAGCTCCGGAACTCCGACGTGGTCTTCCTTGCAAGGTTCCCACGTCGGCTAGGGAAACCCTAGTCAACTAACTCGACCCTCTCCTCTCCTAGATGGTGTCCCTCTCTTCTCTCGCTTCTCGGCGGCCGAAGACGAAATCTTCCCCGCGTGGCTCTCGGTCGGGGGACTATAAATAGCCCGATTGGCGGCTAGGGCAAAGGGCGTCGGATTTGGGCCCTAAATGGGCCTCGGGCCGACCGGACCGGGCCGGCCGGCCCGGGCCCATTTAGGCCCGGCCCGCGGGCTCCTTTTCCCGAGGTCGGTTCCCTTGCTTCCCGGATGTTCCCCCCTTCGCATACGGGTCCATGTCGTCGGTTTCTCTCCGAATTGGACTCAACTCCTTGTCTTGGAAGATTCAAGACTTTTCCGGTCGTGTCCCCGGAGTATGTCGTCTTCTCGGATCAAGTCCCCCGCTTCTTGGAGTTAATTTTACTTCATTGCATGACTTGTTCGGGGCTTCAAAGTCTTGTCATGAGGTGCTTGATGAACTTATCCCGAAAGTCTTGCATTCAACACTAAATCCCCGCATAAACATTAAACTCCAAAAACGACATGCACACGTGAACTTGTTATACCACGGGGGTTAGTACCAATGGATAAGGTATAAAACTAATGCCAACACCGAAGGTAAACTCATGGCTAGGTTGACGGATTTTCACCGTCAACATCTCCCCCATGCTTAAACCTTGCTCGTCCTCGAGTAAGCCTTCGATGGATATCATCATTGCTAAACAATGTTTAAACCTTGCATTTGATCATACATGAGAAAACATAATGCTCTCAAAATTTTAATTCATTAAAGTTCCATAATGTACTAGCCTTCATCTCTACGGAGGGTAGATTCTTATTAAGCTTATCCCACAAGTATTAACATGCTCACAAAGTTTTAAATAGATCTCAGAATTTTTGAAATGAAGAACGAGATAAAGAAAAGCTAAACCAAATTCACAAATTTAAATCATCTCATGTATTGCTCATAAACTCTCATCTCACTTGTCTCTCAAGCCTATATATTCTACTCCTTTCCCTCTCATAAATATGTGGTAGGCTTTATATGGAGCTTTGGGAAAGTTTAGTCCTAACAAGAATTTATAAATGAGGTGTTGTCAAAACAAGACAAGCTTCTCATGGTCTTACCGAGACTCGTCAAAAAGGTCATTGGAAAATAATGTTAAATCAAGGAGGGGAAAGAGAAAAATACACACGCTTTAGATGAGTGGACATGTGCAAATGGCAAAGAGTGATCCCGAGGCACAAAAGAAAGTCCTCGTTATCGGATTGCACATGGTTGGAAAAATGAGAATGGATCTTTTTATCTTGAAGCCTTGAATGCACTCTTAGAGAACCGGGGAGTTCACTTTACGCACAAATATATTTTTTTTCTCTTTCTTATATTTCTCATTCTTTTCTTTCTTTCTTTCTTTCTTATATATATATATTTTTTCTTTCTTCACCTTGGAAGTCACGTACATCGCCGAATTTTTTTTCTTTCATCATTATATATATATTTTTTAAAATACTCCCTTTTGAACTCTAAAACTGCACCGTACCTACCTCCTCCCCCATGCTTAGACGTTGCTCGTCCTCGAGCAAAGAGGCGAAAAATAAGGTAGGTACCGGAATATTTTTCCTTGGAGAGATACTTGAAATCTTCAACGTTAGCACCGTCTTGCGATCTTCCTTGGATTGATGATCCATTCTCAACGATAGGTTGTGGTCAAGGAGGTAATCACAAAAGATGATATTTGGTTTAAGGGTGGATATCCGGCGAAGTTTGTGAGATCACCGATGCGGGGATACACAATGCACGGATAAAAGGCTAGCAAAAAGATAGATACGCAAAAGCGGAATGACCAGCTTCTTAGTCTCGGGCCGAGAAATCATGGCCTGCAATAACGCACTCAAAAATAAATCTTGTACACTAAGGTTTATGCACTCAAATATATATAAGGCTTTGGATAGGTTGAGCAACACACAAGCGATATCCGTGACAAGGTTAGCAATATTTTTTAGCATAAAAGACATCTTCAATCTATTCATGACTTGAGAGCACATAAAACACTATGGGTCTTTATTTTAATCATAACCTCCGCTGAAAATTAAGCTAGTATTTAAATAAATTCAGATCTGTATTTTTAAGAGAGCACTAGCTTAAACATGCATAAATCGACTACAAAGATGAACAAAGCTGCAATTTTAATCATATATCATCATGGCACGAATTTTGTAACTTTTCCAATGATATAATCAAGGTGGTGACTTTATTAATGGTGATATCAAGTTGAAATACACACTGAAAATAAACATACATGCTTGCTGAAAATTAAATAAAAACAGAAAAATACTACGCAAACACACATAAGCAAAAGCTGAAAAATACAGAGAAAAGAAAAGAAAACTAAAGTTCCTAAATCTTCTAGTCCTCCGCCGGTGGTTGATGTTGATAGTCTTGATAATAATACCCTTGCTCATAATATGGTTGGACGCTTCCTCCGTCGAATTGATTTGGCTCCACAAGGTGAAGGCGTCCAAGTTCAAAGGCAATATTTGCGTTGCCTTCACCGAGTTGAGCTGCGTTAGATTGGATGGCTTCGATGTTTTGAGCATTTCTTGCAGCATACCCTCCAATAATGGCCATGCTTTGTTGTGGTTGGGGATGATGAGCGTAGAACTCCGCGAAGTTAGCGTTGGGCACAACATAATTTTGTGGGGGTACCGGTGCACCACCCCCCCTGCTTGTTGTTGAGACCCTCCGTAATAACTTGGCGGAGGAGGAACCCCGCCGGATGGTTGCACATTGGGTTGTGCTCCACTCGCTTGTGCGAAGGATGTTCCCTCCTCTACAATTCTTCCTCTTTTGTTCTTCCTTGCAGGGACAAGTAGTCCCTCTTCCAACCAATCTTCCCTTCCTTCGGTGAAAAGCCTAAGCCTATCATTCGGAAGGGGGAGGTTTACAATGGCCAACCGATAACCTCCTCTCTCATCTCCACTAATGTACTTGCCTTGCCGCAAGTATTCAAAACCGAGAGAGGTACCACGCAAAAGGTGAGCGGGGTTTCTTGCGATCCCCGGCCGCAGGGAAAAGGCCAACATGGAGAGGTAACACCCCGAACCAATATTACCAGCCCCCGATGTTGCTTCACAACACCAACGTTGATCATGAGGTAAGAGGGGTCAATTGGCTGCCCGGCAATTAAAGCCGAGTATAGCCAATTCAACTCCGTGTCGGTCACCTTTGTTTCCCTCATCCTCCCCAATACCCTCTTGCACATCCAAGAGTGAAATATCCGGATAATGGGGTTGCGGATGCGGCTTGCGTTGTTGATGGGCTTCTCCGGAGATCATGCCCCAAAATTCCGCCAACATGCCGGGAGGCACGTCAACTTTCTCCGAGCGCCCTTGTGGAATCCAAGCAGCTCCCTTACGTGCTCGTAGGGAACCACTTGCTCGATTCCCTCCAAACGGAATGACAAGCTTTGCACCCCATCATCATCAACGATGGGTGCAATAGTCATTAATATTTCCAAGGCGTAACCCAAGTGGGTGTCAACCGATATTCCGTTGGAGAACTGAACCCACCCGAGGTGCCCCAACATGTAGTATATGTCGGTGCAAAAACCCAAGGTGTAGAGTGCTTGGTCGTCGAACTCGACGTTTGGCACAAGCCTCTTCTCAAGATTGGCGAGCCTATCCTCCTCCTCCGCCGACATGATGATGAAGCCGTACGAAGATTGTGTCGGGGTGTAAGGAGGTGGTGCGGTTGAGCGGGTCGATCGTCGTGGTGGCGCGGGCTGCTCCTCCGTGTGCCCACGAGGTTGGGTGAACCTCATGGAAGTGCTTCTCGCAGCCCTCATACCACCAAGGAGGAGAGCGTCGTTCCTCCTCGGTGGTGCCGTGTCCGTCTCCATGCTCCGGGGAGACTCGGAAACCGAGTGCCTCCTCGAAGATGTGGTTGATGACGGCTTGGACGACGACGAACTCTTCTTCTTAGAGAAGAGACTTGTGGTCTTCTTCCACATGTTTGCTGCACTCTTTCTTCAACTAAAAATCCGGGTTGCAACCGGTAAACTAGGCACTTAAACTCTTAGCTTCGGATGTGGACTTTGAGTGGATTAAGGATGTGGATTTTTTTCTTGAGCTCTCAAGCTTGGGATGGTTGGCTAAGTCTATGGAGGTTCTGAGCACACAAACTTGAACACACAAACAAGGGAAGGAGAGGGAAGCTTGCTCGCAGAAGACCGGGCGCCGGGGGACGCCATTTATAGGGCAGGCCGGCCGGCCGGGGCCGGCCGGCCCGGGGTCTCCCCGCCTCCTCCTCGGCGCGTCTTTCTCCCAAAGACGATCATTTCGCCTCCGCAACTTTCCCCGCCCGCGTGCTCCACGAGTTGCACCGCCCAAACGCTCTCGTCCACTCCTTTTTTTGAATTATTGGTCCTCCCACTTGATGCTCCATGCTTTGGGTCATGTCCATGCTCCCTAGCTCCACTTGCTTCACATGCCACCATGAAAATCCTGCAAAGTTGATGCTTGCTGCCCACCATGCTTGTCCTTTGCATGTGGAATTGGTGAAAGTTGATAAAAGGGGATCCAATGGTGCATGCATGATTAATTCAAACTAGTTGCCTCCATTTAGGTGTGTTTAAGGTTAAGCACTCCTCTAATTCGAAATTTAAAATATTTTTCAGAGCCATGCAAGAGCTCAAGCATAATTTTAGAGAAGTTTTTAAACCATTAAAAACAAATGTAAGTCGAAAATATTTTTCGACTACGTCGATTTTGGTCTCACCGGTAAAGTTTGCTTTCATCGGTTTAGAGCGAACGTTTTCCCGGCTTGATCATGGGGGCATAGGTTTAGGTTCTAATTTTGGCTAAATAAGAAAGATTTTGAACAAAACAAAATTAGAATAGGCTTAGAAAAATTCTAATCCTAGAGAAACCAAAGATAAAAATTTTTAAAAAAAACAACCAAAAGCTGATTTCTAGGTTCACGCGAGTCCTACCACGTGCTGAATTTTATTAACACTTGAACATAAATCGTGGCTCTACTCGTGTGGTTTTAGCATGAAAAATAAGTCAACCTCAGCTCCATAATGAGGGTGAAAGGTTGAGTTAAGGTTCTGAAATTATTTGGTTGGGGGGTTTCTCGAAAAGAAAAGAATCAAACAAGCACATAGGAGGGTTCATGCAAAGGGTTTATGATAAAGCAAACATTCAATCAAGAATTATGTCTCTAATATTGTTCAACCACTTCTAAGTCTAATGTCTTTGCGTAGTAAAACTCAAAAACTAAATTATTAAAAATACTCGAAAAACCTGGAATCGGGTTGTCCTCCCGGTAGCTTATTCTTGACTCGATTTGACGAAACGGGTTGCCTCCCGCCTAGCGCTTCGTTTATAGTCTATAGCTAGACTTCTTCACTTGATTACTCCGGATCAACGCTCTTTGCGGGCGTTACAATCTTGGGTACCCACTTCCGCACCATCTTGGGCGCGGGCTTGTCTTTTGGCTTGGCTGGCTTAGTCATTTTTTTGGTCTTCACAGGCGGCTTCTCTTACTTTGTCTTGACGGATGCAACACCTTCTTTAATTTTCGTTACGTTCACTTTTTTCGGCTCCTTCTTCTTTTTCAGCCCCTCCGTTTGTTTTGGTTCTACCTTCACTCCAATCATGTTGCATGCCTCAATCCTTGGACGGAACTTGAAGGAACTCCTTTCTCCGTTGATATCGAACATGATCTCCCCCTTGCCAACATCAATAGTAGCTCCCACGGTCTTGAGGAACGGCCTCCCTAGGATGAGCGGCGGCTTCTCCCTCTCTCCCATCTCGAGCACAACGAAGTCGACGGGGATGAAGTGGTGTCCAATCTTCACGGGTACATCTTCGGCAATGCCCAAGGGATAGCGAATGGAGTTGTCACCCACCTCCAAACATATTCCCGTAGGCTCCATTGGTAGGCGTAACTTCTCGAACACATCCCTCGGCATGACACTCACACTAGCTCCAAGGTCGCATAACGCCTTCTCGAAGTTGAAAGAACCAATCGAACATGGAATTGTAGGGCACCCGGGGTCTTTTTGCTTCTCTAGCCCATAAGCAATAGCTGCACTACACTCCTCGGACATCTTGACATGATCTACCCCAAGTGTTGCTATCTCATATTTATTTGCAAGTATGTCTTTAAAATAACGAGAATATGTAGGTACTTGTAGGGCATCTAGTAACGGCATGTTGATGCTAAGTCTACGCACAACTTCCACAAACTTCTCAAAGTGGTTGTCAAGTTTACCTCGGAAGTAGCGTGGCTTGAGTTGCGGTATCCTCGTGTCATCTTCCGGCATCTCGAATTCGGGTTCCTCGGTGACGATCCCCGTAACCTTCTCTTTAGCAACTCCTTCCACCTCGGTGGACGGTTTCAGCTTCCTTGCTCCCGCGGTACGTTCCGGATCTTCGGTCTCCTTCCCCGAACGCGTTTGAATGGCCTTCGCCGATTCGGGACATTTGGGTTGTCCCGGAAGCTTCCCTTCATCATTAGTGAGGCGCCCCGCAAGTTGTCCAACTTGCGTCTCGAGCATCTTCATCACGTTGAGCACTTGATGATTGGAACTTCCGACCTCCGTCACTTTGCTATCGATGTTCTCCAACACCTTGTCTATGGTCTTGAACTTGGTGACGGTGTCCTTGTTGATCTTAGCTTGCTCATCCATGAACTCCTTCAATTGTATCCGAAGTGGAACCGCGTTAGGAATAGATGAGCTTGCATTAAATTGAGGCCTACCTTGCCCGTAGCGGAAGTTTGGCAATTCTCCCTTCCTCATGTAGTCGAGCACTTTGGCTTCCTCCGGACAATCTTTGCGGACATGGCCATACTCTCCACATTCTTCGCATGTGGACCTTGCTTCGGCGGCCTTCAAGTCTTGAGCCTCTTTCTTTTCCATCTCCATCTTCTCCAACCTCCTCATGAGCGAGTCGATCTTGCCTTCAAGTATGTTCTCCTTTTCCACTTGCAAGACTCCTTTGACGTTCCCCATAGGTTGAGCGAGGTGTAGGCGCCCGGATGAAGCCCACGTGTCATTATCCGCGACCTTCTTGAATAGCGTGAAAGCTTCCGTCGGTGTAAGCTCGATGATAGATCCTCCCGCCGATGCATCGATGATTGTCCTTGACGCCATGGTGAGTCCTTGATAGAACTTTTGCACGAGGTCTTCTTTCGGGAACTTGTGATGTGGAACCGCCCGGGTGTACTCGTTGAAGCGCTCGAATGCCTCCGAGATTGTTTCTGTAGGATATTGAACAAAGGTGGCAATCTTATTACGCAAGCTTTGAGTTTTACCCGGTGAGTAGTATTCCTTCATGAAAGCCTTCATCAACGTGTTCCAATTTTGCACCGTCTCCGCCGGTTGAGAGTGGAACCATTGCAACGCCTTCCCGAGTAGTGAGAACGGGAAAAGCCTTGCCCTCATTTGATCTTGAGTCACCCCATCCATGTTGAAAGTCTGACATAGTTGAATGAATGCTTGGAGGTGAAGGTTCGGATCCTCTTTGCCGGTGAAGGGTGAATGTTGCACCATGCGGATTGTTGAGGTCTTGATCTCGAACAGTCTTCCGATCTCCTCGAGGTTCAAGATTGGTAGGTCGATGATGTCTGGGGTGCATAGCTCCCCAATCTTGCGTTCTTCCGGTGGTTGGTCACCCATTGGTGGACGTCGGTTCTCCCGCGGACTTTGAGGTGGTGAATTCTTCGGAGATTCTCGCGATCCTTTGTCCTCCGACTCCGAATCTACAAAATCCAGCTTTTTAGCTTGATGTGCTTCGCGTCTCCTTAGCCTGTAAAGTTTTTCTGGATCATCCACAAAATTATTGGGTTTGTTGGAGAGGCAGCCGTCCATCTCCTGTTAGGGTTAGCAATAAACAAAGTATGCAGAAAAAAACTAGAAAACAAAACAAATCTATAAAGACTAGAGTTAGACAAACTAGATTAGATGTATTTTGAGGACGATCGAAATTTATTAGATGCAAAAATAAAACAAAATCAGTACTGAAAATTACAAAAAAAAGCAATAAAAAATCAAATCTTGATCACTTGTTCCCCGGCAACGGCGCCAGAAAAAGGGGCTTGTTGACGGTTAATGTTTGTATCAAAGTTCGTTCGTGACTCGCAAGCGTACAAGTCTCCCGTCGTAGTCAAGGGACCCTTCTTCCCTCGAGTGGTGAACCCAAGGTATCGAATCCGTGGAACAAATGTGTGACGCAGGACTTAATCTATTAAAGCCAAGTAATCTTCAATCTTCGATAAAAACCTAATGCATCTAAGTAAAAGACACGGAACGAATCTAATCTACTAAAGACCGGAGAAAACAAAGTAAGATTGGGTAGATAAACCGATCTAGAGGGATCGGGGTAAGCCTTTTGTTGAAGTTCCAAGCAAAAGAAGAAGTAGCAAATCGAATCTTAATAAAAGCCTCTTTAAATCGTGGTTTCCCGTCCAAATCCGAAAACATCCGCCTTTCGAGACCCCCGTTCGTCACAACGTATCCCTATTCATGCGGGGAGTTTAGGGCGAGTCAAAAGACAAGTCGAGATTCTTTCGGAGGATCCGGCGTGTACCTCTAGCCACCGCGGCTACAAGAACACCCTATGTAATCTATCTCGAGAATAGAATTGGAATAAGCAAAGCCGATCGAAAAACGAAATCTTCGAGGAAACACTTGATCGCCGGGAAAAGATTCAACTTGATAATTCAACTATAACAATGATACATACACAAGATCACCACCGGGATCCTTCCTTGATCTTGCTTCTAGCTCCGGAACTCCGGCGTGGTCTTCCTTGCAAGGTTCCCACGTCGGCTAGGGAAACCCTAGTCAACTAACTCGACCCTCTCCTCTCCTAGATGGTGTCCCTCTCTTCTCTCGCTTCTCGGCGGCCGAAGACGAAATCTTCCCCGCGTGGCTCTCGGTCGGGGGACTATAAATAGCCCAATTGGCGGCTAGGGCAAAGGGCGTCGGATTTGGGCCCTAAATGGGCTCGGGCCGACCGGACCGGGCCGGCCGGCCCGGGCCCATTTAGGCCCGGCCCGCGGGCTCCTTTGCCCGAGGTCGGTTCCCTTGCTTCCCGGATGTTTCCCCCTTCGCATACGGGTCCATGTCGTCGGTTTCTCTCCGAATTGGACTCAACTCCTTGTCTTGGAAGATTCGAAGACTTTTCCGGTCGGGTCCCCGGAGTATGTCGTCTTCTCGGATCAAGTCCCCGGCTTCTTGGAGTTAATTTTACTTCATTGCATGACTTGTTCGGGGCTTCAAAGTCTTGTCATGAGGTGCTTGATGAACTTATCCCGAAAGTCTTGCATTCAACACTAAATCCCTGCATAAACATTAAACTCCAAAAACGACATGCACACGTGAACTTGTTATACCACGGGGGTTAGTACCAATGGATAAGGTATAAAACTAATGCCAACACCGAAGGTAAACTCATGGCTAGGTTGACGGATTTTCACCGTCAACACATTATCTTTGATATTTTTTGATGTATGGGGGCATGCTCCTGACTCTGTTGGGAGAAATAAATATTATGTGAGCTTCATAAATGATCATAGTAAATTTGTCTAGATTTATCTCTTGCGTTATAAATCTGAAGTTTTTGCCAAGTTTCGTGAATTTCAGCAGCTAGTTGAGAGGAGATTTGATAGAAAAATTGTTGCCATCCAAACTGATTAGGGTGGCGAGTATGAGAAACTTAATTCCTTTTTTCGCCAGGTTGGTATATCCCATCTGGTGTCCTGTCCCCATGCTCACCAACAGAATGGTGCTGCCGAGCGCAAACACCGTCATATTGTTGAGGTTGGGCTTTCTCTTTTAGCTCATTCCTCCGTGCCCTTGAAATATTGGGATGAAGCCTTCTTAGCTGCCACCTACTTGATTAACCGAACCCCAGCTAAAACTCTCAAGTTCTCCACTCCTCTCGAAGTCTTGTTTCATGAGAAACTTGATTATTCTATACTTCATGTGTTTGGGTGTCCCTGTTGGCCGAATCTTCATCCATACAATACACGAAAGCTTGCGTTCCGTTCCAAACAGTGTGCCTTCCTAGGGTATAGCAATATGCATAAGGGGTTTAAATGCTTGGATGTCTCCACTGGTCGTATTTATATCTCCAGGGATGTTGTATTTGATGAGCAAATCTTTCCATTCGCAACCCTTCATGCTAATGCAGGTGCTAGATTAAGCTCTGAAATAGAGCTTCTTTCTCATACCCTCTTTAATTCCTCTTTGCTTTTCGGGAGCACTGTAATACCTAACACTGATGTGGTTAATATCTCTGCTAATCCCGCTCCTAATCCTAACCAAAATCTGGAAGAAAATCCGGTGGAAGCGCCAGTATTGGCTGCTGATTCGCAGGGGGAGACCAACGCGCCGATTGAAGTTGATCCGCCTGCGCCTGCGCGTGAATCCGCCTCGGCACCCGCGAACCAGCCAGCGCACGACACGCGGGAGCCAAACGCCTCTCCCCGTGGTCCTGACGTGCGGGCGACCGACACAGAGGCCACGCGGCGGAGCGCCACGGGCCCTGGTTTGCAGGCGCCCGACACCGATGCCAAGTGCCGCGATGCCACGGGTCCCATCTTCCCTGGCCGGATGACGTCGCCCTCACCACCGCCTCTGTCCGCCGGCGCATCTGATGCGTCAACAGGATCCGGTGCGGCTGCTGGATCCGGTGTACCGTCGCCAATGGTAGCACCGCCTGCTGCACCACAACCAGACCGACCACATACGCGTGCACAATCACGTATTCATCACCCTAAATGGTACACTGACGGCACAATCAGGTATGGGATGGCTGTTACCTCTGAACCAACGTCTGTTGCTGATGCTTTGTCTAATGCTAATTGGAAGAAAGGCTATGGATGTTGAGTATGAGGCTATCATGAAAAATAAAACTTGGCACTTAGTCCCACCAAGTCATGGTTATAATATTATTGATTGTCGCTGGGTTTTCAAGGAGAAAAGGAAAGCTGATGGTTCTCTTGACAAACATAAGGCTCGATTAGTTGCCAAAGGGTATAAACAACGTTATGGAATTGATTATGAAGACACCTTTAGTCTGGTGGTCAAGGCAGCCACTATTCGTCTTGTCTTGTCCCTTGCATTGTCTTTTGGGTGGACCCTTCGCCAACTAGATGTTCAGAATGCATTTCTTCATGGTAATCTTGAAGAAGAAGTGTTCATGAGGCAAACTCCTGGGTATGAGACTAAGACTCATCCACATTATATTTGTAAGCTGGATAAAGCCCTCTATGGTCTGAAACAAGCACCGCGTGCTTGGTATGCTCGACTTAGCTCTAAGCTCCAAAGTCTTGGTTTTCAACCCTCCAAAGCCGATGTGTCTTTATTTGTCTACAACAAAGGGGGAGTTATGATATTCCTTCTCATTTATGTTGATGATATTATTGTTGCAAGTTCATCCACTGCAGCTACAGAGGCACTTCTCAAAGATCTTCGGGCCGAGTTTGCTCTTAAAGATCTTGGCGACCTCCACTACTTCTTGGGCATTGAAGTTAAGAAGGTACGTAATGGAATATTGTTGACACAACAAAAGTACACATCAGATCTATTGCATCGAGTAGGCATGATGAATTCTAAACCTATGAATACTCCAATGTCATCGGCTAATAAATTGTCAATATATGATGTTGATCCACTTGGACCCAAGGATACAACCGAGTATAGGAGTATTGTTGGGGCATTGCAGTATTTGACTCTAAGAATACCAGACATATCCTTTGCTGTTAACAAGGTGTGTCAATTCTTGCATAAACCCACTACTGTTCATTGGAGTGCTGTCAAAAGAATATTGAGATATCTGCAGTATACATTGGGAATGGGACTTCGGATACACAGGTCACCATCTACTCTTGTAAGTGCATTCTCTGATGCAGACTGGGCCGGATGTTCTGATGATAGGAGGTCCACAGGTGGTTTTGCAGTTTTCCTTGGTTCTAATTTGATATCATGGAATGCAAGGAAGCAAGACTGAAGTAGAGTATAAGTCCTTAGCCAATGCTACAGCAGAAGTCATGTGGGTACAAACTTTACTTAAAGAACTAGGAGTCAAAGGACCTAAGTTTACTAGACTATAGTGTGATAATCTTGGAGCTACATACCTGTCAGCAAACCCTGTGTTCCATGTTAGAACAAAACATATAGAAGTGGACTTTCATTTTGTTAGAGAACGAGTTGCACAGGGACTGTTGCAAATCAGATTTATTTCTACAAAAGATCAGGTGGCTGATGGTTTTACAAAACCTATTCCAGTTCAGCAACTTGAGAATTTCAGACACAATCTCAACTTAGATAAGGTGTGATTGAGGAGGGGTGTTAAACATGTAATCGTGTGTGTTATAACCGGGTGAAAACCTAGTGTTAGTAGTTAGATGAGATGAGGTAAATCCCTTGTAAATAGGAGATGAGAACCAAGGTTGTTTCACCCATCTTGTACACCACGCCGTGGGGTTATTCCCGGCCTCATATAACACGCAAGGCGCGACCCAAGAGGGCAACGACGCTTTCATCTAGTTTCACAAGGGAGAGCAAGAAGCCGCCACAGACGCGTCCTCTGGTCTTTGCACGACTCCGATCCGAGCTGCTACGGGGTCACTGAAGATGCTGGCTACTATACTTGCTATGCAGTGGCGCTCGTTGGAGATGGATGAGAGGGGACTGGTTGGGTGCCGCATATTTGTAGCCTTCCTCGACTGATGATCGCATCGCAGACTTTTCTTTCGGATGGGCCGGGGTTGGGTGTGTGCATTGTTTGACTGACCGGAGTAAAGCTAGCACTGGGCCACCGGGGGTGGCTGCTGCTGCTGCGTCATTGTTGGGGGGTTACCCGAAAAATTCGGATGAATCCCCGAACACGCGTGAGAGAGAGTTCTTAACACATTCAAGCACACAGTTAGAATGTGAGGAGACAGCAGTTCCCTCTGCTGATTGCACAAGTTCCAAAAAGTCTGAATCCGTTTACACGTGCCCTCGCGCCCCCTTTTATAGGGAGACGAAGGGACTTTTACATACCGAAAACACCCTCAGCCTCAGAGAATATTCCTAGTGTGAACGCATACAAGAATGTCTTTTTCGTCTAACATATTTACAAATCTGCCACTAGTTCACACTCTAAACCCGGACTTTTTGGGACAACAACTTTGACTTTGCTTCTCCGCCGGTTCGTGAATGTTTTCACGTGAAACTCCCGAACAGAGTCTTCGACAGATTCCCGAACTGGCCTTCGCTTCTTCACCAGTTCGTGAATGTCTTCACGTGAAACTCCCGAACTGTCTTTCCTCCGAAGTTCGCGCCACCGCCAGCTTGAGGTTCCGGGCCTCCGCATGTCCGTGACCCTATTACTTCACCGAATCAAGATTCCCGAACTTCGTACATTCGCGAATTCGGGGGCTTCACAGGTTCCGAGCTTCCGAAAATCGTGAGTTTCCTGCCCCTGAAAAATATGTCTCAAGAACTTTGTCAAACTTAACGTTACGAGGGTGACGGGTTTTCCTGAATTCCCCAACAGTCATCCACCTTCCGTTCGTTGGCACGCCGTTGCTTGCTGCTAAAATATTGTTTGGACATCGATCCATGCATGCATGATGGCGGTGGCGGCTCCAGGAGAAGCGGCCAAGTTGAGCGATGACTGAGCGCGTATGTTCGTTCGTTCGTTGCGGGAGGCACGATTGGGAAAGCGAAAGGTGACCAAAAGGTCCAAAACCCTCTGATTTTTCTGCACAAAAGTAACCAAAAAGGGCCTACATACATTTCAAAAAAAAGGGCCTACATGCAGGGTCCCGTGGAAGCTGCCGATCGGCAACCAACCCCAACCATGGATTGCAGCTGCGAGGAAAACGGCCGTCAGTCGAGTGGCTGGGTCAGAGAGAGTCTCCTGGCTCTGACTTGTATGGCAGTAGTATATTGTATTTGGTTGCATATGTTGCACGCTTGTAGCTGTATAGGTGTAAATTTATTATGTCTTGTTGATTTCTTTCCCCGTGGCTCCAAAAGCAAAATTATGTTTACCTTTCCGGAACACGTTGTCCCTCCGACTGGCCATTTCAATGGAATTACTTGCTGTACTATTCTATCAATCTGTGCTCACGCACAAGTCATATTGAGAGACATGCACCAACCAGTTTAACCAGAAAGATTAAATTGATTGGAAGAGACGGACAATTCACTTATACTCCAAAAGTCATAACTAACAATAAACAAAAGTCATTTGGTAATTAAACTATTGTAACATAATACTTGATTACTCATATAGCATTTTTGTCTTTTTTCGGTTGTGTTAGACTTGAGTTTCACGACGCATGCATTTTTTTGGCATTTGTGTTATAGCTTAGCTCTTAGTTTGAGCTATGTGTTTAACATAGGAATCAACATTCTCTTCGTTTCCTCCACACATGTATTCATTGTCTACATAGCGATAGAACGTCATGCATGAATACCTTAAAGTTTTTTATATGTTAATCATAGCCGAAATAGGTAGTATAGAAACATATATTAGCGTACTTTGCGATTTATTGTAATGACAAATGTAGGTGTTTTGCATGCAGACTTAGGATGCTATCTTAGGTTAATCCTAACAGTGTCGTATATAGTTAATTTATCTCCATCCCAAAAAGCTTGTGGATTCAAAATTTGTCCCAAAAAACACGTCATTTTACTTAATTTGGTATGTGTGCATGCACATGTGGGCATGCAACAATCAATTTGCACCAAATATAGCAAATAAATAGGAACAATCAAGGTCATTTTACCTTTTTAATAACCTATCCTAAAATTTCTAGAATGACATTCTTTTTGGGACAGACGGAGTAGATTATTTGTTAGAATTGCATAATTTGGACATTTAGATGAAAATTAGGGTGTTACTTTAGCATATTTTTATAATGGAACGTATGGTTAATTTGGATATAGAGATTTAGAGGGTTTCATTATTTTTGTAGTGGTACGTGTGAGTAGTTTTAAAGAACAATATATCCAGTAGTTATGCTGATTAGACCCTACTGAATTTGATGAGATGGTGTTTCTGAATTTTCTTCAAGATTTGGTAAGATTTGTATTTCTTCTAGTGTGACTTAACATGGATGCTCTAAACGAAGTCTCCAATTACTAACAGTAATATACTATATATGCGGGCCTTGAATTGAATTACATACCAAAACTAAGTTCTTGACATGTTGCAAACTGAATTATCAACTTTTTCTATTTCAATTTGAAAATTTTGTTTTGTTATCAACTAATTATGGGCTTATGACCCATTTTAGATTGAAGTTATGCACTTATGCCGCAACATATATGTTGTTATTTTTATTTATACCTTTTGAATTTAATACGGTCCACCATTTTTATATTTGTGTTTCTCTTTAACAATCGAAATGGACAATTCTAATACTATAAGCTTATTACATTCATTAACTCTTCCTCAGAAAGAAAAGATATGAGAGTTGCTTATCAAGTAGTACCACCTCAGTAATAAAGGAATAGATTTCTGCAAATAGAGAATCTAAGTTAGAGTATAGTTGAGGAAGCCGACCCACATTTGCTCATGTCTCATGTAGAGTTACAAGATCTATCGCGAGCCTACTCAAACAGAGGGAAATCGACATTTCTTTAATATTAATAGAAAGAAGCTTATCCTGATGTGGAGTCTAGTGCTGAAAATAAACAGAAAGCTGGGAAAGGTACCAGCCCTAGGCCCAATTGAGGGAAGATTTTTTTAATTTTAACTTTTTAAAATTATTTTTACAAATAACACCTCAAAAACATTATTTGCGGATCTAACCCTTTTGGCCGGCCGGCCCGCGTGACGCGGCAGGATAACGTTGTCACACCACATGTAGCGGCGCGGTAGGCCCGCCACGCTGGCACGGTGGGTTTACGAGGCCTCCTCCTGCCGCGCCACATGCATCGGCGTGACAACGTGATGGTGCCGCTCCATATAGGCTGGCGCGGCAGGAGGTTCTCCAATTTAATCTACCAACTTTGAACCATCTAAATAAAATAGTATTTGAATTCCAAATGTCGCAAAAATTGATATGCATGTTATATAAGGTCTGGACATTCCATTTTAGTAACATTTACGAGACTAAGTATTACATATTTTAAAAAAAATTTAATTTCAAAGTAGGCTATGTATTATCATTATATCCCACTTAGGGCTCTCGTTAAATGGTTATCTATCTAGGATAATACCAATTAAACATCAGTTATACTTTGAATGCCACGAAACTTGACATGCACATGGTATAAGGTGTAAAGATCTCATTTTAATATCATGTAAACAATCAAGTGCTACATATCTTGAAATATATAATTTTAAAGTAGGCTATGTATTATCCCTAAATTTGTGTTAGGGCTGCCGTTAAATTTAACCAATTTTGAACTATCTTAATGAAACAGCATATGAACTTTACTCATCACGAAACTTGACATGTATATTGTATAAGTTGTAAAGATTCCATTTTATTAATTTGCACAAGGTCAAGTGATACATATTTTCAAATATATAGTTTTAAACTATGTTATGTATTATCCTAAATTCATATTAGGGGGTGTTGTTAAATTTAACCAATTTTGAACCATCTTAATAAAATAGTATATGAACTTTAAATGTCACGAAACTGAATATGTATATTGTACAAGTTGTAAAGATTCCATTTTATGAACATTTACAAGGTCAAGTAATACATATTTTAAAGTATATAATTTCCAAATAGGCTATGTATTATCCTTAAATTCATGTTAGTGACACCGTTAAATTTAACACACTTTTGCACCATCTTAATAAAATAGTATATGAACTTGACATATCACAAAGCTCCACATGTATATTGAATACTAGATGTTATAAACATTCATAAGACCAGATGTTACATATTTTGAAATATAGCACTTAGCTTTGTTAATGTTAATAAAAGGTGTGTACAAAGAATTAATGTCCCTACAGAAATGTGTCTTATGATCAATGTTTATAGTGTATAGTACAATATATCTATCGAGTTTTATCTAGTTTCATGATGTTTGAAGTTAATATATATTATGATGTACCCTACTTAAAGTTTTGTGACATTCAATGTTTAAATATATTTCAAAATATGTAGCACTTGATTTTCTACATATTAGTAAAATGCCATCATAACACCTTTTATAGTGTGCATGTTAAGTTTCATAACATTCAATGTTTAAATCTTATGTAATTGAGATTATCCTAAGTAGATAACCATTTAACAACAGCCCTAAGTGAGATATGTGATAGTATATAAGCTACTTTGGAATTAAAATTTTTAAAATTTGTAATACTTGGTCATGTACATGTCACTAAAATGGAATGTTTAGACCTTATATATCTTGCATGTCAAGTTTTCGTAACATTTAAAGTTCAAATACTATTTTATTTATATCATTCAAAATTAATAAGTATAATTGATGTACTCATGTCATGCCAGCCACCATCAAGTAATACATGTTTCAAAATTTTATACACTATAGAAGTATCATGAGAGCGCTAAGTGGGATATAGGGATAATACATAGCCTACTTTAAAATTATGTAATTCAAAATATGTAGCACTTGACTGTTTACATGATATTAAAATGAGATCTTTACACCTTATACAATGTGCATGGCAAATTTGGTGACATTTAATATTTAAATGATATTTAATTGGTATCATCCTAGATATATAATAATTTAACGAGAGCCCTAAGTGGGATCTAGGGATAATACATAACTTACTTTAAAATTATGTAATTCAAAAGATGTAGCAATTGACTGTTTACATGATATTAAAATGGGATCTTTACACCTTATACAATGTGCATGGAAAGTTTTGTGACATTCAAAGTTTAAATGATGTTTAATTGATATTATCCTAGATAGATAACCATTTAACAAGAGCCCTAAGTGGGATATAAGGATAATAGATAACCTACTTTGAAATTAAATTTTTTAAAATATGTAATACTTAGTCTCGTAAATGTTACTAAAATGGAATGTTTAGACCTTATATAACATGGATATCAATTTTTGAGACATTTGGAATTCAAATACTATTTTATTTAGATGGTTCGAATTTGACAGATTAAATTGGAGAACCTCCTGCCGCGCCAGCCTACATGGCGCGACACCATCACGTTGTCGCGCCGATGCATGTGGCGCGGCAGGAGGAGGCCTCGTAAGCCCACTGTGCCAGCGTGGCGGGCCTACCGCGCCACTGCATGTGGCGAGGCAACGTTATCCTGCCGCGCCACGTGGGCCGGCACGACCAAAAGGGTTAGATCTGCAAATAATGTTTTTGAGGTGTTATTTTTAAAAATAATTTAAAAAATGTTAAAATTTTAAAAAAATCCAATGAGGGAAGAGATCCGTTTTGTCAATCAGCAAAACCAGTTTTCGTAGTGATGAAAGAAATTTCCCTCGATCATGTGTTCTCGGCCCTGTGACTGGTAAGTCAGTTCAGGCAAGAGATGATGGCGGGTCGATCACGATTTAGTCTTCTTGATAATTGAGTATACGTCCACAACAAGCACCACCGGAGTGAATCCTTTCGATCTTTTTTAGAGGGAAATTGATAATAAAAAAAGGAAATAAACGCCGAGAAACACATTGCAAAAATAATCACTTATTTCAATGTTGCAAGCTAGTGAGTGGTACATGAGTTATGTGGTCAGTAACGATGCATTCCCCTGATCTTCCACAAATCCCACACACTACCAGAATCCCGAATTCCTTGGCAGCCAAAATCCGCCAAGGAAAGCACCAAAACCGCCAAGAAAATCATACTTGGCAGCCAACCGACAAGCAAGAGCCGCCAAGTATAGAGAGCCAGGGAAATTTTGTTTTCTTGGTGGCTGGCTGCCAAGGATTGTATGCTTGGCAGTTTAGCTGCCAAGTAAATTAGACCAACGGTAAAATGTTCAATGTGCCAAGAAAACATTCCAACCGCCAAGGATATATGTTACCTTGGCAGTCGCCAACAGCCTACAACCTTATGTAAATCAGTTCCTCCTGGGATTATTAAGCACCCATAGGTGCCGGATTTTCTTATCTTTTAATTAGGCAACCAATCCGAACCGTCATTGGAAGGGTGAAAAAATAATGATAAGTTTTTAGTTGGGGTTTTTTCTGGAAATATTGGATATATGTCAATGTTTGTATTTTCTACAAGAGGTCTTGCAAATTAATTATTGCATGGGTCACTCCAAAACGTGGGTAGGCTTTGCAAATTGTTGCTCAAGGCATTTCTATAGTGTTTTTGTGTTAAGCACCATCAATGCTATTATTTTAGAGTCTTTTATATAGTTATTATTATAGTGAAATTATTAGGTCTTTCAAAATAATGTGTATCTCTCACGATACTATTGCAGATATATTTAAGAAAAAAATGGAAAACTATATTTATGTGCACTGCTACATCCACCAGCGCTCCTGCACAGGCTCATGATTCAAAGAGACATAAAGTGTTATAACTTTGTGGATAATTTGATTCCTTATATTTCTTCTCTCATCTCCTCATATTGACACAATACTAATAGATATATTGAAATCATCATCCGCAATTGCAACATTTTTTTCACATTTGATTTCCAGAAAGAGGCAAAATAGTAGCACCTTACAATTCCGAAGAATGGCAAAACAATGATCAACACAAAGAGTCACAAAGCAGTTAAATAAAATTTAAATTGGACGAGAATCTTCAGTAGCCTTTGCTATTGCCTGTTGACCCTCCGGCAGTTCTTCCTGATCTCTCCATTCCTCCCTGTCAATGGGCTGATGTTGCCCATCTTGATCATGGACGCCGCAAAGTTCCCAAAGAAATTCTTCTGGTTGCTAGCGAATCGGTGGACAATGGGTGTGGTGGTCGCCGGCGCAGATGGGTCAGACAGCATGACCTGGTCTGACGGTAGCTGAGCTTGGCCGCGCAAGAGGTTGCCGTAGTACTTGTTGTCGAACACGTTTGGTGTAACCCTGTCCAGGTCCTCCAGTGCGCCCGCAGGCTGCCCGGCCGTGCAGTTCTCACGCGTGAACTGGCACTGCACTTTGCCGAATGTGTGCGCTCCTTGGAGAGCGACGAGATCAGTGTTGTCAAGGTTGACGTTTCTGAACTTCTGCTGAAGCTTGTCCAGGGAGTCGAAAGGGCTTGGGAGGTTGTTGGCGCTCTGGACGTTGGTCGTCGTGCCGTCTCGGCGGCCAAGAAGCACCCTCCACCGTGGTCCTCCAGACTGCGTCCAGTTGCGTGCACAATCCCGTCAGTTCAGGTCAGGCGAGAATGTTGTCATGTTGAGTACTAGAGCAAGCAGGTAGCTCTGATGATCATATTGTTGATCAAGAAATACTACAAGAAGATTCTTGGTTCGGATGGACGCTTACGATTTCGACGGAGATCTCGGCGGCGATGGCAAGGATATCAGCGCAGGAGACGACGCCAGGGCACGCCTGCTCCAGCGCGCGCTTGATGTCGTCGACCACGGGGAAACCCCGCGCGGAGTTGTTGTTGGCGGGCACGGTCTTCTCGGTCCGGATCGCGGGGAGGTCGTCGTCAAGGAGCAGCGAGGCGTCGCAGCCCTGGACGAAGCAGTCGTGGAAGTGGAGGCGGATGAGGCTGGCCGGGATGCGCGGGTCGGAGACGCGCGCGTCCTGGATGACGCGGCGGACGACGGCGTGGGCGCCCGGGCACGACGCGTCGTAGAACGTCGAGCTCAGCGCCAAGGGCGAGTGCCTGCGGGCAGCTGTCGCAGCGATGGCGAGCAGGAGAGAGCACGCGACGAGCAGCCACTCAGGGGAAGATGATGAGATGCGGTAGGAAACGACCATGGTGGGCTTCCACTGGGCTTGCTATGCAACGGCGCTTGTTGGTTGTTACTTGATGATGAGAGAATGCACCGCTAGATGGATGAGGGGGATTGGTCGGGTGCCGCATACTTAGGGCAACTCCAACCAGGCCCTTTTCCAAACCCTTACCTTATCTTTAAGGGTGAAAACGTGAAAAAACGTCTCCAACCCACCCCTATCCGCACCCCGGCGGATGAGGCGCCCTCTTTTCCCCTCCTCCGACTCTCGCCGTAGGAGTCCCTTTTCCTCACTCTCATCCGGCGACGCCACCAACGGCCGGCCTCCCCGCGCTTGGACGGAGGTCTCCTCCTGCCATCCACGGAGCCACGAGAGGTCTCCAAGGCCGTGTACGTCCGATTTATCATCTCCGGCGGCGTCCCGTAGCCGTAGCCGTCGCAAGAGATCCGCAGATGGAGCGGAAATCTTACCGTAGCCGTAGATCCGGCGGCTTCCGTCCGACGGCGGCTCGTGGGGGGTGGCGGCGCCCGTCCCCGCGTCGCACCATGCCACGCGCGGATGCCGCGACCACCGTGTCGTGGGGGGCGCGGCCCTCCCCGCGTCGCGCCCCGCCGCACGCGCGGATGCCGCGCCCTACCGCACGCGCGGATGCCGCGCCCGCCGTGCGCACGCGCCGGTGTCGCGCCCGCCGTCCCTCCCCACGTCGCGCTCCTCTGCCCGCCCGCCCGCGCCGCCCGCTTGCCTCGCTCGCTTGTTGTGTGCTCGCGCCCGTCGCTGCGCTTTGCCTCGCTCGGCCTTGCTTTGCTGCGGTTGCGTGCCCGCCGTTGTGCGTGCATGTTGCCCCGCGTGCCCGCTGTTGTGCTTTTTGCAACAAGTCAAGGTAGTGATAGTGCACCTATTATTTAATTAGCTACTTTGGAGTATATGTGGCATCTTTTTTTTTTGAAAGTAAATGTGGCATCTTATTAGAATATAATCCAGGGTTCTCATTTGTACTGACTTCTCTGCTGTGCTTCCCCTGTGTGCATGCTTTCCTGTGATTTGTACTGCTTTCATCTTATTATTCATGCTCAACTGCAGAAAATCAAAATGGAAACCTTCATGGATTTGGTGCAAAACAGTGCTGGAACTATCGATCTTGATGCTGATGAATTCAATTTTGGAGCAATGCCCCATGAAGAAGAAGAGACAGAAGCATCTGCAGAGGTTTCTCCCCCCTTCAGGATGGGAAACACGAACAGGAAGAGAACAAGAAATTTCAACGAGAAGGAGGATATTTTGTTGGCATCAGCATGGCTAGAAATCAGCATGGATCCTGTTCAAAATGTTGATCAAACTCGCAGTACTTATTGGCAGCGAATTCATGAGCACTTCCACAAGAACAAGACCTTTGAATCTGATCGTAATGTCAGTTCTCTCTCACATCGTTGGGGTATCATTCAAGCAAGTGTTAGCAAATTTTGTTCATGGTACAGTCAGGTACTCCGTTCAAAACAAAGTGGTGTCACAGAGCAAGATAAGGTATAATTCTTCCTTTTCAACTTATTTTGAAATGGATATGCATGCTGTGTGTATGGTTAATACACCCATTGTCATACGTGTAGGTTCAACAAGCATGTGTGTTGTACAAGGATAACGACCAATATAAGAGGTCATTCACTTTACTTCATTGTTGGAACCTGCTACAACATGCCCAGAAGTGGAAGGACCTTCCTTGTAACAACAGCAACAACAACAAGAAACAGAAGACATCATCTAAAGCAAGCCCAAGATCAGCTACTCCTGGAACAAATGAAAGTTGCCATGGTGATGAAGAGGATGGTCCAAGTCATACTTCACCAACAAAAGGTAGCAGACCAGATGGTCAGAAGAAGGAGAAACAAAGGCGAGCTAAAAATCCTATACCTAATGGTGAAACTCTCTACCTAGAAGCAGTAGAATATAGTTGGTCTAAGAGAGAAAAGGCCGATGAGATAAAAGAGCTTAGGAAAAAAGAGCGCAATGATGAGAGACTTGCTCTAGAAAATAAAAGGATTGAAATGAAGCTAGAAGTAGCGACTAAGAAACTTGCTATCAAGGAACAAGTAGAGAATAGACGCCTTGATCTACAACAACAAGAAATGCATTTGAAACAAAGGATGGATGATGAGAAAATAATTAATATGGATCTAAGTGCACTAAGTGAGGTGCAACGGATTTTCTATCGTGGGCTGCAACAAGAGATCATTACTCGACGTTTGGGCGGCGACAAGTATTTGAGATTGTGGATCTTGTGTTAATTTATGGTATCCAATGGACAATTTGTATTAATTTGTGGTATCCAAGTGAACAATTTGTGTTGCATGAACTATTTGTGGCCGTGTATGAGCTATTTGTATTTTGTGGTATGCATGTGAACGTTTTGTATTAATTGTAGTTTGTAGTGAATAATTTGCATGAATTACAAATACACAAATAATGGTTAGCTTGTTAGTTACATGATATGCATAAAGAAATAGGTCAATGAAGAGTAAGGATGTATATGAGAGTTGGGTTGGAGTTGAACTCAAAAGA
Source organism: Cenchrus americanus (assembly GCA_947561735.1). Classification (NCBI taxonomy): domain Eukaryota; kingdom Viridiplantae; phylum Streptophyta; class Magnoliopsida; order Poales; family Poaceae; genus Cenchrus; species Cenchrus americanus. Next base: position 195,895,922 of record OX387239.1, on the reverse strand, counting down.
GGACCCTTAAATCTAGATAAGAGGCCCTTATATGAGTGGATAAGGGTTCAATTATAAGGGCTCCATTGGAGTTGCCCTTATAGCCTGCCACGCGACCGATAAGCTCGCGGACTTTTCTTTGGCACCCAAGCCCGGGGATGGGCTGCGTGTTTGACCAGATCATGTCGATTTGATTGGTTAGCGGCTTAGCGCTGGGCCACTGGGGCCGGGGGTGGCTGCTGGCTGCTGCTGCTCGCATGCATGCATGCACCTTCTTCTGCTGGGCACGCGGTCGCTGTCGCTGCTAAAATATGGTTTCATCGTTTGCTCCATGCACGCAATGCATGATTGCGGTGGCGGCGCGGGCGGAACTCGGAAGCGGGCACGTTGAGCGATGACTGCTTACGTGTGTTGATTGCCAGCGGCAGGATTGGGAAAGCGGAAGGTGCCAAAAACTCTGTTGCGTACGTGCGCCATTTCTGCTCGAAAGCTGCTAAAAAGGAACCCATGGAAGCTGCCGATCGGCGACCGGCCGTGGCTTGCAGCTGCGAGGAAACGCCGCCGGCCGGTTGTCGGTAGGGTGGCCGGGTCAGAGAGTCTTTAGTACGTGTTGCAGTTGACAGGTGCACTTAGCTCACGTTCAGCTTCAGCCCGTGCTTATTCACTGGAAGAGTATATATTTATCTTCTATCTTAGCGTGGACATCGGCAGTGGGCCGGATTTTTTTAGGGTACCATATTTATTCATGTGTTAAGTTAATCGATACAAAATCCATCCGATGGGAGAAAGTTCTAAAGAATCATACACATCGAGCTTCTAACCAGTCTGCGGCCCTGGGTTCATGGACGATTTCTGCCTTCTCGGAGCCTGCCAATCCCTCCTTGGTCTCCATGATGATATGGCTGTGAGTCTATGACAACCCATCCCTAGTCCTCGTATGTTCCTCATTGCATTCTAACCAGTCAGTTGCAATTATAACCTTCCTTAGCATGAGGTCAGATGCGAGAGAAAAACCTTCTTTGCACACCATCACTTTCGCAGTCTCCGCGTTTAAGATTCTCTGCACCATGATCACCGACGCTCTCAGAAAACAGCATGCCTCATCCCTTGCGACAATAGCCATTGTCACAGTACAAGAGTTCTTCGAGAGCGCAGCATCCACGTTTACCTTCATGGATCCTGAAAGGGGCAGAATCCAATGAGGAGTCGGCGTCGCGCCTCCTTGAGATTCTGGTCCTCTCTTCTTCTCTTGTGGTGTAGCTAGCTTCAAGTGCGCAATGAACCACTCTATGAAGCTGTGAGTGGATAGGGGACTCTGGAAAATATGTTCATGTATTAATTCCGTGTCACGTGCCATATCGACCACGGTCGCACAAGTTACTCCTTAGACAGAACTGCTACAGCTTCATAAAGCCACCCACCATGCGTCATCATGTTGGGCTCAGCTTATGAACTCTAGAAGTTCCTCTCGCTGCAGTGCTCAACGCATTTTCTATGTTGCACTCTAATAATGTATGTCCAGGAGTCTTGGTGGTTGCCACAAATTGAGCAGCCACTACTTTGTGCCATATTTTGGCTGGGCTGGATTGTAGAGGTAAGAACCTGTCTCACCCGATTTGATTAGGATAGGGCCTCAATTTGCAGCCCAGTGCGCTTTTGGGTAAGTTTTTGTTACGGTGCCTGAAAACCCCATCAATAACCGTCTCAAGCAAGTTTGAAAAAGAGAGTTGAACTGGTAGATGATCAGGTCTAGTTGCCGTGGTAAAATGCCGATTTACCATGCTCGTGGAGAAGTAAAACATTCTATCACTGTGGGTAATGACGTTGTGGGGATTATATTGTGGGCAATTTCCAAACAAAAAAACTGTGGAGCAATCTGGTAATCTTACTACAAAAGCTGTTGGCTCTTGGGAAAATATACTTAAGGACATCAACAATTCAGGCCATCTTTAAAAGACTGTTGGAAAAGATGAAGAGTCTTTGTAGTGTCACACCAATAATAACCACTAGTCCATGACCTAAAGATATTAAAACGGTGAGCTCAACATCTTTCACCGAGCACATGCTTGCTACTATCCGAATAGTAGAAAGTTTGAAGATCCACCAGCTTGTTATTTTGACATATAGGGCCTTTATGGTGAGATCCGATCAGCGTTGATCTAAAGCCAGGCATACTGTTGAGAGATCATGAGCTAAGGCTCTATTTGTTTCCTCCTATATTTATACTAGTAAGATGCACGTGTGACACGCACGTATTTACACTGCCGGATGAAGACATTAAAGTCAAGAAACAAGCAAAGTTGAGCCGTAGTCACGTGTCACACACATTTTTTAAAAGAAATATAGAGTAAAAGTAAGGTTGTTAAAAATATAAGATTGTTATTAGATTTCAACTTTAATAGAGTTCACAAATACTACAACATATATGACACGATTTAACCTGTGATATATGTAATCAAATGCGTACTTTAGGGAAGAATACGAAGACATTCATTTTGAACTGTGCGTATGTTGTATTGAATAATGTCTACAGCTCTTTCTCCCGTAAGTCTTCATCATCATATTTTTGTCCTCTTCTTTCTCATCCTCCAGCTGCCATTCACTATGAGCCTTTTCTTGTTTGGAGCTATCGTCATCCTCTTCTTCTTGATGTGATTCATCCTCTTCCATATTATTTTATTATGCAACCCTGTGGACTTTGGTGCAAGTGTCCACCGTCTCGGAGACATTTATCTTTTTGGCCTACAGTGTCACTACGGAAAACCTACCTTTGCCGTGCGTCAAAATCTTTGTCGTGCGTTTTATTTCGGGCGTATGGCAAACGTTACCTTCACCGTGCGTATTCAAATAAGGCGCACGGCAAAAAAAAACGCAGGGCAAAGAAAATCTTTGTCGTGCACCTCAAAAAAACGCACGGTGCGTCTCCAAAAAACACACATCAAAGAGGGGCACGTGCGCGAAATGACATGCGAGGGACGACAGTTAATGATCTATCACGCGAGCCTCACGTGCCCCGGCCTTTGCCGTGCGTTCCTCGGAGGCGCACGACAAAGTTTCAAAAAAATTGTGATTACTTACCTTCTTTTTATTTGTCCACTGCGAATACATTACCTTTTACTTTATATTTCAATTATGTACTCATCTCGATCATTTTGCTATTTTTGACGAATTTCTTTCGTTAAAAAGATTTTTTCCCTGTAAGTCAATTTTGAACTGCAAGTGCATAAAAATAGTATAGTAAAATTCGTGGAAGATGATATTCGTGTAATTGAGTCCTTTTTAAGACCTTACCCATTAAATTAGTTGAAATGTCAAACATTTAGTTCACGAAGCATGAAAATCCAAGTGCTTTAGAAATGTTTTTTAATTGTATAAAATGCAAATAAAGTTCGAAAATCATGAGATTTGTCGAGAGTTCCTGATATCCTAAGGTTGTGGTAAACAATAGAGAAGTGTAGCGAACATGGCCCCATTTGCCATTTGTTCGAGTTGATTTTGGTGATTCATGTTAACACAAGCAATGGCACTAACCACTTTGTCGAGCATGTATTTGTAGGCATTTCTAGGTCCCATGGATGTTACCACAAGTTAACATACCATGGACATGTTAGGTTACTTATAGCAAATTTGAGGACTTAGTATATATTTTGAGGTAATAAGTAATGGCATATTAAGTATATTAAGTATGTTAAGTTGAAGCATCGGTGCAATCGCCGGTGCCTGTCACACCCTGAAATTTCCAATTTCAGGATGTGAATAGAAAGAATAATTAAATAACGATTTTCTCATAATTTTAATTTTTTTCCAACATTTATTTTCTTTACAGGGAATATAGTATAGGAAAAATCCTTTGTTTGATTTTCCGAATTAAAACAAAGTTGTGAGTGTTGCATTCATGCCGATGCATCTTGGTGCTTCTTGAGTGCAAAAGGTTTCAAAGATGCGTTTAGGTGCTGTTCAAACCCTTCAGAGAATTTTCTAGATTTTTCTGGAATTTATTCTCAATTTCCTCGAGCTATTTCTATTTATTAGAAGGCTCTAAAATCTTTTTATGAGCTCCAAATGCTTTATTTGGATTGTTCGTGTCTCATTCTAGCTCTGGGAATTTTCCTGGAATTTTTGGAATATTTTTCGTGGTTTTTATGAATTATCTAGCTACTTCTAGATTATTCTTTTCCTGAAAATAAATTCTGAAAATCCCTTTTCCTTTATCTTTTTATTTCTTACTTTTTGGCCCAGCCAACCTTCCAGCCTGCTTCTGAAGTCTGGTTATGCTCCCTTAACTTCCCTTGTTTCGCCTGCCGCGCAGCCCTTTATCTCCTACTAGCCCAAAAATTCCGAAGTTCTTTAATGCTCCCCGGACTTCGTTGCTCGCGCGTCGTCCTTTCGGCCCAACCTAGCTTGCAGCCCATCTAGGCCCTAACTGCAGACCCGCCCGACCCGGTCTGCTCCGGCCCAGCAACCGGGCCCGCCGGAGCCCATCTGAGCCCGGCGCCATGGCCGTGGCGTGCCGGGCCGGGAGACCGCGCCGCGCCGCCTCTCCCTCGACTTGCGTGCTCCGCGCGCCCCATAAAAGGGGGAGGCCGGCCCGCGCGCCGTCCCCCGCCGCGCCGCCCCTAGCGCGCCCCCCCGCACCTCGCCGCCGCCGCGCGCAAGCGCCGCCGCACGACGAGCTCGCGCCGCGGTGCGGTTGACCTCCGATTCCGCCGCCGCCGTCGTCCTCCGCCCGAGGTGAACCCCCCATCGTGTTCGTCTCGATCTACTCTTTCGATTTTGTGCCCGAGCTCTGCCCATCGATGCCCGGAGCGCCTGCGCCCATGGCCACCAGGGCCGCCGCCGCCCCCCTGTGCGCCTGTGCGGGGTCTGGCCTGAGGAAGAAGATAAGGTGGCAGTTTTGCACTCAACCCCCTGCGAGATCCAGTAATAATTAGATTTGTTTTTGTGTCTTGCAGATCTTGCTCCTAACCCCCTAAATCTTTAGATTCCCTTCAACCAGATCCATCCCAAGCACTTTTTAAGATCTAACCTCGAGTTTTATCCTGTTCACGGGCACTGTTTCCTGTGTCTCGGGAATCTTTTCAGCTACTCCCTGAAATCTATAGTTAATCGCGTAAGGGTCCTTCCAATCTTGTTTTATCTATATCTCCTTTGTTTTAGCCCCGTTTTCATCCGTTCAAATTGCGTTAGATTCATAATAATGTAAAGCACGCGTTAGCGGTATGTTTTTACCATGTTTTGTTTCTGAAAATAAAATTAATATTAATTTTGATTAATGTCTAGTTATGCACGTCTTTTCCAAATAAAAGCTATATAGATCTATATATCGTTTTTCATAAGCAAATTTAATTTGATTAATGTTTCTATCACATGTTTTTGTACATAAAAGTTAATTAGATCTTTATCTCGGTTTTCGTAAACCAGATGTTAATTTGTTTAATAGTTAATTAATCTTTTCTAATTAAAATTTGATTAGGCTTTTACATCGGCTTTTATAATAAATATTAATTTGATTAATGCCAATACCATAATGTTTTGAATAATAATATGATCTACTCGAATTACAAAGTTTCGTTTAGATTGTTCATATAGTTAGTTTTTCTAAATTAAATGTTTAACCGGTTTAATCAATATGTGAATCTTTATTAATAAAACTTGACTAGTTCTTTACACCGGTTTCATAAATAAAGTTTAATATTGCATTAATGTCAACATAGGGTATTTTATTTCTGAAATATCCTTTATATTTGTTTTGTTAATTAAAATGAACCTAGCTCATAGCCTTACTCTCTCATTTATGCAAAACGTTCGTTAGACGTTCTCTATCAGCTCAATCTAAGTGTGATCTTTCCGGTCCTTGCTCAATCTTCCACAACTATCTCTTTAAAGCAAACCAAGCCTTTCTTCCTCTAAGCACGGTTTGTGTGCTTTAGTGATCCATCTAATCAAGCCTATCCTTTAGTGCGTTCTTTTAAAGTTTCTTTTGATTGGTGCTTTGTTCTTAGTATGCTTATTTGTTTGCTTTGTGTATGTTTGTGCCCGATGGTTGATGCGAGTAGAGTGAACGTTGTTTGTGAAGCTTTGAAGAGCAAGAGGTTGAAGATATTCTGAGCAATGACATTACTTTGGTTAAAGGAAAGTGTGTCCTTGATCTTTTGTCCTAAGAATTATATTTAATCACTCATTGCATTGCTTGCATTAATTTTGATGGGTTCCTATTAAGGTTTATCCTAGTCTTTGATTGTCATTCCTTGTTATCCTGGGTTTACATTTATGTTGGGTAACTATGCTTAGTTGCTATACCTGGGTTATGGTGGTTTTAAATGAACAATAATGATGAATCATGCTATACCTTTATGTTATATCTTTGGATGCTTAATACAAGACCATATGATTAATTGGAACATGGAGAACCACCCAGGACAACAGTGCAACCACAAGGACTATATGGCTCTAGTCTTGGCTGAGTAATTAGGGAAGTCTTTGTGTGGTTATTACTCGCATAGTAGGTTGGGGACGGAGGAATGCTTTTATGGCTCTTCTATTCCGGAGTGGTATTGGAACGGAAGACTCTATGGCTGACCGTCCGTGAATAGAAGTGAGGTACGAAAGATAGCCTCTATGACATACTACTATGGACTAATACGCACGGGAGGACTCTTTGTAAAGGCCTCGTAGTGTCCCTATGCAGCCACACCTCGGTAGTGTGGTATTGTGCCTACTTTTGCACAGCGTGGTTGGGTGCAAAACTCTTCGGAGTTTTTACGCGACTTGTGGGTAAAGATGTACAACCTCTGCAGAGTGTAAAACTAATCGATTAGCCGTGCCCACGGTCACGGGCGGTCTGGACCCTCACATGATAATCAAACTTGAAGATGGACTTAAATCGTGTTCTTTGGTTATGTTAGCCATATGCTTATGGCGTATCTCTTACCTTATGCTTAATGTGGGTTGGTATAAACTTATACTTTATTAGTAATCAGGTGCTAATAAAACTTGACCAACTAAAATTGCTTAAATGCTTTGAGCCAGTCCACTATAAAGCCTTTGCATTCATTCTTTTTCCCACACTTGCTGAGTACGACAAGTGCTCACCCTTGCTATAAACATTGTTGCTCAGAAAAAGGATGCTACTATGAAGTCTTGTGAAGATGTTGCTGGTGCTAGGAGTACGCAACCCCCAGTCGATTGCCTGTGATGTTTGGAGCCTTCGTTTCCAGGATTTAAGCGTAAATCTCTGATAATCTTTCTTTTTCTTACGTGATACTGTTTCTGTATTCACTTTTATGTCACTATATGCATGAAACTTGATCCTTGCATGCATATAGGTATGCACTTGGTTTTCTTTCGGAAAATCAGGGGTGACAGAGTGGTATCAGAGCTGTATCGACTGTAGGACGTAAGCCTAGTTAGCACTGGTCGTTTCTTAATGTCTCTTGGGAGCTTGGCAAGTGCCTAAGTGTCTAGTCTTTGTGGCGAGTCAAGTGGTGCTCTTGGGAGAGACTTGGTGACCGGGAAGCAATACTCTTGTGTGAGTGCTTCAACAACGTGGACTAGGGGTGGCTTAGTGCCTACCGATACCACGTGATAAATCGCGTCAAGAGTTTGCTTCCTCTCATCCCCTTTACATTTCCACATTTACTTTTTTGCAATCTTTGCTTGCCTTTACTTTCCTAGAGTAGTATCATGCTAGGAATGGCTATAGGTTGCAAACCTTGTTTTGGGATGGGAGTTTCACACTAGAACAACCCTAGTTGCACATCTAGATAGCATGTTCTAGTTTATCTTTGTGTAAAATTAGTGAAGTCATAGGTTAAGTTTTTAAGTTGCCTAATTCACCCCCTCCCCCTCTTAGGCTAACAAGCATCCGATTCCTTACAAGTGGTATCAGAGCCGGGACTCACTTCCTTCACAAGGAATCACCAATTTGATTGGTAAATTGTGAAAACCGGCTCATTGCAACGGTTAGGCTTCACCGCCTAGTGAGTTGCTCTATAGAGGAATGAAAGGGGTGGATACCTTAGGTTTGGCTCCACATTTCGATGGCACGGGCTATCCTCAGTGGAAGGTTCTCATGGAGGCCTATCTCCAAGCAAAGGACCTTGATGTTTGGAAAGTCGGGCATGAGAAATGGTACTAAGAAGGAAAAGCAATTTGATGTGATTGCTAAGAGTATCATTTTGTCCTCACTAGATGTAGGCGTTTTCAATAGAGTTTTTAATTGTGAAAATGCTCATGAGCTATGGAAAACCATCAAGGAGCAAAATGAGGGTTCAAAAGAAGTTGCTAATGAACGCTACAGTTGTTTCCTTGAGGAATTCAATAGCTTTAAGCAACTTGCAAATGAAAATGCCGAATCTATGTACTCACGCCTAAATGTGCTTGTCAATGAGATCAATGCTTTAGGTGTGAAGAACATCACGGACTTGAACATCAACCACAAGATCCTTCAAAGTCTCCGGAAGCCCGATTATGACTTGGTGACAGGACGTTCCAGCCGGCGCCCCAGCCACGTCTGCGTGCACCACGCCGTGCGCGCGCCGGCCGGCACCGCCGCCGCGACGCATCGTGTCGCCGCCCCCGCTCCCCTCGCCCGGGCTGTCCAATCAACGCCGCGCCGGCCCACCGACAAGATCGCACCTCTACGCCCTGCCGCCATTAATACGCTGCCCGAGCTGTCGCCTCAGAGAAACATCGTCACCGCAAGCCATCGTCCGCCCGCGTCGCCGCCCATCGCTGCCACAGCTGGCTCGCCCCTGCTCGACGGGTCTTGTCCGTAGCACCGCAATCACTCCCCGGCCACGAATTCCGGCCGAGGCCTCACCGGCCGAGTCAACGGTGAGATATTTCTCCGAACCGCCATTGATGGCCATGTGAGCTCTGCGTGCTCGGTCCGGCCCTTCCACCGCCTCTCCGTGCCTATAAATAGAGGCCGACTGCTCTCCGCCACACCTCGCACCACCGCAAGCCATCTCCCCCTCCCTCCTTGCACTCCACCATGCCGCCAACCGAGCCACCCTGCTTGCAGCCGCCCGTCGCCGAGGGGCCACCTCCACAGGCTGTCCCCGACCAAGGTGAGGGCCGGGATAAGTAGCCCTCGTCCTCCTCTCTGTTTCCCCCTATCCCCGGCCGCCGCCGACCGCCGTCGGCCGAGGCTGCTACCTCCCTCCCCTGTTCTGGATCAGGGGGAAGAAGAAGGGCACCTTTGCCCAAAGCCCCCTAGTCTTCCTTCTTATTTCGAGCCCCCCTCTATCCCTATTCTCTCTCTCTCTCCCTCTTATTCCAAAACAGCCCCTAGGTTAATAGTTAATTATGAATTAAACCCTGTTCATCCTTAAGCAGTTTACAACCAAGCCCATAACCAAGTTTACACTATTATAATCAAGCCCTCTTTCCATTAGCAAAAATTTCTAATGGGTCCTTATATTCTTAATTAGCCCTAAATACCTCTTTAACCCATCATTTCATGTGCGATTCTATCTCAAATCATGCCCAAAATTCATCACACCAGTCCCGGGTATACCTCTACCGATCCATCATCCCAACACCCCCTAATTGATGTTTAGTCCTCTATTCTTTTCTCGAGCTCAGCCGACAGATTTGGTGTGCTTGTATTGCTTGCATGCTTGTTTGTGTGTGCACTATAAATGACAGAGTAAACGAAGAAGGGTACCACAAGTCGGATCTTGGAGCCGAGTACTGCGAGCAAGAGCCCGAGATCCCGAACCCCGAGCAGGAACTCCCCAAGGACTTTGAAGACGGCAAGTTCAATCTCATCCTTTGATGCATGCTTTTGTCCTAGTTTTATAAACACAACCCTATGACCCGTTTTATAAATTGCATATTGTTTTACTGCAAAAACATGGTAGGATAGCCACCCTTGATTGCTATGATTGAACCTTGTTTGGCCAAAATAATTTCTTTAAAATGGTGTGAGTGCTTTGAAAATGGGAATGGGATATTTTTGGAAAATGAGTAAAGAACTGGGTAGACGAGATGGACGTGTGTGTCAGGAGTATGGGTGAGCTCGTACCTTTGTGGTTGAGCATGTTGGAGATGTCTATCTTATCGTTAAGGATCGGGTTAGGTGACATCTCACCTGACCCAAATTATTGTACTACCACTCGACCGTTGTATGTGGCAACGACTTAGCATGAATCCCACTAGTTAATCTACTTGCCATCAGGTGTACGGGTGAGCAGCAGGAGATCAAGGAGTAGGGGTACGATCTGTGTGAGGTACGCCCTGGTTATGTGAGATAACCCCTTGATTGCTTCTATGGTGGTTCGTAGGGTTAGGTAAGGTGGGTAATGGCTTTGATAGGATCCGCGCCAGCACTAAGGTGTTCGTGTGGCGGTACCCTTGTTGACGGCTAATAGTTGTATCAATGTTCCTTTAGACTTGCAACCGGACAAGTCTCCCGTCGTAGTCAAGGGACCCTTCTTCGCTCGAGTGGTGACCCAAGGTATCGAATCAGTGGAACAATGTGCAACGCAAGGATTCAATCTAGTAAAGCAAGGAAAGCTATCTTATGAAGAACTAAGTTGCATCTAATCTAAGATATCATCAAGAAAACTAATCTAATTTAATCTACTAAAGAGGTAGCAAGAGAAAGCAAGAGATAACCGATCTAGAGAGTCCAAATCATGCTTATGTTGTAGCTCCAAAACAAGATAGATGAAGATAGAAAAGAGAATCTCATTAAAAGCATCTTTAAACCGTGGCCTCCGGTTCGATTATGAAAACGCCCGCCTTTCGGAACCCCCGTTCTGTCACAACGTATTCCTATTCATGCGGGTAGTCTAGGGCGAGTTCGATAAGAACAAGTTGAAATCACTTGGTCGGTCCGGTATGCACCTCTAGCCACCACGGCTACAAGAGCACCCTATGCAATCTAGCTATAGACTAGATTGGGGAAGAAGCAAAACCAAGAAGAAAACAAAATCATCGAGAAGGCACTTGATCGCTAGAAATCGGATTCACTTAAAGACTTCACCATGAATGATTACATGAACAAGATCACCACCAGGATCCTACCTCGATCTTGATCCTTGCTCCGGAACTCCGATGTGGTCTTCCATGCAAGGTTCCCACGTCGGCTAGGGAGACCCTAGACAACTAGCACGACCCTCATCTCCGAGATGGTGTCCCTCAAGCTTCTCTGCTCCTCGGCGGCGGATGACGAATTAGTTGATGCGTGACTCTCGGTCAGGGGGCTATAAATAGCCCGAGATGCATCTAGGTCAAAGGGGGCCGACTGGCCTCGAAATGGGCTGGGCCGGCCGGCCTGGGCCGACCGGCCTGGGCCGACCGGCCTGGGCCCACTTCGGCCCAGTCCGCGGCCTCCTTCGCCCGATGTTGCTTCCCGAGTCTTCTAGATCCTCCCCCTTCTACATGTGAGTCCTTGTCGTCAGTTTCTCTCCGAATTGGACGAAGCTCCTTGTCTCGCAAGATTCAGCACTTTTCTGGCTAGGTCCTCGGAGTTTTCCATCTTCTCGGGTTGGGTCCTTGGGCTTCTTGGAGTCGTGTTCACTTCATTGCTTGACTTCTACCAGGGCTTCAAGGTCTTGTCATGAGGTGCTTAATAAACTTATCCCGGAAGTCTTGCTTTCAACGCTAAAACCCTGCATAAACACTAAACTCCAAAACCGACATGCACAAGTGAACTTGTTATACAACGGGGGTTAGTACCAATGGATAAGGTATAAAACTTATGCCAACTCCGAAGGTAAACTCATGGCTAGGTTGACAGATTTTCACCGTCAACATCTCCCCCATGCTTAAACCTTGCTCGTCCTCGAGTAAGCCTTCGATGGATATCATCGTTGCCCTTTATTGTTTAAACCTTGCACTTGATCATACATGAGAAAACATAATGCTCTCAAAAGTTTAGTTCGTTAAAGTTCCATAATGTACTAACCTTCATCCCTACGGAGGGTAGATTATTAGTTAAGCTTATCCCACAAGTATTAACATGCTCCCAAAATTCAAATGGATCTCAGAAATTTTGAAATAAAGAACGAGATGAAAAAGAGCTAAACCAAGTTCACAAATTTAAACCGCCTTGCACCTTGCTCATGAACTCTCATCTCATCTTGTCTCTCAAGCCTATTTATTCTACTCCTTTCCCTCTCATAACATATTTATGTGGTAGGATTTTATATGGAGCTTTTTGGGAAAGTTTAGTCCTAACAAGATATTATAAATGAGATGTTGTCAAAACAAGACAAGCTTCTCATGGTCTTACCGAGACTCGTCAAAAAGGTCATTGGAAAATAATGTTAAGTCAAGGAGGGGAAAGAGAAAAATACACACACTTGAGATAGGTGGACATGTGCAAATGGCAAAGAATGATCTAGAGGCACAAAGGAAGTCCTCGTTATCAGATTGCACATGGTTGGAAAGATGAGAATGGATCTTTTAATTTTGAAGCCTTGAAATTCCTAATGCACTTTAGAGAACCGGGGAGTTCACTTTATTTTATTTTTACACAACTCATATTTTTTTCTTTTCTTCTCTTTTTCTCATACTCATATTTTTGTTCTTTCTTTATTTCTTTTTCTTTCTTTCTCTTTCTCATCAAATTTTTTTTATTTGCTCCCCTTTGAACTCTAAAATTGCATTGTACCTACCTCCTCCCCCATGCTTAGACGTTTGCTCGTCCTTGGGCAAAGAGGTGATAAAGATAAGGTAGGTACCGGAAATACTTTTCCTTTGGAGAGATACCTAAAATCTTCAATCTTGGCACCATCTTGCAATCTTCCTTGAATTGACGATCCATTCTCAGTGATAGGTTGTGGTCAAGGAGGTAATCACAAAAGATGATATTTGGTTTTAAGGGTGGATATCCGGCGAGGTTTGTGAGATCTCCGATGTGGGGATACACAATGCACGGATAGAAAGGCTAGTAAAAAATAGATACGCAAAAAGGAAATGACCAGCTTCTTAGTCTCGGGCCAGAGAAATCAAGGCCTGAAATAACTCACCCAAAAATAAACCTTGTATAATAAGTTTTTGCACTCAAATATTTATATGGCTTTGGATAGGTAGAGCAACACACAAGTGGTATTTATGACAAGGTTAGCATTACTTTTAAGAACAAAAATAAATTATCTTTAATCCATCTAAAACTTGAGAGCACATAAAACACTATGGGTCTTCATTTTTATCATAACCTCCGCTAAAGATTAAGCTAGCATTTAGATAATTTCAGATATGTATTTTAAGAGAGCACTAGCTTAAATATGCATAAAACAATTACAAAGATAAACAAAGCGGCAATTATAATCATATATCATCATGGCACAAACTTTGTAACTTTACCAAAGGTAAAAACTTGGTGGTGACTTTATTCATGATGAAAATAAACACTAACACACATGCTGAAAATAAACTAACACACATGCTGAAATTTAAATAAGAACTGAAAACACTACGCATACATAGGCGCATACAAGCTGAAAATTAAAGAAAAGGGGGTAAAGGAAAGATAACTAAAGCTCCTCCTCTCTCTAATCTTCCGCCGGTGGTTGATATTGATAGTCTTGGTTGTTGTACCCTTACTCATAATAGGATTGCATCGCTTCTCCTATGAATTGTATGACGGTGCTAAGTGAAGGTGTCAAAGCTCATAAGCGATGTTTGCATTACCTTCACCCATTTGGTTTGCATTGTTTAGGATGGCTGCAATAATTTGCATGTTCCTCACAGCGTATCCTCCAATGATGGCCATATTTTTTTGTTGTGGTTGAGGAAGATGTGCATATGGCTCCGCAAAGGCTACGTTGGGCACCGCAAAATTTTATGGGGGGTATGGTTGCATCACTCCCCCATGCTTGCATTGGTACACCACCATGGAAACTCGGCGGTGCCGGAATTCCTCCAAATGGTGGCACATAATTTTGTTGTGCACCTCCTTCTTGGGCTGTGAAAAAAACCTTCTCGTACAATCCTTCTCTTTTATTTTTCTTCACCGGCACAAGAAGTCCTTCCTCTAACCAATCTTTCTTCCCCTCAAGAAAAAGTCTTAACCTGCCTTCTGTCGTATGGACCTCCCTGGGCCCACTACCTCGGTGGGTACCAGGACCGACTACTCGGTGGGCCCCTGGGACTACCCGGCTTGCGCTACACGACACCTGAAGGCGTTGAGCACAAGGACTACACAGGAGTAGTACTCGGTTAGGGAGCTGTACATGTTCCGCACTGTATGGAGGACTCCTAGACGTACTCGACTAGTACTCTCTCCCTACTCCGACTTGTAACCCTGCCTCCCGGGCTATATAAGGCGAGGCAAGGACCGATCTCTATCATCTAACCTCAATCTCATCTCATACAACCCACGGCGCACTATTGCACCATCTTGTAATCGTGCCCAATCAATCCAGAGCTACGCAGCATACATGACGTAGGGTATTACGCACCTCGCGGCCCGAACCTGTCTAAATTGTGTGCCACGTGTCTCTTCCTTCGAGTTACCAATCTCGGCGAGGCCACATTCATCTACTTTGGGCACTCCCCTTAGTAGGTTGCCGGTCTAAAACACCGACAGCTGGCGCGCCAGGTAGGGGCTCTCGCCCGAGATCGCATGGCGAACTCGACGGCTCCCGTCCACTTCAAGCCAACTGTCGCCTTCAACCGCGGCGACACCTTCGTGTTTGGCGCCTGGGTCTGCACTACTGACGGTGTGGGCTCCTTCCAGCGTCGCCTAACCATGCAGCCCAACCCGAAGACCGGCTTCGTGACGCTTCCTGAAGTTGTCACAGGCGAACTTACCGGCAAGTTCGGCGAAATTTCGCTCTTCAACCATCACGCTGACTTCGAGCTCGAGTCCGCTTCCAACTCGAACTCGATGTTTCCATGGGCCATCGCATGCGAGCTGGCTGCTCAGCCATCGTAGGCGGTCCCCTCACCTCGTGAGCGCTCCACGCGTGGCCCCCGCACCCTCAGCTGGGCCCGCACGGGGGCTCCCTCTTCGCGCCGGGCCGGCAAGGAGCCCGTACCCAAGTACAATTCGGACTCCGACACCGCCCCCGGTCCCGCTTCGGACTCCAGCTCTCTCTCCGAGTTCTACTCGAACCCCGATTACGAGTTCGACTTCGGGTCGGACCCTGAGGAGCCTGAGTCCGAGGACAACTCCACTGAGCTTCCCTTGTCAGGGCCGGCCTCTGGGCTGGTTATAACATCCACACCGGCCGGGAGATTCGTCTACTGGCCAGACCGCAAGCCTGCTGACCTGATAAGCGGAGACTCACGCTACATCGCCTACATCGACTCGCTACCGTTCCAGGAGGGAACGCCACTTGCCCAGGCTGACTCAAACACACCAACTGAGGTGGCGGTTTCTGAGTCCAGCCTTGGCATCCCTGATCGCCAAGTCTTCATGGCTGCCGGCGACACCCCAGGACCTTCATGGACGGCTCAAGACAAGTACCTTGAAGACATCTCCTCCGACGAGCTCTCTGCTGATGCCCCAGCAGACGAGACCACCGCCAACAGAGACGCTCGACGTGAGCGCAACCAGAAGCGCAGCGAACGTCGCCGGCGCCTCCGCGACAACTTCCCCATCCGCAACCTTGCGGAAGCTCTCGAGGCGGTCGAGAGAAGAGTACACACTACCCCTGAGCAATGTCTCATGTCGATCACAGCGATCGCACGTCAGACTCAGGGCATCCGCGCTGGAGAGGTCATCGCCAAGCTAGCTGAAGATGCCTACTTTATGCGGGTCGACAACAGGGTCAACCAGCCTCCCCCCGCCAGGCAACACGACAATGAGGCTACAAGTCGCAGTGCTGGCAATGGTCCCAACCGTACTCGAGCTGACCTCCCAGCTGAACCCAACCGCACCCGCTCCAACACCAGCGGACGTCCACAGCGTGACAACAGCAACCGCGAGGTCGTCCCCCACCGCGCTCCGGCCGGCGGCGGCGGCCACGACCCCCGACGGCGGCAGCAGCGACGGCGGAAGCTCCAACCATGGAGCCAACAGGAGGGATGGCGGCGGCCACGCGAACAGCCACGCCTCTGGCGCCTCACAGGGCGGGTACGATGCCCGCCAGAAGATTGAGGAGCTGCGGCGGAAGAAGTCGACCACCGCAGGTGACGGCGACGGCTTCCCCGCCTTCTCACCTCGACTTCGCAACTTGCTCCTCCCCGACAAGTTCAAGCCTTTGGGGATCACCAAGTACGATGCGAAGCAGGATCCCATCCAGTGGCTCAGGTGCTACGCCCTCTCCATCGAGAACGCTGGCGGCAACAGAGACACCAAGTGCCTCTACTTCCCCTTCTGCCTGGACCAAGCTCCACTCACATGGCTCGAGTCGCTTGACAAGCACTCGATCGACAAGTGGGACCAGCTGAAGGAGCAGTTCACCGGCAACTTCGCGGGCGCCATGGGCCGATCGGGTACTCGCATGGACCTGGCCATGATCAAGCAGGAACAAGGCGAGACCCTCCGCAAGTACATGCGCTGCTTCTTCGATAAGCACGCTACCGTCGTCGACGTCACCGACAAGGAGGTCATCGACCTCTTCCAAGACGGCCTCTACCACCGCCGCACCTTCGAAGACTTCGGTCGTCGCCGTCCCAGGTCCATCCCCCAGCTCAAGGACATGATCACGTCCTGGGCGGATGAAGAGGATAAAGCCAACACCAAGTATGACGCCATCCGTGGCAAGACCAAGCAGAACCAGGGCGGCGACAGCGGCAACAATGCGAACCAAGGCGGTCGCAACAACAACAACTACTACTACTCGGGTCCCAACTGCAAGCGCAAGCCAGACAACACTGTCGCAGCTATCCAGCGCCCTGCGAAAGGGAACTCGAAGAAGAACTCTGGCGGTTTCGAAGACCTGCTGAAGGAGAAGTGCCCGTGGCATCCAAACGGCAACCACACCACCGAGCAGTGCTACCAACTAAGGCATGCACTCAAGGATACGCCGCAGCCACCGCACCCTCACGACCAAAAGGGCAAGAAGAAGGACGGCGACAACAACGACTTCCGGGAGCCGACAAGACCGTCAACGTCCTCTTCGGCGGGCTACCCAACGAGGCGGGAGCGAAGGCTACCCGTCGTGAAGTCATGTCCATTGAACCGGCCGGTCCCGACCCCTCTCGGGTGGTCGAGGTACCCATCACCTTCTCCCCGCGCGGATCAATGAACCGGCTTCTCCGAACCGGGACGGTTCCCCCTCGTCCCGAAGCCGGTGGTCGCGGGCTCCAAACTCAACAAGGTGCTCATCGACGGTGGAAGCGGGCTCAACGTCCTTTTCACCAAGACCTTGAAGAAAATGAAGCTCGACATCACTCACATGCTCACCAAGAGCAACACGCCCTTCTACGGCATCGTCCCCGGCAATGCGGCTATTCCACTGGGCTCGGTGGTCGCCGCGCTACCTTCGGGGCGTCTCGGGACAACTATCGTACCGAGTACATCAAGTTCGAGGTCGCGGACTTCGAGACTTCCTACCACGCCATCCTCGACAGACCGGCCATCGCCAAGTTCATGGCGGTGCCCCACTACACCTACTTGGTACTCAAAATGCCAAGCCCAGCCGGTGTACTCTCCCTTCCAGGGGACTTGAAGATCTCCCACGACTGCGATACAGAAGCCGTGGAGATCGCCTCTACAAACCAAGTACCCAACGCGATGATGGAGGTCTACGCTGCGTCGAAGAAGCTTGCTACAAGTGAACTCGACATCCCAGAGAAGTCTGACAGTGCCAACAAGCCTCAGCCACCTGAGGAGGTACTCGTCAAGACGATCGACCTCGAACAAAGCGATCCCGAAGCAAGACCACCACCATCGGGGCCGGCCTCGACCCCCAAATAGGAAGACGCGCTCATCGGCTTCCTTCGGGCTAACCGCGACATCTTCGCGTGGAAGCCGACGGACATGCCGGGAGTGCCCGTGGAGCTGATTGAGCACCGCCTCAACGTCGATCCTAAGGCCACCCCCAAGCGACAACACCTCCGACGCTTCGCCGACGACAGACGGGACGCCATCAAGAAGGAACTCGCCAAACTACTCGCGGCTGGCTTCATCAGAGAAGTCTTCCATCCTGAGTGACTCGCCAACCCCGTCCTCGTCCGCAAGAAGAACTCGAACGAGTGGAGGATGTGCGTCGACTACACTGACCTCAACAAGCACTGCACCAAGGACCCCTTCGGGTTGCCGCGGATTGATCAAGTCATCGACTCCACAGCGGGCTGCGACCTGCTCTGCTTCCTCGACTGCTACTCCGGATACCACCAGATCGCGATCAAGAAGACCAGGAGAAGACCGCGTTCATCACCCCGTTTGGCGCGTACTGCTACACAACCATGTCCTTCGGGTTGAAGAACGCCGGCGCCACCTATCAGCGAGCTATCCAGGCCTGCTTCAAGAGGCAACTCAACAAGAACGTCGAAGCCTACGTGGATGACGTGGTCGTCAAGACCGGGGACTCCGCACCCTCATCGACGACCTTGAAGAGACTTTCGCATCCTCGCGCGAGTACCGCCGGGAAGCTCAACCCGAACAAGTGCGTCTTCGGCGTACCTTCGGGCAAACTACTCGGCTTCATCATCAGCCAACGCGGCATCGAAGCCAACCCCGAGAAGATCTCCGCCATCACTAGCATGAAAGCTCCCACGAGCATCAAAGACGTCCAGAAGCTGACCGGGTGCATGGCGGCACTGAACAGATTTATCTCGAGGCTTGGAGAACGGGGGTTCCCCTTCTTCAAACTACTCAAGCATCAAGAGAAGTTCGTGTGGACTCCGGAGGCAGATCAAGCCCTTGCCCAGCTCAAGGACTTCCTATCGAAGCCGCCGATCCTCACGGCTCCTCACAAGGGCGAGCAACTACTGCTCTACCTAGCTGCGACTACTCATGTGGTCAGTACTGCCATCGTTGTCGAGCGGCAAGAAGACGGCCACGCTTACCCAGTCCAGCGCCCAGTCTACTTCGTCAGCGAGGTTCTGTCAGAGTCCAAGGCCCGCTATCAGCCTGTGCAGAAGCTACTGTACGCAGTACTCATCACCTCGCGGAAGCTACGACACTACTTCCAGGAGTACTCGATCTCCGTCGTCACCGACTACCCGCTCGGCGACATCCTGCGGAACCAAGATGCTACTGGAAGAATCTCCAAGTGGGCAGTCGAGCTCGGTGCCCTCACCATTGACTTCAAGCCACGCACAGCCATCAAGTCGCAGGCACTAGTCAACTTCATGGCAGAGTGGCGGGAGAACCAGCTGCCAACTCCAACCGTGCGACCAGAGCATTGGGTGATGTACTTCGACGGCTCACTCAACCTCGAGGGTGCAGGTGCAGGGGTACTCCTGATCTCTCCAACGGGCGAACAACTCAAGTACGTCCTGCAGATCTTCTGGAAGGTCTCAAACAACGAAGCCGAGTACGAAGCCCTTCTACACGGGCTCTGCCTCGCGGCTTCACTAGGCATCAAGCGGCTACTAGTCTACGGCAACTCCGCAGTGGTCATCAACCAAGTCAACAAGTCCTGGGACCGCAACAAGGAGAACATGGACGCCTACTGTCTAGAAGTCCGCAAGCTCGAGAACAAGTTCTACGGTCTCGAGTTCCACCACATCGTCCGCGACAACAACGTTGCAGCGGACGTCCTCTCGAAGCTTGGATCTACCCGCGCTCAAGTCCCAGCGGGTGTCTTCGTTCACGAGCTTCACGCGCCATCCATCCTGGAGCCGGCGCCACTGACCACTGCCCCAGCTCATCCACCAGCTGAGCAGGAGGTCATGATGATCGACGTGGACTGGAGGCAACCCTTCATCGATTACCTCAGCGAGCAAAAGGTTCCCTCAGACAGGAACTTGGCTGAGCAGCTCGTCCGCCGTGCCAAGTCCTACGTCCTCGTCGGAGACAAACTTTACAAGCGGGGTGCATCTTCTGGAGTACTCATGAAGTGCGTCCCTCGCGAAGAAGGCAAGGACATCTTGGAGGAGATCCACAAGGGCGTCTGCGGTAACCACGCGTCCTCATGCACGCTGGTCAGCAAGGCCTTCCGGCGAGCTTTCTACTGGCCCACAGCTCTGGGCGATGCCGAAGAACTCGTCAAAAGGTGCCAAGGATGCCAGTACTTCGCCAAGCAGCAACATGTCCCAGCCTACAAGCTAGTCACCATACCGCCAACCTGGCCCTTTGCCTGCTGGGGGCTCGACATGATTGGGTCACTGCCAACTGCGCCAGGTGGTTTCAATAGAGTACTGGTGGCCATCGACAAGTTCACCAAGTGGATCGAAGTCAAGCCGGTAACATGCCCCAAGGCTGACAGAGTACTCGACTTCCTGGATGAACTCGTACACCGCTACGGACTACCCCACCGTATCATCACAGATCTGGGCTCCAACTTCAACAACCACCAGTTCTGGGAGTACTGCGAAAACAGTGGATCGACGTCCGATACGTCTCAGTTGCCCATCCTCGGGCCAACGGACAAGTCGAGCGCGCCAATGGGATGGTGCTCGACACTCTCAAAAAGCGGCTACACGACGCTGCTAACTCCAAAGGGGGCAAGTGGATCAAGGAACTACCCAACGCACTCTGGGGGCTACGGACTCAGCCATCCAAGCCAACGGGGCAATCCCCTTATTTCCTGGTCTACGGCTCCGAAGCAATCCTCCCTGCCGACGTCATATGGAACTCACCGGCAGTGGAGCACTACGACGAAGGCGTCTCAGAAGACAGCAGACGAGTTGACATCGACAGCCTCGAAGAAGCTCGCGCTACCCTCGTCCAATCAGCAAGGTACCTAGAGGGCATCCGACGCTACCATGATCGCAACGTCAAGGAACGCTCCTTCAACGTTGGAGATCTCGTCCTCCGCCGTATCCAGAACACGGAAGGACTACACAAGCTCAGCTCCCCCTGGGAAGGTCCCTTCACCGTGGCAAAGGTGACCGGGCCGGGCTCCTACCGCCTTCAGACACTTGAAGGCGAAGACATCAACAACTCGTGGAACGTCGACCAGCTCTGTCGATTCTACGCCTAGTCTACACGACTACTCCGGGGTTCAAGTCTACACGACTACATCAACACCCCTCCGCCGTAAGCGGCCTCCGGTCCCGGCTCCGGCCTCCGGACTACTCCTCTCCAGGATCCAGCCCGCGCGGCTACCTACGGATCCTGGGCTGCGACGAGCGTCAAGGACTCTAGCAGCGGTCTACTGAAAGACCACACTCTAAGATCCAGCCTGCACGGCTACCTACGGATCTACGATCCAGCCTACACGGCTACTTACGAATCTACTACTGAAAGCGGCTACCCGCTCTAGCACTACTCAGCTGTAAGCGGCCTCCGGGTCCAGGCGACTACTCTGTAACTACGACCCTGGCCATCCAGGTGTACTTCTTTAGTAATAAAGTTTGATCGTTCATCAACTTCTTTACTGACTACTCCCTACAACGGGACCACTACCGCCGAGTACGACTACTCGCATCTACTCCACGATGGGGCTCCGCACTCTGAGATCGCGACTACGAGTACTCATTGCTGGAAATTTTCTTTCATTAATACTTAAGCAATTCATTACAATTGTTTTTGTACAACTCTGGCTACTAGCTACCTATTACAGGACTACTGGAGATTAAGCTTATCAGCTACTTGCTCCGCGATGGGAGCCATATGCTCCAGCAGCTCCGAGTACTGCTCATCGGTGCAGTTGGCGGCTACCCTGCCAGCGACTACCTCCACTGGGGCCTTCGGGAAGTAGGACTTCATGAAGGCCAAGACCTGCTTCGGGATCGACCTCGCCATGTGCTTCACATAAGCAGCCAGCCGGCTGGGGGCTTCCCTCAGGCGATCCACCAGTGGAGCAATCTTGGGGCCGCCCGGGTGCGGCACCAAGAGCCTTGCGATCGGCAGCGCGGCGTCCTCAAGCTCCTTCAGTTGGGCCCGCAGCGCCTCGCAGTCTTCATTCAACTTCTGCAATGATTTGTAGCAGTTGACGAGATCGCGGTCAGAGGCAATCCGGAGCTCCATGTGCTTCTCGCACTCGAAGGCAAGTTCTTTGTAGTCGAGCTCGAGTACCTGGCGGGCTTCTTGCTCCCGGTAGAAGAGATTTTTCATGCTCGTCTCCGAAGACTTCAGCTGCTCCACTTGGCCCTCAAGCTCTGCAACACAGCAACAGTACAGCGGGTCAGACTACCTCTCGACCTCCAACAACTACCCGACAAGTCCATCGGCGTACCTTTGTTCTTGTTGCGGAGGCTCTTGTTCTTCCGCACCAAGTCATCGCCCTTTGCCTGCAACTCTTAGACATCATTATGATATTTGGCGAAGGCGGCGTCGAGCCTAGACTGTATGGCGGCCGCGTGCTTCCGCGACTTCAAAAGCTGCTCCTCCAGTGCTTCAGCCCGGAGCACCGCGTCACCATAGCCTTGCAGCATGTTGGACTTCTCGCGGGACCTCTCCGCAACGTCCTGCATAGACAACTCAAGTCACACGAGTACTCAACGACAGAGGATTGACTACTCAGAAGCTACGGCTACTTACCTTCATCCACTGCTCGGCCTGGCGGATCGCTTCTAGGTGCTTGGCCACCGTTGCCGGGTCGACAAGATCGTCCGCGAGCAGCTCTATCCCGCCACGACTACTCGCGGCGGCCTCCGTCATCGGCGCAGAGCGGATGGGCTCTGCGTCCTGGATCTCCGGGGAGCGGATAGCCACCTCCAGAGCGACCTCTGGCGACATGGTGACCTCCTCTCCTCCGGCCGCCACGGCGGCTTCCTCGACGACTTCCTCCATGGGCTCGGGGGCTCCTCCGGCAGCCTCCGGCACGCCTGGTGTCGACTTCTGCATTGGCACCCCCGCAAGGATGTCACTCCTTTCGGCCTCGGCACCTGTCAAGGAAAAGATAAGTGTATTAGCGACTACGACTACTCCTTGAGGAGCTCTACAGCTTCCGAAGAGTACTCACCTTCAACTCCGCTGGCCTCCGGCAACGGCGTTTCGGTAGCCGGTGGCTCGGGCACCGCCTGGGAAGCGGGAGCGGACTCCTCGGCGGGAGGCGCGACTTCTTCCGCCACCGCCGCAGGGGGCTCATCTCCCTCCCAGGACAAGTCTGTTGATTTCCTACAGAAGCACACGCAATTGGTCATCAGTCAACCTCGACTACTACAACAAGTACTACCCGGGAAGATGCAGTACTTACAAGTTTGACCGTACTATTGTTACGGCCAGGGCACCGAGGATGCTGGCGATGTCTACCAGTCCACCCTCGGCGGGCGCCTCCTCCTGCGCCCCTGCGGCTACCACCTCCTCTGCAACGGCGGCCAGCGCAATGCCCTCCTGCGCTCCTGTAGTCATCACCTCTTCAACGGTGGCGGCCACGGGCTCCGTGCTCCCCTGTGGAGCATGGGGCTGGCGCTCCAACTGCGCCAGGAGCTCCTCGACAGTGGGGGCTGGACTACGACTTCCGGCCGGCTCCCCCACTGTGTCCCGTTCGCCTTCGTCGCCCTCCTCGACGGGCTCCGCTGGCGGCACCTCCTACATACAAGGAAGACTACTCATCAGCAAGCGTACTCATACGATGGGTACTCGACTACACTAGTCACGACTTCTCACCTCTTGAGGCGTGGTCTCCGTGACCTTCATCTTCTTCGTCACCCACTTACGGGCGGGGTTGCGCGGCTTCCGTGGCGGCGCAGCCAGGCTAGCCTCCAGGCTAGTCGGCGGGTCTTGCACAAGAGGCACGTGAGGTAAGCCTGGACGGCTAAACCTCGACCGCAACTGAAAGCGGTCCTGCAACGTCTCCTCGTCATCGTCGTCGTCGTCGGTGGTGTCCTCCACGAGGACGGTGTCATCGCCTTCGCCGACTTCTCGCCGCTCTTTGGCTTTGGCTTTCCCTTCCTGCGGGATCTCGATCCCATGAGGGGGCGGCTGCGGCTCGGAGACGAACTTTTTCAAGTCATCCTGCAAGACACACGATATCAGCACGTCTACTCCAAGTAAGGACTATTCAAGTGGGGTAGCACGACTACTCACCTCCTTCGGCGGGCGCGCGGCGGAGTACTCCTGGACAGGGCACGCCGTGTACGGCGGCATATCCTTGAAGATCCGCGTCAGCCTCTCGATGATGTCGTCGTCGTCCATCTCTGCTCCGGGCATCCGCGATGTGTCGTCGTCGCCGGTGTACTCGAAGCCCAAGGTGTCTCGGGCCATCGGCAGCTGCACCCTCCGCTTCATGAAACTGAAGGCCACATGCTCGGCCCTCAGTCCAGCTTCCCAGAGCACCTTGATGCGTGCCAGCAGCTCGGGGAGCTGGATCCCTTCCTACATGGTGGGCTCCGTGTTCCACCACTCGCGGTGCCTGGGCTGCCTTCCGCTCGGCTTCGACAGGCCGGGGTGGTGGTTCGTGATGTAGAACCACCTCGTCTTCCAATCGGTGTTGGAGTCAACAAGCTTGTACGCCAGGTACTGCTCCGCGGCGTCTTCTCTCAACTGGATGCCGGCCCCTCCGACTACTCTTGGATTGGTGGCGCTTGGCTGCGGCTTCACCCGGAAAAACTTCCGGAAGAGGATCCAGTGCGGCTTGATCCCAAGGAAAGCCTCGCAGAAGTGCACGAAGACCGCGGTATGGAAGATACCGTTCGGGTTCAGATTCAGGTACTCAACTCCATAGTACCCGAGGAGGCCCTTGAAAAAATCGCTCGCTGGGAGCGTGAGTCCACGCTCCACGAACCGCGCAAACATCGGGATTTCATCTTCTGCTTTCTCCATCGTATATGGATCTCCAGCAGCAGCCCTCCACATATCAACCTCCTTTTCCCGGATAAATCCGCTGTTCAGGAGGGCCAAGAGATCTTCGGTCTTCACCTTTGACTTCTTCCACTCACGGCTTGGATCTGCTTGCGGTGGAGACATCGGCGGCGCTACTCCAGTGGCAGCCGCGGCGGCCTCTTCGCGGCCCCTCTTCTTCCCGGCGGCTTTTACAGACTTGGACGGTGAAGCCTTCATTCTCCAAGTGCAAGGCGTCTTCACGCGCATCCGCTCGGGGGCTACCCTAAAAGCTCTGGGTGGCGGTGCACTTGGATCTACTACGGTGGCAGCGCGCGCTGGAAGTGGATCTACCTCAGATGGAATCGAAATGACTGCAGCTCGAATGGGTGAAAAACCCTAAGGGTTTTGGCTTCTATGTATAAGTCAAACTGGCTCCGCAACGGCCGGCGGGATAAGTCCACGCGCGGCTGACTCAGCGGCTAAGCGTGACTCTTCGCATTCTACTAGTCGACGCGCCTCACCTCGGGGGCTCGGCTACCTCTACTCGACTACCTGGGAAGCGACAAGACTCAGGAGCATCTCAGGACACATTCTTCAAGATGACCCTTCAATTCGAGAGGAAGTACTCGACTCAAGGCTCGGGGGCTCCGTGCCACGTGTCCTTCGGTTTTTTCTCTCCGGATTTTTTGGGATTTTTTTACCAAGACTTCAGATGGACCCTCAGCCAGAGCCTGCGGCTCAACCTAAGGCTCGGGGGCTACTCCATATGGAGTGCGATTTTGCAATCGCACCTCCATATCAGCTCCGACTTCAAGACAAGACGGGCATTCTTTGAAGACCTTCGAAGGCAGCACTCGAGGACGCTTGGGACTACTCGAGAAGACTTCAAGACTGCTCAAACATCAGCTGGAGTACATTCCAGCATCGGGATGCTTTGACTACTCTTGAGGACTTTTGACTTGTAGTACTCGGGGACGCTTGAGGACTACTCGTTAAGGCCGTCAAGACTACTTGAAGCTATCCTTCTCGACTACAAAGTACTCGGGGGCTTGTCGTATGGACCTCCTTGGGCCCACTACCTCGGTGGGTACCAGGACCGACTACTCGGTGGGCCCCTGGGACTACCCGGCTTGCGCTACACGGCACCTGAAGGCGTGGAGCACAAGGACTACACAGGAGTAGTACTCGGTTAGGGAGATGTACATGTTCCGCACTATATGGAGGACTCCTAGACGTACTCGACTAGTACTCTCTCCCTACTCCGACTTGTAACCCTGCCTCCCGGGCTATATAAGGCGAGGCAGGGACTGATCTCTATCATCTAACCTCAATCTCATCTCATACAACCCACGGCGCACTATTGCACCATCTTGTAATCGTGCCCAATCAATCCAGAGCTACGCAGCATACAGAACGTAGGGTATTACACACCTCGCGGCCCGAACCTGTCTAAATTGTGTGCCACGTGTCTCTTCCTTCGAGTTACCGATCTCGGTGAGGCCACATTCATCTACTTCAGGCACTCCCCTTAGTAGGTTGCCGGTCTAAAACACCGACACCTTCCAAAAGGGGCAAATTCACCTTGGACACTTTTAAGCCTCCTCTCTCATCTTCACTTATATATTTGCCTTTCTTCATATAATCAAATCCTAGGGAGGTCTCGGCTAGGAGATGCTTCGGGTTCCTTGTAATACCCGGTCTTAAAGAGATAGCCAACATGGAGAGGTAACACCCCGAATATCTCCCGAACTCGATGTTGCTTCACAACACCACCGGTTGATCATAGGTGAGTGGGGTCGATTGGCTGCCTGGCAATCAAAGCCGAGTAAAGCCAACTCAACTCCGTGTCGATTACCTTTGTTTCTCTCATTCTCCCCGAAATCCTTTTGCACATCCATGAGTGAAACACTTGGATGATGGGGTTCCGGATAGTATTTCTTCGTTGATGGTCTTCTCCCATGATCATACTCCAAAAAAACTTCCAATGTGCCTCATGCACATCCACTTGTTCCAGGGCTCCCGTTTGAAAACCGAGCTATTCCCTAATACATAGGGAACCGCTTGTTCAATCAAGATAGGAGTCACTCGCCTATGGGTCTACGATACTAGAACATGCAATCGTTTTGAACATGAAAACCAATCAAATCTATCGGGGGTTGTGACCATGGTTTCGCCCTTTCCCTCCTCTCGTACTCACGACGCGAAGGTATTCATGACTAGACCTATGATGGACACGGCGTATTGAATGGATCCAAGGAAGCATGGGAGCTCTTACTCCCTTTATGGCATGGTAGCTAACCTTAAGCATTAAAGTATATTCAACACAAGATGATAGATAGATAATCCAACAAAGTATGATTACATCTCAAGATCATTACAACCCATGGATGAAAGGAGATTAACCCACAAGGTGCTATACATAGCACCGTTGATCATGGTTACCCTTCCGACGGTGTCTTCCTTCTTCTCCACTTATGGGTGCTTCCTTCGAGGTGGTTGATCTCCCTCCGGAGATCTCCCTCCTCTCTCTCTAGTTTGTGGATGGCCTCCTGGTGCGAATGGCTCTCTCCAAACAGAATGAGAGACTCAGCACTCCTTCATCAAGGATATGCGCCATGGTCATGAGAATTTCCTAGGCGAATTCCTTGTGGGTATTTGCCGACACTCTGTTAAAGAATTGCACCCAACCTCGGTGTCCCGTATGAAAACTCAATATGTGGAGAGCTTGGTCATCGAAGTCGATGTTCGCTACAAGCCTCTACTCAAGGCGAGCGAGCTTCTTCTCCTCCTCCTCCGTCATGCTGACAAACCCCTCGGAATACCGCGAAGCGTATGGAGGTGGAGCGGATGATCGTGTCGAGTGGCGAGGTCGGACGGGCGGCTCCTCCATATGTTCTTGAGGTCTAGTGAACCTCATAAACGAGTTTCGTGTGGCCCTCATGCCACCGAGGAGAAGAGTGTGGTTCCTCCTCGGCGGTGCCGTGCCTCCTCCATACTCCGAGGAGACTCGGAAACCGAGCGCCTCCTCGAAGAGGTTGTCGATGATGGCTTAGACGACGATGATCCCTTCTTCTTTGGTGAAAAAGCTTGTAGGTTTCTTCCAAGATTGCAGCACTCTCCCTCACAAATATATATCCAGGGTTTTCAACCGATAACAAGGTACACAAATATTATTTTGGAGTCTGGACTTTGAGTGGAATTAGGATGTGTTTTGTTGCATGAAACAAACGAGGTGGATGGCTAAGTCTAAGGTGGTTCCGGACTACAAACTAGAGCACACGAACAAAGAGCTGGATGGGAGACTTACCTCTTTCCTGTTCTTGGCTCGGTTCTTCTCTAGCGCACTTCGTGACTGCGTGCACCTTCCAAACGTTCTTGTCCACTCCTTCGCTTGCATTATTTCTCCTTCCACTTGATGTTTTCGGTTTGAGTTACTTCCATACTCCCTTGCCTCACATGCCTCCATGATATTCCTGCAAAACAAAGCCTTGGCTGCCCCCCATGCTTGTACTTTGCATGTGGTTTGATAAAATATGTTGGAGGGGCATCCCATGATGTATCATGGTGCATGTATGGCTAAGTTAACTAGATTGCCTCCCTCTAAGCATGCTTTAATGCTAAGCGCTCCTCTAATTTCGAAAATAAAAAATAAAATCAGAGCAAATATAAATTTAGAGAAGTTTGTAAAGCATTAATGTAACAACCCAGGAATTTAGGTGTGTAAATTTTGCAAAAATTAAAAACTTTTTGACTGAACCGGAGTGCTATCAATTTTCAAGCCCAATTGCTAGCCCTCTTCTGAATTCTCCACCAGTTTAACCCATTTATAAAAACATATGTTCAAACTACGGTAAAATATGTGAGTTGGACTTTTCTGGTTTTATTGGATTTTATTGTGTGTGGTTTGAATTTGGAAATAATTCAAATTCAAACTTGATCTCTAGCTTTTAATCCAAGATCTATCCTCAAGGTTTTGAAACCCTTGCTGGGCCGGCAAACACAAAAGCCTGCGGCGGACCCACTTAACCCGCCGGCCCAGCGACCCAATCCAGCCCACCAGCTCCACTCGCAGCCTCACCCATGCCTCACTCGCTGCCGGGATTGGCCCACACGTCATTCACCGCTTGCCCCATCCTTTTCTCCCCTTTTCGTCTTCGCTGGGTCCTGCGGCCGGTCAACCCAGCGGTGCGCCAGGCGGGCGACGCGATGGGCGCGCCGGCCGAGCGGCCCGCACGCCGAGGGCCGGGACGCGCGCATCGGGAGCCGGATCCGACCGAGGGAGGAGGGGGCAAAGACCTTAATGCCCCGACCGCGCGCATCCGAGGCAGGGGCAAGCGGCCGCCACGGGATCCACCTGCCCCTTCCCGGCGAACGGCCGGGGGCATTGGGGGAAATCCATCCCGGGCTGCTTGCGGCCTCCTTTCAAAAGGGCGCCAGGCAGGCGTGGCACGGACGCCAAGCCACCAACCCCTTTGGGGTTTTCCACTCGCCACCGCCCCTGCTTGCGCCGGCTTGGAGAAAGGAGGAAGCGCGCCGCCGCCGCGTCGCGCCGGGCAAGGGAGGAGCCGGGGACCGGACCGGAGCAGGGACATCTACCTCGTCGGGACGCCGTTGACCCGCCAAGGACATCGCCTTCAACCGCCGCTCGTGGGAAGGAGAAGGAGCCGTCCGCGTCGGGGAAGGGAGCCGGACCGGAGCAGGGACACCTACATCGCCAGGAACACCTACTTCGCCACGCCACCGCCGTCCTCGACCCGGCTACGACTACACCGCCGCCCCAACGTGAGCACCACCGCAGATGCTTTTCCCTTTCCTCCCTCCTTGAGCTCTTCTCTGTTTAGCACCGACGGCGTTGGGGTGCGCCGTCGTGATGCCATGCCTGGATGCCGGCCTTCGAGCCTCAGTACTGCCGCACCACGTTCGTGTGGAGCTCTCGGGCCACCCATGCCCCCGGGCCCGCCGACGCCATGCGAGGACCACCTGAGGATCGCTGGCCTTCGAGCCGAGCGCGCCGTGCTAGAGTTGCTGCACGCCGCCGTGTCGCCTTGTGGTGTGCCCTGGTTACCAGGCAGCCGCGCCGAGCGAACAGGCAAGGCGGCACGTGTGCTACGCACGCCTTTGGCCTGCGCACGTCCGACGAGCTCCAGGCCGGGCCACCGGCCGGCCCGAGCCGCGAGGGACGCCGCCGCGGCGCGCCGAGTTCACCGGGGCGTTTCGACTCGTGCTCGCCGCCGACGTGCGTGTGCACGGATGATTGAGCCGGCGTCGTCCCGTGCACTTGTTTGCGGGTGAGAAGGCGTGGCCCCGCGCCGCGACGCGCCGGGCGGCGGTGGCATCGAGCCCGGCCATCGGTCGACGCGCCGCACGCCAAGCGCGAGACAGCGGACGCGGCCGCCGTCCGCCGGCGCGCACCCCGTGCCGAGCCGCGACGTGAGCACCATCCTGTTGGTGACGTCTGGGCGAGAGACACCCGGACCGGTCACCGGCGGCGCGCAGCGCGGCCGCTGTGCCGCCTGGACTTATCGTCGAGCACCTGGAGTCCATAATCTTCCCTGAGCGCGTTTTAACCTGAGGAATGGGCCGTCGGCCGGATCTGGGCCTTAAGCCCAATTATTTTCCTAGCAGGCCGTCGGCCTAGTGCAGAAGGAAGATGGAGGGTGAGATCCAGACTTCCGATGTTTTATAGGTGGGCTGTGTTGCCTGGTATTTCTAGGCCGAAACCCACAATCGTTCTGGGTCCAGTCCACTGGGCCACCCACGGCCCAGTGACGCTTCTGGCCCATTTTGGCCTGTCAGCCGCGGGTCGCTGATGTCAAGCTGACGTCAGCGGCATCTTTTCTAAAAATCCCTTTTCTTTTTCTGAGATAAATTCCAGAAGTATTTGATAAATGGTTTTAACCTTAAAAAAATTCATAACTTTTTATAGGAAGCTCAGAAAAATTGAAAACTAATTTCTATAAACTCGTATTTTCGAAACCTTGCTGATTGTAGGTAGTTCGAGCTCTCTTGGATCTTTTAAACTTGGTTCTTATCTGGAGTTATTGCTTAGAAGTTC
The DNA here is from genome assembly GCA_947561735.1 of Cenchrus americanus. Classification (NCBI taxonomy): domain Eukaryota; kingdom Viridiplantae; phylum Streptophyta; class Magnoliopsida; order Poales; family Poaceae; genus Cenchrus; species Cenchrus americanus. Next base: position 195,865,161 of record OX387239.1, on the reverse strand, counting down.
ACCGTATTCTTATTTTCGTGTCGAATCTCGTGCCGCAGACCCGAGCTTCGATCAGGAGGATGCGGAGGACCCCGAGTACACTGCTCCGGACAGCGACTGCTTCAACGGCAACGAAGGTGTCATGTCACTCCCAACCATGTAGATCCCATGTTGTTAGTAGCTGCTAGTGCTTTACTTTAAATGCATTGTTCTGATGAATTGCATAACCAGTTTAATAGCCATGCCTTGATGCTTTGTTATACCCTGATTCCTTGTTTTACTTCCTGCGGGACTAGCTACAGACCCCTAGCTAGTCCCTTGCCTCAACTATCCATACTTTTGTTGCTTGATTATGGATGATACTCTGGGCTTGGACTGAGATGTGGATATCTCGGTGTGTTTCTAGCGTGCGTTCTGGGTGCGTATCTCCTTGCTGTGTTTTGGCGGGAGCGAGCCGCTTGGTTACTAGTGAACGTCTGCCGAGGGAAGATGCGATCTGGCCTCTACCCGAGGGGCGTGTCGTATGGATTGGAGAAGGGAGTGCTCGCTCTCGGCCCCTTAAGGACCGAGTCGACTTACCACCAGATGCAGTATCTACTTTCGTACAAACCGCCCGCCTTGTTATGGGCGGGGGTGCGGGGTGAGACTTGTAGTGGATAGCGTCCCTCCTGTAGGCGGGTCGGTGTGACCGTGTCGGGAGTGGTCTTTCCCTCCTTAGAAGACTTTGCCCGGCGAGGCCGGGGAAGGGTTCCACAGGTTCGAGGGACCTCTCGCGGGTAGTATGAGCTCTGCCGCGGAGGCTGAGCCAGGCTCGCAGACGCAGGAGGGTACTATCCACTTACTTGGCCTTCAGCCGTAGGGTAGGGCCTGGATTCGGTGACGGCCGGTTCCAGCCCTATTCGGGCGGGTACAGTTGTACAACCTCTGCAGAGTGTTTAAACCTATAGCTATAGTCCGTGTCCACTGGTTATGGACAGTGCTGCTATCTACCGCTACTTCCGACTAGCTAATCTTCTCTTGTGCTTCTTCTCTCCCCCGAGTGTGTGAGCCCAGCTTCGGCCGTTGAAATGTGGGGATAGGAGCAGGTGGGTCCCACATCGCAAATGAGAGTTGGGATCTGGATCGGGGTTGAGATCCGGAGTTTTGGTGTGGACATCCTTGAGCGGGGTGTGGACCCTGAGGTGTGGACCTCGGGAGCTGGAGCTTCCCCGAGGTGTGGACCTCTCAGCTGAATTCTGCTTACCTTGTACATTGCAATGCTGCTTTGCTTAAGCCTTCTACAGCCAGAATAGGGATAACTCTTGCATAGTAGAATATACACCGCTTTTGCCTCTTTGTTGGGAAGCTGACATGACCTACCCGCTTATCGGGTAGACCCTGGTGCCTCTGACACAGAGCCGGACTATGACTTCGACAACAACGGATGGGTGGACTAGAGCTCTTCCTACACTCGAGCTGCCTGCGGATATGGAGTTTCCCGCGCTTTCATGGAGTCGCTGCTAGACGTTTTATTTATGTTTGATTCAGTCCCGGTGGACTTGTACCCGGCATGTGCCGAAGAGATGTACTCTGATTAATGTAATAAAATAAATGTTGTACTCTACTTTACTATTTTTATCTTTCTATATGGATTATGGCATCGCTGAGACAGGGATTGCATGTGGTAGCCCTCCTGGGACTACCACCGAGGTGCAAAGAGTCGGGTTTCCGTTCGCGGAAATCCGGGTCGTTTCAGTTGGTACCAGAGCCATGCTTGACTGTAGGACGAGCCCCAGGAATGGTCGTTAGCTTAGGAAGCCGATTTTTGAACCTTGAAAACTTTATATAAACCCCCTTGGCTCCCGTATATATATATATCTATACTTATATATATGCATTATCTTGATTAACTTTCACTAACTACCTTACTAACTACGCTCTAACAACGTTGTGCAGATGGCGGAGGAAGCGTGGATCCCTCTGGAGTCGGACGGCAGGTGGGCCGGAGGCTTCTGCCACTTGCTGAGGGAGTGCCTGGAGGCAGCAGGAGTGGGGACCGACCGGGTCAGCTACAAGGGGAGGACCATGGGGCCCCAGGACCAGTCTGCCACGTTCCTGGCCGTCACGGTACCGGTGGACCCACGAGTGCCAGAGTTCAAGGAAGTTAAGGTGCACTGCTTTGAGAGTTCGACCATGGAGGCACACCATACTTGCGCACGCCGAGCTCTCAAGGAGGTCTGTGTCCAGCTCGGGGAGAAGCTTAAGGACACCCCGTTCAGCGTGCTTCCGATGGGGTCTACGACCCGAGTCGTTGGGACACGAGCGACCGAGCGCAGTACCTTGAGGTGACTTCAGTGGAGGAGGACAAGAAGATGCATGCAGCCAGACGGTGCATCCTGGCCCAGGACCAGGCGCTCTTCTGGGCGGACAGTGAGATCGCTTACCTGAGGTGGAAGTGGGATGAGTGTCTGCCGTTGGCTCAGGACCTGGAGATGGAGAGGGTGGACTTAGCCGACTGGCTGGAGGAGTCTCACCAGAGGAACAGTGAGCTGGTACAGCTCGGGTTGGCAGCAGCCAGAGCCAGCACCGAGAGGGACGCCAGGAGGATCGCCACACTGGAGGCACGACTGAGGACAGCGCAGGAGTTGCACCGGGCTACAGTGGAGGCCACGCGTGAGGACAGAGTGAGGCTTGCAGAGGCGAGGGACCAGTTGGAGTCGGTTGGGGCCGCAAAGAATCGACTATCAAGTAAGGATGTGGGATCTACAGGAGGCGAGTCGACACAACTACCACCACTTGTGTTACCTCGGTGGACTGATCTACGAGGAGAGAGACCGAGCTGCCAGGACCCGCACGGCCTGGGAGCGTTCCGATCAGCAGAGGCTGAGAGAGTTGGAGGAGCTCTCCGCGCAGATACCGCCCAAGAAGAGACCACGACTGAGGACAGAGACCTTTGAGCTACCCCCGACTCTTCTACCACGTCTACGCCCGTACCCGAGAGGTTCCCAGGACACAGCAGAGATGGACCGTGCTCTCCAGGATACTCGAGACTACTACGGAGGACCGGCGATCAGGATGCCGGGTTACCCAGGGGCTTACTCACCACCGTTCTACTCAGTTCCACCAGACTCCAGCCCAGAGGCACCTCAGAGTACCCCGTGATGAGAGTAGAGATCTAGCAGTAGATTCTGAGTCGTTGTAATGAGTTAGATGTAATGCTACCGCTCATGTTGTCATGCCTGTAGTAGCTACCCCATGATGTACCATGCGTTAGCGTGATGTGTTGTCGTGTACCCTCGAAGGTTGTTGGAGTAAACCTCGAGGCGCACCCCTTTTGTATGGTGGCATTGATTGAGTGACATGGATCTTCATGGTTTTTCTCGGATTTCATGCTTCTTTATGTCGGAATGAATTCTTTGATTGTTAGTAGGACTACTATTTTATAGTTAATAACCTTAATAATATTCTCCCTACCACTACTGACTCTTGCAAATGGAACAGATGTCGGGGGCAAGGAGGTCCGGGCGACTCCTGGCCCGTTTCGAGGAGGTCGCTGGGGACAACGGGGGGGAGGATGCCCCTAACCCAGCAGGAGCGAGAGGCCGCGGACGCCGTGGAGGTCACGCGCCACGAGGAGGGCTCCGCGGAGGCCTGGCAGGCCGCGGAGGCCGAGGAGGCCGAGTTGGCGGTCGAGGACCCGTGCACGACGACGAGGGAGCTCAGGAGCAGGAGCTCGAGCACGAGCAGGTACCCCAGCCCGAGGGAGGAGCAGGCCAGGCTCAGGGACACGAGGTGCCACCACCACCACCTCCCCCGAACTTGGCCGATGTGATGGCAGTACAGACCCAGCTGATGCAGATGATCACCCAGTTGCTAGCTCAGAACAACAACAACAACCACAGGGGTCAGCACCGCAACGCGCCAGAGGGTTTCCAGAAGAAGGTTAGAACTTCAACAAGCTGCGACCGCCTACTTTCGACCACTCAGCAGACCCGATGGACGCGGACAACTGGCTACGGGAGATTGAGAAGAAGCTGGAGTTGACTGAGCTCACAGAGGAGGAGTGTGTGACCGTGGCAGCGCACCAGCTGATCGGCACAGCCAGTGCGTGGTGGGACAGCTACTGTGACTCGCACCCGGACCCGTTGCACATCGGGTGGGACGAGTTTTTGGAGGCCTTCAGGAGCCACCACATTCCGCAGGGCAAGTGATGGACGACGAAAGGCTGACGAGTTCAGGCACCTCAAGATGGGAAGTATGTCAGTGCAGGAGTACGCCAACCGCTACCAAGAGGCGATGAGGTACGTGCCGACGACACCGACACGAGAGAAGAAGAAAGTTTATCGGTTCGAGAAGGGGCCGCACAAGGGGATGGCACACCACTTGTCCGCACACGCTCGCCCGACACTTCGCTCCATTATCGACAAGGCACGCGATCGTTGAGAGGTCGAGGCTCGAGTAAATGGAGGTTCGTGGAAGTAAGTCCAAGCGCACGGACCGAGCGCAGACGCTCAGGTCCACCTCAGAGGCAGAGGACAGGTTACGCTCAGGGCCACCAGACACAGCAGAGGCACCACGTCACTCAGTCACAGCCGCAGAGCAGAGCCAACCCAGGCGGGAGTGGAGGACAGAACAACTGGAGACCGAGACCACCACCGCAGTCAGCAGACAGAGCCAAGGTGACTTGCTTCAACTGCCGTCAGGTTGGGCACAAGTCGTTCGAGTGTCCACAGCAGGCGCCACCAGGGAGTCAGAACCGCAGCTCTCAGTTCCAGACCCCAGCCAAGCCACCAGCACCAGGAGGACAGCCACCCCGTACACAGCAGAGGACCGCTCGCCCGCCGGCCTACTCGAGGTCGTCCGAACCACCTCACCGGCGAGGATGCGGCGCCGCACCCGACGTCACACTTGATGAGTTTCTTGTTGACTCGCTTTGGCAACTCGTTTTGTTCGATACTGGAGCTCAGTTTTCGTATATTTCTACCAAGTTTGTTAAAGAAAGGTCTTTACCAACTAAGCCTCGACCAAGGCCTATCCTGACTAGCTCTCCGCTAGGAGAGAAGAGGAGTACATTAGAGTGCAGGGGAGTGAGGATGGTGTTTGAGGGGCAACAGTTCACGGCAGACTTGACAGTTTTGGAGTCTACCGTGATCCTAGGGATGGATTGGTTGGCAAAGCACAACGGAATAGTCTCTTGCAACCCCAGGGTTATACAGCTAGAACACTCCAGTGGAACTATAGTGCGGATCGAACCACAGAGTCCGAAGGCTGCTATGATGATGTGCAACATGAGTGGGAAAGAGATTGAAGAAATCCCAGTGGTCTGTGAGTTTCCGGACGTGTTCCTAGAAGAGCTTACGGAGTTACCCCCAGACTGAGACGTGGAGTTTGTGATTGAGCTGATACCGGGAGCGGGGCTCATTGCAAAGAGTCCATACCGGATGTCGTCCGACGAGCTTGACGAGTTGAAGAAACAGCTCAAGAAGTTGCTCGAGCAAGGGTTTGTTCGGCCGAGTGCCTCACCGTGGGGTTCGCCTGTGCTCTTCGTGGAGAAGAAAGACGGCACCAAGAGGATGTGCATAGACTACCGCACGCTCAACTCGATGACAATCAAGAATAAGTACCCGCTACCCAGAATCGAGGACCTGCTGGATAGGCTCAAAAAGGCAAAGTTCTTCTCCAAGATCGATCTGAGGTCAGGTTACCACCAGATGAAGATCCGAGAGCAGGATATTCCCAAGACAGCCTTCACCACACGGTACGGCTTGTACGAGTTCGTGGTGGTTTCTTTTGGGCTGACCAACGCCCCTGCTTACTTCATGAACTTGATGAACAAGGTCTTCATGGAAGAGTTGGACAGGTTTGTGGTGGTGTTCATCGACGATATCTTGATTTACTCTGAGACCACGGAGGAGCACGAGGAGCACCTGAGGGTCGTGCTAGAGAGGCTGAGGCAGCAGAAACTGTACGCCAAGTTCAGCAAGTGCGAGTTCTGGATGGAGAAGGTCGCGTTTTTGGGACACGTGTTGTCAGCAGAGGGGATAGCCGTGGATCCGTCCAAGGTAGAGTCAGTTACCAAGTGGGAGCAGCCGTTGAACGTGACAGATGTCAGAAGCTTCCTTGGGTTGGCAGGTTACTACCGAAGGTTCATTGAGAACTTCTCCAAGATCGCAAAGCCAATGACAGAGTTGCTCAAGAACAACACAAAGTTCGAGTGGTCAGAAGCGTGTGAGAAGAGCTTCCAGGAGCTGAAAAAGAGACTCACCACAGCCCCAGTGCTTACCTTGCCAGATATCAAGAAAGACTTCGTGGTCTACTGCGACGCTTCGAAGCAAGGACTTGGTTGTGTGCTGATGCAGGAAGGGAAAGTTGTGGCTTATGCTTCCAGGCAACTGAAGAAACACGAGGAAAACTACCCGACACACGACTTGGAGTTGGCAGCTGTTGTGCATGCACTCAAGATCTGGAGACACTACCTGATAGGGAACAAGTGTGAGCTGTTTTCTGACCACAAGAGCCTGAAATACTTCTTTACCCAGACAGAGTTGAACATGAGGCAGAGGCGATGGTTAGAGCTGATCAAGGACTACGACGTCGAGATCAACTACCACCCGGGCAAAGCCAACGTCGTGGCAGATGCACTAAGCCGGAAAACTTATTGCAACAACCTCATGGTGAGAGAAGAGCAATCTGCTTTGCATGAAGAGCTAGAAAAGCTAAGAATTGAAATTGTAGACCAAGGCCGAGTCAACGAGCTGCAAGTGACCTATGACCTGGAGGAACGAATCTGAACAGTCCAGAAGTCGTGTGCAGAAATCAAAGCTTTGCGAGAACTGATGAAGCAGGGTAAAGCAGAGGACTACCGAGTAGATGAACAAGGCACCGTGTGGTTGAAAGGACGGATCTGTGTACCTCAAGATAAGGCACTCCTGGAGCAGATCATGAGGGAAGCTCACGATTCGAGGTACTCGATCCACCCAGGCAGCACAAAGATGTACAAAGATTTGAAGACCAGATATTGGTGGAAGAGCATGAAGAAGGATATAGCACACTACGTGGCCTGTTGTGACACCTGTAGCAGAGTGAAGATCGAACACCAGAAACCGGTAGGATTGCTTAAGCCGTTGGCAATTCCAGTTTGGAAGTGGGAGGACATCTCCATGGACTTTGTGTGGGGCTGCCCCGGACACCCAAGGGGAATGACTCGGTTTGGGTCATTGTGGACCGTTTGACGAAAGTAGCCCACTTTGTGCCTGTCAAGACCCAGTACCGAACTGAAAGACTGGCGGAACTGTACGTAGAGCACATACTCAGGCTGCACGGGGCACCCAGAAGCATAGTATCCGATCGAGGGCCACAGTTTGTCTCCAAGTTTTGGCAGAGTTTTCACAAGCTTATGGGCACCACTCTCAACTACAGCACAGCCTTTCACCCACAGACAGATGGTCAGACAGAGAGGGTCAACCAGGTGCTGGAGGATATGCTACGAGCGTGTGCACTTACCTATGGCACCGATTGGGAGAGCAGTTTGCCGTTTGCAGAGTTCTCGTACAACAACAGCTTTCAAGCAAGTCTCTGGATGGCTCCCTTTGAGGCCCTTTACGGGAGGAAGTGCAGAACCCCGCTAGCTTGGTCGGAGGTGGGAGAACGGGCACTGTTTGGGCCAAAAATCATTGAGGGAGCAGAGGAGAAAATTGAGAAAGTTCGTGAGAACCTGAAGGTTGCTCAAAGCCGTCAGAAGAGCTATGGCGACAAAAGAAGAAGAGAGTTGACTTTTGTAGTTGGAGACCGAGTGTACTTGAAAGTCTCATCGCTCCGAGGAACTAAGAGGTTCTTGGTGAAAGGAAAGCTTGCACCGAGGTATGTAGGACCGTACCCTATCACCCGAAGGATTGGAAGTCTGGCCTACCAGCTTGCACTACCCGAGACAATGGCAGGAGTACACCCAGTGTTTCACGTGTCACAGCTGAGAAAGAGTGAAAAGGCAGTGGAAGCTAAGCAAGTGCCCATGGAGTTGCTTGACCTGCAAGACAACCTGGAGTATGCAGAATATCCTGAGAAAATCTTGGACCGAGCCGTCAAGGAGACAAGGAGAACAACCATTCCCTTCTGTAAAGTGTTGTGGAGCAACCATACAGAGCGAGAAGCAACTTGGGAGAAGGAAGTTGACCTCAGAAAAGAATACCCTCACTTGTTTACGGAGGAGGTCGAGGACTAAATCTCGAGGACGAGATTCTCGGTGGTGGGGGAGAATGTAACAACCCAGGAATTTAGGTGTGTAAATTTTGCAAAAATTAAAAACTTTTTGACTGAACCGGAGTGCTATCAATTTTCAAGCCCAATTGCTAGCCCTCTTCTGAATTCTCCACCAGTTTAACCCATTTATAAAAACATATGTTCAAACTACGGTAAAATATGTGAGTTGGACTTTTCTGGTTTTATTGGATTTTATTGTGTGTGGTTTGAATTTGGAAATAATTCAAATTCAAACTTGATCTCTACCTTTTAATCCAAAATCTTTCCTCAAGGTTTTGAAACCCTTGCTGGGCCGGCAAACACAAAGCCTGCGGCGGACCCACTTAACCCGCCGGCCCAGCGACCCAATCCAGCCCACCAGCTCCACCCGCAGCCTCACCCATGCCTCACTCGCTGTCGGGAGGGGCCCACACGTCATTCACCGCTTGCCCCATCCTTTTCTCCCCTTTTCGTCTTCGCTGGGTCCTGCGGCCGGTCAACCCAACGGTGCCCCAGGCGGGTGACGCGATGGGCGCGCGGCCCGAGCGGCCCGCACGCCGAGGGCCGGGACGCGCACATCGGGGCCGGATCCGACCGAGGGAGGAGGGGGCAAAGACCTTAATGCCCCGACCGTGCGCATCCGAGGCAGGGGCAAGCGGCCGCCACGGGATCCACCTGCCCCTTCCTGGCGAACGGCCGGGGGCATTGGGGGAAATCCATCCCGGTCTGCTTGCGGCCTCCTTTCAAAAGGGCGCCAGGCAGGCGTGGCACGGACGCCAAGCCACCAACCCCTTTGGGGTTTTCCACTCACCACCGCCCCTGCTTGCGCCGGCTTGGAGAAAGGAGGAAGCGCGCCGCCGCCGCGTCGCGCCGGGCAAGGGAGGAGCCGGGGACCGGACCGGAGCAGGGACATCTACCTCGCCGGGACGCCGTCGACCCGCTAAGGACATCGCCTTCAATCGCCGCTCGTGGGAAGGAGAAGGAGCCGTCCGCGTCGGGGAAGGGAGCCGGACCGGAGTAGGGACACCTACATCGCCGGGAACGCCTACTTCGCCACGCCACCGCCGTCCTCGACCCGGCTACGACTACACCGCCGCCCCAACGTGAGCACCACCGCAGACGCTTTTCCCTTTCCTCCCTCCTTGAGCTCTTCTCTGTTTAGCACCGACGGCGTTGGGGTGCACCGTCGTGATGCCATGCCTGGATGCCGGCCTTCGAGCCGTAGTACTGCCGCATCACGTTCGTGTGGAGCTCTCGGGCCACCCATGCCCCCGGGCCCGCCGACGCCATGCGAGGACCACCTGAGGATCGCTGGCCTTCGAGCCGAGCGCGCCGTGCTAGAGTTGCTGCGCGCCGCCGTGTCGCCTCATGGTGTGCCCCCGGTTACCGGCGGCCGCGCCGAGCGAACGAGCAAGGCCGCGCGTGCGCTACGCATGCCTTTGGCCTCGCGCACGTCCGGCGAGCTCCATGCCGGGCCACCGGCCGCCCGAGCCGCGAGGGACGCGCCGCGGCGCGCCGAGTTCACGGGGGCGTTTCGACCCGTGCTCGCCGCCGACGCGCGTGTGCACGGATGTTTGAGCCGGGCGTCGTCCCGTGCACTTGTTTGCGGGTGTGAGAAGGCGTGGCGCCGCGCCGCGACGCGCCGGCGGCGGTGGCATCGAGCCCGGCCACGGTCGACGCGCCGCACGCCGAGCGCGAGACCGCGGACGCGGCCGCCCGTCCGGCCCGCGCACCCCGGTGCCGAGCCGCGACGTGAGCACCATCCCCCCGTTGGTGACGTCCGGGCGAGAGACACGCGGGCGGCCACCGGCGGCGCGCCGCGCGGCCGCTGTGCCGCCTGGACTTATCGTCGAGCACCTGGAGTGCATAATCTTCCCTGAGCGCGTTTTAACCTGAGGAATGGGCTGTCGGCCAGATCTGGGCCTTAAGCCCAATTATTTTCCTAGCAGGCCGTCGGCCCAGTGCAGAAGGAAGATGGAGGGTGAGATCCAGACTTCCGACGTTTTATAGGTGGGCTGTGTTGCCTGGTATTTCTGGGCCGAAACCCACAATCGTTCTGGGTCCAGTCCACTGGGCCACCCACGGCCCAGTGACGCTTCTGGCCCATTTCGGCCTGTCAGCCGCGGGTCGCTGACGTCATGCTGACGTCAGCGGCATCTTTTCTAAAAATCCCTTTTCTTTTTCTGAGATAAATTCCAGAAGTATTTGATAAATGGTTTTAACCTTTAAAAAAATTCATAACTTTTTATAGGAAGCTCAGAAAAATTGTAAAACTAATTTCTATAAACTCGTATTTTCGAAACCTTGCTGATTGTAGGTAGTTCGAGCTCTCTTGGATCTTTTAAACTTGGTTCTTATCTGGAGTTATTGCTTAGAAGTGCACCGTATTCTTATTTTCGCTTCGAATCTCGTGCCGCAGACCCGAGCTTCGACCAGGAGGACACGGAGGACCCCGAGTACACTTCTCCGGACAGCGACTGCTTCAACGACAACGAAGGTGTCATGTCACTCCCAACCATGTAGATCCCATGTTGTTAGTAGCTGCTAATGCTTTACTTTAAATGCATTGTTCTGATGAATTGCATAACCAGTTTAATAGCCATGCCTTGATGCTTTGTTATACCCTGATTCCTTGTTTTACTTCCTGCGGGACTAGCTACAGACCCCTAGCTAGTCCCTTGCCTCAACTATCCGTACTTTTGTTGCTTGATTATGGATGGTACTCTGGGCTTGGACTGAGATGTGGATATCTCGGTGTGTTTCTAGCGTGCGTTCTGGGTGCGTATCTCCTTGCTGTGTTATGGCGGGAGCGAGCCGCTTGGTTACTAGTGAACGTCTGCCGAGGGAAGATGCGATCTGGCCTCTACCCGAGGGGCGTGTCGTATGGTTTGGAGAAGGGAGTGCTCGCTCTCGGCCCCTTAAGGACCGAGTCGACTTACCACCAGATGCAGTATCTACTTTCGTACAAACCGCCCGCCTTGTTATGGGCGGGGGTGCGGGGTGAGACTTGTAGTGGATAGCGTCCCTCCTGTAGGCAGGTCGGTGTGACCGTGTCGGGAGTGGTCTTTCCCTCCTTAGAAGACTTTGCCCCGGCGAGGCCGGGGAAGGGTTCCACAGCTTCGAGGGACCTCTTGCGGGTAGTATGAGCTCTGCCGCGGAGGCTGAGCCAGGCTCGGAGACGCAGGAGGGTACTATCCACTTACTTGGCCTTCAGCCGTAGGGTAGGGCCTGGATTCGGTGACGGCCGGTTCCAGCCCTATTCGGGCAGGTACAGTTGTACAACCTCTGCAGAGTGTTTAAACGTATAGCTATAGTTCGTGTCCACTAGTTATGGACAGTCCTGCTATCTACCGCTACTTCCGACTAGCTAATCTTCTCTTGTGCTTCTTCTCTCCCCCGAGTGTGTGAGCCCGGCTTCGGCCGTTGAGATGTGGGGATAGGAGCAGGTGGGTCCCACATCGCAGATGAGAGTTGGGATCTGGATCGGGGTTGAGATCCGGAGTTTTGGTGTGGACATCCTTGAGCGGGGTGTGGACCCCTGAGGTGTGGACCTCGGGAGCTGGAGCTTCCCCGAGGTGTGGACCTCTCAGCTGAATTCTGCTTACCTTGTACGTTGCAATGCTGCTTTGCTTAAGCCTTCTACGACGGAATAGGGATAACTCTTGCATAGTAGAATATACACCGCTTTTGCCTCTTTGTTGGGAAGCTGACATGACCTACCCGCTTATCGGGTAGACCCTGGTGCCTCTGACACAGAGCCGGACTACGACTTCGACAACAACGGATGGGTGGACTAGAGCTCTTCCTACATTCGAGCTGCCTGCGGATATGGAGTTTCCCGCGCTTTCATGGAGTCGCTGCTAGACGTTTTATTTATGTTTGATTCAGTCCCGGTGGACTTGTACCCAGCATGTGCCGAAGAGATGTACTCTGATTAATGTAATAAAATAAATGTTGTACTCTACTTTACTATTTTTATCTTTCTGTATGGATTATGGCATCGCTGAGACAGGGATTGCACGTGGTAGCCCTCCTGGGACTACCACCGATGTGCAAAGAGTCGGGTTTCCATTCGCGGAAATCCGGGTCGTTTCAATTAAAAACAAGATGTAAGTCGTATTTTCCGACTACTTTTATGTTGGTCTCACCGGTATTGTTTGCCTTCATTAGTTGAGAGCGAACTTTTCCTGGCTTGATCATGGGGGCATAGGCTTAGGTTCTCATTTTGATTAGATGAGAGAGATTTTGAATGAAATAAAATTAAATGAGGCATAGAAAAATTCTAATCCTAGAGAAACAAAGGATATGGATTTTTAAACCAACCAAAAGTCAAATTTCTAGGTTCACGCGAGTCCTACCATGCGCTGAAATTTAAATAACATCTAGGTACAAGACGTGGCTCTACTCGTGTGTTTTTAGCATGAAAAACAAGTCAACCTTAACATCATAAAGAGGATGAATGATTGAGGTAGGTTCTGAATTTTTTTGGTTGCGGTTTCTCGAAAAGAAGCAAACAATCACATAGGATGGTTCATGTAAAGGGTTTATGATCAAGCAAAATATTGAACCAAGAATTATGTCTCTAATATTGTTCAACCATTCTAAATCTAATGTTTTGCGTAGTAAAATTCAAAACTAAATCACTTGAAAAGACTCGAAAAACCTGGAATCGGGTTGTCCTCCCGGTAGCTTATTCTTGACTCGACGAAACGGGTTGCCTCCCGCCTAGCGCTTCGTTTATAGTCCATGGCTAGACTTCTTCACTTGATTACTTCGGATCAACGCTCTTTGTGGAAGTTGCAATCTTGGGTACCCACTTCCGCACCATCTTGGGCACGGGCTTATTCTTCGGCTTAGTCATATATTTGGTCTTCACAGGCTGGCTTTGTCTTTTGGTCTTTGTTTTAAACCTCTCGACCTCCATGGGAGGTACCCGCAGCAAGGTAGAAGGTGAGGATCGCCATGATCTGGAACCTGAAGGTACGCACGAGGACACATGACACAAGATTTATACAGGTTCAGGTAGCCGGAGTAGCTACCCTCGTCCTGTTTGGAGTAGTATTGCGCCCTGCGCTTGGTGTTGTCCCCGGAGGGATTGAGGATGTCCGGCTAGGTACCCTTCCCTCCTTTATATAGTCCAGGGGGCGGGTTCCTAGTCGGTTACAAGGCAGGAGTCCTAGTAGGATTACACGGAACGAGTCCTAGTAGGATTACAGGGGGATTCTAGTAGGAGTCTGTCTTCTACTCTTCTTCCTTCCTTGCATGAGTCCCCGAGGTGTATGCCCGACAAGCCCCCGAGCACGTTGGAGTTGAGAGTAGTAGTTCGAGTAGTCTTGAAGCCTCTTCGAGTAGTTCTTGAGCGTCCTCGAGTACTGCTTGAAGAAGTCTTCAATAGTACTTGAACTGCCGCGAGGCTGGAAGGTGGTCCAGCTCATTAGTCTTGAAGTCGAGATTATATGGAAGTGCGGTTGCAAAATCGCACTCCATATGGAGTAGCCCCCGAGCCTTAGGTTGAGTTGCAGACTCTAGCTGAGGGTCAGTCTTGATTCCGAATCTCCCGTCTTGAAAAAATTGAATGATGGGTGTAGCATAGTAGCCCCCGAGCCTTGAAATGATTAGGTAATCAATCCAAGGGTCTTCAGTATTCGTGAAAGCCATCATCCGAGTACTCTTTCAGCGTGTAGCCCTCAAGATAAGAGAGCCGTATGAGCCACGTCGAGTAGTTATTGGTGCGGAGCCCCCGAGCTTGAGAGCGAGCGAAGCATGCTGAAGTTATCCTCGAGTAGTATGTTGAGTGCATCCCCCAAACTGGAGAGATTCCGAGTAGTAATTTGGCATCGAGCCATGGAGCTTGAGAAGTAGTCGTGCCGTCATAGTGGACTTTAGATGCGACCGAAGTCGACTTTAGATGCCGGCGGAGCGGACTTTAGAATGCGACTTGAAAACCGAAGTCGACTTTGTGATGCCGCGTGGAGCGGACTTTGAGTTGTGACTTGAAAACCGAAGTCGACTTTATGATGCCGCATAGAGCGGACTTTGATATGCGACTTTAGAAGTCGACTTTAGAATGCCGCGCAGAGCGGACTTTGATATGCGACTACAATAGTCGACTTTGCGCCGCGCAGAGCGGACTTTGAAATGCGACTTTGGAAGTCGACTTTAGTTTGCCGCGTAGAGCGGACTTTAAGATGCGACTACAGTAGTCGACTTTGTGCCACACGAGGTGGACTTAAGATGGAAAAAACGAAAAGCACTTTCCGGAAAGCCAAAGCGAATGAAAAATCAGAGAAAACGAATAGTTTTGCCGCCGGAGCGGGCTTAAGATTGCGACCAAAGTCGGCTTGTGCCACCGGAGTGGGCTTGGATGCGACCGTTAGCGTCGACTTGTGCCACCGGAGTGGGCTTGAGTACCTGAGCCATGGATTTCAGACCCAAGGTACAGTTGCCACCAGAGCGGGCTTGAGGGTGCGACCGGAGTCGGCTTGAGGGTGCGACCAGAGTCGGCTTGCATACCTGGGCCATGAATTTCAGACCCAAGGTATGGTTGCCACCGTAGTGGACTTGAAGGTGCAACCAGAGTCGACTTGCGTACCTGGGCCATGGATTTCAGACCCAAGGTACGGAGCGCGAGTACTTAGGGTACTTGGACCCATGGTACAGAGCGTGAAGACCACGTGCAGCTACGTTCCATCGTCGCCAGGACCCGAGGGCCGCTTACAGCTAGGTTCCATCGAAGCTTACAAACGTAGTATGCCACCGAAGCAGGCAGAGATGCGACCAGAGTCGACTTTAAGTTGCCGCACGGAGCGGACTTTAGAATGCGACTTTAGAAGTTGACTTTAGAAGTCGACTTTAGATTACCGCGCGTAGCGGACTTTAGAAGCTGCCTCCTAGGAATAGCCCCCGAGTTGATGAAGTAGACTCGTGGCGACTTGATTGATATACCCCAAGAGTAGTCAGCAGAGTGTAGCTCCCGTGAAAACCCGCCGAGAAGCATACACAAATGAGTAGTCGGCAAGTTGTCCTACATGATGAGGAGAACAAGCTAAGAAAACAGTAATCATTTAGATAAATGACTTAGCTGTTGCTGCCTGGGCAGACTGATGATGAAGCCGTGGCGATCGGCGATGGAGCCACGACGATTGTTGTTGAAGTCGACTAGTCATAGTTGATTCCAACTAGTTGTTGGGGGCGTGACTGCCGTTCTCGACTAGTTTGGAAAATTAGTCGAGATGAATGGTCGACGCGATGCGACCGGAAGACGTGTTGTGGCGGCACACGGCGTACTCGAAGTAGAGTTAGTATTGCCGCGAGACAAGTAGTCACCACGCACGTCGTGGCTGAAGTAGAGCCAGCGTGGCCGCAAGACGAAGTCGTGGCGCACGGAGTAGTCGACGATGAGCCGCGTGATGGGCCGCGCGACGTGCCGAGGCACCCGGCCGCGCGGCGTAGGCGAAGTAGTCGACGATGAGCCTTCATGAGGCGAAGTAGCCAACGACGAGCGGCGCGACGAGCCGCGTGACGAGCCGCGCGACGTGCCGAGGCACCCCGGACGCGCGGCGGAGGCGAAGTAGTCGACGACGAGCCGGAGTAGTCGACGATGAGAGGCGCGACGAGCCGCGGGACGAGCCACGCGACGTGCCGAGGCACCCGGACGCGCGGCGAGAGGAGTCGACGACGAGCCGCGTGACGAGCTGCGTGATGAGCCGCGCGACGTGCCGAGGCACCCGGACGCGCGGCGGAGTCGAGGCAGATCGCTGCAGCCGAGAGAGTGATGACGAGTACTCGCGGTGCACGACGAGGTTGACGTAGAGCGCGTGCGGCAGGAGACGAGTAGTCGCGGCGCACGGCGAGGTTGACGTAGAGCTGATGTGACTGGACAACAAGTCGAGCGTTGATGCATGTCCGTGTAGCTATATTGAATGCTCTGTTTTTCTTTCACGTGCTTCACATAGTAGTGACCCCTCGAAGAAAAAAGCTCGATGCTTTGTTTTGTCTTTGATGCTAATGATGCTTAGCGTCGACTGTGCTTCGGATTCCAACCAGAAAATTGTTTCCTGGTAGGATTTTGACTCCAGGCAACGTCATCGAGTGCTTGGGACACGGACTTTATAGCAGCACGCACCACATTGGAAGGCTTGAACGTTGATACGGAGAACCCGACGAGACCGAGTACCGCCCTGTTTGCAACTCGAATACAGAGACCGATTTCAGACCGGATTTTTGACTTGATGCCGCCATCTCGATCGTGATGTTGATTATGACAAGTTGATCTCCGCCTGGAGTGCCGACTTGAACGGGTGACGCCAAGTCAATTTCGTGTCGGACTTGTAATTGTGGAGAGTTTCGGCGAGTCGGCGAGTTGCTGATCCATCGGGATGCTTGACGCAACGAGTTGGCTGAATCAGGCAACACCGTTGCGGTAGATTGATTTTGCAGATGAGGTCCTTCAAATTCGCCGGTGATCGTGACGATAGCCCCATGGTGGGCGCCAGCTGTCGGTGTTTTAAACCTCTCGACCTCCATGGGAGGTACCCGCAGCAAGGTAGAAGGTGAGGATCACCATGATCTGGAACCCGAAGGTACGCGCGAGGACATAAGGCACAAGATTTATACAGGTTCAGATAGCCGGAGTAGCTACCCTACGTCCTGTTTGGAGTAGTATTGCGCCCTGCATGTCCCCGGAGGGATTGAGGATGTCCGGCTAGGTACCCTGCCCTCCTTTATATTGTCCAGGGGGCGGGTTCCTAGTCGGTTACAAGGCAGGAGTCCTAGTAGGATTACACGGAACGAGTCCTATTAGGATTACAGGGGAATTCTAGTAGGAGTCTGTCTTCTACTCTTCTTCCTTCCTTGCATGAGTACCCGGGGTGTATGCCCGATAGTCTTGACGGATGCAACAACTTCCTTCATGTAATGGCTCGGCATCTCAAACTCTGGTCCTTCGGTCGTGATCTTCATGGTCTCCTTAGTGTGATCCTCCATCTCTCCCGAATGAGTTTGAGTAGCCTTCGCCATCTTGGGACCTTGGGGTTGTCTCGGAAATTCTTCTTTGTCACCCATCGGTTGTCCGACAAGTTGTCCCACTTGCATCTCTAGCATCTTCATCATGAACACTTCACGTATAGAGCTTCTGACCTCCGTCACCTTGCCATCTAAATTCTTCAATATTTTCTCCATAGCCTCGAACTTAGTGATGACGTCCTTGTTGACCTCAGCTTGCTCGTCCATCAAGTCCTTGAATTGTGCACAAAGAGGAACCAAATCTTGAATCGACGAACTTGCATTAATTCGGGGTTTACCGTGGACATGGTCATACTCCTCACACTCCTTGCATGTGGATCTTGCTTCGGCAGCCTTTAGGTGTTGAGCTTCTTTCTCTATCTCCATCTTCTCCATCTTCTCCATCCTCCTCTTTAGTAACCGATATGCCACTCAAGGAATTCGGCTCGTATGTATTCATTGAAATGCTCCAAAGCTCTCGCAATCGTCATGCAGATAGTTGAGACCTTGATCTTGAACGGCCTTCCGGCGTCTTGAAGGTTTATGATACGTAGATCGATGATTTCGGTTTAGGTTGATCTTCCTTTGGACTTGGAGGTGGTGATTCCCTTAGAGATTCCGGTGGTCCTTCAACTTCGGCTTTTGAATCTAGGGTTTCCAACCCTTTAGCTTGTATTGCACGTCTCCTTTGCCTGTAAAGTTTTCCAGGATCATCCACAAAAGTTTGGGTTTCTTGGAGAGGTAGCCAACCATCTCCGGTTAGGGTTAGCAAAAACAAAAATCTAAAAAAAGAAAAATTAGGGTTAATCAAAACTAGATTAGATTGTTTTTTTTTTCTTTTGAGGATGATCAAACTTAAGAGATGCAAAAAGGAAGTCAAAAGAAAAACTGAAAAATAAGCGATACTAGATCGGATCTTGATTGCTTGTTCCCCGGCAACGGCGCCAGAACAAGGGGCTTGTTGACAGTTAATAGTTATATCAAAGTTCGTTTATACTTGTAAGTGGACAAGTCTCCCGTCGTAGTCAAGGGACCCTTCTTCCCTCGAGTAGTGAACCCAAGGTATCGAATCCGTGGAACAATGTGCAACGCAAGGATTCAATCTAGTAAAGCAAGGAAAGATATCTTGTGAAGAACTAAGTTGCATCTAATCTAAGATATCATCAAGAAAACTAATCTAATCTAATCTACTAAAGAGGTAGCAAGAGAAAGCAAGAGATAACCGATCTAGAGAGTCTAGATCATGCTTATGTTGTAGCTCCAAACAAGATAGATGAAGATAGAAAAGCGAATCTCATTAAAAACATCTTTAAACCGTGGCCTCCGGTCCGATTCCGAAAACGCCCGCCTTTCGGAACCCTCGTTCTGTCACAACGTATTCCTATTCATGCGGGTAGTCTAGGGCGAGTTCGATAAGAACAAGTTGAAATAACTTGGTCGGTCTGGTATGCACCTCTAGCCACTGCGGCTACAAGAGCACCCTATGCAATCTAGCTATAGACTAGATTGGGGAAGAAGCAAAACCATGAAGAAAACCAAATCATTGAGAAGGCACTTGATCGCTAGAAATCGGATTCACTTAAAGACTTCACCATGAATGATTACATAAACAAGATCACCACCGGGATCCTACCTCGATCTTGATCCTTGCTCCAAAGCTCCGACGTGGTCTTCCATGCAAGGTTTCCACGTCGGCTAGGGAGACCCTAGACAACTAGCACGACCCTCATCTCCGAGATGGTGTCCCTCAAGCTTCTCTGCTCCTCGGCGGCAGATGACGAATTAGTTGATGCGTGGCTCTCGGTCAGGGGGCTATAAATAGCCCGAGATGCATCTAGGTCAAAGGGGGGGCTGACTGGGCCTCGAAATGGGCTGGGCCGGCCGGCCGGCTGGGGGCCGACCCCGCCCGGGCCCACCGCCCCGGTCCCGCGGCCTCCTTCGCCTGATGTTGCTTCTCGAGTTTTCTAGATCCTCCCCCCTTCTGCATGTGAGCCCTTGTCGTCAGTTTCTCTCCGAATTGGATGAAGCTCCTTGTCTCGCAAGATTCGACACTTTTCTGGCTAGGTCCACGGAGTTTTCCATCTTCTCGGGTTGGGTCCTTGGGCTTCTTGGAGTCGTGTTCACTTCATTGCTTGACTTCTACCGGGCTTCAAGGTCTTGTCATGAGGTGCTCAATGAACTTACCCCGGAAGTCTTGCTTTCAACGCTAAAACCCTGCATAAACACTAAACTCCAAAACCGACATGCACAAGTGAACTTGTTATACCACGGGGGTTAGTACCAATGGATAAGGTATAAAACTTATGCCAACACCGAAGGTAAACTCATGGCTAGGTTGACGAATTTTCACCGTCAACAACCCTACTTGTGGGTAAAGATGTACAACCTCTGCAGAGTGTAAAACCTATTCGAATAGCCGTGTCCACGGTATTGGACGAGTCATGGTGTGGTCACAAAACTAGTGTTTAGATTTGGGATGTTTTCATGGCGTGAGTTGTTTTCTGGATAAGTGTGTGGCTGTGTGCCTGGGCTACTACGGACGGGGAGTCCGGTAGTCTCTAATTGGTTTTCTCAAAACAACTTAGTTACTTGGGTTATAAAAATTGTTTGCGAAAACCTTTTCGAAAATGAACCCCTACATGAGTAAATGTGTTTGCAAATAAACCTTAACCTGATCCTTGATATATCCCGTGCATGATCTGCTTATAAGCCCCTCCGTGGGTGGGGTTGAACTTGTTGAGTACGTATGTACTCACCCTTGCTTAATTAACTGTTCTTCAGAGGAGGATCCCGACTTCGTTCCCGAAGATGTCGAGTAGGTCGCTGCCCTACACCCAACCCGTGCCTGTGGATTCAGGGTCTCCACAGGAAGCTTCCATGACGTGGTACTCTGATGAGGCTTTAGAAGCCTTCACTATCGTAGTTTGGTCACTAGTATTTGTGTTGTTTCTCATGGAAGTGGCGCTTCCATGCCCACTGCCTCGCCGTGTTGTAAGGGAATGAACCACCTGTTGTAGTAAATGTGTTACCAGCCTCCTGGGACAGGTATTTGTGTCATATTTAGTCACCTCTGATGAGGGGATGCTTCAGGTGGTATCAGAGCCACAGGTTGGCCGTAGGACGCGACCCCTAGGACCCAAGACCTTTCCTGGCCTTTCTCTAATTCTTTTCCCTGATGAGCTCACCTTTCCACAAATTCCTTACCTTGATCATTGCCTGGTTTTAGATGGCTAACTTGGGATGGAACGGAGGAGTCTGCCCCGCAGAACCTGGTCTCCCTAACTTGCTTCTACTCAGCCTGGAGCGCGTCGGAGTGAGGGACCCACCAGAGTACATCTATCGGGAATACGAACGCTATGGCACCCCTTGGTATAAAGTGCTGATCTTCGTGGGTAGGAGCACACTCTACCCCGACATAGAACCCTGGTTCATCTCCACCACTGGGTTTCGTTTTCATGACACTTACCCGAAGGCTGCTCGGAAGGCCCTGCGACGTCTACGAGTGGTTTATAGGCAACATCTCAGATGGACTCCAATGGGATTTTTCCCGCCGTCAAGAGGTAGAGGACGCTCATGGATTGACCGCATGAGGGGACTAGAAAGAGAGGAAGAAGACCTAGAAGATGCAGTTTCCCACCTGTCCATCTACCTCAATGGCCTAGACCACCTCTACCGTGAGCAAGCCGAGCAGCTGAAGCACCAAATCGACAGGGCGGAAAGAGCAGAACAAAGGATAGAATTGGAAAGGATAAAGACGAGAATGGCGGGAGTTGACCTAAGTAACCTGCAGCGAGAATACGACTGAGAACGGGAATGCTCAGAAATATTCCACAAGAACCTATGGGATGAGCTCCACAAGGAGTGTAGAAGGAGAGAAGAAGCTGGTTTGATGGAAGATGAACCCAAAGAAACCCATTGGGACAAAGGAACCTAGATCGAAGACGTGATACTGGAGCAAGACCTCCCACAAAAGAAGCGTCACATTCAGAGGGAGGAAGAGTCCCCATGAGGATAGACTGGTGTGCCTAGGCTAGAGCTGTTGTCCTAGTAATAATAAGTGTACCCTGAGGAGTGTACCCCAACCTTGTTGCTAAATAAAAGTATCTATCTTTTGTACCCTACCCTTTGCACAACTTGTTCAACTCTACCCTTGTTTT
Organism: Cenchrus americanus; assembly: GCA_947561735.1. Taxonomy (NCBI): domain Eukaryota; kingdom Viridiplantae; phylum Streptophyta; class Magnoliopsida; order Poales; family Poaceae; genus Cenchrus; species Cenchrus americanus. The sequence continues at coordinate 195,843,808 of OX387239.1, read as the reverse complement.
CAGATGGCTGAAGATGGATGGACCCAAGGCGTGTGCCAGGAGGAGCCTGGTTTTGCTCACCTCCTTATCAACTCCCTGGAGCGCCTCGGTATCACTGAGCGCCCAAGGTACTACAGCAGAGAGTACGAGCAACTCGGCACTCTTCGCTGTAGGGTGGTCCTCTCCATCACCAGAAGCAACCGCTACCCCAACGTCGAGCCGTGGCGCGTGACCACCATAGGGTTTCGACACCGAGACACCTACCCCTTGGCCCTCAGAAAAGGTCTCCGCTACCTGTGTCGGATCTACGAGGAACACCTCGTCCCCACACCGATGAGGTATTTTCCCCCAACCATCAGAACCCCAGTCTGGCAGGCCCACATGAGAAACCTGGAATGGCGCCGCCACCAAGAAGACCTTTTGTACCATGTGGTTTCCTACCTCGTCTCCCTGGACAAACTCTTTGACGACCAGGCCAAGCTCTTGAGGGAGCAAATCAGTCGAGCCGAGCAAGCAGAAGTCACAGAAAAGATGCACCAAGTCCGAGTGGCTCAAGCTGAAGCAAGGACCACAACCGCCTTAAGTAGTGAAGATGTTGTCCATGAAAGCCTCAGGCGGATCCAAGATCAGTGCATGCAGGAATGGACTAACAGTGGAACACCCGTTTTGGCCATTGGAGAAGCGCAAGTCCTGCTTGGGACACCCCTTGTAGGATGGGGAGGAACTATTGAAACCCCGCCAGCACCACCGGTAGTCACCAAACAACCAACGATGACTGCAGAAGCCGCAACACAGCCCCAAGAGAATGAAAACCCCGAGGGCGAGAATGATGATGAGCTGCTCATTCCACTGGAATTGCACTCAGCCCCAGAAGATGGCTCGCCTCGTTAGTAGCATACCTCATCAGTTGACTTGCCTAGGGAGTGAAGTCGTGCTGACCCGAGTTTAGAATCACACCCTTAGCTTTTGTCGTAGTACCAGGTTGTGTAGCCTGTCCGCGTTGTATCAGTCGAATAGTTTGGGATGTATCCTCCTCCCTTGTTTGCAATAAAGTTTGTCTATGCTTGTTTGCTTGCTATGTGCTTGTTGTGTGCTTGCCGGCAGGAGTAGATCCTGTCCTTTCAAAAAGAAATCCGTCTTAATCAACTTAAACATCACATAAAACCTAGATCTATTAGAAAACCCACTCCTCTGCAGATAGTTTCAAGGCGCCTTGCTAGGATCCTCCAAGGCTCTGGTCGTATGGACGTAGAAGGATCTCAAGCCGATCGAAGGGAGTGCCTTAACGACCAAGAAGTAAATCAGGGCGAGGATGGAGGAGAGAACCAGGTCTTGCCACCGCCACCCGTAGACCTGGTGCAAGTTTTGGCCAACCAGACTCTACTGATGGAGGCCATATTCAATGCCATCAACCATCCAAGGCCCCGAGTTCTGGGCATGAATGAGAAGCTGATAGAATTTCTCAGGATGAGCCACCCACCTTTGGCGGGTCCGTGAATCCTTTGGATGCTGATGACTGGCTGAGAGCCATCCTAAGGGAACTGGAGCCCTTCAACTGTGAAGATCGAGACAAGGTTCTCCTGGCTACTCACCAGCTCACCGGAACAGCCTTAGCCTGGTGGGAAAACTACTGTGCAGCAGCCAAGGATCCCTCCACCATCACTTGGGATGAGTTCGTGGAAGAGTTTCGTCGCTACCACATCCCAGAAGCCACACTGAAGTGCAAGGCGGACGAGTTCCTTGAACTCCGCCAGGGCAACAAGTCCGTGGAGGAATACACTTATCAGTTCATAGAGCTGGCTCGTTACGCCCCCGAGGAAGTGGATAAGGACTCCAAGAAGTAGGAGATGTTCAAGAAGGGATTGACTCCGGAACTAAGGACTCTACTTACCCCTCAGATCTACTCGGATTTCAACACCCTTATGAACATGGCCATCCTCACAGAGAGAGCCAAGGCAGAAGAGAATAAAGAAAACAAGCGCAAGTTCATGGAGCACAAGGCTCAACAACACGAACGTTCCCAGAGGCAGAGAAGCTTCGGTCACAACATCTCCAGGTTCCAAGCCCCCATGCAGTACAGAACCCAGTCCCAAGCCACGTGCTCGCAAGGCCCCAGAACCCAGTTCAAACCATACAACAACCAGAATGCCATGAAGCCCCCACAGAGCAACACTAGCCAGGTCACTGCCAACAACAACAACAACAACTCCAGGGTGTGTTTCAACTACCGTGAGACCGGACACTTCATTGCCAACTGCCCGTATGCCGAAAAGCCAACAGCTTCAGCCTTCTCCAACTAAGTGAATGGGCCAAGACCACTCGTATCTGGAGCCAACCGCGTGCCAGTTCGCAGCAACAACAACTTTGGCAACAACAACAACCAGCAGATGAGGCAGCCCCAACAGTCCTATAGACGAGTCCACTTCAACCACATCAGCACACTGGAGGCTCAAGAAGCACAAGGCGTAGTGCTCGGTGAGTTCCTGGTCAGCTCAGTCTTGGCAACCATATTATTTGATTCAAGAGCATCACATTCATTCATATCCTCAAGTTTTGTGGAAAAACATAACATACCTACAGTACTACTAAAAGCACCCCTGTTAACCCGAACGCCCGGAGGTGACATCAAGTGTCAACTGGGTTGCTCTCGGGTAAGGATCATTTTAAGTGGGGTAGAATTCCTAGCGGACCTAGTAGTACTGGAGTCCAAGGGAATATATGTGATTCTTGGGATGGATTGGTTAAGCCAACACCATAGTCTTATAAGTTGTGCTGATAAGGTAGTGCACCTAACTAACCCAGGCGGAGTACAAGTGACCTGCCACACCCGAGGACACAGACCAGACATAATGGTTTTTAGCATGGAAGCCAAATCCATAGAGGATGTCCCAGTAGCGCGGGAGTATCCAGATGTGTTCCTCGAAGAACTCCCCAGAATGCCACCAGATAGGGATATAGAGTTTGTCATTGACTTTATCTCCGGAACCTCTCCCATAGCTAAAAGACCCTATAGGATGGCAGCCCCTGAGTTGGCAGAGCTAAAGAAGCAGCTAAGAGAACTTCAGCAAAGTGGATTTATCAGACCAAGCTCATCACCATGGGGAGCCCCAGTGCTCTTCGTGGAAAAGAAGGATAAAAGCTTGCGGATGCGCGTGGACTACCGCTCGCTGAACGAAGTTACTATCAAGAACAAGTATCCTCTCCCGAGAATAGATGATTTATTTGACCAACTGAAAGGAGCCAAGTAATTTTCGAAGGTGGATTTAAGGTCAGAATACCATCAACTCAAGATTAGGGTGAGCAACATCCCAAAGACTGCCTTTGTCACCCGTTACGGGCAGTATGAGTTAACAGTGATGTCCTTTGGACTCACCAACGCCCCAGCATATTTTATGAACCTCATGAATAAGGTGTTTATGGAAGAGCTAGACAAGTTTGTCATAGTTTTCATCGACGACATACTTGTTTACTCCAAGAGTATGGAGGAACATGAGCAACATCTTCGAGTGGTACTAGGGAAACTAATGGCACACAAGCTGTACGCTAAGTTCAGCAAGTGTGAATTCTGGCTGGAGAAAATATCTTTCCTTGGGCATATTCTGACAGCAGAAGGAATAGCAGTAGACCCCGGGAAAGTTGAAATAGTTTCCAACTGACGACAACCAACCAATGTGAGCGAGATCAGAAGCTTTCTTGGTTTAGTGGGATATTATCGGAGGTTTATTGAAGGATTTTCTAAGATTGCTCGACCCATGACGGAGTTGCTCAAGAAGGAGAAGAAGTTCAACTGGACTGAGTCGTGTGAGAAAATCTTTCAAGAGTTGAAAAGAAGGTTGACAACAACCCTAGTGCTGACCTTTCCAGACATTCAACGGGATTTCGTCGTCTATTGCGATGCCTCCCGACAAGGGTTAGGATGTGTCCTTATGCAGGATGGGAAAGTAGTGGCGTATGCTTCCCGCCAACTCAAACCCCACGAGCAGAACTATCCTACCCATGACTTGGAGTTTGCAGCCGTAGTGCATGTCCTTAAAATTTGGAGACATTACCTGATTGGGAATAAGTGCGAAATCTATACAGACCACAGGAGCTTAAAGTACATCTTCACCCAGCCTGACCTAAACCTAAGGCAAAGAAGGTGGTTAGAATTAGTCAAATATTATAACCTAGAAATCCACTACCACCCAGGAAAAGCCAATGTAGTGGCGGATGCCTTAAGCAGAAAGTCTTACGAGAAGATAGTGCCTAGGAGTGCCCTGTTGCAAGAGGAAATGGCACGACTCAATGTGCACATTGTTCCCCAAGGCTACGTCCGCCAACTAAGTGTTCAACCCACCTTGGAAGACAAGATCAGGAGGGTCCAAGAGACCGATGAGAATTTGATGAAAATCCGCAAGCACACAGGAGAGAATAAGGCCCCAGACTTTAGAGTGGACGATCAAGGCACACTGTGGTATAAGAAATAGGATATGTGTGCGTGAAGACGGAGATTTCCGACAGACCATCATGGATGAGGCACACAACTCGGCATATTCCATCCACCCGGGATCCACTAAGATGTATATGGATTTAAAACAAAAGTATTGGTGGAATGGAATGAAAGAGGACATTGCCCGGTTCGTCGCTCACTGTGATACTTGTAAGAGGATTCAAGCTGAGCACCAGAAACCCACAGGACTGGAGCAGCCTTTACCCATTCCGGTGTGGAAATGGGATGAGATAGGCATGGACTTTGTAGTGGGTTTGCCCAAGACTCAAAAGGGACATGATTCCATATGGGTAATAGTGGACCGACTCACTAAAGTCGCTCACTTTTTACCCGTACGAACTACTTATGGTGGAGAGAAGTTGGCGAAGCTCTACATAGAGAACATAGTGATGTTGCATGGAGTACCTAGCTGGATAGTCTCAGATAGAGGGACCCAGTTTACCTCTAGGTTTTGGAAAAGTTTGCATAAAGCCATGGGTACCTAGCTGGATTTCAGTTCGGCCTATCACCCGCAGACAGATGGACAGACCGAGAGGGTGAACCAAATTATGGAAGACATGTTGAGAGAATGTGTCCTCACCTATGGCAAAGACTGGGAACAAAGTCTGCCATATGCAGAGTTTTCTTACAACAACGGCTATCAGGCGAGCCTAGGAATGTCACCGTTTGAAGCCTTATATGGGAGGAAATGTAGGATACCCCTGATGTGGTCAGAAGTAGGAGAACGTGCCCTGGTTGGGCTCGCACTTATAAAGGAAGCCGAAGAGCGAGTAGCCAAGATCCGAGAAAAGTTGAAGGCTGCCCAATCCCGACAAAAGAGCTATGCAGACAAGAAGAGGCAAGAAGTAAGCTTCAATCCTGGAGACTTTGCTTACCTCAAGGTTTCACCTATCCGGGGAACTCGAAGATTTCAAGTGCACGGAAAGTTGGCCCCTCGATACATTGGACCGTACAAAGTACTGAAGAGAGTTGGAGCAGTAGCATACCGGTTGGAACTACCAGAGGAAATGTTAGATATACATGTGATGTTTCATGCCTCCCAGTTGCGAAGGTGTTTGAAAGTACTCGAATTGAAACGAGTGCCGGTAGAGACTATTGATCTACAGCCAGACCTTAGGTACCAGGAGGTGCCCGTCAAGATTTTGGACATAGTGGTCAAAAGGACGAGGACATCAGAAGTACGGGTGTGCAGAGTCCAATGGAGCAGACACGGAGTAGAAGAAGCCACGTGGGAACGAGAAGACGTGTTGAGGAAAGAGTTTCCCCACCTGTTCGGGAACTAGCCGAATCTCGAGGACGAGATTCATTTTAAGTGGGGTAGGTTTGTAACACCCGCGTTTTTAGCTCCTAATAAATCACTTGCTAAATCACACATGTTTTCAAAAACTTTCCGCTGAGCTCGATTATCCCCTTGAAACCCCGGTCATCTTTTCTCTCTCTCCTTCCCTCGGCGCACGTGCCGCGAATCCCGCTGGCACCGCCCGCCATCGCTCGGGCCACCACCGCTCACCGCGTGCCGCCCAGCGTCGCTGTCTCCCACCTTGCCGGGAATCCCGGACTTGCCGCGGTCCCACCGGCCGGCCCACCTCGCCATCACCGCCGTCCCAGAAATTACGTCGACATCCGAGATACCCGAAAACCCGCAAAAATCCTTTTTCCCCTCTCTCCTAATTTTCCTAGGATTTATCTTAATTTTCTAAACCCCTTTTCCTTTTTCTTTCTTTTCCCTTTTTCCCTATTTTCCTTTTTCCTTCCCTTTCTTTTTCCTATTTTCTTTCTCCTTTTGTTTTCTTCCTTTCTCTTTTTCTTTCCTTCCTTTCCCTTCTCCTTTCTTCCTACTTCGGTCGCGCACCTCTGCTCCCAACCGCTCGCCTGTCGCGGCACGCCACCCCGGTCCCGTGTCTCGCCGTGTCCCCCACCCGAGCCCAAGCTCGCCGCGCGCCACGCCCCCCGGCACCGTGCGCGACGCGCCGAGACGCGTAGGCCGCGCCGGCCGTCGCCCCGGCCACGCCCGCTCGCACCATGCCGTGCGCGCGCCGGCCCGGCACCGCCGCCGTGACGCGTCGCGTCGCCGGCCCCGCTCCCCTGCCCGAGCCGTCCAATCGACGCCGCGTCTTCCCACCTGTGAGACCGCACCTCTGCTCCCAGCCACCATTAATACGCTGCCCGAGCCGTCGCCTCGGAGCAACATCATCACCACAAGCCACCGTCCGCCCGCATCGCCGCCCGTCGCTGCCACAGCCAGCTTGCCCCTGCTCGACGGGTCTTGTCTGCAGCACCGCAATCACTCCCCTGCCACGAATTCCGACCGAGGCCTTGCCGGCTGAGTCAACGGTGAGATATTTCTCTGAACCGCCATTGATGGCTGTGTGAGCTCCACGTGCTCGGTCCGTCCCTTCCACCGCCTCCCCGCGCCTATAAATAGAGGCCGGCTGCTCTCCGCCACACCTCGCACCACCGCAAGACATCTCCCCATCCCTCCTTGCACTCCACCGCGCCGCCAACCGAGCCACCCTGCCTGCAGCCGCCCGTAGGGGCCACCTCCACAGGCCGTCCCCGACCAAGGTGAGGGCCGGGATAGGTAGCCCTCGTCCCCCTCTCCGTTTCCCCTATCCCCGGCCGCCGCCGACCCCTGGGGCGCCGCCGACCGCCGTTGGCCGAGGGCGCCCAGCCTCCCTCCCCTGTTCTGGATCGGGGGGAAGAAGAAGAAGGGCACCTTTGCCCAAAGCCCTCTAGTCTTCCTTCTTATTTCGAGCCCCCTCTATTCCTATTCTCTCTCTCCCTCTTATTCCAAAACAGGCCCTAGGTTAATAGTTAATTACGAATTAAACCCTGTTCATCCTTAAGCAGTTTACAACCAAGCCCATAACCAAGTTTACACTATTATAATCAAGCCCTCTTTCCATTAGCAGAAATTTCTAATGGGTCCTTATATTCTTAATTAGCCCTAAATACCTCTTTAACCCATCATTTCATGTGCGATTCTATCTCAAATCATGCCCAAAATTCATCACACCCGTCCCGGGTATACCTCTACCTATCCATCATCCCAACGCCCCCTAATTGATGTTTAGTCCTCTATTCTTCTCTCGAGCTCAGCCGGCAGATTTGGTGTGCTTGTATTGCTTGCATGCTTGTTTGTGTGTGCACTATAAACGACGGAGTAAACGAAGAAGGGTACCACAAGTTGGAGCCTGGAGTCGAGTACTGCGAGCAAGAGCCCGAGATAAAAATTGAGTTACTTGCGTTATAAAAATTGTTTGCGAAAACCTTTTCGAAAATGAATCCCTGCATGAGTAAATGTGTTTGCAAATAAACCTTAACCTGATCCTTGATATATCACGTGCATGATCTGCTTATAAGCCCCTCCGTGGGTGGGGTTGAACTTGTTGAGTACGTATGTACTCACCCTTGCTTAATTAACTGTTTTTCAGAGGAGGATCCCGACTTCGTCCCTGAAGACGTTGAGTAGGTCGCTGCCCTACACCCAACCCGTGCCTGTGGATTCAGGGTCTCCACAGGGAGCTTCCATGACGCTGTACTCTAATGAGGATTTAGAAGCCTTCACTATCGTAGTTTGGTCACTAGTCTTTGTGCTGTTTCTCGTGGAATTGGTGCTTCCATGCCCACTGCCTCACCGTGTTGTAAGGGAATGAACCACGTGTTGTAATAAATGTGTTACCAGCCTCCTGGGACTGGTATTTGTGTCACATTTAGTCACCTTTGATGAGGGGACGCTTCATATTTAGTCACACTGGAATAACCCTGGTTGCACATCTAGATAGCATGTTCTAGTTTATCTTTGTGTAAAATTAGTGAAGTCATAGGATAAGTTTTTAAGTTGCCTAATTCACCCCCTCCCCCTCTTAGGCTAACGAGCATCCGATTCCTTACAAGAAGGTTTCGAAGAGTTCTTCACGTGTGGTGTTTAGAAACCGAAACATCTTCGGTGAAGTTTATTTGAGTTAAGAAGTGTATGATTAGATTTGTAGGTAATGTGAGATTCAGTTGAGTTTTGACTTCAATCTTGTTTTCTATAAGCAATAGATAGCATCACTTATTTTGTGTAAATTTTTGGAAATTTTCAAACTTATTTAATAAATTTTATGAATTAAGTATAATTATTTATGTTATTTAGCCTAATTTAAGATCTTTTCCATGAAATCAATAAAATTTTCAAACATCTTGAATTTAAAGTTTTATCTATATGCAATAAACATAGGTTGTTCTATGAAAAATTTGGTGTTTATTTGAGGCCATTTGATAATTGTGGTGTTTTTCTATATCAAATTTGTCGTGCGCCAGAGGAACCTGGCCACGACAAAGACTCTTTGTTGTGCGCCTATGGCCCAGAGTGCACGACAAAGCCCATTTTCCCCCACCAGCCCATTTCCCCAGCCGGCCCTTTTCTCCCCCGCCAGCCCATTATCACCTTCCAGCTATTTAAGCCTCAACCCTAGCTCACCCCACCCCACCCCACCCCCTCTCCTTCTTCCTTCAGCCATCAGCTCTAGTGTCGGTCATGCTGGTGTGTCCCGCCTGCATGCTGCCAGTAAGCGCCGCTAGTGACTGTGGCATGCGTGCTGATCGTCCTTGTGGCCTCCGGACAACTTCTGCTTAATTTTCTCCTTGGTTCCCTTCTTCCTCCTACCTCCCACGCCATCATCCTCGAACTACATACACTCAGCTGAGAATAACATATCTCGTTAACATTTAACTAATTCATACAATTAATCAGAGAGTAACTCAAAGGAAACAAGAAAGTATGCCAGAAGTGGTTACTGAGTTGGAGCTGGAGCTACCGAAGCAGTGCACATAGGACGCCGTCAGTCTAGTGCCCGTCCGACCTACCTCACTAGTTGGAACTACCCGCCGCCCATGCCGCCAATTCCGGTTGTACCGTACCCAGTACCGTTGGTTCCAGTTCTCTATGGTATTTTGTCCGATGCCGACGACTGGATTGTCGTACTGGTCGACGCGGTCGGTGGTGCCATGGCCATGCTACCCCTACTGGCTGTAGTCGTACTCTATGTTGCGTCAGTTGGTGGTGGTTTGGTGATCTTAACAAGTCCTGTTTCCTGGCTGGTGCTTTGTGGGATTCTTAGGAAGATTGTCGGGCGGATGGATGAAGCTTGCTACTGGTGAAGTTGGTGAAGGCCGACGCCGGTCGGGCGCCGAAAGGATTGGGATTCGGGAGCCACGGCAACGGCAAGGAGGTATGTGTGCTTGCATGACTGGGTTTGTAGGCGGAGGCAAGGGAACAACACGGACAGATGACGTGTGCAAGCCACGGAAGGTGTCGGTGATGCCATGTCTTGTTCGAGGAAACATGGGTCATGAGTTCGTGACGTGTCGTCCGAGATCGTGACGATCTCTAGCTGTATGTATCTATGCGTGGCAAACGATGGAGCGAATTACTTTGTCCAACCAAACCAGCACACGGGCGGACGCGAGGACAACTCGTGGACGAAGGAAGAAAATTGGGTGCATCCGGAATGAAAAATGCATCCGGTGCAAACCCGATCTCTTTGCGTGACACGTGGAAGTGTAAGGAATCGGATGCCCGTTAGCCTAAGAGGGGGAGGGGGTGAATTAGGCAAATAAAAACCTTAACCTATGGCTTCACTAATTTTGCGCAAAGGTAAACTAGAACATACTATCTATATGTGCAACTACGGTTGTTCTAGCGTGAAACTCCCATCCCAAAAGAAGGTTTGCAACCTATAGCCAATCCTAGCATGATACTACTCTAGGAATGTAGAGACAAGCAAAGATTGCAATAGAGTAAATGCGGAAACGTAAAGGGGGATGAGAGGAAGCAAACTCTTGACACGCGATTTATCCCGTGGTATCGGTAGGCACTAAGCCACCCCTAGTCCACGTTGTTGAAGCACTCACACAAGAGTATTGCTTCCCGGTCACCAAGTCTCTTCCAAGAGCACCAACTTGACTTGCCACAAAGGCTAGCCACTTAGGCACTTGTCAAGCTCCCTTGGTCACCTTGATGCCGCCTCCACTAAGGAGCTTCTCCACCAAGGAAGAGGGTCTCCACGTCCCCCGCACAAAGTGTCCTCGCCGCTCCACACCAAGCCGGAGGGTCGATGACGATTGCCGGTGAGCCACTTAGGCCCCAAGGCTTCCGGCGAACCTTGTACAACTTGATTCACTCAAGAATCACCTCACAAGGTTGGCACAACCTTGCACTCACTCGGCTCTAAGCTAAGCCTAGCACTAAGCACATACACAAAGCATATGCAAGTCTAAGGATGAGCAATTAAGCACTTGGATGGATTGGATATGATCTTGAATGTGTCTTGAACTCCTCTGCACTTCCACACAATCCAGCAACCTCAAATGAGTGAGTGGAGGGGGTATAAATAGCCCAAGGCATCAAACTAGCCGTTGGCTAACGTCCACTGAAAAAGGTACCGTCGGATGATCCGACGCTATGCTTTTCCAGGGCGTCGGTTCATCCGGTGCCCCTCCCACGTCACGTAGCCGTTGAGGTTCTCTGACACAACTGCTCCGACGCTATGCTCCGACGCTACGTCGGATCATCCGGTGCTGAAGGCCTCGCGTCCAGGTCGGTACTGTTAGCTTCCAACAGACCGTCGGATAGACCGACGCTGTGCCTTAACCAAGGCGTCGGATCATCCGGTGCTGAAGGCTTCGACTTGGCGCGTCTCTGTCTTGATTCAAACTGAGCGTCGGATAGACCGACGGGGTCCTCACTCAGACCGTCGGATCATCCGGTGCTACTGCCTTCCTTGCTCTTCCTCTGCAACTCGTCCGACGCATGTAGAAAATGGACCGTCGGTTCATCCGACGGTACCTAGGGTTTCACCCTGTGTACCAACTCGTCCGACGATTGCACCGACGCTTGTAAATGTGGGACCGTCGGTTCATCCGACGGTGTCTTCTCTTTTCCTTTTCTTGATCGGTTTTGACCCTTTGTTTTGGCATTTTTGCATGGGGTTTCCTTGCATCCTTGGGACCTAGAAATGTCTACAAAGACATGCTCAAACAATATGGTTAGTCCCAATGATCATGTTGTCATGAATCACCAAAATCAAACTCCGAACTAATGGCATGTGAGGCCATGTTCGCTACAGGAAGCTGCCTCAGTCTGATGGACCTCGTCGTCCTAGCTCCTGATAGGCAATTGCTCGGCTCGGCTCGGCTCATTTATTTTCTTTAATCTCGGCTCTAGGAACGAAACGAAAAAGAGGCTAATCTCTCCACCAGGCGCGCGAGCGCCTCGTCTGTGGCTGCGATCCCATCAGGACTCGATCTTCTTCGGGTGCCTGCCAGTGCGGCAGGCCGGCAGCGTCTCCATGGAAGATACATACGCCATTGTTACAAGGACAAGAGACACACCCCTTCCATGCCATGAGGAGAATCCAGGTGGATCCAGGAGTCGTCATGATCTATATGCATGTTGGCTTGATCATGCAACATGCCCATATTTCTGCACCCACACCGTGGTTGCAACGCCGTGGGAGCCCTGTGTGGTTCGGCAGGTCGTGCCGTAGCATCTAGACCAGCAAACGGCAAGGTTTGACGGAACAGAGCCTTCCAGCACCAGCAGCTGCAGTGTGTACAGTGTATGTGTGATGTGGCGGCAGGTGCCTGGGGGTGTTGGTCGTCGGGAGTAGGAAGGCGGTGTTCACGTCGGGCAGCCGACGGCGGCAGGAAAATGATGTGAGTGCAGTGCGCGGATTACCTGGAGTTTGGAGCTAGACCCGCTAGAGGGCAGGGCAATCGACCGAGCCGAGACGAGATTGTTTGTCAGGAGCCAAGCTCGTTCAGTACGCAGAGCCCATAGGCGACGCGATCCATCGGATTGAGGAAAGGTTCCACGTGTCACACAAAGGATGGGGCATGCACCGGATGCATTTTGCATACCGGATGCACCCAATTTTCTTCCGTGGACGAACAGGTCACGTGGCGGGAGTGGTGAACACGGTCGTGGGTACGATGCGTGGGTAAGTAGGAGGTGGGTGAGAAAAACAATTTGTTTTTGGCATAAACACTCTCCAAATTGCGTTTTTTTTTTACTTCATAGTCCTTCCACCCTATCCACTTCCAAAACATATGACGGATGGGTCCGGCGTGAGGCTTAAGGTGGGCCCGATTTGAGTGAGAAAAGTTTTCAATTGTCTTCGCTCCTTATAGTATAATAAGCTGGAGTGCTGGACTATGATCTGTTGGTAATAAAGTCATAAAAGGCCATCATCTGACTACTTTGGGATAGAAATAATCTGAAATGAGTTGCTTATTTGAGATTATTTATGGTTCTACGGTGGCCCTAAAGTATTTATTATCATAGTAATTTTCACTCATTATTCAGATTCTATAATCCATATCTGAACCAAACAAGGTCTAAGTCCAGACTATAACATGTCTACAACTCGTGGAGAAGAACCTTAAAGCCCAATACATCTTTTAAGGCTCCGTTTGGTTTCTATAAGTTAGTCAAATTTAAATCAGTCATGTTTGGTTACTCTGACTTATACGTCAGTTAATAAAGATGATTTTGCCCCTGCCTCTGCCACTGTCCCATGGCCTCCGACGACTTTGTCTTTGCCCTGTACCATGCTCTCTGCCAACAGCCATCGTCGAGAAGTAGCGAGTGTGCAATTGGCCGGTTGCTCCACCCCGGCAGGGCTCCTGGCCGGTCGCCCCTCCCCGCACACCTCTCTCCTCTCGACGGGGCTCTAGGGCGCCGCCCCTTCCTGCGTGATGAGGGACTAGTGGAGCGACGCCGCCATTGACACGGCTCTCGGCACGCCATGCCTGCGCGGCCTACCACGCGGCGATGTCATCTCCCGACGCTCATCAACATAACCCCTCTAGCTTCCTCCACATCAGACACCACCTCACCGCTGGGCACTTGCTCTGGTGGATGGTCATCGCCGCTGTGAAGACCCTCCTCGATGAGATCACCACCGTGTCGCGACCTGCATATCCGCGCTGGCTAATCGAGGTTGTGCCCCGCGAAGATGGGGTTGGTGCTGCGCAGCTAGGGGCGACACTACGGCGATGGCAAGCTGCGGCAGCTCAACGACCTCGATGTCCTAGCGGCTGCCACCTTCAAGGCGTAGGTGGCGAAGGAGGAGGAGGCGCAGGGTGGGGAGCAGCGCGAGTAGGGATGGAAACAAATCGGATACGCATGGAATCGTATTCGGATAGCACTGTTTACCACATTTTTACTTGAATATGAATATGGATTCGAATGTTCTCGAATACAAATACAAAACAAATGTCTCAAATTCGGATACACAGTCGTATATCTACTTGATTTGAAAGACAACATTTACCAATTTTCTTTATTGGAAATTTACAATTACAAAATCATGCAAAGACTAAAATATTAGTACATAATATAGATAGCTCATTAAGAATATCACATTCAATCGTATTTATTTTAATAATTAATCATATAATAAATAAAACTATTAATAAATACATTTGAAAATTATATATACACATTTATCAAACAAATAATAGAAAATACATGAAAAATATTTTCATCAATACATAAATAAACTAAAGTAATTAACATTAAACTTTATCTTATGTATTTATATTATTAAAAATAATGATATTAGTCATTAAAGTTAAATATAACTTTTGAATTGTTTTATAGATGCAATATTTTTAATATTTAAATTAATGTCATAATCATTAGTCCTAGATATAATTTGTTTTCAATTATACACTACCATTATTAGTATTCCATTGAACATAATTTGTCATTAGTTATAGACATAACTTACAATTTTATATAGTCGAATAAAGATAGTGTCGGATATTGCTGAATACGCATGGAATCAGATAGAGAAAAAAGCGTCAAAAACGAATTCAGATGTATCCACTTTACTACTACATTTGAATTCGAATTACGGATACATATATCCATATTTATGTTTCAGCAAATACGGATATAAGATAATCTGGATTCCACTTCCATATTTCCATCAAGCGTGAGGAACTGCGGGGAGAGGGTGTTGTGGAAGAGGTGCGAGGCTGGGCGATAGACGACAACGTCGAAGGTGGAGGCGGAGCAGGATGATGTCGCCCCACTCCTCGTTGGCGCCCAACGGTAAGGTGTTGCGCTTCCTGCACCACCTGGTGCAAGACCTGTTGGTGGCCGAGGCGTCGACGCCATTCTTGTGCCCGGTCTTCGCGTCCGCGGTCGAGGCGGTGAGGTGTGGGGGCGGAGGCAGATCTGGAGGAGGCCATGGCAATGGGGGAAGGGGGCGTCGGGGTGCGGCTGGGCAGGGTCTGGAGGCGGTGGCGATGGTAGTGAGGTGATGTGCAGTTTCCTACGGCTTGAAGGGCGGGGGTTGCATTTTAAGTCACCCTACTTATGGAAATCATGATGTAGGTGAAAGGGCAAATATGTTTTTTCTGTTATTTAGGAACAGACTCAACATTAGAAATATGTACATCTAGGTTTGAGAAGCACTTGTGCACTTGTTTCTCTATCCTTTTGTGCTGGCGATTCTTAGCCATACAGTGGTTTAACTAAAAATCTATAACTCCTATATAGGAGCTCCGCACTAGGGAGTTCTCTCAACATACAACATGCAAGCATGCCATCTCAACAACCCCACTAAGACCATGACATCCAGTGGTGGGCCCCATTGTTTGAACTAGCTAAAAATGTTATAACTCAAAAATCAAAAAACCAAATTAAATTCTGATTACACCATTGGATTCCTTTTAATAAATCCTTCAAAATAAGATCTCATATGAATATATTTTGATAAAATGACAAATAGGCCCCATCGATGGTATTTGGTATAGAGTAAAGTGAAAAATAAAAAAAGAATGAAAAAGGGAAAAGGAAAAGGAAAATGAAGAAAGAAAAATATAGGAGGGTGATAGTAATATTCTAACTCATAGATTTCTCCTATATACTCGCGGTAACACGCAGGGAATTGAGGAATATAAAGGAATAGCAGCGTAGATAGTCCTAGCAGAACCATAATGATCGGATCTTTTTTCATTTGACATCATGAAATATATCCATTTTTATACTAAATAGCTATTCAACACGTGAGTAGGCCCAGCACCACCCCTAAACTACGCTTAAAAAAGTGTAAGTTATGGTTCCTAAAGTTCCTTTTGGACATTGACAATCCGTGAAAGGGAAATGTTATTGTAAGAGAGATATGTTATTGTAAGAGAAATCATGCAAACTACAAATAAAGCTAGGTGAATTTTGGTGAAATACCACTTGACTTTGGTATGTCATCATGCTAACACACGGTAACACCGATTACTCTAGGGTTTAGGGCCGCAGCAACGCGCGTGGTGTTCAAACCTAGATGAAAGAATTACCAATGGTGGCGATGAGGTTGCCGAGGTCGCCGAAATTCTCTCTTATGATCAGACGCGTGAGGTTGCCGAAATTCTCCTATGATCATTGCATTTTTCTTAATTCCCACAGCAACGCACGGGTGAGATTCCCCGATCACCTAAGCCCCTCTTAAAGCATTTTGTGAATTACTCAAAAAATGTTTTCCAATAACTAGATAATGGGGATGTCACGTTATTTCTTTCGTATAGTCACTAGGGGAGTTACTTCTACAATTTAGTAATAGTATCTTCCCAATCAGCTATCATATTGGAAAGAGTGCCAACTCTCCCTTTTTTGTGAACTGAGATGAATTATTGGTTCATCCCGATAATTATTGAGAACGGGAGTAAAGGAATTTACAAGTGCACTCTTTTTATACCTACTCACACAATATATAAGATATATAAACTAAAACCGAGGATTAACTAGAGATGCTCTTACGTTTTTGTTCCCCCATATTTACTGATCCATATGATATTTTGATACAATAGAAAAGCATTTCGTAGAGGAATTAAATGGTTTATGTATGTAGAGGGGGAATTAAGTGGGGCAGTGGGGAGCAAGGCAACACTAGTTTGGTAGATTTTTGCCGGAGCTTTAGAAAACACCCTAAACGTGAAGTGTTTTACTAACCTAAATATGGGAGGTGTTAGCCAACAGGTGGAGTCGAAGGAGCTAAAAAAGCCAACTCTCTTTGCTAGCTTCGACTCCTACGTCTAGAGGAGTGGTGCCAAACGGGACCTAAAATTTGCCCCTCCATTTCCAGTTTGGTCACAATTTATTTAAGAAGTAGTTTTCAAATGAAGTCAAGAAAAGAAGGATGACATTTAGTTTTACGCAGAGGCGAAAGGATGAGCCGTTGGTTACTTTTTGGAGTTTGGACTCACTTGAAAGGTGGTTGTTGACGGTTGATTGTCGTATCAAAGTTCGTTTGGACTTGCAATCGGACAAGTCCTCCGTCGTAGTCAAGGGACCCTTCTTCCCATAAGTGTGAACCAAGGTATCGAATCCGTGGAACAATGTGTAACGCAAGATCCAATCTAATAAGTGGAAAACACTTCGATCTTGAAAAGGGTTTGGCATCTAATCTATGGAAGAACCATAAAATGTATCTAATCTACTAAACACCAGAGGTAGCAAGAGAAAGAGAGATAAAGCCAATCTAGAGATTGGATTGGGTCTTTGGTTGAAGTTCCAAAGCAAAGAAGAATAAATCAAACAAATCTCATAACAAGCCTCTTTAAATCGTGGCTTGCATTCCAACTTCGAAGACGCCCACCTTTTGGAGCCACCGTCCTGTCACAACGCACTCCTATTCATGCGGGTTAGCCTGGGCGAGTCCACGAACAACAAGTTGAAAACGGTCGGTAGATCGGGTATGCACCTCTAGCTGCCATGACTACACGAGCACCCTAAGCAATCTAGCTATAGACTAGATTGGGGAAGAAGCAAACCCAAGCGAAGACAAAGTCGTAGAGAAAGCACTTGATCGGTAGAAATCGAACAATTTGATAATTCAACATAACGAATGA
Source organism: Cenchrus americanus (assembly GCA_947561735.1). Lineage (NCBI taxonomy): Eukaryota > Viridiplantae > Streptophyta > Magnoliopsida > Poales > Poaceae > Cenchrus > Cenchrus americanus. Next base: position 195,826,440 of record OX387239.1, on the reverse strand, counting down.
TACATGTACAAGATCACCACCGCGATCCTACCTTGATCTTGATCCTAGCTCCGGGAACTCCGACGTGGTCTTCCATGCAAGGTTCCCACGTCGGCTAGGGGAACCCTAGTCAACCATCTCGACCCTCTCCTCTCCGGAACGGTGTTCCTCTCTTCTCTGCTCCTCGGCGGAGGATGACGAATCAATTCATGCGTGGCTCTTGGCGAGGGGGCTATAAATAGTCCAAATGGCGGCTAGGTCAAAGGGGGTGCCGAACCGGGCCCGGAGTGGGTTGGGCCGGCCTAGGCTCGTTTCGACCCAATTCGGCCCGGTTTCCTCCCCGGTTGCTTCTCTCGCGATTCCTTATTTGTGTGCACTTGCATGTTGGCCTTTGACGTCGTTTCCTTCATGGTTAAGGCCTGAATCCTTGCTATCCAAGCTTCGCTGTTTTCTGGTTGAGTCACTAAAGATTTGCACGTTGACGTTTCGGTCCTCGGGTCATTTGGAGTCATGTTCATCGCGTGTCTTGACTCTTGTCGGGCTTCATGATCTTCTTCCGAAGTGCTTGACGAACTTGTCCCGAAAGTCTCCTCTTTACGTAGATTTCCTGCGTAAACAATAAACACCAAAATCGACATGAAAGAGTGGACTTGTTATATAGTGGGGTTTAGTTCCAGTGGTTAGAATAATAAATCAATGAAAACATTAAAGGTAAACTCATGGCTAGGTTGACGGAAATTCACTGTCAACATCTCCCCCATGCTTAAACCTTACTCGTCCTCGAGTAAGCCTTTAATGAGCGTTGCCTTTCATTGCTTATACCCTGCACTTGATCATACACGAGAAAACATAATGCTCTCAAGGATTTAATCATTAAAGTTCCATAATGTACTAGCCTTCATCCTTATGGAGGGTAGATATTAATTTAAGCACTTCCCACAAGTATTTACCTCATGCTCTCAAATTCCAAATGAATATTAGAAATTTTGAAATTAAGAGCGAGATGAAGGAAAAGAGCTAAACCAAGTTCAAAATAAACTTCCTTGCATCTTGCTCATGTACTCTCATCTTATCTTGTCTCTCAAAGCCTATTCATTCTACTCCTTTCCCCTCTCAATATATATAGTGGAAGGCTTTATGTGGAGCTATATGGGAAAAGTTTAGTCCTACCAAGATATGTTGGCCTTTGACGTCGTTCCCTTCACGATTAAGGCTTGAATCTTGCTATCCAAGCTTCACCATTTTCTGGTTGAGTCCCTGAAAATTTGCATGTTGACGCTTCGGTCCTCGGGTCATTTGAAGTCATGTTCATCGCATGTCTTGGCTCTTGTCGGGCTTCATGATCTTCTTCTGCAATGCTTGACGAACTTATCCCGAAAGTCTCCTCTTTAGCGTAGATTTCCTGCGTAAACAATAAACTCCAAAATCGACATGAAGAGTGAACTTGTTATATACGGGGGGTTAGTTCCAGTGGTTAGAATAATAAATCAATGCCAACATTAAAGGTAAACTCATGGCTAGGTTGACGGAAATTCACCGTCAACAACTCCCCCATGCTTAAACCTTGCTTGTCCTCGAGTAAGCCTTTAATGAATATCAGTGTTGCCATTTTATTGCTTTATACCCTGCACTTGATCACACACGAGAAAACATAATGCTCTCAAGGATTTAATCATTAAAGTTCCATAATGTATTAGCCTTCATCCTTATGGAGGGTAGATATTAATTTAAGCACTTCCCGCAAGTGATTACCTCATGCTCCCAAATTTCAAATGAATCTTAGAAATTTTGAAATTAAGAGTGAGATGAAGAAAAATAGCTAAACTAAGTTCAAAACAAACTTCCTTGCATCTTGCTCTTGTACTCTCATCTCAACTTGTCTCTCAAAGCCTATTCATTCTACTCCTTTCCCCTCTCAATATTTATAGTGGAAGGCTTTATGTGGAGCTACATGGGAAAAGTTTAGTCCTACCAAGATATTATAGATGAGATGTTGTCAAAACAAGAAAAGCTTCTCATGGTCTTACCGAGACTCGTCAAAGAGTTCATTGGAAAATAATGTTATGTCAAGGAGGGGGAGAGAAAAATACACACACTTTGAGATAGGTGGACATGTGCAAATGGCAAAGAGTGATCCCGAGGCACAAAGGAAGTCCTCGTTATCGGATTGCACATGGTTGGAAAAAATGAGTTTGGATCTTAAATCTTTAAACTTTTGAGATTCCTAATGCACTTTAGAGAACTGGGGAGTTCAAAAAAAATTCTCATACATATTTTTCTTTATCTCTCTTTTTTATTTATACTCATTTTTTTATTTTTTATTTTTTCTTTTTTTCATTATTATTTTTTATTTGCTCCCCTTGAACTCTAAATTGCATTGTACATGCCTCCTCCCCCATGCTTAGACGTTTGCTCGTCCTCAGGCAAAGAGGTGATAGAGATAAGGTAGTTACTAGAAATATTTTTCCTTTGGAGAGATACTTGAAATCTTCAACCTTGGCACCATCTTGCAATCTTCCTTGAATTGACTATCATACTCATTGATAGGTTGTGGTCAAGGAGGTAAACACAAAAGATGATAATTTTGGTTTTAAGGGTGGATATCCGGTGAGGTTTGTGAAATCTCCGATGTGGGGATACACAATGCACGGATAGAAAGGCTAGCAAAAAGAGAGATACGCAAAAATGGAATGACCAGCTTCTTAGTCTCGGGCCAGAGAAATCAAGGCCTGAAATAACTCACCAAAAATAATTCTTGTACACTAAGGTTTATGCACTCAACATATATATATATATATATATGACTTTGGATAGGTAGAGCAAAATGCAAGTATCATTAATTGGCAAGGTTAGCAAATATATTTTTAAGAACAAATCATCTTTAACTCATCCGAAATTGAGAGCATGAAATTAACACTATGGGTCTTAATTTTTATCATAACCTACACAAAGATTAAGCTAGCATTTAATTAATTTCAGATTCATATTAAAGAGAGCATTAGCTTAATCATTCATGAAACAAGTACAAAAGTTGAGCAAAGTGGCAACTTTTCATCATATATTATCATGGCACCAACTTAATATTTTTACCAAAGGTTGATCAAGGTGGGAAACTTTATTCATGGTGATCTTTAACACTAACATACATGCTGAAAATTAAATAAAGTAGAAGGCTGTTTACAACTTACCTTGTTTTCGTCGCTTAGTTTTGATGGTTCGGGTCACCATCCAAGGTGTAGACGTCAATGTATTTAATAGGCACAACGTCCGAATCCAGGAATACCTTGAGTCATTGTCCATTCACAACATATTGATCTCCTTTGGCGTCCATGATTGTTACCGCCCGATGGTGACACTGAATGTACGACGTACGATCCATCCCATTTGCTTTGTAGTTTTCCTTTGCCGAAGACCTTGTATCGAGAATTGTATAGTAGGACCTTGTCTCCTTCCTTGAATTCCTTCTTATGCAATCTTTTGTCATACCATCTCTTCATCCTTTTTTATACATGCTAGCGTTGTGATATGCCTTCAATCTCAGCTCTTCAAGTTCACTTATTTGAATCCTCCGCTTTATTCGTGCCGCATCAATATCAAGATTCATCTCGTTTATTGCCCAATAAGCCTTGTGCTCTAGTTCTACCGGTAAATGACATGTTTTTCCGTAAAAAAATTGATAAGGGGTCATACCTATTGGTGTTTTATGTGCGGTCCGGTATGCCCACAATGCTCCATCTAGCTTCTTTGACCAATCTTTTACTCCTTTAGTCACCGTCTTCATGAGGATTCCTTTGAGTTGCTTGTTCGATGTTTCCGCTTGGCCATTTGTTTGTGGATGGTAGACCGTAGACACCCTATGCTCGATTCCCAACTTTGCCAAACATCTTTTAAAATCCTTGCCAATAAAGTGTGATCCACCATCACTTATTAAAATTCTAGGAACGCCGTATCAAGGGAATATCACCGTCTTGATCATTTGAATAGCCTCTTCCATAGATGCTTTCCGATATGGAATTGCTTCAACCCATTTTGATACATGATCAACTACGACCAAGATGTGTTCATATCCATCCGAGTTCACGAATGGTCCCATAAAGTCGATGCCCCAAACATCAAATAGATCAACTTGCAAATTATAATTCAGCGACATTGCATTCCTTTGTGATATATTTCCACTCCTTTGGCACTCCGGGCAAGTTGCAACAAACCTTTTAGCATCCTTATGCATCCCAGGCCAATAGAATCTGCTTGCCCATACCTTTGCTTGTGTTCTAAAATGTCAATAGTGTCCTCCATATTCCGACGAGTGGCATTTTCTTAGAATTTCTTCTCTTTCTTCCCGCGGCACACATCTTCTTAGCACTCCATCATCTCCACATCTATATAGGTATGGTACATCCCAATAAAATTTTCTGCTCTTTGCAATTACCCTTCTTTTAGCATTTCTATCCAAGTGATCTAATAGCATCTTCCATAGGCATCTTATGATATCATGCATCCATCCTCCTCTATCAAGTACTCGATATAGATGGTCATCTCTCATTCTATCTTCAATTAGCTCCATCCCAGAATCTCCATGATGCATCCTTGATAGGTGGTCGGCTACGACATTGTCCGACCCTTTCTTGTCTCTAATTTCCATATCAAACTCTTGTAATAATAGAATCCATCTAATCAAACGTGGCTTGGCATCTTTCTTGGACAAAAGGTACTTGATTGCAGCTTGGTCGGTGTACACGATCACCTTCGAGTTCACAATATAAGATCTGAATTTTTCAAATGCGAACACTAAGGCAAGCAATTCCTTCTCTGTAGTTGCATAATTCACTTGGGCATCACTTAAAGTTTTACTTGCATAATAAATTGTGTGTACCTTCCCTTCCTTCCTTTGTCCAAGAACGGCTCCAACGGCATAATCACTTGCGTCGCACATTATCTCAAATGGTAGATTCCAATCGGGAGGTTGCATAATTGGTGCACTTATGAGAGATTGCTTCAACGTCCGGAAAGCATGCAAGCATTCTTCATCAAAATCGTATTCCACATCTTTTTGGAGAAGTCGTGTCAATGGCTTGGTGATCTTTGAGAAATCCTTTATAAATCTTCTATAAAATCCGGCATGCACGAGAAAGCTTCTTAATGATTTGATATTTGTCGGAGGCGGCAGCTTTTCAACCGTTTCAATCTTAGCTTTGTCCACCTCTATTCCTCTCTCGAATATTACATGTCCCAAGACTATCCCTTGTTTCACCATAAAGTGACACTTCTCCCAATTAAGCACTAGGTCAATTTCTCCACACCTTTCAAGAACTTTTTCCAAATTTTTCAAGCAACTTTCAAAACACATACCATGCACTGAGAAGTCGTCCATGAATACCTCCATAATTTCTTCAATAAAATCCGAGAATATAGCTGTCATGCATCTTTGAAAAGTGGTTGGTGCATTACATAAACCAAATGGCATTCTTCTATATGCGAAAGTTCCATACGGACATGTGAAGGTTGTCTTTTGTTGATCATCCGGATGAATGGGAACTTGCATGAACCCCGAGTATCCATCAAGGAAACAAAAGTAAGAATGTTTAGCTAACCTTTCAAGCATCTCGTCGATAAAGGGTAGAGGAAAGTGATCCTTCCTTGTTGCCTTGTTCAACTTCCTATAGTCGATGCACATTCTCCACCCGGTCACGATTCGTTGTGGTATCAACTCATCCTTTTCATTCTTTACAACCGTTACTCCTCCTTTCTTTGGTACACAATGCACCGGGCTCACCCATTCACTATGTGGCACGGGGTATATTATTCCGGCATCCAACAATTTGATCACCTCCTTCTTCACCACCTCGCGCATGGCATGACTCAATATTCTTTGAAGCTCAACAACGGGCTTGCATTGTTCTTCAAGTGGTATGCGGTGGGTGCAAAAGGCTGGACTAATACCCTTCAAGTCACTTATCGAGTACCCGATCACCTTCTTGTGTTTCCCCAATAAATTCAGCAACTTATCCATCTCCTCCGGACTTAATTCATCACTCACAATGACCGGGTACGCCTTATCGGCTCCTAAAAATTCATACTTTAATCCCTTGGGAAGTGGATTTAACTCAATATTAGGCATCTCGGGTTCTTGTTGTTTCAAATCTCCAATATCTTCATAATTTTCTTCATCCAAGCTTTCATCTTGTGCCTTCAACCCCTTGATTGCTTCCTCTAGTTCTTTGTCTTGATCGTCATACATAGCATCATTCTCCATTGCTCTTTGGAGAGGGTCTTTGAAAGTATCAACAAAACAAAGATCCTCTACCTCTTCATTATCAAGAGGTAGAGGTAAAGCAATATGAGAAGCGGGTAGGAAATCATATGTGGACTTAGTTCCATCTAGATCAATAGTAACTCTACCCTTTCCGGCATCAACAACGACATTGATGAACTTAAGAAAAGGCCTACCAAGAATTATATCGTCATGTTCATTACGGAAAGCATCGATTACGAAAAAGTCGGTTGGAATAATTTTACCTGAGATAGCAACATCTAAATCTCTAAGCACACCCAAAGGTCTTTTTGTTCTACCATCTCCCATGATTAATTTTATTTGTGTTGGAGCAAGATTTAAAGTTTTAATAAAAAGCTCATAATAAATCTTGGAAGTCATGACACTAACTTGAGCTCCTATGTCACATAAGGCTTTACAAATATTCTTTCCATTAATGTTGCAACTTATGTGAGGTGTCGGAAGAGAGGTACCTTCGACATGGTCGGCTCCTATCGCGTACACCTCGGCTAGGCGTGCATATTGCGAGGCCTCCATCTTCACTCCCATGATCCTCTTTACTTTGGCAATGTGATCCAGATCTACCTCTTCTTCCTCAATGAAAAGCCTTTGGATAATCTCTTCGGTTGATTCTTTGTCCAACTCATAACCTGAGTGCCTCTCCTTTGGAAAGTTGAATTCTATAGCTCTAGGCGACTCTTTTTGGTTCGGGGATGGTCTCCTCTTGTTGAATATTTCTTTGAAGTTAATTGGGATCCAATCCATTTGTTCGAACTCCTTTAATGGCTTTGCATTCGCCAAACTTCTTCCTTGCAACTCTTCGAGCTTGCGAATTTTGATGCCTTGGATTGGTCCTCCTTCATTGTGGGTTGCCCCGTCAATCTTCTCTTGCCTTGCTTCTTCTTTCTTCACTTTTGGGGCTTCTTTTCTTGAAATTCCAGCAAGTACCTCCACACAAGTTTCTTGCTCAACGCTTCCCGAAATATGTTCCTCCCAATCTCTTTGCATGGCCACCCCCTCGCTTATTCTTTGTAGTAATTGGGTGGCCTTCGTGAGTGTTTTCTCCATGATATTTCCGCCTGCACACATTTGAACATACCACATGCATTCGGGTGTTAGGGAAAAATAAAAAGTATGCAAGAGTACATCACCGGAGAATCCTAGCCTTGGTCCTTGTTTGATTAATCCATTGAATCTTTCCCAAGCTTGATCTATTCATTCTTCTCCTTGCGCAAAATTTATCACTTGCTTCCTCACATTTTGAACTCTACTTATTGGAAAGAATTTTTCACAAAATTTCTTCACCAATCGATTCCAATTTCCTTCCACCTCAAATGATGCAAGTGAGTACCATTGTTTTGCTTTATCCGCAAGTGAGTATGGAAAAAGATTCCATTTGTACCAATCGACAGGAACTCTTTCTTGTTACACCGTGTTGCATAGCATCGTGAAACGCTCGATGTGCCTATATGGATTGTCCGTCTTCACCCCTCTAAAGGGGTTGGCTGCCACCATCTCAATCATTTGAGGCTTGATCTTGTACTCGGTAGCCTCGAGTATCAAATCTGATTTTTGGACTTTAATATCCTCCAATTGCGGGCTAGCATAGTACCATAGTGGTTTTTATTCTTCCTCCATGGGGTGATTGAGAAAAGCCATCTAGACAACAAAAACAAAACAAAAAACAAGGATTTCTAGATAAAAGGTTAGGTGTTAGTAATCAACAAAATTAATACAAAGTTAAACATAGCAAACTAGCTTGTTCCCCGGCAACGACGCCAGAAAAGCTTGTTGACAGTTAAATAATGTGTCAAGTTACGATCCGCAAGCGCACGGGTCGGGTGTAGCTTTTCCCTTAGAGTATTCCCCCAAGGTTAATCAATCCGTGGAACAAGTGGATTGCTATTCTCAACTAAGCACTAATGTTGTTGATTTAAAGCTCTTTATCAAATATGTGTAAGTAAGGAACTTAATCTAATTTAATATAGGTTAAAGAAGACAAGGTAGAGAGTGATGGAAAGGAGATCTCAAGAACGTAGAACGCTTGTCCAAGGGATCTAGGATCACTTGAAGATGTAACCACCTAGCAAAAACAACCCAATCTAATCTATCAAAGGTAAAAGTGCACGGAGTCCAACCCTTTCCCTCTCGCATACTAGTCACTACACGAGGGTAATCCGTGATCGAACACCAAGTGCACAAGACGTTGATGTGTTCTAGGCATGCATGATCAAAGGAGTGAACCAAGTTCATTATGTTTTCCCTCCCGCGCACTGTCACTACACGATGGTAATCGCATAAAGAACAAAAGGAACACGATAACGAATCTACGAGCGATGCATCCCCAAAGAAAGCCGACTGGCCAATATGATTAAAGCACCATCAACTTGAACATGAATATGATAGCAAAAGATTCAAAACATAGGTTCGGTGATTACAACTCACGATCCCCCTTCAATCCCCTAGGGCAAACAAGGACTTTACCCCATAATGTTAGCCATTGCAGCGCTGATCATGGTGTAGAAAACCCCAAAGTAGATGAAGGCCACTAGTGCTCCCTTCGCGATCCAATCTGCTTCTCGTTCTTGGTCTTGTGGCGGCGGATGACGAATGAATTTCCGCATGGCTCTCGGCCAGGGGGCTATAAATAGCACGAGAGGCAACTAGGTCAAAGGGGGCATCAAACCGGGCCTGGAATGGGCTGGGTCGGTCGGCCCAGGCCGTCTGGCCCAGGCCCGTTTCAGCCCGGTTCGGCCCCGGTTTCCTCCCCGGTTGCTTCTCGCGCGATTCCCTACTTGTGTGCACTTGCATGTGGGCCTTTGACGTCGTTTCCTTCACGGTTAAAGCTTGAATCTTGCTATCCAAGCTTCGCCGTTTTCTGGTTGAGTCCCTGAAGATTTGCATGTTGACGCTTCGGTCCTCGTGTCATTTGGAGTCATGTTCATCGCATGTCTTGACTCTTGTCGGGATTCATGATCTTCTTCTGCAGTGCTTGACGAACTTATCCCGAAAGTCTCCTCTTTACCGTAGATTTCCTGCGTAAACAATAAACTCCAAAATCGACATGCAAGAGTGAACTTGTTATATACGGGGGGTTAGTTCCAATGGTTAGAATAATAAATCAATGCCAACATTAAAGGTAAACTCATGCCTAGGTTGACGGAAATTCACCGTCAACTGATGATCAAAATTAAGAGATGCAGAAGAAAAATCAAGAGAAAAAACTGAAAATATTAACAAACGCAAACTACATTGAATCTTGATTACTTGTTCCCCAGCAATGGTGCCAGAAAAAGGGGCTTGTTGACGGTTGATTTTCGTATCAAAGTTCGTTTGGACTTGCAAGTGGACAAGTCCTCTGTCGTAGTCAAGGGACCCTTCTTCCCTTAAGTGTGAACCCAAGGTATCGAATCCGTGGAACAATATGTAACACAAGATACAATCTAATAAGCGGAAAACACTTTGATCTTGAAAAGGGGTTTTGCATCTAATCTATGGAAGAACCATAAAATGCATCTAATCTACTAAACACCGGAGGTAGCAAGAGAAAGAGAGACAAAACCAATCTAGAGATTGGATTGGGTCTTTTATTGAAGTTCCAAAGCAAAGAAGAATAAAGCAAACGAATCTCATAACTATCCTCTTTAAATCGTGGCTTCCATTCCAACTCCGAAGACGCCCGCCTTTTGGAGCCCCCATCCTGTCACAATGCACTCCTATTCGTGCAGGTTAGCCTAGGGCAAGTCCAAGAAGAACAAGTTGAAAACGCTCGGTAGATAGGGTATGCACCTCTAGCCACCAAGACTACAAGAGCACCCTAAGAAATCTAGCTATAGACTAGATTGGGGAAGAAGCAAACCCAAGCGAAGACAAAGTCGTAAAGAAAGCACTTGATCACTAGAAATCGGATTCAATTCGATAATTCAACACAATGAATGATACATGAACAAGATCACCACCGAGATCCTACCTTGATCTTGATCCTAGCTCCGGGAAGTCCGACGTGGTCTTTAGTGCAAGGATCCCACGTCGGCTAGGGGAACCCTAGTCAACCATCTCGACCCTCTCCTCTCTGGAACGATGTTCCCTCTTGTCCGCTCCTCGGCGGCGGATGACAAATCGATTCGTGTGTAGCTCTTGGCGAGGGGGCTATAAATAGTCCGAATGGCAGCTAGGTCAAAGGGGGTGCCGAACCGGGCTCGGAGTGGGCTGGGTCGGTCGGCCTAGGTCGGCCGGCCCAGGCCCATTTCAGCCCAGTTCGGCCTCGGTTTCCTCACCGGTTGCTTCTCACGGATTCCTTATTTGTGTGCACTTGCATGTGGTCCTTTGACGTCATTTCCTTCATGGTTAAGGCTTGAATCCTTGCTATCCAAGCTTCGTTGTTTTTTGGTTGAGTCCCTGAAGATTTGCACGTTGACATTTTGGTCCTCAGGTCATTTGGAGTCATGTTCATCGCGTGTCTTGACTCTTGTCGGGCTTCAAGATCTTCTTCCGATGTGCTTGACGAACTTATCCCGAAAGTCTCTTCTTTACGTAGATTTCGTGCTAAACAATAAACTCCAAAATCGACATGCAAGAGTGAACTTGTTATATATGGGAGGGTTAGTTCCAGTGGTTAGAATAATAAATCAATGCCAACATTAAAGGTAAACTACGGGCTAGGTTGACGGAAATTCACCGTCAACAGTGGTGGATGGTGGAAGATTAACTTACACATATAAGTATAGGGAAAATTACCCCTGGCACTTATAAGTACAAGTTTGTAACACATCACTTCACAATTTAAATGGGCTGCGTGCCCTAGCAAACTTTTAGACTCTTAAATCCAGGTCATTTCATATAATTTGAAAAGGGAGCTTTATTATAATGTTCTTAAAACATTGGTGGAGCTGTACTTATTTGTGTCTGTTAGTTGACATCGACATATTTCTTGAAAATATGCTATTGTGCATTGTTCATCTATACGGTTGACACTGATGTTTAATACATCTGACATCGGGCGGCTCAGCTGGCTAGCTCCGCCCTCATTTAAAATTACTAGTGATACTTGTAATTACAACATCTTTAAGAGGCTAGCTATTTTGACTTGGTGTCGGTGTTCTCTACCGTCGGCAGCAAATTTCTATCGATCATGCGTCAGGCTCGGATGGTTAGCGCAGGAGACAACAGGGTTTGTACTGGTTCGGGCCTCCGAGGAGTAATACCCTACGTATAGTGTGTTGCAGCCGTGTTCGTGAGCCAGGTGTGCTCGTAGTAGGGGTTACAAGCTGGTCGGGAGAGAATGTCGAGCCCAAGTCCCGGGAGATGGTGTTTGATCCTATGAAGGTCTAACCCTTGTAACCGTTGCCCTCCTCTCCCTTTTATAGTCACAAGGGGAGGGGCAACAAGGGAAGTAAAAAAGAGTTACAGTACTTGGCAGATGGCACATCCCGTCGTACGTCGCTGTCCATCGGGGTGTATTGAAGCCAAATCGCGATTCCTTGTCGGGGGTGCCGCCGCATGGCCGGGTTGGGCTGTTTACTCTGGGACGCTTGGCTTCTTCCCCGAGTAGTTTGAGCTCATCTTAGTCTTCCCGAGTGCTTGCCTAGCTTGCCATGTTCGAGCCAAAGTCAAGGCTTGTGTGTGTCGTAGAGGGTGCTTGAGTGCCTCGGGATGAGTCTTGCGCGTAGCAGAGTGGGAGATGATGGCGCTGTGATGGTCGTGTAGCCGGTCAGACCTGCATTAAGGCTCTTGCTGGGGTAGGCCGCCTGCATGGCCGCCAGTTGTTGCTCCCGTGTGACGTGGAGATTTGTTCCTCCGCACGCGTCGATGGCGATGTCAGTGTCGTGCGTCTGGGTCCACGCACTAGTCGGAGCCGGACTTGTTGTGTGAGGCGGAGACTTGTCGTGCGAGGCGGAGACTCCTCGTGCGAGGCAGAGACTTGTCGTGTGAGGTAGAGACTTGTCGTGCGAGGTAGAGACTTCTCGTGCGAGGATTCCTCTAGTGGGAAACTAGTCAGAGATGCAGCCAAGTGGCTGAAGACTAGACGTCTTTCCAGTGAGGGTCTTGACGAAGATCTACATACCACCACACAGGCGGAGCTCCAGGTGAACGGTGGACTCCTTCTAGATGTTGTAGTCAGCAAGGGTACGGCCATCCTCAAGCTGCTTGTCAGCGGACAGTGGGCTCCATCTCGAGTGTAAGGGCCTTGCTGTCTTGAGGGAGATAATCTTGCCATTGAAGGGGCCCTAATCCGGGCCCTCATCAATAGCCCCCGAGCCTGAGTGGGAGTCGAGGAGTCATGCTTAGGATCAATTAGCCGATCTTGGTGTTGGTGGTGTTCTTCAAGTTCTCGGTGGGTGTGCACGAGCGCATCCGCTGGATGTAGCCCCCGAGCTCGTGAGTGAGTTGGAGACTCACTCGCGAGCTTTTATGTGTAGCCGTTGTAGCTTCGGGCCGTTTCGTCGGGGTAGTCGTGGCCGTCGTGGTGACATGGACGTAGTTATGGGTGTGGGCATTTCGGATGACGTGACCGACGTGATCGCTCCATCATGACTGTGCGCAGACTCTGCAAGTTCGTGTTCCATGGGGACCGAGGCGTCGCGCGAATGGGCGATTGTTTTGCTAGGGCGCGCACGTGGGCGAAAGTCTCGCTGACACGGCGGGCCCGGCTTCAAAGGTGAGGAGTCAATCCTGCCCCCTTTAAAACCGCGCATCGACCGCTGGTTCGGGACTTTACCTCCCCATCTACTTCTTCTTCCTCCCGCACTTTCCCTTTGCACTCTGAGTTCTTCTGCATCCACAGTACTGCCGCTGCTTGCGCTTCGAGCTCGCCCAAGACCTCACTGTCGTGATGTCGAACTGGACGCATTCCAATGTCTCCCACGAGCAGCTCCTCTGTTTGGTTGAGTCGGGCCAGCTTCCTCACCTCACCGACGCCGTCGAGTGGATCGTCCCCGCCGACGAGTCCGTGTCGCGCCCTCCCTCGGGGTATGTGGTGTTGTTCATGACCTTCTACGATCGCGGCTTCTCCGTCCCCACCGGCCGGTTCATTCGCGGGGTGTTGTTCACGTACGGGTTGCAACTCCAGCACCTCAATCCGAACAGCATCCAGCAGATGGCCGCATTCAAAGCGATGTGCGAGGGGTACCTTGGCATCGGCGCCCACTGGCCTCTGTTCCAGTACTTCTTCAGGCTCACCTGCCTGAGGGGTGGCTCCCGTGCGGCGACGATCGGCTACGCTAATCTCTGGACGAAGTAAGGCCGTGGCAACAACTACATCCTAGTGCAGCTGACCACCTCGAATAGTGGCAGGCACAAGGGGTGGTTCTACTTGCGGAACGACCCCGAGTTCGCGCTCCCATCGTACACCGGGTGCTCCATCACGAAGTCGCAGAGGAACTAGTCAGATGGCCCCACTAAGAAGGAGCAGGAGAAGATGCTCAAGCTTCACTGGGCCGTGCTGGGGCACCTCCGAAACGCCGAAGTCACCCTGGCAGAGGTGATCGGGCAATATCACGCCCGAGGTGTCATGCCGCTCCGGAGGTGACTGCTTCGCCTCTGTGACATGACGGCTGACAGGGCCCCCTGGGTGGTGACCGTGACCGCACTGTCGCCCCGTCGTCGCTCGAGGTTCAACGTCGCGTGGCGCAGGCGATCTTGAGGTCATCCTACTCGTGGCCACCGTCGCGTCTGCTTTCGATGCTCCCCAACACGGGGACAGAAAAATTTGTAAGTTGTTCGTCTTCTCAATATGTTTTATTCGCCTTTTGCTACGGTGTTGATCTTCTCGGAGTGTGTTTTCCCCAGCTGATCACCGTGCTTTTTGTCATCACAGTTGAAGTGCGCCCACCTTGTCCCGGCCAAAGCGCCTCTCCCGGAGGAGGCGATTTTCCACCAGAAGCAGGCTGTGGTGGAGAAGAGGCGCGCTGCGCACAAGGCGCAGCACACGAAACACCAAATCACCAAGTGCGATCGTAACGACAACCGCAACAAGAGGCGGAAGGCGAGGGAGCATGGAGTCTCCTCCGATGAGGACCCGTCGCCCGAGCCCTCGTGGAGTGGAGATATTGCCAGCACGGCGGTCGACTGTAGCAACATGTCGAGGTCATCCTCGTCATCGCCTCCCCGCGCCACTGAAGTGTCGTCGTCGCACCGGCCGTGGGCAACCGAACGCAAAAAGACCATAGGCTCAAGCTCACGCCAGGCGGCTCGCCCCGCGTGAGAGGACCAGCGGATGGTCCGCCCCCACGCGATGCCTAGCGGAACGTGTGCGTCCGAGCCGCAGAGATCTATGCCCCGTCAAGTTGATCCACCGAGAAGGTCGGAGGAGCGGCCGGCATCCGCCCGGCAGCTCTACGACGGCTCCGACCGCCCCGACTCTGACTCCCTGCAGAGGCGCCGATCGCGGGGGAGGTCGTCGGACTCGGCGTCAACGCCAAGCGCGCCGCTGGTGGTGGAGCCAAGCGCTGCCCCGCAACATTTGCAGTCATTGCTTATCCAAGGTGGTGGAGCCCCAGATGTTCATGTATCCCTTGTCGCCAGCGGGGGCCACGGTCCGACCCCGGCCGTCGCGGAGGCCGGGGGGTCAGCCCCGAAGTGAATGGGGGAGAGTGTCGCCGCTGTCGAGGCGGTGGCCCGAAGCGGAGTAGCCCCCGAGACGGCGGGCCTAAAGCATACAGCCCCTGAGTCGGTGGGCTCGAAGCGCGCAGCCCCCCAGTAGGGCATGTCGGATCGCCTGGTGAAGAAAGCTCGGGTGCGCTCCAAGATGTAAGTCTCCGACCTCAGCTCTTGTTTGCCATGATTCTTCCGACTTGTTCATTTATGTTTGTATTCGTCTTCTTGTAGACATGCCGACACTGGCGTGCTTAGCCTGGGGCCTCTGAAGCGCTTGGCATTGAGCGCGTGGGTGGTTTCTTTTGAGCCCCGTGCACATCCCCCGAGCACTGAGCCGGCGGCACTGCAGACTGAAGAGGAGCCGACGGTTGTCGCCAAAACGAGGGCCCCGGTCGCGCCACCTCCATCAGTCCCTGCCGCCGCCATTGAGGAGGGTGAGGCGGCCACGGAGGCGACCACCACTCAGGTGGTCCTGGAAACGCCGACCGAGGCCGGCCCAAGCGGCGAGGGCGTGGTGGTGGTTTTGGATGATGACTTGACGCCTCCCCCATCGTCGGAGAGTCGCGATGTCGTGATGGCCTCGGTGTCGGAGCCGGCCCAGGTGATGGCGATAGCGGGCCTTCCTCCTGCCGTAAAGGTGTTGGAGCCCTCCCCGGCAGTTGGAGTCCCGAGTCCTCCCCTGACCGCGGAGGTGGCGGAGACTTCTTCGGCCCGAGACGCCCTCACCACCGAGGAGGTGATGGAACTGGTGACGTACCGGTACATTGACTTCCCCGGCGTTAGGGTTATCGATCTCGAGGCGCCCGAACTTCTGGAGAAGGTGCTCGAGGTGGCGACAGAGCGGATGTTCAATGAGCCGACGATCATGGAGACGATCGCGTCGGTCTCAAAGGCGCTATAAGAGTATGAGCGCGTCAGGGGCTTCGCCCCAGACGTTGCAGCAGAGGAGGCGGATGCAGCCCTCGAGGCACCCGCGGCCCATGTGGGGCCTACCAATGATGCGTCCGCGCCGCCGCCGACCAACGAGAGTCGGGAAGCGTCACTCCCCCAGTCGGCGGAAGCTGCTGAAGCTCCAGCCTCTGTAGCAGAGGCTGGCGTGGAAGAGGCCGTTGTCGGAGAGGAAGAATCGTCGTCGCCCTGCCCAGTTGTTGCTGACGCCGGGGAGGTCGAGACTCACGTGCCTGACGAGCCGGCTGCCGCCATCCAAGAGCCAGTCACCCCCGAGACGATGACAGGAGCCACCTCCCTGGAGATCCAGGAGGTCGAGGAGACGTGGGTGTCTTTGTCGAAGAGTGTGGCGGGCGATGAGACCCAGAGCCTTGAGCTCGCCTGCACCTCGTGGCGGCCACTTCCAGGCTCGGCGTCGACTCTGAGGACAACGAGGAGGTCGTGGCGCACAATTCCTTGGAGCATGGGTTGCCCTGGGGGCACGCCGTGCCTTTGATGAGCTCATCCTCCCTGCGACCTCGGTAAGTTTTTCTCATTGAAGGTTGAGTTCTCGATTCCGTAGTCTTCTCGGGTCACGCCACTTATCTTTATTTTGTTGGCGGCAGACCCTCGAGTCTTCAGGTCGGAGACGTGCCCACGAGGTGCAAGAGCTACGCGCGGAGCGGGCTCAACTGGAGATGCAAGTTGTCGTGGCTCAGGTATCAGCAGCTGGTAACGTGGCGAGCGAGGCGTCCGCGCAGATATCCCTTGAGGCCGCCCACCAGTCAGAGGAAGACCGAGCCACCACCTTCAAGACTGCCGCCGCTACGGCCGCCACCGAGCGAGACTTGCTGGCGTCGAGGCTTGCGCTTGCCGAGGCCAAAATTGAGAAACTCCGAGCAGCCGCTGCGTCGGTGGAGGAGGCCGCCGAGAGGGCCAAGACCGCGTGCGGCCGCAACTGAGACCGCTGCCCGGGACGCCGCCTAGGCCGCCGCCTATGAGAAGGCGGTGCTTGAAGCTAGAGTGTCGGAGCTGGAGGGCGACCTGAACACGGCCACGACAGACTTGGCGATGACAAGCCGCCAGTTTTCCCAAGTTACGAACCAGCTCTAGGTGGTAACTGAGGAGGCGGCGTGGCTTCGGGACTCCAATGCCAAGTTGTCGCAGGATCTTGACGGTAAGTTAGATGATCCCCTTTGCTTCTTGTCTGGTTCGGCACTCGCTTCTTGTCGGGATCTGACTCGTCGGTTGTGGTTGCAGGGGTACGTCTGATCCGCGTTGGGATGGTGGTGCAGCTAGCAATGGTCAAGCAAGAGCGGAATGCCGCAATTCTCAAGGTTATCAAGAAGGAGGACGCCATCAGGCACTCGTCGGAGTAGCTCCAGAATGAGTCTTGTTCGTTGGTCATGTCTTCCTCTTCTCCTTCCAAGCCCTTCATGATGTCTTATTCTTGCATGTCTTCCAGGGGTTCAGTTCGAGTTGGAGCAGTCTCGAACTTCTCGGGAGCAGGACGCAGTTGCCCTAAGCACGGCCCGTGACGCCCGACGCAAGGCGGAAGTCATCAGCGAGAAGACCATCGGGGACATTGCCAAGCTCAGGAGGGCGATGAGTTCGGCCATGGCCGCGCTCGGTGTGCCGCTCGGTCCGCGAACGCCTGAGACGCTGATCGAAGAGGTCGGGCGCCTTCCCGGCGTGGTGTGGGAGCTCAAGTTGTTGACGGCTCATCGCGCGGTGCACCAAGTCATCACCATGTTCGAGTCGCACTACCAAGGGCTGGACCGCATGGTGCTGAGCGGCGGCTGGGCCCCAGGCGCTTCCGACGAGCAGTGCGATGAGTTGGAGGACTGCGCTACTTTCGCACGCGAGATGGCCAACACCGCCCTGAAGGATCTGGAGTTGCTGCCACAAGACGAGTCAAAGGCTCCAGGAGTTCCCGGGCCCCCAAAATAAAAATGCTACAAACTATCTTGTTGTAATAATTTGAACAAGTTGCCAGGTTATTGCGTAACTAGGCTTTTCATCTTGTGTTATCCCCCAATTTCCCCCGAGCGCCCGAGGACAACTGTAGCAACGCGCAATCGAACTTAGAGAACCGAAACAGCTAGGCCGTACTCTGGAGCCGCGGAGGTGTAGGAGTCATAAGGCCAAGCCCCTTCAACCCGCTAAGCGCAACTATCCGTTCGCAGCCCCCGAGAACTCGAGAGGTTCGGGAGATAACTTAGTCGAGATTTTGCTTGTGAAAACGTCTTTTCGGACCAGAGTCCTGGCGGGCACTCGAATGTTCTTGAAAGGAGGTCGGATGAGAGCCGGAGACTAGAGAAGTATTCGCAAGTCTTCGTGTCGTAGCCGCGAGGGCGTTAGCACTTGGAGCTTTGAACGAATAGTAACTCACCCTCTCACGCAGGCCGTCATCTTTACCTTTCGCGAGTTTGAGTTTTCGTCAAAAAACCTCTCGCTCGTACGATTGATCTCGACAAAGTTGTTGGAATTTTTTGAAAAAATTTTGAAAAAACGAGGAGGCATGAGGGCAATGTGCCCTTGGTAGCCCCTGAGTAGGGAGCGTCTTTTCCTTGGTGCAAAGACATTGTCTGCTGAAGCTTAAACGTTGCCGTAAAGAAAAATGAACACAACCGAATATAAGTTTGAAACTCTGAGACATGTGAACAAAGGCAAACAACATATATTTATTGACATATGAGTTTTGAACATTTACTCAAGGATAAAACGGGCGCAGGTGTTGAATGTTCCATGTGTTGGTGACGACCCTCCCGTCCTCGTACTAGATCTTGTACGTGCCTGGTCGGAGCACTTCGTGAATGATGAATGGACCCTCCCAAGGCGGCGACAACTTGTGCCGATCCTTGCTGCCTTGAACCCGTCGGAGAACGAGGTCTCCAACATTGAACTCGCGAGGGCGCATGTTACGCTCGTGGTAGCGCCACAACACCTGCTGGTACTTGGCGCTCCGCAACAGTGCCATGTCGCGCGCTTCGTCGAGTTGATTGATCACGTCTTCAAGCGTGACTTGGTTTCCTTCTTCGTATATGCTCACACCCGTGGGCTGCCGTAGTCGATGTTAGTAGGCAGGACCACCTCGGAGCCGTGCACCATGAAGAAAGGTGTGAACCCCGTGGCCCGGCTTGGCGTTGTGCGCATACTCCACAGTACGGACGGTAGCTCGGCTACCCATCTCGCTCGAAACTTGTCGAGCCGCTTGAAAATCCTTGGCTTCAAACCCTGTAGGATCATGACGTTCGCCCTCTTGACTTGCCCATTCGTCTTTTGGTGGGCAACAGCAGACCAGTCCACACGAATGTGGTTGTCGTTGCAGAAGTTGAGGAATTTCTTCCCCGTGAACTGGGTGTCGTTGTCGGTGATGATCGTGTTGGGTATGCCGAAGCGATAGATGATGTCGGTGAAGAACGAGACCGCCTCCTCGGAGCGGACGTTGACGATGGGTCGAGCCTCGATCCACTTTGAGAACTTGTCCACCGCTACGAGAAGGTGGGTGTAGCCCCCGGGCGCTTGTTGGAGTGGACCCACTATGTCGAGGTTCCAGAATACGAAGGGCCACGTGATGGGGATCGTCTGCAATGCTTGTGTCGGGAGATGGGTTTGCCTGGCGTAGAATTGGCATCATTCGCCGCACCGCACAATGTTCTTCGAGTCGGCGACTGCCGTGGGCACAGAAACCTTGTCGGAAAGCTTTCCTGACAAGTGTTCTCGGTCCGGCATGGTGACCACATGTGCCGGCGTGTATCTCCTGCAATAGCTCGCGGCCTTGATTTCCGAGGATGCACCGCATGAGTATTCCGGCTACCCCATGCTTGTAGAGCTCGTCTTCGATGAGGACAAAATCCTTTGCTCGGCGGGCGATGCGCTGTGCATCCGTCTAGTCGGAGGGGAGCTTTCCCTTGACTAGCCACTCGAGGATGGGAAATCTCTAGTCGAGATCTTCAAGGTTCACCTCTGGTGGTTCGTCGATCGCCATGACCTCGGGTCCTAGCTCCTCAGGCGGCTTCTCGCCTTCTTTTCACACGGACGGCTGATGTTGGTCACTTGCGAAGACGCTGTGGGGAACCGGGCTTCGAGTGGACGTGGCTTTTGCGATTATGTCAGCCGCCTTGTTGTAGTCGCGCAGCACGTGGTGTAGCTCGAGGATGTGGAATTTGCCCTCCAGATCTCACACGGTTGACAGTATGCCGCCATCTTGGGGTCGACCCAATTCTTGTCCTTCATGACCTGTCCCACGACTAACTTCGAGTCTCCCCTGATCTCGAGACTCTCCATCCCGAGTTCGACAGCGATCCGGAGACCGTAGATCAGGGCTTCGTACTCTACGACGTTGTTTGATGCCGGAAAATGTAGTCGTACCATGCACTCCATGCGGACACCCAAAGGAGAGATCAAGACAAGGCCTACACCGGCTCCTTCCTTCATGACCGAGCCGTCGAAATACATGGTCCACGTCTCATGCTCGACCAGCACTGGTGGAGTTTGCATCTCCATCCACTCGGCCACGAAATCTGCGAGTACTTGGGACTTGATCACGCTGCGCGGAGCATACGTGATATTCTGTCCCATCAACTCGAGTGCCCACTTGGCGATCCTTCCTTCAACCTCGGGGTTTTGGATGACTTCCCCGAGTGGATACTTGGACACCACGGTGATGGGATACGCGTTGAAGTAGTATCGGAGCTTGCGCTTGGTCATCGAGATCGCGTACACAAGCTTTTGCATCTGTGAGTAGAGCGTCTTGGAGTCGGAGAGTACCTCGCTGACGAAGTACACTGGCTGTTGTACCTGTTGGGACCTCCCGGGTTCTTCCCCTCGACCACCAAAGCCGCGCTGACCACTTGGGTTGTCGCTGAGATGTACAGGAGCATGGGCTCTTCTGTGGTCGGTGCAGTCAATATCGGAGGACTTTTGAGGATGTTCTTGAGCGAGTTGAGTGCCTCTTGTGCCTCGGGGGTCCATGTGAAGTGGTCGGACTTCATCATTAGCTTGTATAGTGGCAAGTTGCGCTCTCCGAGTCGTGCTATGAAGCGAGTTAGAGCCGCGAGACAGCCCGTGACATGTTGCACGCCCTTCAGGTTCTTGATCGGCCACATGTCCATGATGATCGATATCTTGTTGGGGTTAGCTTCGATGCTGCGTTCCGACACAACAAAGCCGAGGAGCATGCCCCTCGGAACCCCGAAAACGCACTTCTCGGGGTTCAGCTTTACCCCGTGTTGTCGTAGCTTTGCGAAGACCTTGGTGAGGTTGGAGACCAGATCCCCCATTTTCTTCGACTTGACTACGATGTCATCAACGTATGCTTCTATGATGCGGCCTATCAATTCCTCGAAGACACGTCGCATGCATCATTGGAAAGTAGCGCCTGCATCTTTGAGCTCGACTGGCATCGTTTGATAGCAGTACGTGCCGAATGGAGTAATGAATGAGGTCGCGAGTTGGTCCGCTACGCACATCGCAATCTGGTGGTACCCGGAGTATGCATCGAGAAAACATAGGGTTTCGCACCCGGATGTTTAATCGACTACCTGATCTATGCAAGGCAAAGGAAACGGATCCTTGGGACACGCCTTGTTGAGGCTCGTGTAGTCAACGCACATTCTCCATTTCTTATTCTTTTTCTTTACAAGTACAGGGTTTGCTAACCACTCGGGATGGTAGACTTCACGGATGAACCCTGCACTAAGGAGCTTCAGGATCTCCTCGCCAATCGCCTTGCACTTGTCATCATTGAAGCGGCGAAGGCGCTGTTTCACCGGCTTCGATCCCGGCTTGATGTTCAGTTTGTGCTCGGCAACATCTCTCGGGATCCCCTTCATGTCGGAGGGTTTCCATGCAAACACATTGAAGTTCGCTTTGAGGAAGTTGACAAGCTCCCTTTCCTATTTAGGATCGAGTGTCATCCCGATGCGGAGAGTACGGTCGTTGTCGAAGACGACCACATCCTTGACATCCTTGGCGGGCTCGAAAGAGCAGGGCGCACGCTTGGACGACTCGGGGACATCCTGGTCCTTGGAACGAGGCTCAGCATGGAGTCTCTCGGACTGGATGGTTGCTTCAGTGAACTAAAAGCACTCAGCGTCGCACTCGTATGCGCGTTGGTATGTTAGCCCTACTGTGATGATCCCCTTTGGTCCAGGAATCTTCAGTTTCAGCGTATAATTGGGCACGGCCATAAACTTCATGTATGCCGGCCTCTCGAGGATCGGATGGTACGTCCCCGAGAACCCCACCACTTCGAAGGTGAGGGTTTCTGTGCAGAAGTTCCGCACGTCCCCGATTGTGACGGGCAGATCGATCTGCCCGAGGGGGAGCGCCCCGATTCCAGGTACGACCCCATGGAATGGCGCCATCAACAGCCTCAACACAGACCGCAGGATGCCCATCTTGTTGAGGACCATGTGTGGTTCGAAGACCGGTGGATGGTCGCTTCCTTGTGTGATGAGTGATTGACAACGTTGTGTGGACTAATTCTTGGCTAAGTATTGCAGGTGCAGGTTGCGGCTTGACTCGTGTTGGTGCAGGTGAAGAACAAGCACGAAAGGTTGTCGCCGGTGAGGCCTCCAGGTGTGGAGAGGACAAGTAGGCTTTGTTCGAGGGACCCGGTGGCCGGCGGGGGTCAAGTGCGGGCCGCATTGTGGCATGAACAAGCAAGATGAAGTCGTGGACGGTTTCTTGGTTGAGCCACAAAACCAAGGTCGAGCCGGGACTTCATGGGAGCCAAGTCATGAGTGGTGATTGGCAGAGGCTACATCAAGTTCGCGGGGTTTGCGGTGGTTCACCAGAAAATCACCGGGTTACTCGGCTGAGCCACAAAGCCGAGGCCGAAGATCGGGTGTGGCCGATTGGCCAAAACCGGCCTGACCGGTTTGGAGAACCGGTCTGACCGGTTTGGGGTCGCAGGGCGCCGGAAGCTTCGAGGCGGAGGACACGCGTCGGGATCGCAAGGCTTGCGTTGAGGCTACGCAGGGTGCGGTCGCTGGGCATCCGTCCGATGGAGAAGACATCAAGAATTCCAAATCCGCCCTTGAGGGGCTTGTATCCCTAGTTAGTAGAGAGGGGCATTTTAGACATTCGGTTGCCGCCTATATAACCCAAGAGGTGAGAGGTTGGCTGCTAACTCTTGGAACCCTAGCTCATTAGTTTTCCTATTTTCCACCTATTTTCTCTAGGTTTTCCTTAGGACTAGCAAGAGAGCTTCACGGAGAAATCTTGTAGAGAGGGATGGATGATCGGGCGGCTTGCTAGACCTTGTACGAATCTTTGTTTCATGTATAGATGATTCAGCGTGATTCCTCAAGGTCTGAATGTGTTTTTCCCGATTGTTCTTGGTGGTGATTTTCGGAGCCCTCTCCCGGTGATTTCTTTGCGGTGTTTTCGGGACCTTTCCTTTGGGGATTTGATGGGGGAAATTTGTGGGAACCCTTCGTGGTTCTTTGGATCGTGATTCCCCTCCCAAATCCGTGAGGAAAAGTGCTCGATTTTGGGGTTTCTTGAGTTCTTGGGTTGGTAGTGCCTTTGGCGGGATTTCTTCGATTCCTCCTTTTTGGACGAGATTTGGTGGGATTAAACTTGACCATGGACTCCTCATGAGGTGTTCCCGATATCCCCAAAGTCTTGTTCAAGTTCGTGGAGCGATTCGGGAGATTGAGATTTGGTTTTGGGGAAGTTGACCGCGGGGGCCGTGTTCTTCTCGATCGTTCAGGCTAAAACCGCCCGACCGGTTTCCCAAACCGGTCGACCGGTTTCGCCCGATGGGGTCGTCGAGAAAGATCTTTGAACAAGGAAGTCTTTCTTGCTCCATGGCTTCGTTTGTTCGGATGTGGAAAGGCTTTTGAAGTGTTTGTGGTCTTTGGGGAGTTTCGGACGAATCGGTCCGACCGGTTTGCCTAACCTGGTCGACCGGTTTTTCCCCTCGCCTTCGTGAGGCTAAGTCCAACGGGAGCGGTCCGACCGGTTTCGAAACCGCCCGACCGGTTTGTGCCGCTGCGGCCTTGTCGTGTGTGTGTTTCCGCCGCGTGTGTGTTGAGGTCGTTGTTTGGGTCTTGTTCCTAGGTTCAGTAGCACTCCAGTGGCTACGTGAACTTGGCAAGAGAAGCTCGCGGAGGTGCACGAGTGAATTTGGGTTCATAGGCCGAATTCTTGAATAGAATTTTTATCGGCTCCCATTCACTCCCCCCCCTCTCTGGTTCGCCGTTTCGGTCCTTCAAGTGGTATCAGAGCCGGTTCGGGTCTTTGTTGACTCTAACCGGCCTAAGATCCAAGGATGGCGTACCGAGAACGGGGTTCGGGTCCTCCACACTTCGATGGCAAGAACTACCAGATGTGGAGCAAGCGGATGGGTGCGTTCCTCCGCGGAAAGGGTCAGCTGCTTTGGGATGTCACGGTGGACACGAGGCTATGTCCACCGATGGATTTCCTTGCTCCGGGGTCGAGGGGACGGATTCGACGCCAACAATAAGGCGGTCGACTACTTGTTTCGTGCTTTGTGTCGACCGAGTTCGATCGGGTGCACACCGAGCACTTGGCTTGTAGGATTTGGGCGGTGTTGAAGGAGGCTCATGTTGGGAACGCCCGGGGTTCGAGCACGGTTGTATGCGACCTACCGGAGAGAGTACGAGAACTTCACTCATCTCCCCGGTGAGTCCATCGATGCCTTGTTTCAGAGGTTCACGGTGGTGGTGAACAACATGAGGGCCAATGTGGACGTGCTCCCGTACGATGATCATGATAGAGCGGTCAAGCTCTTACACTCTTTGGATCGTACGATATGGGGCGGAAAGTTCGAGGCCATAGTCGAGTCGGAGCGGTATGATACTCGACGGTGAACGAGCCGTTCTCGAAGCTCAAGTCGGGCCGAGGTGGATAGGGGCATGACTGCCAAGCTCGAGGGACCGACTGATTCCCATAGTCTTGCCCTCGTTGGTGGTTCCAAAGGAAAGACTAACTCTAACCCATCCACCAGGATGTTCTCGTTTTCCTCTTTGATGTCTATGCCAGATGAGGAGTTTGATGACCTTGGAGAGGACGAGCTGGCGCTGTTGACGAGGCGGTTCGAGAGGCTGCACGAGAACCGCGTGAACATGAGGAGGAACACGAGGACTTGCTTCCGGTGCGGCAAGCGGGACACTTCGTCGCCGACTGCCCGGAGAAGGCCGAGAACAAGGACAACTACAAGCACAAGCCGAGGAAGAACGATGACAAGTACCGTTCGAGGCGCGACCACAAGAGCAAGCACAAGAACAAGTACAAGGACGAGCGACGATCGAGGAAGAAGGAGGGCCGAGGCAAGGCCCGAGCGATGGTTGGAGCGAGCGACGTCGACTCCAGTTCCGCGTACTCCACCTCGAGCTCGAGCAGCAGCGACGACGAGGGAGATCGTCGCAAGAACAAGAGGTCGTCCAAGAACTTGAGCGGGCTGAGCTGCTTCGCGAGAGACGGCTTCTGCACCATGGCGTTGAGCTTTGGCAGCAAGAAGAGCACACGGAGCGACTCGGACTGCGAGTCCGACGACGAGGTGCGTGATGAGCTTCCCTTCTTGCGCCGAGAGAATGAGAGACTTGGCTCTTTGCTTGATAACCGTGATGACATGCTTAGAGAGGCCAAGAAAATGAGGAAAGAGCTTAGGGCTTCACTCGAGGATGCTAGGACTAGAGTGGCCGAGCTAGAGACACGGGTGCTTGATAGCAAGCTTGAGATTGATTCGCTTAAGGCTAGCCCCGTTGTTTCGATGAGAATGATTGTCTTCGATTGCTCCATATTCCTTGCCGGTCTTGCTTTGTTTAAGGAGAAGCATGCCTCCAAGTGCAAGGAACTAGATGTGCTTAGGGTTGAAGTGGCCGAGCTTAAGTCTAGACCCGCTTTGCTAGGTGCTTGCACTTCTTGCGCCGTTTTGCATGCTAAAATTGATGAGATGCATGCTTACACTAGTTCGCTCGAAGCTAAATTGAAGGAACCCATGCCTACATCTTGCTCTACCCGTGAAATGCATGCTTTGAAAAATCCGGAGCTTGCACATTATGTTGATCGCTTGCGGGATGAGAATGATGATTTGAGGAAGTTGATGGGTTGGTTGTCCCAGGTCACGAGCCTCGGTTGAGGATGATGATCGAGGCCTTTAAGAGGCAAGATGGTGAGGGGCTTGGGGTAAACAAGGTTGGTGAGGGAAGTGGAGAAAATATCCGGAGCCACCAAAAACCCACCACAAAAATGATTTCCCACCAAAACCTAACCATCTAAGGAATCGACTAGACACAACCCCAAAGACCACCCGTGTTTCCTACACCCACAAATGACCTACAAAAGCCTATCAAGTTTGTGAGCACTTCGGGGAAAGTGTTCTTTGGGAAGGAGAGTGAGAAGGCTAGTGGTGAGAAACCGGTGGAGGGTTTGAGTGGAGAGAAACCGAGTGAGCAGCCACATCCCAAGCCAAAGCCTAAGCTTGTGAGGTTCCATTGTGGCTATTGTGGGAGAGATGGCCATAAGGAGGAGTTTTGCTTCAAGAGGAAGCGAGAGGAGAGAATGGAGAAGGAGTGGGCTAACAAGGACAAGTACCACCCTTCCAATGGTGTACTTAAGCCTCGTGTGCAGATGCCCAGGGCCAAGGCGAGTGTGAGGATAGTTCCGGCTTGGGGTGATCGAAAGAGTGCAGGAGGTGCTGCTGGAGAAGTGAAACCGATCAGACCGGTTTGGGGTCTGCGGAATGACAAGCTTGGTTTCCGTGCTTATACAGGTGCGAGGGTTGTTTCTGGAGGTCGTGGTTCTGGTGGATGGGCTGGAGAGTTTGCAGGTGGTCAGGTTGCTAGGCGTTCTCCCCCTCGAGTTCACTACGGGGATGGGAGGAGTCGTAGCTTTGGGAAGGAAAGGAGGGACGGTCCACGAGTTCTCTTTCGTGGTTTTGGTCCTCCTCCAGGCAGAGAGGGGTGGTTCCCTCAGGGTAGTTACCGTGGTGGTGTTCGTGGAGGCGCTTTTGGTAGGAGAGATGCTTTGGTTGGTGCTAACCCCACTTTCGAGCAAATGGCTCGGCAAGATCGGTTTTCCTCCTTTGGTACTAACCCCGGTCTTGCCGAGTCGTTTGTTCGCTCACGTGCCTATTTTTGATTTTCGGTGGGAGACTTGAAGAACATTTGGTTGATTGACTCCGGTTGTTCGAGGCATATGACCGGGAGACAGGGGGTGGTTCTCAAGTCTCGTCCCGTGGTGACGAAGAGGTACATCACCTTTGGGGACAATGGGCGTGGACGTGTGCTTTCGAAGGTGAGATAAAAGTGAGTGACAAGATCACTCGAGGCGTGTAGCTCTTGTTCAATCGCCGGGGTACAATTTGCTTTCGTGTCTCGGTTGTTGGATGAGGGCTTTGAGGTGTTGTTTCGACCTGGTGGTTCTCGGATTGTGGACTCTCGAGGGGACCTTGTTTGTATGGTCGTTCCCGAGGGTCAGGTGTTTCGTGCTGATTTTTCTCAGTCTTCGGGTGTTGAGCGTTGTTTCTTGGCTGGTTCTTCGAGTGAGTTGTGGAAATGGCATAGGAAGTTGGGTCACTTGAGCTTTAACCTTTTGTCTCGCTTAAGTAAACTCAATTTGGTCCGAGGATTGCCACGGTTGAAGCTTGAGAAAGAGTTGGTTTGTGCTCCGTGTAGGCATGCCAAGATGGTGGCCTCTTCTCACCCGCCTCTCACCGATGTGATGACTGAGCGTCCATGCGAGCCGCTCCATATGGACCTTGTTGGCCCGGCTCGTGTGCGATCTCGCGGGTGGGAAGTGGTATGTCCTTGTTGTGGTGGACGACTATTCTCGGTATGCGTGGGTGTTCTTTCCGAAGGATAAGGGGGAGACGTTTGGTTTTGTTCGAGATCTAGTCTTGAGGTTGAGGAACGAGAGGCACGGAGATACCATACGAGCTATCCGCAAGTGATAATGGCTCGGAATTCGGGAACTCTCGTTTTGAAACCTTTTGTCATGACTTGGGTCTTGAGCACCGGTTTTCGAGTCCGTATACGCCTCCCCGGAATGGTGTTGTGGAAAGGAAGAACGGGACCTTGTGCGAGATGGCTCGGACGATGCTTGATGAGCATAGGACTCCGAGGAGGTATTGGGCCGAGGCGGTGAACACCGCGTGCTATGTGTCGAACGAGATATACCTCGAGTGCACAAGAAGAAGACATGCTATGAGTTGATGCATGGTCGCACACCCAAGGTGAGTCACTTCCATGTCTTTGGTTGCAAGTGTTTCATTCGAAGAAAGGCGGGGAAGTTAGATAAGTTTGAGGCTAGGTCTCGTCGATGGCATTTTCTTTGGTTATGCATCTCATTCTAGAGCATATCGTGTGCTCAATCTTGAAACTAACCAAATCGTGGAGACTTGCGAGGTAACCTTCGACGAGACAGAGCCACGTAGTCAGCTTGTCTTTGAGTGTGCAGGTGATGACGAGCTTGGCGAGGAGATCTTTCAGGAGGAGGAGCATGAACATGGAGATGATGAGGATGGCGGTGTGGTGCCCCCGGCTGAACATGTACCCACTACTTCGACGACGATGATGGATGGACCTTCTGCTACACCTACGACGACAAATCAAGAACGAGGAGAAGCTGATGTTGAGGGGGAGGTAGCTTCGAGGCGAGAACCTCCCCGGCGAGTTCAAGTGGATCACCCGGCTTCGAGGATCATCGGCGACATGAATGAACGCACTACACGGTCGAGGGTTCGAAACAATTCCCATTTTGCTCATGCTGCGTTTGTTGCTTCTTTCGAGCCCAAAGACATTGGACACGCACTATCGATCATAATTGGGTTAACTCGATGCATGAGGAGTTGGAGAACTTTGAGAGGAATCAGGTGTGGGAGTTGGTTGACCCTCCTCCGGGGTGTAAGCCGATTGGTACCAAGTGGGTGTGGAAAAACAAAGAGGGAGAGAAGGGTGAGGTTGTGAGGAACAAGTCGAGACTTGTTGCCCGGGGGTTCGGTCGAAGGAGGGGATTGACTACGAGGAGACCTTTGCTCCCGTAGCCCGTTTGGAGGCGATTAGGATCCTTCTAGCCTTTTTACGTGGCTAAAGGGTTCAAGTTGCACCAAATGGATGTGAAGAGTGCTTTTCGAATGGAGTGTTGGAGGAAGAAGTGTATGTGAGGCAACCTCCGGGGTTTGAGAGTGAGAAGTACCCCCACCGGGTGTACAAGTTGAGGAAGGCGCTGTATGGGTTGAAGCAGGCGCCTAGAGCTTGGTATGGCAGGTTGAGGGGGTTCTTGTTTGAGAGAGGTTTTGAGATGGGGAAGGTCGATCAGACCTTGTTTTTGTTGAGGCAGGGCAGAGATATCCTGATTGTGCAGGTGTACGTGGATGATATTGTCTTTGGTGGCTCGTCTAACTCTCTTGTTGCGAGGTTTGCAGATGATATGAGCAGGGAGTTTGAGATGAGCATGATGGGCGAGTTGCAGTTCTTCCTCGGGCTACAAATCAAGCAATCAAAGGAAGGAACATTTGTGCACCGGAGCTAAGTACACCAAGGACATTGTGAGGAAGTTCAAGATGGAGGACTCCAAGGCTATGACGACGCCGATGAGTACGACTACGGCTCTTGATGCGGACGAGGAAGGTGAACACGTGGACCAGAAGGAGTACCGGAGCATGATCGGGTCACTCCTCTACTTGACGGCGACGAGGCCGGGACATACAGTTCTCAGTGTGTCTGTGCGCTCGTTTTCAAGCGTCTCCGAGGACTTCGCATCGGCAAGCGGTGAAGAGAATTTTCAGGTACTTGCGTCACACTCCCGACTTCGGCCTTTGGTACTCCGCGTCCTCTTCTTTGGCGCTTCATGGTTTTTCAGACGCGGATTTTGCCGGGTGTCGGTTGGATAGGAAGTCCACTTCTGGGACTTGCCAGTTTTTGGGTTCTTCTTTGGTGTCTTGGTCTTCCCGCAAGCAGTCGAGTGTTGCTCAATCCACGACCGAGGCCGAGTATGTTGCTGCTGCTAGTTGTTGCTCTCAGCTCCTTTGGATCACCTACACCATGAGTGACTTTGGTGAGGAGTATACCCATGTCCCACTTCAATGTGATAGCACCAGTGCCATAAGCGTTGCAAAGAATCCAGTGCTCTATTCCAAAACCAAACACATAGAAGTGAGGTATCATTTTCTGAGAGACAACGTCGAGAAAGGGAAGATAGCTTTGATCCATGTACCCACACATGACCAACTAGCCGATATTTTCACCAAACCCCTAGATCAAGCAACTTTCACTCGTCTGCGGGGGGAACTTGGTGTGTGTTTGATTTCCTGAGTTGGGTGTGTGGGAGCTTTCTTTTGCCGATGGTGTCGAGCCCGTTTTGCCTCCCCTCGAGGAGCCGGTTTGTAGCATATGTATAGCTTTCCTTTGTGCATTTCTTGCATTTGGCATGGCATATGTAACATGATGTATAGGCATCCTTGTATCTTAGATTGCATGCATCTTGTATCATATGCATTGGATAGGAAAAGCTTCTCTTATATACTTGGTTCACCATGGAATGAGATATATGTCTTTGTGAGCTTGTTTGGTACGCTATGGTTAGTTTGGCTTAGCTCTTGATGATCTTGATGAATAATCCATGGTTGATGGCTATGTTTTTGAAAAATGTCACATGTATGCTCTCTCATGTGTAAATGCCTTTATATGATCTTCACATGTTTTAGTGACTTTGCTATGCTTAATTTGTGGTTGGATAGCTAGTTTATTGATCATATGGGGCCAAAGGCTCATTTGCCATCATGAATGTTTAGCCTTCTTGTTTCATCTTGTGGAGGGGCATAAGTTCCTTTTTGTCGCAAAGACATTTCATGTACCATTTACAAATCTGAAAATGAAATGAAAAATGCTTGGAAATGTGCTCCCATGTCATATGTGCTGAATTTAATTTTCTTTGGGTGCTAAACCGTTGCATGTTGCCTACCAATGAGAAGTCTCATACATAGAAGTAGGCACATGGCTCGGTGGCTTTGACATGACATGAGGTGCTTGTGGGTGTTTGTGATGGTCTTATGATTAGAATGGCTGTCCTAGCATGAAGTTTGTGTGGCTTTGCCATTTTGGCATGCTTTGATCATATCTAGGTTTTTGCGTGTGAGAGAGTAACTTTTCGCAAAATTACTCAAATCCTTGTTAGCCTTGTCCAATGGTTGTGAAACTTGGTGATCATGTAGTTGAGGTCCATACAAACCTGTAGAGTATCTAACTTGCTCATTTGGACATGTGTAGCATCTTGTGATGAATTTTGTATACTTGAGAAGCTCTAGATTGCATTTGTGCCTTGATTCATGCATTGGCAACAAGGGGGAGAAAGGAAGGTGGAGAAAAGTTGTTTTGTATCCCTGGAACCTATCCCAAGTGTCAAGGGGGAGCTTGTGCATTTCTTTTGCATTTTTGGCTTTTGGGGTGTGGTCTGCTGTGTGAAATCGGCCTGACCGGTTGTGGAACCCGGTCTGACCGGTTTTGGTGGAACCGGCCTGACCGGTTATGGGAACCGGTCTGACCGGTTTGTGCCCTGAGTTGGCACTTGATCAGGGGGAGCTCTTGTGTGCTTTGGTGGTTGGTGCTCTTTGCTTGAGCATGGGTTTTGTCTCGGATGTGTCGAGCCGTTGCCCTTGCCTAAGGGGTCCGAGACTTGCTTTCTTCAAGTGATCTTGATCTTTGCCTTTGTTTGGCTTTCGATCGCTTGTTGGAGCTTCTTTTTGTTTGTTTCTTTTCTCTTTCTTTTCTCACTTGTTACTTTCATGTGGGTGTTGTCAATGCACTCATCAAGGGGGAGATTGAGGACCATGTGTGGTTCGAAGACCGGTGGATGGTCGCTTCCTTGTGTGATGAGTGATTGACAACGTTGTGTGGACTAATTCTTGGCTAAGTATTGCAGGTGCAGGTTGCGGCTTGACTCGTGTTGGTGCAGGTGAAGAACAAGCGCGAAAGGTCGTCGCCGGTGAGGCCTCCAGGTGTGGAGAGGACAAGTAGGCTTTGTTCGAGGGACCCGGTGGCCAGCGGGGTCAAGTGCGGGCCGCATGGTGGCATGAACAGCAAGATGAAGTCGTGGACGGTTTCTTGGTTGAGCCTCAAAACCAAGGTCGAGCCGGGACTTCATGGGAGCCAAGTCATGAGTGGTGATTGGCGGAGGCTACATCAAGTTCGCGGGGTTTGCGTTGGTTCACCGGAAAATCACCGGTTACTCGGCCGAGCCACAAAGCCGAGGCCGAAGATCGGGTGTGGTCGAGCGGCCAAAACCGGCCCGACCGGTTTGGAGAACCGGTCCGACCGGTTTGGGGTCGCGAGGGCGCCGGAAGCTTCGAGGCGGAGGACACGCGTCGGGATCGCAAGGCTTGCGTTGAGGCTACGCGAGGTGCGGTCGTCGGGCATCCGTCCGATGGAGAAGACATCAAGAATTCCAAATCCGCCCTTGAGGGGCTTGTATCCCTAGTTAGTAGAGAGGGGCATTTTAGACATTCGGTTGCCGCCTATATAACCCAAGAGGTGAGAGGTTGGTCGCTAACTCTTGGAACCCTAGCTCATTAGTTTTCCTATTTTCCACCTATTTTCTCTAGGTTTTCCTTAGGACTAGCAAGAGAGCTTCACGGAGAAATCTTGTAGAGAGGGATGGATGATCGGGCGGCTTGCTAGACCTTGTACGAATCTTTGTTTCATGTATAGATGATTCGGCGTGATTCCTCAAGGTCCGAATGTGTTTTTCCCGATTGTTCTTGGTGGTGATTTTCGGAGCCCTCTCCGGTGATTTCTTTGCGGTGTTTTCGGGACCTTTCCTTTGGGGATTTGATGGGGGAAATTTGTGGGAACCCTTCGTGGTTCTTTGGGCTGTGATTCCCCTCCCAAATCCGTGAGGAAAAGTGCTCGATTTTGGGGTTTCTTGAGTTCTTGGGTTGGTAGTGGCTTTGGCGGGATTTCTTCGATTCCTCCTTTTTGGACGAGATTTGGTGGGATTAAACTTGACCATGGACTCCTCATGAGGTGTTCCTGATATCCCCAAAGTCTTGTTCAAGTCCGTGGAGCGATTCGGGAGATTGAGATTTGGTTTTGGGGAAGTTGACCCGCGGGCTGTGTTCTTCTCGACTGTTCAGGCTAAAACCGGCTTGACCGGTTTCCCAAACCGGTCGGCGGTTTCGCCCGATGGGTCGTCGAGAAAGATATTTGAACAAGGAAGTCTTTTCTTGCTCCATGGCTTCGTTTGTTCGGATGTGGAAAGGCTTTTGAAGTGTTTGGGGTCTTTGGGGAGTTTTCGGGACAGAATCGGTCGACCGGTTTGCCTAACCGGTCCGACCGGTTTTTCCCCGCCTTCGTGAGGCTAAGTCCAACGAGAGCGGTCCGACCGGTTTCGAAACCGGCCCGACCGGGTTTGTGCTTGCCCGCAGCCTTGTCGTGTGTGTGTTTCCGCTGCGTGTGTGTTGAGGCTGTTGTTTGGGTCTTGTTCCTAGGTTCAGTAGCACTCCAGTGGCTACGTGAACTTGGCAAGAGAAGCTCGCGGAGGTGCACGAGTGAATTTGGGTTCATAGGCCGAATTCTTGAATAGAATTTTTATCGGCTCCCATTCACTCCCCCCCTCTCTGGTTCGCCGTTTCGGTCCTTCACTTGTCAAGCGTGGATGCGTAGAGCATGTTGATCCCGCTTCCCCCATCCATCAGGACCTTGTGGATCCTTCTGGATTTGAATAGGGGAGCTACCACTAGTGGGTAGGATCCAGGTTGAGGTACGTTGTCGGGATGGTCCTTGCGGTCGAAGGTTATCGGAACCTCTGACCACTTTAGGTAGGACGGCTTCACGACGTCGGCGTTCATGACTTCACGCCAGATGAGCTTCTCACGCCGCCTCGAGGGTCTTGCCGGTGATCCCCCAAAGATCATGTGCACTGCTCCGTCTTCACTGGGAAACATAGCCCCCACGCCATCATCGTTGTCGTGGGAGGGTCCTTGCTTGTCTGACTAGTCCGCCGTCTTTGGCTTGAGGGTGCTCTTGACGTAAATCTTCATTAACCGGCACTCCCTGAGTGTGTGCTTGACGGGGACCTCATGGTGTGGGCACGGTGCATCCAAGAGCTTCTCGAAGTGGTCCCAGGTTGGTACGGGCTTGCCTGGGTTGCCCTTTGGACGAGACGCCTTGCGCTCTACCGCCGCGAAAAAGTTATCATCACGACAGCGCTTGTCGTTCTTCTTCTTCTTTTAGAAGCGCGAAGACGTTCCCTCGCCATGGTCCACGACTTGTTTCCCCTTGCCCTGAGGGGTGTTGAGCGTCGCAGCAACCGCCTCCTCACTGTCGGCGTGGTTGCTCGCGACATCGAGGAGTTCACGAGTCGCACGCGGCATGCGACGCCCGAGTCGGTGGATGAGGGAGGTACACGTCATCCCGTTCTGAAATGCCGAGATGGTGTTGTTGTCGGTCGCGCCGGGGAGCTCGGTGCAGCGCTTGGAGAAGCATCATATGTACTCGCGGAGACTCTCCCCCGGCTGCTGCTTGCAGTTACGCAGCTCCCACTACTTGCCGAGGCACATGTACGTGCCTTGGAAGTTGCCGACGAAGACCCGACGGAGGTCGGTCCAGTCATTGATCTTGTCACGCGGCAGGTGCTCAAGCCACGTGCGCGCAAAATCGCCGAGGTAGAGCGGCAAGTTCTTGATGACGAACAGGTCGTCGGTCGCTCCCCCGGCGTGGCACGCGAGTCGGTAGTCCTCGAGCCATACACTGGGGTTGGTGTCCCCATCGTTGTTGACGCAAAATCTGCACCTTACGCCAAGCACACAGCAAGCCGAACAAGCTAGCTTCACACGCGAAAAGACTCCAAGACGTGCCAGTCAATTTTTCCTGAAAATTAACAAAAGATAGAGTAGTTAAATTCCAAAGCTTGGAACTTGGTGGGTGATACCAGACAGTTCCATATTTACGGCCATGAAGCCAAGTGAGATGACACATAGCTATAAAGAGCTATCTGCCAGCAAACTAGAAACCATTCGGGAGCTTTAAAGTGCAAAACACAACATAGCCGAACGGATGATGTAAGCATGACGAAAGATCGGTCTTTATTTGAATAAAATTGCACGTGCACGAAGCCATGACCGATCCTCCATGATAAATAACAATAAACAATAAATGAAGTAAAGCATGATCATAAACATGTAATAAACAAGCATGCATAGGCCCAAAGCACTAGTCTACCGCATGTCTAGGTACTTTAAAACCCGTCAAGCATGATGCCAAGCAAATCTATCCACCGCATGATACAATTTGCTTGAAAATCACACCACTAACCACAAATAGGTCTATCCACCGCATGATACGATCTATATATGGAAAGCTAAAAGCATGCAATATTTAAAGCATAACTTATAAACACGTTTCACTCGTGAAAGCATAACCGAATACGGCTGTACAGCCGAATCGGGGTCCATGAAGAAGGAACAAACGTCGGTAAAGATGATAAATCTATCGGATTGAATTAAAGATCTAATCCACCGGATGACTAGCTTTAAAACAACCCTAAAACCTGCATCTACCGTATGATACCTGGCTCTTTCAAGATTTACACAAAATCAACAAGATTGAACCCGCAACACGTAACAACCCAGATCGATTCGGTTTCGGCTATTTGATAAACACGTGATCTACGTGCCTTTTGAAGCAAGATGTGAACGCGCAATGTGAAAACCATGAAACAAGATAAAGCCGATCCAAATCAATCTAAATTGGGCAAAAGAGTGTTACATGAATTTAAACATAAAGTAAAAACTCAAAACAACACAGTGTAAATTAATGAATCTATTGAATCTTGCCAAAATCCAATAGAGCCGATAACTAGCTCCAAACTAGATCTTAGCCCACCGCATGGCTCATGATCTAACAAGAAACCTTCTTGAACCAAGCTTGAATCTACCGCATGATACTAAGCATGGCAACAAGACTACTTGCATCACAATCTAAATCCACCGCATGATACTAGACATGATACAAGGTTGCCGATACTTACGGAGGTCGACGGATCGATGAAGGACTCAAAGGTTTGGCGTAAAGCCGGATTGTCATGAGAATGTTTCGAATACAATTACATACATCCAGGGTCTATATTTATACCCTGTCATGGCATGACTCCGAATAGAATACGAGCACAATATTTGATACCTAATTTATCTCTAAGTGCGATCGCTTATCCATCCATTCGTTCCTTCCGCTCGGGCCACGTCATCACGCAATCCCACAAAATCAGCGCAAACAGATTCCTTGCCGAACGGAAGCCAACTGCCCACCGTGAGCTCCTTTGCCAAATCTTTCTGGAGAAACCTTCCTTCTTCCAGACGGATTTTTTCACCAAGCTGGGCCCACAATTCAGACTCCTTCCTGTGCCAAATTTTGGTGTTAACATATGCCCCTTCAATTACGGGATAAAAGTGATTTTATTCCGAAATTGACTCCAATCACCAACGTCTTCAAATTGAATCTGTTCAACACCTATTCTCTCTCCCCGCAATCCATCGGAGCCTCCGTCCAGATCCAAACCCTAGGTCATCTTTTCCCCAAGCTCAAATCTCCAATGGCAGGTCAAAATCAAGCCGCTCAGGTAAATTCCATCCCCGTGAACTTCATTCGGCACTAACTTTTCGATCGTTATCTGAGATTACTTTTCCGCCTTCTCTCAACAGGAGCTTTCCACCGAGCTTTTAATCCGCACTGAGGCCAATTCGACATCTTACTTCCTTAGTCCTGTGGGAATTTCCGATCCTCGCGAGTTTATCGCAGCCGAATCCCAAAGAATCCCCTTCAAAGCAGCTTTAACTAAGCCTTCCTTGTGGTAGGACGCCTTCAAGAACTGGCCTTTGCCCCCAATTGCGGGCTGGAGAAACCGGTACAAAAGGGTGCTTGCGGATAACAGCGTCAAGACCCAAACTTGGGACAGCCTCCGAATTGCTCAATGTTTGGAGCTTTCTTTGGCCGAGACCCCGAAGAACGAAGACCTTTTGATAGTGGCTTGTCACTTTTGGTCAAATGGTGTCAATGCCTTTCTCTTTAGTCATGGCCCAATGTCCCCAACTCTGGCCGATGTCTATATGATTACCGTCCTTGATGTTTCAGGATCCGTGTACCCCTGGGACTACAAAGGTTCCACAAGACAAACAGGGGTGAAACCAGGAAGTGGATATAAATTATATATCCAAAATCACATGAATGACGGTTCCCTGGGTGACGTTGAGTACAGAGCATTCCTGAACATGTGGTTGTGCAGATTTATTTTCTGTGGTAAAGCCAATGAGCCCACTTTGAATCACATTGTAATGGCTACTCAGTTGGCTGGTGGTAAACGCATTCCTCTTGGAAAATACCTCATGGGTAGTGTATACCACATGCTTCATCAGACTGTCACCCAAATGCATACCGGCCAGAAGATACTATGTGTCAACGGCCCTTGGTGGTTTGTACAAATGTGGCTGCAACTGCACATGCACCAGATTGTCGGCATTGACCTCAACAACCAGTTTTTCCCTTCATCCAGCTATCATGAAGGGGAACCTCAGATCACCAGAGGATGCCAAACCTATGGAGAAGTTGCTTCAACTGTTTCCATCAATCAGAATGTCAGCCAGCTTTTCGAGCTCTTTTTCAAAGGCTTCCCTAACCCTCTTTGGCTTCCTTATCTTGATAATGACAATTTAACTCTCCCCTGTGAATTTTCTTTCGAGACTGGACGCCAAGATAGAAGGTTTATAGAGATCTTTAACATCTTGATCCATCCATGTTCTTTACCAGCTGAATTTTATGGAGGGAGGTTAAATCACAGCACTTATGAATATTATCAGCCAAATATGGTGGCTCGACAGCTTGGATGTGGCCAGATGCCTCCAAGACTATTTCTTCATGAATTCCTCAAACCTAGAGAAGAAATCAAAGAGATTGCGCAATCTAGAAGGGTTTTTCAGTATGAATGCAGCCCAACTATTTACACCTGGCCTTTCACACCCACAACAATAGCTCATCCCACCTTCAACTCTTGGTGGCAAGAATTTCATGACCATATTTTCAGTGAGCCAGTGCACTCATTTTGTTTAGAGTTGATGCCTGATTTTCAGCCAACTTCAGAGGTAACATCATGATTTTTCTCTTCAGATCAAATATTTCCTTTACTAACCATGATCTTGACCATTCCCTGTAGAATACAGTGCCTGCCCCTCAAACCAGGACAATCATTTACAATGCAATATATCCAGTTTCTGCTCTGGGATTTAAATCCCCAACTTTGGCTCAACTAATGGCCAGGTATGCTACAATGGACCCAATCCTGTCCAGTGCCACTGCTGACAAGAGAAAAGGCCTATCTCTGATTGCACCTCCAGCTGCCAAGAGAAAAAGAACCACCAAGAAAGTCCTTGTTGAGGTAAAATTTCCTCTTTCTTGATCACAAGATTACTCTTTACTGATAAATTTCATCTTGTGTAACTTCAGACTAGAATCCAGCACCCTTCAGCTTCAGAACCTGCCAATGCTTCATCTACTGTATGATCTTTTATCACCCTTTCTCAAAGATTAACAATTGCATTTACCTTTAATCTGATATTCGCAGAAGAAACACTGGTGAATCATCCCGTGGATATCCCTGATCCTCAACGTGCAAGTCCACCAAGAGTTGAACCACCTGCCCAAGTAGAGATCTCATCCTCATCAGGGACCCAATCACCTCTTGCTCAAACAGAGGCACCAGCTTCACCAGAGATGAACCCTTCAATCCAATCAGAGGCTTCCATCCCTTCAATCCAACCAGAGATGAACTCAAGCCCTACCAGAGGAAATCCAAACAAGGCTCAAAGAAATTTTTGCCTGGCTACAGAAAGATGCTCGAGACCAAATCAGAGATGTCGATCATTTTGAAGGAATGTTGTGGCCCATCAGCCAAAAACTCCTTGAGGACATCAAGACTTCATTGGAACCCATCTCTGATTTAGATATTCATTATGTGGCCATAAGGTGAGCCTTGAGGAATGTGTCTGCCCGACCAGCTGTTGAGCAAAAGAAAGCCAAAGCTGAACAAGCTGTGAAAGGAGCACAATCCCAAACTGAGACTCACAAGGGAATGCTGGCCAATTTGCAAGCTGCTCGCGAACTGAAAATCGCTAGAAAAGCTGCATTGGAGGCAGAGCTAAAATATTTGTGTGCTGAAATAGAAGCTGATGACAAGAAAATAGCCAAACTTCCCGGTCTAATAGAGAAAACCCAGGAGGAAGCATCATCGGCTATAACTGAAGTGAATCAATGCGAAGCAGAACTCACCGTCCTGTCCAATGCCCAGAAAGATTACCAGGAACGGATGGAGGATATCCGCCAAACAATATCAAATGCCTCCAATGTAATCGCAAAATATTTAAACATTTAGCTGTGCTGAGCGATGTGTAACCAAACTGATCGTTCTCGCAACATTTGCCCTTTATAAGCCTGCTTTATTTTTCCTTGCATGACTTTGACTGCAACTTTGAACGATCCATTCGGTAATTAGTAGCCAAATAGTGCCATACCCGAACGGCACCTCAACTGCAACTTAGCCGAGCTAGTCAACCGAATACGACTCAGCTTTGAATCCCAAACGACCCGATGGCGAGTTGGTCAAGGAAACCTCTCCACCTTCCAAGTTTTTCGGGATACGCGCCACGACCTGAGGCCATGATCCTTTCACCAGGCTTATAAATAAAACCGTGGGTGCCCCTAGCTCTTTACCAAGCCTTTAGCCTTCAAATCTTCACCAACCTCAAGCTTTTCTTCCCAATCACCAGCGCAGCCCCAAAAACCAATGGCGGGGAGCAACAACAGGCGTCGCGCCACCGACGAGGCAGAAGGAAGCCACGCCAGTTCGCGCCGGAGGCAATGATCACCATCTTCTCTTCATTACTTGCCTAAGATTTCCCTTTGTTTCTGACGATCCTATTTGTTTCAGGCTTGTTCAATGGAACCCGTCTCCTGCGCCGGCCAATCAACCTCTGCCGGACGACTCCTCGGAGTCGGACCACTACTCCCCCGTGCCCTATGGGGAACTTGACGCTCTCCGCTTCAAGGCGGAACTTGAGGTGGCCCAGCGCGAGCTGGAAGACATCTCCAAGAAGGCTGGCATAGCCGAACTGGAGTGGGAGGACCAGCGCAAGCAGCTGCTGGCAACCATCGATGGTACGGCTCTGGAACTACTCCTGAATCCAATCTGGCTTTTGATACTAATCACCATCACCTTGTACTTTGCAGCCCGCGACGCTGAGCTCAACCAGCTGAAAATGCTGGTGGAGCAATTGGCTGACAAGGTGAACGCCCGCGGAGACACGCCGGCGGAGCGCCTTGCCGCGGTGGAAAACCGCGTGGACGAGGTGGCCACCCACGGCATCCGCCTGGGCACCACTTTGGGCTTGGCCGCCATGGCGACGCACACCGGCGTCGACTACTCCACCCGCCGCGCGGCTTCCGGGCGGCGCGCCGGAAGACATCGACGGGATCGAGGTCATCTTGGAGCGCCTCGACGGCCACGGCGACGCCATTGCCGAACTCACTCATCCCCGGTCTGTGCTAAACAGGCTCTTTGATTAGATTGTACTAGGGATGTTTGATTATCGGCAATAAATAAAGAACTTTCAATTCCCGTGCTTGTATCGTGATGACTCCTCTGTGTTTGCAACTGTGAGCCTTATTTTTCTTGAACGTATTCGAGAACTTGCTTGAGCCGAACACACGAAAACAGATGCCCCCTGGCGCAAAACCCGCAGAAAATCCTCGATTCGGCAATCCACAAGCACTGTTCAATGAAAACCCTTCACATTCGGGAGGAAAACCCTGCCGCTTGGTATTCCAATAACGCACGCCAGCCATTCATCACTCCCAATGCACTCTCTCAGTCAATAAAATAGCCTGCTGAGATACCCTGCAAATCCACTCGCACACTCATCCATCACTTCTCATCTTCTCCCCTGCTCCAGAAGAGAAAACCCCAAGGCCATGGACAAAGGCAAGCAACCCAAGGAGGACAGCACCTCAAAGAAACACACCATTCGAGAGTGAGTTTTCCTTTAGCTTGCTTTTTGCTTTCTTGTGTGATCTCGTGCTTTACCTCCTCTTTTCGTTTTCTTTTAGCCTCGATCTGCTCCCTGAAGAAATCATTGGGACTGAAGAAACGCCTGAATACATCTCCTCTGACTCCTCCCTCAAAGCAGAGGATGCAATGCCAGAGCAGAAGATCAACCACCAGTTACGCCGCCGCGTCCGGCATCTCGAGCATGACCTCCGAGACGTCACCGCTCGCTGCCAAGCCGAGCGCGAGCGTCGCATGGCCTTGGAGGCACTGGTAGGAGGTAAACATCTCCACTTTCATCTTGGTTCCATGCTTGCACCCGGATCTCCATCTCTAATAACTGTTCCTCTGTCCCAGATGTCTCTGACAGGTACAATAACCTCGAAAGCGGCTTGGGACGACTTGGTGGAGGCAAAGCAAACCATGGTCACCCCCACGCCTTCCAAGTTGCCGTCACGGTGGTCCCGGAACAACCGAAGAGGGAGCTGGTCGAAGAAGCAAAGAAAAAAGGATTGAAGCATACTTTCGCTTCTTACGCCGGACCTTCGCTTTCCACCCCCTCGTAGTCCTGATCAACTGGGTTGTTAGATGTAAACCTGCAAGAAGCATTTGCAATGTAGTTTTGTGCTAAGGGCAATACATCTAAGTATTGGCCATTCCCCCTGTTTAGGAATTTTTGTTCTAAAGGCGGCTTCATTCTTGAACGCCGGCTATTTCTGTATCAGATGCATGTAATCCCAGTGCTTGTGATCAATGATCGATTTCAATACTAGGATAATATTTCTTCAAATATCTTCCATTTATTGCAGCAGAAAATTCCTCTCCTAGTAAAGTTTTCAGCATGTAGGCATTACCGGGCACGCATCTGACCACCCGAAAGGGTCCTTCCCAATTAGGAGACCATTTGCCGAATTCACTGTATTTGGTTCCAATCGGCAGTAAAGCTTTCCAAACCAAATCCCCTTCTACAAATTGCCTGACTTTTATTTTCTTGTTGTAATATTTGGCAACTCGCAGCTTGTTCTTTTCAATATTTTCCAGTGCCCTAAGACGGATCATGTGCAAGTCCTCTAACTCATCCATCATTAAACCACTGTAATCTTTGGAGCTTAAATCCTTTTGCAAAACCACTCTCCTAGAATCTGATTGTATTTCCCAAGGTAAAACCGCATGGTGCCCATAAACCAATTCATAAGGAGATGTCTTTGTAGCTCCATGAGGGGCCATTCGGTAAGCCCATAAAGCTTCATTGAGTACCGAATGCCACCTTCTTGGCTTCTGGTCGATCTTCTTTTGTATAATCCTGATCATGATCTTATTAGAAGCCTCTGCCTGACCATTAGCTTGGGCATAATAGGGAGAAGAATTGAATAATTTGATCCTCATGCTTTCGGCAAACTCCCTAAACTCCAAGGACACAAACTGAGCTCCCTGATCAGTTGTGATTGTTTGAGGTATTCCAAACCGATAGATGATGTGTTCCTTGACAAATTCAACCATGTTCTCTAATGTCACCTTCTTCAGTGGAATTGCCTCAACCCATTTGGTAAAGTAATCCATTGCCAAAAGCACAAACTTATGCCCCTTGCTAGATGGTGGATTAATCTGGCCAATCAAGTCTATACCCCAACCCCTGAATGGCCATGGCTTGATAATGGGATTTAGTGCTGATGCAGGAACCCTTTGAATATTTCCAAACCTCTGGCAGTCTTGACATCCCTTCTAATACTCAAAGCAATCCTCCAACATCGTCGGCCAAAAGCACCCAGCTTGCCTGATGACCCATTTCATACGGTAAGCCGACTGATGTGCTCCACATATCATATCATGCACCTCACTCATCATCCTTTTTTCTTCTTCTGGACCCAGGCAACGCAGCAATACCCCATCCAAAGATTTGTAGAATAGACTTCCATCCAGAAGAACAAATTTTATGGCCTTGTACCTGAGTTTCCTAGAGACCTTTCAGGATGGATCTTCCAAATAATCAACGATCTCCTTTCTCCAATCATCCTCTGCAAGATCCACTTCTAGCGCACAGACCTCCATGGCAAACGCTTCTTGATTTTCTCTATAGCCTGAAGCGCTTTGAGCCAGCCTGTTTGCCTCTTCATTGTGTTCTCTAGGAATGTGCTGAAGAATTACTAACTGAAAGCTCTTTAAAAGCTCTCTGCATTCCTCGTAGTAACTCCTCAGGGCATCAGTTTTACACTCGTATTGGCCGTT
Organism: Cenchrus americanus; assembly: GCA_947561735.1. Lineage (NCBI taxonomy): Eukaryota > Viridiplantae > Streptophyta > Magnoliopsida > Poales > Poaceae > Cenchrus > Cenchrus americanus. Next base: position 195,783,383 of record OX387239.1, on the reverse strand, counting down.
CAATTGCTTGATAACCAACTCTGAATCTCCATAAACCTCAACTGAAACAGCCCCGGCCTCTCTTAAATATTGAAGCCCCCGAAGCAATGCCTCGTACTCAGCCTGATTGTTTATAACAGTGGGCTGGATAGGGATGGCAAACTCAAACATCTCACCCCTGGGTGAAATTAATAGAATCCCTACTCCCCCACCTTTACCACACGATGATCCATCAAAGAACAAAGCCCAAAGAGTAATTTCAAGCAAATCAATCGATGGGTCACGATGTTCCGTTATAAAATCGGCAATGATCTGACCTTTTATAGCTTTTGCCGATTCGAACTTCAACTCAAACTCAGATAAAGCCAAGATCCATTTGCCAATCCTGCCATTCAAAATTGGTATAGATAACATATGTTTTATTACATCAAACTTGGAGTATACAACGCATTCAGCATTCAACAAGTAGTGCCGAAATTTTGTACACGAGTAGTACACACATAGGCACAGCTTCTCTACAGCCGAATACCTGGTCTCAGGATCAAGTAATTATCGGCTAAGGTACGCTACTACCCACTCCTTTCCTTCAAATTCTTGAATAAGGGCTGATCTAATGGTTTGGGTATCGGCCTCCACGTACAACTTGAAAGGCTTATTCAACTGTGGAGGGACCAGTACTGGTGGTTCCTTCATATATTGCTTAATCTCATCAAAAGCCTTTTGTTGTTCGTCACCCCATATGAACTTCTGATCCTTCTTAAGCTTCAACAATGGAGAAAAGGGCAAAACCTTTTGCGACAGATTTGAAATGAACCTTCTCACAAAATTGATCTTGCCGAGCAGTGATTGCAACTCCTTGAGATTGGTTGGAGGGAGAACTTCATCAATAGCTTTCATGCTTTTCTTGCCAACTTCGATCCCCCCTTCGTGTACCAGGAATCCCAAGAATTCTCCAGCTGATACCCCAAAAGCATATTTGTTTGGATTCATCTTCAAGCCATGCTTCCGGGTGCATTCCAAAGTTCTCTTCACGTCCTCCAAGTGTGTGTCATGATTCAAAGACTTGATCACGACGTCATCAATGTAAATCTCGACAATTTTGCCGATCAACTCGTGAAAGATATAGTTCATGGCCCGCTGATAAGTTGCACCGGCATTTTTCAACCCAAATGTCATGACTATCCATTCAAACAGAGCCTATATGACCGGGACATCCGAAGGTCGTCTTTGATATATCCTCTATTGCCATGAAAATCTGGTTGTACCCTGCATTACCATCCATGAAACTGATAACTTTATGCCCAGCAGCAGCATCATCCAATAAATCGGCAACAGGCATTGGGTACCCATCCATAGGAGTAGCTCTGTTCAAGTCCTTGAAATCTATGCAAACCCTCACCTTTCCATTCTTCTTGTAAACAGGGACAATGTTAGAAATCCACTCCGCGTATCTGCATGGCCGAACGAAGTTCGCATCAAGCAATCTTTCAACTTCTTTCTTCACGTCGGCCAATACTTCGTCTTTGTAGATTTTCCGGGGAGGTTGCTTATATGGTTTAAAACCAGATTTGATTGGCAACCGATGCTCGACAATGGAACGATCCAAACTAGGCATCTCCGAATAATCCCAAGCGAAGCAATCGTTATATTCCTTGAGCAGCTTGATCAATTCCTCCCTGAAGTCTGATTCCAAGTTTGCGCTGATAAATGTTGGCCTCGGCTTGTCACCGTTTCCAATGTCCACTTCCTCCAATTTGTCAGCCAACATGAATCATCGCCCTAACTTGCCATCAGTACCATCAACGGGATTATCCATTAAAAATTGCTATAAGAGCCGACTGCTTGAATCGGCTGTTGATCACTGCTAACAGGCTCAACAGGACCTTCTCTCCAGTCTTTTCCTGAGAAACAATCAATACCCTAATATTCCCAGAAAGCTGGTTCCACATTTGCGACGCTCACTGAGTCATCTGCTTGGACCACCTCAATATCGTCATCTACCCATTGAATGAGCTGCTGATGCATGGTAGATGGGATGCAGCAATTGGCGTGAATCTAGTCCCGCCCAAGCAGTAGGTTGTAGGCTCCTTTGCCTTCGATGACAAAGAAGGTTGTGAGCAATGTTTTGGACCCAATCATCAGATCCACGTGGACGCACCCCTTGGTATCTGAAGGATTCCCAGCGAAATCGCTCAAAATTATGCTCGTAGGCGTCAAGTCTCCAGGGCCCATGCCAAGTTTCCTAAAGGTGGTGTATGGCATCACGTTGACTGCAGCTCCACCATCGACAAACATCTTGGTCAATGGCTTGCCATTGACGTATCCCTTCAAGTACAGCGGCCTCATGTGTCGATTCTTGGCCAGTTTGTCGAAGGTGGCTTGCTTGGCTAACACCAGTTGCGCCATTAGTCCCCCAAGCTGTTCATCATCATTGACGTCCAGGGACGTTTCTTCCTGCACAACTTGATTAGCGGGAGCCATAAACTCATTCGGCAGAAAGTATACCATACATGCCGGAGCCGAACGACTTGATCCCTCAGGTTTGTCCTTTGGGCGCCACACCTGTTTCTTCTGGACTCCCGCCTGCCTTAATTCACGGTTCCTCAAGCGCTGAACCCTTCTTTTCTGGCTCTTCCTTAATCCAGGCGGGCACCACTGTCCTTCTTGCTAGATATATTCGTCTTCTTCTTGATCAGCCCATCTTTGATCAGCTTGCCTCTTTCTGGGGTGATCAATGACCTCAATTATTTTTTGACGCCGATCGTCATTAGGGTGTATCCTTCCAATTCTCTCATGGACGGATCGGCGATTGGCAGTTTCCTGCCTGTACTCAAAGTATCTGTCACTGCACTCAGGGCAGTTCCTCAGCGTAGGAAGCTTCAAGCCTTCATTCCAGCAGTGCCTGAAGAATGCGCAGTCCCAATGTGCGCGCTCCTGCTCGCGCGTGTACTGCTCCAAATCTCTCCTGCGCGCTTCTTCTTCGGCCCTGCGTCTCTCCTCCTCGTGCCTCCGCTTCTGGTAGCGTTCTTTCTCTAACTGACGCTGCCACTTGTTGAGGAGGATGCGCGTAGTAACCCTGGGTTTGGCCCTGGACGACTCCCCAACCTCGATATGGCTTTTGAGAACATGAGGGGCTTCTCCATGAACCTGCTCCAATGTCACCTGCCGCGCTGGATCTACTGCTCCATCTTGCCTTGCTCTAGCCGAAGTCAAGACCTTAACCTTTCCCTTTTCCTCGGCGGTCACCATGTTGACAAAAAAGCTTATCATGTTCTGGGGAAAAGGGTGGTCGTCCAGCTTCATCTTGTTGTCAAACTTGAGATGACCCTCCTGGATAGCCTTCTGGATTCTCATCCTGAAGACCCTGCAGTCGTTGATGGAGTGAGAATTCCTGTCATGAAAGCTGCAGTAACGTTTCTCTTTTACTCCATCGGGCCGAAGCATAGAATGCCCCTCAAGCAACTTGATCTGGCCTCCCTTCACCAGGAAGTCAAACAGCTTATCAGCTTTGGTGACGTCGAAGTCGTATGTGCCCTTGGTCTGCTTGATCCAGCGCTGATTCATGGTCAACGGCTCCTTGCCCCACATGATCTCAGCAGCAGCCACTTCCTGATCATCGTCAAAATCTTCCATTTGATCGGCCTTTTCCAGGAACTGATTGTAGATATCAGCTATGTCGTGTTGCTTGTTGAACCTGGTATCTTTCTTAAACCCATAGGCCTGGTTGCTCATTAGTGACAGCTTTTGAGACAGTTGACCCAGGTTATCAAACTCCATACCAAACAGCTTTTCCCGCACGGCCGGCAGCATCCCTGCAACGGCCATGTTGGCCAACTGATCATCTGGCAGATTTAACGAGAAACACATGCCCTTAACGTCCCTAAACCTCCTGAGGAACTCTAAAGGCGTCTCAATATGCCTCTACTTCAAAGTGGTAAGGTCGATGAGCTTCTTTTCGGTGCTACCACTGAAGTAGTGAGCGTGGAATTTTCGCTCCAGCTCCCTCCACGTGTTAACTGACTGGGGAGGCAAAGAGGTAAACCACTGAAATGCGGAGCCCGTCAACGACATGGGAAAGTACCTAACCCTGAATTCCTCATCAACGGAGGCCTCTCCAAGGTGCATCAGATAACGAGCAATGTGCTCCACGGTGCTCGTGTCATCTTGCCCAGAAAACTTCGTGAACTCCGTGGGAGGCTTCACCCTGGGCGGCAGGACCACTCTGTAATACCACTCCGGGAAGGGAGGCGTGTAACCTGGCCCCTGCATTTTAGGTTTGAGGCCGAATTGATTCTGCATCAGATCGGCCATCTTCTGAACCAGAACGTCGTCCTCCTGCACTCCTGCAGCTGCACCGTACCCCGGATTCGGGAGGGCGTCAATAGCACTGTAGTCCATAACTTCGTGGTAGCCTCCACCGTACAAGTTCTTCTGCAATCTGTTGTTGGTTGGGGCAATCTTGTAGGTGGACGCGAGCGGAACTCCAGACGAACCGAACGCCATTTCCCCATACGTGGGCTGATATGGGTTCGGCTGTTGAATCGGTTGACTTGTACTGCCTTGCGGAGGCGGCTAGACTGGCTGCCCTCCTACGGCCCGCAGAGCAGGTTGAACTGGTTGACCTCCAGCGCCTTGTGGAGGAGGCTGGACGGCCTGGCTCCCAACGCTCTGCGGAGGAGGCTGGACTGGCTGGCTTCGCAATGGTGGCTGAGAACTGGACTCTCCAATCTCCATGTTGTATCCCTGAGGGGGTGCTCGACTGAATACTTGCTCCATGCCCGGGCCAAAGACGCCCACCATCATCTGCTTGAACACGCCCAGGAAAGCCCTATGATGTTTACCCATCACGTCTTCCGCAGCATCCCGAAACGCTTGCATGCATTCTTCTTTCTCTTGTAGAGTTGTGGCGTCAGTTTCTCCTGAGAGTAGAACCCTGGGCATCTCATTTTTGAGATACGGAACGCCGCTTCTGTTCTTTTTGAATGACATCAAGCATTTTTGTTGAAACTGATCCGTGGCATCTTTCAGCTGTTGTAGATGCTCTGGAGAGAGATCCTCGATGGCGACATCCAGAATGTCACTGATGTCAGGCATCTTGATTCGGCTGTTGGTCCCACTGGGCATGCCAAAAAGTGTGTTGACGCAAAATCTGCACCTTACGCCAAGCACACAGCAAGCCGAACAAGCTAGCTTCACACGCGAAAAGACTCCAAGACGTGCCAGTCAATTTTTCCTGAAAATACAAAAGATAGAGTAGTTAAATTCTAAAGCTTGGAACTTGCCGGGTGGTACCAGACAGTTCCATATTTACGGCCATGAAGCCAAGTGAGATGACACATAGCTATAAAGAGCTATCTGCCAGCAAACTAGAAACCATTCGGGAGCTTTAAAGTGCAAAACACAACATAGCCGAACGGATGATGTAAGCATGACGAAAGATCGGTCTTTATTTGAATAAAATTGCACGTGCACGAAGCCATGACCGATCCTCCATGATAAATAACAATAAACAATAAATGAAGTAAAGTATGATCATAAACATGTAATAAACAAGCATGCATAGGCCCAAAGCACTAGTCTACCGCATGTCTAGGTACTTTAAAACCCGTCAAGAATGATGCCTAGCAAATCTATCCACCGCATGATACAATTTTCTTGAAAATCACACCACTAACCACAAATAGGTCTATCCACCGCATGATACGATTTATATATGGAAAGCTAAAAGCATGCAGTATTTAAAGCATAACTTGTAAACACGTTTCACTCGTGAAAGCATAACCGAATACGGCTGTACAGCCGAATCAGGGTCCATGAAGAAGGAACAAACGTCGCTAAAGATGATAAATCTATCGGATTGAATTAAAGATCTAATCCACCGGATGACTAGCTTTAAAACAACCCTAAAACCTGCATCTACCGTATGATACCTGGCTCTTTCAAGATTTACACAAAATCAACAAGATTGAACCCGCAACACGTAACAACCTAGATCGATTCGGTTTCGGCTATTTGATAAACACGTGATCTACGTGCCTTTTGAAGCAAGATGTGAACGCGCAATGTGAAAACCATGAAACAAGATAAAGCTGATCCAAATCAATCTAAATTGGGCAAAAGAGTGTTACATGAATTTAAACATAAAGTAAAAACTCAAAACAACACAGGGTAACTTAATGAATCTATTGAATCTTGCCAAAATCCAATAGAACCGATAACTAGCTCAAAACTAGATCTTAGGCCACCGCATGGCTCATGATCTAACAAGAAACCTTCTTGAACCAAGCTTGAATCTACCGCATGATACTAAGCATGGTAACAAGACTACTTGCATCACGATCTAAATCCACCGCATGATACTAGACATGATACAAGGTTGCCGATACTTATGGAGGTCGACGGATCGATGAACCCTCTCGCAAAACTCGACGACACGACAAGGACTCAAAGGTTTGGCATAAAGCCGGTTTGTTATGAGAATGTTTCGAATACAATTACATACATCCAGGGTCTGTATTTATACCCTGTCATGGCATGACTCTGAATAGACTACGAGCACAATATTTGATACCTAATTTATCTCTAAGTGCGATCGCTTATCCATCCATTCGTTCCTTCCTCTCGGGCCACGTCATCACGCAATCCCACAAAATCAGCGCAAACAGATTCCTTGCCGAACGGAAGCAAACTGCCGACCGCGAGCTCCTTTGTCGAATCTTTCTGGAGAAACCTTCCTTCTTCCGGACGGATTTTTTCACCAAGCTGGGCCCACAATTCAGACTCCTTCCTGTGCCAAATTTTGGTGTTAACAATCGTATCTTGGCACATTGGTCGGAGCCCGGAAGCGCGAGGTAAACTTTACGTCACGGATGCTCCAGCTGAAAGCCCGTGGACCCCGCTGGTTCGACGACCAGCTGCTCGCGGTCGTCATCGCTATCGTGGCACCGCCTGTGCCTACAGTCGTCGTTGTGGCGCGAGCGGTTGTCGCGGTTGTTGTCGACGCTCTCGGCCCGTCATCGAGCCTCGATGGTGTTCCGGGCGTCACGGTTAGGCCCGAGTCGACTCCGTACCGCCAATGTTGCGTCCGCGACTCCTTCCCCTTGTCCCTGTTGCTGAGGAGGAGGTGGATTCGGACCATGGGCAGATGGTGCTCTGGCTCGCCCGTGCTCCGACCGCTGTCGTGAGGCGGAGCTTTCCGCTTGCTGCACTGCCGCAGCTTCGAGCAGCGCCTTCAGCTGTTGGCGCACTCACCGTTCCTCGGAGGTTGCAGGCTCCGGGCAGCCGCGCAGCAGCATGGCTGCAGCGCCGAGGTTCTGGGACGCTCGCCGGAAGAGTGGTGGTACGTCGGCGTCGGGGTTGGCGTTCGCGCCCCCGTTGGCGCGTCGATTATTGTCGGGCTCCAGCGCAAGCACTGGTGGCGTAGGCACACGGCTGCGCGGCTGATCCATAGCTGGTTGGCGCTCACGCCAGTCTCTGTTCCCCTCGTGGAGCTCGCTCTGCACAGGAACGTCCTGCGCCGGGCGTCGATCGCCATTCCCATCATGGGCTTGGCCTTGCACCGACACGCCCTGTGCAGGTTGTCGCTTGCGTGGCCCAGCTTCCATGCTGAGCTCTTGGTATAGAAGGGCCAGCTCCTCGTCAAGCTGGGTTCTCGCCTCCGCGAGTTCGTCGAGCCGCGCGCGCCACTGGTCATCGGCGCCGCGGTGGCGCGGGGCCGGCTCCGATTCGGAGCTGCTCGACATGGTGTCCACGCAGACGTTGCACTCTCGCATGGGGTCGTGGAGTCGCGCGGTTCGCGCCCTCTGAGTCGTCATAGACCCAGGGCAGCGCCAGTCGTGCGGAGGCCATTGACGTAGGCCGTCACCGGGTCGTCCGGGAGGCCAGGCTGTTGATGGGGGTACATTGCGCTGTACCGCTCCATGAACTCCCCCAGCCCAGCGGTCCGTGTCCGCTGGCCTGGAAGGCGAGGTCGGTGAGGTAGTAGGCGACGAGCCTAAAACGCTCCTGCATTGGGTTTGGCCCCAACATGCCGCCGACGACGTCGTCCGAGAAGCCTCGGACGAAGGCCTCGTGTCCCACAGCCCCCGTGAGGACATTGGGGCGAGGTGGTCGGGCGAAAGTGCGCCCGGCGACGGGCTCCACTGGCCCGGTGTAGACGAAGCCGAGGGAGCCGAATCGCAGGGTGGTCCCAGGAGTCAGCGTGACCCTGTGACCGTCCATCCGATCCGCTGAGTTCGTCGAGACACACGATGTGCTCCTACCTGGCGCGCCAACTGTCGGGGTTCTCTACCACCGGCAGTAAATTTCTATCGATCGTGCGTCAGGCTCGGATGGTTAGCGCAGGAGACAATGAGGTTATACTGGTCCGTGCCTCCGAGGAGTAATACCCTACGTCCAGTGTGTTGCAGCCATGTTTTTGAGCCAGGTGTGCTCGTAGTAGGGGTTACAAGCTGGTCGGGAGAGGGTGTCGAGCCCAAGTCTCGGGAGATGGTGTTTGATCCTATGGAGGTCTAACCCTTGTAACCGTTGCCCTCCTCTCCCTTTTACAGTCACAAGGGGAGGGGCAACAAGGGAAGTAAAAAAGAGTTATAGTACTTGGCAGCTGGCACGTCCCATCGCCCGTCGTTGTCCGTCGGGGTGTATTGAAGCCAAGTCGCGATGCCTTGTCGGGGGTGCCGCCGCGTGGCCGGGTTGGACTGTTTACTCCGGTACACTTGGCCTCTTCCCCGAGTAGTTTGAGCTCGTCTTAGTCTGCCCGAGTGCTTGCCTAGCTTGCCACGCCCGAGCCTAAGTCTAGGCTTGTGTGTGTTGTAGAGGGTGTTTGAGTGCCTCGGGCTGAGTCTTGCGTGTAGCAGAGTGGGAGAAGATGGCGATGTGATGGCCGATGGCGATGTGATGGCCGTGCAGCCGGTCAGACCTGCATTAAGGCTCTTGTCGGGGTAGGCCGCCTGCATGGCCGCCCGCTGTTGCTCCCGCGTGACGTGGAGATTCGTTCCTCCGCACGCGTCGGTGGCGATGTTCATGTCGTGCGTATGGGCCCACGCACTAGTCGGAGCCGGACTTGTCGTGCGAGGCGGAGACTTCTCGTGTGAGGGTTCCTCTAGTGGAAAACTGGTCGGAGATGCAGCCAACTGGTTGAAGACTAGACATCTTGTCAGTGAGGGTCTTGACGAAGATGTGCATACCACCACGCAGGCGGAGCTCTAGGTGAACGGTGGACTCCTTCTAGATGTTGTAGTCAGCAAGGGTACGGCCATCCTCAAGCTGCTTGTCAGCGGACAGTGGGCTCCATCTCGAGGGTAAGGGCCTTGCTGTCTTGAGGGAGATAATCTTGACGTCGAAGGGGGCCCCAATCCGGGCCCTCGTCACTTGGCTAGTTAGAAAAAGAAAAATTAATTCTAAAAGTTGGATCTAACAACCTCTACAAACCTACTCCCTCGTTATGCGGCTTGCCATCCCTGAAGCTTCGCTAGCTAAAGATGATGAGCCCCTTGGCTCGGTATTCCGCGTGGTCCATCTATTCTCGCCGCCTCTCCCTGCCTCCCGCTCCCTCCGCTCCCCATTCCCGCGTCCTCCCCTACGCCCTCGGCTCCTGCCCCCACCTATCGGAGCGTTGCGACCACTGCTGCCGCTCTGAGCCCCCTCCCAAGGCAACGATGACGGTGTTGAGCTCCCTCCCGAGGTGCATCGGTAGGGATTGGCAACAGTGGGCAGCAGAGGCTTAGTCTCGAGGTGCTGGGGGTGGCTCGTCGAAGTCCGTCGTGTGCTAGCCATCATGCTCAACTACTCACGCTGTAACATTGTAGTTCTTCCTGCGTGCTGGCCATGGCGGAGAGAGGCCACCACTAGGAGCGGGCCCAAGGGGCGCTGGGTAGATCTCAAAATACGTGCGACACAAGGTGAGCGACGCATCGTCGTCTTGCCATCGTCTCACAACGCGAAGCTCGCAACCATTCGCGAAGGCCAAGGAGAGAATAATAAAATATATCAAGCACAACGTGAAGGGAAGGAAAAGTATTAGCATGTGCACGTATACGGAAGAAACAAATCAAGAATAGAAGCCTGTAGGAAAAGATGCACGTAAGCTTGGGGGACAAGAAGGCCATGTATGACCTCGAGATGATGTTTCCAAGTAAAATACTTCCTCATCTAAGTACTCCATCCGTTCCGAAAAACCTGACGTTTAGGACAAGGTTTGGGTCAAACATTGGGAATCTAAATCATCAATAATTTTTAAACTGTTGAGTTTGCAGATGTGAAATCTATACGAATAAATTTGTCTTGAAAAATAGTTTCATAAAAGTATAGATATATCACTCTTTGATAAATAGTTTTATAATGACAAGAGGTCAAAGTTGTGTTTTGGAGACCATGTCGCTGTCCTAAACGTCAGCTTTTTCGGAACGGAGGGAGTACCTAGCGGAGACAGATTCAAGGAAGAAAGAAGTTTTAATTAGAAAGGACTCCACTATGTGAAAACCTCAAATAGGTCACGCAGCATTTGTAACGGGCTTTTAACGCCCGTTACATCCACCCACATCTGTAACGGTTGTTGTTTTGGCGCCCGTTACCTATAAGCACGTCAGGACGACCCCGGGGTTAGCCTCCACAACGCCCATTACCAATGTGGACTTCTGGTAACGGGCTTGTTAAATGCCCGTTACATGAATTCCTTGTAACGGATGTTAAAGAGAGTCTGTTACAAATGATAAACCTATCGGTAACGGGCTTATAAAGTCCGTTACCGATCAATTCCCTATCAGCAACGGGCTGCTTAAGTCCGTTACTGATCGCTGCCATATTGGTAACGGGCTATAAAGTCTGTTGCCGATAATTTCATACTGGAGACGCATGCTTGTAGGATGATGTCTTCTTTGCTGGCGACCCAATTGGATGTGTCTCGTGTCTTAGGACTCGTCTCCTTTGATTGCCACCCAGGGTCGCTTTTTTCTCACATCGGAGACGCACGTTGTTATTGCTCATCTCTGTCTTCTCCTTCCGACACCACTCGATCTCTCTCCGCAGAAGGTCACTCCTGTTCCGACAACAACACTCGCTCTATCTCCTCAGAAGGTCACTCGCTCGATCTATGTGCTCAGATGTCCCCGCCGTCCTGTCCCGTTCACCGCTGCTAGCTGCGCGCGCTCTGAGGATCGCGCTTAATTTCTCTCCTCAGAATGTCGGGGTTGCAGCAGACCGGCCGGCCGCATGCGCGACGGCGAAAGGGGCCAGCGGACGTCGACCGCGCCGTCCTTCGCGCTGTTGCCACGGCCGCGACGCCGCCTCCAATCCTCCTCCTCAACTGCGCTCGCCTCGTAGAAAGTACTCGTCAAGTGTAACACCCTAATTTTTTGCAAAGTTTGGCTTGTCCCCGCCGCCGCCCGAGTCCACCTCCGTCCCGCCTTCCCAGGCGTGGCCCGCACGCCAAGGCGGCCTCCCGGCCTATTTAAGCTGCGCCGCCACCCCTAGGATCCCCTACCCGAGCCCTAGCCGTCGTCCTCGCTTGCGCCGAATCTCGCCGGAACCCTAGCGCCGCCGCCGTAGCAGTCCGACGCCGTTGCCGCCTCTCCGCCGTCGAGGAGCTTCCCCGGATTCGCGCAAGGAGGTGAGGAGGCCACCCGTGCCACTTGTTGATGTCGCCGCGCGCCGTGTCGTCCGCGGCACTCGCCGGAGTTTCGCCATCGCGCCGCTCCGCCTCGCCGCGCGCGCGCGCGCCGTCGCCGTAGTGTCCGAGCCGCCCGTGCCGCCCTAGACGGCCTTGCCGTCGCTCGCGCATCGCTCTAGTGCTTTCCGCGCGCGAAATCGAGCCCCCTAGCTCGATCCCGCGTTTCACCGCCGCCGCCCGTCGTCGCTCGCCGCCGTCCCGCTGCTCGCCGCCGGTCGGGTGCGTGCGTGCATCCACAGCCGCTGGATCCAGATCTAGCGACCCTGATCAACCCGCCGCCGCTGTTTAAACCAACCGCCACCGCCAGCCATCCGATCTAGATCCAACAGATCAGATCGAGCCAGCCCGGGTCAATACCGGTCGAACCGGCAGGCCCTCACATTTTTGCAAAAAACACCCTGAGCTTTTCAAATTTCACAAAAATACCCTCCCGCAGTAGTAGATCCTTTTCAGTTAAGCCCAGATTCTTTAGGGTTCTTTACAGTTTAGTCCTTGCATCTTCAACTAAGCGTATCTTGGTCGTTTTAGCTTCGTTTTTAGTGTTCTTTATGTCCATGCGATCGTCTCGAAGCGTAGAACAGTTTGATGCCCTTTTTTGTTCTGTTAGGACTGTTTGATGATTGTTTCTTATTTATTCTTGTGTTTGCTTGTATGTGATTATTGTGGAGCATAGAGAGTGAAGCGTTTGAAGGCTTTGAAGATCAAGACGCGCCAGAGTTTGAGCAGCCAAGTCTTGTTGAAGGCAAGTCTCCCTTGATGCATGCCCACTTGTCCTACATAACATGCATTTAAATTCATCGTATTTACTTATCTTGCTTGCATTAACTTTGACGGGAACCTAATAAGGATCATACCTAGTCTTTTACAACCTTTGCCTTGTAGCCGGGTTAATAATCTTAATCTTGATGGTAGCTATGGCTTAGCATGCTTAACTGGGATGGTATTAATCAACTTGGATACTTTTATATTCTATGTTCCGCTTTATGTTGAGAACCACCCAGGAAAACAGTACAACCACAAGAACTAACGAGCAATGGTCTTGGCTGAATAATTAGGAACTTTAGCTTGGGATGGTCTTACCTGATAAGGACAAGGGATCGGCGGTACTTTGGGGTATAGACTCGCTCTAGCAGGGGATTGGGTGAGTTATTCTTTTTATGGTGGGGTATCGACCTGCTAGGGGTCTTTATACCTTGCTACCTGATCCGGACCTTGTGGGTCGTAACTTGCTAGGGAACCTTTGTAAAGGCCATGTAGCGTCCCTATGCAACCACACCTCGGTAGTGTGGTATGGTGCCTTGCAAACACCGCATGGTTGGGTTCAAAGTTCTTCGGAGCTTTTACGCTACTTGTGGTGAAAGTGTACAACCTCTGTAGAGTGTAAAACTAACTAGTTAGTCGTGCTCACGGTCAAGAGCGGCCTGGATCCTCACATGACTAAATTATGGAATATAATGTTAATTTGTTGTTTTATCTTTATTTATGATGCTTATACTTTATTAATTGGGTTGGTATGAACTTACACTCTAGTAATTATGTTGCTAATAAAACTTGACCCACTAAAATGCTAAACTACTTGAACCTCAGCCATCCACCATATGGCCTTGCATGTTATGTTGTTTCCTCTTGCTGAGTATGTCATGTGCTCACGCTTGTTTACTTTCTTGTATCTACAACACTCGGAATGCTCCTCAGACTGGGAGAGCTTTGAAGACTACCCCGGAGATTTCCAGGAGTTCTAGGTGTGCGTGTCTTCAGTCAGCTACCTGTGGAGGCACTTTATCCCCTGCGAGAACTCATTATTTACGTTTCGTTTAAGACTTTGGTCATGTAATAACTCTTTATTCGTGTGGCACTGATTTTGGTATTCACAATGTCATTGCGTGTGTGTAACTTGATCTTGGCGCACACGTGATCTATGCATTCGGTTTTGCCTTTAAAACTGGGTGTGACAAAGTGGTACCAGAGCCGTATTTACTGTAGGAACGTTAGTCTAGATAGAAATGGTCGGAATTAAGGATTTTATAATCATAGAAGCTTTTCTCTCACATGCTTGCTTTATTTCTATTAATCTTATACTCTTGCTTTTGCCTCACCCTTGAGTTAATCTGGATTCTTTATCTTGTGCTTGCTTTTAGCTCTCACCCCCTTTTTTGTCTTACCATCTATCTCATTCTACACTGCACTTACAGATGGTTCGCCGTTTGAAGACTTCTCACGCTGGTGCTGCCCACCAGTATGCTCCGCATGAACAGTACCACGACTTCCATGACAGAGACATGGATGAAGAGATCGTGATGGAGCCTGCACCAGTAGCCGCCTCTGACCTCATCATGGTGTCTGATGATGAGGAGGATCCGGAGGAGGTGAACCTAGAAGAAGGAGAGCCAGTTGTTCAGCCAAATCAAGAGGAGCAGGCGCCAGGAGAAGATCTGGAAGATCACCATTGTCCAGAGGTGGAGGAAGAAGAGCAAGAGCAAGATGAAGCAGCTGAGGAAGTGATTTGGGAAGTGTACCACAACCGGGTTGATGGAGTGGGCATCCCCATGGCTAACCACCTGCGAGCTATGGTACTCCGCTTGGGCTATGACAAGGCCCCTGTTTACCATTGTGAGTTGTGGAATCACTCGTGGTTCGAGCCCCATTGGGAGGTTGCCACCATTCTGGAGGAGTACGTTCCATTCCGTGGAGCAAGGGAGATCTCCAAGCAGCATGATGTGGACCACGGGACCACTATGGACGCTGGCATAGCCGAAGCAGCTCGGAGGGCGCTTTATGTGCTTTCTCACAAGGAGCGTGACAGGTTGGAGGATACCCACTGTCGGTACACACCCTTCAGAGCCAGTGGGGAAGCTAAGACCTACATCACTCCGGCGCCAGCCTATGAAGGAACGCTGAACAACGTCCGGAGTCTGCTTGCTGCTGTTAATATCGCTTTGGACTACACCAACATTACTCTGTACGCGGCACAACAGCAGATCCTCACTCTGGAGTTGTAGAAGCGTGCCTTGGAAGCTACACTGCAGAACAGGGAGCAACCAGTGGTTCATGACACCACGGAACCATGTACCTCCCCATCACCCAAGAGGCCACGCTACGACTCCCCTAACGCCCGCACGGATGCCATGCCAGAAGATAGTCCATAGGCTTAAGTTAAGATTAGGGTCTTTTTGTAATCGCTAGTAGACGATCGGTTAAAGTGTGCTTAGTTTAGAAGTGTGGTTGGATGCTTGGTTTTGTGCTAAATGCTTATAGCCCAGTCCACTATAAAGCCTCTGCATTCATCCTTTCCCCACACTTGTTGAGTACGACATGTGCTCACCCTTGCTATAAACAATGTTGCTCAGAAAGAGGAAGCTACTCTAGACTTTGCTGAAGATTTTGTGGACTTCTAGGCGTACGCAACCCCCAGTCGACTGCTTGTGAGTATGGTGTCTCCGTTTCCAAGATTAAGCGTAAATCTCTGATAATCTTTCTTTTCTTACGTGATACTGAACTGTTATTCACTTATATGTCACTATATGTATGAAAATAGATATTGGCATACATATAGTTATGCACTTGGTTTTCTTTGGAAAAACAGGTGTGACTTCAAGGTGGAAATTAATTGCTCCCATTTATTGAAATTCTTCAGCTGTCCTAATCCTCTTGTGTGTTATCGGTTTTTTGTGTGGTGAATTATGCTCATTTGGTGTATGAAGTGCAGATGGTGTCTGCTGCTCGAGCTTGGATGTACAGACAGCCCCAAGAGGATTGGGAGAATTTTGTAAGCGGGGTCAATGGTTTTCTAAATCAAGCAGAGGCGGATATGAGAAACCGTGGTGTTCAGGCAATGCTTTGCCCCTGTATAGATTGTCTCAACCAAAAGAAATTCGCACAACGAGAAATTTCTTTCATCATTTGGTCACACATGGTTTCACAAAAAATTACACGTGTTGGAATAAACATGGTGAGGAAGGCCTTAATGAACTCAAAGCAAGCTGCCTAAATGAAGGTGAAGTGCGATACCATGCTACCGACCATGATGAAGACCTTGATGACAGTGGACTTTTTGAGGAAAATGAACCATTATTCCCACCAAATGTGTTGAGGCCTGAGGATATCACTGATCAAGAAGTTAGGGGCTTCGATGATGGTGAGGTGTTGCAACGTGTGCACAATGTTGATCAAATATTGCGGGATGTTGAGTTTCAACGAGTGTACACACCTTCTAAATTAGCGAGGCTGAAGCAGTTCATTGAAGATTCAAAGAAACCCCTCTATCTTGATTGCCAGAAGTACCCTCGCCTTTCTGGTGATCTAAAACTTTTGCAGCTTAAGGCAGATCATGGTTGGAGCAACAAAAGTTTCAAACATCTATTGGATGTGCTTAGAGACATGCTACCTGAAGGAAACCAAATAGCAGAGTCTGTCTATGAGGCGAAGAAGATAATCTGTCCTTTGGGAATAGAGGTTGAAAAAATCCATGCATGCAAGAATAGTTGTGTATTGTTCCGTGGAGATTATGCAGACCTTGACAAGTGCCCCAAGTGTGGCTATGATCGGTACAAGAGGAAAAAGGATGGTGGAGATGATAATAATGCTAATGACGAGAACGAGCCCGACGAGATCAGAGGCAAGAAGAAGAAGGTTAACAGAGGGGCTCTTGTGAGGGTGGCATGGTATTTTTGCATCATTCCTTGGCTAAGAAGATGGTTCGCAACATGAAAGGAGGCCCAACTCTTGTGTTGGCATGACGAAGGCCGAAATGAGCTTAAGAAAGATGGCAAGTTTGGGCACCCCGCAGATGCAGCACAATGGGGTAACATTAATAACCACTTCCCATGGTTTGACGATGCAAGGAGCATATGATTTGCTATGATCACAGATGACGTGAACCCATTCGGTAACCAGAGCTCAACACATAGCACCTGGTCTGTCGTGCTGTCGTTGTACAACCTTCCACCCTAGCTATGCAAGAAACAGAAATATATGATGCTGACAATATTGGTCTCTATACCAAAACAACCTGGCGACCGTATTGATGTCTACTTGAGACCACTAGTTGATGACTTGATGATATTGTGGAAGCCTGGTGTGTTAGAGGTTTGGGATGAGTATAAGCGTGAGGAGTTCACAATGCATGCCATGTTGTTCACCACCATCAACGACAACCCGGCTCATCGCAACCTCTCTGGCCAAAGTAAAAGGAAAGGTGCAACTTGCCCACACTAATTGGAAGATACTTGCGCAGTATGGCTAAGACATTCAAATAAATACGTATTTATGGGGCACCGTCGTTTCCTCGGCAAGAAACATCCATACCGGGCCATGGATTGTCAGTTTAATGGGGAAAAGGAGAATCGAGAGGCGTCGTTGCATGTGACAGGAGATATGGTCCACTTGAAAGTCAAGGACATCAAAACTATCGAGGAGTTACCCAAACTGACTGAAAAAACCCTTGGCAAAGGAAAGAAACGAGATGGTGAAGAAGACGAAGAAGAAGGAATGTAGAACAAGAAATCAATTCTATGGGAGCTAGAGTATTGGCCAATGTTGGATGTGCGTCATTCGATTGACAACATGCACGAAAAGAAGAATGTGTGTGAAGCTACTTGTGAAACATTGCTACAACAGAAGTCCAAAGGAAAAGATCATAAACATGCAAGGGAGGATCTTAAAGAGCTGGGCATTAGGCCGGAGCTCTATGCAGAGGAAACAGAGACAAGGACGAACCTTCCCGTTGCTGCAACCACCTTGTCAAAGGCAGAGAGAAAGAATTCTATCAATTTTTGCATGATTTGAAAATACCTTCAGGCTACTCATCAAACTTCAAGAGGCTAGTGTCGGTGAAGGACATGAAAATGAATTTCAACTTGATGAAATCTCATGATTGCCATGTATTGATGGCAGCTCTTCTTCCTGTTGCACTTAGAGGTATCAAGACAGAACTGGTTTACGACACGGTCACGAGCTTGTGTTTATTCTTCAATGCAATAGAATAGAAGGTGATTGATGCGGAAAAACTATTGGACTTAGAGAGGAGGCATTTCGAGACCCTGTGCCTACTTGAAGCTACCTTCCCGCCATCATTCTTTGATATCATGCTGCATCTAATAGCACACCTCGTGAGGGAAATCTGGTTCCTTGGCCCATCTTACCTTCATCTGATGTTTCCATGTGAGAGGTTCTATGGATTCCTGAAATCATTGGTACATAACCGGTTATTTTCGGAGGGAGCCATTGTTCGTGGCTACGAGACCATCGAAGCAGTGGAGTTGGCCATGGGTTATATGAACCCACAAAACCCCATTAGTGTGCCTCGCTCACGGCATGAAGGTAGGCTTTCAAGTGTTGGGACCATGGGGAAAAGTCAGTCACTCCGGAACAATATGCCTTCCAAAAGGCTCATTTCACCGTGATACAATAGCTGCACCTAATTACACTGTTTGCCAATGAGCACAAACGACAACTACATGAAAACAACCCTGACCGTGGTAGGGCCTGGCTTGCAAAGATGCACATGCAAGGTTTCAACAGGTGGCTCCGAGATTATGTCGAGACATGTAGCAATAATGCAGTAATTACCGATGACATAAGGAATCTAGCAACAGGGCCATTTTTCACTGTTACGAGATACCAAGCAATGGATATCAATGGATACATGTTCTTCACCATGGCCCAGGTAAAAAGAGCGTCTATCAAAATAGTGGTGTGTGTGTACGGGCCGTCGTCGATGACAGTCATGATGATGATGACACGGAGACAGACACATATTATGGTCAAACAGAGGAGATATGTGAGCTTGATTATGTAGGATTGAAGGTAGCCTTGTTTCGGTGTAGATGGGTCACCAATGGGAAGAGAGTTGTGAGCAAGGACAAATATGGTTATGTTAGTGTTGATCTCCAGGTCTTTGGTTACAAAAACGAACCGTTTGTCTTCACCAACGATGTTGAGCAAGTGTTCTATGTACCTGACCTTGCAAAGAAGCACTGGTCTGTCGTTATGCTTGGAGAAAAGGATTGTTGGGGTTAAAATGTTGTTGAGGAGGAGGAATACAACCAGTTTGATGAAATTCCATCCTTTGACACTTCATACAAGCCCCGACTCTTGGGAACTAACAAAACACCGTACTTGCGAAGCGCCCATAGTGAAAAAATCCATATACAAAAATCAAGGAAGAAAAAGCAAGCATGATTTCTGTTGAATCTGTTTTGTAATATAAAGGATGCGATGTATTGGTGGAATTTCAATCCTTTTTTGTAATATATGGGATGTGGTGGAATTTGAATCTTGCTTGTAATATATTCGGCCTAAGATACTATATATATTATGTTTATATTCTGCTTCAGTTCAGTAACGGGCATTAATATCAAAGAGACGAGGATTAGCCAACCTGTGTCGCCTTTGTTACAGGCAAGAGACGAGGATTAATGAACCCGTGTCGCCTTTGTTATGGGCAAGAGACGAGGATTAACGAACCCGTGTCGCTTTTGGTTATGGGCAAGATACACGAAATCACACAGAGATTACATCAAAAGAGATAAGAATTAGCTAGCCCCCGTCGGCTTGTTCTTCTTCATGCTTGCAAGTGAGTAGGTAAATCATACAAAAAATTGTACTGCACAGAGATAATCACACAAGCATGTCTCTTGAGATGCAAAATCACACACACAAATTACAACCATCATTGATACATCAGAAGGTTACAATGTGGCCATATTTTCATGATGAGATATGCAAAATCACACACACAGATCGATCTTGCTCGCAGGTCAATCTTGCTCACAGGTCGTCGATCTTGCTTGCCTTCGGCTTGTTCTTCATGACGAGATATGCTCCAGATTCTGACTTCTTCTTCATGCTTACAAGTGAACACAAGAGAAAGATACAAAGAGGGTGGAAACATATCCCTTAAAAATCCCTCCTCCTGGAGGAGGAGGAGGAAGAAGAGAGAAAAGCAAAAGTTTGCGCCCTACAAGATCTATTCTTTGTGCCTAGATCTAGATCTAGAGAAGAAAGAAGCAAGTGACTCACTTTATTGTATCAGAAGAAGGAACCATATAGCTAGATCTAGATCTAGAGAAGAAGGAAACAACTTGAAGTGAGGAGGACCGATAGGTGTCGGTGCCTTTTTATAGCAAAAACAAGGAAGGGATAACATCGGTTGTAAAAAAATATAAGAAGAAATAAGATCAAGAGCACAGGAAATGGGTTTGGTTTCCAAGATCCAGTCAATGGCGAATCTGTTTCCAGTCAATGGCTGAGAGCAGAGGTAGTGATTCCAATGTAGAATTAAAATATGCACGGATTAACCAAACATCGTCTCCAATGTACTCACATCCCGAGGAGTCAAACTACATGGAAAAACTACTAACAATTACAAAATAAAACATGCAATTCTCACATCAGGAGGAGTATATCTTTTATAAAAAAGTTATTTCAAGACATAAATGCTAATATTTTTGCTATAAACTTGGTCAAAGTGGTAATAGTTTGACTGACACGTTCCCATAACTGCACAGGAAACGGGAAGGTTCCCAAGATCCAGTCAATGGCTAATAGCAGAGGTAGTGACTCCAATGTAGAATTAAATGATATGCGGATTAACTAAACATAATCTCCAATGGAGATTTAAAGGATACTACACGGAATAGCGAAACGTCGTCTGCAATGGAGAATTAAATGATACGCGGATTAGCCAGACGTCGTCTCCATTGCATACTTAAACCGTGTTTTGAAACAAATCTCCGGTATCTTCTCCTTCCAAAATAATTTAGATCCCCGCCCATTCATCTACCCGCGAAAAACAGCAACTACCTACTCCTCATTTTCACCATTCCCGGCCGGAGATGAATAGCATGCCGGGAAGAAGCAGGTGGCACCAGCCGTCGTCACTGCTGGGCCTCCCTAAAGACCTCCACATTGAGATTGCGGCGCACGTCGGTGCGACCACGGAGCGGCCCTTGGCTAACCTCCGCAGCCTACGCGGTACTTGCTCGACCATGCACCGCGTGTGCGGCCGTGGCGATGTTGGCCGACGTTTGTCAATAGAGGGGATACGAGATGAGATTTCTTGGGTGTGGGACCCCACCGCTTACAAAGCATTCCTCTCTATGCTGACCGATCACGGGAATCCGGAGGCTTGCTTCTTCTCCGGGATCAAAGGCATCTTCATGGAAAACAGGGGATGCAATGATCTCCGGCGCGCCACTAAGGGCGGGTACGATGCGGTAGCCTATCTATACGCCATCTTGTTCTACAGAGACAATGGCGGCGCCGCCGCCGACAACACTGCGAAGCAGTACATGAGGCGGGTCGCGGGCAGCGGCAGTACGACGTCGAGATGGCTGAGCAACGAGGGGTGTCTGCCTTTGCGCGAGAAGGCCGCACGTGAAACGACCCGGATTTCCGCGGTCGGAATCCCGAATCTTAGCACCTCGGTGGTAGTCCCAGGAGGGCTACCACGTGCAATCCCTGTCTCAGCGATTCCAAAATCCATACAGAAAGGTAAAAACAAAGAAATAGAGTACAACATTTATTTTATTACATTAATCGTAGTACATATCTTCGGCACATGCGGTACAAGTCCAACAGACCGAATCAAACATAAATAAATCGTCTAGCAGCGGCTCCATGAAAGCGCGGGAAACTCCATCTCCGCAGGCAGCTCAAGTGTAGGAAGAGCTCAGTCCACCCAGCCGTCGTTGTCGAAGTCGTAGTCCGGCTCTGCGTCAGAGTCACCAGGGTCTACCCGATAAGCGGGTAGGTCATGTCAGCTTCCCAACAAAGAGGCAAAAGCGGTGTATGTTCTACTATGCATGAGATAACCCTATTCTGGCTGTAGAAAGCTTAAGCAAAGCAGCAGTGCAACGTACAAGGTAAGCAGAGTAGCGAGGAGGTCCACACCTCGGGGAAGCTTCCGCTTCCGAGGTCCACTCCTCAGGGGTCCACACCCCGCTCAAGGAATACCACACCAAAACACCGGATCTCAACCACGATCCAGAACCCAACTCTCATCTGCGATGTGGGGCCCACCGGCTCCTATCCCCACATCTCAACGGCCGAAGCCGGGCTCACACACTCGGGGGAGAGAAGAAGCACAAGAGAAGTGTAACTAGTCAGGTGAGAGATCGAAAGACCGTCCATAACCGGTGGACACGGACTATAGCTATAGGTTTAACACTCGCGAGGTTGTACAACCGTACCCGCCCGAATAGGTCCGGAACCGCCGTCACCGTGTCCGACCCTACCATACGGGCCGAAGCCCAAGTAAGTGGATAGTACCCTTCGCATCTCCGAGCCTCGGCCCGGCCTCCGGCGCAGCTCATACTACCCGCGAGAGGTCCCTCGAAGCCGTGGAACCCTTCCCCGGCCTCGCCAGGGCAAAGTCTACTAAGGAGGGAAAGACCACTCCCGACACGATCACACCGATCCTCCCTGCGGGAGGGGGTGCTATCCACTACAAGTCTCACCCCGCACCCCCCGCCCAATACAAGGCGGGCGGTCCGTACGAAAATAGTCATCCGAAGCAAGGTCAAGCGACGATCGGTCCTTAAGGGGCCGAGAGCGAGCACTCAACATCTCCATCCCACACGACACGACCCTTGGGTAAGAGGCCGATCGCATCTTCCCTCGGCGGCCCGTTCACAAGTAACCGGCGGCTCGCTCCCGCCAAAACACGGCAAGGGGGTACGCAACCCGAACGCACGCTAGAATCACACCGAGATCCCCACATCTCGGCTCAAACCCGAGCACCATCCATAATCAAACAATAAAGGTATGGATAGTTGAAGTAAGGGACTAGCTAGGGGTCCGTAGCTAGTCCCGCAGTAGAAGAACAAGGAAACAGGGGTATAACAAAGCATCAAGGCATGGCTATTAAACGGGTTATGCAATTCATCAATTCCATGCATTAAAGTAAAGCACTAGCGACTACATAGCAACATAGGATCTATATGGTTGGGAGTGACATGACACCTTCGTTGCCGTTGAAGCCGTCGTCCGGAGCGATGTACTCGGGGTCCTCCACGTCCTCCGGTCGAAGCTCGGGTCCGCGGCACGAGATTCGACGCGAAAATAAGGTAACGGTGCACAACTAAGCAATAACTCCAAATAAAATCCAATTTAGAAGATCCAAAAGATCCCAAACTACCTACAATCAGCAAGGTTTCGCAAATACGGATTTATAGAAATTAGTTTTGTATTTTTCTGAGCTCTATATAATTTATTATGAATTTTTAAAGGTCAAAACATTTTCTGGAATTTTTACACAGAAAAGAAAAGGGGTTTCTCATTCCATGGGCCGAAGGTGGGCTGAAAGGCTAACTGGGCTGAAAACAGCCCTTTGGGCTCGGTCCATCGGACCCAGGCGAGGGAAGTCCAGAAAACCTCCCTGGTTTTCTGGCTGCGGCCTCCTACTACAAGTTGGGCCCCTCTCTAAAAGCGCTGGGCTCCTAAAGTGGCCCGACGGGCCTGACGGCTCTAATGGCCCAGCTAACGCTGATGGCCCAGCGGCCTTTCCCTTTTCCGCAGCCAGGGAAGACAGGGTCCCGTCCCCTTCCTCAGCGGCCGCCGCGCCTGGCGGCGTCCTCGCCGGCGCGCGCATCGGCGGTGGCGCGTCGGGACGAACCCCGGGCTCGGCGCCGGGGTGCGCCTCGGCCTTCCCACTCCCTTCGGCGCTCACGCACGCTCGCACGGCTCGAAGGCCGGCTAACCGGATCACCCGCCATGGTGCGCGGCGCGATGCCGTGGCCCGGCGCGCGTGCGCCTCCCCGGTGCGGACGAAGCCCCGGGCGCGCCGGGGGTGCGGCCGGTAGGGATTCGGGCGCACACTCACCGCAAGACCCGCCCACACAACACGAGACTAGGCGTGGGGACGCCCGCACGCGGAGCTCCCGCGGTGGCGGGGCCACGGCCATGGCGCGCATGGGTGCGGCCGGCCGGCGCCCGCGCCCACCTCCCCCGCAACAACACACCCACGGCACGAAGGCCGGTCACGAAAGCGCGTCTCAAGCCCTCCCGCGACGGCTCGCCCCCGAAACACGTCGCGGCGGAAAAGCAAACCGGTTCACCGGCCGGCGCGCGCGACGCGCGTTCGGCGCGGCGCACGGCGGCGCGGTGCACGACGACGCGGCACGGGGTGTTCCCCGGCCCCTACTCGCGAAGCTCCCCGAACCCAAAACGGCGGCGGCCGGGACGTCACGGCTTGGGGTAGCCACGACCCCGAGGCCGCCGCTTGCACGGCGCGACGTGGCGCGACGCGGCGTCGCCCATGGGGGAGGCGGCGGCGCGACGCGCTCGGACGGGCGGCTCGACCCGCACGCGCACGGGCGGGAACAACTAGCGCGACCGGCGCAAGGAGAGGAGAGGGAAGACCACGGTGCTCACCGTGGGTCGGCGATGTAGACGTAGCGAGGGCCCGGCGCGGGTGGCGGCGCGGCGTCGGTGTCCACGGCGTCGCTCGGCCCCCGCCCTCCGGTCCGGCTCCCCTTCGCACACGAACGGCGTCTTCCCCCCGTCCGGCTCCTCACGAACTTGTCCCGCCTCCGCGCCGACGCGCGGCGGTGGCGCGCGTCGGCTCCCCACCACGCCTCTTCTTCCCCAACTCCCCCTTCCTTCTTCCCCCCCTCCGGCGGAGCGGCACTGGCAAGGGGGCAAAACCCCAATGTGGGTTGGTAGCGGTGGTTGGTTTGCTCTGGCTCTCCACCCCCTTTTGAATCCACGGCACCGCGAGGTCAAGGCGAAATCCCGGCGGTGCCCTCCCCGGCTTGGACCGCTTGGCACCCGAGGCGGCGGCGCTTGCCCTCTCTCCTTGCTCTCGCAGCCACTGGGACTTGGCTCAGGGGCAAAATAGGCTTTTTCCCCGGCGGTGCTGGCTCGGTTCGCGCGCGCGGCGTCCGGCCCCCCTCGGCGTGCGCGCGGGCCGGCCGGCTCGGCCGCGGCCCGCACCGCGCGAGCGGGTGCGACGGGGACCGGCGGCGGCGCGCGCGGGCTGGCTGGCTGGTTCGCTGGTTAGGTGTAAAAGGGGGAAGGGATAAGGCTGACACGCGGGGACCACCGGTCAGCGGGTGAAAGAGAGAGTGAAGGGGGCAGCTGCGGTGCGGGTTGGTTGGGCCGGTTCTGGTCGTGGGCTGGGCTGGTGCAACGCAAGGAAAAGGAAGAAACGGCCCACTGCACCTAGCTGCTTTTTGCCTTTTAAAACAAATGAGTTTGATTAAGGGTTTGAATAAGGGTTTGAATTTGATTCCCTTTCAAATTCAAACAACACTCATATGAACTCCAAATAAACCACAGAAAAACCAACTCACTTATTATACCATATTTTAAATATAAATTTTATAAATAGGATAAATTAATGGAGAATTTGGTGAGAGGCTAGCAATTTTGGCTCAAATATTGATAGCACTCAAATGCAAACAAAAAGTTTTAAATTTTTGCAAAATTCACACACCTAGAATCCTGGGTTGTTACATTCTCCCCCACCACCGAGAATCTCGTCCTCGAGATTTAGTCCTCGACCTCCTCTGTGAACAAGTGAGGGTACTCTTTCCTGAGATCCGCTTCCTTCTCCCATGTTGCCTCTCGCTCTGTATGGTTGCTCCACAACACTCTACAGAAAGGAATGGTAGTTCTCCTTGTCTCCTTGACAGCTCTGTCCAAGATTTTCTCAGGATATTCTGTATATTCCAGGTTGTCTTGCAAGTCAAGCAACTCCATGGGCACTTGCTTTGCCTCCACTGCCTTCTCACTCTTCTTCAGCTGTGACACGTGAAACACCGGGTGAACTCTCGCCATTGTCTCGGGTAGTGCAAGCCGGTAGGCCAAACTCCCAATCCTTCGGGTGATAGGGTACGGTCCCACGTACCTCGGAGCAAGCTTTCCCTTCACCAAGAACCTCTTGGTTCCTCGGAGCGGTGAGACTTTCAAGTACACTCGTCGCCAACCGCAAAGGTCAACTCTCTCCTCCTCTTGTCGGCATAGCTCTTCGACGACTGCGAGCGATTTTCAGGTTCTCACGAACTTTCTCAACTTTCTCCTCTGCTTCCTCAATGATTGCTGGCCCAAACAGAGCTCGCTCTCCAACCTCTGACCAAGCTAGCGGGGTCCTGCACTTTCGACCGTAAAGTGCCTCAAAGGGTGCCATCCGGAGACTCGTTTGAAAGCTGTTGTTGTACGAGAACTCTGCAAACGGCAAACTGCTCTCCCAATCAGTACCATAGGTGAGTGCACACGCTCGTAGCATGTCCTCCAGGACCTGGTTGACTCTCTCTGTCCGTCCGTCGGTCTGTGGGTGAAAAGTCATGGCCGTAGCTGAGTGTGGTTCCCATAAGCTTGTGAAAGCTCTGCCAAAACTTGGAGACAAACTGTGGTCCTCGATCAGATACAATACTTCTGGGTGCTTCGTGCGGCACCGAGTATGTGCTCTACGTACGGTTCTCGCCGGACTTCTCGGTTGCATACCGGCTCTTCACCAAGCACAAAGTGAGCCACTTTGGTCAGTCGATCCACTATGACCCAAACTGAGTCGTTTCCTTTTGGTGTTCTAGGGAGTCCCACCACAAAGTCCATGGAAATGTCCTCCCACTTCCAACCGGAATATCCAACGGTTTCAAGCAAACCGGCGGGTTTCGATGTTCTACCTTCACTCGCTACAAGTGTCGCAACAAGCCACGTAGTGTGCTATGTCCTTCTTCATGTCCTTCCACCGCACTCGATCTTCGGATCTCTCGTACATCTTTGTGTCGCCGGGTGAATCGAGTACCTCGAGTCGTGAGCTTCTCTCATGATCTCGCTCCCGGATTGCCTTGTCTTGTGGTACACGGATTCGTTCTTTCAACCACACGGTGCCCTCGTTCATCAACCCGTAGTCCTCTCGCTTTGCCCTCGCTTCATTAGTTCTCGCAAAGACTTTGATTTCGCACACTCCTTCCGGGCCGTACGGATTCGCTCCTCCGGGTCATAGGTCACTTGCATCACGTTGACTCGGCCTTGGTCTACAATCTCGATTCTCGCCTTCTCTAGCTCTTCATGCAAAGCAGGTTGCTCTTCTTTTACCATGAGGTTGTTGCAGTATGTTTTCCGGCTCAGTGCATCTGCCACGACGTTAGCTTTGCCTGGGTGGTAGTTGATCTCGACGTCGTAGTCCTTGATCAGTTCTAACCACCGTCTCTGCCTCATGTTCAGCTCGGTCTGTGTAAAGAAGTACTTCAGGCTCTTGTGTTCGGAAAACAGTTCACACTTGTTCCCTATCAAGTAGTGTCTCCAGATTTTGAGCGCATGCACAACAGCTGCCAGCTCCAAGTCGTGTGTCGGGTAGTTCTCCTCGTGTTTCTTCAGCTGCCTGGAAGCATAAGCCACAACTTTCCCTTCCTGCATCAGCACACAACCAAGTCCTTGCTTTGAAGCGTCACAGTAGACCACAAAGTCTTTCTTGATATCTGGCAAGGTAAGCACTGGGGCGGTGGTGAGTCTCTTCTTCAGTTCCTGAAAGCTCTTCTCACACGCTTCTGACCACTCGAACTTTGTGTTGTTCTTGAGCAACTCTGTCATCGGCTTGGCGATCTTGGAAAAGTTCTCAATGAACCTCCGGTAGTAACCTGCCAACCCAAGGAAGCTTCTGACATCTGTCACGTTTAACGGCGCTCCCACTTGGTCACCGACTCTACCTTGGACGGATCCACGGCTATCCCCTCTCGCCGACAACACGTGTCCCAAGAACGCGACCTTCTCCATCCGAACTCGCACTTGCCGAACTTGGCGTACGGTTTCGCTCGCCTCGGCCCTCTCTAGCACAACTCTCGTGTGCTCCTCGTGCTCCTCGGTGGTCTCGCAGTAGATCAAGATATCATCGATAAACACCACTACAAATCCGTCCAACTCTTCCATGAAGACCTTGTTCATCAAGTTCATGAAGTAGGCGAGGGGCGTTGGTCGGCCCAAACGAAACCACCACGAACTCGTACAGTGAAGGCTGTCTTGGGAATATCCTGCTCTCGGATCTTCATCTGGTGGTAACCTGACCTCAAGTCGATCTTGGAGAAGAACCTTGCCTTCTTGAGTCTATCCAGCAGATCCTCGATCCTGGGTAGTGGGTACTTGTTCTTGATTGTCATCGAGTTGAGCGTGCGGTAGTCAATGCACATCCTCTTTGTGCCGTCTTTCTTCTCCACGAAGAGCACTGGTGATCCCCACGGTGAGGCACTCGGCCGAACAAACCCTTGCTCGAGCAACTTCTTGAGCTGTTTCTTCAACTCGTCCAGCTCGTCGGACGACATCCTGTACGGACTCTTTGCAACGGGCCCCGCCCCCGGCATCGCCTCAATCACGAACTCCACGTCCCGGCTGCGGGGGGTAACTCCGTAAGCTCCTCTGGGAACACGTCCGGAAACTCACGGACCACTGGGATTTCTTCAATCTCTTTCCCACTCATGTTGCACAACATCGTAGCAACCTTCGGAACCTGTGGCTCGATCCGCACTGTGGTTCCGCTGGGGTGTTCAAGCTGTATCACTCTGGGGTTGCAAGAGACTATCCCGTTGTGCTTTGCCAACCAATCCATCCCTAAGATCACGTCTATCCCGGTAGACTCCAAAACTGTCAAGTCTGCCGTGAACGGTAGCCCCTCAAACACCATCCTCACTCCCCTGCACTCTAACGTACTCCTCTTCTCTCCTAGCGGAGAGCTAGTCAAGATAGGCCTTGGTCGAGGCTTAGTTGGTAAAGACCTTTCTTTAGCAAACTTGGTAGAAATATACGAAAACCGAGCTCCGTATCAAACAAAACAAGAGCCAAAACCGAGTCAACAAGGAACTCACCAAGTGTGACGTCGGGTGCAGCTCGCCGCATCCTCGCCGGTGAGGTGGTTCGGACGGCCTCGAGTAGCCGGCGGCCGAGCGGGTCCTCCGCCGCGTACGGGGTGGCCGTCCTCCCGGTGCCGGTGGCTTGGCCGGGGTCCGGAACCGAGAAGCCGCGGCTCGACTCCCCGGTGGTACCCGCCGGGGACACTCAAACGACTTATGCCCAACCCGACGGCGGCTGAAGCATGTCACCTTGGATCTGTCTGCTGCCTGCGGTGGTGGCCTCGGCTTCCAGCTGTTCTGACCTCCACTCCCACCTGGGTGGGCTCTGCTCTGCGGCTGAGACTGAGTGACGTGGTGCCTCTGCTGAGTCTGGTGGCCCTGTGCGTAGCCTGTCCTCTGCCTCTGGGGTGGACCTGAGCGTCCTGCCTGGTCTGTGCGCTTGGACTTGCTCCCACGTACCTCCATGTACTCCAGCCTTGACCTCTCCACGATCAGTGCCTTGTCGATAATGGAGTGAAGTGTCGGGCGGTCGTGCGCGGACAAGTGGTGTGCCATCCCCTTGTGCAGCCCCTTCCCCGAACCAAAGAAACCTTCTTCTTTTCCGTGTCGGTGTCGTCCGGCGCGTACCTCATCGCCCTCCCGGTAGCGGTTGGCGTACTCCCGCACCGACATGTTTCCCATCTTGAGGTGCCCGAACTCGTCGGCCCTTTCGTCCATCACCGCGTCCGGGATGTGGTGGCTCCCGAAGGCCTCCACGAACTCGTCCCACCCGATGTGCAATGGGTCCCGTGCGAGTCACGCGTAGCCGTCCCACCACGCACGGGCCGTGCCAACCAACCGGTGCGCGGCCACCGGTCACACACTCCTCCTCGCAAGCTCGGTCGGCCCGCCTTCTTCTCAATCTCACGTAGCCGGTTGTCCGCGTCCATCGGGTCGGCCCGAGTGGTCGAAGGTAGGCGGGCGCGGCTTGTTGAAGTTCTCAACCTTCTTCCGGAAACCCTCCGGAGCGTTGCGGTTCGACCCCCCCGTGGTTGTTGTTGTTGTTGTTGTTGTTCGAGCCAGCATCCGGGTGATCGTCCGCATCGCCCGAGTCCGCACCGCCATCACGTCGGCCAAGTTCGGGGGAGGTGGCGGTGGTGGCACCTCGTGTCCCCGAGCCCGGCCTCGCTCCTCCCTCGGCCGGGGTACCGCTCGTGCTCGAGCTCCTCGCTCCCGAGCTCCCTCGTCGCCGCGCGCGGCTCCTCGACCGCCAACTCGGCCTCCTCGGCCTCCGCGGAGCCCGCCTCGTGGCGCGAGACCTCCACGACGTCCGCGGCCTCTCGCTCCCCGCCGGGTTAGGGGCATCCTCCCCTCCGTCGTCCCCAGCGACCTCCTCGAAACGGGCCAGGAGTCGCCCGGACCTCCTTGCTCCCGACATCTGTTCCAGTTGCAATAGTTAGTAGCGGTAGGGAGAATGTATTTAATATGGTTATTAACTATAAAGGAGTAATCCTGCTAACAATCAAAGAATTTCATACAAACATAAAGAAGCATGAACTCCGAGAAAAACCATGAAGATCCATGTCACTCAATCAATGCCACCATACAAAAGGGGTGCACCTCGAGGTTTACTCCAACGACCTTCGAGGGTACACGGCAACACATCACACTAACGCATGGTACATCATGGGGTAGCTGCTAAGGCATGTCAACATGAGCGGTAGCATTACATCTAACTTATTACATCTACTCAGAATCTGCTACAAGATCTCTACTCCCATCACTGAATATCCTGAGGTGCCTCGGAGCCGGTGTCCTGTGGTACCGAGTAGAACGGCGGTGAGTGGACTCCTGGGTAACCCGGCACCCTGATCGCCGGTCCCCCGTAGTAGTCACGAGTGTCCTGTAGAGCACGATCCATCTCCGTTGTGTCCTGCGAACCACTCGGGTACGGCCGCACTCGTGGTAGGAGCGTCGGGGGAAGCTCGAAAGTCTCCATCCTCAGTCTGGGCCTCTTCTTGGGTGGTAGCTGTGCGGAGAGCGCCTCCGGCTCCGCCGCCTCTCGCTCGGTCGGAACGCTCCCGAGCCGCGCGGGTCCCGTCTCGCTCGGCCCCTCTCCTCGTAGACCGCCTCCTCCCGGGTAACACATGTGGTGGTAGTTGTGTCGGCTCGCCTCCCCGTAGATCCCACACCTTGACCTCGGTAGTCGACCGCCGCGGCTCCGATCGACTCCACCCGGTCCCGAGCCTCTCGCCGCCCTCACTCGATCCTCTCGCGCGGCCTCCACCGAAGCCCGGTGAGACTCCCCGCTCCGCCCTCAACCGTGCCTCCAAAGTAGCGATCCTCCAGAGTCTCTCTCGGTCGGGCTGCGGCCGCTGCTAGTCCAAGCTGTACTAGCTCTCCATTCCTCTCGTGCGACGCCTCCAACTCGTCCAGTATATCCTCTCGCTCCAACTCCAAGTCCCGAACTCGCCGCATGGCATCGTCACACCTCCACCGAAGGTACGCAGTCTCTCCGTCCGCCCCGGCACAGCCGCTCGGTCCCGAGCCGAGATGCACCGCCCGGCGCCGAGCATCCTCTCGGTCCTCCTCCTCTGCAAGCCACCTCCGTGTACCGCGCCTGGTCGCCCGAGTCCCAGCGGCTCGGGTCGTAGATCTCTGTCGGAAGCACACTGAACGGAGTATCCTTGAGCCTCTCCCTGAGCTGAGCACAAACCTTCTTGAGAGCTCGCGTGCGCCCGTCCGGGTGTGCCTCCGTGACTGAACTCTCGAAACAGTGCATCTCAATCCCCTCGAACTCTGGCACCCGTGGGTCTGCCGGCACCGTGACGGCCGGGGAAGGTGGGGGTCGCTCCAAGTACCCCATGGCCCTCCCCTTGTAGCCGATCCCGTCGGTCCCTACTCCGCCGCCTCCGGGCACTCTCTCGCAAGCGGCGAAGCCTCCGTAGCTCTTGCCGTCCGACTCCCAGGGAACCCACGTCGTCTCCGCCATCTGCACAACGTTGTTAGAGCGTAGTTAGTAAGGTAGTTAGTGAAAGTTAATCAAGGTAATGCATATATATAATTATAGTTATATACATACGGAAGCCAAGGAGTTTATATAAAGTTTCAAGGTTCAGAAACGGCTTCCTATGCTATCGACCATTCCTGGGGCTCGTCCTACAGTCAAGCATGGCTCTGATACCAACTGAAACGACCCGGATTTCCGCGGTCGGAATCCCGAATCTTAGCACCTCGGTGGTAGTCCCAGGAGGGCTACCACGTGCAATCCCTGTCTCAGCGATTCCAAAATCCATACAGAAAGGTAAAAACAAAGAAATAGAGTACAACATTTATTTTATTACATTAATCAGAGTACATCTCTTCGGCACATGCGGTACAAGTCCAACAGATCGAATCAAACATAAATAAATCGTCTAGCAGCCGGCTCCATGAAAGCGCGGGAAACTCCATCTCCGCAGCGGCTCAAGTGTAGGAAGAGCTCGGTCCACCCGGCCGTCGTTGTCGAAGTCGTAGTCCGGCTCGCGTCGAGTCACCGGGGGTCTACCCGATAAGCGGGTAGGTCATGTCGCCTTCCCAACAAAGAGGCAAAAGCGGTGTATGTTCTACTATGCATGAGATAACCCTATTCGCCGTCGTAGAAAGCTTAAACAAAGCAAAGAAAGGCAACGTACAAGGTAAGCAGAGTAGCGAGGGAGGTCCACACCTCGGGGAAGCTTCCGCTTCCGAGGTCCACTCCTCGGGGGTCCACACCCCGCTCAAGGAATACCACACCAAAACACCGGATCTCAACCACGATCCCGAACCCAACTCTCATCCGCGATGTGGGGCCCACCGGCTCCTATCCCCACATCTCAACGGCCGAAGCCGGCTCACACACTCGGGGGAGAGAAGAAGCACAAGAGTAGTGTAACTAGTCGGTGAGAGATCGAAAGACCGTCCATAACCAGTGGACACGGACTATAGCTATAGGTTTAACACTGCAGAGGTTGTACAACCGTACCCGCCCGAATAGGTCCGGAACCGGCCGTCACCGTGTCCGACCCTACCATACGGCCGAAGCCCAAGTAAGTGAATAGTACCCTTCGCATCTCCGAGCTCGGCCCGGCCTCCGCGGCGAGCTCATACTACCCGCGAGAGGTCCCTCGAAGTTGTGGAACCCTTCCCCGGCCTCGCCGGTGGCAAAGTCTACTAAGGAGGGAAAGACCACTCCCGACACGATCACACCGGTCCTCCTGCAGGAGGGGTGCTATCCACTACAAGTCTCACCCCGCACCCCCGCCCAATACAAGGCGGGCGGTCTGTACGAAAATAGTCATCCGAAGCAAGGTCAACTGACGATCGGTCCTTAAGGGGCCGAGAGCGAGCACTCAACATCTCCATCCCACACGACACGACCCTTGGGTAAGAGGCCAGATCGCATCTTCCCTCGGCAGCCGTTCACAAGTAACCAGCGGCTCGCTCCCGCCAAAACACAGCAAGGGGGTACGCAACCCAGAACGCACGCTAGAATCACACCGAGATCCCCACATCTCAGCTCAAACCCAGAGCACCATCCATAATCAAACAATAAAGGTATGGATAGTTGAAGTAAGGGACTAGCTAGGGGTCTGTAGCTAGTCCCGCAGGTAGAAGAACAAGGAAACAGGGTATAACAAAGCATCAAGGCATGGCTATTAAACGGGTTATGCAATTCATCAATTCCATGCATTAAAGTAAAGCACTAGCAGCTACATAGCAACATAGGATCTATATGGTTGGGAGTGACATGACACCTTCGTTGCCGTTGAAGCAGTCGCTGTCCGGAGCAGTGTACTCGGGGTCCTCCACGTCCTCCTGGTCGAAGCTCGGGTCTGCGGCACGAGATTCGACGCGAAAATAAGGTAACGGTGCACAACTAAGCAATAACTCCAAATAAAATCCAATTTAGAAGATCCAAAAGATCCCAAACTACCTACAATCAGCAAGGTTTCGCAAATACGGATTTATAGAAATTAGTTTTGTATTTTTCTGAGCTCTATATAATTTATTATGAATTTTTAAAGGTCAAAACATTTTCTGGAATTTTTACACAGAAAAGAAAAGGGGTTTCTCATTCCATGGGCCGAAGGTGGGCTGAAAGGCTAACTGGGCTGAAAACAGCCCTTTGGGCTCGGTCCATCGGACCCAGGCGAGGGAAGTCCAGAAAACCTCCCTGGTTTTCTGGCTGCGGCCTCCTACTACAAGTTGGGCCCCTCTCTAAAAGCGCTGGGCTCCTAAAGTGGCCCGACGGGCCTGACGGCTCTAATGGCCCAGCTAACGCTGATGGCCCAGCGGCCTTTCCCTTTTCCGCAGCCAGGGAAGACAGGGTCCCGTCCCCTTCCTCGCCGGCCGCCGAGCCCGGCGGTGTCCTCGCCGCGCGCGCGCATCGGCGGCGCGCGTCGGGACGAACCCCCGGGCTCGGCCGGGGTGCGCCTCGGCCTTCCCACTCCCTTCCGGCGCTCACGCACGCTCGCACGGCTCGAAGGCCGGCTAACGGATCACCCGCCACCGCGCGCGGCGCGACGCCGTGGCCCGGCGCGCGTGCGCCTCCCTCGGTGCGGACGAAGCCCCGGGCGCGCCGGGGGTGCGGCCGTAGGGATTCGGGCGCACACTCACCCGCAAGACCCGCCCACACAACACAGACTAGGCGTGGGACGCCCGTACGCGGAGCTCCACCGGTGGCGGGGCCACGGCCATGGCGCACATGGGTGCGGCCGGCCGGCGCGCCCGCGCCCACCTCCACCGCAACAACACACCCACGGCACGAAGGCCGGGTCACGGAAGCGCGTCTCAAGCCCTCCCGCGACGGCTCGCCCGAAACACGTCGCGGCGGAAAAGCAAACCGGTTCACCGGCCGGGCGGCGCGACGCGCGTTCGGCGCGCGCGCACGGCGGCACGGTGCACGACGACGCGGCACGGGGTGTTCCCCGCCCCTACTCCCGCGAAGCTCCCCGAACCCAAAACAGCGACGGCGCCGGGACGTCACGGCTTGGGGTAGCCACGACCCCGGGCCGCCGCTTGCACGGCGCGACGTGGCGCGACGCGGCGTCGCCCATGGGGAGGCGGCGGCGCGACGCGCCGGGACAAAGGAGGCTCGACGGCACGCGCACGGGCGGAACAACTAGCGCGACCGGCGCAAGGAGAGGAGAGGGAAGACCACGGTGCTCACCGTGGGTCGGCGATGTAGACGTAGCGGTGCCCGGCGCGGGTGGCGGCGCGGCGTCGGTGTCCACGCGCGTCGCTCGGCCCCCGCCCTCCGGTCCGGCTCCCCTTCGCACACGAACGGCGTCTTCCCCCCGTCCCGGCTCCTCACGAACTTGTCCCGCCTCCGCAGCCGACGCGCGGCGGGGGCGCGCGTCGCTCCCCCACCACGCCTCTTCTTCCCCAACTCCCCCTTCCTTCTTCCCCCCCTCCGGCGGAGCGGCACTGGCAAGGGGGCAAAACCCCAATGTGGGTTGGTAGCGGTGGTTGGTTTGCTGGCTCTCCACCCCCTTTTGAATCCACGGCACCGCGAGGTCAAGGCGAAATCCCGGCGGTGCCCTCCCCGGCTTGGACCGCTTGGCACCCGAGGCGGCGGCGCTTGCCCTCTCTCCTTGCTCTCGCAGCCACTGGGACTTGGCTCAGGGGCAAAATAGGCTTTTTCCCCGGCGGTGCCGGCTCGGTTCGCGCGCGCGGCGTCCGGCCCCCTCGGCGTGCGCGCCGGCCGGCCGGCTCGGCCGCGGCCCGCACCGCGCGAGCGGGTGCGACGGGACCGGCGGCGGCGCGCGCGGGCCGGGCCGGGCCGGTTTGTCGGTTAGGTGTAAAAGGGGGAAGGGATAAGGCCGACACGCGGGGACCACCGGTCGGCGGGTGAAAGAGAGAGTGAAGGGGGCGGCCGCGGTGCGGGTTGGTTGGGCCGGTTCTGGTCGTGGGCTGGGCTGGTGCAACGCAAGGAAAAGGAAGAAACGGCCCACTGCACCTAGCTGCTTTTTGCCTTTTAAAACAAATGAGTTTGATTAAGGGTTTGAATTTGATTCCCTTTCAAATTCAAACAACACTCATATGAACTCCAAATAAACCACAGAAAAACCAACTCACTTATTATACCATATTTTAAATATAAATTTTATAAATAGGATAAATTAATGGAGAATTTGGTGAGAGGCTAGCAATTTTGGCTCAAATTTTGATAGCACTCAAATGCAAACAAAAAGTTTTAAATTTTTGCAAAATTCACACACCTAGAATCCTGGGTTGTTACAGCACGTGCGATCCACTCCTCGACTTGGCGCATTTCGGGTGAACTGCTGCCGCCTCCTGCACAGGTGCGCGGCGATC
The DNA here is from genome assembly GCA_947561735.1 of Cenchrus americanus. Lineage (NCBI taxonomy): Eukaryota > Viridiplantae > Streptophyta > Magnoliopsida > Poales > Poaceae > Cenchrus > Cenchrus americanus. Next base: position 195,747,638 of record OX387239.1, on the reverse strand, counting down.
AGCCGCGCGTAGGAAACTGCGACTGCTGCGGCGTGGATAAAGGATGGCTTCGAATTTCTCTGTTTTGCAGTGAAGACTGTAGGCTCCACTGCGAAATGGTGAAGTTCGAACATAGTATTGGAATAGGAAATCAGTAGTAGATTAGCTTTTGTATGTTGCTCGAATTATCTGTGTAAAAATTTAGAAGAGCAGCAAAGCCGACGCGGGCGCGTCGCTAATGACTGTGGAGCCCAGTTCTATTCAAATGAAGAACAGTTCTCATTTCTCCTTTTAATTTGCAATCAAATGTTGTAGCAAGTATTTCTTCATCGTAATTAGTCTAAATTTTATATTTTTCTATTTTTTTCTAAAATCACCATCTTTTCATTAATTTTATTGTTTAGTGTATATTTCGTTTGTTGAATAATGTTTATATGTCTTATTTTGTTCTTTGTAAGTACAACATACAAATATAATTTGTTTTACACATCCATTAGTGATGAAACTTTGCATTTCATAAGCTCAAGGTGAACACAAGGTTTTGTTAAGTTTTCAAAAGCATATGAGTTCGCACATGTTGCAAAGTGTGGAAAACTTCAATGTTCAAGCAACATTCTAGGAAACTATGTGAGAGATGTAGACATTTGTACACAAGTAGATTATTCCTTCATCGATACCATTTGAAATTTTGAAGACAAGTTTAGGTACCCAAATTATGTTGCCAAGTCAATTTGTAGATTTTTTTAGAGCAAATTTGATGTTATTAGAATTATTATATAATTACCTTGGGGTGTAAAAACGAAATATATGAATTTTGGGCACACAAGTGTGACTGTTGATATTTTATTCAAATACTAAATGTCCAAATACGAATTGTTCGTATTTTTATGAATTTTTAGGTGCTGTTTTATGGTCTCTAATAATTTAGGGAAGCAAGTTTCATTCCAAAAAAATAGTGATGGGCCCACGCGTCAGTGTCAACAGCCAATATAAAAAAGATAAATGTTGCCTGCGGGTTCACTAACCATCATCGCCAATGACACTAGCCCACGCGTCAACGTCAGGAGTAGGGATGAAAGTGGTACATATATTATCCGTCCGACCGACTGACCGAAAGGGTCAGACACTCAAATGGTAAGACCGTATTCGAATCCGGACATTTAATATCCGTAACTATCCGTACCGCATTAGTATCCGGAAATTCAATGTTGAATTTCTATGATCCAAATATGATGAATATCACTATTTGACAAAAAATATATTGTCCCTATCTGTATTCGATCCGAGAATTGTATCTGAGAAAGAAAATTTATCTGTATCTGTATCCGCAGTATTCGTACATATCCGATCTGTTTTCATCCCTCAGGAGGCTAACCCGCGTCGGAAACTATCCATTGTCTCCAAGATCTAATTCATCTCAACAGATCTCCAGTTCATCACAACAAAACACATATCATAGGAGAGGTGGATGGATCAAACAACCAAACTAATTAACTAAGCAAACAAAATCAAACAACCAAACGAATTTACTTAGCAATTCATGATCTAGAAACAAACTAAGCAGTTCAACAACATGTCGAACACAAACACACACACAACCATATCATTTAGTCGGTCGCCGTCGTCGGAGTCCCACCGTCGTCGCCGCTGTGCCTGCCGTCGTCACCGTCGGAGCCGCCGTCGTCGAAGACGAAGTGGCGGCGAGCAGCCTACTTGACCACAAGAAGGTTTTCGAGCTTCTCAGCCAACCCGTGGATCTTGAAGGCGAGACCCTTCACGCTCGGGTCCTTGTACACATCATGATGCGCCTTGATGTCGAAGGTCACGCCAACATCTTCAAGCTTTCTGAAGGCGCTCCTGAGCAGGTCGACGACGAACTTAGTGTTGTCGAAGAACGGTTCCTCATCGGCATCCTTGGTCGCCGGCTCCTTCCCCTTCTCCAACTTCTTCCGACGGCGGCTTTCGTCGTCGTCGTCCTGCCTTCGTCCCCGCTTTGACGACGACGGGCTCCTCGATGCCATCTCTTCCTTCTCTCAGTGACCGAAGATTTGTAGTGGTGGATCGCGAGGAGGAAAAGAAGCGAAACAGATGATAAGCTTATGGAAGAAGCAGGGGAAGGCAGGGAAGTTATATTGACAAGACGCGGAACCGTCAGGCGCCTCTTCTCCCACCCACTACTCCACTACTACCAGTACGTGCCACTCGATTGTGCATTAGGCTCCATTTTGGGTGCAAAACCGTCAAAAATCACGCGTCGCCTTTCAATTACGCAGGAAGAAGGGGTAGGGGCAATGATGTCGGGCCCACTCATCAACTGCAGCAGCCAGACTGCGGCGCCTTTTTAATTTCCATTTATTGTTTTATTACATGGCCGAGGCGCCTTCTTCAACTTCAACCCTCATCGCTAACTTCATCCCTCGTCGCCTTCAACTTCAACCCTCGCCGCCTACAACTTCAATCTTCGTTACCAACTTCATCCCTCGTCGCCAACTTCAACCCTCGTCGCCTTCAACTTCAACCCTCGTCGCCTTTCAATTTCCAAACCCTGTCGCTTTTCTATTTCCTCCCCTTCTCCTTGAAGCCCGCGGTGTGCTTGATGCAGTTGCTGCCATATGAACTTGTCACCCAGATCATCATCCACTCCATCAAGGATAAGCCCGTCTTCCATTTTCTGAACCTTCGCAAGGCGCATATGCGACTCTGATGAGGTACTATTGCATGTGTCGTTGCGCGATCTTCATCGGGTGTCCAAGAATCGCTACGTTAGGTCGTGCTTTGAGTGGCGCTTACGCGAGGCCAATCATCCGAAGGCATTATGCTTCGAGGGGATGGAGAGGTTGATGAAGCGGCGGAACCCCGACAAGGGTCTAAAGCTCATCGGAGATGTCTGCTGACGGTTAATAGTTGTATCAAAGTTCGTTTAGACTTGCAAGCGGACAAGTCTCACGTCGTAGTCAAGGGACCCTTCTTCCCTCGTGTGGTGAACCCAAGGTATCGAATCCGTGGAACAAATGTGTGACACGAGACTTGATCTAGTAAAGCTGATAAAGTTCAATCTTCGAAAGAGAGTCTATTGCATCTAAACTTTAGAACATCAAAAACGAATCTAATCTACTAAGACCGGAGGTAGTAAGAGATAGAGAGGGGTAGATAAACCGATCTAGAGAGATCGGGTCAAGCCTTTTGTTGAAGTTCTGCGCAAAAGAAGAAGTAGCAAATCAAATCTCATTAGAAGCATCTTTAAATCGTGGTTTCCCGTCCGACTCCAAAAACGCCCACCTTTTGGAGCCACCGTTCTATCACCACACACCCCTATTCGTGCGGGTTAGTCTAGGGCGAGTCCGAGGACAAGTCGTGATCTTTCGGAAGGTCGGGCATGCACCTCTAGCCACCACGACTACAAGAACACCCTGTGTGATCTATCTCGAGAATAGATCTAAAATAAGCGAAGCCGATTGAAAACGAAGACTTCGGAGAAACACTTGATCGCTAGAAATCAGATTCAACTTGTTACATCAACTAGTACATGATAAATGAACCAAGATCACCACCGGGATCCTACCTCGATCTTGCTTCTAGCTCCGGGAACTCCGACGTGGTCTTCCTTGCAAGGTTCCCACGTCGGCTAGGGAGAGCCTAGTCAACTAGCTCGACCCTCTCCTCTCCGAGATGGTGTTCCTCTCTTCTCTGTTCCTCGACGGCCGATGACGAATGGATTGATGCGTGGCTCTCGACCCCGGGGCTATAAATAGCCCGAATGGCGGTTAGGTCAAAGGGGGAGGTGACTGGGCCCCGAAATGGGCTGGGCCGGCCTGCCTGGGCCGACCGGCCTGGGCCCACCTCGGCCCAGTTGCATGCCTCCGCGTGGCGTCGGTTCCCGAGTCTTCTAGACCCTTCCCCCTCTGCATGTGGGCCCTTTTCGTCAGTTTCTCTCCGAGTTGGACGTAGCTCCTTGTCTCGCAAGATTCAGCACTTTTTCGGTTAGGTCCTCGGAGTTTGTCATCTTCTCGGGTTAGGTCCCTGGGCTTCTTGGAGTCAAGTTTGCTTCATTGCATGACTTGTACCGGGCTTCAAGGTCTTGTCAAGGTGCTTGATGAACTTATCCCGAAAGTCTTGCTTTCAACGCTAAGACCCTGCATAAACACTAAACTCCAAAACCAACATGCACGAATGAACTTGTTATATCAAGGGGGTTAGTACCAATGGATAAGATATAAAACTCATGCCAACACCGAAGGTAAACTCATGCCTAGGTTGACGGAATTTCACCATCAACATCTCCCCCATGCTTAAACCTTGCTCGTCCTTGTGTAAGCCTTTGATGGATATCATCATTGCCCTTCATTGTTTAAACCTTGCACTTGATCATACATGAGAAAACATAATGCTCTCAAAAGTTTAATTCGTTAAGGTTTCATAATGTACTAGCCTTCATACCTACGGAGGGTAGATTATTAGTTAAGCTTATCCCACAAGTATTAACATGCTCCCAAAGTTTAAATAGATCTTAGAAATTTTGAAATAAAGAACGAAATGAAAAAGAGTTAAACCAAGTTCACAAATTTAAATCACCTTGCATATTTCTCATGAACTCTCATCTCACTTGTCTCCCAAGCCTATTCATTCTACTCGTTTCCCTCTCATAACATATATATGTGGTAGGCTTTATATGGAGATTTTGGGAAAGTTTAGTCCTACCAAGATTTTATAAATGAGATGTTGTCAAAACAAGACAAGCTTCTCATGGTCTTACCGAGACTCGTCAAAAAGGTCATTGGAAAATAATCTTATTTCAAGGAGGGAAAAGAGAAAAATACACACACTTGAGATAGGTGGACATGTGCAAATGGCAAAGAGTGATCTCAAGGCACAGAGGAAGTCCTTGTTATCGGATTGCACATGGTTGGAAAATGAATATGGATCTTTTAATCTTGAAGCCTTGAAATTCCCAATGCACTTTAGAGAACCGAGGAGCTCATTTTATTTTTACTTATATTCACACATTTTTCTTTCTTTCTTTCTTTCTTTCTTTCTCATTTTTTTCTTTTTCTTTATCATCAAAAAAATTTTATTTGCTCCCCTTGAACTCTAAAATTACATTGTACCTACCTCCTCCCCCATGCTTAGACGTTTGCTCGTCCTCGGGCAAAGAGGTGATAAAGATAAGGTAGGTACCGGAAATACTTTTCCTTTGGAGAGATACTTGAAATCTTCAATGTTAGCACCGTCTTGCAATCTTCCTTGAATTGATGATTCATCCTCAACGATAGGTTGTGGTCAAGGAGGTAATTACAAAAGATGATATTTGGTTTTAAGGGTGGATATCCGGCGAGGTTTGTGAGATCTCCGATGTGGGGATACACAATGCACGGATAAGAGGCTAGCAAAAAGATAGATACGCAAAAACGGAATGACCAGCTTCTTAGTCTCGGGCCCGAGAAATCATGGCCTGCAATAACTCACTCAAAAATAAATCTTGTACACTAAGGTTTATGCACTCAAATATTTATAAGGCTCTGGATAGGTAGAGCAACACACAAGTGATAATTATGACAAGGTTAGCATTACTTTTAAGAATAAAAACCATCTTTAATCCATCTAAAACTTGAGAGCACATAAAACAATATGGGTCTTTATTATAATCATAACCTCCGCTAAAGATTAAGCTAGCATTTAGATAAATTCAGATTTGTATTTTGAGAGAGCACTAGCTTTAACATGCATAAATCAATTACAAAGATAAACAAAGTGGTAATTATAATCATATATCATCATGGCACAAATTTCATAATTTTACCAAAGATAAAAATAAGGTGATGTCTTTATTCATGACGAAAATAACATACATGCTGAAAATAAACTAACACACTTGCTGAAATTTAAATAAAAACTGAAAACACTACGTAAAAACAAGCTGAAAATTACAGAAAAAAGGGAAAAGAAAAGAAAACTAAAGCTTCTCCTTCTTCCTAATTTTCCGTCGGCGGTTGGTGTTTATAATCTTGGTAGTTGTACCTTGCTCATAGTAGGTTTGTACATCCCCTCCAACGAATTGATCCGGCAGTACTAGATGAAGACGCCCAAGCTCATAGGCAATATTTGCATTGCCTTCACCAAGTTGAGCCGCGTTGGATTGGATGGCTGTGAAGTTTTGCATATTTCTCTCAGCATACCCTCCAATTATGGCCATGCTTTGTTGTGGTTGGGGGTATTGTGCATAGGGCTCCGCAAAGGTTACGTTGGGCACCACATAATTTTGCGGGGGCATGGCTGGACCACTCCCTCATGCTTGCATTGTTGGCCCTCCGTAATAACTTGGCGGTGTAGGAATTCCTCCGAACGGTGGCACATAATTTTGTTGTGCACCACCTTCTTGTGCGGAGGAGGATCCCTCCTCATAATTCTTCCTCTTTTATTCTTCCTTGCCGGCACAAGGATTCCCTCCTCCAACCAATCTTCCTTCCCTTCAATGAAGAGTCTTAATCTTGGATCCGGAAGGGGTAAGTTCACTTTGGCCACATGAAAGCCTCCTCTCTCATCTCCACTAATATATTTTCTTTACTTTAAATATTCAAATCCGAGAGGGGTCCCGTGTAGAAGATATTCGGGATTTCTTGTAATTCCCAGCCTTAAAGAGATGGCCAACATAGAGAGGTATCACCCCGAACCAATATCTCCCGATCCCGATGTTGCCTCGCAACACCATCAGTTGATCATAAGGTATGAGGGTTCTATTGGCTGCTTGGCAATTAATGCTGAGTAGAGCCAATTCAACTCCGTGTCGGTCAGCTTTGTCTCCCACATCCTCCCCATAATCCTCTTACACATCCATGAGTGGAATACTTGGATGATGGGGTTCCGGATGGAATTTCGTTGTTGGTGGGCTTCTCCGGAGATTAAATTCCAAAATCCATCCAACATGCCTTCCGGCACGTCAACTTTCTCCGGAGCTCCCTTTTGGAACCCAAGTAGCTCCCTAATGTGCTCATAGGGAACCACTTGCTGAATTCCCCCCAAACGGAATGATAAACTTGGCACTCTCTCATCAAGGATAGGCGCCATGGTCATCAAGATGTCCAAGGCAAACTCCTTGTGGGTGTTTGCCGACACCCCGTTGGAGAATTGCACCCATCCAAGGTGCCCCAACATATAATATATGTCCGTGCCAAAACCCAATAAGTTGAGAGATTGATCGTCGAAATCGACGTTTGCCACAAGCCTCTTCTCAAGGCGAGAGAGTTTCTTCTCCTCCTCCTCCGACAAGATGATGAAGCCATATGTGGAGTACCGCGGAGTGTATGGAGGTGGAGCGGATGAACGGGTCGATTGACGAGGTGGGACGGGCGGCTCCTCCGTACGCCCTTGAGGTTCGGTAAACCTCATGGACGTGCTCCTTGTTGCTCTCATGCCACCGAGGAGGAGAGCGTCGTTCCTCCTCGGCAGTGTCGTGTCCTCCTCCATGCTCCGAGGAGACTCGGAAACCAAGTGTCTCCTCGAAGACATCGTCGAAGATGGCTTGGACGACGACGACCCCTTCTTCTTGGTGAAGAGACTTGTGGTTTTCCTCCACATGATTGCAGCACTCTTCTCTCTAATAAAATTCCGGGTTTCAATTGGTAACTAGGCACTTCAAAGATTACTTCGGAATGTGGACTTTGAGCGGATTAAGGGTGTGAATTGTTTAAGCTATCAAGCTTGGGAAGGATGGCTAAGTCTATGGTGGTTCTGGACTCGAAAACTTGAGTACACAAATGGAGGAAGGAGAGAGCTACTTGCCTGCAGAAGACGGGCACCAGGGAGTGCATTTTATAGGGGAGGCCGGCAGGCTTGGGCCGACCGACCTGGGTGGCTGCGTGCCCCTCCCTGGCTCGGTTTTCTTCCAGCATGATCATCTCCCCTTTGTGACCTTTGTGCCCGCGTGCTCCACTTGTTGCACCGCCCCAACGCTCTCGTCCACTCCTTTGCTTGCGTTATTGGTCCTTCCACTTTGTTGACAGTGTATTTTGGTACACCAAACATATTCATTACACTTTGGTTTGGATTTGTTTATGGAACTAACCCGCCACTAGGCACACTAATCATATAACAAGTTCATCTATGTGCATGCATTTGGAAGTGTTGTGTTTATGTAGGAAAACATGGACATAAAGGACGGATTCGCAACAAGTTCAAAGGAGCATTTATGGAGTCTTGTTTGTGTTCATCTTGCGGGTGAAACACAGAGCCTACTGTACAATCATGTGGGAAGTGCATCCTGCACACCAGAAAGTCTGCTACGTAGGAACACCCCTGGGGATTGAAGCGTAAAAGACCGAACTTCATGCACGGAGAACCTTTATCTTGGACGCGAGGATGACATCGTCAAAATCATGCAAGTGGAAGGGGCAAAGTGCATAATCACCTGAGGACCTGTCGGGCATACACCCCGGGTACTCATACAAGGAAGGATGAAGACAGACTCCTATTGGAATTCCCCTGTAATCCTACTAGGTCTCGTTCCGTGTAATCCTACTAGGACTCCTGCCTTGTAACCGACTAGGAACCCGCCCCCTAGACTATATAAAGGAGGGCTGGGTACCTAGTCGGGCACCTGATCTCAACCAACACCAAGCGCAGGGCGCCATACTTGATCCTCCAAACAGGACGTAGGGTTTGCCACCTTGGCAACCCGAACCTGTATAAATCTTGTGTCCCGTGTCCTTGCGCATACCTTCGAGTTCTCGGTCTCCCGATCACGATCCTCGCCGCACAATCTACTACCTCCGGTACTGTCGGTGTTTTAGACCGGCAACCTACTAAGGGGAGTACCCGAAGTAGATGAATGTGGCCTCGCCGAGATCGGTAACTCGAAGGAAGAGACACGTGGCACACAATTTAGACAGGTTCGGGCCGCGAGGTGCTTAATACCCTACGTCCTGTATGTTGCGTAGCTCTAGATTGATTGGGTGTGATTACAAGATGATGCAATCTTAAGCCGTGAGATGAGATGATCGGGAGAGGGGTCCCTGCCTCGCCTTATATAGTCCGGGAGGCAGGGTTACAAGTCGGTTCAGGGAGAGAGTACTAGTCGAGTACGTCTAGGAGTCTTCCATACAGTGCGGGACATGTACAGCTTCCTATCCGAGTACTTCTCCTTCGTAGTCCTTGTGCTTCACGCCAGCAGGTGCCGTGCAACGCAAGTCGGGTAGTCCCAGGGGCCCACCGAGTAGTCGGTCCTGGTACCCACCGATGTAGTGGGCCCAGGGAGGTCCATACGACAAGCCCCTGAGTACTTTGTAGTCGAGAATGATAGCTTCGAGTAGTCTTGACGGCCTTAACGAGTAGTCCTCAAGTGTCCCTGAGTACTGCAAGTCAAAAGTCCTCAAGAGTAGTCGAAGCATCCCGAGGCTAGAATGTACTCCAGCTGAAATTTGAGCAATCCTGAAGTCTTCTCGAGTAGTCTCAAGCGTCCTCGAGTGCTGCCCTTGAAGGTCTTCAACAATGCCCGTGTTGTCTTGAAGACGAAACTGATATGGAAGTGCGATTGCAAAATCACACTCCATATGGAGTAGCCCCCGAGCCTTAGGTTGAGTTGTAGACTCTGGCAGAGGGTCCATCTGAAGTTTTGGCAAGAATATCCCGTAAAATCCAGAGAAAAAACCGAAGGACACGTGGCACGGAGCCCCCGAGCCTTGAGTCCCTCTCGAATTGAAGGGTCATCTTGTAGAATGTGTCCTGAGTTGCTCTTGAGTCTTGTCGCTACCCAGGAAGTCGAGTAGAAGTAGCCGAGCCCCCGAGATGAGGCGCGTCGACTAGTGGAAGTTGAAGAGTCAGGCGCCGCCGCTGAGTCAGCCGAGCGCAGACTTATCCATCCGGCCGTTGGAAGGGCCGCTGTTGACTTATAAATAGAAGCCAAAACCCCTAGGGTTTTTCACCCCATGCATTCGCAGCCATTCCTAGCAGATCTAGCTAGGAATCACCGCCAGTGCGCACTGCCACCATTGAGAGGATTGTAGATCCGAACGTGTCGCCGTAAGAAGCCACCACCGCAGCCCCCGAGCGAATGCGAGTGAAGACACCTTGCACTTGGAGAATGAAGCCCTCACCGTCGAAGACCTCGATAGCCGCCGGTGGGAAGAAGAGGGCTCGTGAAGAGGCCACCGGATCTGCTATGGGGACATCTCCTCCGATGTCTCCACCGCGGCCAGATACAAATCGAGAGTGGAAGAAATCCAAGGCCAAGACCGAAGACCTGCTGGCCCTTCTCAGCAGTGGATTCTTGCGGGAGAAGGAGGTGGACATGTGGAGAGCCGCTGCAGGGGATCCGTACCCCATGGAGAAGAAACCGGACGAGATCCCGATGTTCACCCGGTTCGCGGAGCGCGGACTGTATCTCCCGGCCAGCGACTTCTTCAAGGGGCTGCTGGGGTACTACGGCATCGAGTACCTCAACCTCAACCCCAACGGTATCTTCCACACCTCAGTCTTCGTACATTTCTGCGAAGCCTTCTTGGGGATCAAGCCCCATTGGATCTTGTTCCGGAAGTTCTTCCGGGTGAAGCCCCAGCCCAGTGCCAACAATCCCCGAGTAGTGGGGGAGCTGGGATCCAGATGAGGGAAGACGCCGCGGAGCAGTACCTCTCCTACAAGCTGATTGATTCCAACCAGGATTGGAAAGCGAAGTGGTTCTATGTCACCAACCACCACCCGGAGCTGCCGAAGCCAAGTGGGAAGCAGCCCAAGCACCGGCCGTGGTGGAACTCGGAGCCAACGATGCAGGAGGGTATCCGGCTACCCGAGCTGCTGGTGAAGATCAAGGCGTTGAGAGAAGCCGGGCTGAGGGCCGAACATGTGGCCTTCAGCTTCATAAAGCATAGGGTGCAGCCGTTGATGGCCTGCGACACCCTAGGGTACCAGTACACCGGCGACGACGACACGTCGCGGATGCCCGGTGATGAAGTCGACGACGACGACATCATTGATAGGTTGGGCAGAATCTTCAAAGATATGCCGGCGTACACGCCATGCCCTGTGCCCGAGTACTCCGCCACGCGCCCACCAAAAGAGGTCGGTAGCCGTATCCATTGTCGAGTACTCATTACGTAAGAGTAGTCGTACTGACGTGTTGTGCTTCTTGCAGGATGACTTGGTGAAGTTCGTCTCTGAGCCGGCGTCGCCTCCTCAACTTGTCGAGGTCCCAGAGGGAGGGAAAGCCAAGGCCAAGGAGCGGCGCGAGGTTGGTGAAGGAGATGACACAGTTGTCGTCGAAGACACGTCCGAGGAGGACGACGATGAAGAGACGCTGCAGGAGCGCTTCCAGCTGTGGTCGAGATTCAGCCGCCCTGGATTGCTGCACATTCCTCTCGTTTAGGATCAGCCGACTAGCCTGGAGGCTAGTTTGCCCGCGCCGCCAAGGAAGCCGCGCAATGTGTCCCGCAAGTGTGTGGCCAAGAAGTTGAAGGTCACAGAGACCACGTTCCAGGAGGTAAGCCGTCTGGAATAGGGTAGTCGAGTACTTATGTCTCGATGTTGTATGTTGACGACGAAGTTCCCTTGCTTGCAGGAGATGCCGCCTTCCGACCCCGTTGAGCAGGGTGACGAAGACGATTGGGATACAGTGGGGGAGCCAGCTGGGGTAGTCATAGCCCAGCCCCCACCATGGAGGAGCTCTTGGCGCAGATGACGCGCCAGCCCCCTGTTGCTGAGGGGAGCACAAAATCGGCCGTTGCTGCCACTGAAGAGACAGCGGCTACTAAGGCGCAGGAGGAGGCGCCTGCCGAGGTAGGACTGGTCGACATTGCCAGTATCCTTGGTGCCCCAACCGTGACGGTGGTCCGGTCGAGCTTGTAAGTGTTGATCCTTCCTGAGTAGTACATTGGGTGTGGTAGTCGTACTGGGTTGACAACCAGCTTGTGTACTCTGCAGGAAATCGGCGGACTTGTCCTGGGAGGGGGATGAACCCGCCACAACAGTGGCAGAAGAGGAAACTGCGCCACCCACTGAGGAGTCCGCTCCTGCTCCTCAGGCAGAGTCCGAGGCGCCGGCCGCGGAGGCTACGTTGCCTGAGGCCAGCGTCGTTGAAGGTGAGTACATTGCTCAAGTGCAAGTAACCCCGAAGAGTAGTCGTAGCTGCCAGGTATGACCGATCCTCTTATCGTACTTGATGACAGGTGCTGAAGCCGAAGGAAGCGATATCCCGTCAGCGGTGCCCGTTGAAGATGTGACACCGGAGACTCAGGGAGCTGCCGGAGGAGCCCCCGAGCCGATGGAGGTGGCCGTCGGATAAGCCGCCGCGACGACTGGTGGAGAGGGTGACGACACGCTGCCAGAACCCACTCTGGAGGTAGTCGTCCGCTCGCCAGAGATCCAAGACGTGGAGCCAATCCGCTCGGCGCCAATGTCCGAGGCCACGACGAGTAGTCGTAGCGGGACCGAGCTGTTGGTGGATGATCTAGTCGACCCAGCGATGGTAGCTCGGCACCTGGAGGCGGTGCGCCAGGCCGAGCGATGGATGAAGGTGAGTAGTCGACACCTTTGAGTAGTCAATCCTTTAGTGTCGAGTACCCAGTTGATATGCATTGCTTGTTGCAGGACATCGCGGAGAGGTCCCGTCAGAAGTCCGACATGCTTCAAGGGTATGGCGACACAGTACTCCGGGCGGAAGCCTTAGAGGAGCAACTTGTGAAGGCCCGGAAGCACGCCGCCGCGATGCAGTCGAAGCTGGACACCGCCTTCGCCCAGTATCACAACGATATCCAAGATATGCAGGCGAAGAGCGACGAGTTGGTACGGAAGAACAAGTCTCTCCGCGACAAGAACAAAGGTACGCCCTTGTCGTGTTGAGTACTTATTGGTAGTACCCAGAAGGAGTCTGACCCACTTTGCCTTGTTGATTGCAGAGCTTGAGACCCGTGTCGATCAGCTGAAGGCTTCTGAGACCGACATGAAGAACCTCTTCTACCGGGAGCAAGAGGCCCGCAAGGTACTGGAGTATGATTATAAGGAGCTTGCTTACGAGTGCGACAAGCACATGGAGCTCCGTATTGCATCGGATCGTGACCTCATCAACTGCTACAAATCCTTGCAGAAGCTGAACAAGGACTGTGAGAAGCTGCGGGCCCAGCTGAAGGAACTCGAGGAGGCCGCGCTTCCCATCGCGAGGATGCTGGTGCCTCACCCCGGGGGACCGAAGATAGCCCCACTGGTGGATCGGTTGAAGGAAGCCCCCAACCGCCTGGCGACCTACGTCAAGCACTTGGCGAAGTCGATCCCCAACCAGGTTCTGGCCTTCATGAAGTCGTACTTCCCAAAGGCCCCAGTTGACGTAGTTGCCGGTGGACTAGCCGCCAACTACACCGACAAGCAGTACGCGGAGCTGCTGGAGCAGATGGCGCCCATTGCTGAACAAGTCGCCGAGAAGCTCAATCTCCAGTAGTCCTGTAATAGTTAGCTCATAGCAGTAGTTGTACATAAACAGTTGTAATGAACTTGTTTAAGTATGAATGAAGAAAACTTCCATGAATGAGTACTCGTTATCGCCATTTGTGAGTGCAGAGTCCCATCATGGAGTCGTAGCGAGTAGTCGTTGAGGACCAGGAGCGTCCCAGTGGTCGATGGATGACCGCTCCTCAGTGATGAGTGATTGACAACGGGTGTTGGACTGACTCTTGGCTTAGTGCGCAGGTGTAGGCTGCGGCCTAGTTCGTGTTGTTGCGGGTGAAGAACGGGTGCGAAAGGTCTTCAGCCTTGAGGGGCCTCCGGGAGATGGAGAGACAAGTAGGCTCGGTTCGAGGGACCCGGTGGACGAGCGGGATCGGGTGCGGGCCACATGGTGGCAACACGAGCAAGACAAAGTCATGGACAATCGAGCCGGTGCACGGTGGCGGTCGAGTCAAGTGGTTTGGCGGGAGGCCGGACCGAGCACGCGGGGTTTGGTGGTTTGCCCACAAAACCATCGGAGGACGGTTTCTTGGTTTGGGCCTCAAAACCAAGTCTGAGGGCCCAACACGACGGAGACGGGATCTGGGCGTGTTGGGAAGCTTCGAGGCGGAGGACATGCGGCGGGATTGCATGGCTTGCGTCGGGAGGACGCGGGGTGCGGCAAAGGCGTGGCCGTCCGATGGCAAGACCCACAAACATTACCTAAATGCCCCTATGTGGGTTGTATCGCCAGTAGTTAAGTTAGGGGTAGTCGAGTCATTTACCAGTCCGGCGGGACCTGATATATAAGCCATGAGTGTGTGTGGATGGCTCTCTCTCTCTCTCCGGGACTTAGGGTTTCATTTCCCCCCTCCCATTTCTTATTTTCGTAGCTATTTTCTTCTCCTTTTTCTCTAGGCTAGCATGAGAGCTTCATGAGAGATTTATTGAGAGGGATGGATGCTAGGGCGGCATGCTAGACCTTGTGAATCTTTCCTGGTTTGTATAGAAGATTCGGAGTTGTGTTTTTCGTGGTCTTTTTGTGCTTGTTTCCGTGCCTTTGTTCTCAGTGTGATTTCTTTGAGGGAAACATGGATGGATGTCTCGTGCATCTTTGTGATTGATCTTGAGCCCTCAAACGCCGGGAAACCACTTCGATTCAAGGATTTTCGTTCGGTGCTCTAGCTCTTGGTGGTGCTCAAAGGATTCGCGATTCCCGGTGATTTAAGGAGTTAGGAGGCAAGAGTTTTGGGCTATAGCATCCTTGTGTGACGCTTTTCAAGTTCCCAAACCCTTGTCTCCACAGCTTCAACCGTTTGGGAAATCCGATGATGATTTGGGGGAGTTGACCTTCGAGGTCGGGCTGTTTTTCTGCTCTGTTCGTGCCTCACGGACGGTCCGCGTCGTCCTGGAGGACGGTTCGTGCCGCGCGTGTTCGTCAGCTGTTCTTCGCGTTCTTGCTTGCTTTTCGTTTCGATCCATCGTGGTTTTGAGTTTTGGTTGGACGAAGTTTCGGACGGTCTGCGTGTGCTGGGCGGACGGTCAGCGGGTGCCTGGCGGACAGTCCGCGTGCTCCCCGCGGACGGTCCGTTATTCGTGGTGTGTCTCTGGTGGTTCTGTGTGTTTTATCAGACAGTCCGCGGTGTAGGGGCAGACAGTCCGCGGTGTTGGTGCGGACGGTCCGCGGCAGCAGGCCGGACGGTCCGTGTGGCCAGTGCGGACGGTCCGCCCTTCCTGGCCGGACGGTCCGCCAGAGCCTGTGTGCTTTGCTTCTTGGTTCGATTCCTCCCTTCCTTTCTTGTGCTTCCGCGTGTGCTTCAAGGAAGCGTTCCTAGGACTAGAGGTTGATCCATAACCTCGTTGTCTTGGCGATTGGTGTGTGATTCGATCCATCGCTTGTGTGTGACCGGGATTTGACTAGGGTATAGGCTGGGTTCTTTGAGAAGAATTTTTACCGGCTCCTATTCACTCCCCCCTCTCTAGTCGCCATCTGATCCTTCAATTGGTATCAGAGCTTGGTGCCGGATTCTTTGTGACTTTGACAAGTCGTGAATCCTTAAGATGGCGTACGTTGAGCGGGGCAGTCCGCCGCACTTCGATGGAAAGGGTTACCACAAGTGGGCGGCCCGAATGATGATCTTTCTTCGTGGGAAGCTGTTGGATTTCATTGTGCTTGACAAGGCCTATGCTATTCCGGTCAACATCCATACTCTTATGGTGACCGATGCCGGTGCTAAGGCCAAGTATGAGGCAAATGCAAAAGCCATTGATCACTTGGTCTGGAGCTTGTGTGATCCTGAGTTTGAGCATGTTCGCCATTTGAATCTTGCTTGGCAAATTTGGGAGAGGTTGTTGGTTGCTCACGGTGGTGATAACCATGTGAAGGCTCGCCTCTTTGTCTCTTACCAGATGCAATATGAGAACTTCACTCAACTTCCCAGTGAGGACATTGATGCGATGTTTCAGAGGTTCACCGCCATCGTGAACAACATGAAGGCTAATGTTGAGGATTTTCCTTATACCGAGCATGATCAGGCCTTGAAGCTCTTGCATGTCTTGGACCCAAATGTTTGGGGTGCTAAGGTTGAGGCCATCAAGGAGTCTAGGCAATATTTGACTATTGAGTTGGATGACCTCTTCTCTAAGCTCAAGTCCGCTGAGGTCGACAGGAAGTTGCAATCCAAGCATGAGGGCTCGACTGACAATAGTCTTGCTCTTGTGGGCGGATCAAAGGGCAAATCTAACCCTTCCTGTCGACAGTTTTCCTTGTCTTCTCTTATGTCTATTCAGATGAGGAGTTTGATGTGCTGGGCGAGGAGGAGCTGGCCTTGCTCTCAAGAAGGTTTGATCGACTACACGAGAGTCGGAGGAATGCAAGGCAGAGCTCAGGGACGTGCTACAAGTGTGGCAAGCGTGGCCACTTCATCGCCGAGTGCCCAGAAGCGGAGGAGAACAAGTACAAGATGAATGAGTACAAGACGCACCCGAGGCGTCAAGACAAGTACTCCTCCAAGGGCAAGCACTTCAGCAAGTCCAAGAGCAAGGACAAGGACAAGCGGCGACCGACCATGGGCGGCTACAAGAAGGACAAGGCAAGAGCCATGGTGGCCGGTGCAAGCGACATCGACTCAAGCTCAAGCGACGTGCAGTCAAGCTCAAGCAGTGAAGATGAAGACGCCGGGAGGCGCAAGGGCAAGAAGAGTGCAATCCGGAACCTCAGTGGATTGAGTTGTGTGGCGCTTGAAGGCTTTTGTGGCATGGCCCATAGCTCGAGCAGCAAGAAGAGCAACAAGGAAGACAGCGACTCCGACTTGGAGGATGAGGTAAATCGTGACCCTGACTCTTTGCTTGCTGAGATCACTAGGTTGAATGGCTTGATTGACAACCGTGATAGTGTGTTGAGAGATGCTAAGAAGATGAGGAAAGATCTTAGGGCTCAACTTGAGAATGCTAGTGAGAAAGTAGGAGAGTTAGAGTCCAAATTGCTTGAATTGAAACTTGAGAATGACTCTTTGAAACTTGCTCCTACTACACCTGATGATGTTGAATGTCTTGAGTGTGATGCATGGTTGAATGAGATCAAGTTGCTTAATGAGAAGAATGCTTCCACTTTGGCTAAACAAGATGCTCTTAGGACTGAGTATGATGAGCTTAAGGCTAGACCCACTTTGCTTGGTGCTTGTAAATCATGTCCTACTATGCATGCTAAGCTTGTTGATGCTCGTTCTACTATTAGCTCTTTGGAAGCTTCTTTGAAATCTCCTGTTGTCAATGCATGCACTAGCTGTGATGAAGTTACTTTGCGCAATCTTGAACTTACTTCCCGTTTGGATGTCATCTATGAGGAGAATGCTATTTGAGGAAGGTGTTGGGTGGTTGTCTGGGCAGGAACCTCAATTGAAAATCATGATTGAGGAGTTCAAGAGAGCTGATGGTCATGGTTTGGGTTTTGAGAAGTTGGGTGAGAAAGTGGGATAGAACAGTGAGGAGAGTGTGTATGAGAAGTGTGTTGAGTCTAACCCCGAGTTTGAGGTGATCGGAGACATCCAAGTCCCACTTCCAAAGGCACCCAAGAACACTTTCACACCAAAGCCCAACCACCTTTGCAACAAGCTTGACACAACCCAAGATCCACCCAAATTTCCACCCAAGACAAATGATTTCCAGAACCGTGAAGTTTGTGAGTGAGAAGGGTGAGAAGCCTGGAGAGAAGCCAAAACCAAAACCCATCCCCTTCAGGTGTGAGTATTGTGGCAAGGAGAGACATCTAGCAGAATTTTGCTACAAGAGGAAGAGAGATGAGAGGCTTGCTAGGGAGAAAGCAAACCAGGACAGGTATCGCCAGTCTCGTGGTATTCCTGAGCCTAGAGTGCCACTTCCATGGGGTGTGGGAAGTGTGAAGAGTGTTGGTAGAGTTGGAGCTCAGGGTGGTAGGTTCCCACAGAGAGGTGGTGATGAGAGGTTTGTTAGGAGAGATGATGGTGTGCGTGCTGGTGAGAGGTTTGGTTGGGCTCGTGGTGGTTTTGCTGGACGTCCCCCTACTCGTCCTCAATACGGGTTTAGGGGAGATGATCGCAGCTTTGGGTTCCAGAGGAACTACGGACCACGTTTTCCCCCTCGTGGTGCTCGTACTCCTTCCATGGGACATGGGAAGTTTGGTGGCAAGGGAATGATGTTTGCTAACCCCTCCTTTGAGCAGATGGCTCGACACTGGTTTAACTTTCTTTGTGCTAACCCCAGTGTCGAGTCGTTAGCTCACTCTCGTTCTTGTTTCTGACTACAGGCAGGAGGCTTGGAGAACATTTGGTTGATCGACTCCGGATGTTCCCGACACATGACCGGAGATAAGAAGTGGTTCTCCAGCCTCACTCCAGTGAAGGAAAACATGTACATCACATTTGGGGACAATGGACGAGGAAGGGTGATTTCTGAGGGTGTGGTGCATGTGAGTGACAAGGTAACGTTGAAGAGGGTTGCTCTTGTGAAGTCTTTGGGTTTCAATTTGCTTTCGGTTTCTCGCTTGCTTGATGAGGGTTTTGAGGTGCGTTTCAAGTCCGGCGAGTCTCGTTTGGCCGGATTCTCGAGGTGATCTTGTCTATATGATCATCCCCGAGGGTCGATTTTCGTGGCCGATTTCTCTCGTTCTTTGGGTCCTGCTCGCTGTTTGATGGCCGGTCCTTCTTCTGATTTGTGGAAATGGCATAGGCGGTTGGGACACTTGAGCTTTGATTTGGTTTCCCGCTTGAGTGGTCTTGACCTTGTCCGAGGATTGCTGAGGTTGAAGCTTAAGAAGGATTTGGTTTGTGCTCCGTGTAGGCATGGCAAGATGGTAGTCACTCCCCATCCACCCCTGACTGATGTCATGACCGAGCGTCCGACAGAGCTGTTGCACATGGACCTTGTTGGGCCAGCTCGAGTTCGTTCGGTGGGTGGGAAGTGGTATATCCTTGTTGTGGTGGACGATTACTCTCGCTATGCCTGGGTGTTTTTCTTGGAGGACAAGAGTGAGACATTTGGTTTTGTTTGAGATCTGATCGTGAGGTTGAGGAACGAGAGGCATGGGAATGCCATCCGAGCTATCCGCAGTGATAATGGCTCAGAGTTCAAGAACTCTCGTTTTGATGCCTTCTGTCGTGATCTAGGTCTTGAACATCAGTATTCGACCCCTTATGTGCCCCCTCAAAATGGAGTTGTGGAAAGGAAAAATCGAAATCTTTGTGAGATGGCTAGGACGATGCTCGATGAGCACAGGACTCCTAGGAGGTATTGGGCTGAGGCGGTCAATACGGCTTGTCATGTTTCCAACGGGATTTTATTGCGAACTTTCAAGAAGAAGACCTGTTATGAGCTTATGCATGGTCGGGCACCCAAGGTGAGTCATTTCCGAGTCTTTGGCTGCAAGTGCTTTATTCTTAAGAAGGGGAAACTCGACAAGTTTGAGGCTAGGTCTAGTGATGGTATTTTCTTTGGATATGCTAACCACTCTAGAGCCTATAGGGTGCTTAACCTTGAGACTAACAAAATCATGGAGACTTGCGAGGTAACCTTCGACGAGACAATGCCATGTACCTCTCTTGGCTTTGAATGTGCAGGTGATGAGGAGATGGCCGAGGACCTCTTTGAAGAGGAGAAGGATGAAGCTGGAGATGATGATGGAGAGAACCATGCGCCTGAAGCTGAGTGTGTACCCACTACTTCCCCTACGACCACAATGGAGCGTGGACCATCTACTTCATGGACAACGACGGTGCGACAAGAGGACCAGGCGAGAGAAGCTGAAGGTGAGGGGGAGGTAGTCTCGAGGCGTGAGGCTCCCCGGCGGATTCAAGAAGTGCATCCCCTGTCGAAGATCATTGGGGACATCGACGAACGTACTACACGGTCAAGGTCCAGGAATTCCTCTCATTTTGCTCATGCTGCTTTTGTTGCCACCTTTGAGCCCAAGGACATTGGACACGCTTTATCTGATGCAAACTGGGTCAATTCTATGCATGAGTTGGAAAACTTTGAGAGGAACCAGGTGTGGGAGTTAGTTGAACCACCTCCAAATTGCCATCCCATAGGAACCAAGTGGGTTTGGAAGAACAAAGAGGGTGAGAATGGGATGGTTGTGAAGAACAAGTCCAGACTTGTTGCTCAGGGGTTTAGTCAGAAGGAGGGGATCGACTATGAGGAGACCTTTGCTCCTGTGGCCCGTCTTGAGGCAATTCGGATCCTTCTAGCCTTTGCCGTGGCTAAAGGGTTCAAGTTGTTTCAGATGGATGTGAAGAGTGCCTTTCTGAATGGGGTCATAGAGGAGGAGGTGTATGTGAAGCAGCCACCTGGGTTTGAGAGCGAGTTGTACCCACACAGTGTGTAAAGGTTGAAAAGGGCTCTGTATGGGTTGAAACAGGCGCCCCGTGCTTGGTATGGGAGATTGAGAGGTTTTCTGTTGAGCAGAGGGTTTGTGATAGGTACCGAGGATAGGACCCTGTTTCTCCTCAAGCATGGAAATGACTTGTTGATTGTTCAGATATACGTGGATGATATTGTCTTTGGTGGCTCGTCACATAATCTTGTTGCCAAGTTTGCAGATGAGATGAGCAGGGAGTTCGAGATGAGCATGATGGGCGAGTTACAGTACTTTCTCGGACTGCAGATCAAGAAAGTGAAGGATGGAACATTCGTGCACCACACCAAGTACACGAAAGACATGCTGAGGAAGTTCCAGATGCAAGATGTGAAGCCGATGTCGACTCCCATGGGGAGTACGGTCACTCTGGATGCGGACGAGGACGAAGAACCAGTGGACCAGCGGGAGTACAGGAGCATGATCGGCTCCCTCCTCTACTTGACGGCGATGAGGCCGGACATACGGTTCGGGCCGTGTGTCCGTGCGCTCGTTTTCGAGGCTTCGCCGAGGACATCACATCGACGAGCCGTCAAGAGGATCTTCGGTACCTACGGTCCGCCTGGTCTTAGCCTTTGGTATTCTTCCTCCTCGACTCTTTCTCTTCATGGTTTTTCCGATGCGGATTTTGCTGGTTGTCGAGTCGAGAGGAAGTCTACTTCTGGTACTTGTCGGTTTCTTGGGTCTTCGTTGGTTTCATGGCCTTCCCGCAAGCAGTCTAGTGTAGCTCAGTCTACCACCGATGCGGAGTATGTTGCAGCCGCGAGTTGTTGTTCCCAGCTGTTGTGGATTTCATACACTTTGAGAGACTTTGGTGAGGAGTGTTGGATTAATTGGGCCTTGGGCCATTTAGTCTCAATTAATTCTAAGAATTAAAAGGTCCACAAATAAATGCTAGGGATTCAATCCCGCATTGAAAGTCAATGAGAATCTTAACCAACTTAAAGGGTGGACCAACGGTGGACCACTTGTGAAGTTGGTAAAAGGAGAAGGGCGTGCCACACGCGCGCGCGCTCGCTCACCTCGTCGCGTCGTGCCGCGCTGTGGCCGAGGCGAGGCGAGGCGAGGTGAGGCGAGTCTTGGCGACGAGACACCGTGACCGTGACTGTGATGTGCATGCACTGTTTTTGTCATTCATGTCGGTCATTCATGTCAATCATAATCTCCTATATTAAAACGACCGTTACTGGTAACTGATGACCTTGAATACAGCGGTTACTGGTAACTGTCGTTTAATGGGAATTATGGTGGTCAGCAGCGTCCAGGTTCATTCCCCTCTCCTCTCCTCTCTTCTCCTCTGTGCCTATATAAGAGGACTCCCTCCTCTGGCACAGAAACACATTCTCACACCCAGGTACTCCTGCTTAGGAGACCTATCTCTTCTCCCTCTGTGTTGCTGCTCTCTACCATTCCCAATGCAAGCTTTGCGCGCACACTGCTTGCGTGAGCAGTTTCCTCCGAACCTCGTCTTCCTAGTGATCCTGCTCGGGATAGGCGGGCGATAAGGTTTTTGGGGAGCGTACCCGTACGCGCCTGCTCGCTTCCCCAGTACGACTACGTCCTCGTCCTCGTGAATGACTACTTCCAGTACGACTACGTCCTCGTCCACGTGAACGACTACTTCCAGTACGACTACGTCCACGTGAACGACTACTTCCCGAAGGCTGTTCGTGGGACTTCACTGCATCAACTCGTCACTGCAACGACTCTGTACGGCTACATCGAACAAGGTCCCTCCACGATTAGTATGTCTAATCCAAGGGATAACGGCGCACCGGTTGACTCTGTCAACCATCCCGCCTTTGGGTACATACTAAATCTCTTGTGTGTAGTTTTGTTGTTCAAGTTTTATTTGAGTTTTAACTTGAACACTTGCACATTCTCTATTCTCACGGGATCACTTATAATTATCATGAACTTGTTAATAATTTCTGGAATTAAAATGTACCGAAAATTGCCTAATTGTCTAACAATCCAAAAACCTTATATTGTTAATAGGATTTCGGTAACTAGTTTTGCTGCATCGCTCAAACCAAATGTTTTCGATGGTTCAAATTACAAGAGTTGGAAGCAAAGGGTTACGTATTGGTTGACAGCGATGAGCATCATGCATGTCATACAGGGGGAGCCCGAACAGTTTTCTCCAGAGGAGGAGAAGGCTTTCGAGGCAGTCGATAACCTGTTTCGTGGTGCCATCTTGAGTGTTCTCGCTGAAAACCTTGTGGACACGTACCTTCTGCTGCCAAGTGGCAAAGAAATTTGGGATGCGCTTGAGGCTAAGTTTGGGGTTTCTGATGCTGGTGGTGAGCTGTATGTCATGGAACAACTCTATGACTACAAAATGGTTGAAGACCGTTCTGTAGTAGAGCAAGCCCATGAAATTCAGGCGCTAGCTAGAGATCTTGAGAACTATAGCAAGGATGCACCTTGTAAGTTGCCTGACAAGTTTGTGGCTGGAGGTATTATCTCCAAGTTACCACCCTCTTGGAAGGACTTTGCAACCTCTCTAGAAACACAAGAGGCAAGAGTTTGCTATTGTCGATCTTATCGGCACTCTTGATGTTGAAGAGAAGGCGAGAGCAAAGGACAACACACATGGTAAAGGGATTGCTGGGTCTTCTAGTGCCAACTTGGTGCAGAAAAAGAAGCACAATGCATTCAAAAAAAAGAACAAGCCGCATCAGAACCAATCAAAGGCTAAGCAGACGGCTCAGTTCAAGCAGAAGAAGCCACCAACTGGGAAGTGCTACTGCTGTGGTAGCACGAAACACTTTGCTGCAAAGTGCTCGGATCGCAAGGATAAGAAAGATAGCAAGAGTGCCAACTTGGTTTATAGTGAGACTGGTGGAACGTCGGGGTACGGTAATCTTTTACCTACAGTTCTTTCAGTATGTCATTCACCTGATTGGTGGATTGACACTGGTGCTAATATTCATGTTTGTGCTAACATTTCCTTGTTTTCCTCTTACCAGGTGGGCGGAACTTCCTCCTTGTTGATGGGAAACGGATCTCATGCGCGTGTTCTTGGTGTTGGTTCGGTCGATCTGAAGCTTACTTCGGGAAAGATCGTTCTCTTGAAGAACGTGCAGCATGTCCCTACTATCAAGAAGAACTTAGTCAGCAGGTCTCTTCTATGTAGAGACGGTTTTAAATTAGTCTTTGAATCCAATAAATGTGTAATTTCTAAGTTTGGAAGTTTTATTGGAAAAGGTTATGATAGCGGAGCTTTGTTCCGCTTTTCTTTGTCATATGATTGTAATAAAGTTGTGAACCATGTTTCAAACGTTAATGATGAGTCTAATGTTTGGCATTCGCGACTTTGTCATGTTAATTTTGGTTGTATGATGTGTCTTCCAAACTTGAGTTTAATTCCGAAATTTACCTTAGTCAAAAATTCTAAGTGCCATGTGTGCGTTGAATCAAAACAACCTCGCAAGCCTCATTTTTCGGCTGAGGCGAGAGACTTGGCACCTCTAGAATTAATTCATTCCGACTTATGCGAGATGAATGGAGTGTTGACGAAAGGTGGTAAAAATTATTTCATGACTCTAATAGACGATTGTACTAGATTTTGCTATATCTATTTGTTGAAGTCTAAAGATGAAGCGTTACAATATTTTAAAATCTATAAAGCTGAAGTAGAAAACCAACTTGAGAGAAAGATCAAAAGAATTAGGTCTGATCGTGGTGGAGAGTACTTTTCTAATGTTTTCACTGCGTTCTGTGAGGAACACGGAATAATTCATGAGAGGACGCCTCCCTACTCACCTCAATCAAATGGGGTAGCCGAAAGAAAGAACCGCACTCTAACTGATTTGGTTAACGCCATGTTAGACATAGCGGGACTTTCTAAGGAATGGTGGGGTGAGGCTATATTGACTGCATGTCATGTCCTGAATCGTGTTCCCATAAAGAACAAAGAGATAACACCATTCGAGGAATGGGAAAAGAAAAGGATAACTCTTTCATACTTACGGACTTGGGGATGTTTGGCCAAAGTGAATGTGCCTATAACAAAGAAACGTAAACTAGGACCTAAAACTGTCGACTGTGTCTTTCTTGGTTATGCTCTACACAGTGTGGGTTATAGATTTTTAATAGTAAAATCTGAAGTACCTGATATGCATGTTGGCACCATCATGGAATCCAGAGACGCTACATTTTTTGAGGACATTTTTCCTATGAAAGATGTAAATAGCACATCTAGTCATGAATTGTCTATTAATAATGAACCTAAAGAACCTGCTGTTTTGATAGAACACAATGAACAACCACATGAGGAAAATCCTGAGGAGGATGGCAATGAAGCTCTTAGAAAGAGCAAGAGACAGAGGATTGCAAAGTCCTTTGGTGATGATTTCATTGTGTACCTTGTGAATGATACTCCTAGAACCATTGAAGAGGCATATTCCTCTCCGGATGCTGACTATTGGAAGGAAGCGATTCGGAGTGAGATGGATTCTATTATGTCTAATGGTACTTGGGAGGTTGTGGAGCGTCCTTATGGGTGCAAACCTGTAGGATGCAAGTGGGTGTTCAAGAAAAAGCTTAGGCCTGATGGTACTATTGATAAGTACAAGGCAAGGCTGGTGGCTAAAGGCTATACTCAGAAAGAAGGAGAAGATTTTTTCGATACCTACTCACCGGTTGCCCGATTGACCACTATTCGAGTACTACTGTCCTTGGCAGCTTCCCATGGTCTTATCGTTCAACAGATGGACGTTAAGACAACTTTCTTAAATAGAGAGTTGGAGGAGGAGATCTATATGGATCAGCCAGACAGATTCGTAGTAAAAGGTCAAGAAGGGATGGTGTGTAGATTGGTAAAGTCTTTGTATGGTCTTAAGCAAGCTCCTAAGCAATGGCATGAGAAGTTCGACAAAACTTTAACATCAGTTGGCTTTGTTGTGAACGAAGCCGACAAATGTGTGTACTATCGCTATGGTGGGGGCGAAGGAGTGATCCTATGTTTGTATGTAGATGAAATACTGATATTTGGGACAAGCCTTAATGCGATTAAGGAAGTGAAAGAATTCTTGTCTCAAAGCTTCGAGATGAAAGATTTGGGAGAGGCTGATGTGATTCTAAACATTAAACTAGTGAGAGAAGGTGATGGTGGGGTTGCTCTTACACAATCTCATTATGTGGAGAAAATATTGAGTCGTTTTGGCTATAACGACTACAAGCCAGCTCCAACACCTTATGATGCTAGTAAAATGTTGCGGAAAAACAAAAGAATAATGAGAGATCAGCTGAGATACTCTCAGATCATTGGTTCACTAATGTACCTAGCTAGCGCTACTAGACCCGACATCGCATATGCTGTAAGCAAACTAAGTCGATTCGTGTCTAACCCGGGATATGCTCATTGGGAAGCTCTTGAACGGGTAATACGCTATCTGAAAGGTATAGTGGACTACGTGATTCACTATACTGGGTATCCTAGGGTACTAGAGGGTTACAGTGATTCGAATTGGATCTCTGATGCAGATGAGATTAAAGACACAAGTGGATATGTGTTTACACTTGGAGGTGGCGCTGTCTCCTGGAAGTCTTGCAAGCAGACCATCTTAACGAGGTCAACTATGGAGGCAGAACTCACTGCATTAGACACCGCCACAGTTGAGGCTGAATGGCTTCGTGAACTCCTTATGGATTTGCCGGTAGTTGAAAAACTGATACCGACATGAGGACTGTGATAATCAAACGGTGATTGTCAAGGTGACAGTTCAAAGGACAATATGAAATCATCTAGGCATGTAAAGAGGTGGCTGAAATCTGTCAGGAAAATGAGAAACTCCGGAGTGATAGCCTTGGACTACATCCAAACGGCTAAGAATCTGGCAGATCAATTCAGAAAGGGTCTTTCACGTAATGTGATAGACAATGTTTCCAGGGAATTAGGCTTGAGACCCGTCAGTGTTATTCAGTAGTGGTAACCTGTCCTATGTGATCGGAGATCCCGTGAATTAGGATAGTGAAACAAACTACTATTTAACAGAGAGAACAGAACCTTTGTAAAGGGCTCATTCCAGTAGAGATGCATTTCTCTTCTAAAATCTGTATGGCAGGTTGGTGAAAAACCTTAATGTGATCCGAGTGGCTCAATAAGGAGCAAAGATGTTGGCCTACAGAACATCTTAAAGGATTGCACCTATATGGGTCTGATTGCTAGTCACAATCTATGAGATAGGGTAATCTCTAAACACCCATGAAAGGCACGGAGTATGACTTATACGCTCCAACCCGAGGGGATGCTTATAGCAGCCTAGTACTGGCAAGGGGCTCTAGTCAAACTTGTTTGCACGAAACTGCCAATTCAAGGCATAGTCCATTGGTCAGTTGCGAATGAGTGTAGCTTTTGCCTCAGGTGGATGTTCAACTTAACAGTCTCCACCATAAAGTCAGTATATCAAAACAAGAGCCGAGAAGAGGACATTTCTTTGTGTACCTTGAAATTCTGGGTGGGGATTGTTGGATTAATTGGGCCTTGGGCCATTTAGTCTCAATTAATTCTAAGAATTAAAAGGTCCACAAATAAATGCTAGGGATTCAATCCCGCATTGAAAGTCAATGAGAATCTTAACCAACTTAAAGGGTGGACCAACGGTGGACCACTTGTGAAGTTGGTAAAAGGAGAAGGGCGTGCCACACGCGCGCGCGCGCTCGCTCACCTCGTCGTGTCGTGTCGCGCTGTGGCCGAGCGAGGCGAGGCGAGGTGAGGCGAGTCTTGGCGACGAGACACCGTGACCGTGACTGTGATGTGCATGCACTGTTTTTGTCATTCATGTCGGTCATTCATGTCAATCATAATCTCCTGTATTAAAACGACCGTTACTGGTAACTGATGACCTTGAATACAGCGGTTACTGGTAACTGTCGTTTAATGGGAATTATGGTGGTCAGCAGCGTCCAGGTTCATTCCCCTCTCCTCTCCTCTCCTCTTCTCTGCGCCTAGATAAGAGGACTCCCTCCTCTGGCACAGAAGCACATTCTCACACCCAGGTACTCCTGCTTAGGAGCCTATCCCTTCTCCCTCTGTGTTGCTGCTCTCTACCATTCCCAATGCAAGGTTTGCGTGCACACTGCTTGCGTGAGCAGTTTCCTCCGAACCTCGTCTTCCTAGTGATCCTGCTCGGGATAGGAGGGCGATATAGTTTTTGGGGAGCGTACCCGTACGCGCCTGCTCGCTTCCCCAGTACGACTACGTCCTCGTCCTCGTGAATGACTACTTCCAGTATGACTACGTCCTCGTCGACGTGAACGACTACTTCCAGTACGACTACGTCCACGTGAACGACTACTTCCCGAAGGCCGTTCGTGGGACTTCACTGCATCAACTCGTCACTGCAACGACTCTGTACGGCTACATCGAACATGGTCCCTCCACGATTAGTATGTCTAATCCAAGGGATAACGGCGTACCGGTTGACTCTGTCAACCATCCCGCCTTTGGGTACATACTAAATCTCTTGTGTGTATTTTTGTTGTTCAAGTTTTATTTGAGTTTTAACTTGAACACTTGCACATGCTCTGTTCTCACGGGATCACTTATAATTGTCATGAACTTGTTAATAATTTCTGGAATTAAAATGTACCGAAAATTGCCTAATTGTCTAACAAGGAGTGCACCCAGTGCTTCACTCCAGAACCAAACACATAGAAGTGAGATATCATTTCTTGAGGGACAATGTGGAAAAGGAACCATTGTGTTGAGTCATGTCCCTACCCAAGATCAGCTAGCCGACATCTTTACAAAGCCTCTCGACCAAGCTACATTTGTGCGCTTGCGTGGGGAACTTGGGGTTTGTTGCCCTTTCTAGTTGATTCTTGGGGGTTTCTTCTTGTACCATATGTATCATACCTTGTTTTACTGTGATGTATATACATGCTTTGCTTGATGTACAAACCCTGGTAGGATAGCCATCTTGTTATATATCATGTTGCATTTGTATCATATTGCATTTTAGGATGATGAGCTTCTTTCATATGCCATATTTGAGTTTCTTTGGCTATTTGTGAGATATTGGTCATATGTGTGGAGAAATGGTGATGTGAGGCTATGCTCTTGGAATATTTGAGATATATGTGAGGTGAGATAGCCCTTTTTGAAATAAATGCTAATCTTGACTAATTTTTGGTGAAATGTGCTCCACTCGTGTGTAGTAGTGTATCCATGTCACAGTTTGGTCTAAATGTGCTTTTCATGCTTAGATTGTGCTTGGATGTCGTTTTCTTGCATTTGGGCCAAAGGCCGAATATCATTGTGAATGTTTAGCCTATGTTGCATTCATGGGGGAGCATAAGCTTCTTTTTGCCGCAAAGGCACTTCATGTACCATGAAATGATTTAATCTTGAAAAGAAGTGTATAATGCTTGAAAAATGCTCCATCCATCATGTCTATGCTTAAAATGTCTTATCTTTCACATATGGGTGCAAAACATGTTGCATGATGTTCACCAGTGGAGAAGTCTCCCCGAAGTGGACACATGGCTCATGAGCTTTGACATGACATGCTTTGCTTTATGGGTGTTTGCCATGATCTTTTGCTGAGAATTTGATATCCTTGTATGATCTTTGAATGGTATGCATGTTTGTGGCTCAAGTGTGACATGGATAAGCTTTTACATGTGAAGTGAGCCTTCTTTTGGTAAAACTGCTTAAATCTGAAAATTTTGCTTTGTCACATGCTTGTATTTTCATATATTACTTGTGCCAATGCTTTGACTATGCTATGATTCATATGTGTGATCTTTGTCTCATTTTTAGCCTTTGACACTAGATTTGGCCTATTTGAGAAGCTCATGTAGATGTTTATATGCTTTGTTTTGCATTTCTGCATTTTCACCGTGATTCATACATTGTCAACAAGGGGGAGAAGAGGTGAGCTTAATGAAAATTCGGAAGAGGTGAGCTAAAATTTGGAAGTTTGCATCCACATGTTCGGGGGGAGCTTGCATTTGTTCGGGGGGGAGCTTTCTTGCTGATTTCAGTGTGGAGTTTGTGCTTTGCTTGTCTTGTGACCTTTCTTTGCCTTTCCTTGGTTTTGGTCATGAGTTGAGTTTCTTTGTTTTTCTTTCTTCTTCCTTTCTTTCTTTCTCTGAATTTCATTTCGCGTTGTGTGTTGTCAATGCACTCATCAAGGGGGAGATTGAGGACCAGGAGCGTCCCAGTGGTCGATGGATGACCGCTCCTCGGTGATGAGTGATTGACAACGGGTGTTGGAGTCGACTCTTGGCTTAGTGCGCGGGTGTAGGGGCTGCGGCCTAGTTCGTGTTGTTGCGGGTGAAGAACGGGCGCGAAAGGTCTTCGGCCTTGAGGGGCCTCGGGAGATGGAGAGACAAGTAGGCTCGGTTCGAGGGACCGGTGGACGACGGGGCCCGGGTGCGGGCCACATGGTGGCGACACGAGCAAGACGAAGACATGGACAATCGAGCCGGTGCACGGTGGCGGTCGAGTCAAGTGGTTTGGCGGGAGGCCGGACCGAGCACGCGGGGTTTGGTGGTTTGCCCACAAAACCATCGGAGGACGGTTTCTTGGTTTGGGCCTCAAAACCAAGTCCGAGGGCCCAACACGACGGAGACGGGATCCGGGCGTGTCGGGAAGCTTCGAGGCGGAGCACACGCGGCGGGATCGCATGGCTTGCGTCGGGAGGACGCGGGGTGCGGCAAAGGCGTGGTCGTCCGATGGCTAGACCCACAAACATTACCTAAATGCCCCTACGTGGGTTGTATCGCCAGTAGTTAAGTTAGGGGTAGTCGAGTCATTTACCACTCCGGCGGGACCTAATATATAAGCCATGAGTGTGTGTGGATGGCTCTCTCTCTCTCCGGGACTTAGGGTTTCATTTCCCCCCTCCCATTTCTTATTTTCGTAGCTATTTTCTTCTCCTTTTTCTCTAGGCTAGCATGAGAGCTTCATGAGAGATTTGTTGAGAGGGATGGATGCTAGGGCGGCATGCTAGACCTTGTGAATCTTTCCTGGTTTGTATAGACGATTCGGAATTGTGTTTTTCGTGGTCTTTTTGTGCTTGTTTTCGTGCCTTTGTTCTCGGTGTGATTCCGCGGATTTGAGTGGGTTTCTCCCCAGATTTCTTTGAGGGAAACATGGATGGATGTCTCGTGCATCTTTGTGATTGATCTTGAGCCCTCAAACGTCGGGAAACCACTTCGATTCAAGGATTTTCGTTCGGTGCTCTAGCTCTTGGTGGTGCTCAAAGGATTCGCGATTCCCGATAATTTAAGGAGTTAGGAGGAAAGATTTTTGGGCTATAGCATCCTTGTGTGACGCTTTTCAAGTCCCCAAACCCTTGTCTCCACAGCTTCAACCGTTTGGGAAATCCGATGATGATTTGGGGGAGTTGACCTTCGAGGTCGGGCTGTTTTTCTGCTCTGTCCATGCCTCGCGAATGGTCCGCGTCGTCCTGGCGGACGGTCCGCGCTGCGCGTGTTCGTCAGCTGTTCTTCACGTTCTTGCTCGCTTTTCGTTTCGATCCGTCGTGGTTTTGAGTTTTGGTTTGACGAAGTTTCGGACGGTCCGCGTGTGCTGGGCAGACGGTCCGCGAGTGCCTGGCGGACAGTCCGCGTGCTCCCCGCAGACGGTCCGTTATTCGCGGTGCGTCTGCGGGGTGGTTGTGTGTTTTATCGGACGGTCGCGGCGTAGGGGCGGACGGTCCGCGGTGTTGGTGCGGACGGTCCGCGTGGCCGGTGCGGACGGTCGCCCCCTCCTGGCGGACGGTCGCGAGCACTGTGTGCTTTGCTTCTTGGTTCGATTCCTCCCTTCCTTTCTTGTGCTTCCGCGTGTGCTTCAAGGAATCGTTCCTAGGACTAGAGGTTGATCCATAACCTCGTTGTCTTGGCGATTGGTGTGTGATTCGATCCATCGCTTGTGTGTGACCGGGATTTGACTAGGGTATAGGCCGGGTTCTTTGAGAAGAATTTTTACCGGCTCCTATTCACTCCCCCCCTCTCTAGTCACCATCTGATCCTTCAGTCGTACTCGCCAGTAGTCTCGTTGAGGGAAGGAGACAGTAAAGCAGTTGATAGATAATCAAACTTTATTACTGAAGAAGTACACCTGGATGGTCAGGGCCGTTGTTACAGAGTAGTCGCCAGGACCCGGAGGCCGCCTACGGCTGAGTAGTGCTAGGGCGTACAGCCGCTTACAGTAGTAGATCCGTTAGTAGCCGTGTAGGCTGGATCTAGAAGTACGTGGTCTCTCAGTAGACCGCTGCTGGAGTCCTTTGTCGCTCGTCACAGCCCAAGATCCATTAGTAGCCACGCGGGCTAGATCCTGGAGTGGAGTAGTCTGGAGACTGGTGCCTGGACCCGGAGGCCGCTTACGGTGAAAGGGTCTTGAGTAGTCGTATAGACTGGAGCCCCCAGTGTAGTCGTGTAGACTAGGTGTAGAATCGACAGAGTTGGTCGATGTTCCACGAGTTGTTGACGTCTTCGCCTTCAAGCGTTTGGAGGCGGTAGGAGCCCAGTCCGGTCACCTTTGCAACTGTGAAGGGACCTTCCCAGGGCGAGCTGAGCTTGTGTAGTCCTTCCGTGTTTTGGATGCGACGGAGGACGAGATCACCAACATTGAAGGAGCGTTCCTTAACGTTGCGGTCGTGGTAGCGTCGGATACCCTCTAGGTACCTTACTGACTAGACGAGGGCGGCACAGCGAGCTTCTTCAAGTCCATCGATGTCGACTCATCTGCTGTCTTCGGATACGCCTTCGTTGTATTGCTCCACTGCTGGTGATTCCCACATGACATCAGCAGGGAGGATTGCTTCGGAGCCGTAGACCAGGAAGTATGGGGACTGTCCCGTTGGCTTGGAGGGTTGAGTACATAGCCCCTAGAGAGCATTGGGTAGTTCCTTGATCCACTTTCCTCCTTTAAAGTTGGCAGCGTCGTGTAGCCGCTTTTTGAGAGCGTCGAGCACCATCCCGTTGGCGCGCTCGACTTGTCCATTGGCCCGAGGATGGGCAACTGAGACGTATCGGATGTCGATCCCGTTGTTCTCGCAGTACTCCCAGAACTGGTGATTGTTGAAGTTGGAGCCCAGGTCTGTGATGATGCGATGGGGTAGTCCGTAGCGATGTACGAGTTCCTCCAAAAAGTCTAGTACTCTGTCAGCCTTGGGGCATGTGACCGGCTTGACCTCGATCCACTTGGTGAACTTGTCGATGGCCACCAGTACTCTGTTGAATCCACCTGGCGCAGTTGGTAGTGGCCCAATCTTTTCGAGCCCCCAGCAAGCGAAAGGCCAGGTTGGCGGTATGGTGACTAGCTTGTAGGCTGGGACATTTTGCTACTTGGCGAAGTATTGGCACCCTTGGCACCTTCTGACGAGTTCTTCGGCGTCGCCCAGAGCTGTGGGCCAATAGAAAGCTCGTCGGAAGGCCTTGCTGACCAGCGTGCGAGAGGACGCGTGGTTGCCGTAGACACCTTTATGGATCTCCTCCAAGATGTCCTTGCCTTCTTGTCTAGGAACGCACTTCATGAGTACTCCAGAAGATGCACCCCGCCTGTAGAGCTTGTCTCCGACGAGGACGTAGGACTTGGCCCGGCGGATGAGTTGCTCGGCCAAGTTCTTGTCCGAGGGAACCTTCTGCTCGCTGAGGTAGTCGATGAAGGGCTTCCTCCAGTCCACGTCGATCATCATGACCTCCTGGCCAGCCGGGGGATGCATTGGAATAGTGGTCGGTGGCGCCGGCTCCGGGATTGATGGCGCGTGAAGCTCGTGGACGAAGACACTCGCTGGTACTTGAGCGCGAGTAGAACCAAGCTTCAACAGGACGTCCGCTGCAACGTTGTTGTCGCGGACGACGTGGTGGAACTCGAGACCATAGAACTTGTTCTCGAGCTTGCGGACTTCTAGGCAGTAGGCGTCCATGTTCTCCTTGTTGCGGTCCCAGGACTTGTTGACTTGGTTGATGACCACTACGGAGTCGCCGTAGACTAGTAGCCGCTTGATGCCTAGTGAAGCCGCGAGGCGGAGCCGTGTAGCGAGCTTCATACTCGGCTTCGTTGTTTGAGACCTTCCGGAAGATGCGGGACGTACTTGAGTTGTTCGCCGTTGGAGAGATCAAGAGTACTCCACACTGCGCCCTCGAGGTTGAGTGAGCCGTCGAAGTACATCACCCAGTGCTCTGGGCGCTCGGTTGGAGTAGGTAGTTGATTCTCCCGCCACTCCGCCATGAAGTCGACTAGTGCCTGCGACTTGATGGTTGTGCGTGGCTTGAAGTCGATGTTGAGGGCGCTGAGTTCGTGCCCACTTGGAGATTCTTCCAGTAGCATCTTGGTTCCGCAGGATGTCGCCGAGCGGGTAGTCGATGACGACGGAGATCGAGTACTCCTGGAAGTAATGTCGTAGCTTCCGCGAGGTGATGAGTACTACGTACAGAAGCTTCTGTACTGGCTGGTAGCGTGCTTTGGACTCTGATAGTACCACACTGACGAAGTAGGCCGGGCGGCCCGGGCCCGGATAGGCGTGGGCCGTCTTCCTGCCGCTCGATGATGATGGCGATGCCGACCACATGAGTAGTCGCGGCGAGGTAGAGCGATAGTTGCTCGCCTTTACGAGGAGCGCGTGAGGACCGGTGGCTTCGATAGGAAGTCCTTGGGCCGGGCAAGGGCTTGGTCGCCTACGGAGTCCACACGAACTTCTCTTGGTGTTTGAGTAATTTGAAGAAGGGGAGTCCCCGTTCTCCAAGCTTCGAGATAAATACGATTTCAATGCCGCCATGCATCCGGTCGGCTTACGGAGCGTCTTTGATGCACGTGGGAGCTTTCATCTTTGGTGATGGCGGAGATCTTCTCGGGATTGGCTTTGATGCCGCGATGGCTGATGATGAAGCCGAGTAGTTTGCCCGATGGTACGCCGAAGAAGCACTTGTTCGGGTTGAGCTTCCAGCGGTACTCGCGCAGGGATGCGAAAGTCTCTTCAAGATCGTTGATGAGCGTGTTGGAGTTTCTGGTCTAAAACGCCCACAGCTAGCGCGCCAGGTAGGGGTGATCATCACCACCGGGCAAATTCGAAGGACCTTTATCAAAAAAATCGATCTACTCAGCGACTCCGAGTTCAATACTGTGAACTCGCTATTGCTGCGGAATCAATTTCCTCCCTCCCGTCGACACTCCACGAGAACTTGTCGAGTTGTATTTCAAGACGACGCCGCAAATTCAAACACCAACTCGCCGTATTCAAGTTCAAGGGGACGTGACGACAATCCTATCCGCTCCACGCAACTCAATTGATCCAGTCCGAGGTCAAAGCGGTCAGCGAAAATCTTGAAACAAATTTTTTGTGACTGGCGCTGTGGCGCACACATCAAGATCAAATCCTGAACGGAATCAACATTCTCTTCCATCTCGGATTCCCAAGTCATCGATTCGCTCACGAGAAGGGCACCGTTTTCAGCTTCGTGCCCGTAGCCTCCTCGATCCGAAGTCAAAGCTGTCATTACTTCGGTGTTGTGGCACATACGTAAAAACCAAGGAGTACTTTGGTTCTTCCCTACGAGCAATAAAGGAGCCATGCACTAATCAACAAAGTGGCAGCACCTTGCTTCAGTGGAAAATCAATTTCCTGGAAACTGCTATACGCACACAAATGCTATACCAGGAAGTTTCAAGATCGTACGCGAGAGCAACTACGCGTTTCTACATCAACTACGGCGTGCGCCGCGACTACTCATCTCCTGGTCGCATGGGTTCTACATCAACTACGCCGTGCGCCGCGGCTACTCATCTCCCAGTCGCACGGGCTCTACGTCAACCTCGTCGTACGCCGCGAGTAATTGTCTCCCGGCCGCAGCGGCTCTACCTAGACTACGCCGCACGACCGGGGGCATCGGCTCCCCGTGCCGCGCGTCCGGGTGTCCACGGCACGTCGCGCGGCTCGTCGTGGAATACTTCGCCTACGCCGTGCGTCCGGGTGCCGCGACACGTCGCGCGGCTCGTCACACGGCTTGTCGCATTGCTCATCGTCGACTACTTCGACTACACCACGTGTCTGGGTGCCTCGGCACGTCGCGCGGCTCGTCACGCCGCTCGTCATCGACTTCTTCGACCACGCTGCGCGTCCGGGTGCCTCGACACGTCACGCCGCTCATCGTCAACTACTCCGCCTCGCGCAGGCTCGTCATCGACTACTTCGCCTCCGCCGCGCGTCCGGGTGCCTCGGCTCGTCACGTGGCTTGTCGCGCCGCTCGTCGTAGACTACTCCGCCTCGCGCAGGCTCGTCGTCAACTACTTCGCCAACGTCGTGCTTCTGGGTGCCGCGACACGTTGTGCGGCTCGTCACGCGGCTTGTCGCGTTGCTCGTCGTCGACTACTTCGACTACGCCGTGCGTCCGGGTGCCTCGGCACGTCGTGCGGCTCGTCGCGCCGCTCGTCGTCGACTTCTTCGACTACGCCGCGCGTCCGGGTGCCTCGGCACGTCACGCGACTTGTCACGCGGCTCGTCGCGCGCTAGTCGTCGACTACTCGCCTCGCGCCGCTCGTCGTCGACTACTTCGCCTGCGCCACGCGTCCGGGTGCCTCGGCTCATCGCGCGGCTCGTCACGCGGCTTGTCGCGTTGCTCGTCATCGACTACTTCGACTACACCGCGCGTCCGGGTGCCTCGGCACGTCGCGCGGCTCGTCGCGCGCTCATCGTCGACTTCTTCGACTACGCCGCGCGTCCGGGTGCCTCGGCACGTCGCGCGGCTCGTCACGCGGCTCGTCGCACCGCTCGTCGTCGACTAATCCGCCTCGCGCGAGCTCGTCGTCGACTACTTCGCCTCCGCCGCACATTCGGGTGCCTCGGCATGTCTTGTGGCTCGTCACGCGGCTCGTCGCGCCGCTTGTCGTCGACTACTCCGCCTCGCGCGAGCTCGTCGTCGACTACTTCCCCTCGCCACGCGTCGGGTGCCTCGGCACGTCGCGCGGCTCGTCGCGCGGCTCCTCGTGCGGCTCGTCGTCGACTACTCCGCCTCGTGCGGGCTCGTCGTCGACTACTTCGCCTCGCCACGCATCCGATGCCTCGGCACGTCGCGCGGCTCATCACGCGTCTCCTCGTGCGGCTCGTCGTCGACTACTCTGCCTCGCGCAGGCTCGTCGTCGACTACTTCGCCTCCGCCGCGCGTCGGGGTGCCTCGGCACGTCGCGCGGCTCGTCACGCGGCTCGTCGCGCCGCTCGTCGTCAACTACTCCGCCTCGCGCAGGCTCGTCGTCGACTACTTCTCCTCCACCGCGCGTCCGGGTGCCTTGGCACGTCGCGCAGCTCGTCACGCGGCTCGTCGCGTCGCTGGTCGTCGACTACTCCGCCTCGCACAGGCTCGTCGTTGACTACTTCGCCCACGTCGTGTGTTCGGGTGCCTCGGCACGTCATGCGACTCGTTGTCGACTACTTCGCCTACATTGCGCGTCCGGGTGCCTTGCTCGCTGCGCAGCTCATTGTTGACTACTTCGCCTATGTTGTGCAATCGGGTGCCTCGGCCCCTCGCGCGGCTCGTCGTCGACCTCGCGCCATCTTCGGCGCTCGAATTCTCGTCGGTCAGTTGCACTGGCTCTCGCCGTGTGCCGGTCACTCCGTCTCGCGGCTCGGATACTCATCGCCCGGTTGCAATGGCTCAACTGCCTATGTCGTGCATGTGGACCAGGAGCGTCCCAGTGGTCGATGGATGACCGCTCCTCAGTGATGAGTGATTGACAACGGGTGTTGGACTGACTCTTGGCTTAGTGCGCGGGTGTGTGGCGCGGCCTAGTTCGTGTTGTTGCGGGTGAAGAACGGGCGCGAAAGGTCTTCGACCTTGAGGGGCCTCGGGAGATGGAGAGACAAGTAGGCTCGGTTCGAGGGACCGGTGGACGGCGGGGCCCCGGGTGCGGGCCACATGGTGGCGACACAAGCAAGACGAAGTCATGGACGGACGAGCCGGTGCACGGTGGCGGTCGAGTCAAGTGGTTTGGCGGGAGGCGGACCGAGCACGCGGGGTTTGGTGGTTTGCCCACAAAACCATCGGCGGACGGTTTCTTGGTTTGGGCCTCAAAACCAAGTCGAGGGCCCAACACGACGGAGACGGGATCGGGCGTGTCGGGAAGCTTCGAGGGCGGAGGACACGCGGCGGGATCGCATGGCTTGCGTCGGGAGGACGCGGGGTGCGGCAAAGGCGTGGCCGTCCGATGGGAAGACCCACAAACATTACCAAAATGCCCCTACGTGGGTTGTATCGCCAGTAGTTAAGTTAGGGGTAGTCGAGTCATTTAGCACTCGGCGGGACGATATATAAGCCATGAGTGTGTGTTGATGGCTCTCCCTCTCTCGCGACTTAGGGTTTCATTTGCTCCCTCCTCTTTCTCATTTTCGTAGCTATTTTCCTTCCTATTTTCTCTAGGCTAGCATGAGAGCTTCATGAGAGATTTGTTGAGAGGGATGGATGCTAGGGCGGCATGCTAGACCTTGTGAATCTTTCCTGGTTTGTATAGAAGATTCGGGGTTGTTTTTCGTGGCTTTTTGTGCTTGTTTTCGTGCCTTTGTTCCCGGTGTGATTCCGCGGATTTGAGTGGGTTTCTCCCCGGATTTCTTTGAGGGAAACATGGATAGATGTCTTGTGCATCTTTGTGCTTGATCTTGTGCCCTCAAACGCCGGGAAACCACTTCGATTCGTGAGTTTTCGTTCGGTGCTCTAGCTTTTGGTGGTGCTCAAAGGATTCGCGATTCCCGGTGATTTAGGGAGTTAGGAGGCAAGATTTTTGGGCTATAGCATCCTTGTGTGACGCTTTTCAAGTACCCAAACCCTTGTCTCTACAGCTTCAACCGTTTGGGAAATCCGATGATGATTTGGGGGAGTTGACTTTCGGGGTCGGGTTTGTTTTCTGCTCTGTTCGCACCTGGCGGACAGTCCGCGGGGAGGTTGCGGACGGTCCGCGTGGGTCGTGTTCGTCCCGTGTTCTTCGTGTTCTTGCTCGTCCTTTGTTTCGATCCGTCGCGATTTTGAGTTTTGGTTGGACGGAGTTTCGGACGGTCCGCGGTGTTGGGCGGACGGTCGCGGGTGCTGGCGGACGGTCCGCGTGCTCCCCGCGGACGGTCCGTAGTTCGTGGGTGGCTTCGGTCCGTTCTGTGTGATTTAACGGACAGTCCGCGGCTCGGGCCGGACGGCCGCGGCCGGGTGCGGACGGTCCCGCGGTATTCGGCCGGATGGTCCGCGCGGCCTGTGCGGACGGTCGCCCCTCTGCGCGGACGGTCGCCGAGCTGTGTGCTTTGCTTCTTGGTTCGATTCCTTCCTCCCTTTCTAGTGCTTCCGCGTGTGCTTCTAGGAATCGTTCCTAAGGCTAGAGGTTGATCCATAACCTCGTGGTCTTGGCGATTGGTGCGTGATTCGATCCATCGCTTGTGTGTGACCGGGATTTGAGTAGGGCATAGGCCGGGTTCTTTGGGAAGAATTTTTAGGCTCCTATTCACTCCCCCCCCCTCTCTAGTCGCCATCGATCCTTCAATTGGTATCGAGCTTGGTGCGGATTCTTTGCGACTTTGACAAGTCCCGAATCCTAAGATGGCGTACGTTGAGCGGGGCGGTCCGCCGCACTTCGATGGCAAGGGTTACCACAAGTGGGCGGCTCGTATGATGATCTTTCTTCGAGGGAAGGTTTGTTGGATTTCATTGTGCTTGACAAGACCTATGCTATTCGGTCAACATCCATACTCTTATGGTGACCGATGCCGATGCCAAGGCCAAGTATGAGGCTAATGCAAAAGCCGTTGATCACTTGTGCGGAGCTTGTGTGATCCGAGTTTGAGCGTGTTCGCCATTTGAATCTTGCTTGGCAAATTTGGGAAAAGTTGTTGGTTGCTCACGGTGGTGATAACCATGTGAAGGCTCGCCTCTTTGTCTCTTACCGGATGCAATATGAGAATTTCACTCCACTTCCCGGTGAGGACATTGATGCGATGTTTCAGAGGTTCACCGCCATCGTGAACAACATGAAGGCTAATGTTGAGGATTTTCCGTACTCCGAGCATGATCAGGCTTTGAAGCTCTTGCATGTCTTGGACCCGAATGTTTGGGGTGCTAAGGTTGAGGCCATCAAGGAGTCTGGACATTATTTGACTATTGAGTTGGATGACCTCTTTTCTAAGCTCAAGTCGGTTGAGGTTGACGGGAAGTTGCTATCCAAGCATGAGGGCACGGCCGACCATAGTCTTGCTCTTGTGGAAGGATCAAAGGGAAAATCTAACCCTTCTGTCGACGAGTTTTCTTTGTCCTCTCTTATGTCCATTCCGGATGAGGAGTTTGATGTCCTGGGCGAGGAGGAGGGCGGCCTTGCTCTCAAGAAGGTTTGAACGACTACACGAGAGTCGGAGGAATGCAAGGCGGAGCTCGGGGACATGCTACAAGTGTGGCAAGCGTGGCCACTTCATCGCCGAGTGCCGGAAGCGGAGGAGAACAAGTACAAGGTGAACGAGTACAAGGCGCACCGAGGCGTGAAGACAAGTACTCCTCCAAGGGCAAGCACTTCAACAAGTCCAAGAGCAAGGACAAGGACAAGCGGCGGCCGAGCAAGAGCGACTACAAGAAGAACAAGGCAAGAGCGATGGTGGCCGGTGCGAGCGACGTCGACTCAAGCTCAAGCGAGGAGCGATCCAAGCTCAAGCGGCGAAGAAGAAGACGTCGGGAGGCGCAATGGCAAGAAGAGTGCAAGCCGGAACCTCGGCGGGGCTGAGCGTGTGGCGCTTGAGGGCTTTTGTGGCATGGCCCATAGCTCAAGCGGCAAGAAGAGTGTGAAGGAAGACGGCGACTCGACTCGGAGGATGAGGTAAACGCGTGATCCCGACTCTTTGCTTGCTTGAGATTGCTAGGTTGAATGGTTTGCTTGATAACCGTGATAGTGTCTTTGAGAGAGATGCCAAAAAGATGAGGAAAGATCTTAGGGCTCAGCTTGAGAATGCTAGTGAGAAAGTAGGAGAGTTAGAGTCAAAATTGGTTGAATTGAAACTTGAGAATGACTCTTTGAAACTTGCTACTACTCCTCCTGATGATGTTGAATGTGTTGAATGTGATGCTTGGTTGAATGAGATCAAACTGCTTAATGAGAAGAATGCTTCTATTTTGGCTCAACTAGATGCTCTTAGGGTGAACATGATGAGCTTAAGGCTAGACCCACTTTGCTTGGTGCTTGCAAATCATGTCCTACTATGCATGCTAAGCTTGTCGATGCTCGTTCTACCATTAGTTCTTTGGAAGCATCTTTGAAATCTCCTGTTGTCAATGCATGCACTAGGCTGTGATGAAGTCACTTTGCGTAATCTTGAACTTACTTCCCGTTTGGATGTCATCTATGAGGAGAATGACTATTTGAGGAAGGTGTTGGGTTGGTTGTGCGGGCGGGAACCTCAATTGAAAATCATGATTGAGGAGTTCAAGAGAGGCGATGGTCGTGGTTTGGGTTTTGAGAAGTTGGGTGAGAAAGTGGGAGAGAACAGTGGGGAGAGTGTGTACGAGAAGTGTGTTGAGGCTAACCCCGAGTTTGAGGTGATCGGAGAGATCCAAGTCCCACTCCCAAAAGCACCCAAGAACTCTTTCACACCAAAGCCCAACCACCTTTGCAACAAGCTTGACACAACCCAAGATCCACCCAAATTCCCACCTAAAACAAATGATTTCGAAAGCCGGTGAAGTTTGTGGGTGAGAAGGGTGAGAAGCCTAGAGAGAAGCCGAGCCAAAACCAAAACCCATCCCCTTCAGGTGTGAGTATTGTGGCAAGGAGAGGCATCTTGCAGAGTTTTGCTACAAGAGGAAGAGGGATGAGAGGCTTGCTAGGGAGCAAGCAAACCAGGACAGGTATCGTCAGTCTCGCGGTATTCCTGAGCCTAGAGTGCCACTTCTACGGGGTGTGGGAAGTGTGAGGAGTGTTGGCAGGATCTCACAGAGAGGTGGTGGTGAGAAATTTGTCAGGAGAGAGGATGGTGTGCGTGCTGGTAAGAGGTTTGGTCGGGCTCGTGGTGGTTTTGCTGGACGTCCTCCTACTCGTCCTCAGTACGGGTTTAGGGGAGATGATCGCAGCTTTGGGTTCCAGAGGAACTACGGACCACGTTTTCCCCCTCGTGGTGCTCGTACTCCTCCCATGGGACATGGGAACTTTGGTGGCAAGGGAGTGATGTTTGCTAACCCCTCTTTTGAGCGAGATGGCTCGACCTTTGGTTTAACTTTCTCTGTGCTAACCCCGGTGTCGAGTCGCTAGCTCACTCTTGTTCTTGTTTATTTTGCGGGCGGGGAGGCTTGGAGAACATTTGGTTGATCGACTCGGGTGCTCTCGACATATGACCGGAGATAAGAAGTGGTTCTCCGGCCCTCACCCGGTGAAGGAAAAGCGAGTACATCACATTTGGGGACAATGGACGAGGGAGGGTGCTTTGTCGAGGAGGGTGTTGTGCATGTAAGTGACAAGGTAACGTTGAAGAGAGTGGCTCTTGTGAAGTCTTTGGGTTTCAATTTGCTTTCGGTTTCTCGGTTGCTTGATGAAGGTTTTGAGGTGCGTTTCAAGTACGGCGAGTCTCGTTTGCTTGATTCTCGAGGTGATCTTGTACGTATGATCATCCCCGAGGGTCGATTTTCGGGGTGATTTCTCTCGTTCTTTGGGTCTGCTCATTTGTTTGATGGTGGTCCTTCTTCGATTTGTGTAAATGGCATAGGCGGTTGGGACACTTGAGCTTTGATTTGGTTTCCCGCTTGAGTGGTCTTGACCTTGTCCGAGGATTGCCGAGTTTGAAGCTTGAGAAGGATTTGGTTTGTGCTCCTTGTAGGCATGGTAAGATGGTAGCCACTCCCCATCCACCCACGACCGATGTCATGACCGAGCGTCGAACGGAGCTGTTGCATATGGACCTTGTTGGTCCGGCTCGAGTTCGCTCGGTGGGTGGGAAGTGGTATGTCCTTGTTGTGGTGGACGATTACTCTCGCTATGCACGGGTGTTCTTCTTGGAGGATAAGAGTGAGACATTTGGTTTTGTTCGAGATGCGATCGTGAGGTTGAAAAACGAGAGGCATGGGAATGCTATTCGAGCTATCCGCAGTGATAATGGCTCTGAGTTCAAGAACTCTCGTTTTGATGCCTTTTGTCGAGATCTAGGTCTTGAGCATCAGTATTCGACCCCTTATGTGCCCCCTCAAAATGGAGTCGTGGAAAGGAAAAATCGGACTCTTTGTGAGATGGCTAGGACGATGCTCGATGAGCACAGGACTCCTAGGAGGTATTGGGCTGAGGCGGTCAATACAACTTGTCATGTTTCCAACCGGATTTTATTGAGAGCTTTCAAGAAGAAGACTGTTATGAGCTTATGCATGGTCGGGCACCCAAGGTGAGTCACTTGGGAGTTTTTGGTTGCAAGTGCTTTATTTCGAAGAAGGGAAAACTCGACAAGTTTGAGGCTAGGTCTAGTGATGGTATTTTCTTTGGATATGCTAACCATTCTAGAGCCTATAGGGTGCTTAACCTTGAGACTAACAAAATCATGGAGACTTGCGAGGTGACCTTCGACGAGACAATGCCATGTACCTCCCTTGGCTTTGAATGTGCAGGTGATGAAGAGATGGCCAAGGACCTCTTTGAAGAGGAGAAAGATGAAGCTGGAGATGATGATGGGGAGAACCATGCGCTGAAGGCGAGCATGTACCCACTACTTCCCCTACGACCACTTTGGAGCATGGACCATCTACTTCATGGACAACGACGGTGCAACAAGAGGACCGGGCGAGAGAAGGCGAAGTTGAGGGGGAGGTAGTTTCAAGGCGTGAGGCTCCCGGCGGATTCAAGAAGTGCATCCCCTCTCGAAGATCATTGGAGACATCAATGAACGCACTACACGGTCGAGGTCCGGGAATTCCTCTCATTTTGCTCATCTTGCTTTTGTTGCTACTTTTGAGCCCAAGGACATTGGACATGCTTTATCGATGCAAAGCTGGGTCAATTCTATGCATGAGGAGTTGGAAAACTTTGAGAGGAACCGGTGTGGGAGTTAGTTGAACCACCTCCAAATTGCCATCCCATAGGAACCAAGTGGGTTTGGAAGAACAAAGAGGGAGAGAATGGGATGGTTGTGAGGAACAAGTCCAGACTTG
The DNA here is from genome assembly GCA_947561735.1 of Cenchrus americanus. Taxonomy (NCBI): domain Eukaryota; kingdom Viridiplantae; phylum Streptophyta; class Magnoliopsida; order Poales; family Poaceae; genus Cenchrus; species Cenchrus americanus. The sequence goes on along the minus strand of OX387239.1, from coordinate 195,704,281 downwards.
TTGCTCGGGGGTTTAGTCGAAGGAGGGGATCGACTATGAGGAGACCTTTGCTCCTGTGGCCCGTCTTGAGGCAATTCGGATTCTTCTAGCCTTTGCCGTGGCTAAAGGGTTCAAGTTGTTTCGGATGGACGTGAAGAGTGCTTTTCTGAATGGGGTCATAGAGGAGGAGGTGTATGTGAAGCAGCCACCTGGGTTTGAGAGCGAGCTGTACCCACACGGGGTATACGGGTTGAAAAGGGCTCGTATGGGTTGAAACGGGTGCCCGTGCTTGGTATGGGAGATTGAGAGGTTTTTGTTGAGCGGGAGGGTTTGTGATGGGTACCGTGGATAGAACCTGTTTCTCCTCAAGCATGGAAATGATTTGTGATTGTTCGGATATACGTGGATGATATTGTCTTTGGTGGCTCGTCACATAACCTTGTTGCCAAGTTTGCGAGATGAGATGAGCGGGGAGTTCGAGATGAGCATGATGGGCGAGTTGCGGTATTTTCTTGGGGCTGCCGAGATCAAGCAAGTGAAGGATGGTACATTTGTGCACCAAACCAAGTACACGAAAGACATGCGAGGAAGTTCCGGATGCAAGATGTGAAGCCGATGTCGACTCCCATGGGGAGTACGGCCTCTTTGGATGCGGATGAGGACGGAGAACCGGTGGACCGGCGGGAGTACGGGAGCATGATCGGCTCCCTCCTCTGCTTGACGGCGACGAGGCCGGACATACGGTTCGGCGTGTGTACGTGCGCTCGTTTTCGGGCTTCGCCGAGGACATCACATCGACGGGCCGTCAAGAGGATTTTCGGGTACCTACGATCGCCCTTTGGTCTTGGCCTTTGGTATTCTTCCTCCTCGACTCTTTCTCTTCATGGTTTTTCGATGCGGATTTCTTTGGTTGTCGAGTCGAGAGGAAGTCTACTGGTACTTGTCGGTTTCTTGGTTCTTCGTTGGTCTCATGGTCTTCCCGCAAGCGGTCTAGTGTAGCTCGGTCTACCACGGAGGCGGAGTATGTTCTTTGCCGCGAGTTGTTGCTCCCGGTTGTTGTGGATTTCATACACTTTGAGAGACTTTGGTGAGGAGTGCACCCGGATCCCACTTCTTTGTGATAGCACCAGTGCCATAAGCGTAGCCAAAAACCCGGTGCTTCACTCCGAGAACCAAACATATAGAAGTGAGGTATCATTTCTTGAGGGACAATGTGGAGAAAGGAACCATTGTGTTGAGCCATGTCCCTACCCAAGATCAGCTAGCCGACATCTTTACAAAGCCTCTCGACCAAGCTACATTTGTGCGCTTGCGGGGGGAACTTGGGGTTTGTTGCCCTTTCTAGTTGATTCTCGAGGGATCTCTTTTTGTATCATATGTATCATACCATGTTTTACTTTGATGTATATACATGCTTTGCTTGATGTACCAACCATGGTAGGATAGCCATTTTGTCATATACCATGTTGCATTTGTGTCATATTGCATTTTAGGATGATGAGCTTCTTTCATATGCCATATTTGAGTCTCTTTGGCTATTTGTGAGATATTGGTTATATGTGTGGAGAAATGGTAATGTGCGGCTATGCTCTTGGAATATTTGAGATATATGTGTGGTGAGATAGCCCCTTTTGAAATAAATGCTAAACTTGACTAATTTTTGATGAAATATGCTCCACTCGTGTGTAGTTGTGTATCCATGTCACAGTTTGGTCTAAATGTGCTTTTCATGCTTAGATTGTGCTTGGATGCCTTGTTCTTGCATTTGGGCCAAAGGCCGAATATCATTGTGAATGTTTAGCCTATGTTGCATTCATGGGGGAGCATAAGCTTCTTTTTGCCGCAAAGGCACTTCATGTACCATGAAATGAATTAATCTTGAAAAGAAGTGTGAATGCTTGAAAAATGCTCCATCCATCATGTCTATGCTTAAAATATATTACCTTTCACATATGGGTGCTAAACATGTTGCATGATGTTCACCAGTGGAGAAGTCTCCCCGAAGTGGACACATGGCTCATGAGCTTTGACATGACATGCTTTGCTTTATGGGTGTTTGCCATGATCTTTTCTTGAGAATTTGATATCCTTGTATGATCTTTGAATGGTATGCATGTTTGTGGCTCAAGTGTGACATGGATAGGCTTTTACATGTGAAGCGAGCCTTCTTTTGGTAAAACTGCTTAAATCTGAAAATTTTGCTTTGTCACATGCTTGTATTTTCACATATTACTTGTGGCAATGCTTTGACTATGCTATGATTCATGTGTGTGATCTTTGTCTCATTTTAGCCTTTGACACTAAATTTGGCCTATTTGAGAAGCTCATGTAGTTGTTTATATGCTTTGCTTTACATTTCTGCATTTTCACCTTGATTCATACATTGTCAACAAGGGGGAGAAAAGGTGAGCTTAATGAAAATTCAGAAGAGGTGAGCTGAAATTTGGAAGTTTGCATCCACATGTTCAGGGGGAGCTTGCATTTGTTCGGGGGGAGCTTTCTTCTTGCTTTCGGTGTGGATTTTGTGCTTTGCTTGGCTTGTGACCTTTCTTTGCCTTTCTTCGGTTTTGGTCATGAGTTGAGCTTCTTGGTTTTTCTTTCTTCTTCTTTTCTCTTTTTCTCTGAATTTCATTTCGCGTTGTGTGTTGTCAATGCACTCATCAAGGGGGAGATTGTGGACCGGGGAGCGTCCCGGTGGTCGATGGATGACCGCTCCTCGGTGATGAGTGATTGACAACGGGTGTTGGGCCGACTCTTGGCTTAGTGCGCGGGTGTAGGCTGCGGCCTAGTTCGTGTTGTTGCGGGTGAAGAACGGGCGCGAAAGGTCTTCGACCTTGAGGGGCCTCCGGGAGATGGAGAGACAACTAGGCTCGGTTCGAGGGACCCGGTGGACGACGGGGCCCGGGTGCGGGCCACATGGTGGTGACACAAGCAAGACGAAGTCATGGACGGACGAGCGGTGCACGGTGGCGGTCGAGTCAAGTGGTTTGGCGGGAGGGCGGGACCGAGCACGCGGGGTTTGGTGGTTTGCCCACAAAACCATCGGCGGAGCGGTTTCTTGGTTTGGGCCTCAAAACCAAGTCCGAGGGCCCAACACGACGGAGACGGGATCCGGGCGTGTCGGGAAGCTTCGAGGCGGAGGACACGCGGCGGGATCACATGGCTTGCGTCGGGAGGACGCGGGGGGTGCGGCAAAGGCGTGGCCGTCCGATGGGAAGACCCACAAACATTACCAAAATGCCCCTACGTGGGTTGTATCGCCAGTAGTTAAGTTAGGGGTAGTCGAGTCATTTAGCACTCGGCGGGACCGATATATAAGCCATGAGTGTGTGTTGATGGCTCTCCCTCTCTCGCGACTTAGGGTTTCATTTGCTCCCTCCTCTTTCTCATTTTCGTAGCTATTTTCCTTCCTATTTTCTCTAGGCTAGCATGAGAGCTTCATGAGAGATTTGTTGAGAGGGATGGATGCTAGGGCGGCATGCTAGACCTTGTGAATCTTTCCTGGTTTGTATAGAAGATTCGGGGTTGTTTTTCGTGGCTTTTTGTGCTTGTTTTCGTGCCTTTGTTCCCGGTGTGATTCCGCGGATTTGAGTGGGTTTCTCCCCGGATTTCTTTGAGGGAAACATGGATAGATGTCTTGTGCATCTTTGTGCTTGATCTTGTGCCCTCAAACGCGGGAAACCACTTCGATTCGTGAGTTTTCGTTCGGTGCTCTAGCTTTTGGTGGTGCTCAAAGGATTCGCGATTCCCGGTGATTTAGGGAGTTAGGAGGCAAGATTTTTGGGCTATAGCATCCTTGTGTGACGCTTTTCAAGTACCCAAACCCTTGTCTCTACGGCTTCAACCGTTTGGGAAATCCGATGATGATTTGGGGGAGTTGACTTTCGGGGTCGGGCGTTTCGCTTCTGTCCGCACTTCGGCGGACAGTCCGCGGGGAGGTCGCGGACGGTCCGCATGGGTCGTGTTCGTCCCGTGTTCTTCGTGTTCTTGCTCGTCCTTTGTTTCGATCCGTCGCGATTTTGAGTTTTGGTTGGACGGAGTTTCGGACGATCCGCGGTGTTGGGCGGACGGTCGCGGGTGCTTGGCGGACGGTCCGCGTGCTCCCCGCGGACGGTCCGTGGTTCGTGGGTGGCTTTGGTCCCGTGCAGCGTGTGATTTAACGGACGGTCCGCGGCTCGGGCGGACGGTCCACGGCCGGGTGCGGACGGTCCGCGGTGCCGGCCGGACGGTCCGCGCCCCCTCTGCGCGGACGGTCGCCGAGCCTGTGTGCTTTGCTTCTTGGTTCGATTCCTTCCTCCCTTTCTAGTGCTTCCGCGTGTGCTTCTAGGAATCGTTCCTAAGGCTAGAGGTTGATCCATAACCTCGTGGTCTTGGCGATTGGTGCGTGATTCGATCCATCGCTTGTGTGTGACCGGGATTTGAGTAGGGCATAGGCCGGGTTCTTTGGGAAGAATTTTTACCGGCTCCTATTCACTCCCCCCCTCTCTAGTCGCCATCTGATCCTTCAGTGCATTCGAACGCGCCGTCTTCACTGCTTGACAACTCGACACCAGTCGCATCTATAGTCTGCCCAGGCAGCACAGCTAAGTCATTTATTTAAATGATTACCTTTTCTATTCTTGGCTTGTTTTCCTCATCATGCAGGACAACATGCCCTCGTGTACGCTTCTCGGTGGGTTTTCACGGGAGCTACACTCTGCTGACTACTCTTGGGGTATATCAATCAAGTCACCACGAGTCTACTTCATCAACTCGGGGGCTATCCCTAGGAGGCAGCTTCTAAAGTCCGCTACACGCGGCAATCTAAAGTTGACTTCTAAAGTCCGCTCCGTGCGGCAACTTAAAGTCGACTCCGGTCGCATCTTCGCCTGCTTCGGTGGCATACTACGTGTGTAAGCTTCGATGGAACCTAGCTGTAAGTGGCCGTCGGGTCCTGGCGACGATGGAACCTAATTGCACGTGGTCTTCACACTCTGTACCATGGGTCCAAGTACCCTAAGTACTCGCGCTTCGTACCTTGGGTCTGAAATCCATGGCCCAGGCACACAAGTCGACTCCGGTCGCACCTTCAAGCCCGCTCCGGCGGCAACTGTACCTTGGGTCTGAAATCCATGGCTCAGGTACTTAAGCCCACTCCGGTGGCACAAGTCGACGCTAACGGTCGCACCCAAGCCCACTCCGGTGGCACAAGTCGACGCTAACGGTCGCACACAAGCCCACTCCGGTGGCACAAGTCGACGCTAACGGTCGCACCCAAGCCCACTCCGGTGGCACAAGCCGACTTCGGTCGCAATCTTAAGCCAGCTCCGGCGGCAAAACTATTCGTTTTCTCTGATTTTTCATTTGCTTTGGCTTTCCGGAAAGTGCTTTTCATTTTTTGCATCTTAAGTCCACCCCGTGTAGCGCAAAGTCGACTACTGTAGTCGCATCTAAAGTCCATTTCACACGGCAATCTAAAGTCGACTTCCAAAGTCGCATATCAAAGTCTGCTTCGCGCGGCAACTAAAGTCGACTTCGGTTTTAAAGTCGCATTCCAAAGTCTGCTCCGCGCGGCACAAAGTCGACTTTGGTTTTTAAGTCGCATCTAAAGTCCGCTCTGACGGCATGGCTACTTTTTAAGCTACACGGCTCGACGCCAAACTACTATTCGGAATCTCTCCAGCTCGGGGGCTGCACTCAAATTACTACTCGAGGATCACTCCAGTAGGCTTCGCTTGCTCTCAAGCTCGGGGGCTCCGTACCAACAACTACTCGACGTGGCTCATATGGCTCTCTTATCTCGGGGGCTACACGCTGCAAGAGTACTCGGATGATGGCTTTCGCGAACACTGAAGACCCTTGGATTGATTACCTAATCATTTCAAGGCTCGGGGGCTGCTATGCTACACCCATCATTCAAATTTTTCAAGACGGAAGATTCGGAATCAAGATTGACCCTCAGCTAGAGTCTGCGACTCAACCTAGGGCTCGGGGGCTACTCCATATGGAGTGCGATTTTGCAACCGCACTTCCATATAAATCTCGACTTCAAGACTGATGAGCTGGACCACCTTCCAGCCTCTTGGCAGTTCAAGTACTATTGAAGACTTCTCCAAGCAGTACTCGAGGACGCTCAAGAACAACTCGAAGAGGCTTCAAGACTACTCTAACTACTACTCTCGACTACAATGTGCTCGGGGGCTTGTCGGGCATAAACCCCGGGTACTCATACAAGGAAGGATGAAGACAGACTCCTATTGGAATTCCCCTGTAATCCTACTAGGACTCATTCCGTGTAATCCTACTAGGACTTTTGCCTTGTAACCGACTAGGAACCCACCCCCTGGACTATATAAAGGAGGGCTGGGTACCTAGCCGGGCACCTGATCTCAACCAACACCATGCGCAGGGTGCCATACTTGATCCCCCAAATAGGACGTAGGGTTCGCCACCTTGGCAACCCGAACCTGTATAAATCTTGTGTCCCGTGTCCTTGTGCATACCTTCGAGTTTTCGGTCTCCCGATCACGATCCTCACCGCACAATCTACTACCTCGGGTACCCCCTTGGTAGGTTTGCCGGTCTAAAACACCGACAGGACCCACGGGAGCGAAGGGGCGACCGAACTGGGCCGAAGTGGGCCAGGGCCGGTCCGCCCAGGCCGGCCAGCCCAGCCCACTTCTGGCGTCGGTTCGGCCCCCCTTTCCTTGCACCCGAAGGATCTTCAACCCTAAAACCCTGGAGGCGCCGCCATTAGCGGGTAGAGAGCCATTCACACGAGGAGGCCATCCACAAGCTAGAGAGGAGGGAGATCTCCGGAGGGAGATCAACCACCTCGAAGGAAGCACCCACAAGTGGAGAAGAAGGAAGACACCATCGGAAAGGTGACCATGATCAACGGTGCTATGTCTAGCACCTTGCTGGGGTAATCTCCTTATTCGTCCATGGGTTGTAATCGATCTTGAGATGTAATCGTACTTTGTCGGATTATCTATCTATCATCTTGTGTTGAATATACTTAATGCTTGAGGTTAGCTACCGTGCCGTAAAGAGAGTAGAGCTCCAATGCTTCCTTGGATCCATTCAATACGTCGTGTCCATCATAGGTCTAGTCATGAATACCTTCGCGTAGTGACAGTACGAGAGGAGGGAAAGGGGGAAACCGTGGTCACAACCCCCGATAGATTAGATTGGTTTTCTTGTTTAAAGAGATTGCATGATCATAGACCCATGGGCGAGTGTCTCCTATCTTGATTGCTTAGTCATTCTTTCTAGTGTAGTTTAGTCGTTTTCTAGTGTAATCATAGTTAGGGTTTGAGTAACTAGTGAGTAGAGGTAGATCAAACGCTTGTAATCCCCTTGCTCCGTGGATTGACAAGAACCTTGGGAATCCCGTGGTGAAAAAGGTGTAGGTCCGTACACTTGCGGATTGTAGAGGGATACTTCTTTTATCCGTCAACAAGCCCCTTTTTCTGGCGTCGTTGCCGGGGAGCAAGCTATCTTACATCGTTTGGTTTGCATTTAACTTAGTTTTATATTTAGTTTATCTTTTATTTGCTATATCTAACACATATTATCTAGAAACCACTTGTTTTTGTTTTTTGTTTTTATCTTGTTGTCTAGATGGCATTCATCAATCAATCCGTGGAAAACCGTAGAAATCGCTAAGGGATTACACTAGCCCTCGATGTGAAGACATAAAAGTACAAGAGTCGGATTCAAAGCTGGAAACGACCAAGTATGAAATCAAATCCAAGATCATCGAGATGGTGGCGGCAAACCCGTTTGAAGGGATGGTTTCAGAGAACCCATATAGACACATAAGGCATTTCACGACGCTATGCAACACGGTGCGTCAAGGAGTTTCCGATGAATGGTTCAAATGGAATCTCTTTCCCTACTCACTTACCGGTGAAGCAAATACATGGTACTCATTTGCGTCCTTTGAAGTTGAAGGCAATTGGAACAAGTTGAGAAAGAAGTTTTGCGAGAAGTTCTTTCCAATTAGCAAGGTTCAACATCTAAGGAGGTAAGTGATCACTTTCACGCAAGGAAAAGAGGAAGGGATAGACCAAGCTTGGAATAGGTGTAATGAGTTGATCTAACAAGGACCAAGACTCGGCTTCTCCGGTGACGTACTCTTGCATACATTTTTCTTTTCCCTAACTCCTAGTTGCATGCAACACGTCCAAATGTGTGCATGTGGGGATCTCATGTAGAAAACACTCACGGGAAAAGACTTCTACAAAGAATTAGTAAAGCGGCTGCCATGCGAAGAGATTGGGAAACAAGACTTGCGGAAGAGCCGGAATATAATTCAAGGATGAAGAAGTGTGCTGAATTTTCTAAAGAGGCAACCCCGGAAGTCACAAAAGAGGAGCCAATCCCGGAAAAGCTTGAAGAAGAACACATCAAGTCAAGAACTACCTCGAGCGTTGACGTCGCCGTATCAAATGAAACAAACAAGCGAAGCATGTCAAGCGTAAAGCCACTAAGAGAGTTCGAACCAATGGATTGGGTTCCTATTGATTACGGAAAAGTATTCGACAAGAGAATACCGTTCCCTAATCAAAAGGGGATGGCAAGAGCATTGGAAGTGGATTTCCTACCGGAAAGAAGGCGGAAGATTCATACGACCTTGAAACCACCGGTGAGATCTTTCAAAAACTCTTTGGAGATGATGAAGTGGATCTGGAACACATAGCCGAGGTGAAGAGAATCATGGGGATCAAGCCCGAAGCATCACCATACGCTTGCCTCGCCGAAGTTTACACGATAGGATCCGATGAAGAAGAGAAGATGGCACCACACTTGAGTTGCGAGATCAACGGAGTTCAATGCAAAGCTTTATGCGACATCGGAGCCCAAGTAAGTGTCCTATCTTCTAAAATTTATGATAAAGTTCAAGACCACAACCTAGACTTAGCTCCAACATTAACAAAATTAATTATGGGAGATGGTAGAACTATTAGACCTCTAGGTAGTGCTTGCAACATGAAAGTAAAAATCTCTGGAAAATGTATACCAACCAATTTCTTTGTTATTGATGCTTACCATAGTAATCATGATCACATAATCCTAGGTAGGCCCTTTCTTAAGTTGGTTGATGCCGTGTTGGATGCCGGAGAAGGCAAAGTAACAATGAACCTTAATGGAAAAAAGTACACATATAACTTTCTTCGCGTTTCTAAACACCCTACACCCTTTCCTCCCGAAGACGAAGAAGTAGAGGAGGTAGATAGTCTTTGTTTTGTTGAAACCCTTAGAGACCCGCTGCAAAGAGCAATGGAAAATCAAATTAGTGATCAACAAGATGAAGAGCTAGAAGAAACAACAAAAGGCTTAGAACCACAAGATGGGAGAGTGGAGGAAGAAAAATTCGAGGACATAGGAGAGATTAAACCCGAGGAGCCACAAGTGCTCGAGGTAGACCTTAAACCTTTGCCCAAAGGATTAAAGTACGAATTTTTGGGCCCAGACAAGACTTATCCAGTCATTGTGAGTGATGAGTTGAGTGCCGAAGAAAATGAGAAGTTGCTGATTTTATTGAAAAAACATAGGAAGGTGATTGGATATTCGATTAATGATCTCAAATGTATTAGCCCAGCCTTTTGCACTCATCGTATACCAATGGAAGACCAATGTAAGCTCGTAGTGGACCACCAAAGGAGGCTAAATCATGCCATGCGAGAGGTAGTAAAGAAAGAGGACATCAAGTTACTTGATGCCGGAATCATCTACCCGGTTCCGCACAGCGAATGGGTGAGCCCGGTACATTGTGTACTGAAGAAAGGAGGTTTAACCATGGTGAAGAATGAGAAGAATGAATTGATACCGCAAAGAACCTTGATCGGGTGGTGGATGTGTATCAATTATCGTAAGCTTAACAAGGCAACGAAGAAAGATCACTTCCCCCTACCGTTCATCGACGAGATGCTCGAGAGATTAGCAAACCACGCTTATTTTTGCTTTCTCGATGGGTACTCGGGGTTCATGCAAATTCCCATTCACCCGGACGATCAACACAAAACAACGTTTACATGCCCTTATGGAACGTTTGCATATAAAAGGATTCCATTCGGTCTATGCAACGCTCCGGCCTCTTTTCAACGTTGCATGATGGTCGTATTCTCGGAATTCAACGAAGAAATTGTCGATGTGTTCATGGATGATTTTTCCATTTATGGGAAGACGTTCATGGATTGCTTGGCAAACTTGGATAAGGTCCTCACGAGGTGTGCGGAGGTATACTTGGTGTTAAATTGGGAAAAGTGCCACTTCATGGTTAAGCAAGGCATAGTGCTCGGACATGTTATATCCGAGAGAGGCATTGAAGTAGACAAGGCTAAGGTAGAGACGGTTGAGCAACTCCCACCTCCGACGGATGTTAAGTCCTTTAGGAGCTTTCTAGGTCATGCCTGATTTTATAGAAGATTTATTAAGGACTTCTCAAAGATCACTAAGCCTTTAACGCATCTCCTTCAAAAGGATGTGGCTTTCGACTTTGATGAGAAGTGCCTAGCGGCATTCCGGACCTTGAAAAGTGCGTTGGTGAGTGCTCCCATTATTCAACCTCCGGATTGGAGCCAACCTTTCGAGATCATGTGTGACGCAAGTGACTACGCCATAGGCGCGGTTTTGGGTCAAAGAAAGGAAGGTCGAGTTCACGCCGTTTACTACGCTAGCAAAACTCTTAATGGGGCACAATTAAACTATGCCACTACGAAAAGGAGTTGCTAGCGGTGGTATTCGCCTTCGAAAAATTCAGATCTTACATTGTGAACTCGAAGGTCATTGTTTACACCGATCACGCAACCATCAAGTATCTCTTGGCTAAGAAGGAAGCTAAACCACGTTTGATTTGTTGGATCCTTCTTCTCCAAGAATTTGATGTTGAAATTCATGATAAGAGGGGGGTGGAGAATGTTGTGGCCGATCATTTGTCTAGGATGAATCATGGACAAGATGATAAAGAGCCCATAGAAGATAAGATGAGAGATGGCCACCTCTATCGAGTGCTCGATAAAGACACTTGGATAATTGATATCATTCGAGCGATTCGGAAGATGCCTCTTGATCATCTAGATAAAAACTCTCAAAAGAAGATAATCTCCGAAAGTAAGAAGTACATTTGGGATGCACCATACCTCTTCAAACTTGACAATGATGGGGTCATGAGAAGATGTGTGCCAAGAGAAGACATGGTAGAAATTCTGAGAAAGTGCCACTCGGCGGAGTACGGTACTACAGCCATTTTCGAACCCAAGCAACAGTATGGTCAAGCGGATTCTATTGGCCGGAGATGCATGAGATACTAAAAGATATGTTGCATCATGCCCCGAATGCCAAAGAATCGGAAACATCTCTCAAAGAAATTCTATGCCTTTGAAATACAATCTACAAATCGATTTATTCGATGTATGGGGTATAGACTTCATGGGGCCTTTCAAAAACTCATACGGATATGAATGCATTCCAGTCATGGTTGATTATGTATCCAAGTGGGTAGAGGTCATGCCATGTCGTAAAGCTTCCATGGAGGAGTCCATAACCATGATCACGAACGTGATTTTTCCTCGTTTCGGTACATCGAGAATCTTGATAAGCGATGGAGGAACTCACTTCACCGGGAAGAATTTCAAAAAGTGCTTGGCCAAGTTGGGAATTGAAGATAGGGTCTCTACGGCCTATCATCCACAAACCAACGGACAAGCGGAAACATCAAATAGGCAATTAAAAAGCATCCTCAACAAAACCATAGAGAAGGGAGGCAAAGATTGGTCAAAGAAATTAAACGGAGCTTTGTGGGCTTATCGAACGGCGTTCAAGACACCGATAGGTATGACCCCTTATCAATTTGTCTATGGAAAAGCTTGCCACCTTCCGGTTGAGTTCGAACATAAAGCCTATTGGGCGATTAAAGAGATGAACCTCGATCTCGATGCCGCGGTGGTGAAACGAAGGATTAAAATAAGCGAGCTAGAGGAGACGAGGTTGAAAGCATACGAAAATGCAAGCATATACAAAGAGAGAATCAAAAGGTGGTATGATAAAAGGTTGAAAAAGAAAGAGTTTAAAGAAGGAGATAAGGTCCTCCTCTACAATTAGAGGTTTAAAACCTTCGGAAAAGGGAAATTGCAAAGCAAGTGGGACGGACCTTATGTTGTGCATTCGGTGCTCTCCAACGGAGCGGTAACCATTATGGATGTGAAAGGCGATCAATTTATGGTGAATGGTCAACGGCTTAAGGTTTACTACAAGCCCGACGTTGTGCCCCTTCACCATGTTGATGTCTTCACCAGGGAAGAAGAGCCCGAACGTCCCGCCTAGGACGAAAAACAAGGCATGGATTTTTGTAAATAGTTTTCTTTTAATTTTTTGAAGTTTCTCGCGAAGATTTACTAGGCCAACTTTTTCCATGGGCTAAGAAGGCGAAAAAAGGGCGGTACACGGAAAACCGGACCGGCCCGGCCCCCGAGACAGGGTGGGCCGGCCGGCGCAGTCCGACCAGCCCAGGTGGGTCCCGACGGCGGTTCATCCCGGTTTTTGCCCGAATTGCTCCTTTTTGACTTCCTTCTTCGGTCAGAAAATTTTAAGGGAAGTTTGAATAAGGAAATTGATGTTCCTAGGGTTTTTCTCTTCGGACTATTTATTTGGCCGAATTGGGAGCTCGGGAATCCATCCCATCAAGCATACTTTTGCACCCACGTAGCAGCCATGGTGTCCCCGAGGAGCTTAGAGTTGAAGCAAGGTGCCAAGGAGCCATCGATGGAGGAGGTGAAGCGATGCGAGCTCAAGCTACCCGTCGAGATCAAGAGGACCGCCCGCATCCGTTGCGGAGGGTGTGTCCCGACCGGAGCTATCGCATCTCGCAACCCCGTCAAAGAAGAGAAGGTCTCTACGCCCGTTCGAAGGTCGGTGCGCATCCGTGGCATGAAGCGGAAGGACTACAAGGAGGTGTCGCCCGAGCCTAAGGACTATGGGGATAGCGACTACTCCGACGATCGTAGCCCGAGCTCGTGGGCGGCCGCCGGAAGAGACGATAACGATCTTTACATTTGGGAAGAGGTGCCCAAGGTGAGGACTCCCGAAGGCCCCAACGGCGGCGACGACAGAGGCGATGATGGCGGAGAACCTGGCGATGACGACCCTTTCGGGATGCATCCGATGTGTTGTGCGGCTTGCCGTCACTCCATCTGGGAGCTCTACGCAATGGTCGACGAATGTTTCCAGGCCATGGAGGCGTGAGGCGACGCATGGAGGATTTGGAGCGTGTGGTCGAAGACGACTACAAGTTCCTAAACCGCAACGTGCGCAAACTTTTTGGCATGGTCGGGAACATAAGAAGCAAGTGGTGCAATAGTTGCGGAAAGTACCACTAGGTTTAGTTTTCCCCCTTAGGACTTTTGTAAGATACGACGAGGACGTCATATGATTTAAGCGTGGGGGAGAGCTAGCTAGCTAGCCTTTTAGCTTTTGAACTTCAAGTTTAGTTTGGTTCGGTTTAGTTTTTGAGAGAGTTTTAGAGTTTAAGAGTCTTTAAGTTTTTTAGTGTGTTTTTAAATTTTAGCAAGTTTGAAGTGTCTTAAATTAGTGTTGAGTCAAAGAAAATCAAATAAAAAGAGTCTTTTAAATTTTATGTCTTGTGTGATGCTTATCTTTATTCACTTGTTTGTTTATCTTTAATTCTTGATATATGAACATAAGTGTGTGGTTTGAAAAATGTTTACCGTGGTGCTTAGTGGAATTGCTACTACTAAAAGTACTCATACCACACTTCGATCTTGAGCTTCACATGTTGGTTGTGCTATGTTCAATGCTAAAAGTTGGAGGATTTCAGTTCTGAAAATTATCTAAAAACCCTTGTAATAAAGGTTACCAAAACCTCCTTCTCCAAGTTGAGAGTAAGAAAAAAATCCTATACAAAGCCAATTTATTTTTTGCTCCACCATAAGTGTGATTAGCACGATGAGTGGGCTAGGATCCTTCTCTCTTGGGAGTTTTAATTTCGAGCAATGATCATGTCCTTGTGCTTATCTTTTGTTGCTAGCCTCGTCATGTATTCGGTAACATGACTTTCACATCGGAAGTCTCGTACACCGCCGAATTCCATACCCAACCCTATACATCTCTTTTGTACATCGCATACCTTGAACACAACCTACTTTCAAAGTCTTGTCTCGTCTCTAGTATGGTTTATTTAAAATTTCAGATTGTATGCATGCAAGAAAGAGAGGAGTTGAGAGTTTTGAAAAGTTGTCAAGTAAGAAATAAAGAGAAAAGTATGAGTATGGAAAATAAAGAAAGAAAGAAGAAAAAATATAATATAAAAGTAAAGAAAGAGAAAAAATATGAGAATGAGAGAATGAAAAATGAGAAGAAAAAGAGAAAAGAGGAGTGGCAATAAAGATATGAGAGGGATGAATCAAGTAAAATAAAAGAAAAATAAAGTGCAAGGAAGGATGTCACGTTGTTGAGAGACGGAACTTTCACTCTTTTTCCAACCATGTGCAATCCGACAACGAGGACGTCATCGGTGCCTCGTAGTCATAATTTTCTTTTGCCCTTGCACATGTCCACCATTCTAAATCTTCTCATCCTTGATATCCCCACATATGGATTATTCTCATGATCATTGGCTTTGAAAGGTAAACAACCATTAGAGGAAGTTTTTAGTTTGACAATATTTGTGTTGATTGCACTAGCCCTACCTATAGCTCCATTTTACATGTCATATGAGAGATTTATGGGAGGTGAGAGTTTTATAAAATTAGTTTAGGATAGCCACCTCATATGAGTGACTTGAGAGATCTTGGAGAAAGGTTTTTGTCTAACACTTGTTGCAGGAATTTTATTTTTGAAAAATCATAAAAAACCCTCCGATGGAAGCAAAGAAGTAAGCATGGCTGAGATTGAAGGCTTCGAGTGAAGAGTTTGACTTGTGGGGTAAATCTTGATGTGGTAAAGATTCTAAACACCCATGTTTATGTTTGATGATCATTACTTTATGTTTATGTATTAAAGATAAAGGATTGACTAACTTGTGAAGAAAGATTTAGCAGAGCATGATTACAACGCCTTGGACGAAGTTCTTTTACGAGTACTTGCTCGAGGACGAGCAAGAGCTAAGCGTGGGGGAGATGTTGACGGTGTACTTTGGTACACCAAACATGTTCATTGCACTTTTGTTTGGATTTGTTTATGGAACTAACCCGCCACTAAGCACACGAATCATATAACAAGTGCATCTATGTGCATGCATTTGGAAGTGTTGTGTTTATGTAGGAAAACATAGACATAAAGGACGGATTCGCAACAAGTTCAAAGGAGCATTTACGAATTCTTGTTCGTGTTCATGAGCTTGATGAAATCACTTCCAATGGTGGCAAGGACCAAAGTGCTACGTAGGAACACCCCTGGAGATTGAAGCGTAAAAGACCGAACTTCATGCACGGAGAACCTCCATCTTGGACATGAGGATGACATCGTCAAAAATCATGCAAGTGGAAGGGGCAAAGTGCATAATCACCTGAGGACCCACGGGAGCGAAGGGGCGACCGAACCGGGCCGACGTGGGCCTGGGCCGATCGGCCCAGGCCGGCCGGCCCAGCCCACTTCTGGCGTCGGTTCGGCCCCCCTTTCCTTGCACCCGAAGGATCTTCAACCCTAAAACCCTAGAGGCGCCACCATTCGCAAGGAGAGAGCCATTCGCATGAGGAGGCCATCCACAAGCTAGAGAGAGGAGGGAGATCTCCGGAGGGAGATCAACCACCTCGAAGGAAGCACCCACAAGTGGAGAAGAAGGAAGACACCGTCGGAAGGGTGACCATGATCAACGGTGCTATGTCTAGCACCTTGATGGGGTAATCTCCTTATTCGTCCATGGGTTGTAATCGATCTTGAGATGTAATCGTACTTTGTCGGATTATGTATCTATCATCTTGTGTTGATTAAACTTAATGCTTAAGGTTAGCTACCGTGTCGTAAAGGGAGTAGAGCTCCAATGCTTCCTTGGATCCATTCAATACGCCGTGTCCATCATAGGTCTAGTCATGAATACCTTCGCGTAGTGACAGTACGAGAGGAGGGAAAGGGCGAAACCGTGGTCACAACCCCCGATAGATTAGATTGGTTTTCTTGTTTAAAGTGATTGCATGATCATAGACCCATGGGTGAGTGTCTCCTATCTTGATTGCTTAGTCATTCTCTCTAGTGTAGTTTAGTCGTTTTCTAGTGTAATCATAGTTAGGGTTTGAGTAACTAGTGAGTAGAGGTAGATCAAACGCTTGTAATCCCCTTGCTCCGCGGATTGACAAGAACCTTGGGAATCCCGTGGTGAAAAAGGTGTAGGTCCGTACGATTGCGGATCGTAGAGGGATACGTCTTTTATCCGTCAACACACTTGATGCTCTTGCTTTGAGTCATGTCCATGCTCCCTTGCTCCACTTGCTTCACATGCCACCATAAATTTCCTACAAAGTCATGCTTGCTTCCCACCCATGCTTGTCCTTTGCATGTGGTCTTGATGAAAGTTGTTGAAAGGGCATCCAATGGTGCATTATGGTGCATGCATGATTAACTTACTTAGATTGACTCCCTCTAAGCATGTCTTAAGGCTAAGCACTCCTCTAATTTTGAAAATTAAAAATATTTTCGGAGCTATGGAAGAGCTCAAGCATAAATTTAGAGAAGTTTTTAAACCATTAAACACAAATGTAAGTCGAAAATATTTTCCGACTACATTTATATTGGTCTCACTGGTATTGCTTGCCTTCATTAGTTGAGAGCAAACCTTCTCGACTTGATCATGGGGGCATAGGTTTAGGTTCTAGTTTTGGCTAAATGAGAGAGATTTTGAATGAAATAAAAAAAATAAATTTTAAGCCAAGGATATAGATTTTTAAGCCAACCAAAAGTTTAGTTTCTAGGTTCACGCGAGTCCTACCACGTGCTGAAATTTATATAACATCTAGGTACAAGTCATGGCTCTACTCGTGTGTTTTTAGCATGAAGAACAAGTCAACCACAACATCATAAAGAGGATGAATGGTTGAGATAGGTTCTGAATTTATTTGGCTGTGATTTCTCGAAAAGAAATAAACAAACACATAGGAGGGTTCATGTAAAGGGTTTATGATCAAGCAAAAATATTCCACCAAGAATTATGTCTCTAATATTGTTCAACCACTTCTAAGTCTAATATCTTTGTGTAGCGAAATTCAAAACTGAATTATTAAAAAGACTCGAAAAACCTGGAATCGGGTTGTCCTCCCGGTAGCTTATTATTGACTCGACGAACAGGTTGCCTCCCGCCTAGCGCTTCGTTTATAGTCCATGGCTAGACTTCTTCACTTGATTACTCCGGATCAATGCTCTTTGTGGGCGTTGCAATCTTGGGTACCCACTTCTGCACCATCTTGGGCACGGGCTTATTCTCCGGCTTAGTCATCTTTTTGGTCTTCACAGGCGGCTTTTGTTCCTTTGTCTTGACGAATGCAACATCTTCCTTGATTTTCTTCACGTCCTTCTTCTTCGGCTCTTTCTTCTTCTTTAGTTCTTCCTTAACAACGGGACGATGAGATGGAACATTTTTAACTTCAATCATATTGCATACCTCGAGGCATGGTCGAAACTTGAAAGAACTCTTCTCGCCGTTAATGTCAAAGTTGATCTCCCCCTTGCCAACATCAATAGTAGCTCCCACGGTCTTGAGGAATGGCCTCCCAAGGATGAGTGGTGGCTTCTCCCTCTCTCCCATCTCGAGCACCGCGAAGTCGATGGGGATGAAGTGATGTCCGACCTTCACGGGCACATCTTCGGCGATGCCTAAGGGATAGCGAATGGAGTTATCACCCAACTCCAAACACATACCCGTAGGCTCCAACGGTAGGCGTAGCTTCTTGAACACATCCCTTGGCATGACGCTCGCACTAGATCCAAGGTTGCATAACGCCTTCTCGAACTTGAACGAACCAACGGAACATGGAATTGTCAGGCATCCAGGGTCCTTTTGTTTTTCTAGTCCATTTGCAATAGCGGCACTACATTGCTCGTACATCTTGACATGATCTACCCCGAGTGTTGCTATCTCATATTTATTTGCAAGTATGTCTTTGAAGTAACGAGAATATGTAGGAACTTGAAGGGCATCCAATAACGACATGTTGATGCTAAGTCTACGCACAACCTCCACAAACTTCTCAAAGTGATTATCAAGTTTACCTTGGAAGTAGTGTGGCTTGAGTTGTGGTATCTTCGTGTCGTCTCCCGGCATCTCAAACTTGGGCTCTTTGGTGACGATCTTCGTAACTTCCTCCTTAGCAAATTCCTCTGCCTCGGAGGATGGTTTAGGCTTCCTTGCTCCCGCGGAGCGTTCCGGATCTTCGGTCTCCTTTCCCGAACGTGTTTGAATCGCCTTTGCCGTTTCGGGGCCTTTAGGTTGTCCCGGAAGCTTCCCTTCATTAGTAGTGAGGCGCCCGACAAGTTGTCCCACTTGCGTCTCGAGCATTTGCATCATGTTGAGCACTTGATGGTTGGAGCTTCCGACCTCCGTCACTTTGCTATCGATGTTCTCCAACACCTTGTCTATGGCCTTGAACTTGGTGACGGTGTCCTTGTTGATCTTAGCTTGCTTGTCCATGAAGTCCTTCAATTGTATACGAAGCGAAACCGAATTTGGAATGAATGAGCTTGCATTAAATTGAGGTCTACCTTGCCCGTAGCGGAAGTTTGGCAAATCTCCCTTCCTCATGTAGTCGAGCACCTTGGCTTCCTCCGGACAATCCTTGTGTACATGGCCATATTCTCTGCACTCTTCACATGTGGATCTTCCTTCGACAGCCTTTAAGTCTTGAGCCTCTCTTTTTTCTATCTCCATCTTCTCCAACCTCCGCATAAGTGAATCGATCTTGCCATCAAGTATGTTTTCCTTCTCCACTTGCAAGACTCCTTTGACGTTCCCCGTGGGTTGAACTGGAAGTAGACGTTGGACGACGCCCACATGTCATTGTCCGCGACCTTCTTGAATAGAGTGAAAGCTTCGGTCGGCGTAAGCTCGATGATGGATCCTCCCGCCGATGCGTCGATGATCGTCCTTGACGCCATGGTGAGTCCTTGGTAGAACTTTTGCACGAGGTCCTCCTTCGAGAACTTGTGATGTGGAACCGCCCGAGTGTACTCATTGAAGCGCTCGAATGCCTTCGAGATAGTCTCTGTAGGATATTGAGCAAAAGTGGCAATCTTATTACGCAAGCTTTGAGTTTTACCCGGCGAGTAGTATTCCTTCATGAAGGCCCTCATCAACGCATTCCGATTTTGCATTGTATCTGTCGGTTGAGTGTGGAACCATTGCAAAGCTTTCTCGAGTAGCGAGAACGGGAAGAGCCTCGCCCTCATTTGGTCTTGAGTCACCCCGTCCATGTTGAATGTCTGACATAGTTGAATGAACGCTTGGAGGTGAAGGTTCGGATCCTCTTTACCGGTGAAGGGTGAATGTTGCACCATGCGGATTATTGAGGTCTTGATCTCGAACGGCCTTCCGATCTCCGCGAGGTACAAGATTGGTAGGTCGACGATGTCCGGGGTGCATAGCTCTCCGATCTTGCGTTCTTGCGGCGGTTGTTCACCCATCGGTGGAAGTCGATTCTCCCGAGGACTTTGAGGTGGTGAATTCTTCGGAGACTCCGATGATCCTTCGTCTTTCGACTTTGAATCTACAAAATCCAGCTTTTTAGCTTGATGTGCTTCGCGTCTTCTTAGCCTGTAAAGTTTTTCTGGATCATCCACAAAATTATCGGGTTTGTTGGAGAGGTAACCGTCCATCTCCTATTAGGGTTAGCGATAAACAAAATGTACAAAAACAAAAAAGTAAAAACAAATCTAAGAAAACTAGGGTTAGACAAACTAGATTAGATTGATTTTGAGGATGATCAAAAGTTAGTAGATGCAAAAAGAAAACTGAAAATTACACAAAAAGCAATAAAACATCGAATCTTGATCACTTGCTCCCCGGCAACGGCGCCAGAAAAGGGGCTTGTTGTCAGTTAATAGTTGTATTAAAGTTCGTTTAGACTTGCAAGCAGACAAGTCTCCCGTCGTAGTCAAGGGACCCTTCTTCCCTCGAGTGGTGAACCCAAGGTATCGAATCCGTGGAACAAATGTGTGACGCAAGACTTGATCTAGTAAAGCAGATAAAGTTCAATCTTCGAAAGAGAGTCTATTGCATCTAAACTTAAGAACATCAAAAACGAATCTAATCTACTAAGACCGGAGGTAGCAAGAGATAGAGAGGGATAGATAAACCGATCTAGAGAGATCGGGTCAAGCCTTTTGTTGAAGTTCCGCGCAAAAGAAGAAGTAGCAAATCAAATCTCATTAGAAGCTTCTTTAAATCGTGGTTTCCCGTCCGACTCTGAAAACGCCCGCCTTTTGGAGCCACCGTTCTGTCACAACGCACCCCTATTCATGCGGGTTAGTTTAGAGCGAGTCCGAGGACAAGTCGAGATCTTTCGGAAGGTCAGGCATGCACCTCTAGCCACCACGGCTACAAGAATACCCTATGTGATCTATCTCAAGAATAGATCTAAAATAAGCAATGCGGGTCAAAAACGAAGACTTCGGAGAAACACTTGATCACTAGAAATCGGATTCAACTTGTTACATCAACTAGTACATGATAAATGAACCAAGATCACCACCGGGATCCTACCTCGATCTTGCTTCTAGCTCCGAGTACTCCGACGTGGTCTTCCTTGCAAGGTTCCCACGTTGTCTAGGGAGACCCTAGTAAACTAGCTCGACCCTCTCCTCTCCGAGATAGTGTTCCTCTCTTCTCTACTCCTCGGCGGTCGATGACGAATGAATTGATGCGTGGCTCTCGACCCGGGGGCTATAAATAGCCCGAATGGTGGCTAGGTCAAAGGAGGAGGCGACTGGCCCCGAAATGGGCCGGGCCGGCCGGACTGGGCCGACCGGCCTGGGCCCACCTCGGCCCAGTTGCCTGCCTCCTTTGCGTGGCGTCGGTTCCCGAGTCTTCTAGATCCTTCCGCCTTCTGCATGTGGGCCCTTGTCGCCAGTTTCTCTCCGAGTTGGACGTAGCTCCTTGTCCCGCAAGATTCAACACTTTTCCGGTTAGGTCCTTGGAGTTTGTCATCTTCTCGGGTTAGGTCCCTAGGCTTCTTGGAGTCAAGTTTTCTTCATTGCATGACTTGTACCGAGCTTCAAGGTCTTGTCAAGGTGTTTGATGAACTTATCCCGGAAGTCTTGCTTTCAACGCTAAAACCCTGCATAAACACTAAACTCCAAAACCGACATGCACGAATGAACTTGTTATATCAAGGGGGTTAGTACCAATGGATAAGATATAAAACTCATGCCAACACCGAAGGTAAACTCATGGGTAGGTTGACGAAATTTCACCGTCAATAATGTCGTTGCTGAAGACTCTTGTGCCAAGTACTTCTTAGCGATGCTAAAGTACCGTTGCAACCTGGCGGACCCCGAAGCCATGGCACCGCTCCAGGAAATCAGCGGCGGCCCGTCGCACCCTGACGGCCGGTGGAAGAACCACAACCTGCGGCGGTTGCGCTGCCTCGTCAACCAAGATCTCGACAACATTGCGTGGTGGTACTGGCTTGATGGCGGCGATGACGACATTTCGTTGCTGCCCGTCCAGAATCCCCACATCTGCATTTGGGCAGAGGGATGTAGGCGTTACAGGCTGGATACCAAAGAGATCATCCATTACTGCAGCGCTGAGTGTCGCATCCGTCATGAGTTCGACCTCTGGACGCGTAGCTTCTGCCCCGCCGTGGAGTACGCCATTAGCAGGATGAACATCGGGATGTAGGCGCAAGCATCAATAAACAATATCTATCTTGAATGTAAATTATTAGATATTACTAAACGCGGATTTAATTTTATTGGGGTGTCAGTTTTTAATCGGTTTTTGATAGATAATATTTGATTTGTCACGTTTGTGGGTCAAATCGAAGGTTGCGGTGGTCTCATTTGTCGCTGACGAGGCCTGAGATACCCTCTCGGGTGTCAAAACCGCCGAAGCGGACACGACAGGGGTGCCGACGGGCGGCGGTGCCCTCTGCTTCCTCCTTTGTTCTATTGGAGAATGAAGAACAGTTTATCCGTCCCGCGTCACCGCGTCGCCGACGACATTTCTCTTTTTAATCCGCAATCAAATTTTGTAACATGTATTTCTCCGTCGTAATTAGTCCAAATTTGATTATTTTTTCTACAGTTTTCTAAAATTACCGTGTTTTCATTATTTTCATTGTTTAGTGTATATTCCGTTTCTTGAACAATGTTTATATGCCTTATCTTGTTCTATGTAAGTACAACATATAAATAATATTTGTTTTCCACACCTCTTGTAATGAAACTTTGCATTTTTGTAATCTTAAGGTGACCCACAAGGTTTCGATAAGTGTTCAAATGCATATGAGTTCGAACATGTTGCAAAGTGTGGAAAACTTCAATGTTCAAGGAACATTCTAGGAAAATATATATGTGGGAGATGTAGATATTTGTATACAAGTATATTATTCCTTCATCGAAACCATTTGAAATTTTGAAGACAAGTCTAGGTACCTAAATTATGTTGGCAAGTCAATTTGTAGATTTTTTAGAGCACACTAGATGTTAGTAGAATTATTACATCATTAACATGGTATGTAAAAACGAATTCTAAGAATCTTGGGCACACAAGTGTGATTGTTGATATTTTATTCAAATACTAAATATACAAATACGAATTGTTCATATTTTTATGATTTTTAGGTGTTGTTTTATGGGTTCCAATACTTTAGGGAAGCACGTTTCATTCGAAAAAAATAGTGGTTGGCCCACGCGTCAGCGTCAACAACCAAAATAAAAAGATAACCGTTGTCCGCCCGCCGGACGCAACTCCCAACAAAGGAGATGCGGGTTCACTAACCATCACCGCCTATGACACTGGCCCACGCGTCAGCGTCAGCAGGCAAACCTTGTGCAGGCTGCTCAAAATTTCCCACCTATATTGACTATAATGCCCATGGAATTCCAATTGCAGTACAGAGTCGTCAAGGGCACGCCAGTAGTTTCCTTAATCACAGTTACGCACGTCGTTCATATTCGGCTCCTCGCTAGACAGATCCACAACGCCCGCACTCTCCCCACCACCGCCGCTCTCTCCCCGTCGCAGCCCTGCTCTTCTCCAGCCCCACGATGGTGATAAGGACGCGGTTACTAGCGTGCGGACGTCTTCCTGGCCAACCTAAAGACAGTTGACACGCATCTGTCGACGTCATCCCCGGCCACGACGACGAGCCGACCGCCTCAGGCCACGAGCCGGCGTGGATCCGACCCCTCCGACCATCTCGAGTACAACTACTTCATTCGCGACAGAGGTTAGTCCTTCTTGTACCCCCAACGCCCTCTCTCTCCTCAGCCACCAAATCTACTATATATTCATGTCAATGTGGATTAGGGAGACATACCTTGATAGTTCATCTTTAATTGATTGACTGTGAATTTGATGGATGGATTTTGTTGCCCAAATCTGTTTGAATAAATCGTTGCTAACAGATGTAGTTATATGAATTGTTGAAATTCATTTCATGTTCCTGGTGCTACAATTTTTACAGTTTAAATTCATGGAAAGCATTGAGGATGTTAGCATACTTTAATTCCGCTATGCTTTTAATGTACCAGATCGACAGTTATGCTTTGGACCTGTTAGCATACTTTAATTTTGCTATGCTTTGAAAGTACCAGATCGACAATTATGCTTTAGATCTGTTAGCATATTTTAATTCTGATGGCCACATAATGTCAGTGGGAATTGCATCGTAATGGTTTATAATGTAGTCCACTCAATCTGCTATATATTCATGTCAAGGTGGATTAGGGAGACATGCCTTAATAGTTCATCTTCAATTGATTGACTGTGGATTTGATGAATGGATTTTGTTGCTTCAAGTCTATTTTGAATAAATTGTTGCTAACAAATGAAGTTATATGAAATGTCGAAATTCATTTTCATGTTCCTGGTAATACAATTTTTGCACTGTAAATTCATGAAAAGCATAAAGGATGTTAGCATACTTTAATTCTGTTATGCTTTGAATGTACCAGATCGACAGTTATGCTTTGGACCTATTAGCATACTTTAATTCTGATGGTCACATAATGTCAGTGGGAATTGCATCGCAGTGGTTTATAATGTAGTGATAACTAGACTGTCTTATGCTTTGTTGAGAGTGTTAATTGTTTCACTAATGTCATATATATTGTTATTGTTGGTGTCATGGTGTATTGTTTCACTACTGTTATATACAATGTCATGAACATTGCTTTATCCTCTTGTTGCATGTACACATGGAACACACAATCCATCGTTGTTGAAGTTGGACAAGGAAGCAGTTGAAGGAATTTATTCTCTGCTTTGATATATAAGAATATTGTTGAGTCCCTGTCAAAATGGTTAGCACCTATCCCTGTATGCTAATTAAGTAAAATATGAACTGTGTATTTCTATCCTGATTTTATTTACGACTGTATCAACTATTTGCCTGTCAGAGAAAACGAATTTATCTAATAAGAATTTTGTTTAGATTTTCAGTCTTGCTTATGTTACTCTACTGACAACCTGACATATCATCTATGTAGTCTCCCACAACAACAAACTCCTCTACCTCTAGTGCATCATCACAGCCTATCGTCGGTGAACCTTCTTCACAGGTCACTCAGCACAGACTGCTGTGAGTAGTACTCAATCCCGCGGGTCAAGGACACAAACCAAATGGCCATAAGACAAGTTGACTACAACTGGACCTGATGACAATGTTTGGCCTACCCCAGATGCTGCGAGGGATAGATTTGTATTGGTTTGTGGTCTCATTGCCCGGGAGAGGGTGTCAATCAACAAGGCGGTTGATGATCTCTCACCAATGAGAAGGACCATCTGTTCACAGTTTTAGAGGAAAAGCTAGATTACCCAGCCAATATGGAAGAATCTGTCCGCAAGAAGGTAGTTAAGGTAGCTATATCAGAGATTGGAACCTTGCAACGGCGGTTCAAGGCCCATTTAGGAAAAGAATATGTGAGTGAAGAGGAGACTCCCTTTGTGAAGCATGCCTTTTTGCAGCAACAAGACTGGGACAAGTTTGTGTAAGAAACCAATTTTTCTTCATTTCAGCAATTGAGTCAGGAGATGAAACAAAAGAGAGCATTGCATAATAAGCCACACAAGAAGGGCAGATAAGGTTATCGTGGTAAAAGGAAAGAGTGGGAGGAGAAAGATGCAAAGTTAGCTGCAGAAGGGAAATAGAACCCTTGGGACCAATTTCTTGGACGTCCGAGACCTTATCTGCGGGCAAGGGTAGGGAAGAAGAGGAAAAATACTAGTGAAGGAAGCAGGGGCATAACATTCAGTAACCCTGTGGTGGTGGGGGTAGCAGATAGGGTGAAAACACTTACAACTCAGGGTAGCGATGGTTATTTCTCTGGGGTTAGGGAGGATGATATCCTCACCGCAGCACTTGAGACTCTAGAGCATCGAGGTCTGATCCGAGGCGTGTCTAGTGCACTTGGCTGCGGTAAAGGGTTTGGTGAAGAGTTCGCTGGAATGTACAAAAAGAAGAGGAACAAGAGGTCTAATGCTTATGATATAATGGACATAACATTTAAATCAATTGTCCATGCTCTAAGACTATCAGGCATCGAAATACCGAAAAATGTACTTCTTCCTTCCCAATTACCAGTGCCTGTCAGTAGCAACAAGGAAGAAGATGTGCATGGCAGCGAGGAAGAAGATGTGCATGACTGCGAGGAAGAACATGTGCATGACAGCGAGGAAGATGCGTGTGGTAGAGAGCAAGATCATTGGAATGCCAACGGTGACAAAGTGAATCAAGTGCACAGTGATAGTCGATCCCCTATGCTGGACACAATAGATAAGCTGACAGAGCCAACCGCATGCAGCCTTTTGGATGGCACCGGGATTAATGTGGAGCTCGCACTAGCGAAAGTCTTTCCATTTCGAAGGCTTGCCATTCAGTACCGGTGCAGGATGGGTATGTTGTGGTGCAACCTACTTATGTGTGGGCCAATGCAAGTCACTACCCTCTGCCTATACCAATTGATGGGGGTGACATAGCAACCCTAGTTGAGGCTCTCGTTCGAAGAATCCAATGGCCAAAGGACAGGATCCTTATACCACCCATGACGAGACATCCCAACCTTGAAGCCGCAACAGGTGGCAGGAGTACAACATAAGATGGAGGTACTGCAGCTCAGTGTCAGCAAGAGAAAGCTCAACAGCAGCAGCAACATATCAGCAAAACTACACAGCAGGAGCGTCGACAACAGCCGGAGGAGGAGCCCAGGCAAACTCCTCCTAAGCGGCAACTGCAACTTAAGGATTAGTAATAGACGAAACAACAGCCTCTCCAACAGTAGGAGCGTCGACAATAGCAAGAGGAGCCCAGGCAAGCTACGCCTAAGCAGCAGCTGCAACATGAGGATAAGTAACGGACGAAACAACAACCTCTCCAGCAGCAGCAGGAGGAGCGCGGGCAATCTCCCCCTAAGCAGCAGATGCAACAAGTACAACAACCTCTGCAACAGGAGGAGGAGCCCAGTCAATCTCCACTGCAGAAGGGGAACCAGGCCCGGAAACCTCTATCTAAAGATGAGATTCTTAACTGTATTATTGGGACAGAACAGGAACGACCAAAATACAAGCCTGGTGCACCTATGTTGTCAGAAGCAAACTTAGAGGCTGTTGGACCAAATTGTGCCAGGTTACATGCTTACGTCATGGAACACAGTAAGGATAAACTTGCCTTTCATGCAAAGGTGGATTAAAACTACTTTAAAGGTGGTTGTGGTGCTTTAATGTTAACCATTGCATTCAATAGCGTGTATAACCTTATAAACCTCACTTCTCTGGATGTTACCTTCATGAGGTTGTGGAATTGTAAGTCCTTTAAAACCTAAAAAGATATTTCTTTAATTTTGACCACAAAGTTCATGCATGCTAACAATTTGATTTTTTAGGAAAATGATGGACAAGGCAGCAGAGATGCGGATCAATGTTGGGGTTTTAGATCCAAATTTGTTTACTTCCACAAATATTTCTCAGCATTCTCGCCTTGTTGGCAAAGCAATCTCAAATGCAATGAACAAGGACTACGTGGTGGGTGCCTACTGCACTAGTCACTAGGTAACAGTGATCATCTGTATGAAGTTCAAAGAGGTTTGGTATCTAGATTCTGCTAAACAACATCCCCTGCTGAAGTTCACAGATCTCAAACCTCTTCTGGACTGGTCAGTATCTTGTAGGTTTTGTTCACAAAATTCAATCTCTTAGTGTTTCTAATTGGTATTGCTGACCATGCAGGCCTTTGATACAGTATTTTTAGGTTTTGTTCACAAAAATTCTATCTCTTAGTGTTTCTAATTGGTATTGCTGATCATGCAGGGCCTTTGGTGAACATGCACAGGACAGAGTGACGAAAGGAAAAAAAGGCAAAAGCCACACTCAAGCACAAAATAAATCTCGCTGTAAGACAGAGGTTTTTTTATGATCCCTTCTTACCTATTTGGTACTGCATTAACTTGTCATTTTGGTACCTCGATGTAGTTTGCTCAACAGCCATGGGGGTCCTCTTTGTGTGGATTCCATGTGGCATTTCATATGTTAAGACTACTCGATGACATACGTGACAACAAGAAGGCTGCTGTAAGTAGATAATAATGCTCAACCTTGTCTCTGCTCATATTATCCATCTGATTTTAGAAACTGATTTCTACTTGCATTCTCATAAATGATTGTATTTTGCAGGATTTCAAATCTCATGTAGATTTTTCCACAGAAGATCTAAAGCGTGTCCGGGAGATGTTGTGCGAGTACATTCATAAGGAGACCATCCACCGAAAGAGCAACTTCTACAATAGTTGTCACACCCTGAAATTTCCAATTTCAGGATGTGAATAGAAATAATAATTAAATAACGATTTTCTGATAATTTTAAAATTTTTCCAACATTTATTTTCTTTACAGGGAATATAGTATAGGAAAAATCCTTTGTTTG
Source organism: Cenchrus americanus (assembly GCA_947561735.1). NCBI lineage: Eukaryota > Viridiplantae > Streptophyta > Magnoliopsida > Poales > Poaceae > Cenchrus > Cenchrus americanus. Next base: position 195,676,235 of record OX387239.1, on the reverse strand, counting down.
ATTTTCTAAATTAAATAAAAGTTGAGAGTGTTGCATTCATGCCGATGCATCTAGTGGTTCTTGAGTGCAAAAAGGTTTCGAAAATGCGTTTAGGAGCCGTCCATACTCTCCCGAGAATTTTCCGGATTTTTCTGGAATTTATTCTCATTTTCCTTGAGCTATTTCTATTTATTAGAAGGCTCTAAAATCTTTTTCATGAGCACCAAATGCTTTATTTGGATTATTCATGTCTTAATCTATCTCTAGGAATTTTCCCTGGAATTTTTGTGATTTTACGAGTATTTTTCGTGCTTTAAAATAATTTACGAATTTTTTCCGGGTTATTTTTCGCACCGGAAATAGTTTCAGAAAAAAAAAGGAAAAAAAAACCTACCCTACCGGATTGGGCCGGGCCAAGGCCCGACCCAACCCGCCGCGCCCGCGCCGGCCCGGCCGGCCGGGCCCGCCCAGCCCATCGGCCCGGCGGGCCATGGCCGCCGCCGCCCGGGGCGGGCATGCGCGCGCCCCTATAAAAGGGGGGGGAGGCCGGCCCCCGCCGCGCGCGCGCGCCCTAGCCGCCTCCGCGCCCCGCCGCCGCGCCGCGCGCGGAACCGACCGCGCCGCCATTTGCTGCTCGGGGCCATCGCGTGGAGCGCCGCGCGCGCCTTGGAAGCCGGCCGCCACCGAGCCGGCGAGCTCGTCGCCGGCCGCCCCTTCGGTTCCGGCCGCACCCGCCGCGGTGGCCTTGGTCGCCGGCGCCGCCCACCCCTGCGGCCAGACCGCCGGCCTTTCTGGTCATCGGACCGAAGGAAGAAGATAAGGTGGCCGTCTGGCACATAAGCCCCTGTCCTTTTCGGTAATTTTTGATTTGTTTCATGTGTCTTAGCAAAACTACAAGAAACACCCTAGATCTATTAGATGCTTGCAATCAGATCCGACCCGAGAGATTTTACAGATCTAACACCGAGTTTTATCCTTTTCACGAGCACTGTTTCCTGTGTCTCGGAAATCTTTTCAGCTACACCCTGAAATCTACGGTTAATCGCGATTAGGTCCTCCAATCTGGTTTTGCTCACCAGATCTTCGTTTTAGCTCCGATTTAATCCGTTCAAGTTGCGTTAGGTCCATAATAATGTAAACCACGCGTTAGTGATGGGTTTTCACCATGTTTTGTTTCTGAAAATAAAATTAATATTAATTTTGATTAATGACCAGATATACATGTCTTTTCCAAATAGAAGCTATATAGATCTATATATCGTTTTTCATAATCAAATTTAATTTGATTAACGATTACTTTACATGTTTTATGAATAAAATCTAATTAGATCTTTACTCGGTTTTCCATAAGTCAAATATTAATTTGCTTAATGATTAATTAACTTTTATAATTAAAAGTTGATTAGGTTTTTACTCCGGCTTTATAAATAAATGTTAATCTTGATTAAAGCCAATTTAATACTGTTTTTGATAATAATATGATGAACCCGAATTACAAAGTTTCATTTAGTTTGTTCATATAGTTCAGTTTTTCTAAATTAAAATGTTTAATCGGTTTAATCAATATATGAATCTTTATCAATAAAAACTTGACTAGTTCTTTACACCGGTTTCATAAATAAAGTTTAATATGGCATTAATGTCAACATAGGATATTTTATTTCGAAATATCCCTTTATATTTGTTTTGTTAATTAAAATGAACCTAGCTCATAGTCTTGTTCTCTCATAAATGCAAATAATTCGTTAGACGTTCGGCGTCAGCTTTTATCTTAGTATCTCTTTTGATCAAGTTTATCAGAAGCTCTAAACCTTTCTAGTGTCGGCCCAAGCTAAACCGTGTGCATCTAATCAAGCCTTAGAGTTTCGCTTATCTTAGAAGCTTTGTCTATGTGAGTAGTTTGCACCGCTCATTTGCCTATCAAGTAATCTTATCACTCTTGTTTCATGTTTATCTTAGAATCTTGTATATCAGCATCTAGCTAGTTGATGTCTATCCCATCTCTGTTAGGTTGTCTTTTTATAAATCAGCTATGTTCTTATGCCCAATCTTTCGTAGCTATACCTTTCTTCAGAGCTAATCTTGTTATTAGTTCCTTTACTAATTAGTTTAGCTTACCTTTTGCTCAGTTCTTGCCCTTCGATCTAGTTCTCTATGTAAATTAGTTTTCCTAAACCCATCTTAAGGTTCTCTTATGCGTTGATAGTCCGTTTGTGCTGTTCTAGTTCGTTTCACCATAACTTATGCGTTAGCACGTGTATCACCTGCTACTTGTTTTAATATTAAAGATGCATGTTAATCTTGACTAATTCCTATTCCAATGCTTTTATGAATAAAAAGTGAATAGGTTCTAATCCGGTTTTCTTTAATCGAGATGTAATTGGTTAATCCCTATTTATAACTAGTTTTTCTAAATAAAAGATGTTAGAGTTAAACACCGGTTTTCATAATAAAGTTAATATGCCTAATGACTTCATAAATGCCTTTTCAATATAAATATGTTTAGTTGAACACGTGATATAAAGTTACTCGTTTAGATATCTTACACCCGCTTCATCTTTCTAAAGTAATTGTTAATTTGACATAACTTCTACTCGAATGTTGTAAATAAAATATGATTAGGTTTATCGTGATTTCTTTAATTAAATGTAACTTGTTTAATGGTAACATAGAGCAAATATTCTTTCACATGATTTCTTAATTAAAATATGCCAAGCGTAGTCTCTTGTTGTTTGATAATGATCTCACGATAGTTTCGAGCTTAGTTTTGTTTTCAGTGTTTCTCGCGCTTGCGTAACCAATAGAATCAAACCCTATCCCAGAGTGATCTTTCCAATCTTCCGCAACCATCTCTTTAAAGCAAACCAAGCCTTTTCAAGCATCCTTTGTGTTCTTTAGTGATCCATCTAATCGAGCCTATCCTTGAGTGCGTTCTTTTAAAGCTTTCTTATGATTGGTGCTTTGTTCTTAGTATATGTGTTTGTTTGCTTTGTGTATGTTGTGCCCGATGATTGATGCGCTTAGAGTGAACGTCGTTCGAGAAGTTTGGAAGAGCTTGAAGTTGAAGATTCTGAGCAACGACATTACCTTGGTTAAAGGCAAGTGTGTCCTTGATCTTTTGTCCTAAGAACTATATTTAATCACTCATTGCATATGCTTGCATTAATATGATGGGACCCATGTTTAAGGTTTGACTAGTGTTATTTATCCTGTGCTTGATCAAACGGGTTTATCTTTATGTTGGGTAGCTATGCTTAGTTGCTATACCTGGGTTATGGTGGTTTTAATGAACATTAATGATGAATCATGTTATACCTTTATGCTATATCTTTGGATGTTAATACAAGACCATATGTTTAATCGGAACATGGAGAACCACCCAGGACAACAGTGCAACCACAAGGACTATATGGCTCTGGTCTTGGCTGAGTAATTAGGGAAGTCTTTGTGTGGTTATTACTCGCATAGTAGGTTGGGGACGGAGGAATGCTTTTATGGCTCTTCTATTCCGGAGCGGTGATGGAACGGAAGACTCTATGGCTTACCGTCCGTAATAGAAGTGTGGTACGAAAGATAGCCTCTATGACATACTACTATGGACTAATACGCACGGGAGGACTCTTTGTAAAGGCCTCGTAGCGTCCCTATGCAATCACACCTCGGAAGTGTGGTATGATGCCCGCGCAGCATCGCATGGTTGGGTTTAAAGTTCTTCGGGACTTTTACGCGACTTGTGGGTAAAGATGTACAACCTCTGCAGAGTGTTAAACTAATCGATTAGCCGTGCTCACGGTCAAGAGCGGCCTGGACCCTCACATGATAATTAAACTTGAAGATGGACTTAAATCGCTCCCTCCCTTTCTCTGGTTATGCTTGCCATGTGCTCATGGTGTATTTCTTATCTTATGCTTAATGTGGGTTGGTATAAACTTATACCTTATTAGTAATCAGGTGCTAATAAAATTTGACCAACTAAAATTGCTTAAATGCTTATAGCCCAGTCCACTATAAAGCCTTTGCATTCATTCTTTTCTCCACACTTGCTGAGTACGACAAGTGCTCACCCTTGCTATAACCATTGTTGCTCAGAAAGAGGATGCTACTTTGAAGTCTTGTGAAGATGTTGCTGGTGCTAGGCGTACGCAACCCCCAGTCGATTGCCTGTGATGTTTGGAGCCTTCGTTTCCAGGATAAAGCGTAAATCTCTGATAATCTCCGTTTTTCTTTCGTGATACTGTTTCTGTATTCACTTATATGTCACTGTATGCATGAAACTTGATCCTGGCATGCATATAGGTATGCACTTGGTTTTCTTCGGAAAGTCGGGTGTGACAGAGTGGTATCAGAGCTGTATCGACTGTAGAACGTAAGCCTAGTTAGCACTGGTCGTTTCTTAATGCCTCTTTTGTCCTACAATCCCTCCTTACCTTATCCTTGACTTCTCTGATGAAGGATCTCGCATCTTAACCATCTTCTTTTCTCCATACCATGAATTCTTGTATATTTATCTTCACTCTCCTTGAACATCTCTTCGACCTCGCCTATTCATTCCCTCAAGCAATAAACACCCCCTTGGTTTATTGGTAGAACTGTTACCCTTAACATCCCATCTGTTCGCGCAGCTCCTCGACACATCAGCGCTGTTTTAATTCTTTCTCGAGCTACAGAACTCCGATCGATGTGAAACCAGTTGGGTTAGTTCCTAAATTTCATAAGTGAATTTCTATCAAAAATTCAGCCCTATCCAGTACATGTTCCAGGAGCTATGCTCGAAGCATTGGAGCTATCAGAAACTGTAAACCCTGCTGACCTAGTTACCTTCATTATTTTATATCTCGGGCTATGGACCTCCGATTGAGGTAAATCCAATTGGAGTAGTTCGGGAATTTCATCAGCTTAGCCCTGTCCAAAATTCAGCAGTATTCGTTTTGTATCCAAGGAGATACCTACGAATTAGTGGAGCATTCAGAATCTGCCAACACTGCTGACATAGCCATCTTGTTTAATTCATATCTCGAGTTCTGAACCTCCGATTGAGGTGATTCCAGTTGGGTTGAACTCATAATTTTGGCCTCCTTGATCTGGGAAAAATCCATTATTTATGGATATCCTTGCTGGGAGATATATCTGATCTATTAGGAGGATACCCCCTGACTTCATTAACAACGTGTAGTGTCGTTCCCTTAACCATGCCTTGATTGGTGGAATTGTGTGTTTGCATGATGATGCTTGGTTTTATGATATTGCTTGTGTTGGTTCTTTGAAGTGAGTGTTGGTGTATTGTGGGTCTTACATCCGCAATAACACCAGTTGCTTAGTTGGGTTCTTCTTTTGTACCTCCCACCTCCTTGTTCTCCCCCATTCGTTTTGCACTACTCTTGTTTCCCTTCTGATCATATCTTTACCTACCAACCAGATGGAAAACCAAGAAGGAGGAAACCAAGGAGAAAACTACGAGAACGGTGATGACTACGGATACAACCAAGATGCGCTATCATTTCCACCCCCGGAAGATAAGTATGCAGAGTTCATGAAGGCTGAGCCGCCAATGTTCTCCAGTACCACATATCCCTTAGAAGCTGAAGACTGGATCAAGACAATTGAAGAGAAGCTAGATGTGGTACAATGCAATGATGGAGAGAAAGCTTTGTATGCATCTTGGCAACTTATAGGAGCAGCTTCAGATTGGTGGAATTCTTACACCAATGGACATCGACAACCGAGAGTATTGTGTGGAAGGAATTCAAAGACAACTTTATCTTACACCATACTCCCGTGAGTGCGATGAAGCTCAAGAGGAAGGAGTTCCTTAACTTAAAGCAAGGACGGATGACGGTGAATCGAGTACGGGGATAAGTTTGTTCAATTATCTCTGTATGCCCCAAGATCGACCGAAAGTGATAAGAAGAAACGAGAGCATTTCATCAAAGGGTTGAATGAAGATCTTCAAAGTATACTAAGCTTACACGATTATTCGAGTCTACGGGATTTAATCAACAAAGCCATTGGGCTAGAAAGCAAGCTACGGGAGATCATGAGTAAGAAGAGAAAACGGGAATATCCGGGGGAAGCCAATAACAATTCTCACCTACATCATATGTCTCAAGCCCAAGGTTTTCCGAAGATCACAATGAAGATGCATATCTAGAATATCCTCATGGCGTCACAATACCGGTGATTTATGAGACACCACGGGAATCGTCGGAATATTAGGGAAAGTAAAGCTTGTTTCTATTGCAAAGTGGTGGACACTTTATCAACAGATGCCCGAAGAAATTTCTTGATCGTCATTTTAAGAGGGAATGGCGACAACGACACAAGCAAGACAAGACCCCCGATACCTAAAGATTTTAATATAAGTTAGGCTGTGGAAAGATTTCTGTAATACGAAAGGAAGAATATTGTTGAAGGATATGAAAAGAGTTCGGAATAAACCCTTGTCTCTTGCTAGCCTTTTTCGAATCTCGGGACGAGATTCCTTTTAAGGGGGGTAGATTTGTCACACCCTGAAATTTCCAATTTCAGGATGTGAATAGAAATAATAATTAAATAACGATTTTCTGATAATTTTAAAATTTTTCCAACATTTATTTTCTTTACAGGGAATATAGTATAGGAAAAATTCTTCGTTTGATTTTCTAAATTAAATAAAAGTTGAGAGTGTTGCATTCATGCCGATGCATCTAGTGGTTCTTGAGTGCAAAAAGGTTTCGAAAATGCGTTTAGGAGTCCAAACTCTCCGAGAATTTTCGGATTTTTCTGGAATTTATTCTCATTTTCCTTGAGCTATTTCTATTTATTAGAAGGCTCTAAAATCTTTTTCATGAGCACCAAATGCTTTATTTGGATTATTCATGTCTTAATCTATCTCTAGGAATTTTCCTGGAATTTTTGTGATTTTCTGAGTATTTTTCGTGCTTTAAAATAATTTACAGAATTTTTCTGGGTTATTTTTCGCACTGGAAATAGTTTCAGAAAAAAAAAGGAAAAAAAACCCTACCCTACCGGATTGGGCCGGGCCAAGGCCCGACCCAACCCGCGCGCGCCCGCGCCGCCCGGCCGGCCGGGGCCCGCCTAGCCCATCGGCCCGGCGGGCCATGGCCGCCGCCGCCGCCGGGGCGGCATGCGCGCGCCCCTATAAAAGGGGGAGGCCGGCCCCCGCGCGCGCGCGCGCCCTAGCCGCCTCCTCGCGCCCCCGCCGCCGGCCGCCGCGGCAACCGACCGCGCCGCCATTTGCTGCTCGGGGCCATCGCGTGGAGCGCCGCCGCGCCTTGGAAGCCGAGCCGCCACCGAGCCGGGCGAGCTCGTCGCCCGCCGCCCCTTCGGTTCCCGGCCGCACCCGGCGGCGGTGGCCTTGGTCGGCCGGCGCCGCCCACCCCTGCGGCCAGACCGCCGGTCTTCTGGCCATCGAACCAAAGGAGGAAGATAAGGTGGCCGTCTGGCACATAAGCCCCTGTCCTTTTCGGTAATTTTTGATTTGTTTCATGTGTCTTAGCAAAACTACAAGAAACACCCTAGATCTATTAGATGCTTGCAATCAGATCCGACCCGAGAGATTTTACAGATCTAACACCGAGTTTTATCCTTTTCACGAGCACTGTTTACCGTGTCTCGGCATCTTCTTTGCTAGCCCCTGAAATCTACGATTAATCGCGATTAGGTCCTCCAATCTTGTTTTGCTCACCAGATCTTCGTTTTAGCTCCGATTTAATCCGTTCAAGTTGCGTTAGGTCCATAATAATGTAAACCACGCGTTAGTGATGGGTTTTCACCATGTTTTGTTTCTGAAAATAAAATTAATATTAATTTTGATTAATGACCAGATATACATGTCTTTTCCAAATAGAAGCTATATAGATCTATATATCGTTTTTCATAATCAAATTTAATTTGATTAACGATTACTTTACATGTTTTATGAATAAAATCTAATTAGATCTTTACTCGGTTTTCCATAAGTCAAATATTAAGTTGCTTAATGATTAATTAACTTTTATAATTAAAAGTTGATTAGGTTTTTACTCCGGCTTTATAAATAAATGTTAATCTTGATTAAAGCCAATTTAATACTGTTTTTGATAATAATATGATGAACCCGAATTACAAAGTTTCATTTAGTTTGTTCATATAGTTCAGTTTTTCTAAATTAAAATGTTTAATCGGTTTAATCAATATATGAATCTTTATCAATAAAAACTTGACTAGTTCTTTACACCGGTTTCATAAATAAAGTTTAATATGGCATTAATGTCAACATAGGATATTTTATTTCTGAAATATTCCTTTATATTTGTTTTGTTAATTAAAATGAACCTAGCTCATAGTCTTGTTCTCTCATAAATGCAAATAATTCGTTAGACGTTCGGCGTCAGCTTTTATCTTAGTATCTCTTTTGATCAAGTTTATCAGAAGCTCTAAACCTTTCTAGTGTCGGCCCAAGCTAAACCGTGTGCATCTAATCAAGCCTTAGAGTTTTCGCTTATCTTAGAAGCTTTGTCTATGTGAGTAGTTTGCACCGCTCATTTGCCTATCAAGTAATCTTATCACTCTTGTTTCATGTTTATCTTAGAATCTTGTATATCGGCATCTAGCTAGTTGATGTCTATCCCATCTCTCGTTAGGTTGTCTTTTTATAAATCGGCTATGTTCTTATGCCCAATCTTTCGTAGCTATACCTTTCTTCGAGCTAATCTTGTTATGAGTTCCTTTACTAATTAGTTTAGCTTACCTTTTGCTCGGCTTCTTGCCCTTCGATCTAGTTCTCTACGTAAATTAGTTTTCCTAAACCCATCTTAAGGTTCTCTTATGCGTTGATAGTCCGTTTGTCTTTGTTCTAGTTCGTTTCACCATAACTTATGCGTTAGCACGTGTATCACCTGCTACTTGTTTTAATATTAAAGATGCATGTTAATCTTGACTAATTCCTATTCCAATGCTTTTATGAATAAAAAGTGAATAGGTTCTAATCCGGTTTTCTTTAATCGAGATGTAATTGGTTAATCCCTATTTATAACTAGTTTTTCTAAATAAAAGATGTTAGAGTTAAACACCGGTTTTCATAATAAAGTTAATATGCCTAATGACTTCATAAATGCCTTTTCAATATAAATATGTTTAGTTGAACACGTGATATAAAGTTACTCGTTTAGATATCTTACACCCGCTTCATCTTTCTAAAGTAATTGTTAATTTGACATAACTTCTACTCGAATGTTGTAAATAAAATATGATTAGGTTTATCGTGATTTCTTTAATTAAATGTAACTTGTTTAATGGTAACATAGAGTATTTCTCTCGAAATATTCTTTCACATGATTTCTTAATTAAAATATGCCAAGCGTAGTCTCTTGTTGTTTGATAATGATCTCACGATAGTTTCGAGCTTAGTTTTGTTTTCGGTGTTTCTCGCGCTTGCGTAACCAATAGAATCAAACCCTATCCCGCAGTGATCTTTCCAATCTTCCGCAACCATCTCTTTAAAGCAAACCAAGCCTTTTCAAGCATCCTTTGTGTTCTTTAGTGATCCATCTAATCGAGCCTATCCTTGAGTGCGTTCTTTTAAAGCTTTCTTATGATTGGTGCTTTGTTCTTAGTATATGTGTTTGTTTGCTTTGTGTATGTTGTGCCCGATGATTGATGCGCTTAGAGTGAACGTCGTTCGAGAAGTTTGGAAGAGCTTGAAGTTGAAGATTCGAGCAACGACATTACCTTGGTTAAAGGCAAGTGTGTCCTTGATCTTTTGTCCTAAGAACTATATTTAATCACTCATTGCATATGCTTGCATTAATATGATGGGACCCATGTTTAAGGTTTGACTAGTGTTATTTATCCTGTGCCTTGATCAAACGGGTTTATCTTTATGTTGGGTAGCTATGCTTAGTTGCTATACCTGGGTTATGGTGGTTTTAATGAACATTAATGATGAATCATGTTATACCTTTATGCTATATCTTTGGATGTTAATACAAGACCATATGTTTAATCGGAACATGGAGAACCACCCAGGACAACAGTGCAACCACAAGGACTATATGGCTCTGGTCTTGGCCGAGTAATTAGGGAAGTCTTTGTGTGGTTATTACTCGCATAGTAGGTTGGGGACGGAGGAATGCTTTTATGGCTCTTCTATTCGGAGCGGTGATGGAACGGAAGACTCTATGGCTTACCGTCCGTAATAGAAGTGTGGTACGAAAGATAGCCTCTATGACATACTACTATGGACTAATACGCACGGGAGGACTCTTTGTAAAGGCCTCGTAGCGTCCCTATGCAATCACACCTCGGAAGTGTGGTATGATGCCTGCGCAGCATCGCATGGTTGGGTTTAAAGTTCTTCGGGACTTTTACGCGACTTGTGGGTAAAGATGTACAACCTGCGCAGTGTTAAACTAATCGATTAGCCGTGCTCACGGTCAAGAGCGGCCCGGACCCTCACATGATAATTAAACTTGAAGATGGACTTAAATCGCTCCCTCCCTTTCTCTGGTTATGCTTGCCATGTGCTCATGGTGTATTTCTTATCTTATGCTTAATGTGGGTTGGTATAAACTTATACCTTATTAGTAATCGAGTGCTAATAAAATTTGACCAACTAAAATTGCTTAAATGCTTATAGCCCAGTCCACTATAAAGCCTTTGCATTCATTCTTTTCTCCACACTTGCCGAGTACGACAAGTGCTCACCCTTGCTATAACCATTGTTGCTCGTAAAGAGGATGCTACTTTGAAGTCTTGTGAAGATGTTTCTTTGGTGCTAGGCGTACGCAACCCCCGCCGATCGTTCTGTGATGTTTGGAGCCTTCGTTTCCAGGATAAAGCGTAAATCTCTGATAATCTCCGTTTTTCTTTCGTGATACTGTTTCTGTATTCACTTATATGTCACTGTATGCATGAAACTTGATCCTGGCATGCATATAGGTATGCACTTGGTTTTCTTCGGAAAGTCGGGTGTGACAATAGTGCACCGTGAATTTATTGTAGCCGGAAATGTAAAACTCATCCAGTCTTCTTTAGTCAGGTGATGTTGCCTCAGAAACCTACTTGGATTGCTTGGTTGGGGTTAGATACTGCCTAGTTCAGACAGTTTTCTCATGACTCCATCCAAACAAGCCATAATGAGAGTAACTTGAAACTTGATGTGATCCTAGCTTGTCTATAAATGTGATCTTGTTTATCTATAAATGTGATCTTGCTTGTCTATAAATGTGATCTTGCTTTGCCTATATCTGTGATGTGAGAATGTGTTTGTGATGTCTCCTTGCTGTGGTGGCTGCCATATCCTGGCTAGTTTCAGGATGCAGCCCCTGATGGCCGCCAAATCCTGGCTGGTTCCAGGATGCAGCCGACAAGCGGGCATGTTACTGTAGGGGTGGCCTACGTATCTGTAAAGGATGCTAATTAAAACTCGTTACAAGCACTGATCAGTGAGTAACGGGCTTCATTCGGAAAGCCCGTTACAAACATGTCAACAATGTAACGGGCAGTGTAAAAGCCCGTTACCAGTCCTGACTGGTGGACCCCAGGACCTGGCCCGTTTATCGAGATATAGGAGACGCAGGTTGAAAGCAGACGCGTGTGGAAACAGATGTGTCTCATTTCGTCGAGACAGAGGAGACGTAGGTTCACAGAACGCATCTCAGATGTTAATTTCACAGTAATGGGCTCTGTTTTCATGCCCGTTGCCAAAGTTCTCTGTGGGCCCAGAGAAACAACCATTTCACGTGATCGATGGCTAGTTGTGGTAATGGTCGTTGTTTGATACCCATTACGAATATGTCTTATCAGTAACGGCCATCTACCCGTTACCTTTCTTGGCTTATTTGTAACACTTGATTGGTAACGGGCGCTTTGCCCGTTACCAAAGGCAATCTATGTCTGGTACCAAATTGATTTTTTCACGTAGTGCTCTTCAGAAGGGAATTGGAGTCTATGTATCTTAGGATTAGTTTCTTTATTTTAAATTAGGAGAGTTTGTGTCATTAGTTGGCGTAATATGCTAGGACTTCTTTAATTAGAAGCTTTGAGCCCTTCCGGCCATAGGGAAGCCCAGGGTATAAATATAAGACCCGGGCTACTGTAACATGCATCACACGATTAATATCAAAACCACCTCCGGGCACCCCTTTACCTATTATTGTATCTACTTTATCGCATCTACTTTTCGGCGACTTTGCCTTCGTACCTTTCACGAGTTCTCGCAAACTCGTCGGGTTGCATCGCTTCGATCTCTGGCTTGCTGGTGAGTTCCGCTTTACCGAGTAAATTCTAGACTTTAACCACCGGGCGCATCGCTGTGGTTTCGTCTAGATTTATTCAGAATTTATCGATATCAGCTAGATTAGCAAGTTTTATCTTAATTTTTGTTGTTCTAGCTTTTATCATCATTTATCCAGCTTGAGACTGCTTCCTGTCGGCTCACATTATTATTATATAGCCAGCTAGATCTGTTTCAAGTGTTGCTCACGTAACTCTGCTTAAGTTGCTTCTGGTAGCTTACGCTCTGCCTACATTATTATATCGGCTGATCTAGCCAATCTGCTTTGCCCCGTATCGACTACCTAGCTGTTACGATTTTATCAAAAAACACATCGACTCTCTAGCCGATTTTCCATTGTCAATCAACAGGTCAGATTGACTGGCACGCCTCTCAACTGACCGAGGAGTCACGTGTGTCGCGCGCAAGGGTGACGTCCTATTTTTGCGTCAACACACATAAATCTAGGGACCTATTTTGATAATTAGTCTCACCAAATTGGTATTTTTGGTATTTTTTAATGTACTTTCATTTTTAAGTAATCTAACATTTCTCTTGAAAATATTCCTCATGAAAATCTTGAACCGAGTCAGTGGGTCACTCGATCTCGTTGCGGGCGGTCGGCGCCGGCGGTGCACACTACTCCCTCCGTCCCAAAAAGAATGACGTTTTAGGATTCAAAATTTGTCCAAAAAAAATGACGCTTTACTTAATTTGACATGTGTGCATGTGAATGTAGGCATGCAACAATCAATTAACACATAATATGGCAAATAAATAGGGGCAATCGAGGTCATTTCACCTCCTTAATAATCTGTCCTAAAATTTCATAATTGACATTTTTTAATATATTTTAGAATATCTAGAATGACATTCTTTTTTATCAAGGCAGTATTTGAAATTTGAATGCAATCGAGCCGGAACCACCGCAAACATGAAACCACCGAACCGAGGGGCTCAAACGTAAAACGGCCTTCCACCGTGCCCAGGCTGTCGTCCCGCTCTATAAAAGGAGACGAGTGGGAGGACTCCAACCCTAGCCGAGCATCGCAGAGAAAGGCGTCTTCGTACTCGCCTCTCTCCGCGACCCGGAGCTTCCCCCTCCTCCCATTTCCCACCGCCGCCGCCCCTCCTTTCCGACGCCACCATGAGGGAGTGCATCTCGATCCACATCGGCCAGGCCGGTATCCAGGTCGGAAACGCGTGCTGGGAGCTTTACTGCCTCGAGCATGGCATTCAGGTACAGACCCGTTCATTTCCCCTACCGTTCTCGCGTTGTAGCTGTGGGCATGTCTCGAATCTAGATCTAGGCGTCCTAGAGGCTGATATGCTCCCGAATTTGGTGGATCTGTGTATTGGGAAGAAATTAGGTTTGGAATTGGTAGATCTGTTTGCGGATCTAGGATCTGATAACTGAAAATCTTCTGTTCGCGCGATTGTTGTTGGAGATCTTGCCGTATTCGTCCTCACTTTTTGTAGATCTGAACAATGCAGCTTTATATTTTAAAATTACAGTTCCTTTGGATCTGTTTGGTTAGATGAGCTGCTCGATTGGATCAGTTAATTTTAAATCCTTAGTCAATATTTTTTTACCTAGCTGCTCTGTCATATCTTGATGCATAGGTGCATAATGATATTTTATAAGTCAATCTGTGGTAGATCTGCTAAATTGTAACGCGAATTTGAGTGTATGCTGCAAGCTTGGCTTAATTTTGAATTTTACTCCAGACTTCCATATGTCTGTTTAACTTGGATTGGGATCTAGTCTTTTAAGCTTCTCTGGGCAGTTACCATTTGAGCACGCGTCAGAATGTTAACAATATATGTTTTGATTTAAAATCGAGTGGTATGCTGCCAGTCAGTGTTTTTAAATACCCCTTGTATGATTCAGTATTGTTTGTCCATGCCATGGTAATTCCGGTACAAATAAATCTAAGGGTGGCCTGGATGCATGCTTTTAAATATTTCCTGTTTAGATTTCCTTCAGGGGCCATCCATGTAATCATTTTGTCCATAATGTATTAGTTGTGGGAGCTTGTTCCTGTCCTGTTGGTAATGTATTGTTAGTTTCTGCATTTCTGCAATCAAATTGTTTATTGTTTTGCATCACTAACTCTGCTTTGTCTGTTCCATTCAGCCTGATGGTCAGATGCCCGGTGACAAGACTATTGGAGGAGGTGATGATGCTTTCAACACCTTCTTCAGTGAGACTGGTGCTGGGAAGCATGTCCCTCGTGCCGTGTTTGTTGATCTTGAGCCCACTGTGATTGATGAGGTGAGGACTGGCACTTACCGCCAGCTCTTCCACCCTGAGCAACTCATCAGTGGCAAGGAGGATGCTGCCAACAACTTTGCCCGTGGTCACTACACCAGTAAGTTAACTGAACATGAGGGGCCGTTTTCAGATGTATTATACATTCCATAATGAGTACCTGACTTAAACTTTGTGATTGCCTGTCTTTCAGTTGGCAAGGAGATTGTTGACCTATGCCTCGACCGCATCAGGAAGCTTGCTGACAACTGCACTGGTCTCCAGGGCTTCCTTGTCTTCAACGCTGTTGGTGGAGGAACAGGATCTGGCCTTGGTTCCCTCCTCCTTGAGCGCCTGTCTGTTGACTATGGCAAGAAGTCCAAGCTTGGGTTCACTGTGTACCCATCTCCCCAGGTCTCCACCTCAGTTGTTGAGCCCTACAACAGTGTTCTGTCCACCCACTCCCTCCTCGAGCACACTGATGTTGCTATCCTGCTTGACAATGAGGCTATCTATGATATCTGCCGCCGCTCCCTTGACATTGAGCGCCCAACCTACACCAACCTCAACAGGCTTGTGTCTCAGGTACTAAGCTTTATTTAAATTAGCACTGCTTTGTCTTCAGAACTGATATCTGAGCTTGATTCCAAGACTTAACCATGTTGCTGTTATGCTGCAGGTCATCTCATCTCTGACTGCCTCCCTGAGGTTTGATGGCGCACTCAATGTGGATGTGAATGAGTTCCAGACCAACCTGGTCCCCTACCCGAGGATCCACTTCATGCTTTCATCATATGCGCCAGTCATCTCTGCTGAGAAGGCCTACCACGAGCAGCTGTCCGTGGCTGAGATCACCAACAGCGCCTTCGAACCGTCCTCCATGATGGCCAAGTGTGACCCCCGCCATGGCAAATACATGGCCTGCTGCCTCATGTACCGGGGAGATGTTGTCCCCAAGGATGTGAATGCTGCTGTGGCCACCATCAAGACCAAGCGCACCATTCAGTTTGTGGACTGGTGCCCAACTGGGTTCAAGTGCGGCATCAACTACCAGCCTCCCAGCGTGGTGCCTGGCGGAGACCTCGCCAAGGTGCAGCGTGCTGTGTGCATGATCTCCAACTCTACCAGCGTGGTGGAAGTGTTCTCCCGCATTGACCACAAGTTTGACCTCATGTACGCCAAGCGTGCCTTTGTGCACTGGTATGTCGGTGAGGGCATGGAGGAGGGTGAGTTCTCTGAGGCCCGTGAGGATCTTGCTGCGCTAGAGAAGGACTATGAGGAGGTTGGTGCTGAGTTTGACGATGGTGAGGAGGGTGATGAGGGTGATGAGTACTAGACCCTTCCTGGTGCTGCTGTGTCAGGCCTGTGTGCTGCTATTATCCTGTGGTTGTCCGAGTGGCTTGGATAATGGTGTTGTGTCGTGTCTGGCTGTTAACTATCTGTCGTTTGTGTGTGGTTTACAACACCTGATGTTGTAAGACTTATGTTAAGTTTAAGTTCCCTGCTTCGCTACTGGGCTTTTATGAATGTCGTGCATTTGGATCCTGTGCTTTTGTGTACTGTCTTTTGCTTGGTGAGTATGTATGCTTGTGATTTGGGTTGCCTAATACAGCGGCGTTTGCGTTCAGTGACAGATCTAGTTGGTTGATTACCTGTTTCACCTCCTGCATCAGCGGCAGCATTTGCACTTACCACTTTACCCCGAAGGGGTTGCGAATGATCCTGTTGGGAAATCACGAGAGCTCCTGCTGCAATTTTTTGCCATCCAACTTGAAAACCGGACATCCGGGCGGTTTTGATGAGTGATTTTAACTTTTTTTATTTATAATTTAGTCTTTAGAACTTGAAATGATCATTACTGTTTGCTCGCAGTTTCGATTTAGGTGATTTTTGCGGTCGTGTTCATAACGGTAAGCTTTATCTTTTAGAATGTTTTTATAAAACTTTTATAACTGTTTGTTATATTGTTTTTCTGTTGTTGTGTAAAAATATTAATATAAGAAACGTAAAACAAACGGTTACAAAATAATATGAGCATCATTTTGAACTGTAAAGTTCTCATCTTATGAACACATGACCGCAAAAATCACATAAATTTGAGATACGAGAAAAAATAGTAATCATTATAAGGTTCAATAACTATTTTTAATCAGTTTATTTACAATTTAGTCCTTAAATCTTAAAATGATTACTATTTTTTTCTTGTATCTCTAATTTAAGTGATTCTTGTTATTATATGTTAATAACGATGAGCCTTATTTTTCAAAATGTATTCATATTATTCTGTAACTGTTTGTTCTACTTTTCTTATATTATTGTTTTTACATAACAACGTAAGGATAATATAACAAATAGTGATAAAACAGTATAAAGAATATTTTAGAAAATAAAGCTCATTGTTACGAACACGTGGCCGCAAGAATCACCTAAATCGGAATTACAAGAAAAAATTAATGATCATTTCAAGTTCTAAGGACTAAATTGTAAATAAAAATTGTTAAATCCACTCATCAAAACCACCCGATGGTCAATTATGAACGGTTTTGAGAGTTGGATGGTCAAATATATCCGATTTTGAAGTTCGATAATAAAAAACAAACTTAAGCAAAAGTTGGATGGTCAAAATGATATTTTTTTATTATTTATGAAAATAACAGCTTTGTTCAATGTTCTTCATAGCCGGAGAAGTTTTTCGGTGGTTCTCGGTGAGTATTGATTAGCCGGAGAAGTTTTTATGCATGACCGAGTACAAGTCTCCAGTCTGTCGGTGATGCTATTGGTCTGATCAAGATCTACAAAATTGACTACTTTTTTAGATGCGAAATGGATGGCATCGGCTCCAGCTTGGAGGATCGTTTGCATCGTATATCTGGGCCTGGACGAGCATACGTTTTTGGGGGATGGTGCTCGTCGAGTTGAGGATATGAATAGAAGTTCTTGAGTAGCCAATCCGGGTGTGCGTCATTGTACATCTGGTGCAATTGTAGCAAGTACCCGAAGCGTGCATGTTGTGGGCTTTTATGCAGACCATGAGTGGTCGAGAGGATGTATGTGGCAACAGTATGCTCGGTATAATCTGGTACAACCTAGGTGCTGTTGTGGGTGTGTGAGTTGTGCATTTGCAGCCTAGGCGCTGCTCAGTACTATAGGTTGGCCGCAGACAGTTCCTGAATTGTTGAGGTTGGAACATTGTTCCTTTA
This sequence comes from Cenchrus americanus, assembly GCA_947561735.1. Taxonomy (NCBI): domain Eukaryota; kingdom Viridiplantae; phylum Streptophyta; class Magnoliopsida; order Poales; family Poaceae; genus Cenchrus; species Cenchrus americanus. Next base: position 195,658,552 of record OX387239.1, on the reverse strand, counting down.
TATAAAAAAGTGAGTGGTCGAGTGGATGTATGTGGCAACAGTGTGCTTGAGTTTATAGTTTAAACTTTCATGAACGCATCTAAATGTTAAGACAGTCTCCAGGAGGTTCTCGTCGCCCATCTGCAGAAAAAAGCCATATCCAGACGACCTGTCACGCAAAGGAGGAACACCTCCAGCGGTCTCACGCTTCCCCTCGCGCATCGTGCACGGTAGTTGGCTGCGCGCGCCCTGGAGGAGGAGCCTGGGGAAGGAGGTGGCGGTTGGGGAAGAAGGAGGTGGCCCGGGAAGGAGGAGGGCGACGCGGCCATGGGGCCTTGCGTCGATGAGACTGCCGCTGGAGGCCTGCACCGGCCACTGCCGTCGCGTGCCTCGCCTCCGGTAGATGCGGGTCGCCACCACCGCCGCAGTCGATGCGGGCCGCCGCCGAGGTGGAGGAGCTCGCCGAGGTCGATGTGGGGCGGTCGCCGTCGACCTCTACCTTCGTTGCCGCGTCGTCGCGCGGGCGTGGAAGGAGCTCGCGCGGGCGCCGCCCCGCGACCGTGGGAAACTCCGCCGTGGGCCGTGGCGAGGATGGGGAAGGCCGGTCCCCCCCGCGGCGGCGCGGCCTCCTTCCTGTGCGGATCTGTCGCGGCCACCGCCTGCTCGCTGCGTCGGGGAAGGAGGAGGTAGTGGCGTTGACCTGCTCACCGCGCCGCGAAAGAGGAGAAGGGAGCTCGATTCGGGCCGCCGCCGTCCGGGGCTGGGAAGGGGAGAGGGAGGTCCGCTCGGGCCGGATATGCGCCGGGACCGAGAGGCGGTGGCGGAATAGCGCGCGGCACGGAGAAGGCGAGGCGCGAGTGGGGGAGGAGCCGAGGAGAGAGTGGGGGAGGAGATGGGAAGGCGAGGCGCGGGTGAGGGAGGAGACGGGCGGGTGGGTCCGGGGCCGGGCCGGGGGGGGGGGGAGCGGTTGGGATGCGGCAGCCCCGAGTATGCGCGACGGGGAGGGCCGCTTGCATTTTGCAGCGACCGCTGCAGATTCCGCTGGAGCTGCTACAGTGGCCGCTGCTGTCCCATTTTGCAGATGCAGATCAGTTTGCACACTCCGCTGGAGTTAGTCTAACAATATGTTCAACATCTAAATCTGCATTGGCTTTGGCCTCTCACAAAATCAAGTTCTCTTGAAATGAGCATACATAGTAATACATTTCCACATTCAGAAAGGACACGAGAAAACACAAAAACTTCACATGAATCATTACAATTGGTTCAAGAAAAAAAGAGTGAAACCAATCGCTGAACCAGAGCCTTCTTCAGTACCCTCTGCTATTGACCCTCCGGCAGTTCTTCCTGATCTCTCCTTCATTCCCGGTTAGCGGGCTGATGTTGCCCATCTTAATCATGGACGCCGCGAAGTTCCCGAAGAAATCCTGTTGGTCGCCTGCGAACCTCTGTACAACGGGAGCGGTGGTCACCGCCAGTGGCGAATCCAGCGCCGGCGGCCAGGGGGGCTCCCGCCGCCGGCTTCTTCCTCCAGCCCCCCTTCCCCTCTTCTTCTTCCTCCTCCGGCCTAGGGGGCTCGGGGGGGGGGGGGCTTCGGGGGTGCGCGGCGGTAGGGGGGACTCCGGCCCCCCCGCCCCCACCGGTGGCTCCGCCGCTGGTCACCGCCGCGGCGGGGCCGAACAGCATGACCTGGTCGGAGGGGAGCTGAACGCGCCCTCCAAGAGGTTGCCGTAATACTTGTTGTCGAACAGGTCAGGTATGACCTAATCCAGGTTCTTCTGGTCACCCTGACGCTGCCCGGCCGTACAGTTCTCCCGCGTGAACTGGAACTGCACCTTGCCAAATGTGTGCGCACCTGAAGTGGAAGGAATTTTCCGTTGAAATCATAAGTGTGCATGGTGTATAATGAATATTTCAAGAGTTTGAAATGTGCTATTTGTTGAAATGTATCGAGTGAGGAAAGGATGTTGATTATGTTACTATTGACGCTTTTTCTGGTCCAACACACGAGTGCGCTGGATTGCGCGGTCGTCAGAAATCCACTTCCCGAACCTCCCAGCACGGGCCGGTCTAACCACTTGGAGGGGCCGATCTAACCGCCTTGGACAGAAGGTACGTCGAAAAACCTAGATTCGCTGCTCTGGGAGGGACCCTTTCGGGAACAGTGCGTCTAGGGTTGTCCTGAGATCGGCTGGCCACTCAGAACTCCCTCAACCGCCGTGGAGACGAAGGAGGAGAGCAATGGAGGTTGGAAAAGTTAGGGTTTGGAGAAAATAAGATAAAATTGATAATGATGATTGGATGATAGGCCTCAATCGGCCACGACCCTTTACATTTATAGGGTGGGAGGTTTTGCCCTGTAAATAGCACTTTACAACTCGGAATCAAGCCAAACTCCTAATTCTACCCGAAATCAGGGTGGCCCGGTTAGACTGCCCCCAGGGGACGGTTAGACCGCCTGGCGTCTTTGTGCCAGACTGGCTAAGGACACCCGGTGAAACCGCCCCTAGGACCCGATCTAACCGGCCTGCCTGGCCCGAGTCGACTCTTGCCAATTTTGGGTGTCAACAAATGCCCCCTGTTTTTTTAGTAAAGCTTGCGTGCTAAAAAATAATTCTAAGGACGACAAAGCTGTTGTCGGCCATTTTTTATGCTAAGGGCGATTTTCATAGAAACCGGCCGTGAACCTTCAAGAATTTTGCCATACACTTGATAGAACTTCTTCAAATATCTTCCATTGAGTGCCCTGGGCAGTTGCTGTCCTTGCAAAGATTCCACCATATGAGAATTTCCGGAGCAAACTCTCACAACTTTGTATGGACCTTCCCAACTTGGAGACCATTTACCAAACTTGTTGCTTTTAGATCCTATAAGCAAAATAGTTTTCCAAACCAAATCTCCTACTTGAAAAGACTTAGCTTTTACCCTCTTATTATAAGCTCTAGCAACTCGCCTTTTATCCTTCTCAATTGCTTCCAAAGCTTCCAAATGCTTGTCGGTTACTTCATCAATGTTATCCACCATCAAAGCATCATATGTATCAACACTAAGATCATTTTTGCTTTGCAAGTTTATATGCGCCCAGATTCACCTCAACGGGTAAAACGACCTCTTGACCATACACAAGCTCAAAAGGAGTAACTTTAGTAGCCCCATGTCTAGAGATGCGATGAGCCCATAAAGCTTCAGACAATACTTCATGCCATCTTTTAGGATTGTCTTCTATCTTCTTCTTAATGAGCTTAACTAGGGTTTTATTACTAGACTCGGCTTGACCATTAGCTTGATCATAATATGGAGATGATTTAAGCAACTTAATACCATAAGAATTGACAAAATCACGCACCTCTTTAGCCACAAATGAAGTACCTTGATCTGTAGTTAAAGTTTGTGGAATGCCAAATCTATGTATAATATGCTCCGTAATAAACCCAATTACCTCCTTGTGTGTCATGCTCTTGAGAGGATTGCTTCAATCCACTTGGAAAAATAATCAGTTGCCACAATCACAAAGCAATGTCCTTTGGTCGACGAAGGATGTATCTTGCCAATGAAATCCAATCCCCAGCCTTTGAATGGCCAAGGTTTGATAATCAGATGCAACATCGCAACAGGCACTAACTAAACATCTCCGTGCTTTTGACACTCTTCACATCCTTTGTAGTACCTAAAGCAATTGACTATCATAGTAGGCCAATAAAAGCAAGCCCGCCTAACAAGCCACTGTTGTGGGGACAGCCAAAGCTATCGCACACCAACAATGAGGGAAAACAAAAGCTCTTGAACCAAAACCAAAACGCAGAACAAAGGACAACCAAAAGCTCTTTACTCAACAGTTGATTTCTCAAAATTCGATCCCCTTTACAAGTGCCGATCCGTCTCCTTTTATAGGGAGGTGGACGGACTTTTTACATTCCGAGGATACCCTCGTGCGAAACGGATCTAAACAGAATGTACTAGGCTACTTCTGGAAAATCTCCAATTAGGTCTCCACGTAATCGACGCTTCATGATGTCACACCGCAAATCGCGGCACCTTTCTTGCTCTCATCACGTGCGCCTGTCGGGAGGAAACCTTCATTCTTTTGGAGATTCCCCTTTCGTCTGGCACCTTTCGTCACCTGAAACAAGGAATTCACATTCAAACTTGAAGCCGTTAGGGGTTAGGGACGACGAAGCCCCCTGAGCGAATCCTAGGTCGAGATTGCCTGGGTGAATGAGATTAGCTCTCGGGGTTTCGTCGTGGAATAAATCAATCAGCCTGGCTAAGACCCCAACGCCTTGGATTGCTTTGAGCTTATTTTGCAACTCCGCTGGTGACGAAGGGTACCAGTCGAAAGACGAGTTCTGAAAATTGGAAAAGGAATCAATGGCTCCTGGGGTTTCGCTGCTGGGCCTTTCGCGTAGAGATTTGGGCGGCTAAAGACACTCTTTTATTTTTGGTATACGAAAGGCTTGATTCCGAATCCCCCCAACAGAAGCCCCTCGATGGCAAAGCGTTTGCCTCGGTGCAGACCTGAGGCAGCAAAACCCGGGGATCGAGAATCGAGGCGGAAGAAAACGTCTTCCCAGGCGGCGGTTCCCGGGGACCTCGTTCGAAATACCTCAAATGCCCTCGAGGTGCTGCTTTTTACCGTTGGGTTCGAAATTTTCGACCGTTACGGTTTACCGCCTATAAATAAACGGGGGCCGATGCCACTGTACGCCCACTGCCATTTCCAACCTTGCTTCTCTCTTGTGATTTTTTCCATCCGTTGCTTCTGCCTTTGCCTCTTGCGAATCGCTTCAGCGGAGCCCCAGTCGATTCGAGAGGTTAGTTTTCCTTCTGGCTCGAATACATATTTTCGTTTTTCAGTTTCCGGTGTTACGCGCTTGAGTTCGCCTTTCTAAGAGAATTAAGCGGTTTGCGTCAGGCACCCTAATAAAGTCATGGAGGACGAAGGGTCATCGTCGAATCGCGGGAAGCAAGCGGCGCCGGAAGCTACGGAGGCCGTCGCAACATCTTCCACCTCATCGTCTAGCTCGGAGTCTGGTAAGATTTCTGGTTTGGATTGGTCTGCCAGCTCTCGCGAGAGTGGTAGTACCTCGTCTACCTCTAGTAGCGATGAAAATAACAGTTCGGGTGGTGGAAGTTATGTCGAAATAATGCTGAGTGACACAGATGCTGGAAAACGTGCGGTTATCGACGTGGAGGAGGGCGAGATAGGAGAAGAAGCTGATGCAGCTATGGAAGGGTCCGAGGAGAATCCGGCTGGGGCGAAAGCCCGGACCTGTTACATTGGTTGATCTTTGATGACTCAGGCGGATTTGGATGCGCTGCAGTTGGAGGGCTGCTTCGAGCCTGGAATCTGCCGATTACCTGGGAGGGAAACCACACCGAAACCCCGTAAAAATGAGAGCGTGGTCTTTTGAGATTTTTTCACCGCAGGGCTTCGGTTGCCGGTGTCCAAGAAGTTTGCGAACATCTTTGCGGCTTACAGCGTTCAGATCCATCAGCTGACGCCCAACTCTATCCCCCAAGTATTGAAATTTCTGTGGGCATGCCGGACCTTTGCTGGAGACAATGATGTTGATACCTTCGTTCACCACTTTGAAATTCACTAAGCGAGGAAGCTTATAAGAGTCGATGACGAAGAGAAAGAGGCTCAGTATGGCTGTTGTACCTTTCAGACCCGTCGTCCAGGCAAGAATTAGGCTCTAGTGGAATTAGCCCCAGCGTACAAAAACAAGTGGGCTAATCGGTGGACCTCCTACTGGTTTTACGCCCCTATCGCAGTGGTGGGACGAAACTCGAAACAAGAAGAAACGACAACATATGACTTAGCGAGTCGCATGGTCGATTTGGAAGTCGAGCTGTCGCCGGAGCTGACGAAAGCTAGCCGCTCATCAGCCAGCACAAGTGCATTTTATCAGGCAACTCATGTGATCACTACACGAGACGCCCTCGAGGAATTTGTGGCCGCCGATATCTGGCCGTGCCAGCCCCGATGGGGGTCATGGGCGTTTAAGGTGCAATGGCTACCCGGGCTGGACCAAGATGTGCGAAGCCCCATTTTCAATGTCAAGCGACCTGCTAATAAAACCGACGAGGAGGTCGTCGCTGAAGTTGAAAAGAAAGTTGTTCAGATGATCGGAAATTTCACCCACAAGGAGTGGGAGTGTGCTCAGAGGATTTGAAGCACCATGGCCGGGTTAACCGAGTTTTAGATGAGATGGGTGTCACCTATTCGCCTCGCCCGGTGCCCCCGACGGCTAGCAAGAAAATGCAACCACCAGGTAACACCGGATCCGAGGCTGTGGAAACTTCTCGGAAGAGTAGGCTAAGCAAGATTGCTGCTACAATGGAACCTGTTGTGAAAAGCACCAAAGACCAAGATATCTTGGCCAAGCGAAAAGCGGATGCTGCTAAAGCTACCCTGCCTCCGCTTGCAGAAAAGTCTACGAAGCTGTTGAAAGTTAATGAGACCTTGGCTCGCCGCAAGGCTGAGGCGGCGAAGGTGGCCGCGGCCGAGAGGGAGAAAAAAAACCCATGACCCCGCCCTCGCCGGTGATGTGGACAAGAGACTAGCTTTGAAGAAGAGGCCCTTGGAAACCACGGAGAGGGCGAAACGGATTACGCTCAAGGAGAAAGAGCCCGATGAGGACGAGACTTCCGGAAAGAGAGCGCGGATTGACCCAGTCGCAGAGACTGATGAGGGTGTTGACATCATGCCGACGCCTCAGATCTAGCCCTGCACTAACTATCCTTCGAAAGGGTCGGCACAGAAATTGACGGAGGAGCCATCGCCGGCGGGCCTAGCTGATGCAGAGGAGTTGGAGGCGTGCGAGGCCAGGGGCAAGCATGTGGCGGAGTTGATTCAGAAAGAGGTTGCCATGGACGCAGCCCCGAAGGAACGTGTGGCCAGCCTTGTAGATGTCGTAGATGAATCAGAAGATCTTTGCTATATTGACGACGACACTACTCAAGTGGGGAAGAGTTCAGATGCACCCCTTCCGCAGCCCCAATGCGATTTAGTGGTTGCTGCGGTGAATCTAGGCGAAGGTTCGGGTGCGAAGGCCCAGGATCCGATCGACCTGGATGCTCCAGAAGCTGGGGATTCCGCGGCGCACGCGTCTCGTTCGCCGCCGCCGGTGTCGGATGATTTTGACCCGGTGGCTGCGAAACCTGCTGATGTCGTCGCACCGGAGCCGACGACAACGCCCGAAGCCCTCCAGCCTGAAGACGCCGGTATGATGCTTTCACTCAGAGATGGTTTTTCGTGTCCTTCCTATCTACCATGCATTTCGTTTGCTTATACCTCTCGTTTTAGTGCTAATTTTAGCGGTGAAAACTCTAGTGACCCTGAGCGTCAAAGATTGGGAGAAGGATACTCCTCAAATCGAAATGGACCCTTCCGCTTCAAAGACAAGTCTCGCATCTATGTTGGGAGAGCCCGGTATGAAACTTTGCTTACCGCTTTGTTTTTGGTGTTTCGACTTGGTGCCTTCGTCATGTTGGCGATGCGAAGGGATACAGGTGAATAACATGATTGCTAACCTCTTTGCAGATTTCGAACGCACCTTGGAAGACTTAGGCGCTGATGATTTGATGAAAATTGTACGCGCTTATCTTTCGAGAGGCATTGTCGCTTGCCAGAAAGGCTTTGAGAAGGCGTCCGCGGAGGCCAAGACCTCTCTTGACAAGCAAAAATTTCTAGAAGACGAAAACCGACGCCTAAGAGAAGAAAATGAGAAACTGAAGCGAGAGTCTTGTCTGCAAGCGGACCAGCGCGCTAAGCAACAGGAAGCCCTGGATGCTTTGAAAAAAGAACTTGAATTGAGCTTCAAATGCTATGAAGAGTGTCGTAAGGAATTGAAGGACATGGTTACGCAGTACGACGCACAAAACATTCTTTTGGAGGCTAATGTCAATCTCATCGCGGAGTTGAAAAAGGTGAAAGGCGAGCTTGAGGATACTTTAGAAAAGAATGAGGCATATTGCCACCAATGGGGGGCATATTTGGCGACAGAGTATCGTCGGGCTTTGGAGAGTTTTGGAGCCGAATCCCAGGACTTCAAAATTACTGACAATATTTCAAGCTTCGTGGAGTGGTTGCACAGTGAACTGAAACTCCTGCCCGACACTATGAGTAAAATTGGAGATTATGAGGCGGCAACTTGTTCGGAAATGTTGCTTCACCTCCTCGAAGGCCAAGGTTGCGACCATTTCAAAGCCTTCGGGAGTAAAAGCTTCGCGTTCCCTTCGCCCGATGAGGTTCCAGCCCCGAGCAAGACAGTGGAGCTAATCAATAAGATTATCCTTTGCAACTTTTGGGCTAAAAGTGGACGAGCGCACGCTCGGAAAAAGGCCGTGGACCGGTTGGCGAAGGTGAGCCCTTTCGGTTTACTTTGAGATCGATTATTTTTGTTGAGCGATCATTTGTGCTGATGCTTAATGCTTTCTTCCTTCTCACAGTTCTATTTTGGGCAGGCGAAAAAGGCTTTGGAGCTTCGTGAGCATCGCGCGACGCATGGTCCCGACGCGACTCTAGGGCCTTACGGACCCCCTAGAGATTGGCCTCCGAAGGCAAGCGACGACGCCGTTGAACAAGGAGTCCCTGGAGCCCCTACTCGCGAAGAACCTCGGGACGAAGGTGGCTTAGTGGATCCCGTCACCGGTGAAGCTCTGGCTTCCCTTCGTCACAAATGATTGCCCCAAAGCTCTGCTTCTAATCCGACCGAGTAGTGCTAGGCTAAGACTAAAAATGGCATGCTGGACACTTAAACTTTTGAAAGTTGTGATGTAAATTTGTGTGTGTTGTGTTTGACAAACTGGATGCGAGAGCATGGCGCTGAATGTGCTGCCCAAAATTCTTTACCGCACTTAAGACTTTTGAATGTTTCGAACTGAATTTTTCGCCGCTTTCGACTTGTTGTTTTCGGAAGAAAACGTCTTCCCCCCTTCTGAAGCGGGGATAACTTCAGTTCATTCGTTTTGCTTAAGACTGTCGAATTAGTATGATTTCGATTTTGTTGATCTATTAGACCTTGAGCGACGCTGTGTGCTGAATTCGTTCGTTTTTCCCTTGCGGTCTTTCGTTAGGAACGAAACTAGCCTGCGATGCGACGCCTAGGTGTGAAACACATCGTAGGACTAGGGGCTGACTACACTTGTCAAATTTTACAGCTTTTGAGCTGTTTTTTGACGACATGCACTCGTTTCCGGTTTTGAGCAGGTTCGCCTTTGAGGCGTTAGGTGTCGCTTGCGACAACGTTTCTGCAAAAATTAGCGATTGCGGTGTCCCCGTTTGGGTTTTTTCGATTCGAGGTAGAATCGCTTTTGTACGTCCTTTATGGACGGGCTGCCGGGAAAACAGCTCTTTAAAGGATTGATTCTTGTGAATCGTTTCGATTGCACCACTTGTTGCCGGGCTACCCATGGGTAGCACTTTAATGCTCTCGCTTTCGGAGAGGGCTATTCTAGAATAGCACTTCAATTCATCCTCTTTTGGGATGGGCTATCTTAAGATAGCACTTTAAACTATGCAAAAGAAACACGACAAAACTTTAGGGAGAAAGTATTCCATTCACTTGGAAATAAATTTTACATCAAGGCTGCCTCGTTAAAAACCTCACGCTCCAGAGTGGAGTCCTCCCTATGTGAGGAAAAGAGTACCTACCTTGTTATTGAATTTAAAATGCGCGAAAGTAAAGACTGGGAAATGTAAATCTAAGGTGAATCCTCCGCTCTTATAGTTTCGTGCGAAGGGCTCCTACTGAAACGAACTACGGGAAAAACTTACACAAGTTGTCCACATTCCACGAATGTGGCAACTCCACGCCTGCCTCAATTTTGAGATGAAAGGCCCCATCTCGAACAGAGCTTGAGACCACGTATGGTCCTTCCCAAGCAAATTGGAACTTGCCTATGGCGTCAGCATTCTTCTTTCTTTTTAGGACAAAATCTCCCACCTTAATGTCTTTGAGGGATACTTTCTTGTTTCTCCACCTTCTGGTTTCTTCTTGATACTTCAACAGATTCTGGACTGCGTCAAGCCTATCAATTTCCACGAGGTCTTTGTCAGCTTCCTCGCTCTCGCGAGAGCTTCTGGCCAGAACTCTGGTGCTTTCGTTGGTGAGTTCTTCAGGGCACATTGCTTCGGCCCCATACAACAACCTGAATAGGGTGAATTTAGTGGTTCTCGATTCCGTGGTATTATGCGACCAGATGACTCTCGAAAGCTCATCCGCCCATTTCCCTTTCTTCGGCTCAAAGAGGCACTTCTTTATGGCTGAGAAGATTTGTCCATTGGCCCTTTCTACTGCGCCGTTGGACTGGGGGTGGTACACGGATGCGAAGCAGAGCTTCGTTCCAATTAATCGACAGTACTCCCTGAAATCTTGGCAGTCGAATTGCTTTTCATTGTCAACAGTGAGCTCTTTGGACACTCCAAATCTACATATGATTTGTTGCCAAAAGAATTTTCTGATGGTTGCTGAGGTGATGGTAGCGAGAGGTCTTGCCTCAATCCACTTGGTGAAATACTCGACTGCTACAACTGCAAACTTGAAGTTGCCTTGGGCAGTGGGAAGCGGTCCAACGATGTCCATTCCCCAGCGCTGCAGCGGCCAGGTAGGTGTGATAAGTTGCGATGGCGCGCCAGGCCTTCGCTGATGCTTTGCTGCAAACTGGCAGGCTTTACAAGTTTTGACGATGTGCTCCGGATCCTTTATGGACATTGGCCAATAGAAACCCTGCCTGAAAGCTTTCCCGGCCAGAGCTCTCGCTGCTATGTGCGAACCGCACATTCCTCCGTGAATTTCCCTCATGAGCTCAATGCCTTGGTCTTGAGAGATGCATTTGAGTAATGGTGCACACACTCCCAGTTTGAACAGGACATCGTCCTTGAGGATGTAGCCCTTGGCCCGTGCCTGCATCCTTTTGAGGTCATGGGTTTCGACCGGCTCATAATGTCCGCGGAGGAAAGCGATTATGGGGGCTCTCCAATCCAAACTAGCAATTGCGTTGACTGTGCTGAGCGACTGCTTGTCTGGTTTTGTGGATGGGGCGGTCAGGACTTCAAAGAATACGTCTGGAGGCATCGCCTCCCCCCTTGCAGCTTTCTTTGCGAGCTCGTCGGCTTCGCCGTTGTTCTTTCTAGGCAAATGCTCGACAGTGAATCCCCAGAAATGCCTTTCCATTTTGCGCACCTCCGCGAGGTACTTGACTAGCTCCGACTCCTTGGCCTCACTTTCCTTCTCCACATGGTCTTTGATGACCTTGGCGTCGCACTTGACTAGGAAGTTGCTGGCCCCCAGGGCTCTCACTTTGCGAAGGCCCAGCAGTAAGGCTTCGTACTCTGTGGTATTGTTGGTGCACCTGTCCGATGGGTCCTTGTAATCTAGCCTCGCGGCGTATCTTAGCTTGATACCCGTCGGAGAAGTGACAATGGCTGCAATGCCAGCACCTTTGCGCCCCAGGCTCCATCACATCTGATCTCCCAGACTGGCACCAGCTCTTCGTCAGCGGTAACATTGCTAGGTGAAGTCCAGTCTACGATGAAGTCTGCTAGGACTTGAGATTTGATTGCCGACCTCTTTCCAAAATCTATTGTGTACTCTGATAACTCAGTTGCCCATTTGGCGATTCTAGACGAAGCCTCCTTGTTGATGAACAGATCATTTAGAGGTTGATCTGTCAGCACAGTGACTTTGTGAGCCTCAAAATAATGCCTGAGCTTCCGCGTGGCCATGATCACTGCGTAGGCAATTTTCTCTAGCTCGGAGTAGAGCAGCTTTGACCCTGCCAGGGCTTCGGAGACGAAATAGACTGGGGATTGGAGTTTGCCTTTTTTAGTCTCGACCTCTCAGACTAGAGCAGCGCTGACCGCAGCCTTTGAGGCGGCCACGTAAAGGAGAAGTGGTTCTGACGGCGAAGGTGGGGATAATATTGCCATCTTCTCGATGTAGTCCTTGAGCTCGGCGAAAGCCTTGCTTTGCTCAGGGCCCCATTCGATCGCGCCTTTGCCCTTCAGTGCCTTGAAGAATGGAAGGATTCGCTCTGCAGATCTTGAAATGAATCTGTTCAAGGCTGCCACTCGACCATTCAGTTTCTGAATGTCCTTCTTCGTCTTGGTCTCCTCCATTTCTCTAATTGCTTTTATCTTGTCGGGGTTGGCTTCGATTCTTTTGGCGGAAATGAGGCACCCCAAAATTTTTCCTTTCATCACCCCGAACATGCACTTCTCTAGGTTTAGCTTCAAGCCGGCCCGCCTCATGTTGGCGAAGGTCTCAGCCAAATCACTTACATGATTGGCCCGGTTGGAACTTTTGACAATGAGATCATCGACGTAGGCCTGGATGTTCTTGCCAATCTGCGGCTTAAACACTGTCCCGATCATTCTGGTGAATGTTGAGCCGACGTTTTTCAATCCTTCTGGCATACGAACAAAGCAGAAGGTTCCGAAGGGTGTAATGAAACTGGTTTTCTCCTCATCCTCCTTCGCCATCCAACACTGGTGATATCCAGAGAAACAATCCAGCAGGGACATGATCGCGACGTTGGCCGCAGAATCCACAACCTGATCCATTCGTGGCAGTGGATAATTGTCTTTTGGTGTGGCTTTGTTGAGACCAGTGAAATCGATACACATGCGCCACTTGCCGTTCTTTTTCTTGACCGGCACCGTGTTGGCCAGCCATTTGGGGTACATGACTTCGCGGATGACGGTGGCGTCAAGCAACATTTGGACCTCGGACTTGACAGCTACCACCTTGTCATCGGACATCTTTCTTAACTTCTGCTTTCGTGGCTTGACCGAAGGGTCAATGTTCAATTTATGCTCGATGAAGCTTCGATCGACGCCTGTGAGATCCTTGGCGGACCAGGCAAACACATCTTTGTTCTTCTAGAGGAATTGGACTAAACTTGCTTCCTCGTCAGCCGAGAGGTCGGAGCCGATGACGACGGTCTGATCGAGGACCATCGCATCCAATAGGACTCGTTTGGTTTCGCAGTCTGGCTGGATGTTAATTTTTCTCTGTCTGCATTCGGCTGCTTTTCCACCTCATTGCACTCGACTGCTTCGTCGAGGGCATGCACGTTTCGCTGACCTGGGGTGCGGCCTCTTTCTAGGTTGCGGCCATCGTTTTGATGGCCCCAGATTGTGATGACCCCCAGCGTCACTAGGATTTTGATGGATAGATACGCCTGGTGAATGACTGCCTCGAACTTGTTGAGGAACCCTCTGCCCAAGATGCCATTGTAGGGATAGTACATCTCCACAACGTCGAAGGATAGATACTCGGTTCTGGCATTTTGGACTGTGCCGAAAGATACGGGGAGGACCACCTTGCCCAATGCATGAATGACACGCCCTCCGAAGCCATACAGAGGTGTGTCTGGTGGTTGTAGCAGATCTCTATTGAGCCCCATCTTGTCGAAGGCATCGGCAAAGATAATGTCAGCTGAAGAACCATTGTCCACCAAGAGTTTCCCCAAGGTCCAACTTGCTATGTTTGCTTCTATCACTAGAGCGTCATTGTGAGGGAAACCTTGCAATCTCACGTCCTCTTCTGAGAAGGTGATTGGGATATGATACCATCTTGTTTTCTCAACCCTCCCCTCGACACAGATGTTTTGCACCTCGCGAAAGTAATGCTTCCGTTCTTTCTTGGTTTCGACCTCCAACGCGGAGCCCCCTGAGATAGGCATTATGGTTCCGACAGATGGCAAGGGATCGTTCTGGCCCTCGAGCTTAGCTGGCAGTGGTGGAGCTGAGGGACCTTTGTAGGGAGGAGGTGGAGGGGGAATGGGATGTTGCTCAACGGGCCTGCGCTCAATGTTTTAAGCTTGGAAAGTTTGAGATTGCCAGGGCGGAGGTTGGGGATAACTGGAATGCGGTGGCTAGAATTGGGATGGCTGAAAAGGGTTTGCGAAAGAGTTTCTGCCAAAGCTAGGGTTTTGCCAGGCCGGAGCAGAGTGGTTTACGGCTCTCGCTCTCTCCTTTTCCTTCCTCTCCTCTTCGAGGATAGCCTCGAATCTTTTCTTGTCTGGGCAATAGTTTGAGCTATGGCCATCGTTTTCCTTGTGGAAAATGCAGTACCATTTTTTTTCTCGTTGTGGCCTCAGCCTCTGCCTCGACCCCTACCCCTGCCTCCACCTCTTCCGCCCCTGCGGCCTCCCCCCTGATTGGAATGAGGGGGACTAGGCGGGCTTGGGACTAGGCTCTGTGAATCAGCCTGCGGATTGGGGTTTTCCTGGGTGTTTTCGCCATCCAGGCCGAAAACGCCCCGAGGATTAGTTTGTGAGGCATTTCTGGGATTGGGCCATTCCCTGTCGTTGGGTTGACTGGCTTTCGTAGACTTTTTCTGCTAGGATTGCTCTTCCATGCACATCCTAAAGTCATTGTCTGAGCGACAATACTTCTCGAACTCTTCATATAGACGCTGGATGGTTTTGGGCCTTTCGCGCATGAGATGCGAACAAAATTGGCCGGCTCTCAAACCCACAATTGCAGCGTTGATGGCGACGACATCCAAGACATTTGGTGCTTGGGCTATGAGATGCACGAATATCCTGAAATAGTTTTGGAGAGGCTCCTTGTCCTGCTTACACGAGAAAAGGTCGCTCTCTGTAAGTTCTGGACGTTGAAAGCCTTGGAAGTTTGAGAGGATTCGCTGTTTCAGATCGTCCCATCCGTGAATTACGCCTAGGCTTAACAGAGAATACCACTGTGCTACCGCGTCGTCAGCAGCGATGATGAAAGATTTTACCAGTACAGAGTCGTCACCGCCGGCCGAAAGGATGGCGGCTTCGTAGCTCATCAGGAATTGCCTTGGGTCAGATTGGCCCGAGAATCTGGGCAGTGGAACTGGCCTATACGTTTGTGGCCATGGAGTGATCTGAATCTCCTAAGACAAGGGGGATTTGGGGTCCCACGGTCTCGTGCGAATGGTATGAACATCCTGGTGCGAAGGGCCTGATTCAAAAGGGCTCACGAAAGGGTTGCGACTGAAGGTGGTGTGCGGAGGGGGCTGGGTGAAAAACTCAGTGCGCTCATTGAAGTTAGGCTGGCTGGGAACGGTATATTCAGGTGAGGGTTGGCTGAAGCATAAGGATTGCTTTGCTTTTAAAGCGCGCAGTTCTTCCTTTAAGCTAGCGATTTCGGCTTTTTGTTTTTGGATCTCGGCTTCGTGTTGTATTGCCAGGAGCCTCTTCTTGGTTCTGGCCAATTCTTCAGCCTCTTTGCGCAGTTTGGCCAGCTCTGCCTCGTGCGCTGGGTTAGATTCTAGGAGCGCCTCTCCTTGAGTGAGCAGAGTAGAGAGGTTCGGCTCCTCGTCCATGGATGACGACGCCCCTTTGGTAGAGTTGGCAGTAGTTCTCTTCTTCCTTGTAGACATTCTGGGTTTGATACTCGAGCCAAACACAAACGGTGGGCGCCAATTGTTGTGGGGACAGCCGAAGCTATCACACACCAACAATGAGGGAAAATAAAAGCTCTTGAACCAAAACCAAAACGCAGAACAAAGGACAACCAAAAGCTCTTTACTCAACAGTTGATTTCTCAAAATTCGATCCCCTTTACAAGTGCCGATCCGGCTCCTTTTATAGGGAGGTGGACAGACTTTTTACATTCCGAGGATACCCTCGTGCGAAATGGATCTAAACAGAATGTACTAGGCTACTTCTGGAAAATCTCCAATTAGGTCTCCACGTAATCGACGCTTCATGATGTCACGCCGCAAATCGCGGCGCCTTTCTTGCTCTCATCACGTGCGCCTGTTGGGAGGAAACCTTCATTCTTTTGGAGATTCCCCTTTCGCCTGGCACCTTTCGTCACCTGAAACAAGGAATTCACATTCAAACTTGAAGCCGTTAGGGGTTAGGGACGACGAAGCCCCCTGAGCGAATCCTAGTTCGAGATTGCCTGGGTGAATGAGATTCGCTCTCGGGGTTTCGTCGCGGAATAAATCAATCAGCCTGGCTAAGACCCCAACGCCTTGGATTGCTTTGAGCTTATTTTGCAACTCCGCTGGCGACGAAGGTTACCAGTCGAAAGACGAGTTCTGAAAATTGGAAAAGGAATCAATGGCTCCTGGGGTTTCGCTGCTGGGCCTTTCGCGTAGAGATTTGGGCGGCTAAAGACACTCTTTTATTTTTGGTATACGAAAGGCTTGATTCCGAATTCCCCCAACAACCACTTCATCTTAGGAGCCGATTGATGAGTACCACAAATTCCCTCATGTACCTCTGCCATAGCTACCCTTGCTTGATCAGGACCCAAGCACTTCAAAAGTAAATAATCCGCCGTCCGACGATACAATTCATCATTGTCTAGGCTAAACTTAAGTGCCCACCGTCGAACTTTCCTGTCACGTATACTCTTAGGATCCTGCAAATACTTAATCAGAGGCGTTCTCCAATCTCTCACTTCGTCCTCAACAACTTTGGAAGAAACAGTGGCCGAAGTAAGGTTGCCCCCGAGGGGCGGTCTGACTGGCCCGAGGAGGCGGTCTGAACGGGGTACCCGGTTTGACCGGCCGAAGGGGCGGTTGAACCGGGTCCTCCAGAACATACATCGGTTTTTGTTCCTGAAAATTTATTTTCTGAACATTATAACTAGATGCTTGCTGAGCCAAAGCGTTAGCCTTCGGATTCTCCTCCGGTGGTACATGATATATCACAAATTCATCCATACAAGATATAATGTCCAAGCATTTATCAAGGTAAACATTTAAAGAACCATTTATACATTGACATACCTTGGATACTTGTTGTACCACCAACAAAGAATCACCATAAGCTTCTACATGTTTCACTCCCATGTCATGTAATATTTGCAATCCAAATAAGAGAGCTTCATACTCAATTTTGATTATTAGTACATTTATGATCCAACCGGCTAAGGGCTTCAAAAATAGCTCCACTAGGTGACATAATAATAATTCCAACACCACAACCACTTCTACAAGCCGATCCATCAAAATCCATGGAGTAAAAGTTACATAACCGACATCTAAATCAAGTTTCTTACCAATCCTATGCTGAACAATAAAGTCGGCTACTATTTGACCTTTCATTGATCCAATAGGTTCACAACGCAAATCATACTCAACAAGAGCATAAGCCCACTTGCCGGCTCTACCACTAAGAATGGGTTTTTGCAACATGTATTTAATTATGTCAGTTTGGCATGCAACATAACAAGTACTAGATAATAAATAATGCCTTAACTTGATACAAGCATAATATAAAGATAGACAAAGCTTTTCAATAAAGGTGCACCTCGTTTCGGCGTCTAGTAATCTTCTACTTTCATAAGCAACAACATACTCCTTGCCATCGGTCTCTTGAGTCAAAACAACTCCAAGCACACTTGGCTCCGCTGCAACATAGAGCCGGAAAGGAACACCACTCTTAGGCGCTTGAAGAACAGACGACGAAGTCAAATAACTCTTAATCTCATCAAAAGCCTCTTGTTGTTTTGCCCCCCAAGTGAATTCAGCTCCACTTTTCAACCGAAGTAAAGGAGTAAAAGCATCAACCTTCCCAGACAAATTGCAAATGAATCACCTCAAGTAATTAACCTTGTCCAAGAATCTCTGTAACTCTTTTTTACAAGTGGGAGCTTGAACCTTTTTAATCGACTCAATCTTTTTAGGATCAATCTCCACACCTTTCTCATGCACAATGAAACCCCAAAACTTGCGAGACGACACTCCAAAAGCACATTTGAGTGGATTCATCTTTAAACCACACCAGCACATCTTTTCAAATGCGAGTCTTAAATCGGCTAAATGAGAATTTATACTAGCCGATTTAACAACAATATCATCGATATAGACTTCTACGATAATACCAAGCAAGTCATGAAAAATCAAGTTCATAGCCCTTTGATAAGTAGCACCAGCATTTTTCAACCCAAAAAGTCATGACTATCCACTCAAACAAACCCACAAATCCTGGACATATGAAAGCTGTTTTGGAGATATCCTCTTTGGCCATAAAGATTTGATTGTAACCAGCATTACCATCAAGAAAGCTAAGTATTCTATGTACAGATGTAGAATTAACAAGAAAGTCGGTTATAGGCATAGGATATTCATCTTTAGGAGTTGCTTTATTAAGATCTCTAAATTCAATGCAAACACGAAGTTTCTTTGTTCCTTTTTTCTCAACAGGCACAATATTAGAGATCCAATCAGCATATCGACAAGGCCTAATAAACTTAGAATCAAGCAACCGATTGATTTCTTCTTTTACTCGGTCATAAATATCAGGATTAAAATTCCTACGAGGCTGTTTATAAGGCTTGAAACCAGGTTTAATAGGTAATTTATGTTCTACTCAATCACGACTTAAACCAGGCATTTCATTGTAATTCCAAGCAAAGCAATCAACATACTCTTTCAATATCTTTATTAATTCAAGCTTAAACATAGGATCAAGATTTTTGTTTACAAATGTCGGCCTAGGTATAGTGCCACCACCAATATCTACCTCCTCAAGAGGATCAGTCGATGTAAACCCTTGTCCTAGCTTGCCCAAATCATCAAGGTCCTCAATGGCTTCACACGTATCGGTCTTATGCGCCCGATAATGATCAATTCTCTGCTGCAACCACTCTTTTGTTGAACTCATTGAGTCACATGAAGTGGTTTAGCCGATTATCAAACAACTTTATGACAGCATGAATGAAACCATTGCTGGAACAACTTATAAACTCA
The DNA here is from genome assembly GCA_947561735.1 of Cenchrus americanus. Lineage (NCBI taxonomy): Eukaryota > Viridiplantae > Streptophyta > Magnoliopsida > Poales > Poaceae > Cenchrus > Cenchrus americanus. The sequence goes on along the minus strand of OX387239.1, from coordinate 195,639,866 downwards.
TAATTAGATAAATCTAAACCAGATAGATATTTTACATCATCATGCACATCTATAGAATGACTATCGGCTACAACTACACAAGCAGAATTATCACCATGCACTACTTCGACCTCATCATCTACCCATTGTATTAACATTTGTTGCAAAGTAGAAGGAACACATTTATTTGCATGAATCCAATCACGACCAAGGATAAGACCGAAGTTACCTTGTGTCTCAGCGATGAAGAAAGCTGTGGCGAGTGTCTTACTTCCAATAGTGAGCTCCATGGAGATCATGCCTTTAGCTCCCATTGGCTCACCTCCCCCAACTCCGCTGACGGTCATATTGGTCTTGATCAGCTCCTCATCTGAACCTCCAAGCTTCTTGAATAGAGAGTACGACATCAAATTGACAATCACACCTCCATCCACTAGCATCCGAGATATAGGCTTCCCATTAATGTAACCCTTCATGTACAAAGCCTTCAGATGATTATCAACATCTTTGGGCTTCTAGAATATAGCATCTTTAGGCCCAAAGTCAAGATGAGCCAAGTCCTCCTCCGTAGGCACCGAGCCATCAACAAATAAATGAACCACATTGATCTCAAGGTTCATCTTCTCTGGAGAAGAACTGTAGTCCACAAGCTGTTCATCGTCCTCTGGAATATGGACAGACGCACCCTTGTCATCACAAACCATGGGGATCGAAGAAATGAAACCGGGTGGCATTTTTGGGGAACCCGGTCTGACCGCCTGGTCACCCGGTCCAACCGCTCCTGGCGGTTGAACCGCCTCCACTAGCGGTTTGACCGCCCCTGTCTGGGTCGCTGCCTTGACTCTCCACTCCTTCCCCTGTGGTACCATAGGCCTGTAGCTGTTGAAGTCCTCATCCCTCTTCTTCTTTAGCTCCTTCTCCCTTTTCTCACGTAGCCTCAACCATTGAAGCTTCCGCCTTTGAGTATGAGTTAGACCGAGAGGGCACCATCTTGGCAAAAAACACTCCGGACGAGACTTGCTTCCGCTGGCCTCATGATCATTAACAACAGATTCCTTTTGAGTTGGTGTCACAACCTGATTGTTTGGCACAATCGGTCTTTTGCCACTTCCCTCAATGGGAACGTTCATCGTCCCAATCTGAATAATGTCAAGACTAGTAGTCCTCTCTGGGTTGATGTCCATCTCCTGAACTTCCTCCTCTCTGATCTTAGGCTTGTGCACCTTCTTCGGAGGAAATTGCTCTCTTCTGGGCAGGGCGGTCTGACTGCCTGTAGGGGGCGGTCTAACCGGGTCCGTCTGATGACCCCTCCCGATTCGTCGTGGAGCCTAGCGATCTTGTGCATGTCTTGAGATTCGATCCAATGCTGATCTCCTTGGTCCTCCCCATCCAGGATGGAAGGATTGCTGATATGGCACCCACATTACCCCATTGTCATCATAGATAGGACGGAGCGGACTTGAACTTGTAGGAGCCCAATCTGGAGTAAGTGTTGCCTCTGAGATGATTCACCTCTGAATCTAATGGCTGCCCTAGGAGGTGATGTTGGCCTCTCTTGATGTGGAGGTGATGTCATCCTTTTTTTACTGGCCGATCACTTGTAATGGCCTTATGTTTGGAATATTTTTCAAATAGCATATCAAACGTGGCCTTTGGCTTTGGCATGCTTCCCTGATTCTTTGCCATGTTAAGCTTCTAGTTTCCTATTTCGTGCCGCTTCGGAACAAGCATCTTTGGGCGGCTATGTGCAGGGGCGGTCTGACCGCCCTGTACCCCCGGTCTAACCGCCCTGCCCAGGACAGGCTCGGTTGTTTGTTGACCAGACGGCGTGGACGATCCTTGCCCCCATGTCCAGAAGCTTTGATAGTAATCTTGAAAGTTTCTCCGCCATCAGGGGTCTTTCATATGCCACTTCTCTTGTCAACTCTTTTCCCCTCAAATCGGGTTTAGTTTCCCCGACCATCACATTCTTACCCTTAGTAGCTTCGGCTTGATGTGGCCGAACCAAGACCTTGGGCTGCTGTAACTCCATGGTGTTGATGGGAAAAGGTTGCTTATCCACTTGCATCTCATGAAGCATCAAACGACCTTCATTAATGGCCGATTGAATCTGACGATGAAACACATTGCAATCGTTAGTGGCATGAGAATAAGAATTATGAAACTTACAATATGCACGTCGTTTAATTTCATCAAGTGGAGGCATAGTATGAAAAATCTTAATGTTTCCAAGCATAAGTAACTCATCAAAGATACGATCACATTTAGAAACATCAAAAGTAAATTTTAGTTCTTCTTGCCGACCTTTAGTAGCCGGCTTAAGAGATGCACAAGAACTAGCTTTAGACATTGATGGCCACACAAATTTAGCAACATACACTTCATTCTCGTCGTCTGAACTATCAGAATCATATTCAACCACATGCACATTAGACCGACGAGGTTTAGAGTGTTCTTTTTCTTTATTCAGTTTTACTTCTTGTGCCATACCTCTAACAAGCACATTAGCAAGCGTATGAAATTCTATACCTTCTAATCTATCTCTAATAGCGGGTCTTAAACCTCTAGCAGCAAGATCAGCAAGGTCAGAATCAGTAAGAGACAAATTAAAACAATGGTTTTTAACTTCTTTAAAGCGCTTAAGGTAATCAGAAACCAATTCCTCTTTATTTTGTCTAACCGATGTTAAATCTGTCAATTTTAGTTGGTAGCTCCCACTAAAGAAGTGATCATGAAACTTTTGCTCTAGTTGATCCCAAGAATCAATAGAGTTGGGAGCTAACGAAGAGAACCAAGCAAAAATGGTACCAGTCAAAGACAATGAAAACAAGCGAACTTTTAAAGAATTAAAGGTACCAGCTTCACCTAGTTGAGCAGTATATTGACTAATATGTTCCCAGGTTGTACGGTTGTCATCACCACTAAATTTAACAAAATCAGGCATACGCCAACCCGGGGGAAAAGCCACATAATCAAAATCGGCCCTATATGGTTTTTGATACAATCTAGTATTACCCATATCAATACCGATTTTATTTTTCATCATGTTAGCTATCTCTTCCTTAAATTGAGCTAATTCATTCCTAGTAGCTAGCTGAGATTGCATTGCAGCTATTCTTAAATTATTCATAGGGGGTTGATTAGGATTTTGCATGCGATGCAAGTCGGTAAACACATCATTAGGTACACCATAAGATGAAGCAACATCAGGGATAGGTGGTGATGTGTGAGCTATTGTGCTATACATTGGTGAAACAGTACTATAAGCATTATTTTGACTCTGAACCAATGTATTAGGCACAACCGACAAAGGCAACGGCTGATCCGGAACCATGACCATCTGGCCAGACAGGGCGGTTAGAGCGACCTGGGGGGCGGTCTAACCGGGGTCGGTTTAGGCAATGGAGATTGCTCCGGATAAAACCTTGTCGGCATACCATACAGAGGAACTTCAGATGAAGCTTCCAGTGCTGCTGACGTGGTCGAATGCAGAACCCCTTGTGAATCTACTTGAGGGATACCATCATTAGATATATTAATAACACGCTTACCCTCTATTTTCTCAAGGCGAGTAACAACACTAGCAACCAAACTCCTCTGATCGTTAAACGAACGTTCAAATCTATCAGTAATAGCAGATAATTGCGTAACTAGATCAAGAGGGGATGCTTGACTTACAGTGGGTATTACCTCAACCTTGTCCTTGTTCAGCTTGATCGCCAGCAACTCGAAATCTTGATTGAGGGTCACCTTGCCTGAAGGATCCTTCTTGGTGCCAGAGAGAAATTGCTGCTTGATGTACTCTTGCAACTCCGTGTACTTCCTCTGGTCTTCCTCACTGAGTTCTTCGATGTTCACCATGATCACATTTTTCTTGTCAATGTCGCACTGTGATCCCATGCAAAAATCGAAAGATCGGTTGTGAAACCAGATCTAGTCCCCAGCGGAGTCGCCAAAAGTGTGTTGACGCTTATTCCGGTCGAACACACGAGTGCGCTGGATCGCGCGGTCGTCAGAAATCTACTCGCCAAACCTCCCAGCACGGGCCGATCTAACCGCCTGGAGGGGCCTTGGACAGGAGGTACGTCGAAAAACCTAGATTCGCTGCTCCGGGAGGGACCCCGTCGGGAACAGTGCGTCTAGGGTTGTCCTGAGATCGGCAGACCACTCAGAACTCCCTCAACCGCCGTGTAGATGAAGGAGGAGAGCAATGGAGGTTGGAAAAGTTAGGGTTTGAAGAAAATAAAATAAAATTGATAATGACGATTAGATGATAGTCCTCAATCGGCCACGACCCTTTACATTTATAGGGTGGGAGGTCTTGCCCTGCAAATGGCACTTTACAACTTGGAATCAAGCCAAACTCCTAATTCTACCCGAAATCGGGGTGACCCGGTTAGACCGCCCCCAGGGGGCGGTTAGACCGACTAGCGTCTTTGTTCCAGACTGGCTACGGGACACCCGGTCATACCACCCCTGGCACCCGGTCTAACCGGCCTGCACCCGAGTCGGCTCTTGCCAATTTTGGGTGTCAACGGTTACCTTGGAGGGCGACGAGGTCAGTGTCGTCTAGGTTGACGTTTCGGAACTTCTCCTGGAGCACGTTGAGGGCGTCGAAGGGGCTAGGCAGGTTGTTGGCGCTCTGGACGTTGGTCATCGTGCCGTCTCGCTGGCCGAGCAGCACACTCCAGCGTGGTCCTCCAGCCTGTGTCCACGTCCAGTGTTCGTCAGTTCAGTTCAGATGACGCCGGAAAGCTTCGAATTCAAGTTCTGGTCGATGAAGAGATTGCGCATCACTTACGAGTTCGATGGAGATCTCGGCGGCGAGGGCAAGGATGTCGGCGCAGGAGACGACGCCGGGACACGCGTGTTCCAGCGCGGTCTTGATGTCGTCCACCACGGGAAAGCCGCGCGCCGAGTTGTTGTTGGCGACTGCGTTCTTCTCGGTTTGGATCGTCGGGAGGTCGTCGTCGAGCAGGAGCGAGCCGTCGTCTCAGCCCTGGACGAAGCAGTCGTGGAAGTGGAGGCGGATGAGGCTGGCCGGGTTGCGCGGGTCGGAGACGCGCGCGTCCTGGATGACGCGCCGGACGACGTCGTGGACGGTGGGGCACGACGCGTCGTAGAACGCAGGGCTCAGCGCCACGCCGCTGGCGCTAGCGCCGGCAGCAGCCAAGGCGAGCAGGAGGAGGGCGCAGTGCGCGGCTGCCAGCAGCTCAAGAGAAGCAGAGCAAGAGGAAGCGGCCGCCATGGATGGGCGTTAGCAGGGCTCTGAGTTTCTACTGCCTGATCACTGAAGATGCTAGCCCCTTGTACTGGCACGCTGCAAACTACCTTACGTTCTGGCAGTGCTCGTTGCAAGTGTGCTTGTAATGGAGATGGGTGTGAGGGGATGGTCGTCGGGTGCAGCTTATTTATAGCCCGGCTCGGTTTGGCTAGTGATGTTAGGCGGGCTGGGTGCCGGGACTTTTCTTTGGGACGGTACGTGTCAGGTGCGCGTTTGACATGTTCCGTATGCCGCACCTCGGAATCTGGATTAGTTTAGCAGCGGAGATCGATGATGTTTGATGGGCTGCAGCACGCGGTTGCTACCAGATATAACATAAAATATCCTTTCAGTATTGACGGATGATGCCACGGACGATGACAGCGAGAGGCAGAGAAGTGGTCGTGCTGACTGCGTGCGTTGTGTATAATCTTGTGTATACTACTACGCTCTTCGCTGCAACTTGCGTGCGGTATGAAAACGGGAACGTGCCGGGCCACCCTTTGGCCAGTTCTTCCCAAAAGTAGCAAAAAGGAGCGTTGCGAGTGTACGGGGCCACTGGCCAGAGCGCAGTGGGAGTGGGTGCAGTTAGCTGCCGACCGGCCGGCGACCAATGCGAGTACGTGTTGCCTGCAGCTGCGAGGAAACGGCATGATCGAGTGGGACTCTTTTTTTTAATTGCACAGTACAATGCAACGCTCACACTACGCACGCACACTCACCCCTATGAATACAATACACGTACGCAAACCCTACCTACCCCTATGAGTACCTCCGAAGGACTGAGCACCGGCAGATCTGGAGATTCCCGAAGTCACTAAAGGCGTCTCGTCGTCGACGTGAACGTCGCTTACCACTTAACGCATAACGCCCATAAATCCTGAAAAATCCAGAAAAATGTGCGAACACCAGAATTCGCATCAAAGTGGGACTCTTCGTGGGAGAGTCAAGCTCAGACAGCGGATCCAAGAATCAGCTTGCCAACGGTATCTTTTATTAATGTTGCACGCAGTTTGCTTCTCTCACTGTTGGATGCATGCATCATGCATGGTGCAGATGTTGCAGTTCCGTCATTCTCTTAGTTTATTTTCGAGTGGTCACTGGTCATGCGTCTGCAAAGGGTGCATTCTTTCACAGGACAAAGTTCGTTTACCTTTGTTCCGCAGTTGCTCGAGTTTAGTTTCCCCTTAGGCCTCGTTCGGTTGTCTCGGAATGAGGCCCGGAACGGCCTATTCCACCTGTTTTGTTTTTCCAATCGGATTGAAACCGGCCCGCAAAAGAATGCTGTTCGTTTTGGGCCAGCCCAGGAATGGAACGGGCCAGGAACGACCCATTCCCAACCTCGAACACCTGGAACCGAGACCACACCTCCTGACCTGTGGAACCCATCCATTCCAGCCAGCGCGAGGAGGCGTGTCGTCCCCAACCCTAGCGTCGCACGAGGAGGCGGCGGCAGAAGGCAGGAGGCGGCGGCGCGGCGGCGCGGCACGACCACCACCTCGACGGCGACGACGACGGCATCCCGTTCGACCTCCACGCCCCCGTACCCTTTCTCGCGACGCGAAGCTGGCGACGAAGCTGCGACGCGAAGTGGCGGCGTGGCGGCGCGAGATCACGGAGTGGCGGCGCGACGCATCCTCGACGGCGAACACCCCCCTTCCAGCCTCCACCTCCTCCGCTGCCTTCTCCCCGGTAAGTTCTAGGGTTCTTTCATCTCCAATCCCCATGGGTTAGGGTTCTTGTGTCTTGTGTCTTGTCTGGCTCCATCTGTTCTTGATTGCAAGATTATCTGTTGCGTCGATCTGCTTGTTGGAGATGCATATGCACGATCTACTTGTTGGAGAAAATCCAATGATAATAACAACTGTTTTGCGTGCCCGAGCGGCCCCGCATTTTTTTACAACAAGATCGGGTATGGACGCTAGTTTTCCATGGACTCGCAACTCGACCGTTGGTCGATTGTTAGTAACAAAAATAGTCCTAAACAAATTTTTTAGTCAAACACAGTTGGTGTGAACACATGCTACAGCAAACAACACTTTCTGTTCTGTTTGTTAGTGGTGGTGTTTATTTGCTTGTCACATGGATCGGAGGCTAATCACTAGTTAACGAGTTTCTTGTCTGTCACATTGGCAATGATACGCTAGTTGATATCGGTTCATTGTGCTCTAAGGTCCGTGCATCTATATTCAACAGTTTGTAGAAATGCACAATATCGTCATCAATAATTGGAATTGTTCTATTGTACAGGGTTGTAATTTTTGTTCCGGTGATGACACTGCTTTCTTGAATGCTTCCTCTACATTATTTGTTTCTTTTATGACTGTAGCGATTGTTTTGTTACTGACATATGCACGAGAGTTCAAGACAATAACAGGTTTTTGATAAATATGCAGTGGGCTCCGAATGAGTTTTGATATATGTACTGAGTGTCATAGTTTTGTTAGAACTATCAATTTCAACAGTTACAAGCAATTAACATGGTAGAGCATCGTCTGACCCAAATATCATGGTATCAATTTGACACTCATCTTCTCTAGTAGTTATGTAATCTTTGTATGTACACCATGGAAAGCATATACCGTCCAATATTTGGTGGTCAACCTGGAAGGATTCTTCAGAAAAGCATTTGAGTTCATGTCTTGTTCTGGTGTTTTGCAGCTTGCACTTAGTACTCCCTTTCCCGGAAATCATTTCTGGTTAACTCAATTAAAGATTTTCCATAAAAAGGAAAAAGGACCTCTAACTTATCAGAAGTAAAGTAACAATCATAAAGGGGTATGATCTTATACAGTTAATGTAGCGTTATGCAATTTTTTCAATGCTTTATGTAGTTTTCCAAGTCAGCGATAATACAAGTATGAATTATACTTAGCAGCTCCAACATTAAGAACTCTTTCTAGGATGGTGATTGATGACATCGATGTGAGTGGATTATTATTCTATTCTTGAACAATCCTTCTGTCATCACACCCAGCTTGCACCATATCACGTCCAACATTATTTAGGTCGGTAGTCAAATTGTTATAGGACATGTAAGGTTTGTCCTATAACAATTTGATCTAGGATTCCTTGCTTGCCCTGGAGACTGGAGTGGAGATGGGAGAAGCAGCTGGAAGAATGCTTTGGCCGGCACTGAAAGGCGACCATGACCTGACGGCAATGGCTGTCATGCGAGCAGAGCATGAATCGGGGAGAAAAGAGAAAGTGCAAGGCCATCATAGTCTGCTAGCACCAACCCTTGATCCGTGGCTGTCTCCTGCAGTCCTGCTGGAGTAGAGTTTGGCCATCCAGTTCCAGCCAGCCTGACCTGTCTGCTCGTGCAGATCCTACTGGTAGTTGAGACTTAAGAGCGAGGACCATACCGCAGAGCTCCCAAGCTAAAAGGTTTCGCTTTCGCCATTGTGCAGCAGTGAGGCTCTGACCCTCAGCAAGAACGCAGTCTCAATAAGCTGCAGCATTTCTTTCACTGATGAAAGCAGTGATATCAATTTTTCCCCCCTGTCTGCATGCAGGTGCAAAGAACAAAGCATGTTAATTTCTGCAACAAAATTTACATATGCAGCGCACAATAATCCCCCCCAACAAATTCTCAGATGGTACAATGATACTGCAGCATGTGATGGCAAAGGGGTGCAGGTTCTTGTCAAGTGCTCCTAAGAAAAAACCTTCTCCTAAATTCAGTGGATCAAGGAGTGCAGGTTCTCCAAAAGGTATGTTTGTTCATGCTTTCTTCGGTGCTGGTTTGTTCTGAGAGAACCACCACTTTCTGCGATAGGTGACACTGCTATGGAAATTCTATTGCTGATGCTTGTCTATTGTTTATGTAGTGAAACGAAGAGCAGATTGGAATTCAATATTGGAGAAGTCATTGGTAGAAATTCTGCATGAGTATAAACAATGTGGGTACAGAGGTGACAACGGGTGCTGGAATTCAGAAGGATGGAACAAGATGGTGAAGGAGTTTCATATGAGGAACAGATCTGTCTCGTTCACAAAAGCGCAGATTCAAGAGAAAGAAGGGCAACTTAAAAGAGACTATAAGATGCTTAAAGCAGCAAGAATGCAGAGCGGCTCAAAATGGAACGAGGAGAGGAATATGGTTGAAGGATCAGCAGCATTGTGGGACAATCTCATTATAGTAAGTTGATTTCTTCAAGTAATTCTGTGGATAAATCATAGTGACAACCTCATATTTAATCAGCATTTTGTTTAAATCTGTAGTCCTATCCAAAAATCAAGAAGTTTCGAAATAACAAGGCTACCTTTCCACTTTTTGATGATTTGGGAGAGTTATATGATGGTAAGTTCAATGGCGAGCATCTCATTTTTGTTTGTTGATTTGCTGCAGCTCCCTTTCTTTGGCTGATGTTTGACAGTATATTGTGCATTTGTGTAGGACATCCGGTCGAAGGAAATTATAACTTCACTTCTCTTGAGCCTCGATGTGAGGAGGAACCTCTACATGAAATACATGATGCGAGAGGATGATGCACATGTTGAGGAAGATGTAGATAATTATGCACAAAGCCGAGGAAAATGAGGGAAGAGAAGAAGAGGAACCACCACTTGCCGCGATAGGTGACACCGCACCCGTTGAAAGCAAGTGGACAACGAAGATCCGTCGCATCAAGGAGGAAACCACAAAAGGAAGAACCAAGGCCAAAGAAGAGCGCAAGAATTGAAAGTATGATGGGACAATTTCTAGAATTGAAGACCAAGCAAGCAGAAAATGATGAAGCACGCTTGAGAAGAGAAGAGGAGGCAAGAGAGAAGGAGGTTGGTAAAGGTGACGACTACTCCATCAAAAAGTGCATATCTGTTATCAACACAATGCCAGTGACCAAAGAGGAAAAAGCTAAAGCAATCGCAGTCTTCACAAAGAGCAAAGAAAATAGAGAAGCTTTCATATGCACTTGTGAAGCAGATCAAGAGTGCACATTGATTTGGCTGAGGAATGAGATGACCTAGCAGGTATTAACTCTGTCTCAACTTTTAGTTCCTGTTTTCCACACTTGCAGTTGCAGTGGTTGATGTTTTGCAGTATCATGTCTATCTAGGCTAGGTTATGTTTTGCAGTGGTTGATTTGTTATGGATCAAACTCTGCCTGCATCTATGAATCAATCTTGTTGGAATGGAAGAACTGGTTGGTTGCTTGCTATGATTCTTGAATGTGAATTCTGAATCTGTTGCCTGAATGTTGCTATTTGCTGGCATGAATTTGTTTGTTGGCGAGATTTGCCAATGCAACAGAGCTGTAGGCTGGTGGCTGGCATTGTTTTTTTCCAGAAGAATTGAGGAATTATGCAGAGACATTACATCTTTAATATGTCAAACTGCTGCCCTTTTATGTAAAAGGGCATTTCCTAGCTTAATACTAAATATGTTGGAATGCTTTCCATTCCGAAAACACCGTTCGGGTGATTGGATTGAATTAATGCATTTTATGTATTTAACTTCCTATGGCGATGACTATTTGCAAAGAACCCTAAATTTGTTTTAAGGAAACCTAAGGCACCGAGTACCGACACTTTGATTTAGCATTTCATTGTACCTTGCCGCCCGTCACCGATAAGGCAACCTATATGACTACATGGAAAATTGTATTAACGAACAATTTTCAATCCATGTCTTGTGAGTTGATCTATCGGTAGCCATGTAATGTAGTGCCGACACACGGATGTTTATAGTCCTCTCGTACTAGTTTTAGCTATTGAGAAGAGCACAAGTAGTGTCTTTGGAAGTATACTTTGCAAATGACAAAGTGGAATGAATTGCATAGCTCTTTGTCGTTTCATTTGATTCCATGACACATTTTTTGACCACCTACTATTTGTACCATTTTTCCTAGGTTCCTTTCGAAATAGTCTAGTGAAGAATGCGAAACCTCCTCGCAATCGGTGGCGCACTACCGGTTTTCGACGGCGGACGGACAATAAACTTGTTAGGCTTGTGTTTTTATTCCATCGGTTGAATTTATTATGTATGAACTTATTATGTTCGGTCTCGTAATTTGGTTGATTATGTATGCTCGCTTGGTGGAATGTTTGTTGACATTATTTATTTTCTATGTTTGGTCACTCGGTTGTTCTCTGTTGGGTGATATTAAATACTGTAACATTGATTATTCCTCATGTTTTTATTCCTGGTCAGCCGAACGGTAGTTTTGCAACCTTGTTCAGAATCTTGAGCTGGAATGGATGCTGACACCAGGATTGAGTGTGACACCAGGATCCACTTGATCCTGGCCAGGATTAGATATCGGTCTGGATTCAAAATTGGAGAACCGAACGAGCCCTTAACCAACTGCAATGCCGGAATCCGGGTAAGCCAAATGATTTTAGGAAAATAAGTAATTTTGTGTCTGAAAATGATGCTCTTTTATTTTTTTAGCATAAACTTTTGGAATCAGAATGAGAATCATTTTACTGAATCGAGTTAAACTACTTTTTTTGAGCTCTCAGCCTTTTAGTTCATTTTAAATTAAGTATCAATTCATAGAATTAGCAGAGAATCACTAAATGCACTCGGGGAAGAGGCAAAAACACTCGGGGAAGCCTTCCCCGAGTGCAACACTCGAGGAAGAGCTTCCGGGGATGCTTTTCACAGGGAAGCAGCCTTCCCCGAGTGCCAAATCTCGCGCACTCGGGGAAGCCGAGTGCCATGCTAGCTCTTGGGGAAGTTTTAATGTCGTCAGCGCCATCCACTTTTTTTGTTTTTTTAAAAACCTTTTCCCCGAGTGCAACACTCGGGGAAGAGTTTTGATTGTTTTTAAAAAAATCCTCTTCCCCGAGTGCCGCTGACCAGGCACTCGGGGAAGAATATTGACTGTCTTTTTAAAAAAGACTCTTCCCCGAGTGCCGTTGCCCAAACACTCCGGGAAGTCACGTCCTTTTTTTTAAAAAAAATTGCTTTTCCCTGTAAAGTGCAAAGCTTCGGAATGTTTAAGATGATTAGCAAAATATATAAATGCAAATATCAATTCATACAAGGCAATCAACCCAACTAGGTCGGCACCTAGCACCAAATTTGAATAGGCAAATCTGATCACATCAGTCACATGCAGTAAGCACCACTGCCTCCTGTGCATCAAGGGAAACAAAGATGATGCCTGCGAAGAGAAGAACGGTCATGATATCACCACCAGGGAGATAAGGTAAAGGTAGTAAGGTACTCGGCGTCTTGGAAAGAATAGTAAAGCTTCACAATGCAATGACTAGCAACTTCAGCTAGCTGAGTTTCTTTCAGCTCTGACATTTCGACCTAATAGGGTTATTAAAGAAATCCATAATTCAATAATAGATCACAATTTTTATATTGTCATTTCAAAACATCTGCATAGTTCTGATAAAAAGGATTCTCTTGACAAACATGACAGCAAGGTCTTTAATAGCTATGTTTTAAATTGCCTTTTGAAAAACATCAAATAGATTCTGATAGAAAGAGCTTCCAATGTACAGTGTGTCTCGAATGGTTATACTCAAGCTAGTAACCATTTTTATCCTAGTCGAGACAAATTTCTAAAGAAGATTTTTTACTGTTACTTGGTTCTCCCATATATCATTTTATCAACATAGGAAGTTCAAATACAATAACACCTTTGATGTGAGAAACTGAGGGATGTGGGTATAAATGGATACTCACATATAGCAAAGCACTTTCACATAATTATTTTTGACAGCCAGGTAACTAGATGAAACATGCACTAGTCAATGGAGCCAGTATCTTACTTGTCCCCTTACAGCCAGGCAACTAGATAAACTACAAAGCAGAAACAGAAATAACCAGAAATGGAAGCTATCTTAATTACTTGTCCCCTGACAACCATATCAGACTTGAGTATTTTGCAACGCTACACATGGAAAAGTTATGTCGAAATTGAGTTTGCATACAACTGTAATATCAATAGATGAGGCTCAACAAATAACACACACAACTATGAAGGTCATAAATCAGATGTATGCTTTGTAATAAAAAATCAACATATGAAAAATGTGTGTTCAAGATATATATACACACACACAACCAGCATCTGATACAATTTGGCATCTGATGTGCACCAATTCAATGTCGAAGAATGTACTGATACAATTGGCATCTGATGCATTGTATCCTTTCCAATAAAAAGGGAAACAAAATGATTTTTCACCTTGGTAAAAGAAAAGGAAAGGTAAGTCGAAGCTGGGAAAGTTGTGATGCCATTAATGAATGATGACTCCTCATAAGTTAAATTATATACTAGCATGATTAATATAAGTGCATCCATTTTTAATGAGTGTCACCATCCACTGTCTATTAATGGAAAGATCATGAGAATGTCAGATCGTCCATTCTCAGTTCAGACCTCCCACAACTAACCTCGAATTTCAAATTTCAGTCATAGGTGATCAATTCCATATTCTACTATGGTTTAATCCACTAAAACATCCTACATCAGTCTTGGTATGCTAGAGATTCTAAATTCATGACTAGCAAGCTACTAGTACGACTAGTACCCAACATTCCACAAGCAACCACACGGAAATAAGCACCCAAATTACTGCTACCACTACAAGAAACTATTTAATCTGTGACGCATTCTCCGCGACGTTTTCAGAAAACGTCACGAATGTGCATTGCAGCCCAAAACACTGCGACGATTTCTTTAATTCGTCGCGATTCTACGACGTATTCCTTTATTTCGTCACGGATGTGCATTGAAGCCCAAAACACTGCGACGATTTGTTAAATTCGTCGCGATTCTACGATGTATTCCTTTTTTTCGTCACAAACACTGCGACGATTTGTTTAGTTTGTCGCGATTCTACGACGTATTCATATTTTTCGTCACGGACGTGCATCAATGGATATTGAAGCCCAAACCATCACGACGATTTGTCAAATTCGTCGCAATACGGCCCACAACACCGTGACGTTTTAGCAGATTCGTCGCGATCCCTAAAAAAACAGCCACCTCACCAGCACCTAGGACCCACCCCACTGCGACGCAGGCGCCACCTCACCCAGGCGCCACCTCACCACCACGTGAGCGCCCCGGGCCCACCACACCGCCACGCAGCGCCACCTCACCCGGGCGCCACGTCACCACCACGCGAGCGCCGGGGCCCACCTTGCGCCACGCGAGCGCCACCTCACCCGGGCGCCACGTCACCACCACGCGAGCGCCCGGGGCCCACCTCACTGCCACGCAGGCGCCACCTCACCACCACGTGAGTGCCCGGGGCCCACCTCACTGCCACGCAGGCGCCACCTCACCCAGGCGCCACAACATATCTTTTCCAACTAAAAAGAGAAGATAAAAACATGTTTTTTCATAATAATTGCTAATATAACTTGATATTCTCTAATGTTATGGTCAACATGAGATGGTGTCAAAAATTGAGGTCCATACAAGTTTGGTCACGTTATTAGTTGTTCAAATCTCAAAGTTTGTTTTCAATTGTGGGAAACTATGTGAGTCTTGTGTCCTATTTGTGGACAATGTATTGTGCCACTTTGTAAAAATCATTTAGATTTTTTATCATTTACTCGTGAGGCAAAAATATGTTTCCATGCCAGTTTTTAAAATTTTTTGACCATTTTTGAGATAAATATACTTCAAATTTATTTGTGGACCATTTTTTACCATTATTTTCGATAAATTCACATAAATTTATTTAAATTAGTAAAAATGGTAAAATAGTTAGAATTATATTGAAATTTTTACCAGTCAACTTTTATATAATCTATTAGATATGCAAAATATATTAGTTTATATAAGATCAATATTTGTATGTGTTACTTCACAATGGTGCAATAAAAGAAAAAGAAAAAGGAAAACGTTAAGACACACAGGCCCACCTTAAAACGGCCCACTTTCACGTCAGCCCACCAACACCTCGGTCGCCGGGAGCTGTAGATCTCGCGATCGGACGGTCGAAATTCATCGTGATGTTTATATATATTGACTCCACTAACCCTAATCCCCTCCTCCTCCACTTCTTCACCAGACGCAGCCTTCCTCTCCTCCCTGATCCGCCGCCTCCCTGCCTCCTCCCCGCCTTACTCCCTCCCTGATCCGCCGCCTCCCTAGCTCCTCCCCTCCTCTGCGCATCGATCTGCGCCGCATTGAGGAGGGGCACCGTACCACCACGCAGCCATAGCCGCCTCCCAAGTCCCAACCCCCTACCCTGCTCTCTCAAATTTGAGGTCCAAACCACACTCCTCTTCCTCTCCAATCACCCACGCCACAGATGCGGAACCAGATGATGCAGAACCTCTTCGGGGACCAGTCGGAGGACGAGGAGGAAGCGAACGATGACGACGACGTCGTCGAGGTCATCGACGACGACGACGACCAACACCAGGAGTCGCCGCCGCAGCAGCAGCGGCACCAGGAGCTCAACGACGAGGAGGAGGGCGACGCCCGCAGCCACGCCCACGCCCGCTCCGACGGTACCACTCGTAAGCCCCGCCAAGCTCCCCCAATCTATCTCCCTCCCCCCCCCCGCGTGATTCCGATTCGCCCCCAGCAGCTTGCTACTTGCCGGTACCTTGGAAACTCCCCTCCGCCGCGAGCCCTTGGAATCCAATCCCATCTCCCCCTCGCCCCGTTGCAGATTTGCTTGCTGCGTGGTGGAGTGGAGTAGTAATTATCAGTTAGTTTCCCCTAGTTTTTTTGCTGGGGGTTCGGTTCGATTCGACTGCGGTGGCCTGATGGGATTGCCTGTTTGGTTGCCGTACCGCGCGAGTGCGGTAGCGCAGCGCTCCGGCGATGGCGTTCTTCCGGGCCTCACCGCGGTATCGAGGCTGCGATCCCGCGTGGTGAGTAGTGGCGCGTGTGTATTTGCGGGCCGATTCATTTGTTTTTTTGGGTGATTTCGCCGAGATTTTTGGTGTTGCCGCTGCCGAGCGCGGAGTCCACCACGTTGGGTAGTGTGAGATGGCCGCGGACGCAGCGCTTCCGATCTTGTAAGAATGTTCGTCTCCATGTTGTACCATGTGATGAATTACTTGTAGTATGCGCATGCCGCCGATTGTGTTTCGCAAATGCGGGATCTTAGGTCCCGATTGCAGAACCGATTCTCGAACAACAAGGTTTGCTATTCAACGTACATGTCCGTAAATCTTGTAAAGCCAAAAAGTTTCGGGGGTATCCGATGCCTTATCTTATGTTCTTGTAGCCAAAAGTGTCAATTTCAATCTCTTTTCTCTAGTTCTCGTAATTCGTGTGAGATTTTGCTCAATTTCGTGTCCAAGACATTTTGTCAAACGTGTCGTGGAACATTCAAGCAATTTCTTCTCAGAAAGTAGCATCTATTACGCATCAATTATATTCCCTCTTCTGTCAGAGGCATTTGGTTGGTGCACAGCTTTATATTTACACCTAGCTGTGCAAACCTTGCTTGGTAAACAATGAGAATTTAGGTTATGATACAGGATCAGCAGTTTGTTAGTGTTTATAGACCTGATTGGTTGCTACTCAGGTTTAGTTAGTTAAGGTGTTTATGTACATCAAATAAAACATCGAGGGATGAAATGCAACACTTTTGTACTTGCTAGTATCATGGATACACTACTGTAGCTTTTTCATGGATTGTGTATCCTTAATTGCTAGATGCATGAAAATCACATGTTTTTTATGTACCAGCTTCCATGACATTGTGTTTTACTTGTTGGCAACCAATAGTGAATTGCTAGATACATGGAATTACATGTTTGTCTGATACACCAACTTCCATGACTTGTGTTTTGCTCGCTGACTACCTACAATGAATTAGTTTAGCAGCTTTGCTGGCTCATCGAGGTTTTCAATCCTTCAGGATTTCCCCCCTGATCCATCAGGCAAGTTTGATGAATTCAAGGTATTTGTGATATCAAATTCTGAGATATGTGAATGGGTAGGCCTCTCAGTGGTGGCTGCTCGGTGAGATTCTTCTGCACCCGTGCTGCATTAGAACTTATTCTTCGTTACAGTGTAGTTTTAACTTGCATATGAGCAGTACATGTTGTGTTCTTGTGAATGGACATAGAAGACACCATTATTGCTTATGTTAAGTGTGGGGAACTTTTTAGTAGGGTGTTAAACATTTTGTCTTCTTAGAGCGTTGAGTCAGAACGGACTATTCTTTTGCCTTTGTAGAATGCGTAGAAACATATTTGACCCCCGGCATATCATCTGTTAAAAATGCTTGAGAAACAGCCAAACATGAATGGTACAATGAGATTGCACTTATTTGTTTAATACTGTCAGTAAACAATTTTCTGAATGAAATCGGAGGCCGCCCGTTTTGGGGAAAGAAAACTTCGTTTGACCTCTCGCCTCCGGTTGATTTGAGTAATCGCATCTGCAATAGTACCTTGTGAATGGAAACTAACTTTTGTTTCCGAAAAGGAAACTAAGCTATTTGATCATGGTGATCCTCTATTAACCATTCGGTTAACTTTCGGGTGTCAACATTGAATTTAAGTTATTTGGTTGAACCCAAAGTTATTTTTGCTTGTCGATTAACGCCGTCAACAAAGTTATGTTGTTCGAACTTCTAATGCTCATGCATATGATCATTGATCAATGGATGTGGTTTGTCGGTAGAGCATGTTTCCAAGTGCGATTTCATGTGTTGTCTCAGATATTGCTCTCATATGCTCTACTATAGGCTAAATTAGCACAACAAGCTTCCTTTTGCGTCATTCCTATTCTGTTGATTTATGATGCCAATTGTATGCTTATAGTGATACTTTCATTGTACAATGCATGATTTATCTAGAACTCCAGTTTTAGTTTGGTTTCCCTTTATATATATACCTTGCCAGAAAATTCAAAGTTGAGTTTATCCTATATTTGATTGTCTTTTCTAATTGGATTCCGCTTTCCTTTATTTCAGGATTTATACGAACTCGCAACGAACCAGAGAAAAGAGTGGCAGAATAACAAAGAGGAAGGTGTAGTGTTTTAGGAATGGTAGACATCTAAATGCATGTGTTATCTGCCTCAATATCTGATTGTGTTTGCCGGGGTTTTTTCCCGAGATTGTATCCGATTGTATCTCGATTTGTCCGTTCATTGAATTTTGGTAAATGTGTTGGAAAAATGTACCCTCTAAAAAATGGGTGAAGATGGGCTAATTTTGCTAATTTTATGCCGGAATATAATTCCGAAATGGGGCTGTGGTGGGCCAGAATTTGTATCTGCTGGGCTTAAAATTTTTGCCACGTCATCGTCCACGTATGGTGCCACGTCATCGTCCACGTAGGATGCCACGTCATCGTCCACGTAGGATGCCACGCCATCGTCCACATAGGATGCCACGCCAACGTCCACGGAGGATGCCACGTCATCATCCACGTAGGATGCCACGTCATCATCCACGTAGGATGCCACAACTGCCATGTGTGTAGCAATCCGTGACGATTTTATTTCGTCACGGATAGTGAGCCATGGGTTGGGCTGCATGGGCCTCGGGCTGCTCCGTGACGATTCAGATACGTCACGGATCGGGACGTTTATTAAGGGAATGTCGAGAGATTTAATCAATGACGCTCATTCCACCACGAAAATGTAAATCGTCACGGATGCTGATTTGCGACGAATTTTATTTAATCTGTGACAGAATGGTTACGTCACAGATTAAATAGTTTCTTGTAGTGTACCCTGCATTCCACAAGCATCCGCACGGAAATAAGCACCCAAATTCAGCAGCTCGAGTGGTCAAGGTCCAGCTGCGGGAGCTCGAACCAGGCCCGCCCCAGCTCAAAACCACTCGATCGAGCTCGCAACACGCGAGATCTAGCCCAGCCAAGTGCAGCCAACAGCTCTAAGAATTGGCACCTCGTGAACGAGGGTCCGAGGCCAGGTGGGTGGGTGGGGGGGGGGATCGGGATCGGGCAAGTACCTCTCGTTCCACTGCTGGATGTTCTTCATATGCGCCCCTTGTGACGATGTTGCAACCCCCACGCGCCAGAAGTAGAAGGCCGTGCCGGACATAGAAGACCACGCCGCCGCGCCAGGAGTAGGAGGCCGCCGCCGCCGCGCCGGGAGGGAGTCGAGGACGCGCCGCGAGGGAGTCAAGGCGGCCGTCGGGGAGTCGAGGCCGTGCCCCGAGGGAGTCAAGGCAACCACCGTCCTTGCGCCGTCGCCGCACCTCGCCCGGGAAGGCCGCCGCCGTCCATGCGCGGGAGGGGCTCGAGGGCGCGCCGGGAAGGTCTCGATGCCGTGCCGGGAAGGGCTCGCCACCGCCGGGGAGGGAGCTCGCGGCACCGAGGGGAGAAAGGGGAGGGGTTGGATCTGAGGGAGTGAGGGAGAAGGGTTGGGTGCGGGGGCGAACAACGGCGTTTGAGGGTGTGGTGTGTGGGTGGGGGGTGTGGGGGGTTATATGTTTAGGGTTGAGTAAATGGGCCGGCAGGAATGTGGGTCAGCTGGTCCAATTAGGCTGTTGTCTTCCTGTTACCAGAAGGCACTCGGGGAAGAGTGTTTCTTCCCCGAGAGCTGCGTCCCACACACTCGGGGAAGAGGTCTTTCCCCAAGTGCTTGCCAAGGCACTCGGGGAATTAATTTTTTTTGCATTTTTTGCCCCAGTTTTTTGTGAGGTCTTCCCATATTATTTGAAGCTCCTTGCTCAAATTTGGTTTAATTTGACTTTTTTTGTTATATTTTGTTAGTTTTTTGTTTTATTGAATTTTTTTGCACACTTCAAATTTGTACTGCAAATACATGAAATAATATAATTTGGTGATTCAAAAATTATAATCATGATATTTGGTGTATATTGAAGCCATATCCAGGAACTCACATGAAATGTTGAGCATCTTGTTGCCGTAACATGATGAACAACTTGTGGGAAAAGTGTTTCTAAATTACAGAAAATCCGAAAGATGTCTGAAAATCACGAAACTTGTCGGGGCGTCGTGTTATCACATGTATAAGTTGTGTGCAAGAATTGAGAAGATTTCGAGTAAGTTGGGACGTCGGATGCCTAAAACGCAGACATCTCCATGTGTGTTATCACATTGATCACATGTGGAGATGTCTTGGTTTTAGGCATCCGACATCGCAACTTGCTCGAAATATTCTCAGTTGTTGCACACAACCTCTACATGTGGTAACATGACTCCTCGACAAGTTTCGTGATTTTCGGACTTCGTTTGGATTTTATATAATTTATAAATACCTTTTCCGCAAGTTGTACGTCATGTCACGGCAACAAGATGCTCGACATTTCATGTGAGTTCCTGGATACAATCTTAATATACACCAAATATCAATAATATCATTTTGAATCACCAAATTATATGGTTTCATGCACCTGTAGTTCAAATTTGAATTATGTAGAAAAATTCAACAAAAGAAAAAAAAACTAACAAAATATACTAATTTTTTTTGAAATTACCCCAAATTTGAGAAATGAGTTTTAAATAATGTGGGAAGGTCTCACAAAAAAAATGGGGAAAAACTTTAAAAAAAAATTAGTTCCCCGAGTGCCTTTGCTTAGCACTCGGGAAGGGTCTCTTCCCCGAGTGCTAAGCAAAGGCACTCGGGGAAGGGGCTTGCTTCCCCGAGTGCCAGGTGAAGTAGCACTCGGGGAAGAGGCTATCTTCCCCGAGTGCTAGTGTAAGACACTCGGGGAAGATTTTTCCCAAACGGCTCTATTTGCCTCCGCCGTCAAATACAAAATTTTCTTTTTTGTGTGCCTCTCTTCCCCGAGTGTTGCACTCGGGGAAGAGGGCCTTCCCTGAGTGCCTCCCTTCCCCGAGTGCCATGGACTCTACGACACCCGGGGAAGCCTCTCTTCCCCGAGTGCAACACTCGGGGAAGATTTTCTTCCCCGAGTGCCCGATTTTTGGCACTCGGGGAAGCAAGAGACACTCGGGGAACTTTGCTTCTCGATTTAGCCGGGAATCAGGTCTGGAAGTTCTTCCAAACACACCTAGCACTGACATGGCTCTCTCTAGCATTCATCGTTGGCTCTCCCTCCTCCCTCCAACAACATCATTTTCTCAGCCGACACAAATGATGTCTGCCTTGTTGATATCGTCTTTGTTCTCCTCTTGGATCACAAGAGGCACCTTGCCACGGTTGGCACAAAGAAAAAACCACTCTTACCTTACAGTTTCTTTCTTTCATGTTTATAAGATAAAGTATCATATCAGGGCCGTCCCGTAAAAGACATAGGCCCGGTTCGACATTCAAGTTCAGGCCCTAACTTAGGAGTCTATTTAGGTTATCTCGGCTCGGTTTATCTGGACTTGTTTTCTCTCATACAACATTACCGACCAAACACTTATCTTTGTATTAGTTGAATAGGCTTTGGGTCTTGTTTAGGTCTAAAGTTTTTGATGACACATTGAATGTTTTATGGGATAGATGTCATTTGATACTAATGAAAAAACTCATTTTAAAAATCCATATAAATCACTAGAAGAATTCTTTAACCTAAGTCATTAGCACATGTTTACAATAGTACTTTATTCTCAAATCATAGACTAATTAAGCTTGAAAGATTTGTCTTTCGATTTGCGAGCAATATGTGTAATTAGTTATTTTTATCTATATTTAATATGTCATGCATGTGTCCAGAAGCATTCGATGTGATAAAAAAGTTTTGAGATGGAAACTAAACAAGACTATGTAGTAGTAATAATAATTTATACAATAAGATTTATTGTACATTCACCTAAAAAGGGATAATCGTGTATGTTGCTTGAAAACATTTCTTTAAGATATCCTGTCATATAGGCTAAGAGAAAAATAAGGGCATTACACTTAGAAAACACTAGCGCACAAAAGGGGAAAACGATTGGGTGAGGAAAATTAGGCACATAGCTGGTCGTCATTTCTAGGAGAAAATATGAGCTATTTGCATGCTACATGGAGAAAATAGAACAGACGATTGGGCGACAGAAAGGAATGTTCTGAGTCCCGATAAGTAATTAACTATGCATGCAAACTAGTAATCTTGAGGCCTCATACTTTTGTAGGCCTTGTTCAAGTGCACAGGTCGCACGCCCATCGGGACGGGCCTGTATCATATAGTCATATGGCATGGTTCTCAAAATTAGAAGTTGACCATATATTTATCTATCTTATACTCACTCCAATCCGTACTTTAATATACGACGTTTAGGACAAGAAAATTAGTTCATTTTTAGATTGTCCTAAGCATCATATATCTAAGGATAGAGATAGTATTATTTATATGGTTATAAAATTATAATAATTGGAGTGTGCATTTGATTACAAATCCAATCATATAAAATTTATATTAAAAACAAAAGTATTGACTAAATTTTTCATAAAAGATCAAAAACTTTGGATCTTGATATACGTGTGCGCCGTATAAACAGAAATGGAGGGTGTTGGGGAATTTAGGAAAAACTTGTCACCCTCGAAACGTCGAGTTTGAAGAAATTCATGAAATGAGTTTTCAGGGTGGTTGAACCTATGAAGACATGAAATCTTGAATCTGCGAAGCCCTGAAGTCGTGAACCTGTGAAGATCTGGAATCTTGAACCTACGAAGCCCTGAAGTCGCGAACCTGTGAAGATCTGGAATCTTAAATCTGCAAAGCCCTGAAGTCGCAAACCTGTGAAGATCCGGAATCTTGAATTTGCGAAGCCCTGAAGTCGCGAACCTGTGAAGACACGGAGTCATGAACCTACAAAACTCCGAAATCGGGAATCTATGAAATTCGGGAATCTACTGAAGTTCAAATTCGGAGGTTATGGCGCATGAAGATTTCCATGAATAAGAGACTCATGAATCAGTAAGAAAAAAAAGTCAAAGACGTCACCTCTAAAGTCTGGGTTTGATGTGTGAACTAGTGGCAGACTTGTAAATGTATGAAGTTAGCCCCGCAAATCACGGGATGTAAAGGACATTCATGTACATGTTCATATTAGGAATATTTCTTAGATTCGAGGGCATTTTCGGAATGTAAAAGTCCCTTCGTCTCCCTATAAAAGGGGGGCGCGAGGGCACGTGTAAAAGGATTCAAAACTTTTGAGACGCGAGCAGTCTTTAGGAGATTCTTTGTCTCCTCTTTCGAGAATCATGTTCCTGACTTGACCGTTCGTTCATGTTGTGTTCTCTAATCCTATGTTCGGGGGTCCTGTCCGGATTTTCGGATACCCCCAACATTGGCACCCACTGTGTTTCAGGCGAAAAACAACTCACAATGCCACCACAGAAGAGGTCGAAGAAGAACACTCCCGCTGAGACCAATAAAGAAGATCACCACCAAGACGAAAACAATGGAATCTCTCACATTCCTGAACCTTCAAACATCACAGATCAGGAAAGAAGAGCAAAACTTGAGGCCCTCCAAAAAGCAAGAGCTGAGAAGACAACACACATCCTAGAACAATTTCTAGAACAACAAACTCAAGAAAACGATGATGATGATGATGATGATGATGACGAGGCTATAGACAAAGAACTAGAAATAGTTCAGCAAAAAATACAGCAATTGCAGAAAGAAAAAGAAAAATTTGCGAGCCAATTGCAAGCAAAAAGAAAGGCCTCTGAAAAGCTAGAAAAACTCAATCAGACAAAAGAACAAATTGAAACAATACAAAGAGAGATAGATGAAATGAAAGAACAAGAAAATAGTTCACTTTGGCAAGAATCACCACTTCAGAACTCTGGACCAAACAGAAGAACCCCGAAAGAAAAAATTTTCACGGGAAACTGAATCTCACAGTTCGTGGATTCTGAGTCACCACTATCTATAGGGCTGCAAACCGCACCATGGCCACCAAAGTTCAAGCCAGTTTCCCTTCCAAAGTACAATGGCTTCGGAAACTCCAGGCAATTTCTCATGAGATATGAATCTACCGTGAATTCGGCAGTAGGAGATGATGTTGCACTAGCCAAATCTTTCATCATTGCCTGCGAAGGTCCAGTTCTGAACTGGTATTCTCTGCTACAGCCGCATTCAGTCTGCAGCTGGGTCGACCTCAAGACAAAATTCATGCAAGCATTTTAGATATTCCATGACACAACAGCTGAGTCATCAGACCTGTATAACTGCAAGAAAAAAGATAGAGATCCATTACTGAACTTCATGAGAAGGTTCATGCAGTAGAGATTCCAGATTCCCGAGGCGGATGACAAAACAACGATCAAGACACTGATCAAGGATCTGACTCCAAGACCAACAACTTCACACTTGACACGAAAGAAGCCAAAGACAATTGATGAAATTTTTCATGAACTTGAAGAGTACATATTATCCGATGATGATCGTCGCAGAAGAGTGGCCGAACGAAATGAAGCACGACAAGGCAACAGAGAAATGACTTGGAGACCACAATCCCAGAATCCACGAAACATCAACAACGTGGAAAATCCTCAGTCTGACCAGAACAGTAGATCAAGCACAAGAGGAGGATTCGCACCCAGAGAAAGGGGAAGAGGACCCCTGAGACTCACGAATCACAACCCAAAAGATCCATACTTCTATTGTCAGTATCATGGAAGAGGACATAGCACCGAAGGGTGCCCGGAAACCAAGAAGAACATCGCAAGAATTCAGCAAGAGAAAGCTACGATGAGCATCGCATCCTCAATGCCGAACCAACTTCGCCCGAATTTTTGGCAGCCATAGTTCATGAATTCTCAACCAAGTCCAGTTGCAATGCAGCAATTTCAACAAGCACAACCATCATGGCAACCCTCTCAGCAGTTTTACCCTCAGTCGCAGGCAATTCAGTCAATCCAGCAACCACAACCAATTCGAGAAATTCTGCCACCACCACCTGACAGTTCGTCAAGGCCAGAATCATGTTCAAGACCTCAGAACTCAAAAGTCTTGCCATCTTTCGGAACCATCATGCCAATTTCAGGAGGGTCAGCCATGGAATTCGAAACTAAGAAGCAAAGAAACAATTACTTCAGGTCTGTGAACACCATCATCAACGAAGGTCCAGCTGCCCGACCAGAGTGGGCCAAGGTGTCAATCACTTTCACTGAAGAGGATTTCAATCTGAAATCTGCGAATCACAATGATGCCATGGTCATCGAAGTGAACATAGCTGGATGGGTTATCGGAAAAATTTTGGTAGACAATGGAAGCTCGACAGGCATTCTGTTCTTCAAAACATTCGAGAAAATGAACCTGAGTCAGCATATGCTGCACCCGCCAGAGTACCCATTGCAAGGTTTTGGAGGAAAACCAATCAAGCCAGTTGGAAAGGTATCACTTCCCGTATCTCTCGGAGATCTGGACAACGCCAGAACAGAGACCCTCACATTAGATGTGGTTGACATTTATCATCCGTACCTCGTGATTTTTGGCAGAGGTTTCATGAAAAAATTTGATGCAATCATTAGACAACAATTCTTGTGTATGAAGATACCAGCGCCCAAAGGGGTTATCACAGTGTTTGGCGATCAGCAAGAGGCCAAAAACATAGAAAAGGGCCATACTTCGGGCCAAGTCAATGTGTACCAACTGAAAACAACCGAAGAAAGAAAGGAACCTTACGAAGAGGCCAAGCGAGACAAAGAAAAGATCGAGATAGCAGCTGATGGTGAAACCAAGAAAGTATACCTGGATGATATGCCTAATAGAGCAGTCACAATTGGGGCTCACCTCAATCCCGAAGAAGAGAAAGAGCTCATACAATTCTTGAACAAGAACAAGGATGTTTTTGCCTGGTCAGCCAAAGATTTGCAAGGCATTGACAGGGACATCATCGAACATGCCCTGGAAACAGATGAAAAAATAGCGCCGAAAAAGCAGAAACTTCGGAAAATGTCTGAAGAAAAAGTAAAAGCAGTTGAAGCTGAAGTACAAAGGCTGCAAGACGCTAAAGTGATTAGAGAAGTGAAATATCCAGTCTGGATGGCCAACACTGTACCAGTGAAAAAGAAGAATGGAAAATGGAGAATGTGTGTAGATTTCACAGATTTGAACAAGGAATGCAAGAAGGACGATTTTCCCTTGGAAAGGGTAGATAAAATCGTAGATGATGCAGCCAACAGTGAGATGCTCTCACTCCTGGACATGTTTTCAGGATACCATCAGATAAGAGTACACAAAGAAGACGAAGAGAAGACAAGCTTTATGACCCCTGTTGACGGTTAATAGTTGTATCAAAGTTCGTTTAGACTTGCAAGCGGACAAGTCTCCCGTCGTAGTCAAGGGACCCTTCTTCCCTCGAGTGGTGAACCCAAGGTATCGAATCCGTGGAACAAATGTGTGATGCAAAAGATGATCTAGTAAAGCCAAGTAACTTCAATCTTCGGTAAAAGAAACCCTAATGCATCTAGATAAAGAACACGAAACTAATCTAATCTACTAAAGACCGGAGATAACAAAGTAAGATTGGGTAGATAAATCGATCTAGAGAGATCGGGTTAAGCCTTTTGTTGAAGTTCCAAGCAAGATAAGAAGTAGCAAATCGAATCTTATAAGAAGCCTCTTTAAACCGTGGTTTCCCGTCCAACTCCGAAAACATCCACCTTTCGGAACCCCCGTCCTGTCACAACGTATCCCTACTCATGCGGGGAGTCTAGGGCGAGTCAAAAGACAAGTCGAGATTCTTTCGGAAGATCCGACGTGTACCTCTAGCCACTGCAGCTACAAGAACACCCTATGTAATCTATCTCGAGAATAGATTTAGAATAAGCAAAGCCGATCGAAAAACGAAATCTTCGAGGAAACACTTGATCGCTAGGAATAGATTCAACTTGATAATTCAACTATGACAATGATACATACACAAAATCACCACCGGGATCCTTCCTTGATCTTGCTTCTAGCTCCGGGAACTCCGACGTGGTCTTCGGTGCAAGGTTCCCACGTCGGCTACGGAATCAGTCAACTAGCTCGACCCTCTCCTCTCCGGGATGGTGTCCCTCTCTTCTCTGCTCCTCGGCGTCCGATGACGAATTGGATGATGCGTGGCTCTCGACCCCGGGGCTATAAATAGCCCGAATGGCGGCTAGGGCAAAGGAGGGGGCGAACGGGCACTGGACAGGGCTGGGCCGGCTGGGCCTGGGCCGCCGGCCCGGGCCCATCCGAGGCCCGGCCCCGCGGCCTCCTTTGCTTGATGTCGGTTCCCGTGTCTTCTAGATGCTTCCCCCTTCTGCATGTAGGTCCATGTCATCAGTTTCTCTCTGAATTGGACATAACTCCTTGTCTTGCAAGATTCAGCACTTTTCTGGTTTGGTCCTCGGAGTTTGTCATCTTCTCGGGTTGAGTCCCTGGCTTCTTGGAGTCAAGTTTGCTTCATTGCATGACTTGTACAGGCTTCAAGGTCTTGTCACAAGGTGCTTGATGAACTTATCCCTAAAGTCTTGCATTCAATGCTAAAATCCTGCATAAACACTAAACTCCAAACCGACATGCACAAGTGAACTTGATATACCCCGGGGGTTAGTACCAATGGATAAGGTATAAAACTTATGCCAACACCGAAGGTAAACTCATGGCTAGGTTGACGGATTTTCACCGTCAACATCTCCCCCATGCTTAAGCCTTGCTCATCCTCGAGTAAGCCTTCGATGGATATCATCGTTGCCCATCAATGTTTAAACCTTGCACTTGATCATACATGAGAAAACATAATGCTCTCAAAATTTTAATTCGTTAAAGTTCCATAATTTACTAGCCTTCATCTCTACGGAGGGTAGATTCTTAATTAAGCTTATCCCACGAGTATTAACATGCTCACAAAGTTTAAATAGATCTCAAAATTTTTGAAAGAAAGAACAAGATGAAGAAAAGCTAAACCAAGTTCACAAATTTAAATCATCTTGTATATTGCTCATGAACTCTCATCTCACTTTGTCTCTCAAGCCTATATATTCTACTCCTTTCCCTCTCTTAACATATATGTGGTAGGCTTTATATGGAGCTTTGGGAAAGTTTAGTCCTACCAAGATTTTATAAATGAGATGTTGTCAAAACAAGACAAGATTCTCATGGTCTTACCGAGACTCGTCAAAAAGGTCATTGGAAAATAATGTTATATCAAGGAGGGGAAAGAGAAAAATACACACACTTGAGATAGGTGGACAGGTGCAAATGGCAAAGAATGATCCCGAGGCACAAAGGAAGTCCTCGTTATCGGATTGCACATGGTTGGAAAATTGAGTATGGATCTTTTAATCTTGAAGCCTTGAATTTCCCAATGCACTTTAGAGAACCGGGGAGTTCACTTTTATTTTCACTTTTACACATACTCATTTTTTTCTTCTTTTTCTCTTCTTTCTTTCTTTCTTTCTTTCTTTCTTTTTCTCATAAATTTTTTATTTGCTCCCCTTTTGAACTCTAAAAATTGCATTGTACCTACCTCCTCCCCCATGCTTAGACGTTGCTCGTCCTCGAGCAAAGAGACGATAAAGAAGGTAGGTACCGGAAATATTTTTCCTTGGAGAGATACTTGAATTCTTCAATGTTGGCACCATCTTGCGATCTTCCTTGAATTGATGATCCATTCTCAACGATAGGTTGTGGTCAAGGAGGTAATCACAAAAGATGATATTTGGTTTAAGGGTGGATATCCGACGAGGTTTGTGAAATCTCCAATGCGGGGATACACAATGCACGGATAAAAGGCTAGCAAAAAGATAGATACGCAAAAATGGAATGACCAGCTTCTTAGTCTCGGGCCAGAGAAATCATGGCCTGCAATAACGCACTCAAAAATAAATCTTGTATACTAAGGTTTATGCACTCAAATATATATTAGGCTCTGGATAGGTTGAGCAACACACAAGTGATATTTATGACAAGGTTAGCGATATTTTTTATCATAAAAACCATCTTCAATCTATTCATAACTTGAGAGCACATGAAACACTATGGGTCTTTATTTTAATCATAACCTCCGCTAAATATTAAGCTAGCATCTAAATAAATTCAGATTCGTATTTTAAGAGAGCACTAGCTTTAGCATGCATAAATCAATTACAAAGATAAACAAAGCGGCAATTATAATCATATATCATCATGGCACAAATTTTTGTAACTTTTCCAAAGATATAAACAAGGTGGTGTCTTTATTAATGATGAAATCAAGCTGAAATACAAACTGAAAATAAACAAACACACTTGCTGAAATTTAAATAAAAACAGAAAATATTACGCAAACACACATAAACAAAAGCTGAAAATTACAGAGAAAGGGAAAAGAAAAGAAAACTAAGGTTCCTCCTTCTTCCTAATCCTCCGCCGGTGGTTGGTGTTGATAATCTTGATAGTAGTACCCTTGCTCGTAGTAAGGTTGGACATCCCCTCCAACGAATTGATCCGGCTCCACTAGGTGAAGGCGTCCAAGCTCATAGGCAATATTTGCATGGCCCTCACCAAGTTGAGCCGCGTTGGCTTGGATGGCTGTGACGTTTTGCGCATTTCTCGCAACATACCCTCCAATTATAGCCACGCTTTGTTGTGGTTGGGGATATTGAGCGTAGGGCTCCGCAAAGTTTACGTTGGGCACCACATAATTTGGTGGGGGTACCGGTGCACCCCCCCATGCTTGCTCTTGTGGCCCTCCATAATAACTTGGCGGAGGAGGGATCCCGCCGAATGGTGGCACATTGGGTTGTGCACCACTCGCTTGTGCGGCGGAAGATCCCTCCTCTACGATTCTTCCTCTTTTATTTTTCTTTGCCAGGACAAGGAGTCCCTCTTCCAACCAATCTTCCCTCCCTTGGATGAAAAGCCTAAGCCTTGCATCCGGAAGGGGTAGGTTCACCGTGGCCAAACGAAAACCTCGTCTCTCATCTCCACTAATATATTTGCCTTGTCGCAAATACTCAATGCTGAGAGAGATCCCACGCAAAAGATGTTCGGGGTTTCTTGTGATCCCCGGTCGTAGGGAGATGTCCAACATAGAGAGGTAGCACCCTGAACCAATATCTCCCGCTCCCGATGTTTCCTCGCAACACCAACGGTTGATGAGGGGTCTATTGGCTGCTTGGCAATTAAAGCCGAGTAGAGCCAATTCAACTCTGTATCGGTCACCTTCGTCTCCCTCATCCTCCCCAATACCCTCTTGCACATCCAAGAGTGGAATACTCGGATAATGGGGTTGCGGATGCAATTGCGTTGTTGGTGGGCTTCTCCGGAGATCAAATACCAACATCCATCTAACATGCCGGGTGGCACATCAACTTTCTCCGGAGCTCCCTTATGGAACCCAAGTAGCTCCCTAACATGCTCGTAGGGAACCACTTGTTGGACTCCCTCCAAACGGAATGATAAACTTTGCACCCCATCACCAAGGATAGGTGCAATGGTCATCAAGATTTCCAAGGCGAACTCCTTCTGGGTATCTGCCGGCACTCCGTTGGAGAATTGCACCCATCCAAGGTGCCCCAACATGTAATATATGTCGGTGCCGAAACCCAAGTAGTTCAGTGCTTGGTTGTCGAAGTCGACGTTGGCCACAAGCCTCTTCTCGAGACGAGAGAGCTTCTTCTCCTCCTCCTCCTCCTCCGACAATATTATGAAGCCATATGAGGAATATATCGGAGTGTATGGAGGTGGCGCGGTCGAACGGGTCGATCGTCGTGGTGGAACGGGCGGCTCCTCTGTGTGCCCTTGAGGTTCGATAAACCTCATGGATGTGCTCCTTGTTGCCCTCATGCCACCGAGAAGGAGAGCGTCGTTCCTCCTTGGTGGTGCCGTATCCTCCTCCATGCTCCGAGGAGACTTGGAAACCGAGTGCCTCCTCGAAGACGTCGTCGACGACGGCTTGGATGGTGATGAACCCTTCTTCTTGGAGAAGAGACTTGTGGTTTTCTTCCACATGATTGCAGCACTCTTCTCTCCACTAAAACTCCGGGTTGCAACCGGTAACTAGGCACTTAAAATCTTACTTCGGGATGTGGACTTTGAGTGGATTAAGGGTGTGGATTTTTTTGAGCTATCAAGCTTGGGAAGGTTGGCTATGTCTATGGTGGTTCTGGGCACACAAACTTGAACACACAAACTGAGGAAGGAGAGGGAAGCTTGCCTGCAGAAAACGGGAGCCGGGGGGCTCCTTAAGTAGGGAGGAGGGCCGGCCTGGGCCGACCGGCCTGGGTGGCCTGGTGCTCCTCCCCGCCTCGGCTTTCTTCCAGCACGATCATTTCTCCTCCATGACTTCGTTGCCCGCGTGCTCCACGAGTTGCACCGCCCAAACGCTCTCGTCCACTCCTTTTCTTGCATTATTGGTCCTTCCACTTGATGCTTCATGCTTTGAGTCATGTCCATGCTCCCTTGCTCCACTTGCTTCACATGCCACCATGAAATTCCTGCAAAGGCATGCTTGCTGCCCACCCATGCTTGTCCTTTGCATGTGGTCTTGATGAAAGTTAATGAAAGAGTATCCAATGGTGCATGCATGATTAATTTAAACTAGATTGCCTCCCTTTAAGTGTGTTTAAGGTTAAGCTCTCCTCTAATTTCGAAATTTAAAAATATTTTCAGAGCCATGCAAGATCTCAAGCATAAATTTAGAGAAGTTTTTAAACCATTAAAAACAAATGTAAGTCGAAAATATTTTCCGACTACGTTGATATCGGTCTCACCGATATAGTTTGCCTTCATTGGTTGAGAGCAAACTTTTCCCAGCTTGATCATGGGGGCATAGGTTTAGGTTCTAGTTTTGGCTAAATGAGAGAGATTTTGAATAAAACAAAATTAAATGAGGCTGAGAAAAATTCTAATCTTAGAGAAACCAAGGATATAGATTTTTAAACCAACCAAAAGTTTAGTTTCTAGGTTCACGCGAGTCCTACCACGTGCTGAAATTTAATTAACACCTAGGTATAAGTCGTGGCTCTACTCGTGTGTTTTTAGCATGAAAAATAAGTCAACCTCAGCACCATAATAAGGGTGAAAGTTTGAGTTAGGTTCTGAAATTATTTGGTTGTGGTTTCTCGAAAAGGAACAAACAAACACATAGGAGGGTTCATGCAAAGGGTTTATGATAAAGCAAAATATTCAATCAAGAATTATGTCTCTAATATTGTTCAACCACTTCTAAGTCTAATGACTTTGCGTAATAAAACTCAAAACTAAATTATTAAAAAGACTCGAAAAACCTGGAATCGGGTTGTCCTCCCGGTAGCTTATTCTTGACTCGACGAAACGGGTTGCCTCCCGCCTAGCGCTTCGTTTATAGTCCATAGCTAGACTTCTTCACTTGATTACTTCAGATCAACGCTCTTTGCGTGCGTT
Organism: Cenchrus americanus; assembly: GCA_947561735.1. Taxonomy (NCBI): domain Eukaryota; kingdom Viridiplantae; phylum Streptophyta; class Magnoliopsida; order Poales; family Poaceae; genus Cenchrus; species Cenchrus americanus. Next base: position 195,607,471 of record OX387239.1, on the reverse strand, counting down.
GCAATCTTGGGTACCCACTTCCGCACCGTCTTGGGCACGGGCTTGTCTTCCGGCTTAGTCATTTTTTTGGTCTTCACAGGCGGCTTTTCTTCCTTTGTCTTGATGGATGCAACACCTTCCTTGATTTTCTTTACGTTCATCTTTTTCGGCTCTTTCTTCTTTTTCAGCCCCTCCTTCTTCTTTGGTTCTTCCTTCACTTCAATCATGTTGCATGCCTCGAGTCGTGGTCGGAACTTGAAGGAACTCCTTTCTCCGTTGATATCGAACATGATCTCCCCCTGTCTAACATGACCAAGCTGTGCCCTCCTGAGCCAAGATCACCACTTCTGCTATATGTGTCTGCATCAAATTCAGCAGTGAGCGCCGTATTAGTGCAAGAAAAGGAAGAAGAAGGAAAGCTCAAGCAGATCCTAGTGTATTTAGCTTCAGAAGCCCTCTCTGGCTCAAAAATCTTCTATTCTGAGTTGAAGAAGATAGCATACGCAGTCAGCATGGCTGCGAAAAAGTTGAGACACTACTTCGAGGGTCACAGAATAAGAGTCATCACCAATCAACCACTGAACGACTTGTTCGCAAATAGAGAGGCATCTACCCGAATCATCAAGTGGGGCGCTGAACTCTCAGAATACATTGTGGACTTCGAGAGAAGAAGCGTGATAAAATCGCAAGTCTTGGAAGATTTTGTCGTGGATTGGACTTCACCAACACAAAATCTAGATGAAGAAATACCTACACCTTGGATAGTGCAGTGCGATGGAGCTTGGTGTCATAAGGGAGTTGGAATTTCAGCAGTCGTAACATCTCCAGCGGGAGTTGTAATAAGTTACGCAGCTCGACTCATATTCGCGAATAACGAGCACTCCACGAACAATACAACAGAATATGAAGCTCTACTTCTGGCACTGAGGAAAATGAAAGCCTTGGGTTAGCAAACCTTCATAATCAAGACGGATTCAAAAGTTATTCAGGAACACATTGAAAAAGAGAGTGAAGCAAGGAATCCCATTTTGATGAAGTACCTTGAAAAAGTCAGAGAAATGGAAAGACATTTCAAAGGTTATTCAGTGCAACGCATTCCAAGAGATGACAACAATGAAGCAGACAAACTAGCGAAGGCGGCAGCCAGAAATCAAGAAATGCCTCCTGATGTGTTCTTCGAAATCATCAAAGAACCATCTATCAAGGAATCAAGGTCGAGAATCGTAAATGTTGTGGAAACTCCCGATTGGAGAGCAGAAATCATGGCTTATCTGAGAGGCCACTACGAACCACAAGATGAGTTACAGGAAAAGAGATTTAAGCAAAGGGCAAGGGGTTACGCAGTGGTAAATGGAGAGCTGTATAAGTCGAGAGTCATTGAGCCTTGGCTGAGGTGCATCACCTCCGAAAAAGGCCTTGAACTTCTCAAAGAAATCCACAGTGGATTCTGCGGTGCACACATAGGCACTAGGGCTCTAGCAAGAAAGGCAATAAAGCAAGGATTCTATTGGCCCACCATAAACATAGATGCGAAAGCACTAGTTCTCCAATGTGAAGCATGCCAAAAAACGGCAAATCAACAAAACTTACCCTCTATGCCAGTTCATCTAATTCCACCGTCATGACCCTTGCAAAGGTGGGGAATTGATCTAGTCGGACCACTACCAACAACTCAAGGAAACTACAATTTCACAGCTGTCGTTGTGGACTATTTCACGAAGTGGGTAGAAGCAAAACCACTCGTGAACATCAAGGCACCAACAATTCAGAAGTTCTTCTGGGCGAACATAATCCGCAGATTTGGAGTTCTGAGAGAACTGACTGTTGATAATGGGAAACAATTTGACTGTTATACTTTCAAAGAATATTGCAAGTCTTTGGGCACTCATGCGAAATTCTCATCAGTGTATCATCCGCAGTTTAACGGAGCAGTTGAAAGGGAAAATGGGCTAATATTTTCAGGAATCAAGAAGTGCTTATTTGATCAGAAGAAGGGCAAATGGGTTGATGAATTACCAAAAGTGATTTGGTCCCACAACACTATTGTGTCAAGAGCAATAGGTTTCACGCCTTTTCGCCTACTATTCGGCACTGAAGCAATGACACCAGAGGAAATCAAGAATGAAAGCATGAGAGTGCTGAAAGCAAAAGAAATTGAAGATGTTGACCAAAAATTAGAAAAAGACATGATTGAGCTGACAATCCTTCAAGCTGCTGAGAACATCGAGAAGTACCAAAAAGAAACCAAGCATGGAAAGACAAGAAAGTGGTTAGAAAAGACATCAAAACTGGCGATTTGGTGTTGAAAAGAAAGAAGAACTGGGAAAACCCGGGGAAACTTCATGAATCCTGGGAAGGGCCATACACAGCAAAAGAAACAGACATGCCAGGGGCTTTTTGTTTGCTAGAACAGACTTGCGAAGAGTTACCATATTCGTGGAATGCTGACAGCCTGAAAAGGTACTACCCTTGAGAATTCCAGAGTTAGATAGATTTACTTTAGAGTATTCTATTTTTTCTCAAGTTTACATTCTAGAAAAACAAAATCCGAGTCACAAATCTATAAGTGATTTTGGGAACAAAAACATTTGCTTTCTTTTCCGCGATTTCATTACAATAAGGAGGACCGTACTCTTTCCCTTGCAAAGGGGGCTCTAAATCAAGAGGCAAGGTTTTTAATGAGGCGGATCCTATGTAAATACTCTTTGTGATATATGTTGTGGCGATAGCTGAAGCTACCGTGCACAAACAATGAGAGGAAACAAAAGCTCAAGAACCAAAACCAGACTACAAAACAAAGGACAACCAAAAGCTTTTGTGTGGACTGATTCTTGGCTAAGTATTGCAGGTGCAGGTTGCGGCTTCACTGGTGTTGGTGCAGGTGAAGAACAAGCGCGAAAGGTCGTCGCTGGTGAGGCCTCCAGGTGTGGAGAAGACAAGTAGGCTTCGTTCGAGGGACCCGGTGGCCAGCGGGGTCAAGTGCGGGCCGCATGGTGGCATGAACAGCAAGATGAAGTCATGGACGGTTTCTTGGTTGAGCCTCAAAGGCAAGGTCGAGCCGGGACTGCGTGGGAGCCGAGTCATGAGTGGAGATTGGCGGAGGCTACACCGGGTTCGCGGGGTTTCCAGTGGTGCACCAGAAAACCACTGGGTTCCTTGGTTGATCCACAAAGCCAAGACCGGAGAACCGAAGATGGTGCTGCAGCAGTGCCAGACCGGTCTGACCGGTGTGCGACAACGCAGTCCGGAATCTTCGAAGCGGAGGACACGCGTCGGGATCGCAAGGCTTGCGTCGAGGCTAAGCTGGTTGCGGTCGCCGGGCATCCGTCCGATGGAGAAAGCTTGAAGACTTCCAAAACCACCCTTGAGGGTCTTGTATCCCTAGTTGTTAGGAAAGGGTATTTTGCTCTTGACCCATGAGGTGAGAGGATGGCAGCCAAGCTCTTGGAACTCTAGTTCATTTGCTTTCCTATTTTCCCTTCCTATTTTCTTAGGATTTCCATATGACTAGCTTGAGAGCTTCATGGTAAGCCATCACGTGCGTGTGGGAGCTCAGGTGGGTGCTAGGGAGGAGCTTAGGGTTGTCGGTTGGTCACGGGAGTGAGCGGAGTAGCAAGATCACCGGCGACGCCAATGGTGGACTGCGGCGGGTGGCGGTGTTGCTCGGGCGCGCGAGGAAAACATGCAGGGGGAGTTTTATAGGCTCGGTGGCGCGTAGAGGCAGTTTCGCCCGACCTTCATGGTCTACAGGAGCACTGACATGGGTGCGAAGGCGGTGGCTACGTGCGGCGGACCGGCGGCCAATGGCAGATGGCGGTTCGCCCGCAGGCGAGTGCGCTAGGTCCTCCGGCGCATCAGCGTGCGCACGCGGCCCAGGTACGGCGAGGCCAACGTGGCGTGTGCACGATACGACGTCGCGCGCGGGTTCGCCCGGTTCAAAAACAGTTCGACTTAGCCCTGTTTGCATCGAGTTTTCTCCATTTTTTAAACAGAAGTGCACCGACCGTTGAATACAAAAGTTGCTCATCAACTTACCCCCTACAAAACCTACAAAAGTTCTAGGGTGGTTTGATCAACAGATCGAGCACAATTTGCAAGGGAACTTGACAGAAAACTCGGCGCCTGTGCAAGTGATCCAACACATTGATTTGCATTTTTCACCATCTTACACTCCAAACTAGCAATGCCGGTCAACGGAGAAGTTGTGTGCCTTGACAAACTACACCTTTTTCCCATTGGGTGATTTTGAAGTGTTTAGTGAAATTTTGGAGAACGTGCCAAATGTTCTAGGATGCCATTGAAGGCCAAAGGGAAACTAGGGTTTTAAGCTAGGGTTTTGACTTGGAGCTGACCAAGGGATGAAAGGGGATAGATTAAGAGGGGTTTTAGCACTAATTACCACTGAGCAAAAACACAGGGTGTTACACGACGCAGTCCGGATACTTCGAAGCGGAGGACACCCGTCGGGAACGCAAGACTTGCATTGAGGCTATGCAAGTTTGCGGTCACTGTGCATCCGCCGATGGAGCGAAGACAAAGATTTCCGAATTCGCTCTTGAGGGGCATGTATCCCTAGTTAGCTAGTAAGGGTATTTTAGACTTTCGGTTGCCTTCATATAACCCGAGTGGTGAGAGGATGGCAGCTATCTCTTGGAACCCTAGCTCATTTGGTTTTCCTTTTTCCCTTACTATTTTCCTTAGGATTTCCATAGGACTAGCTTGCGAGTTTCATGGTGAGATCATGTGAGAGGGAAGGATGATTTTTTTTGAGTATGAGGGAAGGATGATTGGTAGGCAAGCTAGACCTTGTATGAACCTTCATGGTATGTATAGATGATTCGGTGTGGTTCCTCAAGGCTTGGATGTGTCTTTCCCGTTTGTCCTTTTTGGTGATTTTCGGAGCCTTTTCTTGGAGCGATTTCGAGGTCTTTCTATTTGGTATTTGGTGGGGGATGTATGCTTGAACCCTTTGTGGTTCTTTTACCTTTGATTCCCTCCCGAATCTATGAGCAAAGGGGCTCGATTTTGGAGTTTTCTTGGCTCTAGGGTTAGAAGCGTTCTTGGAGGGATTTCTTCGATTCCTCTCGAAGAAGTTTCGCAAAGAAGACAAGCTAACCTATGCGTGATAAAACAAAAGGGGTTGATGCAAAATGCAAAATGCAAAGGAGTTAGTGAAAGGTGCAGAAATGTTTGAAAAAGTCTTTCGATGTTGTTCCTTTATCAAAAGACCTAAAAGATGTTATATTTTTGGCTCTAGGTAAGGCTTATGGTATCCTATATTTTTGGCTTAAGATAAGAATTTTGAAAAGATAAGTCAGGTGAAGAAATTCTATCTAAGGTTGTTTTGAAAAAGAAGAAAGGAAAACAAGGGTAAGATTTTTGGATGAAAAACAAACCTATTGTTTTAGGACTACTAAAGGTATGAGTGGTTTTCCCTAAGGGTTTAGGATGAGGCTAGTCAAAATTTTAGAAAAGGGATAGAGATAGACTTTGTTGACTTGACATAAGTCAATTCCCCTTTTTGTTGGCTTGGGTTATAAAAGATGAGATGCAACATGCAACACAATGCAAAGGTGGAGAACAAAGTGGAATGAAGTGCAACTTGATATGAATGAACAAAATTACATGACATGATATGGTGGTGATCTAAACCAAAAGTAAAAGTTAGCCTAAGTTAACTAGCCACAAGTGTATAATCAAAGGGATCATGCTTCATATTTCTTTCTTAAAAAGACACTAATAAAAAGATTCTAAACACTAATAAGCACACAAAAATAAGGGGTCTACAACTTTTCCAAAATTCAAGTAGCAAAGTACCGACTCAATATCTATTAAAGCATACAAGATGTGGTTGTCACATTTACTAGAGCAGTGGTACAATGTTACTCGAAGTTTTCAAATAAAGAATACAATGTAAACTTTTCATAGTTTATATAGATATATAAAAAGATCAGGTTGCCTCCCGCAAAGCGCTTTATTTTAAGTCATAGAGCTCAACTTTATCACGTACCTTTTATTGTCGTGAAGCCATGGTTACATGTGCGAGATCCAAAGTAGCCATGCAGCTTGATGTTGCCTTTAGGAAATTTGTCGTGGTTCGCTTCCAACATCATCATGTGTTGAGTGGTGCCTCTTGTATCTTCATTCATCCAAGCTCTAGAGCGTTTGTTTTAGTCCTTATCCTCTGAATTTAATCATGTACGTGTTGGGGAACCGTTGCCCCATCTTCTCTTTATCGACACCATGTCCATCTCCTCTATTTTGTCGTCATCTCCTCCATTAACCAAAAGCAAGATTCGCCTCTGGGGTTTCGTCGCAGAAGAAAACAATCAGCCTGACCGAGACCCTAACACCCTGGGTTATTCTGAGCTCATTTGGCGGCTCCGCTGGCAACGAAGGGTATTGGTCGAAAGGCGGATTCTGAAAGACAAAAATGGATTCAAGGGCTCCTGGGGTTTCTCCGCTGGGCCTTTCGCATAGAAACTTGAGCAACTGAAGACACTTCTTTTTATTTTTGGTATACAAAAGGCTTGATTCCGAATCCCCCCAATAGAAGCCCTTCGATGGCGAAGCACTTGCCTCGGTGCAAACCTGAGCCAGCAAAACCCGGGGATCGAGAATCGAGGTGCAAGAAAACATCTTCCCAGGCGTCGGTTCCCGAGGCCCTCGCTTGAAATACCCCAAATGCCCTCGAGGCGCTGCGTTTTACCGTTAGATTCAAAATGTTTGACCGTTGCATTTCACCCCCTATAAATAGATGGGGCCGACGCCGCTGCGAACCTGCTGCCACTTTCATCCCCGCTTCTCTCGTTTGATTTTTCGGCTGTTCCTCTTGTGTTTGCCTCCTGCGAGTCGCTCCAGCGGAAGCCCCGGTCGACTCGAGAGGTTAGTTTTCTCCCTGTCCTGAGTACATGTTTTCATTTTTTAGCTTCCAGAGCTACGCGCACGAGTCCGGCTTTTTTAGAGATTTATACAGCTCGCGTCAGGCACCCTGATATGGTCATGCAGGACGAAGGGTCATCATCGAATCGTGGGAAGCAGGCGGCGCCGCCGGAAGCTACGGAGGCCATCGCAACGTCTTCCACTTCGTCGTCCAGCTCGGAGTCTAGTAAGATCTCTGGCCTGGATTGGTCTGCTAGCTCTCGCGATAGTGGCAGTACTTCGTCCACCTCTAGTAGCGACGAAAGTAGCAGTTCAGGTGGTGGGAGTTATGTCGAAATAATGCTGAGCGACACATATGCTGGAAAACGTGATGCCGACGTGGAGGAGGGCGAAATAGGAGAGGATGCTGATGCAGCCGTTGAAGAAGCTGCGGAAGGATCCGGGGAGAACTTGGCTGGGGTGAAAGCTGATCTCCGTGACTTAGCGAAAGCTCGGACCTGTTATATTGGTCGGTCTTTGATGACCCAAGCAGATTTGGATGCTCTGCGGTTGGAAGGTTGCTTTGAGCCCGGGACCTGTCGGTTACCTGGGAAGGAGACCACACCGAAACCCCGGAAGAATGAGAGCGTGGTCTTTCGGGATTTCTTTACCGCGGGGCTTCGACTGCCAGTGTCCAAGAAGTTTGCAGATATCTTGGCGGCTTATAATGTTCAGATCCATCAGCTGACGCCCAATTCCATTCCGCAAGTGCTGAAATTTCTATGGGCCTGTCGGACCTTTGCTGGTGGCAATGATGTGGAGACTTTCGTTCGCCACTTTGAGATCCACTGGGTGAGGAAGCTTATAACTGTCGATGACGAAGAAAAGGAGGCTCAATATGGCTGTTGTACCTTTCAGACGCGTCGTCCTGGCAAGAATCAAGCTCCGGTTGAATTAGCCCCAGCATACAAAAACAAGTGGGCTAACCGATGGACCTCCTACTGGTTTTATGCTCCTATTGCAGTTATGGGGCGAAACTCGAAGCAGGAAGAAGTGACAACATTTGACCTGGCGAGCCGCATGGTTGATTTGGAGGTTGAGCTGTCGCCGAAGCTGATGAAGGCTAGCCGCTCATGAGCCAGCACAGGTGCATTTTACCAGGCGACTTGCGTGATTACTACGCGGGACGCCCTCGAGGAATTTGTGGCTGCCGACATTTGGTCGTGCCAGCCCCGATGGGGATCATGGGCATTTAAGGTGCAATGGCTGCTCGGACCGGATCAAATTGTGCGAAGCCCCATATTCAATGTCAAACGACCTGCAGATAAGACCGACGAAGAGGTCGTGGCTGAGGTTGAAAGGAAAGTTGTCCAAATGATTGGAAATTTTACCCATAAAGAGTGGGAATGTGCCCAAAGGATTTTGAAACATCAGGGCTGGGTTAACCGTGTTTTTTACGAGATGGGTGTCACTTATTCCCCTCGCCTGGTGCCCCCGACAGCCAGCAAGAAGATGCAGCCACCGGGCAATATTGGATCTGAGCCTGTCGAAACCTCGCGGAAGAACAAGTCGAGCAAAACTGCTGTAACAGCAGACAGTGTTGTGAAGAACACCAAAGCCCAAGATATCTTGGCCAAGCGGAAGGCGGATGCTGCTAAAGCTACCTTGCCTCCGCTTGCAGAAAAATCTATGAAGTTGTTGAAGGTTAATGAGACCTTAGCTCGTCGCAAGGCTGAGGCAGCGAAAGTGGCCGCATCTGAGAGAGAAAAAAAAGGTTCACGACCCCTCCCCTGCTATTGATACAGATAAGAAAATGGCTTCGAAGAAGAGGCCTTCGGAAGCTACAGAGAGGGGAAAACGTGTCACAATCAAGGAGAAGGATCCCGATGATGACGAGCCCTCTGGGAAAAGGGCACGAGCTGACCCAGTCGCAGAGATTGATGAAGACGTTGACATCCTGTCGATGCCTCAGATCCAACCTTGTACGAATTATCCACCGAAGGGGTCAGCGCGGAAATTGACGGAGGAGCCGTCGTCGGCAAGTCTGGCCGATCCTGAGAAGCTGGAGGCGCGCGAAGTCAGGGGCAAGCGCGTGGCAGAAATGATTCAAAAGGAGATTGCCATGGCCGACGTAGCCCCGAAGGAGCGTGTGGCCGGCCTTGTAGACGTCGTGGACGAGTCCGAGGACCTGTGCTACATCGATGATGACGCTACTTTGGCAGCCAAGGATTCGGAGGCTCCCCCTCTGCAGCCCCAAAGCGACCCAGAGGGTGCCACTAGTAGGGATGTTGTCATCAATGACGTTACATTAACGTCAAATGGTCACAATTAGTATTTTGTGATGATTTTGTGACGAAATTGTTTTGGTCACTATGGTGGCATCACATTTGTTCATCGATGACGAAATTGGTTTTTCCGTCATAGATGTGTCTCCAATCTGTGACGAATTTTGTGTCGTCATGGATTTAAATTCATTCTATGACAAACGTTTTTGGTCATAGATTATACCCTGTTTTCGTCATAATTCCACGTCCACCTGGCTAACTGACGTCGCCGTTAACGCCGTTTGTGATGTGTGACGATCAAATTTGGTCACAGATGTTCCTATGTTTTGGTCATAATCTTCCGTTAATGGCGTTTGCATCTGACGCGGCGCTGACGTCAGCTATGACGTGGCGGTGACGTCATCAATGATGTGGCAGCTGACGTCATCTTTTTGGACTCGTCATAGAAGACAAGTTTATATCGTCACAGAATGATATTTGCCATTGTCACCTTTTGATATAAAATGGTCACAGATTTGCCATTGTTTTGGTCACGGGTTGCCCTTTATTGAGCCACGTGGCTTCATCTGATCAGTTTTATTTCGTCACAAAAGTGCAAATGGTAATTATCAATACAATTTACAAATAATACTGAAATAACAAAAAAAATTGTATAAATTAACAGATCAAGTATTCCAATGACCATACAACTCCATAACTCAACTCAAATTATATTATTACTAACATTACAACAAATTCGAACTACAAATTACAGCAGATTCTAACTACAAGTTACATCTTATTTCACATCTTATTTTACATCTTGTACTTCTCACTTCCTTTCAGCATCCTGCACACATGCCATTCAAAAAAGAGTTCTTACATTGTTGCTACTTTGCATTAGGGGAGAAGAAAGAGGCAAAGGGGTTATTCTGACCTTGATCTTGTTCTCACCCGAGAGAAATCAAACTTGATCTGTTGCAGCTTGTGCATGAGCTGTCGAGCTGACCTGCAGAAAAGAAGTGTAGAGATGAGCTAGCTGACCTACCAAGAAAATAAGAGTTATAAAGCAAAGATAGTGAAACAACTATTAGAAGCAGACAGAGCAATAACCATCCCACAAATTTTGCTAAGTAAACTATCAATCCATGGGTCATTTATGTGATGCACTCATGGTTGTTGTTCAAGTTTAAAATAATACATACATTTAAAAGCAACATTGACTCATATCATCTGGCTTCATACACTCGTGATGCCCAACAAATGAATACAATATCTGATTCCATCACGGTGAATTAAGTGACCTCCGACATCTTGCACATACAATTAACTTTTTGCCAGGAAAAACAACCCAATGAGTTCATTTATCCTTTCATATTTAACTTATTACCATTCCTGTTACATGGATCATAATGAAATTCTCTCCTAAAATAGTAACATACACAGTGATACATCAGCCCTGACCCGCTCGATGCGCTCGACGCCGAGGAGGTCCGCCGGCGGCGGTAGGGATTGAAACGAACTGGGATTGAAAAGAATATAAAATGAAGATGCATCGATTGGAACAAGATGAACCAGGATATACAAAGCTCCACATGCCTGTGGACGTCGAGGCACCAATGGAATACAACAACTCAAGAGATCGACGCACCTCCTCTTCCTCCACACCGAGCAAAGCCCGTCGGTGCCAGTCATCTCGTCGAACTTGTATCTCGCCGACCACCGCACCCATCTCTGGGCACACCACCGCGGCTGCAATAGCCAATCTCCACCTAAGGCTGTAGGTGATCCCGACCGGAGCTCGCCCCGGCGGTCACAACCGTCGACCCCGGCCGCCGCCTGTGATGATGGGGAGGCAAGACGCAGGTGCACAAGGTCCGATGGGTGGAAGAGGGGAGGACCTGGACAGAGTCGTGGCAGATCTACGGCGGCAGGCTACGGATCTACGACGACGTTAACTGGAGCGGTGGTGGTGGTGAATGCGAAGCCAGCGGTGGCGGCGGCGTGTGCGAGACGAGCGGATAGGCGTGGTGGTGTTGACCCCTCTCCCTACAGCCGCAAGCTGCAAGGCGTGGTGGTGTGTAGGGGCTTCTTTGGGCCGTCACAAAGGCCACCAAGGCCTCAGCCCGACACAAAACCCGAATAGCATAAAATATTTCGATTATTCTATTGCTCTGGCGTGTAAAGAATAGAACCAGATAATTATTGTAGGAGTAGTAATTATCTATAAACCAAACAACGCCATGCCATTTGTTAAAGAGCTTATATGTAATGACAGATCAACAACTAGAATCGGTACAATCTCCATTTCGTACCATTTTCCATCTCATGACATTAATTCTTTTTAAGAAAGATAAAAGTAACTACAGTGCCAATCTTGGCATTAGATTTGTGAAAAAAATCCTAATAAGCATGTCTATGTCCATGTGAAAAATTCTCCTAGGGGCATAATTAGCAGAAGGGTGGTTAGGTGTAATGGTACCAAACACATATAGTGTGGGTGCATGCTATGGTCTTTGGATTTCAAATGTACCGAGCATGCTTATACTTTGGGTTGTATTTCATTTCATAGCCTCATACTTTATGTAATTGTATTATACGTACATATTTAAATATCTATTTTTATTTATGAATGTCAGCCGTAGCAACGTACGGGCAACTTTGCTAGTAAGATTTTAAAAATCAGATAAATTATTATGCGCCTAAGGTCCATTCAAGTCCACGTCTAATAAATATTTGTTGATTTAATAAGGAATAAATGTAAAAAACTTGTAACCTTGCTTAAAAAATCTGAAATTTTGCTGGAGCTCCTCCTTTTGGTACGGTATGTTGTCAAAAAAGTTTCAAGTGATTCTGAGAAAGTAATGATGCACTTCCCCACTGAAGCATACATGTCTCACACATGTCACTGTGAGTCACCAAGAGATGCTCATCCATATGTGGGACGTGTAGTACAAGTTGCTTGAAATCGTGTGAAACTTTTTTTGGATGCTAATGGATGCAATCTAAGATGTTGGGTGAAGTTTCGGAATTTTCTGAACAAGATTGCCTATTATTGTAAATATTTGTTGATTTAATAAGGAATAAATGTAAAAAACTTGTACCCTTGCTTAAAAAATATGAAATTTTGCTGGAGCTCCTCCTTTTGGTACGGTATGTTGTCAAAAAAGTTTCAAGTGATTCTGAGAAAGTGATGATGCACTTCCCCACTGAAGCATACATGTCTCACATATGTCACTGTGAGTCACCAAGAGATGATCATCCCTATGTGGGACGTGTAGTACAAGTTGCTTGAAATCGTGTGAAACGTTTTTTGGATGCTAATGGATGCAATCTAAGATGTTGGGTGAAGTTTCGGAATTTTCTGACCAAGATTGCCTATTATTGTAAATATTTGTTGATTTAATAAGGAATAAATGTAAAAAAACTTGTACCCTTGCTTAAAAAATCTGAAATTTTGCTGGAGCTCCTTCTTTTGGTACGGTATGTTGTCAAAAAAGTTTCAAGTGTTTCTGAGAAAGTGATGATGCACTTCCCCACTGAAGCATACATGTCTCACACATGTCACTGTGAGTCACCAAGATAACCTACCCTGGATAACCTAGGCGTGATCGCTACGAAGGGCTAAACGCAATCAACGTTATTAGCCCAACTTCTAATCCATGCAGGTAAAAGCCCATTATTTATCAATAAAGTGACAAATAAAAAACAGCCTACTTACAACATGAACGACCACATAGCGCAGTGGTAGAGCTCCTTCCTTTGTATCACAAGGTCCCTGGTTCGATACTCCTAATTTTTGACCAATTTGATTCTTCATTAGTTGTGCCAAATGATTCTAATAAATTATGACGATATCCAATCTAATCTGTGACCACTAGGTTTCATCATTACTATACGCCATACCAAAACATAATCTATGACGATCTCCTCAATCTGTTTTGTGACGTAAATTATATTTTCGTCATTATTCTTTCACCTATTTCATCGTCACATGCAACTTATGACGAAAATGGACATTTCGTCATGGAATACGTACCATTCTGTGACCAAAGTTTGCATTCGTCACGAGCAAATCGTCACTGATAAACACTTCTCTAGTAGTGTGCCGCAATGAATCCGGGCGAAAGCTCGGGTCTGAAGGCCCAGGACCCGATCGACTTGGATGCTCCGGAAATTGAGGAGTCCGCGGTGCATGTGTCTCGTTTGCCGCCACTGGTGTCGGATGATTTTTACCAGGCTGCAGCGAAAGCTGTCGATGAAACTACACTGGTGCCGGCGATGACATCCAATGTTCTCCAGCTTGAAGACGCTGGTATGATACTTTTACTCAAATGTAGTTTTTCGTGTCCTTCCTATAGAACGTGTGTTCCATTCGCTGATGTCTTTAGGATTTGTGTTGATTTTAGCGGCCAAGACTTTGGTCACCTTGAGCACCAAGGACAAGGTGAAAGAGGCTCTACAACTTGAAGCAAACCCTTCGGCATCCAGGACAAGCCTTGCATCTGCGTTGGTAGAACCTGGTACGATACAGCACCGACTACTTCATTTATAGCATTTCGACTTGGTGCCTTCGCTATCAGGACCGCACGAAGGGGTCTGGATGAATAACATGACTGTTAATTTTGTGTAGATTTTGAGTGCTCCTTGGAAGGTTTAAGCGCGGATGATTTGATGAAGACTGTGTGCGCTTATCTTTCAAAAGGTGTCGTCGCTTGTCAAAAAGGATTCGAGAGAGCAGCTGCGGAGGCCAAGACCTCCCTTGAGAAGCAAAAACTTCTGGAGGACGAGAACCGGCACCTGAAAGAAGAGAATGAGAAATTGAAACAAGAGTCCCGTCTACTGGCAGACCAACGCGCTAAGCAGCAAGACGCTATGGATGCTTTGAAGAGGGAACTGGAATTGAGCCTGAAATGCTATGAGGAGTGCCGTACTGAATTGAAAGACATGGTTACCCAGTACGATGCACAGAATATCCTTTTAGAGGCCAATGCCAACCTCATTGCGGAACTAAAGAAGGTGAAGGGCGAGCTTGAAGATATTTTGGAGAAGAACGAATCCTATTGCCATCAATGGGATGCATATCTGGCGATAGAGTATCGTCGGGCGCTAGAGAGTTTTGGTGCCGAAGCCCAGGACTTTAAAATTACTGATAATATCTCGAGCTTCGTGGAGTGGTTGCATAGAGAACTGAAGCTTCTGCCAGATAATATGAGCAAGATTGGAGATTATGGGGCAGTGACCTATTCCAAAATGTGATGTATCTTCTCGAGCGACAGGGCTGTGACCATTTCAAAGCTTTCGGAAGTCGAAGCTTCGTATTCCCTTCACCCAACGATGTGCCAGCCCCAAGCAAGACAGTTGAGCTAATCAACAAGATCATTCTCCGTAACTTTTGGGCTAAGAGTGGGCGAGCGCACGCTCGAAAGAAGGCTGTGGATCGCTTGGCGAAGGTAGGCCTTTTTGGTTTGCTTTGACTACGATCATATTTATTAGGCAATCTTTGCGCTAATGCTTAATGCTTTCTTCCTTCTCATAGTTCTATTTTGGGCAGGCAAAACAGGCTCTGGAGCTTCGTGAGCATCACGCAACACATGGACCCGATGCAACTCTTGGGCCGTATGGACCCTTTAGAGATTGGCCGCCGAAGACAAGCGACGACGCCGTCGATCAAGGAATTCCCGGAGCCCCTGTCCGCGAAGCGCCTGGGGTCGAAGGTGGCCTGGTGGATCCTGCGACTGGCGAAGCTCTGGCTCCCCTTCGTCACGAAGGGTTGCCCCGGGACCCCGCCCCTGATCCGACTAAGTAGTTCTAGGCTGAATTTGAATTGGCATATCGGCCGCTTGAATTTTTGACGATTGTAATGTAAATTTGTGTGTCGTGTTTGACGGACTGGATGCAAGAGCATGGTGCTGGATGTGTTGCCCGAAACTCTTTACCGCACCAGGACTTTTGAATGTTTCGAACTAAAGTTTTCGCCGCTTTTGACTTATTGTTTTCGAAAGAAAACATCTTCCCCCCTTCGGAAGCGGGGAAAACTAGAGTCCATTCATTTTACTTATACCCGTCGAATTAGTGTGGTTTCGACTTTGTTGGCCTATGAGACTTTGTGCGACGTGGCGTAATGAATTTATTTGCTTTTTCATTGCAATTTTTCGTTAAGAACGAACTAGCCTGCGATGTGACGCCTAGGCGTGAAACGCATTGCAGGACTAGAGGCTGTCTGTCCTTGTCAAATTTTACAGGTTTTGGGCTATTTTTTGACAACGCACGCTCTTTTATGGCTTAGAATAGGTTTGTCTTTATGGCGTTAAGTGTCGCTTGCGACAACGTTTTTACAAAAAATCAGCGATTGCGGTGCCTTGTTCAGGATTCCTCGGTTCGAGACTGAATCGCTTTCGCACGTCCTTTTTGGACGGGCTGCCGTGGAGGCAGCTCTTCAATAAGATAGCACTTTAATTCATCCTCTTTTGGGATGGGCTATCTTAAGATAGCACTTTAAATTATGCGAAAGAAACACAACAAATCGTAGGGAGGAAGTATTTCATTCATTGGGAAAGAAATTTTACATCAAGGCTGCCTCGTTAAAAACCTCACGCTCCAGGGTGGAGTCCTCCCTATGTGAGGAAAAGTGTACCCGCCTTGTTATTGAATTTAAAAATGTGCGAAAGTAAAGACTGGAAAGTGTAAACTAGCTGAGTCCTCCGCACTTATAGTTCCGTGCGACGGACTCCTACTGAAACAAACTACGGGAAAAACTTGCACAAGTTGTCCACATTCCACGAATGTGGCAACTCCACGCCTGTCTCATCCTTGAGACGAAAGACCCCATATCGAATAGAGCTTGAGACCACGTATGGTCCTTCCCAAGCAAATTGGAACTTGCCTACAGCGTAGGCATTCTTCTTTCTTTTCAGGACAAAATCTCCCACCTTAATGTCTTTGAGGGATACCTTCTTGTTTCTCCACCTTCTGGTTTCTTCTTGATATTTCAACAGGTTCTGAACTGCGTCCAGCCTGTCGATTTCCACGAGGTCCTTGTCGACTTCTTCGTTCTCACGAGAGCTTCCTGCTAAAACTCTAGCACTTTCGTTGGCAAGCTCTTCAGGGCACATTGCTTCGGCCCCGTACAACAGTCTGAATGGAGTGAACTTGGTGGTTGTTGACTCTGTGGTATTATGCGACTAAATGACCCTCGATAACTCATCCGCCCACTTTCCTTTCTTTTGCTAGAAAAGGCATTTCTTTATGGCTGAAAAAATTTGCCCATTGGCTCTTTCTACTGCGCCGTTTGACTGAGGGTGGTGCACGGACGCGAAGGAGAGCTTTGTTCCAATTGATCGACAATACTCCCTGAAATCCTGGCAATCGAATTGCTTCCCGTTGTCAACGGTAAGCTCTCTGGGCAATCCAAATCTACAGATGATTTGCTGCCAAAGGAATTTCTGATGGTGGTTGAGGTGATGGTAGCGAGAGGTCTCGCCTCAATCCACTTGGTGAAATACTCGATTGCAACCACCGCGAACTTGAAGTTGCCTTGGGCTGTTGGAAGCGGCCCAACAATATCCATTTCCCAGTGTTGCAACGGCCAGGTGGGCGTGATGAGCTGCGATGGAGCACCAGGCCTTCGCTGATGCTTTGCTGCGAACTGGCAAGCTTTGCAAGTCCCGACGATGTGCTCAGCATACTTTATCGCCATTGGCCAATAAAAACCCTGCCTTAAAGCTTTTCCGGCCAGAGCTCTTGTTGCTATGTGCGATCCGCACATTCCTCCATGAATTTCCTTCATGAGCTCGATGCCTTGGTCTTGAGAGATGCATTTTAGCAATGGTGCACACACTCCCAACTTGAACAGGACATCATCCTTGAGGATGTAGCCCTTGGCCCGCGCCTGCATCCTTTTGAGGTCATGGGTTTCGATCGGCTCATAGTGTCCGCGAAGAAAAGCGATTATGGGAGCTCTCCAGTCCAGGCTAGTGATTGCGTTGACTGTGCTGAGCGGCTGCTTATCTGGCCTTGTGGACGGGGCGGTCAGGATCTCAAAGAATACGTCTGGAGGCATCGCCTCCCCCCTTGCAACTTTCTTTGCGAGCTCGTCGGCTTCGCTATTGTTTTTTCTGGGCAAGTGCTCGATGGTGAATCCCCAGAAATGCCTTTCCATTTTGCGCACCTCCGCGAGATACTTGACTAGCTCCGGCTCCCTGGCCTCGCTTTCCTTCTCCACGTGGTCCTTGATGACCTTGGCGTCGCACTTGACCAGGAAATTGCTGGCCCCCAGGGCTCTCACTTTGCGGAGGCCCAGCAGTAAAGCCTCATACTCGGTGGTGTTGTTGGTGCACCTGTCAGATGGGTCTTTGTAGTCTAATCTTCCGGCGTATCTTAGCTTGATACCCGTCGGCGAGGTGATGATGGCTGCGATGCCAGCACCTTTGCGCCCCAGGCTCCATCACATCTGATCTCCCAAACCAACACCAACTCTTCATCAGTGGTGACACTGCTTGGTGAAGTCCAATCTACGATGAAGTCCGCTAAGACTTGGGACTTGATTGCCGACCTCTTTCCAAAGTCTATTGTATGCTCGGACAACTCAGTTGCCCATTTGGCAATTCTGGACGAGGCCTCCTTGTTGATGAACAGATCATTTAAGGGTTGATCCGTGAGCACGGTGACCTTGTGTGCCTCAAAATAGTGCCTGAGATTTCGCGTGGCCATGATCACTGCGTAAGCGATTTTCTCCAGCTCGAAATAGAGCAGCTTGGAGCCCGCCATGGCCTCGGAGATAAAGTAGACGGGACATTGAAGCTTCCCTTTTTCGGTCTCGACCTCTCGGACCAGAGCAGCGCTGACCGTAGCTTTTGAAGCGGCCACGTATAAGAGAAGTGGCTCCGACGGCGAGGGTGGTGATAGTATTGCCATTTTCTCGATGTAGTCCTTGAGCTTGGCGAAGTCTTTTCTTTGCTCAGGGCCCCACTCAATCGTGCCCTTGCCCTTTAATTCTTTAAAGAACAGGAGGCTTCGCTCAGCAGATCTTGAAATGAATCTATTTAAAGCTGCCACCCGACCATTCAGTTTCTGAATGTCCTTCTTTGTCTTAGGCTCCTCCATCTCTCTGATTGCTCTTATCTTGTCGGGGTTGGCTTCAATTCTTTTGGCGGAGATGAGGCATCCCAAATTTTTCCTTTCGTGACCCCAAACACGCACTTCTCTGTGTTTAATTTCAAACCGGCCCGCCTCATGTTGGCGAAGGTCTCAGCCAAATAACCTACGTGGCTGGCCCGGTTGGAACTCTTGACGATGAGGTTGTCGACGTAGGCCTGGATGTTCCTGCCAATCTGTGGCTTAAACACTGTCCCAGTCATTCTAGTGAATGTTGAGCCGGCATTTTTCAAACCTTCTAGCATTCGAACGAAACAGAAGGTTCCAAAGGGTGTGATGAAACTTGTTTTTTCCTCATCCTCCTTTGCCATCCAACATTGGTGATATCCAGAGAAGCAATCTAACAGAGACATGATCGCGGCGTTGGCCGCAGAGTCCACAACTTGATCCATTCGTGGCAATGGATAGTTGTCTTTTGGCGTAGCCTTGTTGAGATCGGTGAAGTCGATACACATTTGCCATTTGCCATTCTTTTTCTTGACCGGCACCGTGTTGGCCAGCCATTTGGGGTACATGACCTCGCAGATGACGGTGGCGTCAAGCAGCCTTTGAACCTCCGACTTGACAACTACTACCTTGTCGTGGGACATCTTTCTTAATTTCTGCTTTCGCGGCTTGACCGAAGGGTCGATGTTCAACTTGTGTTCTGTCGGGGACAGCCCTAGGGGTCCCCTTTAATAACGGGGAAATCCCCACTTAAAACCCGCAATAAAGCCAAATACACTTTGCCTAACCATGCAGGATACGGTCCATGCCGCAGGGACCTCCGCGGCCCACCAAGGCGGCCCTCTTGAAGATCCCCTCGAGCAGGCTTCGCCTCACTCGAGGATGCGCGCCTCCCTCGGGCGGGCTCCGTCCCGTTCGAGGGGGTGCGCTTCCCTCGAGCGGGCTCCGCCTCGCTCGAGGGCCCGCTCCCCTCGAGCAGGCTCCGCCCTCGCTCGAGGGTCCGCCCCGCCTCCGACCGGGGTCCGCCCTCGCTCGAGGGCGCCCCGCACGCATGCGCCCTCGCCCCCGTACGCGGGCATTTAACGCCCCGACACCGGCGGGACGGCGCCATCATGCGCCCGGGGCTCGCGCCCGTGCCGCCGCACCAACTCCCCAGAGGGAGCCCATCCCCATCACCGTGGGGAGGGATCGTGCAGCAGACCGGTGCCGGTCCCGTGATGCCGTGCACTCGCTCCAAGACGGCTAACGTGCCGAGCCCTCGAAGGGGGCCGGCCGCACCCTCGATTTGCTTTCTTGTGACCCCCGCAGGTTAGGGTGGAGGCGCTAGGCCGGTGGGACGCCATCCCCGCATCGTTACGGCATGGCCGCCGCCCCGCGCGTGCGGGCGCATGCCGGCGCCGTAGCAACGACTCCAAAGCATCGTGGAACGTATTAGAACGGGACGCCATTTTACCTACTCCCCGTACTCCGTACGGCCAACGTCGCCAGCCTCCCTCGAGCCTATCGAAGACATCACCACCATCCGCCGCCCTTCTACCCTCGAACCGCCACTGTTCGGGTACAAGATAGGCCATGATGACCGGATCGCTGCAAGGATCGTCCGGACGGCCGCCCACTCTACAGCATAGCACGCCACGCCCCTTCACGTAGCTAAATAGCGCGGCGCGCATGTGATTCGCTCCCTCCTTGATCTATAAAAGGGGGACGAACCCTCCCTGCCGCGGGGACAGAAGGACATACAGACAACACAGCAAGAGACAGGCTGCGCCACGCACTTGCTCTCCAATTCTCCCACAACATCTGCAGCCACTACACCAGGGACTTGGAAGCCACGCTTCCTCTCCCGCCTTGCTTGTAGCAGCCCCACTACAGGCACCCCCGGTGCTAAGTAATATAGTGCCTTGAGCACGCCACTGCTGGACGTACGGCCCCTCGGCCGGAACCAGGATAAAACTCTGTGTCTCTTGTTGCTTAGAATCGACCATTGAGGGATAGACCACGGCGCTTATTACTGATTAGTGTCGGGACCACATTCCGCACCGACAGTTGGCGCCCACCGTGGGGCAATCTGAGCGCCTAAGGTCATTCCACCAACTCCCTCCATGGTGATCCGCACTGAGTACCGTGGTACACGCTACTACATGGGCAGCTCGGACCCCCTCCCCGCCGGGTTCGAAATCCGGTTCAGGGGCCTGAACTTTCAGGTCACGGGGAACAACTACCTCATGCGCCTCACCAACCGTGAGGAGCTCCGCGCGCGGCGCCAGGCCGGGTCCGCTCCGGTCCCCGCCGCACGCACCACCACGGCGCGGACGCCCGCAGCACGGATGCCGCGGGCCCGTCGACGCCACGACGCCGCCGCCGCCCGGGGCCGCGTTCGCGCCGGTGCGCGGTCCGAGCGACAAGCAGCCGAGCGCGCGCGCCTCTCGCCGCGGCGCGTCCGCCGTCACGATGACCACCATCCCGGGGCCGGGACGGCGCACGGTCTCGGACCGCGCATCCCCATTGGGCTGCGTGGTGCCACGTCGGCCTACAACGCCAACGTCAACACCACGATGCGCAGGGTTCCGCCTGGCCGTCACGTCTTCGTCGCCAGGGATCCCGGCGCCTCAGCGGGTGACGAGTCGTCCCTAGGTTCCCTCGACGCGTTGCCGCCCGCCAACCACCACGGGTACGCGGAATGGGACTTATCCGGCGTGCCGGACCCAGTCATGTTCAGGCGTTTCCTTGACGCTACGGACTACTGGTTCGGCTGCTCCGATGACTCCAACACC
The DNA here is from genome assembly GCA_947561735.1 of Cenchrus americanus. Classification (NCBI taxonomy): domain Eukaryota; kingdom Viridiplantae; phylum Streptophyta; class Magnoliopsida; order Poales; family Poaceae; genus Cenchrus; species Cenchrus americanus. The sequence goes on along the minus strand of OX387239.1, from coordinate 195,586,491 downwards.
GGGAATTACGATCCCGCGCGGGAGTGCTGCGTCGTCGTCGCCAACGACCCAGCAAATGCCACCGGTGCGGTGGGCGCCGGCGACGGGGAGGTCACGCCTGCCCCAGGGATCGCTCCGCGCCAAGCCGCGGGACCAAGCACCCCTGCTGGAGCCGACACCGACGCGTAGCTAGCCCAAGCCCGCGAGCTCGAGGCTAAGCTGGCAGAGGAGTACCGCATGGTGCGGCTGCTCCGTGCCTCGATGGCAGGAGAAGCCTCTGCTCGCGGCGAACGCGTGCGGGAGCTGGGCAGGAAGGCTCGCGACCGCATCAACGCCGACGACCCTGACGTGCCTCCACGGGCAAGTCAGAAGCTTGTTTCCGCCACGACGCTACTGCGGGCTATGCCGGCACCCTCGACCCCTGAGGCACGGAACCTGCAGCGCGAGGTGCAGGCTCTCATCGAGCAGGCGGCCATCCAGCAGGCCGAAAGCTCAGCCTCACGTATCCGCCAGCAAGGGGATGCGCGGGGTGACGGGGCCGCACAAGGGGGCGAACCCTCGGTCCACGCGGGTGAAGCCGCGGGGCGCCCCCACCAACTCGGGGCGCGCGCCGTCCAAAGAACGGCTCCTCGACACGCGCAGAACGCTGGACGGTGACGCCCGCAACGTCATCAACGCCAGACGCACGAGCAAGGCGGACGCGCGAGCAACAGTGGGCTACCACCCTCGACGGGGCGGACGCTACGACAGCGGCGAGGATCGCTCCCCGACGCCGGAGCCCCCAGGGACCCGTGTGTTCAGCCGGGAGATCCGCGCAGCGGCGTTCCCCCAACACTTCCGCCAACCCTCGACCATCGTCAAGTACAACGGGGAGACGGACCCCCGCATGTGGCTCAACGACTACCGCTTGGCTTGCCAGCTGGGCGGGGCCACCAGCGACGAGGTCATCATCCGCAACTTGCCCCTGCACCTCGGCGATGCGGCCCGGACATGGCTCGAGCACTTGCCCGCCAGCCAAATCCACAATTGGGATGATCTGGTCCGCACGTTCGTGGGCAACTTCCAGGGCACGTACGTGCGCCCTGGAAATTCATGGGACCTGCGCTCCTGCACACAGAAGCCCGGCGAGTCGCTGCGGGACTTCATACGGCGCTTCTCCAAGCGCTGCACGGAGCTCCCAAGCGTGGCGCAATCCGAAATTGTGCACGCCTTCCTCGAGGGCACCACGTGCCGGGACCTCGTGCGGGAGCTGGGACGCAGCCCGCCCGTGGACTCCAACGAGCTGTTCGACATCACCACCAGCTTCGCCTCATGAGAAGAGGCCGTGGGGGCGATCTTTGACGGCAAGAAGGGCAGGCGCTCGGACGATGCGCCCGCGGAGGGCAGCAAGTCCAGGGAGCCCCATCGCAAGGACAAGCGGGGCAAGAAGGGAAAGAAGTCGCGCCCCATCGCGAGCAGGGGCACGACGGCGGTGAGGCCGAGGCCCTTGCTGTCGACCCGGCTCGACGGGGCCCTCGACCGGCCCCTCGAGGCCCGGGGGTATTTGATGACATGCTGAAGAAGCCATGTCCTTACCATAAGACCCCAAGAAAACCACACCCTTGAGCAAAGGCGACATGCTCAAGAAGTTCTATGGCCGCGCCGCCGCGAAGGAGGCGGAGGCCAAGAAAGACGGAGGAGATGGCGACGCCGGCGGCTTCCCCGCTGTGGAAAACGTGTTCCTCATCTTCAGGGGACCCACCGTCGACATGTCGACCCGCCAGTGCAAGCGGGATCGGCACGAGGTCCTCGCCGCGGAGAAGGCGCCTCCCTCCTTCCTCAATTGGTCAGAGGACGCCATCACCTTCAGCTGGGAGGACCATCCGAATCGCGTCCCCAACCCGGGCCAGTACCCGCTGGTGGTCGACCCCATCATCGGGAACGCGCGGTTCTCGAAGGTCTTGATGGACGGAGGCAGCAGCCTCAACATCCTCTACGCGCATACGCCGCGCCCGATGGGGATCGGGTTGGACTGGGGCTGCGGCCCGAAGCACGAAGCCGTTCCACCGCATCGCGCCGGCAAGGTGTCCGGCCCCTCGGGCGCATCGACCTCGCCGCCTTGGTTTGGCACCGCAAAGAATTTCCGCAAGGAGATCCTCACCTTCGAGGTGGTGGGGTTCAAGGGAGCCTACCACGCTATACTTGGGCGACCCTGTTACGCCAAATTCATGGCGGTCCCCAACTATACCTACTTGAAGATGAAGATGCCAGGACCAAACGGCGTCATCACCGTGGGCTCGTCCATCGAGCACGCGTTCGACTGCGACGTCGAGCGCGTGGAGCACGCAGAGGCACTGGCGCTGGATGAAGCGCTGGTGACCACTTTGGAGAAGATGATCAACAACGACCTCGACTCCACCGCCAAGCACACCGGCACCTTCGAGGCCGCGGAGCAGACCAAGGAGGTCCCCCTCGATCCTTCTGCCCCCGAGGGCAAGGCGTTGAGGGTCAGCTCCACCCTCGACCCCAAATAGGAAGTGGTGCTCGTCGACTTCCTCCGCGCCAACGCCGACATCTTCGCGTGGAGCCCCTCGGACATGCCAGGCATCCCGAGGGAGGTCGCCGAGCACTCCCTTGACATCCTGCCTCACGCCCGCGCCGTGCAGCAACGGCTCCGCCGCTTCGACGAGGAGCGGCGACGGGCAATCGGAGCGGAGCTGCGGAAGCTCCTCGAGGCCGGGTTCATCAAGGAGGTGTTCCATCCAACGTGGCTAGCCAACCCTGTGCTTGCAAAGAAAAAGAACGGGAAGTGGCGGATGTGTATTGACTACACTAGTCTTAATAAAGCATGTCCTAAAGTTCCTTTTCCTTTGACACGTATTGATCAAATCGTTGATTCAACGGCTGGGTGTGAATTGCTTTGCTTCCTTGATGCTTACTCCGGGTATCATCAAATAAAGATGAAGGAATCCGACCAGCTCGCAACTTCGTTCATCACGCCGTTCGGGATGTTCTGCTACGTCACGATGCCATTTGGCCTCCGAAACGCAGGTGCAACGTATCAACGCTGCATGCAACACGTTTTTGGAGATCACATCGGGCGGACAGTCGAGGCGTATGTGGACGACATCGTCGTGAAGACCAGGAAGGCGGACGACCTGGTTGGCGACCTTGGCATCGCGTTCGGCTGCCTACGGACCAATGGGGTCAAGTTAAACCCCGAAAAGTGTGTCTTTGGAGTGCCGCGAGGCATGCTCCTGGGATACATTGTCTCCCAACGGGGAATCGAGGCCAGCCCTGAAAAGGTTGCGGCCCTCGAACGAATGGGCCCGATCCGGGACCTCAAAGGGGTGCAAAAGGTGCTGGGGTGCCTTGCCGCCTTGAGCCGCTTCATCTCGAGGCTCGGCGAGAAGGGCCTACCCCTCTATCGCCTCCTCAAAAAGCACGAGCGCTTCTCCTGGACCACCGAGGCCCAGGACGCGCTCGACAAGCTGAAGGCGTCCTTAGCGCACACCCCGATCCTCACGCCGCCGCAAGACGGCGAACCCCTGTAGCTCTACGTGGCCACAACCACCCAGGTGGTCAGCGCCGTGATCGTCGTGGAGCGCACGGAGGAAGGGAACACCTTGCCCGTACAGCGGCCGGTCTATTACATCAGCGAGGTCCTGTCAGACACCAAGACGCGCTACCCCCAGGTCCAGAAGTTGCTGTACGCGGTAGTCCTTGCGCGGCGCAAGCTCCGCCACTACTTCGAGGCCCACCCCATCACGGTGGTCTCCTCCTTCCCGCTGGGGGAGATCATCCGCAATCCCGACGCCTCGGGCAGGATTGCCAAATGGTCCATGGAGCTGATGGGTGAGACGCTTGCCTACGCCCCGCGCAAGGCCGTCAAATCCCAAATCTTGGCAGATTTTGTCGCTGAGTGGACGGACACGCAGCTGCCGCCGCCACGGCATCCAAGCGAGTGCCGGGACTGCGTTCTTCGACGGCTCGGTGATGAAAACGGGGGCGGGCGCGGGCTCGCTCTTCGTGTCACCCCTCGGGGAACACATGCGGTACGCGGTGCGCCTCCACTTCCCCGCATCTAACAATATGGCCGAATACGAGGCCCTCCTCTGCGGCCTCAAAATCGCCATTGAGTTAGGCGTCAAGCGCCTCGACGTGCAGGGGGACTCGCAGCTCGTAATCGATCAAGTCATGAAGAACGCGAGCTGCCATGACGACAAGATGGAGGCCTACTGCAAAGCCGTGCGAGCCCTTGAGGACAAGTTCTACGGCATCAAGCTCAACCATGTGCCCCGCCGGTACAACGAGGAGGCGGACGAGCTGGCCAAGATTGCGTCCGGGCGGATCACCGTCCCCCCGAACGTTTTCGTGCGCGACGTCGCTCAGCCCTCGGTCGTCTTCGAGCCCCACCCCTTGAGTCACGACGAACCCTCGGGGCTCCCTCGAATCCAGCGGGTGCGGAACCCATGGACGAGGACCCCTCGAGCGAGGCGTACGTGCTCTCCCTCCTCGAGGGGTATGGCTCCCACGAGGCCGACGCGATGGACATCGAGCCGGCTCCTGTCAAAGCGGACTGGCGTGACAAATACGTCGCCTGGATGGCTCGAGGGGAACTCCCCGCGGACCGGGCCGCGGCCAGGCGCATCGCCAGGATGGCCAAGTCCTTTGCCCTCGTCGACGGCGAGCTGTACAAGCGCGCCGCCTCCGGCATCCTGCAGCGGTGCGTGCCCATCCCCGAGGGGCGCGAGCTCCTACGGGACATCCACGCCGGAATCTGTGGCCACCACGCCGCGCCTCGCACCCTCGTTGGGAACGCGTTCCGCCAGGGCTTTTACTGGCCTACCGCGGTTGCGGACGCCAGCGAGATCGTACGCACTTGCGAAGGGTGCCAGTTATACGCCCGCAAGTCCAACCTACCCGACCATGCCCTGCAGACCATCCCCGTAACGTGGCCATTTGCCGTGTGGGGGCTGGACATCGTCGGGCCCCTGCGGAAGGCGCCCGGGGGCTTCACCCACTTGTTGGTCGCGATCGACAAGTTCTCCAAGTGGGTGGAGGTGCGCCCCATTACGAACCTCGGTGCGGAGCAGGGCGGTAACATTCTTCACCGACATCGTCTACCGCTTTGGAGTGCCAAACTCCATCATCACCGACAATGGGTCCCGGTTCACGGGCGAGGAAGTTCTTGGAGTTCCGCGACAAGTTCCACATCCGTGTGGATTGGGCACCGTGGCACACCCTCGGACCAACGACCAAGTAGAGCGTGCCAACGGCATGATCTTACAAGGCCTTAAGCCCGAAATTTTCGACCGGCTAAACAAATGGGGCGAAAATGGCTCCAAGAGTTACCAGCGGTTGTGTGGAGCCTAAGGACAACCCCGAGCAGAGCCACTGGGTTCACCCCGTTTTTCCTAGTCCATGGCGCGGAGGCCGTCCTCCCCACGGACTTAGAATACGGATCGCCCAGGGTTCGAGGCTATGACGAGGATGCCAGCCAGCGAGCCCGCGAGGACTCGCTGGATCAGCTGGACGAGGCACGCCTCGTGGCCTTGATGCATTCCGCAAGATATCAACAGTCCCTAAGGCGCTACCAGGCACGCAAGATACGTCGACGGGACTTCAGCGAGGGGGGTTTGGTCCTAAGGCTACGCCAAGACAACCGAGGGCACCACAAGCTATCGCCCCCATGGGAGGGACCCTACGTCGTGGTGAAGGTACTCAAGCCCGGCACGTACAAGCTGGCCAACGAGGACGGTGAAGAGCTCACCAACGCTTGGAACATCCAACAGCTACGTCGCTTCTACCCCTAGCTAGGATTTCCAAGTATTTTTTGTTGTAAAAATCATATGACCAACACCCCAGTTGGTGACAACTATGTAAACGCCTCGAGTCTAATGAAAAGGGCAACTCAGCTTTCCTCTGAAACCCAAGTTACCCTCGGGGGCTACTGCGGGGGGCACCCCCCCCCCAAAATGGTCCCATTTTCGCGCAAAAATAAAGCAACTCACACGCGCTAAGTTTGTTTTCTACTTCAACCCCGAGCAATGATTCGAACAGGGCGCAGGCGGCCTAGCGGAAGGAGCGCGCGAGTCAGAGATAGCCTACGCCGTGAGGATACGGCCCTTCTCTCTCGCCTCCAACCCAGCAGGCCCCCCGCGAAAATCGAACTCCCCTAATTAGAATCTACTCAGGAAGAAGGAGAAACAAAAAGCGCAGTAAACAAAAGACTTCATTCCGTATCAACAAATGTTTGCGATTAAAATAACTTGTTTATTTACAAAGGCCGCATGGCCAGAATACTGATACACAAATAAAAACGGGCCAAGCGCCCAGCTGTCTTCAGGCGGGAGGAGCGACGGTGTCAACAGCGTCCGGGAAGAGGAACTCCTCGAAGGCTTCAGCAAGCGACCCGGAGGCATCAGCGGCGAGCGCGTCCACGCGCTCCATCGCCACCTCATCCTCGACGCCCTCGGGAACGACGTAGCCCTCCGCCAGCGCCTCGAAGTTGACCTCGTAGTGGGACCGTACCACTCCGAGGGCCTTCTGGACGCCAAGATGCAACGCCGGCGCATCCGTTCGGTGACGTGGCCGCCAAGGGCGCGCGAGCGGCCGGCCGCCGAGCTTCCGACCCGTGCTTCACCCTCCTCCACACCGGGCAGTCTCGAGGGCCGCATCACGCGGCTCCCGCAACTCCCCGGCTCGGAGGAGTCGTAGGAGGTCCGCAGCCGCCTCGGCCCGCTCAACCGCGTGTCCCGGCGCGGCGCGCAATCCCGGAGTCACCAAGACAAGAAAGAAATCGAAAAAGGAATGCGAATTCCCAAACGTAAAACCAACCAAACAGAGTCAAGAAGCGGCTCACCTTCAACTTGCTTCCTCTCCGCCTCGAGGTCACGGCGCTCGGCCTCGACCGCCGCTCGAGGCCCTTGACGGTCTCACCTTGCTCCCGGAGGGCCGGCCCTCCGATTTGCGGTTATAATGCCGAGCATAATCACCTCGCCCTCGGCCTTGGAGAGCGCGGTGTTCCGCTCCTCCGGGCCGACTTCGTGCCGCCTCGCGAGCGACGCGCTCCTCGCTCCGGCCGCCGACCGGCGTCGGCGAGGGCGGCTTGCTCCTCGCTAGAGCCGCCCCTCGGCCCCTTGGCGGGCGGTGCGCTCCTGCGGCAGAGCTGCTCCTCGGCCGACGGCGAGCGCCGCGACCTTGGCGTCGAGGGCGGCCTTCAAGTCGTCGGCCTCCTTGGCCCGTCGCTCCCGGCCCGCGCGCCCGCTCCTCGCCCCGGCGCCGCCGCGCCCGCGCCCCCTCGAGCGACGAGCGGAGCTCCCGATTCTCGCCGCGGACGCCGGCCACCTCCGTCTCCCAGTTGGTCGCCAGCGTCCGCATCTTCTCCGAGTCCGAGCGTGCTCGCGCGCCGCCTCATCACGGTCGATGAGGGCTGTGCAGATCCGCTCGAGGCTAGAGCAACGCACCGGGTCCTGCCTCGTGCTCTCGGGGAGTTCGTCGTGCAAGACCGTGGCTCGGTACGCCAACCAGCCGTCCGGAGTCCTGAGGGCGTCGGCGAGCGCGTCGAAGGCGCCGCATCGCTCCCGGACCTGGTGAAGCTCGGCGTTCACCCGATCGAAGGCGCCGTACTTATCACGGGCACGACGCTCGAGCTCCTGTCACCCACAAGACAAGACCCGTAAGCATCCTGATACAGAGACAACGCGCAGGAAGCGAGAGGAAGAGGAGAACGAGCAGCGATGCCCTACCTGGAAGACATGCCACGCGGGGCCGCCATGGACCCTCAACGCCTCGTTCAGCGCACGGTTGAGCGTGGCGCCGTGGCTGCGGAGCTCTCCCCACAACTCCTGCTCCGCCTGGGCGTCAGCGAATGCGGGCGGGTCGTCAAGGACCCCCTCCACTTGGGCGGAGTGGCCGGCACGGGAAGACGAGGCCTCGGCGCCATGTCCTCGGCCCCCCGCCACCATGTGACCCTCGCGCCGCCTCACGAGGGCCCCCTCCTGGGGCTCGGGGGAGCGTGTGGGGAAGCTCGCCCACTGATCCCACCCGGCGGTGGGGAGTCGTCGTCCGGGACCTCCACCACCTCCCGCCGGGAACCGCCGGCGGCGGCGCGGCCCTTGCGCCCCGCCCTCCACCGGCGCCTCCACTTGCGCCTCCACGGTCGCGGGCGCTTGACGCGGTGCCGCGGCCGCCGCCCTCCGCCGCGCCTGCGGCGGCGGCGCCGGCCGCCCTCCCTCGCCGGCCACCGCCTCCGGCCGTGCCTCCGCGACCACGGGCGCCACCGCGGGGTCGCACCCGCTCGCCTCCTCCGCGCCGGCGCCGTGAGCCGCGCCTCCGTCGCGGCGGCCTCCACGGGCTCCACTTCCGCCACGGCCGCCGCCGTGGCTGCGCCCCCACCACGGTCGGCGCCCGGCCGCTCCTCGGCAACCGCCGGCCGCGCCATGGCGGGGGGTCGATCCGCCCGCCGAGGCCTCGGGGCCTCGGCCGGGCTTTGCGAGCTCTCGCCCGCCGCCGTCGTGCTTGCCCCCCGCCCGCGACGCCCTCGACGAGCGCCGCCGGGTGGGGATGGACGCGTCCGCCCTCAGCACCTTGGCCGGTGCGAGGCGAGGCACAGTTGGCACCACCCTACGCAAGCACAAACAGAAAGTTAGAATGTCTGATTGTCAAAAAACCGAACCGAGCAGAAGAACGAGCCCCTTACCTCGAAGAGGAAAAGGCGCGCTTCCTTTTCCTCGAGGCCTCAGCGGATGAGGCCGGCGCGGCCGGCGCGCCCGCCGCCACGCCTCCCGACGCCGCCACCGCGTGCGCGGGCCCCGCCCGCGCGCGCAGCGCGCTCACCACGCACGCCCCGCGGCGCGCGCGCCGGCACCCCCCGCGCGCACGCGCCGCCCCCGTTGTTGATCGGCCGGCGGCGGGCGCCGCCACGCCCGCCCAGGCGATGCCGCCCTTGCCGCCGGAGCCGGCTCCGCGACGGGGGCGCAGCCCCACCTATCGAGGGGCCCCGCCCTCGGCCCTTCTTCCTCCTCGTCCTCCTCCGAAGACGAGTACTCCTCGGTCCCCGGGGAGGAAAGCCCCAACTCCTCGCGCCGCCGTACTCGCGTTCGTCGCTCGCGGCGCTCGCGGTGCCGCCTCGCGCGCTCCCTCTTGCGCGCCGCCCGCTCCCCGCTCCCGCCGCCGCGCCGCCCGACCGAGCGCGCGGGAGTCGGGGGTGGGCGGAACGGACTTCGCGGTGGTGAAGTTCACCGACCGCATGCGAGAACGTCAATGGCGCGTCGGGGGGGCGGAGGCAACACCAAGAACTAAAACGGAATCAAGAATCATACTCACCGGCGGGCGCGGGGGGGAGCATCTCGAGGTCCCACGGGGGTTCGGTCCGGCGCGCCAAACATCCGGTGTCGACGGCGTTCCGCGCCCGGTGAGCGCATACGGCCCGCCCCGAGGGGGTCGGGAGCATCCGCGACCTCGCCGCCGCGACGGGGTCCGCCTCCTCCGTCATCCCGTAGATGCAGAGCGGCCTCTCCATCGAGGCACGACCCGCCGGTGATGGAGGAAGGCGAGGACGCCCGCCGCGGTCGCCCTTGCGCCGTCGGGGCTCCTCGTGGCGGCCGAGACCGAGTCCCCGCCGCCTCCGATGCCGGGCCGTGGACACCCCGTAGCCCCGTGAGCCGGGCTTCTCCTTGAACACCCGACCGGTGTAGGGGGGAGGCCGGCTCGGCGTTGCGCGAGGTAGAACCATCCCCGCTCCCGGCCCGGCGTTGTTCGTCGTCATGGTGGGGGATGTAGTCGTCCTTGAACCGCCCCCGCAGGCGAGTGACATCCCGCCGGCGCGCACCGCGCGGCGGGTCCTCGGCTCCGTCGTGGGCTGCGTGAAGAGCTCCGCGCGGAAGAGGTGTACCCGCAGCTCCCGCTGACCGGGATCCCCGGATACCCCTCGCACACCCACGAACGTGGCCGCCTGCGAAATCGCGTTGGGCGCGAAGTTGTGCAACTCCACGCCGTAGTAGTGGCACAACGCTCGCATGAAGCGGCTCGCCGGCGCGTTGAAGCCTCGCTCGTGGAAGCGGATAAAGCTCACCCACATAGCCTTCCGGCGGGTTGGGTGCGCGGTCCCCGCCGCCGGCACTATCCACTCCGCCGAGCGGCCATCCTCGTTTGCCGCCAATCGGCCGGCGGGTGACCGGCCGCCGCCAAGGGCCAGCTGGTTCACCGTCGACCGCTCCCAGGCGTACGGGTCGAGGATCGTGAGGGGCGGAGGCGGCGCCATGAGAAGAGGACAAAAGAATGCGAGAGCGGAGGACAGGAAGAGGAAGAAGAGCTCTAATGGCGAAGCCACACGGTGGCGAAAGCGAAGCGAAGACGAAAGCACAGGGGGCTAAAATGGCGGAGCGTTAAGGTAAAAAACCGCCGCTTCCCCTTCCCCTCAGATTTATAAGCTGCGGGCAAGCTCTCCGGGGCGGATGTCCCGCGCGCATTAACTACAGGGAATCTTCTCTTCTCGCTGGCGAACGGACCCCACCACGACCGCAGCGGCCACATCACCGCGAACAGGCCATCATCACGGTGAAGACTAGCAGGGGCCGTGGCAGGCGGTCACGTCCGCCTGCCCACGCCGCCCACTACGCGCGCGCGCGGCCGCGACGCCTAAAAAGGCGCGCCCGCGATGTGAAACCGCAGCCTCTACTGTGGAGCATTTAATGTCCCGGTCCCTTGCAAAGCAAGGAGAACCCTCGAGCGGCACGGACTCCTGGCTCGGGATAAATTCAACCCTCGAAAGGGTACAGGCGTGAGAAGGTCGCCTCGAGGCCCGCTTGAAACAAAGCGGGCATTGCGAGCACCCATGCCACGTAGGACCCTCGAGCGGCGCGAGCCCCTGTCTCGAGACAATACGAACCCTCTAAAGGGGCACAGGCGTGAGAAGGTCGCCCGGGGCCCGCTTGAAACAAAGCAGGTACCACAAGGACCCATGCCACGCTGTGTTGCTGACCAGCGCCTCGAGGGCTGGCTCGCCCAGACCCCTCGACGGCCGCAAACGCAAAGACGGGGCCGCCCAGGCGCCGCCTCGCAAGGCCCTACCGATCGAGGTTCGAAGCCCGACCCTCGACGGGTTCGAACGGGCGCCCCGCATCGCAGTCGTGGACGATGAAGGCACGCGCATTCGAGCCGTTCCTCGAGCCCGCCGGCTCGAGGGTGCCCCATATGTCGTGTTCGAGAGCCGCCGAGGGCAGCCTAGCCGGGGGATCCCACCGAGGGAGAGCTTCCGCGCCCTCGGTCCCTATCGAACGGACCGAGCCCCACCTAGCAAACCCATGCAAGCGCTTCAATGGACGTGTCTCTCGGACCATGCGGCCTACCCTTATCGAACGGGGCATGGGCGTCCACTCGAACCACCCACTAGCAGCCTCAACGAGGAATCCGCAATTCGCGACCCACTCGATGGGGGTTGCGGAGACCTCACCCTCCGTCCCGCGGAGAGGACGGCGAGGGCGCGTTAAGAAGCAAGTCGTAATGCTCTACCCGATCGCCTCGAACGGGCCCAGGCTCGGGGGCTTGACGCACGGCTACACCTCCTTGAATTGCACCCGCCGGGAGACGGTGCCGCCGGCCGCGTGCGTCACCGAAGCCGGCTGAGATATTGCCGACGCCGGTTGAAACATGTACCACGCCCTCTGACCAGCTCTTACGGTTAACCCCTACAGGAGCATCCACGCTCCTGCAGGGCTTCGGGGGCTAGACCCGCGGGTCCGCTGACGCGGCCCCACGGAAAGCGTTCGCGAGACAAGAAGGGAAGAACGTCCTATCAGTAGGTTCCAGCATCTGCGGGAGCCTCAATGGCAAACCCACAGATGCTCGGGGGCTACTATCGGGGACAGCCCTAGGGGTCCCCTTTAATAACGGGGAAATCCCCACTTAAAACCCGCAACAAAGCCAAATACACTTTGCCTAACCATGCAGGATACGGCCCATGCCGCAGGGACCTCCGCGGCCCACCAAGGAGGCCCTCTTGAAGATCCCCTCGAGCAGGCTTCGCCTCGCTCGAGGACGCGCGCCTCCCTCGGGCGGGCTCCGTCCCGTTCGAGGGGGTGCGCTTCCCTCGAGCGGGCTCCGCCTCGCTCGAGGGCCCGTTCCCCCCTCGAGAAGGCTCCGCCTCGCTCGAGGGTCCGCCCCGCCTTTGACCGGGGTCCGCCTCGCTCAATGGTGCCCCGCATGCGTGCGCCCGCCCCCGTACGCGGGCATTTAACGCCCGACACCGGCGGGACGGCGCCATCATGCGCCCGGGCTCGCGCCCGTGCTTCCGCACCAACTCCCCAGAGGGAGCCCATCCCCATCACCGTGGGGAGGGATCGTGCGCCAGACCGGTGCCGTCCCGTGACGCCGTGCACCTCGCTCCAAGACGGCTAACGCGCCGAGCCCTCGAAGGGGGGCCGCCGCACCCTCGATTTGCTTTCTTGTGACCCCGCGGAGGTTAGGTGGAGGCGCTAGGCCGGGGTGGGACGCCATCCCCGCATCGTTACGGTATGGCCGCCGCCCGCGCGTGCGGGCGCATGCCGTGCGCCGTAGCAACGACTCCAAAGATCGTAGAACGTATTAGAACGGGACGCCGTTTTACCTACTCCCCGTACTCGTACGGCCAACGCCGCCAGCCTCCCTCGAGCCTATCAGAAGACATCACCACCATCTGCCGCCCTTCTACCCTCGAACCGCCACTGTTCGGGTACAAGATAGGCCATGATGACCGGATCGCTGCAAGGATCGTCCGGACGGCCGCGCACTCTACAGCATAGCACGCCACGCCCCTTCACGTAGCTAAATAGCGTGGCGCGCATGTGATTCGCTCCCTCCTTGATCTATAAAAGGGGGACGAACCCTCCCTGCCGCGGGGACAGAAGGACATACAGACAACACAGCAGGAGACAGGCTGCGCCACGCACTTGCTCTCCAATTCTCCCACAACATCTTCAGCCACTACACCAGGGACTTGGAAGCCACGCTTCCTCTCCCGCCTTGCTTGTAGTAGCCCCACTACAGGCACCCCCGGTGCTAAGTAATATAGTGCCTTGAGCACGCCACTGCTGGACGTACGGCCCCTCGGCCGGAACCAGGATAAAACTCTGTGTCTCTTGTTGCTTAGCATCGACCATTGAGGGATAGACCACGGCGCTTATTACTGGTTAGTGTCGGGACCACATTCCGCACCGACATGTTCGATGAAGTTTCGATCCACGCCTGTGAGATCCTTGGCGGACCAGGCGAACACATCTTTGTTCTTCTGGAGGAATTGAACTAAGTTCGTTTCCTCGTCGGCCAAAAGGTCGGAGCCAATGAAGACGGTCTGATCTAGAACCATTGCGTCTAGTAAGACCCGTTTGGTTTCACAGTCCGACTGCATGTTGACTTTCTCTCTGTCTGCTTTCGGCTTCTTTTCCACCTCATTGCTCTCGACCGCTTCGTCGAGGGCGTGCACGTTTCGTTGGCCTGGGGTACGGCCTCTCTCTAGGTTGCGGCCATCGTTTTGGTGACCCCAGATTGTGATGACCCCTAGCGTCACTGGGATTTTCATGCACAGATAAGCCTGGTGAATGACTGCCTCAAACTTGTTGAGGAACCCTCTGCCCAAGATGCCATTGTAGGGATAGTACATCTCCACGACGTCGAAGGATAGGTATTCTGTTCTGGCGTTTTGGACTGTGCCGAAGGATACTGGGAGAACCACTTTGCCCAGTGCATGGATGACGCACCCTCTGAAACCGTACAGAGGTGTGTCTGGTGGTTGTAGTAGATCTCTGTTGAGCCCCATCTTGTCGAAGGCATCGACAAAGATAATGTCAGCTGATGAACCATTGTCCACTAGAAGCTTCCCCAGAGTCCAACTCGCTATGTTCGCTTCTATCACTAGAGCGTCGTTGTGAGGGAAACCTTGCAACCTTACGTCCTCTTCTGAGAAGGTGGGAATGTGAGACCATCTTGTTTTCTCGACTCTTCCTTCCACACAAATGTTTCGCACCTCGCGGAAGTAGTGCTTCTGTTCCTTTTTGGTTTCGAACTCCAATGCGGAGCCCCCTGAGATAGGCATTATGGTTCCGATAGATGGCAAGGGATCGCTCTGACCCTCAAGCTTGGCTGGCAATGGCGGAGCTGAGGGGCCTTTGTAAGGAGGAGGCGGAGGAGCAATGGGGTGTTGCTCGACGGGTCTGCACTCAATGTTCTGAGCTTGGAAAGTTTGTGATTGCCAAGGTGGAGGTTGGGGATAGGTGGAAAGTGGTGGCTGGAATTGAGGTGGCTGGAAAGGGTTGGCGAAAGAGTTTCTCCCAAAGCTAGGGTTTTGCCATGCCGGGGCAGAATGGTTCACGGCACTCGCTCTCTCCTTTTCCTTCCTCTCCTCCTCGAGGATGGCTTCGAATCTTTTCGTCTGGACAATAATTCGAGTTGTGGTCATCATTTTCCTCGTGGAAAATACAATACCATTTTCTTTTCTCATTGTGGCCTCGGCCCCTGCTGCGACCCCTGCCTCTGCCTCCGCCTCTCCCGCCCCTGCGGCCTCCCCCTTGATTGGAGTGTGGTGGACTAGGCGGGTTAGGGACCAGGCTCTATGAATCGACTCCGTGATTTTTTTCGAAATTGAAGATCTTCTTCGATCTTGTTCCTTGTCGCTGAGAGTCCTAGCAAGATCTGCATTGTTAACTTGAAAATCTTCGGCAATTTTGGAGGACTTGTCATAATCTTTGCGAAGGTTCTCAATCAATTTCAAGTCCTTGTCATGAGTTTTTTGAAGTTTTTCAAGATCTTTTCTAGAATTTTCAGCAGCTTCCTCGGCAGTTTCTTCTCATCTTAACATTTCTTGAGGGCTACAACCAATTTAGCCACTTTCTTCTCCAAATCCAAGTTCGCTGCTCGAGACAACTTGAAGTCGCGGTTCAGCTTCTGAGAATCCTCTAGCAACTTCTTGTTTATCTTCTCTTGCTCGATTAAATGCTCGCAGGCAATTCTTCCAGATATAGAGGCCTTCGCTGCATAATCCCTGTGGTATTCTGCGAACTTGGACGCAGGATAAGATCGAAGAAGATCTTCAATTTCGAAAATCGAGAAATCAGAAGCAAAGAGAGTTGTAAAAGGCAACGAACCTTTTTTATCCTTAGTGGCAAGCCTCCTTCCCGAACTCGTAGAGGGTTTGCCCAAAGATATATAAGTTTTCTTCGAGGGAGTGCAGTGCCCTTTCCCGGAATCTCGAGCAGTTTTGCCGAACAAGTGAAGCGTTTGTTCTGAAGCTCCTTCTCCTGTTTCATTAATCAGTATAGGCGATTTCCAAAGTGTCAAAATCTCGGATGCACCGCCTCCAACACCAGCCACCTCACAACCAACACTCAGCTATTCACCATGGTATGACGTACCGAAGCTTTTGTTGAAGGCAGCCATGGAAGGAGAAGGATCTTGGCCTTCAGGGACATCTGCGCGAGTCTAGATCAGTGGAATATTTTGTAAAGGATCGTCACCCCTATGAATGGTCAGCTCAATATTCTTCGCGAATTCAAGGGATGCCTCGGTGGAAGGTCAGGCCCCAACAACTTCAGTCGCAACAGTAGCAGCAACAACAACAGTAGCAACTTCCTTCTGAACTTCAGAAGCAACATTTGAAAAACAACCAACATCCACGAACTCATTTTCAGAAAGGCTAAGAGAAAAAACCTTTCTGGCTAGGCTCCGCGAAGAGGTCATCGTCGAAAGCAGAGGGAACCCGTCGAACCTCAGCAAAACAATCTTCTTAACAGCTTTCTTAGCCTTCTTGCGGCTCATCTGAGCAAGGCTTGAGGCTGCTTGAAGCTCGACGTCCGAAACTTGTTTGAAAGTTTGGCGCTTGCGCTTGGTTGATTCGAGAGATCTGGTCTTCACAGGTTGAACACTGGAAGACGTTATCTCGTCGATAATCAATTTGCTGCTCTTTGAGGATCTTCTTCTCGGAGCTTTCAAGGGCACAACTGAACAGCTGGCCACAGCAACGGTAGGCATCTTCAATTTGCGACCTGGGCGTCGGGAGCTAAAGGATTTGTCTCCGCAGACTTCAGAGAATACCCGATTTATCCTCTTCTTGTGCTTCACCAAGTTCTTATATGCTTTGTACTCATTCATGGTGTATTCGCCAATCATGAGATTCACTCTTCTTTCGATTTCAAGCATAAGTCGTCGGCACTCTGGCCGTCTCTCAGTTGAAGGCTGAATTTCGGGAAAGGAACTTCTTGTGCTGCCCAGTTGACATTGAAGCTCACGATTTCAATAGGGGCCCAACCGTAAGAAATCAGCCAAATTCGAGCAGCGGTAAACTCTTCAACAATGTCGCGACCACCGAGGATGGTGTACGCGAGATGGAACGCATTCTCGCAGTTTCTGATTCCAGCCGCCCCGGTGGTTATAAGGAGCGGTGCAAACAACAGTTAATGCCTCAATAGGAGTAGAGAGAGGATGAGCTGGTCCTTCGTAGCCAGGAATCACAGACATGTCAACTTTTACATAGAACCAGTACGAACTCCAGTCCTCTGTGAAGTTTGTCTTGCAGCAGAGCGCAATCTGAATTCGCGTAATTCCTTTTCGTGTATTCTGTCGACGGGTGTTGAAGGTGCAGCACGTATAATGTGCTTCGTAAAATTGACCATCGTCGACCTTGATAACGTCTGGCACAATAACTAGCTCAAATAATCGAGCGAAAACATCGGCCCCAAAATTGCAGCCGAAAGTCTTCATAATCCAGATGAACTTGGACACTTCCAGGAACGAGTTCGGTGAAAGCTGGTGAATCTTCACTGAAAAAGCGTCTAGTATCGCAGGAAGAATGGGGTCGCAGGGGAACCTCAATCCGCAAGTGAAGAAATCGCGAAATATGACAACCTCGTCCGCTTCGGGAGTAGGAACTTGTTCACCCAATGGTGTGCGTCCACTGCCGACAGGAAAAAATCCAGCTGCCTCGTACTCTCTAATCAAGTTAGCGGTAACCTTAGATTTCCCGAAGACAAAGGATGGAGGAAGAGGTCCCGATTGCTTTGCTGCAATAAGATCCTTGACATCAGCGTCGACATTTCCGACTTCATCCTCCTCTGATCTAATCTTCCCATCTTCGTGAATCCCAGATCCGCTAGCAGCAGGAGAGGCGTGCTCTTCCGGGGGCTGTGCACTCTCATGATCTTGAACTTCCGGCTCAGCTGGAAGGCCAGCTGCAGCCAATTCTTCAGTAGTCATAGGTCTGGCAGTGCTTTTAACGCGGGCCACCTAATTGATAGTAATATAAGTAAGAAATATAAGGCGAAGGGCGAGGGGGTGTAGTTTCAAGAACTCGCCTCGATTCGACAGTTGAGAGGTTTCTGGAGGACGTGTGTCCATTCTGACGTTCCGAGGGTGACGTTTTTACTGAAATTCAAAGATTTTCGTGGAATTGGATCGTCGGAGTCAACCCGCTTCCCCGAAGGGCTAGTGTTGGGGAATTCAGGAAAAACCTGTCACCCTCGAAACGTCGAGTTTGACGAAATTCATGAAATGAGTTTTCAGGGTGGTTGAACCTATGAAGATATGAAAACTTGAATCTGTGAAGCCTTGAAGTCGTGAACCTGTGAAGATCTGGAATCTTGAACCTGCGAAACCCTGAAGTCGCGAACCTGTGAAGATCCGAAATCTTGAATCTGCGAAGCCCTGAACTCACAAACCTGTGAAGACACGGAGTCACGAACCTGCGAAACTCCGAAATCGGGAATCTATGAAATTTGGGAATCTACTGAAGTTCAAATTCAAAGGTTATGGCGCATGAAGATTTCCATGAATAAGAGACTCATGAATCAGTAAGAAGCCAAGTCAAAGACGTCGCCTCAAAAGTCTGAGTTTGATGTGTGAACTAGTGGCAGACTTGTAAATGTATGAAGTTAGCCCCACAAATCACGGGATGTAAAGGACATTGTTCACATTAGAAATATTCCTTAGATTCGAGGTCATTTTCGGAATGTAAAAGTCCCTTCGTCTCCCTATAAAAGGGGGCGCGAGGGCACGTGTAAAAGGATTCACAACTTTTGAGGCGCGAACAGTCTTTAGGAGATTCTTTGTCTCCTCTTTCGAGAATCGTGTTCCTGACTTGAACGTTCGTTCGTCTTGTGTTCTCTAATCCTGTGTTCGGGGGTCCTGTCCGGATTTTCGGATACCCCCAACAGAGGGAGCACATCGCAATTTGGACTTTCCTTTATTTTTGTATGGTTCAAGATGAGGTCCCAAGTTACGCTGCAACATGTTACATGTATCATAATGCAAAGTTTCATATATTTCCTTTGTTGTATGGTTCAACATAATTTATTTTGTATTGTCTCGTGAAGTAAGGAAACTGATTTTTTTCAAATACAATTTTTTCTGAGTGGTCGTTCTGAATATGTTGGATTGGCATATATCGATTGTTTCTTAACTCCATTTCGAAAATTTTATAGTACATCTTGACATATTGCAGCATTTTGCATTGAGTTTCTCTAAAAAGCACTTCATATGATATTTGTTAAAAGAAATTCTAAGAATAGTTCTTGGAATGCAAAGAAACATTTTCACAATTGCTTCACAAAATGGGAGAAGCCGATCAACTCAATACTTACAAAAAGGAACGAGAAAAGAATCGAAATAATGATTTACAACATTTGTTTGATGATTTACAACATCAAAATAGGATACAAAACATCAATCTGAATCAGAGTCTTCAACAACCTTTGCTATTGACCCTCCGGCAGATGAATCAGAGTCTTCAATAGCCTTTGCTATTGACCCTCCGGCAGTTCTTCCTGATCTCACCATCCCTCCCTGACAGAGGGCTAATGTTTCCCATCTTAATCATGGACGCCCTGAAGTTCCTGAAGAAATCCGTCTGGTTGCTCGTGAATTGGTGAACAATGGGTGCAGTGGTCACTGCCGCAGCTGGGTCCGACAGCATGACCTCAGACCTGATCGGATTCGAGCTGGGCGCGGCCGTGCAAGAGGTTTCCGTAGTACTTGTTGTCGAACAAGTTGGGTGTCACCCGGTCCAGGTTCTCCAGTGAATCCTCGGGTTGCCCGGCCGTGCAGTTCTGCCGCGTGAACTGACACTGCACTTTGCCGAACGTGTGCGCTCCTGGAGTAGTAGAAAATTGTTGTTGAAATAGTGTTCTCGTTTTAAACTGCACGTGGACACAAAGTTTTTTTTTTTGAAATGAATGTGTACACAAACTTCTTTGTTGCTGAAAACTGTTTTTTTTTACTCGGTACTAGTGTAATACCCGTGCTAAGGCTACGGATTTTTTTTCATTTCCTACCGTCTCAACACATTAAAAATGAATAAGTTATAGACACCTTCATCATTTTTACATTTGCCCATCGAACAATAGACTACCAACAACTGCGCTACGATCCAGGCCTCCCAATCTCCCACTGGCTAAAGGTGCAGCGCATCTTCTTCAACCCGGAGAACCGCTGAATCCAGGCCTCCCAATCTCCCACTTGCTAAA
This sequence comes from Cenchrus americanus, assembly GCA_947561735.1. NCBI lineage: Eukaryota > Viridiplantae > Streptophyta > Magnoliopsida > Poales > Poaceae > Cenchrus > Cenchrus americanus. The sequence continues at coordinate 195,567,043 of OX387239.1, read as the reverse complement.
GGTGCAGCGCATCTTCTTCAACCTGGAGAACCGCTGAATGGACGGCTGTCATTGTTGAAGACGTGGTGATCCCTTTGCTTCCTGATGAGCTAGGTGCCAAAAATCACCAACGACTTGCTGACAGTGACAAGTGGTAATTCAAATGAAACTATCAGCGACATGCTTTCAATCCAAGGAAGATATAAAGGACAAATGACATACATGTTGGCAAATAAAACATTTTAAAGCAGTAATGTACTGGGCAGCCTATACATGTTGGCAAAAATGAATTATCCAGCATATCCAATGTTTTTCAGTCATGATTCAGAATGAATATTAATAAAAAATAATAGTGTCTCTGAATTTGGAAAATTCATCTTCAATTTTAAAAGATTCCCAGCCTAACCAAAGTCACAGATATGTCACACTACAAAATAGAGTTCAATATCCTAAAACAGACTTCAAACTCTCAAACACTGGTAGCATGCAACATGCAGGGAGGCTACAGGATGGAAATTTGGGTCGCCAATTGTGCTTGCTCACTGGTTGCTTTGATATGCTCCATTCTTTTATCCTTCTTTCTTTTCCATTCCATAATTCTGCACAAAGAGATGAAATAATTTGAAACAGAAAACACAAGCTAAAGATGACATGCAACTACATACAACCTGTCTCGTTGTACAAAATATAATTTCCTTTTTAGCAATTTCTAGCAAGTCAAAGAGTTTGACATTGTGTTGTAGAGCAAACAACATATTAGTTCCACCTAATTTCAGCTTTTAACAGTTCCAAGCATCCAATACCCATGATTAAAATGTCAAAAGGCGGAGAAACATCACTGCCATTTACAGTCCCTCTTCATCATTTTACAGTCCCTATTCTGAAGAAAGGATGGAAGTTAGTATCTAAATAATAATTCGGAAGTTAGTATCTTCAGCATTTTACAGTCCCTCTTGTGTCTATTTCAAAGGTTAGGGGCACTAAATTAGAGAAATTTCTTTGTTCCCTATTTGTAATTACAGACCTGACATTCAGTCATTGTAATTTGTAAGTTTGCACATAAGCCATTGACATGAATTCCTGCACAGCCAAACAAAAAATATGTAAACATCAACTCATTGTTTAGATGCACATGCCTTATTGTGGCTTCATATATAGATGGCCATATAAGGGCTGCTCACTTCCCTATTTAGCTTTCCTTTCATGTTATTTTGCAGCAACTTTTGACATACCACATGCCTCACCGACGATTTTGCCAGCCAGCTTCTCGGGGCAATGCACATGGCAGCCTGCAGATTAGGAGATGATACATTGACAGTGTCAGCAACCCCTTGGTCCTCTCCCACTTCCACTGACACCGCCGTTAGCATGAGCATGAGCTGACTGCACAGCCACTGGACCCAGTGCACCCAAAAGAATTTGCATGAAAGGAAACAATTTACTGTGACTCTGGCCTGCAAGAAGCACAAAGTCCCAGATATATTTGAACGTGCACCATGAATCATGAACAGATATTCAGTCATAGCAAAAGAAGAGAATTGACAAAGGAACACTACAAGATTTTTAATGGAGATACTACATGATATTTAGCTCTCTTTGTGCTCATACTGACAATATGCAGACCATTTCTTCTCTTTCTCAATAATAAACAAAACAGATAAGTTCAACAAATCAGAAGGATATAAGACAAGGTGTAGATAACAGAACTCTTGACCCCCCCCCCCCCCCCCCCCCCCCCCACACACACACACACACACAAAAGGAAGGAAAAGGTGGAGCATCCAACTCTACATCCCACACATGTAGCTATCATTATACAATGGTCTTTGCTTTGAAGAAATATGTCAGTACATGATTACTGTTAAAATGGCTATTAAGTGTACAGAAAGGCAGGACGAATGGCACATACCTGAGAAAATAGGAGAATCAGTTTTATAGTGGTAGTGATTCCATAATTCTGCACAAAGAGGTGAGATAATTTAAAAATAAAAATCACAAACTAAATGGTGACATGAATACAACCTGTCTCACTGTAAAAATAGATTTTTCTTTTTAGCAATTCTAGCAAGTCAAGGAGTTAACATTGTGTTGTAGAGAAAATAAAATATTAGTTCCACCTAATTCCAACTTAACTGTTTCAAGCATCCAATACCCATGATTCGATGTCAAAAGGCATATAGTTTGCGCCCACATCACTTTGCTAGTACATATTCTGAACAATTACACTTTTCTCACCAAGTCATTTCACACTACTGAGTTTTCACATGATAGGGATGAATGAGAACTAATGAGGTGGAATTACCTTTGAGGTGGAATTACCTTGGAGCCCGGTTCATCATTTTTTTCTCCATCTTTTTTTCCCAAAAGTTCATATTGAGCATGTAGCAACTTAGCTATCTTCACATTCCTCTCTTGGATCCTGACTGGAGCAAACGTGGAAACAACAGATATTCAGGGTAGAATATATTAAAGAAATCAAATTAAAACTTTGTATGCAGATATTCAAGGCAGGAAAAATTAAAGATATCTAAAACTAGGGTCTGAAAGTTTGAGGTTAAAGTAAAACTCATCCTCATGTTTCCTAATCCTCTCTTCTCTTTGCACATTGGTTTAATTTCTTCAGTCTTTTTCCTTGCATGGTATAGATACAAGCCAAATCAAAGGATTTGGCTCATAGTTATAACTTATAATCCCATGGCAGCTAATGTATGCAATACTGAATTACAAGGCTCTGGGCAGTGGGAGGCAGGAGTAGTAGAAAATTCACACCCTGAATCCCTCATTGCATCCACCAGCAAAAACAAGAAAATAAGCTTATTCACTCACATGTACCTTCTCCCTCCTCTGTTCTTCATGGAAGCAACAACCAGCAGCTAAGCTTCTCTCTTCCTCCACAATTGGCAAGAATAGAGCACCAAAACAGCTCGACAATCAAAAGAGCAAGCACAACCAAAAATCATCTGCTTCTTTTCTCCACTGCAAACAAGCAGAAGCTCCTCTCAAGCAAGCAGAAGCTCCTCTCGAGCAAGCAAATTAGAAGAAGCAACACAACTCCTCGTCCCCCATCGATTCTGGTCGTGCACCCCCTGCTCCTCTACCAAACGACTCGACTCTGGCCTCGCCGCCCTCTCTCCTCCGTCCCGCCGTGCGATTGATCTTTGGTGCGGACACATTCGTCCATGCCGCCCCTTCCTCGCCTGCCAAATAAGGGCCGGGGCCATTCCCGTCAGCTGCCATGGTGCAAGAACAGAGAAGAAAGAGCGTGATGCTGGAGGAAGAGAATAACCTGAGCCCCTGCTATGGCCCTCCTGCTGCGCGTCGGGATTGCCTGTGACGCCACAGCTCAACCGCGTGGGCCGGCTAGCGCACCCCTCCTCCACCGCGGCCACTGACTCCTGCCGCACTCCTGCTTCTCCACCGCTGCGTAGACCAGCCAGCGCGCCCCTACTCCAAGCGGGCCTCCCCGCAGCCGCCGGCTGCACTTACACACCGGTTGCCGCCCCCTCATCGCCCGCTTGCCAGACTGGAACACAAGCTAAGGTGATTCAACAATGGCACAGTTGGCGTGTCCATGGCGGCATGGTCGGTAGCAGAGGCGGACACGAACCTGCGGGGAAGAGGCTGCCACGGGTGTCGTCACCGCTCCTCGGGACGCACAGGTGCCGTCGTCGCTCGTGGGGCCCGTGGGTGCCGCATCCATTCCCAGGTGCTGATGCTCCCAGGCACTGGCGTCGACGTCGTCGCCGTGCACGCCGCACCATGGCGCATGCGTGAGTCGCCCCCAAGCTTCCTCCTTCGCGGGGGCGGGGGCCGCCGCCACATGGGAGTGCGGGATCCTCAAGTAGAGGAAAGAGAAAAGAGAGTAGGGGATGAGGGATCGGCCTGTGCGGGGGTGGCTGCGTGCGCGACGGTGGACCGTGGCGGTGGCCGAGGATATCTACGGGCGGCGTCAGACGGTGGTGGAGAAGGAGATGGCGGTGTGGTGGGGCGACGAGCAGCTGAGCAGCGCCTCACCCGGCAGCGGCAGCGGCAGGCACGCTTCGCCGCGCCCTCGGAGATCCAGCCGCCACCGGGGACGGGAGGTGCGGCGCGAGTAGGTAGGGAAGGGAGGGGAGGGGAGGGGAGGGGAGGAGAGGAGACCAGAGAGTAAGCCTGCCACCTGGAGGGTACGGATAAATCCACTCTTGCTCGTACCCAAATCCAAATAATTATTATCCACTTCTTACCCTCCCCAATCCCACCCATACCCAATGGATAATTAGTTTTGTACTAGACTATATACATACCCAATGGATTATTTGTACCCTCCCCACACCCACCCTACCCATTTCTTTAATGGATAATAATTTTCTACCCATACCCTCCCCATTTGAGATGGGTGTGGATTTGAATGTGGATAGTGGATAAAAACAACAGGCCTACCAGCGAGAGAATGGGAGGGGTCGGGAAGAGCCCGGCAGCCCGCTGATCGTAGGAGCACGCCGCGTCGTCTCGTATTCTTCTCTCGCGCGTCTCCTCGATTTCCTCCCGGAGTCCCCGGGTCGACTTTTTTTCCAAAGCGCGTGGGGCACATGGGGCCGTGGGATGGGAGGAGCTGAGCCGCTCGATCGTGGGTGAGTGAGAGAAACTGGATGTTTCCATTAATTTGGGCCTTTGGATCGTGGGTGAGTGAGAGAAAGTGGATGTTTGCTGGTACAATTAGTTGGGTATACTTAATTTGATAATGACTGTCGGGGTGATTTGTTTGTGTGGCTTTAGGAAAGAAAAAACTGGTGCATTTTATAGTGGTAGTGATGTTTACGTTACCTTGGAGGGCGACGAGGTCAGTGTCGTCGAGGTTGACGTTTCTGAACTTCTCCAGGAAAACGTTCAGGGCAGTCCCAATGGAAGAAACCTATGTAGTTTCTATAGCATAGGATATGGTATCAAGAAATCACCTCTCCACAATGCAAAATTTTCTAACAACCTTCAAACACAAAATTGACCAATCATCCATCTTATTCTTCTCTCTAATCTCCAGATCCTCTGCGGCTACTCATGTGACCATGTCGTCGTCGTCCACTCATCCCTCTTCCATTTTCTTTCTTCTCCACGTGCCCCCAGCAATCTTATCTCTTTCTCCTTGCTGCCCATCTTCAGAGGCTTGCAGTGGCGCACGGGCGTCCTCCGGGGGCGCGGCAAGCTGCTGCTCGTTGCAGTGAGCAGCAGCGCGCGGGCGTCCTCCACGGCCGCGGTGACCTGCTGCCCGTCGCCGGAAGCAGCTGCGCGCAGGAGTTGCTGCCTATCCCAGGAGCGACGACATGCAGACCACGGCGAGCTGCTCTGCCCAGTCGAGCTCTCATGGAGTGGCGGCCCAGCGCGGTGGCTTGGACCCGCCCGCCAGGGGCGCGGCGGCCTGCGCCTGGGCGCGGCAGCCAGGGCGCGTCGGCGGGGGTGTGGACGTGCAGTCGCCTAGGCGCGACGGCCGGGGCACGGGCCGCACGACGGCCTGGACTCGCCCGCCAGGGGCGCGACGGCCGGCGCCTGGGCGCGTCGGCTTGGACGCGGCGGCCGGCGATGCGTGGGCCAGGGGCGTGACAGCCCGGGCCGGGACGCGACGGCGTCGAGCCTGCGCGGCTACGCGCGTGGAGCCGGGGCAGCGGCGCAACACACCGGATCGGGACGACCGCCTCGGAGAGCAGTCGTTTCTCCCCAACGGCGTTTCTGCGGTTTCTTCCCTTCTAGAATCGAGTGAGGACGTCGTTTCCTGAGGAGGAAACGATTTCTACCGTTCTTGCTCTCTTTCCTCCTTTATTAACTGCCATGTCACCATTTTTGCTGATGTGGCATCTCATTTATTAGGGATAGAAATCATCATTAATGTCCCATTGGGACTGCCATCAGGGAGTCGAAGGGGTTTGGCAGGTTGTTGGCGCTCTCGACATTGGTCATCGTGCCGTCTCGCCGACCGAGCAGCACACTCCATCATGGCCCTCCAGCCTGTAACCATGATTCAATTCTGTCAGTTCAGGTGAGAAAAGAACGAAGCTAGTAAAGGCGCGGCTGTGCCGATCAATGCAAGAAGGTCGCGGCGCTTATGAGCTCGACGTAGATCTCGGCCGCGAGGGCGAGGATGTCGGCACAGGAGACGATGCCGGGGCACCCGTGCTCCAGCGTGGCCTTGATGTCGTCGACCACGGGAAAGCCGTGCGCTGACTTGTCGTTGGCGGGCACGTCCTTCTCGGTCTGGATCGCCGGGAGGTCATCGTCTAGCAGGAGCGAGGTGTCGCAGCCCTGGACGAAGCAGTTGTGGAAGTGGAGGCGGATGAGACTGGCCGGGACGCGCGGATCGGAGACCCGGGCGTCAGGATGACGCGCCGGACGACCGCCGGGGTAGCCGTGAGATGACGCGAGCAGGAGCCCGCACTGCGCCACTAGCAGCAACACTACGAGCGGGGAGAAGCGGGAGGAAGAAGAGGCCATACTACGTGCAAGTGCAAGGCCTGTCACACCATCGGAGAGGCTGGATGCTATGTGTTCGTGCTTCCTGCTTGATCGTTCTCTGTGACTGTGTGTGGGGGGGGTGGGTTCCGGAGAAATCGGAAGGAATCACGGAACACAAGAGTACAGAGACACAAGAACGACAAGATCCAAAGCGTTATCCACGAAGATTAGGAGACAAAGAATCTCCAAAAGACTACTCTTGCCTCAAAAAATTGCGAACCCTTTTACACGTGCCCTCACACCCCCCTTTTATAGGGAGACGAAGGATCTTTTTACATCCCGAAAATACCCTCGAATTTAGGAAATATTCCAGTGTGAACATATACATAAATGTCTTTTACATCCCGTGATTTGCGGGCTGATTTCATACATTTACAAGTCCGCCACTAGTTCACACGTCAAACCCGACTTTTTGAGGTAGCGTCTTTGACTTGGCTTCTTTGATTTTCGTATTCTCATTCACGACTCCCGAATTTCGGGGATCCGAACACATAATTTCGCAGTGTCCGTGATTCCGCAGCTTTGCCGGTTCATGATTCCGCATTCCCGCGACTTCATGATTCCGTACGTCCGCGAGTTCCCCGATTCCGTGCTTCGCGACTTCCCGATTCCGCATTTCCACGAGAATCGTACATCCCGAAACGGATTGAAAGTTCGAATACAAGGGCCTAGTTCGGCAATTATTTTCATGTTTATTCAAAAACTTGTGAGACATTTGAAACTCGCTAGGACTCTTCATTTCACCCTTTCTCATAAATCGCACCTTTTTCCTATAATCGTTTCACGAACCTCGTTTCATGAATTTTGATAATCCGACATTTCGAGGGTGATAGGGTTTTACCGAGTTCCCCAATACTAGCACCTCGGGGAAGCGGGTTGACTACGATGATCCGTTTCCACGAAAACCTTTGAACTTCGGTAAAAAATGTCACCCTCGGAATGTCGGAGTGGACATGCGTTCTCCGGAAATCTCACAACGGTTGAATCAAGACGGTTTCTTGACACTACACTCCCCACCCCTATAAATAGTGAGCCTGGGCCGTAGAAAATTTTCACTGTTTCCTCAACTTTCCACAAGATTTTCAAGAATCTTTGCTGAAGTCACTCACGCTTTCGCCTGCGCAAATCTCAGGTTCTTCTCTTGATTCGCAAGGTACTTTCGCATTTTCCTTAAACTTTTATTTTCTGCAATCTTTAGTTTATATTGTTTTGAAATATTGTATCTATGTTCATACTTTCGTAACTTTCAACTAGGTGGCTCGAACTAAAAGCACTGCGAGACCAATGACTTTCGAAGAACTAGCCGCCGCCGCTTGTCGCCGAACGGAGATGAAGTTCACGGATCCGAGGACATTCATGTTTGGGAAAGTGACTTGGGCAATGGCGCGCCCATGACTCGGAAACTCGTGAAGAGAGGGAAGTCAGATCGGAAGGAGAAGATCTCGGAGATGTTGAAGCTGACCCCGGGGATCTCGTTATAGCGAAACGATCAAAATCCATGCATGCCTTGTTTGTTTTTGGTGAATCCAAGGTCACTACAAATCGATTCGAGAGTATGAGGTCGTCGGTTAGTTCCCGCGTCGGTGATGGTCGTGCCCCTCTCGACGAGAAAGTCCCCACTCCTGCACCAGGCGAAGTTGTGGTTTTGTGAGACTTCTCTACATGTGGGCTTAGATTCCCCTGCGACCTTATGCTCATTGCTATTTTGGATAAATTTTTGGTGAAAATTCATCGGCCTATCGCCAAACTCGTTTTCGGAGTTATCAAAGTTCTTTGGACCATGAAAACCTTCGGATGTAACTTCAGCGCCGACGTGTTCGCGAGGTTATTTGATCCGGTTATTGAGCCAGGAATCATTAAACTTAGCGACGGCCAATATTACGAATCGCATTACAAACTCGCCGTACTTTCAACACTCGCCGACACAATATGCGAAGGGGGCTTATGCGGATTCAGATTGCGCCCTGCTGCAAGACAAACTTCACCAAAGATTGGAACTCTTATTGGTTCTATGTGAAAGTAGACATGTCAAAGATTCCCGTTTATGAAGGACCAGCGTTTCCTCTTCCTTCGCCCATTGAGGAGTTAACTGCTACTTGTACTGCTCCCTACAATCATCGTGCGGTTGGTTTTAGAAAGCCGCGAGAGTGCCTTTCACTTAGCCGGTACAATTCTCGGTAGCCGAGACATTATCGAATAATTCGTTGCGCGAATATTTGGCCAATTTCATACGTATGGGCTCCTAGTGAGATTGTAACCTATAATGTAAACTCGGGCGGCACAAGAGGTTCGTTTTCCCCGATTCGGCATTCAACTACCTAAAAATCGGAGCGCCGATGATTTCATGGACGAAGTTGAAAAGAAAGTGAATGTCATGACCGGTGAATCTACCATGAATGAATATAAAGCTTTCAAGAATACGGTGAAGCACAAGAAAAGGATAAATCGTGTCTTTTCGAAGTTTGTGGCGACAAATCCTTCCACTCTCACCGCCCAGAATCAATAAGAAAGCCCCGCCCATTGCCGTTGCTAGTCGCTCGTCCGGACCGCCGAAGATTTCTAGAAGATCATCTTTAAAGAAAAGGAAAGGAATCGATGATGGAACCTCTTCTCGCTACTATTTGTCCCGAGAAAACTAGATCTCTTGAATCTAGTAAATGAAAGCACAAGTTTCGGATGCTTCGAACTTCAGTCGCCTCTCGGTCTTACTAGACTTAGCCGAAAAAAGATGAGAAAGCAAAGAAGAAAGTTGCAAAGTTTGTTGAAGTTCGGTGAGTTCCTTCGCCTTTGATGATGACTCCTTCGCGGACCCCATCCGGAAAGGTTTTTCGTCTTGGCCTTTCTTAAGATTCGATTTTCATGAACACCGCACTCCATGTTCTAAAAATGAGTTTGTGGATATTGACTCTTTTCGGATGTTGTTGCCGAAGTTACCAAAGAGGCCGAGACATCTCTCTCGCCGCCGCCGTTGAGACCGTCGATCCTCAACCCGTTATTCGCCAAGACGAGGCATCTCCCGAGTTCATGAAAGAGCTTGAAATGACAAGACACAAGGGTGGAGCTCCCTGCTCCCGAGGTTCCTTTTGTTGAAACTCGCGAAAACCTTCCCGAAGATCAAGACCCTTCGCCCTCTATGATTGCTTTCAACAAAAGTTTTGGTACGTCTTATCTGGGGTGAACTACTAAGTGTTGGTTATGAAAAGATTGATGCAAGAGATGGCTCGTATAAGCTTTTAACATTATGGAATTCATCTAAAATCATGGGTGAAACAGGAGAAGGACACTCTGGGCAAAGGTCTCCACCGCTTATTGGGACTCCTGAAGATTTGCCGCCTACTTCCTCAAGTCTGGTGCCTCATAGTCAGGTTACTGTTGAAATGCTTACCAAAAAAGGTTCATTAATTTGATTGCTTCTCTTATCTGTGTTTTATCTCAAATTTTGCAATTTCTTACTTACTTTTGTTTTTACGAATTTGCCAGATTTCGAAAAACTTCTTCGGACATATGCTGCTGACGAAATAGAAGAGTACCAGAGGGCATATTCACTGAAAGCTTCTCTTCTTGGAAAAGTCACCTCCAAACGTTTAGTGGAGCAAGAGAAGATCAGCAAGAAGTTGTCTGAGGAGTCGAAGAAACTAAAACGCGACTTCAACTTGTGTCGAGCTGCGAACTCAGACCTGGAAAAGAAAGTGTCCGAACTAGCTGAGTCCCTTAAGCGGTGCCAAGATGAGAAGAAGATTGTCGAAGATGCCCTTGAACATTCCAAAAAAGATCTCGAGAAGTTTAAAAAAACTCATGATGATTATTTGAAGTTGATCGAGAATCTTCGCAAAGATCATGATAAGTCCTCTAAGGTTGCTGAAGATCTTCGAACAAACAATGCTGATCTCGCGACTCGGTAGTAAGGAGCAAAAAATTCATGATCTTGAGAAAGCGTTAACCGATCGAAATGAAGCTTCGGGAAAGAAATTTCGGACATCCTCAACAAACCGAAGCTTTTGTTCAAGGAGCATTAGAAGGCTTTGATGGAATTCGGTGTTCGTCCCGCACCGCTCCCTTCGACATGGGAATGTCGGACCTTATGAAGTGGATTGACACGAAATTCAAAGCCGTTCCCGAAGTTATCTCTCGGTGCCAATGACTTTGCCGCCGCTTTTTCTACCGAAAGTATCTTAAAATTACTTCACGACTTCGACCGCGCCGATCTCGTGAAGTTCCGCAAGAAGCTTCCGCAATTCCCCGATGCTTCGAGCACTTCTCGGATTCGACCAAATGTCGATGTTCTAGCTATCAAAGCCAAATTCGCGAGAGAATTTTGGTTTTCTAGCGGAAAGGAAGTTGGAAAGAACATCGTCCGTACCAAACTTGAGAAGGTTTTTCTTCGGAAACACCGTCGCTTTTTGGAAATTCATGAACTTTTATCTTTCGGTTCTCTTAGATTCTTTGCTTTGTTCTTTTCGGTTGATTGAAGAGGAGAGGCGAGGGGAAATCATCAAGTTGCCGTAATCCTCTTCGAAGATGATGATGAAGGCGCGAGCAACGCCGACGAAGAATCCGGCGAACACGGCGTTGACAAAGCAGTGGTAGCGACGCTCGAAGAAAGTTCGGACACGAGGAAGGTTCTCTCGAAGGTTGATATCACTTGGCTGAGATTGCCGAAAAACTTGCTTTTTGAGACGATTTGTATAAATATGTAATTCGTGGGGCCGTGATACTTTATCTAAACAATTTGTCCGGTAAACTTGAACTCGCGTAGGTCCCGCAAGTTGGGCCTACGCGGGATGTGTTGCCATTGCGGATTCATCGTGGGAATATTATTGTCAGTGGCGATGCATGGAATCGTTCAAAGAAACTCACCCCGAACGAGTTTTTTCCGATTTTTGGCTTGAAGTCTCACTTAAGTTTTCGATGAACTGTTTCGATCTTTCTTCGTTCTTTCTTCGTGAAGATTACAGTCCCACTGTTGCGGCTTCAAGTTCTTCAGAGGTTTTGAAAACGGAGCCCCTTAGCCCAATCACTACTGGACTCGACTTCGCTTATGCTAGTGATGTTGCTAAGAATAATAGCCGCGATCCAGGACACATTGTTGAACTTTTGTATTAAAAATTGTGGATCCTTGATGTAATTGTAACAATACTTTATCAAAATTTTTATGCAACTAAGGCAATAAAGATGTTTTCTTGAGAAAAAATGTCACCCTCCCCCACCTTGCCGTTTTGCATGAAAAATTTTTGAGGCAGACTGAGGAAGTTAGAGTTTTCTCTTAAAGTTTTGCTCATTGAAATGTTAGTGAATTTTTCGTTAATTTTGAAATCATAAGAAATGTAATGCAATTCGACGAAATTTGTTTCACGAATTTTGTGGACTCAGCTCATCTGGCACACTTGCCCTGGTTGATATCGCAACCTTTAGTTGACTCAACCATGATTATTTACGAATCTTCACTCGAGCCTCTTGCCTCTTGAAAAGAAATTAATCATCATAAATGTAATTCTTGAACTTCACAAAAATTCTTTAACAAGAACTTATACATTTGGCTAGTCGTAATTCTCATTTATTTCGAAACTTTTAGCAAAACATCCCTTCATGATGGGAACTAGGCCACAACTTTTTGTTATCTCGGGCCTTTCGGTGGGAATCCCTTTGACGGTGGGATTTAGGCCACAACTTGTTGTCGTCTCGGAGCCTTTCGGTGGGAATCCCTTTGATGGTGGGATTTTAGGCTTTTACGGAGCCTTTGGCTATCACGAAGCCTTTTCACAAAATTTTCCTCTTTCACGATGGAATTTCGGCTATCACGGAGCCTTCTCATGAACTTTTCTTTTTCATAATGGAATCTCGGCTATCACGGAGTCTTTCACGAACTTTTCTTTTTCACAATGGAATCTCGGCTATCACGAGCCTTTTCACGAATTTTTCTTTCACATGATGGAATTCGGCTATCACGAAGCCTTCTCATGAACTTTTCTTTTTCACAATGGATTCTCGGCTATCACGTAGCCTTTTCACGAATTTTTCTTTCACACGATGAAATTCGGCTATCACGAATCCTTCTCATGAACTTTTCTTTTTCGAATGGATTCCCCGGCTATCACGAAGCCTTTTCACAAATTTTTCTTTCACACGATGGAATTCTCGGTTATCACGAAGCCTTCTCATGAACTTTTCTTTTTCACAATGGAATCTCGGCTATCAAGGAGTCTTTCAAATGATAAAATTCATAAAATGCGCGAATTGGGGGAAGACTCTTTTCATATATATCACAAAGAGTATTTACACGGGACTCGTTGTCGGTGTTTTGGACCGGCAACCTACTACGGGGAGTACCCGAAGTAGATGATCGTGACTCGCCGAGATCGGTAACTCGAAGGAAGAGACACGTGGCACACAATTTAGACGAGTTCGGGCCGCGAGGTGCGTAATACCCTACGTCCCGTATCTTTGCGTAGCTACGGATTGATAGGGCACGATTACAAGATGGTGCAATAGTGCGCCGTGAGTTGTAGGGGATTGAGATTGGATGCCAGAGATCGGTCCCTGCCTCGCCTTATATAGTCCGGGAGGCAGGGTTACAAGTCGGAGTAGGGAAGGAGTACTAGTCGAGTACGTCTAGGAGACCTCTATACAGTGCGGAACGTGTACAGAGTCCTAACCGAGTACTACTCCTTTGTCGTCCTTGTGCTCCACGCCTTCGGGTGCCGTGTAGCGCAAGCCGGTAGTCCCGGGGGCCCACCGAGTAGTCGGTCCTGGTACCCACCGATGTGGTGGGCCCAGGGAGGTCCATACGACAAGCCCCCGAGTACTTTGTAGTCGAGAAGGATAGCTTCCAGTAATCTTGACGGCCTTAACGAGTAGTCCTCAAGCGTCCCCGAGGGCTACAAGTCAAAAGTCCTCAAGAGTAGTCGAAGCATCCCGAGGTTGGAATGTACTCCAGCTGATGTTTGAGCAATCTTGAAGTCTTCTCGAGTAGTCCCAAGCGTCCTTGAAATCTGCCTTCGAAGGTCTTCAAGAAATGCCTGTCTTGTCTTGAAGCCGAAGCCGTCGTGGAGATGCGATTTGCAGAACCGCAATCCACATGGAGTAGCCCCCGAGCCTCGAGCCGCGGGCTCTGGCTGAGGATCCATCTGAAGTCTCGGCAAGAAAATCCCGAAAAATCCGGAGAGAAAAAACCGAAGGACACGTGGCACGGAGCCCCCGAGCCTTGAGTCGAGTACTTCCTCTCGAATTGAAGGGTCTTCTTGGAGAATGTGTCCTGAGATGCTCTTGAGACTAGCCGCGTCCCAGGTAGTCGAGTAGAAGTAGCCAGCCCCCGAGGTGAGGCGCGTCGACTAGTAGAATGCGAAGAGTCACGCACAGCCGTTGAGTCAGCCGCGCGTGGACTTATCCAGCCGCCCGTTGCGGAAGCGTTTTGGCTTATAAATAAGAGCCAAAACCCTTAGGGTTTTACACCCAAGTGAGCCGCAGTCATTTCCGTTTGAATCTTGAGGTAGATCCACTCCAGCACCTGCTGCCGCCATAGTAGATCCGAGCGCATCGCCACCCGAAGGATTTAGGGTAGCCCCCGAGCGGATGCGAGTGAAGACTCCTTGTACTTGGAGAATGAAGCCGTCGCCGTCGAAGACGCCGAAGGCCGGAGGAAAGAAGAGGGGCCGTACAGAGGCCGCCGCGGCCGCCACCAGTGCGGCGCCGCCACTGTCTCCACCGCGCGCTGATCCGAGCCGCGAGTGGAAAAAGTCGAAGGTCAAGACGGAGGACCTGCTGACCCTGTTGAACAGCGGGTTCATCAGGGAAAAGGAGATCGACATGTGGAGATCCAGCGCGAGAGATCCCTATCCGATGGAGAAGGCCGAAGACAAGATCCCAATGTTCTCGCGCTTCGTGGAGCGCGGCTTGCGCTCCCAGCAAGCGACTTCTTCAAGGGGTTGCTCAGGTACTACGGCATCGAGTACCTCAATCTGAACCCTAACGGAATCTTCCATACATCTGTCTTCGTGCACTTCGCGAAGCCTTCTTGGGAATCAAGCCGCACCGGGTGCTCTTCGGAAGTTCTTCCGCGTGAAGCGCGCGACCCGGTGCCTCCAACCCTAGAGTAGTCGGAGGGGCGGAATCCGGCCGAGGGAGGACGCCGCGGAGCGAGCACGGCGTACAAGCTCGTGGACTCCAACACCGACCGGAAGACGAGATGGTTCTACATCACGAACCACCATCCCGAGCTACCGAAGCCGAGCGGACGGCGGCCCGAGGCACCAAGATTGGTGGAACACGAGCCCACCATGCAAGAGGGGATCCGGCTCCCGAGCCGCCGGCGCGCATCAAGGCGCTCGGAGATGCGGGCCGAGGGGGCCGAGCATGTGGCCTTCGGTTCATGAAGCGCCGGATCCAGCCGCTGATGGCGCGGGATACGATGGGCTTCGAGTACACCGGCGACAACGACACGTCGCGGATGCCAGGGGGCGAGCTGGACGACAACGACATCGTCGAGAGGTTGTCGAGGATCTTCAAGGACATGCCACCGTACACAGCGTGTCCGGTCGAGGAGTACTCCGCCGCGCGCCCGCCCAACGAGGTAAGTAGTCGTACCCCCTCGTCGAGTAGTGAGTACCCGTAGCGAAGTTTCTGACGCCTTGGTTGTTTGCGCAGGATGATGTGAAGCGGTTTGTCTCCGAGCCGCGGCGCCACCAAGCGGAATCGAGATCCGGCGGTGGGAAAGGTGAAAGAGCGCGCGAAGTTGGAGAAGGCGACGACACCGTCATTGTGGAGGATACCTCCGATGACGACGATGAAGACGAAGAGACTCTTCGGGACCGCTTCCGACGCGCGGTCGAGGTTTAGCCGTCCGGGCTTGCCTCACGTGCCGCTCATCCAAGACCCTCCGGCTAGCACCGGAGGCTAGCCTTCTTCGCGCCGCCGCGGAAGCCGCGCAACCCCACCAAGAAACGGGTGGCGAAGAAGGCCGAAGGTCTCGGAGACCACTCCTCCGGAGGTGAGTGTTCTTGAACGAGAGTAGTCGAGTACCCGGCGATCGAGTACTTTGGCCGACGAGTAGTCGTTTATTGTGTGCGGAGGTGCCGCCGGCGGAGCCGTAGGAGGAGGGCGACGAGGGCACGTGGCCCATAGTGGGGGAACCGGGCGGGGAAGCCGAAGTCCGGCCCCCCCCCACCGTCGAAGATCTTACGGCGCGGCCCGGAGCGCCGCCCCCCGTTCCGGTGGAGAGCGAGTACCCGCGGCCGCCGCCGCCGGAGAGATGGAAGCCGCGAGAACGCGAGAGGACGTCCGCGCCGCGCCGCCGCCACCGTGGAGGAGGCGATAGCCGAAGAGGCGGAAGAAGAGCCGCCCGCCGAGGGTGGACCGGTTGACATCGCCGCATCCTCGGTGCTCCGGCCGTGACTATCGTCCGGTCGACCTTGTAAGTACCCCCACCTTCGTGAGTAGTACTCGTTGCGTAGTCGATGATTGCCTCGACAAACTTCGTGAACACTTGTGCGAGAAAATCCACGGATCCGAGGCCGGGACGGGGAAGAGCCCGCGGCCGGAGGCGCCAGGCCGTGCCGCCCGTCGAGGAGCCCGTTCCCGAGGCCCAGGCCGTGACCCGCCCCCGGCCGCCGGAGCGCCGCCGCCGCCGAGGCGGCCATAGTCGAAGGTGAGTACCCTTCTTGAAGCCGTAGAACTCCGGGACGAGTAGTCGTAGCCACCGATGTGCATGTTCCTTGTTGACGAGCGGCGAAGGAGGTGACATCCCTGCGGGGGGTACCCATGCGGGAGGGCGACACCGAGAGGCCCGGGAGGCCGCGGAAGGAGCCCCCGAGCCCGAAGGAGAAGTCGTCGAGGAGTCCGCCAAGGGGGAGGCGGCTACCACGTCGCCAGGGGTTGCCCTGGAGGTGGCAATCCGATCCCCCGAGATCCAAGACGCGGAGCCTATCCGCTCGGCGCCGATGACGGAGGCTACGTCAAGTAGCCGTGGCGGAATTGGCCGCTAGCCGACGATCTCGTCGAGCCGGCAACGCGGTGGCTCGGCATCCGGAGGCGATCCGGCGTGCTGAGCAGTGGATGAAGGTACGTAGCCGAAGCTTCACGAGTAGTCAATCCTTTCGCGTTGAGTACTGCGGTTGACTTGAGCTTGTCTTGTGCGGGACGTCGCGGAGCGATCCCGCGAGAAGTCGAACATCTTTGCGGGGCTACGGCGACACCGTGCTCCGAGCCGAGGCCCTGGAAGAGCAGCTCGTGAAGTCGCGGAAGCACGCGGCCGCGATGCAGTCGAAGCTCGACGCCGCCTTCGCCAAGTACCACAACGATGTGATGGAGCTGCAGGCGAAGGGCGACGACCTGGTGCGGAAGAACAAAGGCCTCCGCAACAAGAACAAAGGTGTGTCCTTGGACTTGTCGGGTACTTGTTGGAAGCCGTATAGCCTCTGACCCGTTGTTGTGTTGTATTGCAGAACTCGAAAGCCAGGTGGAGCAGCTGAAAGCCTCTGAGGTCAGCATGAAGAACCTCTTCTACGGGAGCGAGGAAGCCCGCCGGTGCCTTGAGCTCGACTACAAGGAGCTTGCCGTCGAGTGCGAGAAGCATATGGAGTTGCGGATTGCCTCGACGAGAGATCTCGTCCAACTCGCTACAAATCTTTGCGAAGTTGAACGAAGATTGCGAGGCGCTCGGGCCCGCCCGAAGGACCTTGAAGAGGTCGCTCTTCCGATCGCGAGGTCGCCGGTGCCGCACCCGGGAGGCCCCAAGATCGCTCCTGCGGCGGATCGACTTCGTGAAGCGCCAAGCCGGGCCGGCCGCCTACGTCAAGCACATGGCGAAGTCGATCCCGCAGGTGTGCCGGCCTTCATGAAGTCTTACTTCCCGAAGGCTCCAGTGGAGGTGGTCGCCGGCGGGGTAGCCGCCAAGCGCTCGGATGAGCGAAGACGCGTAGCCGGGCCTGGAGCAGATGGCTCCCATCGCGGAGCAGGTAGCCGAAAAGTTGAACCTCCAGTAGCCCTGCATAGGTAGCTTAGTAGCCACAGTTGTACAAAAGCCACATGTAATGAACTTATTCATGTATTAATGAAATGAAGTTGTTCCATTAATGAGTACTCGTAACCGCGATCTCAGAGTGCGGAGCGCCCATCGTGGAGTAGGTGCGAGTAGTAGTACTCGGCTTTAGTAATCCCGCCGTAGGGAATAGACGAGAAAGAAGTTGATGAACGATCAAACTTTATTACTAAAGAAGTACACCTGGATGGCCAGGGCCGTAGTTACAAGTAGTTGCACGGACCGGGGGCCGCTTACGGTACCGAGTGGAGCTGGAGCGGGGTAGCCGCTTGCAGCTGGTGATCCGTAAGTAGCCGTGTAGGCTGGACCGCAGATCCGTAGGTAGCCGTGGGGCTGGATCTTGAAGTGTGGTCTCTTGGTAGACCGCTGCTAGAGTCCTTGACGCTCGTCGCAGCCCAGGGTCCGTAGGTAGCCGCACGGGCTGGACCTGGAGTAGAGTAGTCCGGAGACTTGGAGCCAGGACCCGAGGGGGGTCGCTTGCGGCAAGGGGCGTTGGTGTAGTCGTGTAGACTTGAACTCCGGAGTAGTCGTGAGACTAGGCGTAGAATCGACAGAGTTGGTCGACGTTCCACGAGTTGTTGACTTCTTCGCCTTCAAGTGTTTGGAGGCGGTAGGAGCCCGGCCCGGTCACCTTAGCCACGGTGAAGGGGCCTTCCACGGGAGGCCGAGCTTGTGGAGTCCTTCCGTGTTCGGGATACGGCGGAGGACAAGATCTCCAACGTTGAAGGAGCGTTCCTTGACATTACGATCATGGTAGCGTCGGATACCCTCCGGGTACCTAGGCGGGCGGGACGAGGGCGGCGCGGCGAGCTTCTTCGATCTCGTCGATATCAACTCGTCTGTTGTCTTCCGAGACACCTTCGTCATAGTGTTCCACTTCGCCGGTGAGTTCCATATGACGTCGGCGGGGAGGATGGCTTCGGAGCGCGTAGACCGAGAAGTAGGGGGGATTGCCCCGTCGGCTTGGATGGTTGAGTCCGCAACCCCCAGAGTGCGTTGGGTAGTTCCTTGATCCACTTGCCCCCTTTAGAGTTAGCGACGTCGTGTAGCCGCTTCTTGAGGGCGTCGAGCACCATCCCATTGGCGTGCTCGACTTGTCCGTTGGCCCGTGGATGGGCGACCGAGACGTATCGACGTCGATCCCGCCGTTCTCGCGGTACTCCCGCGGCGGTGGTTGTTGAAGTTGGACCCCGGTGTCCGTGATGATGCGGTGGGGTAGCCCATAGCGGTGTACGAGTTCATCCGGGAAGTCGAGTACTCGTCGGCCTTGGGACATGTGACCAGGCTTGACCTCGATCCACTTGGTGAACTTGTCGATAGCCACCAGGCCCTGCGTTGAATCCTCCCCGGCGCGAGTTGGTAGTGGCCCAATCATGTCGAGCCCCTAGCGAGGCAAAGGGCCGGTCGGCGGTATGGTGACTAGCTTGTAGGGCGGGACGTGTTCTTGCTTGGCGAAGAATTGACATCCTTGGCACCTTCGACGAGTTCTTCGGCATCGCTCAGGGCTGTAGGCCAGTAGAAAGCTCGCCGGAAGGCCTTGCTGACCAGCGTACGTGAAGACGCGTGGTTGCCGCAGACGCCCTTGTGGATCTCCTCCAAGATGTCCTTGCCTTCTTCACGAGGGACGCACTTCATGAGTACTCCGGAAGATGCGCCCCGCTTGTAAAGCTTGTCTCCGACGAGGACGTAAGACTTGGCGCGGCGGACGAGTTGTTCGGCCGCGTTCTTGTCGGAGGGGACCTTCTCGCTCGGCCCGAGGTAGTCGATGAAGGGTTGCCTCCGGTCCACGTCGATCATCATGACCTCCTGCCCGGTGGTGGATGGGGGCCGGGCGGTGGTCGATGGCGCCGCTCCGGGATGGATGGCGCGTGAAGCTCATGGACGAAGACGCCGCGGGTACTTGGGCGCGGGTGGATCCAAGCTTCGAGAGGACGTCCGCCGCAACGTTGTTGTCGCGGACGATGTGATGGAACTCGAGACCGTAGAACTTGTTCTCGAGCTTGTGGACTTCTAGGCAGTAGGCGTCCATGTTCTCCTTGTTGCGGTCCCAGGACTTGTTGACTTGGTTGATGACCACTCGCGGAGTCGCCGTAGACTAGTAGCCGCTTGATGTCAAGTGAAGCCGCGAGGCGGAGCCCGTGCAGGAGGGCTTCGTACTCGGCTTCATTGTTCGAGACCTTCCAGAAGATGCAGGACGTACTTGAGTTGTTCGCCCGTTGGAGAGATCAGGAGTACCCCTGCGCCTGCGCCCTCGAGGTTGAGTGAGCCGTCAAAGTACATCACCCAATGCTCGGTCGCACGGTGGGAGTAGGTAGTCTGGTTCTCCCGCCACTCGCCATGAAGTCGACTAGTGCCTGCGACTTGATGGCGGTGCGTGGCTTGAAGTCGATAGTGAGGGCGCCGAGCTCGACGGCCCCACTTGGAGATTCTTCGGTGGCGTACGGGTTCCTCGGGATGTCGCCGAGCGGGTAGTCGGTGACGACGGAAACCGAGTACTCACGGAAGTAGTGTCGTAGCTTCCGCGAGGTGATGAGTAGAGCGTACGAAGCACGCACGGGCCGGTAGCGAGCCTTGGACTCGATAGAACCTCGGCCGACGAAGTAGACCGGCGCCGGGCCCGGATAGGCGTGGCCGTCTTCCGCCGCTCGACAACGATGGCGATGCGACCACGTGAGTAGTCGCGAAGCAAGGTAAAGCGATGGTTGCTCGCCCTTGTAGGGAGCCGTGAGGGTCGGCGGCTTTGAGCGAGAAGTCCTTGAGGCGGGCAAGGGCTTGATCCGCCTCTCGGTGTCCACACGAACTTCTCGTGATGCTTGAGAAGTTTGAAGAAGGGGGAGACCCCGTTCTCCTAGCCTCGAGATGAATTCGGTTCGACCGCCATGCACCCCGTCGGCTTACGGACGTCCTTGATGCTCGTGGGAGCTTTCATCTTGGTGATGGCGGAGATCTTCTCGGGGTTGGCTTCAATACCGCGGCGGGGCGATGATGAAGCCGAGTAGTTTACCCGAAGGTACGCCGAAGACGCACTTGTTCGGGTTGAGCTTCCGGCGGTACTCGCGTAGTGATGCGAAGGTCTCTTCAAGGTCGTCGATGAGGGTACCGGAGTCCCCGGTTTTGACAACCACGTCATCCACGTAGGCCTCGACGTTCTTGTTGAGTTGCCGCTTGAAGCGGGCCTGGATGGCCCGTTGGTAGGTGGCGCGGCGTTCTTCAACCCGAATGACATGGTCGTGTAGCGAGCACGCGCCAAACGGGGGTGATGAACGCGGTCTTCTCTGGTCTTCCTCCTTGATTGCGATCCGGTGGTACCGGAGTAGCGATCGAGGAAGCGAGCGAGTCGCGGCCCGCCGTGGAGTCGATGACTTGATCAATCCGCGGCAACCCGAAAGGGTCCTTGGGGCGGTGCTTGTTGAGGTCGGTGTAGTCGACGCACATCCTCCACTCGTTCGAGTTCTTCTTGCGGACGAGGACGGGGTTGGCGAGCCACTCGAGATGGAAGACTTCTCCGATGAAGCCGGCGGCGAGTAGCTTGGCGAGCTCCTTCTTGATGGCGTCCCGTCCGTCGTCGGCAAAGCGTCGGAGGTGTTGTCGCTTAGGGGTGGCCTTTGGGTCGACGTTGAGGCGGTGCTCGATCGGCTCCCGGGCACTCCCGGCATGTCCGTGGCTTCCACGCGAAGATGTCGCGGTTAGCCCGAAGGAAGCTGATGAGCGCGTCTTCCTATTTGGGGTCGAGGCCGGCCCCCGATGGTGGTGGTCTTGCTTTGGGATCGCCGTTCCGAGGTCGACCGACTTGACGAGTACCTCCTCAGGTGGCTGAGGCTTGTTGGCGCTGTCAGACTTCTCTGGGATGTCGAGTTCGCTCATAGCGAGCTTCTTCGACGCAGCGTAGACCTCCATCATTGGGGTGGGTACTTGATTTGTTGAAGCGATCACCACGGCCTCTGTATCGCAGTCGTGGGAGATCTTCAAGTCCCCCTGGAGGGAGAGCACACCGGCTGGACTTGGCATCTTAAGTACCAAGTAGGTGTAGTGGGGCACCGCCATGAACTTGGCGATGGCCGGTGTCGAGGATGGCGTGGTAGGAAGTCTCGAAATCCGCAACCTCGAACTTGATGTACTCGGTGCGGTAGTTATCCCGAGACGCCCCCGAAGGTAACTGGCGTACCACTGAGCCCAGTGGGATAGCCGCGTTGCCTGGGACGATGCCGTAGAAGGGCATGCTGCCCTTGTTGAGCATGGGGGTGACGTCGAGTTTCATCTTCTTCAAGGTCTTGGTGAAAAGGACGTTGAGCCCGCTTCCACCGTCGATGAGCACCTTGTTGAGCTTGGAACCCGCCACTGTTGGTTTCAGGACGAGAGGGAACCGTCCTGGCTCGGAGAAGCTAGTCCACTGGTCCGTGCGGGAGAAGGTGATGGGTACTTCTGACCACCTGAGAGGGGTCATAACCGCTGGCTCGATGGACATCACTTCGCGACGGGTAGCCTTCGCTCCCGCCCGCCGGCGTCCGCCGAAGAGGACGTTGACGATCTTCTCGGGTTCCTGGAAGTCGTCGTTGTCGCCGTCCTTCTTCTTGCCCTTTTGATCGTGAGGGTGCGGTGGCTCCGGTGTGTCCTTGAGTGCGTGCCTCGAGCCGGTAGCACCGCTCGGTAGTGTGATTGCCGTTTGGATGCCACGGGCACTTCTCCTTCAGCAGGTCCTTGAACCCGCCAGAGTTCTTCTTCGAGTTCCCCTTCGCAGGGCGTTGGATAGCCGCGACGGTGTTGTCTGGCTTGCGCTTGCGGTTGGGACCCAAGTAGTTGTTGTTATTGTTGTTGTTGTTACCGCGGCCGCCTTGGTTTGCATTGCTGCCGCTGCCGCCGCCCTGGTTCTGCTTGGACTTGCCGCGGATGGCGTCGTACTTGGCGTTGGCCTTGTCCTTTTCGTCCGCCCAGGACGTGATCATGTCCTTGAGGTGGGGAATGGACTTGGGGCGGCGACGACCGAAGTCCTCGAAGGTGCGGCGATGGTAGAGGCCGTCCTGGAAGAGGTCGATGACCTCCTTGTCGGTGACGTCGACGACGGTAGCGCGCTTGTCGAAGAAACGGCGCATGTACTTGCGGAGGGTCTCGCCCTGTTCCTGCTTGATCATGGCAAGGTCCATGCGAGTACCCGAGCGGCCCATGGCGCCCGCGAAGTTGCTCGTGAACTGTTCCTTCACTGGTCTCACCCGTCGATCGAGTGCTTGTCCAGCGACTCGAGCCATGTGAGTGGAGCTTGGTCCAGGCAGAAGGGAAAGTAGAGGCACTTGGTGTCGCCGTTGCCGCCGCCGTTCTCGATGGAGAGGGCGTAGCATCGGAGCCACCGGATGGGATCCGCTCGCGTCGTACTTGGTGATCCCCAAAGGCTTGAACTTGTCGGGGAGGAGCAGGTTGCGGAGCCGGGGTGAGAAGGCGGGGAAGCCGTCGCCTTCCGCAGCGGTGGTCGACTTCTTCGCCGCAACTCCTCGATCCTGCGGCGAGCATCGTACCCGC
Organism: Cenchrus americanus; assembly: GCA_947561735.1. NCBI lineage: Eukaryota > Viridiplantae > Streptophyta > Magnoliopsida > Poales > Poaceae > Cenchrus > Cenchrus americanus. The sequence goes on along the minus strand of OX387239.1, from coordinate 195,544,038 downwards.
CGTGAGAGGCGCCGGAGGCGTGGCTATGCGCGTGGCCGCGGCCGCCGCGGCCGCCACCGCCTCCGGCTTTCTGTTGGCCCCGTGGTTGGAGCGCCGCCGCCGCCGCCGCCGCCACCGGCCGAGCACGGTGGGGGACGACTTCTCGGTTGCCTTGCTCTTGTCGTGAAGGTCCGCCGGCGGTGGAGCGGCGACGGTTTGGGTCGACCGGGATGTCGCCCGGGTACGGTTGGGCCGGGGGTCGGCCGCCGCGACTAGTGGCTTCGTTGTCGCGAGGCTTAGCCGGGAGAGGTTGGGCGACTCTCTTGTCGACCCGCATGAAGTAGGCTTCTTCGGCCGAGCTTGGCGATGACCTCTCCGGCGCGTATGCCCCGAGCTTCGTCGTGCGATCGTTGTGATCGACATGAGGCATTGCTCGGGGGTGGTGTGGACTCGCTCTCGACCGCCTCGAGAGCTTCCGCAAGGTTGCGGATGGGAAGGTTGTCTCCGAGCCGCCGGTGTCGTTCGTTGCACTTCTGTTACGTTCGCGCGGGCGTCCCCGATGGCGTCGGTCTCGCCTGCGGCAGTGTGCATCGGCGGACGGCTCGTCGCGAGAGATGTCCTCCGGGTACTTGTCCGCGGCCGTGCCCGAGGTTCCGGGGTGTCGCCGGCGCCCATGAAGACTTGGCGATCGGGGGTGCCGAGGCCGGACTCGAAGGCGCCACTTCGGTGGGTGTGTTGGAGTCGGCCCGGGCCGGTGGTGTTCCCTCCCGGAACGGTAGTGAGTCGATGTAGGCGACGTAGCGTGAGTCTCCCCTCGCCGCGGTCGGCGGGCTTGCGGTCCGGGCCGGTGAGACGTATCTGCCGGGTCGGTGTTGATCTTATAACCGGCCCCGCAGGGCCGGCCCTGACAAGGGAAGCTCGGTGGAGTCGTCTTCGGACTCGGGCTCCTCGGGGTCCGACCCGAAGTCGAACTCGTAGTCCGGGTTCGAATAGAACTCGGGAGAGAGGGTTGGAGCCCGAGACGTGATCGGGGGCGGCGTCGGAGTCCGAGTTGTACTCGGTTACGGGCTCCTTGCCGCCCGTCGCGGAGTAGAAGCCCCCTGTGCGGGCCCGGCCGAGGACGCGGGGGGCCACGCGCGGGGCGCCGTCGTGGTGAAGGGGCCGGCCGCGATGGGCCGAGCGGGCCCGGCTCGCAAGCGATGGCCCATGGTGAGATCGGGTTCGAGTTGGCGTCGGACTCGAGCTCGAAGTCGCATGATGGTTGAAGAGCGAAATTTCGCCGAACTTGCGGCGAGTTCGCCCGTGATGACTTCGGGGAAGCGTCACGAGGCCCGTCCTCGGGTTGGGCCGCATGGGCGAGGGGGCGGCGCCGGAAGGAGCCCGCGCCATCGGCGTGCGGACCCGGTGCGCCGAAGACGAAGGTGTCGCCGCGGTTGAAGGCGACGGTTGGCTTGATGTGGACGGAAGCCGTCGAGTTCGCCATGTGATCTCGAGCGAGAGCCCCTACCCGGCGCGCGCCGGTGTCGGTGTTTTGGACCGGCAACCTACTACGGGGGAGTACCGAAGTAGATGATCGTGACTCGCCGAGATCGGTAACTCGAAGGAAGAGACACGTGGCACACAATTTAGACAGGTTCGGGCCGCGAGGTGCGTAATACCCTACGTCCTGTATGCTGCGTAGCTCTGGATTGATAGGGCACGATTACAAGATGGTGCAATAGTGCGTCGTGAGTTGTAGGGGATTGAGATTGGATGCCCGAGATCGGTCCCTGCCTCGCCTTATATAGTCCGGGAGGCAGGGTTACAAGTCGGAGTAGGGAAGGAGTACTAGTCGAGTACGTCTAGGAGACCTCTATACAGTGCGGAACGTGTACAGAGTCCTAACCGAGTACTACTCCTTTGCTGTCCTTGTGCTCCACGCCTTCAGGTGCCGTGTAGCGCAAGCCGGGTAGTCCCAGGGGCCCACCGAGTAGTCGGTCCTGGTACCCACCGATGTGGTGGGCCCAGGGAGGTCCATACGACACCTGCCTCGTTAAAAACCTTGCCTCTTGATTTAGAGCCCCCCTTGCAAGGAAAAGAGTACATTCCTCCTTATTCTAAGAAAATTGCGAGAAGGGAAATGTTTTGTTCCTGAAACCACTTATAGATTCGTGGTTTGGTTTTTGTTTTTATAAAATGTAAACTCGCGAAAAAGAAAATACTTTAAAGTAAATCTATCTAACTCTGGAATTCTCAAGGGTAGTACCTTTTCAGGCTGTCAGCATTCCACGAATACATTAATTCTTCACCGGTCTGGCTTAACAGGCGAAAAGCCCCTGACATGCTTGTCTCTTTGGCTATGTATGGTCCTTCCCATGGTTCTTGGAGTTTCCCAGGGTTTTCCCAATTATTTTTTTCTTTTTAAGACCAAATCGCTAGTCTTGATGTCTTTTCTGACCACTTTTTTGTCCTTCCATATCTTTGTTTCTTTCTGATACTTGTCGATATTCTCAGCAGCTTCGAGAATCATTAATTCGATCATATATTTTTCTACCTTTTGGTCAACTTCCTCGATTTCCTTTCCCTTCAGGACTCTCATACTTTCATTCTTGATTTCTTCTGGGGTCATTGCTTCAGTACCAAAGAGTAGGCGAAAAGGTGTGAAGCCGGTTGCTCTCGACACTGTGGTGTTATGCGACCAGATCACTTTCGGCAGTTCATTTGTCCACTTGCCTTTTTTCTGATCAAACAAGCATTTCTTGATTCCCAAAAATATCAAGCCGTTTTCTCTTTCAACAGCCCCATTAGACTGTGGATGGTATGATGAAAATTTCGCATGAGTTCCCAGAATTCTGCAGTATTCTTTGAAGGAGTAATAGTCGAATTGTTTCCCATTATCTAAGGTCAGTTCTCTTGGAACCCCGAATCTGCAGACTATGTTTTGCCAGAAGAATTTCTGAATTGTTGGTGCTGTGATATTTGCTAAAGCTTTTGCTTCTACCCATTTGATAAAGTAATCCACAGCCACAGCTGCGAATTTGCAGTTTCCTTGGGCTGTTGGCAGTGGTCCAACAAGGTCCATTCCCCACCTTTGCAGGGGACAAGTTGGTGGAATTATATGCACTGACATAGATGGTAAGTTTTGTTGATTCGTAGTTTTCGGACATGCTTCACATTCGCGAACTAATTTCTTTGCATTTTATGGTTGGCCAGTAGAATCCTTGCTTTATTGCTTTGCCTGCTAGAGCCCTTGTGCCTATGTGTGCATCGCAGAATCCACTATGGATTTCCTTGAGAAGTTCAAGACCTTTTTCGGAGGTGCTGCACCTCAACCATGGTTCTGTAACTCCCGATTTGTACAGTTCTCCATTTACTACTGCATAGCCCCTTGCCCTTTGCTTCAATCTCTTTTCCTGCTACTCATCTTGCGGTTCATAGTGACCTCTCAAATAAGCCATGATTTCTGCTCTCCAATCGGGAGTTTCCACAACACTTACGATTTTCGGCCTCGCTTCCTTGATGGATGGTTCTTTGATGATTTCGAAGAACACATCAGGAGGCATTTCTTGATTTCTGGCTGCCGCTTTCGCTAGTTTGTCTGCTTCGTTGTTGTCATCTCTTGGAATATGTTGCACTGAATAACCTTTGAAATGCCTTTCCATTTGTTTGACTTTCTCAAGATATTTCATCAAAACAGGATTTCTTGCTTCACTCTCTTTTTCAACATGTTTCTGAATGACTTTTGAATCCGTCTTGATTATGAAGGTTTGCTGACCCAGAGCTTTCATCTTCCTTAATGCTAGAAGTAAGGCTTCATATTCTGTTGTATTGTTCGTGGAATGCTCGTTATCCGCGAATATGAGCCGAGCTGCGTATCTTATGACAACTCCCGTTGGAGATGTTACAACCGCTGAAATTCCAACCCCTTTGTGACACCAGGCTCCATCACATTGCACCACCCAAGATGTGAGAATTTCTTCACTGGGATTATGAGTTGGTGAAGTCCAGTCTACAACAAAATCTGCTAAGACTTGCGATTTTATCGCGCTTCTTCTCTCAAAATCTACGATATATTTCGAGAGTTCGACGCCCCATTTGATGATTCGGGTGGATGCTTCTCTATTTGCGGACAAATCATTCAGTGGTTGATTTGTGATGACTCTTGTTCTATGACCCTCAAAGTAGTGTCATAGCTTTCTCGCAGCCATGATGACTGCATATGCTATTTTCTCTAGCTCAGAATAAAAGAGTTTCGAGCCTGAGAGAGCGTCTGAAGAAAAATACGCTGGGATCTGCTTGAACTTCCCTTCTTCTTCTTTCTCTTGCACTAGAACAACACTCACTGCCAAATTTGAGGTAGACACATATAGCAGAAGTGGCGATCTTGGCTCAGGAGGGCACAACTTTGTCGTATTGGACAAGTAGTCTTTGAGTTCCTGAAAAGCTTGCTTCTGAGTCTCGGACCACTGAAAGTTCTTAGAACTTCTAAGAACTTGAAAGAATGGCAGACTTCTTTCCGCGGCCCTGGGAATGAATCTGTTGAGCGCAGCAACTCTCCCTGTCAGTTTTTGCACATCCTTCACCGAAACTGGGTCTTGCATTTCTATTAGTGCTTTGATTTTGTCGGGATTCGCCTCTATGCCCTTTGTTGAGACTAGACATCCGAGAACTTTCCCTTTATGAATGCCGAAGACACATTTCTCAGGATTCAATCTTAGATTTGCTGCCCTGAGATTCGCGAAAGTTTCTGCCAAATCGCTGATATGATCTTTTCTTTGGACACTCTTGACCACTATGTCGTCCACATACGCCAGAATGTTTCTTCAAAGTTGAGGGTGAAGGACTATTGCTATCATTCTTGAAAATGTGCATCCTGCGTTCTTCAGTCCTTCTGGCATTCTCACGAAACAAAATGTTCCGAAAGGAGTGATGAAGCACGTTTTCTCTTCATCTTCTCTGCGCACTCTTATTTGGTGATGCCCTGAGAACATGTCTAGGAGTGAGAGCATTTCACTGTTGGCTACGTCATCCACGATTTTATCTACCCTTTCCAAGAGAAAATCATCCTTCTTGCATGTCTTGTTCAAATCTGTGAAATCTACGCACATTCTCCATTTTCCATTTTTGTTCTTTACTAGTACAGTGTTGGCGAGCCAGACTGGATACTTCACTTCTCTGATCACTTTCGCGTCTTGCAACCTTTGCACTTCAGCTTCCTCCGCTTTTACCTTTTCCTCGGACATTTTCCGAAGTTTTTGCTTTTTCGGCACAATTTTTTCATCTATTTCTAGGGTATGTTCGATGATGTCTCTATCGACACCTTGCAAATCTTTGGCTGACCAGGCGAAGACATCCTTGTTCTTGTTCAGGAATTGAATAAGTTCTTTCTCCTCTTCGGGGTTGAGATGAGCCCCAATTGTGATTGCTCTATCGGGCATATCATTCAAGTACACTTTCTTGGTTTCACCATCAGCCTCTATCTCGATTTTTTCTTTATCTCGCTTGGCTTCTACGTAAGATTCTTTCATTTCTTCAGATGACTTCAGTTGATACACGTTGGTTTGACCCGGAGTATGGCCTTTTTCTATGTTTCGAGGTTCTTGCTGATCACCAAACACAGTGATAACCCCTTTGGGTGCTGGTATCTTCATGCACAGGAACTGCTGTCTTATGACTGCATTGAATTTGTTCATGAAACCTCTGCCGAAAATCGCGAGATATGGGTGATAGATGTCAACCACATCAAAAGTGAGGGTTTATGTTCTGGCGTTATCAAGATCTCCGAAAGATACGGGAAGGGATACTTTTCCAACTGGCTTGATTGGCTTTCCTCCGAAACCCTGCAAAATGTGCTGACTCAGGTTCATTTTCTCGAATGTTTTCAAGAATAAGATGTCTGCCGAGCTTCCATTGTCTACCAAGATCTTTCCGATAACCCATCCAGCTATGTTCACTTCGATGACCATGACATCATTATGATTCATGGGTTTCAATCTGAAATCCTCTTCAATGAAAGTGATTGGCACCTTGGCCTATTCTGGTCGCGCAGCTGGACCGTCATTGATGATGGTGTTCACAGATCTGAAATAGTTGTTTCTTTGCTTCTTGGTTTCAAATTCCATGGCTGACCCTCCTATGATTGGCATGATTGTTCTGAAAGATGGTAAGGCTTTCGAGTTTTGAGGTCTTGAACTTGATTCTGGTCTTGACGAACTGTCAGGTGGTGGTGGCAATATTTCTCGATTGACTGTGGTTGCTGGATTGACTGAATTGCCTACGACTGAGGATAGAACTACTGAGAAGGTGGCCAGGATGGTTGTGGTTGCTAAAATTGCTGCATTGCAACTGGATTTGGTTGAGGATTCATGAAGTGTGGTTGCCAGAAGTTCGGGCGAAGTTGGTTTGGTATTGTGGATGTGATGCTCATCATTGCCTTCTCTTGCTGAATCCTGGCAATATTCTTCTTGGTTTCCGGGCACCCTTCTGTGCTATGTCCTCTTCCGTGATACTGGCAGTAGAAGTACGGATCTCTTGGATTGTGGTTTGTAAGCTTCGGGGGTCCTCTTCCCCTTCC